>JAOPSE010000017.1:30900340-33400340 GCA_029449295.1 Zea luxurians | reverse complement strand
GCTCAACCCCGGAAGACGACGAACTCCGCCTCGCCCGACCTCAGGGCTCGGACTTGGGCTCAGCCCTAGGGGACGACGGACTCCGCTTCGCCCGACCCCAGGGCTCGGACTCAGCCCTGGCCTCAGCCGACGGCCTCCGCCTCGCCCGACCCAGGGGCTCGGACTCAACCACGGCCACGGAAGACAGACTCAACCTCAACCTCGGAGGAGCCTCCACATCGCCCAACCTAGGGCGCGGACCGACCACGTCGACAGGAGGCGCCATCATTACCCTACCCCGAGCTGACTCAGGCTATGGGGAACAAGACCGGCGTCCCATCTGGCTCGCTCCGCCAGATAGGCAATGATGGCGCCCCGCACGCTCTGTGACGACGGCGGCTCTCGGCCCCCTTACGGAAGCAAGAGGACGTCAGCAAGGACTCGACAGGCCCGACAGCTATCCTTCCGCCAGGCTCCGGCGCTCCTGCGACGGCCACGACACCACACGAACCGGGTGCCAAAACCTCTCCGGCTGCCACGACGGCATGTACTTAGGGCGCTAGCTCTCCTCCGCTAGACACGTAGCACTCTGCTACACCCCCCATTGTACACCTGGATCCTCTCCTTACGCCTATAAAAGGGAGGACCAGGGCCCTCTTACAGAGGGTTGGCCCGCGCGGGGAAGGACGGGATGGCGCTCGCGCAAGGCCGCTCGCTCCCACTCTCGCGTGGACGCTTGTATCCCCCTACTGCAAGCGCACCCGACCCAGGCGCGGGGCTAACACCAAGGCCGCGGGATCCGCTCTCTCACGCCTGCCTCCCTCCGGCTGCCTCCTTTCCCCCCTTCACGTTCGTGGGTCGCGTCGACCCATCTGGGCTGGGGCACGCGGCGACGATTCACTCGTCGGTCCAGGGACCCCCCGGGTTTCGAAACACCGACAACATGAATCTAAGATTTTTGAGGGGACTTGCTCGGATTTGACCAAAATTGAAATGCACTAATAAGTAGAGGTGGGTCCTGCCAAAACATGTCTATATAGGGTTGGGGCCTGAGCCCAAAAGATATAATTCATTTTAGACTAAATATATATTCATTAATTAATCTATGAATATAGTTTACATGTATATCTACATTTATTTTTATTATTATAAAGCATCAGTTTCCATAGTTCAACAGTTCCACGACCGTCATTTTTTCTGGAGAAGACAATGAAAAAAGCAACAAAAAATGGAAAATATAGAAGAAGTTGGTGACATAAACATTGCCAAAGAACAACAAAGAAAGTCACTGACCTAATGAAAAAGCAAAAGTTACAGCAAGTAAGGAAGATAGTAAAGAATCAAGATAATTTCAGGCCATAGGGTCATGATGCTCATGCAAAAGTCTGAATTCTACGTTCGATATTTCACTTTGTGTTTTTTGCTGCCCAACACCTATTTCGACTTATGGTATTTCCTATTATCCTTTGCTGCGCTATAGGTTGGTAGTCATTTGATTGAGCTCTTTATTGAAACAGCACATATACAACCACCTGCAAGCCAGCCATCCGATGGTCAGCTTGACATTCGTCCTGCTTTCAGACATGAAATGGTAACAATGGCGAAAGAACAGCAGTAATAATGTTACCTTACCTTTTTTACTACAAATTTGATTATTGATGCTCCATCCGTAGGTCATCTAAAAAGTTTATGACATTGGATTAACTCTCATGTTTTATTAGCTAGGAATCACTTTGATTAGACAACTATCCCTACCGTAATTCGGCTCTTTGCCGAGTGCCGGCGGCTTTGCCGAGTGCTTTTTATCGGGCACTCGGCAAAGTCGACTTTGCCGAGGGCCGCACTCGGCAGAGTCCTGCGCTCGGTAAAGATCTTGTTTACCGAGTGCAGGGCACTCGGCACAGCCAAGCACTCGGCAAAGACTGTTTTGCCGAGCGTCAAGCACTCGGCAAATATGGCTCTCGGCAAAGGGCCGTTAGCGGCCGTCTACAACTGACGGCCGTCAGTCTTTGCCGAGTGTCAAATATCTGGCACTCGGCAAAGAGAGTCTTTGCCGAGTGTCCTATGTAGACACTCGGCAAAGCATATTTTTATTTTTTTAATTTTGGTCACCAAACTTTTTGTGGTATGTTCCTACACTATGTAGACCTACATGTACCATTTTGGGACGATTATAACAGTGTTTTCTATAGCTAGTACATTTAGTTTGTTTATTTGAATTTCTTCGGAAAATTCAGATTTGAACTGCAGGTCACTTGAAACTTGGAAAACCGTGCATGCAAAAATGATATCCATGCTACATAGCACAAGTTACGACCGATTTCAGGAGCGGACCGGAAACTTCGAGCACCATGCTCACTCAACATGACCGTAAACTTGCCATCCAGGTGTTTAAAAATTGTATAAAACAGAAACAAAGTCAGAAAATCATGAACCCTGTCCACGTGTCATGATATCATATGTAGAGGCTGTGATAAAAATTTGAAAAAGTTTCGAGAAAGCTGTAACGCACTATGTGTACAAACCTAAGAGATCCACATTGAAACTCTATGATTTCATGTGTGGTTCTCTTAGGTTTCTACACATAGTGTCTCACAACTTTCTCCAAACATTCTAAATTTTTTATCACAGACTCTACATATGATATCATGACATGTGGACAAGTTTCATGATTTTCTAAGTTTGTTTGTGTTTTATAAATTTTTTAAACAGCTGTGTGGCAAGTTCACGGCCATGTTGAGTGAGCATGGTGCTCAAAGTTTCCGGTTCGCTCCTGAAATCGGTCGTAACTTGTGCTATGTAGCATGGATATCATTTTTGCATGCACGGTTTTCCAAGTTTCAAGTGACCTGCAGTTCAAATCTGAATTTTCCGAAGAAATTCAAATAAACAAACTAAATGTACTAGCTATAGAAAACACTGTTATAATTGTCCCAAAATAGTACATGTAGGTCTATATAGTGTAGGAACATACCACAAAAATTTTGGTTGGCAAAATAAAAAAAATAAAAATGTACTTTGCCGAGTGTCCAAAGAAGACACTCGGCAAAGACTCTCTTTGCCGAGTGCCAGCCTGGCAGCACTTGGCAAAAACAATAAGTTAAGGTTTTGCCGAGTGCCTGTCAGTCGACACTCGGCAACGATGTCTTTGCCGAGTGCCAGATCCGCGGTACTCGGCAAAATGTATTTTAAAATTTTTAAAAAATTCTTTGCCGAGTGCCAGATCGCGGGCACTCGGCAAAGAACGTGTAAATAGCGCCTGGTAACTTCTTCCTTTCTCACTCTCTCACTCTCATATCACTCCGCGCCGCCGCTGCCCTGTCCACGCCGCCGCGCCCGACACCGTCGTGCTCGTGCCCTCGGCGGTCGCGCCCTCGGGCCCACGCCGCCGCGCCCCTGCCCAACGCCGCCGCGCCCCTGCCCCCAACACCGCCACGCCCGACGCCGATTGCCGGCCAACGCCGCCGCGCCCCAGCCCAACGCCGCCGCGCCCCTGCCCCTACGCCGCCGCGCCCGACGCCGAGTGCCGGCCAACGCCGCCGCGCCCCTGCACTCGCCCGTCCTCGGCCCCACGCCGCCGCACCCCTGCCCCCACACCGCCGGCGTCCTCGGTCGCCGCGCCCTCGGCCCCCACGCCTACGCCTTCCTCGGCCACTGTCCTCGGCCCACACTCATCCCCGCTCATCCCCGCGCATATTCAAGGTTCGATATTTGTATATAATGTGATGTGATGTGATGTGAATGATATTTGTAATTGTATAATATAGTGGAGTAGATTGTTTTTCAAAATTCATTTAGAAAGTAGGCCCCAAAATTCCATAGGAGTGCCGGTGGTTTGACCATTGGATCTCTTGAACTAGGTTGAGTTCGTTTTTTGCTGGCTAGAATCTACAGTAGTAAAATGTAGTGGTAAGAATTATTTGACTTGGAATCGTGTGTTATTTTGTACCCTTGTGGGTTATTTTGTCTTCACAAGGTTGATCTTTCGGTAGATTGTATCCTCTTATAGCATGAAATGTGTGTGCGTGTCAGCCATCGTGCTGTTTTGTTTTATTTGCAGGTTTTGGAAACCTCCCCGTGCGGGGGAGGTGCTGCCGAAATTTTTTGTTGACAGGCATGTGTTTTTTGCAGAGGTCTTAGCCGTTGCGGGTCTGCCTGCACCGCGTCGAGTCGCCACTGCACCGACCCGCCACAGCCCCACTAGCCTGACTCCACCGCCACCCTAGGTATAACCTCTATTTCCACATCATGGTCGTAGATCACGTAACCCAGTTAGGCGTCTCCCGTTCGAAAGTGATACGGTGTAGATATGCAGATCTTTGCATATCTACAAATGTATCAGTTTCGAATTGTCCACGTTTTTTGGACAGCCCGCGGTTGCGTAGATGGTGTTAGTTTCATGCTCTACTCCAGTCCGAGATAGAGTTTCGGCGTCACCTCCCTGTTGTTCTCCGGACAGTACACTCTCCCTGCCAGGACGTGTATCCGGAGAACAGCGGGGAGGTGCTGCCGAAATTCTATCTCGGATCGGAGTAGAGCATGGAAACTAACTCCATCTACGCAACCGCGGGTGGGATTAGGACCTATCATCACCTATTAGAAGGTAGGAACGTAGTGTACATGCATTACATGTCTATATTAAACTATACTCAGTTATATATGTTAGAGGATGGAGGACCGTGAGTGGATGTACACGGGCCGCGTTCGACGTAATGATGTCACCCCAGAATGGATTAGGAAGACCGATGCTTTCGTGGAACGGGCATATGGCGAAGCTGCTAAAGGAGCTAGCCTAGTCCCTTGTCCGTGCAGCAAATGTGACAACCGGAAAAGAAAACCAAAGAAGGCCATGGTAGAACATATTTGGAAGAATGGATTTACGCCGGACTATACTCGGTGGATCTTCCATGGTGAAGCACATCGCTCGAGAGAGGAGGTGGTGAGACAACGTGTCGAGGATTACGATACTGATGCCGGGGTAGGAGACATGTTGAACGACTATCACGAGGCACAGTTCGCCGAAGGACGTATGGAGGACGAGCCAGAGGCGACCGCAAAGGCATTCTACGACATGTTTGACGCGGCACAGAAACCCCTTCACGGCAAGACAAAGGTTTCTCAACTGGATGCCATTGGGCGTATAATGGCGTTCAAGTCGCAGTATAGCATGAGTCGAGACGCATTCGATGGTTTGTTGACAGTTATTGGCAGCCTGCTTCCGGAGGATCACGTTCTGCCAAAGAGCATGTACGAGGCACAGAAACTCCTTCGTGCACTCAAGATGACGTATGAGCAGATACATGCTTGTCCGAAGGGCTGCGTCCTATTTAGGAAAGAACACACTGAGGCAAAGTACTGTCCGAAGTGTAAATCATCTAGGTTCATGGAGGTAGACTCTGGTGATGGACAGAAGAGGCAGCTCGACATCCCCATGACAATCCTACGCCACCTTCCGTTCATACCGAGGATCCAGCGTCTATACATGACAGAGGAATCCGCGAAACAGATGACATGGCACAAAAAAGGCAAACGATACAATCCTGACAAGATGGTTCACGCATCCGATGGTGAAGCATGGACCCACTTTGATGCCATTCACCATGAGAAAGCCAAAGAGGCTCGTAATCTTCGTGTTGCGCTGGCCACAGATGGGTTCAATCCCTATGGAATGACCGCTGCCCCATACACATGTTGGCCCGTGTTCGTTATCCCCATCAATCTCCCCCCCGGCGTATGCTTTCAAAGACAGAACATATTCGTGTCGTTGATAATTCCTGGACACCTGGGGAATAAAATGGGCGTGTACATGGAGCCTTTGATTGATGAATTGGTCTGTGCTTGGGAGGAAGGGGTATGGACGTACGACCGAGCTACGAAGACAAACTTCAAAATGCATGTTTGGTACCAGTACTCCATGCATGACTTTCCGGCGTATGGGCTATTTTGCGCCTGGTGTGTTCACGGTAAGTTCCCATGCCCAGTTTGCAAGGAAGCTCTTAGGTTCATTTGGTTGAAGAAGGGTGGCAAATATTCGTCATTCGATAAACATCGACAATTTCTCCCTCCTGACCATGCATTCCGACTAGACATCAAGAACTTTACGAAAGGTGTCGTGGTGACAGACCGCCCACCTGCAATGATGACTGGTGCCAAAGTTCGCGAACAGATAGATGGTCTCGTGGCCAACCCAGAAGGTGGTTTTGTGGGATATGGTGAGCAACATATGTGGACACATAAGTCGGGCTTGACTCGGCTCCCCTATTATGATGACCTGCTCCTTCCACACAACATTGACGTGATGCACACTGAAAAGAATGTCGCCGAGGCACTTTGGGCAACAATTATGGAGATTCCTGATAAGTCAAAGGATAACGTAAAGGCAAGAGTGGATCTGGCAGAGTAATGTGATAGACCAAACCAAGAGATGAAGCCGCCTAGTGGTGGTAAGACATGGAGAAGGCCTAAGGCCGATTTCGTCCTGAGCAGGGCCCAGAGGAAGGAAGTACTACAATGGATCAAGATGTTAATGTTCCCTGATGGGTATGCAGCTAACCTTAGTAGGGGGGTGAACTTATCTACTCTGCGAGTCTTAGGGATGAAGAGTCATGACTTCCACATATGGATTGAACGAATTCTTCCGGCGATGGTTCGAGGCTATGTCCCTGAGCATGTCTGGCTAGCGCTTGCAGAGTTGAGCTATTTCTTCCGCCAGCTTTGTGCAAAAGAGTTAGCTCGGACCATGATTGCAGACTTGGAAAGGATGGCACCCGTGTTACTGTGTAAGCTGGAGAAGATCTTTCCACCCGGCTTCTTCAATCCGATGCAGCATTTGATTATTCATCTCCCGCATGAGGCACGAATGGGGGGGCCCGTGCAGGGACGTTGGTGCTATCCAATCGAGAGATGTCTAAAGAGTATCCAAAAGAAATGTAGAAATAAATGCAAAATCGAGGCTTCTATTGCAGAGGCATACATACTGGAGGAGGTGTCAAACTTCACAACAACTTACTATGGTGACAAACTGCCGAGCGTGCATAATCCACCCCCTCGTTACAATGATGGCGGCAATGAATCGAACCTCAGCATTTTTCGAGGGCAACTCGGAAGCGCGAGTGGTTCGACCACCAAGACCCTGAGACATGAAGAGTGGCGCCATATCATGCTATATGTATTGACCAACCTTGAAGAGGTGACGCCATACATGGAGCAATTTCTTCATGAATTCTGGCGTCGATCAAGGGACCCAACTCCACAGGAATATGATACCCTTCTTAGAAAGGGTGCGGGAAATGGATTGCCCGATTTCATTTCCTGGTTTAAACATAAGGTACGTGCTTAGTTTGTTATTCCAAGTTGCTCTTACGTGCGAATAATATAACAATCTAGCGTGTTTGAACTTGCAGGGCCAAAGAGAGCCGTCTATGAGTGCCGAGTTGAGACAAGTAGCCAATGGCTTTGCCTATAGGGTCAGGAAATTTTCTGGGTATGACGTCAATGGATACCGTTTTCGCACAACAAGCTACGACCAAAGTCGGCCCAATCGAAAAACCACGTGTTCTGGAGTCTTTACGCCCGGGCTTGACGAGGTCGAGTATTATGGAAGAATTGAAGAAATATATGAACTCAATTTTTATGGTTCCAAACCTCTTACTCCAGTGATATTCAAATGTCATTGGTTTGACCCTGAAGTTACGAGACGGACACATTCTAATCTTGGGATAGTCGAAATTCGACAGGATTCCACCTTAACAGGAGACGATGTCTATATTGTGGCCCAACAGGCCACACAAGTGTATTATCTTCCATATGCGTGCCAAACGAAACAACATCTTAAGGGTTGGGATGTTGTGTATAAGGTATCACCGCACGCTAAATTACCTGTTCCAAACGATGAAGATTATAACTTAGACCCGGACACATATGACGGAGAGTTCTTCCAAGAAGATGGGCTCGAAGGGCAATTTGAGATAGACTTAACCGAAGCGATCGGAATGGAAGTAGATATTGAAATGGTTGTTGATGACGAGGATGATGAGGTGCAAAATGAGAATGACTTAGAAATACTTGAAGGCAATGCCAATGACGAAATTGCGCCTTCAGATGATGTTAACTATGAAATGGTTGATAGTGATGATGACACTTATGATCCGGCTAACCCGGACACATATGAAGATTATTTTTAATCGATGTAATGCTATATTTCATTTATTTTGCATATGTTTCTAAATACATATTTTTTTATCTGTGCTTAATTGTTTACTCTTAATTGCAGGTTGTTGGACAAAGATGGTGGGCGGTGGGACGAGGACGAGGAGGGGGAGGGGGAGGGGGAGGAGGAGCACCCGTAGGACGGAGGAGGAGGCGCAGCAGGACGACGCCGTACAGCAGCAGGTGGAGCAGCAAGCCTTTGTCGATGCGGCACAGCAGGACGACGACGATGCGGCGCAGCAGGACGACGACGACGACGACGCCGCTCAGCAGGACGTCTCAGGTTCTGGCTCCTCAGGTTCGAGGAGTATCTACCTGCGAGGTCCCGCGAGCCTACCTAAGCGACCCATACTTCGTGACAGACGTCCGCTGATACGACCCGATGGAGAGAGGTAGGTAACTTTAGATGTTGTTGCTGCTTTTTCATATTATATGTTCAAATTAATAATAGAAACTAATACTTCATCTTAATCACTTGGACAGGTCTTGGATGGTTTTGGAGACTGCAGGGGGTCACGGCCGCAACCCCAATGGCATCCTCGGCCTTCTATGCCGGGAACACTTCCCTGGACTTGTCGAGTACGCCGGAGTGACGAGCCCAGCATACACCTTCGACCACTACACCGTCGCCCCCGATGCAGTAGATCGGGACGGCAGACAATTCAACAACAAGGCGGAGCGGGTGAAGCAAGAGCTGTGGGTAAGTCTTCCTCGCACTATATTGTTTAATAAGTCGCATTTGTTGCATATTCTTGAAATAATGTATGGATACATCGTCTTTGTATGTAGGATTTCTTTAGGTGCGATGCTGGATACGAGGCCAGGGCGGATGTGGTGTCTACGACGTGCTGTAAGAAGCTCGTCGTGGACATGCACTACGAGGCGCGCATCCAGGCCATCGTCACTTACCACGGCTCCGTCCTTGGGGAGAAGGTGAACAAGAAGGACGCCCGAACCATGTCATTGACTGCGGACCAGTACTTGCAGGTAAATACAAAACTTTATTATTGGTACTAAATATGCTTATTCTTATCTTCTGATATGCGGTGTACTTATATTTTTTTAGATGATTCCTCATTGGTGCGCCGCGCATCCTGAGTGCTGGGAGAAGATGGTGCAGAGGTGGTGCTCGGCTGAGTGGGACGAGGCGCACAACGCTAGCCGGGAACGGCGTTTGCTGATGCAAGGTCCCTCCCACCATCAAGGCAGCCGCAGCCTGGGCAAATACGCGGAAGCATGGGTACGCGCTCTTTTTTATTTAGGTATATAACTTTCGATTAGACATGATTTCTAACCATATCGTTGGTTTTCTCGCAGTCGGCGGCACATGGTGGCGCGCCTTGCTCCACGTTCTCGGCATATGCCATGGCCCACAAGAGGAAGGCGACGTCCGACGTCACCTACAACCCGGATGACGGGCCCGAGGCGTACACCAACCCTGCCATCCACAGCCGACTCAGTGAGTACACCGCCATGGCCAAGGAGGTCCATGGGCCAGATTACGATCCGAGGACTGAGGACATCGACGGAGATGTCCTCATGGGGGTCGGAGGAGGCAAGAGGCATGGGCGGTACTGGATTGCCGACGGGGCAATCGACTCGTCCTCCACTCCCACTCTCTCTCAGGTGCGAGCAAGGAGCACGAGCGCGAGCCCAGCCATACGACCTCGGCAGGACACCTCACACCATCGTATCCAGCAACTTCAGGTTATTCCTTATCTATTCATCGTTCATTGATTTTTATATATCTTCTCTTTGCATTATCGTAACATTAGGGCGAAATATTACAGACTCAGCTAGATGATGAGAGGAGGCAATGTGAGGAGCTAGAGAAGAGGATGGCAGAGATGTTCGCGTACATGCAGAGCCTTGGCGCCGCACAGGGTCATGCTCCACCACCTCCGTTGTTCCCTGCAGCTGACCCTACAGAGTTCACTACTCCTGTGAGTATCAAAATTTTAGTACTGCATGATATATATTCATATGTTCTCACACATACAATCTCTTCTCTGTGCAGGGTCAATCGGCGGCGTCGAACAACCCTCATGCTTCGTCCAGCCCTTCGCCGAACCAGTCCAGATGCCCACCTCGTTGATGATTTGTTTTGTGATGATCCAGACTTACCTTTATGAGTGTTGGTGATGTTATTTACACTTTATCTTGTGAGATACTTGGTGATGTTAGTGATGATGCAGACTTGTATCTGTTTTGTGATGATCCTGACTTTAGTGAGACTTGTGATCTGTTTTGTGAGACTTTAGTGAGACTTTGTGATATATATGGTGTTGATGATAAATGTGTTCATTCTGTGATGTGCTTGATATATAATGTGATGTGAATGATATATATCTTTTGTTTGTTTGGATGGAACAACAAAAGCAAATAAAAAAGGGACATCCTGGTCACTTTGCCGAGTATAACACTCGGCAAAGGGTTGCTTTGCCGAGTGCTATGACCATGGCACTCGGCAAAGAAGGAAACCTGGGAACCGGTAAAGCCATCTTTGCCGAGTGCTGACAGTGGCACTCGACAAAAAAGGAAACCTGGGAACCGGCAAAGACATCTTTGCTGAGTGCTGACAATGGCACTCGGCAAAGATACTAGCAAAGGGGCCCACTGGAGGGTTCTTTGCCGAGTGCCAGTCCACCAGACACTCGGCAAAGAAACCTCCTTTGCCGAGTGCCTACTAGAGCTCTCGGCACAGGGACTGGCTGTGGGGTCCACTGGACCAGTCTTTGCCGAGTGTCGCCATAGACACTCGGCAAAGGATCCGTCACCGTCACTTGGCGCCGTGACGGTGACTTTTCTTTGCCGAGTGCCCGACAAAAAGTACTCGGCAAAGATGCTGTTGCCGATGTACAGTTCGCCGAGCTTTCTTTGCCGAGTGTTACACTCGGCAAAGCCTTTGCCGAGTGTAAAATAGCCTTTGCCGTGTGTTTAGAACACACGGCAAAGGAGCTGATTCCGGTAGTGTATAGGGAAAAGTTGTACTTCCATGAACTATTTATTAAATTTTTGCCACTTTTTAGCATACGTGTGCTGAAAGAAAATTAAAGATCATTATACATTAGGACATCCTGCAGCTAAATGCTCGCTATATGCTTATTTGAACTATTATCCAAGCGATCTCAGAGCTGTACTGACAAATATAGAGCCAACTAAATTGTAAAGATAACTAGCTTAATATTATTTCCTAAATATAGTTTGTTGTTTTGCCTGACCTATATTATCATCTATTTTATTTTAACAGGGAGAATAATCACATATATGGTGTGATCAAGTGTGACCCACTGGTCCAACAAGGCTTGGATGGAACAGATGGTTGACCCTCTTACACAAAGATTGGTTTATACTGGAATGCTTTTCTTCTAATTTTGCCTTCCTTGGTTACCTGGGCATGTTCTCTTGAACAAGCAAAGCGCATGGCCATTACATACATGTCTATGTTGATTCCTCCTATCTCTGTTTGACATATGGTCTGTATTTGTTACCTATTTTTTTTATTGGTTGTCATATGATGCATCTACAAATTGGACAACACTTACGGTTTGGAACTTTGGCTTTTCTTATGGTATTATTACATACATAATGTTATTGATAGGAGTAATAGGAAGGATAGTCACCTTTATATTAATTTAGCGTCAGGTTTGTTTATGCTAATAGATTTTGTTTGATCAGACTCAACATGATTGGTTGCCTGAACAACCGACCATTTTTCTGCATTTCCATGCATGCAACTGAAGGTGCTTGATTTGGCCTATCTCGCATCCACACATCTAGGTCCATTCATCTGCAAGCAGGCATCCAATCAAGTGTTGCTGGATAGTCAACGCACGTACACAGCCTGGCTGCCGAGCAACAGGCATCCAATCACGTAGATTATTACTTCTCTCACTTAGCATTTATGGATAAGTATTGAAGCTGCTCCCGGTGTGAGGCATCACATGAATTCTAGACTAAGAAAAAGCGTCAGCAACAAAGGCAAGTAGAGGAAGGTACAAAAGCGTCAAAGCTCGTCAAGTTCATGTGTGGGTCGATCTCGATGATATGGGACCAGTACGCACGCCTTAGCAACGTCTTCACTATCCCCTTCATCACCCACAAGATTTGGATTTGTAGTCATTCCTTCTACTTGTAAAGATACCAGCACATTTGTTTTTTACACCCTCAATGCTTGTATGATACTTATGGTTGAAATTTTGTCAAAGTTCCTTGGTTTTACAACTATTGTATGTCCAATTGGAGAAGTACCATCAAAGTTATTGTTCACGAGGTTTGTTTTCCAAATTTTATTGTAGTTTATTATATTTTTTGTCACAAAATCGCGTCTCCCTGGTTATGGATTTGTGATTGCTCAGGAAAATTGAAAGTCGCCTAGAGGGGGGTGAATAGGCGGAATCTGAAATTTACAAACTTAAGCACACACTACAAGCCGGGGTTAGTGTTAGAATTAAATTCGAGTCCGAAAAAGAGGGAAAACAAATCAACCAAGAAATAAAGCGGATGAACACGGTGATTTGTTTTACCGAGATTCGGTTCTAAAGAACCTAGTCCCCGTTGAGGTGGTCGCAAAGACCGGGTCTCTTTCAACCCTTACCCTCTCTCAAACGGTCACTTAGACCGAGTGAGCTTTCTCCTTAATCAAACGGGTCACTTAGACCCCGCAAGGACCACCACACCCTTAGTGTCTCTTGCTTTGATTACAAGTATTTTGAGAACAAGAATGAGGAAGGAAGGAAGCGATCCAAGCAACAAGAGCACAAAGAACACGAACAAAAACACACTCTCTAGTCACTAGGTGGTTGGAGTGAGTTTGGGACTTGGAGAGGCTTTGATTCTTTTGAATTGTGTCTAGAAGTGAATGCACTAGCTCTTGTATTGAATGAGAACCTCAGAAAACTTAGATGCTTGGAGTGGAGGTGGTTGGGGGTATTTATAGCCCTCAACCACCAAACAACCGTTGGAGGTGGCTGCTGTCGATGGGCGCACCGGACAGTGCGGTGTGCCGCCGGACACTGTCCGATGCGCCACCATGTCACCCAACCGTTAGGGTATTGGAGCAGTCGACCGTTGGAGGCTTTGTCCTCTAGTGGCATCGGACAGTCCGGTGCCACACCGGACAGGTACTGTTTACTATCCGGTGCGCCTCTGACCTGTGTTCTGACTTTTGCCGCGCACTGTAGCGTTGTCAGGGGCACTATTGCAGTCGACCGTTGCGCTAGTAGCCATTACTCCGCTGGTGCACCGGACAGTCCGGTAGCACACCAGACAGTCTGGTGATTTTTAGCGGAGTGCGCCTAGAGAAACCCGAGAGTGGCCAGTTGATTCTTGTACGGTCCTGGTGCACCGGACACTGTCCGGTGCGTCGGACCAGAGCACACTCGGTTTCTTTGCTCCTTTGAATTTGATCCCTGTAGGAAACGGATGACGCCTAAAAGGGGGTGAATTAGGACTTCTAAAACTTTCAATAAACTAGGCCACTAATAAATCCCTAGAGCAAAACCTATGCAAATAATCAAACTATAATGTGCAAACTAGGTTTTGTCTAAGTGTTGCTATCTCTACCGCAAAGACTAAGTTCAATCTACATTACATAATTATGAATACAAGATTGAAACTTAAAAGCTTAATATAAATGCAGAAACTTGAAGAGCAAGGTAGAGATGCAAACTCTCGTGGATGACGCAGGTATTTTTACTGAGGTATCCGGAACCACGCAAGGTTCCGACTAATCCTCGTTGGTGCCCCTACGCAAAGGGAAGCCCACACGAGGGCCAAGCACCTCGATCCAGTAACTCCGTAGAGAGCCACGGGCCTTCTCCACGCGCAAGTGGTGCTTCGCTTCCGGCTCCTCTTGGACGCTCCTCGCCGTCTCCACTATCGAGCTTCTGGCTGAAAACGCCGCGGGCCTCGTTCCCTCCGGTACACGGTGGCGGCCGTGACACAAACACGGTTGTCACGGTCTCGCAAGACTCTCACCTCACTCGGTACAATTACTATGGCTCGCGCAAGAGCCGAGGGGTTGGTGGTTTATCTAAACTCACTCAACTAGCTAGGATTCACCTAGAGCAAGCGCTAATGCGGTCTAACTAACCTAAGCACTTCGCAAATGTAACACCCAAAATTCTGAATTTGGGATTGATAGAAGAAATCTGAGCAAAATACCATTGATAAATGATTAAACTTTATAATTCACCCTTTTTAAAGGTAAATACTCATAATAAAATAAATGAAGAAACACTATGTAGTAATTGTGCATCATGTGAAAGTTTAACTTGTGCATAAATTCGAAATCTAGAATTTAAAACTTGGTTTGATTTGAATTGGAAATAGGAAAGAAAGAAAGAAATAGTATACAAAACAAAACAAAGTTATAAATTCATCACACTTTTAGGTATGTCCAAATTTTACTATTAATCTGAAAGTGAATTTGCCACAAGTTGAAATTTAATTTGAATTAGAATTAGGGTTTGAAATAAGAGAAGGGAAGAACTAAGAAAAATACTACATAAAATAAAATAAAAATCAGAATAAACATCCTTCACACTTATATTATTAAATTATACCTTTCAAACTGAGGACAAGTTATTCACAAAGTTTGAATTTAAACTTGAATTCAAATTGGGTTTGAAAATAAAGAAAATGGAAAGAAAAATGAAAAAGAAAAAGAAAAAAAGCATACCTGGGCCCTGAACCGCGAAATCGGCCCATCAAGGAAAACCTCCTCTGCGGCCCGTTCACTCCGCGCGCGGCACTTACAGGTGGGTCCCGCGTGTCGGTCTCGCCCGCGCGCGCGCCGGCGTTCTCTGCTGCGCGGACCCGCGTGTCAGCCTCCTTTCTTTCACGACGCCGCGCGCTGGATACCCGGTGACTGTCACGTGGGCCCGCATTGTCATCCCTCCCGCTGAGCCACGCAACAACCCGCGCGCAAACGGCGGAGCTTGAAGCGAATTCCCCGCGCCCGCGCTGTCAAAACGGAATCCGTTGAACTCGGACTCGGCACTGGGTATAAATCGTGCCGCGACCTCCTCCTTCCCTCCTCATCTGCTTACACCGATTGCCGTGCGCCGTTGCTACGCTTGCGGAAGGATTTTCGGCCGCCACCATTGAATCGCTTGGCCACCGTCGTCTCCGAGTCATTGTGGAGTCTTGGCAGCTCATCTGGGTATGGCGAACATAACCGGGGCCTCCACGTGCGGAATTGGTGACCGGAGCACGACGAATTCCTCACCGGAGTCTCGACTTCGGATATTTCCGCCCTCCGCCGTGGCCTGCCTCCGCCAGTGGTCTACCTACCCGGTAACTCACCTCACCGTGTTCGCCTCGGTTCAATTGTTGTGCTGTGTCAGTTAATCGAACGGAGGGGCCCTGGTCGGGCCGAATTTCACCGCGCCGTCCATGGCGCCGCCGCTGGGGACCAACTCGCCGACGTTGGGCTCGGTCGGGGGGGGGGGGGAGATGAGCCTCCACCGTTGGATTCCAGCCAACGGTCCCGATTAGATTAAGACGTACCCCTTCGCGCGAGCGATGTGAACCGTAGATCCGCGATCCGATGATTACGACGCAATCCCGGGTATTTTGAATCCGCGCCGTAAGAATAGAATCCAACGGTTGCCGTCGCACACCGGTTTATAACCCGCGCCATCTAATCGTGGCCCTTGATCTTAGATCGTGCGGCCCACTGTTGCCGATACCCCATCGCCCTGGCAGTATTTTAAAAGAGCCCTCGGGTTTTAATGGAATTAACCCGCCGTCCACAGATCCTGTGCGCTGTGTCTGTGGCGACTTACCCCGAGCCCCCTGACCTTTCTTATAATTGAGGCCCAGTCCAGAGTGTTATAAAATCAGGAAAATGAATTAGAAAATGAGTTTTTAATATAAAAATAATTCCTAGAATTTATATAATTCATAGAAAATGCATATGAACTCCAAATTAATCCATTCCACTTCCTATAATTTTGTAATATTATTGTTTATCAATTAGTGCCACTGGTTTTACATAAAAGTCACATTAAAATTGTTATCTTAATTAATCTTGTACTAAACACATAAAACATTAGAAAATCCATAACTTAAAATCTATAACTCCAAAATTAATAATTCTTTTTCCTGTGATCTTACTTTAATATGTAGATTACTAATATGTATTTTGGCATACATGTTTGGTGTAATGTTAATCTTGCCTATACACTGTTTGTTTGTATTGCTACGACTAGTGCGAGGTCACGTGTCACCTGAAGATCATCCTGGTACCTGGATTCTCAAGGCCCAGGCAAGTTGTGCCCTTGATCACTTCTTTTTACCCAGCCATGTTCTGATTAATCATAATGATCTGCATAGGTTAATTTTGATGGGACCCAATAGGTTACCCTAGTTTGTCTATCTTTATACCTTGTTTACCACTGAACTTTCTGGGTAGTACTTGCTAGTGCTATATGTGGTTTTGGGTATGGAGATACACTATTCATGATTATACTTTTGTTATCAGTTGTTATTTATGGTTCATGTTAAGATCATTATGTTAATTGGAACATGGAGAACCACCCGGGAAAACAGTGCTACCACAAGGGTGGAATGGGACGCCCTTGGCTGATTAATTAGGAAAGCTAGTGGAAGACTACCTTACCCGAAAGGGGCAAGGGCAGTAGGGGAGAGGTCAGTGTAGGGAGGCCCTCGAGAGGATTTTGCTGCGATGGCGGTCCTGCAAGGGATTCCTGCACTGGATCTTCCTATAAACTGTAGCGGGTTTTCGGAAGCTAGTGGAACTTTGTAAAGGCCTCGTAGTGGATCCCTAGCCATTCACCTCGGAAGTGTCTAAGGGCTTTGCAAACCCTGGCGACATGGGATACACGACTTGTGGGTAAAGATGCGCAACCTCTGCAGAGTGTAAAACTGGTATACTAGCCGTGCTCACGGTCAAGAGCAGCTCGGACCCTCACATGATTAATTTATGGAACTAAATTCAATTTGTCATATGCATTGCATTGCAGGTGGTGTTGTTACTCTTGATCTATTACTTAATTGGGTCTGGTATTTACTTATACTTAGTAACTGCTAATAAAATTTTGACCAACTTTAAAAGCAATGCTCAGCTCTAACCATCTTCTTTGGTAAGCCTTACACTTCACGTGAGCTCCCACCTTTGGCGAGTTCATGCACATTATTCCCCACAACTTGTTGAGCGATGAACGTATGTGAGCTCACTCTTGCTGTCTCACATACACCACAGGTCAGGATCAGGTACTGCAGGATGATGCTCATGGAGGATGCTGTGATGAGTTCGTGAGAGGTCTAGGTCGTCGTCTCCCAGTCAACTTTGGGGTTGCTGGACCGTTGTCTCCTTATAATGTAATTATTTATTTTGTATAGAACTCCTGTTATATATAAAGATGTGACATTCGATCCTGTGCCACTATACATCATATGTATGAGACTTGGTCCCAGCATACCTGGTGTTTATGTTAACCCCGGGTTTTGGACCCCTAAAATCCGGGTGTTACAGAAGTGGTATCAGAGGCAATGTTGACTGTAGGACGAAACCTAGATAGAACTGGACAACCATTACCTACTTACCTTTGCTACTCTGATTCTTTTCTAAACTTATCTTAATCTATTCTCATCTATTTCCGCTTTACTCTGATTATTCTTACCTTTTCATTCTAAAGACAAATGTGGATTTCACACTTTGAAATCCTATGCCTAAAGTGACTTTAGGAATAGGAGACCTACTCTTAGGAACAAAGACAAAACTATTTTTATCTATGTGCTTGAATGTTTGTTCTTATGATACTTGTCTGATTTGAATCTTTGATTGAGTGTGATGAGTTGTGGAGTAATGTCCACAATTGCATCTGCATATACACATAGGTATAAAAATATATTTATAAAATAACTAGACAACCTAGATTATCCCCATTGGAACATATCTAGCTTAAGAGATTTATCTTATCCTAAAAGATCTCATTCTAACCAATTCATCTTATCTTAAAAGATTCTCCCTTATCTTAATAGATCCATCTCATTTTAAAAGATATTCATCTTATCTTGAAAAGATTTTATCTCATCCTAATAAATCTAACTGACCTCAAAAGATTTTATCTTATCTTTATGGACCCATCTTATCCTAATAGGCATACTTATCCATCCTAGTTTATCAACCATGATCTAATGCAAGTTAATTGGACCTTATCTAGTCAAACTAGTCATACCAAACTAATCTAGATCCCATCTAACCTAATATGATCCAATCTAAAGTGAGATATTAACAAGTTAGTTCAGTTGGTGATATAGGTTAGACACTGTCTCTACAAATATATCTTGACCTAAATTAATGTCTTATACCAACTCATCCTTGAACAATGACCTACCTACATCATATAATCCACCCTATCCTAAAAGATTCTAACATATCCTAGTAATATTTATCCTACCCTGGTAGATCTAGCTAATCTTAACTAGTTTAATCTAGTCATACCAACCTAATCTGGATTCTATCTAATCCAATATGATCTAAGATGGATTGAGTTACTTAGTGCTGGTACAATGGATAAGGCCATACTCCACATTCACTTAAGTCTAAATTGGTGACTTAGAGCCACTAATCCCTACCCAACAACTTGACCCATATAACAAGTTACATAAACCAATAGAGTAATGATGGATTGCATAGTCTATCAACCCCTACCTAAAATGAACTTGTAACTTACATCATGTAGTCTATCTCATCCATACCTATATTAACCATATTCCCCAGCCAATAATATACACTAACTCCTAATCAATGAGACAAGACCAAAGAATATGATCAACTTCATCAAGGAAGGATGAACACCAACCCAAGTCTTCAAGGATCAAGTAAGGTCACCAAGATGAGTCAAGATCCACAATCTTGGATGGAGTTTTTCTTACCCCACTCTTTCTTACCCAAACCTATATATGCCCTAAAGACATCTTCTATCCTACATAATAATGTGGACATACATATGTACACCCATACTTTCCTAACCACCAGTTCCACCAAGATACATAAACATATTTATATATTACTACTATTTGTAAAGATCTAAGTGTTACCTTAGTTAGTAGCTAGTATTTTACTATATTGAGAATAATAATAAGGTCTATCTGACCCCATGTGTTTTGCTAATAAGATATGCATCACGCCGAGATTTTGTCTATGCATATGTGTTGAATCAATATGAACATACACCCTTTTTCCTTACAAATCTCGAGGACGAGATTATTTTTAAGGGGGGTAGGATTTGTAACACCCAAAATTCTGAATTTGGGATTGATAGAAGAAATCTGAGCAAAATACCATTGATAAATGATTAAACTTTATAATTCACCCTTTTTAAAGGTAAATACTCATAATAAAATAAATGAAGAAACACTATGTAGTAATTGTGCATCATGTGAAAGTTTAACTTGTGCATAAATTCGAAATCTAGAATTTAAAACTTGGTTTGATTTGAATTGGAAATAGGAAAGAAAGAAAGAAATAGTATACAAAACAAAACAAAGTTATAAATTCATCACACTTTTAGGTATGTCCAAATTTTACTATTAATCTGAAAGTGAATTTGCCACAAGTTGAAATTTAATTTGAATTAGAATTAGGGTTTGAAATAAGAGAAGGGAAGAACTAAGAAAAATACTACATAAAATAAAATAAAAATCAGAATAAACATCCTTCACACTTATATTATTAAATTATACCTTTCAAACTGAGGACAAGTTATTCACAAAGTTTGAATTTAAACTTGAATTCAAATTGGGTTTGAAAATAAAGAAAATGGAAAGAAAAATGAAAAAGAAAAAGATAAAAAGCATACCTGGGCCCTGAACCGCGAAATCGGCCCATCAAGGAAAACCTCCTCTGCGGCCCGTTCACTCCGCGCGCGGCACTTACAGGTGGGTCCCGCGTGTCGGTCTCGCCCGCGCGCGCGCCGGCGTTCTCTGCTGCGCGGACCCGCGTGTCAGCCTCCTTTCTTTCACGACGCCGCGCGCTGGATACCCGGTGACTGTCACGTGGGCCCGCATTGTCATCCCTCCCGCTGAGCCACGCAACAACCCGCGCGCAAACGGCGGAGCTTGAAGCGAATTCCCCGCGCCCGCGCTGTCAAAACGGAATCCGTTGAACTCGGACTCGGCACTGGGTATAAATCGTGCCGCGACCTCCTCCTTCCCTCCTCATCTGCTTACACCGATTGCCGTGCGCCGTTGCTACGCTTGCGGAAGGATTTTCGGCCGCCACCATTGAATCGCTTGGCCACCGTCGTCTCCGAGTCATTGTGGAGTCTTGGCAGCTCATCTGGGTATGGCGAACATAACCGGGGCCTCCACGTGCGGAATTGGTGACCGGAGCACGACGAATTCCTCACCGGAGTCTCGACTTCGGATATTTCCGCCCTCCGCCGTGGCCTGCCTCCGCCAGTGGTCTACCTACCCGGTAACTCACCTCACCGTGTTCGCCTCGGTTCAATTGTTGTGCTGTGTCAGTTAATCGAACGGAGGGGCCCTGGTCGGGCCGAATTTCACCGCGCCGTCCATGGCGCCGCCGCTGGGGACCAACTCGCCGACGTTGGGCTCGGTCGGGGGGGGGGGGAGATGAGCCTCCACCGTTGGATTCCAGCCAACGGTCCCGATTAGATTAAGACGTACCCCTTCGCGCGAGCGATGTGAACCGTAGATCCGCGATCCGATGATTACGACGCAATCCCGGGTATTTTGAATCCGCGCCGTAAGAATAGAATCCAACGGTTGCCGTCGCACACCGGTTTATAACCCGCGCCATCTAATCGTGGCCCTTGATCTTAGATCGTGCGGCCCACTGTTGCCGATACCCCATCGCCCTGGCAGTATTTTAAAAGAGCCCTCGGGTTTTAATGGAATTAACCCGCCGTCCACAGATCCTGTGCGCTGTGTCTGTGGCGACTTACCCCGAGCCCCCTGACCTTTCTTATAATTGAGGCCCAGTCCAGAGTGTTATAAAATCAGGAAAATGAATTAGAAAATGAGTTTTTAATATAAAAATAATTCCTAGAATTTATATAATTCATAGAAAATGCATATGAACTCCAAATTAATCCATTCCACTTCCTATAATTTTGTAATATTATTGTTTATCAATTAGTGCCACTGGTTTTACATAAAAGTCACATTAAAATTGTTATCTTAATTAATCTTGTACTAAACACATAAAACATTAGAAAATCCATAACTTAAAATCTATAACTCCAAAATTAATAATTCTTTTTCCTGTGATCTTACTTTAATATGTAGATTACTAATATGTATTTTGGCATACATGTTTGGTGTAATGTTAATCTTGCCTATACACTGTTTGTTTGTATTGCTACGACTAGTGCGAGGTCACGTGTCACCTGAAGATCATCCTGGTACCTGGATTCTCAAGGCCCAGGCAAGTTGTGCCCTTGATCACTTCTTTTTACCCAGCCATGTTCTGATTAATCATAATGATCTGCATAGGTTAATTTTGATGGGACCCAATAGGTTACCCTAGTTTGTCTATCTTTATACCTTGTTTACCACTGAACTTTCTGGGTAGTACTTGCTAGTGCTATATGTGGTTTTGGGTATGGAGATACACTATTCATGATTATACTTTTGTTATCAGTTGTTATTTATGGTTCATGTTAAGATCATTATGTTAATTGGAACATGGAGAACCACCCGGGAAAACAGTGCTACCACAAGGGTGGAATGGGACGCCCTTGGCTGATTAATTAGGAAAGCTAGTGGAAGACTACCTTACCCGAAAGGGGCAAGGGCAGTAGGGGAGAGGTCAGTGTAGGGAGGCCCTCGGGAGGATTTTGCTGCGATGGCGGTCCTGCAAGGGATTCCTGCACTGGATCTTCCTATAAACTGTAGCGGGTTTTCGGAAGCTAGTGGAACTTTGTAAAGGCCTCGTAGTGGATCCCTAGCCATTCACCTCGGAAGTGTCTAAGGGCTTTGCAAACCCTGGCGACATGGGATACACGACTTGTGGGTAAAGATGCGCAACCTCTGCAGAGTGTAAAACTGGTATACTAGCCGTGCTCACGGTCAAGAGCAGCTCGGACCCTCACATGATTAATTTATGGAACTAAATTCAATTTGTCATATGCATTGCATTGCAGGTGGTGTTGTTACTCTTGATCTATTACTTAATTGGGTCTGGTATTTACTTATACTTAGTAACTGCTAATAAAATTTTGACCAACTTTAAAAGCAATGCTCAGCTCTAACCATCTTCTTTGGTAAGCCTTACACTTCACGTGAGCTCCCACCTTTGGCGAGTTCATGCACATTATTCCCCACAACTTGTTGAGCGATGAACGTATGTGAGCTCACTCTTGCTGTCTCACATACACCACAGGTCAGGATCAGGTACTGCAGGATGATGCTCATGGAGGATGCTGTGATGAGTTCGTGAGAGGTCTAGGTCGTCGTCTCCCAGTCAACTTTGGGGTTGCTGGACCGTTGTCTCCTTATAATGTAATTATTTATTTTGTATAGAACTCCTGTTATATATAAAGATGTGACATTCGATCCTGTGCCACTATACATCATATGTATGAGACTTGGTCCCAGCATACCTGGTGTTTATGTTAACCCCGGGTTTTGGACCCCTAAAATCCGGGTGTTACAGCAAAGCACCTACGCTAATCACCGAGTGATTCTATTAAGCACTTAGGTGTTTGAGCACTTGGAAATGTCTACAGTATGCCTTGGTATTTTGCTTGGGCTCCCACACCTCCAAATGGCCGGTTGGGTGAAGTATATATAGGCCACAACTCAAATATAGTCGTTGGAAAGCAGTTCTGCAGCTTTCTGCGGCGCACCGGACAGGTGCACTGGACTGTCCGGTGGTGCACCGGACATGCCATGTGTACTAGCCATTGAAGATAGCCGTTGGAGCTTTCGAAGATGGCGCACCGGACATGGCGCACCGGACGGTCCGGTGTGCACCGGATAGCCCATGCTCGCTCGTCGTATTTTGGCCATAACTTTTAGCTCCAAACTCTGATTTCGATGATCTTGTACTTTTTGGAAAGCTTATGAAATTGTCTACATCCCAGAGTTGAAGCCATATCAGTTTGAGCAAATTTGGCACACCGGACAGTCCGGTGTGCACAGGACATCTCATATGCTGCTGCAGTTTTTCAGCAATTCCGACTTCGTATTGTGGGCATAACTTTTAGCTCCGAACTCCGATTTCGATGATCTTGTACTTTTTGGAAAGCTTATGAAATTCTATACATCCTAGAGTTGAAGCCATATCAGTTTGAGCAAATTTGGTTTTGTGAAACACTTCCAATTCAGTCAGCCCTTTCTCTCAACTTTGTTAACTTCACTTTTGTTTTGTAGCTTTGTATCTCACTTCTACTTCTTGATGTGTTGGACTCTTAGCATGTATAAAGTATCTTCAATATGACTTTGTAATGTCTTATATGGGTCTTATAATGTCTTCTTTGAGGTGTTGCACCCTCAGAGCCTCAGTCTAATCCACTTCGCATCCTGTGAACTACAACACACAAACACTTGGGAAATACATTAGTCCACATGTTATGTTGATCATCAAACACCAAAACCTATTGAGCTAAATGGCCCGGGTTCCATTTTACTTACAATCTCTCCCTTTTTGGTGATTGATGACAACACAACCAAAGCAAGCAAATATAACAAACATTTGAATGAAAATATGCAATCTACTTGCTAGGATGCATGATTGTCCCCATAGAGTGAGATTATGGACTTAAGCCTCCCCCTAACTCCATAATTCACTTACTTCCTATTTTAGACTAAACAACCAAAAACACTTGAAGGATGAAATTTTTTAATTTGGTGGTGTTTGGTGTTTGATAACATTTTCATTGCTTTGGTCCCTACAACTTCTCCCCCTTTGGCATCAACCACCGAAAAGGAAGACATTAAAAGCATATAGGAAGCAAATAAGACTTGCCCTCATAAAGGATTTGTCAATTAATACCAGTTGAAGCACCAAATTGTTACTCCCCCTAAATGAGTGTTCTCCTTTAGAAAGAATTTTCTCCTCCTTTAGAGACGAAGAAAAACTCCCCCTGACAGAGATCTTCTACTTAGGAAAAAGCATGTGAGAAATAGAGGTGCAAGACATGATTTGAATAGACTAAATTCCCTTATACATAGGTAACAAAATATTAGTCAACAATATATGCATTTAGCAGCATGAGAAGTATAAGATATGAAATATAGTCTAACCAAATATTGCAGAAGACATGTAAATGATACTAAATGTAGTCTCAAAAGATACCAATTGAAAATCAATGGTGGACCGATTGAAGACTAATGGCAGGCTTGTGAGACATGAGAGTTCTTGGAGATTTTGCAGTGGAAGTTTGTTGTCTTTCTCCGGGGTCTTCATTTTCCTTACAATGAGACTATTACATGAAATAGACTTGAAAAAAAATATTAGTCTCAAAGTCTTAGATTATAGAGTAACCTCCCCCTGAAAGTGTGCATACAAGTTTTGAATACTTGTAGGAGACATGCACTTTGATATCAAGAGGGGCAAATTATCTATAATCCGAACTTTGGCACATATAAATTAAATGATACCAATTGTATGATCTAAGTTTCTAAAGCATAGTATCATTTACTTAGGAATGTTAGATAAGCTATGTGTTGTGTTTAAGTAAACATTTTAAACCATGTAGGCTTGCTTAACTGTATGAATTTAAAGCAAGCAATCCTACCATGTGATTGACTTAGTATGCATGCATTTAAACAAAAGTAAATACAAATTGTAATACTAGGCATGAAGGGTAAACTAGATACACAGTAAATAGATACACATATCTAAAAATAAGGAATACAATAAATCTAGTTACCTTAGTCATGGGTGGGGAAATTTGGGTCCAAAATATTCACTAATCCATTTGGAAATAAACTTGATCCAATGTGATGTATCACATGATATACATCCCAAATTTGCCAAGTCTCCAAATTTCTCGTCGTCCTTCGGACTACTCACTTCCCTTTCGGGATCCAAACCTTCTTGGTGCTTTTCATGGTTGAAATTATTTCCTTTGGCACCCAGATGCGTTTGGCCCCCTTTCCTTTGTTGGCTTACTTGTTGGCATTGATTGCTATCACCTTTCCATTCTTTTTTTCTTGATCAAATATGGTGTAGCAGCCTTTTTGTCCACCTTGTTGATGTAGGTGTTGGAGATTTTGCTTGTTGGCTTTTGCTTGAGCTTTTGCTTTTGCTTATCCCCGGTCATTGCCTTGCATTGGAAAGACTTATGGCCTTCCATGTGGCATAGCCTACAAATCACGGTTTCTCCCTCTATAGGCTTGTTCACTCCCGCAGTGGTGTTATCCTGTGGAGGTCGGATTTGTTTGGCTTTGCCTTTCTTGTCATACAAAGCCTTGCCAAGGCGAGCCAATTCTTGCCTTAATTGCTCATTTTCCTTTGCAGCCTCATCCGAACATGTTTCTACAACAATATTCTCAACAAGAACTTGGTTGCAGGAGTTAGAATCATAAATTAAATCAAAGCAAGAAGTAGAAGCATCCTTTTTAATAATTTCAGGAATTTCAACTAAAAATGCTCCTAGGGTGCTCTCAATGTTTTCTAGCTTAGTAGTTAGCTCATTGTTGTGTATGCTAAGAATTTCCATTTTCTCTAGCAAATTTTCAATAGCTTCTTGAGAGCTAGCTAACTTAGCCTTAAGTTTTTCATTCTTTTTAATAAGGCCATCATCGGTAGTTGTGGATGTAGCACTAGACTCTAATTGCTCAATTTTAGTTGATAGCTCACAATTCAAATTTGCAAAAGCTTCAAATTTTTCTAGCAAACCTTTATAGTAATTTTGAGAGATAATCAACTTATTTTTCAAAGTTTTAAGTTGAGCCTTTTGTTTAGTGCATACATCTTGAAAAAATTTAACGGCTTCCGCAAGCTCATCTATGGAGGGCTTTCCCTCACCTTCATCATCACTACTACTTTCATCACTAGAGGATGGAATACTCATTTTACCTCTTGCCATAAGGCACTTGCGTGATGACCGCGATGAGTGTGTTGAGGATCGGTGGCTGCGCGTCCTTGGAGGTTCATCTTCGCTCGAAGAATCGTCCCAAGTTTTGACACTTGTTAGCGCCTTGCCTTTGCTCCTCTCCTTTTTGGGTTCGACCATAGTTGGACAGCTGTCCCTAAAGTGGCCCTTCTCCCTGCATGCGAAGCATCCTCTCTTTCTTTGTTTTTTCCTGTCAATGTTAAAGAGAAGATCTTCTACCTACAGGGGCACAACCATTAGATTAATCTTGTGGATCATCCTCATTACCTTTACGACGCGTCGGATTGTTTCTTCGTCCTCGGAGGATGATGTTGATGGTTGATTATCTTCTTCATCATCACGTTCTTCTTCTTCCTCTTCTACACTTGAGGAACTTTGTAACATCCCAAAATTTCAACCCGAGGTTTGGAACCCTAATCTTCCCCCCCTATTTATCTCTCCCTAAACTCCACCCCATAGGTCTTCTCATCATATGCATACACTTTGTTTGATTAGAAGCACCACACATAGATTATATTTTTTTAGCACCTAAGATTATCTAGTTAATTAATTGTTCAAGAGGAAAGGAGATAAAAGAAATAGAAATAGAAAATGGAAATTAGAAATTAATAAAAAAGGAGAAACATTTCCCTCCTGGCTGGGTCGATTCCCAGCCCATACCTGCGGCCTCTCTCTCCTCGCGCTCGCGACCTCCCCCCCCCCCTCTAGGCCCACCTCCGGCCTGCTTCCTCGCGCGCGCCAGCCCGCCCCGCGAGCTCTCTCTCTCTCTCTTGCTGCTGCCCGACCCCACCCGCCAGCCGCGCTCACCCTTGATCTCTCGCGCCCGCGCATCACTGACAAGCCGGCCCTGCCAGTCAGCCACCCTATCTCCCTCGCCGCGCACGGCTTCAACACGATCACCGCCGGCCACCGTCCTCTCCTCCTCCCCGCCTGCACTCGCCGCACAGAGAAGTTCGACACCGCTTCGTCCTCGCTCGCTGTGGTCGCGTCCTTGCACGGCATCGCCCCGTCGAGCGGTCCCGTCGCCTCCGCTGTGCACCATTCACGCCGATTGCTGTGCACCTCACCGGCATCCACCTAACACCGCTGCTTCCCCCCCTCGGGCGCCTATAAAAGGGCCGCCCCGAGCTCCTCCATGACCTGCACCGGCCTCGGCCACACTTCTCCCACCGTGGAGCTCCACCACCTCACCGCGGTCAGCTCCCTCCCAGTCTCATCTAGCAAAATTGGACCCACCCTTAAGCTCGCCAGCCTCTTCTCGTGCTTTGGCACCTGCCCGATCCCCAGGAACCGGGTCACCGGCAGCGAATCGCCGTTGAACCCGCCGGCGGCCGGGTTTTCCCCGCGGATCGGCCGGTTCGCCCCTGCCCCGTAAGCCGCTAACGTCGTCTCCCCTCCCGCACTCCCTAGCGCGTGGGCCCATGACCACGACGTCGTCTTCTCGCGCGCCCGTGCCATCTCTCACCCTTGGGCCGTGCTGGGCCGGCGCGCTCGCGCCCGCGCGTGCACCTGCACCCGGCTGGGCCAGAATTCTCCCCCCCGGCCCACGAGAGCCGAAAATCTTTTCCTTTTTCTTTTTCATCTTTTCCCCATTAGTTATTTATACCTCAATATTTTATGTACCAAAAATTATCCAAACACTTTCTAAGTCACATAAAATGATAATGTTAGGAACTTGACACACTCCACTCAGTAAACCACTGTTTGATGTATTGTTTATTGCCTGTTTTGCTAGAAGAAGCGGGGACCATCGATCCGGAACCCGTAGCCTCGGAAGAAGGGCAGGAGCCCGACCCCTCCGAGATAAATCTTTTGTGTCAGGAAAGCTTCGATGAAGGCAAGTCCATCCTTCCCTTGATGCATAATTTACCTATTCTTTCTACCACTACCTAAGCCGGGATTAAGGGATGGAATATTTGCATTGTCAGCAGAGAGATAGCCCGCATTAACAAACATCTTTTGAATACAAAATGTGGGATGGGAAAAGGGCAGTGTGTTTCACTAAGCGAGGTTTTCAAAAAGTGTGTGATGAAGGGTATTCACCCTCATCACCTTGTGAGTGGGATGATCAGGGACTCCCTGGTTTAGGGGAGGGTCTAAGGTGAAGGCCTCAGCTGGTTTAGGCGTGAGCAGAAGGATTGTCCCCTCATATAAGGACTGGTTTGTCATCTTTCACTACCTGTACTCATGATAAGTATAACCACTCGAGACTGGGTGGGCAGTCACTCAATCTGAACTCGTACGGTCCAACCCCAGGGTTATGAAGGCTGGGGAGCACCGGGAGGATAAGGAGGGGGAATGTTTTGTCCGGTTTGGACATGGCGGTGGCCTGACTCCTTCCGGTATAACCGTTAAGGTTAGGAGGTGCGAGGAAAGAAAGAGATTCAGATTCGGATCTCATTGGCCATGAGATCGCAGAGCCGGACTAGTGGGTAAAGTGTACCCCTCTGCGCAGAGTTCAAACCTATTCGAATAGTCTGTGTCCACTAGAATGGATGAGTCTGGTGTGGTATGACAATTAGTGTTTTACAACCACCGTGAACAGGGAAATGTGTGTGTGGTGCGTTTTTGGAAAAGAAAACGATGCCACGGGAGCGGGAAGCTCAGTGGTGGTGGAGTATTGTGTTATTCTATTTCCTTGGGAAAAACCCTAAAAGTACTGCCTTTCTCTGAGAAAAAAAAAGAGTGACTTCAACTCCACCATATAAAGCATGTATGATATAGGTCCCTTTCTCTTTACGGGAGCAGGATGGGCTTGCGGAATACCTAGTGTATTCACCCAGATTTATTTATGTTTTTCAGCAGCCGAAGACTTCTTTTCTGCTATTCTTGATTGAGGGGGGCTGTGTCTGCACCCAGTTCTGCCTGTGGCTTGGGCTAGTGTATCTTCTACTGCGCTTTGTATTCTGGCTCTCTCGAGCTTGTACCCTGGTATTGTAATAACATTTATTCAAACTCTGTACTATTTGAAGTAAGGAATGTGGTTACTAGCCTCCTGGGACTAGTAATTATATCACATTTGATTCCCAAAGGATCGGGACGCTTCAGGTGGTATCAGAGCCATAGGACTGGTCGTAGGTCGCAACCCTGACCTTAAAAGTTTGCCTTAAAAGAAAATACCTCTTACCCCAAGAAAAATCTTCTCTCCTTTCCCCGA
The DNA here is from genome assembly GCA_029449295.1 of Zea luxurians. Classification (NCBI taxonomy): domain Eukaryota; kingdom Viridiplantae; phylum Streptophyta; class Magnoliopsida; order Poales; family Poaceae; genus Zea; species Zea luxurians. The sequence continues at coordinate 33,370,934 of JAOPSE010000017.1, read as the reverse complement.
TATTAATAGACCCTTCTTTTCCTATTCCAGATGGTTGCCTTCGGGGGGACCCCCTAGATCGACGTGGAAGCATTCACGACTTGGGCCGCAGTCCCCGTCGCCGAGGCTACGGCTATCGTCGGAACAGTCGGAAAGGCAGTAGTCGCATGCGATCACGAAGTCCCGCATGGCACTGGGATTGCCAAGTCCAGAGAAATCCCAACAGATGCTGGGCTCGTCGTCTTCCTCGGACCCAAAGGGCCCGTAGGTCGAGACGTCCGTCAGCCGGTCCCAAGGTGACCGCATACGAAACCCCAGAGGGTTTGGACTTGCCTCTACAAGAGCGCCCGCCAAAGCGGGGCCGCTAGGCGGGTCGAGGTTGAATCCGAAAGACGTGGGATGGGAATCGGTCGGTACCTTTTGGTCGACGGGCGGTGATAAGGTCACGTCAGGGACTGACAGCGCCGTCGTCTCAGGTACGAGGGTGACGTCCAGCAAGCTTTTTGCGAGCGTGCTGGCGTCTTCCGCTTGCTCGGGATTGGCGTGTCACGGGGAGACGGCGCTCGCCTTCGTCTCAAACGCGAGGTCGACGCTCGGTGCGCCCCCCATTAGGGCGCTGGGCTGCCGACTCGCTCGACAGCCAACGAGGCGCTGTCTCCTGCTTGGCCTTGGTTGCCCCGCTTCCTCCTCCATCGGCAGGGGAGAGGACGGGGTGAGCTCGAAGGTTGTTCTTCCACCATGCAGGGAAGACGTCGCCGATTCCGCCGCCGGCGGGCGGGTTGTCGGCCGCCACTGTCGTTGTCGCACGGCGGTGGGAGGAGTATCATGTCGTAGCTTGTAACACCCCTGGTGTTACTATAACTAAAACTTGAGCATGGCATCATAAGCATTGGCATTGCATATGTTTGACATACCTAGAGTGCATTCACTAGGCAAAAATTTCAAACAAGTTGTATTGTTTTAATGTTTTGCAAATAGGACCCTGGATAAGGAACCTAACCCTATAAAGGGCTCAAAAGGGATAAAACATAACCCAAGGTGAGAAAACCTAAAGGCTTTAAGGAAGAGTCATAAAATATCCCCAAAAACAAGATGGAATCACATTTATACCCCTGGGTTATTAAAAACCCTAATTGAAACCCTGGAAAACCCTAAAACTAAATCCTAGGGGCCTATGTGCAAAATTAGTCCATTTTTGGACTAAAGTGCAAAAACCAAGTCAAATAAGGTTCTTAAGTCCCTTGGTTCACAAATGTGTGGACTTGAAAGCCAAATGTTGAGTTTTAGACTTAAATGCAAAATGGACCTCAATTAGGTTCTATTCTAAGTCTGAAAATCAGAGAATTGGCTCAACTTTGGAGCTTTGTATCTTTCAAATTCTAGGGTTTTTGCCCTAGGTCACCACATCAAGTTTGTAGCCCAATCATAGGAGAACAACTTTGCTTAAGGTTGTGAGCTCATTTGTTAAGAAAAATTCAGAGATAATTAAGCTCAAAGCTTGGCTGTCAGGCTGGTTTATTCTGAAATTCATACTTACAGTGTAACAAAGCCATCTTTGGGGTTGAATTCAACCATGATCTAGTTATCAAATGAGCTCAGTCACTATAGTTGAAATGTAGGTGGTATATAGCTCTCCAACTTTGCTGCAGAGCATGGAGTATGTTCCCATTGGGATTTGTGAGCAAATCATGCCTGAATATCGACTGTCAGGCTAACTGAATCCCAACCCAATGGTACAGTAGCCTGATAAAGATCAGACTGCCAGCGCTGCTCGCTCGTCGCAGGTGACCTCCCTGCGCTGGGATTCGTGCTGCCGCCGCCCGGATTCGCGCTGGAGATTAACGGATAACGTCGCGGGATGGGGGAATGTTCATCGCCGGTGAGCTGGACTCCACTCCGGTGACCCCCCTTGCTTTCCCTCTACTCTCCGGCTTGAGTCGATAAGCTCGCCGGTGAACCGCCGTTCTTCGGCCTTGTGCCACATGTCCCAACCTTGCCATTGCATCGCCGTGACTCCCTCTATCTTCCTGTCGACCATCGAAATTACTGCCACGACATTGCACACGTATTCACCGCACCCGCGTTCGTCCTCACCTCCGGCCGCCGCGTTATTCGCTCAAATTGAGTACCACCGACGAAGCTGCCTATAAATTGAGCCCGTGACTAGCTTCGCAACATCGTTGCGCACCCCCATGTCTAGTATTGCTCCCAGCCGATCACCAGCAAGCTCCAATTTCATACTTCCCCCAAATCAGTCGAAGAACACCGTGAAACCAAGTCCACCGTGGCCAGCCGATTCTGGTAAAGCTCTGTCCGATTCAAACCTTGTTTAAGTCTTCTCATAGCTCAGTGATGCTCGCCAAGCCATCAATTTGAATGTAGATGCCCCCAATCGTCGGGAACACGACGGGCTAGCCACCATGTTCACGGCCCCCATGGCCAGAGCACATCTCTTGACCATTCGCGCAATTATGTTAGGGAAAATGCTTCCCGAGTCACGAATTCGGTTTGGCCTTAGTCTAGGCACCGGCCTTGGAGCAATTCGGTCGGTCTGCGCGCTCACCGGAGTTCGTCCTCCGCGCGACGCCGTCGAGGACCCTCCCCTGCGAAGAATTAGAAGTCTGAGGGGTTTTCTGGAAAGCGTCAGTGACTCTGTGAATAGCACTTCGGTTCTGTTTCTAGTTGTTCAGAAAGGCGAGGGCTTTTCTGCAAACCCGACATCGCGCGGGCGCGCGCAGGCGCTTTCTCCCTCTGAGTTGGGCTACTGGGCTGAAATCAGCCCAGTACTATTCATAGGCTTTTCTTTTTCTTTTTACTCCAGAGCTAAAACAATTGTAGAAAATTACAGAAAAATGGTAAAATTGTGAAACCAATTTTCCTAGACTCCTTATTTTCCCTAGAATTTAATAAAAATAGTTTTGTGATTTTTAGTGGAAATAAGAAATTTTAGGGCATTTAAAGTAGTTAAAAGTATTAGTTATGGATTTTTAGAAAATAATGGGTAAATCCAAAAATGCCCAAACTTTTTATGAGAACTTAAAACAATATTTAGAAGCCTTGGGTAGAATCTGGGTTGATTTGGACCTTGTTTGATCACCAAACCCCAAAACACCCCCCCTGCCTTATGAACTCCTTTACTGACTCCGGAAACCCTAAGTTCTCGGAGTACCGTGAAGGAAAGTTATACTCAAGACCTAGATAATAAGTTTATATTATCTTTGCACCCTCATGAGCATCCCATGGCATCTATTCTTATACATGTATATGGTTATGTTAGAACACGAAGAAGAAGAAGAAGTCACCGAAGAAAGGACACCACCACCCTCGGATTCTCAAGCAGGCAACTGCTTTTACTTTGATATTTGCGGATCCGAGCCAGACTCACCTGTTAACAAAGGCAAGCCTCGGTGCATGCAACTCCTTTCCATGTGTTTTTAAATACTTTTCGCACATCTTAAGTCAAGTGAAATGTGCATTAAGTTCATAGGAATTGTTTGAAACCTTTGATGCATTGCTTTCCTTGAAATCCACACCTTTATGGATACTTCTGGTGAGGTATCAAAATTGTTTTACAAAAATGCTTAGCCCTGCTTAGGTCTTGTGGATAGAGGTTGTCTTTTGCTGTACTGCCTAGCTCAGGGGTTATCCTGAGGAAAGATGACTTCTACCTGCAAGAATACTTTCATTAAGAGCGTGGTGGGATCTTACTGCAAAGCTCCCTGTAATGCTCCGTCCATCCTAAGGAACAGAAACAATCCTAAGGATGGAAGTACTTAAATCGAAACTTGGGTTAAGAACAGGTGATGTTCTACCCAGGTTGATTAAGGATTGAACGTGTATGTAGGCGTGCTGATCGAGGACCCTTTAACTGGTCACATGCCTCGTCATGGGTAAGCCTTGCCTCGGGCAGACTAAGGCCAGAATAAGATAACACGAAATGGGCTTGGAGCGGTGGCGGGAGTAGCGTGTACCCACCGTGGCAAGAGGCTGGACGGTGGTGTATCTGTGCTCTCGGTTTGCGTGAACCTGATCTGGTCTTAAGAACCCCGGTGGCGGGTTGACATATACAAGGGTTAAGTGCTACATATGTCGTGTGATTGGAGATCCTCAGCTGAGTATAATCGATTCGGATCGCCGTACCTTCGCGGTTATGAAGACTTGATCACTTCCCTGCAACCTAGAGTCAGGATGTGAACCGTATGGATAAAAATGATGTTGTACTGATGAAATGATGAAATTAGACTAGAGGCAAACAGAGTCTATTAATACTTAACTTGGCATTAAAAGATTGAAAGTAAGGACTCACCTTAGTAAGCTATTTCTGCAAAAGTATCTAAGTTGATTATTGCTAAAGCCTCTCCTTGATTCCTATTTATCCAGCATACCCTTGAGAGTCTTTTCCTTAGACGGGTAAGACTTGCTGAGTAATTCCATACTCAGGGTTTATCCCCTTGTTGTTTTTAGGTGAGGAAGCAACAGAGTTCTGTTGCTTCTGTACCAAGGTGGTTCCTAATGAAGATAAACAAGAATGAAGTGCGGGAGGAAAGGATCCTCCATTAAGACTTTTGTGTGATAGCTGTCGGGAGGAGTTTTTACCTCCCTTGGTATGTGTAATAATATTACTCTGCACTCGTTATATATTCCTGGTCTGTAATAAACAATGTGATCTTACTTTTTAATAAATGTAAGCTTATGTAATCGCTTCCGCATTTCTTTATCTCCGATGTTCTGTAATGTCTGCATGACGGGTGAAACGTTCCTGGTAAGGTAAGGAAAGATACCGAGCTTGTCAAGTAGTTCAGGGGCACCTATAGGGTTGTCTGAGGTCCGTTGGACAAGGACAACTGTAGGTGGGCCTAATTACTTGGATCACATAGCTGCCGTCGAGGGACATGAACTCAAGACTCCCGAAACGGAGCACCGTCCCGGGTTGGAGAGGTTGCTGGAGACTGCCCATCTGGAGCTTGACGGGAAGCTGTTCGTCAACACGCAGCAGGCCCCTACCTGGCGCGCCAACTGTCGGCGTTCCGAGACCGGGGGGTCCCTGAGCCGACGAGTGAATGTCGCCGCGTGCCCCAGCCCAAATGGGTCGAGCGCGAGGGCAAGCGCGAAGGGGGGAGAGCGAGGCGGCCGGAGACCGGCGTGAGAGAGGTGGGAATCCCGCGGCCTTCGTGTTCGTCCTGTGCCCAGGTCGGGTGCGCTTGCAGTAGGGGGTTACAAGCGTCCACGCGGGAGAGGGAGCGAGCGGCCTCCAGCGAGCGCCTGTCTCGTCCTCGTCCCCGAGCGGCCAACCCTCTCTAAGAGGGCCCTGGTCCATCCTTTTATAGGCGTAAGGAGAGGATCCAGGTGTACAATGGGGGGTGTAGCAGAGTGCTATGTGTCTAGCGGAGGAGAGCTAGCGCCCTAAGTACATGCCGTTGTGGCAGCCGGAGAGATTTTGGCACCCAGCCGGTGTGATGTCGTGGCCGTCGGAGGAGCGATGGAGCTTGGCGGAGGGACAGCTGTCGGAGCGGTTGAATCCTTGCTGATGTCCTCTTGCTTCCGTAAGGGGGCTGAGAGCCGCCGTCGTCACAGAGTATGCAGGGCGCCATCATTGCCTATCTGGCGGGGCGAGCCAGATGGGACGCCGGTCTTGTTTCCTGCGGCCCGAGTCAGCTCGGGGTAGGGTGATGATGGCGCCTCCTGTTGACGTGGCTGGTCTACGCCCTAGGTTGGGCGATGTGGAAGCTCCTCCGAAGCCGAGGTCGAGTCTGTCTTCTGTGGCCGAGGTCGGGTCCGAGCCCCAGGTTCGGGCGAGGCGGAGATCGCCGGCTGGTGCCGGGGCGGAGTCCGAACCCCGGGGTCGGGCGAAGCGGAGTTCGTCGTCTTCTGGGGCCGAGCCCAAGTCCGAGCCCTAGGTCGGGCGAGGCGGAGATCGTCGTCTTCTGGGACTTAGCCCGAGTCCGAGCCCTGGGTCGGGCGAGGCGGAGGTCGTCGTCTTCCGGGACTTAGCCCGAGTCCGAGCCCTGGGTCGGGCGGAGTTCGCCGTCTTCCGGGACTTAGCCCGAGTCCGAGCCCTGGGTCGGGCGGAGTTCGTCGTCTTCTAGGACTTAGCCCGAGTCCGAGCCCTGGGTCGGGCGGAGTTCGTCGTCTTCCGGGACTTAGCCCGAGTCCGAGCCCTGGGTCGGGCGGAGTTCGCCGTCTTCCGGGTCTTAGCCCGAGTCCGAGCCCTAGGTCGGGCGGAGTTCGTCGTCTTCCGGGACTTAGCCCGAGTCCGAGCCCTGGGTCGGGCGGAGTTCGCCGTCTTCCGGGACTTAGCCCGAGTCCGAGCCCTGGGTCGGGCGGAGCGGAGCTTCCTATGGTGCCTTTGGCCGGGCCTGGCTGCCTGTCAGTCTCACTCTGTCAAGTGACACCGCAGTCGGAGTGGCGCAGGCGGCGCTGTCCTTCTGTCAGGCCGGTCAGTGGAGCGGCGAAGTGACGGCGGTCACTTCGGCTCTGCCGGCTGGGGGCGTGCGTCAGGATAAAGGTGTCAGGTCACCTTTGCATTAAATGCTCCTGCGATTTGGTCGGTCGGTGCGGCGATTTGGTCAGGGTTGCTTCTTGGCGAAGGCAGGGCCTCGGGCGAGCCGGAAACGTGTTCGCCGCTGAAGGGGGGCCTCGGGCGAGAAGGAAATCCTCTGGGGTCGGCTGCCCTTGTCCGAGGCTAGGCTCGGGCGAGGCGTGATCGAGTCCCTCGAATGGACCGATCCCTGACTTATTCGCATCCATCAGGCCTTTGCAGCTTTGTGCTGATGGGGGTTACCAGCTGAGAATTAGGAGCCTTGAGGGTACCCCTAATTATGGTCCCCGACAACAGGGTACTTTATGTTTTCTGTATTTGTGCATGTTTTATTTCTGTTTACTACTTATGCGAGTAGTGATACACATATGCACATACATGTCATCACATATATCACATTGTTCTTCTGGATTAAATTAAAACTGATAATGCCTAATTTTCTAACACCTGGCCCACAGGCACTTGGCAAAGGGAGCTCTTGTGGGCCCCAAGAGCAGCCTTTGTGCCGAGTGTGTGGCTGGCACTCAGTAAAGGTTTCTTCTTTGCTAAGTGCCATAGCCATAACACTTGGCAAATAAGCTTTACTGGTTTTTCTTAGGTGTGCATTCTTTGTTGAGTGTTATGGTCACTGCACTCGGCAAAGGCACTCGACAAAGTGACCAAAGACACCCCTTTTATTTGTTTTTGTTATTCCATCCAAACAAACAAAAAGATATATCATTAACATCACATATGCATCATAGATATCTCTGTACAAATCTCAGATAGAGTTGGAGTGGAGGACGCTACTAAGATTTGTGGGGTTTTGAGTGAACCTACCACCCCTAGTGGTGACAATGTTTAAACTCTCATTTGGGGTTGGCTTGATTTGATCTAGAAGCTGTTTCGCAATGGAGATAAGCAAAGCACTGGCCAACTAGGCTATTAAGGTATCTAGCATTTTATTGAAACTCAACCGGTTTTTCATAACACTATTTAAATCTTCCATACGTGAAGACATATTTTCTAAGATCCTGCATGTAGCAAGGATTTTTTTACTAATGTTATCATTCATTGCTTTTTTTATCAAATGTGTCGTTCTTGGGAAACTATTATGAACCAGATTTCATACCTGGCCTAAGAAGGGTATGTTGGGACGTGAATTCCAACTGGCTTGGGGAAGATACCCATTGTTGAAGTTTCCTACAGTGTTCATGGAGCTCACCTCCTCTAGACGTGTATTAGGCAGTTGTTCCCTAAATGACATGTGTTCCCATAGACCTCACATGTCATATGGCATCGAGGGCCTAGATGGGTTACACTTCCTATGCTAGTGGTTCTTCCAAGTTTTTTAAATGGAGGCTCATCTTCGTGGCTAGCATATTAGAGCCGTCAAGTTGATGCACTCCATGGGTATGGGTGCTAGGCCTCTCTACTTTCCATCCTTGATTTATTGTCATCTTCTCAATCAAGGTCTAAGCAGCATCAACGCTTAAGAACAAGAAGGATCCTCCGGCTGTAGCATCCAAGTGCTCATGTGTGGTCCTATTGAAATCGTAGAAGAAGCTCTAAATGATGGGCCAATTCTCTATTTCGTGGTGGGGACAGTCAACAATGTATTCCTATAGTTGCTCCCAGTCTTTTGCCAATGTCTCATCTATGAGATACTGTAAGCTCAAAATTCGATTCCTCAATGCGCTTGTCTTTCCTAATGGAGAGTACTTCATAAGGAATAGGGGTGAAAACATATACTCATTCGGATATCAAATTTTTGGACTTTTCCTTTGGTTGTGAATAAATAGGATAAAAATACGCTATGCAAATTCATATTCTTGTTTTGGCATTGAGCTTGTAAAGATTCATAAAAGTTAAACCTCAAATTTATCATATATCTTCTCAAATGATAGATATAGTATTTGGATACAATTCAGATACAAATATTTTTCAACTTTTTTGTTGTAGGAAGTAAATAATGTATAAAACAATTTATGCATAATTTTATTCTTATTTATAATAATGTGCTTAATAATATAAGGAAAGATTGGCATCAAATTTCATACATGTCTATTTTAAAATATTAAATTTGTCCTACAGTTTGGATATCCAGTTTCATCCCCAATAAGGAAGGCATTTGCACATGGCTCCCATGATTCCATGGTTGAGGTAGAACCACTGTTTTGCCTTGCCTACTAATTATAATGGGAACAGATAGACCCCAATAGCGTCAAACATTGCACCCTTGATGGAGAACATGCTGCAAATCTCTAGGAATTGCTAGAGATGGTTGTTTGCATTTTTTAGGCTTTCTCACAAAAGGAAATCACGTGGACTATGTGAATGACTCCTGACTTGAGTTTGAAGTTTTTGTCTCCCTCCACATAAGGTCCAGTGGGGATGCTCATGTCAGATGGGATCGAGAATTGGTGGATAGTCTTTTCGGTCATTATGCTTGATGATGAAGCCTCACTTGATCTGGACGGGTTTGGCATATATCTTGCACCGGTTTGAGCTTTTGACGAGCTCTCTAGAGAAGAGCTTCGAGGTTGTGGTTGAAGTTTGTTGGTAGGTTGAAACTGATCATACACCTCTCTATTACACCACATAAATAATAGAGCAAGATAATCCCATAATAACTAGCGATAACTCTACCAAGATAAAAAAAACAAATTCAAAGTTTGAGAAATCAAGCTTCTTTTTGCCTATTGCTTCCCCAGTAACGACGCTAGAAAGACTTGTTGGTGGTTCTTATGCCAATTAGATTTTTCTTCGCAAGCGCATGGAGACCGATGTAGCCTTTAACCGGGAGTATTCCAGGTATCGTAATTTCCACGAAGAAGCGATAGGTTCGAGATAGACTGATTAACTCAAACTTGAAATGACCTTGTTGGGGACTTGTTCTCAAATGCTATGAATTAAGAACAAGACAACACAAAAAGATGTTAATGGTTAATGTCCATCGTCCTTCGAAGCATTATTTCCCTTAGGATATAACGATCTTCGGACGAAGGTCATGAAGGTCATACCTTCATCATCACGGTTTGAATTGATAAAAGGAGAAGCATATGAAACATGAGAGAATAACATAAATAATCACATAACATTACTTACATGCCCTTATTATATAATCATGAATGAATAATGACAATATTGTATTACATTTGTACCTTCGGCTTGATAGAAGGTGAAAGTACAAGCGTGACGCACGAGCGAGTACAAGTCAATATGAACAGTTCGGGGGTACTGTTCATCTATTTATAGGCATGGGACGTAGCCCAGTCAAAATTACATTTATGCCCTTTACAACCAATTACAATCATGACACAAATTATCATGGCCTGATCTATCTTTTCATCTTTAAGTCGGTGCATCCCTTCATCTCAAGGCGTGTCATTATGCCGAAGCTCCCTGGAAGGTAGCTTCGGCGTTATTTTTGTGCTGATCTTCCAAAGGTGTTTCTTCATACAGGACCTTCGACGACGAAGCAGACCCCCAACAGTAGCCCCTTCGTGGTGCTAGATCGCTTTTCGTAACGAGCTTGATCCGTGAAAAAATCTCCAAGGCTTCGGAATGCCGCAGGTCCAAAAAACATCTTCCCTAAGCTCATTGTCGAGACTATTAAAATATTCCAAGCACAAGGTGGCCCAGCATTGGACGGATACATGCCTCGCACCTCCCGCGCGCCGAGTGGTCCACCGTTCAGTGGGTGCGGGTAACTGTTCAGCGGGTGTAGGGAGCTTGACGATTCACCTTCACACCTGCAGCACTATATAAGCAGACGGGTAGGTGTGAAGTTACCACAGTATTCATTGCCATTGCACTGTTGTGCTGCTGAAAAATTTAACCATAGCCGAAGCTTTTTCATCGCATTCTCGAGCAAAGAATCGTTTTGATTTAGCTTCGGCATAAGAGGGAGCCTCATCAATACTGTAAAATCATCAACTTCGTAAGAACTGTAAGAGATTGAACATCAGATGGCCAGAGTGCGTTCAACTGCGAGGGTGACCCGTGATGGAGAGGAGGCCAAAGCCACCGGGACTGGCCCGATCTCCAAAGTGATGAGACAATCAGGACTGGTTGTGACAGAGGAAGCCATTGAACAAGGTGCACCTGCTGCCGAAACTGAACAAGATGTTGAGGAAGAAATCGCTGATGAAGAAGAAGAAGATTATAGCATTCGGATCCCGTCAAAACCTAGCCACTTAGATTTTGGAAAATCTACCATTTCTGAAGCTGATATGCCCATGATGATAAAGCTAGGCTACTTTGGAGAAGCTGAGAAGAAGCAGATTCGTTTTGCCGGGGAAGAAACCACTCCGACACCGAAAAATGATGTAGTGGTTTTTAAGAGCTTTTTCAGAGCGGGGTTATGGTTTCCCTTGAACGAGATGATTGGGGAAGTTTTGGATAATTATGAGATCTATCTTCATCAGCTGACCCCTACCACTATCATTAGATTTAGCGTCTTCATCTGGGCTCTCCGAAGCCAAGGAATGGAATCGAATGCCGAAGCTTTCTGCCGAGTGCATGAGCTGCATTACCAGACGAAGGCTAGAGAAGACGGGCTGCATGAAAACTTTGGTTGTTACAACTTCGCATATCGCAAGGATATGAAGGCCCTGGTGCTTAGCTATCGCACCAAGTGGCCAACCGGCTGGAAAAGTGAGTGGTTCTATGTAAAGGCCGATGAGAAGAAGAGGGAGAAGCTGAAGACGCTAGTGCTGAGCCCGCTGAGCTTAAGCTTCAGGTTGACTAGGCCCCTGTGCCGCATGATGTCGGGGTCACCATGCCAACAAGCTGTGGCAGAATACAGGGTGGTAGCCGAACAGATCAGCACCAGAGATCTAGTTCAAGAATATTTGGCTAACAGAACATCTCCGACTTTGAGCGAATTTAGCATGCCGAAACTAAAAGGAACGAAGAAGGGACTTGAGCTTGTGTGACTTCCTTATCGGTTGAAATTTGAGAAACAATTTAAAGAACCTTGCCAAGAGTGGCTGGAAATGATTGAAACAGTGTGTAATGAAGTACTGGGGAATTACACCAAAAAAGAGGATCAACTAATGACTGTGGCCTTCAGCACCCGACCAAAACGAAGGTTGAATCGGGTGATGGATGCCTTGAACTTTGAATACCCTGACTATGAGCGATTGAACATGGGTGCCGAAGGGCAAAAGAGAAAGAGGATTGTTAGTGTTCTGAGCAGACAAGCTGCTAGGATGGTGAAAGAAGATGAAGAAACTATAAAAAAGAGAAAATCTAGCCCTAAGCCGAAGGTGGCTGCTCCGAAGAAGAGAAAGGTTGTAGCTCCGAAGCCAAAAACAGCTGAGATAGAGGAAGAAACTCCTTCAACACCTTCTGCTGCTGATGTAGAAGAAATTTTAAAGGTAATGACCAAATCTTTACCTATCAAGCTGCTAAGTCCACTGGGGCCGCATCTAACAAAGCTTTTACAGAAGAAGGAGGAACCTTCGGCAGCGAAGAAGGTGGTTGGGCCAAAAAGCCGAAGGATTGTTACTGTTATAGAAGCTATTGAGGAAACACCACCGCCGGCCTCAGCGTCAAAAATAACACCAGCTGCCGAAGTTGCTACTTCTTCTGTCGAAGCTGATCCTACCAAAGCTGCTACTGCCGAAGCTACAACTGCTGAAGAAACCAATATGAAGAGCACATTATCTGATATTGATAAAATGCTCTTGGATATGGCCGTGGTAGAAGCTGCTGCAGCTGCCAAAGAAACCCTGAAAATAGTGCCTGAAAAAGGGAAGGAAATCGCCGAAGATATTTCGAAGGAAAAAGGCTTCAATTTTCAAAATATAATTGGTCAAGAGTTATCTAAGGCTAAGAAAGAGGAACTGCAGGAGTATGCTATATCATGTGGCTACCAGCCAGGAGCGATGCTCTTTGGCGGAATTAACGAAGAAAGCTTAGGATGTATTCGAGATCGAACTGGAGCGAAGGTTATCAGCACTCTGTCAAAGAGTGTTGGTTTCCTGAAGCTTGAAGCTGACATCAGTCGCTACCGACGACAGCATATCGTCGGTAGTTTATTCTATTCTAATTTCAAGGTAAAATTTTTCCCTTAGCTTTTTATTGTTTTACGATGAAGGTGATTTCTGATGAAGGTTGCTTTGCACAGAGTATGCTACTAAGTAAAGCCTTAAGGATACAACAAGACCTCGAAGATAAGAAAAATGAGGTTATAATTGAAGGCTTAGAGAGCAAAATCAAAGATCATGAAGCTGCTCTTGAAAAGAAAGATTTTGTTCTTCAGACAATGGAGGGTTCACTGGCAGAAGCCCAAGCCGAAATTACCAGATTAAACAGTGAACTCCTCCTGAAATCAGAAAGCTTCGAGCAAGAAAAGAAGAATTTTGATACGAAGGTTAAAGCTGAAGTCGAAAAGAGTTCGAATTTACAAAAATCCTTGAAAGAGCTTCAAGACAAATGCCTAAACTTCAGCAACCGGTGCGTGCAACGGCTGAAGCATGTCTTCAACTCAGTTGGAGCCAGTTCTAAAAAATTTGAACCTTTGGTTGAAGACCTATCAGGCACCTTCGAACATATTGAGGGCGAAGTTGATGCGCTTGGCAAAGTTATAGCTGGGCACGGTGACTTATGTGCCCTGCTAGCTTCTCGCGGCACAGCTGTTGCTTTTATGAAGACTGGTTGCACGCATGGGAAGATCGTGAATAGGCCAAACTTTAGCCTGTTACCAGCAGATTTAACTGACATCCCTAGTCTGGCCCGAAGAAATGGAAATAGATTCATAACTCAAATTTAGATGAAGGGTGGGTGGAATTTAGCTGGTGACGAAGCTTGAAGTCATCTCAAGCCGGTACTAAACTTGTACCTGTTGCTTACCTTTTCCTAAGATTTCTATTTACCTTATACCGCTTTGTTATGTACAGGATGACAAAGCCGAAGATCAATGATCCGAAGCTTGACGGGTACTGATGAAGCTACTGCAAAAAGCTGTAGAGAAATTTTGAATTAACTTTGTAAAGGATATTGCAATTCAGGAATCAAACACTACTTTGTAAACTTGTTCATACCTTGTAATATATTTTTACCTTTTCATCCGTGTATGAATTGCTTTGATGTGGACGAAACTTGTATTTTTTGAGCCGAAGGCGAAAAACACTGTCGGGGACCATAATTAGGGGTACCCTCAAGACCCCTAAATCTCAGCTGGTAACCCCCATCAGCACAAAGCTGCAAAGGCCTGATGGGTGCGATTAAGTCAAGGATCGGTCCATTCAAGGGACACGATCGTGCCCCACCCGAGCCTAGCCTCGGGCAAGGGAAGCCGACCCCGGAGAACCTACGTCTCGCCCGAGGACCCCCCTCCAGCAACGGGCACACTATCGGCTCGCCCGAGGCCCAGTCTTCACCGAGAAGCAACCTTGGCCACACCGCCATGCCGACCGACCAAATTGCAGGGGCATTTAATGCAAAGGTGGCCTGACACCTTTATCCTGACGCACACCCTCCAGTCGACAGAGCCGAAGTGACCGCAGTCACTTCGCCGCTCTACTGACCGGTCTGACAAGAAGACAGCGCTGCCTGCGCCGCTCCAACTGCTGAGCCACCCGACAGAGTGAGGCTGACAGCAGCCAAGGCCGGCCTCGGGCGTCATAGGAAACTCCGCCTCGCCCGACCCCAGGGCTCGGACTCGGGCTCAGCCCCGGAAGACGGCGAACTCCGCTCCGCCCGACCCAGGGCTCGGACTCGGGCTCAGCCCCGGAAGACGGCGAACTCCGATCCGCCCGACCCAGGGCTCGGACTCGGGCTCAGCCCCGGAAGACGGTGAACTCCGCTCCGCCTGACCCAGGGCTCGGACTCGGGCTCAGCCCCGGAAGACGGCGAACTCCGCTCCGCCCGACCCAGGGCTCGGACTCGGGCTCAGCCCCGGAAGACGGCGAACTCCGCTCCGCCCAACCCAGGGCTCGGACTCGAGCTCAGCCCCGAAAGACGGCGAACTCCGCTCCGCCCGACCTAGGGCTCGGACATGGGCTCAACCTCGGAAGACGGCGAACTCCGCCTCGCCCGACCCCAGGGCTCGGACATGGGCTCAACCCCGGAAGACGACGAACTCCGCCTTGCCCGACCCGGGGGCTCGACCTCGACCTCGACCTCGGAGGAGCCTCCACCTCGTCCAGCCTAGGGCACGGACCGACCACGTCAACAGGAAGCGCCATCATTACCCTACCCCGAGCTGATTCGGGCTACGGGGAACCAGACCGGCGTCCCATCTGGCTCGCTCCACCATGCGAGTAATGATGGCGCCCTGCATACCCTGTGACGACGGCGGCTCTCAGCCCCCTTACGGAAGCAAGAGGACGTCAGCAAGGACTCGACAGCCCCAACAGCTGTCCTCCCGCCAGGCTCCAGCACTCCTCCGACGGCCATGACACCACGCGAACTGGGTGCCAAGACCTCTCTGGCTGCCACAATGGCATGTACTTAGGGCGCTAGCTCTCCACCGCTAGACACGTTAGCACATTGCTACACTCCCCATTGTACACCTGGATCCTCTCCTTACGCCTATAAAAGGGAGGACCAGGGCCCTCTTACAGAGGGTTGGCCCGCGCGGAGAAGAACGGGACGGCGCTCGCGCAAGGCCGCTCGCTCCCACTCCCGCGTGGACGCTTGTATCCCCCTACTGCAAGCGCACCCGACTCAGGCGCGGGGCTAACACGAAGGCCGCGGGATCCACTCTCTCACGCCTGCCTGCCTCCGGGTGCTTCCTTTCCCCCCTTCGCGTTCTGCCTCGCGTCGACCCATCTGGGCTGGGGCACGTGGCGACAATTCACTCGTCGGTCCAGGGACCCCCCGGGTTTCAAAACACCGACAGTTGGCGCGCCAGGTAGGGGCCTGCTGCGTGTTGACGAACAGCTTCCCGTCAAGCTCCAGATGGGCAGTCTCCAGCAACCTTTCCGGCCCGGGACGGTGCTCCGTTTCGGGAATCTCGAGTTCATGTCCCTCGACGGCAGCTACGACATGATACTCCTTCCCCCGCCGCGCGACAGCGACAATGGCGGTCGACAACCCGCTCGCCGGCGGGGAAATCGACGATGCCTTCCCCACGTGGTGGAAGGACGACATTCGGGCTTGTCCCGTCCCCTCCCCCGCCGACGGAGGAGGAGGCGGGGCAACCAAGGCCAAGCGGGAAGCGGCACCTCATTGGCTGTCGAGCGAGTCGACGGCGCCGGCGCCCCAACGGAGGGCGCGTCGGGCATTGATCTCGCGTCTGAGACGAAGGCGAGCGCCGCCTCCCCGCAACACGCCAATCTCAAGCAAACGCACAACGTCGGCACGCTCGCGAAGGACTTGCTGGGCGTCACCCTTGTACCTGAGACAATGGTGCAGTCAGTCCCAGACGCGACCTCGTCACCGCCTGTCGACCGAAAGGTACCAACCGATTCCCACCTTGCGTCTTTTGGATTCGGCCTCGACCCACCAAGCGACTCCGCTTCGGTGAGCACTCTCATAGAGGCGAGTCCAAACCCTCTGGGGTATCGTGTGCGGTCACCCTGGGACCGACTGACGGCCGACTCAACCTACGAGCCCTCGGGGTCTGAGGAAGATGGCGAGCCCGACCTCTGTTGGGATTTCTCCGGACTTGGTAACCCTAGTGCCGTGTGGGACTTCATGACCGCATGTGACTACTGTCTTTCCGACTGTTCCGACGGCAGCCGCGGCCTCGACAACGAGGACCGTGGCCCAAGTCGTGAATGTTTCCACGTCGATCTAGGGGGTCCCGGCGAAGGCAACCATCTTGGTATGCCGGAAAACGGTGATCCCCCTAGGCCCGTGCCTCGTGTTGATATCCTTCGGGAGCTAGCTGTGGTC
Source organism: Zea luxurians (assembly GCA_029449295.1). Taxonomy (NCBI): domain Eukaryota; kingdom Viridiplantae; phylum Streptophyta; class Magnoliopsida; order Poales; family Poaceae; genus Zea; species Zea luxurians. Next base: position 33,354,586 of record JAOPSE010000017.1, on the reverse strand, counting down.
CCCGTCCCGGTGGGGGGTCCTGACCCACAGCTCGAGCAAATCCGCGAGAGGCAAGCCAGGCTCGACGAGGGAGCAGGAACGCTTGTGCCGATCCGCCGGGACATCGGGCAGGAATGGGTGATCCAACCCCCGGCCGGAGAAGCGCGTCATCTCTCCTAGGACATCCAGCACCGCATCGCCGACGACGTCAGGATGAGGCCGCCGCCGGATTCCAGTGGAGTCGGCCAGAACCTGGTTGCAGCGGCAATACTCCTCCGCGCGATGCCGGAGCCATCAACCACCGAGGGGAGGCGTATCCAGGGAGAGCTCAAGAATCTCCTGGAGGACGCCGCGGTCCGACGGGCCGAAAGCTCTGTCTCTCGAAGGCAGGGGTTCCCCTCAGAACATCGCGTCGCGACTTCCCGATTCATGCGGGAAGCCTCGGTCCACTCCGGGCGCACGCGCAACACAGCGCCTGCGGCCCCGGGTCACCTCGGCAACGAGCGCCATCATCACAGCTGTCGGGCCCACCTCGACGACAGGGCGCGCCGAGGCTACCACCCCAGGCGTGGGGGACGCTACGACAGCGGGGAGGATCGGAGTCCTTCGCCCAAACCACCCGGTCTGCAGGCTTTCAGCCGCGCCATACGACGGGCACCGTTCCCGACCCGGTTCCGAACCCCGACTACTATCACAAAGTACTCGGGGGAGACGAGACCGGAACTGTGGCTCGCGGACTATCGGCTGGCCTGCCAACTGGGTGGAATGGACGATGACAACCTCATCATCTGCAACCTCCCCCTGTTCCTCTCCGACACTGCTCGAGCCTAGCTGGAGCACCTGCCCCCGGGGCAGATCTCCAACTGGGACGACCTGGTCCAAGCCTTCACCGGCAATTTCCAGGGCACGTACGTGCGCCCTGGGAACTCCTGGGATCTCTGAAGCTGCCGCCAGCAGCCGGGAGAGCCTCTCCGAGATTACATCCGGCGATTCTCGAAGCAGCGCACAGAGCTGCCCAACGTCACCGACTCAGATGTCATCGGCGCGTTCCTCGCTGGCACCACCTGCCGTGACCTGGTGAGCAAGCTGGGTCGCAAGACCCCCACCAGGGCGAGCGAGCTGATGGACATCGCCACCAAGTTCGCCTCTGGCCAGGAGGCGGTTGAGGCCATTTTCCGGAAGGACAAGCAGCCCCAGGGCCGCCCACCGGAAGATGCTCCTGAGGCGTCAACTCAGCGCGGCGCCAAGAAGAAGGGCAAGAAGAAGTCGCAAGCGAAACGCGATGCCGCCGACGCGGACCTTGTCGCCGCCGCCGAGTACAAGAACCCTCGGAAGCCTCCCGGAGGTGCCAACCTCTTCGACAAGATGCTCAAGGAGCCGTGCCCCTATCCTCAGGGGCCCGTCAAGCACACCCTCGAGGAGTGTGCCATGCTTCGACGACACTTCCACAAGGTCGGGCCACCCGTGGAGGGTGGCAAGGCCCTCGACGACGCAAAGGAGGAAGATCACAAGGAAGGAGGGTTCCCCGAGGTCCGCGACTGCTTCATGATCTATGGCGGGCAAGTGGTGAACGCCTCGGCTCGGCACCGCAAGCAAGAGTGTCGGGAGATCTGCTCGGTAAAGGTGGCGGCGCCAGTCTACCTAGACTGGTCCGACAAGCCCATCACCTTTGACCAGGCCGACCATACAGACTACGTGCCGAGCCTGGGAAGATACCCACTCGTTGTCGACCCCATCATCGGCAACATCAGGCTCACCAAGGTCCTCATGGACGGAGGCAGCAGCCTCAACATCATCTACGCCGAGACCCTCGGGCTCCTGCGGATCGATCTGTCCATGGTCCGGACGGGCGCTGCGCCTTTCCACGGGATCGTCCCCGGGAAGCGCGTTCAACCCCTCGGACAACTCGATCTACCCGTCTGCTTCGGGACGCCCTCCAACTTCCGAAAGGAGACCCTCACGTTCGAAGTGGTCAGGTTTCGAGGAACCTACCACGTAGTGCTGGGGAGGCCATGTTACGCCAAGTTCATGGCCATCCCCAACTACACCTACCTCAAGCTCAAGATGTCGGGCCCCAACGGGGTCATCACCGTCGGGCCCACGTACCGACACGCATACGAATGCGATGTGGAGTGCGTGGAGTACGCCGAGGCCCTCGCCGAATCTGAGGCCCTCATCGCTGACCTGGAGAGCCTCTCTAGGGAGGCGCCCGACGTGAAGCGCCACGCCGGCAACTTTGAACCAGCGGAGACGGTCAAGTCCGTCCCTCTTGACCCCTGCAACGATGCCTCCAAGCAGAACCGGATCGGTTCCGAGCTCGACCCCAAATAGGAAGCAGTGCTCGTCGACTTTCTCCGCGCAAACGCCGATGTTTTCGCGTGGAGTCCCTCGGACATGCCCGGCATACCGAGGGAAGTCGCCGAGCACTCTCTGGATATTCGAGCTGGGACCCGACCCGTGAAGCAGCCTCTGCGCCGATTCGACGAAGAAAAACGCAGGGCCATAGGCGAGGAGATCCACAAGCTACTGACGGCAGGGTTCATCAAAGTGGTATTCCATCCCGAATGGCTTGCCAACCCTGTGCTTGTGAGAAAGAAAGGGGGGAAATGGCGGATGTGTGTAGACTACATTGGTCTAAACAAAGCATGTCCGAAGGTTCCCTACCCTCTGCCTCGCATCGATCAGATCGTGGATTCCACTGCTGGGTGCGAAACCCTATCTTTCCTCGATGCCTACTCAGGGTACCACTAGATCAAGATGAAAGAGTCCGACCAGCTCGCAACTTCATTCATCACACCCTTCGGCATGTACTGCTATGTTACAATGCCATTTGGTTTGAGGAATGCGGGGGAAACGTACCAGCGATGCATGAACCATGTGTTTGGTGAACACATCGGCCGAACGGTTGAGGCCTACGTCAATGACATCGTAGTCAAGACGAGGAAGGCCTCTGACCTCCTTTCCGACCTTGAAGCGACATTCCGATGTCTCAAGGCGAAAGGCGTGAAGCTTAATCCCGAAAAGTGTGTCTTCGGGGTCCCCCGAGGCATGCTCTTGGGGTTCATCGTCTCCGAGCGGGGCATCGAAGCCAACCCGGAGAAGATTGCAGCCATCACCAGCATGGGGCCAATCAAGGACTTGAAAGGCGTACAGAGGGTCATGGGATGTCTCGTGGCTCTGAGCCGCTTCATCTCCCGCCTCGGCGAAAGAGGTCTGCCTCTGTACCGCCTCTTAAGGAAAGCTGAGTGCTTCGCTTGGACTCCCGAGGCCGAGGAAGCCCTCGGGAACTTGAAGGCGCTCCTCACGAACGCGCCCATCTTGGTGCCCCCCGCTGCCGGAGAAGCCCTCTTGATCTACGTCGCCGCAACCACCCAGGTGGTTAGCGCCGCGATCGTGGTTGAGAGATGAGAAGAAGGGCATGCATTGCCCGTCCAGAGGCCAGTCTACTTCATCAGTGAGGTACTGTCCGAGACCAAGATCCGCTACCCACAAATCCAGAAGCTGCTGTACGTGGTGATCCTGACACGGCGGAAGTTGCGGCACTACTTCGAGTCTCATCCGGTGACTGTGGTGTCATCCTTCCCCCTGGGAGAGATCATCCAGTCCCGAGAAGCCTCGGGTAGAATTGCGAAGTGGGCGGTGGAGATCATGGGCGAAACGATCTTGTTCGCCCCTCAGAAGGCCATCAAGTCCTAGGTCTTGGCGGACTTCGTGGCTGAATGGGCCGACACCCAGCTCCTGACGGCTCCGATCCAACCGGAGCTCTGGACCATGTTTTTCGACGGGTCGCTGATGAAGACGGGGGCCGGCGCAGGCCTCCTCTTCGTCTCGCCCCTCGGGAAGCACCTACGCTACGTGCTGCGCCTCCACTTCCCGGCATCCAACAATGTGGCAGAGTACGAGGCTCTGGTAAACGGGTTGCGAATCGCCATCGAGTTAGGGGTCCGACGCCTCGACGCTCGCGATGACTCGCAGCTCGTCATCGACCAAGTCATGAAGAACTCCCACTGCCGCGACCCGAAGATGGAAGCCTACTGCGATGAGGTTCGGCGCTTGGAAGACAAGTTCTATGGGCTCGAGCGCAACCACATCGCCCGACGCTACAACGAGACTGCGGACGAGCTGGCTAAAATGGCCTCGAGACGAACAACAGTTCCCCCGGACGTATTCTCCCGAGACCTGCATCAACCCTCCGTCAAGACCGAGGACGCGCCCGAGCCCGAGGCACCTTCGGCTCCGCCCGAGGCATCCTCGGCTCAGTCCGAGATACCCTCGGCCCCCGAGGGTGAGGCACTACGCGTCGAGGGGGAATCGAGCGAGGTCACGCCTAATCAAAGCTGGCAGACCCCGTACCTGCAATATCTCCACCGAGGGGAGCTGCCCCTCGACCAAGCCGAAGCTCGGCGGTTGGCGCGGCGCGCCAAGTCTTTCGTCTTGCTGGGAGATGGGAAGGAGCTCTATCACCGCAGCCCCTCAGGCATCCTCCAGCGATGCATTTCCATCGCCGAAGGCTAGGAGCTCTTGCAAGAGATACACTCAGGGGCTTGCGGCAATCACGCAGCACCTCGAACCCTCGTTGGAAACGCCTTCCGACAAGGATTCTTCTGGCCGACGGCGGTGGCCGACGCTACTAGAATTGTCCGCACCTGTGAAGGGTGTCAGTTCTACGCGAGGCAGACCCACCTGCCCGCTCAGGCTCTGTAGACCATACCCATCACCTGGTCGTTTGCTGTGTGGGGTCTAGACCTCGTGGGCCCCTTGCAGAAGGCACCCGGGGGCTACACGCACCTGTTGGTCGCCATCGACAAATTCTCCAAGTGGATCGAGGTCCGACCCCTAAACAGCATCAGGTCCGAACAGGCGGTGGCGTTCTTCACCAACATCATCCATCGCTTTGGGGTCCCGAACTCCATCATCACCGACAACGGCACCCAGTTCACCGGTAGAAAGTTTCTGGACTTCTGCGAGGATCACCACATCTGGGTGGACTGGGCTGCCGTGGCTCAGCCCATGACGAATGGGCAAGTGGAGCAGGCTAACGGTATGATCCTGCAAGGACTCAAGCCTCGGATCTACAACGACCTCAACAAGTTCGGCAAGCGGTGGATGAAGGAACTCCCCTCGGTGGTCTGGAGCCTGAGAACAACACCGAGCCGAGCCACGGGCTTCACACCGTTCTTTCTAGTCTATGAGGCTGTCACACCCGGTTTTTAAAAGGTAAACCGAATGCGAAGCATGTACGTGCCAGGATCAGTTATTCACGTACACAGCAGTTACATAACATGGACATCATCACACAGTGCTCAAATGGTATTAAAAAGGGGAAATAATAGTCGATTACATCATACGTCTGAGACGTCCATATAGTTCTTACAATAAATCAAAGTGCGGAAAAGAAACGTAGATAACACGGCCTTCACAGGCAGCCGACTGGGGGTTGCCGCTAACCCACGCCTAGAACTCGTCGTAGTCTTGGAACTCCTGGAAGTCTCCTTCCACAGCTTCATCTTCTCCTGAGCAGTGGTTGCAATGCTGACAACCTGGGGGGGGTTTGGTGTGTAGAGCAAGGGTGAGTACACATCAACATACTCAGCAAGCATCCCGTTTGGCTGTAGTGGACTAGCTTTATGTGGGGATAAGTCAAGCAGTTGCTTTTAGTTGGTCAGGTTATTACTTACTAGTAGAAAGCCAGGTTTTAACATTAACCCAAGTTATTAGCCCAAAGTATCCTTTCCAAACGGAAAGAATACCACTTACCAATACCATAATCATAACCAGAATCATCAATCTCATTACCACCTGTACCAAAGTATCTCTGATCAAGTATCACTAATCTCTGGAGCTCCCTTGGCCGCTCATAACCGTGAGCACGGCTGATATATCAGTTTCATAACACTCTGCAGAGGTTGCGCACTTTACCCATAAGCCGTGATTCCCTTTCTAGCCCGGGCTTGCAAGACCCTTATTCACTCCCGAGGTGAATGGCTAGGGATTCACTACGAAGCCTTTACAAAGATTCCCCGAGGCTGTAGCCGCCCGTTAGGTTTCCTAAATGTACCGCACTCCTCCCCAAGGGACAATTCAACCTTGGCAGAGCGAGCCGCATACACCGAGCCCCATTGACGGCACAACGGCTAAGCGGACTACACCCCAGTTCCTCTAATTATTCAGCTAAGGGCGTCCCATTCCACCCTCATGGTTGCACTGTTTTCCCGGGCGGTCATCCATTGAACAGGTCCTTACGGAGAGGCACTCGAGAAACCGCTCGAGTCCCCTTAAATGCCACAAGTACGATCATAAATAAAAAGGGAAAACAGCGTATCATAGATAATCACATCATGTTCATTGATTAGAGTTGAGCAATAGCATTAGACTAAACAGTAATAATCCGACCCAAATAGGTAAACAAGGACATGAATAACAAAAGCTAGTCAATCCTTAGGTATAAATGTGTAATGCGGGAGGTGAATTAAAGAATGAATAGGACAAAGATAGGTCAAAGGACACTTGCCTCCACCAACCGACTGCTGCTCAGGGGCTTCTCCTGCGAATTCCTCGGGTTCTTCGACCGGATCGTTCTCTATGCGAGCGCAAACATACATACATCCACACATTTAATACAAAAGAACAGTACACCATACAAGGGAACAAGTAAAACGAATATGCATCAAGTATGACATTCGACATCGCATTTGTTATGGTTAGAAAGAAATGGGAAAGGTCTCGCAGGGGTTTAAAGTTTATGCACTAATGATTAGTTACAATTGATTCTTAACAAAAGAATTCTGTTATATATATGCTAATAGAAACCTAATCATTTTTAGTTGATCAACATTGCACGGGATAAACAATTAACTAAATGAATCAATAGCATAACGGAATTTTAAATTAAACTTCCTATTTTCCATAGCATGAACAATGATCAGTTTACCTAAAATAAAGTAATTATGATCACAGAAAGTAAATAAAATAAAATAAAAAAAATAAAAAAATTAAAAAAAAACAGGGGGGGGCGGTTGAACCGGCCCTAGGGGCGGTTGAACCGGCCCTAGGCGGGGCGGCCGAGCTGGGGCAGCGCGCGGGGGAGGGCGGCCGAGCTGGGGCCGGGCGGCTGAGCCGGCCGGTTGAACCGGCGGCCAGGCGGCTGAACCGGCCCCGCGCAGGGGGCGCGGCCAGGGGGCCAGGCGGGCGGCCGGGCGCGGGCTGGGGGGGGCGGCAGCGGCCGGGCTGGGGGCGGCAGCGGCCGGCCGGGGCCGAGCAGGGGGCGGCCGGGGCGCGGCTGGGCGCGGCCAGGCGGCCGGGCGCGGCCAGGGGCCAGCGGCCAAGGGCGGGGGAGAGAGGAGGGGAGGGAGAGAAGGGGAAAGGGGAGAGGGAGGGAGGAGAGAGGAGGGGGGGGCGGCTCACCGGCGTTTGGAGAACGACGGCGAGGGGCGGCCGGCGGCAGGGGGCGGCGCGGCGGCCTAGGGCAGGGGCGGGTAGGGGTAGGGCGGCGGCTTAGGTGGGGAGAGAGAGGGAGAGAATGAGGGAGAGGGAGAGGGTTTTGGGAAAAAAAAGAGGGGGTGGGGGGGCGGCTGGGCCTCTTTGGGCCCAAGAGGGAGGCGCCAGGGGCGGCTGGGCCGGCCGGGGTCGGCCCAGGGCGCGGGAGAGAGAGAGAAAGAGGAGAGAGAAAGAGAGAGAAAGAAAGAGAAAAGATTTTCCGCTTATTCTCGAAATCCGATCTTTGTGAATGCATTTGCACTTTCAAACAATCAAAAATGCAAGGTTCGGCATGGTGCATCAAACAACACAAAATATCTTTAGAGTTTTCTCTTACACGGGAAATCCAAACCGAATCCCGCTAAAACTTTGGAAAAGGTCAAGGTTTAGCGAGGGGAAAAAGAAAAGAAAAGGTAACGCCCGAATTTTGGCGAGAAAAGAAAAGAAAAAAAATTCAACTGCAAAATTCGGGGCGTTACAAACCTATCCCCCTTAAAAGAATCTCGCCCTCGAGATTCAGGGCTGGCTAGCAAAGAGCTCTGGGTACTTGGCCATCAAATCATCTTCACGCTCCCAGGTTGCTTCTTCCTCAGAGTGATGACTCCATCTGACTTTGCACATTCTGATGGTCTTCCTTCGGGTGACTCTGTCTGCAACCTCAAGGATCTGAGCTGGCTTCTCGACATAGGTCAAGTCCTCCTGGACTTCCAGACCTTCCACTGGCAACTGCTCTTCTGGCACACGCAAGCACTTCTTCAACTGAGACACATGAAAGACATCATGCACAGCTGACAAATTCTCTGGCAGACTGAGCTGATAGGCCACTTCTCCACAAACAGGACAGGGGCGGCCCAAGGCGAGGTGCTTGGCCGGATGTAACCTTTCTCTGACAGCTCATCAATCTGCTTCTTAAGCTCAACCAACTCTGGTCCAGATATTCTGTAAGCTCTCTTAAAGATAGGGGCGGTTCCAGGAAGAAGCTCTATAGCGAATTCAACTTTCCGCTCTGGTGGCATACCCGGTAAGTCCTTTGGAAACACATCTGGGAATTCGGACACAACCTTGATACTCTCAATTGGGTCTGCTTCACTGCTATCGACAGCCATCTGATAACAACTTCCTTTCTTCGGCTCAGGCGGGACTAACTCGGTCACCACTTCCTCTCCTAGTGGGGACACCAACTTGATTGTCCTTTTATCACAACTGATAACTGCCTGATACTTATCTAGCCAATTCATCCCTAGGATGACATCTATTCCCTGAGTACCCATTACTATAAGGTTAGCGGGAAACGCTATCCCCCTTATTTCCACACTTACATTCAAACATATGCTATCAGCTCGAATTCTACCACCAGCTGAGTCAATTTGAATGGGGGTTGACATGGTAGTAATTGGAAGATTATGTGCTTCTACCCATGATGCAGTAATAAAAGAATGCGTTGCTCCAGTATCAAATAACACTTCTGCAATATGGGAATCGACTGGGAACATACCTACTGTCATGCCGGGAGTCTCCTGAACTGCTTCAGCCTCCAAGTGATTCAGCCTTCCATGATTATAGCGCTGCTGAGGGCGGTTGCCTGCTCCAGGCTGAGACGCATTCTGCTTTGCTGGGGCATTGGGGCCTGACTGCTGCTGGGCTGCCTTCTTCGGACATTGCATCACCCAGTGGCCTTTCTCTCCACAGTGGAAACATGCTCTGTTTCCAACCTGAGCTGGTGCTGCCTGACTGCTCTGCTGGTTTGCTGGGGCAGGGAGACGAGGTGTCTGCTGATTCTGCCTCTGAAACTGACCTCCTGATTGATTGCTCTGACGGTTCTGGTACTGGTGCTGAGGATACTGCCTTTGGAACTGCTGATACTGCTGACGCTGCTGATGCTGCTGAGGTGGACGCTGATTCTGCCTGAACTGCTGAGGTTGATTGCCTGAGAAACGAGGACGGCTGCTGCTTCCAGGCTGGGGTCCACTGATCTTGCGCTTACGATCCTCCATCTCCTTACGCTTCCTTTCTGTCATGATTGCTCTGTCAATCAGGTGCTGGAATGTCGGGAAGGTGTGATTCATCAGCTGATACTGCAGAGGGTCGACCAAGCCTCTCAAGAAACGGTACTGTCGCTTGGCATCGGTGTTGACATCTTCAGGAGCATAGCGAGACAGCTGCAGAAACCTGTCTCGATACTCACTGACAGATGATGACCCTTGCTTAAGGGCCAGGAACTCCTCCTTCTTCACTGTCATCAGACCTGCAGGCACATGGTACTGACGAAAGCTACCTCTGAACTCTTCCCAAGTGATGGCATCAGGGTTGGCATGGGTGGCGAGGTAAGACTCCCACCATGATTGGGCTGCTCCTCTCAACAGACGGGGACCATACAAGACTTTCTCCCTGTCGTCACACTGAGCGGTATGCAACTCCCGCTCCACAGTGCGCAGCCAATCTTCAGCATCCATGGGGTCAGAAGAGTGAGCAAACGTTGGGGGATGACCTCTCATGAATTCAGCACGCTTATCTCTGGGCATCTGAGGCATCTGAGGCTGGGGTGGAGCCTGCTGCTGCTGCTGCTGCTGCTGCTGAATAGCGGCCAAAGTCTGACCGATGGCCTGAACTGCCTGAGTTTGCATCAGAAACATCTGCTCGATCGACATCGGGGGCGGGGGCGGCAGGTGCTGCTGCTGAGGCACCTCATCCTGCGGGGCGGCTTGCTCCTGCTGAGCACGCCTTCCTCCTCTGCGCCTATTCTCTGACATCTGCAGAACGCAACCACACATCAGAACTGATCTGGCAAATCTTGCAGCATAAGAAAAGAGTATAGAATTCTCCAACAGCACTGAACAGATGAGCATCTTCACTGATCTCCAACACAGACCACACAGCTTCTCAGATAAAGAGGAAAGTAGAATAAAGGGTTTCCCAACTATATAACTAACTCCATTAACATAATAGGTAAACCAAAATGCAGGGGATACCCACACTCTGGTGACAATCATTACAAAGATCCAAACCAAACATAGTTCATCATGACAAACATAAATGCACAGGATATAGCAAACTACCCTGTCTAACTAAGACTAACTAAGACCGAGACTAACGCTAAGACTGAAGCTTCTATGCATATATATTTCGTATTAATTACAAGATCCAACTCTAATGATCTATGGTTCTAGATTTATCTTGGTCTTGCAGTCGGGATTGCCATAAGACTGGAGTCCACGCCGAGGTGAGCGGTACGGGTGCTGAGTCCCAACGGGGGCGGGGGAACCATCATCCAAGTGACGACGCTCCGCGCGCTCAGCCCGCAGCAGGGCGATCTCAGCACGAGCCCTACTCAGCTCGTCTAATGCATGGTCCAGCTCCGTGTTTAGCACGGCGGCTAGGTTGACTGTGCTGCTCAACCTAGGATTGTCCTCACCAGCAGGTGAAACAATCACGCCTCCTGTGCTGCCAGATGGACGGCGGGGGTAATACTTCAGGTCGAGACCGTCAACTACCCCACCGAGAACCGAGCAGTAGTGCGAAAGCGCACGCCATGCAGCATCCTGCATGGCTGCCTCAGCTGAGTCCCGCTCAGAGATAGAATAGTGCTCTGAGCAAGCCTCCGCGCCCTGGAGACTGTTCTCCGGACGGCGCACCAAACAGGTCGCCTCCCAGCGGTCCGGGTAGACCCCGCGACTATGCTGGTAGACCACACAGCGATACTCGATGGACCAGGTACGCCGGTCAAGTGCCCGACGTAGCAGGGTGTCGAGCGCGTCGTGGAAGTGACACCCGCGAGCAGCGTCGCGAGTGATGGGTCGAGCAACCCATCCTTCCGGCTCATGGCTAGAGAGGTCGAGGTCGGTGTCGTGGCTCGGGCTGTCGTCGCCGCCTCCGTCGTCTGGGTCTCCTCCAGCAGCTACTCCAGAAGCTGGGACGCCCAGTGGTGGTGCAGGGGGCGCCTCCAGGGGAAGCACAGGGGAGCAGCTCCTCACAGACTCTATCTCCTGTTGGAGCGAGAAGGAAGAGCCCTGCTGCTCCTGTCGTCGACGTTCCTGCTCCTCATGCAGGCGGTGGTGCAGTCTCTCCAAGTGGCTGGACTGTCCGGCCACGGGACGGCGAAGCGGACGCTCAGCAAGGCGGGAGGGTAAGAAGGGGATGACGGACTTTCGTGCAGTGTGTCTAAGTCGAGCCATCTACAAAAGACATCGCAAGCAAAAGGGTGAGAACAGAATTAATATGACCAGCAAGTAATGAACCATAAATAAATGAAGGATCAGAATAATAATGAATCATAAATAAATGAAGGATCAGGATAAACAAAATTTTCAGCAAGGTATATTATATAGTAGAACATAGGTTTGGTCAGTAGGACCAACTTTTGAAGGGATATCAAAGTCAAGGCAGGGACAGAGGTCTATAGTCCTTAGAACGACCATTCTACTCTAGGTTAGCGGTCCTACAGTCAGCACGGCTTTGATACCACTTATGTCACACCCGGTTTTTAAAAGGTAAACCGAATGCGAAGCATGTACGTGCCAGGATCAGTTATTCACGTACACAGCAGTTACATAACATGGACATCATCACACAGTGCTCAAATGGTATTAAAAAGGGGAAATAATAGTCGATTACATCATACGTCTGAGACGTCCATATAGTTCTTACAATAAATCAAAGTGCGGAAAAGAAACGTAGATAACACGGCCTTCACAGGCAGCCGACTGGGGGTTGCCGCTAACCCACGCCTAGAACTCGTCGTAGTCTTGGAACTCCTGGAAGTCTCCTTCCACAGCTTCATCTTCTCCTGAGCAGTGGTTGCAATGCTGACAACCTGGGGGGGGTTTGGTGTGTAGAGCAAGGGTGAGTACACATCAACATACTCAGCAAGCATCCCGTTTGGCTGTAGTGGACTAGCTTTATGTGGGGATAAGTCAAGCAGTTGCTTTTAGTTGGTCAGGTTATTACTTACTAGTAGAAAGCCAGGTTTTAACATTAACCCAAGTTATTAGCCCAAAGTATCCTTTCCAAACGGAAAGAATACCACTTACCAATACCATAATCATAACCAGAATCATCAATCTCATTACCACCTGTACCAAAGTATCTCTGATCAAGTATCACTAATCTCTGGAGCTCCCTTGGCCGCTCATAACCGTGAGCACGGCTGATATATCAGTTTCATAACACTCTGCAGAGGTTGCGCACTTTACCCATAAGCCGTGATTCCCTTTCTAGCCCGGGCTTGCAAGACCCTTATTCACTCCCGAGGTGAATGGCTAGGGATTCACTACGAAGCCTTTACAAAGATTCCCCGAGGCTGTAGCCGCCCGTTAGGTTTCCTAAATGTACCGCACTCCTCCCCAAGGGACAATTCAACCTTGGCAGAGCGAGCCGCATACACCGAGCCCCATTGACGGCACAACGGCTAAGCGGACTACACCCCAGTTCCTCTAATTATTCAGCTAAGGGCGTCCCATTCCACCCTCATGGTTGCACTGTTTTCCCGGGCGGTCATCCATTGAACAGGTCCTTACGGAGAGGCACTCGAGAAACCGCTCGAGTCCCCTTAAATGCCACAAGTACGATCATAAATAAAAAGGGAAAACAGCGTATCATAGATAATCACATCATGTTCATTGATTAGAGTTGAGCAATAGCATTAGACTAAGCAGTAATAATCCGACCCAAATAGGTAAACAAGGACATGAATAACAAAAGCTAGTCAATCCTTAGGTATAAATGTGTAATGCGGGAGGTGAATTAAAGAATGAATAGGACAAAGATAGGTCAAAGGACACTTGCCTCCACCAACCGACTGCTGCTCAGGGGCTTCTCCTGCGAATTCCTCGGGTTCTTCGACCGGATCGTTCTCTATGCGAGCGCAAACATACATACATCCACACATTTAATACAAAAGAACAGTACACCATACAAGGGAACAAGTAAAACGAATATGCATCAAGTATGACATTCGACATCGCATTTGTTATGGTTAGAAAGAAATGGGAAAGGTCTCGCAGGGGTTTAAAGTTTATGCACTAATGATTAGTTACAATTGATTCTTAACAAAAGAATTCTGTTATATATATGCTAATAGAAACCTAATCATTTTTAGTTGATCAACATTGCACGGGATAAACAATTAACTAAATGAATCAATAGCATAACGGAATTTTAAATTAAACTTCCTATTTTCCATAGCATGAACAATGATCAGTTTACCTAAAATAAAGTAATTATGATCACAGAAAGTAAATAAAATAAAATAAAAAAAAAATAAAAAAAAATTTAAAAAAAAACAGGGGGGGGGCGGTTGAACCGGCCCTAGGGGCGGTTGAACCGGCCCTAGGCGGGGCGGCCGAGCTGGGGCGGCGCGCGGGGGAGGGCGGCCGAGCTGGGGCCGGGCGGCTGAGCCGGCCGGTTGAACCGGCGGCCAGGCGGCTGAACCGGCCCCGCGCAGGGGGCGCGGCCAGGGGGCCAGGCGGGCGGCCGGGCGCGGGCTGGGGGGGGGGGCGGCCAGCGGCCGGGCTGGGGGCGGCAGCGGCCGGGCTGGGGGCGGCAGCGGCCGGCCGGGGCCGAGCAGGGGGCGGCCGGGGCGCGGCTGGGCGCGGCCGGGCGGCCGGGCGCGGCCAGGGGCCAGCGGCCAAGGGCGGGGGAGAGAGGAGGGGAGGGAGAGAAGGGGAAAGGGGAGAGGGAGGGAGGAGAGAGGAGGGGGGGCGGCTCACCGGCGTTTGGAGAACGACGGCGAGGGGCGGCCGGCGGCAGGGGGCGGCGCGGCGGCCTAGGGCAGGGGCGGGTAGGGGTAGGGCGGCGGCTTAGGTGGGGAGAGAGAGGGAGAGGGAGAGGGTTTTGGGAAAAAAAAAGAGGGGGTGCGGGGGGGCGGCTGGGCCTCTTTGGGCCCAAGAGGGAGGCGCCAGGGGCGGCTGGGCCGGCCGGGGTCGGCCCAGGGCGCGGGAGAGAGAGAGAGAAAGAGGAGAGAGAAAGAGAGAGAAAGAAAGAGAAAAGATTTTCCGCTTATTCTCGAAATCCGATCTTTGTGAATGCATTTGCACTTTCAAACAATCAAAAATGCAAGGTTCGGCATGGTGCATCAAACAACACAAAATATCTTTAGAGTTTTCTCTTACACGGGAAATCCAAACCGAATCCCGCTAAAACTTTGGAAAAGGTCAAGGTTTAGCGAGGGGAAAAAGAAAAGAAAAGGTAACGCCCGAATTTTGGCGAGAAAAGAAAAGAAAAAAAATTCAACTGCAAAATTCGGGGCGTTACAGAGGCCGAGGCCATCTTGCCCACAGACTTGGAATACGGTTCCCCGAGGGTGAAGGCCTACACCGACCAAAGCAACCGAGCCAACCGAGAAGACTCACTGGACCAGCTGGAGGAGGCTCGGGACGTGGCCTTACTACACTCGGCACGGTACCAGCAGTCCCTGCGACGCTACCACGCCCGAGGGGTTAGGTCCCGAGACCTCCAGGTGGGCGACCTGGTGCTTCGGCTGCGACAAGACGCCCGAGGGCGGCACAAACTCACGCCTCCCTGGGAAGGGCCGTTCGTCATCGCCAAGGTCCTGAAGCCCGGAACGTACAAGCTGGCCAACAGCCAAGGCGAGGTCTACAGCAACGCTTGGAACATCCAACAGCTACGTCGCTTCTACCCTTAAGATGCTTTCAAGTTGCTCGTATACCTCGTTCACACACCAAGTCTGGTCATCAAGGAAGGGTCAGCCTTGCCTCGGCAAAGCCCGACCCTCCCTCGGGGGCTAGAAGGGGGCAACCCCCTCTGCGTCAAAATTTTCCTCGAAAAAAGAAAAAAATCTTTTCTGCCAGAATGCCTTTCGTGCTCTTCGACTACTTCAAAAGTGGATCCTGAAAACGACGGAGTACACGTAAGCAGCCAAGGCTGACCGAGCCGAGGGACTCCTACGCCTTCGGGATACGGATACCTCACTCATCACCTTCTACGATAAGTAACTCGCGTTCGGATAAGTGACTCCGCAGACCGAACAAGTCTTCATGCTCGAGAAGCTCCTCTGCCGAAATGATTTCTCGGGCCTTCTCGACTGCGTCGGTAACAGAACCCTATGGATGAGTAAGAGCGCGCGTAAGCGGCAAGGCCGACCGAGCCGAGGGATTCCTACGCCTCCGGGATACGGATACCTCACTCATCGCCTTCCGTGAAAAGCAACTCTCGCCCGCACAAACAATTCTGTTACCGACATATGAGTCCGGATACTCGAAACAAGAGGAAAAGAAACGCAGCTTTACAACACGACGACGGTGTGTTCAGGCCTCGGCAGCCACAGAAAACATACACACACTACAAGACAACCTGATCCTGCAGGCTCGGACGTCGACAGCCGAGGGGGGCAGCAGCACCCTCGGCATCAACTACACTTTCGGCGGGGTCTGACCTAGCCTCGGACGGCGACGCGGTCGGAGGGCCCCCACTCTGAAGGACGACATCGGCACCACACCCGGGCCATCGCCGCCAGGGTCTTCTTCGAGAATCCGGCCCGAGCAGGCGGCTCGGCCGGCCACCCCAAGGCCTCGGCCAGCTGACCGCCAAAGACATCAGCTCGGCTTGTGGCCTCGGCAGCTCAACTCCGGTGTCGGTTCCACCAGTGGACGACCCGGCCAGGCTCTGGCCGACTACACCTCCTTTTCGAAGCCAACTCTGCCTCCGTCCATGCTGACACCGCTACCTCCGGCTTCGGCTCATCGAAGGGCGGCCGAGGGGTGCCTTTAACTAAGCAAGAGGGGCCTCGGACAGCAAGGCCGACCGAGCCGAGGGACTCCTACTCCTCCGGGATACGGATACCTCACTCGTCACCTTTGCACGAGGCAACTCACGCTCGGTGAAGCGGTCCAGATAATCGACAAGGCGAGTCTCAGTGCTCGAAATGAAGAAAAAACACGGCTCTGTGCCGAAAATACACACACGTTCAGGCCTCGACGGCCGCATTGAACAAAACGCTGGCACTCAAGGT
The DNA here is from genome assembly GCA_029449295.1 of Zea luxurians. NCBI lineage: Eukaryota > Viridiplantae > Streptophyta > Magnoliopsida > Poales > Poaceae > Zea > Zea luxurians. The sequence continues at coordinate 33,338,166 of JAOPSE010000017.1, read as the reverse complement.
GCCATTACAAGCAGAACTCCGGTTCCACCTCCGCAGGTACGAACAACCCCACGCGATTGGGGGGGCCTGTGGAGCAACAGAAGACCGACGAACGGCTCGTCGTCGCCCGCCCCGACAGCGGCAACGACGACGACTTCTGCTCCGGAGGGCCGGACAGCAGCAGCGATGACCTCAGGGCGGATGCTGCTGTCATGAGGCCCTCGCCCATGCCCCCAACTCGAGAGGCAAGGATGGGCAGAAGGCCGTAGAGTTGGAGGTCGGTCCATGGGTGGCGCCGGCAAGCTCGTCGGCGGTGGAACCTCTTCCAGCTGCCGTGGCGGAAGGCGGCACCGGGAGCGGCTCCGAAGCCGCTCGGCTCAGAGAGCCGGGCACGCAGCAGCTGCCCATGCCATGAACGGCGGACGTCCTTCCCCCCGATCACTGAGGGAAGGAGCGGACTGCCGCCCGCACAGGGACCGACCCCAACTCGGCACACTCCCCTCCCCAGCACTGATGATGAACATCCTTGAAGCTGAGGGAGGGGCAGAGGCCGCAGCACGGCTCGCTTCTCCCCGCCATCAAGCTGGAGGTCACCGTCTTGGGTGACCACCGGCGAGGGGATGTGGCCGGGCTGCATGATGAAAATCCTTGAAGCCGAGCGATGGCTGAGAGGTACCAACTTCCACGAAGTTGCGTTCCTCCGACGACAAGACGGAAGGATTCCGGGTGTCCCCCATCCGGGGGGCTCGGGAGATGGAAAGGCACGATGCATGAGGGGAGCGCGAAGGACATGGTTGCCCTCCAAGGGGGTCGCCCCCTGTTAAAGACGACTCTCCCCACTTGCGTCCTCAGCCGTTGCGGGTTGAGTCTTCTCCAACACGCTCCAAGATTCTCCCCCCCCCCCACGGCGCGGGGGCTGGGTCCCACACGTCATGCAAGCCGGTCCAGGGGAGAAGAAGCCAAACCGCCACGCGCGCGCGGTGCGTGCAACTGTAGGAAACGGGTGACGCCTAAGAGGGGGGTGAATTAGGACTTCTAAAACTTTTACTAAACTAGGCCACAATTAAATCCCTAGAGCAAAACCTATGCAAATAATCAAAACTAGAATGTGCAAACTAGGTTTTGTCTAAGTGTTGCTATCTCTACCGCAAAAGGCTAAGTTTCAATCTATACTAAATAAGTATGACTACAAGATTGAAACTTAAATGCTTAATATAAATGCGGAATGTAAAGAGCTAAGTAGAGAAGCAAACTCTCGTGGATGACGCCGGTATTTTTACCGAGGTATCCGGAACCACGCAAGGTCCCGACTAATCCTCGTTGGTGCCCCTACGCAAAGGGAAGTCCACGCGAGGGCCAAGCACCACGGTCGAGTAACTCCGTAGAGAGCCGCAGGCCTTCTCCACGCGCAAGTGGTGCTCCGCTTCCGGCTCCTCTCGGACGCTCCCCGCCGTCTCCACTATCGAGCTTCCGGCCGAAACGCCGCGGGCCTCGTTCCCTCCGGTACACGGTGGCGGCCGTGACACAAACGCGGTTGTCACGGTCTCGCAAGACTCTCGCCCCACTCGGTACAATTACAACGACTCACGCAAGAGCCGAGGGGTTGTGTGGTTTTACAAAACTCACTCAACTAACTAGGATTCACCTAGAGCAAGCGCTAAAGCGGTCTAACTAACCTAAGCACTTCGCAAAGCACCTACGCTAATCACCGAGTGATTCTATTAAGCACTTGGGTGTTTGAGCTCTTAGAAATGTGCACTATATGCCTTGGTATGTTGCTTGGGCTCTCACACTTGAGAATGGCCGGTTGGGGTGGTATTTATAGCCTCCACACCCCCAACTAGCCGTTGGACAGAAAGCAGCATCTTTCTGTCATCGGGTGCACCGGATAGTCCGGTGCACCACCGGACACTGCACAGTGGATGTCCGGTGCACGCCACGTCAGCCGACCGTTGGCGCCTGTAGCAGTCGACCGTTGGATCCGACCGTTGCCTTCTGCCCGTTGGCACACCGGACAGTCCGGTGCACACCGGACAGTCCGGTGCTACAGCCAGAGAGCGCCTGTCTGTGGCCTCTCTGCGCAGACTGTCCGGTGCACACCGGACACCGATGTCCGGTGCGCCACCAGGCGCTGGCTGACAGCCCTCGTCTTGGATTTCTTCGCTGATTTCTTCGGGCTTCTTTGTTCTTGAGTATTGGACTCCTATGCATCTTTTTATGTCTTCTTTTGAGGTGTTGCATCCTCATTGCCTTGGTCCAATTCTCTTCGCATCCTGTGAACTACAAACACAAACACTAGAAAACTTATTAGTTCACGGATTGTGTTGTTCATCAAACACTAAAACTCAATTAGCCAAATGGCCCGGGGTCCATTTTCCTTACAATCTCCCCCTTTTTGGTGATTGATGACAACACAACCAAAGCAAGCAAATAATACAAGTATTTGAGTGAAAATATGCAATCTACTTGCTAAGATGCATGATTGTCCCCACAATGTGATATTATGGACTTAAGCCTCCCCTAACTCCATAATTCACTTACTTCCTATTTTTGGACCAAATAACCAAAACCACTTGAAAAGCCATTTGTAGATATAAAATTTTAAATTGGTGGTGTTTGGTGTTTGATATAGTTTTCATTGCTTTGGTCCCTAAACTTCTCCCCCTTTGGCATCAACCACCGAAAAGGAAGACATTAAAAGCATGTAGGAAGTAAATAAAAGCTTGCCCTCATCAAGAATTGTATCAAATGATATCACTAGAAGGATATTAAATTAAACTATGTGAATGATACCACTTGAAGGAGTCCTCAAAAGATTACTCCCCCTAAATGAGTATTCTCCTTTAGAAAGAGTTTTTCTCCCCCTTTAGAGATGAAGAAATACTCCCCCTGACAGAGATCCTCTACTTAGGAAAAAGCATGTGAAAATTAGAGGTGCAAGACATGATTTGAAAAGACTAACTTCCCTTATGCATAGGTAACAGAATATGAGTTAACTACTTATGCATTTTTGCAACATGGAAGCATATGATATGAAATATAGTCTAATCAAATATTGGAGAAGACATGTAAATGATACTGAATGTAGTCTCAAAAGATACCAATTGAAGATCAATGGCGAGCTTGAGAGACATGAGAGTTCTTGGAGATTTTGCAGTGGAAGATTGTTGTCTTTCTCCGGGGACTTCATTTTCCTTACAATGAGACTATCACATGAAATAGACTTGAAAAGGTGTTAGTCTTAAAGTGTTAGATTATAGAGTAACCTCCCCCTAAAGGTGTGCATACAAGTTTTGAATACTTGTAGGAGACATGCACTTTGATTTGATATCAAGAGGGGCAAATTATCCATAATCCAAACTTTGGCACATATAAGTTAAATGATACACTTTGTAGAAATCAAAATTTTCAATTGATGCATCATTTACTATGGAGTGATATAAAAGCTATGTGTCGTGCTTTAACTAAACATTTTAAGTCATGTAGGTTTGCTTAAGTATATGGATTTAAAAACTAGCAATCCTACCATATGATTTACCTAGTATGCATGATTTTGAACAAAAGTACATAACAAATGTAATACTAGGCAAGAAAGGTAAACTAGATAAAAGATAAATAGATACGCATATCTAAAAACGAGAAATACAATAAAACTAGTTACCTTAGTCATGGGTGGGAAATTTGGGTCCAAAATTTTCACTAACCCACTTGGCAATAAACTTGATCCAATATGATGTATCCCATGATATACATCCCAATTTAGCCAAGTCTCCAAATTTCCGGAGGACCTTTGGTCCCCTCACTTTCCTTTCGGGATCCAAACCTTCTTGGTGCTTTTCATGGTTGAAATTATCTCTTTTGGCACCCAGATGCGTTTGGCCCCTTTTCCTTTGTTGGCTTGCTTGTTGGCCTTGATTGCTATCACCTTTCCGTTCTTTTTCTTCTTGATCAAATATGGTGTAGCATCCTTTTTGTTCACCTTTTTGATGTAGGTGTTGGAGATTTTGCTTGATGGCTTTTGCTTGAGCTTTTGCCTTTGTTTTTCCCCGGTCATCGCCTTGCATTGGAAAGACTTGTGGCCTTCCTTGTGGCATAGCCTACAAATCACAGTTTCTCCCTCCATAGGCTTGTTCACTCCCGCAGTGGTGTTATCCTGTGGAGGTCAGATTTGTTTGGCTTTGCCTTTCTTGTCATACAAAGCCTTGCCAAGGCGAGCCACTTCTTGCTTTAATTGTTCATTTTCCTTTGCAACCTCATCCGAACATGTCTCTATAACAATATTCTCAACAACGACTTGGTTGCAGGGGTTAGAGTCATCAATTAAATCAAAGCAGGAAGTAGAAGCATCTTTCTTAATTATTTCAGGTATTTCAACTAAAGATGCTGCTGGGGTGCTACCAATGTTTTCTAGCTTAGTAGTTAGCTCATTATTGTGTATGCTAAGAATTTCCATTTTCTCTAGCAAATTTTCAATAGCTTCTTGGGAGCTAGCTAACTTTGCCTTAAGTTTTTCATTCTTTTTAATAAGGCTATCATTGGTAGCAGTGGATGGAGCACTAGATTCTAATAGCTCAATTTTAGTTGATAGCTCACTATTTAAGTTTGCAAAAGTTTCAAATTTTTCTAGCAAACCTTTGTAATCATTTTGAGAGCTAACCAACTTATTTTTCAAAGTTTTAAGTTGAGCTTTTTGCTTAGTGCAAACATCCTGGAAAAATTTTACGGCTTCCGCAAGCTCTTCTAGAGAGGCCTTTCCCTCACCTTCATCATCACTACTACTTTCATCACTAGAGGATAGAATGCTTTTGTTACCTCTTGCCATAAGGCATTTGTGTGATGACCGTGATGATCGAGACGAGGACCGGTGGCTGCGCGTCCTTGGAGGTTCATCTTCACTTGAAGAATCATCCCAAGTTCTAACACTTGTGAGCGCCTTGCCTTTGCTCCTCTCCTTTTTGGGTTTGGCCATATTTGGACAGTTGTCCCTGAAGTGGCCCTTCTCCCCACATGCGAAGCATCCTCTCTTCCTTTGCTTTTTCCTGTCAATGTTAAAGAGAAGATCCTCGACCTGCAGGGGCACACCCATTAGATTAATCTTGCGGATCATCCTCATTACCTTTCCGACGCGTCGGATTGTTTCTTCGTCCTCGGAGGATGATGTGCATGGTTGATTATCTTCATCATCATCACTTTCTTCTTCTTCCTCTTCTTCACTTGAGGAACTTGGAGTGGGAGCCTTCTTTTTGCCCTTCCTTTCATCACATGCAAAAGCATATGGTCTTGAGGAAGTTGGCTCCTCTCCCCGACTCATTTTTCGCGACATCTCAAAGGCCGCGATTTTCCCAATCACAATGGTCGGGGTCATGTTGCTCAAATCCTCCATGTTGTGAAGGATGGTGATGATGCTCCCATATCTTTGTTGTGGTAGCAGGGAGATAATCTTCCTCACAATGTCTGCATCACCTAGCTTATTAATTCCAATAGAATTGAGCTCATTGATAATTAGATTCAAACGAGAATACATGTCTCTAACAAGCTCATCATCTTTCATGGCAAAAGAATTATACTCATTTAAGACTAGGCAATGTTTTTGCTCACGGACATTGGATGTGCCGTCATGGAGCTCATGCAATTTTAGCCAAATCTCATTAGCAGTTTCAAGGTAAATACTTGATTAAAAATATCCATGCTAAGAGATTCATACAAGCAATTTTTGGCTCTAGCATTTAAATGAATTTTTTTTTCCTCACTCGTGGTGGGTTTCTCGGGATTCTTGAGGGGTTTCATCCCGTCACGAGTGACTCTCCAAACACCTAGATCAACGGCCTCTAGGTAACAAGCCATTCTAGCACTATAATATGGGAAGTTAGTGCCGTCAAAGTGTGGTGGCCTATGGGTATCCATCCCTTCCTCTAAAAAGTGTCGGCTCTTTTAGCGGTGAAGCTAAAGCGTTTCAAATGAGCCAAACCGGGCTCTGATACCACTTGTAGGAAACGGGTGACGCCTAAGAGGGGGGGTGAATTAGGACTTCTAAAACTTTTACTAAACTAGGCCACAATTAAATCCCTAGAGCAAAACCTATGCAAATAATCAAAACTAGAATGTGCAAACTAGGTTTTGTCTAAGTGTTGCTATCTCTACCGCAAAAGGCTAAGTTTCAATCTATACTAAATAAGTATGACTACAAGATTGAAACTTAAATGCTTAATATAAATGCGGAATGTAAAGAGCTAAGTAGAGAAGCAAACTCTCGTGGATGACGCCGGTATTTTTACCGAGGTATCCGGAACCACGCAAGGTCCCGACTAATCCTCGTTGGTGCCCCTACGCAAAGGGAAGCCCACGCGAGGGCCAAGCACCACGGTCGAGTAACTCCGTAGAGAGCCGCGGGCCTTCTCCACGCACAAGTGGTGCTCCGCTTCCGGCTCCTCTCGGACGCTCCCCGCTGTCTCCACTATCGAGCTTCCGGCCGAAACGCCGCGGGCCTCGTTCCCTCCGGTACACGGTGGCGGCCGTGACACAAACGCGGTTGTCACGGTCTCGCAAGACTCTCGCCCCACTCGGTACAATTACAACGACTCACGCAAGAGCCGAGGGGTTGTGTGGTTTTACAAAACTCACTCAACTAACTAGGATTCACCTAGAGCAAGCGCTAAAGCGGTCTAACTAACCTAAGCACTTCGCAAAGCACCTACGCTAATCACCGAGTGATTCTATTAAGCACTTGGGTGTTTGAGCTCTTAGAAATGTGCACTATATGCCTTGGTATGTTGCTTGGGCTCTCACACTTGAGAATGGCCGGTTGGGGTGGTATTTATAGCCTCCACACCCCCAACTAGCCGTTGGACAGAAAGCAGCATCTTTCTGTCGTCGGGTGCACCAGACAGTCCGGTGCACCACCGGACACTGCACAGTGGATGTCCGGTGCACGCCACATCAGCCGACTGTTGGCGCCTGTAGCAGTCGACCGTTGGATCCGACCGTTGCCTTCTGCCCGTTGGCACACCGGACAGTCCGGTGCACACCGGACAGTCCGGTGCTATAGCCAGAGAGCGCCTGTCTGTGGCCTCTCTGCGCAGACTGTCCGGTGCCTCACCGGACAGTCCGGTGCACACCGGACACCGATGTCCGGTGCGCCACCAGGCGCTGGCTGACAGCCCTCGTCTTGGATTTCTTCGCTAATTTCTTCGGGCTTCTTTGTTCTTGAGTATTGGACTCCTATGCATCTTTTTATGTCTTCTTTTGAGGTGTTGCATCCTCATTGCCTTGGTCCAATTCTCTTCGCATCCTGTGAACTACAAACACAAACACTAGAAAACTTATTAGTTCACGGATTGTGTTGTTCATCAAACACCAAAACTCAATTAGCCAAATGGCCCGGGGTCCATTTTCCTTACAGCAACCACCCGGCGGTTACAAACACTCCTCCACTTTCGCCCAGACCAGCGGGTGAAAGGGCGGACAGCCATGCAGGCGGCATGCAACCGTGCCAAGTGGGCGCGCCCCTTCGACTCCAATGAGCCCAGCACGGAGGTCTAGGCCCATGCGTCATGCAACCGGCACGCCGGCTGCTACGTGCGAGTAGCTGCACTGCTACTCGCGCCATTACCGCGCCTCCTCGACTACGGAGTCAATACCGCGACTCGAGGCAACCCTGCAGTGCCAGCCAAGCGCGACGGTCAAATGCGGCCAAAAATGGGCCGGCAGTAATGGTGGTGACAGGCGGGCAGAAGCAGCGGTCACGTCGTCAGCCAAGCTTACGTCCCATCCAGGGGCAGCAAGGGAGCCTCCTCTCGCGGCGTGAAGACGACGCGCCCGTGATCCGTTCCTCGAACGGCTCGCACACGCGCAACGACCGCCTCGCGAACCGCTCGCCCCGTCGCATTAACTCCGCGGCAGGACAGGCGGCGCCTCAGGCGGGAGAAGCAAGCAACGCTTCGCCTTCGCCATAATGATCGCGTCGAAAAAGGTACGCCACGTCATTCGACTTCGTATCCTTTTCCTTTTTCCTCTTTCTCTCTCTTACAACAGGGACCGGGAAAGGGGGATACCCCGAAAAGGACCCTTCTCCGTGAAGGAAACAGGCTCCGAGCCTCCCTACTGATCAGAGGTTCGAAGGCCGGCCCCTCGGAGGGGTTCAACGGCCGCCTCAGATCGATTGGGTTCTGCGCCCACTACTGGTCCGAGGTTCGATGGCCGGCCCCTCGAAGGGTTCAACGGCCGCCTCAGGCCACTCAGGCTCCGCGCCCACTACTGATCAGGGGTTCGTAGGCTGGACCTCGAAGGGTTCACAGTCGCCTCAGACGCAGAGCGAGGGATGACCCTGGGTACGTTCGATACATAACCAAGGCTCGGGCTATGCTCCCGAGGTACCCTAGGACATTTCCGAGACCAGCGGGAACGATCTTGTAACAGAATCCCATCAGAGGGAGGCATCGAGCCCTCGGACCCCGTCGACAGGGGACCGGGTCCGGCAGATCACCCGCAGGTACTTTTGGGCGCGCCTCTGGGCCTCTAGCCGACCCCTAACAAATGGGGCACGGACGTCCGCTCGGATTACCTGCCAGCAGCTCACCGGAAACACCATGTTCGGCGCCCTCCGAGGGCAACATGGCGCTTTCCCCCCTCCTCCTTGCGGAAAGGCGACGCAGGGGCGTATGTAAAAAAGACGAGTCTGTCCTTGACCGCCCTCTCGCCCTGTGCAGAGGCTCGGGGGCTGCTCTCGCAAACCTGGCTCCGGCCAAACCGTTGACAGCGTCAACATACCAGCCCGAGAACTTGGGACCCGACCGTGCACTCGGGCTACGGCCAGCTCGCATGAGGGGACAACTAGACCAGCCGAAGTGTTGCGAAACGCACTAAGACCTCGAAGGAGTAAAACTACTCCTCCGAGGCCTCGGGGGCTACACCCGGCGGGTGCGCTCGCGCGCACCCATCGGAACAGAATGCAACCGAAAAAGGCTGGTCCCCTTGCAAAAAAGTGCGGCAAAAGCCTCCAAGTGAGTATTAGTACTCCCTTGGAGGCTCGGGGGCTACTGTCGGGGACCATAATTAGGGGTACCCTCAAGACCCCTAAATCTCAGCTGGTAACCCCCATCAGCATAAAGCTGCAAAGGCCTGATGGGTGCGATTAAGTCAAGGATCGGTCCATTCAAGGGACATGATCGTGCCTCGCCCGAGCCTAGCCTCGGGCAAGGGAAGCTGACCTCGGAGAACCTACGTCTCGCCCGAGGACCCTCCTCCAGCAATGGGCACACTACCGGCTCGCCCGAGGCCCAGTCTTCTCCAAGAAGCAACCTTGGCCACATCGCCACGCCGACCGACCAAATCGCAGGGGCATTTAATGCAAAGGTGGCCTGACACCTTTATCCTGACGCACGCCCACCAGTCGACAGAGCTGAAGTGACCACGGTCACTTCGCCGCTCTACTAACCGGTCTAACAAGACGACAGCGCCGCCTGCGCCGCTCCGACTGCTGAGCCACCCGACAGAGTGAGGCTGACAACAGCCAAGGCCGGCCTCGGGCGTCATAGGAAACTCCGCCTCGCCCAACCCCAGGGCTTGGACTCGGGCTCAGCCCTGGAAGACGGCGAACTCCGCTCCGCCCGACCCAGGGCTCGGACTCGGGCTCAGCCCCGGAAGACGGCGAACTCCGCTCCGCCCGACCCAGGGCTCGGACTCGGGCTCAGCCCCGGAAGACGGCGAACTCCGCTCCGCCCGACCCCAGGGCTCGGACTCAGGCTCAGCCCCGGAAGACGGCGAACTCCGCTCCGCCCGACCCAGGGCTCGGACTCGGGCTCAGCCCCGGAAGACGGCGAACTCCGCTCCGCCCGACCCAGGGCTCGGACTCGGGCTCAGCCCCGGAAGACGGCGAACTCCGCTCCGTCCGACCCAGGGCTCGGACTCGGGCTCAGCCCCGGAAGACGGCGAACTCCACTCCGCCCGACCCAGGGCTCGGACATGGGCTCAACCCCGGAAGACGACGAACTCCGCCTCGCCCGACCTCAGGGCTCGGACTTGGGCTCAGCCCTAGGGGACGACGGACTCCGCTTTGCCTGACCCCAGGGCTCGGACTCAGCCCTGGCCTCAGCCGACGGCCTCCGCCTCGCCCGACCCAGGGGCTCGGACTCGACCACGGTCACGGAAGACAGACTCAACCTCGACCTCAGAGGAGCCTCCACATCGCCCAACCTAGGGCGCGGACCGACCACGTCGACAGGAGGCGCCATCATTACCCTACCCCGAGCTGACTCAGGCTACGGGGAACAAGACCGGCGTCCCATCTGGCTCGCTCCGCCAGATAGGCAATGATGGCGCCCCGCACGCTCTGTGACGACGGCGGCTCTCGGCCCCCTTACGGAAGCAAGAGGACGTCAGCAAGGACTCGACAGGCCCGACAGCTATCCTTCCGCCAGGCTCCGGCGCTCCTCCGACGGCCACGACACCACACGAACCGGGTGCCAAAACCTCTCCGGCTGCCACGACGGCATGTACTTAGGGCGCTAGCTCTCCTCCGCTAGACACGTAGCACTCTGCTACACCCCCCATTGTACACCTGGATCCTCTCCTTACGCCTATAAAAGGGAGGACCAGGGCCCTCTTACAGAGGGTTGGCCCGCGCGGGGAAGGACGGGATGGCGCTCGCGCAAGGCCGCTCGCTCCCACTCCCGCGTGGACGCTTGTATCCCCCTACTGCAAGCGCACCCGACCCAGGCGCGGGGCTAACACCAAGGCCACGGGATCCGCTCTCTCACGCCTGCCTCCCTCCGGCTGCCTCCTTTCCCCCCTTCACGTTCCGCCTCGCGTCGACCCATCTGGGCTGGGGCACGCGGCGACGATTCACTCGTCGGTCCAGGGACCCCCCGGGTTTCGAAACACCGACAACATGAATCTAAGATTTTTGAGGGGACTTGCTCGGATTTGACCAAAATTGAAATGCACTAATAAGTAGAGGTGGGTCCTGCCAAAACATGTCTATATAGGGTTGGGACCTGAGCCCAAAAGATATAATTCATTTTAGACTAAATATATATTCATTAATTAATCTATGAATATAGTTTACATGTATATCTACATTTATTTTTATTATTATAAAGCATCAGTTTCCATAGTTCAACAGTTCCACGACCGTCATTTTTTCTGGAGAAGACAATGAAAAAAGCAACAAAAAATGGAAAATATAGAAGAAGTTGGTGACATAAACATTGCCAAAGAACAACAAAGAAAGTCACTGACCTAATGAAAAAGCAAAAGTTACAGCAAGTAAGGAAGATAGTAAAGAATCAAGATAATTTCAGGCCATAGGGTCATGATGCTCATGCAAAAGTCTGAATTCTACGTTCGATATTTCACTTTGTGTTGTTTGCTGCCCAACACCTATTTCGACTTATGGTATTTCCTATTATCCTTTGCTGCGCTATAGGTTGGTAGTCATTTGATTGAGCTCTTTATTGAAACAGCACATATACAACCACCTGCAAGCCAGCCATCCGATGGTCAGCTTGACATTCGTCCTGCTTTCAGACATGAAATGGTAACAATGGCGAAAGAACAGCAGTAATAATGTTACCTTACCTTTTTTACTACAAATTTGATTATTGATGCTCCATCCGTAGGTCATCTAAAAAGTTTATGACATTGGATTAACTCTCATGTTTTATTAGCTAGGAATCACTTTGATTAGACAACTATAGGGAAAAGTTGTACTTCCATGAACTATTTATTAAATTTTTGCCACTTTTTAGCATACGTGTGCTGAAAGAAAATTAAAGATCATTATACATTAGGACATCCTGCAGCTAAATGCTCGCTATATGCTTATTTGAACTATTATCCAAGCGATCTCAGAGCTGTACTGACAAATATAGAGCCAACTAAATTGTAAAGATAACTAGCTTAATATTATTTCCTAAATATAGTTTGTTGTTTTGCCTGACCTATATTATCATCTATTTTATTTTAACAGGGAGAATAATCACATATATGGTGTGATCAAGTGTGACCCACTGGTCCAACAAGGCTTGGATGGAACAGATGGTTGACCCTCTTACACAAAGATTGGTTTATACTGGAATGCTTTTCTTCTAATTTTGCCTTCCTTGGTTACCTGGGCATGTTCTCTTGAACAAGCAAAGCGCATGGCCATTCCATACATGTCTATGTTGATTCCTCCTATCTCTGTTTGACATATGGTCTGTATTTGTTACCTATTTTATTTATTGGTTGTCATATGATGCATCTACAAATTGGACAACACTTACGGTTTGGAACTTTGGCTTTTCTTATGGTATTATTACATACATAATGTTATTGATAGGAGTAATAGGAAGGATAGTCACCTTTATATTAATTTAGCGTCAGGTTTGTTTATGCTAATAGATTTTGTTTGATCAGACTCAACATGATTGGTTGCCTGAACAACCGACCATTTTTCTGCATTTCCATGCATGCAACTGAAGGTGCTTGATTTGGCCTATCTCGCATCCACACATCTAGGTCCGTTCATCTGCAAGCAGGCATCCAATCAAGTGTTGCTGGATAGTCAACGCACGTACACAGCCTGACTGCCGAGCAACAGGCATCCAATCACGTAGATTATTACTTCTCTCACTTAGCATTTATGGATAAGTATTGAAGCTGCTCCCGGTGTGAGGCATCACATGAATTCCAGACTAAGAAAAAGCGTCAGCAACAAAGGCAAGCAGAGGAAGGTACAAAAGCGTCAAAGCTCGTCAAGTTCATGTGTGGGTCGATCTCGATGATATGGGACCAGTACGCACGCCTTAGCAACGTCTTCACTATCCCCTTCATCACCCACAAGATTTGGATTTGTAGTCATTCCTTCTACTTGTAAAGATACCAGCACATTTGTTTTTTACACCCTCAATGCTTGTATGATACTTATGGTTGAAATTTTGTCAAAGTTCCTTGGTTTTACAACTATTGTATGTCCAATTGGAGAAGTACCATCAAAGTTATTGTTCACGAGGTTTGTTTTCCAAATTTTATTGTAGTTTATTATATTTTTTGTCACAAAATCGCGTCTCCCTGGTTATGGATTTGTGATTGCTCAGGAAAATTGAAAGTCGCCTAGAGGGGGGTGAATAGGCGGAATCTGAAATTTACAAACTTAAGCACACACTACAAGCCGGGGTTAGTGTTAGAATTAAATTCGAGTCCGAAAAAGAGGGAAAACAAATCAACCAAGAAATAAAGCGGATGAACACGGTGATTTGTTTTACCGAGGTTCGGTTCTAAAGAACCTAGTCCCCGTTGAGGTGGTCGCAAAGACCGGGTCTCTTTCAACCCTTACCCTCTCTCAAACGGTCACTTAGACCGAGTGAGCTTTCTCCTTAATCAAACGGGTCACTTAGACCCCGCAAGGACCAACACACCCTTAGTGTCTCTTGCTTTGATTACAAGTATTTTGAGAACAAGAATGAGGAAGGAAGGAAGCGATCCAAGCAACAAGAGCACAAAGAACACGAACAAAAACACACTCTCTAGTCACTAGGTGGTTGGAGTGAATTTGGGACTTGGAGAGGCTTTGATTCTTTTGAATTGTGTCTAGAAGTGAATGCACTAGCTCTTGTATTGAATGAGAACCTTAGAAAACTTAGATGCTTGGAGTGGAGGTGGTTGGGGGTATTTATAGCCCTCAACCACCAAACAACCGTTGGAGGTGGCTGCTGTCGATGGGCGCACCGGACAGTGCGGTGTGCCACCGGACACTGTCCGATGTGCCACCATGTCACCCAACCGTTAGGGTATTGGAGCAGTCGACCGTTGGAGGCTTTGTCCTCTAGTGGCATCGGACAGTCCGGTGCCACACCGGACAGGTACTGTTTACTGTCCGGTGCGCCTCTGACCTGTGTTCTGACTTTTGCCGCGCACTGTAGCGTTGTCAGGGGCACTGTTGCAGTCGACCGTTGCGCTAGTAGCCATTACTCCGCTGGTGCACCGGACAGTCCGGTAGCACACCAGACAGTCCGGTGATTTTTAGCGGAGTGCGCCTAGAGAAACCCGAGAGTGGCCAGTTGATTCTTGTACGGTCCTGGTGCACCGGACACTGTCCGGTGCGTCGGACCAGAGCACACTCGGTTTCTTTGCTCCTTTGAATTTGATCCCTGTAGGAAACGGGTGACGCCTAAGAGGGGGTGAATTAGGACTTCTAAAACTTTCAATAAACTAGGCCACTAATAAATCCCTAGAGCAAAACCTATGCAAATAATCAAACTATAATGTGCAAACTAGGTTTTGTCTAAGTGTTGCTATCTCTACCGCAAAGACTAAGTTCAATCTACACTATATAATTATGAATACAAGATTGAAACTTAAAAGCTTAATATAAATGCAGAAACTTGAAGAGCAAGGTAGAGATGCAAACTCTCGTGGATGACGCAGGTATTTTTACTGAGGTATCCGGAACCACGCAAGGTTCCGACTAATCCTCGTTGGTGCCCCTACGCAAAGGGAAGCCCACACGAGGGCCAAGCACCTCGGTCGAGTAACTCCGTAGAGAGCCACGGGCCTTCTCCACGCGCAAGTGGTGCTTCGCTTCCGGCTCCTCTTGGACGCTCCCCGCCGTCTCCACTATCGAGCTTCTGGCTGAAAACGCCGCGGGCCTCGTTCCCTCCGGTACACGGTGGCGGCCGTGACACAAACACGGTTGTCACGGTCTCGCAAGACTCTCACCCCACTCGGTACAATTACTATGGCTCGCGCAAGAGCCGAGGGGTTGGTGGTTTATCTAAACTCACTCAACTAGCTAGGATTCACCTAGAGCAAGCGCTAATGCGGTCTAACTAACCTAAGCACTTCGCAAAGCACCTACGCTAATCACCGAGTGATTCTATTAAGCACTTAGGTGTTTGAGCACTTGGAAATGTCTACAGTATGCCTTGGTATTTTGCTTGGGCTCCCACACCTCCAAATGGCCGGTTGGGTGAAGTATATATAGGCCACAACTCAAATATAGTCGTTGGAAAGCAGTTCTGCAGCTTTCTGCGGCGCACCGGACAGGTGCACTGGACTGTCCGGTGGTGCACCGGACATGCCATGTGTACTAGCCATTGAAGATAGCCGTTGGAGCTTTCGAAGATGGCGCACCGGACATGGCGCACCGGACGGTCCGGGGTGCACCGGATAGCCCATGCTCGCTCGTCGTATTTTGGCCATAACTTTTAGCTCCAAACTCTGATTTCGATGATCTTGTACTTTTTGGAAAGCTTATGAAATTGTCTACATCCCAGAGTTGAAGCCATATCAGTCTGAGCAAATTTGGCACACCGGACAGTCTGGTGTGCACAGGACATCTCATATGCTGCTGCAGTTTTTCAGCAATTCCGACTTCGTATTGTGGGCATAACTTTTAGCTCCGAACTCCGATTTCGATGATCTTGTACTTTTTGGAAAGCTTATGAAATTCTCTACATCCTAGAGTTGAAGCCATATCAGTTTGAGCAAATTTGGTTTTGTGAAACACTTCCAATTCAGTCAGCCCTTTCTCTCAACTTTGTTAACTTCACTTTTGTTTTGTAGCTTTGTATCTCACTTCTACTTCTTGATGTGTTGGACTCTTAGCATGTATAAAGTATCTTCAATATGACTTTGTAATGTCTTATATGGGTCTTATAATGTCTTCTTTGAGGTGTTGCACCCTCAGAGCCTCAGTCTAATCCACTTCGCATCCTGTGAACTACAACACACAAACACTTGGGAAATACATTAGTCCACATGTTATGTTGATCATCAAACACCAAAACCTATTGAGCTAAATGGCCCGGGTTCCATTTTACTTACAATCTCTTCCTTTTTGGTGATTGATGACAACACAACCAAAGCAAGCAAATATAACAAACATTTGAATGAAAATATGCAATCTACTTGCTAGGATGCATGATTGTCCCCATAGAGTGAGATTATGGACTTAAGCCTCCCCCTAACTCCATAATTCACTTACTTCCTATTTTAGACTAAACAACCAAAAACACTTGAAGGATGAAATTTTTTAATTTGGTGGTGTTTGGTGTTTGATAACATTTTCATTGCTTTGGTCCCTACAACTTCTCCCCCTTTGGCATCAACCACCGAAAAGGAAGACATTAAAAGCATATAGGAAGCAAATAAGACTTGCCCTCATAAAGGATTTGTCAATTAATACCAGTTGAAGCACCAAATTGTTACTCCCCCTAAATGAGTGTTCTCCTTTAGAAAGAATTTTCTCCTCCTTTAGAGACGAAGAAAAACTCCCCCTGACAGAGATCTTCTACTTAGGAAAAAGCATGTGAGAAATAGAGGTGCAAGACATGATTTGAATAGACTAAATTCCCTTATACATAGGTAACAAAATATTAGTCAACAATATATGCATTTAGCAGCATGAGAAGTATAAGATATGAAATATAGTCTAACCAAATATTGCAGAAGACATGTAAATGATACTAAATGTAGTCTCAAAAGATACCAATTGAAAATCAATGGCGGACCGATTGAAGACTAATGGCAGGCTTGTGAGACATGAGAGTTCTTGGAGATTTTGCAGTGGAAGTTTGTTGTCTTTCTCCGGGGTCTTCATTTTCCTTACAATGAGACTATTACATGAAATAGACTTGAAAAAAATATTAGTCTCAAAGTCTTAGATTATAGAGTAACCTCCCCCTGAAAGTGTGCATACAAGTTTTGAATACTTGTAGGAGACATGCACTTTGATATCAAGAGGGGCAAATTATCTATAATCCGAACTTGGGCACATATAAATTAAATGATACCAATTGTATGATCTAAGTTTCTAAAGCATAGTATCATTTACTTAGGAATGTTAGATAAGCTATGTGTTGTGTTTAAGTAAACATTTTAAACCATGTAGGCTTGCTTAACTGTATGAATTTAAAGCAAGCAATCCTACCATGTGATTGACTTAGTATGCATGCATTTAAACAAAAGTAAATACAAATTGTAATACTAGGCATGAAGGGTAAACTAGATACACAGTAAATAGATACACATATCTAAAAATAAGGAATACAATAAATCTAGTTACCTTAGTCATGGGTGGGGAAATTTGGGTCCAAAATATTCACTAATCCATTTGGAAATAAACTTGATCCAATGTGATGTATCCCATGATATACATCCCAAATTTGCCAAGTCTCCAAATTTCTCGTCGTCCTTCGGACTACTCTCTTCCCTTTCGGGATCCAAACCTTCTTGGTGCTTTCCATGGTTGAAATTATTTCCTTTGGCACCCAGATGCGTTTGGCCCCCTTTCCTTTGTTGGCTTGCTTGTTGGCATTGATTGCTATCACCTTTCCATTCTTTTTTTCTTGATCAAATATGGTGTAGCAGCCTTTTTGTGCACCTTGTTGATGTAGGTGTTGGAGATTTTGCTTGTTGGCTTTTGCTTGAGCTTTTGCTTTTGCTTATCCCCGGTCATTGCCTTGCATTGGAAAGACTTATGGCCTTCCATGTGGCATAGCCTACAAATCACGGTTTCTCCCTCTATAGGCTTGTTCACTCCCGCAGTGGTGTTATCCTGTGGAGGTCGGATTTGTTTGGCTTTGTCTTTCTTGTCATACAAAGCCTTGCCAAGGCGAGCCAATTCTTGCCTTAATTGCTCATTTTCCTTTGCAGCCTCATCCGAACATGTTTCTACAACAATATTCTCAACAAGAACTTGGTTGCAGGAGTTAGAATCATAAATTAAATCAAAGCAAGAAGTAGAAGCATCCTTTTTAATAATTTCAGGAATTTCAACTAAAAATGCTCCTGGGGTGCTCTCAATGTTTTCTAGCTTAGTAGTTAGCTCATTGTTGTGTATGCTAAGAATTTCCATTTTCTCTAGCAAATTTTCAATAGCTTCTTGAGAGCTAGCTCATCGGTAGTTGTGGATGTAGCACTAGACTCTAATTGCTCAATTTTAGTTGATAGCTCACAATTCAAATTTGCAAAAGCTTCAAATTTTTCTAGCAAACCTTTATAGTAATTTTGAGAGATAATCAACTTATTTTTCAAAGTTTTAAGTTGAGCCTTTTGTTTAGTGCATACATCTTGAAAAAATTTAACGGCTTCCGCAAGCTCATCTATGGAGGGCTTTCCCTCACCTTCATCATCACTACTACTTTCATCACTAGAGGATGGAATACTCATTTTACCTCTTGCCATAAGGCACTTGCGTGATGACCGCGATGAGTGTGTTGAGGATCGGTGGCTGCGCGTCCTTGGAGGTTCATCTTCGCTCGAAGAATCGTCCCAAGTTTTGACACTTGTTAGCGCCTTGCCTTTGCTCCTCTCCTTTTTGGGTTCGACCATAGTTGGACAGCTGTCCCTAAAGTGGCCCTTCTCCCTGCATGCGAAGCATCCTCTCTTTCTTTGTTTTTTCCTGTCAATGTTAAAGAGAAGATCTTCTACCTGCAGGGGCACAACCATTAGATTAATCTTGTGGATCATCCTCATTACCTTTACGACGCGTCGGATTGTTTCTTCGTCCTCGGAGGATGATGTTGATGGTTGATTATCTTCTTCATCATCACGTTCTTCTTCTTCCTCTTCTACACTTGAGGAACTTTGTAACATCCCAAAATTTCAACCCGAGGTTTGGAACCCTAATCTTCCCCCCCCTATTTATCTCTCCCTAAACTCCACCCCATAGGTCTTCTCATCATATGCATACACTTTGTTTGATTAGAAGCACCTCACATAGATTATATTTTTTTAGCACCTAAGATTATCTAGTTAATTAATTGTTCAAGAGGAAAGGAGATAAAAGAAATAGAAATAGAAAATGGAAATTAGAAATTAATAAAAAAGGAGAAACCTTTCCCTCCTGGCTGGGTCGATTCCCAGCCCATACCTGCGGCCTCTCTCTCCTCGCGCTCGCGACCTCCCCCCCCCCCCCTCTAGGCCCACCTCTGGCCTGCTTCCTCGCGCGCGCCAGCCCGCCCCGCGAGCTCTCTCTCTCTTGCTGCTGCCCGACCCCACCCGCCAGCCGCGCTCACCCTTGATCTCTCGCGCCCGCGCATCACTGACAAGCCGGCCCTGCCAGTCAGCCACCCTATCTCCCTCGCCGCGCACGGCTTCAACACGATCACCGCCGGCCACCGTCCTCTCCTCCTCCCCGCCTGCACTCGCCGCACAGAGAAGTTCGACACCGCTTCGTCCTCGCTCGCTGTGGTCGCGTCCTTGCACGGCATCGCCCCGCCGAGCGGTCCCGTCGCCTCCGCTGTGCACCATTCACGCCGATTGTTGTGCACCTCACCGGCGTCCACCTAACACCGCTGCTTCCCCCCCTCGGGCGCCTATAAAAGGGCCGCCCTGAGCTCCTCCATGACCTGCACCGGCCTCGGCCACACTTCTCCCACCGTGGAGCTCCGCCACCTCACCGCGGTCAGCTCCCTCCCAGTCTCATCTAGCAAAATTGGACCCACCCTTAAGCTCGCCAGCCTCTTCTCGTGCTTTGGCACCTGCCCGATCCCCAGGAACCGGGTCACCGGCGGCGAATCGCCGTTGAACCCGCCGGTGGCCGGGTTTTCCCCACGGATCGGCCGGTTCGCCCCTGCCCCGTAAGCCGCTAACGTCGTCTCCCCTCCCGCACTCCCTAGCGCGTGGGCCCATGACCACGACGTCGTCTTCTCGCGCGCCCGTGCCATCTCTCACCCTTGGGCCGTGCTGGGCCGGCGCGCTCGCGCCCGCGCGTGCACCTGCACCCGGCTGGGCCGGAATTCTCCCCCCCCCCCCCGGCCCACGAGAGCCGAAAATCTTTTCCTTTTTCTTTTTCATCTTTTCCCCATTAGTTATTTATACCTCAATATTTTATGTACCAAAAATTATCCAAACACTTTCTAAGTCACATAAAATGATAATGTTAGGAACTTGACACACTCCACTCAGTAAACCACTGTTTGATGTATTGTTTATTACCTGTTTTGCTAGAAGAAGCGGGGACCATCGATCCGGAACCCGTAGCCTCGGAAGAAGGGCAGGAGCCTGACCCCTCCGAGATAAATCTTTTGTGTCAGGAAAGCTTCGATGAAGGCAAGTCCATCCTTCCCTTGATGCATAATTTACCTATTCTTTCTACCACTACCTAAGCCGGGATTAAGGGATGGAATATTTGCATTGTCAGCAGAGAGATAACCCGCATTAACAAACATCTTTTGAATACAAAATGTGGGATGGGAAAAGGGCAGTGTGTTTCACTAAGCGAGGTTTTCAAAAAGTGTGTGATGAAGGGTATTCACCCTCATCACCTTGTGAGTGGGATGATCAGGGACTCCCTGGTTTAGGGGAGGGCCTAAGGTGAAGGCTCAGCTGGTTTAGGCATGAGCAGAAGGATTGTCCCCTCATATAAGGACCAGTTTGTCATCTTTCACTACCTGTACTTATGATAAGTACAACCACTCAAGACTGGATGGGCAGTCACTCAATCTGAACTCGTACGGTTCAACCCTAGGGTTATGAAGGTTGGGGAGCACCGGGAGGATAAGGAGGGGGAATGTTTTGTCCGGTTTGGACATGGCGGTGGCCTGAGTCCTTCCGGTATAACCGTTAAGGTTAGGAGGTGCGAGGAAAGAAAGAGATTCAGATTCGGATCTCATTGGCCATGAGATCGCAGAGCCGGACTAGTGGGTAAAGTGTACCCCTCTGCGCAGAGTTCAAACCTATTCGAATAGTCTGTGTCCACTAGAATGGATGAGTCTGGTGTGGTATGACAATTAGTGTTTTACAACCTCCGTGAACAGGGAAATGTGTGTGTGGTGCGTTTTTGGAAAAGAAAACGATGCCACGGGAGCGGGAAGCTCAGTGGTGGTGGAGTATTGTGTTATTCTATTTCCTTGGGAAAAACCCTAAAAGTACTGCCTTTCTCTGAGAAAAAAAAAGAGTGACTTCAACTCCACCATATAAAGCATGTATGATATAGGTCCCTTTCTCTTTACGGGAGCAGGATGGGCTTGCGGAATACCTAGTGTATTCACCCAGATTTATTTATGTTTTTCAGCAGCCGAAGACTTCTTTTCTGCTATTCTTGATTGAGGGGGGCTGTGTCTGCACCCAGTTCTGCCTGTGGCTTGGGCTAGTGTATCTTCTACTGCGCTTTGTATTCTGGCTCTCTCGAGCTTGTACCCTGGTATTGTAATAACATTTATTCGAACTCTGTACTATTTGAAGTAAGGAATGTGGTTACTAGCCTCCTGGGACTAGTAATTATATCACATTTGATTCCCAAAGGATCGGGACGCTTCAGGTGGTATCAGAGCCATAGGACTGGTCGTAGGTCGCAACCCTGACCTTAAAAGTTTGCCTTAAAAGAAAATACCTCTTACCCCAAGAAAAATCTTCTCTCCTTTCCCCGATATTAATAGACCCTTCTTTTCCTATTCCAGATGGAAGACTCTCTGGTCATTAGGACATCCTACTGCTCAGAGGTGGAAGAGTTCCCACATCTGTTGTGAAGTTGTGCGCTTTGCATGGGGATCCACAAGAAGCCAGAATATGTCTGGAAGGAATATTTCGAGAATGGAATGGAGAAGTGCTCTATGGCAGTCTACCTGGGAGAAAGCCGAAGCTACCCAAACCACCCTCCTTTCCAAGTCACTTTCAGCGGACACCGCTTCCCAGACACTTGCCAAAATGTTGCCCGAAAAGCCCTCCGACAGCTATGCCAAAACTATAGTAGAAAGGTCTTTGAAACCCCCCTTCGCTACTTTCCACCCAGCAACAAAAATACCCCTGCCTGGAGGAAAAGACTTCAGGCTCTGTCAGGAAGAGATCCTACCGAGGATGACCCCACCATCGTCTACATGGCCGGATACCTCCACACTCTCGATAACCAATATGATGACCTTTCCTCCCACTGCACTCACCTAAACTCCCGGGTGGAAAGCCTGGAGTAACAAGTCAAGGAACTTAAAAGGGAAAAGGCGTACCTCAAAGAGAGTCTCGAAATAGCAGAAGGCGAGTAAACCAACACTCGTGAAGCCTACCGAACCCTGATGATGGATTACGACAAGAAGCTAAAGAAGCTCGCCCCCGCGAAGAAAATCCAAAAGAAGACCAGAAGCCAAGGATGACAGACTGAGCAGAAGGAGGAAGCCCCTCCAACCCTACCTCCTACCAGGATAGAGAACTCGTCCGACACCGAGGATATGTCCCTAGCTAGCCTTGATGACCTCCTCAAGGAATTTGGGACACTTTAGAAAAGGAGTTCGGGAGTACCTTAGATAGCACCCGCGTGTAGTGCGACTTGTGGTAACTGTATGCTTGTAATGAACTTGTGTAATGAATAAAATAACTTGGTTGAAAAAAAATGGCATATGCATAGTAGTAACTCTTTTTCCCTGGCAGATGGCTTCGGATAAAACCACGCCTACCGCCTCCGGGATTGGAGCAGGGTTTCCCCTAGGAGCTGAAGGAGAAGCTGGCGAAGAAGGGAGTGAGACCCACCTCCCCGCACCTTCGGAGCTGCCATTAGATTTAGCCCAAGTTCTAGCCAACCAAACCCGACTCATTGAAGTCCTCACTAGAAGTCTGGAGAATCAGCGCCCGAATGGTGGAAGACCACAGGACGGGATGGGAGATTTTCTGAGGCTCAAGCCTCCCACGTTCGCTAGGTCTAGCAATCCCCTCGATGCCGACGACTCACTGCGCACGATAAAAAGAAAATTAGAAGTCATCGGATGCCCAGAAAATCAGCGTGTTCAATTGGCTGCTCATCAACTTTCTGGGATGGCCCTAGCATGGTGGGATACCTTCAGCACTACCGTCAGAGATGCTACCTGGGCAGAATTTGAAACTGCTTTCCGAGAGCACCATGTACCCTAGAGGATCGTTCTACTCAAGGAAGATGAATTTCAGGAACTAACTCAAGGAGGAAGATCTGTTAGTGAGTACGTGCACAAATTCACAGAAATTGGCTCGCTACGCGCCTGACGATGTCAGCACAGAAGCCAAGAGGATGGCTCGTTTTCTGAAAGGGCTAAGACCAGAACTCAAGACCATCCTTGCCAGCCAAGATTTCCTCAGCTTCTCGCACCTCTCCAACAAAGCCATACAAGTGGAAAGGGCAAAGGAAGAAGAAAAAGGTCACCTCAAGAGGAAATTCCAAGTTCTCCAAGCTCAGCAGCAAGACCAGCACCAGAGAGCTCGATCCTTCGAGTTTCCACCCAAGGGACCAAGCTTCAATAGACCAGCTGGACCCACTCCGTCATGTTTCAGCCAGCAGAGTCAGAGATCCTTTCAGGCCCACTTGCTCGCAAGCAACCAACCACCAGCAAATGCTTGTTGGCACTGCGGAGACCCCAGTCACTTCAAGAATAACTGCCCCCAGTTGAAGGCACCAGGACCTACTTACTCCAACTCGGTGAATGGCCCCAAGAATACCTCGGCACCTGCTTCCAAGGCACCCTCCTCCAACAGTCAGCAGAGCAAGACCCAGTATCAGGCAAAGCACGAGTTAACCACGTCGATGCTCAAGAGGCTCAGCAAGCTCTAGGAGTAGTGCTCGGTGAGTTTCTTGTCGAATTTACTCCCGCTACTATACTTTTTGATTCAGGAGCATCCCATTCATTTATAGCCACTAGTTTTGTGGAAAAGCATGGCATCCCCTCTACACACCTAGAAATCCCATTGGTCACCTGAATCCCAGGGTCAGACCTTCTATGCCAGCTCAAATGCTCCCAAGTTAGAATTCTTTTAAGCGGGGTAGTGTTCCTGGCAGACTTAACCGTCTTGCCATCCCAAGGGATTGATGTGATCTTAGGAATGGATTGGCTAACTAAGCACAAGGGCATCATAAGTTGCGCAAGCAAGACCGTCCTTCTCACTGACCGCCAAGGAAAATCAGTTTCTTGTCAGGCTCAACCACCCACTAATGATCCAATGGTGTTTAATCTAGCAGCAAAAAGTATATCCGTAATAGGAGAATTCATGGATGTATTCCCAGAAGAGTTGTCAGGAATGCCGCCTAAAAGAGGAGTGGAGTTCTACATAGATCTAATTCCTGGCACTGCACCCATCGCAAAGAGACCATACCGCATGGCTCCCACAGAGTTAGCAGAATTAAAACTCTAGATCATAAAGTTGCAACAAAAAGGGTACGTCCATCCTAGCTCATCTCCTTGGGGAGCACCCATCCTTTTCGTCACCAAAAAGGATGGAAGTATGAGGATGTGTATTGATTACCGATCCTTGAATGAAGTTACAATCAAAAACAAGTATCCATTCCCTCAGATCGACGATCTCTTCGACCAGCTACAAGGAGCCAAATATTTCTCCAAGATAGACCTAAGGTCTGGATATCACCAGCTGAGAATCAAGGAAGCAGATATTCAGAAGACTGCATTCGTCACTCGATATGAACAATATGAGTTCACAGTAATGCCTTTCGGACTAATGAACGCACCCGCCTTTTTCATGAACCTCATGAATAAGGTATTCATGGAAGAACTGGATAAGTTTGTCATAGTCTTCATTGACGACATCCTTATCTACTCCAAAAATCGCAAAGACCACGAGCGTCACCTTCGTATCGTCCTCGGAAGACTTAGGGCACATCAACTCTATGCTAAGCTCAGCAAATGTGAATTCTGGTTAGAAAATATAGCCTTCCTTGGGCATATCTTGACTGCAGAAGGAATAGAGGTAGACCCGTCCAAGGTAGAAGCAGTATCAAAATGGAAGCAGCCATCCAACGTCAGTGAAGTTCGAAGCTTTCTAGGAATGGCAGGATATTACCGCCGCTTTATCAAGGGATTCTCTAGCATAGCAAGACCTATGACCGAACTCCTCAAGAAAGACAATAAGTTTGTGTGGACCCCGAAGTGTGAGGAAAGTTTCCAGATCATAAAGGAAAAGCTCACGACCGCGCCCATTTTGACACTACCGGATATACACCAGGATTTCGTCGTCTTCAGTGATGCTTCAAGGCAAGGCTTAGGGTGTGTCCTAATGCAAAACGAGAAAGTTATTGCTTATGCATCACGCTTACTCAAGCCGCATGAGCAGAATTATCCCACCCACGATTTGGAATTGGCAGCCATAGTGCATGCCCTAAAAATATGGAGGCACTACCTAATTGGGAACAAATGCCACATTTTCACCGATCACAAGAGTCTGAAGTATATCTTCACTCAGCCAGATCTCAACCTCCATCAGAGAAGATGGCTGGAACTGATCAAAGATTATGACCTTGAGATCCATTACCACCCCGGAAAGGCCAACGTGGTAGCAGACGCCCTCAGCCGAAAACCTTTCGGGATAAAGGGAACCAACTTTTTAGAAGATTGGAAGAAGGAATTAGCTCAGCTTAATGCATGTCTGGGAAACAACGGCAGCCTAGAAGTCAAGCCAATGCTAGAAGACCTCATACGTAAAGCTCAACGCCTGGACACGGAGACAGCAAGACTTATGGCAAAAGCTCTCAAAGAACAACTTCCGGACCTCAGGACAGATGAATAAGGAGTCCTTTGGTTCAAGAACCGTCTGTGTGTACCAAAGGGAGAGGCACGAGAAGTCCTGCTCAATGAAGCTCACAACTCAGCCTACTCCATCCACCCAAGAACCACCAAGATGTACCTAGACCTCAAAACTAGATACTGGTGGAGAGGGATGAAGAAAGAGATAGCACAGTATGTGGCCCGGTGTGACACTTGCCAACGAACAAAAGCCGAGCACCAGAATCTGCAGGCCTATTGCAACCCCTCCCAGTGCCCGAATGGAAGTGGGAGGAAATAGGCATGGATTTTGTAACCGGACTGTCCCGGACACAGAAAGGGAACGACTCTATCTGGGTAATAATATACCGTCTTACCAAGGTAGCCCACTTCATCCCAGTGAAAACCACCTTTGGAGGAGCCACCCTTGCTCGGATATATCTTAAAGAGATAGTCAGACTCCATGGTATCCCTCGGAAAATAGTGTCAGACAGGGGGACTGTGGGGGACAGATATCCCCCGGGTCCACTGGAAGGGTAAAAGACCTCACTAAAGGCCCAAAGGCCCAATAAATCGTAAGGTCATTCCTTCATGGGCCTGGGGAGGGACAATCAGTAAAGCAGATCAATATGAGGCCGGATCGACGCGAGTCCAGATGGCCCCACAACGTTGAGCAAGAAACCACAACAGAAGATCCGACTTTCCCGCGCTGGAGACCCATGCAGCAGAGCCAGGCGAGGATAGGTCGGCTAAATCATAGGAAGATAGACTCAAACAGTTCACTATCCTTTAGGCGCACGTTGTTATCATATCCATATGTATTGCCCCACGGTCGAATATATAAGGCCCGGGGGGCACCCCTTCAGATCGATTGATTCCCACTTTACACTACCCCGCCATCTACCTCAACCCTCCACGTCATCGCTCTAGAGAACTACCTTGTAACCCATTACACAAAGCATCTTCGCCAGGACGTAGGGTGTTACGCATCTCTAAGCGGCCCGAACCTGTAAACATTGTCTATTGTCTCTCGTGCATCTGGCACGAACCATTTTGCTACAGTCGGCGACACCGTCCTACTCCTAAAAACACCTCGAGGGGCAACCCCGGGTGTGCGGTCGGACCCAAAACACCGACAGCTGGCGCGCCAGGTAGGGGTGTGTCGACGATCTAAGCTAGCTCAATGGCCGTCACCTTCCACGACAAGATCACCTTCCGTCCCGGATCCACGTTCTGCTTCGGAACGATCTCGTTCGTAGCAGACGAAGAGAGAACTCTACACCGAATTGCAGATCCGCCAAGAAAGAAGTCTCCTCCAACAAACTCCAAGGATATCGGAAAAGCGCAACCTCCAGCTCTCCGAAGGAAGATCGCCACGGCAGCCACGCCGTTCTACCCCGACGTTCTTTTCATCGGGAGAGCGGAGTCGCCTTCTGTCTCCGACGACGAGCCTACCGTGCCCGAGGAAGAACCACCTCAGCGGGAGTCCCGTCGACAAAGAAACCGGCGCTAAAACATCCGGCGACATCACCAAGCCGGGGAACGGGATCCAGAGCAGCCTGTCTCGCGGGACGAGGTCTCGGAGATGGGAGAAACTCCGAAAGAACGCGTCTTCAGAGAACGAAAGAACTCCCGACGGCGTGATCGTCGACGAGCTCAGGAACAAGCCGAGCAAGACGCAAGGCAGCGCCGGGAAAATCCACTCTTCGGTCGCAACCTGAACCCTGACTTCGCCCGAGCCATGAACACGCCGTCTGAAGTCGGAGGAGTGCTAGCTCGGATAGCTGACGGACTCCCTCAGACTCCAGACGCCGAGGGTTATCGACGCCTGTTCACCCAAGCAGCCAACCATCTCCTACCTCTCGCTCACCCGCCGAACGATTTGCGACACGCCATCAACAGTCGTCAAGACGCGCAGAGCTCCATCAACGCTTCGCGTGAACGACGGCATGAGAACGAGATCTGCCGCCGGGAGGAATACGACAGGGATCATGGCATCCCAACTCAGAGCCAAGCCACCAGAGCCGAATCAACAACGGTCTCGACTGGTGGAACTACCTGGGGACGGTCGAGGAACCACAACAACTACTCCCCTCCTCGGGACAGGCATCATCCCCGACGACAAGAGGACACATGCGGGGTGTCCGCCCTTACTCCACACCTTAGGGCCATTCAATGGCCCCCTAACTTCAAGGTATCCAATGTCGATAAGTATGAACCTAAGCAGGATCTAGGAGGCTGGCTGGCCGTCTACACCACCGCCGCTTGAGCCGCCGGAGCATCTGAAGACGTGATGACCACGTACTTACCCATTGTCCTCAGGCAAGACGCACTGCAATGGCTACGACATCTACCTCGACACTGCATCGACGACTGGAGCGACTTCAGTCGGCGCTTCACTGCCAATTTTTAGTCCCTCTCCGACAAACCAGCGCAACCATGGGACCTCAAATCCATCAAGCGCCGGGGAGACGAAACTCTCCGATCATACCTCAAAAGGTTCCAGACCATGAGAAATCGTATCCCCGAGGTCACGGAGGCGGCCGTGATCGAGGACTTCTACAGAGGATCCAATGACTCGGCCTTCGTGCGAGCCATACTACAGAAGGCGCCAACTACCTCCGAGGAGCTGTTCCGGGAAGCCGACCTCTACATCACCGCCGACGAGCGAGCCTAGGACCTCATCGGAGGGGTGAAGCCCGCACCGGCAGCGCCACGACGCGACGCGAACCAGCAACCTGACAAACGCTGGGAGAAGAGACCGCACGAAGAGGTGCATGCCGCCGGACCACCTGCCTCTCGTGCCCGGGGAGGACCTCGCGGAGGCGAGCGCACGCTGGATGACATCCTCGACGCCCAGTGCCCGTACCACAAGGACATGCGCCACACCCTTCGGAACTGTCGGGACTTCAAGCATTCCGTTGGGCATGGCCGACCCTTCCAACCTCTACCTCCTCCTCCACCGCGGGGAGGACCAGAAGAACCACGACAACCCCAGCAGCAGGAGGAGGGAGGAGGAGGAGCTTTCCCGCGCGTTGACAGGGAGGTCAACGTCATCTTCGGCGGACACGGATCGCAGGAGAACAAAAGACAACAAAAGCTCAACGATCGCCAGATACTGGTGGCAACCACCGGTCCACCCGCTCCGTACCGATGGTCGGAACACCCAATCACCTTTACTCGGGCAGATCAATGGCTCAACTTCGACCACCCGGGCAAGTACCCACTCCTCGTCGATCCAGTGATCCGAGAGAGCAGGGTGAAGAAGGTGTTAGTGGACGGGGGGAGCAGCATCAACGTCACCTTCCCCCGGACACTCCGAGGCTTGGGAGTTCACCTCAAAGAACTCCACGAGTCAGACACTCCTTTCTTCGGCATCGTGCCGACTGAGGGAGAATACCCGCTGGGCCACATCTACATGCCCGTCACCTTCGGAACTCCGGAGAACTACAGAACCGAGTTCCTGAGGTTCGAGGTAGCAAACTTCGACTGCGGGTACAACGCCATCATTGGAAGGCCCGGATTGGCAAAGTTCATGGCCGTCCCGCATTACACGTACATGATATTGAAGATGCCGGGACCACAAGGAATCATAACTGTGCGTGCTGACCTCCAAGGCGCCGCAGAATGTTTCCGAGTGGCCATCCAAGCAGCCCTCACCACTAAACCGTCGGCAACTTCTTCGACCCAGGCAAACTCTAAGCCTGAGGAAGACCATACGGCACCGGCGAATGAAGCTCAAGCCGCGACCTCTATGCGGCCGACTGAGGAAACTAAAAGGATCAATCTGGGGTTTGCCGATGAACGCAAGACAGCCATCATCAGCTCTAGCCTGGATGATAAATAGGAAAGTGCGCTCGTCCGGTTTCTGCAAGACAACCGAGACGTATTCGCATGGCAACCTGCGGATATGCCGGGAGTCCCAAGAGAACTGGCCGAGCACAAACTGAAGGTCTACCCCCAAGCAAGACCGATCCGGCAAAAACTACGTCGTTTCACGCCCGACAAGAGAGAGGCCATTCGCGCTGAGCTGGCCCGCTTGGTAACGGCTGGGTTTATCAGAGAGGTGTTACATCCCGAGTGGTTAGCCAACCCTGTTCTTGTACTCAAAAAGAATAAAGTGGATTGGCGCATGTGCGTCGACTATACTGATCTCAACAAAAATTGTCCGAAGGATCCCTTCGGGCTCCCAAGGATAGATCAGGTGGTAGACTCCACAGCTGGATGTTCTGTGCTGTCTTTCCTAGATTGCTATTCCGGATATCATCAGATCAGCTTAGCAAAGGAAGACGAGGAAAAAATAGCGTTCATCACTCCGTTTGGTGCTTTCTGTTATACCTCCATGTCGTTCGGCCTCAAAAACGCTGGAGCGACTTATCAGAGAGCCATTCAAACATGCCTAGCTGATCACTGGGGCAAGCGTGTGGAAGCCTACGTAGACGATGTGGTAATCAAAACGGAGAACTCGGAAAACTTCATCGAAGACTTGCAGCTGGTTTTCAACAGTCTACGGCGGTATCGGTGGAAGCTTAATCCCGAAAAATGCGTTTTTGGGGTACCAGCAGGGAAGCTGCTCGGATTTATCGTCAGCCACCGGGGAATTGAAGCTAATCTGGAAAAGATTGAAGCTATCATGAAAATGGAAGCTCCACGATCACAAAAGAAGGTTCAACGACTTACCGGGTGTATGGCAGCCCTGAGCAGATTTATATCCAGGCTGGGAGAAAAAGGTTTACCGTTTTACAAGCTACTTAAGAAGGTGGACAAGTTTCAGTGGACTTCAGAAGCGCAGGAAGCCTTGGACGCACTGAAGAAATTCCTGACAACCCCACTAGTACTGAAACCACCACGGCGAGCCACATCAACTCAACCAGCTGAAGATCTGCTGCTATATATTTCTTGCACGACTCACATGGTAAGCACCGCGTTGGTAGTCGAGCGAGCAGAAGAAGGACATGCTTACCCTGTGCAACATCCTGTTTATTTCATCAGTGAAGTTCTGGGTCCCTCGAAGAAAAAGTATTCTCAAGTGCAGAAGCTATTATACGCAGTACTTCTAACTGCCCGCAAGCTACTTTGATGACCACAAAGTCATAGTAGTCACCGGTTTTCCGATAGGGGATATTCTCCACAACAAGGAAGCCATTGGCCGAATAGCCAAGTGGGCATGTGAACTAGGATCTCATGACATCGAATTTCGACCTCGTACTGCCATTAAGTCCCAAGCATTGGTTGACTTCGTATCGGAATGGACTGAACAGCAAATACCAGAGAACCCAGAAACTGCAGAAGTATGGAGGATGTATTTTGATGGCTCACTGAAGCTGCAGGGAGCAGGCGCAGGAATTCTCTTCATCGCACCTGGAGGCGAACACCTCAAATACGCCCTCCAGTTGTTATTTCCAGCCTCTAACAACGCAGCCGAGTATGAAGCTCTGATCCATGGACTAAACATCGCCATATCTTTGGGCATCAAGAGATTAATGGTATACGGAGATTCTCTGGTGGTCATAAGCCAGATAAACAAAGAATGGGACTGTTCGAATGATTCGATGGGAAAATACTGCACTGCCGTCCGGAAACTAGAAGATAAGTTTGAAGGTCTAGAATTTCATCATGTAGAGAGAGATCGAAACACGGCAGCTGATGTATTGTCCAAGTTAGGATCCAGCCGAACTCAGGTCCCACTCGGAATCTTCGTGCAAGAAATACCACGACCGAGCATCTCAACAGATCAAGCAGAAGAATGTAATATCATGGATCAACCCGAGTCAAACTCTGACGACTGGAGAAGGCCGATCATCAGATACATAAAGAATGAAGAGGAACCAGATGACAAAAATATAGCCGAGCGCATCGCCAAACAGTCAGCCCACTACACACTCATTGGGGAAACATTATACAGAAGGGGTGCATCAGGCGTCCTCATGAAGTGCATTCTCTCATCTACTGGGAAGCAACTTCTAGATGAGGTCCATGCTGGGCAATGCGGAATACACGCAGCATCCAAGACACTAGTCGGGAAGGTCTTCAGGTCCGGATTCTATTGGCCAACAGCGAAAAGCGATGCAGCCGAGTTAGTTCAGAGGTGCGAAGCTTACCAGTACTTGTCAAAGCAACAACATCTACCAGCACAGCAATTGCAGACTATACTAGTAACTTGGCCCTTCGCATGCTGGGGACTGGATATGATTGGACCTTTTAAGAAAGCTCAAGGAGGATACACTCATGTATTGGTAGCAATCGACAAATTCACTAAATGGATAGAATTCAAACCCATTGCTTCTTTAACCTCGGCTAAGGCCGTGGAATTCATACAAGACATAATATTCAGATTTGGAATACCAAACAATATCATAACTGACTTAGGATCCAACTTCACGAGTTCAGAATTCTTCGATTTCTGCGAGCAAAAGAGCATCCAGATCAAGTATGCTTTGGTAGCACACCCGAGGGCCAACGGGCAGGTCGAGCGAGCTAACGGGATGATACTGGAGGCACTCAGGAAAAGGGTCTTCGAAAAGAATGAAAAGTTCGCAGGAAAGTGGATAAGGGAATTGCCCTACGTCGTTTGGAGCCTAAGAACCCAACCTAGCCGAGCTCTACATGGAAATACTCCTTTCTTCATGGTCTATGGGTCAGAGGCAGTATTACCCGCCGATCTCAAATTCGGAGCGCCGAGGTTGGTCTTTGAAAACATAGCAGAAGCCGAAGCTACTAGGCTGGAGGACATTGATGTACTCGAAGAAGAACGGCTGAATGCAGTAATTCAATCAGCACGATACCAGCAGACTCTGAGACGCTATCACGACAAGGTCGTGCGACAACGATCCTTCTCAGTGGGAGATCTCGTCCTCCGCCGAATTCTAACGGGGGAGGGACGGCACAAGTTGTCACCCTTATGGGAGGGACCATTCATAGTAGCAGAAGTCACTCGGCCGGGATCATATCGTCTAACTCAGATGGATGGCACGGAAATTGGGAACTCCTAAAATATAGAACACCTCAGGAAGTTTTACCCCTAGCTGAATTTCAAAAGCTATCGGGACGACAATGTACTCTGTAAAACGGGAGATATGTCATCAATAAAGAAGGCTTCAAAGATACTCAATTTGTTCATAATTGACTAGCACGCTTACTTAACTCAGGGTGACCACTATGCCCTGCTAACGGAGCAATCGGCTTAAGTCGGCAAAGACCTAAGACGGTGCAACATGCTCACGCTTACTTAACTCAGGGTGACCACTATGCCCTGCTAACAGAGCAATCGGCTTAAGTCGGCAAAGACCTAAGACGGTGCAACATGCTCACGCTTACTTAACTCAGGGTGACCACTATGCCCTGTTAACGGAGCAATCGGCTTAAGTCGGCAAAGACTTAAGACGGTGCAACATGCTCACGCTTACTTAACTCAGGGTGACCACTATGCCCTGTAAACGGAGCAATCGGCTTAAGTCGGCAAAGACTTAAGACGGTGCAACATGCTCACGCTTACTTAACTCAGGGTGACCACTATGCCCTGTAAACGGAGCAATCGGCTTAAGTCGGCAAAGACTTAAGACGGTGCAACATGCTCACGCTTACTTAACTCAGGGTGACCACTATGCCCTGCTAACGGAGTAATCGGCTTAAGTCGGCAAAGACTTAAGACGGTGCAACATGCTCACGCTTGCTTAACTCGGGGTGACCACTATGCCCTATAAATAGAAGCAATCGGCTTAAGTCAGCAGCGATTTAAGGCGATCTGACGCGCCTACGACTACTCATACAGGGATGACTTCTATATCCCGTAAACAAGTTTCAAAACCATCACACAGCCTTTTTACTACTACAAATTTATGCACTGTTGAATTCTAAAATAGTAGGAGAATAGCAATATCATTCAAATGCTAAACTGGTGTCCTCTAACAAATATATGACCGTGCTAACCGCGCGCTCAAAGCACGCAAAACATTTCTCTATTTCGCGATGTCTTTCTCAGGAGCAACCGACGAGGAAGGGCGACTTGAGGAATTAGGCGCGGCATTCACATCAGCCCTTATATCTTCAGGAACAACTACACCGGGTCTCCTCATCAAGATTCGTCCCGCTCGAATGGCCTTATCCATGGCCCTGTCGCGCTGGGCTCTCAAAGTAGTGGAAGTTTCTTCAGCAACCTTGGCAGCCAATCGAGCGTTTTCTAGCTCCTGGGTGATGGATTTCTTGGAAGCACGGAGTTCTTTGATAGTAGCATCCTTAGCCGATATCAACTGTCTGAGACGGATCAT
This sequence comes from Zea luxurians, assembly GCA_029449295.1. Lineage (NCBI taxonomy): Eukaryota > Viridiplantae > Streptophyta > Magnoliopsida > Poales > Poaceae > Zea > Zea luxurians. The sequence continues at coordinate 33,304,493 of JAOPSE010000017.1, read as the reverse complement.
GTCATCTGTGGATTCCTGCAGTCTGCAGCGAAGATTATCTAACTCCTCCATGGAAAAGCGATGACTCCTCTCTAGGATGGTCAACGAGTTGCTAGAATCGCGATACAGTTTGTCAAGATTGTCGCGAGATGCAGCAAGGACACGTTTTTCTTCCTGCAAACAAGAATCAACTCCTTTCAAACATCAAACAAGCAATAGGAACACAGCAATGCAAGGTACAGCTTCACAAGTCACCTTTTCAGAATCAAGCTGAGTGCAAAGGGAAGAGCTCAGTGCATTGGCGTCATCTAAGGCAGCAGAGACCTGGGCTAGTTCAGTTTGGCTTTGAAAATACTTTTCTTCAAAATCAGAGCACCGCTGGACCAGCTTAGCCTGATCTCGAGAATGTTTTTCTTCAAAAGTGGAAATTTGCCGAGTCATATCTGGCAGGAGACAATCAAACAAAAAAGGGTCAGAATGCAAGGCAGTTCAATAATGAAGACAAAAAGAAGCAGAAAAGCACTAACCAGCATTGGTCGCCTCCAAGTCAGAGACACGTTGTTGAAGTAACACCGGATTCCAACGTGCAAGAGACAAAGCTCCTTCTGGAACAGAAGCACCCTGCAACCTCAGCTGGCTAGCCATCCCGTCCACCAAAGCCTGATAAGAAGGACAGATGAGTGTAATGACAGCAGTTCACACAGCGCAAAAGTCAAGACAAAATATATTACAATACCTGGAGATTGGAAAAGAACGAAGGGACTCCCAAATCATGAGAGATCAATTGATGGCCTGGCGTAAGGTCACCACCCGAAGCAGTTTGCAACAAACCGGCAGAAACCAACTCAGTGCCATCAACAGAGCTCAAAACTTGGCCAGCGGGGACACTGCCCTCTAAAGCGACTCCCTGGTTCGAAGCCTGGGCAATCACCATGCAGTCGGAGTGCGGGGGTGATCCCGCATGAACGTCCATGGAAGTACAAGAGGGGGACTCCGCTCGGACACTCTCGGGGGCTGGGTCATAGTTTGCGCTACCCACACGAGCCGGACCATCTCCGGCAGTACCCTCAGGGGCTGGACAGTGGCTTGCACTTCCCACCCGGGCCGAGTCACCCTCGGCAACACCCTTGGGGCTGGGTAAGCGTCAACACCATCCTTGAGAGCCGAGTTCTATGCAATGGCCACCTCTAAGGCTGAAGGCCCCTCAGTTGCTTCCATGGGACCGAGACGATCCAAATCAGTCCCCTGGCCTTCAAGACCGCGCTCTAAGGTCGATGAGGCACGGGATGACCTCAACCCAGCATCAAGCACATCAGCACAAACCTCCATCACACCATCATCCGCTGGATCTAACAAAAGGTCCTCTGGAACCATATCTTCCAGGGTCTGATCAAAGTTTGCCAGAGATAACTCCTGTAGGCCAACGAGGGCTGACAAAGCAGGAGAAGGAACTCCACTACTCTCCCCACTGGCAATATACTGCCGACCGTTCTTCTGGGTCAGAGGGACCTCATCTTCTTCCTCTCTGTCGTTTTCATCAACAACGTAAGCAGCACACCCATTGGGATCAGCATCGGATGGGGCACACCCATTGGGATCAGCATCGGATGGAGCACACCCATTGGGGTCGGCGTTAGTGAAATCAGGCATGGGAACCTCCTCAGCGGCAGGAGCCGAAGGACCAGCACCCCGATCCAAACTAGATACTTGCCGGAGACGTCTCTTTTTCTTTTTCTGCTCATCCGCAGAAGGATCAAGTTGATTGGCTCGGCAAGGGCGTCTCGGGCGAGCACTGGCAGGTTTCTGAACATCCAAAGTTATACTAGCTTCTGGGAGAGGCGCCACCACCAATGTCCCAGCAGGAGCAGCATCAGGAGAGTCCTCAGCCAGCAAATCAAGCATAGCACTTATTTCTACGTCACTAGGATCCAAAGGCACCTCAAAGTGGACTTGCCGTTCGTCGTCAGGAATTTCCCCGAGCGAAGCAACCAAAGTGTTAACCTCGTCGATAGAGGGTCGCACTCTAAGGCCCAAACCGCCATCAGTGACAGGTGGATTCGACACAAAAAGAGTGAAGGTCTTGGGACAAGGCAGGTTCCATGCTGAATATGCCATTGGGGCGCCAACATTTGATACCTTGCCTCTAAGGATCATCTCAAGTCGGTTCACCAAGTCTACAGAAGGGATTCTCCTGTTGGTAACCCGAGTCGGGTCAGCTAGGCCTCTATACAGATAAGTCGGATATGCTCTGTCCTTCGACGGCTGAACATTCTTGAAAACAAAATCAGCAACCATAGCTTCAGCGGTCAGACCCCTTTCTTTCAGCAGACCAACTTTAGCTAGCAAAGCCCTCGCTTCAGCTACCTCCTGATCCGTGGGAGACTCAGTCCAACTCGGAGTGCGAACATCCGGTTGTCTTTCCGACCGTGGAGGGAGGGAATTCCCATGGTTCTCAACAATAAACCATTCCAAGCGCCATCCCTTGATACTGTCTTTGAGAGGAATTTCAAGATACTCAGTCTTCCTCCCACGGCGCATTTCCAAACTAGCACCCCCGACCAGCTGATGTTGACCCCCGGCCATTCCAGGGCGGCAGTGATACAAGTACTTCCACAACCCAAAATGTGGCGGCACGCCCAGGAAAGCTTCGCACAAATGAACATAAATAGAAATTTGAAGAATAGAATTGGGATTCAGGTGGGTCAAGTTAAGGTGATAAAAATCAAGGAGGCCGCGGAAGAAAGGTGAAATGGGGAGAGCGAGACCGCGAAGAAGAAAAGGAACGTAAATCACGGACTCATGGGTATCCTCTGTCGGGACAGTGACCCCATGACAAATCCGCCAAGAACAAAGCTCCCTCAGGGGAAGAACCCCGATGGACACGAGGTGGAGGAGATCAGACTCGGAGACAACGGACATGTGATTACCTGCGAAAGGCAATTGGCTGTTGGGGTCGATAGGGGGAACTACCACAGCGGATGAACTCGAGGCCTTTCTCTTGGGCGCCATCTCAAATCTATTGGCGAACAGAGCGAGAGCCGAATTGCAGGAAGGATTTGGAGGCAGAAAAGCAAGAACTAGGGCACGGAAAACAGAGGCGGCTGAAAGCGCTGTATAAGCGGGATATTCCCGAGCTGGATACCGTCTCCAAAAGCGCCCAGTCAGCACCCGGCGGTTACTTCTAAAACGCCGGTGTGCCACGTCGTCACTCGGCGGTTACCTCTAAAACCCCGGTGTGCCACATCATCACTCGGCTATTATCCTCAAAAGTAGCCGACACGGCCCGTTTTAACTCGGCTGTTATTTCTAAAACGCTGACGTTATCATCGGTCGCTCGGCAGCTATCTCTAAAGCGCCAACGATGTCCTTAGTCTCTCGACAGTTGCTCCTAAAACACCGACGATGCTACAAGTCACTCGGCTGTTACATCTAAGAAGCGCTGATGCGGTCAACAGTTATTCCGACGCTGACATAATTTCGTCATCACTCGGACTCTATGTCAAAAACATAAATATCGACAATAATAACTCGGCCATCACCCCTGAAGCGGCGATATGATGCCTGAGTTGTTTAAGTCACTATCCCAAAGGAGTCAACTTCATGAATAAGGCAGGCGGAGGAAGGACTCAGAAACTCTAAATTATACCACAGACACAATAGCAAGATGATCTGCATAGAGGAGACGAAACTACTCTTCATTAAAGGGAACTTGTCATACTTACAAATCAACTCATTATGAGTTGATAACTTCCCTACTACTACTGCTGCTACTACTACTACTACTACTACTACTACTACTACTACTACAACACTATACTACCTTACATTACTAATACTACTACATTATTTCACTATACTACTTCTAATCTATACTAATATTTAAAAACCAGTGGCATTTAGCCACTGGCCTTGTTGCCGCCCTGCTACCGCTGCTACCGCCCCTGCCGCTGCTGCTGCCGCCCCTGCTGCTGCTGTTGCCGCCCCTGCCGCCGCCACCGCCGCCGTCACCGTCGTCGTCGCCGCCACCGCCTCCGTTGTCGTCGTCGTCGTCGTCGTCGCCCTCACCACCGCCGCCGCCGTCCTCCTCGGACGAGTCCTCCTCATCCGAGGAGTACTCCGACTCATCCGAGCCCGCGAGTCCGGAGCGCTCGACGGCCCGGATGTAAGTCCAGACCTCCGCCGCGAGCCCCTGGGAGTCGTCTGAATCGTCAGACGACTCACGCAGAGGGATGGGAGCCGGAGACCCCTCGGACTCAGAGGAGAACTCCTCCTCTGAGTATTCCGAGTCACCAAAGTCCTCAGACGGAGGAGTCGGCTCGCGCTTGCGTTTCTTGCCCATGGTGGAAATGCAGGGAGAAGAAGGAAACAAGCAGTGAAGAACAACAAGAGATGTGAAAAAATCAGAGAGGCAAAGGCACTATTTATAGGAGAAGAAGGCAACCGCTCACCTCCAACCGCGGTCACTGAACAGTCGCGAGGCATTCAATACACACTTCAACCCGTCTGAAGACGCGCGGCTGACGCCGTTTTATGCAATGCAACACCCATTGGGACTCCAGTCAAACAGCGCGGGGGATATGATTACGCTCGTTGTCACATCACATTACTACTCCGAAGCAGCCGGCTAAAACGCTCAGCGTACCAAGCCGTCCCTTGCCCACACCCATTGGGGGGGACGCCCAGGAATTATCAGTATATTTTTCAAAAAACTGTCACATCCGTGCAGAGCGTGCAATGAACACCTCAAGACAAAAATGAGATATCAGTAAGGATCAGAGGAAAGCCAAATATAGCCGGTGAAGTACAAAATCTGACCGATGGAAGCAACGTGAAGACTAGCCAGGGAACGTCCATCAAATGTCCAATCAGTCGTAGAGCAAATAAATTGCACCACCTAGCGAGATATGGGCGGATCGCGAACTCGGCTGCAAAAGACAAAATACGTGCTGACCTCGGATGCATAATACTGATGACATAATGCTGACCTCTAAAGCATAATATGGATGACATAGCGCCGACTCCTAAGGCATTCAAGAAAAAGAAAATATGACTCTCGGCAAAGAGGACATGAAGTAAAGACCTTCGAGAGGATTGTTTTCAAAAATCCACTCAAAGCTCGGGGGCTACACCCATTGGGTGCACCTCCGGTGCACCCCATGGATCACCATTTCAAGCCAAGATAGTGCCGACTTTTAAGGCATAAGACAAGATTAAAAGACAAGGCTGGCCCTCAACCAAAGTATAAGAAGAAAATAAAAATAATCTCTGATGAAGACCTTCGAGTAGATTATCTTCTAAAATCTACTCGAAGCTCGGGGGCTACACCCATTGGGTGCACCTCTGGTGCACCCAATGAAGTTCAGGGTCCTACAAAATGAGAAGCCGACCTCTAAGGCACAAGTGTGAGGCAAAACTACAGATTTCGAGTAAAGCAGAGCAGAAGAAGACAGTAAGAAATCATTTTCACCAGACTGCCCGAGAAGCATTTCTTGTCGCAAACAAAACCTGCAAGTTGGACCTAGGATCTTTGGGCCAATTATCTCAAAATCAACCCAAAGATCATGGGCTTGTGGGGGACAGATATCCCCCGGGTCCACTGGAAGGGTAAAAGACCTCACTAAAGGCCTAAAGGCCCAATAAATCGTAAGGTCATTCCTTCATGGGCCTAGGGAGGGACAATCAGTAAAGCAGATCAATATGAGGCCGGATCGACGCGAGTCCAGATGGCCCCACAACGTTGAGCAAGAAACCACAACAGAAGATCCGACTTTCCCGCGCTGGAGCCCCATGCAGCAGAGCCAGGCGAGGATAGGTCAGCTAAATCATAGGAAGATAGACTCAAACAGTTCACTATCCTTTAGGCGCTCGTTGTTATCATATCCATATGTATTGCCCCACGGTTGAATATATAAGGCCCGGGGGGCACCCCTTTAGATCGATCGATTCCCACTTTACACTACCCCGCCATCTACCTCAACCCTCCACGTCATCGCTCTACAGAACTACCTTGTAACCCATTACACAAAGCATCTTCGCCAGGACGTAGGGTGTTACGCATCTCTAAGCGGCCCGAACCTGTAAACATTGTCTATTATCTCTCGTGCATCTAGCACGAACCATTTTGCTACAGTCGGCGACACCGTCCTACTCCTAAAAACAACTCGAGGGGCAACCCCGGGTGTGCGGTCGGACCCAAAACACTGACAGGGACACAGTTCACTTCAAAATTTTGGAAGAGCCTTCAGCAAGCTATGGGCACCAAGTTAGATTTCAGCATCGCCTATCACCCCCAGTCAGATGGTCAGACGGAAAGGGTCAACAAGGTTCTTGAGGATTTATTAAGAGCCTGTGTGTTGACGTTTGACAGAATCTGGGAGTCCAGTTTGCCGTATGCCGAATTCTCATATAACAACAACCATCAGGCCAATATCAAGATGTCACCGTTCGACGCATTGTATGGACGAAAGTGCCAGACCCCCCTAATGTGGTCCAACGTAGGGGAAAAGACACTGGAAGGACCTGCCTTTGTTAAAGAGGCCGAAGAGAAAGTTGCCCTAATCCACAAAAGATTACTTGAAGCTCAGAGTCGGTAGAAAAGTTATGCAGACAACAGGCAGAGAGAACTTAGATTTGAGGAAGGAGACTTCGTATACCTCAAGGTCTCCCCGATGCGTGGCGTCAAAAGGTTCCAAGTGAAAGGAAAGCTAGCACCGCGATTCGTTGGCCCCTACCCCATCATTAGCAGAGTGGGACCCGTAGCATACTGCCTTAAATTACCAGAATCCATGTCAGATATCCACAACGTGTTTCATGTGTCCCAGCTCCGCAAGTGCCTGCAAGTACCAGAGAACCACATCGAGGCAGAGACAATCCAGATTCAGAAAGATCTCCAGTACCGGGAAAAGCCAATAAAGATTCATGACTCAGCAGTCCGAAAGACCTGCAACTTAGAAGTAAGACTCTGTAAAGTTCAGTGGAGCAGAGAAGGAGAAGAGGAAGCTACCTGGGAAAGTGAGGACTCTTTGAGGAGGGAATACCCTTACCTTTTCTCGAGCCCCGTCTGAATCTCGAGGGCGACATTCCTTTAAGAGGGGTAGGTTTGTAACATCCCCAAATTTCAACCCGAGGTTTGGAACCCTAATCTTCCCCCTATTTATCTCTCCCTAAACTCCACCCCATAGGTCTTCTCATCATATGCATACACTTTGTTTGATTAGAAGCACCTCACATAGATTATATTTTTTAGCACCTAAGATTATCTAATTAATTAATTGTTCAAGAGGAAAGGAAATAAAAGAAATAGAAATAGAAAATGGAAATTAGAAATTAATTAAAAAAAGAGAAACCTTTCCCCCCTGGCTGGGCCGATTCCCGGCCCATACTCGCGGCCTCTCTCTCCCCGCGCTCGCGACCTCCCCCCTCTCGGCCCACCTCTGGCCTGCTTCCTCGCGCGTGCCAGCCCGCCCCACGAGCTCTCTCTCTCTCTCTCTCTCGCTCGCTGCTGCCCGACCCCACCCGCCAACAGCGCTCACCCTCGCTCTCACGCGCCCGCGCATCGCTGACAAGCCGGCCCTGCCAGTCAGCCACTCTATCTCCCTCGTCGCGCACGGCTTCAACGCGATCATCACCGGCCACCGTCCGCTCCTCCTCCCCGCCTGCACTCGCCGCACAGAGAAGTTCGACACCGCTTCGTCCTCGCTCGCTGTGGTCGCGTCCTTGCACGGCACCGCCCCGCCGAGCGGTCCCATCGCCGCCGTTGTGCACCATTTACGCCGATTGCTGTGCACCTCACCGGTGTCCACCTAACACCACTGCTTCCCCCCCCCCTCGGGCGCCTATAAAAGGGCCACCACGAGCTCCTCCATGACCTGCACCGGCCTCGGCCACTCTTCTCCCACCGTGGAGCTCCGCCACCTCACTGTGGTCAGCTCCCTCCCAGTCTCATCTGGCAAAATTGGACCCACCCTTAAGCTCACCAGCCTCTTCTCGTGCTTTGGCACCTGCCCGATCCCCAGGAACTGGGTCACCAGCGGTGAATCACCGTTGAACCCGCAGGCGGCCGGGTTTTCCCCACGGGTCGGCTGGTTCGCCCCTGCCCCGTCGGCCGCTGACGCCGTCTCCCCTCCCGCTCTCCCTGGCGCGTGGGCCCGTGACCACGATGTCGTCTTCTCGTGCGTCCGCGCCGTCTCTCGCCCTTGGGCCGTGCTGGGCCGGCGCGCTCGCGCTCGCGCACGCACCTGCACCTGGCTAGGCCGGAATTCTCCCCCCTGGCCCACCAGAGCCGAAAATCCTTTTCCTTTTTCTTTTTCATCTTTTTCCCCTTTAGCTATTTATACCTCGATATTTTATGTACCAAAAATTATCAAAACACTTTCTAAGTCACATAAAATGATAATGTTAGGAACTTGACACACTCCACTTAGTAAACCACTGTTTGATGTATTGTTTATTGCCTGTTTTGCTAGAAGAAGCGGGGACCGTCGATCCGGAACCCGTAGCCCCGGAAGAAGGGCAGGAGCTCAACCCCTCCAAGATAAATCTTTTGTGCCAGGAAAGCTTCGACGAAGGCAAGTCCATCCTTCCCTTGATGCATAATTTACCTATTCTTTCTACCACTACCTAAGCCGAGATTAAGGGATGGAATATTTGCATTGTGAGCAGAGAGATAGCCCGCATTAACAAACATATTTTGAATACAAAAATGTGGGATGGGAAAAAGGGCAGTGTGTTTCACTAAGCGAGGTTTTCAAAAAGTGTGTGATGAAGGGTATTCACCCTCATCACCTTGTGAGTGGGATGATCAGGGACTTCCTGGTTTAGGGGAGGGCCTAAGGTGAAGGCTCAGCTGGTTTAGGCATGAGCAGAAGGATTGTCCCCTCATATAAGGACCAGTTTGTCATCTTTCACTACCTGTACTTATGATAAGTACAACCACTCAAGACTGGATGGGCAGTCACTCAATCTGAACTCGTACGGTCCAACCCTAGGGTTATGAAGGTTGGGGAGCACCGGGAGGATAAGGAGGGGGAATGTTTTGTCCGGTTTGGACATGGCGGTGGCCTGACTCCTTCCGGTATAACCATTAAGGTTAGGAGGTGCGAGGAAAGAAAGAGATTCGGATTCGGATCTCATTGGCCATGAGATCGCAGAGCCAGACTAGTGGGTAAAGTGTACCCCTCTGTGTAGAGTTCAAACCTATTCGAATAGTCTGTGTCCACTAGAATGGACGAGTCTGGTGTGGTATGACAATTAGTGTTTTACAACCTCCGTGAATGGGGAAATGTGTGTGTGGGTGCGTTTTTGGAAAAGAAAACGATGCCACGGGAGCGGGAAGCTCAGTGGTGGTTGAGTATTGTGTTATTCTATTTCCTTGGGAAAAACCCTAAAAGTATTGCCTTTCTCTGAGAAAAAAAAGAGTGACTTCAACTCCACCATATAAAGCATGTATGATATAGGTCCCTTTCTCTTTACGGGAGCAGGATGGGCTTGCGGAATACCTAGTGTATTCACCCAGATTTATTTATGTTTTTCAGCAGCCGAAGACTTCTTTTCTGCTATGCTTGATTGAGGGGGGTTGTGTCTGCACCCAGTTCTGCCTGTGGCTTAGGCTAGTGTATCTTCTACTGCGCTTTGTATTCTGGCTCTCGAGCTTGTACCCTGGTATTGTAATAACATTTATTCGAACTCTGTACTATTTAAAGTAAGGAATGTGGTTACTAGCCTCCTGTGACTAGTAATTGTATCACATTTGAGTCCCAAAGGATCGGGACGCTTCAAACTTGGAGTGGAAGCCTTCTTTTTACCCTTCCTTTCATCACATGCAAAATCATATGGCCTTGAGGAAGTTGGCTCCTCTCCCCAACACATCTTTCGCGACATCTCAAAGGCCGCGATTTTCCCAATCATGATGGTTAGGGTCATTGTACTCAAGTCCTCCATGTTGTGAAGAATGGTGATGATGCTCCCATATCTTTGTTGTGGTAGCAGGGAGATAATCTTCCTCACAATGTTCGCATCACCTAGCTTATTAATGCCAATAGAATTGAGCTCATTGATGATTAGATTCAAATGAGAATACTTATCTCTAACAAACTCATTATCTTTCATAGCAAAAGAATTATACTCATTTAAGACTAGGCAATGTTTTTGCTCACGGACATTGGATGTGCCATCATGGAGCTCATGCAATTTTAGCCAAATCTCATTAGCAGTTTTCAATGTAAAAACTTGATTAAAAATATCCATGCTAAGAGATTCATACAAGCAATTTTTGGCTCTAGCATTTAAATGAATTTCTTTTTCCTCACTCGTGGTGGGTTTCTTGGGATTTTTGGATGGTTTCATCCCGTCATGAGTGACTCTCCAAACACCTAGATCAACGGCCTCTAGGTAACAAGTCATTCTAGCACTGTAATATGGGAAGTTGGTGCCGTCGAAGTGTGGTGGCCTATGGGTATCCATCCCTTCCTCTAAAAAGTGTCAGCTCTTTTAGCGGTGAAGCTAAAGTGTTTCAAATGAGCCAAACCAGGTTCTGATACCACTTGTAGGAAATGGGTGACGCCTAAGTGGGGGGTGAATTAGGACTTCTAAAACTTTCAATAAACTAGGCCACTAATAAATCCCTAGAGCAAAACCTATGCAAATATTCAAACTAGAATGTGCAAACTATGTTTTGTCTAAGTGTTGCTATCTCTACCGCAAAGACTAAGTTTCAATCTACACTATATAATTATGAACACAAGATTGAAACTTAAAAGCTTAATATAAATGCAGAAACTTGAAGAGCAAGGTAGAGATGTAAACTCTCATGGATGACGCAGGTATTTTTACCGAGGTATCTAGAACCACTCAAGGTCTCGATTAATCCTCGTTGGTGCCCCTACGCAAAGGGAAGCCCATGCGAGGGCCAAGCACCTCGGTCGAGTAACTCCGTAGAGAGCTGTTGGGGTCTGCTTTGTAGCCTAAGGTCCTTTAAGAAGAAACACCTTCAGAAGATTAGCACGAAAATAATGTCGAAGCTAACTTCCAGGGAACTTCAGCATTATTACATGTTTAAGACGAAGGGTTGCACCAACTTAAAGATGAAAAGACATATTGACCCATAATAGTTTGTGTCATGATTGTAATCGGTTGTAAAGGGTAAAAATGTAATTCCAAACAGGCTACGCCCTGTGCCTATAAATAGATGAACAGTACCCCTATATTGTTCACGCTAACTGGTACTCGCTTGCGCGTCATGCTTGCACTTTTCACCTTCTGTTAAGCCGAAGGTACATATGTAATTCAATATTGTCTATTTTTCCATGTTAATATAATAAGGATGAATTGATAATGTTATATAATCGTTCATGTTGTCTCTTACATTTCATATATTTTTTCTCTTATTAGCGCATATTACGATGATGAAGGTACGTCCTTCATGACCTTCATCTGAAGATCATTATATCCTAAGGGAGATAATGCTTTAGAGGACGAAGGGCATTAACATTTAACATTCTGTGTTGTCTTGTTCTTAATTCATAGCATTTGAGAACAAGTCCCCAACATTGGCGCCCACCTCCGGTGAACTCACTTCCACTCTTGAGTTGATGGCTTCGTTCAGCAACCAAGCCAAAGCATCTTCGGCTACGAGGCTGGTGCTTCCGATAACATGCGGCTCAGGTTCAGAGCTGTCTAACAAGAAGCAGAAGAAGGAACCACAAAGAAGGGTGCAGCATGTTGGGGTGCAGGGGCCCTTCATCAAGTCAAAATGGTCCCACATCCCAATCACCTTCTCCCAGGAGGACCTTCAGCTCAAATATTACCCTCATAATGATGCTATGGTCATATCTTGTATCATCAAGGGATTTCTGGTCCACAATGTTCTGGTTGATACAGGCAGTGCAGCGGATATCATATTTGTTAATGCCTTTAGACAGATGCAAGAGCTAGAAGATAAGATTCATGATGCTACACATCCATTATGTGGCTTCGGAGGAAGGCAAATTGTAGCACTTGGCAAAATCACAATGCCAGTAACCTTCGGCTTTGTTCACAATACAAGGACTGAACAGGTTGTGTTTGACATTGTTGACATGGAGTACCCCTACAATGCAATCATTGGTCGCGGGACGCTTAATGCTTTCAAAGCAATACTTCATCCAGCGTATCTATGCATGAAGATACCTTCGGAACAAGGGCCCATTATTGTTCATGGCAGTCAAGAAGCTACCAGGAAGGCTGAAGGCAACTGGACAGATTCAAAGGCAATCCATAACATAGATGGAGCCGAAGCCTGTAAGCAGTATCGATACAAAAGAGAGAAGACTGCTTCAGCCGAATGTGTTGACTTATGTTGATGATATCATAGTTAAAAGCATGAAGCAAGAAAATCACATTACTGATTTGCAAGAGACATTTGCTAACTTCAGGCAAGCTGGTTTGAAGTTGAATCCAGAAAAATGTGTTTTTGGAGTAAAGAAGGGCAAGTTCCTTGGCTGTCTAGTATCAACGAAGGGAATTGAAGCTAACCCAAGCAAGATTGAAGCTATCCTTCATATGGAACCGCCAAGCACAAAGAAAGGAGCTCAACGGTTGGCAGGTAGATTAGCATCATTGAATAGATTTATATCTAGATCAGCAGAAAGAAATCTGTCTTTCTTTGAAATATTAAAGTCAGCCGAAGTCTTCCAATGGGGTCTGGTTCAGCAAAAGGCTTTCGAAGAGTTGAAGCAATATTTGATTGATTTAACAACGTTAACTCCACCTTCGCCAGGGGCTCTCATTGCTCTTATATGTCGCAGCTTCATATTCTGCAGTAAGTGCGGCACTTGTGCAGGAGAAGCTAGACGGCCAAGTCAAAAAGCAAGCTCCAGTGTACTTCGTCTCTGAAGTTTTGAGTCCGTCAAAGAAAAATTACACAGAATTGGAGATGGTGCTATATGTTGTATTAATAGCCTCCAGAAAGCTTCGGTATTATTTTCAAGCATATCACATAATTGTTCCTTCGTCACAGCCTCTGAAGGATATTATGAGGAACAGAGAAGCTACTGGAAGGATTGGGAAATGGGCTGCAGAACTTAATGAATTCACCATTGATTATGTGCATAGATCCTCAATCTAGTCCCAAGTGCTAGCAGACTTCATCGCTGATTGGACGCCAGGGGCTCATGAAGAAGAAGTAAACAAAGATGTCGAAGTTTGGACAGTGTTTTGTGATGGTTCTTGGGGAACCTTCGGTGCAGGAGCGGCTGTGATCCTAGTGGCACCTTCAAAAGTCAAAACATGTTATGCAGCCAAGCTTGATTTCAGTTGCACAAATAATATTACTGAGTACGAAGCACTTTTGTTGGGGTTTCAGAAGTTAAGGGCAATGGGAATAAGAAGGGCCATTCTGAAAATTGATTCTCAAGTTATTTCTGGCCATGTGGGCAAAAGTAGCAAGGCAAGAGATCCAAAGCTTGAAAGATATCTGGATACAGTCCGAAGGTTGGAGGCTTCTTTCGAAGGTTTTTCTGTTAAGAATATCCCAAGAGGTGAAAATGAGCATGTATATTTACTAGCTAAATCGGCGGCCCAGGGGCTCCCTCTACCTTCGGAAGTATTTTTTGAAACAATAAAGGCACCTTCGGTTGAACTCATGGAGAGAGCAGTGCTTACTATTTCTCCAGAACATAGTGAAGATTGGAGGACTAAAATTATATCTTTCCTCCAAGGTAATTGTCTTTCAGATGACGAAGCTTATAATAAGAGAATGGAGGCAAGAACAAGGCCATATGTGATAATAGAAGGGGAGTTATATAAACATGGAGTCTGCTCTCCACTTCTCAAGTGTTTATCCAAAACCGAAGGTATAGAGCTGATGAAGGAAATACATGTAGGTTTGTGTGGATCTCATATTGGGTCTAGGCATTTGCTGGGGAAGGTCTTTAGACAAGGATTTTATTGGCCGAAAGCAGCTTCGGATGCAGCAGATCTGGTTCAAAAGTGCAAAAATTGTCAAAAATGTGCAAAAGACCTGAAACAACCTTCGTCGCTAACCCAGTTAATACAGCCAACCTGGCCATTGCAAAGATGGGGCCTGGATTTGTTAGGTCCACTTCCACCAGCACAAGGCAATTTAAGATATGTTGTGGTGGCTGTAGAATATTTTTCCAAGTGGATTGAAGAGAAGCCTTTGGCTACAATAACTTCGGTCACAGTCCAGAAATTTTTCTGGCAAAACATTGTTTGTCGCTTCGGCGTGCTGAATGCTATAACTGTGGACAACAGAACACAATTTGATGCAGAAGCTTTCAAGGAATTATGTGATCAAATTGGCACGAAGATTCATTTTGCATCAGTCAGACATCCAGAGTCAAATGGACTTGTCGAAAGGGCAAATGGCATTATAATGATAGGAATAATGAAGCTAATCTTTAATCAACCTAGAGGAAAGTGGCCAGATGAGTTGATTAAAGTGGTGTGGTGCCACAATACAACCATATCAAGATCAACAGGTTTTACGCCATTCAAGCTATTATTTGGTGACGAAGCTATAACCCCAGAAGAAGCTAAAGCGGGGTCAATAAGAACAGTAGCTTCGGCAGAAGACGAAGCTGACTATCACGTGGCAAAAGATACTATAGAAGGGACCAGACTTCAGGCTGTGGAAAATATCAATAAATATCAAGCCGAAACAGTAAAATGGCGCGACAGAAAAGTCCGGTTGAAAAATATCAAGCCAGGACATTTGGTGCTTCGGAGAGTGGCTAATCCGGACACAATAGGAAAACTACAGCTGAAGTGGGAAGGACCTTTTCTGGTGGTATCTTCGTCAAGACCCGGTTCTTACAGATTCAAGGATATGGACGACAACGACATTCCTAGATCTTGGAATGCGGATGAGCTTCGACGTTATTATGTGTAATTTGATGTAATCTTTTTTCATTTTTTTCTTATGGCACCCTTTTCCTTTCAAAGGGGGAGAAAGGTTTTTAATGGGGCCATAGCTTGTAATTTTTCTTTTCTTATTCAGCTCTACGAGAGCAAAATCCCCCAAAAGAATATAAAATGTAACATTTGAGCGGGCACCATCGAGTGCAGGAAAAAACCAAGGAGGAGCTCAAAAGTCGTCCTTAAGGGGATGCAGAGCACGACGAAGCTACAAAAAGTCGTTCCTAAGGGAGCGCGGCGTAAGTTTTCTGCTCAAAAGTCATTCTTAAGGGAATGCAGAGCCAAATACCGCCGAAATAGAAGGCGAAGAAGTTCAAAAGACGTTCCTAATGGGATGCAGAACTTATACCGCCGAAATAGAAGGCGAAGAAGTTCAAAAGACGTTCCTAAGGGAATGCAGAACTTACACCGAAAAATAAGCGGTGCAGCCAAAAAATAAACGGCAAAGAGATTTCGGTCATTCCTAAGGGAATGGAGAGTTTGGATGTGGCTTCGTAAGCATGTGTCTGGACATTCATTTGCACAATACATCACATCATTCATTGCATTCATATACATTCATTTAGACATTCGTAGGATCATCATCATCATAAGAAGTACAGACAGTTGCTTCGGCTCTGATGACAAGGCTTCGGCAAAGAAAAAATAAAAGAAGAAGCAGATTTATGCTTCGTTGTGTATGAAAAGAAGGGAGGGTGTTTTTCGCCTTCGGCTCAAAAAATACAAGTTTTGTCCACATCAAAGCAGTTCACACATGGACAGAAAGGTAAAAATATATTACAAGGTATGGACAAAATTTACAGAGTAGTATCTGAATCCTAAATTACGATATTCTTTACAAGGTTAATTCAAGAATTTCTCTAGAGTTTTTCATAGCAGTGCACTACTACAGCATACCTCTGTACAGGCGGCTTGGTTCGCCTCTACACAGGCGGTTCCAGGAACCGCTTGTGGTGCACCGCCTGTGATGTAAAACAACATCACAGGCGGTCAATCAAAAACCGCCTGTGAAAAACACAGATTACAGGCGGTCCAGTTCAAAGGAACCGCCTGTGATAGACACACATCACAGGCGGTTTCTTATCCTAGCCGCTTGTGTAGCCACACATCACAGGCGGTTTTTTATATAAGTCCGACTGCATACAATATAAATCACAGACGGTTTTCATTATACAGATTCATATATACAGAATTTTTAAACACAGAATATACACAGATTTCATACACAGATTATACACAGATTCACACAGATTGCATACACAGATTTCATACACATATTACAAGTTCCATAACAGGTATAATACACAAATTCATCCACATATCAAGTTCCATCGTCATACACAGATTTATACACATATCAAGTTCCATATACAACTAAACATCTCAAAGTTCCATAGACAACTAAACATCTAAAGTTCCTAACTAAAGACCTAAACACTGTGTGATATTGTGTACAAACTTAGTTCTGGGAATTTTTGCAAATTTCCATTTGTATTGTAGAATAGCCCTTGTTGATGAAGAACTTCACGGCGCATAAAGTAAAGCAAGTCTCTTACAACCTTAGCAACGCCGACGGAAACCATATCTCTTTCTAACCATTCAGCATTGATCTTGGATTTAGGAACCTGCAATGAAAGCAAAAAGCAAGCGATGCTAAGAGTAATGTGATGAGCAACAATATAACATAAAAATTGCAACATAGACAATGATAGCGAACTTACATCCTCACGATTGACCATGTAATGGAAGGTGACACGACACCATTCGCATACATAATAACCGCACAGGACAGTACCCGGAGGTTGTTTGTCACCATATGGAAATAATGATATTGACAAATTAGGCTTGTCCTCTGGATGTTCGCCTCCAAGATCATTCCAATAAAAATGGTATGCACTGCATATAAGAATAGCATTGTGAGATTAAGAATACATTTGTTAAGTTGTAATAAGTACAAGTGTGCAATAATAATCATACTTCTCTAAAATCTTCAAGAAGTCATTATACGTAGCCTTTTCCATTCTCAGTGAGTCGAAGACCACGACTTTACCATCCTTTGGAAAGATCATGATACAAATGTAGTGGTCACTATATAGACATAGACGAAAACACATGTTAAGATCACGATTGCCATAATTTATAGTTCAAAATTAAACCATGTCGATAACTTACTTAAAGTGGTGCGGAGCTATTATTAAGTCCTTGCCATGTTGTACATGATTATACATGGCTCGTCCAATGTATGCCGCCATTACCTTCATTTTCTTTCTCTGCTTTTGTTTGACGGCTTTCTCAAATTCAGCATCGTCCAAGTCTTTGTATTCTTCTCCATGCCTCCGAGCAACTACTTTGTAGCGAGCTTGGGATATCATCAACGGGTCAAGAAACCCTGTCTTAAGTTGTTTCTTCTTATCATCCATGTATTGCATCCTACGTGTAATAGTGTTAATCGTTAGACTCTCGTTTATGTGTGCGTGTACAAAACTAACAAATATGAAAGTTTAGAGGTACTTACAAGCAAAAGAGGGTTAAGTAGTTGGTTTCCATCCTTTGTCGGTGGTACAACGACCAGAGATCGTCAAAGAATAAATGCCGCACAGGATCTATATGATCATTACTCCAAAATGCATCTTCTAGCACAACAAATGTGAAGTCCTCGAGTTTGTATTTGTTGCTAGCCACCATGTACCACTCATGCATTCTAATCTCCGGAGTCGACAACTTAGAAAGTTGCACCGTCGTCAAGAACGGCCTCCCATTCACAAATTTTGGAGGAACATCCTCCTTCTTGTATACTGAGATATTGGTTTTAAGACGTAATGATTCTCGAGTATGAATCATTCCATCTTCTTCCCATACTTCGAAATTGTCTATTTGGGACCGTGTGCCTACTCCATGAGATGCTGATTCCGCTTTTGATTGATTTGTCATAACTCTCTGCAATTTATGCAGGTAGCGTGCCACTGATTCTGACGGTTTCTTGACATCGTCAGTGGCGATTCGCTTATGAATTTTCTTTGAAATAGTTGGCCCTTCAACATTGGTGCCAACCTTTGGTTCCTTTTTGATGTTGACGTCGACATTCTGAGGAACAATTTTGTCTACGTCCCCCTCGTCGAGTTCCTTCGCAAGAGGCGATATGATTGTTTCAACGATTTTTTTGGAGGTCGGTGTCATATTTTCCTGCACCATGGGGTGTGGAATGATCGAACTATCTTTTTGTTGCATTGGTGTTGAATTCGGCTCATCACCCAACTTGATGTCGCGTCGATGCCAAAGGAACAACTCGTTCATTGCCTCCTGCAAAGTTATGATCCCCTCAACTGGAAAATCTATCTCCCAATCTTCACAACCACTGTCTGTGATTTCTAGAACTTGGACCACAGCATAGTGTGGCGGGACAGGATTATCCTTGTAGTTAACAAGTCCTGGTTTTACCAAACCAGTAGCAGCTTGCTTTGTTTTTGTCCCAGATCGATTGATTGGAATATGAAGAAAGCAAGGCTTGTCCTCAACAATATCGTCTACAGGGTACTTGGTCAAGTCTTGCACAGATCCTATGCTGCTAGGGACTATAGGTGGACTCATGTGGCTTGGCTTGAGTTCAAATGATATGCATTCTGTTTTCTTCATTTTGTTCATCACGTCATTAATAGCCTTTTGTACCCTTTCATCAATAGTCTCTTCAAGGGTCCTTTTCGACTTCTCGTGTTTCCTATATGACGACGCATACTCTGGAAACGCCTCTCTCCAGGAAATCTTAGAAGAGATTCCCCGAGCCCGTCCAGTGTGTTCAGGATTGCCTAGTGCTGCAGTTAGTATGTCATTCTCCCTCCGAGGCTTAAATTCTCCTTTTTTCTCTTATCTGCATATTCTTGAATTTTTGTTGAAACTTCGCCTACCAATTCTGGATGCAAAAGTTTGCCGTCCTCACTCAAACCTGCCCGACCTATGATCCAACGAATAGCTCGCTCATCGATATCTTTTAATATTGGGTCCAAAGTGCCGTTAGCTATAGCTTCCTCGATTATCCTGTTCCACTTCACAACTTTATGGTGATATCCGGTTGACCCCAGGCGATGGGGGTGTTTGTTCATCTTCGCTCTCTGAGAATTAGTTTCGCCCAGTTCTTTGGCCTTCAGTTCGGTCTTCTGACGAACAAATTCCTCCCACTGAGCTTGAGTGATTTTCCCCATTTTCTTGGGCGGAGGAACCTTATTCTTCTTAACAAATTCCCTATTCATCTCGGCCTTCCACCCACGAAACATCTTGGCCATAGCAGAGAGCATCGACTTCCTTACTGCATCCTCTGTGCCTTTTGGGAACTTGAATGACTCAGACAACTTAGCCCATAGCTTATTGCGGGTGTCTTCATCTAAATCCTTCCATTTTTGAAGTGTGATTGCACTATATCTCTAACAGTAGACCCGCAGGAATTTCGAAACTTTGTAACCACGTCAAGTGGTTCTTCAGGAAACCCCTCTGCATTTAGTTTTGTTACGTACATAACTGCACCTTCTTTCATCTGATTCGGACCTCGTCGCCCTCGTTTCCGCTTATGTGAAACGGATGATTCAGGCATCGGAGCACCCTCCGTGTTTCGTGTAGAACATGCATCCTCTTTCTTCTCTTCATTTGAAATCTATATAGTGAAACAATTAATGGCCTTTCATATATGAACATTATTTTAGAATATAGTCGGCATATTTCGATTTACCTCTTCATCGTTGGGAATATAGTCGGCATCAAGCTCATCTGATGTTTTTTTCTTCCTTGGAGGTATAGGAGTACAAGGATTGTCGTCACTAGAACTATCCTCCCCGCTCCCTTCATCGGAGCTGCTCGTTGTCTGCCATTCAAGTTTGGTAACGTCTTCATCAACTTTGTTAGACGCACCGGTGCAGACCACATCCATACTAGGCTGCTCGTTGTCTGCCATTCAAGCTGGTTCCATCGATAAAGGGATATACTGTTAGTCTGATATACTGGTTCCATCAATAAGGGAACTTGGAGAAAAGGTGATTCAAAAGAAATCGAACCCAAACCCGCCTTCGGGGCAGGATCGAGTCAGGAAGCAAGCTCGCAGATAGAAGTGCACTTTCCAATGCAGTTAGACAGAGAAGGCATGGCTGTGATGTTATAATGCTGAAGGACCCCAAGAAGAGATTATGCCCTGTAGTCTACCACCTCCCGTTATTTGTGGGCTTCACCGAGGGCGGGAAACATTTGGTGACATCAAACGACCTTCGGGCTGGGGACGTCTGCGAGCTTGTTAAGGGGCCAGACGATGGTGAGCCGGTGTACTCTATCCGGATGTGTGGTCACAAAATTTAAAGCCGCCTCGGCTTCATCTGTGCGCTTCTCTTCTCTTATGTCGGCTACTAAGATCACTTAGCACCCCACCCAAGAGAAGAGAAGCACACACATGCAGCCGGGGCGGCTTTAAATTTTGTGACCACACATCCGGACATAGTACACCGGCTCACCATCGTCTGGCCCCTTAACAAGCTCGCAGACGTCTTCAGCCCGAAGGTCGTTTGCTATCACCAAATGTTTCCAGCCATCGGTGAAGCCCACAAATAACGGGAGGTGGTAGACTACAGGGCTTAATCTCTTCTTGGGGTCCTTCAGCATTATAACATCACAGCCATGCCTTCTCTGTCTAACTGCATTGGAAAGTGCACTTCTATCTGCGAGCTTGCTTCCCGACCCGATTCAGGCATTCCGCCGATGCCATTCTCCATATAAGTCCCAAACAGAGAATAGGGATGAGGTAGTCAAGATTGTAGGCGCTAGTGCTCAACTACTAGCATCTATAGATATGGACACAAGTCCAAATTTGGTGCTACTCGGCACCATCGATATCACTAGAAAAAAATACATCAAAGAGATCCACTTCCCAATAGTACTCGAAGATAGTTCATTGACTTGACACTCTCTAAGAGGTTCATACAAAATACATTATCTCTAAGAGTGAAACCTACGATACTCATATCGTGTTGTTTAGGACTAAACATCAACAACCCCTTGACTGGTCACTATCATACAATTCCAAAATATTTTTCCAATATGTCGGCTTGAGTAAGGAGATCTGGGCTTGGGAGTTCCTCCAAATCATCTGCAGCTTCATCATCTTCAGCATATTGCAGGGCTTCATCTTGAATAATTTTAGCCCTCTTGGAGTCAGCATACTTTTTGATGGACAGAGCACACTTCTCAAGCATGTCGCATACATCTCCAATTTGAAACAAAGTGGTCTTAAGTGTGTACACTGATTCCGGTTCACTAGTATCCACAACCCCATCAGTCACTAGACTGCGAATGATGTCAACATGTGTCTCGATGACTCGAACTGAGCTCTCAACCATGTCAAGTGGCTCTTTTTCCATCTCTAAAACTAAAAATGGCCAAGTCTCACAATCAAAATTGAGATCGCAACAAAGGCAGGGATCAGAGGGAAAACAAGGATGTGGCTTATAGGGCAAAAAGAGGGGTCCAAATAACATTGTCATGGCTATGAACAAGTCAAAGATGGGAGATAAGAACAAGTCTTATAACATAGGGTTGGGAAGCAAATATAGGTAGTCAAAAAACTAAGAAGGGAGATAAGAACAAGTCTTATAACATAGGGAGATAATAACATTGTCATGGCTATGTACTTCCATGATGTATGTGGCCATAAGCACATTTGTCCTAATGATTATCAAACAAAGATAGGTAGTCAAAAAACACTAAAAATAGACTTGTTGCCCCAATCACTATGGAGATTTTCTTATAACTGAATATGTAAGTGAAAAAACATTTAATCAGAAGGGATAAAAATAGATCCCAATCGATGGAGGGACACAAAATTCTTCATTCGAAGGATACTAACACCTTAATGGTATACAAACATTTAATCAGAAGGGATAAAAGAAATAAAAAAATTGATACATGAGAAGTAATTGACAACCAAGCAATAAGCATATGATTCAGGGATAGCCAAACAAGTAATTGACAACCAAGCAATAAGCATATTGACAACCAAACAAAATATGTAAGTGAAAACACCAACAGTAATTAATCTAAGAACTGATAATCAGGGATAGCCATTGATTAACACCTTAATGTGTTTGAACCATTGATTAACCTAAGCATTTGATTAACCTAACCATTTGATTAACCTAAGCTATGATTCAAACACATATATATCCAGCTGTGTATTCAAACACATATATGATTCAAACACAAGTAATCTGCCATCAATTAACATATATGATTCAAACACATATATGATTCAAACACATATAGGAAATTCGAGCCATGAACTTATAAGAAATGAACCTGAACTTTGACCTTACTACGAGAGGAAGAAGAAAGAGCTTGGGGACGGCGGCGCTTCGGGCTCGGGGACCGTGACGGCGGCCCTTGGGCTCGGGGACGAGGACGGCGGGGCTCGAGCTCGGGCTCGGGGACGGCGGGCGCTCGGGCTCGGTGAAGGGGACGGCGGCGCTCGGGCTCGTTCTCGAGGACGGCGTTGCTCGGGCGCTCAGGGACGGCGGCGCTCGGGCTCGAGGACGAGGACGGCGGGGCTCGAGCTCGGTGAAGGGGACGGCGGCGCTCGGGCTCGGTGAAGGGGACGGCGTTGCTCGGGCGCTCGGGGACGGCAGCGCTCGGGCTCGGGGACGGGGACGGTGGCGCTCGGGCTCGGGGACGGGGACGGCGGTGCTCGAGCTCGGGGACGGGGACGGCGGCGCTCGGGTTCGTGCTCGGGGACGGGGACACGGCGGCAGCCTGGCAGCGCTCGGGTTCGTGCTCGGGCGGGAAGAGTTAGGGTTCCTACCGACCAACGAGCCTTTTATATTGTAAAGAACCCCAGGCGGATATTTAGCAAAACCGCCTGTGTAGACAACATCACAGGCGGTTGTTAATTCCGACCGCCTGTGATAAATTAACTTCACAGGCGGTCGACGTAAAAAACCGCCTGTGATGTTATCTATCACAAGCGGTTTTGCTAAATATCCGCATGTGATGTGTGTACACTATAAAAGGGCTAGCCCCGACGGGTTCCAGAACCCTAACTCGCAGAACCCTAATTCACAGCACTAGCGGCGGCGGGTTTTTTTTGAGATCCACAGGGAGAAGGTTTTGTTTTTGAGTTTATTGATTGATTTCAATAGTTTATGCATATATATGATCTCCATTTGTTTTCTTTTTCATTTTGATGCGATTTTTTGCCTCAATTTTGTAATATAGAACGGATTTGAAGAAAAGCTTTGGAATTCAAGATTTGGACTTATAATAGTTGATCTAGTTTAAAGATTCTTTAAAAACACAATTGTCTCACCTCAAGGTATCTATTGTTGCAATGTTTGTTTTATTTTCATACATATCAATTCGTTTCATGTTTTATGGATGAATTCAATTAATTAATGATTTTCTTGATGTTAATCAATATAAGGATAGGTAATGGACCGAGGTTGGATGTATAATGTGTCAAGACCACATCCGTTGTATATTCGAAATTTGAGAAGCTTTATTGAAGCGGCCAAAAAGCACGCGAATTTGCGAAAGAGCAAGGAGATATTATGTCCGTGCATCGATTGTGATAATAAGATAGCTTGGAGAGATACAGGAGTAATCCAATCACATCTGCTAAAAAGAGGGTTTAAAAACAATTACACGATATGGTCAGAACATGGTGAGTTGGATCCGTGTGAAGTGCGTGGTAATGACGAGAGAGTTGTCGGAATTTTAGATCTTAAAGTTGATGGTAAAGTGGATAATGTGGATGCTAATCAAGATTTTGAAGAATTTGATTGCGAAGAGATATTGCGCCATATGGAACCAGAAATGTTGAGTTCTGTGGGATCGCAGAAAGGGCTATCTAAAATGGAGGGACTGGAAAGTGCTTCAAAAGAACCTTTATATGATGAATCAAAGGGTTGTGACAAAGAGTCTACTACACTGCGTACAGTTCTAGAACTTCTGAAGTTGAAGGCTAGCGCCGGATGGTCTGATACTAGCTTCACAGATCTTTTGAATTTTCTGTCCCAATTACTACCAAAACCCAACAAACTACCAACAAGCACTTATAAAGCGAAGAAGCTTATATCTCCCATAGCTCTGGGTGTGCAAAAAATTCATGCATGTCCGAACCATTGTATTTTGTATCGTGGCGATTTTGAGAACGCATCAAGATGCCCAGTTTGCAATGTCAGTCGATACAAGAAGAGCTACAATCAAGACTATGTAAAAAAATTCTCGAAGAAAAAAAAACAAGAAATCCACTATTGGACCTGAAAGTGACGATGACACTTTTGATGACATGGATGGGAAAAAGAAGTCAAAGAACCCAGCTTTGGTGATGTGGTATCTTCCAGTAATTGATCGCTTAAAACGTTTGTTCTCAAATCCTACGGAGGCTGAGCTTATGCGTTGGCATGCTGAAAATCGCAAGCAGGATAACAAACAGATTCGACACCCTGCTGATGCATCACAATGGAAAAATTTCGATCTTATGTATCCTAAGTTTGCCAAAGAAACCAGAAATGTAAGATTTGCTTTGGGTACAGACGGAATGAATCCATTTGGTGAAAAAAGAAGTGTACATAGCACCTGGCCCGTGACTTTAACGATGTACAACCTTCCATCATGGTTGTGTCACAAAAGAAAGTACATTATGTTGACTATTCTTATTCAAGGTCCGAAATCATCTGGTGTTGATATTGATGTGTTCCTAGAACCTCTTATGGAAGATATGACAAAGCTCTGGAATGAAGGAGTTAGAATATGGGATGAGTATTGCCATGAGTATTTCAACTTAAGAGCAATTATATTTGTTACCATCCATGATTCTCCCGGTGGCGCCACACTATCAGGTAAAAATATATTACAAGGTATGGACAAAATTTACAGAGTAGTATCTGAATCCTAAATTACGATATTCTTTACAAGGTTAATTCAAGAATTTCTCTAGAGTTTTTCGTAGCAGTGTCTTTAGCTTCATCATCATCCACCAAGCTTCGGATCATTGCTCCTCGGCTTCGTCATCCTGTATGTAACAAAGCGTTATAAGGTAAACTCAAGTTTCAAGGAGAAGGCAAGCATCAAGTATGAGTTTATTACCGGCTTGAGGTGACTTCGAGCTTCGTCACCAGCTAAGCTTCGCCCACCCTTTGTCCAGATTTGTGTTATGAATCTGTTTCCTATGCTTCGAGCAAGGCTGGGGATATCTATTAAATCTGCTAGTGATAAACTGAAGTTTGGTCTATTAACAATTTTCCCATGCGTGCAACTAGTTTTCATGAAGGCAACAGTTGTGCCCCGGGAAGCTAGCAGGGCATAGAAATCGCCATGCCCAGCTATAACTTCGTCAAGAGCATCAACTTCGCCCTCAATGTGTTCGAAGGTCCCTGGCAGGTCTTCAACTGAAGGCTCAAACTTCTCAGAACTGGCCCCAACTGAGTTGAAGACCTGCTTCAGCCGCTGCACGCATCGGTTGCCGAAGTCTAAGCATTTATCTTGAAGCTCTTTCAATGATTTCTGTAAATTCGAACTTTTCAACTTCAGTCTTAAACTTCGCATCGAATTTCTGCCTTTCTTGTTCGAAGCTCTCTGTCGTTCTGAGGAGTTCACTATTCAAACTGGTAATTTTAGCTTGGGCTTCCACCAGTAAGCCTTCCATTGATTGAAGTTCAAAATCCTTCTTCTCAAGAGCAGGTTCGTGATCTTTTATTTTACTCTCTAAGCCTTCAATTATAACCTCATGTCTTTTATCTTCAAGGTCCTATTGCATCCTTAAGGCTTTACTTAATAGCATACTCTGTGCAAAACAATCTTCGTCAGAAAACACCTTCGTCGTTAAAACAATGAAAAGCCGAAGAAAAAAATTTACCTTGAAGTTAGAATAGAATAAACTACCGATGATATGATGTCGTCGGTACCGGCTGATGTCTGCCTCAAGCTTCGGGAAACCAATACTCTTTGACAAAGTACTGATAACCTTCGCTCCAGTTCGGTCTCGGAGGCATCCTAAGCTTTCATCGTCAATACCGCCGAAAAGAAATGCTCCTGGTTGATAGCCGCATGATATTGCATAATCTCTCAACTCTTCTTTCTCAGCCTTAGATAACTTTTGACCAATTATGTTTTGAAAGTTGAAATCCTTTTCCTCCGAAGTATCTTCGGCGATCTCCTTCTCTTTCCCAGGCACTGTGGCCTGGGTCTCTTCGGCAGCTGTAGCAGCTTCTTCCGTGGCCATATTCAAAAGCATATTATCAATATCAGAAAATGTGCCTTCCAGGCTTGTATCTTCGGTCGTTGCAGCTTTGGCAGTTGCAGCTTCGATGGGGGCAGCTTCGGTAGCTATAGCATCTTCGGTAGCTGGTGTTTTTGATGCCGAGGTCAGCGGTGGTGTTTCTTTAATAGCTTCAATCACAGTAATAATCCTCCATCTTTTTGGCCCAGCAGACTTCTTGGCTGCCGAAGGCTCCTCCTTCTTTTGTAAAAGCTTCGTCAGATGTGGCCCAAGTGGATTTAGCTTGATAGGCAAGGATTCAGTCATTACCTTAAGAATTTCTTCTACGTCAGCAGCAGAATGTGTTGTAGGAGTCTCTTCATCAATCTCAGTTGTTTTTGGCTTTGGAGCCGCAACTTTCCTCTTCTTTGGAACAGCCACCTTCGGCTCAGGGCTGGATTTCCTCTTCTACGGAACAACCACCTTCGGCTCAGGGCTGGATTTCCTCTTCTTCGGAGTAGCCACCTTCGGCTCAGGGCTCGATTTTCTCCTCTTCAGAATTTCTTCGTCTTCTTTCACCATTCTAGCAGCTTGTCTGCTCAGAACACTAACAATCCTTTTTCTTTTTTGCCCTTTGGCACCCTTGTTCAATTCCTCATAGTCAGGATATTCAAAGTTTAGGGCATCCATCACCCGATTCAACCTTCGTTTTGGCCGGGTGCCGAAGGCCGCATTCATCAATTGATCTTCCTTTTTAGTGAAATTCCCCAAAATTTCATTGCAAATGGTTTCTATCATCTCTAGCCATTCTTGGCATGGTGTTTTGAACTGTTTCTCGAATTTGAACCTATAAGGAAGTCGTACAAGTTCATTCTTCTCCCTTGTCCCCTTTAGCTTCGGCATGTTCCATTCGCTCAGCGTCGGGAACACTTTATAGGCCAGATATTCTTGGACCAGATCTCTGGTGCTGATCTGCTCAGCTACTACTCTGAATTCTCCCATAGCTTATCGACATGGTGACCCAGGCAGCATGTCGCACAGAGGCCTAGTCAACCCGAAGCTTAAGCTTAGAGGGCTCAGTACTAGCATCTTGAGCTTCTCCCTCTTCTTCTCATCGGCCTTCACATAAAACCACTCATTTTTCCAACCAGTTGGCCATTTGGTGCGATAGCTAACTACCGGAGTCTTCATGTCTTTACGATAAGCGAAGTTGTAACAACCAAAGTTCTCATGAAGACCATCTTCTTTGGCCTTCGTCTGATAGTGAAGCTCGTGCACTCGGTAGAAAGCTTCGGCATTCGGGTCTATTCCTTGGCTTCGGAGTGCCCAGATGAAGACGCTGAGCCTAACGATAGCGTTAGGAGTCAGCTGATGGAGATAGATTTTGAAATCTTTCAAAACTTCTCCAATCATTTCATTCAAAGGAAACCTCAATTCTGCTCTAAAGAAACTCCTAAAAATAATCACCTCATCATTTTCCGGTGTCGGAGTGGTTTCTTCCCCGCTAAAGCGAATCAGCTTCTTCTCAGTTTCTTTGAAGTAGCCTAGATTTATCACCATGGGCATATCAGCCTCAGAAACGGTAGATTTTCCAAAATCCAAGTGGCTGGGTTTGGATGGCATGATAGTATAGTCTACCTCTTCTTCATCAGCAACATATTCTTTGATATTAGCATATTCAGCTTTGGCAGCAGATGCACCTTCATCAGCAGCTCCCTCTGTTACAACCATTCCCAATTGTTTCGTCACTTCAGAGATCGAGGCAGTCTCTGTGGCTTCAGCCTCCTCTCCATCACGGGTCACCCTAGCAGTTGAACAAACTCTGGCCATCAAATGTTGAATTTCTTACAGTTTCTACGAATGATAATGATTTTTGTAGTTCTGATGAAGCTCCTTCTTATGACGAAGCTAGATCAAAATGATGCTTTGTTTGAAAATGCGATGAGAAAGCTTCGGTTATGGTTAATTTTTCTAGCAGCATAACAGTGCAATGGCAATGAATGTTGTGGTAACTTCACACCTACCCATCTGTTTATATTGTGCTGCAGGTGTGAAGGTGAATCGTCAAGTCGCCCGTACCCGCTCAACATTCACCTGCATCCACTGAACGGTGGACCACAGTGTGTAAGAGATGAATCGCCAGATCGCGCGTACCCGCTGCATGGTGGAGCCACCTCACACTCGGATTATTTTAATCGTTTCTCGGCAACGAGCTCAGGGAAGGTGTTTTTCGGACCTTCGACATTCCGAAGCCTAGGACAATTTTTCACGGATCAAGCTCGTTACGAAAAACGATCTAGCACCGCGAAGGGGCTACTGTTGGGGGTCTGCTTCGTAGCCGAAGGTCCTTTAAGAAGAAACACCTTCGGAAGCTCAGCACGAAAATAATGACGAAGCTAACTTCTAGGGAACTTCAGCATAATTACATGTCTAAGACGAAGGGTTGCACCGACTTAAAGATGAAAAGACAGATTGACTCATAATAGTTTGTGTCATGATTGTAATCGGTTGTAAAGGGTAAAAATGTAATTCCACATAGGCTGCGCCTTGTGCCTATAAATAGATGAACAGTACCCCTGTACTGTTCACGCTAACTGGTACTCGCTTGCACGTCATGCTTGTAGTTTTCACCTTCTATTAAGCCGAAGGTACATATGTAATTCAATATTGTCTATTTTTCCATGTTAATATAACAAGGACAAATTGATAATGTTATATAATCGTTCATGTTGTCTCTTACATTTCATATACTTTTTCTCTTATTAGCGCATATTACGATGATGAAGGTACGTCCTTCATGGCCTTCATCTGAAGATCATTATATCCTAAGGGAGATAATGCTTCAGAGGACGAAGGGCATTAACATTTAACATTCTATGTTGTCTTGTTCTTAATTCATAGCATTTGAAAACAAGTCCCCAACAAGAGTCGCGGGCCTTCTCCACGCGCAAGTGGTGCTTCGCTTCCGGCTCCTCTCGGACGCTCCCCGCCGTCTCCACTATCGAGCTTCCGGCTGAAAACGCCGCGGGCCTCGTTCCCTCCGGTACACGGTGACGGCCGTGGCACAAACACGGTTGTCACGGTCTCGCAAAACTCTCGCCCCACTCGGTACAATTACTATGGCTCGCGCAAGAGCCGAGGGGTTGGTGGTTTATCTAAACTCACTCAACTAGCTAGGATTCACCTAGAGCAAGCGTTAATGCGGTCTAACTAACCTAAGCACTTCGCAAAGCACCTACGCTAATCACCGAGTGATTCTATTAAGCACTTGGGTGTTTGAGCACTTAGAAATGTCTACAATATGCCTTGGTATGTTGCTTGGCCTCCCACACCTCCAAATGGTCGGATGGGTGAAGTATATATAGGCCACAACTCAAATATAGTCGTTGGAAAGCAGTTCTGCAGCTTTCTACGGCGCACTAGACAGGTGCACCAGACTGTCCGGTGGTGCACCGGACATGCCACGTGTACTAGCTATTGAAGATAGCTGTTGGAGCTTCCGAAGATGGCGCACCGGACATGGTGCACCGGATAGCTCATGCTCGCTCGTCGTATTTTGGCCATAACTTTTAGCTCCGAACTCTGATTTCGATGATCTTGTACTTTTTGGAAAGCTTATGAAATTCTCTACATCCTAGAGTTGAAGCCATATCAGTTTGAGCAAATGTGGCACACCGGACAGTCCGGTGTGCACAGGACATCTCATATGTTGCTGCAGTTTTTCAGCAATTCCGACTTCGTATTGTGGGCATAACTTTTAGCTTCGAACTCCGATTTCGATGATCTTGTACTTTTTGGAAAGCTTGTGAAATTCTATACATCTCAGAGTTTAAGCCATATCAGTTTGAGCAAATTTGGTTTTGTGAAACACTTCCAATTCAGTCAGCCCTTTTTCTCAACTTTGTCAACTTCACTTTTGTTTTGTAGCTTTGTATCTCGCTTCTACTTCTTGATGTGTTGGACTCTTAGCATGTATAAAGTATCTTAAATATGACTTTGTAATGTCTTCTATGGGTCTTATAATGTCTTCTTTGAGGTGTTGCACCCTCAGAGCCTCAGTCCAATCCACTTCGCATCCTGTGAACTACAACACACAAACACTTGGGAAATACATTAGTCCACATGTTATGTTGATCATCAAACACCAAAACCTATTGAGCTAAATGGCCCGGGTTCCATTTTCCTCACAATCCCTAACTTCAATCTTTTATTGATTTGTGTTGAACCTATATGCACCTGTAGAACATATAATCTAGAGCAAACTAGTTAGTCTAATATTTGCGTTGGGCATTCAACCACCAAAATTAATACTGGGAAAAGGTTAACCCTATTTCCCTTTCAATCTCCCCCTTTTTGGTGATTGATGCTAACAGAAATCAAAGCAAATATATAAGTGCAGAATTGAACTAGTTTGCATAAGGTAAGTGCATAGGTTACTTGGACTTAAACCAATTTATAATTTCATTAGATATGAATGGATTGCTTTCTTTTATTTAACATTTTGGACCATATTTTGCACCACTTGTTTTGTTTTTGCAAATTCTTTTGGAAAATATTTTAAAGTCTTTTAAAACTAGTCAAAGGTATATGAATAAGATTGCAAGAGGCATTTTCAAGATTTGAGATTTTCTCCCCCTGTTTCAAATGCTTTTCCTTTGACTAAGCAAAACTCCCCTGAATGAAACTCGCAGAGGTGGACGAAGATGGCTGCCTAGAGGACAGAGTGGGGCATGAGGTGCTGAAGCTGAAGCCCGAACTCCTCCAGCAGTAGCAAGAGGAAGGGCGAGATCGGCAGCGCCAACCCGCAGCAGATGTAGGAAGTGAACAGCACAAACTCCCCGGCGGCGAGATCTCATATAACAACAGCCATCAGGCCAGTATCAAGATGTCACCGTTCGAAGCATTGTATGGACGAAAGTGCCAGAGCCCCCTAATGTGGTCCAACGTAGGGGAAAAGACACTGGAAGGACCTGCCTTTGTTAAAGAGGCCGAAGAGAAAGTTGCCCTAATCCACAAAAGATTACTTGAAGCTCAAAGTCGGCAGAAAAGTTATGCAGACAACAGGCAGAGAGAACTTAGATTTGAGGAAGGAGACTTCGTATACCTCAAGGTCTCCCCGATGCGTGGCGTCAAAAGGTTCCAAGTGAAAGGAAAGCTAGCACCGCGATTCGTCGGCCCCTACCCCATCATTAGCAGAGTGGGACCCGTAGCATACCGCCTTAAATTACCAGAATCCATGTCAGATATCCACAACGTGTTTCATGTGTCCCAGCTCCACAAGTGCCTACAAGTACCAGAGAACCACATCGAGGCAGAGACAATCCAGATTCAGAAAGATCTCCAGTACCGGGAAAAGCCAATAAAGATTCTTGACTCAGCAGTCCGAAAGACCCGCAACTTAGAAGACTCTGTAAAGTTCAGTGGAGCAGAGAAGGAGAAGAGGAAGCTACCTGGGAAAGTGAGGACAATTTGAGGAGGGAATACCCTTACCTTTTCTCGAGCCCCGTCTGAATCTCGAGGGCGAGATTCCTTTAAGAGGGGTAGGTTTGTAACATCCCCAAATTTCAACTCGAGGTTTGGCACCCTAATCTTCCCCCTATTTATCTCTCCCTAAACTCCACCCCATAGGTCTTCTCATCATATGCATACACTTTGTTTGATTAGAAGCACCTCACGTAGATTATATTTTTTAGCACCTAAGATTATCTAATTAATTAATTGTTCAAGAGGAAAGGAAATAAAAGAAATAGAAATAGAAAATGGAAATTAGAAATTAATAAAAAAAGAGAAACCTTTCCCCCCTGGCTGGGCCGATTCCCGGCCCATACTCGCGGCCTCTCTCTCCCCGCTCTCGCGACCTCCCCCCTCTCGGCCCACCTCCGGCCTGCTTCCTCGCGCGTGCCAGCCCGCCCCGCGAGCTCTCTCTCTCTCTCGCTCGCTCGCTACTGCCCGACCCCACCCGCCAGCAGCGCTCACCCTCGCTCTCTCGCGCCCGCGCATCGCTGACAAGCCGGCCCCGCCAGTCAGCCACTCTATCTCCCTCACCGCGCACGGCTTCAACGCGATCATCGCCGGCCACCGTCCTCTCCTCCTCCCCGCCTGCACTCGCCGCACAGAGAAGTTCGACACCGCTTCGTCCTCGCTCGCTGTGGTCGCGTCCTTGCACGGCACCGCCCCGCCGAGCGGTCCCGTCGCCGCCGCTGTGCACCATTTACGCCGATTGCTGTGCACCTCACTGGTGTCCACCTAACACCGCTGCTTCCCCCCTCGGGCGCATATAAAAGGGCCGCCCCGAGCTCCTCCATGACCTGCACCGGCCTCGGCCACTCTTCTCCCGCCGCGGAGCTCCGCCACCTCACCGTGGTCAGCTCCCTCCCAGTCTCATCTGGCAAAATTGGACCCACCCTTAAGCTCGCCAGCCTCTTCTCGTGCTTTGGCACCTGCTCGATCCCCAGGAACCGGGTCACCGGCGGTGAATCGCCATTGAACCCGCAGGCGGCCGGGTTTTCCCCACGGGTCGGCCGGTTCGCCCCTGCCCCATTGGCCGCTGACGTTGTCTCCCCTCCCGCTCTCCCTGGCGCGTGGGCCCGTGACCACGATGTCGTCTTCTCGTGCGTCGGCGCCGTCTCTCGCCCTTGGGCCATGCTGGGCCGGCGCGCTCGCGCCCGCGCGTGCACCTGCACCCGGCTAGGCCGGAATTCTCCCCCCCCAGCCCACCAGAGCCGAAAATCCTTTTCCTTTTTCTTTTTCATCTTTTTCCCCTTTAGTTATTTATACCTCGATATTTTATGTACCAAAAATTTTCCAAACACTTTCTAAGTCACATAAAATGATAATGTTAGGAACTTGACACACTCCACTCAGTAAACCACTGTTTGATGTATTGTTTATTGCTTGTTTTGCTAAAAGAAGCGGGGACCGTCGATCCGGAACCCGTAGCCCCGGAAGAAGGGCAGGAGCCCAACCCCTCCGAGATAAATCTTTCGTGCCAGGAAAGCTTCGACGAAGGCAAGTCCATCCTTCCCTTGATGCATAATTTACCTATTCTTTCTACCACTACCTAAGCCGAGATTGAGGGATGGAATATTTGCATTGTGAGCAGAGAGATAGCCCGCATTAACAAACATATTTTGAATACAAAATGTGGGATGGGAAAAAGGGCAGTGTGTTTCACTAAGCGAGGTTTTCAAAAAGTGTGCGATGAAGGGTATTCACCCTCATCACCTTGTGAGTGGGATGATCAGGGACTCCCTGGTTTAGGGGAGGGCGTAAGGTGAAGGCTCAGCTGGTTTAGGCGTGAGCAGAAGAATTGTCCCCTCATATAAGGACCAGTTTGTCATCTTTCACTACCTGTACTTATGATAAGTACAACCACTCAAGACTGGATGGGCAGTCACTCAATCTGAACTCGTACGGTCTAACCCCAGGGTTATGAAGGCTGGGGAGCACCGGGAGGATAAGGAGGGGGAATGTTTTGTCCGGTTTGGACATGGCGGTGGCCTGACTCCTTCCGGTATAACCGTTAAGGTTAGGAGGTGCGAGGAAAGAAAGAGATTCGGATTCGGATCTCATTTGCCATGAGATCGCAGAGCCGGACTAGTGGGTAAAGTGTACCCCTCTACGTAGAGTTCAAACCTATTCGAATAGTCTATGTCCACTGGAATGGACGAGTCTGGTGTGGTATGACAATTAGTGTTTTACAACCTCCGTGAACGGGGAAATGTGTGTGTGGGTGCGTTTTTAGAAAAGAAAGCGATGCCATGGGAGCGGGAAGCTCAGTGGTGGTTGAGTATTGTGTTATTCTATTTCCTTGGGAAAAACCCTAAAAGTATTGCCTTTCTCTGAGAAAAAAAGAGTGACTTCAACTCCACCATATAAAGCATGTATGATATAGGTCCCTTTCTCTTTACGGGAGCAGGATGGGCTTGCGGAATACCTAGTGTATTCACCCAGATTTATTTTTGTTTTTCAACAGCCGAAGACTTCTTTTCTGCTATGCTTGATTGAGGGGGATTGTGTCTGCACCCAGTTCTGCCTGTGGCTTAGGCTAGTGTATCTTCTACTGCGCTTTGTATTCTGGCTCTCTCGAGCTTGTACCCTGGTATTGTAATAACATTTATTCGAACTTTGTACTATTTAAAGTAAGGAATGTGGTTACTAGCCTCCTGTGACTAGTAATTGTATCACATTTGAGTCCCAAAGGATCAGGACGCTTCAAACTTGGAGTGGAAGCCTTCTTTTTACCCTTCCTTTCATCACATGCAAAATCATATGGCCTTGAGGAAGTTGGCTCCTCTCCCCAACACATCTTTCGCGACATCTCAAAGGCCGCGATTTTCCCAATCATGATGGTTAGGGTCATTGTACTCAAGTCCTCCATGTTGTGAAGAATGGTGATGATGCTCCCATATCTTTGTTGTGGTAGCAGGGAGATAATCTTCCTCACAATGTCCGCATCACCTAGCTTATTAATGCCAATAGAATTAAGCTCATTGATGATTAGATTCAAATGAGAATACTTATCTCTAACAAACTCATTATCTTTCATAGCAAAAGAATTATACTCATTTAAGACTAGGCAATGTTTTTGCTCACGGACATTGGATGTGCCATCATGGAGCTCATGCAATTTTAGCCAAATCTCATTAGCAGTTTTCAATGTAAAAACTTGATTAAAAATATCCATGCTAAGAGATTCATACAAGCAATTTTTGGCTCTAGCATTTAAATGAATTTCTTTTTCCTCACTCGTGGTCGGTTTCTTGGGATATTTGGATGGTTTCATCTCTTCATGAGTGACTCTCCAAACACCTAGATCAACGGCCTCTAGGTAACAAGCCATTCTAGCACTGTAATATGGGAAGTTGGTGCCGTCGAAGTGTGGTGGCCTGTGGGTATCCATCCCTTCCTCTAAAAAGTGTCGTCTCTTTTAGCGGTGAAGCTAAAGTGTTTCAAATGAGCCAAACCAGGTTCTGATACCACTTGTAGGAAATGGGTGACGCCTAAGTGGGGGGTGAATTAGGACTTCTAAAACTTTCAATAAACTAGGCCACTAATAAATCCCTAGAGCAAAACCTATGCAAATAATCAAACTAGAATGTGCAAACTATGTTTTGTCTAAGTGTTGCTATCTCTACCGCAAAGACTAAGTTTCAATCTACACTATATAATTATGAATACAAGATTGAAACTTAAAAGCTTAATATAAATGCAGAAACTTGAAGAGCAAGGTAGAGATGTAAACTCTCATGGATGACGCAGGTATTTTTACCGAGGTATCTAGAATCACTCAAGGTCTCGATTAATCCTCGTTGGTGCCCCTACGCAAAGGGAAGCCCATGCGAGGGCCAAGCACCTCGGTCGAGTAACTCCATAGAGAGCTGTTGGGGGTCTGCTTTGTAGCCTAAGGTCCTTTAAGAAGAAACGCCTTCAGAAGATTAGCACGAAAATAATGCCGAAGCTAACTTCTAGGGAACTTCAGCATTATTACATGTCTAAGACGAAGGGTTGCACCGACTTAAAGATGAATAGACATATTGACCCATAATAGTTTGTGTCATGATTGTAATCGGTTGTAAAGGGTAAAAATGTAATTCCAAACAGGCTACGCCCTGTGCCTATAAATAGATGAACAGTACCCCTATACTGTTCACGCTAACTGGTACTCGCTTGCGCGTCATGCTTGCACTTTTCACCTTCTGTTAAGCCGAAGGTACATATGTAATTCAATATTGTCTATTTTTCCATGTTAATATAATAAGGATGAATTGATAATGTTATATAATCGTTCATGTTGTCTCTTACATTTCATATACTTTTTCTCTTATTAGTGCATATTACGATGATGAAGGTACATCCTTCATGACCTTCATCTGAAGATCATTATATCCTAAGGGAGATAATGCTTTGGAGGACGAAGGGCATTAACATTTAACATTCTGTGTTGTCTTGTTCTTAATTCATAGCATTTGAGAACAAGTCCCCAACATTGGCGCCCACCTCCGGTGAACTCACTTCCACTCTTGAGTTGATGGCTTCGTTCAGCAACCAAGCCAAAGCATCTTCGGCTACGAGGCTGGTGCTTCCGATAACATGCAGCTCAGGTTCAGAGCTGGCTAACAAGAAGCAGAAGAAGGAACCACAAAGAAGGGTGCAGCATGTTGGGGTGCAGGGGCCCTTCATCAAGTCAAAATGGTCCCACATCCCAATCACCTTCTCCCAGGAGGACCTTCAGCTCAAATATTACCCTCATAATGATGCTATGGTTATATCTTGTATCATCAAGGGATTTCTGGTCCACAATGTTCTGGTTGATACAGGCAGTGCAGCGGATATCATATTTGTTAATGCCTTCAGACAGATGCAAGAGCTAGAAGATAAGATTCATGATGCTACACATCCATTATGTGGCTTCGGAGGAAGGCAAATTGTAGCACTTGGCAAAATCACAATGCCAGTAACCTTCGGCTTTGTTCACAATACAAGGACTAAACAGGTTGTGTTTGACATTGTTGACATGGAGTACCCATACAATGCAATCATTGGTCGTGGGACGCTTAATGCTTTCGAAGCAATACTTCATCCAATATATCTATGCATGAAGATACCTTTGGAACAAGGGCCCATTACTGTTCATGGCAGTCAAGAAGCTGCTAGGAAAGCTGAAGGCAACTGGACAGATTCAAAGGCAATCCATAACATAGATGGAGTCGAAGCCTGTGAGCAGTATCGATACAAAAGAGAGAAGACTGCTTCAGCGGATCAGCCGAAGCCTATGTTCCTATGTGAAGATATAGCAGAACAAAAGGTACTGCTGGGGTCTCAGTTATCTGAAGAGCAGGAAAAGAATTTGCTAAGATTTCTATTCAATAACAAAGATGTCTTTGCTTGGTCAGCCAATGATCTTTGCGGTGTCAACAGAGATGTCATTGAGCATTCACTCGATGTGGATCCATCTTTTAGGCCAAGAAAGCAAAGGCTTCAGAAAATGTCTGATGATAAAGCTAAAGGTGCTCGGAATGAAGTAAAGAGGCTTCTTAGCGCCGAAGTTATCAGAGAGGTCAAGTACCCAGAGTGGCTAGCTAATACTGTTATGGTGAAGAAGGCCAATAGTAAATGGAGAATGTGCATTGATTTTACAGATCTTAACAAAGCTTGTCCAAAAGATGAGTTCCCATTGCCAAGGATAGATTCTCTAGTAGATGCAGCAACTTCGTCAGAGCTCATGAGTCTACTAGATTGTTACTCAGGCTACCACCAAATCTAGATGAAGAAGGAAGATGAGCTGAAAACTAGCTTCATAACCGCCAGTGGCACATATTGTTATCTTCGGATGCCTGAGGGGCTCAAAAATGCTGGAGGAAGCTTTAGCAGAATGACAGCCAGAGTTCTTCATTCTCAAATAGGCAGGAATGTGTTGACTTATGTTGATGATATCATAGTTAAAAGCATGAAGCAAGAAAATCACATTACTGATTTGCAAGAGACATTTGCTAACTTCAGGCAAGCTGGTTTGAAGTTGAATCCAGAAAAATGTGTTTTGGGGTAAAGAAGGGCAAGTTCCTTGGCTGTCTAGTATCAACGAAGGGAATTGAAGCTAACCCAAGCAAGATTGAAGTTATCCTTCGTATGGAACCGCCAAGCACAAAGAAAGGAGCTCAACGGTTGGCAGGTAGATTAGCATCATTGAACAGATTTATATCTAGATCAGCAGAAAGAAATCTGCCTTTCTTTGAAATATTAAAGTCAGCCGAAGTCTTCCAATGGGGTCTGGCTTAGCAAAAGGCTTTCGAAGAGTTGAAGCAATATTTGATTGATTTAACAACGTTAACTCCACCTTCGCCAGGGGCTCTCATTGCTCTTATATGTCGCAGCTTCATATTCTGCAGTAAGTGCGGCACTTGTGCAGGAGAAGCTAGACGGCCAAGTCAAAAGCAAGCTCCAGTGTACTTCGTCTCCGAAGTTTTGAGTCCGTCAAAGAAAAATTACACAGAATTGGAGAAGGTGCTATATGTTGTATTAATAGCCTCCAGAAAGCTTTGGTATTATTTTCAAGCATATCACATAATTGTTCCTTCGTCACAGCCTCTGAAGGATATTATGAGGAACATAGAAGCTACTGGAAGGATTGGGAAATGGGTTGCAGAACTTAATGAATTCACCATTGATTATGTGCATAGATCCTCAATCTAGTCCCAAGTGCTAGCAGACTTCATCGCTGATTGGACGCCAGGGGCTCCTCAAGAAGAAGTAAACAAAGATGCCGAAGTTTGGACAGTGTTTTGTGATGGTTCTTGGGGAACCTTCGGTGCAGGAGCGGCTGCGATCCTAGTGGCACCTTCAAAAGTCAAAACATGTTATGCAGCCAAGCTTGATTTCAGTTGCACAAATAATATTGCTAAGTACGAAGCACTTTTGTTGGGGTTTCAGAAGTTAAGGGCAATGGGAATAAGAAGGGCCATTCTAAAAACTGATTCTCAAGTTATTTCTGGCCATGTGGGCAAAAGTAGCAAGGCAAGAGATCCAAAGCTTGAAAGATATCTAGATACAGTCCGAAGGTTGGAGGCTTCTTTCGAAGGTTTTTCTGTTAAGAATATCCCAAGAGGTGAAAATGAGCATGTATATTTACTAGCTAAATCGGTGGCCCAGGGGCTCC
The DNA here is from genome assembly GCA_029449295.1 of Zea luxurians. Lineage (NCBI taxonomy): Eukaryota > Viridiplantae > Streptophyta > Magnoliopsida > Poales > Poaceae > Zea > Zea luxurians. The sequence goes on along the minus strand of JAOPSE010000017.1, from coordinate 33,265,728 downwards.
CTCTACCTTCGGAAGTATTTTTTGAAACAATAAAGGCACCTTCGGTTGAACTCATGGAGAGAGCAGTGCTTACTATTTCTCCAGAACATAGTGAAGATTGGAGGACTGAAATTATATCTTTCCTCCAAGGTAATTGTCTTTCAGATGACGAAGCTTATAATAAGATAATGGAGGCAAGAACAAGGCCATATGTGATAATAGAAGGGGAGTTATATAAACATGGAGTCTGCTCTCCACTTCTCAAGTGTTTATCCAAAACCGAAGGTATAGAGCTGATGAAGGAAATACATGTAGGTTTGTGTGGATCTCATATTGGGTCTAGGCCTTTGCTGGGGAAGGTCTTCAGACAAGGATTTTATTGGCCGAAAGCAGCTTCGGATGCAGCAGATCTGGTTCAAAAGTGCGAAAATTGTCAAAAATGTGCAAAAGACCTGAAACAACCTTCATCGCTAACCCAGTTAATACAGCCAACCTGGTCATTGCAAAGATGGGGCCTGGATTTATTAGGTCCACTTCTACCAGCACAAGGCAATTTAAGATATGTTGTGGTGGTTGTAGAATATTTTTCCAAGTGGATTGAAGCGAAGCCTTTGGCTACAATAACTTCGGTCACAGTCCAGAAATTTTTCTGGCAAAACATTGTTTGTCGCTTCGGCGTGCCGAAGGCTATAACTGTGGACAATAGAACACAGTTTGATGCAGAAGCTTTCAAGGAATTCTGTGATCAAATTGGCGCGAAGATTCATTTTGCATCAGTCAGACATCCAGAGTCAAATGGGCTCGTTGAAAGGGCCAACGGCATTATAATGACAGGAATAATGAAGTTAATCTTCAATCAACCCAGGGGAAAGTGGCCAGATCAGTTAACCAAAGTGGTGTGGAGCCACAATACAACAACATCAAGGTCTACAGGCTTTACCCCATTCAAGTTATTGTTCGGTGACGAAGCAATAACTCCGGAAGAAGCTAAAGCTGGATCAATAAGAGTAGTAGCTTCGGCAGAACCAGGTCCTGAAGATGCCTGTTTTGTGGAAAAAGATGCTTTAGAAGGGATCAGGCTTCAAGCTGTGGAGAATATCAATAAATATCAGGCTGAAACAGTCAAATGGCGAGATAGAAAGGTCCGGCTAAAAAATATTGAGCCGGGACACTTGGTGCTTCGGAGAGTGGCCAACCCAGACACAGTGGGCAAGTTACAGTTGAAATGGGAAGGACCTTTCTTAGTAGTATCTTCGTCAAGGCCTGGTTCGTACAGATTAAAGGACATGGACGGCAACGAAATTCCAAGATCTTGGAACGCGGATGAGCTTCGGCGATATTATGTATAACTTGATGTAACTTTTTATGTTTTTTCTTTTCTTTTTCATGGCACCCTTTTCCTTTCTAAAGGGGGAGAAAGGTTTTTAATGGGGCCATCATATGTAATTTCCTTTTTAGTTTTATAAGAGCAACATCCCCCAAAGAATGTAAATGTAAAAGCTGAGAACGCACCATCGAGTGCCGAAACTGAAAAAGCGAAGAAGCTCAAAAGACGTTCCTAAGGGAATGCAGAGCTTACAGCGAAAAGTCAACGCTGATTCCGCCGAAAGTAAAAGGCGAAGAAGCTCAAAAGACGTTCCTAAGGGAATGCAGAGCTTACAGCGAAAAGTCAACGCTGATTCCGCCGAAAGTAAAAGGCGAAGAAGCTCAAAAGACGTTCCTAAGGGAATGCAGAGCTAACGTGTGATTGTTTCTAAGGGAATAATGGCTGAGGGTATGGCTTCGGACATGTGTTTGGACATTCATTCGCACATCACATGGCATCATAGCATTCGCATTCATAAACATTCATTCATGACATACGTGGTTGTTTCGGCAAAAAAGAAGAAGCGGTCTTTTATGCTTCGTTGTGTACGAAAAGAAGGGAAGGTGTTTTTTCGCTTTCAGCTCAAAATATTAATTTCGTCCACATCAAAGCACCTCAATGGAAGGGTAAGGATATATTACAAGGTATGAACAAAGTTCATTAAGAACAGTTTAGCTGTATTTACAAAGTTATTACAAAAGTCTCTTGAGTTTTTCTAGTCTACTCCTACTAATCTTTGTCAGGCTTCCGCTTCGGCGGCATATTCTTTAAGTATCACCTTCAGCTTCGTCATCCTACATGAATCAAGATATTGCGAGTAAAAATCAAGTGTGAAGGAGAAGGTAAGCGCAAGGTATGATTTCTTACTGGTTCAAGATGACTTCGAGCTTCGTCCCCAGCCTTCTCTCGCCCGCCTTTTGTCCATATCATTTTTATAAATCTGTTTGAGATGCTTCGGGCGAGGTCAGGAATATCGTCTAAAATTGATGGAGACAGAGTGAAATTCGGCCTGTTGACGATTTTTCCATGATCACAGCCGGCCTTCAGGAACGCTGCAGCTGTGCCCCGAGAAGCTACCCAGGCACAGAAGTCACCGTGCCCGGCTATAACTTCGTCCAGCTCATCAATTTCAGCTTCAATATGTTCGAAGGCTCTTGGCAAATTTTCAGCTGCAGGGTTGAACTTTCCACTGCTGGCTCCAACTGAGTAAAAGATTTTCTTTAATTGTTGAATACAGTTGTTACTAAATTTCAAGCATTTATCCTGAAGGCTTGTTAATGATTTCTTCAAGTCTGAGTTGGTTTGGACTTCGGCTTCAAGTTTCGAATTAAGCTCTAGCTTCTCTTGTTCAAATTGTTTTGATTGACAGAGAAGCTTCGAATTTAATTCTGCTACTTTAGCTTCAGTCTCTGCCAGCAAGCCTTCGGTTGATTGGAGTTCGAAGTCTTTCTTTTCAATAATAGCTGATTGTTCTTTTATTTTGCTCTCTAAGTTTTCAATTATAGCTTCGTGTTTTCTATCCTCTAAATCTTGCTGCATCTTCAAAGCTTTGCTTAGTAGCATGCTCTGCAAATAAACAACTTTCGATAGGAATATTTCCATTATTAAAAAACAATAAAAGTCAGAGAGAAAGTTGTTTACCTTGAAATTGGAATAAAATAAGCTGCCAACGATGTGTTGTCGTTGGTAGCGGCTGATATCTGTTTCTAGCTTCGGAAAACCAATACTCTTTGAAAGAGTACCGATGACCTTAGCTCCAGCTTGATCTCGGATGCAGCCTAATTTTTCATCGTCGACACCTCCGAAAAGAAGAGCTCCTGGCTTATATCCGCACGATTTGGCATAGTCTTTAAGCTCTTCTATTTCGGCCTTCGACAGTTCATGACCAGCTAAACTTTGAAATATGTAGGCTTCGTCTTCCGAAGTATCTTCGGCTATTTCTTTTCCCTTTCCAGGCACTGTGGCCATGGTTTCTTCAGCAGCAGTGGCAGCTTCTTCTGCAGCCATGTCTAGCAAAATTTTGTCGATGTCTTCAATTGTAGTTTCCAAGTTCACATCTTCGGCTGAAGCGGCTTCGGTAGCCGCGACCTCCGAAGGTGCGACTTCGACAGTTGTTGTGCCCTCAACCGCTGGCGTTTTCCGAGCTGAAGCCCTCGGAGGCGTCTTGTCAATAACTTCGGTCACTGCAATAATTCTTTGCCTCTTTGTTTTGGTTATCTTCGTTTTTTTCGGCTCCTCCACCTTTTGAAAAAGCTTCGTCAGTTGAGGCCCTAATGGACTTAGCTTCGCGGGCAGGGGTTCAGTCATTACCTTTAAGATTTCCTCCACGTCACTAGTAGAAGGTGGTGCAGGAGTCCCCTCTTCATCGGATAATTTTCGCTTTGGAGTTAATATTTTTCTCTTCTTTGGAATTTTCTTCTCTTTTGCTGGTCCTTCCTCATCTTTGTTCAAACTTTCGGCCACTCTTTTTCTTTTTTGGCCCTCAGCACCCTTGTTCAACCGTTCATAGTCAGGGTACTCGAAACCCAGGGCATCAAATACTCGGTTCAGCCTTCGCTTCGGACGGGTGCCGAAGGCCGCGGTCATCAGTTGATCTTCTTTTTTGGAATAATTCCCAAGAATTTCATTGCACATTACCTCAACTGTGTCCAGCCACTCTTTGCAAGGTTTTTTAAAGTATTTCTTGAATTTGAAATGGTAAGGAAGCCGGACAAGTTCCCCCTTCTTCTTCTCCCCCTCTAGCTTTGGCATTTCCCATTCTTTTAGAGTAGGGAAAACCCTGAACGCCAAGAATTCTTGAACTAGATCCCTGGTACCGATATGCTCTGAAATAATTTCAAACTCACCCAGTGCAGCCCAGGTGGGACCTTCTAATGTCATGTGGCATCGCGGCCTTGTTTCTCCGAAGATTAATTCAAGTGGGCTTTGTACCAATTTTTCTTCGTCTTCGTCAACCTTCACATAAAACCACTCAGACTTCCAGCCTGCCGGCCATTTGCTTCGGTAGCTAATAACAGGAAACTTTGTTGTTTTTCGGTAGGCAAAATTGTAGCAACCAAAGTTATCATGTAATCCATCTTTTCTGGCCTTCGTTTGGTAATGTAACTCATGAACTCGACAAAAACTGTCGGCAAACGGTTCCACAGCCTGGCTTCGGAGGGCCCAGATGTAAACACTAAGCCTAACGATGGCGTTAGGAGTCAATTGATGAAAGTAAATACCAAACTTCTTCAATACATCTGCAATAATTCCATGAAGGGGGAATCTCAGCCCAGCCTTTAAAAAGCTCTTGAAAATGACTATCTCGTCCTTCTCTGGCTTCGGGGTAGTCTCTTCTCCCCCGAAGCGAAGTAGCTTCTTCTGATTTTCACTGAAGTAACCTGATTTTACCATCTTCGAGAGATCAGCCTTCGTAATGGTCGACTTTCCGAAGTCTAAGTGGCTGGGCTTGCTGGGCATGGCAATGCGATAGTCATCTTCGGGATCAGTTTCTTCAATGTTCTCTTCTTCTCCTTCGGCAGTTGTCGGGTCTGCTTCAGCAGCGGGCATTTCTTCCGCGGTTACCAGTCCGGATCGTTGCATTGCTTCGGAGATGGGAACAGTCTCCGAACCTTCAGCTTCGTTCCCTTCACGCTCAACCCTGCCAGTGGATCGCACTCTGGCCATTTGATTCTGAGTTTGGGGAAATTGAATACTTTTTTCTTTTTTCTTTTTCTCCCGAAGCCTTTCTTTCTGACGAAGCAGACTTCGAGATAGACCTTCGTTCGATTCTGAGAATCAAGCTTCGGCTACAGTTAAAAATTTTGGCAGCAAAACAGTGCAAATAGCAATGAATGCTGTGGTAACTTCACACCTACCCGTCTGTTTATATAGTGCTGCAGGTAAGAAGGCGAAGCGCCAGGATTTTTACACCAGGCGGGCAGTCACTTGCACTCACTGCGCGGTGGACCGCAAAGATCAAACAGTAACTCTGCAAGGTGGGCCTGGCACGCGCTCGGAAACTGGATCGTTTCTCGGCAACGAGCTCAGGGAAGGTGTTTTTGGACCTTCGGCTTCCCGAAGCTTGAGAGGTTTTTTTCACGGATCAAGCTCGTTACGAAAAACGATCTAGCACCGTGAAAGGGGCTACTGTTGGGGGCCATGCTTCGTTGCGCCGAAGGTCTTACGGGAAGAAGCAGCTTCGGCTGAAGTTGTCCCCAGGAGATGACCGAAGGTTCCTTTTCGTGAAGCTTCGGCATTACAAACCGACATAGAGATAGAATGACCTTTTAATCCATAAAGGTCTGAGTCAATGATTGTAAACTTTTATGAGGGGCATAATTGTAATTCGTCACAGGCTGTGTCCTGTGTCTATAAATAGATGAACAGTACCCCCCTACTGTTCACACTGACTTGTATTCACTCGTGCGTCACACTTTTTGCCTTCTGTCGAGCCGAAGGTAAAAATGTAATTCAATATTGTTCAAGTACATTCATGAATATATGATTAAATGATATTAATGATGACACGTGATTATTCATGTTATTTCTCAAGTTTCATATACTTCTCCTTTCATTGAGATATATTGTAATGTCGAAGGTACGTCCTTCATGACCTTCGTCTGAAGATCATTATGTCCCAAGGGAGATAATGCTCTGGAGGACGAAGGGCATTAATCATTAACCTTTTTGTGTTGCCTTGTTCTTAATTCATAGCACTTGAGAACAAGTCCCCAACAGCCGCGGGCCTCGTTCCCTCCGGTACACGGTGGCGGCCGTGGCACAAACACGGTTGTCACGGTGTCACAAAACTCTCGCCCCACTCGCTACAATTACTATGGCTCGCGCAAGAGCCGAGGGGTTGGTGGTTTATCTAAACTCACTCAACTAGCTAGGATTCATCTAGAGCAAGCGTTAATGCGGTCTAACTAACCTAAGCACTTCGCAAAGCACCTACGCTAATCACCGAGTGATTCTATTAAGCACTTGGGTGTTTGAGCACTTAGAAATGTCTACAATATGCCTTGGTATGTTGCTTGGGCTCCCACACCTCCAAATGGTCGGATGGGTGAAGTATATATAGGCCACAACTCAAATATAGTCGTTGGAAAGCAGTTCTGCAGCTTTCTGCGGCGCACCAGACAGGTGCACCAGACTGTCCGGTGGTGCACCGGACATGCCACGTGTACTAGCCATTGAAGATAGCTGTTGGAGCTTCCGAAGATGGCACACCGGACATGGTGCACCGGATAGCTCATGCTCGCTCGTCGTATTTTGGCCATAACTTTTAGCTCCGAACTCCGATTTCGATGATCTTATACTTTTTGGAAAGCTTATGAAATTCTCTACATCCTAGAATTGAAGCCATATCAGTTTGAGAAAATGTGGCACACCGGACAGTCCGGTGTGCACAGGACATCTCATATGTTGCTGCAGTTTTTCAGCAATTCCGACTTCGTATTGTGGGCATAACTTTTAGCTTCGAACTCCGATTTCGATGATCTTGTACTTTTTGGAAAGCTTATGAAATTCTATACATCCCAGAGTTTAAGCCATATCAGTTTGAGCAAATTTGGTTTTGTGAAACACTTCCCATTCAGTCAGCCCTTCCTCTCAACTTTGTCAACTTCACTTTTGTTTTGTAGCTTTGTATCTCACTTCTACTTCTTGATGTGTTGGACTCTTAGCATGTATAAAGTATCTTAAATATGACTTTGTAATGTCTTCTATGGGTCTTATAATGTCTTCTTTGAGGTGTTGCACCCTCAGAGCCCAGTCCAATCCACTTCGCATCCTGTGAACTACAACACACAAACACTTGGGAAATACATTAGTCCACATGTTATGTTGATCATCAAACACCAAAACCTATTGGTCCCTAGTCTTCCCGGACTTGACCAGTACGAAGAAGTAGCGGAAGAGGAAAGTACAGGGGGCCACACCTACGAACATCTCGTAGAGGTGGACGAAGATGGCTGCCTGGAGGACGGAGTGGGGCGTGAGGTGCTGAAGCTGAAGCCTGAACTCCTCCAGCAGCAGCAAGAAGAAGGGCAAGATCGGCAGCGCCAACCTGCAGGAGATGTAGGAAGTGAACAACACGAACTCCCCGGCGGCGAGATCGCCAAGGGGGACGGTGCCGGCGCGGATTCTCCCGGCGAGCCCTGGCGTGCTCCACCCAAGCAGGCTGCGCAACAAGTTGGTGCCTCCTCATACTGGAAACGGTCAGGATGACCAAGCAAAGCCATGGCATGTGCGGCGACGCTGGCGTGGAATAGAGGAGCATGAAGGCAAAGGGGCGCCTTCGTCGCGTGGTAAAAAGACGTAGTACCCACTGTCGGTTTCCTGAAACTAGGGTACCCCTTACTACTGTATAAAGACGTAGTGCCCACACGGCTATCTTTAGTCGCGTGGTAAAAGAGCTGTATGTGGGACCAGACCATGGCTCACCCCAGCCTCGGGCGACTATTCTGGGCCAGCAACAGCGCCTGACCCCACCACATGGGCGGGTCCGGAGCCGCCACGTGTCCAGAGAAAGTGATGTACTCCAAGACATCATCAGTGAGTCTGGACCCTCATGGGAAAGTGCCGGACCCCTGGATATACAGTCTGAACCTCCAAGTTTGGTCTAGGACCCCCACGTGTACGGACCGGACCCCTAGAATGGGATCTGGACCCCCCCGTATGGGGTCCGGGCCGCCCACAGTAGGGTCCCAAGGTTCCAGGACAAAACACACCCGGGCCTTAATTAGGGCCCAGGCGGGGGTCTGAAGCTGACACGTGTCCAGACCTAGTCTGGTGTGATCTGGACCTATCCGCATACACTCCTGTTCCTTGCTCAGGTGGAGCCCCGATGCTGTCACGTGGCATACTGCGCGCGGCATAAGCCAACGGGCAGAACCTGGCATGACGCCTCTGGGCTACGCGCCCCTTCGCATTCATTACGGATAAGACGTGCGTCTGTCCATTCCATTGACAGGCGGCATGATCAGTCCACGATACGTGGGTCGTGCATTACTCACCATTACTCCCGTGTTACCAAGGGTTACTACCTATCAATGTTGCATGGACTGCAGTCATCATGACTCCCGCTGATTGCTCATGCGTTACTCTATCAGCATTAGTTATTCACATAATGTATTTCTTCCATTATGCTCCGAGGCCCACATGTCGGGGCTCAGCATCCTTGTATGTGCCTCCCTTAAACTATAAAAGGGAAGGCACACCACGTTACAAGGGACAGACTCAATCACACCGTCAGTACAGCTTACACACAATGGAGGTAGGGTATTACGCTCCGGCGGCCTGAACCACTATAATCCCTCGTGTCCTCTCGTGTTCATCCAAAATTCACCAAACAGGCAAAACGCTGAGGCCCCCTCCTCATCTTAGGATTAGGGCGGGTGCGTTCCGCCACCCACCCGGTGGATTTCCACACCGACAGGTCCTTTTGTTTTGGGATTAATATTTTCTCCCCCTTTGGCATTAATCGCCAAAAACGAAGACTCTTGAGAGCCCTGATTATTTTCTCCTCCATTGGTAAACGAAATATGAGTGAAGATTATACCAATTTGGAGCGAGCGGAGTAGCGACGAAGGATAAGTGATACTGTTAGAGTGGAGTGGAAGCCTTGTCTTCGTCACATACTCCATTTCCCTTTTAATCTACGACTTAGTATAGAAATATACTTGAAACACATTAGTCATAGCCTTGGTACATAAAAAATATGCATTGGTACCAAATGAAAGAGATATGATCAAAGGTATATAAATGAGCTATGTGTGTAATGTTTCAATCAAAATTCTGAGAATCGAGAATATTTAGCTCATTCCTAAGTTTGCTAAAGGTTTTCTCATCTAAAGGCTTGGTAAAGATATCAGCTAATTGTTCTTTGGTGCTAACATAAGCAATATCGATATCCCCCCTTTGTTGGTGATCCCTTAGAAAGTGATACCGAATGTCTATGTGCTTAGTGCGGCTGTGTTCAACGGGATTATCCGCCATGCGGATTGCACTCTCATTGTCACATAGGAGAGGGACTTTGCTCAATTTGTAGCCATAGTCCCTGAGGGTTTGCCTCATCCAAAGTAATTGCGCACAACAATGACCTGCGGCAATATACTCGGCTTCGGCGGTGGAAAGAGCTACTGAGTTTTGTTTCTTTGAAGCCCAAGACACCAGGGATCTCCCCAGAAACTGTCAAGTCCCTGATGTGCTCTTCCTGTCAATTTTACACCCTGCCCAATCGGCATCAGAATATCCTATTTAAATCAAAAGTAGATCCCTTGGGGTACCAAAGTCCAAACTTAGGAGTATAAACTAAATATCTCATGATTCTTTTCACGGCCCTAAGGTGAACTTCCTTAGGTTCAGCTTGGAACCTTGCACACATGCATACAGAAAGCATAATATACCTTTTCACTTGCACACATTCGGCTTGGTCGAGATGCACATAAGTAGAGTAAAGATCCTATCATCGACCGGTACACCTTTTGATCTACAGACGTACCTCCCGTGTCGAGGTCGAGATGCCCATTTGTTCCCATGGGTGTCTTGATGGGCTTGGCATCCTTCATTCCAAACTTGTTAAGTATGTCTTGAATGTACTTTGTTTGGCTGATGAAGGTGTCGTCTTGGAGTTGCTTGACTTGAAATCCTAGGAAATACTTCAACTCCCCCATCATAGACATCTCAAATTTTTGTATCATGATCCTACTAAACTCTTCACAAGTAGATTTGTTAGTAGACCCAAATATGATATCATCAACATAAATTTGGCATACAAACAAGTCTTTTGCAATGCTTTTAGTCAATAGCGTAGGGTCGACTTTTTCGACTTTGAAGCCATTAGTGATAAGGAAATCTCGTAGGCATTCATACCACGCTCTTGGGGCTTGCTTGAGCCCATAAAGCGCCTTTGAGAGTTTATACACATGGTTAGGGTACTCACTATCTTCAAAGCCGGGAGGTTGCTCGACATAGACCTCTTCCTTGATTGGTCCATTGAGGAAGACACTTTTCACGTCCATTTGGTAAAGCTTAAAGCCATGGTAAGTAGCATAGGCAAGTAATATACGGATTGACTCAAGCCTAGCTACGGGTGCATATGTTTCACCAAAGTCCAAACCTTCGACTTGTGAATAACCTTTGGCTACAAGTCGGGCTTTGTTTCTTGTCACCACACCATGCTCATCTTGCTTGTTGCGGAATACCCACTTGGTACCTACAACATTTTGGTTAGGACGTGGAACTAAATGCCATACCTCATTCCTCGTGAAGTTGTTGAGTTCCTCTTGCATAGCCAGCACCCAATCCGAATCTCTTAGTGCATCTCCACCCTGTATGGCTCAATAGAGGACACAAAAGAGTAATGTTCAAAAAAAATGTGTGACTCGAGATCGAGTAGTTACCCCCTTATGAATATCACCAAGAATGGAGTTGACGGGGTGATTTCTTTGAATCGCTTGGTGGACTCTTGGGTGTGGCGGTCTTTGACCCTAAATTTCATGCTCATCTTCCTTGTCTTCATCTCCCCCTCGATCATTGTCCTCCTCTTGAGGTTGCTCATCCTCCTGATCTTCATTATCTTGAGCATGTTCCTCATCTTGAGTTGGCGGAGATGATGACGGTTGATCTTGTGCTTGTGTAGGCTCTTCGGATTTCTTAGGACACACATCCCCAATGGATATGTTCCTTAGCGCGACGCATGGAGCCTCTTCATCATCTAGTTCATCAAGATCAACTTGCTCCACTTGGGAGCCATTAGTCTCATCAAACACAATGTCACCAAAAACCTCAACTAGTCCAGTGGATTTGTTGAAGATTCTATATGTCCTTGTGTTTGAGTCATAACCAAGTAAAAAGCCTTCTACAGCCTTAGGAGAAAATTTAGATTTTCTACCTCTTTTAATAAGAATAAAACATTTGCTACTAAAGACTCTAAAATATGAAACATTGGGCTTTTTACCGGTAAGGAGTTCATAAGATGTCTTCTTGAGGATTCGGTGCGGGTAGAGCCGGTTGATGGAGTAGCAGGTGGTGTTAATTGCCTCAGCCCAAAACCGGTCCGGAGTCTTGTATTCATCAAGCATGGTTCTTGCCATGTCCAGTAGAGTTCTATTCTTCCTCTCCACTACACCATTTTATTGAGGTGTGTAGGGAGAAGAGAACTCATGCTTGATGCCCACTTCCACAAGAAAGCCTTCGATTTGTGAGTTCTTGAACTCCGTCCCATTGTCGCTTCATATCTTTTTTGATCCTTAATCCAAACTCATTTTGAGCCCGTCTCAAGAATCTCTTTAAGGTCTCTTGGGTTTGTGATTTTTTCTGCAAAAAGAATACCCAAGTGAAGCGAGAATAATCATCCACAATAACTAGACAGTACTTACTCCCACCGATGCTTATGTAAACTATCAGGCCGAATAAATCCATGTGGAGTAGCTCAAGCGGCCTGTCAGTCGTCATGATGTTCTTGTGTGGATGGTGGGTGCCAACTTGCTTTCCTGCTTGACATGCGTTGCCGCTACAAACCCTATCTTTCTCAAAATGAACATTTGTTAGTCCTAAAATGTGCTCTCCCTTTAGAAGCTTGTGAAGATTCTTCATTCCAACATGGGCTAGTCGGCGATGCCAGAGCCAACCCATATTAGTCTTAATAATTAAACAAGTGTTGAGTTCAGTTGTGTTCTTATTAAAATCAACTAAATATAGCCGACCCTCTAACACTCCCTTAAATGTCATTGAATCATCACTTCTTCTAAAGACAGTAACACCTACATCTGTAAAAAGACATTTGTAGCCCATTTTGCATAATTGAGAAACAGAAAGCAAATTGTAGTCTAAGGAATCTACAAGAAAAACTTTGGAAATAGAATGGTCAGGTGATATAACAATTTACCAAGTCCTTTGACCAAACCTTGATTTCCATCCCCGAATGTGATAGCTCTTTGGGGTTCTTCGTTTTTCTCATAGGAGGAGAACATTCTTTTCTCCCCTGTCATGTGGTTTGTGCATCTGCTATCAAATATCCAACTTGAGCCCCTGAATGCATAAACCTACAAAACAATTTAGGCCTTGTTCTTAGGAGGCCTTGTTCTTAGGTACCCAAATAGTTTTGGGTCCTTTGATGTTAGAAACAAGCACCTTGGGTACCCAAACACAAGTCTTGGAGCCCTTGTGTTTGCCCCCAACATATTTGGCAACTACTTTACCTGATTTGTTAGTTAAAACATATGATGCATCAAAAGTCTTAAATGAAATGTTAGGCTCATTAGATGCAGTAGGAGTTTTCTTTTTAGGCAATTTAACATGGGTTGATTGCCTAGAGCTAGAAGCCTCATTCTTGTACATAGAAGCATGATGTGAAATAGTATGAGGTTTCCTATCATGAATTCTCCTAATTTTGTGCTCAGGATAATTAGCAGGATATAAAATATAGCCCTCATTATCCTGAACCATGGGAGCTTTGCCCTTAACAAAGTTAGACAATTTCTTAGGAGCATTAAGCTTGATATTGCTTCCCTGTTGGAAACCAATGCCATCCTTAATGCCAGGGCGTCTCCCACTATAGAACATGCTTCTAGCAAATTTAAACTTTTAATTTTCAATTTCATGCTCATTAATTTTAGCAGTTAATTGAGCTATATGATCATTTTGTTGTTTAATTAAAGCAAGGTGATCATGAATAGCTTTTATATTAACATCTCTACATCTAGTACAAATAGTAACATGATCAACAGTAGATGTAGAGGGTTTGCAGATATTTAATTCATCTATCTTAGATTTTAGCATGACATTTTCATTTCTAAGACAGGAAATAGAATCATTGCAAACATTTAAATCTTTAGCCTTAGATATTAAACTAGAATTTTCAGTCCTAAGGCTAGAAATTGATTCATTCAATTTATCAATCTTAGCATTTAAACTAACATTTTCATTTCTAAGATTGGTAATTGAATCATGGCACATGCTAAGCTCCTTAGTTAAATTTTCACATTTTTCTACTTCCTGAGCATAAGCATTTTTCACTTTAACATGCCTTTTGTTTTCTTTAACAAGGAATTTCTCTTGGCTATCCAAAAGTTCATCCTTCTCATGAATGACTCCTATCAATTCATTTAATTTTTCTTTTTGTTGCATGTTAAGGTTGGCAAAAAGAGTAAGCAAATCATCTTCATCTTCACTAGAACTACCCTCATCACTAGATGTAGTATACTTAGGGGTGGTTCTAGATTGTACCTTTTTCTTTTTGCCGTCCTTTGCCATGAAGCCCTTGTGGCCGACGTTTGGGAAGAGTAGTCCCTTGTTGACGACGATGTTGGCGGCATCCTCGTCGGAGGAGGAGTCGGTGGAGCTCTCATCGGAGTCCCATTCCCGACATATGTGAGCATCGCTGCCTTTCTTCTTGTAGTATCTTTCCTTCTCCTTCTTCCACCTCTTGTCATCGCCCCTGTCACTATCACTAGACATTTAGCAATAAAATGATCGGGCTTACCACACTTGTAGCACACCCTCTTGGAGCAGGGTTTGTAATCTTTCCCCCTCTTTGCTTGAGGATTTGACAGAAGCTCTTGATGATGAGCGCCATCTTCTCATTGTCGAGCTTGGAGGCGTCGATGGGGAGCCTACTTGATGTAGACTCTTCTTTCTTTTCTTCCGTCGCTTTGAATGCGACGGGTTGCACCTCGGGTGTTGAGGTGGCGCCTTGCTCCAAGTTGACGATATGTTTGGAGTCTTTGACCATTAGCTCAAAGCTCACAAACTTTCCTATCACTTCCTTGGGAGACATTAATTTGTATCTAGGATCCCCACGAATTAATTGTACTTGAGTATGATTGCGAAAAACAAGAAATCTTAGAATAACCTTGACCATTTCATGGTCATCCCATTTGGTGCTCCCGAGGTTGCGCACTTGGTTGACCAAGGTCTTGAGTCGGTTGTATATTGCTTGTGGCTTCTCTCCTTGGTTGAGGACGAATCGACAGAGCTCCCCCTCGATCGTCTTCCGCTTGGTGATCTTGGTCACCTCATCTCCTTTGTGCGTGGTTTTTAGGACGCCCCAAATCTCCTTGGCACTTTTTAACCCTTGCACCTTATTATACTCCTCTCGACACAAGGAGGCTAGGAGTATAGTAGTTGCTTGGGAGTTAAAGTGTCGTATTTGGGCGACCTCGTCTGAGTCGTAGCCCTCGTCCCCCACCGTAGGTACCTGCGCTCCAAATTCAACAATTCCCAAATGCTTGCGTGGAGTGAGGTTAAGTGATGCCTCATTTTGTCACTCCACATACAATAATCCTCACCATCAAAATATGGTGGTTTGCCTATTGAAACAGAGAGTAGATGAGCGCACTTAGAAATACGAAGATAACGAAGTGGCATCTTACTATACTTCTTGTGGTCATGGTGCTTAGAAGTGACAGACGCCGCGTCGGAGCCGGATGTGGAGGGCGACGAAGAGTCGGTCTCGTAGTAGACCACTTTCTTCATCTTCTTCTTCTTGTCGCCACTCCGATACGACTTGACGCGGGGAGGGGATCCCTCCTTGGCTTTGATGCCGGACTCCCTTGATGGAGCCTTCTCGTGGCTTGTGGCCTTCTCGCCGGTTTCCATCTCCCTCTTGGCGGATCCTCCCGATATCACTTCGAGTTGTTAGACTCTAATGAAGCACCAGGCTTTAATACCAATTGAAATTCGCCTATAGGGGGGTGAATAGGCAGAATCTGAAATTTACAAACTTAAGCACACACTACAAGCCAGGGTTAGCGTTAGAATTAAATTCGAGTCCGAAAGAGAGGGGAAAACAAATCAACTAAGAAATAAAGCAGATGAACACAGTGATTTTTTGCTGAGGTTCGGTTCTAAAGAACCTAGTCCCCGTTGAGGTGGTCATAAAGACCCGATCTCTTTCAACCCTTACCCTCTCTCAAACGGTCACTTAGACCGAGTGAGCTTTCTCCTTAATCAAACGGGTCACTTAGACCCCGCAAGTACCACCACACCCTTGGTGTCTCTTGCTTTGATTACAAGTCTTTTGAGAACAAGAATGAAGAAGGAAGAAAGCGATCCAAGCAACAAGAGCACAAAGACCACGAACAAAAACACTCTCTCTAGTCACTAGGTGGTTGGAGTGAATTTGAGACTTAGAGAGGCTTTGATTCTTTTGAATTGTGTCTAGAAGTGAATGCACTAGCTCTTGTATTGAATGAGAACCTCAGAAAACTTGGATGCTTGGAGTGGAGGTGGTTGGGGGGTATTTATAGCCCTCAACCACCAAACAACTGTTGGGGGTGGCTGCTGTCGATGGGCGCACCGGACAGTCCGGTGCGCCAGCCACGTCACCCAACTGTTAGGGTATTGGAGCAGTCGACCGTTGGAGGCTTTGTCCTCTAGTGGCACCGAACAGTCCGGTGCGCCTCTGACCTCTATTCTGACTTCTGCCGCGCATTATTGCGTTGTCAGGGGCACTGTTGCAGTCGACCGTTGCGCTAGTAGCCATTACTCCGCTGGAGCACCGGACAGTCCGGTGATTTTTAGCGGAGTGCGCCTGGAGAAACCCGAGAGTGGCCAGTTGATTCTTGTACGGTCCTGGTGCACCGAACACTGTCCGGTGGCACTAGAGATGCCAACGGGTACAAACCCGCCGGGTTTTGCTATCCCAAACTCATACCCGTGAAAAATATTTACACCCATTAAAAAACCCGTACCCATGACGGGTTTGAAATTTTGCCCAAAACCGTACCCATCGGGTTTGCGGGTACCCACGGGTTACCCGCGGGTTTTTATCTCCAATATGCTTATTCTTTTTATAATCAATAAGTATCGTAATGATTAATGATATCATGGTCCAAAATTTATGTAATGAACAACGAGTTTATGATTTGGTATAAAAATATTAGTAGAGAGAATTAAATACAAATAATAAGTTGTATAATCAAATTACCTTGCACTAAGTTATACATCCACCACATATATAACGCTAGTAATAACTATAATAGCAAGCAAGCAACACTACCACCAACTACTTATACATTTACTATTCTATCTATTAAAACTCAGTGGGCATTTTCCTCCCTCGGAGCGGCCACGTCGCCCAAAGAAAGGGAGACATCCGATCTCAACGTAGCGTCGAATCTTCAGCGTCCGCATGAGCCCTGGTCGCTTCTCTCTCTTCCTCTCTCGTTCGCTTCGTTCTCCGCCTCTCCTGTCATTGCGAAGCCGCCTCTCGCCCTCTCTCGTCCTTGCGAGACCGCCTCCCAACATCGTCGTTGTCGTGGCCTGCCCATCCCGTGCCTCACTTCGTTCTCCGCCTCTCCTATCCTCAAGGGCGCCGTCCTCTCCTGTCCTTACGAAGCTACCGCCCAGCACTAGCGTTGGCCGTCGCAGCTCTCCTGTCCTCGCGGAGCCGCCGCCCAGCACCGACGTTGGCCGTCGCAGCTTACCTGTCCTCGCGGAGCCACCGCCCAACATCGGCGCCACCGTGGCCTACGCCGCCCGTACCCGTCTCTCTCCCGTACTCGCAAGGTCGTGGGCCACCACCGATGTCGCCGCGTCCAACACTCCTTTCGCTTGTATCGCTTCATCGTTCGGAGGACCTAGCATTCAGATCTATCACACGAGTTGCGATACCCGACCCACTGTTTGGGTAGCCGCCTCGATCTGTACAATGTCGCTGCTTCGATCTATACACCGCCGCCACCACTTCGATTTGTACACCGTCGCCGCGCCCTACACTTTGACGTCTCGAGAGGTATCATGAAGCGTTACTTTACCTGTAAGAATCCTCGCTGGATAGTTCTTGTAGATTGTTAGCATGCGAGCGGCTTTTCATATGTTTTTTCTTTTATTGAGGTGTTTGTTCAGTAGCATTCTGCTCTTAAAATGAGTACATCACTATCATGTGGGTAGCCTGGACCGTTGCTTTACTCCAACTTTGGCCTGCATGTATTTGTTCATATGTAACAACTCTTGGTTGATTTGTTGATTAGAGGTGTTGCATGCATTGGAACGAGGGAGGGAAAATTCCGCTAGAGGTCCTGCTAGCAGGATAACTGTTGTTCTATGGGATGGTTTAAATTGTCCCGCTAGCAGATCTTGAATTCAGGCCAGACACTCCATGGAGACCACTTTAGTGACGCTTGAAGTTTCATCATATATCTCTTTGTTTTTAGGTGAAGATCTCACCTGTTGATATCCATTCCCTTTGCTTCATCTATTTTATAGGATAGAGATTTGCCAATCCTACTGATGATGCCGGTGTATGGTGCTATTGAGGTGTTGCCATGGCACATAGTGTGCATTCAGATTAGTGCTCTTCACCAACTCAGTTCTTCTATATTTATGACAAGAGAAACATGAGTAACAAAAATGCCAGAAGTACATATCTGTACAATCAAATTTTAAGATCAAACTGAGTGTACTTGGTTGAGTAGTGTACCTACTTTCCTACACTACTTCAAACCATATTTGCTTTACTTTAAACATAGAACTGAAAATAAGTATCCGGAAATAACTATAGTATGTAAGGATCTATTACATTTCCATGCCAGTCTGGCGCAAGGATTCCTGCATATCAATGCAAAATGAGGTTAGAAATAACTATAGTATGTAAGGATCAATAATGATTTGTTTATCATTGTAGATATTTTTTGTCACCCGTTGATTTAAAATAATAGCTAATGTGGTTGAAGCAAACTCCCTCAACATGGATTAAGACAGCCCAGTAATTTACTAATACCATCTGCCGGCCAATTTTTTTTATGAATACCATTGGCTGTGATATTTCTCATCCTGACATTATAAGTTAATTTTGTACTTTTTTATGTCAGTCCCACAAGATCAGTGTTCAGTTGGATAACCTGTAGGAAATATTCCTGTGGTATATATGAACCTGAATGCCCTTACAGGATATTTGGATCCCTTTATTTTAGAGGAATTAGAATTCACTTAATAAAGTAACTAATTTAGCTTGGAATTGACATTCCACCACTTTCCAAAGTTCTGATATAAGCTTATCTCAAATTCATGGGGTGAGGGATGGAAAATGATTTTATGTATTGCTAGAATTTGTTTCTACTCTGTAACTTACAAGACAATCTTCAACTCACTCCTCTATAGTAAAAACGTAGCACATAAATATCTCTAACATTTTGTTAATAATAGTATATAAATATATTTTGCAGAAAACCAAATTAGCTTATTTGGTATATGTCTAAATTATTATTATTGAAATGAAATTCAATTCCAATGATCCAAACGAGGCGTTAACATAATATTTCTTGAACTTTTGTTTATG
Organism: Zea luxurians; assembly: GCA_029449295.1. NCBI lineage: Eukaryota > Viridiplantae > Streptophyta > Magnoliopsida > Poales > Poaceae > Zea > Zea luxurians. The sequence goes on along the minus strand of JAOPSE010000017.1, from coordinate 33,247,117 downwards.
TTATTCTGAATTCGAGAATATTTCTTGAAAAATGTTTTTGTTGTTTTGATGATCTGTCTATTAATGGCCATGGTTGTATTGAAATTATTTCTCTGTTGTAGCACGTGCACAGCGAACATCGGAGTGATCTCATTATTACTTCATCTTAGGCCCTGTTCCAATCTCGCGAGATAAACTTTAGCAGTTTTTTTTAGCTACTTTTAGTCATTTGTAATCTAAACAGGAGAGCTAATGGTAGTAATTGAAACTAAACTTTAGCACTTCAATTCATATAACTAAAGTTTAGCAGGAAGCTAAAGTTTATCCCGTGAGATTGAAACGGGGCCTTAGAAAGCTACGATAGACGCACGACATGGTGTTGGTGCTGAGATCCAAGTTATGGAATCATATGAGGTTGAAATCGATGGAAAAGTTGATAGAGCGCCCATAAGGGCGCCTTCTGTTCTAGTTTGATAAAAATTAGGAAGTAAATAAGTAGATAACAAGTTTGTTGTTCGTTTATAAAATAAAATGACAATATGTATTAGGTTTGGTCGGGTTTAAAAAACCCACGGGTTCACGGGTTTGGGTACTATAGAAACAAACCCGTACCCATAAACGCGTCGGGTATACATTTATGTCCATTAACAAACCTATGGGTATGAAAATTGACCTAAACTCGTACCCTAATGGGGTAAAAACCCATCGGGTTTCGGTACCCATTGCCATCTCTAGGTGGGACACCGGACAGTCCGGTGCGCCAGACCAGAGCACACTCGATTTCTTTGCTCATTTGAATTTGATCCCTAACTTTAATCAGAGGCGGAGCCAGGATTACAATATAAGAGGGGCCGACCAATTCATCACTACCATATGGTAAAAAATATTGTATGATGTTATTAATATTAAGCACTCGATATGAAATAAAAATTTTAATTCTTTATAAATTATCTTAGTCTATAAATTTATTTCTAGCTAATTGATATATTAAACTAAAGTTGTGTCACAGTAACAATACCAAAATAATAAAGTTAACCATATTTAGATCTAATTTTGTAGTTTATGCTGACTTCCGACTACAACATGTGGTTTTGGTGATTGACGTTGTTGGGCTGTTGGCGCTTATTTTGTTGTTTTGCGTGATTACCTTCTCTAGACTTTGGTTGTAGGGCTATGGCAGAGGCAAGTCAAGTGGTCGGTGGCAATCGATAGCTGCCCAGCTAGATGATAAGATAGATCATAAAGAGGTGAGGTTTAGATATCAACGTCTGCAAGCGAATTAGGTTTGACGTCTCATATCATCGATTGGTCATTCAACGAGTATTGTATCTTATATTCTATTTCTTTTAAACTTTAATTGACATACTACAACAGAGTTATGGATTATATATTACCAACCACTATATTAAACATTTAATAATTATGCTGCACAAAATCTAAATTATATATATATATATAGACTACACAAAAATTAAAGTATATACATCCGTGCGCGTCGCAGCCTTGGGCGGGGCCATGGCCCCTGCTGGCCCCCCTTGGCTCCGCCCCTGACTTTAATTTTTTATTGGTTTATGTTGAACCTTTATGCACCTGTAGAACATATAATTTAGAGCAAACTAGTTTGTCCAATATTTGTGTTGGGCATTCAACCACCAAAATTAATACTGGGAAAAGGTTAACCCTATTCACCTTTAAAAAATAGTGAACAATTTTTCTATACACTAATGCGATCAAGAAACGACAGTTGTGTGTATTGAACAACGAAGAAAGTAGCGATATTTACGCTTGAAAACCCGTTTTCGTGATTGCGTGCCCTTACAACACACACGCATACTAGTTATTATTTATTTGAATGAGGATGGAAAAAAGAGAGTACAAATAACTCCAAAATAACTCCAAGTGAATCTCTATATTCTTCCCTATCTATATAAATAGAGTTTTTTTTTAAAAAAAACTTCCAAAAGTTTATCTAAATGGCTATCAAAATGTAGCCATCTTATATTCTTAATTTCTCGTAAGTTAAATATAGAAAATGTGAATGGCTCTTTAGGCTAGCTCCAGCAAAAGCCTTTAAAGGGTCCTCTACCCTAAATATAAAGGATCAAACGGTCCTCTACGCTCTCCAGCAGCATCTTCTAAACGGTTCTCTAAATTTAGAGGATGCTGTTGGATTATCTATATATAGAGTTTCTCTAAACCACCATCTATCCATTTAAATACTTTAAATAACCGGTTTAGCAAAACTAAAATATAAATAATATATTTGAGATTATGACAAATACGTATGTACAAAAAAAAAATAAAAATAAAAAATATCTCTAATATAGGTATTTGAGTATAGATGACATGATTTAGAGGACGTTGTTAGAGGGGAAGGAGATATAAAGGATGAAACCTTTTAGAAGATACTGTAGATAACAGATATAAATGATGGATATAGAGGTACTTGCTGGAGCTAGCCTTAGAGTATAAATAAGATATGAAAAGACAGTTGAAGATTAAAAAGATATAGAAAATATTTTTATGTAAACTACTATCCTAATGATAATTAAAATCGTGGAATTTAGAAAGGCTACCGGAGATGTTCTAAGAAACAATTATATTTTAGGACGGAGAAAGGTTTTGTAACTTTTATTCCGCTAGGGCTTTGTTCTTGTTTGCCGCCGCCCTCAGTCCCCAGTTCCCCACATGGCCGCCGCCTGCCTTCGCCGCCTCCACCGCATCCCTCATCCTGTCCTTAAGCTCGCCGCAGCCACTCACTGGCCCTTGCCATTCCCCGGTGCCAAGTTGGCTCTGGTCACACAGTCGTGCCCATCCGCCGACCGCGTCGAAGTACCGCTGAGCGCCCGCTGCCCCGGTGAGTGTCATTTCCATCCCGTCGAGAACACGGGACCCTGTTGCTAATGCCAATTTGCTTAAGCACGGTCAGAGATTTCATTAGCGTCTACTGCTGTGTGTGCTATTCTTAATTTGAAATGTGAAGTTTACAGTTGCACTTAGCTAGCTTGTGCCCATGACCGCACCCCCACAAGATTTTTGCTTGTATAAGATGGCAGTTATTTTCTCAGGTAGCCAGTTTTGATATCGGACCATAAAAACATCTTTCATTTCTGCGATGTGATATAACATTTTCAATTTCATGGACTGTGTTCTCAAATCAAACATAACTATTCTGCTTGTTCTTCGCAAATTCATAAGTAGGCTGCTGAAAGCAGTAACGAATCGACTTTTCCCCTTCCGCTTCTGAACCATGCTCTGTCTGTTATAAATTTTCCAGTGCAATTAAGAGTGATACTGCTTCAGTTTCCAATTGCAAATTGCTCATAAAAAGTGCATGGTTTTGCCTTAGGTTTTGCAAGTAATGGTAACTTCAAACATCGATGGCATCACAAGCTGGGTTCATCAGTTGGTGCTGTACTGATTGGACACGCAGGTATATTTTCTGGACCACTTCTGGTTACATATTTTATTATTTTGTACTACCTTCATTTTTTATTTGACGCCGGCTAATGCAACTTTACACTAAAAAGCGCCAAATAAAAAAAATCGGAGGGAGTATTTCAGTCACTCTTCAAGTTTGTGCATTCCGATTGTGCCCCACATGCACATTTCTTGTATCACAATTCCAAAAGTTTGAGTACAAGGTATTTGCCGATGATGACAGTTGACTTGTGTCAGTTATTTTATTGTGTAGCTACATCATGTTTGTTTGAGCCAAAGCTTTTGGAATTTTTTGGCTGCTGGTAAAAGCCCTCTTTTGAAATTGTCTTTGTGGATAAGCTTTTGGATGACTGAAATGTACAATAAATATAGTGCCCCTCAAAACAACATCACCTGAAGCTAGCAAAAGTCCCTGAAAGCAAAAATGATTGCATATAACGTTTCAGATGTATTGCCCTGAGTCTCTTTACCGGTATATATAGAGTACAAAGACTTGGGGGGGGGGGCAAAACACATCTCTAGATACATATGGTAATACCATATTGCAATCCTAACCACTAAATATAGTCTAACATTCCCTGTAGTTGTAGCAGGAGTATCACATATGATCATACCAGAGAAGTCAAAGACTAACATTCCCTGCAGCCATAGTGACGTCACAATGTAGATGTTGAGACTGGAGATCGACAAGTAGCCAATGTGGACGATAGCCCTTTTTGTTACTGAATTAGCCGCGGTCGATGTGGATGTGATCGAAGCCGTGGAAGGAGGAAAAGTCCGAAGCTTCAATAGAGGCACATGACTGGCTTCTAGCCAATGACCGTAGCATGATGATGAACTGACTGAATGGCGAAAGTAGATGGGGCTACTTGGATGTATCAACAGATGCTCACATGTCATCCATTAGTAATATTGACGGGGATGACCCGTGTTGCACAGGATAAAACTAGACCTACATTGATTAGATTGGGGGCTACAATATATAGACATAAGCCTAGGGTATCAGCTAAGTAAAAGGCCTCACGGGCCTGGCTCTAGGCCCATACATACAGATAGAGCTAATACAATCTAATACCCCTTGCAATCGAAACTCTAGCCACGACAGATGTTAAGGCTGGATCAAAACTCTATAAATACTGAGGAGGGCAGACCCTTGGTGAAGATGTCGGCAAACTGCGAGGTCGTCGGGACATGGAGGACACGAACATCGCCGATGGCAACTCACCCACGGACGAAGTGGAGATTAATCTCGACATGCTTTGTGCGCTGTGGCCGAACTGGGTTGACGGGGAGGTATACGACGTTGACGTTGTCGCAATAGACGAGGGCGCTTCAGATGAGGGGAATGTGAAGTTCTCGTAGGAGCTGCCGGAGCCAACTGGCTTTAGCCACATCGTTGTTCACAGCTCGATACTCAGCCTCGACGCTTGAGCGGGAAACGATAGGCTGGTGTTTCGATGACCAGGAGATGAGGTTGTCACTAAGGAACACAACATAGCGGGAGGTGGACCTGCGTGTGTGCAGGCAACCTGTCCAGGAAACATCGGTGTTGATGACAAGCTTACTGGAAGAGGAACGTCGAAGTAGAAGCCCATAGTCAAGGGTGCTGTGAAGATATAAGAGGATTCACTTCATGGCGGTCATATGGGGCTCCCATGGATCATGCATTTGAAGACAAATATGCTGAATCGCATAGGAGATGTCTAGCCTAGTGAAGGTAAGGTACTGGAGTGCTCCTGCAAACTTTGGTGGGGTCATTGATCGAGACACAGTCACCAAAGGGACCTTTGCCTGTGTATCCACAAGAGTGGCACACGACCTACAGTTCAGCATGCCAACACGCTCAAGGACATCTAGAGTGTATTGGTGCTCGGCTATTGAAGGAACAAACCGGCTGAGCGTGTGAGAGCACCTAGAGGGGGGGGGGTGAATAGGTGATCCTGTGAAACTTAAACTTATAGCCACAAAAACTTGTTAAGTGTTAGCACAATAATCGCCAAGTGGCTAGAGAGGAGTCTCAACAAAACACAATGCCACAAGAGATCAAACACAGAGATGACACAGTGGTTTATCCCGTGGTTCGGCCAAGACCAACGCTTGCCTACTCCACGTTGTGGCGTCCCAACGGACGAGGGTTGCAATCAACCCCTCTCAAGCGGTCCAAAGACCAACTTGAATACCACGGTGTTTTGTTTTGCCTTTCAATATCCCGTTTGCGAGGAATCTCCACAACTTGGAGCCTCTCGCCCTTACACTTGAGATTCACAAGAAATTCAGAGTAAGGGAGGAAAGCAACACACACAAATCCACAGCAAAATGCGCACACACACGGCCAAGAATCGAGCTCAAAGGACTATCTCAAAGTTCTCACTAGAACGGAGCTCGAATCACTGAGAATGACAAACAAATGCGCAAAGACTGAGTGTGGATGATCAAGAATGCTCTAAGGTTGCTTGCTTATCTCCTCCATGCGCCTAGGGGTCCCTTTTATAGCCCCAAGGCAGCTAGGAGCCGTTGAGAGCAAATCTGGAAGGCCAATCTTGCCTTCTGTCGTCGGGTGCACCGGACAGTCCGGTGCACACCGGACACTGTCCGGTGCCCGATTTCCTTCCTAAAATGGCGCTGCCGACCGTTGTAGATCTGGGAGCCGTTGGCGCACCGGACAAGTCCGGTGCACACCGGACAGTCCGGTGCCCCCTTCCGACCGTTGGCCCGGCCACGTGTCGCGCGCAGATTCCGCGGCCGACCGTTGGCCCGGCCGACCGTTGGCTCACCGGACAGTCCGGTGCACACCGGACAGTCCGGTGAATTTTAGCCGTACGCCGTCGGCGAATTCCCGAGAGCGGCTACTTCACGCCGAGCCAGCCTGGCGCACCGGACACTGTCCGGTGCACCACCGGACAGTCCGGTGCTCCAGACTGAGCAGAGTCTTGGCTGCTCGAGCCATCTCTTCTCCAACTTGATTTTTTTCTGTTTCCAGCACTTAGACACAATACATTAGTCCATAAAACAATGTACTAAGTCTGAGAAACATACCTTTATCCTTGATTTGTACTTTGTCCACCATTTTACAATTAGGCACCTGTGTTGGGCACTAAATCACCAAAATACTTAGAAATGGCCCAAGGGCACATTTCCCTTTCAATCTCCCCCTTTTTGGTGATTTATGCCAACACAACATAAAGCAAGTAGAACAAGTACAAAAACACTTCAAATAAGAACTCAAATTATTTTGATTCAATTTTGACATATATGGATCACTCTATGCCACCACTTGGTTTGTTTTTGCAAATCAAACTCAAATCTCTATCTCTAAGTCAAACACACATGTTGAAACATAAAGAGAGTCATTCCAAAAGAGATTGATCAAAGATTTCAAAAACTCCCCCTTTTTCCCATAATCAATACTTCTCCCCACAAGAAGCCAACTTTTGATAAGAGGGACAACAAAAGAGTTTTGACAAACCAAACCAAAAGCTCTATTCTACTATTTTCAAAATCTCTCAAGTGGTAGCTGATCCATTTATCGCTTTGGCCTTTATTTTCTCCCCCTTTGGCATCAAACACCAAAACGGGATCAATCTTGGCTCTATAACCCCATTGCCTCACCAAAATCTTCAATTAAGAGCAAATGGCAATAAGAGTTCATGAGATGAACTTGGAATAAGTTACCCTCTCATCGGAGTGCAGTGGAAGTCTTTCATGGTCCAAGTCCACCTTTTCCCTTTCAATTCTCCTTTGAGACTAAAACAAGCAAACTCAAGCATATGGTTAGTCTCAAAGGGTCAAGTTGTAACACATCTCCCCCTAAAACTGTGCATCATTTTGCCACGGACTTGTGAGGTCCAGGGAGTGTTTGTACAACTTGAGCACCACAATAAGCAACAAAATGCAGAATAAACATGATCAAGGGCATAAACACATATATGCTACAATTCAATCCAAGTTCCGCGAATCTAAGATATTTAGCTCACTACGCAGCCTGCAAAAGGTCTTCTCATCTAGAGGCTTGGTAAAGATATCGGCTAGCTGGTTCTCGGTGCTAACATGAAACACTTCGATATCTCCCTTTTGCTGGTGGTCTCTCAAAAAGTGATGCCGGATGTCAATGTGCTTTGTGCGGCTGTGCTCAACAGGATTTTCCGCTATTCGGATAGCACTCTCATTGTCACATAGGAGTGGGACTTTGCTCAGATTGTAGCCAAAGTCCCTGAGGGTTTGCCTCATCCAAAGTAGTTGCGCACAACACTGTCCTGCGGCAACGTACTCGGCCTCAGCGGTGGATAGGGCAACGGAGGTTTGTTTCTTAGAGTTCCATGACACCAGGGACCTTCCTAAGAATTGGCACGTCCCCGATGTACTCTTCCTATCGACCTTACATCCAGCATAGTCGGAATCTGAGTACCCAATCAAGTCAAAGTTAGACCCCTTTGGATACCAGATCCCGAAGCAAGGTGTAGCGACTAAATATCGAAGAATTCGCTTCACAGCCACTAAGTGACACTCCTTCGGATCGGATTGAAATCTAGCACACATGCATACGCTAAGCATAATATCCGGTCTACTAGCACATAAATAAAGCAAGGAACCTATCATGGACCGGTATGCTTTTTGATCAACGGACTTACCTCCTTTGTTGAGGTCGGTGTGTCCGTCGGTTCCCATTGGTGTCTTTGCGGGCTTGGCGTCCTTCATCCCAAACCTCTTTAGCAAATCTTGTGTGTACTTTGTTTGGGAGATGAAGGTGCCTTCCTTGAGTTGCTTCACTTGGAACCCAAGGAAGTAGGTCAACTCGCCCATCATCGACATCTCGAATTTCTGCGTCATTACCCTGCTAAACTCTTCACAAGACTTTTGGTTAGTGGAACCAAATATTATGTCGTCGACATAAATTTGACACACAAAAAGATCACCATCGCAAGTCTTAGTAAAAAGAGTTGGATCGGCTTTCCCAACCTTGAAAGCATTAGCAATTAAAAAGTCTCTAAGGCATTCATACCATGCTCTTGGGGCTTGCTTAAGTCCATAGAGCGTCTTAGAGAGCTTACACACATGGTCGGGGTACCGTTCATCCTCGAAGCCAGGGGGCTGCTCCACGTACACCTCCTCTTTGATCGGCCCGTTGAGGAAAGCGCTCTTCACATCCATTTGGTACAACCTGAAAGAATGGTGAGCGGCATATGCTAGCAAGATACGAATTGATTCTAGCCTAGCCACAGGAGCAAAAGTCTCCTCAAAGTCCAAACCTGCGACTTGGGCATAACCTTTTGCCACAAGTCGAGCCTTGTTCCTCGTCACCACCCCGTGCTCGTCCTGTTTGTTGCGGAACACCCACTTGGTTCCCACAACATTTTGCTTGGGACGAGGCACCAGTGTCCAAACTTCATTGCGCTTGAAGTTGTTGAGTTCCTCCTGCATGGCCAATACCCAATCCGGATCTAGCAAGGCCTCCTCTACCCTGAAAGGCTCAATAGAAGAGATAAAGGAGTAATGCTCACAAAAATTAACTAATCGAGATCGAGTAGTTACTCCCTTGCTAATGTCACCCAAAATTTGGTCGACGGGATGATCCCTTTGAATCACCGCTCGAACTTGGGTTGGAGGTGCCGGTTGCTCTTCTTCCTCCATCACGTGATCATCTTGTGCTCCCCCTTGATCACACGCCTCCTTTTGATGAACCTGTTCATCGTCTTGAGTTGGGGGATGCACCGTTGTTGAGGGAGAAGTTTGATCTCGTTCATCTTGTTCCTGTGGCCGCACTTCTCCAATCGCCATGGTTCGTATAGCGGCCGTCGGAACATCTTCTTCATCTACATCATCACAATCAACAACTTGCTCTCTTGGAGAGCCATTAGTCTCATCAAATACAACGTCGCTAGAGACTTCAACCAAACCCGATGATTTGTTGAAGACCCTATACGCCTTTGTATTTGAATCATAACCTAATAAAAACCCTTCTACAGCTTTGGGAGCAAATTTAGAATTTCTACCCTTCTTCACTAGAATGTAGCACCTGCTCCCAAATACACGAAAGTAAGATACATTGGGTTTGTTACCGGTTAGTAGCTCATACGACGTCTTCTTGAGGAGGCGGTGAAGGTAGACCCTGTTGATGGCGTGGCAAGCCGTGTTCACGGCTTCCGACCAAAAGCACTCGGGGGTCTTGAATTCTCCAAGCATAGTCCTTGCCATATCTATGAGCGTCCTGTTCTTCCTCTCTACCACACCATTTTGCTGAGGTGTGTAGGGAGCGGAGAACTTGTGCTTGATCCCTTCCTCCTCAAGAAACTCCTCCACTTGAAGGTTCTTGAATTCGGACCCGTTGTCGCTCCTTATCTTCTTCACCTTGAGCTCAAACTCATTTTGAGCTCTCCTTAGGAAGCGCTTGAGGGTCCCTTGGGTTTCAGACTTATCCTGTAAAAAGAACACCCAAGTGAAGCGGGAAAAGTCATCAACAATAACTAGACCATACTTACTTTCTCCTATGCTTAGATAGGCGACGGGTCCGAAGAGGTCCATATGCAGCAGCTCCAGAGGTCTTGACGTGGTCATCACATTCTTGCTGTGATGTGCTCCTCCCACTTGTTTACCTGCTTGACAAGCTGCACAAGGTCTATCTTTTTCGAAATAAACATTGGTTAGACCTATCACGTGTTCTCCCTTTAGAAGCTTGTGGAGGTTCTTCATCCCCACATGTGCTAAGCGGCGATGCCACAGCCAGCCCATGCAAGTCTTAGCCATTAAGCATGCATCTAGACCGTCCTCTTCTTTTGCAAAATCAACTAAGTAAAGCTTGCCGTCTAGTACACCCTTAAAGGCTAGTGAACCATCACTTCTTCTAATGACAGACACATCTACATTTGTAAAAAGACAATTATATCCCATATTGCATAGTTGACTAACAGATAGCAAATTGTAACCAAGAGACTCAACTAAAAACACATTGGAGATTGAATGTTCATTAGAAATTGCAATTTTACCTAACCCTTTTACCTTGCCTTGATTCCCATCACCGAATATAATTGAATCTTGGGAATCCTTATTTTTGACGTAGGAGGTGAACATCTTCTTCTCCCCCGTCATATGGTTTGTGCATCCGCTGTCGATAATCCAGCTTGAACCCCCGGATGCATAAACCTGCAAGGCAAATTTAGGCTTGGGTCTTAGGTACCCAACTCATGTTGGGTCCTATAAGGTTAGTGCAAATATCCTTAGGGACCCAAATGCAAGTTTTGTCTCCCTTGCATTTTGCCCCTAACTTCCTAGCAACTATTTTCCTATCCTTTCTACAAATAGCAAAGGAAGCATTTAAAGCACAATAAATTGTAGAAGGTTCATTCACTACTTTCCTAGGAGCATGAATAATATTCTTTCCAGGCACATGATGAATAGCATTTCTCCTAGACATATTTCTACCATGCATATAGGAAGAACTAGAAGCAAACATGGCATGAGAGTCAAAATCATTATAAGCATTATAACTCCTATAAGCATTTCTAGTTTGTCTCTTATCATGATACATAAAAGCATGGTTCTTTTTAGTACTACTAACCATAGGAGCCTTCCCTTTCTCCTTGGCGGAGATAGGAGCCTTATGGCTTGTCAAGTCCTTGGCTTCCCTCTTGTAGCCAAGTCCATCCTTAATTGAGGGGTGTCTACCGATCGTGTAGGCATCCCTAGCAAATTTTAGTTTATCAAATTCATTCTTGCTAGTCTTAAGTTGGGCACTAAGACTAGCCACTTCATCATTTAGTTTTGAAATTGAAACTAAGTGTTCACAACAAGCATTAATATCAACATCCTTACACTTAGTGCAAATTTCAACATGTTCAACACAAGAGTTAGATTTACTTGCTACTTCTAGCTTAGCATTTAAATCATTAATTTCACCTTTTAAAGAAGAAATGGTTTCGTTACAAGTAGAAAGTTCACAAGAAAGCATTCCATTTCTTTTAACTTCTAGAGCAAGTGAATTTTGTGCACTAACAAATTTATCATGCTCTTCATATAAAAGATCTTGTTTCTCTAAGATTCTATCCTTTTTATTCAAGGCATCAATCAATTCATTAATCTTAGCTATCTTAGTTCTATCCAATCCCTTGAATAAACTGGAGTAATCTATTTCATCCTCACTAGACTCATCATCACTAGAAGAATCATAAGTATTAGCATTATGATTGATTACCTTCTTCTCCCTTGCCATGAGGCAAGTGTGATGCTCGTTTGGGAAGAGGACCGATTTGTTGAAGGCAGTGGCGGCGGGTCCTTCGTCGTCGGAGTCGGACGAAGAGCAATCCGAATCCCACTCCTTTCCAAGGTGTGCTTCGCCTTTGGCCTTCTTGTAAACCTTCTTGTTCTCTCTCTTCCCATTTTTCCCTTGCTCCTGGTCACTATCATTTTCGGGACAGTTAGCAATAAAATGACCAACCTTACCACATTTGAAGCATGAGCGCTTCCCCTTTGTCTTGGTCTTCCTTGGTTGCCCCTTGCGACCATTTAGCGCCGTCTTGAATCTCTTGATGATGAGAGCCATCTCTTCATCATTGAGCCCGGCCGCCTCAACTTGCGCCACCTTGCTGGGTAGCGGCTCCTTGCTCCTTGTTGCCTTGAGAGCGATGGGTTGAGTCTCGTGGATTGGACCGTTCAACGCGTCGTCGACGTATCTTGCCTCCTTGATCATCATCCGCCCGCTTACGAATTTTCCGAGTACCTCCTCGGGCGTCATCATAGTGTACCTGGGATTCTCACGAATATTGTTCACGAGATGAGGATCAAGAACGGTAAAGGACCTTAGCATTAGGCGGACGACGTCGTGGTCCGTCCATCGCGTGCTTCCGTAGTTCCTTATTTTGTTGATGAGGGTCTTGAGCCGGTTGTACGTTTGGGTTGGCTCCTCTCCCCTTATCATGGCGAATCGTCCAAGCTCGCCCTCCACCAACTCCATTTTGGTGAGCATGGTGATGTCATTCCCCTCGTGAGAGATCTTGAGGGTGTCCCATATTTGCTTGGCATTGTCCAAGCCACTCACCTTGTTGTACTCTTCCCTGCACAAGGACGCTAAGAGAACAGTAGTAGCTTGTGCATTTCTATGGATTTGTTCATTTATGAGCATAGAGTTATCCGAGCTATCAAACTTCATTCCATTCTCTACAATCTCCCAAATGCTTGGATGGAGAGAGAATAAGTGACTACGCATTTTGTGACTCCAAAATCCGTAGTCCTCCCCATCGAAGTGTGGAGGTTTGCCAAGAGGGATGGAAAGCAAATGCGAATTCGAACTATGTTGAATACGAGAATAATCAAATGAAAAGTTCGAATTGACCGTCTTTTTGTAGTCGTTGTCGTCGTCCTTTTGGGAAGAGGAAGATTCGTCGCTGTCGTAGTAGATGATCTCCTTGATGCGTTTTGTCTTCTTCTTCTTCCCTTCTTTGCGTCTGTGCCCCGAGCCCGAGTCGGTAGTCTTGTCGTCCTTTGGCTCGTTGACGAAGGACTCCTCCTTGTCGTTGATCACGATTCCCTTCCCCTTAGGATCCATCTCTTCGGGCGGTTAGTCCCTTTCTTGAAGAGATCGACTTTGATACCAATTGAGAGCACCTAGAGGGGGGGTGAATAGGTGATCCTGTGAAACTTAAACTTATAGCCACAAAAACTTGTTAAGTGTTAGCACAATAATCGCCAAGTGGCTAGAGAGGAGTCTCAACAAAACACAATGCCACAAGAGATCAAACACAGAGATGACACAGTGGTTTATCCCGTGGTTCGGCCAAGACCAACGCTTGCCTACTCCACGTTGTGGCGTCCCAACGGACGAGGGTTGCAATCAACCCCTCTCAAGCGGTCCAAAGACCAACTTGAATACCACGGTGTTTTGTTTTGCCTTTCAATATCCCGTTTGCGAGGAATCTCCACAACTTGGAGCCTCTCGCCCTTACACTTGAGATTCACAAGAAATTCAGAGTAAGGGAGGAAAGCAACACACACAAATCCACAGCAAAATGCGCACACACACGGCCAAGAATCGAGCTCAAAGGACTATCTCAAAGTTCTCACTAGAACGGAGCTCGAATCACTGAGAATGACAAACAAATGCGCAAAGACTGAGTGTGGATGATCAAGAATGCTCTAAGGTTGCTTGGTTATCTCCTCCATGCGCCTAGGGGTCCCTTTTATAGCCCCAAGGCAGCTAGGAGCCGTTGAGAGCAAATCTGGAAGGCCAATCTTGCCTTCTGTCGTCAGGTGCACCGGACAGTCCGGTGCACACCGGACACTGTCCGGTGCCCGATTTCCTTCCTAAAATGGCGCTGCCGACCGTTGTGCACACCGGACAGTCCGGTGCCCCCTTCCGACCGTTGGCCCGGCCACGTGTCGCGCGCAGATTCCGCGGTCGACCGTTGGCCCGGCCGACCGTTGGCTCACCGGACAGTCCGGTGCACACCGGACAGTCCGGTGAATTTTAGCCGTACGCCGTCGGCGAATTCCCGAGAGCGGCTACTTCACGCCGAGCCAGCCTGGCGCACCGGACACTGTCCGGTGCACCACCGGACAGTCCGGTGCTCCAGACTGAGCAGAGTCTTGGCTGCTCGAGCCATCTCTTCTCCAACTTGATTTTTTTCTGTTTCCAGCACTTAGACACAATACATTAGTCCATAAAACAATGTACTAAGTCTGAGAAACATACCTTTATCCTTGATTTGTACTTTGTCCACCATTTTACAATTAGGCACCTGTGTTGGGCACTAAATCACCAAAATACTTAGAAATGGCCCAAGGGCACATTTCCCTTTCAGCGTGTCTCGACAATAATCCCCAGTGTCGGTGTTTGGACTAACAGTCCTAACCAACTAGTAAAATGATGCCTCATGCCCAGAATCTAGATGGTGTGCGAGTTGACACAAGCGATTATCCTGGTTCGGGCAATGCAAGGCCTTACTTCCAGCAGAGGGGGATGATGCTTATATTACTCGCACCGATGTGCCTGCAGTAGGGATCACAAGCACGGCGGGAGAGGGGAAGTCCATAGGACTGATTGAGGCAAGTGCCAATACCGAAAGACTTGGAGGAAAACTACTGAGTGTTCGTTTGCCCCTTGGAGGAGCTACGACTGCCCTATTTATACACCTAGGAGATGTACGCTGTTTGAACCAGGGGCCGTCGTGTGCCCAGGGGAGAAGTCTTGGCGTCCTGTGGGTGATATGACCTTGCGTTGCGCTGTTGACTTGAGCTTGCTGTTTTCCTGCTGAGAGCCGAGGCCGAGGGCGAGGGGTTGGCTCTACGGCCGAGCCCCCAGGGGAAGGGATGCCCATACTGTAGTTGTTGTAACAGGGCTTCGGTATGGGTAAAAAGCCTGCTTACGGGATGCGTCAGCGTCCCTGTGCTGGGTGACGTTGGGATTCCTTCGCTGCGGATATCGAGGTCAGAGCCCTGCTCGGGCGAGGCGGAAGTCTTCCCGAGGCGACGATCGAGCTTTCCCTGACGTGCGCAAAAGTCGCAGCCAAAACTAAACCAAACACACCCTAACACTAACAACCTCTCCAGACCAGCTTTTGGCTTTTAAGACTAACATAACTTTTTGCAGCGAGAGCCACCTTCATGCCCTCCAGAAGCCAAATAAAGGATGAAAGCGACAATAGTGTACTAGGAATTTCAATGTGAATTTTGCACCCATTTGACATAACAAAGTTAAGGCACATATTTTTTTCCCGAACGCGCAGGAGAACTGCATATCTTTATAGATAATAGAGAAAACATGCCTTAAAAAAACAAAACCGCACGGACACACAATGCACTACAACCAACCAGGGACTACCTGGGTGCCATGAGGGTGTCAGCTAAAGCAAAACTACCTAGTTGCTTAGCTCCAGCCATCACCCAACAAGAGAGAGCTCATCAAGGAAGTTTCTAAGCACCAAGTTAATAGAGGGGGAGATCTTATCAAAAACCACTATTCTGCTGCAACCAGAGAAACCAAGCGCCAAGCATGATGACACTGTTTACACCCTTCTTGTCTTTGTGGACCTTAGAGCATACTTCACCCCACCAATTAGCAAAGGAGGAGTCAACCGAACCCGGAATGAGATGTCCTAACCCGAAGGGAGACAAAATGCTGAACCAAAGCTGTCGAGCAAAGACACACGAAGTCAAGAGGTGTTGTATTGTCTCATCATCTTGATCACATAGAGTGCGAGCCTCAGGGTGCGGCAGACCATTCTTGTGCTGTCTATCCACAGTCCAACATTTGTCCTTCATGGCCAACCAAAGAAACATCTTGCATTTTGGAGGGGCCCACGATTTTCATAATCTCTTCCATGGTTCAAACGTGATGGAGCCTATAAATAAGAGCTTGTAGCAGGAAGCAGAAGAGAAACAGCCAGAGCCCTCATGCCTCCGTTCATGCTTATCGTCATCATCATTCGGGCCACCTCCTCCAAAAAATCCAACAAAATTAGGTATTGCTGAATATCAATAAGAGAAAGCGGCGACCTGATGTCCATCACCCAAGATCTCTCCACAAGAGCCTCTGCAACAGTTCGGGATTTAATAGTTTTTTTGTCAACTTTACAGAACACTTCCTGGGCCAGAATCAAAATAGAATTCTCATTCAGCTACCTATCAGTCCAGAGTCTTGTATTGTTGCCACTTCCCACCCTAGTGACAGCCGAGCAATCGAAAAAGACCTTGACATGTGACTGAATGGGGAGGTCCAGGCCAGACCACGGTCTTTGCTGATCCGTTTTCTGAAGCCACAACCAGCGCATTTGCAATGCCCAACCCTTATACATTAAGTTGGGGATCCCTAGACCCCCAGACTTGGGACCAGTGAACTTCTCCCAAGTCACTAAACAATTTCATCCATTCACCTCCTTTCTGCTCTTCCAAAGAAAAGCCATTCAAATCTTATCAATAGACTTAATTACCCATTTGGGGACACACAAGGCAATGAGAAGATAGACTGGGATGGTAGAAAGAACTAACCAGACTAGAGCAGTTCTCCCAGCAAGGTTAAGAAGGGAAGCCTTCCAACTAGGCAACCGGTCTGCAATCTTTTCAACCCAAAACCAGAGATGATCAGTCCTCCTCTATTTTTATCTTTGCTAGGGCACCGAAATCTTGCTTGGATTGATCAATGAAACAACTTGATACCTTCATGAATAGTCATATCTGATGTTTGTGTGCACTGCATCAAGCTATTTTTTCCATGCTGAGCTTCACAGCTTCTCCATTTATTTTTCTTCTTTTTGTCGTTGCTTTATAAAACTTGTTTGACCCTTGGGTCAGCCTTTACCATTTGTTAGCTTTGTTATTACCTATCTGCATGTGTGACAACCTTACACATCCATAAGTTGACTTACCTGCATACGTTCCACTTTGTGTTTTGATGTTTTAAAGAACATTACTGTTTTAGTTTAAGGGAATTATAAAGTTAATTTCATATTATTGTTTGCAGTACTAATTTAAATTTTATTGCAGCCTTTTTTCTTGGTTTGAGCAATGGCTCTGCATTTGCCCAGGAAGATTCAGTTAGCCCAGCTGCAGCTAGTGAGCATGCTGAGGGAAATGCTCCTGGTTTACAACCGATTGAAGATGGATCAGTGGTCTCAAACGAACACACGGTCAAATGGAGAATTTACACTGATAATGCGCGGGAGTTTTTCCAGAAAGCAAGTAACACATTATCCCTAGCTTGGTTTCAGACAACTTTTGGGATCTGTGATGTTTCTGAGAGAAACTACCTTTTTATAGGTTGTACATTTTTTTTTCTGAAATTGTTTTACATACGAACAATGCAGAAGTCAAACTATTGAACACTACCCTAGTTTTCCTGTACTCATCTGGTTTTCTGAACCTTGTCAGTGCATGCTTTGTATTGGAAATTAAGAGCATAAACCTTCAGTTTCACCATCGGGGGTTATTTGCTGTTATGTGATATTGCTGTAATATCAAGCCATCTACCATAATGCTGTGGACAATTATTTATACAAATCCGTTCAGTAATTTTTAATAAGTAAATATTACACAACTTATGCATCTACAGACTTATGACATGGTTCACATTCATACTTACCTTTTTATCTCTGCAAATGAACTTTAGAATTTGGCTTGCTATACTTGCTACAAATTTCATAGGGTCAGCGAGACATGTTTAAGCCCGTTCCATTGAAAGAACTGTTATGAACTGCATTTCCCTTGTTTCACTACCTACGTAGTTATTATCTTGGAATTGAACTATGGAAATAAAACTTGGACTATATTTCTGTAATCAAATATTTTTATGACAGGTTGAGGAAATAGAAGCTGTGATTTTGATGTTGCATTGTCTGTCTATTTTGTAGAGACGATTGGATGAGGCTGAGAAGTTATTCCAGGCAGCCCTACTAGAAGCTAAGGAAGGATTTGGACTTAGAGATCCACATGTCGCGTCAGCCCTTAACAATCTGGTAATTAATAGTTTTATTATGTTCTGGAAACAGAAGTGCACTGAGCTGTTGTTAATCTTTCAGGCCGATCTGCAGTATTTATGATGAATCTGTAATCAAGCTGTCTGATATTATTGTTCATTTACCTGACAGATATGACTCATAAAAAACCATGATTCAGCTGATTTTGATAAATTTTCTGAGTTTATATGCTTTACCATAGTTCTGTTTTTCAATTTGTATAACGAGTTCATTATTTTTTTCTCATCTGCTGTTATATGTTCAATCAAGCCCTTGGAGTACTGTTTTATTCTGCCAGCCTTTATTTTATCCATTGCATCTAAAGATGCCCAAACGGGTGGCCCAGCCCGACCTGGCACGGGCCCGCTAGGCCCAACTAGTAATCGGGCTGTGCCGGAGCGGCCCGCGTGCCGAAGCCCCAGCCTAGGCACGACACGTCGGCTTGCTGACCGTGTCGGCCCGGCTCGTTAGCCCGTCAGACCATTTGGTTAAACTAATGAAAAATAACAAAAAACGCTTCCGGAGGGGGCTCGAACCCACACGCTTCTGGAGGAAGGGCGGGAGACACTGGCCGAAACTAACTAACCAATAGAACGCTCTTTGAGTTGTGAAAAATAGCGAATATAAATTGTAAATATATATATATATATATATACTACTTTTTGTAAAATAAAAAAATATAATCGTGCCGGGCGGCACTACGAACCAAGTTAGCGGCCCAGGAATGGCACGACCCTTGTGCCGGGCCAGCCCAGACACTATTAAATGGGTCATGCCTTGGGCCGGCCCATCAGGCATGGCCCATTTGGCCATCTATAACTGCATCAATGGCCACACAATTGGGCAAGCTTACAAGTTTGAACTACGAGTTTAACTGGATTTGTTTGCCAGCCATAAACTGCTCCTATCGTTAGTCTCAGATTAAATGAATGGCATTCATTTAACATTTTTTCTTCCTGAACTTTGCAGGCAGAATTTTATTAAATGAATGGCATTCATTTAACATTTTTTCTTCCTGAACTTTGCAGGCAGAATTTTATAGGCTAAAGAAAGAGCATGTGAAAGCTGAACTACTATATTTGGAAGCAATTGAGATCCTGGAGGAATCATTTGGATCTGATGATATACGGTACATTACAAACTTCAATTTTTTCTGCGCCATCATGTAGAGTGTCAATTTATTGCAGATAACCAGTATTTGTTTTGAGTTAAGTGTCAAATTTTCTGTATTCAGAGTTTACCTGCCACTGTAGCGAGAGTTTACCAACTGCTGTAGTACCACTCCACTTGATTGCAGGCAATAATCTTATTTGATCAGTGAGAGTATTTGAACTGGTTACCACTTTGGATATGTTTGATGAGCTGTCAACTATCATGGACTATTATGTTATTTGGTTGCTGGTACCTGGTAAAAATTGAGGAACCTAAGAGGAATTAGACTGGGATTAGCAAGGAATTTTAGGGGGGAGCAGAAACATGGGAACATGAAGATGAACCTTTTTTTCTCGAACGCAGGAGAACTGTGCGTCATTTCATTAAGAAAGAAGATTGGTTATACAAAACTAGGGGTATAGAACCCCCACTCCCACTAATGTAAGCTAGATTACAAAAAGATAAACAAACTAACGACCAACACGACCACAGCTAGTTGGGCGAGGGCAGAGCAGGCCTAGGGATGAGCTCCTACAGCCTAGATGCTCCAGCCAAACACCACAGACGACCTTCTCCTAACACTGGAAGCAGCACAACCTGAACATTAGGACGATTCCCCTTGAAGACACAAGCATTACGATGTTTCCAAAGCTCCCAAGACACTAAAGTAACTGTTAGAGTGGACGCACTAACCAGTTTAACTTAAAAGCTTAAGCTGATAGGAGGAGGTAGCCAATCCACTTATACATTTTCAACACCCCCACTCACGTGCAGCCAGAGAGAAAGGCGCAAACGTGGAAATAAATGGGTGGAGGCACAAATAAAGCCTCTGCCAGGATTCGAACTCGAGACCTCTGGCTCTAATACCGTATTAAGTTGCATGCACCATAGTTGTTAAGGCGGCAAGGCGAGGTAAGGCGACCGACCCCTTTTTACCTTTTAAGCGATAAGGCGTAAGGTGAGATGACACCTTAGTAATATATAAAAATAGGAAATAAAAATAGAAAATATAGGAATTGTCTCAAATAGATAGAGATAATAGTAGTAAATAGAGAGGCTGAAAGCAGAAGGAGCAGCCCAGCGCCCCAACCTAGTGCCCCAGCCCAACAAGGTAGCACGACTGGACAACCCAACAAAGAATATCAGCCTAAAGTCTAAGCCTGCAGCCCAGTAGCCCAAAGGCCAAACAGGGAGACACTATAAAACACATAATCCTAATCCTTCTTCCTTCCACGGCTGGCGGCTCCACCTCCAACAGTTCGACGGGAACTCTATGGGGCAGGGCCGACGCTTCACCGCGTAGCCCAAAGGGAAGTTGGAGGGGAACTTCTCCCGCGTTGGTCGCCCGTCGCTTGGAGGAGCAGCCTAGAGAGGCGTAGCGCAGCCGCCCTCGCCGGAAAACAGCCGCCACCGCTGGAGATCCGGACTCCGGAGCACTTTCAACACATAGCCGCTTAAGGTACCCAGCCCTACATCCTTTCATGGCGTTTGCAGAGCGACGCCTTAGAGACGCTCTAGGCGCCAAGGCGACGCCTTACGGTCTAAAGCGGACGCCTTAGTCACGGACGTAAAGCGAGGCGGATGCCTTGCCCCTTATCCTTGCCTTACCGCTTAAGCGACGCCTTAACAACTATGGCATGCACCAACCAATTCAATCCAAAAGCAACTTAATATCGTATCAGAGCCAGAGGTCTCGAGTTTGAATCTTGGTTAGCACAATTAAATACAATAATTGTTGCTCGCTCCTATATTCCACGTCAGAGACCCTAAAGAGGTTTTGACGTGAGGGGGCGATGGAATAAGTCTTGAGCATTTAGAGGATAGCCTGCTTTTGACTGTCCTCTGTAGTCCTTTAGCATCTAGAGGACAGCTTGACTGTCCTCTGTAGTCTCTTTAGCATCTAGAGGACAGCAGTCGCTTTTTGACTGTCCTCTGTAGTCGCTTTAGCATCTAGAGGACAACAGTCGCTTTAGCATCTAGAGGACAACAGTCGCTTTTGACTGTCCTCTGTAGTCTCTTTAGCATCTAGAGGACAATCCTGTTGTGTAGTGTGTGTGATAAGGTGTGGTAGTGCAGCCCCTAGGGCTATAAATATGTGTCCCCAACCCCTCTAAGGGTATGGCATTGTGTAGTGTTTGAAGAAATAAACAGAAAATTGCCCCAACTCATAGTGTCATCCTCTTGATGAGAGTTAGATTCCCTCTACTTACAATTGGTATCGGAGCCAAACTATTCTGCAGCCTAAACATCTCGTGCTCATCTCCTTCCCGCGCCTCTCCCCACACTCAGTCGGCAGCAAGAGCTCCAACTGTTCCTTCCTCCCCTGCTCAGACGAGCAACCTTTCGTCTGAGACAACCTCTTCCACACGCAGCGACCCCTCACTAGCCCACCATGTCCCTATGCTCGGCCACTTCGAGTGCGCGGCGCCAGCAGGAGGCCGAGGTCGCCGCGGCACAAGAACGCGAGCGAGCAGCAGCAGCGGCTGCAGCGACAGCGGCGAGGGCAGCACGGTTGGCGGCGGCGGAACTGGCAGCGGCGAGAGCGGAAGTAGAAGCAGCGGAGGCGGCGGATGCTGCACGTGCGGCGGCAGCAGAGCTCGAGGTTCTGCGCGGCAGTAGAGCTGGCAGCTCTGCTTCTGTCGACGACAACCCCGACGAAGAGCTCAGGCTGGCGAGGGAAGCAGCGCGAGAGCAGGCGGCACAGTGGGCAGCCGCGCATCCCCATGGGGGCGCGTGTGGCGGCAGCCTAGATAGGCGCCGACGCGCTGACGGCGCTCTGGGCGAGGGCGCACGCGGCGGCAGCCCAGACGGGCGTAGACGCGCCGGCGGTGCTCCCGGCGGCGGCGACCGGGTCGACGGAGATCGCGGCCTCTACAGGCGGCGCGACTCTCCCTCCCCGGATCGGTACCATGGTCGCCGCATGGCCCAGGCCATTGTCAGGGACATCGGTCCCAGCGGTGGGTGGCCTACCCTCACCAAGACCAACTACGTCGAGTGGGCCGCGGTGATGAGGGTACGGCTCCAGGTTCGCCAAATGTGGGAAGCAGTTCGGTACGGCGACGTCGACTACCACGAGGATCGGCGGGCGCTGGATGCCCTCATTGCTGCAGTCCCGTCCGAGATGCAGTTTTCGCTTTCCCAGAAGCGGACTGCCAAGGAGGCCTGGGACGCCATCGCTGCGACCCGCATCGGCAGCGACCGTGCCCGCAAGACCACACTGCAGGCACTTCGCAAGGAGTGGGAGAACCTGGCCTTCAAGCTAGGTGAGGATGTTGATGACTTTGCTCTCCGCCTCAACACTCTGTTGCAGAAGATGGTGCAGTTCGGCGACGACACCTACGATGAGGAGAGAGCTGTTGAGAAGCTCTTCCGTTGCATCCCCGAGAAGTACAAGCAGATCGCTCGCTCGATCGAGTCTCTGCTAGACCTCTCCACGATGACGATCGAAGAGGCGATAGGTCGTCTCAAGGTGGTCGACGGCGACGAACCACAGGCTCCCTCTGGCCCTATCACTATTGGCGGGAAGCTACATCTCACTCGGGAGCAGTGGGAGGCCTGCCAGGGTGACCAGAAGAAGGGGGTAGTGGCGAAGCTAGAGTAAATTAGGGGAGGGTGCATATACCTTGAGGGTGCATAATAACAATTTATAGGTGGTGCATATATGGTGAAAATTTGATCCAAACCACTAGATTTCCAAATTTTCGTGGGTGCATGTGCACCCCCTAGTTTCTATGTAGCTTCGCCCCTGGAAGGGGGAGTCCTCCTCGACACGAGGCCGCAAACGCGGCAAGCCGCGCAAGGCGCGTGGAGGCGCCCAGGCCGGGGCGCGAGGGCATGCTGAGGACGGTGCCCGTGGAGGTGCCCAAGGCGGCGCCGTCGGCAACAAGAAGCCGGCACGAGACGACGGCTGTCACAACTGCGGCAAGCTTGGCCACTGGGCCAGGGACTGTCGACAGCCACGACGTGGCCAGGCCAACGTCGCACAGGCGGAGGCGGAGGAGGAGGCTCTGCTCCTAGCACATGCAAGCATCGAGCTATCTCCAGCGGCACCGGCCGCAGCGGCACTCCTCCACCTTGATGAGTCGAAAGCACGTGCTTTCCTCGGCGACGGCTCCAGCAAAGACATGATCGAAGGATGGTGCCTCGACACTGGCGCCACTCATCACATGACCGACCGACGGGAGTTCTTCACCGAGCTTGACTCTAGCGTCCGAGGCTCCGTCAAGTTTGGGGACGCCTCCGGCGTTGAGATCAAGGGCGCCGGCTCAGTCGTCTTCACCGCCGCATCTGGTGAGCACAGGCTGCTCACTGGAGTCTACTACATCCCCGCGTTGAGGAACTCTATCATTAGCTTGGGACAGCTGGATGAGAACGGTTCGCGCGTGGAGGTCGAGCACGGAGTCATGAGGATCTGGGACCCCTCTCGTCGCCTTCTTGCCAAGGTACACAGGAGTCCAAATCGGCTATACATCCTCAATGTGAAGGTGGCACAACCTTGCTGCCTTGCTGCTCGTCGAGACGATGGGGCATGGCAGTGGCACGAGCGCTTCGGGCACCTTAACTTCGAGGCCCTGAAGCGGCTCAGTGCCAAGGAAATGGTACGAGGCCTGCCGTGCCTTGACCATGTGGAGCAATTCTGCGATGTCTGCGTGTTGACAAAGCAGAGACGGCTCCCCTTTCCCCAGCAGTCGAGCTTCCGAGCCAAGGAGAGGCTCGAGCTCGTGCATGGGGACTTGTGTGGCCCGGTGACACCAGCCACACCAGGAGGACGACGCTACTTCTTGCTGCTCGTCGACGATCTCTCCCGCTACATGTGGGTGATGATCCTTGGTAGCAAGGGAGAGGCTACGAACGCCATCAGGCGTGTGCAGGTCGCTGCGGAGGCGGAGTGCGGCCGCAAGCTGCGCGTGCTGCGCATCGACAACGGCGGCGAATTCACGGCAGCTGAGTTCGCGTCGTACTGCGCGGATGAGGGCGTTCAGCGCCACTACTCCGCGCCGTACAGCCCGCAGCAGAACGACGTCGTCGAGCGGCACAACCAGACGGTTGTGGGGATGGCTCGGGCTCTCCTCAAACAGAGGGGAATGCCGGCTGTCTTCTGGGGAGAGGCGGTGGTGACAGCGGTCTACATTCTCAACCGCTCGCCCACCAAGGCACTCAACGGGATGACACCGTACGAGGCTTGGCATGGGCGCAAGCCGGCGGTCTCTCACCTATGGGTCTTTGGCTGCCTCGCGTTCACCAAGGAGCTTGGCCACATCGGCAAGCTCGACGACAGGAGCACCCCGGGGGTGTTCATTGGCTACGCGGAGGGCTCGAAGGCCTACCGCATCCTTGACCCAGGAACACAGCATGTGCGCACGGCGCACGACGTTGTGTTCGACGAAGGGAGAGGATGGGCATGGGACAAGGCGGTGGACGACGGCACGACTCCGACGTACGACGACTTCACCATCGAGTACGTCCACTTTGAGGGAGCTGGGGGAGTAGGCAATTCTTCTCCGAGCAGGTCTACCCCAGCCCCAAAGTCTCCACCTACTCCAGCGCCACGCTCTCCAGCTCCGGCTACAATGAGCTCTTCATCACCACGCACTCCAGCCACGACTCCGGCTACAGCGAGCTCTTCGCCACCACGTACTCCAGCACCGACGGTACCCTCTCCGGGAACGTCCTCTTCGACACCAGCTCGTGTCGAGCACGACCCAGTGGAGCTCGTGACCCCGCTCTCCCGCGACGAGGAGCGCGTCGACGCGTGCTACGACGGCGAGCCGTTGAGGTATCGAAGGGTGGAGGGCCTTCTCATCGACCCGTCGGTGCCGGGCCCTGCGTCTCGCATTCTGGCAGGAGAGTTGCATCTTGCATGCGACGATGGTGAGCCTCGGTTTTTCGCGGAGGCCGAGAAACATGCGGCTTGGCGTGCCGCGATGCAGTCGGAGATGGACGCGGTTGAGACGAACTGCACTTGGGAGCTCGCTGATCTCCCTCATGGTCATCGCGCGATCACCCTTAAATGGGTGTTCAAACTGAAGAGGGATGAAGCCGACGCCATTGTCAAGCACAAGGCTCGCTTGGTGGCACGCGGTTTCCTACAGCAGGAGGGGATCGACTTCGACGATGCTTTCGCCCCCGTGGCACGGATGGAATCCGTGCGACTCCTTGCGCTGTCAGCCCAGCAGGGCTGGCACGTTCATCACATGGACGTCAAGTCGGCGTTTCTCAACGGCGACTTAAAGGAGGAGGTCTACGTACACCAGCCGCCAGGTTTTGCGATCCCTGGCAAGGAGGGCAAGGTGTTGCGCCTGCGCAAGGCTCTCTATGGCCTGCGACAGGCATCGAGGGCGTGGAATGCCAAGCTGGATTCCACGCTCAAAGGAATGGGTTTCACGCCAAGCCCGCACGAGGCGGCCATCTATCGGCGGGGCAATGGAGGAAATGCCCTGCTGGTGGGTGTCTACGTCGACGACTTGGTGATCACCGGCGCCAAGGATGCAGAGGTGGCAGCGTTCAAGGAAGAGATGAAGGCCACCTTCCAAATGAGTGACCTGGGGCACCTCTCCTTCTACCTGGGGATTGAGGTGCACCAGGGGGACTCTGGGATCACACTTCGCCAGACCGCCTACGCCAAGCGCATTGTTGAGCTGGCTGGGCTCACCGACTGCAACCCAGCTCTCACTCCGATGGAGGAGAGGCTGAAGCTGAGTCGCGACAGCACGACGGAGGAGGTGGACGCTACACAGTACCGACGTCTTGTGGGGAGCCTTCGCTACCTCGTCCACACACGGCCTGACTTGGCATACTCCGTCGGCTACGTTAGTTGGTTTCTGCAGCGACCGACGACGGAGCATGAGCAGGCTGTGAAGAGGATCATCCGCTATGTTGCGGGGACTCTCGACCACGGTCTCTACTACCCGAGGTGCCCTGGGGAGTCACACCTTGTCGGGTACAGCGATAGCGACCACGCCGGCGACATCGACACCAGCAAGAGCACAAGCGGGATCCTCTTCTTCCTCGGCAAGTGCCCCATCAGCTGGCAGTCGGTCAAGCAGCAGGTGGTGGCCATGTCCAGCTGCGAGGCCGAGTACATAGCGGCGTCCACTGCTTCGACTCAGGCGCTCTGGCTGGCTCGACTGCTCGGTGATCTCCTCGGGAGAGACACTGGAGCGGTGGAACTCAGGGTGGACAACCAGTCCGCTCTGGCATTGGCCAAGAACCCCGTGTTCCATGAACGGAGCAAGCACATCCGGCTGAGATACCACTTCATCCGAGACTGCTTGGTAGAAGGGAGCATCAAGGCGCGCTACATCAACACCAAGGATCAGCTTGTAGACCTGCTCACCAAGCCCCTTGGGAAGATCAAGTTTGTTGAGCTTTGCTCCAGGTCCGGGATGGCCCAACTTTCTCACAAGACGACGCCCAAGACTTAGGGGGAGTGTTTGAATATAAATAAGTGAATTGTCCACCCATGTTAGATTGGACGCACTAACCAATTGAACCCAAAAACTTAAGCTGATGGAAGGAGGTGGACAATTCACTTATAATGTATTATATTCTAACACTCCCCTCACGTCGAGCCTCTTTTGGGCCTCTAACGTGGAATATAGGAGCGAGCAACAATTATTTTATTTAATTGTGCTAACCAAGATTCGAACTCGAGACCTCTGGCTCTGATACCATATTAAGTTGCATGTACCAACCAATTCAACCCAAAAACTTAAGCTGATGAAAGGAGGTGGACAATTCACTTATATTATATTCTATCAATAACTAAAGAATTAAAACCCCCACGAAGCTTCCCTGGGAGGGACCTAGCAGCATGCTTCCACCAAGAGTTGAAGGAACTTGAGGAGTTCGGCGGCTGCACATCAGCCAAATTGAGGCTGCATAGCACCTGAGACCAAACTTCCCTAGCCAGCACACAAGAAGTGAGGAGGTGATATATAGTATCCTCATGCTGGTCACAAAAGGGGCAAGCTAATTGGTGCGGAAGACCACGCTTAGCCATCCGATCCGACGTCCAGCACCGGTCATTGATGGCCAACCAGATGAAAAACTTGCAATTAAGGGGGGCTCCAGCACTTCCAAGTTCTCCAAGGAGAGACCCTGATAGTACCAAGGATCGAATTTCCAATGAAACTGGTTAGGGACATCCGGATGAAGGATAACGCCATCGACCAAGTCCCAGATCTGAAGGTATGCAACTAAAATTTGGACCTTCAGAGCGCCCTTAATATCTGAAACCCAGTGCCTGTTGTTAAGTGCCTGGCTCACTGTACGCCTTTCACCACTCTGGAAGGAATTAATTTAAAGAGATTAGGCGCAAGTTCAGCAATGGTCTTGCCTTACACTCAGCGATCAGCCCAAGGTGTTCTCCCCATTGCCAATGGGAAAATTTACCACTGCATCAAAGAGAGCACAGACTATTTTTGGAACCTGCAGAGGCAAATTAGCCCACGGCCGAGTACCGTCAGTTTTGTGTAACCAAAGCCACTTGACATGCAGCACCCAACTAAGACGTTCCAGGTTATGCACTCCAAGGCCGCCATACATAATTGGCATCTGAACCCGTGACCAAGACACCATACAATTACCACCTTGAGCTTGCTCCTGTCCTTTCCATAAGAAACCCCTTCTCTTCTTATCAATAGCCTTGATCACCTAACGAGGAAGGTCAAAGCTATCATTGAGTAAATTGGGGTTGCAGTTAGCACAACTTTGACCAACACAAGGCGACCTGCTTTATTCAAGACTGGAGCTTTCCAACCCGAGAGTTTATTCGCCACTTTATCTATCAGGGACAACCACTCATTCTTGGAAGGTTTGCGGATAGAAAGAGGTGGTCCCAAATATGTAGTAGGAAAATCAGCAACTCCACAGGAAAGAACATCCGAAATGAGGGCCAAATCTTGATCTGTGCATATCTCTCAGACAAGAGGCATGCCCAAAATACTCTAGCAGATCCTTAACCATGAGAAGGTCATTCCTTGAGGGTCTCAAAAAAGAACCACATCATCTACATAAAGGGAGATTCGGTGTTGGTTATGGCCGCCAACAAGTGGAAGCAACATATTCTCCTCGCTGGTCTTAACTATCAGAGTTGAGCACGTCCATGACAAGGACAAAAAACATGGGATAGAGGATCACCCTTTCTCAGGCCTCGAAGATGGGAAATTGGCTGGCCGGGAACCCCATTCACCAAAATCTGAGTGGATGCGGTGGAAAGCAGCAAGCAAATGAGATCACACCATTTCTGACCTAACCCCAACTGTTGTAAAACCTCCAGCAAGAAGGACCAAGAGACAGAGTCAAGCACCTTCGAAATATCGAGTTTGAGCAGAATATGAGGTTCTTTGCTCCTGTGAAACGATCTGGCTAGTTGCTGAACAAAGAGAATGATCATGAATAATACGACCTTGGATGAACGCACATTGATTCGCAGCCACTAGTCCCAGAAGAAGGGGTGCCAGCCGGTTAGCAAGGACCTTCATGATTATCATTGCAAAACTGTGAATAAGACTGATAGGCTGGAAGTCTTTGAATGTCAACGCATCGGTTTTCTTTGGCAGCAAAGAGATAAAAGCTGAATTAAGCAATCTAAAATTGAAGACATGACCCCTATGAGTGGTAGCCAAGGCCAGCATCACGTCACTCCCAATGATATCCCAACAAGACTTGTAAAAACGACCGGTAAAGCCATCCGGGCTAGGAGCTTTATCCATGACCATGCTTCTGATGGCCAGACCTTTAATGAGAACGACTCGTCAAGGGAAGAAAGGTCATGCTGATGTTGATGGAAAACCGAGAGGTCCAAAGAAAAAAATTCTTTCCTCAACAGAACCAAGTAAGTTTCCAAAGAAATTGAACGATGCATCTTGCATCCCCTCCCGCGAAACCACCACTTGGTCATCCACCTCTAGCTTAGCAATGAAGTTCTTTTTCTTCATGTAACGAGCACAAGCGATTGAGTAGGAACGACCACAACAACAATTTTTTTTAGCAAGCCAAAAGCGAGGTTGCTGAGCGAGCCTCAGCACCATCATCCATAGACCAACCAAAGATGGCAGCGAAAGCAGCTAAATGAGCATCAGTGGTGGGGTTACCAAACAACCTGCTATATTGGTCTTGCACAGCTTGATCAATCTTCTCCATAGCCATGAGACCCAAGCTCTTGCAAATCCTCTTCCGTGCCTTAGTGACCAGGGGTCCAGGTGAGCAAGGGCCAACCCCAGCCACCCGCCTGCTACGCCGAGGGGGCGAGGGTAGTCGGGGCGGTGGGCCTTGACCCGACGAACCGAAGCAGGAGGACATGGGAGAAGCTGGTCCATCGGTTTGGTGACTGCCTCGATGAAGCGTTGCCTTGGCTTGGGGAGGGGAGGGCGGCTCCTCGAGCACGAAGGAAGCCGCACTGCCAATGAACGTCGCCTCGGTAGCAGAGCCAACATGAGGCAGCAACGTCGCCCGGGGAATCAAGCCACTAGCCAAGTGGCACCTGGGCCCCAGCCGGGAATGCACGAGGTCACAAGTCTCGCCCGTCGCCGATGTGGGGCCGCTGCCGGGTTCGGGTGCCGCGTTGCCTCCAGGATGACCATGGCGTTGCCGCTAGCTCCGATGACATCGTCCGTCGTCCCCCTAAGGCGGAGGTGGAGGATCCACAGAACTCGGCGGTGAGGGTGGGGTTGACGTAGAAATTTGACGTTAATGGCAGGAATGCCCCTGATTTCGACGTTAATGGCCATGGGCAGAGCCGTGCCAGAAGCATGGAGGAACCGGGACCAGCGGGCCACATGCAACCTTAGGGAGGGGGTGATCACCAGCTGCCCTCTGTCGAACACCCGAACGGCCTTAGCCTCATCCGGCAGGGTGAGCAGGAGCTCATCATGAGAAAGGCGTTGAAAAGCCAACAAATCTTCAGACAGACCATGCCATTGAACGAGAATAGCAGAGATGTCCTCCACCGAAGCATCCATCGAGTTGCCGACGAGGGTGATGACGAGAGCCCAATGCAGTGAAACCTCTCGGCCCTCCAGTTTGGCCAAGCGAGCAAGGATGCGCCACGTGCACAAACCCGAAACCGGAGTGGCAGGATGAGGGGATTCCCCGCGACAATCATCATCCAACGAGGAGGACGGAGAGGGAGCATGGTGGCGCTGGCTTGACCGGTTACATCTGTGTGAACGCCGCCTGCGGGGACGCGTGCCACCGGACTCGAGAGAACTAGACCCGCCGGCCGCCGCAGGCGTCACACCAACTCCGTGCGCGTGGCCAGAAGGGGGAGCCGTCATAGGGGCTCCTCCTGGCACGGGGTTACATCAAAACGTCGCCACTCCAACTTCCGCAGAGGAGCCACCCATCCGGGATAGCCCGCCGCCCGGTGGTCGGTCGACCCGCAGAGGTGGCAACGGGAGCGGCGACGACAAGAGGCCGCACGATGGGATGTTGAAAGGCAGTTGAAGCACCGCCCGCGTAGGTCTGCCGGGACGGGACGACGTGGACGCGGTGGTGGGCGAAGACGCTTCCCCCGCGACTGACAGCTTTCGTACACCTGCCAGCCCTCACCCACACCACCAGCGCGAGGCGGGGGAGGAGCCAGCGAGATCGAGGCCGCCGCAGCCGCGGGAGCAAGCGGTGAAGGTCACCGCTCGCCGAGGAGAGGGCCTCTCGGTAAGAAAGATGCGGAATGCGGACGTCGGAGCGGGGGCTAGAGTCGATCCATCTCTGATACTTGGACCTGCCCACCGGAACATGGGAAAAGGGCGCCTCCAGGGGTGGGACGGCTGCACGGGGAGGTGTGCAGCCCTTGAGGTGGCCGTGCGGCTGTGGAGGGGAGCGGAGGCACCACGGGAGGGAGGGGGTGCATCGG
Organism: Zea luxurians; assembly: GCA_029449295.1. Lineage (NCBI taxonomy): Eukaryota > Viridiplantae > Streptophyta > Magnoliopsida > Poales > Poaceae > Zea > Zea luxurians. The sequence continues at coordinate 33,216,253 of JAOPSE010000017.1, read as the reverse complement.
GTTTCCAATCGGAAGATGAACCCTGAATGTCGTGTTCGATAATTTGCTCTGATTCTGCTTGATGCTTTTCTAGCTCTCCCCTTTTTCTGAAGGGACATGGCAGCTTGCCCCAGGGACATTTTATGACATGTACCCTACCAATAAAGGGGTACCATTTGATAGTCATAGATTAGGTTCAGTACATATTTACAAAAATGTGTTGTAGCATAGTGCTATTACAGTTGTAGGCCTGTCGCACACACAAGTGAACTGGAGCACAGTGCCATAGAAGTTATAGGTTTGACAAACTTATAACATTTTAGCACGATAGCCATCACATTCCAAATGCTAAGTTTCAGGGATAAAGCTGCAGATGTAAGTCGTTGCTACACCTACATGAAAATTCTAAATGAATTTCCTATCTATCTCAATGTGTTTCTATGCTTGATCCTATGTGTTGAACTGTTGAAACACCAAATGCATGGTATCCTAAATTTGGCAATTCATCAAATTATATATTTTTTAATGTAGGGTTGGAAGAACTGTGCATAGTCTTGGAATATGCTATCATCTTCAACTCAAGCTTGCTCAAGCCCAGACATGTTATGAGGTAACGTTTTGTTGCCTCATGAGTTATTCTTCTTTGTTCAGATTTTATAGTTTCTTCTGTAATTTTGCTATGCAACACAGTTTGAAAAGTTTGTTTTTGTCTTTTTTGGTGAATATCATTAAACAGTTTGAAAACAGACCGCAGGCAATAGTTTGTAGGAATGACAATATCTGTTACCTTTGATGGGAATCATAATCTAAGAAATTTGTAAATCTGTGCAAAATTTTGCATGCTAATACTCTGTTCAAGCTGCAAGTGAGCGAATGGACATTTTTGTAGGCAGCTTTTTGTTTGAGGCATGTTAGTCCTCACTATATGCATCATTATCATGATACACAGAATGAAATTTAGTAACGAAGTCGCAGTAGGGGAGATCCTTGATGTATTTTTCTCATGAAGTTGTGAAAGGCTAATTGAACTGTTTCCATTGTAGCATTATACCCTTTGTGTCAACTGCTGCTATACTTTCTGCACTTAATTTTTCCATTCCAAGTCTTGAACTTGATTTTTTTCATTCGAAGATTTGAACTTGCTTCTTATACCCTTTTCTGTTTGTTGTTTCCCCCCTTTTGCAGCGTGCTTTGAAGGTACCACACCTCAACTTTTTGTGCTCTTGCTTATTTATGTTTAACATTTATTCTTGAAATTTTGTGCCTCTGTCATAATTGATACCAATGTGATATTCCACAATAACAATATTTGAGTTATGCTATACTATCATCTTACTTGACCATACTTATAATTGTCCATTTTTGGTTGATCGCATACAAATAGGTTAAAATATAACCTTTCAGAACTATACGAATATATGTTGTCATCTTCTGTCACTCTGCTGCTTAACACCTGTACCCATTCAATGAAAGCATCAAAGCATGGTAGCAAAACAATGGAAATGTAAATGTGCTTGTAATTCACTTGTTGAAGTATGCAATTTATCTTTTTTTAATTGCCATCTGTAGATAGAAGGACGTGTTCTGGGGGTTGGTCACCCAGAGTATTCAAGTACAATGTACAGTCTAGCCAAGGTACTAGTGCTGTTTTGCTCTTAAACTTACTGTTTTGTTTTTTAGATTAGTGATTCTTATGTGATCTATCACCTTCCCGACGAAGGTATCCAACAAGGATACTGCTGCTCCCTTTGTGCTGTTTAAGTTATTGTTTTCTGGATTCTGATTTCGTGTCAATAATCTTTCTCATGAAATCACTGTCTCATACATGCGTAAGAACCCGGCGGATACAGCAGAAGCAGATCTTTGCACATGCAGCAGTGACACTATGCCAACAATTTAATATAGTTTATCAACTATTTACTTGTAGTTTGTTAATATCTTTTATGTTTTGTTTTGAGTTTCTTTTATCTTTTGGGCTATAATTCATTTATAGGACATAATCAAGTCTTTGTACCAACATGATTATTCTAATAACAATTATGATTTTTTTGCTAATCAAGAACAATTATGGATATACTATGACCCTTAGTTTTGGTATTATGACATGAGGATGTAAGAACTAAGAAGTGTCATGTATCATGTATGTTTCTAATATTGCCTTTAGTTTTGATTGATATAATCACAATTTTTTATCCCCTAATTTGATTTTTAATAATCAATACAAGTCCGTGAAGTAGTCATCATAAGAGGAAAATGAATATACATTGATATACTATTCTGACTCCGTTACACCGTTGTTCATAAAGTATTTGCGGCTACCCTGTCCTATCTAGCATAACATATGTGATACTTACTATGTCCGGATTTATTTATCCATACTTGTTAGAGTATGCATTCTTGTATTGGGCATGGTCTTTGTATACAACTCTTTAGGGATGCTACTATATGCATACCTTATCTAGTTAATTAAACTATTCGTCTTCCTCCAATATGGTATCAGAAGGCTTCCGCTGCCCAAACCATAGCCACCGGCCCTCACCCCACCTTTTATCGGTCGCCGCTGGCCATGGTTGCCCAACCGCCACTCCTCCTAGGCGTGGTCTTCCCCCTCCCATCGTCTTCTCTGTTGGATGACTGAATGAAACCCTAGCTACAGTCATGGGTACAAATATGGAACCCTAATAGGCCAGCAAACATACGGCCCATTTATACACCCATATACATAATACTCTAACACCCCCCGCAGTCGAAACTCTAGCCACCACAGATGTTGAGATTGGACCTAAACTCCGCAAACACGGTCGTCGGAAGCCCCTTGGTGAAGATGTCGGCGAACTGGGAGGCGGTCGGGATGTGGAGGACGCAAACATCTCCACAGGCGACCCGCTCGCGGACAAAGTGAAGATCAATCTCAACATGCTTCGTGCGCTGGTGTTGGACGGGGTTGGTGGAGAGGTAGACGACGCTGACGTTGTCGCAGAAAACGAGGGTGCTCCTGGCCAGCGGACTGTGGAGCTCTTGGAGCAGCTGACGGAGCCAGGCCGTCTCAGCCACGCCGTTTGCCACGTTGCGGTACTCGACGCTGGAGCGGGAGACGACCGGCTAGCGTTTCGATGACCAGGAGATGAGGCTGTCCCCTAGGAACACGACATAGCCCGAGGTGGACCGCGCGTGTCTGGACAGCCCGCAAAGTCGGCATCGGTGTAGACGCAAAGCTCCGTGGTCGAGGATCGGCGGAGAAGGAGCCCGAAGTCGATGGTGCCACGCAAGTACCGCATGATGCGCTTCATCGCGGTGAGGTGCGGCTCCTGAGGGTCGTGCATGTGGAGGCACACTTGCTGGACGGCGTAGGCGATGTTGGGCCAGGTGAAGATGAGGTAATGCAGGGCCCAACAAGGCTCCGGTAGCCGGTTGGATCGGCGACAGGGGGGCCCGCGGCGGAGACCTTGCCCTGCGTGTCCATCGGAGTCGCGCAGGGCTTGCACTCGGCCATGCCAGCGCGCTCGAGGAGGTCGACGGTGTATTGCCGTTGGTGAAGGAACATGCCCTGGGGCCGGCGCTCGATGGTGACCCCCAGGAAGTGGTGGAGGGCCCTGAGGTCCTTCATCGCAAACTCCTGCTAGAGGCAGGAGATGATGCGATGCAGGAGCCCAGGGGAGGAGGCGGTGAGCACGATGTCGTTGACGTAGAGGAGGTACGCAGTATCCGGACCGCGACGGAGGATGAACAGGGACGTGTCCGACTTGGCCTCGACGAAACCCTGCGAACACAAGAAGGTGGCGAAGCGACTGTACCAAGCCTAGGGGCCTGCTTGAGGCCGTAGAGGGACTTGTTGAGCTTGCAGACCATGTCTGGGTGAGCAGGGTCGACAAACCCAACGGGCTGAGTGCAGTAGACCGTCTCCGTCAGGGTGCCGTGGAGGAAGGCGTTCTTCACGTCGAGTTGGTGGACCGGCCAGTCCCTGGACAGAGCCAGAGTCAGAACAGTCCGGATATCTAGAGTGGAGGACGAGTAGATTTTGCCTTTGTGTCTATTTTCATGCTAGCTTCAAAATTATGTCTTGGTGACCTTTTTTAACTAGAGAGTGGAAATTGATGTGTTTAAGTCCATAGGCTATGAGCCTATGATATTGTTGTATTTGATGTGTAAGTCGATATGTGGGCATATCACATGTGGCTGCATACTTGTATTGCATATTAATATTTTGGATTTATGGACTGCTGCCTAGATTAGACATGGAGATATGAAATGGAAGTATTAAACTATGAACTATGAAAGTGGTTTAAATATTTATTTTCTTATTTTACAATGTATGCTATTGTTATATACATGTTTATACACTTCTATGCTTGTATGCTCATGGATTCTTGTTTTTTGTTAGTATGGCTCACGAGCTTATCGAGCCAGGTCGAGCTGGCTAACGAGTCGAGCCGAGCTGGACTTTTAGCTCGTTGTTATAATGAGCAGAGCCGAGCTGGCTCGTTACACTAACGAGCTAGAACGAGCCGACCAAAACGAGCCGAGCTGGCTCATTATCCAGCCCTAGATGCTACTACATGTATCCCATATCTAGTTAATGGAACTATTCATCTTCCTCCAATAATAGCCAAGCAGAGTACGCTTACCATTTGTACCATTCTTTTTTGTTACCATTTCCTCTTCATTGCTGAAGAAATGATTTCAAAATAATAACCAGACACTTTATGTAGTTAACCATGAATTAAAATTGGTCTCTTCTAACTCTGAATTTGGGTTTGGTCCCATAATCGAACTCATTTTATGCTCTTAGGTGCTCAGTCTACAAGGAAAAAGAAAAAATGCAGAATGCCTTATTGAAGAGTCTATTAGAATACTTGAGGTATGTTTACCATTTTTAGTTTCTAGGTTTGAATCCACCAATTATGCATGCAATTGTTTCATGAAGGTTATGCCATTGACTTAGGAAGCTGGGCTTGGCGATTCACTAACATGTTTACGAAGAATGGTCTCTCTCTCTAGAGTAAGCATCTATTCTGAAATTTGGCATGGGGAGTTATGCATTTTTTTTGCATCATTAAGTTATTCATATGTGTAGAAAATATTTTCTGTATTTAAATTCAAATTATCAAATGCTTTCAATCCAAACTTTCAAGTGCTTGACATTTTACAACTGAAGTGTCACTAAAATTTTATATAAGTTGCAGCAGTAGTTTCAATATAGTGGAAACTCAATCTGATAGGTTTTATGCATTCAAACAGGATGCTTGAACCCCCAAAATAGTTTGTCTACACTTATCTTTGTATATTTTTATAGTTCATGGAAGCGTTTCGTTCAATAGATTTAGCATGTTTATGCATGATTAATTTAAGGGAAATTATTTTTTCGGAGGCAATGGTTTGGAACTGGAAAACTGAAGGTAGTGTCTAAAATGTAACCTCGCTGGAAATCTATCAATGCCAACGAATTTGGCATGTTTTAAAATCTTGTATTGGACTTCAATTAAGGGGTGTTTGAAAGGATTCTTAACAAATGATAACTAGTTTTTATAGATATAATATAAATAATTGGCACACATGTTGTAGTGTATAAGTGGATTGACTACCTTCTCTCATGAGCTTAATCTTTTGAGTTGAACTGGTTAGTGTGTCCACTCTAACATGGTATCAAAGCCAGAGGTCTCGAGTTTGAATCCTGACAGAGGCTTTATGTCGGGTACCTAGGAACTAGGAACCAAATACCTCCCTCCGGTCCATATTGCCGAGCAAGCCTGCGAGGCGGAGCAGCCGACCAGGTCCCTGTCGAGCAAGCCCACGAGGCGGAGCGGCCGACCAGGTCGTTGCCGAGGAACTTGGCGAGGCGGAGATCCAAGTCCAATACTACTGACCCACGCCAGCCACGACAGGATCCGTCGTCACCAGACTAGACTGGACATACGCACAACACGCAGAATAGGCGACGAGAGGTCGCTGTCAGCACAACCATACATTCCCAAAGGACGACCCCAGGCATGCCTCGGCTACCCTATGGGGTCAATCTCCGCCGTAGGAGGGCCTCAGCACCGGAGTCTCTAGAGTGACCCATGTGTTAGGAAGATACGACGGTGTGCCATACCGGGATTGTACATATGCACACTGACAAGAGACATAGGGAACATGACGACAAGTAGCCACACCACGTTTGACCAGGACTGATCCGTGGGGGCCGCCGCACACTGCTGCGAAGACATCAACAACAGACTCGCTACGGGGTGACGAACGACGCCATGATGGGAATACGGTTATACACGACCCTCGGAGGACCCACCGCGCTAGCCCGAGGGAGCAGATCTCTCTCCCTAGTAGAAAATAGATTCCCTCTGCAAGGTTCCTCCATTGAAATATAAAAGGGAAGGCCTCCCAACCTCTCCAACACACAAGCACAACCGTTGTAACAAACTCCAGAGCAATACTACGATCAACACTACACTAGACTAGGGCGCAAGCCTGAACCACTATAGTCTATAAACCCTCTACCTCAACCCCTGTTCGAGTCTCAGCGATTCACCATTCGGAGTGAGTCCACGCTAGCATCCCCACCGAACACAAATCTTATTGTCCCCAGTTTTCGAAACCATGACAGTTGGCGTGCCAGGTAGGGGATCGTTAGCGTGCCAAGTGACATCTTCCACTCTGATGGCCCAACCTTTAGCAGTCACCGAAGGCGAGACTTTCTCTGTTGATAACCGCATCATGTTGAGCTCCCTCGACTTCCTCGTCACCGTCGTCAGCGAACTCCGCCTCTCCAACCTCGAAGTACCTGCAACCATCGAGCGGCGGGCGGAGGAAACTTTGCCATTAGCGCTTGTGGTCGTCGTCAGCCATCGACGAACATTCGTCAACAATCGCCGCCACGAATCGGCCGACCGAGAAGTACATGCTACAAAGCCCGTCAACCCACGATACCCCCTTTGAGCCACGAGAGGACCACACTGTCCATCTGAACCCACGATGGAGACAACGGGGCGACGAGGTCGTCAAGGATGTGGTCGGTGAGGGCGAATCGCCGAAGGGTGAGGACCACCTGAGCGCGCCAACGAGGGTAGTGAGAGGACACCGAGTCCAACACAGCGGACATAAGGGACCGGATGTTGTGAACCCTGGCGGCCTGAGCGTGAAGGGCGGCGACGGTGTCGGCATCGAGCCGGAGGTGTGGGGAGTCTCAGGGGCCACTAGGGGATTGGTGTAACTGCGACTAAGGAGAAGGCGCTGCACGACGGCCATCTGGGTGGTCAGGGCCGCTCTCATGGCACGCTCTCGCTCCAATGCCAGGGTCGCAGCATGCTCCCGCTCCTGGGAAGTAGCGACAACAGCCTGGATGGTGCCGATGGCCGCAACCAACGCAGGGGAAGCGAGAGGGGCTGACGTGGTCGCGATGATGTTGGTCCACGAGGGGTCGGTGCGGGCGGGGAAGCTTGGCAGGGAGCGACGAGTGTGTTGCACAGTGAGGGCATTGGGGTGAACGCTTGGGAGGGGTTCAAGGTCGGCGATGAAAGGGGCCTCGTCCCACCCTGCGGGGGCAGCAACCCGGCGCCCGAAGGGGCCAGTAGGCCGACGTTGGAGAGTTGGCCCGCTGCCACAGTGGCGTCAGCGTCCGCGGCGGCTTCGAGAGCAGCAGAGGCAGCGCTCGGGGAAGGCATGCTGGTGGGCTCCATGGCGGCGAAAGAACTCGGCCGGCGGTGTAGCTAGCCTTGGATGACAGTGGGGGACGAGACCCGTGGCCAGGCGGCTGCCCTAGGTGGGGGAAGGAGAGGGCGGTCGGAGTTGGCCAGGGAAGGCGAGCACAGGTTGGGGCCGCGCTGGCGAGCCGACGGCGGGGGCACGCCGGGGAAGTGGAGATCTGCATGGGCTGAGGGGCGTCGGCGTCGGGGGAGATCCGACCTGGGTCGGACGGTCGCGAGGTGGCGCCAGTCGCTGGGGCCGAACGCCGGGAGGGGAGACTGGTGTGGGGGGCACCGGCGTCGAAGGAGATCCGACCTGGGGCGCCTGCGGAGAGGAGGGCCAGCCTGGGGGCGTCGGCGGCGGAGAGGGCCGGCCTGGCTAGGAGCCGGTGGCGGCAGCTGGTGGTGGGGAGGGGAGAGAAAAGTGAAAAAGAAACCTAGCTCTATACCATGTGGTAAACCTTAACCCTAACTGGGTTGGGAGTGCATATATATAAACTGATTAATTGGGCCAAGCCCATTACACTGAGGGTATGCAAGTCATTACATAGGGACTAGCCCCGAAACCCTAACATCACTCTAACAGTCAGAGTTCCCAATCATCTTTGACCGTTGCGACCACCCGGATAGGATCCCCCATCCAGGGACCTACCCCTCGTTGTCGAGCCAATCATGGGCTCAAAGCGCCTCTCCAAGGTACTCATGGATGGGGGAAGCATGCTCAACATCATGTATGTTGAGACCTTCGACGGCTTAGGGATCGCACGCTCCGCGCTGCGCCCGAGCCCTACGCCTTTCCACAGTGTCACCCCCGGCGACCAGGCCTACCCGCTCAGACGAATCACTCTGCTCGTCACGTTCAGCGACCCCTCCAACTTTCGTATCGAGCGGCTGCAATTCGAGGTGGTGCATTTCCCGGGGGCCTACAATGTCATTCTCTGGAGGCCACGCTACGTTAAGTTCATGGCTGTCCCCAACTACACATACCCCAAGCTGAAGGTGCCCGGTCCTCCTGGGACCATTACAACGTCTGCCTCATTCAAAGCGGCTTACGCGTGTGAGCATGCCAACTGCGAGCTCACCTCAACGTTGGCTACCACAAGAGAGTTGGTCGAACCTAGGGCGCCCTATACATTCTCAAGGCCAGCCCCGACACCTTCATGTCCGCCGAGGACACAAAGGATATCCAGATTGTTGCCATCGATACATCCAAGCACATACGCATCGGGGCGGCGCTCTCCGACAGACAGGGGAGCACACTCGTCGACTTCCTCCGGGCTAACCGCGAGGTCTTTGTCTGGAAGCCCGTGGACATGTCGGGGATCCCAAGGGAAGTCGCTGAGCATTCCCTGAACATCCAGCCGATGGCCAAGCCAGTCGCCCAACGGCTCCGCCGTTTTGATGAAGAAAAGCGCAAAGCCATCTATGAAGAGGTCACAATGCTCTTGGCGGTAGGGTTCATGAGGGAAATACACCACCCAACATGGGATGCGAATCCTGTGCTTGTTAAGAACAGGAGCTGGAGGATGTGCGTCGGCTAGTCGGATGTGTCGCCGCGCTCAGCCGGTTCGTCTCCAGGCTCGGAGAAAGGGGCATGCCCCTTTACAAACTCCTCAGGAAGAGCGACCATTTCTCTTGGATTACAGAAGCACAGGAGGCCCTCGACAGGATAAAAGCTTTCTTGACCACGGCTCCAATCTTGGTTGCGCCTAACCTAGGCAAAGCCCTCCTCTATGTCGCGGCCACTACCTAGGTGGTCAGCGTCACGCTGGTAGTGGAAAGGGAGAACGAAGGTAACATACTCAGGGTACAAAAGCCTGTCTACTTCGTCAGTGAGGTGCTGATCGAGTCCAAGACACAGTACCCTCAGATCTAGAAATTGTTCTATGCAGTCCTCATTGCCAAGCGGAAGTTGATCCACTACTTCGATTGGCACTCTGTGTCTGTGGTATCCACGACACTCCTTGGCGAAATCGTCCGCAATCGGGATGCGTTCGGACGCATCGCAAGGTGGTCCCTCGAGCTCAATGGGCTCGACATCGGCTATGTCCCCAAAATTGCGATCAAATCCCAGGCTCTTGCCAACTTTGTCGCAGAATGGACGGAGGCGCAGGAACCACCCCCAGTAGAGGACCTAGAGTAATGGACCATGTATTTCCATGGATCCTACCTCAAGATCGGAAGCGGCGAGGGTGTCGTCCTCACATCGCCTCAAGGGCATAAACTCTGCTATGCCATCCGCCTCCACTTCGACGCTACCAAACATGTCACCGAATACGAGGCCCTCGTCAACGAGCTCCGGATTGCGGCCGAGGTGGGGTGACTCCATGTTGATGGTTGACCAGGTCATGAAGGCGATGGAGCCACACGACCCATGGATGTGCGCGTACTACATCGAGGTACGAAAGCTGAAAGAAAAGTTCAAGGGTTTCGAGCTGCACCACATCTACAAAAATTTCAACGCGGAAGTCGACGAGCTCTCAACCATCGTGTTGGGGCGAAAGCTCGTCCCGAACGGGATCTTCGCCTCCGAGCTCTACGAACCCTCCGTCAAGATTAAGCAAACAGAAGAAGAGTTGGACAAGATAGCTGATGACCAACTTACCCCTGTGACCCATGCTTGGCGGTTGGTCGCGACAACCGATTAGCAGGACTGGTACCAACCTTTTATTGATCGATTATCGGATGATGCCCTACCTGAGGATGCAATTGAAGCCAGGCGACACTCTCGAAAAGCAAAGTCCTTCACACTCATCGAGGAGACATTTCACAAAAAGCGCCTCCGAAATCAAGCAGAAGTATATCGCGCTCGAGGAAGGACGACTGCTGCTCGTTGAAGTGCACGGAGGAACATGCGGGCAGCACGCGGCCCCACGATCCCTCATCGGCAAAGCGTTCAAGCAAGGCTTCTATTGGCCCACAGCCATGACCGACACTGAGCAGGTCGTCTGGACTTGTGAAGGCTGCCAGTACTACGTGTAGCGAACACATGTCGGCTCAAGCCCTCCAAGCCATACTCATCGCCTGGCCATTTGCGGTTTGGTGTTTGGATTTGGTCGGGCCCTTCAAGAAGGCGCTCGGGGGCTTCACTCACTCGTCGTCGTCGATAATTTACCAAGTGGATTGAGGCCAAACACATCGCCAAGTTCAAGGCGACTGAGGCCGACATGTTCTTCTGCGACATCGTCTATTGGTTCGGGGTACCCAATTCCATCATTACCGATAATGAAACTCAGTTCATGGGAGAACCGTTCCTGCAATTCTGCGACGACTTCAACATCCGCGTCGACTGGGTCGCGATAGCGCACCCGAGTACAAATGGCCAGGTTGAGCGTGCGAACTGGGGGAACGACCAGGCGACTAATCCGGTGCCAGGCTCTGTTTACTGGTCGCTCGACCAGCTAGTCGAACTGGGGGAACGACCAGGCGACTAATCTCGATTAGTCGCCGACTAGGTCGACTAATCGACCTCTGGTCGACCTGGTCGTTTACTAGTCGTTTTGTTCATCCAGGACCTACCTATGTATATACTTATATACTATTATACTATATAGTATATAATTATATAACTATATATGAAGGATAGGGTAAACATGACATGAATTCAGCAATACTGAATATTGATTTAAGAAATCGAGAGAAGATATTTGTTCATCCAATCCAAGTATCCAACTGAAAACAGCAAATAAACACTTACTAGTTAGTAGTTACTACTTACTAATACTACCATTCTCAGATACCACACATCACACATTACCACCCAGTTACCTAAAGAAGATCTTCATCCAACTGAAATTCATTACCTGCAGCTCCCCTTCCACCTGATTCTTGTTCGCCTTCATCTTCGTCATCATTCATTTGTCTTGCTGTCTCTTGTTCTTGTTCATCTTCAGCAGGAGAATTGACATCTTCTTCACGTATGTCTTGAGCTGTAGCTGCTGCATTTCTGGGTCGTTTTTTGGTTCTGTTACCGACTCCTCGCTGGTGAGTCCGTAACCTTGGTTTCCTGGTGTCCTTCAATGGGGAGTGGAGAGGGAGATTGGAATGGCGCAAGGTGTATGGAAGAAGAGGGCGCTGATCACCCAGATCTCCTGCGCTGGCGTCGTGCCTGGCCAGGATGATCCCAGGTGATCTCGCCCAAACAAAAGGGATATCTTATTCCTGGTTGATTATTACAGCTGATGCCCAGCCGCCATTATAGCCATAGGCGGTCTCAGGATAGACATATCTACTATTTAGCCACATAAAAAGGAACTAACCTATTATTTAGGAACTGCTACTATTTAGCCACATAAAAAGGAACTAACCTATTATTTGGGAACTGATTAAACAGAAACTATTCCTGACTTATCTCCTCTTTCCTATTTCTGCGCCTTGTGAATTGGCGGCCCACAAAAGCATCTATAACAGGTTCTAACATAGGTTTGTGTTTGAGTCTGAGAGGAGGAACCAGCACCTGCAGCAGCAGTCCTAGGCAAATTTCGGCCCCGGAGACCCTGAGTTGCACCTAGAGCTTCATCCAGAGCACCCCAAATGTTATCACCATCAGATTCTTCTTCAACTCATTCATTTTGCCACGTAAACTCTTCAAGCAACAGTGGATTGCTTCTCTTTCCCTTGGAACCTAGCTCTCTTATATTTGTGAACCTATTATCCATCTTCCTGTTGTAGCTTACATAGGCCAATTTATTTAGTCTCTTGTGCTCCAGTCTATTCCTCTTTTTTGTATGGATCTGCACATGGACATAGTGACATACATTACTACTCAATCTGAACTCTGAAGTATGAAGTATGAACAAGCAAAAAAGAGTACTTACTATTGCAAAATCACTCCAGTTTCTTTCACAACCAGATGCTGAGCAACATAGGCTTATAATTCTTTTTGCAAGGCTTTGGAGTTCATATGCCAATCCTCCATAGGCACCCCACCATAAGACTATCATATAAATTTAGATTGTTAGATACTTAGATCAGTAGAAAGCACATTAACAGACAGAACCAATTAGAAGGAAGGTGGAACACTTACTATGATTTTTTTCTCTCTGTCTCTTATTGCTCCAGGTTTTGAGAATGCTTCCCCTTCGGACCTCTCATAGTCATCTGCTTGATTACTTATTTTAGTTTGCTCTTCCTCATCACTGATCATTTTCCGCATCACATCATTGAACATAGATCTCAGAATTCCGGCTTGCTTTTTGTCTTTCTCCCTAATGGAGAAGAATTTTCTTGGATTCAAAAACAGTGTTGCTCCATACAATGGTTGCTTCATTTGTTGATCCCATCTTTTATCAAAACGTGCCAATACTTCTTTAAGTACTCTAGGCTTCCCTTTCAGTGCTTCCTGGATGGTGTCTCGTGCTTTACCCATTGCTGCCATCACCATTAGCAATCCGTAAAGCAATGAGAAGGGGTTGTGAAGCCCTTAGGCAATTCTCCAAATGTTGCCAAAACTCTACAGAGAGGACAATGTTCTCAGCTTGCGTACCTTCTTTACTGGTAGAGAATTTAGAATGCTGCCACTCATCACAAATAAACAAACTGCGCAGACCATTCTTATGTTTTTGCATGCTTGCCAAAGTGAGGAATGATGTTGCAAATCGAGTAATACCTGGCCTAACAAGGTCCCCACCTAGCTTCTCCCTCATTAGGCTATGAAGTCGTCCATGCTTGTAGAGGAACCTCGACACCCTCTTTGCCATAGTAATGCAGTCACTGAATTCCTTGATTTTTCCGATGTCCTCTAATAATAAATCCAAACAGTGAGCAGCACAAGGCGTCCAAAACAGGTGTGGAATTCTTTTCACAAGGGCCCTCCGCTCTAAAGTTAGATCCATTATCAGTGACTATCTGGACGACATGTTCTCTACCAACACTGTCAATTTGCTTCTCTAGTAGATCTGCCAACAATTCAGCACTAGCTACCTCACTCGATGCATCAACAGAAGCTAAAAAGAATGTCCCTACAGGACTATTAGCAAGAAAGTTGATCCAATGCCGCTGTCTTGTATCGGTCCATGCATTTGATATAATTGAGCAGCCATATTCCTTCCAAGCTTGTTCATGCTTCGACCTCAATGTTTTGTCCTATCGACAACCCTATCAAGCTAAGGTACCCTAACATCATGGTACGATGGACCACGGTATCCATGACCAAATTGCCCAATTGACTCCAACATAACCTCCTAGCTCCTTGAATTGACGACGTGCAATTGTATTTTGTTCCAGGATGGAAGTAGCACGGAGGCAACATCGATGAGGACGTGGTCGTCAAGGGCGTAGCGTTGGAGCGTGTGGAGATGAGTATATGGGTTAAGGCCCATTACAGGAGATAAACACACATAGTTACGCTAACAATTTCACTTAAAGGGTTGTTGATGTTTATGTTTGGTGGTCCTGGCATTTTATTGCAGACCAATTGTCAATGTTATTAAAACGATGTTAAAACGTCGTTTAAACGACGCTTAAACGACAAAACGCTCTCAGGATGTTAAAACAATGTAATGTTTTACGACTTGACATAAAACGTTGTTTTTTGGCGTTTAAACGTCACATGTTGGAGTTTAAATTACAGATGCATTAAAATGCCACATTTTTAATGTTTTAGTCATCATACTCAACAAAGGAATTCGACCTAGTCTAGGTTAAGCCCTATCAGGGGTTAGTCGTGCCCTCAGCCCCTCATGCTCGCAAGTCTTAGGAGCTCCTCCCCATTCGCTGGCGCCGACCGCCACGCCTTCATCTCAGGCTGCTCCCTGTGCCCCGTCCTCCCGCCCGACTGCCACTCCAGGGCCCAGGTTGCCCCATTCCAAGGCGGCTACTGGTGCAAGGAGACCTGCCTCCGCTGTTCGCCACTCTCACCTTGCTGCACTCTCCGCGCAGACCACGCCCTACGAGTCCGATTCGCGCCACCGGCCGCCAACACCGTTCACTGCACCTCTGCTCCGCTGCTTCTCTGTAGGCGTCGCCAACTCATCCGATCCGCAACGTTTGGATGTCTGCTGCTCTTCACGGTGCCCGTATGCTCCTTGGCTCTTTTGCATCTACCTCTTGGGCTGGACAGCACACGCCTGTGCTCCTTGAGATAGCTCCTCTGCATCTGCGATCTGCCTCTTCTCTGAAATTATGATATATTGATATTTTTCTATGTCGTTGAACCTCGTTTAAACGTTTAAAAGTTAAGATGTGATATCCTGGCCCCTGAGATGGTGATATCCTGGCCCAAGGCTTAATAGAATTAATAGAGTATCCATACCAACAAGGTGCATCTTCTTTTTCGTAAGCCTATCTCGAAAGAACTTCCAAGTTGAGCGTGTTGGGATGGGTGACCGACCGGGAAGTTTTCTCGGTTGCGCATGAGTGAGGACAAAGTGCGCATAAAAGACCCGTGTTGGTCTGTGGAGACAATATATGATCCTAGAGAGCTACCAGGAGAAAGTACCGTCGGTCCGAGAGTGGACGGGGTTTTTTCTCCTCATTTTCTTCTTAATACAAAAATACGCAGCTCTCCTGCGTATTCAAGAAAAAACAAGTGGTATCAGAGCTGACCCTCGCAGTTTCACGGGCGTGTGGGTTAGGGGTTCGAGTATTTGGCGCATGGCGCATGTGGGCCCGGAGTGGTCACATGGCATAGCATATGACGACACTAGACTAGACACACAGACGTGGTGTCATGTGCGGGCGCACATATAGGCGTCCCCGTGACGCACGCCACGCTGCAGAGTACGCTGAACGCGCACAGGAGGAGGCCACAACCAGTGGATAGATTTAGAAATAAAGATAAGGCTAGAGAATAAGATTGAGATGAGAGAATTGTGGAGAGTTAGTTGGCAGCAGATAAGTTCAAGAAAATAGGAGTTAGTTGAGAGTTTATAGGAGAAGTTGGTTAGCCATAGGGCTATTTATAAGCCACATGGCAGCAGGGAATAAGGCAAGCAAGATTATTATTTCCTAATCTCTCTCTCTCTAAACAAGCTGACGACTGAGGGGAAAAACCTCACCGGCGACGACAGACCGTGGCTACGAACTCCGTAGTCAGGGGCCAGCTACCCTAGGTCGGGAGGTCCTTGACAACCTGGTATCGCGATCCAGTCGTTCCTCGACTTCTTCCACCCAGCCGCAATCCCAGCCAAGCCCACCAACCTCGCCGCCTTACGCCGACACCACCTCTACCATGGCCGAGCCAACCACCTCTGATTTGGCCAAGATAATCGAGACCCTGACATCGACGGTCGCCGCCCTCCAATCCTCTGTCGCCGAGCTCCAGAAGGGAAAGACCTCCTCGTCGGGCGGCCATGGGACCAATGATGGGCAGCACCACAATGATCGACCGCCGCGCTTTCAAAAGATGGATTTCCCCCGCTATGATGGGAAATCTGATCCACTGATTTTCACCAGTCGGTGCAAATCGTATTTCCATCAGCAGCGCATCATGGAGGAGAAGGTATGGATGGCCTCCTACAACCTTGAGGAGGGCGCACAGATCTGGTACCTTATGGTCCAGGCGGACGAAGGCACACCATCCTTGCGCCGCTTCACGAAGCTGCTGCACCTTCGGTACGGGCCGCCCCTGCGTTCCGCGTCGTTGGCCGAACTGGCGGAGTGCAGGCGCACCGGTACGGTTGCCGAGTACCAGGACCGGTTCCAGGCCATGCTTCCTCGCGGGGGACCACTCCAGGAGGCGCAACTGGTACAACTCTTCGTCGGTGGACTCCAGCCGCCACTCAGCATCGACGTCAGGATCCAGAATCCTCAGACGCTGGCCGCCGCCATGAGTCTGGCGCGCCAATTCAAGTTGCGCGAGTGAAAGTTCCCTTTGACCCGGGAACAAGATCTGGATGTCGCCTAGAGGGGGGGGGGTGAATAGGCGAATAAAAACTTATCACTTTAAAACATAAATCCTTACTCTACTCGAAGACTAGAATGCAGTGGAGTGAAGAACCCTTCGAGTAGACTGCAGCGGAATAGAAGATCCTGTCTCAAAATGTCCTGCACTTCAAATAAAGCTTATACCAGAGATAAGTATTGAAGTGCAGATATAAAAGCGAATAAGACAGAGAGTCAGAATACAATAAGGAACAGAGCACACAGACGCAAGGATTTATCCCGAGGTTCGGCCAAGCCTGAAATGCTTGCCTAGTCCTCGTTGGAGTTAGCCACACCTGGGCTTGGAGTCTATTTCAACTCCTTCCTCCGTTTGCTCAGATCTGTCAGTATGACAGATAGAGCCTTTCACTATTGAGTTGGGTTACAGCAAAACCGCGGCTGCTTACAAACTTCTTGGCAGCACCCCGGCAGAGTAACTCTACGCTCAAGACCTTGCTCTAGCTCTTAGCAGCACTTCTCCTCTCTCTAAAGGCTTATAGCTGTGCCTTCTACACAAACTATAGAGTTACACACAAGAGGGAGAGTGAGAATTGATTCGAGTGATGTCTACACTTGTTGGCTGCACTTGTACATTGCTTGAGGCGCCTAGGGGTCCCTTTTATAGGCACAAGGGGCCTAGGAGCCGTTGGAATCCCATTTGGAAGGCAATACTTTCTTTCTGTCGGGTGGCGCACCGGACAGTCCGGTGCACCACCGGACACTGTCCGGTGCTCGATTTCCTTCCATAGATGGAGCAGTCGACCGTTGCAGTCCTGGAGCCGTTGGCGCACCGGACAGTCCGGTGCACCATCTGACCGTTGGCTCGGCCACGCGTCACGCGCGGATTGTGCGGCCGACCGTTGGCCCAGCCGACCGTTGGCTCACCGGACAGTCCAGTGCACCACCGGACAGTCCGGTGAATTATAGCCGTACGCCGTCGGCTTCTCCCGAGAGTGGCCTGTTCACCAGAGTTCAGCCTGGCGCACCGGACAGTCCGGTGTGCCAAGCCGAGCTGAGTCTTGGCTGAACACAGCCAAGCCTTTTGCACTTCTATCCTTTTCTTCTTCCTTCTGTTTCTAACACTTAGACAAGTATATTAGTACACAAAACCAATGTACTAAGTCTAGAAACATACCTTCTCTTAATTATTACATCTATAGCATTTGACATGCTTGAGCTTTGATGTTGGACTCATAAATCATCAAGTCAGCTTGACTTGATCTAGATTGACATTTCTTAGCTCCAACATCCTGCAAAGGTCACATAGAACATCTCCAAACATAGGAACAACCCAAACAAAAGATCAAGGTGAACTTAGCTCTTTTGGGCTGCTTCCAGTTCTGGTTTTGACACTTGTTCTCCTTCTAGTGACCTTGATCTCCTTCTTAGAGCTTGATCTTGAGCCTTATGACTTACACCACATAACTGTAGTTGTTATCTCATTGGTTGTAAGTCACGTCTTTATGTAGTGATCCTTGATGTGCCGTAGCTGTTCTCAACTCGATCACCCTTGACTTTGCAAGCCTTCTTCTTCACCCTTGGCTTTGGGTTCCTCAGCCTCCTTGACCTTCTCCCGTGCACTTGGTACCTCAAAGCTCTTCTTGCCTCCGTCCTTGGCTTGATCAGTTGTCTCCGAGCTACGCACCCGAGTACCACTTTTGCAATGTCCATCTTATTTGTGATGCCCATTATCTATCATCATCTAGTCCTTGGACCATCACACTTGTTCACTTGTGTTGAACCCTGTTAGCTTTACATTAAGCACCTGTTCAACACTTAGCACACTTGTTAGTCCTTTAATTGAGTTGTCATCCAAACACCAAAACCCACAACAGAGCTTTCAATCTCCCCCTTTTTGGTGATTGATGGCAACACAATTAAAGCTTATATAAGAGTGAAATTTAAAGCATAAATTGAGTTCTAAGATTGTAGAATGCTCCCCCTAAATATGTGCTTGCATTAAAACTTAGCTTTGGCCTTAAATGCCAAAATGCACATACTTAGGCTAAAACGAAACATTGCTGCACCTTAGCACCTGTGGGATGCATTGTGTCAAGGATCAAACCATGATGCATATAACACACAAATGCACAGAATCAGAGTTAAACACCATTCAATTTAGTGGATATTTCACAGGAATATCAACCTACCACTATTCACCATTAAGATAACAAATTAAACTAAGATACTAATTTAAAGCAATCTTAAAGCACCATTAACCATATGCACCATTATCCACATGACTAAGATACTAATTTAAAACAATCTTAAAAACTTAACCATATGCACCATTATCCACATGACTATCTATTTCAGAATGAACACAATAGATGCCAATTAATTCATAGCAGTGGAAGCACTAATCCATATGATGCAACACAATACATATAATACTGCAAGAAGCATATGAATAACACACTAGCAAAGCTTAAACTAACACATCACCCCTTAGGATGCAACACAACACATATAATACTGCAAGAAGCATATGAATAACACACTAGCAAAGCTTAAACTAACACATCACCCCTTAGGATAAGCTTTCCTCTCAGGTTGAGATAAGCTTTAATACACAAATTCTCCCCCTTTGACATCAAACACCAAAAACCATACTCAATCAAGAACATAGGATGATGTCAAGGGACAGCAGGGAGTTAAGGAGGAAAAACAACTATCAAAACTCCCCCTTACTTATTGAACATATGCAGTACCAACATTTAAGTAAGATACATTTATGCAGAAAGATTAACACTTCCTTTTGTACCTTTACCATGTTGTAGTGCACTTCCCATCTTGAAAGTATTTAATCTCTTGAGAGCTTCTCCACACTTGTGCCTGATTCTTTATCCTAACCTTTTCTTGTTGCTAAGACACCAAACTTAGAACAAGTTATAGTATTGGGCACAAGAAGAAACTTCTATTCTAATGATTATCAAAAGATGTCAATTTAAGCAAACTATCATGGCTACCAATTGAAAGATACCAATTGCAAGATCATAGCTCCATGATACTTAAGGATAAGCATCTAGTATCACCAAATTTTATAGAGCATGAGCAATCTAAAAATATGCAATTACTCATGACTTAAGATACCAATTCCTTGACTTACAGAGGTACCCCAGTCCTGATTGCTCCATTTCTTGCTTATCTTCTCTTTTCCACCTTGAGACTGTACAAGATTGCTCAAGAAACAATTAGTCTCAAAAGACACAAGTTATGTGTGCTCCCCCTCAAGTTGTGCATCAAGTATTTGAATGACTTGCACTTTGCACATTCTAGCTTCCTCAGAACTAGAGGGGATTACAACATACCTTGGTCAAGGCATACTCTATCACTTTCATCCCAAAGAGATATCAATTAAATACCAAATTGAAAGCCACTTAATACCAATTGAAGGCTAAATGAAAGGTTGACTAAATACAACAATGCATGCCTCAGGAGCACCTAAGCCAATTGAATACTCGCAGGAAGTCTAACATTTACACGCAACTTAGACATGCTTCATACTTAACTATCATTGCATCACATATACCAATTGAAAAACAACACGATCATGTCTTAAGCACATCATAGTTAAGAAGGTTCTTTAGGTACAACAGAAGAAACAACATTTTAAAGTAAGGAGCACCTAAGCCAAGATACTACCAATTCAGAGGTAAAACCATAGCTGTGATCACAATTAATGGAACTTCAAGATATTCAATGAAATTGCATAGTTCCATTCTCCATACCTTTGCCTTTTTCTGAATTGCTATGAGAGCACCAGTTGTCACTAATTTAGGGCTCCTTTTGTTCATGCACCTTATAGCTCAAAAGAGTGCATTAGAGGCACAACATGGAGTTGGTATTCACACAATACCAAACTAGAGTAATAGTGTGAACATTAACTCAACAAAATATCATATTTGCATCATTAAAACCATAAAACATAACTCACAAAGGAATACATGTTTATTCACGAACACTAAAAGAGTTAATCATGGTGGATATATCTAATGAAAAACTACCCATTAAATGTTTCAAGAGACAAAACCTCTAAAGCATGCAATCATGATTAAGCACGCATGGTTACGATCTTGGAAATCACTAATCATTGATTGTAAGGTACTCAACACAAGCAATCAAGAGGCATAACTACTCCAAGGACAGGTAGCACAACAATCAGTTTAAAGAGCAATACTAATTATCAACAAGGTACTTAAGATACAAGGGTACCAATCTATGGAGAGCAAGTTGAAGAATCTCAACAAGGTCCAATAATGATTAAGGACCTATTCACCTTATTTCACTTGAGATGAACATGAGATTAGTGTCTCACAATAATTCAACCTTGGGTCAATAAACACCAAAACAATTAACAGCTTAAGCATAGAGTTTTAGACAACCGTCTTAAGCTCTCCCATGGTCTCCAGTCCATCTCAAGGCACCTGCATGGTCTAATTAGCACAATTTGGTACCCATCTTGGAATGGGTCCATATCGATCATCCAAAAATGCCTTTGGCACCCAAATAGTCTTTGTGCTAGTTCTAGGCGATCTCATGATTAGTCTAGCACAAGAGTATGATTTGGGTCTCCTAAGCGAATAAGATTGAGACAAATTTACTTGCTTAGGAATCTCACCTTTATTACATACCTTGGATAGATGACCCTGCTTACCACACTTGTAGCAGAAGCGTCGCTCACCCTGACATGACGCTTGCTGTTTGTCATTTTTCTTGGTGAGAGTCATCTTGGAGACTGCACATGCTTGGTTCATCATTAGTGGACAAGAAGTGATTGTGTGACTCTTGTCATTGCATCCGAAGCATCTCCTTATCCCTTCACCCTTGTTGGTGTATGGACACGACGCAATGAGGTGTCCTGACTTGTTGCACTTAAAGCACCTCCTTTTCCCTTTTCTCTTTTTGTTCTTGGATGACATAGAGAAAAGGTCAGTGCAAACAACATGATTAATTGAATCTTTACCTTTTTCCAAGCTCATGTTGATTTCTTCATCTTTAGGAACATTCTTCTTATGGAGCTTAACACTTGCTGCAGTTTTTCCTTTCTCAAGCTTCTTCACCACGCGCCCGTGGATATCTTGAGAAAGTCGAGCAATGCGTCTTCTCCTTAGCTGTCTTTGCTTCTTGTTCCCACATAATTTCTTTTGTGACCCTGCAACTTTTTGTTCATTCAAACATTCGCTCCTTCTTGAGCGACAGGGGTTAGCACATGACGATATATTATCCAGATGTGCACTTGTGCAAGAATGAGGTTCACATGAATTTAAGTTCGTAATTACGACCTCATGAGCAACATTAAGCATGATATGGTCATCAACTAATTTATTATGAGAATATGACAGCATATCATACTTTTCACCTAGAGCAAGTTTTTCTAAGTTTATCTTTTCAACTTGACTCCTAAGCATGAAATTTTCCGTTTTAAGTTGAGCAACATTAGATAATGCGTCATGACTATTTCTTTGCTCAATTAAAACAGATTCATACCGTTGGACCAAATCATCATGAGAGCACTTTAGCTTCTCATGTTTTTTGGTCATCTTCTCCAGGCTGTTGTTAGTTTTGATGAGGGACTCCTCTAGCCTGAGAAGTGTCTCGCCTTGTTCCTTGTTCCTTCTCAACAGTTTAACCAAGAGCGCTTTGTCCCCTTTGTTGAAATGGATGTAGAACCGACGAATCTCCTCTTCTTCCACATCGTCGGTCTCATTTTCCCTGTCATCAATGTTAGTGGAAGCAATACAGGAAAATGCACCTTGTGGTGATGGAGATTCATCCTCGCTATCATCCTCATATTCCTCCTCATCATGGCTTTCGTCTCCACCATCATTGTTAGCAATAAAACATTTATTACTAGTGGAGAACAAACCTGTTGACGAGGTGGATTCATTGTTTGGTGCCCATCGTTCTTGTTCTTCTCCCTTTAAAAGGTTAGCACCACAAGCAATATAGGGAGTAGGAGCAGTACAATTTGCCACAAAATATTTTACTTTAATTCTATTCCATAAATCATGAGCATCAACAAATAAATCATTATCACTACTCATGATGGCAAAATAGGCATCTCTAGAAAGAGAATCAACTAAGATGTTGCAAGCATGGTGATTTAGAGATAGACATCTTAGTTCATCATTAGAAGGATTTTTACTAACATTAAAGGGAAAAATACTTCTACTAAAGACCTGTCTCAAATCAGGATCAACACTCATGAAAGCATTATAAATAGAGACAGACCAAGACTTGTAATTAGAGCCATCGCCTAACAGAAGTTCTATAGTTACCTCTTGTGACGACATCGTCATCTCCGGACGGCTAAGCCCACACTGGAGAGGCCTAGCTCCGATACCAATTGAAAGTTCCCTTTGACCCGGGAACAGGATCTGGATGTCGCCTAGGGGGGGTGAATAGGCGAATAAAAACTTATCACTTTAAAACTTAAATCCTTACTCTACTCAAAGACTAGAACGCAGTGGAGTGAAGAACCATTCGAGTAGACTGCAGCGGAATAGAAGATCCTATCTCAAAATGTCCTGCACTTCAAATAAAGCTTATACCAGAGATAAGTATTGAAGTGCAGATATAAAAGCGAATAAGACAGAGAGTCAGAATACAATAAGGAACAGAGCACACAGACGCAAGGATTTATCCCGAGGTTCGGCCAAGCCTGAAATGCTTGCCTAGTCCTCGTTGGAGTTAGCCACACCTGGGCTTGGAGTCTATTTCAACTCCTTCCTCCGTTTGCTCAGATCTGTCAGTATGACAGATAGAGCCTTTCACTATTGAGTTGGGTTACAGCAAAACCGCGGCTGCTTACAAACTTCTTGGCAGCACCCCGGCAGAGTAACTCTACGCTCAAGACCTTGCTCTAGCTCTTAGCAGCACTTCTCCTCTCTCTAAAGGCTTATAGCTGTGCCTTCTACACAAACTATAGAGTTACACACAAGAGGGAGAGTAAGAATTGATTCGAGTGATGTCTACACTTGTTGGCTGCACTTGTACATTGCTTGAGGCGCCTAGGGGTCCCTTTTATAGGCACAAGGGGCCTAGGAGCCGTTGGAATCCCATTTGGAAGGCAATACTTTCTTTCTGTCGGGTGGCGCACCGGACAGTCCGGTGCACCACCGGACACTGTCCGGTGCTCGATTTCCTTCCATAGATGGAGCAGTCGACCGTTGCAGTCCTGGAGCCGCTGGCGCACCGGACACTGTCCGGTGCACACCGGACAGTCCGGTGCCCCATCTGACCGTTGGCTCGGCCACGCGTCACGCGCGGATTGTGCGGCCGACCGTTGGCCCAGCCGACCGTTGGCTCACCGGACAGTCCGGTGCACCACCGGACAGTCCGGTGAATTATAGCCGTACGCCGCCGGCTTCTCCCGAGAGTGGCCTGTTCACCAGAGTTCAGCCTGGCGCACCGGACAGTCCGGTGTGCCAAGCCGAGCTGAGTCTTGGCTGAACACAGCCAAGCCTTTTGCACTTCTATCCTTTTCTTCTTCCTTCTGTTTCTAACACTTAGACAAGTATATTAGTACACAAAACCAATGTACTAAGTCTAGAAACATACCTTCTCTTAATTATTACATCTATAGCATTTGACATGCTTGAGCTTTGATGTTGGACTTATAAATCATCAAGTCAGCTTGACTTGATCTAGATTGACATTTCTTAGCTCCAACATCCTGCAAAGGTCACATAGAACATCTCCAAACATAGGAACAACCCAAACAAAAGATCAAGGTGAACTTAGCTCTTTTGGGCTGCTTCCAGTTCTGGTTTTGACACTTGTTCTCCTTCTAGTGACCTTGATCTCCTTCTTAGAGCTTGATCTTGAGCCTTATGACTTACACCACATAACTGTAGTTGTTACCTCATTGGTTGTAAGTCACGTCTTTATGTAGTGATCCTTGATGTGCCGTAGCTGTTCTCAACTCGATCACCCTTGACTTTGCAAGCCTTCTTCTTCACCCTTGGCTTTGGGTTCCTTAGCCTCCTTGACCTTCTCCCGTGCACTTGGTACCTCGAAACTCTTCTTGCCTCCGTCCTTGGCTTGATCAGTTGTCTCCGAGCTACGCACCCGAGTATCACTTTTGCAATGTCCATCTTACTTGTGATGCCCATTATCTATCATCATCTAGTCCTTGGACCATCACACTTGTTCACTTGTGTTGAACCCTGTTAGCTTTACATTAAGCACCTGTTCAACACTTAGCACACTTGTTAGTCCTTTAATTGAGTTGTCATCCAAACACCAAAACCCACAAGAGAGCTTTCAGCGAGCAATTTGTCGCCCCGGCCGCGAGCGCTCCTGGGTGTCCTCTACTGCCGGCCCCTGCCGCCCGGATGGCCCTACCCGCGCCGCCTGGAGCCAAACCGGCCGCGCTGGGGACCATTACCGTCGAAGGCTGCAGCATCAAGCGCCTCTCGCAGGCAGAACAAGAAGAGCGCCGCCGCCTTGGCCTCTGCTACAATTGTGACGACAAATTCACAAGGGGCCACAATCGCATCTGTAAGCGGCTGTTTCTTACTGGAGGGCCTTGAGGAGGAGGAAGATGAGGCTGTCGAGGATGCCGGGACTGAGGAGACCCCGTTATTATCCCTCCAAGCTCTTGCGGGCTTGGCGCTCACCAACACGATGCAGCTGCAGGCCACGCTGGGGGCCACCTCCCTCGTCGCCATGCTGGATTCGGGCAGCACCCACAACTTCATATCAGAAGCCGCGGCTGCACGCACGGGTCTGCCCCTCGAACACCGGCCACGCCTCACGGCCATGGTCGCGAATGGGGAGCGTGTCGCGTGTGTGGGCGTCATCCGCAACGCACCACTGGACATCGGCGACCACTGCTTCCCTGCTGACCTATACGTCATGCCTTTGCCGGGCTACGACGTGGTCCTGGGCACCCGATGGCTGGCAGCGCTGGGACCGATCATGTGGGATTTCAGCAACCACGCGATCTCCTTCACCTTCCAGGACAGGGCGTTCTGCTGGCACGGGCTCGCGGCCTGCCGACCGGCTGCTGTCAGCACAACCACCGCCACCAGTGCGCTCCTCGACGAGCTCTTGGCGGACTTCGACGACGTTTTCAGCGAGCCTCGCGGCCTACCTCCCCCACGCAGTCGGGACCACAGCATCACCCTGGTGCCGGGGGCGCCGCCAGTGGCAGTACGCCCGTATCGCTACCCCGCCCTGCACAAGGACGAACTGGAGCGTCAGTGCACAACTATGCTGGACTAGGGGCTCATTCGGCGCGGCAGCTCCGCGTTTTCGTCCCCGGTGCTCTTGGTCAAGAAACCGGACGGCTCGTGGCGGTTCTGTGTCGACTACCGCGCGCTGAACGCCATAACCATCAAGGATGTGTTCCCCATCCCGGTCGTCGACGAGCTGCTAGACGAGCTCCATGGCGCCAGCTTCTTCACCAAGCTCGACCTCCGATCCGGATACCACCAAGTCCGCATGAGGCCGGCCAACATCAACAAGACAGCATTCCGGACGCATGACGCCTTCTTCGAATTTTTGGTCATGCCGTTCGGACTCTGCAACGCGCCGGCCACCTTCCAAGCTCTCATGAACGACGTGCTGCGCGCTTACCTCCGCCGGTTTGTGCTTGTCTTCTTTGACGACATTCTGATCTACAGCTCATCCTGGGCAGACCACCTGCGCCACCTCCGCGTCGTCCTCTCGGTGCTCCGACTGCACCGTCTCTTCGTTAAGCGTTCGAAGTGCGCTTTTGGCGTGGACACCGTCGCCTACCTCGGCCACACCATCTCTGCGTCGGGCGTGGCCATGGATCCGACCAAGGTGCAGGCCATCCATGATTGGCCGCAACCGCGCTCGGCCAGGGCGGTGCGTGGATTCCTCGGGCTCGCAGGCTACTACAGGAAATTCGTCCACAACTACGGCATCATCGCAGCCCCCCTCACCGCTCTCCTAAAAAAGGAGGGGTTCCGATGGAACGACGACGCAGCGGCAACCTTCAGTACTCCAAGGAGGCCGTGACATCCGCACCCGTACTGTCGCTCCCTGACTTCACCAAGCAGTTCGTCGTAGAGTGCGACGCTTCGACGTACGGCTTCGGCGCGGTGCTCGTCCAGGAGGGCCACCCCATCGCTTTCTTCAGTCGGCCGGTGGCTCCACGTCACCGCTCCCTCGCAGCTTATGAGCGGGAGCTCATCGGCCTGGTCCAGGCCGTTCGCCACTGGCGGCCATACCTTTGGGGGCGGCGTTTCACCGTCAAGATGGACCACTATAGTCTCAAGTACTTGCTCGACCAGCGCCTCGCCACGATTCCGCAGCACCATTGGGTCGGCAAGTTGCTGGGGTTCGACTTCTCCGTCAAGTACCGGTCAGGCTCCACGAACACGGTGGCCGACGCCCTCTCCTGCCGCGACACTGAGGAGGGCGCCGTGTTGGCCATTTCTGCGCCGCACTTTGACTTCATCGGCCGCCTGCGTCACGCCCAGGCTACCGATTCGGCACTGGTGGCCATCCACGACGAGGTGCGCCGAGGCACCCGCACCGCCCTGGTCGGTCGTCGACGACATGGTCGCCTACGAGAGGCGCCTATACATTCCCCCCGCCTCTCCACTACTGCAAGAAATTTTGGAGGCCGTCCACGGCGACGGGCATGAGGGCGTCCACCGTACACTACACCGGCTCTGCCGTGATTTCCATATCCCCAACATGCGACGTTTGGTGCAGGAATTTGTGCGGGCGTGCTCCACTTGTTAGCGGTACAAGTCCGAGCATCTCCATCCAACAGGGTTGCTCTTGCCTCTACCCGTGCTCTCGGCGGTTTGGGCCGACATCGCGCTGGACTTTGTGGAGGCGCTACCCCGCGTGAATGGGAAGATGGTGATCCTGTCCGTGGTTGACCGCTTCAGCAAGTACTGCCACTTCATTCCACTCGCACACCCGTACACGACAGAGACGGTGGCACAGGCATTCTTCACCGACATTGTGCGCCTCCACGACATTCCGCAGTCCATCGTCTCCGACCGCGACCCCGTGTTCACCTTGACGTTCTGGCAGGAGCTCATGAGGCTTATGGGTACTAAGCTTCACATGACGTCCGCTTTTCATCCCCAGTCGGACGGCCAGACGGAAGCCGCCAACCGAGTCATAGTGATGTACCCGCGCTGCTTCACTGGAGATCGCCCCCGCCAATGGCTGCGCTGGTTGCCGTGGGCTGAGTACACCTACAACACCGCGTACCAGACTTCGCTTCGGGACACACCGTTTCGGGTGGTGTATGGCTGAGAGCCACCTTCCATCCGCTCTTATGAGCCGGAGGAGATGAGGGTGGCAGCCGTCGCCTGGGACATGGAGGCTCGGGAGGCCTTCCTGGAGGAGGTCCGGTACCGCTTAGAGCAGGCCCAGACGACCCAGAAGCTTTACTACGATCGGCACCACCGTCAAGTCTCTTACCAGCCGGGGGATTGGGCCCTCCTTCGTCTTCGGCAGCGGGCAGCTTCTTCAATGCCCAGGACCACCGCGGGCAAGCTCGAGCCTCGCTTTGTGGGGCCCTACCGCGTCATCGAGCTCATCTACGACGTCGCCGTTCGCCTGGCCTTGCCGCCAGGGGCGCGCCTCCATGATGTGTTCCACGTGGGTGTCCTCAAGAAGTTTGTCGGCGTTCCACCAGCGTCCTCGCCTGCCTTACCAATCATCCACAACGGCGCCGTGGTCCCTGAGCCGCTGCAGGTTACTCAGGCATGCTTGGCGCGAGGCGTGCGTCAAGTTCTCGTCCACTGGAGGGGCGAACCGGCCGAGTCTGCTTCTTGGGAAGACCTCGACGAATTCCACAGCAAGTACCCAGACTTTTAGCTCGAGGACGAGCTGGGTCTCGAGGGGGGGGAGAGATGTCATGTGCGGGCGCACATATAGGCGCCGCCGTGACGCACGCCGCGCTGCAGAGCGCGCTGAACACGCACAGGAGGAGGCCACAACCAGTGGATAGATTTAGAAATAAAGATAAGGCTAGAGAATAAGATTGAGATGAGAGAATTGTGGAGAGTTAGTTGGCAGCAGATAAGTCCAAGAAAATAGGAGTTAGTTGAGAGTTTATAGGAGAAGTTGGTTAACCATAGGGCTATTTATAAGCCACATGGCAGCAGGGAATAAGGTAAGCAAGATTATTATTTCCTAATCTCTCTCTCTCTAAACAAGCTGACGGCTGAGGGGAAAAACCTCACCGGCGACGACGGACCGTGGCTACGAACTCCGTAGTCAGGGGCCAGCTACCCTAGGTCGGGAGGTCCTTGACACGTGGCTAAGAGGGGAGGTTGCTGGATTGGGGTTGCCGACGAGGACGTCGGTCTTCTAAGGGGGGTGGATTGTGATAGCCTGGCCCCTGGGATGGTGATATCCTGGCCTAAGGCTTAATAAAATTAAAAGAGTATCCATACTAATAAGGTGCATCTTATTTTTCGGAACCTATCTCGAAAGAACCTCCAAGTTAAGCGAGCTTGGCTTGGAGCAATTTGGGATAGGTGACCGACCGAGAAGTTTTCTCGGGTGCGCATGAGTCAGGACAAAGTGCGCACAAAAGACTCGTGTTGGTCTGTGGGGACAATATATGATCTTAAAGAGCTGGCAGGAGTAAGTACCGCCGGTCCGAGAGTGGACGGGGTGTTACATAAGACTTCATCCATGAGTGTTTCAACGTTTTGTGGTTTTAATAACCTTGCCAACTGCAGTGATTTTTTTATTTATGTCTTTAATTTGATACTTTTATCTTGATCTGAATTGTGGTATGTTACTTCATTGTAGGAGTTAATAAAATCAAGACGATTTGCTGAAGCTGAAATCTGGCAAAGGAAGATATTACATGTTCTGGAGCTTTCAGAGGCATGGCAATATGTCCACTTTTATTTACCATTTGTTCAACTCCTTGTGTGACGTCACCATTTAGTATTACGATGATCTGGAACATGGTGAATGCCTTAAATTGTTGATTGAGCTCATATGTGTTGATTTTTCTGACTTTTGCACTATCCTTTTTTTTCTTGAACGCACATTTCAATGCCTTAGCAAAAACGGCACTGGATACATGGCAATGCAATGACTCAGCAGGAATTGGCTAAGGAACCACTAAATTCCTTGGCCAATGAGACAAGGTGAGGGGGCTGGCAGGACGAGAGTGTCAAGGCATCCCCGTTCGAAGGAGAAGTTGAGGCACAACATAAGACTAGCAGGGCTAAGCACTGATTTAGCTCATATTGGACCTGCTAGACCCAAGAAAAATGTCATGAAGGCTCTGAAGATTTCGGATGGCTTTGATCTCCTCTCTCAAAATGCCCTTGATGCTTATGCCAAGCTGTTCCTTCAACCGCTTAATCAAGAGCAGGCCAGGGCCTTGGTGGCACTGTTTGGCTGGACAGTGCCAGACCTGGAGGCGCCAGCTTGGTTCCATCTGGGCTGCTGATTAGTCTGTGCATGGGTTGTGGTTGTTATTTTCTATTGTCAGAAAGCTTTATGCCTTTATGGATTGTAGGCGTATTTTATTTTGTAATGTGAGGGGATTAAATTCCTCGTCCCATCAGGACTCGGTCAGGAACCTGGTTGTTTCAAATGGTACTGATGTAGTCTGTTTACAAGAATAAAAAATGCCAATCTGTTCTAGACGCTGCATCCTCTCCATGTTAGGGACAGATTTTGATAACAACCTCATATTCCAGCAGTTGGTGCTAGTGGCGGCATTTTGGTGCCCTGGATGTCGTCGATAGGTCTTGTCCAAGCTTCGAGAGTGGATAGATTTAGTGTGTCAATCCATTTCTGCCCAATCATTGGGGACCCATGGTGGTTAACATACGTATGGCCCTCAAAGTTCAGATGACAAGATTTTATTCTTACAAGAGTTAAGAGATATAAGAGCCCAATGCCCAGGACCGTGGCTAGTGGGAGGAGATTTTAACCTCATTTATAAGGACGAAGACAAGAACAACTCAAACATGAACCGTACAATGATGGGAAGATTCCGAAGAGTGATCTTCCCATCATTGAATCTGAGACAATAAAAAGGAGTGATAAAAAGGTCGGACATTTTAAAACACAGCTAGAAAACGCAAGGGATCAGGAATCTGAGACAATATATCATTTGCTGGTGTCTTGTGCCTTCACTAGAGAATTCTGGTTCTTTCTTTTAAGGCAATTTGGGTTGCAGAGTTTAGCCCCACAACCAGGTTCTTCTTCATCTTTCATGGATTGGTGGCAAGAGGCGTCCGAAGCAGTGAATAATCCTATCAAGAAGGACCTCAACTTTATCATCATTTTGTGAGCTTGGATAATTTGGAACCATAGAAACAAATGTGTTTTTGAAGGAAGGACACACAGCTTAGCAGCAGCCCTTACTCTAGCGGCGGAGGAGAGAGGCTTGTGGGAGATGACTAGGGGTGGTAATAGATCACGATCCAAATGCCCCTTCATAAAAAGTTATGGCCCTTAGGTAATGTTATCTCAAAAATGAATAAGAATAGGGCCCGACCCTAATCCGATTCGATCCTTAAACTTTGTAGTGTAAAATATAGAGCCCATTACCACGGTTCTTAAGGCGTCGCCTAGGCGTCCAGGCGGAGGTCCAACGCCTAGGCGCCTTTCCCGCCTACCTCGCCTAGGTGTCGCTTAGGCGCCGCCTAGGCGTCCAGGCGGTGGTCCAACGCCTTGTCTCGCCTTACCGTTTTAAAAACCATGCCCATTACCACCCCTAGAGATGGCAGGAGCCAATGCCTCTCGTACCTGTCAGCCTCCCGGTTGGTTCATTAGCGGTAGTGGTTTGGGAGCTTAGTCTGTAGATGGATCCTTTCATATATGCTTGTTGTTGGCCCCTGTAAGGAGGCCTCAGTTTTTGTATCTATTTTGGTCTATATTAGACCTTTTCTCCTATCTTGATATAATGAGGCGCAGTTCTTCTGCACGTTCGAGAAAAAAAAAGATGATTGTATTTTCAACCTCCGTAAGGAAGTCATTGTATCAGTTTTTTCGTCTATTTTAGACCTGCCATCTCTTTCTTAATATAATGGGACACAATTCTCCTACACTTTTCGAGAAAAAAAATTATAAGCTGCTAGAATCTCCAAAAGAAAATTATTTATTCGGTCCTAGAGGGGACATTTCCTAATGTTTTCACGTGGAATATGGATATGAACTTCAAGAGGGTTACTGGTTCTATTTGTGGCTTGTTTCTTGATGGAAGAACTAACAGAAAATTAAATAAGGAAGTTGAATAAGAAAAGATAAAGCATTAGGTGCAGGCAATATTCGATTTTAATTGTCAAAGTTCTCTTCATGTCTTCACTCAATTCTTGAATCATTACTGGAAAGCCTACTGAAGTTCATCTGTTGCATGCTTCATAGGGATGGGATTCATTGGTCACTGCACGTGCAGCTGAACTCCTAAGTTTAAATCTTGAAACCATGGAGAAGTTGAAGGAATCAGAAGAGCTATTGGAACGGTGATATTTGTCAGCAACAGCTGTCTATATGTCCATTTTGATCATTTTAGTTCTGTTGCCTAATCTTTCTAATGGTTAATTTTCTAGATGCCTTGCAGTCAAGAAAAAGATTCTACCTGAAGATCATCTTCAGGTTTGTTCTTTCCCTTATATTGAGCTCTTGAGATTATCTTAGTTGAAAAAAAATTGTAAGCTATATTCTTGAGTTGCCAAATGTAAGTACTGTAACAAGCTCCCTTGCATTCTGATTTTTGCTTTGTCTTTGAAATTGCTTTTTTAGATCTTAAGATCAATTGTATTTTGAGTTCTTCACCTTAGAACATGTACCATTTTTTTCTTGAAAACACCGAACCGTGATTCTTTGCATTAAGTCTGTGCTCTCCTTCACCTCGCTCGGCTCTGTCCAGCAATGGTGGTGCCAGTGGCGGAGGCCCTTCCCGACGGCCGGTGCACCAGCGCCTTGGCCCCTTGGCTTCGTCGGGAGGACATGTGGCACACGTTCCTTTGGAGGAGGCCAATTATAGCTGCATTGTTTCAGACCTTGTGCCTGTAATGCGTTCAGTTTCTCCTTTCCTCGGGGCTGGCACGCAGCGTGTTGAGGTTGAGCAGCCCTTGGAAAATGTGGTGCTGGATTCAACTGTTCGTGTGACAAAGGAAGCAGAGATCAACCTAAATCCCAGGATTTCCGTCAGCTCTGTGCTTGAAGGCTACGGGGACATTAATGCCCCTGTCGGGCGGGTGGAGGATCGTTCACTTATTGAAGCTGTTGCTGCGACGGTTGCTTTTGGCTCAATTTTCCAAGCTCAGCAGCAGCCAAACCCTCTTGAGTCGGGCCAGGTCGGGCCTATTGTGAGGGTCTACTCTAGACGACAAAGGTCTGCTTCATCGGCCCAGGAGAATGAGGCCGCGGTTGACACCTCGGCACAAGCTTTGATTTCTTCTATCATGAGGCCTATCCAATACCTGCTGCCTCTGCCTACCATCCATAAACGTAGATCCAAGGAGTTGCAGCCTGACTTTGTTCCTGTGCGCAGCAGCAGACTTGCAAAACGGCATGGTAGGTCAGTGACAGCGGCGATGAGGCAGGTTCGAGTTAGTCTGATTAAACACTTGAGTCTGAATGAAGATAGAGAAGTGCTGGGAGATTTTGAGCTGGACAAGCATGGTCAGCTGTTCACCAAGCCTCTGTCACAGGTTCACCTTGCTGTTCTCGCGGCTTTGTTTGGATGGAATGCTCCTAACAATGGCGAGGCTCCCTGGGACTTGGAGGGTGGTAGGCTCTGCACCTGTCGACTTGTGAAGATGATGGGGTCCTTTTCTCATCTTTTTGGGTCGCTGCTTTGTTTGTATCAATGGATCCCTTCAAAATATTAATTTGGAACGTTCGGGGCCTAAATCGCAAGTCCTGGCGTGATATGGTTTGTTCCACTCATCCTGATTTAGTGTGTTTGTAAGAAACTAAGAAGGCTGCTTTTTGTCGTCATATGGTGATATCTACTCTCAGTGCTGATTTCGAAGATTTCATTTTTCTTCCAGCAATTGGCACCCGTGGGGGAATTTTGTTGGCTTGGAGATGTTCTTGTCGGATCATCAATTCTAGAATTGACACTTTCTCGGTTTCTGTTCAATTTAAGCTTGAAGATGGGTATTCCTGGTGGTTTACTGGGGTTTATGGACCACAAACCATGGATATCTGTTGTAGCTGTGGCTCCTCTGAGCGCCTCTGTCATGCTTGTTAGCTCGGCCATCATTCTCGTCTTCCATTTTCCACTTCCATGTCCAGGGCTACTCAAGCCTTTGATCTTGTTTATTGTGATCTCTGGACTTCTCCTATCTTTAGCCGCTCTGGTTACAAATACTACCTGGTCATTCTGGATGAGTTCTCTCACTTTCTTTAGACTTTCTCACTTCGG
This sequence comes from Zea luxurians, assembly GCA_029449295.1. Lineage (NCBI taxonomy): Eukaryota > Viridiplantae > Streptophyta > Magnoliopsida > Poales > Poaceae > Zea > Zea luxurians. Next base: position 33,182,377 of record JAOPSE010000017.1, on the reverse strand, counting down.
TTATAGTCCGACACCTTTTCCACCCTCACACACTTCTTCGCCTGTGTCTCGACCCAATTCTGTCGCCCGTTTGTGCCCTTCAATGTGATAACGATCGAGAGTTCAACAGCACCGCCTCTCGCTCCTCCCTCCCACGACGTTCAGTTGTGCCTCTCGTGCCCTTACACTTCTCCCCGGACCGGATGGGCCGAAAGAATCATTCGCACCACCACCAACATGATCTGCTGCCTCCTCTTTCAAACGTCTCTCCCTGCCAGCTACTGGGCAGAGGCCCTGAACACTGCTACCTATGTCCTCAACCGCCTTTCCTCGAAAGCGGTGAACCACCCATTCCCCACTTTGCCAGTATGGCACAACCCCCTCCTATGACCACCTCCGTGTCTTTGGTTGTGCCTGCTGTCAGAACACCTCTACCACCACTTCCGACAAGCTCTCCCCTTGTTCCACTCGTTCTCCTTTCCTCGGTTACTCCTCTAACCACAAGGCATACCATTGCCTTGACCTCCTCACCCACTGCATCCTCATCTCTCGTCATGTCGTTTTTGACGAAGATGACTTTCCCCTTGCTTGATCCTCCTTGCCTACCGATCTCGCCTCCCTCCTTGACCATGATCCTGTTCTTACTCCACTCAGGTCGGCCCTGCCTCGCTCGACGTGGCCCAGACGCCTCAGCTCGTGCCTCTACCCGCGCCACACGCGGCTCCATCGACTCCGCTCGCGCCACGCGCGACCCTATCTCCTTCGCTTGCGCCATGCGCGGCCCCGTCGCCTTCGCCCGGTGCAGCCCCGTCGCCTGCCCCCGTTTGGCTCGCTTGGCCGACCCCGCCCTCATCTACACCATTGCGAGCGGACTGCTCTATCTATCCCTGCTGGCTCGTCCTTGCACTGAACTACCAGGGTACCACTCGGTCGCCATCCATTGTGACCTCGGCCATGTTTACCCGATGGTGACTCGTCGTGCGACCGACGTTCTCCACCCCGTCGACCGGCTGGTACTGACGATCGATGCTCCTCCGGACGCCTCCCCGGTTCGCTCCTCCGTTCGCGCTGCCCTCGGTGATCCCCACTGGCGTCATGCTATGGAGGAGTATGTGGCCCTGCCAACCACACCTAGGACCTGATGCCACGTCAACCAAACACCAACGTGGTTACCTGCAAGTGAATTTTCCGAGCTAACCTCAGATGGCTCGCTCGATCGCTACAAGTCCCTTGGGTCCTTCGAGGCTTCACCCAACGTCCTGGAGTGGACTACAACCAGACCTTACCCCATCGTCAAGTTCGCCACCGTTTGGGTCGTCCTCTCCCTCGCCCTCTCCTGGAACTAGGCGGTCCATCAGCTCGATGTCAAGAATGCCTTTCTCCACGACACTCTGATAGAGATTGTCTACTGCTGCCCGCCCACTGGCTTCGTCAAGTACGCTCGTCCGGATCTGGTTTGCCACCTGAACCGCTCACTATACGAACTCAAGCAGGCGTCGTGGGCCTGGTACAATCGCGTTGCCTCCTACTTGGCCTCCCTTGGCTTCGTCGATGCCAAGTCGGACACGTCCATGTTCATCTATCGGCGCGATGACGACACCGTCTACCTCCTGCTCTACGTCGACGACATCGTGCTCACAACGTCCAATGCTGATATTCTCCAGTGCATGATCGTTGCTCTTCAACACGAGTTTGCGGTGAAGGACCTAGAGCCTCTCCACTTTCTCGGCATCACCGCCGAGCAAGGGCCTCTGGGTATCTTCATACACCAACGCCAGTACGCTCTCTACATCCTGGAGCGGGCTGGCATGTCCGACTGCAAGCCCTGCTCCACGCTCGTCGACACTCAGGCGAAGCTCTCTGAGGATGACGCCCCCTGGTCGCCGACGTGACGTCCTACCGGAGCCTCACCGGCGCTGTCCAGTATCTAACCTTCTCTAGGCCTGACATTGCCTACGTCGTCTAGCAGGTGTGCCTCCACATGCGCATCCTGTGGGAGCTCTATCTCACCGCTCTCAAGCGGATCCTTCGCTACCTCTGCGGCCTTCTCCTTCGACCCTCCTCGACTTCGGAGCTCGTGGTCTACATCGACGCTGACTGGGCTGGTTGCCTCGACACACATCGGTCCACTTCCAGTTACGCTGTGTTCCTAGGTGCCACCTCGTCTTCTGGGCCGCGAAGCAGCAACCCGTCGTCTCTCGCTCCAGCGCTGAGGTCGAATACCATGTTGTGGCCAACGGCGTGGCCGAGGCCTCCAGGCTCCGCCAGCTTGTCCAGGAGCTCCACAGTCTCCTCGAGCGTGCCACCCTCGTCTACTGTGACAACGTCAGCACGGTCTACCTCTCCACAAATCTCGTGCAACCATCAGCGGACGAAGCACGTGGAGATCGACCTGTACTTCGTCCGCGAGCGCGTCGCGCCGGTGACGTTCGCGTTCTCAGTGATTCGACCACGTCGCAGTCCGTCGACATCTTCATCAAGGGGTTGCTGTCGAGTGTTTTCACCGAGTTTCGATCCAGTCTCAACATCTGTACAAGATATAGTTGAGACTGCGGGGGGTGTTAGAACCTCGTTAGGGTTTTGGCTTAGTCCTCTTGTATTTACCTATATACCCCTGTGTAATTGGACTGGCCCAACTACTACTTGGTCTATTTAATACATCTCCCAACCTGATTAGGGTTAGGGTTTCCCATTCCAACTGTAACTATGGAGTAACTGAGAATAAATTGATGATCTAAACAAAAGGTCTGCAGCAAGATCTAAAAGGAAAAAAAGATCTCATATGAGAAAAAATGACTTCTGGCCATGTTGGCTCCATCAATCAGCATGTGATCTCCTGAATTTGATTTCCTGCTCCCATCAGTGTGCTTACACAATTTCTTCCTCAATGATGATACCATCTTGAGGCTACTGCAATACTGTGATCAATTTAATGTTTCAAATTGTGCTTTATATAGAAATATCAAAAACCACAATATTGTGTTAAATTTAATGTTTTTAATTGAGCTTTATAAATTTGAGGTGGCTTTGGATGTATAAAACTCAGACGAATCCTATGTGGACTGATTTGAAAACTAGAGTACACCCAATGCTGCAGCCATGTTTGCTGTTCAGTGGTTTCTTTGGTAGGAGACCGATCCCAAACCTCCTTTTGGACAGATTGCTGGCTCCATGGATAGGCTCTGTGTGACTTGGCTCCGGTCCTTGTCTCTCGGGTTCCAAACAGATTTCTCCAAAGTAGAACAGTAAAGGATTCCTTGACTGAAAATGGCTGGGTAAATGATATCTCAGGAAGCATATCAGCTCAATTTCTATCTAAGTACTTCATGGTCTGGGACTTGATTCAAGGCTTCCAACTTCGTCCAGGAGTTTCAGACCAACACCGCTGGACCCCTTCTGCCTCAGGGGAATACTCTTCTAAATCTGCTTATCATCATGTCTTTGAGGGGATGGTCACCTTTGAACTGGCAGGAAGGGTCTGGAAAAGTTGGGCACCTTCAAGATGTAAATTTTTCATCTGGCTGGCTTCTTTAAAATTGCTGCTGGACAGCGGATCGATTGGTTCGTCGAGGTTTCGACCATCCCACAAAATGTGATCACGAAGAAGAAACTATGCAACGCATTCTGTTACAATGTGTTTTTGGTAGGGAAGTTTGGTTCCATACCCCTGTCTCTTATTGGGCTGCAGCACCTCACTCCAGGAACTGCAAAATCTAGTTTTCAGGACTGGTGGCTTAGGTCAGAAACGACAGTTCAAAAGGCACAAAAGAAAGGCTTCAATTCAGCTGTGATCCTAGTCTCCTGGTGTTTGTGGAAATACAAACTTCTGTGTCTTTGATAGGGCTACTCCGGACATCTCTAGGATTACTCAAGACATTAGGGACGATGCCAAGATGCGGTGTTTAGCTGGGGCTGCAGGGCTGAGAGGTTTGTGGCCTTAACTCAGGGGGAGTTCAGGTCTAGTCGTTTTTTATATAGTCATCTGTGTAACAGCCCCTTAGCAAGCTATGTAACCACCTTATTTGGTTTTTGTACAGGTCTATTTTGGACCTTTTTCTTCTTAATATAATGATGCGCAGCTCTCTTGTGCCTATGAGAAAAATACGCTTTATAGATGATGCCAACCAGTCAGCAGGGATAGGACCTGAACTATGTTTTCGAAACACTGCTATACATTGTAAGTAATTAGTTTTTACATTGATCAACTGTTGTTTTCTTGTTTCCATTGCAGGTAGCTTATACGTTGGTACACCTGGCAAGGTTAACATTGCACAGAGTTGTAAAGGATCGGGATGTAAACAGCGATGTAACTGCATATTACCTCGCAAAAGCAAAACAGTTCAGCAATGATTCAATCAGGTTTTTCATTCTGCTATATTCTTTTATCTTTCACTGTTTTGAATTATTGGTCTCTGATTCTCGATGACTTGATTTGCAAAGCACTTGCATTTTGGCATGTTGGTTGCATCAAGTCAAATGGCTGCTGTTAGTTCGGTACTATAGCCACTAATTTGCAGTATCCTAGTTTCGATGAAACACACCTGATAACCTATAGACACAAATTCAATTGGTCATGTGAGTCAAGATATTATGAAACAAAATGTGTGCATGTGGTGACAACTGATGCTTTACATTATACTAGAGGCAATCTTGAATTGTAGTCAGTTATTAATTTAGTTAAAAATGAAAGTTATTTATACTATTTTGCACTCATACATAAAGGCTGATGATCTGAACTGTTTTCAATGTTTAATTCAATACTCTTAATGTTTTTCTATATTGTATCTAGTTTCCTGTCTCAAACTGAAATCTGGTTACTTCAGGATTCAAATCCTTGTCCCTTAGGTCTATTGCACTGATGGTCAGCTAATTAACTGTAATATTGTTGTGTACTAGTGGTTTTTTCTTTCAATGTATCATCATTATTTAGGATTTCCTATAAAACCAAATTGGTATGTACTCCCTCCGTCCCAAAATGTAATTCGTTTTAGACTAAACATACATTCATTAATTAATCTATGAATATAGTTTGTTTGTATATCTATATTTATCATTTATTCGAACGTGGACGGAAAAAAGACTAGAAAGAATTATATTTTGGGACGGAGGGAGTACTAAATGCCAAGTTGGATTGCTGATAACTGATGGACCTTGAATATTTTTGTTTGTAGGATTACAGAAGGAAAATTAAATTCTTCAAGAAAAGATCAGAATAAAATTAACAACACATCAACTGCAGATACAGATAAGAGTGCAGCAATAATTCTTGTATGTCTCTACTCATTTTATGGAGTTTGAGATCTTGAACTCCTTTTCTTGCTGTGCTATTACTTGCCTCTCCATACTGTAGATATGTAGCACCAAAGATGTTTTCCTCGAATATGCAGGAGAACTGCATATCATTGCATTAAGAAAGTAGATGAAAGTCCAAAACAGCCATACCACACCCCCTTGCCCCAACGCAGATTTGCTGTCCCATATTACAGAAAATCTGCGTCCATGAAAGAGAGTACAGAATTCAGCATAGAAGAGGCCTGAGGCAAGGAGACCCCTTATCACCAAAGATTGCTGCAGCTTCTATCTAATAGGAAGAAGCTTCACATGATTCCAATATATGCTGATGATGCAGTTCTTTTTTTGCACCCAACTCAGGAATACATTTCCATTTCTCTGGAAATCCTTGAGTTGTTTGGGGATGCCTCATGCCTTCGCAACAATACTCAGAAGTCCATTTTTTCCCTATCAGATGCTCTCAACAGACCATCCTGGAGGTCCAAGATTGTTTGCCAAGTGAAATGGCATCCTTTCCATGCAAATATTTGGGAATCCAGAAAGTAAAATGGCCTCTCCACCCCCTCCCCGTCACGTTCCACCTCTAGCCACCTCCAACCCCTCCCCTCCCAACGCCATTCTCAACCATAGCCAAGGCCTCTCGCTGACTTCCACTCCGGACTCGGCGACCACCTCATCAGCCTCCCGGCGTTTCCCTCAAGGCGAACCTTTCAGCTACCAGAAGCGACAAGGTGGGCGATCAAAGATCCAACGTCAGAGTGACGTCTCCTCGTCTGGTGGCTTATCTCGTGAGCTTTGCTCCTATAAAGATGCCCTCGTATCTGGCTCCAGGCGCCTCCCTACACTAATCAAGGCTCCTTCTCATACCACGACAAGCTCAAGAGCCCCAGAGGCTGTCAAGATAAAGGAGAAGAAGCAGGTCGGTGGACCCTTGGTGGTGCAGAATCTGCTGGTGGGATCACATTAGGACGAGTTTGACTGGCAGGTGGTTGAGCGAAGGAAGAAGACCCAACGTGTGCATCTTCCTCGTCGAGGGTCCCTTGTGGACCTGCGAGGCAGGTGCTTCAACTGCTTTTCTTCCTCCCATCTTGCTGCGGTGTGTCGCCGTCCTACCCGATGCTTTCGTTGCTTTGAGTACGGGCATCAGGTGAGCACTTGCCCTACAGGACTTGTGGCGCGTACGAAGCAATTTGGCAGATTGAAGCACGTTCAGAAGGAAGACAGAATTCCGGTCTGGCAGCATTTGACTAGGATGGTGGGGGATGCTCCTCTGAGGAAGGATGGTCAGGGCTCAAGGTCAAGGAAGTCGGTCTGGAAAAGGATCTCCCCACTGTAGGAGGATAGGAGGTCGGAGTTTGCATCTGCTGCATCTGTTGAAGGTGATAGCGGTGGAGGCCATGAAGGCTTACGATGCAAGCGGAAGCGGAACCGTTCCAAGCGTGGACGGGGAGAGATGAAGACGGATGATCACCATCAACAAGTATCTCCGGTTCCTGTTGTTGAAGCAGTAGTCCTGGAGCCATCCCCGTTGAGTGTCAACAATTCTAAGGTTTTTGATTCCACACTCAACTCCAGCTGTGTTTTGGACTACTCGGATGATTTGGCGAGGGAGGAAATTGCTCTCCGACGAGCTCTGTTTGTCTCTGTGGCTGGAACACGTCCAGTGGTCCTTGGTTCAGAAATTGTGGACGAAGTTGCACGCCAGTTTGATATTGCAGTGAAGAACATGTCAATTCATCAGACTTTGCCAGAAGACTTCCTTCTGTTAATGCCTGATGAAGATGCTGCTTCTAAGGTTTTCAATGATGGAAAGGCACTGCGGGGGCCTCGTTTCACCTTGCTGTTCAAAAAATGGTCGAGATTTGCTCATGCTTTTGCCTCTTCTTTGGCCAATTTAGTGGATATTGAAATTAGAGGCATCCCAGAGCATGCATGGTCTCGTTCTACAGCGGAGCAGAGAAACTCATGTTGGATAACAGATGTTCATCACAATTCAGGGTGTGGGAGAGATTCTGCATCCTTTTGGGTGTGTGCTTGGTGTTTAAACACGGAAAGGGTGTGCAGAAAATTGGATTTGCATATCCTTGAGCCTGGAGATGCTATCCATGAGAAGAGATGCTTAACATATAAGATTGATATCTCATGTCGCCTAGTTGATCTCCATTCGGTGGCCTCAGCTACTCCACCTCCACCTCCGGCGCTCTTCCGGGAATCGGAGGATGATCAGGATCACCATGAGCAGGATCCACATCTTCGTCGTCGCAGTGATGCTGGGGCTGATGGGGATTCACGGAGACCTATCCAATTCCGCCTGGGACCGCGACTCCCCTTGGGCCGGGCGCACGACGCGCATGAGTCTCGGGAGGAGGACCCTCTGCCGCTTCGTGTTCTAGGAATTAATTGTGATACCGGCACAGCTGGGAGGCATGAGGCGCTGCCGCTTTGCAATCCGGAAATTGGTGGAGATGAAGAGACAGATGGAGGGCACGATGGGCTTGAGGTGCTGACGCCTCGGGTGACGAGAGAAGATGGACACGAGGAGACGGTTGGGAGCCTGAAGATGCAGACAATGAGTTGCATGGGAATTGAGAAAGTTATGGCAGCGGAAGATGGACACGAGGAGTCGGTTGGGAGCCTAGAGATGTAGTCAACGAGTTGCATGGGAATCGAGAAATTTATGGCGGAGGACGAGGGGACGTTGCTTATCCCTGAAACTGTCGGCCAGAAGGCGGTGGAAAAATTAAACCAACTCCCCTTTTTTGCTCTGGTCGCTCTGGTGGGCCGCTGAGCTGGATCGTTCCATGGATGCTCCAGCCGGATGAATCTGCTGGGCTGATGAATTCCCTTGGATCCAGCTCGCCCCACCAGGCCTCAAGTGACATGGATTATCCACCCGTCGAGTCGCTGGGCTCCAATTGGTCACCTTTGACCCAACAAATCTCATTAGTTGGATTGCAAAAGGGAACCATTAGGAGCTCGCCTCGTCAATTTCTTCTGGATTTAGAAGTTATGGTGAATGGGACGCTGGGCCGGGGTAGGCACTCTTCACCCCAACAGGAAATGCCTAATGGGTTGCTGGATAGAGCTGGGCCTGGCTCGCCCCACCACTGTTTTTAAGGCGTCGCCTAGGCGTCGCCTAGGCGACGCCTAGGCGTCCGGGCGGTGGTCTGACGCCTAGGCGCCTTGCCCGCCTACCTCGCCTAGGCGTCGCCTAGGCGCCGCCTAGGCGTCTAGGCGGTGGTCCAACGCCTTGGAGCGCCTTACCGCTTTAAAAACCATGCGCCCCACTTTGGTAAAGCTTTTTTTACCAGCTACAGATCTTAATACCCCACCCAACTTAGAGGAGCCCCCTGCGCCTCTGAAAGTCTATATCAGAAAAAAATTAAAGTATCAACAGCACCATGATCAGAAAAAAGATCAGATTTTTGAAGAAGAAATCTGTGAGGAAGATGGTGATGGAACTGGGGTACCTGCTCAGTTGATGCTCCCTGGATTGACTCAGAGTGGATCTGATGCTGAAAAGGATGAGCTCACAAGGAATTCACACAGTGAGAAATTTGTCAACGACATTTCCAGAAGGCCTTCGGGTATCTTGCCGGTTCCAGACAACATCACACAACGACAACAGCCACCTCGCTCCACTTTTGGTTCGGCTCCGAGAAGAAGTCGCCGGGTGGCTGGGATTGGGGTGGAATTTCAGATGCAGGACCTGGGGAGCAGATCAACAAAGAGAACTATGAGGACTTTACAAATCATCACAGAATATGAAGGAATTAGCTCAGAAGCAATCGAAGAATATAAAAAACTCTTCACTCATCCTCTGTCTCAATGTCATATTGAAGCCCTTTCAGCCTTGTTTGGTTGGAACACTCCGCCTGATCTAGTGTTCAGTTAAGGGCTAATATTTTGGTGTCTCGTTGTTTTAATATTTTTAATGGATCCTTCAAAAATTTTGGTATGGAATGTTAGAGGTCTGAATTCTTCTGTGCGCCAAGACTCTGTGAGAGAACTTGTGAATTCATTAAGAGTAGAGGTGGTTTGTCTGCAGGAAACCAAAATGCAAATTATTTCAGATCGATTCATTCTTTCAATGCTGGGGACAGACTTTATTGACTTTATTTATCTCCCTTCTGTTGGGGCAGCCGGGGGCATTCTAGTGGCTTAGAGGCGACATTTGGGTTTCACTGGTCAAAAAAGACTGGAAAATTACAGTGTATCAGTTCAGTTTTGTAATGATAGGGGGAATGAATGGTGGCTGACCTGTGTTTATGGTCCTCAAGGAGGCAATGAGAAGATTTTGTTCCTAGAAGAAATCAGAGAAATTAGGGCTGAATGTCTTGGACCGTGGATGTTGGCTGGTGATTTCAATCTCATTTATATAGACTCAGATAGGAACAACAATAATTACAACAGAGCAATGATGGGTAGATTTCGAAGATTAATTGAGGATATGACCCTGAAGGAAATTCCCTTGCATGGCAGGCAGTACACTTGGTCCAACCAACAAAATGTGCCTGTACTGGTCAAGTTAGACAGAGTGTTTTGTTCAGTGGATTGGGAGTTGCTCTTCCCCAATGTTCTTCTTCAGAGTTCTGCCTCACAAGATTCAGATCATTGTCCTCTGATCCTGGGGCTTAGGGATAATTTATCCGGGAAAAGGTGTTTCCACTTTGAATCCTTCTGGACCAAGCTTGAGGGGTTTCAGGATATTGTTCTTGCCGCATGGAATTCTATTGAGTCGGCTACATGCCCTTTTAAGTCCCTGGAAATGAAGTTACAAGGAGTTGCAAAAAGCTTGCAGGCCTGGAGCGAAAAGCAGGTTGGGCACGTAAGATCCCAACTTGCTCTTGCTAAAGAAATCCTACATATGCTGGAAATAGCGCAGGATGGTAGAGTGCTCAGCCCTGCTGAATGCTGGCTCAAATTCAGACTCAAGAAACAAGCATTATTATTGTCATCTTGCAAGCGATCCATTGTAAGGCTGAGAGCGAGGATTTCTTGGCTCAAAGATGGGGATGCTAATACAAAGTTATTCCACCTTCACGCCCGTCATCGTAAGAGGAAAAATTGTGTCATGTCTGGTGGAGGGGGAACAAATCCTAACCAGCCATGAGGAGAAAGCTACGTGTGTGGACCAATTCTACACCATGCTGTTGGGAAACAGTACGGACAGGGAACGGGCGATTGAGTTAGAGGCTCTTGGAATGCCTAATTTTGATCTGACAGATCTGGATGCCCCCATTTCAGAACAAGAAGTCTGGGATGCCATCAAATGTCTTCCTTCAGATAAGGCTCCAGGCCCTGATGGATTCACAGGAAGGTTCTATAAGGTTTGCTGGACAATTATTAAGGCTGATATTATGGCAGCTATCTCGGCTGTTTGGGGCAGGAAATTTGCCAATTTTGGGCGCCTTAATACAGCCTATATCACATTGATCCCCAAAAAGACGGAGCTGATAATATTAAAGATTTCAGGCCTATCAGTTTGGTGCACAGTTTTGCCAAGCTGGTCACCAAAATCCTTGCTAATAGATTGGCCAGCAAGCTCAATGTGATGGTGTCACTGTTAGAGGTAAACAGAGTGGTTTTGCCGGAGGTACTAACCTCAGCCATCATTGCTTGATTATATAGAAAATGAGATGAGTCTCATTGATTACATAACAGCTCATTAGAGCTTAGTTAATCAGATAGGAGCCTTGGCAGCCGCACACACCTGTTGAGCTGCTCAAGGTCTTTAATGACTATAATTAACTAGCACAAGTAACCAGGAGAGTGCTTAGGAAACAGGACTTAATAACAACAATTCTCCCCCTAAGGCCTGTTTCACCTAATCTTGATCTCCTTGATCCCAATTCTGCTTCTCATATCTTCCAACTTGGTCTTGCCCAAAGCTTTGGTCAGTATATCAGCAAGCTGATCTGCAGTGGGAATAAATTCTGTTTTGATGCTACCTTCTTCCACACAGTTCCTGATGAAGTGATGCTTGATTCTAATATGTTTGCTCCTGTCATGGAAAACAGGATTCTTTGCCAAAGCTAGAGCAGATTTATTGTCTACTCTAAGTTCCACCACCTCAACTTCTCTTCCCAATAATTCTGCAAACAACCTTGACAACCACAAGGCTTGGGTTGCAGCTGTTGTCATTGCCACATATTCAGCCTCACAGCTTGACAATGCAACAACTCTCTGCTTGATAGATTGCCAGCTGACCAGACTGTTTCCAAGGAAAAACAAACATCCAGTAGTGCTTCTACTTGTATCAATATCTCCAGCCAAGTCTGAGTCACTATAACCCACAAGTCTTGCCTTGCCTGTCATTCTAGTATAGCATAGCCCATGATCTAGAGTACCAGTCACATATCTCAAGATTCTTTTTACAGCCTGAAGATGTTCAGCTGTTGGCTTCTCCAGAAATCTGCTAACATACCCTACAGCAAAAGCCAAATCTGGCCTTGTGTGCACTAGATATCTCAGACTACCAACTAGTCTTCTATACTGAGTTGGATTTACCTCCTTTTCTGTACTTTCCTTGCTCAGTTTCAACCTTTCTTCCATGGGGGTGGTAGCTGGATTACAGTCTGCCATACCACCGAGCTCAAGTATCTTCTTAGCATAATGAGTCTGTTTCAGAGTAATGCTTCCCTCTGCTTGTCTTACCTCGACCCCAAGGTAGAAAGACAACAGGCCCAAATCACTCATTTCGAATGTCTGCTTCATTTTTGCCTTGAAAGCTTCAATCTTCTGCCGATTGACTCCAGTAATGATCAAGTCATCAACATAGACTCCAATTATCAGCAAAGAATCACCTGAACCTTTCCTGTACATGGCAGCCTCATATACATTCTGCTCAAAACCCATCTGCTTGAGAGTCAAATCAAGTTTGGCATTCCATGCCCGAGGAGCCTGTCTTAGGCCATACAGTGCCTTGTGTAACCTGTACACTTTCTTCTCTTCTCCTGATACTTCAAAACCTGGTGGCTGAGTAACATAAACCTCTTCCTTGAGTTCTCCATTCAGAAATGCAGACTTCACATCCATGTGATGTACTGTCCAACCTTCTTGTGCTGCTAGAGCAAGTAAAACACGTACTGATTCCATTCTTGCAACTGGTGCAAAAGCATCTTCATAGTCAATCCCCTCCTTCTGAACAAAGCCACGGGCCACAAGTCTTGCCTTGTGCCTGATCACAGCACCATGTTCATCCTTCTTCAATTTAAACACCCACTTCAATGAAATTGGGCGATGACCTGGACTGGGAGTAACAAGTTCCCAAGTCCCATTCCGCTCTACTGAGCTCAGCTCTTCCTTCATTGCTGCCTGCCAATCTGGATCATCTTTTGCCTCTTCATAGCTTGTGGGCTCACCGGCATGAGTGAGGTTTAGTTCTGCAAACAACCTCTGTGCCGGCAAAGGGGTTGGCTGATTACCAATAATATCATGGACCTTTCTATAACGAAGCTCTTCACCATCATGACAAGCATCCACCCTTTCACTATCATTCTCCAGAGGAGTCACATGCTCTATCTGCGGGCTTGCTGGAGCTGATGTAGGTGTTGCTGGTGACACAGGCACCTCTTTCTCCACTGCGGATTCCTCTGCTTCTGCTGCAGACTCTCCTGCACTCACCAAAGGGAAACTAGGTGATGTAGGATGTGGCTGAAGAGGTGATGAGGGTAATACTGAACTTTCTGCTTCAGGAAACTCTTCTGCCCATGGAAACTCAACAACAAAATCGCTGCATGCTGCCTCTGAAGTACTTGCTGCCGCTGATGCCCAGTCCCAGCCACGTCCTTCATCAAATACCACATCACGGCTGACTCGCACGCGCTGGGACACTGGATCAAATACACGATATGCCTTGGCCCCTTCTGCATATCCAATGAATACTCCAGCCTTACCGCGATCATCAAGTTTCTGGAGCTGAGTGAGCTGCCGGGTATAAGCCATGCAACCAAATACCTTGAAATGGCCAACTGTTGGTGCGCGGCCATGCCATGCCTCGTATGGAGTTACATTCTTCAGTGCCTTTGTTGGAGATCGATTCAGAATATGCACAGCCGTCATCACAGCCTCCCCCCAAAACCGAGAAGGCATCTGGCGTTGCTTGAGCAGAGCTCGTGCCATGGCCACTATAGTTTGATTCCTGCGCTCAACCACACCATTCTGTTGCGGTGAATAAGGAGCACTGAAATGCCTTTTAATACCTTCATTGGCGCAGTATGTGGCGAACTCCGCTGCGGTGAATTCCCCGCCATTGTCGGTGCGCATGACCTTCAACTTGCGCCCACTTTCCACCTCTGCTGCCGTCTTGATCTTCTTGATTGCTTCTGCTGCTGCGTCCTTTGATGGCAGCAACGCAGCCCACATAAAACGGGTGGCATCATCGACGAGCAGCAGGATGTAGCGGTTGCCCATCGGTGTTGCTGGCGTGACTGGGCCGCACAGATCACCGTGCACCAATTCGAGTTGATTCTGGGCACGATATGCTGCTGCGGCCGGAAAAGAGCGCCGCCTCTGCTTTGTGGTGACACAAGTGTCACATACCTGCTCCACATGATCGACCACCGGCATCCCACGTGCCATCTCCTCCTTGCTGAGTCGTCGGAGTGCATCGAAGTTCAGATGGCCGAAACGTTCGTGCCACTGCCATGCCTCAACATCCTTGCGCGCCGTGAGACAGATAGGTTGTGCAGCCTCGAGGTGCAAAATGTACAACCTGTTCTTCCCTCGATGTACCTTGGCCAGCAATCGGTGATGATTGTCCCAAATGTGAAGCACGCCATGGTTAATCACAACCTTGGATCCTCCTTCATCAAGCTGTCCCAAACTTAGTATGGAGTTCTTCAGCGCTGGAATGTAGTAAACGCCGTGAAGAACTCTCTGCTCACCGGTCTTGGCTTGAAAAATGATGGATCCAACTCCCTTGATTTCCACCTTCGATGCATCCCCGAAACAGACCGTTCCTCGAACGCCAGTGTTCAGATCAGCAAAGAGTTCTTGACGCCCGGTCATGTGATGTGTTGCGCCAGAGTCTAGGTACCAACCGCTGTCCATATCTTCTCCATTCACGCCAAGATAGGCACAGGCACGTGGCTCAGAGAGCTCGACGTGCTGCGCCGTGTAGCTGTGCGCCGGCGTGCTCTGCTCTAGGCTGATAAAGCCCTGTGCCAGAAACAGAGCACCATCTTCTTCACATTCGGCGTACTGGACGCGCGCCTCATGCCTTCCTTGGTTCCCGCCACGCTGTCCAGCCTGATTTCCACCGCCGTGACCTCCACCACGGTTGCCACCGCCGCGGCCAGCACGGTTTCCACCGCCACCGCCGCGCTCTGTATCCTCACGGCGCGGCTGCGGACACTCACGTGCCCAGTGGCCTTCCTGGTTGCAGTTGAGGCAGGTGTTGGGGCCGACACGGCCAGCAACATTGCCGTCTCCTCGTCCGCCACCACGTCCACCTATTCTGCCTCGTCCTCGTCCACCACCGCGGCTGCGTCCACCGCCACCACGCTGGTTCCTGGAACCAGGGCCAAATGCATCGTCTCCCTTCTTCTCCTTTCTGCATCGTGCTTTCCACTGCTCCTCAGTGTACAGCAGCTTGCCATTGATGGCCACCGGCTTGGTCAGTATTTGTTCTTCGCGATTGTCCACTGCCTTAAGCCTTCCAGTCACCTCCTCAAGAGTCAGTGCCTCAAAATCAAGGAACTGCTCAATGGCAACGACAATCTGCGAGTACTTAGCTGGCACTGTGCGCAGAAATTTCTCCACCACGCGCTCCTCGGTGATGTCCCTATCGCCATGGATGACAAGCTGCTGGTGCAGAGTTGACAACCGCACAGCAAAATCATCCACTTGCTCACCAGGATTGACGCTGATGTTCTCCCAGTCACGGCGTAGGCGCTGCAGTGTTGCTCGACGGACCCTGTCCACGCCGATGCGGGTCGCAGCGATGGCATCCCATGCCTCCTTCGCTGTAGCCTTGTCGAGCAGTGGGAGACCCATCTCCTTGGGTACAGCCCCGACGATCACCTCCAGTGCGCGTCTGTCATCGCGGAACTGGACAGGACCGCCTTCAATGGCGTCCCAAAGATCGCGCGCCTGCATTCTCAGCTTCATAGTCTGGCTCCACTCGTAGTAGTTCGTCTTGTCCAGCATTGGCCACGACGTGCCGCTGCCGGAGTCGCGGTACACCACCCTTCCTTGCGGCGACTCGTAGCGAGCGCCGCCACGGCAGCGCCTTCGGTCCCGTAGTGGTGACTGCGAGCGCCTCCTATCTCGCGGTGGAGTCCTCATCCGCCTGTTCCTCTCTGCTTCCTCTTCCTCCTCCCAGTCCTCCTCATCGTCACCCTTCTCGGCGGCGATTTCGGCCCGCAGCTCCTGCGCCGTCCTTGCTGCTGCCTCTGCTGCAGCCGCTGCCTGCTTCGCTGCCTGGACTGCCAGCGCCGCTGCTTCCTCTGCAGCCTTCAGGCGTGCAGCCCGGCTGGAGAAGTCGCCCAGCTCTCCCTCGCTGGTTCCCTTGGCCTTGAGCCTGGCAGCGCGCTCAGCAGAGGTCGACATGAGTAGAGAAGAGAGACTCTCAGGTGTCTAACCTAAGCTCCGATACCAAATGTTAGAGGTAAACAGAGTGGTTTTGCCGGAGGTACTAACCTCAGCCATCATTGCTTGATTATATAGAAAATGAGATGAGTCTCATTGATTACATAACAGCTCATTAGAGCTTAGTTAATCAGATAGGAGCCTTGGCAGCCGCACACACCTGTTGAGCTGCTCAAGGTCTTTAATGACTATAATTAACTAGCACAAGTAACCAGGAGAGTGCTTAGGAAACAGGACTTAATAACAACAGTCACCGAATCAGAGCGCATTTATAAAAGGGAGATTCATTCAAGACAATTTCATGCTGGTTCAACAAACTTCCAGGCTGCTGCATCAACAAAACAAGGCCAGCTTGCTGCTGAAATTAGATATTACAAAAGCTTTTGATTCTGTCTCTTGGCCTTTCCTAATCGAGGTAATGAAGAAGTTGGGTTTCGGGCAGATTTGGACGGATTTGATATGTGGACTTCTGGCCACCTCCTCTACTCAGATTATTTTAAATGGATTTGCAGGCCGTCATATTAAGCACCGCAGGGGACTTCGTCAGGGAGACCCTCTCTCCCCATGCTATTCATTTTAGTTATGGATGTCCTTGTCTACATGTTCTCAAAGGCAGAAAATAATGGTTTGCTTCAGCAGCTTTCTAGTTCAAAAAAGCTCCATAGAGTCTCCATGTATGCTGATGATGTGGTCCTTTTCTTATGCCCAACACCGACAGATATAGACTTACTCTTAGCATTCTTCAATTGTTTGGAGATGCCTCTGGGTTACACAATAATGTGCAAAAGTCAAATGTGTATCCTATTAGATGCTCTGAGGAGGTTCTGCTCGAAGTCCAATCTTTGCTGCCATGTGAAATCTCAATCTTTCCTTGTCGTTATTTGGGGCTCCCCGTATACTTACACAAGTTAACAAGGCAGTAGTTCCAACCTTTTGTGGATAAGATAGCTGATCAGCTTCCTAACTGGAAGGCAGACTTAATGATAAGGGCTGGAAGAAGAGTGCAAGTTCAGCATGTTCTTACTAGCATGACGGTATATTTAGCAATGGCAGTAGATATCCCACAGTGGGGTTTGGAGGCTATTGATAAAATTAGAAGAGGTTTTCTATGGAGAGGCCGCAAAGAAGCTAAAGGTGGTCATTATCTTGTTGCCTGGGGAAAAGTTTGCCGCCCCCTAAAGCTTGGTGGGCTTGGTATTTCTAGTTTTCCAGAATTATGTTGGGCACTTCGACTAAGATGGCTTTGGTTACAAAAGACTGATCAATCTCGCCCCTGGTCTGGTCTTCAAATACAAGTCCCAAAAAAGGCTAGAGCCTTCTTTTCTGAAGTAGTGACCACTGAAGTGGGGAACGGAACCAATACAAAATTCTGGAAGGATAAATGGCTGAATGGAAAAAGAATTGCAGATTTGTTTCCAAGGCTGATCGGCGCAATTCCGAAGTGGCTAATCAATTGTAGGATGGTTCAGGAAGCAATTGTTAGCGCCAAATGGATTTCCGACATCAGAGGAGCCTTGTCAGTAGGGGTTTTATCAGATTACCTTCAACTTTGGGATTTGATTTCTGGCACCGAGCTGCAGCCGAAGGTTGAAGACAGGCATATCTTCAGTATTCCCCGAATGGTGTATACTCAGCCAAATCAGCATATGAAGGTCTGTTCCTGGGATCTGTGACATTTGGACACTATAAGAGAATCTGGAAGTCTTGGGCCTTGCCAAAATGTCGCTTCTTCCTTTGGTTGGTTGCCCATAAGAGATGTTGGACAGCTGATAGCGAGGCCTAAATCATCTAGATAAGTGTCTCCTATGTGATCAAGAGGAAGAAACTATAGACCACCTCCTTGTGCAATGTTCCTTCTCACGAGAATTCTGGTACCTTTTACTCAGGAAATTTGGTCTTCATTCACTTGCACCACAGCCGACCGCAAACTCCTTCCTGGGATGGTGGGAAGTAGTGGGGGAGCAGTATTTGGACTCACAAAAAAGCGCCTTAACTCTCTCATCATTTTGGGAGCTTGGACTTTATGGAATCATCGAAATAAATGCATTTTTGATGGCTGCAACCCAAGTATGTCCTTAAGTCTCAGAGCTGCTGATGAGGAAAGAAGAAAATGGGAAGTTACTGGTGCAAAAGGCCTAGCTCATTTGGCTGCTCCCGTGGTAGAGCCTTAGGAAGTTTGAGTAGTTTGTTTTTTGATCCCCTTATGGATCTATATTTGTATGCCTGTTTCTGGCCTCCGTAAGGAGGTTTTTTCTGTAAACCTTTTTTTTTCTTTTTTCTTCTGCGTAATATATAATGGGGCGCAGTTCTCCTGCGCGTCACGAAAAAAAAATTTGGGAATCCCTCTTTCCTTATGCAAGTTGAGCAAACACCAGCTCTTGCCCTTGTGGACAAAATTGTTGATAAGCTCCCAAACTTTTTTTTCTCTCGAACGCGCAGGAGAGCTCCATGTCATTATATTAAGGGAGGAAAGAGGTCCAAAGTGGACCGATGTACAATGCCCAGTGGGCAAGCATAAACACTAGACCAGATTGGAAAACAGCCTAGACCCTACTAATAGCAGCAGGTAGACCAAGACTTGCTAACTGTTTAGCACCAGCCATATCTCAACTCATCCAAAAGCAAACTTTTAACAGAGCTCAAGGAAGGGTTTACTCCATCAAAAACAGCCTTGTTTCGAAAAAGCCATAAGCAGCACGCCCCCAAAATTATGAGGCTATTGAAGCCTTTCCTCTTGCTCTTTTGCACCTTTTTAAGCACCTTTCTCCACCATTCAGCAAAAGATATTTCATCAGCAGCAGGGGTGAGATATCCTTGTCTCAAAGGCAACATGATATCATTGCCAAAACTGCCTGGCAAAACTGCAAGTGCATAGAAGATGCTGAACTGTTTCTTGTTCTTGGTCACATAAAGCACAGACTAGAGGGTGCTACAACCCTCTCCTTCTAAGGCCCTGTTTGTTTCGGATTATAATCTCTCCAGATTATATAATCCAGCAGGTAAACAAATACCTAGATTATGGGTTCAGATTATATAAACTAAAGCCCAGATTATGATAATCTCGTAATCTCCTCAAGAGTAGCTTATTTGAGATTATTTTTGGCAAAAGAACAACTACCCATGGTTATGTAAATAGAAATTACAATATATGCCATCATTCTTTCCTCACCTCAAATAAACAAACAAGGGTACTGTTGTCTTTGTGAATAATCTACATTTGTATAATCTAGACTACCAAACAACTACATGTAGAATCCAGATTATTATAATCTATAAGTTGAAACGATCAGGCCCTAATTTTATCAGCAGTCCAACACTTATTTCTTATTGCCAACCAGAGAAAGAACTTACATTTTAGGGGAGCCCAAGTTTTCCACAATCGTTTCCATGGCTCAAAGGAAATGGACCCCATGAAAAATGCATTATAGCAAGACTTTGAAAAGAACTGCCCAGAAGAAGTGTGCATCCATACATGTTTATCAGCATCTTGATAAAGCAAAACCCCTCTCAAAGTATCCCATAACAACAAGTATTGTTGTATCTCTCTTAAGGAAAGGGGGCTTTGAATGTCGCTAACCCATTGCCAGTTATCCAGAGCCTGCGCCACAGTTCTAGAAGAAAATGCCCTGCGGCCAACCATTCGTACCACCTCAAGGGCAATGTCCTGGATAGTACTCCCATACACCCATCTATCCGACCAGAAGAGAGCATTAGCCCCATTTCCTATCACGGTAAACTCAGACAACTCAAAGAACTGTCTAACCTGCCGTTGCACTGGTAGGGACAGCCCATGCCAAGGCCTGTTCGGGTTCGTCTTCTCCAGCCATAACCATTTCACTTGATATGATGAACAGGGCAGACAGAAGGGTTTTAGTTCAACATTTTCTCACTGGTATGTCATTTTATACTGCTATGGCAATTGATTTTCCTAAATGGGCCATTGTTGCTATTAACAAGATTAAAGAGGCTTCTTGTGGAGAGGTAGGAAGGAAGCAAAAGGGTGGGCATTGTGTGGTCGCTTG
The DNA here is from genome assembly GCA_029449295.1 of Zea luxurians. NCBI lineage: Eukaryota > Viridiplantae > Streptophyta > Magnoliopsida > Poales > Poaceae > Zea > Zea luxurians. The sequence continues at coordinate 33,162,491 of JAOPSE010000017.1, read as the reverse complement.
GGGAAAGGTTTGCAGGCCGTTGAATTTGGGAGGCTTGGGAATCTCTAGTTTCCCAAAGCTGTGCTAGGCTCTCCGAATGAGATGGCTATGGTTGAAGAAAAGTGACTCTACCTGTTAAGGTAATAATTGGATAATTAGGGCTAACCCTAGCGGGTAGCTATATAGAGTTTGTACATGGGCCTAGCCACATGGGCCTAACTATATACTCTAACACCCCCCGTAGTCTGAACTTCCGTCGCAGTGGAGTTCACAGACTGGACTCAAAAGGAAGACATACATTATACCATAGGATCCCCCCACAGACGCAACTAGCCACTACTGATGTTGAGGCTGGAGCGAAACTCTGCGAAGGTTGAGGACGGAAGACCCTTGGTGAAGATATCAGCAAACTGGGAGGTGGTCGGGACGTGGAGGACCCGAACAGCACCGGCGACGACATAATCGCGGACGAAGTGTAGATCGATCTCTACATGCTTGGTCCGCTGGTGCTGCACTGGGTTGGTGGAGAGGTAGACCGCGTTGACGTTGTCGCAGTAGACCAACGTGCTCCTGGAGAGGGGACTGTGAAGCTCGACGAGGAGCTGCCGGAGCCAGGCAGCCTTCGCCACGCCGTTGGCCACGACACGGTACTCCGCCTCGGCGCTCGAGCGGGAGACGACCGGCTGGCGCTTCGACGACCAGGACACCAGGTTGCCGCCTAAGAAGACGGCGTAGCCGGAGGTGGAGCGTCGAGTGTCTGGGCACCCGGGCCAGTCAGCGTCGGTGTAGACGACCAGCTCGGAGGAGGTGGACCGGTGAAGAAGCAGCCCGTAGTCGACGGTTCCCCGGAGGTAGCGGAGGAGGCGCTTGAGAGCCGCGAGGTGGGGCTCCCGGGGGTCGTGCATATGGAGATAGACCTGCTACACGGCGTAGGAGATGTCCGGCCTGGTGAAGGTGAGGTACTGAAGGGCACCAGCAAGATTCCTGTAGCCGGTGGGGTCCGCGACTGGGTCACCCGTGGCCTCAGAGAGCTTGGCCTGCGTGTCGACTGGGGTGGAGCAGGGCTTGCAGTCACTTATCTGGGCCCGCTCTAGAATGTCAAGAGTGTACTGTCGCTGGTGAAGGAGGAGTCCGGAGGGGAGAGGCTCAGCATTGACCCCCAGGAAATGGTGAAGCACGCCCAGATCCTTGACCAGAAACTCCCGCTGAAGTGCGTCGATGAGGCGGCGAAGAAGTGACGGACTGGAGGCGGTGAGGACAATGTCATCCACGTAGAGAAGCAAGTAGGCAGTCTCTGTTCCCTGATGGTGGATGAATAGAGACGTGTCTGACTTGGCCTCCACGAAGCCCAGTGTCACAAGAAACGTAGCCAGTCGGGAGTGCCACGCCCGGGGGGCCTGCTTGAGGCCATAGAGTGACCTGTTGAGCCGGCAGACCATGTCAGGGCGAGAGGAGTCCACGAACCCTGCCGGCTGACAACAGTAGATAGTCTCCGTGAGGGCGCCGTGCAGGAAGGCGTTCTTGACGTCGAGTTGGTGAACGGGCCAGGAGCGAGCGAGGGCCAGTGAGAGCACCATGCGGACGGTGGCCGGCTTCACAACCGGGCTGAAGGTCTCGTCGTAGTCGACTCCGGGGCGCTGAGTGAAGCCCCGAAGAACCCAGCGAGCCTTGTACCGGTCTAGGGTACCATCGGCGCGTCGCTTGTGCGTCCAGATCCACTTGCCGGTGACCACGTTGGCGCCGGGCGAACGGGGCACCAGATCCCACGTCTGGTTGGTGACAAGCGCCGCGTACTCCTCCATCGCCCCACGCCAGTGGGGGTCCAACAGGGCTGTGCGGACGGAGGAGGGTACCGGAGAGACCCGCTTGTCTCCGTGTGTAGCCGCCAGAACCCGGGGCGGCAGGGTACCAGCCGCGTGCCGCGTCACCATCGGGTGAACGTGCCGTGGGTCCCGGTGAAGGAGCGGTGGGTGGTACACCGGCGCCTGGACACGTGCCGCGAGTGGCCGCGGCGGAGGTATAGGTGTCCCCGGTGGGGACTGGGCCGCCGGCGACGCCACCGGGGAAGAGGTCACCGGTAGGGACGGCGGGGGCGACGACAGCGCCGGTGGTGCGAACCCTGGCGGCGGCAGCCTGCGCTGGTAGACGCGCACCGGCTGTGCAAAGCGAGCCGGAGGGGCCGGTGCCGCTAGCCCCGTAGGCGGGGTTGTCCCGGCAGCCCCGCTCGACCCAGGGGCGGCCGGAGACGGAGCCCCACGGAGAGGCGACACCACCGTAGGTGACGCCACCGGACCCGGGCAATGCAACGGGTCGGGAGCAGTAGGCGGCGAGCAAGTACCTGCAGAAAGAGGAAGAATAGGTGGCTCGAGCACCACGTCAGTCGGAAAAGGAGTGAAGAGGTCAAGGTCAGGGTCGGAGGAAGGTGGTGTGGGTGTGGTGGAGTAAGGAAAAATGGACTCATCAAACACCACATGGCGAGAGATGAGGATCCGCCGAGAGGAGGGTCAAAGCAGCGGTAACCCTTGTGGTCTGGGGAGTAGCCGAGAAACACACAGAGGGTGGAACGAGGTGCGAGCTTGTGAGGAGCAGTGGCAGCGGTGTTCGGGTAGCAAGCACACCCGAAGACACGGAGGTGGTCATAGCGTGGAGGGGTACCGAAGAGTGCCTGGTGAGGAGTGGGGGCCGGGCACGCAGTGAAAGGGAGACGGTTGAGGAGGTAGGTAGAGGTGTGGAGGCCCTCGGCCCAGAAGCGGGCCGGTAGGTGCGCCTGGAGAAGAAGAGTGCGGATGGTGTCGTTGGTCGTGCGGATCATGCGCTCAGCCTTGCCGTTCTGGGAGGAGGTATACGGGCAAGACATCCGCAACTGGATCCCGTGGGAGAGAAAGAAGTCACGGGAGGCGGAGTTATCGAACTCCCGACCGTTGTCACACTGAACGGCCTTAATGGTGAGGCCGAACTGAGTGGACATCTAGGTGAAGAAGTGGCGGAGGGTGGGGAAAGTCTCAGACTTGGCACGCAACGAAAAAGTCCACACATAATGAGAAAAATCATCAAGCACGACAAGATAGTATTTGTAACCCGACATACTGGTGATAGGTGAAGTCCACAAATCGCAGTGTACAAGATCAAAAGCATGAGTAGCATGCGAGGAAGAAGAGGAAAAAGGAAGACGAACATGGCGGCCTAACTGGCACGCATGACATAGATGCTCCTCAGGTGATCTAGTACATGGGATAGTGGCACTACGAGTAAGCTGCAGCAAGGCATGACGTCCGGGGTGTCCAAGGCGACGATGACAGGTAGTAGAAGATGTGGTGGCAAAAACAGCAGCAGTGTCAGGCGACGAGGACGAAGAAGAGGTGGCATGCGGTAGCCGAAGGGTGTAGAGGGGGCCGATGCTGTCACATCTGAGGAGGGGGCGCCGAGTTGCCGAGTCCTTCACAGTAAGACCAGAAGAGTCAAACTCGACAGAACAAGAATTATCAGCGGTAAAACGGCGAATAGAAAGAAGATTGTGGACCAAAGAAGGAGCGACAAGAACATCGGGAATGCGAAAAGAGCCGGGAGGGCCAGCGGCACCCACAGATGTGACAGGAAGACACGAGCCATTCGCCACCATGATGGACGAAGGGAGAGAGGACGAAGGAGGGCGAACAGAGGTGAGTATACCAGGGTCGGGAGTGGTGTGGTAGGTAGCACCGGTGTTCACGATCCACTCGGGACCCATCGGTGGAGTCAGAGTGGGAGTCTGGAAGGCAGCCAGGGCGGCCGCGTCCCAACGAACCAACCCGGACGGTGGAGCAGCCGACGGCGTGGGCCACGACGAAGCGGCAGGCGTCGAGGTCCAGGGCGACGGAGAGGCGAAGGCGAACCCCGGCTGCGCACCAGCGAACATGGCCGTCGGGGGACGAGCCTCAGAACCTTGCCCCCGGAACGGCCACATGGAGATGCGCCCTGACCATGGGTGGTGGAAAGTGGGCCAAGGCGCACCCTGCTGGGGTCCCAGCGTCGGTGCGTTGCCACGGGCACCGCCGGAACCACCACCACCGCGGCCACCACCGCGGCGACGGCCACCACGCTCCCGCCTCCGCCACCTCGACCCCCGCCGCCCATGCTCGGCTCGGGTGGACGAGGGCCAAGGGCAGACTGTGACGGAGTAGGTGGATGGGACGGGGTGAAAGCCGCCAGTGCAGTCGAGGACGAGGACCCCGGGCCGGAGATCGATGCAGCCTGAGCACCCAGGGTGATCGCCTCCATGGCGAGGTCGTCGCGGACCTGGAGGAAGGTAGGGAAGGGGCACTGGCGCATGATCAACGACCGGAGGTGGGTGTAGCGATCGCTGAGGCCGTGGAGGACGTTGAGGACGAGGATGCGGTCCTCCACGGGGCAGCCCAGATCGCCAAGTGAGTCCGCCATGGTCTTCATCTTGCGGCAGTACTCACTGACGCTGAGGTCCCCCTGGACGAAGGTGCGGAAGGCTGCGTTGAGGCGGAGAGCCTGGGCCTCGGCGTTGCCCAGGAACTGGCCCTCGATAGCTAGCCAAGCAGCCCGAGCGTGACGAAGGTTCCGGAGGAGGCTGTGGAGGTCAACGGAGATCGTCCCCACGATCCAGGTGAGCACGATGCTGTCGAGGCGCACCCACGCGGCAGTCGGTGCCACGTCGGTGGGGTCGCAGAGGAGGGAGGGAGGAAAACCTAGTCTGATACCATGTTAAGGTAATAATTGGATAATTAGGGCCGGCTAACCCTAGAGGGTAGCTATATAGAGTTTGTACATGGGCCACATGGGCCTAGCCATATACTCTAACACTACCCGTCCATGGGCTGATCTTCCAATTAAGCGACGCCTTAACATCTATGGTAGGTGTTAGACCACTGATTATGGTTAGGTTCGGGTTTCCCTATATATCCATGATTCCTATGTTGTAATGTGCTTCGGCCCACCTAACTCTTCTATATAATATAGTCCCAACCAGGATTAGGGTTAGGGTTTCACATATTCCAACTGTAGGATGTCAGAGCTGCTGTTTGTTCTTGCATCGGGCTTGATGGCAGTGACCTATGATGGACTTCACCTTTTGTATTTGTGCCCAGCATGCTGAGGTGGTGACGACGCCCTTGCTTCCTTGGTGCCACTTCTTGCTTTTGGTGGGTGGGCGACATTCTTGGTCTGGGCTCATAGAGGCGAAGTCGGAACTGCTCGTTGTTGGGCGTGATGATGCTTGGCAACAATAACATGCAGTTTGGTGGGCTTGGTGTGTTAGGTGAAGTCTGAGTTGTTTGGTTGCTATGGCGATGATGACACATGGTGGGCTCCCGTATTATTTTGGGTCAGTCACATGAGCAGTTGTGTTTTAGGTTTTTTGCCAGTTTTCCTGAATTAATCGTGCATTTGTACAATTTTTTGGCCTAATTTACCTTATAAATCGGGTCAATTCTTCCTTAAGTGCATGTTTTGTAGGTTCTTTGATGAAAAAAACCAAGCTCATGTTGTTGTTTTTGGGTGTTAACTATTTTACCTAATTCTGTATTATATTGGTTTTTAATTGATAGTACTGTGTATTGTATTACGTGTGCAGTTTCAAGCACTTCATGTTTTTGGACTCATTGATATTGCAGCGAAGCAGTTGCTAGGGCAAGGGGTAATTTTCTTTTTGTAAACTTGCTTTTATGCATTGGCAACTGCTGAATTATGTTATATGTAATTTATTTCCTTTCTAATACACCATGTTCTCTTTAGTAGTTGGTACTGTTGCTAAGGCTTCCACTGGAACATTTGAAGCATGGATTCTTCAAAATTGAAGCTGTACATATACCAGGCACACCTCGGCCATTTATATGGACCGACACATATACCATATATGCCCGATATAGCACACTGCAAATCCATTTTAAAAATAAGTTTGGAAAGGTCTGCACTATTTTTTTTGTTGCTAAATTGACTAAGATATATGTTTTCTTGATTTAATCATTGTTGTAATAATAGGTGTCACATTCACAGAACATGATTTTTCGAACACGTTTTTTTGTCACTTCTTTTCAATGTTTTCCGCATTTAAAACCTCATTTTGAAAGCGGGAATCGCTATTGAAGCTTGCAGCTTGACCATTTGCCCCCTTCAATTTCAGGAGCAAGACTACAATTCTGTTCAAGATGCTCTGCAGAAGTGTGTTTCACTTTACAAAGAGGTATGGATTAGACCCTCATGCGATGCATGTATTGACCTGACCCTCTACCAGCACGGTTTCGTAATTAAATGGCCGTTTTGACGCGTCATTTGTTGCTGCAGCCTCATACACGAAGGTTGGTGAAAAATGCTGCCAAGCAGGACTACATGATATGCCTGACGAGCCTGATCGATATGGTTCAGAGCTTGTTTCCCATTCCACACGTACCGGGGTTGCAGGAGTTGCTTTGCGAGGCCGAACAAATTTTAGGAGAGCTAGAAGAAGAGAGTACTAGGAAGAAGCAATGATACGTAGGAACGAACACCCATGTTACCGCAAGCAATTAGGTAACTATTGAACTCTGGCATCTACGCTGCTTGGCTGATGCAAGCATCACGCAGATTCCCAAGAATGTTGTTTCGAGCTATTTATAGAACCTCATAAATCTGCTAGCTATTGCGTTGTCAATAGCTTTTATTAAGATGCATCCTGGCATTAGAACAACCAGCTGGTAGATTCACAACGATGTCATTACACAAGGCCATGACTTTTACGGTGTTAAAATTCCCAGATAGGGAGAGGTTTGGAAATGTAGAGTTTCTCAAAGTGAAAATTTACGCATTGATAGTGTTCCGTAACAAAATCTATTGTGTGGTTTCAATTGAAGAATAGATATTGGCCTGGCTTTGTTAATTGCAAGTTGTGAGCCATATATTTTTTTCAGTTGGTCGAGATCGCCCACCTATATGGGTGGAAGCATTTGTTTGACGAGGTGCTGAATCGATTGGCGGGTTAATGAGTTTAATGCTTGTTTGCGCAGCGGTGTTAGGACGTGTCTTCAACAGTCCTAGTTTCTCGGTGGTGGTGGTCCATAAGATAGATCATATTGCTGAAATCTTGGTGGATGCTTTCTAAATCAAAATCCTTGACATTGGCGACAAAAAAAAAATTCCTATCAATGGCGGATTGGTTTTGGCGTAGAAGCTCTTCCTAAAAGTAGTGCTGGCTGTTTGCGTAATTCTTTTGGAGATTGTGGTCTTAGACTATCTCCAGCAACTTACTCATCTTTATCCCTATATTTAAACTCAATATTATAAACATTGCACTCTATAATATAAAACAATGTTTTGCATGTCTTATTGTTTCTAAACTTAGCTTTAGATCATTTTTTTTGAGAGGATAGTTTTAAGTGGCTAAAAAATTTGGGAGCATTTTTGTTGACATTTTTAAAATCTCGTTTTTGCATCATAAATCATATACTATTATGAAATTGCTCAACTAATTTTATATTTTCTCTCTTTTATATATTTGTGTTAAAACGTATCATACTCTTTATTGTTGTCCAAATTATAGGGAATAGAGACACATAGGATGAGGTGAATTAGGCAATCTAACCTATTATCTCTATTTTTTCTCCTAGCTAGAGCCTACAACCTATGCAAAAGAACCAAGCTATCATATGTGCAACTATGATTTTGACTAAGTGTTGCCATCTCTATCACAAATGAGTTATATGACCTAGGTTTTAAATATATCTGCTAGCTCATAACTAAGTTAGAAAAAGTGCATAACCAAGATAACACAATATTAATGTGGAAGATTAAAATGAGATCTAGAAGCGTTCAAGGTTTCCCTTAATCCTCATAGGAGCCCCACACAAGAGAATGCTCATGGTTAGGTAACTCCGTTGATAGACCGGAGCCTAGTGGTGCACCACTTTTGGCCTCTCCTAACTCCTGGTTGCTCTCTGTCGTTTCCACTATTGAGTTTTTGATTGAAATGTTGTTGCCTTGTTCTCGCCAGTATATGGTGGTGCCCACACCATAAATGCACTTGGTGTGATCTCACAGTATTACAACCTCTCCTCGTACAACTACAATGTCATGCAGAAACATCAAGGGATACAATGTTGCGCACAAAAATCAAGGGATATAGTGTTGCGCGAAAGCACCAAGGATTAGAGGTGTCTATTCCCCACTTCTTATCACTATGAAAAACCGAGAGCAAACACTAATGATAACGATCTAACTAACCTAAACACTTCATAAACACCTACTATTGGGGATCTGTCGAAATTCTAGAAGAACAATAACAAAGCAATACAATTAATTTGTAGTTTCCCTTACTTCAAATGGGGGGTATACAAGTGTCTTTTACCCTTAGCAATAATTGATGAATGAAATTAATGGATATTATTTCATCTCCATGAAATACTTTTGTGAGACTATGACCTTTGGATCAAATGATTACATGAGGAAAAACTATTGCCATAAGATGAAATAAGGACTAGAAACAAATGAAGGAACAATGAAGTGTATGCATGAATAGAATTAAGAACTCTGCAACAAATTTATACCTTCGTAGGCTCTCTTTTTTCTTTACCCACTGTCGAATACATATTCCTCAAATAGTTGACCATTTTGACGATCACCCTATTCACCTATTTATAGTGGTCTTATTCCTATAGAATCTTATGCACAATTATATTTTTACCCCTCTCTTACATAGAAGCGTTTCATATCAAGGATGTACAATTATGTATTTTCACTATACTAACGTGCCATGCATGTCTTCTCTCGGTCGAGATGCCTTCTATACACTATTCTTAGACGAAGGTCTCATCGTTCATCCTTCTAACGTTGCATTCCTGTCATCGATGAAGCTTCACTTGCTAGCTCCTTTGAAGATATCTATTCTTAGCTATCCACTGATCAGACAACAATCTGACAAAGTGTGTTATTTGAAGCTTTTCTCCGACGTACATCTCTTGTACTGTTGAATCGAAGGTCACAATCCTTCAAACCACACTAACTCCTTTGTCCTAAAATAACAAGTGGAAGCTATTTTGATTATTGGGGCATTTGGCCAGATACCTCCCCAATAGTAGCCCCTCGTGGGATTATTTTATTTTCTATAGCGAGCTCAAACCATGATCTCAGTTTCAAAGGGCTTCGAGCTAAAGGTCTAAAAACACTTCCCTTTTGAGTCTGTTATTGAAAATGAATACACAAAATTGAAATGAGCAAGTTGTCATTGAAAATTGTATTTCCATTTTATGCTAGAATGCCGATGGGTGCTTGTCATCGGGTCCTTAATCCTAGCAATAGAGGATCTGCATGCACACTTAAACTTTAATAGCTTCAAAATATATGTCTAGCATTAGCATATGTAATGACACAATAGTAATGATGGAAATACTTAACAAAATGAAGAATCTTGATGCATGGATTGTTAAATGTCAATATAAATAAACAACAACAGCAAAATATTTAACATGATCATCATGCCGAAGTACATCATTACATTTGTGTCGAGACAATGATCTATTACTAAAGATCTTAATTAGATTATTCAATATCTTCAACAGTTGGACCGTGGATCTAAAAACAATGAAAACAATTGAACGTCATTGCTTTCCTTCTACTGCTAGATTTACCTTCTGCCTTTTTTTTGAAGCGATGCACTACAACCACATGTGTAACTTTCAATTGTTGTAGTGCTTACAACAATTGTTTTTATTGTTTTTAGATCCCTCAACCGAGGTAGTGCTTTGTTACCTAGGGAAAGAGAAAATGATGAAAGCTACAAATTGTTTTCATTTTGTGACGCACAACCGAGAGAAAATGGTGAAAATATTTAGCTACAAAATATTTAGAGAAAATATTTTCATTGTTGTAGGTTTATCGTCCCACGCAACCTCGGGTAGTGCTTGACTCCCAGACCCCGAGTCAACCATAATGCCTCATGCCCTAGAAATCTTTGGTGGCGCGATGCCACGCATGTTATCTTGCCACCGGTTGCCCAGCTATTTAATCCCTCACACCACAAGACATCGTTCCATGGCGCCTACAGTCCCAAGCGAGACGACGATGATGAGACGTGCCGCCGTCGTCGTAGGGCGTCGTAGGGCTCGCTTCTCTCCTGGCCGGCGCGGTCACGTTCCGCGCGACGAACGCCGCTGCACGGCGGGCGGCAAGCGGTTCGGCCGGGATGTCGGCGTCGCATACTCGAGGCGAGTGCTCTCGGACCGATTTTTTTTTTTTGTATTTTAGCCCTTTATCAGGATTAAAATCACGTTTAGACCTAAAAAAATATTAATCTCAATTTTGGACCCTTAGCTCGGTGCCATAAGCTATGGCGTCGGACTAACACACCTCGGCGCCATAGCCTATGGCGTCGAGCGATGACGTGGCCATGGCGGCCGGGGGTGACGTGGATGTCCGCGTGGCACCTAGCTCGGCGCCACAGATTTTAGCGCCGAGCTAGGACTTAACCGCGCCGCATGTTTCTTCTCCGCGTCTCTTCTCTGTTCGTCGTTTCCAGCCGCCAGGAACCGCGCCCCTCGCCGCGAGCCGCCCCGCCGCCGCGAGCCGCCACTGCGCACGCCCGCCCCGGCCACCGCGTGTGGGGGACAGATATCCCCGGGTCCACTGGAAGGGTAAAAGACCTCACTAAAGGCCCAAAGGCCCAATAAATCGTAAGGTCATTCCTTCATGGGCCTGGGGAGGGACAATCAGTAAAGCAGATCAATATAAGGCCGGATCGACGCGAGTCCAGATGGCCCCACAACGTTGAGCAAGAAACCACAACAGAAGATCCGACTTTCCCGCGCTGGAGCCCCATGCAGCAGAGCTAGGCGAGGATAGGTCGGCTAAATCATAGGAAGATAGACTCAAACAATTCACTATCCTTTAGGCGCACGTTGTTATCATATCCATATGTATTGCCCCATGGTCGAATATATAAGGCCCGGGGGGCACCCCTTCAGATCGATCGATTCCCACTTTACACTACCCCGCCATCTACCTCAACCCTCCACATCATCGCTCTAGAGAACTACCTTGTAACCCATTACACAAAGCATCTTCGCCAGGACGTAGGGTGTTACGCATCTCTAAGCGGCCCGAACCTGTAAACATTGTCTATTGTCTCTCGCGCATCTAGCATGAACCATTTTGCTACAGTCGGCGACACCGTCCTACTCCTAAAAACACCTCGAGGGGCAACCCCGGGTGTGCGGTCGGACCCAAAACACCGACAGCTGGCGCGCCAGGTAGGGGTGTGTCGACGATCTAAGCTAGCTCAATGGCCGTCACCTTCCACGACAAGATCACCTTCCGTCCCGGATCCACGTTCTGCTTCGGAACAATCTCGTCCATAGCCAACGAAGAGGGAGCTCTACACCGCGTTGCAGATCCATCGAGAATGAAGCCTCCTCCAACAAACTCCGAAAATACCGGAGAAGCGCAATCTCCAGCTCTCCGAAAGAAGATCGCCACGACAGCCACGCCATTCTACCCCGACGTTCTTTTCATCGGGAGAGTGGAGTCACCTCCCGTCTCTAACGACGAGCCGACTGCGCCTGGGGAAGAACCACCTCAGCGGGAATCCCGTCGACGAAGAAATCGGCGCCGAAACATCCGGAGACATCACCAAGCCGGAGAACGGGATCCAGAGCAGCCTGTCTCGCGAGACGAGGTCTCGGAGATGGGAGAAACTCCGGAAGAACGCGTCTTCAGAGAACGAAGGAACTCCCGACGACGTGATCGTCGACGAGCTCAGGAACAAGCCGAGCAAGACGCAAGGCAGCGCCGAGAAAATCCACTCTTCGGTCGCAACCTGAACCCCGACTTCGCCCGGGCCATGAACACGCCGAGTGAAGTCGGAGGAGTACTAGCTCGGATAGCTGACGGACTCCCTCAGACTCCAGACGCCGAGGGCTATCGACGCCTGTTCACCTAAGCCGCCAACCATCTTCTGCCTCTCGCTCACCCGCCGAACGACTTGCGACACGCCATCAACAGTCGTTGAGACGCGCGGAGCTCCATCAACGCTTCGCGTGAACGACGGCATGAGAACGAGATCCGCCGCCGGGAGGAATACGACAGGGATCATGACATCCCAACTCGGAGCCAAGCCACCAGAGCCGAATCAACAACGGCCTCGACTGGTGGAACTACCTGGGGACGGTCGAGGAACCACAACAACTACTCCCCTCCTCAGGACAGGCATCATCCCCGACGACAAGAGGACACATGCGGGGTGTCCGCCCTTACTCCACGCATTAGGGCCATTCAATGGCCCCCTAACTTCAAGGTATCCAATGTCGATAAGTATGAACCTAAGCAAGATCCAGGAGGCTGGCTGGCCGTTTACACCACCGCCGCTCGAGCCGTCGGAGCATCTGAAGACGTGATGACCGCGTACTTACCCATTGTCCTCGGGCAAGACGCACTGCAATGGCTACGACATCTACCTCGACACTGCATCGACGACTGGAGCGACTTCAGTCGATGCTTCACTACCAATTTTCAGTCCCTCTCCGACAAACCGGCGCAACCATGGGACCTCAAATCCATCAAGCGCCGGGGAGACGAAACTCTCCGATCATACCTCAAAAGGTTCCAGACCATGAGAAATCGTATCCCCGAGGTCACGGAGGCGGCCGTGATCGAGGACTTCTACATAGGATCCAATGACTCGGCCTTCGTGCGAGCCATACTACAGAAGGCGCCAACTACCTCCGAGGAGCTATTCCGGGAAGCCGACCTCTACATCACCGCCGACGAGTGAGCCCAGGACCTCATCGGAGGGGTGAAGCCCGCACCGGCAGCGCCACGACGCGACGCGAACCAGCAACCTGAGAAACGCTGGGAGAAGAGACCGCGCGAAGAGGTGCTTGCCGCCGGACCACCTGCCTCTCGTGCCCGAGGAGGACCTCGCGGAGGCGAGCGCACGCTAGACGACATCCTCGACACCCAGTGCCCGTACCACAAGGACATGCGCCACACCCTTCAGAACTGCCGGGACTTCAAGCATTCCGTTGGGCATGGCCGACCCTTCCAACCTCTACCTCCTCCTCCGCCGCGGGGAGGGCCAGAAGAACCACGACAACCCCAGCAGCAGGAGGAGGGAGGAGGAGGAGCTTTCCCGCGCGTTGACAGGGAGGTCAACGTCATCTTCGGCGGACACGGATCGCAAGAGAACAAAAGACAGCAAAAGCTCGACGATCGCCAGATACTGGTGGCAACCACCGGTCCACCCGCTCCGTACCGATGGTCGGAGCACCCAATCAGCTTTACTCGGGCAGATCAATGGCTCAACTTCGACCACCCGAGCAAGTACTCGCTCCTCGTCGATCCAGTGATCCGAGAGAGCAGGGTGAAGAAGGTGTTAGTGGACGGGGGGAGCAGCATCAACGTCACCTTCCCCCGGACACTCTGAGGCTTGGGAGTTCACCTCAAAGAACTCCACGAGTCAGACACTCCTTTCTTCGGCATCGTGCCAACTGAGGGAGAATACCCGCTGGGCCACATCTACATGCCCGTCACCTTCGGAACTCCGGAGAACTACAGAACCGAGTTCCTGAGGTTCGAGGTAGCAAACTTCGACTGCGGGTACAACGCCATCATTGGAAGGCCCGGATTGGCAAAGTTCATGGCCGTCCTGCATTACACGTACATGATATTGAAGATGCCAGGACCACAAGGAATCATAACTGTGCGTGCTGACCTCCAAGGCGCCGCAGAATGTTTCCGAGTGGCCATCCAAGCAGCCCTCACCACTAAACCGTCGGCAGCTTCTTCGACCCAGGCAAACTCTAAGCCTGAGGAAGACCATACGGCACCGGCGAATGAAGCTCAAGCCGCGACCTCTATGCGGCCGACTGAGGAAACTAAAAGGATCAATCTGGGGTTTGCTGATGAACGCAAGACTGCCATCATCAGCTCTAGCCTGGATGATAAATAGGAAAGCGCGCTCGTCCGGTTTCTGCAAGACAACCAAGACGTATTCGCATGGCAACCTGCGGATATGCCAGGAGTCCCGAGAGAACTGGCCGAGCACAAACTGAAGGTCTACCCCCAAGCAAGACCGATCCGGCAAAAATTACGTCGTTTCACGCCCGACAAGAGAGAGGCCATTCACGCTGAGCTGGCCCGCTTGGTCGCAGCTGGGTTTATCAGAGAGGTGTTACATCCCGAGTGGTTAGCCAACCCTGTTCTTGTACTCAAAAAGAATAAAGTGGATTGGCGCATGTGCGTCGACTATACTGATCTCAACAAACATTGTCCGAAGGATCCCTTCGGGCTCCCAAGGATAGATCAGGTGGTAGACTCCACCGCTGGATGTTCTGTGCTGTCTTTCCTGGATTGCTATTCTGGATACCATCAGATCAGCTTGGCAAAGGAAGACGAGGAAAAAACGGCATTCATCACTCCGTTTGGTGCTTTCTGTTATACCTCCATGTCGTTCGGCCTCAAAAACGCTAGAGCGACTTACCAGAGAGCCATTCAAACATGCTTAGCTGATCACTGGGGCAAGCGTGTGGAAGCCTACGTAGACGACGTAGTGATCAAAACGGAGAACTCGGAAAACTTCATCGAAGACTTGCAGCTGGTTTTCAACATTCTACGGCGGTATCGGTGGAAGCTTAATCCCGAAAAATGTGTTTTTGGGGTACCAGCAGGGAAGCTACTCGGATTTATTGTAAGCCACCGGGGAATTGAAGCTAATCCGGAAAAGATTGAAGCTATCATGAAAATGGAAGCTCCACGATCACAAAAGAAGGTTCAATGACTTACCGGATGTATGGCAGCTCTGAGCAGATTTATATCCAGGCTGGGAGAAAAAGGTTTACCATTTTACAAGCTACTCAAGAAGGTGGACAAGTTTTAGTGGACTTCAGAAGCGCAGGAAGCCTTGGACGCACTGAAAAAATTCTTGACAACCCCACCAGTGCTGAAACCACCACGGCGAGCCACGTCAACTCAACCAGCTGAAGATCTGCTACTATATATTTCTTGCACGACTCACGTGGTAAGCACCGCGTTGGTAGTCGAGCGAGCAGAAGAAGGACATGCTTACCCTGTGCAACATCCAGTTTATTTCATTAGTGAAGTTCTAGGTCCCTCGAAGAAAAAGTATTCTCAAGTGCAGAAGCTATTATACGCAGTACTTCTAACTGCCCGCAAGCTGCGTCACTACTTTGATGACCACAAAGTCATAGTAGTCACCGGTTTTCCGATAGGGGATATTCTCCACAACAAGGAAGCCATTGGCCGAATAGCCAAGTGGGCCTGTGAACTGGGATCTCATGACATCGAATTTCAACCTCGTACTGCCATTAAGTCCCAAGCATTGGTTGACTTCGTATCAGAATGGACTGAACAACAAATACCAGAGAACCCAGAAACTGCAGAAGTATGGAGGATGTATTCTGATGGCTCGCTGAAGCTGCAGGGAGCAGGCGCAGGAATTCTCTTCATCGCGCCTGGAGTCGAACACCTCAAATATGCCCTCCAACTGTTATTTCCAGCCTCTAATAATGCAGCCGAGTATGAAGCTCTGATACATGGACTAAACATCGCCATATCATTGGGCATCAAGAGATTAATGGTATACGGAGATTCTCTAGTGGTCATAAGTCAGATAAACAAAGAATGGGACTGTTCGAATGATTCGATGGGAAAATACTGCACTGCCGTCCAGAAACTAGAAGATAAGTTTGAAGGTCTAGAATTTCATCACGTAGAGAGAGATCGAAATACGATAGCTGATGTATTGTCCAAGTTAGGATCCAGCCGAACTCAGGTCCCACCCGAAGTCTTCGTGCAAGAAATACCACGACCGAGCATCTCAACAGATCAAGCAGAAGAATGTAATATCGTGGATCAACCCGAGTCAGACTCTGACGACTGGAGAAGGCCGATCATCAGATACATAAAGAATGAAGAGGAGCCAGATGACAAAAATATAGCCGAGCGCATCGCCAGACAGTCAGCACACTACACACTCATTGGGGAAATATTATACAGAAGGGGTGCATCAGGCGTCCTCATGAAGTGCATTCTCTCATCTACTGGGAAGCAACTTCTAGATGAGGTCCATGCTGGGCAATTCGGAATACACGCAGCATCCAAGACACTAGTCAGGAAGGTCTTCAGGTCAGGATTCTATTGGCCAACAGCGAAAAGCGATGCAGCCGAGTTAGTTCAGAGGTGCGAAGCATGCCAGTACTTATCAAAGCAACAACATCTACCAGCACAGCAGTTGCAGACCATACCAGTAACTTGGCCCTTCGCATGCTGGGGACTGGATATGATTGGACCTTTTAAGAAAGCTCAAGGAGGATACACTCATGTACTGGTAGCAATCGACAAATTCACCAAATGGATAGAATTCAAACCCATTGCTTCCTTAACCTTAGCTAAGGCCGTGGAATTCATACAAGACATAATATTCAGATTCGGAATACCAAACAATACCATAACTGACTTGGGATCCAACTTCACAAGTTCAGAATTCTTCGATTTCTGCGAGCAAAAGGGCATTCAGATCAAGTACGCTTCGGTAGCGCACCCGAGGGCCAACGGGCAGGTCGAGCGGGCTAACGGGATGATACTGGAGGCACTCAGGAAAAGGGTCTTCGAAAAAAATGAAAAGTTTGCAGGAAAGTGGATAAGGGAACTGCCCTATGTCGTCTGGAGCTTAAGAACTCAACCTAGCCGAGCTCTACATGGAAACACTCCCTTCTTCATGGTCTATGGATCAGAGGCAGTATTACCCGCCGATCTCAAGTTCGGGGCGCCGAGGTTGGTCTTCGAAAGCATAGCAGAAGCTGAAGCTACTAGACTAGAGGACATCGATGTACTCGAAGAAGAACGGTTGAATGCAGTAATTCAATCAGCACGGTACCAACAGACTCTGAGACGCTATCACGACAAGGTCGTGCGACAACGATCCTTCTCAGTAGGAGATCTCGTCCTTCGCCGAATTCTAATGGGGGAGGGACGGCACAAGTTGTCGCCCTTATGGGAAGGACCATTCATAGTAGCAGAAGTCACTCGGCCAGGATCATATCGTTTAACTCAGATGGACGGCACATAAATTGGGAACTCTTGGAATATAGAACACCTCAGGAAGTTTTACCCCTAGCTGAATTTCAAAGGCTATCGGGACGACAATATACTCTGTAAAACGGGAGATATGTCATCAATAAAGAAGGTCTCAAAGATACTCAATTTACTCATGCTTGACTAGCACTCTTACTTAACTCGGGGTGACCACTATGCCCTGCTAACGGAGCAATCAGCTTAAGTCGGCAACAACTTAAGTCGGTGCGACATGCTCACGCTTACTTAACTCGGGGTGACCACTATGCCCTGCTAACGGAGCAATCGACTTAGGTCGGCAACAACTTAAGTCGGTGCGACATGCTCATGCTTACTTAACTCGGGGTGACCACTATGCCCTGCTAACGGAGCAATCGGCTTAAGTCGGCAACAACTTAAGTCAGTGCGACATGCTCACGCTTACTTAACTCAGGGTGACCACTATGCCCTGCTAACGGAGCAATTGGCTTAGGTCGGCAACAACTTAAGTCGTTGCGACATGCTCACGCTTACTTAACTCGAGGTGACCACTATGCCCTGCTAACGGAGCAATCGGCTTAAGTCGGCAACAACTTAAGTCGGTGCGACATGCTCACGCTTACTTAACTCGGGGTGACCACTATGCCCTGCTAACGGAGCAATCAGCTTAAGTCAGCAAGGACTTAAGACGGTGCAACATGCTCACGCTCACTTAACTCGGGGTGACCACTACGCCCTGCTAACGGAGCGATCGGCTTAAGTCGGCAACGACTTAAGGCGATGCAACATGCTCATGCTTACGTAACTCAGGGTGACCACTATGCCCTATAAACAGAAGCAATCGGCTTAAGTCAGCAGCGATTTAAGGCGATCTGACGTGCTTACGACTACTCATATAGGGATGACTTCTATATCCCTTAAACAAGTTTCAAAGCCATCACACAGCCTTTTTACTACTACAAATTTATGCACTGTTGAATTCTAAAACAGTAGGAGAATAGCAATATCATTCAAATGTTAAACTGGTGTCCTCTAACAAATATATGACCGTGCTAACCGCGCGCTCAAAGCACGCAAAACATTTCTCTATTTCGCGATGTCTTTCTCAGGAGCAACCGACGAGGAAGGGCGACTTGAGGAATCAGGCGCGGCATTCACATCAGCCCTTATATCTTCAGGAACGACTACACCGGGTCTCCTCATCAAGATTCGTCCCGCTCGAATGGCCTTATCCATGGCCCTGTCGCGCTGGGCTCTCAGAGTAGTGGAAGTTTCTTCAGCAACCTTGGCAGCCAATCGAGCGTTTTCTAGCTCCTGGGTGATGGATTTCTTGGAAGCACGGAGTTCTTTGATAGTAGCATCCTTAGCCGATATCAACTGTCTGAGACGGATCACGTCATCTATGGATTCCTGCAGTCTGCAGCGAAGATTATCTAACTCCTCCATGGAAAAGCGATGACTCCTCTCCAGGATGGTCAACAAGTTGCTAGAATCGCGATACAGTCTGTCAAGATTGTCGCAAGATGCAGCAAGCACACGTTTTTCTTCCTGCAAACAAGAATCAACTCCTTTCAAACATCAAACAAGCAATAGGAACACAGCAATGCAAGGTACAGCTTCACAAGTCACCTTTTCAGAATCAAGCTGAGTGCGAAGGGAAGAGCTCAGTGCATTGGCGTCATCTAAGGCAGCAGAGACCTGGGCTAGTTCAGTTTGGCTTTGAAAATACTTTTCTTCAAAATCAGAGCACCGCTGGACCAGCTCAGCCTGATCTCGAGAATGTTTTTCTTCAAAAGTGGAAATTTGCCGAGTCATATCTAGCAGGAGGCAATCAAACAAAAAGGGTCAGAATGCAAGGCAGTTCAATAATGAAGACAAAAAGAAGCAGAAAAGCACTAACCAGCATTGGTCGCCTCCAAGTCAGAGACACATTGTTGAAGTAACACCGGATTCCAACGTGCAAGAGATAAAGCTCCTTCTGGAACAGAAGCACCCTGAAACCTCAGCTGGCTAGCCATCCCGTCCACCAAAGCCTGATAAGAAGGACAGATGAGTGTAATGACAGCAGTTCACACAGCGCGAAAGTCAAGACAAGATATATTACAATACCTGGAGATTGGAAAAGAACGAAGGGACTCCCAAATCATGAGAGATCAATTGATGGCCTGGCGTAAGGTCACCACCCGAAGCAGTTTGCAACAAACCGGCAGAAACCAACTCAGTGCCATCAATAGAGCTCAAAACTTGGCCAGCGGGGACACTGCCCTCTAAAGCGACTCCCTGGTTCGAAGCCTGGGTAATCACCATGCAGTCGGAGTGCGGGGGTGATCCCGCATAAACGTCCATGGAAGTACAAGAGGGGGACTCCGCTCGGACACTCTCGGGGGCTGGGTCATAGTTTGCGCTACCCACGCGAGCCGGATCATCTCCGGCAGTACCCTCGGGGGCTGGACAGTGGCTTGCACTTCCCACCCGGGCCGAGTCACCCTCGGCAACACCCTCGGGGGCTGGGTAAGCGTCAACACCATCCTTGAGAGCCGAGTTCTCTGCAGTGGCCACCTCTAAGGCTGAAGGCCCCTCAGTTGCTTCCATGGGACCGAGACGATCCAAATCAGTCTCCTGGCCTTCAAGACCACGCTCTAAGGTCGATGAGGCGCGGGATGAACTCAACCCAGCATCAAGCACATCAGCACAAACCTCCATCACACCATCATCCGCTGGCTCTAACAAAAGGTCCTCTGGAACCATATCCTCCAGGGTCTGATCAAAGTTTGCCAGAGATAACTCCTGTAGGCCAACGAGGGCTGACAAAGCAGGAGAAGGAACTCCACTACTCTCCCCACTGGCAATATACTGCCGACTGTTCTTCCGGGTCAGAGGGACCTCATCTTCTTCGTCCCTGTCATTTTCATCAACAACATAAGCAGCACACCCATTGGGATCAGCATCGGATGGGGCACACCCATTGGGATCAGCAGCAGATGGAGCACACCCATTGGGGTCGGCGTCAGTGAAATCAGGCACGGGAACCTCCTCAACAGCAGGAGCTGAAGGACCAGCACCCTGATCCAAACTAGATACTTGCCGGAGACGTCTCTTTTTCTTTTTCTGCTCATCTGCAGAAGGATCAAGTTGATTGGCTCGACAAGGGCGTCTCGGGCGAGCACTGGCAGGCTTCTGAACATCCAAAGCTATACTGGCTTCTGGGAGAGGCGCCACAACCAATGTCCCGGCAGGAGCAGCATCAGGAGAGTCCTCAGCTAGCAAATCAAGCATAGCACTTATTTCTGCGTCACTAGGATCCAAAGGCACCTCAAAGTGGACTTGCCGTTCGTCGTCAGGAATTTCTCCGAGCGAAGCAACCAAAGTGTTAACCTCGTCGACAGAGGGTCGCACTCTAAGGCCCAAGCCGCCATCAGTGACAGGTGGATTCGACACAAAAAGAGTGAAAGTCTTGGGAGAAGGCAGGTTCCATGCTGAATATGCCACTGGGGCGCCAATATTTGATACCTTGCCCATAAGGATCATCTCAAGTCGGTTCACCAAGTCTACAGAGGGAATTCTCCTGTTGGTAACCCGAGTCGGGTCAGCTAGGCCTCTATACAGATAAGCCGGATATGCTCTGTCCTTCAACGGCTGAACATTCTTGAAAACAAAATCAGCAACCACAGCTTCAGCAGTCAGACCCCTTTCTTTCAGCAGACCAACTTCAGCTAGCAAAGCCCTTGCTTCAGCTACCTCCTGATCCGTGGGGGACTCAGTCCAACTCGGAGTGCGAACATCCGGTTGTCTTCCCGACCGTGGGGGGAGGGAATTCCCATGGTTCTCAACAATAAACCATTCCAAGCGCCACCCCTTGATACTGTCTTTGAGGGGAATTTCAAGATACTTAGTCTTCCTCCCACGGCGCATCTCCAAACTAGCACCCCCGACCAACTGATGCTGACCCCGGCCATTCCAGGACGGCAGTGATACAAGTACTTCCACAACCCGAAATGTGGCAGCACGCCCAGGAAAGCTTCGCACAAATGAACGTAAATAGAAATTTGAAGAATAGAATTGGGATTCAGGTGGGTCAAGTTAAGGTGATAAAAATCAAGGAGGCCGCGGAAGAAAGGTGAAATGGGGAGAGCGAGACCGCGGAGAAGAAAAGGAACGTAAATCACGGACTCATGGGTATCCTCTGTCGGGACAGTGACCCCATGACAAATATGCCAAGAACAAAGCTCCCTCGGGGGAAGAACCCCGATGAACACGAGATGGAGGAGATCAGACTCGGAGACAACAGACATGTGATTACCTGCGAAAGGCAATTGACTGTTGGGGTCGATAGGGGGAATTACCACAGCGGATGAACTCGAGGCCTTTCTCTTGGGCGCCATCTCAAATCTATTGGCGAACAGAGCGAGAGCTGAATTGCAGGAAGGATTTGGAGGCAGAAAAGCAAGAACTAGGGCACGGAAAACAGAGGCGGCTGAAAGCGCTGTATAAGCAGGATATTCCCGAGCTGGATACCGTCTCCAAAAGCGCCCAGTCAGCACCCGGCGGTTACTTCTAAAACGCCGGTGTGCCACGTCGTCACTCGGCGGTTACCTCTAAAACCCCGGTGTGCCACATCATCACTCGGCTATTATCCTCAAAAGTAGCCGACACGGCCCGTTTTAACTCGGTTGTTATTTCTAAAACACTGACGTTATCATCAGTCGCTCGGCAACTATCTCTAAAGCGCCAACGATGTCCTTAGTCTCTCGGCAGTTGCTCCTAAAACACCGACGACGCTACAAGTCACTCGGCTGTTACATCTAAGAAGCGCCGATGCGGTCAACAGTTATTCCGACGCTGACATAATTTCGTCATCACTCGGACTCTATGTCAAAAACATAAATATCGACAATAATAACTCGGCCATCACCCCTGAAGCGGCGATATGATGCCCGAGTTGTTTAAGTCACTATCCCAAAGGAGTCAACTTCATGAATAAGGCAGGCGGAGGAAGGACTCAGAAACTCTAAGTTATACCACAGACACAACAGCAAGATGATCTGCACAGAGGAGACGAAACTACTCTTCATTAAAGGGAAGTTATCATACTTACAAATCAACTCATTATGAGTTGATAACTTCCCTACTACTACTACACAACACTATACTACTTTACATTACTAATACTACTACATTATTTCACTATACTACTTCTAATCTATACTAATATTTAAAAACCAGTGGCATTTAGCCACTGGCCTTGTTGCCGCCCCTGCTGCCGCTGCTGCCGCCCCTGCTGCTGCTGCTGCCGCCCCTGCCACTGCTGCTGCCGTTGCCGCCCCTGCCGCCGCCACCGCCGCCGTCACCGTCGTCGTCGCCGCCACCGCCTCCGTTGTCGTCGTCGTCGCCCTCGCCACCGCCGCCGCCGTCCTCCTCGGACAAGTCCTCCTCATCCGAGGAGTACTCCGACTTATCCGAGCCCGCGAGCCCGGAGTGCTCGACGGCCCGGATGTAAGTCCAGACCTCCACCGCGAGCCCCTGGGAGTCGTCTGAATCGTCAGACGACTCACGCAGAGGGATGGGAGCCGGAGACCCCTCGGACTCAGAGGAGAACTCCTCCTCTGAGTATTCTGAGTCACCAAAGTCCTCAGATGGAGGAGTCGGCTCGCGCTTGCGTTTCTTGCCCATGGTGGAAATGCAGGGAGAAGAAGGAAACAAGAAGTGAAGAACAGCAAGAGATGTGAAAAAATCAGAGAGGCAAAGGCACTATTTATAGGAGAAGAAGGCAACCGCTCACCTCCAACCGCGGTCACTGAACAGTCGTGAGGCATTCAATACACACTTCAACCCGTCTGAAGACGCGCGACTGACGCCGTTTTACGCAATGCAACACCCATTGGGACTCCAGTCAAATAGCGCGGGGGATATGATTACGCCCACCGTCACATCACATTACTACTCAGAAGCAACCGACTAAAACACTCAGCGTACCAAGCCGTCCCTTGCCCACACCCATTGGGGGGGGGACGCCCAGGAATTATCAGTATATTTTTCAAAAAACTGTCACATCCGTGCAGAGCGTGCAATGAACACCTCAAGACAAAAATGAGATATCAGTAAGGATCAAGGGAAAGCCAAATATAGCCGGTGAAGTACAAAATCTGACCGATGGAAGCAACGTGAAGACTAGCCAGGGAACGTCCATCAAATCTCCAATCAGTCGCAGAGCAAATAAATTGCACCACCTAGCGAGATATAGGCGGATCGCGAACTCGGCTGCAAAAGACAAAATACATGCTGGCCTCGGATGCATAATACTGATGACATAATGCTAACCTCTAAAGCATAATATGGATGACATAGCGCCGACTCCTAAGGCATTCAAAAAAAAAAGAAAATATGATTCTCGGCAAAGAGGACATGAAGTAAAGACCTTCGAGAGGATTGTTTTCAAAAATCCACTCAAAGCTCGGGGGCTACACCCATTGGGTGCACCTCTGGTGCACCCCATGAATCACCATTTCAAGCCAAGATAGTGCCGACTTTTAAGGCATAAGACAAGATTAAAAGACAAGGCTGGCCCTCAACCAAAGTATGAGAAGAAAATAAAAATAATCTCTGATGAAGACCTTCGAGTAGATTATCTTCTAAAATCTACTCGAAGCTCGGGGGCTACACCCATTGGGTGCACCTCTGGTGCACCCAATGAAGTTCAGGGTCCTACAAAATGAGAAGCCGACCTCTAAGGCACAAGTGTGAGGCAAAACTACAGATTTCGAGTAAAGCAGAGCAGAAGAAGACAGTAAGAAATCATTTTCACCAGACTGCCCGAGAAGCATTTCTTGTCGCAAACAAAACCTGCAAGTTGGGCCTAGGATCTTTGGGCCGATTATCTCAAAATCAACCCAAAGATCGGGGCTTGTGGGGGACAGATATCCCCCGGGTCCATTGGAAGGGTAAAAGACCTCACTAAAGGTCCAAAGGCCCAATAAATCGTAAGGTCATTCCTTCATGGGCCTGGGGAGGGACAATCAGTAAAGCAGATCAATATAAGGCCGGATCGACGCGAGTCTAGATGGCCCCACAACGTTGAGCAAGAAACCACAACAGAAGATCCGACTTTCCCGCGCTGGAGCCCCATGCAGCAGAGCCAGGCGAGGATAGGTCGGCTAAATCATAGGAAGATAGACTCAAACAGTTCACTATCCTTTAGGCGCACGTTGTTATCATATCCATATGTATTGCCCCACGGTCGAATATATAAGGCCCGGGGGGCACCCCTTCAGATCGATCGATTCCCACTTTACACTACCCCGCCATCTACCTCAACCCTCCACATCATCGCTCTAGAGAACTACCTTGTAACCCATTACACAAAGCATCTTCGCCAGGACGTAGGGTGTTACGCATCTCTAAGCGGCCCGAACCTGTAAACATTGTCTATTGTCTCTCGTGCATCTGGCACGAACCATTTTGCTACAGTCGGCGACACCGTCCTACTCCTAAAAACACCTCGAGGGGCAACCCCGGGTGTGCGGTCGGACCCAAAACACCGACACCGCGTGCCCGCCACTGCGCGCGCCCGCCCCGGCCGCCGCACGCGCCGTCCGCCACCGCCACCGCGCGCCGCCGCGCGCACGCCGCCAGGAGCATCCTCCGCCCGCCGCCAGATAATTTTTTTTATTGTTGTTAGTTAGTTACTTAGTAAATTGTTAGTGTTTAGCATATTGTTAGCTATTGTTAGTGTTTAGTAATTAGTTAGCTATCCACTTGTTTAGTGTTTAGTAAATAGTTAGCTATTTTCTTCTTAGTGTTTAGTAAATAGTTAGCTATTTTCTTGTTTAGCATATTGTTAGTGTTTAGTAAATTGTTAGTGATTATATAGTTAGCATTTTGTTTAGCACATTGATATTACATATTCAGCATATTGTTTATTATGTAGATATCGTGCAGTTTTCTGTGTTGGCAACCATCGTGTTGTCGTTTATTTGCAGGTTTTCGAAACATCACTTTACAGGGGAGGTGTTGCCAAATTTTTTATTGACAATAGTATTTTTTGCACATAGGTGTTCTTCCGACTTGATCTTCTCCACCGTTAGCTGGACTCGTACGTGATCTCAGGTATACATTGTTTTCGTACATTATTCATAGATTATGTAATTTCGTTTGATGTGGTCATTTAATATTTACTATATAGTTACTAGTTAATAAGTAGTTACTATTTATTTATTATTTAGTAAGTTTTTAGGCTTAAGTACCTAGCCATTATTGAGTTAGTAATCCATTTTTGCAATAGATGGACACCCTAGTGACACTATATCATGGAGGAGCGTGGGGATAGATGCTTATGGGAATGTTAGTTTTGATGGTATGAAGATCGTGACCATGTTGTTCGATGAAAGACCATCTTTTGACAAGATTTTCGCTCGAGCTTGTGAGGAGATTAGTTGCGACATAAACGACCCTAGAATATCAATTCAGGGTTTGTTGTCCCATATTACATATGGAACAGTTGTCCGACGGTTGATCTCCATTGCCTCAGAAGATGATTGGGTTAGATATGTAAGAATTGTGAAGACAATGCTTCCACCATGTTTGGATGTGGTTGTTCAGCTGTTATCTGTTACTCATCGTGATGCTCCAGTCGGGTTGTCTCCACAAATGCCAAATGCATCTCGTATTGAAGCTCCTTTAGTAGAGCTTCCGGAAGAAGTGGTTGTTGTGCTCGATGCTCAATCGGGGCCGCACGAGTATGGTATTTCTCGTCCTCTTCTTAGCGTTTGTGGGGCTTCTAATTCGGTGGTACCCCCCAAGAGATCCCATTGACCCAGGATCCAGTTCAGGATCATCCTAGTAAGTGTCTTTGACACGTTGTTCATATCCATCGTTATTTCGTTTGATTAGACTTTTTAATGTGGTATTTCTTGCTTCGACCCGATGCAGGATCTCCACAAATCGATAATGGTGCTTATCTTGATGTGTCTGTGTCATTTAATATGGACAACATATGCAGGGCATCCAATAGTGTTGATGTTTAGATTGAGGATGAGGAGGAGCCATATGAGGCTGCACGGGCCTTAGATTCTGATGATGACCGTCCAGTTCAAGAAATGACCGAGCAAGAAATTGAACTCATAAGACGTTTGTGTCCGGAGCGTGACCCTGCAGTACATGAATTTAGCAGTCTAAGTCATTCCACCCGTGCATATGCTGAAGGACGTGATGATGAACTGCTAGAGGCTCC
The DNA here is from genome assembly GCA_029449295.1 of Zea luxurians. Taxonomy (NCBI): domain Eukaryota; kingdom Viridiplantae; phylum Streptophyta; class Magnoliopsida; order Poales; family Poaceae; genus Zea; species Zea luxurians. The sequence goes on along the minus strand of JAOPSE010000017.1, from coordinate 33,136,249 downwards.
GGATAACGCCGACAGCATTGAGATTAAGGTAGGCTTACTTTTCAAGGACCTGCCTGCACTAAGACGATGACTACAGGAATATTCTGTGAACCGCAAGAGGCCGTTCAAGGTGAGACATTCGTATGCACAGCGTCGTTACACTGTTGTGTGCGAGGTGTCGGAATGTAATTGGAGGGTATGTGCCCGAAGGAAGAAGGACACCGGAAAGTTTAAGATCACCAAAATTGTAGGTCCACACACTTGTGCCCAGACAGAGCTGAGCTCTAAGCATCGTCAGTTGACATCTACCTTGATTACGAAAAGGATATTGGGGATATTGAAGGGTCAGCCAAACTTGAAGGTGAAGTCAATTATGACCATGACTTCGGAGCTATTTGGTTATAGGATCAAATATGGGAAAGCATGGAGGGCAAAGCAGCGAGCATGGAAGATGATATACGGGGATTGGGAGGAGGGTTATGAGAAGTTACCAGCATTGTTCAATGCAATCAAAGCAAAAAACCCAGGCATGCATTACGAGTACATCCCCAAACCTAATGAATGGAGGAACGGCAGAGAGATATTTTTTCGTGCTTTCTGGTGTTTCTCGCAGTGCGTAGAGGCCTTCAGGCATTGTCGTCCCGTGCTCTCTATTGATGGTACTTTCTGCTTGGGAAGTATAAGGGCACATTGTTGGTTGCCATATCATGCGACGCAGACAACGTATTGGTTCCTTTGGCATTTGCTTTGGTGGAGAGGGAGAACAGAGATAGTTGGTCTTGGTTCTTGCGGCTTGTTCGGATCCATGTCGTAGGCCCTGGTCGCGAGGTTGGTGTCATATCTGACAGACACCAAGGTATTCTTAATGCAGTGCAAGAGCAGATTCCTGGCTATGCACCCATGCACCACAGATGGTGCACTCGACATCTAGCAGAAAATCTTCTTCGAAAGGATCATAGCAAGGCTAACTTCCCCCTTTCGACAGTTGGAGGTTTCGTTTTTCGACAGTTGGAGGTTTCGTTTTTCGAGGATAAGTTGAAGGAACTAAAAGATGCAACAAATGCTGAAGGTAAGAACTGGATTGCTGGATTGCTGAGAGAACCACAGAAATGGACAAGGGCCTACGACGAAGGTGGCTGGCGGTTCGAGTTTCAGACTAGCAACATGGCCGAGTCATTTAACAGTGTGCTCAAGGGTATACGCGGCATGCCAGTCAATGATATAGTAACATTCACTTTTTATAGGCTTGTCGCTTGGTTTAATGATAGACACGCACAGGCCAAGGCAATGCAGACGCGAGGGCAGAGATGGGCACCTAAACCAACATCACACCTTAATAATGCAAAGGAACGTTCCCATAGACATGAGGTACAATGCTTTGATGAGGAGTCGGGTAAATACGAGGTAACAACACTAGGCGGCATAACTTCCGACGGTGAGGTGCGGCCTTCGAGGGCACATGTCGTGTTACTTGATGCATTCTCGTGCGGTTGTGGTAAACCTAGACAATACCATTTTCCGTGTTCTCATTATGTTGCGGCCGCACGTCATCATAAATGTCGGGGACCATAATTAGGGGTACCCTCAAGACCCCTAAATCTCAGCTGGTAACCCCCATCAGCACAAAGCTGCAAAGGCCTGATGGGTGCGATTAAGTCAAGGATCGGTCCATTCAAGGGACATGATCGTGCCTTGCCCGAGCCTAGCCTCGGGCAAGGGAAGCCGACCCCGGAGAACCTACGTCTCGCCCGAGGACCCCCCTCCAGCAACGGGCACACTACCGGCTCGCCCGAGGCCCAGTCTTCACCGAGAAGCAACCTTGGCCACATCGCCACGCCGACCGACCAAATCGCAGGGACGTTTAATGCAAAGGTGGCCTGACACCTTTATCCTGACGCACGCCCTCCAGTCGATAGAGCCGAAGTGACCGCAGTCACTTCGCCGCTCTACTGACCGATCTGACAAGAGGACAGCGCCGCCTGCGCCGCTCCGACTACTGAGCCACCCGACAGAGTGAGGCTGACAGCAGCCAAGGCCAGCCTCGGGCGTCATAGGAAACTCTGCCTCGCTCGACCCTAGGGCTCGGACTCGGGCTCAGCCCCGGAAGACGGCGAACTCCGCTCCGCCCGGCCCAGGGCTCGGACTCGGGCTCAGCCCCGGAAGACGGCGAACTCCGCTCCGCCCGACCCAGGGCTCGGACTCGGGCTCAGCCCCGGAAGACGGCGAACTCCGCTCCGCCCGACCCAGGGCTTGGACTCGGGCTCAGCCCCGGAAGACGGCGAACTCCGCTCCGCCCGACCCAGGGCTCGGACTCGGGCTCAGCCCCGGAAGACGGCGAACTCCGCTCCGCCCGACCCAGGGCTCGGACTTGGGCTCAGCCCCGGAAGACGGCGAACTCCGCCTCGCCCGACCCAGAGCTCGGACTTGGGCTCAGCCCCAGAAGACGACGAACTCCGCTCCGCCCGACCCCAGGGCTCGGACTCAGCCCTGGCCTCAGCCGACGGTCTCTGCCTCGCCCGACCCAGGGGCTCGGACTCGACCACGTCCACGGAAGACAGACTCGACCTCGACCTCGGAGGAGCCTCCACATCGCCCAACCTAGGGCGTGGACCGACCACGTAGACAGGAGGCGCCATCATTACCCTACCCCAAGCTGACTCAGGCTACGGGGAACAAGACCGACGTCCCATCTAGCTCGCTCCGCCAGATAGGCAATGATGGCGCCCCGCACGCTCTGTGACGACGGCGGCTCTCGGCCGTCTTACGGAAGCAAGAGGACGTCAGCAAGGACTCGACAGCCCCAACAGCTGTCCTCTCGCCAGGCTCCAGTGCTCCTCCGATGGCCACGACATCACACGAACCGGGTGCCAAAACCTCTCCGGGTGCCACGACGGCATGTACTTAGGGCGCTAGCTCTCCTCCGCTAGACACGTAGCACTCTGCTACACCCCCCATTGTACACCTGGATCCTCTCCTTACGCCTATAAAAGGAAGGACCAGGGCCCTCTTATGGGAGGGTTGGCCCGCGCGGAGAAGGACGGGACGGCGCTCGCACAAGGCCGCTCGCTCCCACTCCCGCGTGGACGCTTGTATCCCCCTACTGCAAGCGCACCCGACTCAGGCGCGGGGCTAACACGAAGGCCGCGGGATCCACTCTCTTACGCCTGCCTCCCTCCGGCTGCCTCCTTTCCCCCCTTCGCGTTCCGCCTCGCGTCGACCCATCTGGGCTGGGGCACGCGGCGACAATTCACTCGTCGGTCCAGGGACCCCCCGGGTTTCGAAACACCAACAGTTGGCGCGCCAGGTAGGGGCCTGCTGCGTGTTGACGAACAGCTTCCCGTCAAGCTCCAGATGGGCAGTCTCCAGCAACCTTTCCAGCTCGGGACGGTGCTCCGTTTCGGGAATCTTGAGTTCATGTCCCTCAACAGCAGCTACGACATGATACTCCTTCTCCCGCCGCGCGACAACGACAATGGCGGTCGACAACCCGCTCGCCGGCGGGGAAATCGACGACGCCTTCCCCACGTGGTGGAAGGACGACATTCGGGCTTGTCCTGTCCCCTCCCCCGCCGACGGAGGAGGAGGCGGGGCAACCAAGGCCAAGCGGGAAGCGGCACCTCGTTGGCTGTCGAGCGAGTCGACGGCGCCGGCGCCCCAACGGAGGGCGCGTCGGGCATCGATCTCGCATCTGAGACGAAGACGAGCGCCGCCTCCCCGCAACACGCCAATCTCAAGCAAACGCATGACGCCAGCATGCTCGCGAAGGACTTGCTGGGCGTCACCCTCGTACCTGAGACAACGGTGCAGTCAGTCCCAGACGCGACCTCATCACCGACTGTCGACCGAAAGGTACCGACCGATACCCATCTCGCGTCTTTTGGATTCGGCCTCGACCCACCAAGCGACTCCGCTTCGGTGAGCACTCTCATAGAGGCGAGTCCAAACCCTCTGGGGTATCGTGTGTGGTCACCCTGGGACCGACTGACGGCCGACTCGACCTACGAGCCCTCGGGGTCCGAGGAAGATGGCGAGCCCGACCTCTATTGAGATTTCTCCGGACTTGGGAACCCCATTGCTGTGCGGGACTTCATGACTGCATGTGACTACTACCTTTCTAACTGTTCCGACGGCAGCCGCGGCCTCGACAATGAGGACCGCGGCCCAAGTCGTGAATGTTTTCACGTCGATCTAGGGGGTCCCGGCGAAGGCAACCATCTTGGTATGCCGGAAAACAGTGATCCCCCTAGGCCCGTGCCTCGCGTTGACATCCTTCGGGAGCTAGCTATGGTCCCTGTCCCGGCGGGGGGTCCTGACCCACAGCTCGAGCAAATCCACGAGAGGCAGGCCAGGCTCGACGAGGGAGCAGGAACGCTTGTGCCGATTCGCCGGGACATCGGGCAGGAATGGGCGATCCAACCCCCGGCCGGAGAAGCGCATCATCTCCCCCAGGACATCCAGCACCGCATCGCCGACGACGTCAGGGTGAGGCCACCGCCGGATTCCAGTGGAGTCGGCCAGAACCTGGCTGCAGCGGCATTACTCCTTCGCGCGATGCCGGAGCCATCAACCACCGAGGGGCGGCGTATCCAGGGAGAACTCAAGAATCTCCTGGAGGACGCCGCGGTCCGACGGGCCGAAAGCTCTGCCTCCCGAAGGCAGGGGTTCCCCTCGGAACATCGCGCCGCGACTTCCCGATTCATGCGGGAAGCCTCGGTCCACTCCGGGCGCACACGCAACACAGCGCCTGCGGCCCCGGGTCGCTTGGCAACGAGCGCCATCATCACAGCCGTCGGGCCCACCTCGATGACAGGGCGCGCCGAGGCTACCACCCCCAGCGTAGGGGACGCTACGACAGCGGGGAGGATCGGAGTCCTTCGCCCGAACCACCCGGTCCGCAGGCTTTCAGCCGCGCCATACGACGGGCACCGTTCCTGACCCGGTTCCGAACCCCGACTACTATCACAAAGTACTCGGGGGAGACGAGACCGGAACTGTGGCTCGCGGACTATCGGCTGGCCTGCCAACTGGGTGGAACGGACGATGACAACCTCATCATCCGCAACCTCCCCCTGTTCCTCTCCGACACCGCTCGAGCCTGGCTGGAGCACCTGCCCCTGGGGCAGATCTCCAACTGGGACGACCTAGTCCAAGCCTTCGCCGGCAATTTCCAGGGCACGTACGTGCACCCTAGGAACTCCTGGGATCTCCGAAGCTGCCGCCAGCAGCCGGGAGAGTCCCTCCGGGACTACATCCGGTGATTCTCGAAGCAGCGCACAGAGCTGCCCAACGTCACCGATTCAGATGTCATCGGCGCGTTCCTCGCCGACACCACCTGCCGCGACCTGGTGAGCAAGCTGGGTCGCAAGACCCCCACCAGGGCGAGCGAGCTAATGGACATCGCCACCAAGTTCGCCTCTGGCCAGGAGGCGGTTGAGGCCATTTTCCGGAAGGACAAGCAGCCCTAGGGCCGCCCACCGGAAGATGCTCCCAAGGCGTCAACTCAGCACGACGCCAAGAAGAAGGGCAAGAAGAAGTCGCAAGCGAAACGCGACGCCGCCGACGCGGACCTTGTCGCCGCCGCCGAGCACAAGAACCCTCGGAAACCTCCCGGAGGTGCCAACCTCTTCGACAAGATGCTCAAGGAGCTGTGCCCCTATCATCAGGGGCCCATCAAGCACACCCTTGAGGAGTGTGCCATGCTTCGACGACACTTCCACAAGGCCGGGCCACCCGTGGAGGGTGGCAAGGCCCTCGACGACGCAAAGGAGGAAGATCACAAGGCAGGAGGGTTCCCCGAGGTCCGCGATTGCTTCATGATCTACGGCGGGCAAGTGGTGAACGCCTCGGCTCGGCACCGCAAGCAAGAGCGTCGGGAGGTCTGCTCGGTAAAGGTGGCGGCGCCAGTCTACCTAGACTAGTCCGACAAGCCCATCACCTTCGACCAGGCCGACCATCCAGACTACGTGCCGAGCCCGGGGAGATACCCACTCGTTGTCGACCCCATCATCGGCAACGTCAGGCTCACCAAGGTCCTCATGGACGGAGGCAGCGGCCTCAACATCATCTACGTCGAGACCCTCGGGCTCCTGCGGATCGATCTATCCTCGGTCCGGACGGGCGCTGCGCCTTTCCACGGGATCATCCCCAGGAAGCGCGTTCAACCCCTCGGACAACTCAACCTACCCGTCTGCTTCGGGACGCCCTCCAACTTCCGAAAGGAGACCCTCACGTTTGAAGTGGTCGGGTTTCGAGGAACCTACCACGCAGTGCTGGGAGGCCATGCTACGCCAAGTTCATGGCCGTCCCCAACTACACCTACCTCAAGCTCAAGATGCCGGGCCCCAACGGGGTCATCACCGTCGGGCCCACGTACCGACACGCGTACGAGTGCGATGTGGAGTGCGTGGAGTACGCCGAGGCCCTCGCCGAATCCGAGGCCCTCATCGCTGACCTAGAGAGCCTCTCTAGGGAGGCGCCCGACGTGAAGCGCCACGCCGGCAACTTCGAACCAGCGGAGACGGTCAAGTCTGTCCCTCTCGACCCCTGCAACGATGCCTCCAAGCAGATCCGGATCGGTTCCGAGCTCGACCCCAAATAGGAAGCAGTGCTCGTCGACTTTCTCCACGCAAACGCCGACGTTTTCACGTGGAGTCCCTCGGACATGCCCGGCATACCGAGGGAAGTCGCCGAGCACTCTCTGGATATCCGAGCTGGGGCCCGACCCGTGAAGCAACCTCTGCGCCGATTCGACGAAGAAAAGCGCAGGGCCATAGGCGAGGAGATCCACAAGCTACTGGCGGCAGGGTTCATCAAAGAGGTATTCCATCCCGAATGGCTTGCCAACCCTGTGCTTGTGAGAAAGAAAGGGGGGAAATGGCGGATGTGTGTAGACTACACTGGTCTAAACAAAGCATGTCCGAAGGTTCCCTACCCTCTGCCTCGCATCGATCAGATCGTGGGTTCCACTACTGGGTACGAAACCCTGTCTTTCCTTGATGCCTACTCAGGGTATCACCAGATCAGGATGAAAGAGTCCGACCAACTCGCGACTTCATTCATCACACCCTTCGGCATGTACTGCTATGTTACAATGTCGTTTGGTTTGAGGAATGCGGGGGCAACATACCAGCGATGCATGAACCATGTGTTTGGCGAACACACCGGCCGAACGGTCGAGGCCTACGTCGATGACATCGTAGTCAAGACGAGGAAGGCCTCCGACCTCCATTCCGACCTTGAAGCGACATTCCGATGTCTCAAGGTGAAGGGCGTGAAGCTTAATCCCGAAAAGTGTGTCTTCGGGGTCCCCCGAGGCATGCTCTTGGGGTTCATCGTCTCCGAGCGGGGCATCAAAGCCAACCCGGAGAAGATTGCAGCCATCACCAGCATGGGGCCAATCAAGGACCTGAAAGACGTACAGAGGGTCATGGGATGTCTCGCGCCTCTGAGCCGCTTCATCTCGTGCCTCGGCGAAAGAGGTCTTCCTCTGTACCGCCTCTTAAGGAAGGCCGAGTGCTTCGTTTGGACTCCCGAGGCCGAGGAAGCCCTCGGGAACCTGAAGGCGCTCCTCACGAACGCGCCCATCTTGGTGTCCCCCGCTGCCGGAGAAGCCCTCTTGATCTACGTCGCCGCAACCACCCAGGTGGTTAGCGCCGCGATCGTGGTTGAGAGACGAGAAGAAGGGCATGCATTGCCCATCCACAGGCCAGTCTACTTCATCAGTGAGGTACTGTCTGAGACCAAGATCCGCTACCCGCAAATCCAGAAGCTATTATACGCGGTGATCCTGACACGGCGGAAGTTGCGACACTACTTCGAGTCTCATCCGGTGACTGTGGTGTCATCCTTCCCCGTGGGAGAGATCATCCAGTCCCGAGAGGCCTCGAGTAGAATTGCGAAGTGGGTGGTGGAGATCATGGGCGAGACGATCTCGTTCGCCCCTCGGAAGGCCATCAAGTCCCAGGTCTTGGCGGATTCGTGGCTGAATGGGCCGACACCCAGCTCCCGACGGCTCCGATCCAACCGGAGCTCTGGACCATGTTTTTCGACGGGTCGCTGATGAAGACATGGGCCGGCGCAGGCCTCCTCTTCGTCTCGCCCCTCGGAAAGCACCTGCGCTATGTGCTACGCCTCCACTTCCCGGCGTCCAACAATGTGGCAGAGTATGAAGCTCTGGTAAACGGGTTGCAAATCGCCATCGAGCTAGGGGTCTGACGCCTTGACGCTCGCGGTGACTCGCAGCTCGTCATCGACCAAGTCATGAAGAACTCCCACTACCGCGACCCGAAGATGGAAGCCTACTGCGATGAGGTTCGGCGCCTGGAAGACAAGTTCTACGGGCTCGAGCTCAACCACATCGCCCGAAGCTACAACGAGACTGCGGACGAGCTGGCTAAAATAGCCTCGGGACGAACAACAATTCCCCGGACGTATTCTCCCGAGACCTGCATCAACCCTCCGTCAAGACCGAGGACACGCCCGAGCCCGAGGCACCTTCAGCTCTGCCCGAGGCACCTTCGGCTGAGTCCGAGGTATCCTCGGTTCGGTCCGAGATACCCTCGGCCCAGTCCGAGGTACCCTCGGCACGGTCTGAGGTACCCTCAGCCCCCGAGGGTGAGGCACTGCGCGTCGAGGGGGAACAGAGCGAGGTCACGCCTAATCAAAGCTGGCAGACCCCGTACCTGCAATATCTCCACCGAGGAGAGCTGCCCCTCGACCAAGCCGAAGCTCGGCGGTTGGCGCGGCGCGCCAAGTCTTTCGTCTTGCTGGGAGATGGGAAGGAGCTCTATCACCGCAGCCCCTCAGGCATTCTCCAGCGATGCATTTCCATCGCCGAAGGCCAGCAGCTCTTGCAAGAGATACACTCGGGGGGCTTGCGGCCATCACGCAGCACCTCGAACCCTCGTTGGAAACGCCTTCCGACAAGGATTCTACTGGCCGACGGTGGTGGCCGACGCTACTAGAATTGTCCGCACCTGCGAAGGGTGTCAGTTCTACACGAAGCAGACCCACCTGACCGCTCAGGCTCTGCAGACCATACCCATCAACTGGCCGTTTGCTGTGTGGGGTCTAGACCTCGTTGGCCCCTTGCAGAAGGCACCCAGGGGCTACACGCACCTGTTGGTCGCCATCGACAATTTCTCCAAGTGGATCGAGGTCCGACCCCTAAACAGCATTAGGTCCAAACAGGCGGTGGCGTTCTTCACCAACATCATCCATCGCTTTGGGGTCCCGAACTCCATAATCACCGACAACGGCACCCAGTTCACCGGCAGAAAGTTCCTGGACTTCTGCGAGGATCACCACATCCGGGTGGACCGGGCTGCCGTGGCTCACCCCATGATGAATGGGCAAGTGGAGCGAGCTAACGGCATGATCCTACAAGGACTCAAGCCTCGGATCTACAACGACCTCAACAAGTTCGGCAAGCGGTGGATGAAGGAACTCCCCTCGGTGGTCTGGAGTCTGAGAACAACGCCGAGCCGAGCCACGGGCTTCACACCATTTTTTCTGGTCTATGGGGCCGAGGCCATCTTGCCCACAGACTTGGAATACGGTTCCCCGAGGGCGAGGGCCTACACCGACCAAAGCAACCGAGCCAACTGAGAAGACTCACTGGACCAGCTGGAGGAGGCTCGGGACATGGCCTTACTACACTCGGCGCGGTACCAGCAGTCCCTGCGACGCTACCACGCCCGAGGGGTTAGGTCCCGAGACCTCTAGGTGGGCGACCTGGTGCTTCGGCTATGACAAGACGCCTGAGGGCGGCACAAACTCACGCCTCCCTAGGAAGGGCCGTTCGTCATCGCCAAGGTCCTGAAGCCCGGAATGTACAAGCTGGCCAACAGCCAAGGCGAGGTCTACAGCAACGCTTGGAACATCCAACAGCTACGTTGCTTCTACCCTTAAGATGCTTTCGAGTTGCTCATATACCTCGTTCACACACCAAGTCTGGTCGTCAAGGAAGGGTCAGCCTTGCCTCGGCAAAGCCCGACCCTCCCTCGGGGGCTAGAAGGGGGTAACCCCCTCTGCGTCAAAATTTTCCTCGAAAAAAGAAAAAAAATCTTTTCTGCCAGAATGCCTTTCGTGCTTTTCGACTACTTCAAAAGTGGATCCTGAAAACGACGGAGTACACGTAAGCAGCCAAGGCTGACCGAGCCGAGGGACTCCTACGCCTCCGGGATACGGATACCTCACTCATCACCTTCTGCGATAAGTAACTCGTGCTCGGATAAGTGACTCCACGGACCGAACAAGTCTTCATGCTCGAGAGCTCCTCTACCGAAATGATTTTTCGGGCCTTCTCGACTGCGAAGGTAACAGAACCCTATGGACGAGTAAGAGCGCGCGTAAGCGGCAAGGCCGACCGAGCCGAGGGATTCCTATGCCTCCGGGATACGGATACCTCACTCATCGCCTTCCATGAAAAGCAACTCTCGCCCACACAAACAATTCTGTTACCGACAAATGAGTCTGGATACTCGAAACAAGAGGAAAAGAAACACAGCTTTATAACACGACGACAGTGTGTTTAGGCCTCGGCGGCCGCAGAAAACATACACACACTACAAGACAACCTGATCCTGCAGGCTCGGACGTCGACAGCCGAAGGGGGCAGCAGCACCCTCGGCATCAACTACACCTTCGGCGGGGTCTGACCTAGCCTCGGACGGCGACGCGGTCGGAGGGCCCCCACTCTGAAGGACGACATAAGCACCACACTCGGGCCATCGCCGCCAGGGTCTTCTTCGAGAATCCGACCCGAGCAGGCGGCTCGGCCGGCCACCCCGAGGCCTCGGCCAGCTGACCCCCGAAGACATCAGCTCGGCTTGTGGCCTCGGCAGCTCAACTCCGGCGTCGGTTCCGCTAGTGGACGACCCGGCCAGGCTCTGGCCAACTACACCTCCTTTTCGAAGCTAACTCTGCCTCCGTCCGTGCTGACACCGCTACTTCCGGCTTCGGCTCATTGAAGGGCGGCCGAGGGGTTCCTTTAACTAAGCAAGAGGGGCCTCGGACAGCAAGGCCGACCGAGCCGAGGGACTCCTACTCCTCCGGGATACGGATACCTCACTCGTCACCTTTGCACGAGGCAACTCACGCTCGGTGAAGCGGTCCAGATAATCGACAAGGCGAGTCTTAGTGCTCGAAATGAAGAAAAAACACGGCTCCGTGCCGAAAATACATACACGTTCAGGCCTCGACAGCCGCTTTGAACAAAACACCGGCACTCAAGGTGCCATTACAAACGGAACTCCGGTTCCGTCCCCACGGCAGCAGCGATGGCCTCAGGGCGGAAGCCGCTGCAACCTTGCCCTCGCCCGCGCCGACGCTCGAGGGGCTAGGACAAGTACAAAGAGCCGGAGGCCCGGAGCACGGATGGTGGCAGTGATCCCGTCGGCGACGGGGACTTCTCGGGCCGCATCCACCTCGGCACCTTCGAGTGGAGCATCAGCCCATCGGCAGATCCCCACTCGGATCCTCCCGGACGAGCGGAGCACCGACCTCCGCGCGGAGGCCCCGTACCGTTGCAAAGGCAGGACAGCCCCAAAACACGAACGCCGCTCTAGCGGCGCGCGATGTCTTGGGCGGTCCACCCGTGCGCACGGCGCGACAACCGCCCTCGCGGTGAGAGGGGGCACCGGGAGCTAAGCCGGCGAGCCCAACGTGCTGGAGCTGGCGACACCCGCCGTCGACCAGCCCCACGTTGTCGAAGTCCGCCCCGCTCGCAGGGCCAGTGAGCGCCCTCTCCCTTGGATGCTGAAGGGGAGGCTGACCCACGAACCCGCGCGGGAGGTAGAGCTCCGGCTCAGCCCGGCCTCCACCCCAGCAAGGATGATGAACATCCTTGAAGCTGAGGGCGGAACCAAGATCGTAGCCCGGCTTGCTTCTCCCCGTCCAGAAGTTGGAGGTCACCGTCTTGGGTGACCACCGGCGAGGGGGTGCAGCCGGGCTGCCTGATGAAAATCCTTGAAGCCGAATGACGGCTGAAAGGTACCAACTTCCACGAAGTTGCGTTCCTCCGACGACAAGACGGAAGGATTCCGGGCGTCCCCCGCCCGGGGGCTCGGAAGATGGGAAGACACGATGCATGTGGGGAGCGCGAAGACATGGTTGCCCTCCAACGGGGTCGCCCCCCTTTTAAAGGCGACTCTCCCCACTTGCGCCCTCAACCGTTGCGGGTCGAGTCTTCTCCAACACGCTCCAAGATTCTCCCCCCCACGGCGCGGGGGCTGGGTCCCACACGTCATGCAAGCCGGTCCAGGGGAGAAGAAGCCAAACCGCCACGCGCGCGCGGTGCATGCAACACCCGGCGGTTACAAGCACTCCTCCACTTTTGCCCAGACCAGCGGGTGAAAGGGCGGACAGCCATGCAGGCGGCATGCAACCGTGCCAAGTGGGCGCGCCCCCTCGACTCCAACGAGCCCAGCATGGAGGTCCAGGCCCACGCGTCATGCAACCAGCGCGCCGGTTGCTACGTGTGAGCAACTGCACCGCCACTCACGCCACTACCGCGCCTCCTCGACTGCGGAGTCAATACCGCGACTCGAGGCAACCCTGCAGTGCCAGCCAAGCGCGACGGTCAAATGCGGTCAAAAATGGGCCGGCAGTAATGGCGGTGACAGGTGGGCAGGAGCAGCGGTCACGCCGTCAGCCAAGCTTACGTCCCATCCAGGGGCAGCGAGGGAGCCCTCTACCACGACGTGAAAACGGTGCGCCCGTGATCCGTTCCTCGAATGGCTCGCACACGCGCAGCGACCGCCTCGCGAACCGCTCGCCCCGTCGCATTAACTCCGCGGCAGGACAGGCGGCGCCTCAGGCGGGAGAGGCAAGCGACGCTTCGCCTTCGCCATAATGACCGCGTCGAAAAAGGTACGCCACGTCATTTGACTTCGCATCCTTTTCCTTTTCCTCTTTCTCTCTCTTACAACAGGGACCGGGAAAGGGGGATACCCCGAAAAGGACCCTTCTCCGTGAAGGAAACAGGCTCCGAGCCTCCCTACTGATCAGAGGTTCGAAGGCCGGCCCCTCGGAGGGGTTCAATGGCCGCCTCAGATCGATTGGGTTCTGTGCCCACTACTGGTCAGAAGTTCGATGGCCGGCCCCTCGAAGGGTTCAACGGCCGCCTCAGGCCACTCAGGCCTCGCGCCCACTACTGATCAGGGGTTCGTAGGCTGGCCCTCGAAGGGTTCACAGTTGCCTCAGACACAGAGCGAGGGATGACCCTGGGTACGTTTGATACATAACCAAGGCTCGGGCTATGCTCCCAAGGTACCCTAGGACATTTCCGAGACCAACGGGAGCGATCTTGTAACGGAATCCCATCAGAGGGAGGCATCGAGCCCTCGGACCCCGTCAAAGGGGACCGGGTCCGGCAGATCACCCGCAAGTACTTTTGGAGCGCGCCTCCGGGCCTCTAGCCGACCCCTAGCAAATGGGGCACAGGCGTCCGCTCGGATTACCCGCCAGCAGCTCACCGGAAACACCATGTTCGCCGCCCTCCGAGGACAACATGGCGCTTTCCCCCCTCCTCCTTGCGGAAAGGCGACGCAGGGGCGTATGTAAAAAAGACGAGTCTGTCCTTGACCGTCCTCTCGCCCTGTGCAGAGGCTCGGGGGCTGCTCTCGCAAACCCGGCTCCGGCCAAACCGTTGACAGCGTCAACATACCAGCCCGAGAACTTGGGACCCGACCGTGCACTCGGGCTACGACCAGCTCGCATGAGGGAACAACTAGACCAGCCGAAGTGTTGCGAAACGCACTAAGACCTCGAAGGAGTAAAACTACTCCTCTGAGGCCTCGGGGGCTACACCCGGCGGGTGCGCTCGCGCGCACCCACCGGAACAGAATGCAACCGAAAAAGGCTGGTCCCCATGCAAAAAGTGCGGCAAAAGCCTCCAAGCGAGTATTAGTACTCCCTTGGAGGCTCGGGGGCTACTGTCGGGGACATAATTAGGGGTACCCTCAAGACCCCTAAATCTCAGCTGGTAACCCCCATCAGCACAAAGCTGCAAAGGCCTGATGGGTGCGATTAAGTCAAGGATCGGTCCATTCAAGGACATGATCGTGCCTCGCCCGAGCCTAGCCTCGGGCAAGGTAAGCCGACCCCGGAGAACCTACGTCTCGCCCGAGGACCCCCCTCCAGCAACGGGCACACTACCGGCTCGCCCGAGGCCCAGTCTTCACCGAGAAGCAACCTTGGCCACATCGCCATGCCGACCGACCAAATCGCAGGGACGTTTAATGCAAAGGTGGCCTGACACCTTTATCCTGACGCACGCCCTCCAGTCGATAGAGCCGAAGTGACCGTAGTCACTTCGCCGCTCTACTGACCGATCTGACAAGAGGACAGCGCCGCCTGCGCCGCTCCGACTGCTGAGCCACCCGACAGAGTGAGGCTGACAGCAGCCAAGGCCGGCCTCGGGCGCCATAGGAAACTCCGCCTCGCCCGACCCCAGGGCTCGGACTCGGGCTCAGCCCCGGAAGACGGCGAACTCCGCTCCGCCCGACCCAGGGCTCGGACTCGGGCTCAGCCCCGGAAGACGGTGAACTCCGCTCCGCCCGACCTAGGGCTCGGACTCGGGCTCAGCCCCGAAAGACAGCGAACTCCGCTCCGCCCGACCCAGGGCTCGGACTCGGGCTTAGCCCCGGAAGACGGCGAACTCCGCCTCGCCCGACCTAGGGCTCGGACTTGGGCTCAGCCCCAGAAGACGACGAACTCCGCTCCGCCCGACCCAGGGCTCGGACTTGGGCTCAGCCCCAGAAGACGACGAACTCCACTTCACCCGACCCCAGGGCTCGGACTCAGCCCTGGCCTCAGCCGATGGTCTCCGCCTCGCCCGACCCAGGGGCTCGGACTCGACCACGGCCACGGAAGACAGACTCGACCTCGACCTCGGAGGAGCCTCCACATCGCCCAACCTAGGGCGCGGACCGACCACATCGACAGGAGGCGCCATCATTACCCTACCCTGAGCTGACTCAGGCTACAGGGAACAAGACCGGCGTCCCATCTGGCTCGCTCTGCCAGATAGGCAATGATGGCGCCCCGCACGCTCTGTGACGACGGCGGCTCTCGGCCCTCTTACGAAAGCAAGAGGACATCAGCAAGGACTCGACAGCCCCAACAGCTGTCCTCTCGCCAGGCTCCAGCGCTCCTCCGACGGCCACGACATCACACGAACCGGGTGCCAAAACCTCTCCGGCTGCCACGACGGCATGTACTTAGGGCGCTAGCTCTCCTCCGCTAGACACGTAGCACTCTGCTACACCCCCCATTGTACACCTGGATCCTCTCCTTATGCCTATAAAAGGAAGGACCAGGGCCCTCTTACGGGAGGGTTGGCCCGCGCGGAGAAGGACGGGACGGCGCTCGCGCAAGGCCGCTCGCTCCCACTCCCGCGTGGACGCTTGTATCCCCCTACTGCAAGCGCACCCGACTCAGGCGCGGGGCTAACACGAAGGCCGCGGGATCCACTCTCTTACGCCTGCCTCCCTCCGGCTGCCTCCTTTCCCCCCTTCGCGTTCTGCCTCGCGTCGACCCATCTGGGCTGGGGCACGCGGCGACAATTCACTCGTCGGTCCAGGGACCCCCCGGGTTTTGAAACACCGACAGTAACTTTGCATTTGAGAGCAGAATACCTTTCTGAGTTCAGTGTAGAGAGCTTAGTACGTACCTAGAGCCCTCGTTTTGAGCCATTTCTTGATGAGTCACAATGGCCAACGTACACCGGTCTGGTATACGTTGCTGATCCAGCGCATCGATGGGACAAATGTGGTAGTAGGAAAAGGAGCCGGTGCAACATGGTTATGGATCAGGTTTCCGGTCGCAGTAGGAGAGGTCAAGCGTCCCCCTTTCTCATGGACCCAGAGCAGAATGAATGTGGAAAATGCGGGAGACTTGGCCACAACTCACGTACATGCATTTGGACACTTAGTCAGGTGTGATACATTTTAATATTTTGTTGTACACAACTTTTATTGTAATATATCGATGTTTTATTGTACTATGCCAATGTTTCTAATATTTTTACTAACCTTGATATCTTAATTTTCAGAATGGCGCAGTTCCACTTGTTGGACCCTCACTATGACGAGCACCATAGGGGCCGTCTCACCACAGAGGGAGAGGTAATATTTTGCACAAATATTTTGTACACAACTTTTATTTTACACGTATATTTGACTAATGAAATTACTTTGATTGCTAGGTGTTGCCCATTCTGCGGGTCCGGACCCACGACCGGTTTCTGGAGGAGATGAGGTACGATGAGATGTACACTCCTCTCCTACAGAGGGCTGGCTTGGACGTCGTATCGTTCCAGGTTCGCCGTGGGCTGCCCACTTTCAACCCAGCAGCGTTGACGGCTCTGGTCGATAGGTAAAGACTTCTCTAGTTGTTTAATTTTTACAATATTCAAATCTACTTTGCATACTAATGATTTTGTATTCGTTTGTCTTCCAATAGGTGGCGGCCAGAGACTCACACTTTCCACCTTCCCTGCGGGGAGATGACCGTGACGCTGGAAGATTGCCAGAAGATTCTTGGTCTCAGCATTATGGGTCATCCAGTGACCGGTCAGGCATCACCAGGCGGATGGAGGCAGAGGGTGGAGGCCTTTCTTGGGAGACTGCTTCTGGATGACCTACGAGGTAGCCACAACACCGGAGTCCCACTGACCTGGCTTAGGCAGGCTTTTGGGGAGTGTCCACCTGGTGCAGACGAGCAGACGGTTGGGTACCATTGTCGAGCTTGGATTCTCCACCTATTTGGTTCAGTTCTTTTTCCAGACGTGACAGGCAACAGCGCGTCATGGATGTTTCTGCCCTGCCTGACTGACTGGGATACGACAGGAGGTTACAGCTGGGCTTCTACAGTGTTGGCCTTCCTCTAAAGGCAATTTTGTGATGCTTGTCGTCATTCGTCGAGGACCGCTAGCTTAGGTGGGTGTGTCTACCTACTACAGCTGTGGATGTGGGCACACATACCTGTCGGTCGACCCAGAGAGTTTGCTCCTCGTGAGTGGTTCGTGGTAGCCAGACATCGGCTTAAGCCCACGGCTGCTTACCGCTGGGACCAGGTCGAGGAGCCATTCGCACGACACCAGCGTGCGTACGTGGAGTACTCAAACGAGCTCGACGCACTTACTCCTTCTATGGTGAGTTGTCTACTTTTATCTTTTTTCTTAAGCAGTAGGTAAAATGACTATAAACTTATATGTGCTTTCTAAAACTTTTCCAGGTGACCTGGCAACCGTATCTTGATCCATATTTCGCCAGCATACAATTGAGCAGCATGTGCTCAATAGACTAGGACATCTATCTAATGAGGTGTCCCCTCATTTGTTTTTATGTTGTTGAGTACCACTTGCCCCACAGAGTTGCTCGACAGTTCGGATTGCGACAGGAGTTTCCGGTGGAACCCTTCTCGACTTCAATAGAACTTCATAAGTGAGTGACTATATCCACTTCTTATTCTAACTATTATTTCAAATATGCAATGAGTTACTAATATATGTGTCTAACTTTTGCAGGTTCGACAGACAGAGGCAAAAGAAGGTCATGGACTTCGAGATCCACCACCGTGACTATATTGATGAATGGGATCAGCAGGGGGATCTAAACTATGTCAACGACCAGCCGCACACAAACTACAACTTCCGAAGGTATTTGATTTGGTATGCTGGTGTGACTAGGTGCAAGCTTAAGGGACAATGGACAGCTGCTGACTATGCCGAGCAAGAATTGTCGGACGACGAAGGCACTTCGTTTGACATAGCGGCTCGACACGGGACCCACATTGAGGCTGCTCCAATCCTTGACAGAGTGGTACTAAGTTCTTTACTAAAATTAGTTCTGTTAATTAAATGCATTATGTCTTATTTTGCGCATCCTAATGTTCTAACTTGTGAATAGGGAAACTCTATGCTCGTATCTGTTGTTGAACTTGATCGTATCTCACATAGAACTTCAGACAGTACTACGCTTTCATTACTATCAGTGAGTATGAATGTTTAGAATCGAAAATGTTTATTTCTATGTTATAACATATGTGCGTAACTCATCTTTCAATTACAGAGGGTATCACGTCGTCTTCGTCGTGCAGCGGCTCGTTGTGGATGCCGGTCTCTAGCGAGCGTTGACGTCCAGCTGCCTGTGCCTCCTATGTAGCCGGACGTTCAGCGTCCCATTTCTGCAGTTGGACCATCTACAGCTGGACTGAGCTCATCGCGATCGACGCGGGATACGTTTCAAGACGTGGACGACGACAATGACGACGACGACGACGCTGGCGCCGCAGCTCATGAGGAGATTGGACCATCACAGCTGCAGGATGCTCCTACGACTCAGCCATCACAACTAACACCACGTAGAAGGCGTCCACGTGACCCTTACACTCCAGGCACCGACGCTCTTGGGGCCAAGGGCAAGGGTAAGACTAGGAGAAAATGAAAACTACGTGATATGGTCGTATGTTGCAAACTTGTTATGTGGACTATGTTATGTGGACTATCTTATGTGGTCGTATGCTACATGTATTTTGGACTATGTTATGTGGACTATGTTATGTGGATATTGTATTTTGGACTATGTTATGTGGACGATGTATTTTGGACTATGCTATGTGAACGATGTATTTTGTGATTGATTGTATGTTGAAATGTGGTGATGTCTTATAATATGTGATTATTATAACTGTGGCTGTTAATAAAACAAGGGGAACTCTTGCGAATTTTTTCTGTGAACTGTAAAAACCATGACAAATGCAATAAAAACAATACAGATATGAAAGTACTACATAACAGGCTAAAAGTTTGTTCAATCAGAATCACAATCTATAAGTAATTCATCTTCGGAGTCATCTATCGTGCAATCCTCAACGACAACCTCGTTCCACTTGCTGCATTGTCCTACATCACACTTGTCAACAGTTCTCTTGTAATAATTGGCTTCTGCTTCATCTACAGCTTGGGAGAATAGCTCATCCTCAGCCTCTGCCTCATCAAACTTCTTCTTGTAATAAGCCGCCTCTACCTCTTCGGCGGCCTGAGACATAAACTCGTCCTCTTCCTCTTGAGCACGTAATCCTGTCTCAACTAGTGCGATGAGCTCACTCAACCTTGATGTGTCGTCCTCCGCTTCTCCATGTAATCCTGCCTCTGCGAGAGCGATAAGCTCACTCAATCTAGATGTGTCGTCGTCCTCCTCCTCCATCAGCTCAACCGTCGCCATTTTATCCTGAACATATCTTGCATGCGCCTCATCGGCCAAATAGTTTACGCCACATCCAATCTCTGCAAATATAATGAGAAAAATAAGTTAGCGAAGTCAAGATAAATAAATTGTACTAACAAAATTATAGTATCATTTTTCTCACTCACTTCCCTTGAGGGGATCAACAAGATTATCCAACATCTGTTTCTCGGCTCGAGCCGCTTCCCATTCCCTTGCATCCTGTGCTCTCTTCTCATCTGCCGCCTTCAACCTCCTATACTCTGCACGCTTCGGGCTGTCATAAAAGGCAGGTTTCATGTACCTACGCATGTCGCGTATGTGATCGTTAATGTATGAATTGACGAGCTGAGATCCACAACGCATCTTCTGTCCCATTAGTCTCTTGGACTCTATTGTGCGCATCACCTCTCCTTTGTCGTCATAACTCTCCCAACTGCATTTTCTCGTCTCCTACAAAAAAATAGTAAGTACCGGTATAACACTACAGCTGGTGAAAAAAATAAATAAATACCAACCTCATCGTAATCGACCATATGTCCACAAAAATACCCAACACCAAGCTCGGAAGGAACTAATCTATACTTAGCTTCAATACCACATTTGCAAAGTACTGGATCAAACTTCAACTCTTCCGCCCACAGATTTTTTTCTTTTCCTTTACCTCTGCCTCTGGCCAATGGGACAAAGGACCATACAACCACTCTCTGAAATGACACTTACGCCACCCGTATGGCTACAGGAGAATAAATTAGTAATTTATTATAAAAATGATAAGTTTATAAATTTAGCGCATCGATGGGCTCACATAATCAATGTTCGGACACACGAAGTACTTCGCAGTGTCTTCGTCGATGACAGCACGATCTCCACAATCACATCGAGGCGGTGAGTTCATCCTTCTTTCTGTTGCTACCTCCTTCTCCGCATCCGTCATTGGTGGAGGATTTGGGGGAGGAGGTACCCAACGCTTAAAACGCTCATGACTAGCCCTTCCACACAGCCAATTAGCGAAAATAAGATATCGAGAGTCAAATTTATCAGGACCGTCGATCCACTGAAAAAAGAAACACCTCAGGTGCTCCTAAAACAATGGAACGAAGCACTATTACACATCTAGTAAATAAAAAATTCGAACAAAAATAAGTCACAAGTCATAAGCTACGTACGTCAAAACCGCCACAAAGGTAGAAGCAGCGAGCAGCCGTGTCTGGATGTTTGGATTGACATATCCAAGCCAGTCTGCCACAGTCACAATTAGGCACAGGAAGTTCAGGAGGAACAGGAGCATCCTTACTAGACACGTCCGGATATAACTCCCGAGGACGACCTCTCTTCTGCCACAACGCCTCCCGGTACATGTTTTCAATCTAATAAACGATTATAATTATCACTTGTACCTAATAGACTTTATAATCGGTTTACACAAACTATCATATGAAATGTACTCATCATATTAACGATATTATATATATTATGAGCAACATTGCAAACTAATAACCGAAAAAGTACAATACAATATACAAAATGAATCAATGAGACATCATACCTTTTCTACGAAGTGTTGCAACTCAAAACTTTGAATACAACAACTTTTTGACGAACTTTTAAATTGAGAGGAGATGAGGTCTTCTCGGCCAGCAGCGCGGGCGGTTTTATAGGAGTTCGTAGCTCGGCGCCAAGATCTGTGGCACCGAGCTACGAGGCCGCCGCCACGCCACCTCGATGCTAAGTCAGCCCTAGCCGCAATTAGTTGTTTTCGCCATGTCACAGCTTGGCTTCATAGCCCATGGCGCCGAGCTGTGTTACCTCGGCACCACAGCCCATGGCGTCGAGTATCAGGATTCAAACTTGCATTTAAAATTTCTGGAGGTTCAAACGTAAATATTTTTCGAAAAAAGGGCTGAAAAAGAAAAAATTCGGACTCTCGGACGCCTCCTCCTGCTGGAAGACCTTCAACCAGCCCAGCCCCGGCCCTGGCCCCGGCAGCCGCAAAAGCCCGTCAGCTCCGTCACCCTCGTCGTCGAGGACATAGGCGGCGTGGCCTTCACCAGCGGCAACGGCATCCACCTCAGTGGCCAGTACGTCGGCGGCTACTCTGGCGACGTCAAGGCAGAGGTATAGGCAGCAGGGCGGGCGGCGGTGTTTTACCGTAGTTCATTGTTCATCAGGTTGCTAGGGTGCTGTACCACGAGGTAACGCACGTGTGGCAGTGGGACGGGCAGGGCCAGGCGAACGGCGGCCTCGTCGAGGGCATCGCCGACTACGTGCGACTGAAGGCGGGCTATGCGCCGGGGCACTGGGTGAAGCCGGGGCAGGGGGACCGGTGGGATCAGGGGTACGACGTCACGGCGAGGTTCTTGGACTACTGCGACTCGCTCAAGCCCGGCTTCGTCGCGCAGCTCAACGCCAAGATGAAAGGTGGATACTCCGACGATTTCTTCGCGCAGATTCTGGGGAAGAACGTGCAGCGGCTGTGGCAGGAATACAAGGCCAAATACGGAGCCTGATGTGGTGTTGGTGTACCCTCCTGATACTTTGGTGACCCCAGCCTAGACTCAAAACGGGCTCTAATATTAATAACATTCATACCAATAATGCTAATTATTATTATTATCAATAAGTATTCATTGTGTATAGAATTAATTTAAGAAGTTTATATTATAATATTACTTTAAAAGCGAGAGCATCTAGAGGGAGTGAATAGGTGATCCTGTAAAAAAAGCTTAACAAAATAAATTTGGATTAATAATAAATTAGTTAAAGCTAAGACCAAGTTCGTGAGAGGAGAATGAGTGGAGAAAAACTTCTTCAGCTCTTCACAAGATGAGTATTAAACTTAGATTAATTATGAAGTGAATAGAAGTAGAGAGAATCACACAATAATAAAGACAAGTGACATAATAATCGCACAAGAATTGCACAAGAAAAATGGAGTTCCCAAACTATACTAGCCCTAAAAGAGGATGGCACCATGTCACATGAAGGTGTTGGTTTGTTATTATGCTTCCGCTCGGGCCTAGCCAATTCTGACGACTGAAACGGACTAGCAGTTAAGGCCAAATGAGATGAGAGTATAACTCGCTTATATTATCTTATTTGTGCTTGATCTCACTGGCGCATTTTGCCGGCAATCCAAGAGCAACACAACAAATCCAGGACAGCGTGACATTTGTAAGCACTGTCGCGTTTTCTCATACACATGTCACAGGTGACGATCGGTCGGCAGCGCATATGCAGTGCACAGCAGCAGCTCATTCGGCTCTGTTGCCAAGTCAATGCAAGATCCATATACAAGAACTTGGAGGACACCGTTTCTACCAAGCTAGCCCTGGCAAGCAGATCAAAATAGGTTCTGATCTGACTCGCCTATAAATTCGACCCTGACCTGACCACCCCTCGTCGTTCGCTCACAAAGCACAGGAGATGAAGCAGCTCGCCGGAGTGGGCGGCATAGCCTCTCTCCTCCTCCTCCTGGCGGCCACGGCCGGCGCCGTCACGTTCGAGGCGATAAACAACGCGTCGACGACCCCCGGCGGGCAGCGCTTCGACCGGAGCTACGGCGTGGGCTACGCGGCGCAGGTCCTCTCCGACGCCTCCTGCTTCGCCTGGGCGGTGTTCAACCAGACGAGCCCCGTCGACCGCCGCCCCGTCGACCGCGTCACCCTCGTGGTGAATGCCATGGACGGCATCGCCTACACCGACGGCAGCACCATCGTGCTCAACGCCGGCTACGTCAACAACTACACCGGCGACGTCAAGACAGAGGTACGACGATCGTGCTCAGCGCCGGCCGGCCGGCTACGTCAACAACTACTGCATCCGTGCGTGTGCAGGTGACCGGGGTGCTGTACCACGAGACGGTGCACGTGTGGCAGTGGGGGCTGCAGGACTACGACGCGCACTGGTGGGTCTTCGAAGGGATCGCCGACTTCGTCCGGCTGCGGGCGGGCTACGCGCCGGCGCACTGGGTGCAGCCCGGCCAGGGGAGCAGCTGGGACAAAGGCTACGACGTCACGGCCAGGTTCCTGGACTACTGCGACTCGCTCCGCCCGGGGTTCGTCGCGCTGCTCAACGCCAAGCTCAAGAACGGCTACAGCGACGATTACTTCGTGCAGATCACGGGGAAGTGCGTGCAAGAGCTGTGGCTGGAGTACAAGGCCAAATACGGCCATCACTGACGACGACCGAATCGCTCCATAATAATACTCCTCCGTATTTTGTACCTTCCTCCTAGCTCTCCCAACGGGTTTAGCATTGTTATACAATTTGATTTCATGGACGCCGGATAAACAATACTAATTGAGACGTACTTCCTCTCTATAAATATAGACTATTTTTGTTTTCCTAAATCAAATTATATATTTTTACCTTTTATCTTGTCAACACTTACACATGTTACTCTTTTCATTTCTCTTCGTTTCAATCTAGAAGACGTTTCGACTTTTCCAGATTAGATTTTTCATATACTCAAATATAAACACCATATATAGATACACAATAAAACATCATTTTCTATATATAAAACACCAGTTTCCACCGTTTCCACTGTCACGCGCATTCCATCTTTACGCGCTTCGCAAGTAGGCCTATTTCTTCTCGCTTCTCGCCAAACAAACAATGCAATAAGATTTCATGTATGTTATTGGATAAGGACAACAAAAATAGAACCCCTTATATTTTTGTGTAATCAACCCACTGAGCCTTCCCATCCCGGTTCTCTCCCCCCACCCATAGTAAAATTGTCTTCTCTTCCCACTCAACGCTGCAAGCCCGCGACCTCATGAGGGCAAGCGCATGGATGCTGCCGGTGGGGTGGAGACCGCCTCCAATGGCGAGATCGAGGGCTCCGCCGACCCCTGCAACTGAGGCAGTGTCGGTGAGTACATGCGCACTGTCCACCAAGTCGTCGGCGGTGGGAAAGGCATGGTGCTCTCCTGCCCGTACTCTTCACTCACTGGTTTGCGAATTGTGACCCCCCACTTCCGACATCGTGGCCCGCCTCAAGAAGCTACTTTAGGATCGCATCGAAGACACGCTGCCCGCCATGAGAATGACCCTTTTCCTCGACAAGGCAAAGATGGAGAATGACAAGGCGTTGACAGATTACAACCCTACAACCGGAGGCATGAACATGATTGTTGTCGTGTGCTAGTACCCCGCTGTGTCAGGTGGCAATGGCATCGAGGCTAGAACCAGCAGGGAATCAAGATGAGTGTCATGTTTGGCGAGATAGTGGTGGTGCTGAAGATGGGTGCCATGGACGTAAATCTAGACCTTCGCAACAAGGTGGAGAGGTTGTGTCTCCATGTGCACAATGCCAACGGAGGTGGATACGTATTGGTGTATAAGCAGAATGTTATGTACGAGGACCGTACCTTACGGCCCAATTTGATGGCAAAACCAAAACGGCTGATTTTTGGAGATCAAACTGGATTCAGGGTCAGGCGCCAAAAAATATTGCACCAACCTTATTCATAAAAGCAAAGAGGAAAAATATCTCGGTGTGCCAAGTCCTTACAAACAATCGCTGGATGCACTTTTATTCTCCTTAGACACGAGGAAGAAATAAAAAAATTCATCAACCTCTGGCAAGGTATCAACAGCACTCATGAACTCAATGATTTCGACGATACTATTTTATGGAGGTGGACGATGGATGGGAGTTACAGTTCAAGCAGTGCATATAAAATTCAGTTCACAACGAATTTTTGTAAAATCAAAATTTCTCCTATCTGAAAAGCGAGAATTGAGCCAAAAATATCGTTTTTTTGTATGAACCATGTTGCATAACAGAATTCTGACTGTGGACAACCTACAAAAGCGGGGATGGCTTTGCAATCCAATTTGCTGTCTTTGCAACTTATCATAAGAAATTATGCCTCATTTAGGTAAAGACTGCCCGTTTTCTGCAGAGGTTTGGGACATGATCCTATCTTGGGCCAATCTGTCCTTTCTAAGTGGCGTTTCTAACCTCGGATCGTTGTATGATTGGTGGAAGAGATTAAGGAATCGATGATTGGTGGAAGAGATTAAGGAATCGTTGCTGCAAGGAGTCAAAGAAGATTTTTGATGGACTCCTCGTCTGTTTCTGGTGGAATATATGGTTGGAAAGAAATAATAGAATCTTTCAGAGACTTCAAAGATCTGCTATCCAGGTTACGCAATTGGTGAAAGATCAAATTGGGAGTTTTAGTGTATGTTAGATTGAGTTAGTGTATGTTTTTCTCCTTTTTTGTTTTTTCTTTTGCTCTGTCTTTTGGAGACTGTTATCTATTTCTCTTCTAATATATTGAAGAGACAAGTCTTTTGCCACTTCCTTTCAAAAAAAAGAACGGCGACACCATTGAGATCTTCAACATCATCACCAGCAGCGCCTGATAGATGCCATCATCATGGAATTATCAGAGGGTTTCGGGTTTATTGTTTCATCTGCAATCTTACATTAAAATTTCATATTTCCATCTTTTTAGGATGGCCTATCCAACATTGGTCGAACAAGGGTACTCTTCTAGACATCATATCTGGTGCATATAAAGCCATGATGCATATATTAAATTATTATCGTCTAAATTAGGTCTAATAAATAACACTTGTTTTTCAAAAAGAAAATCCACCTACATATCGGGGAGAAAGAGGTGCTAAGAGAGGATTTTTTTTTTCAAAATAAAGGTTGTTCATATCTAATCTGATGGCTAATTAGATTTAGGGGTGTTTGATTTCTAGGGACTAATTTTAGTCCTTATATTTTATTCTATTTTAGTTTCTAAATTGCTAAATACAGAAACTAAAACTGTATTTGACAATTTAGGGACTAAAACTGAATAAAATTAAGAGATTAAAACCAAACGGCCCCTTAATATGTCCATTATGTCGCTCTTTTGTCTACATATGTAATAATGAGTTCAATGTGTGATTTAATTTGATTCGATCTCATCGGTTTGATCTAATGTGACATGTTGTGCCCTTGCAGCGCTCAGAGAAGATAGGAGTGTGGGCTGTCGCAACACACTGATATTGTACTAGTAAATTTAGTATATTAGATTAATAATGAAATATGCCTTTATGGTACATTTATTTGACATTCTATCACATCCGGTTTTAGGGGTAAAACCGAATGCATAGCATATCTTTGCCAGGATCTATTTTCACACATATGTTGATATCACATGTGTAATATATCAAAGGAACAATGCATAAAAGCGTAAATTAAGATTATAGTAACATATTAAACTTCAAACACAACTTCGAACAGACTTAATGTCTTAACCTTTATTCATCAAAGTACTACAGAACATGGCTATCCTTCCTTAGAAAGATGGCCGGAGGAATCTGTCGTGGTTTTGGAAACCATGGGACAATAGAATTTGTGTTTGTTAGGGGATGCTAGCACGGAATCACTCCGAATGGTGAATTTTGGGGATTCCAGAAGAGGGGGTGTGAGACGGAGAGTTATACTAGTTCAGCCTTGCTCCCTAGTCCAGTGTAGTGCTGATTGTAGTATTGCCTGAGAACTGTTACAGCTTATGCGTGTGTCCTGAAGGAGGAGGAGGAGCTTCCCTTTTATATCTCAAGGGAAGAACCTTACAAAGGTGGACTGCTTTCTATCGGAGAGAGAGAAATTTGCTGCCCCTAGCGTTGAAGTGGTATCCCAGAGGTCATTTGTAGAATCGTGCATAGCCATACTCCCGGTATGGCATAACGCTCCTTTTATCCATCATACAGGTCCCTATAGCGAGTGTATTGTTGATGTCTTCATAATAGTGCATGGCGGGTCTCATGGGTCAGTCTTATGGTGTGGTCATGCATGGTGCGGCTCCACAAGTCGTCATGAACCCCACATCACCAACCCGCCTACGTAGGCGTACGCTCGGTATGGCGCATTGTCCTGTCTTTCCTGATATATGGGTTACTGTTAGGGCTCTGCTGCTGAGGTACTCCCACGACTGAGGTTAACTAACTCCATAGGTTAGTGGGGATACTTCTAAGACCTTTTGTCGGGATGTATATTCATGTTGATGGTGACCTCTCAGGCCCCTTCGGTATGCTACACATATGTTCGGACGTGGCTTGATGATGATGTGTCTTGTCGTAGCTGATGTTGGTTAGTAGCACCAGGCAGTGAACTTCGCCCTACCGAGTTGCTCGGAAGGGACTCATTCAGTCGCTCCTTCTCGCATACTTGCTCGGTGGTGACTTCGTCGGCCGCTTTGCCTCACAGGCTTGCTCGGCGAGAACTTGGTCGGTCGCTTCACCTCACAGATTTTCTTGGTGGTTGTAAGGAAAATGGACCCCGGGCCTTTTGGCTAATTGAGTTTTGGTGTTTGATGAACAACACAATCAGTGAACTAATAAGTTTTCTAGTGTCTGTGTTTATAGTTCACAGGATGCGAAGAGATTTGGACCAAGGCAATGAGGATGCAACACCTCAAAAGAAGACATAAAAAGATGCATAGGAGTCCAATACTCAAGAACAAAGAAGCCCGAAGAAATCAGCGAAGAAATCCAAGAAAAGGGCTGTCAGCCAGCGCCTGGTGGCGCACCGGACATTGGGTGTCCGGTGTGCACCGGACTGTCCGGTGAGGTACCAGACAGTCTGCGCAGAGAGGCCGCAGACAGGCGCTCTCTGGCTGTAGCACCGGACTGTCCGGTGTGCACCGGACTGTCCGGTGTGCCAACGGGCAGACGGTAACGGTCGAATCCAACGGTCGGATCCAACGGTCGACTGCTACAGGCGCCAACGGTCGGCTGACGTGGTGGCACCGGACATGCTACAGTGCAGTGTCCGGTGTGCACCGGACTGTCCGGTGCACCCGACGACAGAAAGCTGCTGCTTTCTGTCCAACGGCTAGTTGGGGGTGTGGAGGCTATAAATACCACCCCAACCGGCCATTCTCAAGTGTGAGAGCCCAAGCAACATACCAATACACATAGTGCATATTTCCAAGAGCTCAAACACCCAAGTGCTTAATAGAATCACTCGGTGATTAGCGTAGGTGCTTTGCGAAGTGCTTAAGTTAGTTAGACCGCTTTAGCGCTTGCTCTAGGTGAATCCTAGTTAGTTGAGTGAGTTTTGTAAAACCACACAACCCCTCGGCTCTTGCGCGAGCCGTTGTAATTGTACCGAGTGGGGCGAGAGTCTTGCGAGACCGTGACAACCGCGTTTGTGTCACGGCCGCCACCGTGTACCGGAGGGAACGAGGCCCGCGGCGTTTCGGCCGGAAGCTCGATAGTGGAGACGGCGGGGAGCGTCCAAGAGGAGCCGAAAGCGGAGCACCACTTGCGCGTGGAGAAGGCCCGCGGCTCTCTACGGAGTTACTCGACCGTGGTGTTTGGCCCTCGCGTGGGCTTCCCTTTGCGTAGGGGCACCAACGAGGATTAGTCGGGACCTTGCGCGGTTCCGGATACCTCGGTAAAAATACTGGCGTCATCCACGAGAGTTTGCTTCTCTACTTAGCTCTTTACATTCCGCATTTACATTAAGCATTTAAGTTTCAATCTTGTAGTCTTACTTATTTAGTTTAGATTGAAACTTAGCCTTTTGCGGTAGAGATAGCAACACTTAGACAAAACCTAGTTTGCACATTCTAGTTTTGATTATTTGCATAGGTTTTGCTCTAGGGATTTATTTGTGGCCTAGTTTAGCGAAAGTTTTAGAAGTCCTAATTCACCCCCCCCCCTCTTAGGCGTCACCCGTTTCCTACAAGTGGTATCAGAGCCCGGTTTGGCTCATTTGAAACGCTTTAGCTTCACCGCTAAAAGAGCCGACGCTTTTTAGAGGAAGGGATGGATACCCATAGGCCACCACACTTTGACGGCACTAACTTCCCATATTATAGTGCTAGAATGGCTTGTTACCTAGAGGCCGTTGATCTAGGTGTTTGGAGAGTCACTCGTGACGGGATGAAACCCCTCAAGAATCCCGAGAAACCCACCACGAGTGAGGAAAAAGAAATTCATTTAAATGCTAGAGCCAAAAATTGCTTGTATGAATCTCTTAGCATGGATATTTTTAATCAAGTATTTACCTTGAAAACTGCTAATGAGATTTGGCTAAAATTGCATGAGCTCCATGACGGCACATCCAATGTCCGTGAGCAAAAACATTGCCTAGTCTTAAATGAGTATAATTCTTTTGCCATGAAAGATGATGAGCTTGTTAGAGACATGTATTCTCGTTTGAATCTAATAATCAATAAGCTCAATTCTATTGGCATTAATAAGCTAGGTGATGCGGACATTGTGAGGAAGATTATCTCCCTACTACCACAACAAAGATATGGGAGCATCATCACCATCCTTCACAACATGGAGGACTTGAGCAACATGACCCCGACCATTGTGATTGGGAAAATCGCGGCCTTTGAGATGTCGCGAAAAATGAGTCGGGGAGAGGAGCCAACTTCCTCAAGACCATATGCTTTTGCATGTGATGAAAGGAAGGGCAAAAAGAAGGCTCCCACTCCAAGTTCCTCAAGTGAAGAAGAGGAAGAAGAAGAAAGTGATGATGATGAAGATAATCAACCATGCACATCATCCTCTGAGGACGAAGAGACAATCCGACGCGTCGGAAAGGTAATGGGGATGATCCGCAAGATTAATCTAATGGGTGTGCCCCTGCAGGTCGAGGATCTTCTCTTTAACATTGACAGGAAAAAGCAAAGGAAGAGAGGATGCTTCGCATGTGGGGAGAAGGGCCACTTCAGGGACAACTGTCCAAACATGGCCAAACCCAAAAAGGAGAGGAGCAAAGGCAAGGCGCTAACAAGTGTTAGAACTTGGGATGATTCTTCAAGTGAAGATGAACCTCCAAGGACGCGCAGCCACCGATCCTCATCACGGTCATCACACAAATGCCTTATGGCTAGAGGTAACAAAAGCATTCCATCCTCTAGTGATGAAAGTAGTAGTGATGATGAAGGCGAGGGAAAGGCCTCTCTAGAAGAGCTTGCGGAAGCCGTAAAATTTTTCCAGGATGTTTGCACTAAGCAAAAGGCTCAACTTAAAACCTTGAAAAATAAGTTGGTTAGCTCTCAAAATGATTACAAAGGTTTGCTAGAAAAATTTGAAACTTTTGCAAACTTAAATAGTGAGCTATCAACTAAAATTGAGCTATTAGAATCTATTGCTCCATCCACTGCTACCGATGATAGCCTTATTAAAAAGAATGAAAAACTTAAGGCTAAGTTAGCTAGCTCCCAAGAAGCTATTGAAAATTTGCTAGAGAAAATGGAAATTCTTAGCATACACAATAATGAGCTAACTACTAAGCTAGAAAACATTGGTAGCACCCCAGCAGCATCTTTAGTTGAAATACCTGAAACAATTAAGAAAGATGCTTCTACTTCCTGCTTTGATTTAATTAATGATTCTAACCCCTGCAACCAAGTCGTTGTTGAGAATATTGTTGTAGAGACATGCACGGATGAGGTTGCAAAGGAAAATGAACAATTAAAGCAAGAAGTGGCTCGCCTTGGCAAGGCTTTGTATGACAAGAAAGGCAAAGCCAAACAAATCCGACCTCCACAGGATAACACCACTGCGGGAGTGAACAAGCCTGTAGAGGGAGAAACTATGATTTGTAGGCTATGCCACAAGGAAGGCCACAAGTCTTTCCAATGCAAGGCGATGACCGGGGATAAACAAAGACAAAAGCTCAAGCAAAAACCATCAAGCAAAATCTCCAACACCTACATCAAAAAGGTGAACAAAAAAGATGCTACACCATATTTGATCAAGAAGAAAAGGAACGGAAAGGTGATAGCAATCAAGGCCAACAAGCAAGCCAACAAAGGAAAAGGGGCCAAACGCATCTGGGTGCCAAAGGAGATAATTTCAACCATGAAAAGCACCAAGAAGGTTTGGATCCCGAAAGAGAAGTGAGTGGACCAAAGGTCTACGGGAAATTTGGAGACTTGGCAGAATTGGGATGTATATCATGGGATACATCATATTGGATCAAGTTTATTACCAAGTGGGTTAGTGAAAATTTTGGACCCAAATTTCCCACCCATGTCTAAGGTAACTAGTTTTATTGTATTCTTCATTTTTAGATATGCGTATCTATCTACCTTCTATCTAGTTTACCTTTCTTGCCTAGTATTACAATTGTTATGTACTTTTGTTTAAAATCATGCATACTAGGTAAATCACATGGTAGGATTGCTTGCTTTCAATTCATATACTTAAGCAAACCTACATGGTTTAAAATGTTTATTTAAGCACGGCACATAGCTTCTATATCACTCCATAGTAAATGATGCATAAATTGAAAATTCTGATTTCTACAAAGTGTATCATTTAACTTATATGTGCCAAGGTTTGGATTATGGATAATTTGCCCCTCTTGATATCAAATCAAAGTGCATGTCTCCTACAAGTATTCAAAACTTGTATGCACACCTTTAGGGGGAGGTTACTCTATAATCTAACACTTTGAGACTAACACCTTTTCAAGTCTATTTCATGTGATAGTCTCATTGTAAGGAAAATGAAGTCCCCGGAGAAAGACAACAATCTTCCACTGCAAAATCTCCAAGAACTCTTATGTCTCTCAAGCTCACCATTGACCTTCAATTGGTATCTTTTGAGACTACATTCAGTTTCATTTACATGTCTTCTCCAATATTTGATTAGACTATATTTCATATCATATGCTTCCATGTTGCAAAAATGCATAAGTAGTTAACTCATATTCTGTTACCTATGCATAAGGGAAGTTAGTCTTTTCAAATCATGTCTTGCACCTCTAATTTTCACATGCTTTTTCCTAAGTAGAGGATCTCTGTCAGGGGGAGTATTTCTTCATCTCTAAAGGGGGAGAAAAACTCTTTCTAAAGGAGAATACTCATTTAGGGGGAGCAATCTTTTGAGGACTCCTTCAAGTGGTATCATTCATATTGTTTAAATTAATATCCTGCAATTGTGGTATCATTTGATAGATTTCTTGTTGAGGGCAAGCTTTTATTTACTTCCTACTGCTTTTAATGTCTTCCTTTTCGGTGGTTGATGCCAAAGGGGGAGAAGTTTAGGGACCAAAGCAATGAAAACTATATCAAACACCAAACACCACCAATTTAAAATTTTATATCTACAAATGGCTTTTCAAGTGGTTTTGGTTATTTGGTCCAAAAATAGGAAGTAAGTGAATTATGGAGTTAGGGGGAGGCTTAAGTCCATAATATCACATTGTGGGGACAATCATGCATCTTAGCAAGTAGATTGCATATTTTCACTCAAATACTTGTATTATTTGCTTGCTTTGGTTGTGTTGTCATCAATCACCAAAAAGGGGGAGATTGTAAGGAAAATGGACCCCGGGCCTTTTGGCTAATTGAGTTTTGGTGTTTGATGAACAACACAATCAGTGAACTAATAAGTTTTCTAGTGTCTGTGTTTATAGTTCACAGGATGCGAAGAGATTTGGACCAAGGCAATGAGGATGCAACACCTCAAAAGAAGACATAAAAAGATGCATAGGAGTCCAATACTCAAGAACAAAGAAGCCCAAAGAAATCAGCGAAGAAATCCAAGAAAAGGGCTGTCAGCCAGCGCCTGGTGGCGCACCGGACATTGGGTGTCCGGTGTGCACCGGACTGTCCGGTGAGGTACCAGACAGTCTGCGCAGAGAGGCCGCAGACAGGCGCTCTCTGGCTGTAGCACCGGACTGTCCGGTGTGCACCGGACTGTCCGGTGTGCCAACGGGCAGACGGCAACGGTCGAATCCAACGGTCGGATCCAACGGTCGACTGCTACAGGCGCCAACGGTCGGCTGACGTGGCGGCACCGGACATGCTACAGTGCAGTGTCCGGTGTGCACCGGACTGTCCGGTGCACCCGACGACAGAAAGCTGCTGCTTTCTGTCCAACGGCTAGTTGGGGGTGTGGAGGCTATAAATACCACCCCAACCGGCCATTCTCAAGTGTGAGAGCCCAAGCAACATACCAATACACATAGTGCATATTTCCAAGAGCTCAAACACCCAAGTGCTTAATAGAATCACTCGGTGATTAGCGTAGGTGCTTTGCGAAGTGCTTAAGTTAGTTAGACCGCTTTAGCGCTTGCTCTAGGTGAATCCTAGTTAGTTGAGTGAGTTTTGTAAAACCACACAACCCCTCGGCTCTTGTGCGAGCCGTTGTAATTGTACCGAGTGGGGCGAGAGTCTTGCGAGACCGTGACAACCGCGTTTGTGTCACGGCCGCCACCGTGTACCGGAGGGAACGAGGCCCGCGGCGTTTCGGCCGGAAGCTCGATAGTGGAGACGGCGGAGAGCGTCCAAGAGGAGCCGAAAGCGGAGCACCACTTGCGCGTGGAGAAGGCCCGCGGCTCTCTACGGAGTTACTCGACCGTGGTGCTTGGCCCTCGCGTGGGCTTCCCTTTGCGTAGGGGCACCAACAAGGATTAGTCGGGACCTTGCGCGGTTCCGGATACCTCGGTAAAAATACCGGCGTCATCCACGAGAGTTTGCTTCTCTACTTAGCTCTTTACATTCCGCATTTACATTAAGCATTTAAGTTTCAATCTTGTAGTCTTACTTATTTAGTTTAGATTGAAACTTAGCCTTTTGCGGTAGAGATAGCAACACTTAGACAAAACCTAGTTTGCACATTCTAGTTTTGATTATTTGCATAGGTTTTGCTCTAGGGATTTATTTGTGGCCTAGTTTAGCGAAAGTTTTAGAAGTCCTAATTCACCCCCCCTCTTAGGCGTCACCCGTTTCCTACAGTGGTGACTTGGTCGGTCGCTCACCCTCATAGACTTGCTCGATGGGGACATGGTTGGTCGCTTTGTCTCACAGGTTTGCTCGGTAGGGACTTGGTCGGCCGCTCCGCCTCGCATGGTTGCTTGGTGGGGACTTGGTTGGTCGCTCCGCCTCATAGGTTCGCTCGACGGGGACTTGGTCAGTCGCTCCGCCTCGCAGGCTTGCTCGACAAATAGGCCGATTTGAGGTTATGGGCCTATTTGGGTACCCTGTTCCTAGATACCCGACAGAATCGCTAGATTATAATCCATCGAATCCAACATCATTAGATCTTCATCAACTTCAAATCCTTTTGAGAAACAATATAATTAAGGGTGAGCACACTTATGGTGCGAGCTCAGCAAGTGGGGTGAAAATATAAGGTTAACAAGGTAAGGCTAAGGTTTAATACGGTTAGTATTTTAGTTGGTCAATATTTTATTATCAACACCTAATTACCAAGTATAATTATATGTTAAACCCATATTAAGCATAAGTAATATACTCAACAGTATAAACACCAGCATAAAGCTTATAACCACTTGAACAAAAAAGGTTCATGATTTATTTCCATCTTCAAGTTCAATTATCATGTGAGGGTCTAGACCACTCTTAACCGTGAGCACGGCTAATATATCAGTTTTACACTCTGCAGAGGTTGCACACTTTACCCATGAGTCGTGATTTAATTCTAATCCAGGTTAGCTAAACCCGTATTCACTTCCGAGGTGAATAGCTAGGGTTTCACTACGAGGCTTTTCCTAGAGTCCTCATTATGCGAATGTTGGAAATGGCCCAACTGTATGGAGATCATCTGATGTAACCAATTTTCTACCCCAAACTATAGGAAAAGCATGGGAACGATGCCCTTATCCAATTTCTAGACCGAGCATATAAACGCATGGTAGATTCTCCATTCCCGGCGACCAAGACTAGCACCCAACACAAGACTTCGCTAGTTATATAGTCAAGGACGTCCCATATCGTCCTCATGGTCACATTGTTTTCCTAGGTGGTGGCTCCATGTTCCAAATAATTCATATGATCTTGTTTAATCAACAGGGCATCAACATCATCAAATAAACTTACTCTTTGGAACATTATTATAATCGAAGGAGCAGCATAAAGCTAAATTAAAACAATAGCATAACTATTAAAGTAAAGTACAATACCCTAGTTTGATTAAGGAATAAGGTTTAGAAATGTTAGATGTATTTGAATAGGTAACCCATCAAATTATGTACCAAATAAATATAAACTGATTATTTATCATGTGTTATTCGAGATCAAACAGAGTATGCAAGGGGAGGAGTTCATTTGCCTTGTTGATAGAAAACTTGAGGCTCTTCCTCAAGTAGATCCTACTTCACACTAATTGTATAAACCTCTAAACAATACATAAACAAACAAGAAAAATACATCATTCAATAACATACACCAATCACCATAACAAGACTAAAATAGAACATAAGAAAAGATTATTTGCTTTTCAAAAAAATCACTAGCAAAGGGTATAATAGAAAGACACTCTTTTTAAAAGGTTTGATCTATAGTTTATAAAACATGATATAAGGTAGAAAATTACTTTAAATATAAATATACAAATTTTATGTTCACCATTTTAATCTTTTATAAAAACTATATGGAAAACATCTATGGTTATGGATTAAAAGACTATAAAACACATTTATGAAATATTATTAAACATTTATTTATGAAAAACTAAGATGTAAGCCAAAAGATTTTTGTGAATAGATAATTAAACATCTTACTTTTTATAAGAAAAATATGGCATATATCTCTGTTAAGAAAATTATATTCTAAAACAATATGTAAACTAACATTTATAAAAAAACATTAACACTAATGATACCATTTTAACATTTAGAAAAGCTTTATACTACTTTTAATATTGTAAGGTATACAATATACATTCATTTAAATAAACTTGAATATAAAACTAAATCACATTTTATGAGAAAAGATTAAA
Source organism: Zea luxurians (assembly GCA_029449295.1). Classification (NCBI taxonomy): domain Eukaryota; kingdom Viridiplantae; phylum Streptophyta; class Magnoliopsida; order Poales; family Poaceae; genus Zea; species Zea luxurians. The sequence continues at coordinate 33,100,310 of JAOPSE010000017.1, read as the reverse complement.
TAAGTATTTTTTTATTTTTATTGAGAAACATATAACCTACATTCTTCTTTTAACTTTTTATTTGGAAAGACTATATTTAAACAACTTAATAACTATTATTTAACATAAATAGAGAAAACATGAAAACTTTTAAAAACTATTTAAAATGATTAGCACATAATCATGAAGCTAATTGTTTTATATTTGAAATATACCTTTTGAAAAACATTGTTGCATGGATTAATTTACGATTATTTCATGCGCCGAGAAGCAAACCAAATAGACCCACTTTAAATTGTACCACATCGGATCGCGACATAATTAAATAAATCGTGGCTTGGGTCACGCCATAGGGCACAACTTATTTAGCCATCTATATTTCAGTATCTTCTCTCTTATTGTTCATGATCTCGCAAACATGGAAAAAAACGAGAGAGAAAACTTTATCTCATCTCACCCTACACCACATACTTCGTCGTCCATCGTATCCGCCTCTCTTCTCGCCACATTGCCCTTGTGTCTCTAGAACAAAAAATTAGGTGCACTGCAAGGCGCAGTCGGATCTGTACGATCTGACCCTAGGAGCGTATCACCGTACATTCAGATCTGCATGACTACACTGTCCCGCTGCATCAATAGGGACGGCACTACCACACGCCTAGCTTAGTATTGGTTTGGCTCGATTCAGAAGCATGCTGACAGGGACAATACCATTGCACGCCTAGCTTGGCAATGGTTTGGCTCGATCTCGAGACACGTCGACTGTCGATGTGTATGTTCATCCTGTCCTGGACCCAATTTCTCTCCCGTAGCGTGATTCCAGAATCTATAGATCTGGATCGTGTTTGTATAACTATCACGTTTAAACAAGATCTACATATATGATATATAGAAATTATAGTAATGCATAGATAGGGATGACAACAAGTATATACCAGTCAGATAGTTCTATATCATACTCATACATGTGAATAAAAATTATACCCACTATAATATCCATACCCACTCGCGGGTATGAAATTCCGCACGGGTAAAAAACCATCGGGTAACTCATGTCCGGTTAGATAGCTACTACACATATTGAATAGCATAAATCTAATAAATATATGGCACAATAAAAATAGTAAATCATCAAATATGAGTAAATGATATGACGATAATAATGAATAATATTGAAACATGTACATTGACCCTATTTTGCAAATATATACTTATTATATTTGCTTAATTTGGTAGGATGTATATGTGATTGAGGCGAGTATAAATTATTCATGGGTACGTGGGTATATATAGTCTATACTTATACTCATACTCATATAACAGACGGGTATATGATTATGTCCATTGCTATATCTGCGGATAAAAAACTCATTATATACTTATCCTTATAGGTAAAACCTGTTGGACGACACTAGAGTTTAGGTACCATATAATTATTAATTTTGAACGAAGGAAGTAATTTGCAGCGTATTAAGGTGCTTCTGGTCCAGAAGAAACATTACAGTGTTTGGTGTCAGTTTTTGGTGAAATTTAGGTTAATTAATTTTTGAAAGATCTTTCCACTAGGTGGAACCGTAAGAAACGGTGTCAAACACACCTTACAACAAGAAAAATATTTGTAAAAAATTATTTAAATAAGATGTCTAAAAATAGAAAGCGTGTATATACTTTAGGACGGAGGAATACATATGTATGATTGGGAAAACCGAAAACGTACACCTCCTTCGCTGTAATACGCCGGTGACTTGGCAGTTCGATCGGACCCCGCGGATAAAGATGAGCACGGAGAACTCACAAGGCACAGCCGCACAGGCAGGCACCAGCGCGAACGCATGGACGGGCGGCCCCTGAGACGTGCCGCCCAGCTGGCCCGCTGCGCCCACACGTGGCGCGGAGCTGCGCGCGGCTCGGCCACGTTATAAGCCACGCGCGCTGGCCGTCGCCGCACCTCCTGACTACTGCACACTCGTCTCCGCAGTTTGAAACGACGCCCGCGGCTACTGCAAACTACTCCGTCTCCGTAGCTAAAGGAGTGTTAGGTTTTTATTTGGCGACGACATGAGCACGGGCGTGCGGCCGGGGCGGCGGTTCACGGTGGGGCGGAGCGAGGACGCCACGCACCCGGACACCATCCGCGCCGCCATCTCCGAGTTCATCGCCACCGCCATCTTCGTCTTCGCCGCCGAGGGATCCGTCCTCTCGCTCGGTACGCACGCACGCTTCACCGTCCGTCAACCACGTCTTCCGATCCGCTCGAAAGTGTTCGACGAGACGACGACGACGACGATGCGTGTGCGTGGGCTTTGCCGTTTATTTAATTTATTAATATTGTGTTGTGTGTGCAGGGAAGATGTACCACGACATGAGCACGGCGGGCGGCCTGGTGGCTGTGGCGCTGGCGCACGCGCTGGCCCTGGCCGTGGCCGTGGCAGTGGCCGTCAACATCTCGGGCGGGCACGTGAACCCGGCGGTCACCTTCGGCGCGCTCGTCGGCGGCCGCGTCTCCCTCGTCCGCGCGGTCTTGTACTGGGTCGCGCAGCTGCTGGGCGCCGTCGCCGCCACGCTGCTCCTGCGGCTCGCCACGGGGGGCATGCGGCCGCCGGGGTTCGCGCTCGCGTCCGGGGTCGGGGACTGGCACGCCGTGCTGCTGGAGGCCGTCATGACGTTCGGCCTCATGTACGCCTACTACGCCACGGTGATCGACCCGAAGCGGGGGCACGTGGGCACCATCGCGCCGCTGGCCGTGGGCTTCCTGCTCGGCGCCAACGTGCTGGCGGGCGGGCCCTTCGACGGCGCAGGGATGAACCCGGCGCGGGTCTTCGGCCCGGCGCTCGTCGGGTGGCGGTGGAGGCACCACTGGGTGTACTGGCTGGGCCCTTTCCTCGGCGCCGGGCTTGCAGGGCTGGTGTACGAGTACCTGGTTATCCCGTCCGCGGACGCCGCCGTGCCCCACGCGCACCAGCCGCTCGCGCCAGAGGACTACTAGCTAGAAAATTGTATTGTGGGGTCGTGTAAGTGGTTAATAAGGGGGGGCATACATACGTACTTGTTGCTCGCCCCAGCGTGCGTTGGAGACGGTGAATCAGGTGATGTGTACATGCTTCACTGTAGTGTATGTGTATGTAGTAAATAATTCCAGGTATAAAAGGCAGGACTTGTGTAGTATCATATCTGGTTCTGACTTCTGATTATCTACTTCTAGGGAAGGATTCGAATGTCAGGATTTGAATGTCTGAAGATCCTCCGAATAAAGTGCTAATATAGATACTATATTACTATGGATGTTAAATGGACATAGATACTATATTACTATGGATGTTAAATGGGATGTTAGATGGACATATCCGAATTTTGTGGTTTAAGCTTTCGACATAATTCATAAAACCATTTAAAACTTACTGTTATTACAAATTACAAATAATTTTAAATTTTAATAATATACTGAAAACTGACGTACACCATTTAATTTAAAATGTTGACAATATTTATATTATAAATAAATAATTATGTTAATCTTACATTACTAGGAGTATACGATATATAATGTTTAATATTAAAAAGTCTATTTTTTTTAATATATTAGGTTATTGGAATTTTTAGAATCTAAAGTACAAATATATTTAATATACAAAAGAATATATTTAGAATCTAAAATATAAATATAACTAGTATAAACAATTTATAGAAAAATATATTCATAATTTGTATGTAATATGATTTTTACCAACTACAAATGCATCAATAAAATAAATTAATACTTATTATTATGATGTTATGTTTCAACAAAATTTATAAAACCATTTAAAATTTATTGTTATTACTAATTACAAATAATTTTAAATTTTTTAATAATATACTCGAAAACATATGTACACCATTTAAAATGTTGAAAATATTTATATTATAAATAAATAATTATGTTATTCTTACATTACTAGGAGTATATAATAATATATTTTAATTAATATTAAAAAGTCTATTTTTGAATATATTAGGTTATTGCAATTTTTAGAATCTAAAATACAAATATATTTAATATACAAAAAAATATATTTAAAGTCTAAAATATAAATATATCTGGTATAAGCAATTTATAGAAAATAATATATTCATAATTTATTTGTAATATGATTTTTACCAACTATGAATGCATCAATAAAACAAATTAATTCTTAATATTATGATGTTATGTTTCAAATCAAATAAGTGTCTAAATGTGACTAATTCAAACTATCTGTTTTATATATTCGTATATGATAATATGGTAAATAGTGACATTTTCATATCTAGATTTGTTTCTATACGTATTCGATCCAAATTTATCCTTATCTACTTCATACTCGCATTATCGCATTACCAGTTAAGGGATGTTCCAACTTTTTGGTGGACTATGAAGTCAAATTAGAAGAGTGACCGTAGGATGAGCTCCCTCCCCTGAGAGCCCCTAGCCCCCCGACCCTGCAACCCACCTCGTCGTCGTGTCCCCAACCCCTGCAACCATGTCGAACGTTGCCCGACCGATGCAGCCCTCACTACAAGTCTCTAGAGGATGTCGCAACCCTCAGCTGCCCACCGCCTCAGTGGTCAGCGCCACGGGCTTTAAGATAAGGGTCATATCTTCCGGAGAGCACTTCTTGAAGATCTCGTCCTGCACAACTTCACCATTTGGCCGTCTCCCATCGTTCATAAACATGTTGCGTTCATCTTGTTCGACCCGTCCTTCTCCTCACCCCACTTCACCAATGACTTCGTTAGCATTTAGCAACATTGAGAGTACCTAGAGGGGGATGAATAGATGATTCTGTAAAAATCAGCACTAAATAGCACAAACTTGGATTATGAAATGTTAGTGAGATTAAAACCAAGGTGCTATGTCTAGAGAGAAAGAGATGACTTCTTCACTTAATTGCTCTTTGCAAAGTGAGTATTAAACTTAGAGCAATTATCAAGTGAGTAGAAGAGCGCACAGGAATAGCAACAGGTGACACAACGATTTTTATCTCGTGGTTCGGTCAAGTAGAACACTTGCCTACTTCCACGTTGTGGTGTCCCAGTGGACGAGGGTTGCACTCAACCCCTTTCAAGTGATCCAATGATCCACTTGAATACCACGGTTTTCTTCCTTATAGTAGATGTTCCCTTTGTGAGGAATCTCCACAAGTTGGAGTCTCTCATCCTTACAATATTGATCGCAATGAAAACAACAAGAGTAAGGGAGGGAAAGAAACACACGCAAGAGCTAGAGTCGTAGCAATGACACACACACAAGTCAAGAAGCGAGCACACAAACACAGCGCAGCGAGTCTACAACTCAACAAGTGCTCAAATCTTAGTCACAGTGATCCGGATGCGTGCTTGCGATGTCTAGGCATCTTAGGATGTTCAATAGAGGCTTGGTGTTGTGCTCCATGCGCCTAGGGGTTTCTATTATAGCCCCAAGGCAGCTAGGAGCTGTTGGATCTCCATTTGGTAGGCAATTCTTGCCTTCTGTCGGTTGACGCACCGGACAGTCCGGTGCACCACCGGACATGAACAATGTCTGATTTCTTTCCTTCTCTGGAGAAGCCGACCATTGAGCCCTAGGTCCCCTTGACACACCGAACACAGTCCGGTGCGGCCTAGTGACTGTTGGCTCTGGCCACTCGTCGCCCGCTGATCGCGCTGTCGACCGTTGGCACGGGCGCTGTTGGCTCACCGGACAGTCCAATGAATTTTAGTCGCAGCACCCTCTGCAATTCCTTAGAGCAGCGAGTTCATCGTTGGGCCAGCCTGGGCACCGGACACTGTCCGGTGTACACCGGACAGTCCGGTGCACTGAAGGCTGGTGCAAGTCTAGCTGGACTTAGCCAAACTTCTCCAATCCAATCTCATTTGATTTGACAAGGTTCCTAGCACTTAGAGGAATATGTTAGTATAAAAAATAATTCACTAAGGCTAGAGTCATACCTTGATTCTTGATTTGCATCTCTTCAATACTTAGTGCCCATCACCTTAAAACAATATGTGTTGGGCATCTAATCACCAAAACATTTATAGAAATTACCCAAGGGCATATTTCCCTTTCAATCTCCCCCTTTTTAGTGATTTATGCCAACACATTAAAAGCAACTCAAAGTGCAACATCATTTTTAAGGAGAAGCTAAAGAGTGCAAATTGAAGACTAATTTATCTCATAAAGAATTTGGCATATTTGGGTCAATTTTGCCACCACTTAGTTTATTTTCACAAAACAAATTCTTTTTCCTATCTATCTATTAAAACACTGGTTTTGGCAAATCAAGAGATCTTTCAATAATAAATTTGATCAAATGCCACAAACTCCTCCTTTTTCCCATAACGAAACTTCTCCCCCATAAGAGAACAATTTTGCAATAAGAGGGTTTTGATCAAACACAAAGATTCTAACTCTACAGTTTTTGAAATTCACAAGTGGTTGGATGATCCATTTACTTTGGCCTTAATTTCTCCCCCTTTGACATGAAGCACCAAAACAGGAGACTTTTTTGGCCCTTTAACCCTGTTGCCTCACCAAAATATCAAATAAGCGCAAAAAGCAATGATAACATAAGTACGAGCTTGGGACAAGATACATTTATACCGGAATGCAGTCGAAACCCTTTCTTTGTCCAAGTTCACTTTTCCATTTCAATACACCTTTGAGACTATTTCAAGAGTACTCAACAAACAAGTTAGTCTCAAGAGAGTCAAGTTGTAGCACATCCTCCCCCTAAACATGTGCATCATTTGCATAGGGACTTGTGAGGTCCGGGGATGACTCGTACAACTTGAGCACCAAAAATAAACAATTAAAGACATTAATGCTTAAAGTAATATGATCAAAGGCATAGAACACATGTGTGCTATAGATCAATCCAAGTTACGCGAATCTAAGACATTTAGCTCACTACGCAACTTGCAAAACCTTTTCTCATCTAAAGGCTTGGTAAAGATATCGGCTAGCTGGTTTTTGGTGCTAATATGATAAATATCGATATCTCCCCTTTGTTGGTGGTCTCTCAGAAGTGATATCAGATGTATATGTGTTTAGTGTGGCTGTGTTCCACAGGATTATTAGCCAAGCAGATTGCGCTCTCATTATCACATAGGAGTGGGACTTTGCTCAGATTATAGCCAAAGTCCCGGAGGGTTTGTCTCATCCAAAGTAGTTGCGCGCAACATTGTCCTACGACAACATACTCGACCTAAGTGGTGGATAGGGCAACGGAAGTTTGTTTCTTAGAGCTCCAAGACACCAGGGACCTTCCCAGAAACTGACAAGTCCCTGATGTGCTCTTTCTATCAACCTTACACCCGGCATGGTTGGAATCTGAGTATCCGATTAAGTCAAAGGTAGACCCCTTTGGATACCAGATCCCGAAGCAAGGCATGGAAACCAAATATCTAATAATTCGCTTAACAGCCACAAGGTGACACTCCTTGGGGTCGGATTGAAATTTAGCACACATGCATACACTTAGCATAATATCCAGTCTACTAGCACAAAGATAAAGCAAAGATCCTATCATAGACCAGTATGCCTTTTGATCAACGGACTTACCTCCTTTGTTGAGGTCTAGATGTCCGTCCGTTCCCAATGGTGTCTTTGCAAGCTTTGCATCTTTCATCCCAAACCTCTTGAGCAAATCTTGAGTATACTTCGTTTGGGAGATGAAGGTTCCTTCTTTGAGTTGCTTCACTTGAAAACCAAGGAAGTAGTTCAACTCGTCCATCATTGACATCTCAAATTTCTACATCATCGCCCTGCTAAACTCCTCACAAGACTTTTGATTAGTAGAGCCGAATATAATGTCATTGTCACACCCAGTTTTGAGGGACAAAGCCGGGTGCGTCTCATACATGCGCCAAAGAAGACAACATATATAATAATAGAGTGTATAGAGATAAATGTCACAATATAATCAGAGTACTTATTACATAGCGGGAGTCTTACAAAATAAAAGATAAATATAAAAGGATCTAAAATCCATCCTTGGCGCCAGAAAGTCAACTGGGAGACGACGACCTAGACCTCTCACGAATACAACGCAGCATCCTCCATGCGCCTCATCCTGTGGTACCTGTCCTTAACCTGTGGGGGGTGTGAGACAGCAAGGGTGAGCTCACACATGGTCATCGCTCAACAAGTTGTGGGGAATAATGTGGCATGAACTCACCAAAGGTGGGAGATCATGTAAAGTGTAAGGCTTACCAAAGAGAATGGTTAAAGCTGAGCATTGCTTTTAAAGTTGGTCAAAATTTTATTAGCAATTACTAGATGTAAGTAAATACCAAACCATAATAACAATAATATAACAAAATTAATAATAAACCCATGCAAATGCAAATGACAAATTGAATTTAAGTTCCATAAATTAATCATGCGAGAGTCCTGAGCTGCTCATGACCGTGAGCTCGGCTAGTATACCAATTTTACACTCTACAGAGGTTGTACCCTTTACCCACAAGTCGTGTTTCCCATGTCGCCAGGGTTTGCAAGGCCCTTAGACACTACCGAGGTGAATGGCTAGGGATCCACTACGAGGCCTTTACAAAGTTCCACTAGCTTTCGAAAACCCACTATAGTTATGGGAAGAGCACTTGCAAGAATCCCTCGTCTGACCGCCATCGTAGCAAAATCAACCCGAGAACCTCCTTGCATGCAACTCCCCTACTGCCCTTGCCCCTTTCGGGTAAGGTAGTCTTCCACTAGCTTTCCTAATTAGTTAGCCAAGGGGTCTCATTCCTCCCTTATGGTGGCACGTGTTTCTCAAGTTAAGCTCCATGTTCCAATTAACATAATATAATGATCTTGACATGAACATAAATAAAATAACAGAATAATTGGAACATGGATATATTGAAATATTAATCCCAAAACCATATAGAGCAATAGCAAAACTACCCAAATGATTCAGGGGTAAAATAAGGTAAAAAGAATAAACAGACTAGGATGACCTATTGGGTCCCAATAAAATTAAACCTATGCATGAATAGTGATAATAAAGAATATTATTGGGTAACAAAAGTGGATCAAGGGCACAACTTGCTTGGCACTTGAGATTCCAGTTACCATGGTGATTCTTCAAATCCTTGTAACCTCGCGCTAGTCGTAGCAATACAAACAAACATGGTATAGACAAAATTAACATCACACCAAACATAAGAACAAACTGCATAATAATAGTCTATGCGTTGCTATGAGATCGCGGGATCGAAAACTACTAAGATCGGAGTTACCATTAAGGAGTTATGATTTTATAAAAAATCTGTGTGATTAAAATATTAAACTATATTATAATTTGGTTAATATAAATCATATGAGAGGTTATTCTCTAAATAACTATCTACACTTCAATCCAAATTATAAATTGACCTTAGATCATATTTTAGTATATTATAATGGTAAGTAGATTAACAAGACTAACCAACATAGGTTAAATAAAGACCTAATTATAAAAGAATGAGACATGGTATAATAAGTGTTGTTATTGCGTAGTAAATATTTATACGAGACTAACGCAACTGGAATGAGTCAATTCAGAATTAAAATGGGGAAGTTATGAATTTCCAAAGGTTTTATGTATTTGATACAAGATTAATTAGGATATAAATTTTAATGTAGCTTTTAGTTCGAAACAGTTGCACTATTTGATAAACAACATTATTACAAAATTATAGGAACTGGAATGGATTAATTTGGACTAAGTATGCATTTTCTATAAATTAAACAAGTTCTATGAATTGTTTTTATATTAAAAGCCATTTATCCAATTTAAATGGTCTCTGGACTGCACGTGCATTAGACAAAAACACAGGGGCCTCTACGTAACAATCCCAAGACCCAGAGTACAGTCGCGAGGGATGGCGGGTTGGTTCCTAGGAAGTTCAGGGACTCTTTAGTAAGATGTACCCGCGAAGGGGTATCGTGGGATGTCAGCCGCATGATTCCGGATCGACGACCCAGATTGCATCCATCCGCACGGCACCAAGATCCGATTCGGGTCGCTCAATAAAAATCCTACAGCGAACACCTTCACTCATTGCTCCATCTAACCCTAGCCGTTGAATACCAGATCAACGATCAGGGGCGCCCCTACACGCTTCCCCTCTCCCCTATTTACTCAGGCTAGTGGTGAGCCTAGGCCAGACGGCGGCGCCATCGCCGGTGGTCAGCGCTCCCAAAGCCCTGGAGTATGATTCCTAGTGCTAATACGTCGAACACGCTCTATGAAGCATACTGAATTGGTTACAGGGGGCTTATAGGGTATAATGGCTGTCGCAATATTGTCCGTGGAGAAGTGCGGACTGAAGCAACGCCATGGATCCTGACGATCGATTGGCCATCACCCGGTCGTTGTCGAGCTCAATTGGAACATGCATTAGACTCCACAACCACCAGGGAACCTCCGTGACTTGATTCTAGCCTCCAATCCTTAGCGCAAGCTCTTCGTGGTGGCGGGCCAAACTGGCATGCGGCGGTACCCTTCCATGGCCGCATAGGCCGGTGGTGTGGTCACCCCCGACCCTAGTTAGTCCATGCAGATCATCCTTGGATCCCAGTGAATCACATAAAGCAGTCGTCGAGGACCCGACGGCGGCATAAGCGCAAGACACCGGCAGCGGCTCCCATAGCCACACCCGACGATGGCATTCTCTCCCTCTCCGTACTGGTGACCCTAAAATCCCGACATGGCTTGGGGTCCAAGGGGGGCGGCCTGGCCTTTATAGCGCGGCGGCCAAGCTTGCTCCAAATTCAACGCTGATTTGGGGGGATCGATCGGAGGAGGGCGAGCTACACACATCGACTGTTGCGAACGGCCAGCGAGGAAGACGACGGGTTCTGTTTCACCCATGCGCGCGGATAGTGAGAGCACCTAGAGGGGGGGTGAATAGGTGATCCTATGATAACTTGAAAACTTAAGCCACAAAACTTGGTTAATCGTTAGCACAATAATTGCCAAGTGGCTAGAGAGGAATTCTCAACAAAACACAATCACCAATAAGAATCAATCACAGAGATGACACGGTGGTTATCCCGTGGTTCGGCCAAGACCAACGCTTGCCTACTCCACGTTGTGGCGTCCCAACGGACGAGGGTTGCAATCAACCCCTCTCAAGCGGTCCAAAGACCCACTTGAATACCACGGTGTTTTGCTTGCTTTTTCTCAATCCCGTTTGCGAGGAATCTCCACAACTTGGAGCCTCTCGCCCTTACACTTGAAATTCACAAAGAACACGGAGCAAGTGAGGGATTAGCAACGCACACAAGACACAAGAATCAGAGTGTCAACACGCACACAAATCGCAACAAGAGCTCGCAACACAACTCAATGAGTTCACAACTCCACTAGAGCTCTATATGCTATCACAATGAAAAGAATGCGCGAAATCGATGTCTTGGTGCTTAGGAATGTTGTAGGAATGCTTGGTGTACTCCTCCATGCGCCTAGGGGTCCCTTTTATAGCCCCAAGGCAGCTAGGAGCCGTTGAGAGCAATCAAGGAAGGCTGATCTTGCCTTCTGTCGACTGGCGCACCGGACAGTCCGGTGCACACCGGACACTGTCCGGTGCCCGATTTCTTTCCATAAATGGCGCAGTCGACCGTTGGCAGCCTGAGAGCCGTTGGCGCACCGGACATGTCCGGTGCACACCGGACAGTCTGATGCCTTCTTCTAGCCGTTGGCTCGGCCACGTGTCCCGCGCAGATCGCGCGGCCGACCGTTGACCCTGCCGACCGTTGGCTCACCGGACAGTCCGGTGCACACCGGACAATCTGGTGAATTATAGCCGTACGTCGCCAGTGAAATCCCGAGAGCGACCACTTCGCTCGAGCCAGCCTGGCGCACCGGACACTGTCCGGTGAGCCACCGGACAGTCCGGTGCACCCAGACTGAGCAGAGTCTTGGCTGCTCGAGCCAAGACATTTCCAATCGGATTTTTCCTGTTTCCAGCACTTAGACACAATACATTAGTCTCTAAAACAATGTACTAAGTCTGAGAAACATACCTTTATCCTTGATTTGTACTTTGTCCACCTTTTTACACTAAGGCACTTGTGTTGGACACTAAATCACCAAAATACTTAGAAATGGCCCAAGGGCACATTTACCTTTCAATCTCCCCCTTTTTGGTGATTTATGCCAACACAACATAAAGCAAGTAGAACGAATACAAAATCAATTCAAACAAGAACTCAAATTGTTTTGATTCAATTTTGACGTATATGGATCATTCTATGCCACCACTTGGTTTGTTTTTGCAAATCAAACTCAAATTCCTATCTCTAAGTCAAATCCACTTGTAGAGACATAGAGAGAGGTTTTCCAAAGAATTTTGATCAAGGATTTCAAAAACTCCCCCTTTTTCCCATAATCAACACTTCTCCCCACAAGAGGCCAACATTTGACATAAGAGACAATAAAAGAGTTTTGACAAACCAACAAGCTCTAATCTACTATTTTCAAAATTTCTCAAGTGGTAGCTGATCCATCTATTGCTTTGGCCTTTATTTTCTCTCCGGCCCCTTTGGCATCAAGCACCAAAACGGGATCAATCTTGGCCCTTTAACCCCATTGCCTCACCAAAATCTTCAAATAAGAGTACAAAGGCAATAAGAGTATAAAGATGAACTCGGAAAAGTTACTCTTATCATCGGAGAGCAATGGAAGTCTTGCATGGTCCAAGTCCACCTTTTCCCTTTCAATCCTCCTTTGAGACTAAGACAACCAACTCAAGAATATGGTTAGTCTCAAAGGGTCAAGTTGTAGCACAGCTCCCCCTAAAAATGTGCATCACTTGCAAAAAGGACTTGTGAGGTCCCGGGAGTGTTTGTACAACTTGAGCACCACAATAAGTAACAAAAAACAGAATGATCAAAAGCATAAACACATGTATGCTACAATTCAATCCAAGTTCCACGAATCTAAGATATTGAGCTCACTACGCAGCATGCAAAAGGTCTTCTCATCTAGAGGCTTGGTAAAGATATCGGCTAGCTGGTTCTCGGTGCTAACATGAAACACTTCGATATCTCCCTTTTGCTTGTGGTCTCTCAAAAAGTGATGCCGGATGTCAATGTGCTTTGTGCGGCTGTGCTCAACAGGATTTTCCGCTATTCGAATAGCACTCTCATTATCGCATAGGAGTGGGACTTTGCTCAGATTGTAGCCAAAGTCCCGGAGGGTTTGCCTCATCCAAAGTAGTTGCGCACAACACTGTCTTGCGGCAACGTACTCGACCTCAGTGGTGGACAGGGCAACGGAAGTTTGTTTCTTAGAGTTCCACGACACCAGGGACCTTCCTAAGAATTGGCACGTCCCCGATGTACTCTTCCTATCAACCTTACATCCAGCATAGTCGGAATCTGAATATCCAATCAAGTCAAAGTTAGACCCCTTTGGATACCAGATCCCGAAGCAAGGCGTAGCGACTAAATATCTAAGAATTCGCTTCACAGCCACTAAGTGACACTCCTTAGGATCGGATTGAAATCTAGCACACATGCATACGCTAAGCATAATATCCGGTCTACTAGCACACAAATAAAGTAAAGACCCTATCATAGATCGGTATGCTTTTTGATCAACGGACTTACCTCCTTTGTTGAGGTCGGTGTGTCCGTCGGTTCCCATCGGCGTCTTTGCGGGCTTGGCGTCCTTCATCCCAAACCGCTTTAGCAGGTCTTGCGTGTACTTCATTTGGGAGATGAAGGTGCCGTCCTTGAGTTGCTTTACTTGGAACCCAAGGAAGAAGTTCAACTCGCCCATCATTGACATCTCGAATTTCTGCGTCATCACCCTGCTAAACTCCTCACAAGACTTTTGGTTAGTAGAACCAAATATTATGTCATCGACATAAATTTGGCACACAAAAAGATCACCATCGCAAGTCTTAGTAAAAAGAGTTGGATCGGCTTTTCCAACCTTGAAAGCATTAGCAATTAAAAAGTCTCTAAGGCATTCATACCATGCTCTTGGGGCTTGCTTAAGTCCATAGAGCGCCTTAGAGAGCTTACACACGTGGTCGGGGTACCGTTCATCCTCGAAGCCAGGGGGTTGCTCCACGTACACCTCCTCCTTAATCGGCCCGTTGAGGAAAGCGCTCTTGACATCCATTTGGTACAACCTGAAAAAATGGTGAGCGGCATATGCTAGCAAAATACGAATTGATTCTAGCCTAGCCACAGGAGCAAACGTCTCCTCAAAGTCCAAACCTGCGACTTGGGCATAACCTTTTGCCACAAGTCGAGCCTTGTTCCTCGTCACCACCCCGTGCTTGTCCTGTTTGTTGCGGAACACCCACTTGGTTCCCACAACATTTTGCTTGGGACGAGGCACCAGTGTCCAAACTTCATTGTGCTTGAAGTTGTTGAGTTCTTCCTGCATGGCCAACACCCAGTCCGGATCTAGCAAGGCCTCTTCTACCCTGAAAGGCTCAATAGAAGAGACAAAAGAGTAATGCTCACAAAAATTAACTAATCTTGAACGAGTAGTTACTCCCTTGCTAATATCACCCAATATCTGGTCGACGGGATGATCCCTTTGGATCGTCGCTTGAACTTGGGTTGGAGGTGCCTGAGGTGCTTCTTCCTCTTCAACTTGAACATCTTGTGCTCCCCCTTGATCATGCGCCTCCACTTGAGGTACCTGTTCGTCATCTTGGGTTGGGGGATGCACCATAGTTGAGGAAGACGGTTCATCTTGCTCCAATTGTTCCTGAGGCCGTACATCTCCAATCGCCATGGTGCGAATCGCGGCCGTTGGAATGTCTTCTTCATCTATATCATCAAGATCAACAACTTGCTCTCTTGGAGAGCCGTTAGTCTCATCAAATACAACGTCGCTAGAGACTTCAACCAAACCCGATGATTTGTTGAAGACTCTATACGCCTTTGTATTTGAATCATAACCTAATATAAACCCTTCTACAGCTTTGGGAGCAAATTTGGAATTCCTACACTTCTTCACTAGAATGTAGCATTTACTCCCAAATACACAAAAGTACGATACATTGGGTTTGTTACCAGTTAGCAGCTCGTATGAGGTCTTCTTGAGGAGGCGATGAAGATAGACCCTGTTGATTGCGTGGCAAGCCGTGTTCACTGCTTCCGACCAAAAACACTCGGGGGGTCTTGAATTCTCCAAGCATAGTCCTCGCCATATCAATGAGTGTCCTGTTCTTCCTCTCTACCACACCATTTTGCTGAGGTGTGTAGGGAGCGGAGAACTCGTGCTTGATCCCCTCCTCCTCAAGGAACTCCTCCACTTGAAGATTCTTGAATTCGGACCCGTTGTCGCTCCTTATCTTCTTCACCTTGAGCTCAAACTCATTTTGAGCTCTCCTGAGGAAGCGCTTGAGGGTCCCTTGGGTTTCAGACTTATCCTGCAAAAAGAACACCCAAGTGAAGCGGGAAAAGTCATCAACAATAACTAGACCATACTTACTTCCTCCTATGCTCAGATAGGCGACGGGTCCGAAGAGGTCCATATGCAGCAGCTCCAGAGGTCTTGACGTGGTCATCACATTCTTGCTGTGATGTGCTCCTCCCACTTGTTTACCTGCTTGACAAGCTGCACAAGGTCTATCTTTTTCGAAATGAACATTGGTTAGACCTATAACGTGTTCTCCCTTTAGAAGATTGTGGAGGTTCTTCATTCCCACATGTGCTAAGCGGCGATGCCACAACCAGCCCATGCAAGTCTTAGCCATTAAGCATGCATCTAGACCGGTCTCTTCTTTTGCAAAATCAACTAAGTAAAGTTTGCCATCTAGTACACCCTTAAAAGCTAGTGAGCCATCACATCTTCTAAAGACAGACACATCTACATTTGTAAAAAAACAGTTATATCCCATATTGCATAATTGACTAACAGATAGTAAATTATATCCAAGACTCTCCACTAAAAACACATTAGAGATAGAATGCTCATTTGATATTGCAATCTTGCCTAAACCTTTCACCTTGCCTTGGTTCCCATCACCGAATATGATTGAATCTTGGGATTCCTTATTCTTGACGTAGGAGGTGAACATCTTCTTCTCCCCCGTCATATGATTTGTGCATCCGCTATCGATAATCCAGCTTGAACCCCCGGATGCATAAACCTGCAAGGCAAATTTAGGCTTGGGTCTTAGGTACCCAACTCTTGTTGGGTCCTACAAGGTTAGTCACAATTTCCTTAGGGACCCAAATGCAAGTTTTATCACCCTTGCATTTTGCCCCTAATTTCCTAGCAACTATCTTCCTATCCTTTCTACAAATAACAAAGGAAGCATTTAAAGCATGATAAATTATAGAGGGACCATTCATAACTTTTCTAGGAACATGATGAATATTTTTCTTAGGCACATTTCTACCATGCATATAGGAAGAACTGGAAGCATACATGGCATAAGAATCATGTGAATCAAAAGCATTACAACTCCTATGAGACTGTCTTCTATCAAAGTACATAAAAGCATGGTTCCTTTTAGTACTACTTGCCATAGGGGCCTTCCCTTTCTCCTTGGTGAAGATGGGAGCCTTATGGCTTGTTAAGTCCTTGGCTTCCCTCTTGAAGCCAAGTCCATCCTTAATTGAGGGGTGTCTACCAATCGTGTAGGCATCCCTTGCAAATTTTAGCTTATCGAAATCACTCTTGCTAGTCTTAAGTTGGGCATTAAGACTAGCTACTTCATTGTTTAATCTCGAAATTGAAACTAGGTGTCCATTACAGGCATCAATATCAAAATCCTTACACCTAGTGCAAATCATAACATGTTCTACACAAGAATTAGATTTATTTGCTACTTCTAATTTAGCATTTAAATCATTGTTAACACCTTGTAAAGTAGAAATGGTTTCATGACAAGCAGATAGTTCATAAGAAAGCATTTCATTTCTTTTAACTTCTAAAGCATAGGATTTTTGTGCCTCTATAAATTTATCATGTTCATCATACAACAAATCCTCTTGCTTTTCTAAAAGCCTATCCTTTTCATTCAAGGCATCAATCAATTCATTGATTTTATCAATTTTATTCCTATCCAATCCCTTGAACAAGCTAGAGTAATCTATTTCCTCATCACTAGATTCGTCTTCACTTGAAGAAGCATAAGTAGAGTCTCGAGTACATACCTTCTTCTCCCTTGCCATAAGGCATGTGTGACGCTCGTTGGGGAAGAGGGATGACTTGTTGAAGGCGGTGGCGGCGAGGCCTTCATTGTCGGAGTCGGACGAGGAGCAATCCGAATCCCACTCCTTGCCAAGATGTGCTTCGCCCTTTGCCTTCTTATAGTTCTTTTTCTTCTCCCTCTTGCTCCCGTGTTCCTGGTCACTTTCATTATCGGGACAGTTAGCAATAAAATGGCCAATCCTACCGCATTTGAAGCATGAGCGCTTCCCCTTGGCCTTGGTCTTGCTTGGCTGTCCCTTGCGACCCTTCAGCGCCGTCTTGAATCTCTTGATGATGAGGGCCATCTCTTCATCATTAAGTCCGGCCACCTCGATTTGTGCCACCTTGCTAGGTAGCGCCTCCTTGCTTCTTGTTGCCTTGAGAGCAAGGGGTTGTGGCTCGTTGATCGGACCATTCAAAGCGTCGTCCACGTACCTCGCCTCCTTGATCATCATTCGCCCGCTAACGAATTTTCCTAGGACTTCTTCGGGCGACATTTTGGTGTACCTGGGATTCTCACGAATATTATTCACCAAATGAGGATCAAGAACGGTAAAGGACCTTAGCATCAGTCGGACGACGTCGTGGTCCGTCCATCGCGTGCTTCCGTAGCTCCTTATTTTGTTAATAAGGGTCTTGAGCCGGTTGTATGTTTGAGTTGGCTCCTCGCCCCTTATCATTGCGAACCGTCCAAGCTCACCCTCCACCAACTCCATTTTGGTGAGCAAGGTGACGTCGTTCCCCTCATGAGAAATCTTGAGGGTGTCCCAGATCTGCTTGGCGTTATCCAAGCCGCTCACTTTGTGATATTCATCCCTGCACAATGAAGCTAGAAGAACAGTAGTAGCTTGTGCATTTTTATGGATTTGCTCATTAATGAACATGGGACTATCCGAACTATCAAAGTGCATTCCACTCTCTACAATCTCCCATATACTAGGATGGAGAGAGAATAGGTGACTACGCATTTTGTGGCTCCAAAATCCGTAGTCCTCCCCATCAAAGTGTGGAGGCTTGCCGAGTGGAATGGATAATAAATGAGCATTTGAACTTTGAGGAATACGAGAGTAGTCAAAAGAAAAGTTCGAATTAACCGGTTTCCTTCTCTCGTAGTCGTTGTGGTCGTCGTCCTTTTGGGAGGAAGTAGACTCATCGCTGTCGTAGTAGACAATCTCCTTGATGTGTCTCGTCTTCTTCTTCTTCCCTTCTTTCTGTCTATGGCCCGAGCCGGAGTCGGTGGGCTTGTCGTCCTTCGGCTCGTTGACGAAGGATTCCTTCTCTTTATCGTTGATCACGATACCCTTCCCCTTAGGATCCATCTCTTCGGGCGGTTAGTCCCTTTGTGAAGAGAACGGCTCTGATACCAATTGAGAGCACCTAGAGGGGGGGGGGTGAATAGGTGATCCTGTGATAACTTAAAAACTTAAGCCACAAAACTTGGTTAATCGTTAGCACAATAATTGCCAAGTGGCTAGAGAGGAATTCTCAACAAAACACAATCACCAATAAGAATCAATCACAGAGATGACACGATGGTTATCCCGTGGTTCGGCCAAGACCAACGCTTGCCTACTCCACGTTGTGGCGTCCCAACGAACGAGGGTTGCAATCAACCCCTCTCAAGCGGTCCAAAGACCCACTTGAATACCACGGTGTTTTGCTTGCTTTTTCTCAATCCCGTTTGCGAGGAATCTCCACAACTTGGAGCCTCTCGCCCTTACACTTGAAATTCACAAAGAACACGGAGCAAGGGAGGGATTAGCAACGCACACAAGACACAAGAATCAGAGTGTCAACACGCACACAAATCGCAACAAGAGCTCTCAACACAACTCAATGAGTTCACAACTCCACTAGAGCTCTATATGCTATCACAATGAAAAGAATGCGCGAAATCGATGTCTTGGTGCTTAGGAATGTTGTAGGAATGCTTGGTGTACTCCTCCATGCGCCTAGGGGTCCCTTTTATAGCCCCAAGGCAACTAGGAGCCGTTGAGAGCAATCAAGGAAGGCTGATCTTGCCTTCTGTCGACTGGCGCACCGGACAGTCCGGTGCACACCGGACACTGTCCGGTGCCCGATTTCTTTCCATAAATGGCGCAGTCGACCGTTGGCAGCCTGAGAGCCGTTGGCGCACCGGACATGTCCGGTGCACACCGGACAGTCCGGTGCCTTCTTCTAGCCGTTGGCTCGGCCACGTGTCCCGCGTAGATCGCGCGGCCGACCGTTCACCCTGCCGACCGTTGGCTCACCGGACAGTCCGGTGCACACCGGACAGTCCGGTGAATTATAGCCGTACGTCGCCGGTGAAATCCCGAGAGCGGCCACTTCGCTCGAGCCAGCCTGGCGCACCGGACACTGTCCGGTGCACCACCGGACACTGTCCGGTGAGCCACCGGACAGTCCGGTGCACCCAGACTGAGCAGAGTCTTGGCTGCTCGAGCCAAGACATTTCCAATCGGATTTTTCCTGTTTCCAGCACTTAGACACAATACATTAGTCTCTAAAACAATGTACTAAGTCTGAGAAACATACCTTTATCCTTGATTTGTACTTTGTCCACCTTTTTACACTAAGGCACTTGTGTTGGACACTAAATCACCAAAATACTTAGAAATGGCCCAAGGGCACATTTCCCTTTCAGATAGGAGGGAGCCGACTCTGATGTGGCTGTCCCACCAGTCATTGGTGTCTAGGCGTGGGCGCAGGGATTGGGCCAGCACGGATGTTGAGCAAAGGAGGAGTGGGCCAAAAGTGATGCGGCTGGCCCAATTAGGCTAGGTTTGCTTTCTTTTTTTATTTTTCCTATTCTATTTCCAATTGAATTCACTTTTGAATCTAAGTTTGAATTTTTCTATTCAAACCAAAATGCACAATCAAAATCTAGCATGATGCAATATTCATTATATATATTTATTCATTCATTTATTATTCTACATAAATAATTGCTTTTGAATATGTAGCACACATGCAATTATTTTAAGAGAAATAGCTTATATTGTATGATCTCTAAAAAAAGTTCTCACATTAATATTTATAAACTTCAATAAAAGCTAATTCATATAAGAATCTTTTTATTGAATTTTTGTTATAGAACTTTTATTTAAGGAGATGTGACTTCAAATGTTATGGGAATTCCAAAGAACAAGAAAAAATTCTAATTCAAGTTCTTTGAAAAATTTTACTATATTCTCAAAATGAGATTTAGGGTGTTACAAATCCTACCATCCTTAACAAAAATCTCATCCTCGAGATTTGTAAAAAGAAGTACAGAAAGATTGGTTTGGGATTTTAGCCTTTCTAATTGGTATAAGAATGAAGAGTCTTTTCTTTCTCAATTAATAGTGGGTGATTAGGATAGCATAGGTATCCCGTTACTCATTATGTAGGATATGAGCTGGACGGGTTGAGGTAAGAAAGAGTATGGCAAGGAAAAGACTTCACCCGAAATGTTTAAGTCTTGATTCGCTTTGACTGTTATATCCTTCCTTGTCGATGTAGATCTTTTCTTCTCCGGTCTTGGTCTCATTGATTCAAGGTTAGTGTATATCATCGGGGTTGAGGAATATGGTTAAGATAGATATGGGTGAGATGGACTACATGATGTAGGTTAAAAGTTTGTTTGATGTTAGGTGAGGACAGACAGATTATGCAATCCATCATGACTCTAAGGTTGGGTTAACTCTTATGCTCATGGTTGAGTTGGCCTAATGCACTAATTTAGGTTTAAGTGCATGAGGGGAGAACAAGGTTTATAGGAGTAGGATCTAGTTCATTTCACTAGTGCTCACTTGTTAAGTGACTCTCATTAGATTCTATAATCCTATTTAAGAATATCATTTAGTTAAGCATATCAAGCTGACCTTATCTTTATGAAATTCCAGTATATTTTTTATACACCTGAAATTATTTTTATGACATTATCTGAGTTGGGATAACAACTGCGGGTATATAGGGTAGGTAGGTGGAACAGAGTTTTACTTTGCTTTTGGGATAAATGGGTTGGAAAATGTAACGCCCTGAATTTGGGGGTAGAATTTTTTTCTTCTTTTCTCTCACCAAATTCGGGTGTTACTCTCTTTTCTCTTCCCGTTCTGCTCCTTCTTCCCAATTTCAAACCAGTATAGTGATAGGTGTCCGTGTCGTGTATGAACAAAACCTAAGTGTCATGGGTGTTGCATCATGCCGAAGCACATTTCTTTGTCTGAGGTTGCGTGTTCGTCTCGTTCTGTCTCGGTTTTCGGTTCGCGATTGGAGTCTGTTTGATGGTCGTGCGTGTCGTGGGTTTCAATCTGCGAAGTGGCCCAGCCCGGCCCGGTCCAGCCCGGTCTGGCCCACGCGCCCCTGGCGCCCCTACCCACCCCCATGCGTGCCCCCCTCCCCCAGACCGTTTGGCTCATTCGAATTCTCCCACGCAGCAACCTCTCTCTCCCATCTCTCTCTCTCCCTCCCGTGGTGCCCTAGGTTTTGGAGACGGTGATCACCGGAGTTGGATCCCGAGGTGAGCTCCCCTCTCCTCCCTTCTCCTCTCTCTCTCCCTCTCTCCCTCTCCCTCCTCTTATCTCCCCCTGCGTGCGCTCTCTCTTCTCTCCCCTCCGCGCACGTCCCTGTGCGGCGGCGCGCCCTGCTCCCCGCGGCGCGGCGGCCTGCCCCTCCCATGCCCATGGCGGCGCGGCCCCGCCCCTCCCTTTCCCACGCGGCGCGGCGGCCCCACCCCTCCCTCGCCTCCCCGGCGCGGCGCGCCCCCGTCCCAGCCCCCTGCGTGGCGGCGCGGCGGCCCCGCCCCTCCCCTTCCCTGTGGTGGCGTGGCCCCGTCCCTCCCCTTCCCCGCGGTAGCGCCCGCCCCTCCCCTTCCCCGCGGCGTCCCGGCCCCCAGCGCGATGGACCCGGCCCCGGCGTGGCATCCCGGCCCCTCAGCGCGGTCCCCGGCCCCCGACGCGGCCCCTGCCCCAGCGCGCAGCCCCCTGCGTGTAGCCTCGGCCCCCTACGCGCGGCCTTCGGCCCCCTGCGCGCGGCGTCCCGGTCCCGGCGCGACTCGCGTGGCCCCGTTTAACCCCCCCTAACGCGTTCCCACGTGCGCAAAACCCACGCGCGCGGTGATTATGCTTGGTTTTTAGTAAATTTCAAACTCCATTAGTTAGCGTGCTACGTCGCGCGACAAATTTGTCTAATTTCAGATTCTATTAATGTGCTGCGTCTCGCGCTTCGCCGCGCGATGATCCATTTAGATTTTAGGTTATTTAAATGTGCGACGTCGCGCGTCCGGTCGCGCGACGTTTCGCTTTAAACTTAGCTCTGTTGACGTATGTCATCGTGTGCTTCGTCGCGTGATGCTTAATGTTTCTTGATAATTAATGCAAGTGTCTCGTTGTGCGCTCTATCGCGCGGCGAGTCGTTTACTTCTTAATTCAATCTAAATGTCGTGTCGAACGTCTCGACGTGCGACCACTTCCTTTCATCCATCTTCAATTGTTTATAATGATTAAATGTGGAACTTGATTTTACTTTATACTAAAATGTAGTATCCAAATTAATTCCCTTCCATTAAGCGAGTAGTTTAATTTATAATCATGTAACGTGATCGTTTCTCGACTGCCTTTTTTCTCTTTCTCTCTTAGCCTTAATTGTGAGCCTGCGTGGAATGTCTGTTTATTTACTGCATTCTATTGTATGGTGTACTGTTCGTTTGTATTAAATGTGTGGATGTATGTATGTTTGCGCTCGCATAGAGAACGATCCGGTTGAAGAGCCCAAAGAACTCGTAGGAGAAGCCTCTGAGCAGCAGTCGGTTGGTGGAGGCAAGTGTCCCTTGACCTATCTCTGTCCTATACATACTTTAATTCACCTCCCGCATTACACATTTATACCTAAGGATTGACTAGCTTTTGTTATCCATGTCCTTGTTTACCTATTTGGGTTGGATTATTATTGCTTAGTCTTATGCTATTGCTCAACTCTAATAAATGAACATGATGAGAATTATCAATGATATGCTGTTTTCCCCTCCTTTATTATGATGTTATACTTGTGACCTTCAAGGGGGCTCGAGCGGTTTCTCGAGTGCCTCTCCGTAAGGACCTGTTCGTTGGATGACCGCCCGGGAAAACAGTGCAACCATGAGGGTGGAGTGGGACGCCCTTAGCTGAGTAATTAGAGGAACCGAGGTGTAGTTCGCTTAGCCGTTGTGCCGTCAATGGGGCTCGGTGTATGTGGCTCGCTCTGCCAAGGTTGATTTGTCCCTTAGGGAGGAGTGCGGTACATTTAGGAAACCTAACGGGTGGCTACAGCCCCAGGGAATCTTTCTAAAGGCTACATAGTGATACCCTGTTGGGTCACCTTGGTAGTGATCCATGGAGAGTCATGATCTCCGGGCAGAAAGGGAAATCACGGCTTGTGGGTAAAGTGCACAAACTCTGCAGAGTGTTTGAAAACTGATATATCAGTCGTGCTCGCGGTTATGAGCGGCCAAGGGAGCTCCAGTGATTAGTGATACTTGATTAGAGATGTTCGGATTTGCAGGTGACAATGAAATTGATGGTTCTTGGTTTTGACTCTGGTAATGATAAGTGGTATTCTTTCTCTTTGGAATGAGTACGTTTGGGTTAATAACGTGGGTTAATCCTAAAACTTGGCTTTCTCTACTAGTAATAATAATTTGACCAACTAAAAGCAACTGCTTGACTTACCCCCACATAAAGGTAGTCCACTATAGCCAAACAGGATACTTGCTGAGTATGTTGATGTGTACTCACCCTTGCTCTACACACCAAACCGCCCCCCAGGTTGTCCGCATTGCAACCACTGCTCAGGAGAAGATGAAGCCGTGGAAGGAGACTTCCAGGAGTTCCAAGACTACGACGAGTTCTAGGTGTGGGTTAGCGGCAACCCCCAGTCGGCTGCCTGTGAAGGCCGTGTTTATCTACGTTTCGTTTTCGCACTTTGATTATTGTAAAGACTATGTGGATGTCTCAGACATATGATGTAATCGACTATTGTTTCCCTTTTTAATACTATTTGAGCACTGTGTGATGATGTCCATGTTATGTAACTGATGTGTACGTGAATTGCTGATCCTGGCACGTACATGGTTCGCATTCGGTTTGCCTTCTAAAACCGGGTGTGACATAGGTGGTGTTGGGGACTTGTTCTCAAATGCTTCGGATTAAGAACAAGGCAACATAAAAGTGTTAAATGATGAGGTCCTTCGTCCTTCGAAACATTATTTCCCTTCAGGATATAATGTTCTCCGGACGAAGGTCACGAATAATATACCTTCGTAAGTGCGATAAGTTATGACGAAGGACTTATGAGCAACATTAAAAGTAATATAAACATTTAAACTTTATTATCATGTCATTTCTATTTTATTATCGTATATCAATAGAAATGACTTCAAATTACAAGTGTACCTTCGGGTTGCAGAAAGACAAAAGTACACGGATGACGCAAAAGTAAATGCCAGATCAGCGTGAACAGTACGGGAGTACTGTTCATCTATTTATAGACGCGGGACGCAGCCCACGTAAAATTACATTCATGTCCATTACATTTGCCAATGACTTATGGAAATCTGTCAAGGCCCAAGTAGTCTTTTCATCTTTAAGTCGGTTCCCCTCTCTGCTATCGCGACGAAGCTTCCCTGCGCACAGCTTCGGCTGTGCACCATCCTTCGTGGAGCTTGGTAATCAGCCCGTCCTCCATTTTAATCCCCCTTCGTCTGGTTCAGGCTTCGTCCTGACCGTACTTCATGTTCATAATTCTGAGTCCGAAGATACCTGTTCACATAATCCACTTGGAAAACATCGTCAAATCATGTTTTTGAGGACCTTCGGAGGACGAAGGCCCCCAACAGTAGCCCCTCGCAATATTAATTTGTTAATGATAAATTCAGATTGCGATATGGACGAAGGCCTTGAGCCGAAGGTCCGAAAAAACACCTTCCCTTTGCTAGAATAGCAACATTCACTGACAAGCGGGGTCTTTCAATTTTCAACGCCCTGGGGGTATAAATAAGATCATACCGCAAACTTATTTGGTACGCACACTTGCCATCTGCTTCGGCCCACTAAATTTTTAACTCTTGTGCACTAAGATTTGCTGATCTTTTTGATTTTGAAGCTTCGGCCTTGAAAACAGTTTTTTAGCGTTTCCGAAGATGTCTGAAGGTAAGAAGATCCCTGCTGAGACGAAGCTGAGTCTCGACGAAGAGAAGAACTTGGGGTTCCTTATAGCGATGGCGGAGACCAATACGGAGAAAATCACCAAGGAGATTCTTGAAGGTTTGTCCGAAGATACTGGTGACAGCGACAGTTATGATGTAGAAAGTGGTGGGGAAGAGTCCGAAGATCGACCATGGCGGCCAAGTCACACGGTTTTCGGGAAAACCACTATTAAGCAGAATCATATTGATAATATGAGGGGGAGGTATTTTCGAGATATATCTATTGTGAGGGTTGATGCTGGAGAAAAGACTTCTCCCACCCCCGAAGAAGATGAAGTCGTAATCTTCCGAAGCTTTCTCAAGGCTGGGCTTCGATTCCCCCTAAGCAACTTTGTTGTTGAAGTCCTGAAGACATTTCAAGTCTACCTTCATCAAATTACTCCCGAAGCTATCATAAGAATGGGGATGTTTGTCTGGGCTGCGAGAAGCCAAGGTTTAGAACCAAATGCTAAAAGCTTTTGCAACATTCATGAGTTGTTATATGAGACGAAGCCCTGGGGGAAAGAACAATATCACAACAACTTTGGGTGTTACAGCTTCGATGCCCGCTCCGGGTCAAGCCGCCCTGTGCCGACCTTTCGGAAGAGGTGGCCCGGAGCCTGGATGACTGAATGGTTCTATGTAAAGAATGACTTAACAGCGCAAGAAGATGTCAAGAGTATCATTATGCGCCCCATCTGGCAACGCTTCGAACTTCGAAGGCCGAAGGTTGAAATGGATGAAGCAGCCGAGGAATGCCAAAGAGCCTTCGGCGTAGTCTGCTCTTTTATTGGGACAAGGGACTTGATTCAAGAACATATTGCCTTCAGGGTGTGGCCACTTGCAGGAAAGTGGGAAATGCCGAAGGAGACCATCAAAGAGTCCGACGAAGGCGGACTGGTCAGACTGAAATACACATTCAAATACGGGGATAAATTTGTTGAACCTGATGACGACTGGTTGAAAAACATTGAAACATTAAGTGACGAACTGCTTGGGGTGTACTCGAAGGCCGAGAACACTGCGTTATCAGCAGCCTTCGGAGGCCGAAAGAAGAAAAGGCTCAACCGGGTATTTGACACAGTCGGGTTTGTCTACCCTGACTATCACTATCCGGTGTCGGGTCGCAAAAGAAAAAATACTTCTCCTGCGACAGAAGCTACCACGAGTGCCACTAGCGAGCCAGCGCCGCAAAGGAAAAAGATAAAGGTGCTCACTCACCGAGCGCGTTTTATTGAGCCGGCCACAGTGCCAGAATTTATTGGTGAAGTCTCTTTGGCCTCTGAAGCTACAGAACCAGCTCCAGTGCCGAAGATGGAAGAAAAGACTGAAGCGCCTTCAGCAGAAAAAGCAGAGAAACCGAAGATTGAAGAGCCAAAAATATCGGAAATCTTAAGTCCTCCAGCAAATGTCGAAACAATAAAAAATCAAAAGGGCCCGTCGGTGACCCCGAAAAGAAAAAGAATGGTGAACGTGCTAGATGTTTTGGAGACAATTAAGTCTTCAAGCACAACTCCAAAGAAGACTATTGAAGTTGCTGAAGTGTCTACCGAAGCTGTAGTTGCTGAAGCTTCGAAGCAACAACCTGAAGCTGAAGCTGGGCCTTCAGAGCCCACCAAGGAACAATCTTTGGAAACAAAAATATCAGAACCAAATTTGGTTGAAGAAATTGACACTGCCGCCCCCGAAGCTCCTTCCAGCATATGCGATTACATCGTACGACATGCTTCGGGGAAGAAATTATCTGAAGAAGAGACTTACGAAGCCAACTACTATGCCAGAGAGCTAAAATATCCGAAGGGGGCAGTAGTGTTTAATGGGACAAATGAAGATGACTT
This sequence comes from Zea luxurians, assembly GCA_029449295.1. NCBI lineage: Eukaryota > Viridiplantae > Streptophyta > Magnoliopsida > Poales > Poaceae > Zea > Zea luxurians. Next base: position 33,073,140 of record JAOPSE010000017.1, on the reverse strand, counting down.
CCTGTACTGCCTTCCTGATAATAAAAAACTATCTGTCTGCCGAGAGATGGCTAGAAGTATGGGGTTCCCGAAGCTCGAAGCTGGATTATGTGCTATGACAAAGGAGGATCTTGCGGACAGTCTTGCGTACAATAGCCTAAAGGTATGGGAATTAGACGCTTGAAAAATTTTTTTTAATACATAATTCATTCTTTTATTCTTATATGGATTCTTTTTCGTATAGGGCTTAATCCTAAGCAACGCATTAAGAGCACAAAAGAGTGCCGAAGATGAGAGCTATGAAATTGCATTCAACAATTTACGCTCAGAAGTTATTAAACTGAGAAACGAAGCTCTAGAAAAAGATAAAATTCTGCTTACATTAGTAGACAAAATAAAAAAGGACGAAGCTGCTGCAAAGGTTCAGGCCGAAGCTCAGAGACGCGAAATTAAAGATCTTCAGAAGCAATTGGCCCGGGCGAAAGAAGAACGCATACTTGAAGAAACAAGACGGGAATGCAGCGACCAATGGGCTGATCATTTGGAAGCAACCGTGGAAGAGCTTCGGTCTTCTAAGAAAAAATGCTTCGAAAAATCCATGGAATGCGTAAAGAAAATTAAAACCAGCTTCGCCAGCGTGGGCGCATTTTCCAGTGAAGAGAATTTCTCAAGAGGCAATCCCGAAGGTCCAATAGAATGGATCAGTCACGAAGCAGAGGCCTTCGAGGAAATCCTGAGTAGCCGCGGCGACATCTGCGCTTTTTCGGGCGCCAGGGGAGTTGCTACTGTCTTGGAGAAGAAAGGTTGTGACCATGTAAAATCTTTAGCTCAGTCCGAAGCTGCCTTATCCTCCGAAGACATCAAAGACCCCTCGGCCGAAGCAAGCATGGTTGGTGGCAAATTCTTTACTGATGTCTGGGACAACGGCGGCCGAGAAATGGCGCAAGAAATTATTCAAAGGAGTGAAAAAGACATCCATGATGCTAGGAAAGTGACAGAAGTTGCCGAAGGGCAAATAGGTATTAATTAGTCGCTCTTATTGTGTTGTAATTTTTATTTCAAACTTTGCTCGCGGTTTGTAATAGTAATGCAAAAATATTCTCTTCCCTCAGAACCTGCTGGATCGTCTGTTGACCCTCACACAAAAGAGGATGACAAAATCAAACAAATGGCCGAAGCTATCATGGATAAAGTTGTTGAACAACTTCTAAATGAGGCTGCCGAAGTAGTATTAAGAGAAGACTAAGTGTTATTAGAAAAAACATTTGAAGTGTGATCTATGTAATATTTTGTACATTTGAATGTAATATACAAGTCTCTTTTCATTATTCAATTCTTTACGATGCATGAAATTCTACATACATACCATTTTTGAGCCTTCGGCGAAAAAACACCTTCCCTTCTTTTCATGCTTCGTGAAGAAGACATTCTCCAAAGCTGTGCAATTTCGATATTACTCTGATGAAGCACGTCCATGCTTTGTGAAAACATTCTCCGAAGCTGTATTCCGAAGATTATCATTGTATTCCCTCGTGACTTTACACAATTTTCGCTTTCTCAAAGCGTCCTTTCGAAGGTTGATACTGTGTCCCCTTCTTTTGCCATATGCAACATGATGTATGATGCTTATGCTATGCAAAATGATGTGATGATGTTATGTTATGCAAATGACGTTTGTTCCGAAGATACACACAAAATATATTTGTAAGCTCTGCATTCCCTTAGGAACGTCTTTGGAGCTTCTTCGCCTTTTACTTAGGCGGTATCAGCGTTGACTTTTCGCTGTAAGCTCTGCATTCCCTTAGGAACGTCTTTGGAGCTTCTTCGCCTTTTACTTTAGGCGGTATCAGCGTTGACTTTTCGCTGTATGCTCTGCATTCCCTTAGGAACGTCTTTGGAGCAAAAAACTTACACTGCGCTCCCTTTGGAACGGCTTTTTGTAACTTCGGCAACTTACTCTGCGTTCCTTAGAACGACTTTTTGTTGCTTCGAAGGATTTTTAATAATTCGAGGGTCCTCCTTGTTACCGCAAATTTTTAAGCTTCAGCAACTTAAGCCTGTGGAGAAGATAGATTTTCCTGATAACCAACCATGAAACTATTACATGAAAACTGAAATGTTCTTTATTACACAGAAAATAGAACTAAACGGAAAAGACTGCTATCAAAGTAGGATATTTATCAATAAATGTGCTTCGACTCTGGCACAGTACTATTGACTGTGCGAGCTTCAGATTGCTCTCGGAGATCCCTTTGGTGCGGAACATATTGGCTCCCTTCTGGCTGTTGGCCTTGTTGCAGCGGAGGTGGGGGCGGGGGCTGTTGCCATGAAGCTTGAGGTTGACTCGCCGAAGCTACGGAAACTGCAGGGTGGTTGCCCACGTATTCCGGGATGTAAGGCTGATGGTACGAAGCAGTATGCATGACCTGCTTCGGCTGGCCCTGTTGCGCTGCAGCTTCTGCTAGCTCCTTTTGTTTCTGGATGGTGACATGGCACATCCTGGTGGTATGGCCCTTGTTTTCACCACAGAATAAGCAAAATATCCTTCGGGTTGCAGAAAGACAAAAGTACACGGATGACGCAAAAGTAAATGCCAGATCAGCGTGAACAGTACGGGAGTACTGTTCATCTATTTATAGACGCGGGACGCAGCCCACGTAAAATTACATTCATGTCCATTACATTTGCCAATGACTTATGGAAATCTGTCAAGGCCCAAGTAGTCTTTTCATCTTTAAGTCGGTTCCCCTCTCTGCTATCGCGACGAAGCTTCCCTGCGCACAGCTTCGGCTGTGCACCATCCTTCGTGGAGCTTGGTAATCAGCCCGTCCTCCATTTTAATCCCCCTTCGTCTGGTTCAGGCTTCGTCCTGACCGTACTTCATGTTCATAATTCTGAGTCCGAAGATACCTGTTCACATAATCCACTTGGAAAACATCGTCAAATCATGTTTTTGAGGACCTTCGGAGGACGAAGGCCCCCAACAGGTGGTATCAGAGCCGTGCTGACTGTAGGCCCGCTAACCTAGAATAGAATGGTCGTTCTAAGGATTATAGACCTCTATCCCTGCCTTGACTTTGGTATCCCTTCAAAAGTTGGTCATATCGATCAAACCTATGTTCTACTATATATTATACCTTGCTGAAAATTGTGTTTTATTTTAATCCTTCATTTATTTATGGTTCATTACTTGCTGGTCATACTAGTTATGTTCTCACTCTTATGCTTGCGGTGTCTTTTGTAGATGGCTCGTCTTAGACACACCGCACGGAAGTCTGTCATCCCCTTCTTACCCTCTCGCCTCGTGGAGCGTCCGCTTCACCGTCCCGTGGCCGGTCAGTCCAGTCACTTGGAGAGGCTACACCACCGTCTGCATGAGGAGCAGGAGCATCGACGACAGGAGCAGCAGGGCTCTTCTTTCTCACTCCAGCAGGAGATAGAGTCTATGAGGAGCTGCTCCCCCGTGCTTCCCCTGGAGGTGCCCCCTGCACCACCACTGAGCACCCCAGCCCCTGGAGTAGCTGCTGGAGGAGACCCAGACGACGGAGGTGGCGACGACAGCTCGAGCCACGACACCGACTTTTCTGCTGACCAGGAGTCAGAAGGATGGGTTGCTCGACCCATCACTCGTGACGCTGCTCGCGGGTGTCACTTCCATGATGCGCTCGACACCCTGCTACGTCGGGAACTTGACCGGCGTACTTGGTCTATCGAGTATCACTGTGTGGTCTACCAGCATAGTCGCGGGGTCTACCCAGACCACTGGGAGGCGACCTGCTAGGTGCGCCGTCCGGAGAACAGTCTCTGGGGTGCTGAGGTCTCCTCAGAGCACTATTCTATCTTGAGCGGGACTCAGCTGAGGCGGCCATGCAAGATGCCACACGGCGTGCGCTTTCGCACCACTGTTCAGTGCTCGGTGGGGTAGCTGATGGTCTCAACCTGAAGTATTACCCCCGCCGTCCATCTGGCAGCACAGGAGGCGTGATTGTCTCACCTGTTGGTGAGGACAATCCTAGGTTGAGCAGCACAGTCAACCTAGCTGTCGTGCTAAACACAGAGCTGGACCATGCATTAGATGAGCTGAGTAGGGCTCGTGCTGAGATAGCTCTGCTGTGGGCTGAGCACGCGGGGCGTCATCACCTGGATGATGGTTCCCCAGCTCCCGTCGGGACTCAGCACCCGTACCGCTCACCTCGGCGTGGACACCAATCTTATGGCAACCCCGACTGCAAGACCAAGATAAATTTAGAACCATAGATCGTCAGAGTCGGATCTTGTAATTAATACGAAATATATACGTAGAAGCTATAGTCCTAGCGTCAGTCTCACTTTTAGTTAGTCTTAGTTAGACAGGGTAGTTTGCTATATCCTGTGCATTTATGTTTGTCATGGTAAACTATGCTGGATTTGGATATTTGTAATGACTGTCACCAGAGTGTGGGCATCCCCTGCATTTTGGTTTACCTGTTATATGTTAATGAAGTTAGTTATCTAGTTGGGAAGCCTTTTGTTCCACTTTCCTCTTTGTCTGAGAAGCTGTGTTGGTCTGTGTTGGAGATCAGTGAAGATGCTCATCTGTTCAGTGTTGTTGAAGAATTCTATACTCTTTTCTTATGCTGCAAGATTTGCAAGATCAGTTCTGATGTGTGGTTGCATTCTGTAGATGTCAGAAAACAGGCGTAGAGGAGGAAGGCGTGCTTAGCAGGAGCAGGCAGCTCAGCAGGATGAGGCACCCCAACAACAGCAACTGCCGCCCCCGCCCCCGATGTCCATTGAGCAGATGTTCCTGATGCAGACTCAGGCAGTTCAAGCCATTGGTCAGACTCTGGCTACCATTCAGCAGCAGCCACCACCTCAGCCTCAGATGCCTCAGATGCCTAGGGACAAGCGTGCTGAGTTCATGAGAGGTCATCCCCCAACGTTTGCTCATTCTTCTGATCCCATGGATGCTGAAGACTAGTTGCGCACAGTGGAGCGAGAGTTGCATACCACTCAATGTGATGACAGGGAGAAAGTTCTGTATGGTCCCTGTCTGTTGAGAGGAGCAGCCTAGTCTTCGTGGGAGTCCTATCTCATCACCCATGCCAACCCCGACACCATCACCTAGGAAGAATTCAGAGGTAGCTTTCGTCAGTACCATGTTCCTCCAGGTCTGATGATAGTGAAGAAGGAGGAGTTCCTGGCCCTCAAGCAAGGGTCATCGTCTGTCAGTGAGTACCAGGATAGGTTTCTGCAGTTGTCTCGCTATGCACCTGAAGATGTCAACACCGACGCCAAGCGACGGTATCGTTTCCTGAGAGGCTTGGTTGACCCTCTACAGTATCAGCTGATGAATCATACCTTCCCGACATTCCAGCACCTAATTGATAGAGCAATCATGACAGAGAGGAAGCGTAAGGAGATGGAGGATCGCAAGCGCAAGATCAGTGGACCCCAGCCTGGAAGCAGCAATCGCCCTCGTTTCTCAGGCAATCAACCTCAGCAGTTCAGGCAGAACCGGCGTCCACCTCAGCAGTAGCAGTTTCAAAAGCAGTACCCTCAGCACCAGTATCAGAATCGCCAGAACAATCAGTCAGGAGGAGGTCAGTTCCAGAGGCAGAATCAGCAGGCACCTCGTCTTCCTGCCCCAGCAAACCAACCAAATAATCAAGCAGCACCAGCTCAGGTTGGAAATAGAGCATGTTTCCACTATGGAGAGCAAGGCCACTAGGTGATGCAATGTCCAAAGAAGGTAGCCCAGCAGCAGTCAGGCCCCAATGCCCCAGCAAAGCAGAATGTGCCTCAGCCAGGAGCAGGCAACCGCTCTCAGCCACACTATAATCATGGGAGACTGAACCACTTGGAGGCTGAAGCAGTTCAGGAGACCCCCGACATGATAGTAGGTATGTTTTCAGTCAACTCCCATATTGCAGAAGTGTTATTTGATACTGGAGCAACGCATTCATTTATTACTGCATCATGGGTAGAAGCACATAGTCTTCCAATAACTACCATGCCAACACCCATTCAAATTGACTCAGTCGGTGGTAGAATTCGAGCTGATAGCATTTGCTTGAATGTAAGTGTGGAAATAAGGGGGATAGCGTTTCCCGCTAACCTCATAGTAATGGGTACGCAGGGAATAGATGTCATCCTAGGGATGAATTGGCTAGATAAGTATCAGGCAGTTATCAGTTGTGATAAGAGGACAATCAAGTTGGTGTCCCCACTAGGAGAGGAAGTGGTGACTGAGTTAGTCCCGCCTGAACCGAAGAAAGGAAGTTGTTATCAGATGGCTGTCGAAGGCAGTGAAGCAGACCCAATTGAGAGTATCAAGGTTGTGTCTGAGTTCCTAGATGTGTTTCCAAAGGACTTACCAGGTATGCCACCAGAGCGGAAAGTCGAGTTTGCTATAGAGCTTCTTCCTGGAACCGCCCCCATCTTTAAGATAGCTTACATGATATCCGGACCAGAGTTGGTTGAGCTTAAGAAGCAGATTGATGAGCTGCCAGAGAAAGGTTACATCCGGCCAAGCATCTCGCCTTGGGCCGCCCCTGTCCTATTTGTGGAGAAGAAAGATGGCACCAAAAGGATGTGTATCGATTCTCGAGCTCTGAATGAGGTCACAATAAAGAACAAGTACCCCTTGCCCAGAATAGAAGATCTATTCGACCAGTTGAGAGGAGCCAGCGTGTTCTCCAAGATAGATCTGAGGTCAGGTTGTCATCAACTTAGGATCCAACCTTCAGAGATTCCGAAGACGGCATTCATTACCAAGTATGGGTTGTATGAGTTCACGGTGATGTCTTTCGGTCTAACAAATGCACCAGCCTTCTTCATGAACTTGATGAACAGTGTATTCATGGATTACCTTGATAAGTTTGTGGTGGTATTTATCGATGATATTCTGATATATTCTCAAAGCGAAGAAGAGCATGCGGATCATTTGAGGATGGTTTTGCAGAGATTGCGAGAGCACCAGTTGTATGCAAAGTTGAGCAAGTGCGAGTTCTGGATCAGTGAAGTCCTGTTCTTGGGTCATATAATCAACAAAGAAGGATTGGCTGTGGATCCAAAGAAAGTGGCAGACATTCTGAACTAGAAAGCGCCAACAGATGCTTGAGGAATCAAGAGCTTCATTGGAATGGCCGGATATTATCGGCAATTCATTGAAGGGTTTTCGAAGATTGCAAAACCAATGACAGGGTTGCTAGGCAACAAGGTTGAGTTCAAGTGGACCCAGAAATGTCAAGCGGCCTTTGAAGCGCTAAAAGAGAAGTTGACTACATCGCCTTTCTTAGTCTTGCCTGATGTGCACAAGCCTTTCTCAGTATATTGTGATGCTTGTTACATAGGTTTAGGATGTGTGTTGATGCAAGAGGGAAGAGTTGTGGCTTACTCGTCCCGATAGCAAAAGGTTCATGGGAAGAATTACCCAATCCATGACCTAGAGTTAGCAGCAGTGGTTCACGCATTGAAGACATGGAGGCACTATCTGTATGGACAGAAATGTGATGTTTACACAGTCCACAAGCGTCTGAAGTACATATTCACTCAGTCAGAGTTGAATATGAGGCAGCGAAGATGGTTAGAGCTGATCAAAGACTATGAGTTGGAGATTCATTACCATCCAGGCAAAGCAAACGTAGTGGCAGATGCTTTTTGAGCAGGAAGAGTCAAGTCAATCTGATGGTCGCTCGTCCGATGTCTTATGAGTTGGCCAAAGAGTTTGATAGGTTGAGTCTCGGATTTCTGAACAACATGCGAGGAGTCACAATTGAGTTGGAACCTACCATGGAGCGAGAAATCAAAGAAGCACAGAGGAATGATGAGAAGATCAGTGAGATCCGGCGACTGATTCTAGACGGCAGAGGCAAAGATTTTCGGGAAGACGCAGAAGGTGTGATATGGTTCAAAGACCGCTTGTGTGTTCCCAATGTCCAGTCTATTCGAGAGTTGATTCTCAAGGAAGCTCATGAGACAGCTTATTCAATCCACCCTGGTAGTGAGAAGATGTATCAGGATCTGAAGAAGAAATTCTGGTGGTACGGAATGAAGAGGGAAATCGCAGAGTATGTGGCTATGTGTGATAGTTGTCGGCGAATCAAGGCAGAGCACCGGAGACTAGCTGGATTGTTGCAACCGTTGCAAATCCATCAGTGGAAATGGGATGAAATCAGTATGGACTTCATAGTCAGATTGCCTCGCACTCGAGCCGGCTACGATTCCATTTGGGTATTGGTGGACCGCTTGACCAAGTCAGCCCACTTCATACCAGTCAAGACCAACTACAGCAGCGCAGTATTGGCAGAATTGTACATGTCTCAAATCGTTTGTCTTCATGGTGTGCCAAAGAAGATAGTGTCTTACAGAGGAACGCAGTTCACCTCTCATTTCTGGCAGCAGTTGCATGAAGCCTTGGGCACACATCTGAATTTCAGTTTAGCCTATCATCCGCAGACAGATGGTCAGACCGAAAGGACCAATCAAATCCTTGAAGACATGTTGAGAGCCTGTGCGTTGCAAGATCAGTCCGGATGGGACAAGAGATTGCCTTATGCAGAGTTCTCCTACAACAACAGTTACCAGGCCAGCTTGAAGATGTCACCATTTCAGGCGCTTTATGGAAGGAGTTGTAGAACTCCATTGCAATGGGATCAGCCTGGAGAAAAGCAAGTGTTTGGGCCAGACATTCTGCTTGAAGCTGAAGAGAACATCAAGATGGTTCGAGAGAATCTGAAAATAGCGCAATCAAGACAGCGAAGCTATGTAGACACAAGAAGAAGAGAGCTGAGTTTCGAGGTTGGAGATTTTGTCTATCTGAAAGTGTCACCGATCAGAGGAGTCAGACGATTCGGAGTCAAAGGCAAGTTGGCACCCCGCTTCATCGGTCTGTATCAGATTCTTGCAAAGCGTGGAGAAGTGGCTTATCAGCTCAGTTTGCCAGAAGGCTTGTCCGCAGTGCATGATGTCTTTCATGTATCTCAGTTGAAGAAGTGTCTCCGTGTGCCAGAAGAGCAGTTGCCAGTGGAAGGTCTGGAGGTCTAGGAGGACTTCACCTACATAGAGAAACCAGCGCAAATCCTTGAGATGGCAGACAGAGTCACCCGAAGGAAGAATATCAGAATGTGCAAAGTCAGATGGAATCATCACTCTGAGGAAGAAGCAACCTGGGAGCGTGAAGATGATCTGATGGCTAAATACCTTGAGCTCTTTGCTAGCCAACCCTGAATCTCGAGGGCGAGATTCTTTTAAGGGGCATAGGTTTGTAACACCCTGAATTTGGGGGTAGAATTTTTTTTCTTCTTTTCTCTCACCAAATTCGGGCGTTACTCTCTTTTCTCTTCCCATTCCGCTCCTTCTTCCCAATTTCAAACCAGTATAGTGACAGGTGTCCGTGTCTTGTATGAACAAAACCTAAGTGTCATGGGTGTTGCATCATGCCGAAGCACATTTCTTTGTCTGAGGTTACGTGTTCGTCTCATTTCGTCTCGGTTTTCGGTTCGTGATTGGAGACTGTTTGATGGTCATGCGTGTCATGGGTTTCGATCCGCGAAGTGGTCCAGCCCGGTCCGGCCCGCGTGCCCCTGGCGCCCCTGCCCACCTCCATGCGCCCCTCCCCCAGATCCGTTTGGCTCATTCGAATTCTCCCGCGTAGCAACCTCTCTCTCCCATCTCTCTCTCCCTCCTGTGGTGCCCTAGGTTTTGGAGACGGTGATCGCCGGAGTTGGATCCCGAGGTGAGCTCCCCTCCCCTCCCTTATCCTCTCTCTCTCCCTCTCTCCCTCTCCCTCCTCTTCTCTGCCCTGCGCGTGCCCTCTCTTCTCTCCCCTGCGCGCGCGTCCCTGCGCGGCGATGCGCCCTGCTCCCCGTGGCGCGGCGGCCCGCCCCTCCCCTGCCCATGGTGGCGCGGCCCCGCCCCTCCCTTTCCCGCGCGGCGCGGCGGCCCCGCCCCTCTGAAAGGGAATTAGGCTTACACCTAGTCCCTAATTAATTTTGGTGGTTGAATTGCCCAACACAAATAATTGGACTAACTAGTTTGCTCTAGTGTATAAGTTATACAGGTGCCAAAGGTTCACACTTAGCCAATAAAAAAACCAAGTATTGGGTTCAACAAAAGAGCAAAGGGACAACCGAAGGCACCTCTGGTCTGGCGCACCGGACTGTCCGGTGTGCCACCGAACATGTCCGGGCACCAGAGGACTCCAGCGCAAACTCGTCGTCTTCGGGAAAATCCAGAGGCAACTCCACTGCGGGGCAACGGCTACTTCGCGCCAACGGTCACCTGCAACAGCCATTAATGCGCGCCAGAGCACGCAGAAGTCAGGCACGCGCGTAGTGGCGCACCGGACACTCTACAGTTCATGTCTGGTGTGCCACTGGACATCCAGGCGGGCCCAGCGTTAGAGCTTCAACGGTCGAAACCCTAACGGCCTGGTGGCGTGGCTGTCACACCGGACATGTCCGGTGTGCACCGGACTGTCCGGTGCACCATTCGACAGACAGCTTCCACCAAACGGCTAGTTTGGTGGTTGGGGCTATAAATACCCCCAACCACCCCACATTCAAGTCATCCAAGTTTTCCACTTCTCAACCACTTACAAGAGCTAGACATTCAATTCTAGACACACTCAAAGTGATCAAATCCTCTCCAACTCCACACAAGGCTTTAGTGATTAGCGAGAGAGATTTGCCGTGTTCTTTTGAGCTCTTGCGCTTGGATTGCTTCTTTTCTTTCTCACTTGTTCTTGTGATCAAAACTCATTTGTAACCAAGGCAAGAGACACCAATTGTGTGGTGGTCCTTGCGGGGAAGTTTTGTTCCTGGTTGTGATTTGAGAAGAGAAGCTCACTCGGTCCGAGGGACCGTTTGAGAGAGGGAAAGGGTTGAAAAAGACCCGGCCTTTGTGGCCTCCTCAACGGGGAGTAGGTTTGTGAGAACCGAACCTCGGTAAAACAAATCATCGTGTCCCACTCCGCATGTGCTGACGATTTGTTTTGCGCCCTCTCTTTCGGACTCGTGTTTATTTCTAACACTAACCCGTCTCGTAGTTGTGTTTATATTTGTAAATTTCAGTTTCGCCCTATTCACCCCCCCTCTAGGCGACTTTCAATTGGTATTAGAACCCGGTGCTTCATTAGAGCCTAACCGCTCGAAGTGATGTCGGGAGATCACACCAAGAGGGAGATGGAAACCGGCGACAAGCCCACTACGAGCCACGGGAGCACTTCATTGGAAGAGTCCCGCACCAAGAGGAAGGAGAAGAAGAAAAATTCCTCCAAACGGAAGGAGAAAAGATCTTCTTCTTCACACCACAAAGAGAAGAAGGAAAAATCCTCTTCCCACAAGCCGCATCGGAGTGGGGACAAGAAAAAGAGGATGAGGAAGGTGGTCTACTACGAGACCGATTCTTCATCGACATCCACCTCCGGCTCCGACGCGGCGTCCGTCACTTCTAAGCGCCAAGAGCGCAAGAAGTATAGTAAGATCCCCTTACGTTACCCTCGCGTTCCTAAACATACACCTTTGCTTTCCGTCCCATTAGGCAAAACACCAACGTTTGATGGTGAAGACTATGCTAGGTGGAGTGATTTAATGCGATTTCATCTAACCTCACTCCACAAAAGTATATGGGATGTTGTTGAGTTTGGTGTACAGGTACCATCCGTAGGGGATGAAGACTATGATACGGACGAAGTGGCCCAAATCGAGCACTTCAACTCCCAAGCCACAACCATACTCCTCGCCTCTCTAAGTAGAGAGGAATATAACAAGGTGCAAGGGTTGAAGAGTGCGAAGGAGATTTGGGACCTACTCAAGACCGCGCACGAGGGTGATGAACTCACCAAGATCACCAAGCGGGAAACGATCGAGGGGGAGCTCGGTCGTTTTCGTCTTCGCCAAGGGGAGGAGCCACAAGATATGTACAATCGGCTCAAAACCTTGGTGAACCAAGTGCGCAACCTCGGGAGCAAGAAGTGGGACGACCACGAGGTGGTTAAGGTTATTCTAAGATCTCTCATTTTCCTTAACCCCACTCAAGTTCAATTAATTCGTGGTAATCCTAGATACACACTAATGACTCCCGAGTAAGTAATCGGGAATTTTGTGAGCTTTGAGTATATGATCAAGGGCTCGAAGAAAATCAACGAGCTAGATGATCCCTCCACATCCGCGGCACAACCGGTCGCATTCAAGGCGACGGAGGAGAAGAAGGAGGAGTCTACACTGAGTAGACAACCAATTGACGCCTCCAAGCTCGACAATGAGGAGATGGCTTTAATCATCAAAAGCTTTCGCCAAATCCTCAAGCAACGGAAGGGGAAAGATTACAAATCCCGTTCCAAGAAGGTTTGCTACAAGTGTGGTAAGCCCGGTCACTTTATTGCTAAATGTCCATTATCAAGTGACAGTGACAGGGATAACGACAAGAAGGGCAAGAGGAGAGAAAAGAAGAGGTACCACAAGAAGAAGGGCGGTGATGCCCACGTGTGCCGCGAGTGGAACTCCGACGAGAGCTTCACCGACTCCTCCGACGACGATGAGGACGCCGCCAACATCGCCGTCACCAAGGGACTCCTCTTCCCCAACATCGGCCACAAGTGCCTCATGGCAAAGGACGGTAAAAAGAAGAAGGTTAAATCTAAATCCTCCACTAAATATGAGTCTTCTAGTGATGAAAAATGCTAGTGATGAGGAGGATAACTTGCGTACCCTTTTTGCCAACCTTAACATGGAACAAAAGGAAAAATTAAATGAATTAATTAGTGCTATTCATGAAAAGGATGACCTTTTGGATTCCCAAGAGGACTTCCTAATTAAGGAAAACAAGAAACATGTTAAGATTAAAAATGCTTATGCTCTAGAAATAGAAAAATGTCAAAAACTATCTAGTGAGCTAAGCACTTGCCATGACACTATTGCCAACCTTAGAAATGAAAATGCTAAATTAATTGCTAAGGTTGATTCAAATGTTTTCAATGTTTCAATTCCAAATCTTAGAAATGATAATGATGATTTGCTTGCTAAGATTGAGGAATTGAATGTATCTCTTGCTAGCCTTAGAGTAGAAAATGAAAATTTGATTGCAAAGGCTAAAGATTTAGATGTTTGCAATGTTACTATTTCCAACCTTAGAAGTGAGAATGATATATTACATGCTAAGGTTGTAGAATTAAAATCTTGCAAACCCTCTACATCTAACGTTGAGCATGTTTCTATTTGCACTAAATGTAGAGATGTTGATATTGATGCTATTCATGATCATATGGCTTTAATTAAACAACAAAATGATCATATAGCTATATTAGACGCTAAAATTGCCGAGCATAACTTAGAAAATGAAAAGTTTAAATTTGCTAGAAGTATGCTCTATAATGGGAGACGCCCGTGCATCAAGGATGGCATTGGCTTCCAAAGGGGAGACAATGTCAAACTTAATGTCCCTCCTAAAAATTTGTCTAACTTTGTTAAGGGCAAGGCTCCCATGCCTCAGGATAACGAGGGTTACATTTTGTACCCTGCCGGTTATCCCGAGAGCAAAATTAGGAGAATTCATTCTAGGAAGTCTCACTTTGGCCCTAACCATGCTTTTATGTATAAGGGTGAGACATCTAGCTCTAGGCAACCAACCCGTGCTAAGTTGCCTTGGAAGAGAACTCCTAATGCATCAAATGATCATAGCATTTCATTTAAAACTTTTGATGCATCTTATGTTTTGACTAACAAATCCGGCAAGGTAGTTGCCAAGTTTGTTGGGGGCAAACACAAGGGCTCCAAGACTTGTGTTTGGGTACCCAAAGTTCTTGTTTCTAATGCCAAAGGACCCAAAACCGTTTGGGTACCTAAAGTCAAGAACTAAACTTGTTTTGTAGGTTTATGCATCCGGGGGCTCAAGTTGGATCATCGATAGCGGGTGCACAAACCACATGACAGGGGAGAAGAAAATGTTCTCCTCCTACGAGAAAAATCAAGATCCCCAAAGAGCGATCACATTCGGGGATGGAAACCAAGGTTTGGTCAAAGGTTTAGGTAAAATAGCTATATCTCCTGACCATTCCATTTCCAATGTTTTTCTTGTAGATTCCTTAGATTACAATTTGCTTTCCGTTTCGCAATTATGTCAAATGGGCTACAACTGTCTATTTACTAATGTAGGTGTCACTGTCTTTAGAAGAAGTGATGATTCAATAGCGTTTAAGGGAGTGTTAGAGGGTCAGCTATACTTGGTAGATTTTGATAGAGCTGAACTCGACACTTGCTTAATTGCTAAGACTAACATGGGTTGGCTCTGGCACCGCCGACTAGCCCACGTTGGAATGAAGAATCTTCATAAGCTTCTAAAGGAGAGCACATTTTAGGACTAACAAATGTTCATTTTGAGAAAGACAGGATTTGTAGCGCATGCCAAGCCGGGAAGCAAGTTGGCACTCATCATCCACACAAGAACATCATGACAAGTGACAGGCCACTGGAGCTCCTACACATGGATTTATTCGGCACGATCGCTTACATAAGCATCGGCGGGAGTAAGTACTGTCTAGTTATTGTGGATGATTATTCTCGCTTCACTTGGGTGTTCTTTTTGCAGGAAAATCCCATACCCAAGATACCTTAAAGGGATTCTTGAGACGGGCTCAAAATGAGTTCGACTTAAGGATCAAGAAAATTAGAAGCGACAACGGGACGGAGTTCAAGAACTCTCAAATTGAAGGCTTCCTTGAGGAGGAGGGCATCAAGCATGAGTTCTCTTCTCCCTACACCCCACAACAAAATGGTGTAGTGGAGAGGAAGAATCGAACTCTATTGGACATGGCAAGAACCATGCTTGATGAGTACAAGACACCGGATCGGTTTTGGGCCGAGGCGGTCAACACCGCCTGCTACGCCATCAACCGGTTATATCTACATTGAATCCTCAAGAAGACACCCTATGAACTCCTAACCGGTAAAAAGCCCAATATTTCATATTTTAGAGTTTTTGGTAGCAAATGCTTTATTCTTGTTAAAAGAGGTAGAAAATCTAAATTTGCTCCTAAAACTGTAGAAGGCTTTTTACTAGGATATGATTCAAACACAAGGGCATATAGAGTCTTTAACAAGTCCTCAGGACTAGTTGGAGTTTCTTGTGACGTTGTGTTTGATGAGACTAATGGCTCTCAAGTAGAGCAAGTTGATCTTGATGAGTTAGGTGAAGAACAGGCTCCGTGCATCTCGCTAAGGAACATGTCCATTGGGGACGTGTGTCCTAAGGAATCCGAAGAGCCTCCACATACACAAGATCAACCTTCCTCCTCCACGCAAGCATCTCCACCAACTCAAATTGAGGATAAGGCTCAAGTTGATGAAGGAGAAGATCAAAGAGATGAGCTATCTCAAGATGATGGCAATGATCAAGGGGGAGATGCAAATGATCAAGACAAGGAGGATGAAGAACCAAGGCCGCCACACCCAAGAGTCCACCAAGCAATTCAACGAGATCACCCCGTCGACACCATCCTTGGAGATATTCATAAGGGGGTAACCACTCGATCTCGTGTTGCACATTTTTGTGAGCATTACTATTTTGTTTCCTCTATTGAGCCACACAAGGTAGAGGAAGAACTCCAAGATTCGGATTGGGTGATGGCGATGCAAGAAGAGCTCAACAACTTCACTAGGAATGAGGTATGGCATTTAGTTCCACGTCCTAACCAAAATGTTGTAGGAACCAAGTGGGTCTTCCGCAACAAGCAAGACGAGCATGGTGTGGTGACAAGGAACAAAGCTCAACTCGTGGCCAAGGGGTATTCACAAGTCGAAGGTTTGGATTTTGGTGAAACCTATGCACCCGTAGCTAGGCTTGAGTCCATTCGCATATTATTGGCCTATGCTACTTACCATGGCTTCAAGCTTTATCAAATGGACATGAAGAGTGCCTTCCTCAACAGACCAATCAAGGAAGAGGTCTATGTTGAGCAACCTCCCGGCTTTGAAGATAGTGAGTACCCTAACCATGTCTATAGGCTCTCTAAGGTGCTTTATGGGCTCAAGCAAGCCCCAAGAGCATGGTATGAATGCCTTAGAGATTTCCTTATTGCTAATGGCTTCAAAGTTGGCAAGGCCGATCCTACTTTATTCACTAAAACTCTTGACAATGATTTGTTTGTACGCCAAATTTATGTTGATGATATTATATTTGGGTCTACTAACGAATCTACATGTGAAGAATTTAGTAGGATCATGACACAAAAGTTCGAGATGTCTATGATGGGGGAGTTGAAGTATTTTCTAGGATTTCAAGTCAAGCAACTCCAAGAGGGCACCTTCATTAGCCAAACGAAGTACACTCAAGACATTTTAACCAAGTTTGGAATGAAGGATGCCAAGCCCATCAAGACACCCATGGGAACAAATGGGCATCTCGACCTCGACACGGGAGGTAAGTCCGTGGATCAAAAGGTATACCAGTCGATGATTGGTTCATTGCTTTATTTATGTGCATCTCGACCAAACATTATGCTTTCCATATGCATGTGTGCAAGATTCCAAGCCGACCCTAAGGAATCACACCTTACGGCCGTAAAACGAATCTTGAGATATTTGTCTTATACTCCTAAGTTTGGGCTTTGGTACCCTCGGGGATCCACATTTGATTTGATTGGTTATTCGGATGCCGATTGGGTGGGGTGTAAGATTAATAGAAAGAGCACATCGGGGACTTGCCAGTTCTTGGGAAGATCCTTGGTGTCTTGGGCTTCAAAGAAGCAAAATTCGGTCGCTCTTTCTACCGCCGAAGCCGAGTATATTGCCGCAGGCCATTGTTGCGCGCAATTGCTTTGGATGAGGCAAACCCTGCGGGACTATGGTTACAAATTAACCAAAGTTCCTCTTCTATGTGATAATGAGAGTGCAATCCGCATGGCGGATAATCCCGTTGAGCATAGCCGCACTAAACACATAGCCATTCGGTATCATTTTCTTAGGGATCACCAACAAAAGGGGGATATCGAGATTGCATACATTAATACTAAAGATCAATTAGCCGATATCTTTACCAAGCCACTAGATGAACAAACTTTTACCAAACTTAGGCATGAGCTCAATATTCTTGATTCGAGAAATTTCTTTTGCTAAACTTGCACACATAGCTCACAAGTATACCTTTGATCATATCTCTCTTATATATGCTATGACTAATGTGTTTTCAAGTATATTTCAAACCAAGTCATAGGTATATTGAAAGGGAATTGGAGTCTTCGGCGAAGACAAAGGCTTCCACTCCACTCTACTACTCATCCTTCACCGTCGCTCCGCATCACTCTCCATCTTTGGTATAAGCTTCACTCATATGTTTTATTTGCCAAAGGGGAGATAGTAGTTAGAAAAGGGCCTATATTTCATTCCAAGTATCCGTTTTTGGCGATTCATGCCAAAGGGGGAGAAAGTATTGGCCCAAAGCAAAAGGACCACGCCACCACCCTAATTTTTAACAATTAATGATTTTCAATTGGTAATTCAAATTGGTATCTCTTTGTGTTCTAAAGGGGGAGCAAGTAGTATTTTCAAAACTTGATATCTTAAAACCCTCTTGAACACTAAGAGGAGAATTGATTGAGGGGGAGTTTTGTTTTTAGTCAAAGGAAACAGCATTTGAAACAAGGGGAGAAAATTTTCAAATCTTATAAATGCTTCTCAAAATCTTATTCATTTACCTTTGACCATTTTGCAAAAGGACTTTAAAAAGGAATTTACAAAAAGAATTTGCAAAAACAAAACATGTGGTGCAAGCGTGGTCCAAAATGTTAATAATAAAGAAACAATCCATGCATATCTAGTAAGTAACATTTATTGGCTCAATTCCAAGCAACCTTTGCACTTACATTATGCAAACTAGTTCAATTGTGCACTTTTATATTTGCTTTGGTTTGTGTTGGCATCAATCACCAAAAAGGGTGAGATTGAAAGGGAATTAGGCTTACACCTAGTCCCTAATTAATTTTGGTGGTTGAATTGCCCAACACAAATAATTGGACTAACTAGTTTGCTCTAGTGTATAAGTTATACAGGTGCCAAAGGTTCACACTTAGCCAATAAAAAGACCAAGTATTGGGTTCAACAAAAGAGCAAAGGGACAACCGAAGGCACCTCTGGTCTGGCGCACCGGACTGTCCGGTGTGCCACCGGACATGTCCGGTGCACCAGAGGACTCCAGCGCAAACTCGTCGTCTTCGGGAAAATCCAGCGGCAACTCCACTATAATTCACCGGACTGTCCGGTGCTCCAAGGAAGAGCGGCCTCAGGAATGCACCAGCTTCGGGAAACTGCAACGGCTGCTCCGCTATAATTCACCGGACATGTCCGGTGTACACCGGACTGTCCGGTGTAACTGCGGGGCAACGGCTACTTCGCGCCAATGGTCACCTGCAACAGCCATTAATGCGCGCCAAAGCGCGCAGAAGTCAGGCACGCGCGTAGTCGCGCACCGGACACTCTACAGTTCATGTCCGGTGTGCCACCGGAAATCCAGGCGGGCCCAGCGTCAGAGCTCCAACGGTCGGAACCCTAACGGCCTGGTGGCGTGGCTGTCGCACCGGACATGTCCGGTGTGCACCGGACTGTCCGGTGCACCATTCGACATACAGCTTCCACCAAACGGCTAGTTTGGTGGTTGGGGCTATAAATACCCCCAACCACCCCACATTCAAGTCATCCAAGTTTTCCACTTCTCAACCACTTACAAGAGCTAGGCATTCAATTCTAGACACACTTAAAGTGATCAAATCCTCTCCAACTCCACACAAGGCTTTAGTGATTAGCAAGAGAGATTTGTCGTGTTCTTTTGAGCTCTTGCGCTTGGATTGCTTCTTTTCTTTCTCACTTGTTCTTGTGATCAAAACTCATTTGTAACCAAGGCAAGAGACACCAATTGTGTGGTGGTCCTTGCGGGGAAGTTTTGTTCCCGGTTGTGATTTGAGAAGAGAAGCTCACTCGGTCCGAGGGACCGTTTGAGAGAGGGAAAGGGTTGAAAAAGACCCGACCTTTGTGGCCTCCTCAACGGGGAGTAGGTTTGTGAGAACCGAACCTCGATAAAACAAATCATCGTGTCCCACTCCGCTTGTGCTCACGATTTGTTTTGCGCCCTCTCTTTCGGACTCGTGTTTATTTCTAACACTAACCCGTCTCGTAGTTGTGTTTATATTTGTAAATTTCAGTTTCGCCCTATTCACCCTCCCCCCTCTAGGCGACTTTCACCCTCCCTCCCCTCCCCAGCGCGGCGCGCCCCCGTCCCGCCCCCCTGCGCGGCGGCGCGGCGGCCCCGCCCCTCCCCTTCCCCACAGTGGTGCGGCCCCGTCCCTCCCCTTCCCCGCGGCGACGCCCGCCCCTCCCCTTCCCCCCCCCCCCCCCCCGCGGCGGCCCGGCCCTCGGCGCGGCGTTCGGCCCCCAGCGTGGCCTCCCCAGCCCCCAGCGCGGCCCCGGCCCCCGGTGCGCGGCCTCGGCCCCCTGCACGCGGCGTCCTGGTCCCGGCGTGACTCGCGTGGCCCCGTTTACCCCTCCCCCTAACGCGTTCCCGCGTGCGCAAAACCCACGCGCGCGGTGATTATGCTTGGTTTTTAGTAAATTTCAAACTCCGTTAGTTAGCGTGCTGCGTCGCGCGCTTCGTCGCGCGACGAATTTGTCTAATTTCATATTCTATTAATGTGCTGCGTCTCGCGCTTCGCCGCGCGACGATCCATTTTGATTTCAGGTTGTTTAAATGTGTGACGTCGCGCGTCCAGTCACACGACGTTTCGCTTTAAACTCAGCTCTGTTGACGTATGTCGTCGTGCACTTCGTCGCGCGATGCTTAACGTCTCTTTATAATTAATGCAAGTGTCTCGTTGTGCGCTCTGTCGCGCGACGAGTCGTTTACTTCTTAATTCAATCTAAATGTCGTGTCAAACGTCTCGACGTGCGACCACTCTCTTTCATCCATCTTCAATTGTTTATAATAATTAAATGTGGAACTTGATTTTACTTTATGCTAAAACGTAGTATCCACATTAATTCCCTTCCATTAAGCGAGTAGTTTAATTTATAATCATGTAACGTAATCGTTTCTCGACTGTCTTTTTTCTCTTTCTCTCTTAGCCTTAATTGCGAGCCTGCGTGGAATGTCTGTTTATTTACTGCATTCTATTGTAGGGTGTACTGTTCGTTTGTATTAAATGTGTGGATGTATGTATGCTTGCGCTCGCATAGAGAACGATCCGGTTGAAGAGCCCGAAGAACTCGCAGGAGAAGCCCCTAAGCAGCAGTCGGTTGGTGGAGGCAAGTGTCCCTTGACCTATCTCTGTCCTATACATACTTTAATTCACCTCCCGCATTACACATTTATACCTAAGGATTGACTAGCTTTTGTTATCCATGTCCTTGTTTACCTATTTGGGTTGGATTATTATTGCTTAGTCTTATGCTATTGCTCAACTCTAAATAATGAACATGATGAGAATTATCAATGATATGCTGTTTTCCCCTCCTTTATTATGATGTTATACTTGTGACCTTCAAGGGGGCTCGAGCAGTTTCTCGAGTGCCTCTCCGTAAGGACCTGTTCGTTGGATGACCTCCCGGGAAAACAGTGCAACCATAAGGGTGGAGTGGGATGCCCTTAGCTGAGTAATTAGAGGAACCGGGGTGTAGTTCGCTTAGCCGTTGTGCCGTTAATGGGGCTCGGTGTATGCGGCTCGCTCTGCCAAGGTTGATTTGTCCCTTAGGGAGGAGTGAGGTACATTTAGGAAACCTAACGGGCGGCTACAGCCTGGGGAATCTTTCTAAAGGCTACGTAGTGATACCCTGTTGGGTCACCTTGGTAGTGATCAATGAAGAGTCATGATCTCCGGGCAGAAAGGGAAATCACGACTTGTGGGTAAAGTGCACAACCTCTACAGAGTGTTTGAAAACTGATATATTAGCCGTGCTCGCGGTTATGGCCAAGGGAGCTCCAGTGATTAGTGGTACTTGATCAGAGATGTTTGGATTTGCAGGTGGCAATGAAATTGATGGTTCTTGGTTTTGACTCTGGTAATGGTAAGTGGTATTCTTTCCGTTTGGAAAGAGTACGTTTGGGTTAATAACGTGGGTTAATCCTAAAACTTGGCTTTCTCTACTAGTAATAATAATCTGACCAACTAAAAGCAACAGCTTGACTTACCCCCACATAAAGCTAGTCCACTACAGCCAAACAGGATACTTGCTGAGTATGTTGATGTGTACTCACCCTTGCTCTACACACCAAACCCCCCCCCAGGTTGTCCGCATTGCAACCACTGTTCAGGACAAAATGAAGCTGTGGAAGGAGACTTCCAGGAGTTCCAAGACTACGACGAGTTCTAGGTGTGGGTTAGCGGCAACCCCCAGTCGGCTGCCTGTGAAGGCCGCGTTTATCTACGTTTCGTTTTCACACTTTGATTATTGTAAAGACTATGTGGATGTCTCAGACATATGATGTAATCGACTATTGTTTCCTTTTTAATACTATTTGAGCACTGTGTGATGATGTCCATGTTATGTAACTGTTGTGTACGTGAATTGCTGATCCTGGCACGTACATGGTTCGCATTCGGTTTGCCTTCTAAAACCGGGTGTGACAGGCAACCTATAACATAGGTTAGGTCGTGGATTCACGGACGAGTTGTTCTAAGACACCCGTTTAGTTTTAAAATCTATTTATAAGAATATGGTTTAGTTAATACTTGTAACATAGGTTAGACCATATTAGATTAGGTAGGGTCTAGGTCAGATTGGATAACACTATATTAGACTAGTTTAAGTTAGATAAACATACTAGGGTAGAATAAATATTATTAGGATATGTTAGAATCTTTTGAGATATGGTGAATTATATAGTGTAGGTAGGTCAGAATCTCTGTCAGGTTAACACAGAGGTAGTCGCATATGGTTAGGTAGTTGTATGTGGTCCAGTTAATCTAGGGCACCAGTTTAGGTTAAAGCATGCTTACAGAAGTAGGGTTCAATCTATTTTCCTAGCATTATCTATCATGTTTGCCCATTAGGTTAGATCTGACCAGATTAGATGGGATCAGAATTAAATTGGTGTAATCAGATTAGACTAGATAAGATCTACTTATTTTATTTTGGAATAGATCGTGTTTGTTACACTGTTATGAGATAAGCAAAGTGGTGGGGATATGTATGCTCATTAGGACAAGATGAGTTTCTAAGAATAAGATAGAAATTTTTTTGAGGTTAGTTGGATCTATTAGGGTAAGATAAAATCTTTTTTAAAATAAGATGGATCTATTTAGATAAGAGAGAATCTTCCAAGATAAATGGATCTATTTGATATGTTCTAGTGGGGTACTTTTAATTGGTCTAGTTTATCTTATAAACAATCTAAGAGGATAAGCTATATATTTTTTTAACACAAGATTAACCTATTAGGGTAAGATAGATTTCTTTAAGTCAAGAGGGGTCCATTAAAGTAAGAGAGAGTCTTTTGAGATCAGAGGGATCTATATAAAATAGATACACTTTAATGGAATATAATCTAAGTTGTTTAGTTATCTCATGAATTTTATTTATTTATATTTATGCCTATATGTATATGCAGATGTAAATGTGGACACTATTCTACAACTATTCACATTCAATTAAAAATCTAGATCAGACAAATATTATAAGAACAAACACTCAAGCGTATAGATAACTATAAAATAGTTTTGTTTTTTCCTAAGAGTAGGTCTCCTATTCCTAACGTCACTTTAGGCACGGGATTTCAAAGTGTGAAATCCACATTTGTCTTTAGAAAGAAAAGGTAAGAATAATCAGAGTAAAGCGAAAATAGATGAGAAAAGATTAAGATAAGTTTAGAAAGAATCAGAGTAGCAGAGGTAAGTAGATAATGGTTGTCCAGTTCTATCTAGGTTTCGTCCTACAGTCAACATCCCTCTAATACCACTTCTGCCACACCCGGTTTTAAGGGATAAAGCCGGGTGCGTCTCATACATGCGCCAAAGAAGACAACATATATAATAACAGAGTGTATAGAGATAAATGCCACAATATAATCAGAATACTTATTACATAGCAGAAGTCTTACAAAATAAAAGATAAATATAAAAGGATCTAAAATCCATCCTTGGCGCCAGAAAGTCAACTGGGAGACGACGACCTAGACCTCTCACGAATACAACACAATATCCTCCATGCGCCTCATCCTGTGGTACCTATCCTTGACCTATGGGGGGTGTGAGACAACAAGGGTGAGCTCACACATGCTCATCGCTCAACAAGTTGTGGGGAATAATGTGGCATGAACTCACCAAAGGTGGGAGATCATGTAAAGTGTAAGGCTTACCAAAGAGAATGGTTAAAGCTGAGCATTGCTTTTAAAGTTGGTCAAAATTTTATTAGCAATTACTAGATGTAAGTAAATACCAAACCATAATAACAATAATAGAACAAAATTAATAATAAACCCATGCAAATGCAAATGACAAATTGAATTTAAGTTCCATAAATTAATCATGCGAGAGTCCTGAGCTACTCATGACCGTGAGCTCGGCTAGTATACCAGTTTTACACTCTGCAGAGGTTGTACCCTTTACCCACAAGTCGTGTTTCCCATGTCGCTAGGGTTTACAAGGCCCTTAGACACTACCGAGGTGAATGGCTAGGGATCCACTATGTGGCCTTTACAAAGTTCCACTAGCTTCCGAAAACCCACTACACTTTATGGGAAGAGCACTTACAAGAATCCCTCGTCTGACCGCCATCGCAGTAAAACCAACCCGAGAACCTCCTTGCATGCAACTCCCCTACTGCCCTTGCCCCTTTCGGGTAAGGTAGTCTTCCACTAGCTTTCCTAATTAGTTAGCCAAGGGGTCCCATTCCTCCCTTGTGGTGGCACGTGTTTCTCAAGTTAAGCTCCATGTTCCAATTAACATAATATAATGATCTTGACATGAACATAAATAAAATAATAGAATAATTGGAACATAGATATAATGAAATATTAATCCCAAAACCATATAGAGCAATAGTAAAACTACCCAAATGATTCAAGGGTAAAACAAGTGAAAGCACCTAGAGGGGTGAATAGGTGATCCTGTAAAATCAAACGCTAAATAGCCAAAAACTTGATTATTAAGGTGTTAGTGAAATCAAGTGGCTATGGAACACGCTCGTGCGAACAAAGCAATCACAAGAAGCAACACATGAGGCACACAATTTTTATCCCGTGGTTCAACCAAGTAACACTTGCCTACCTCCACGTTGTGGGTCCCAGGGGACGAGGGTTGCACTCAACCCCTTTCAAGTGATCCAATGATCAACTTGAATACCACGGTGTTTTATCTTAGAGTACTCTTCCCGTTTGCGAGGAATCTCCACAAGTTGGAGCCTCTCGCCCTTACAAAGTTATGATCACAAAGAAATCACAAGAGTAAGGTTGGGAGAGCAACACACACAAGACTTAAATCCGCAGCACAACCAAGCACACAAGCCAAGACTTGAGCTCAAAACACAGCAGAGGGAGTTCGCAACTCAAACGGAGCTCAAATCACTAACACAGTGAATCAAATGCGTGGAGACAGAGTCTAGGAGTCTTAGAATGTATCTTGAGAGCTTAGTGTTCTACTCCATGCGCCTAGGGGTCCCTTTTATAGCCCCAAGGCAGCTAGGAGCCGTTGGAGATCAATTTGGAAGACCATTCTTGCCTTCTGTCGAGTAGTGCACCGGACAGTCCGGTGCACCACCGGACAGCCACTGTTCATGTCCGGTGCGTGATCCTTCCATATCGGGCGCAGTCGACCGTTGCTCCTCTAGGCTAGATGGCGCACTGAACACTGTCTGGTGCTCACCGGACAGTCCGGTGCACCCAGCCGACCATTGGAGCAAGCCACGTGTCGCGTGTTGATCGCACGGACGTCCATTGGCCACTGGCGCCGTTGGCTCACCGTACAGTCCGGTGAATTATAGCCACGTCGTCTTTTCCTTTTCCCGAGAGCGACGAGTTCGTCGTGGAAGACTCACCGAACAGTCCGGTGCACCACCGGACAGTCCGGTGAATTATAGTTGTACCACTCCGTCGATTCCCAAGAGCAGCCGGTTCACCGTCGGCCAGCCTGGGGCACCGAACAGTCCAGTGTGCCAGGCCCGAGCAGGTGTTGGCTGTGCACAGCCAACCTTTTTCCAATTTGAATCTTCTTGTCTTGGCACTATTTCTAGCACTTAGATAAATATGTTAGTACTCACAAAACAATTCACTAAATCTAGAACATACCTTGTCTTTGATTTGTACTTCTTGCTCATTTAGCACATAAGAGTTCAAAGCATTTGTGTTGGACATCTAATCAGCAAAACAATTATAGAAATGGTCCAGGGGCACATTTCCCTTTCAATCTCCCCCTTTTTGGTGATTTATGCCAACACATCAAAAAGCAACAAAAAGAAGTGCAACATCAATGCAAATGAAGACCAAATTTTCTTTTCTTAGGATTTGGCATATTTGGATCATTCTTTGCCACCACTTGGTTTGTTTTTGCAAATCAAATTCTTTTTCCTATCTCTAAGTCCAACACGCTTGTTTGGGCACAAAGAGAGATATTCCATGAGTAGAAATGATCAAGTGCCAAAAAAACTCCCCCTTTGTCCCATAATCAAAATTCTCCCTCACAAGAGACCAAATTTTGCAATAAGAGTATTTTGGACAAATCAAAAATTCTAACTCTATTATTTTCAAAATTCACAAGTGGTTGGCTGATCCATTTGCTTTGGCCTTAATTTCTCCCCCTTTGGCATTAAGCACCAAAACGGGATCATTTTTTGGCCCTTTTTAACCCCATTGCCTCACCAAAAATGTTAATTAAGAGCAAAAGGCAATGAGAGCACACGTATGAACTTCGAATTAAATACACTAATACCAGAGTGCAGTGGAAGTCTTTGTGTCATCCAAGTTCATTTTCCCTTTCAATGTACCTTCGAGACTACATCAAGTATACTCAAACAAACAAATTAGTCTCAAAGGGGTCAAGTTGTAGCACATCTCCCCCTAAACATATGCACATCTGCATACGGACTTGGGAGGTCCAGGGAGGACTTGTACAACTTGAGCACCATAAACAAACAATAACTGACTTAAATGCATAAAGTAACATGATCAAAGGCATAGAACATATGTATGCTATAGATGAATCCAAGTTACGCGAATCTAAGACATTTATCTCACTACACAACCTGCAAAACATTTTCTCATCTAAAGGCTTGGTGAAGATATTGGCTAGCTGGTTCTCGGTGCTAATGTGATACACATCGATATCTCCCTTTTGCTGGTGGTCTCTCAGGAAGTGATGTCGGATGTTTATGTGCTTAGTGTGGCTGTGTTCAACAGGATTATCCGCTAAGCGGATTGCACTCTCATTGTCACATAGGAGTGGGACTTTGCTCAGATTGTAGCCAAAGTCCCAGAGGGTTTGCCTCATCCAAAGTAGTTGCGCGCAACATTGTCCTGTGGCAACGTACTCGGCCTCAGCGGTGGATAGGGCAACAGATGTTTGTTTCTTGGAACTCCATGACACCAGGGACCTTCCTAGAAATTGGCATGTCCCTGATGTACTCTTCCTATCAACCTTGCACCCGACATAATCGGAGTCTCAGTATCCAATCAAGTCAAAGGTAGACCCCTTTGGATACCAGATCCCGAAGCAAGGCGTAGAAACTAAATACCTAAGAGTTTGCTTAACGGCCACAAGGTGACATTCCTTAGGGTCGGATTGAAATCTAGCACACATGCATACACTAAGCATAATGTTCGATCAACTAGCACAAAGATAAAGTAATGAACCTATCATTGACCGGTATGCCTTTTGATCAACGGACTTACCTCCTTTGTTGAGGTCAATATGCCCGTCAGTTCCCATCGGTGTCTTCGCGGGCTTGGCGTCCTTCATCCCAAACCTCTTGAGAAGATCCTGAGTGTACTTTGTTTGGGAGATGAAAGTGTCATCCTTGAGTTGCCTCACTTGGAATCCAAGGAAGTAGGTCAACTCGCCCATCATCGACATCTCAAACTTTTGCAACAGCAACCTGCTAAACTCCTCACAAGACTCTTGATTAGTAGAACCAAATATTATGTCATCGACATAAATTTGGCAAACAAAAAGATCACCGTTGCAAGTCTTTGTAAAAAGAGTGGGATCGGCTTTCCCAACCTTGAAAGCATTGGAAATAAGGAAATCTCTAAGGCATTCATACCATGCTCTTGGGGCTTGCTTAAGTCCATAGAGCGCCTTAGAGAGCTTATACATGGTTGGGATACCTGTCATCCTCAAAGACAGGGGGTTGTTCTACATAAACCTCCTCCTTGATTGGCTCGTTGAGGAAAGCGCTCTTCACATCCATTTGGAACAGCCTAAAAGAGTGGTGAGCAGCATAGGCTAATAATATCTGAATTGACTCTAGCCTAGCAACAGGAGCACAAGTCTCCTCAATGTCCAAACCCGCGACTTGGGCATAACCTTTTGCCACAAGTCGGGCCTTGTTTCTTGTCACCACCCCGTGCTTGTCTTGCTTGTTGCGGAACACCCACTTGGTTCCAACAACATTTTGCTTCAGACGTGGCACCAGGCTCCAAACTTCATTTCTCTTGAAGTTGTTGAGCTCTTCCTGCATGGCCAACACCCAGTCTGGATCCTGCAAGGCTTCTTCTACCCTGAAAGACTCAATAGAAGAAACAAATGAGTAATGCTCATAGAAATTAGCTAGACATGAGCGAGTGGTTACTCGCTTGCTGATATCACCTAGAATTTGATCCACTAGATGATTTCTTTGGATTGTTGACCGAAGTTGTGTTGGAGGAACTTGTGAAGCTTCTTCCTCCTGATCTTGTTCTTCATGTGCTCCCCCTTGATCCAGCCCTTCATCTTGAGGTACCTGTTCCTCATCTTGAGTTGGGGGATGCACCAATGTAGATGAAGAATGTTGATCTTGCTCTTGTTGTTCCTGCGGTCGCACATCACCTATTGCCATTGTTCGCATTGCCACCGTCGGAACCTCATCCTCATCTACATCATCAAGATAAACTTGCTCTCTAGGAGAGCCACTAGTTTCATCAAATACGACATCGCTAGAGACTTCAACTAATCCTGATGAGTTGTTGAGGACCCTATACGCCTTCGTATTTGAGTCATAACCAAGTAAAAACCCTTCTACAGCTTTGGGAGCAAACTTTGAATGCCTACCTTTCTTCACCAAGGTGTAACATTTGCTCCCAAATACACGAAAATAGGAAATATTGGGTTTGTTACCGGTTAGGAGTTCGTATGATGTCTTCTTGAGGAGGTGATGCAGATAGAGCCGGTTTATGGCATGGCAAGCTGTATTCACAGCTTCCGACCAAAACCGCTCAGGCATCCTCTCCATGTCAATTAGTGTCCTATTCTTCCTTTCTACCACACCATTTTGTTGTGGTGTGTAGGGAGCGGAGAACTCGTGCTTGATGCCTTCCTCCTCAAGATATTCTTTGACTTGAAGGTTCTTGAACTCAGATCCATTATCGCTCCTTATCTTTTTCACCTTTAGCTCAAATTCATTTTGAACTCTCCTTAAGAAGCGCTTTAGAGTTCCTTGAGTTTCAGTTTTATCCTACAAAAAGAAAACCCAAGTGAAGCGGGAAAAATCATCTACAACAACAAGACCATACTTACTTCCCCCGATGCTGAGATAAGCAACGGGCCCAAAGAGATCCATATGTAGGAGTTCCAGTGGTCTTGACGTTGTCATCACATTCTTGCTTTGATGAGTACTTCCCACCCGCTTCCCTACTTGGCATGCTGCACAAGGTCTGTCTTTCTCAAAACAGACATCGGTTAGTCCTAACACATGTTCTCCCTTTAGAAGCTTATGAAGATTCTTCATTCCAACATGTGCTAGACGGTGGTGCCAAAGCCAGCCCATATTAGTCTTAACGATTAAGCATGCATCTAGATCAGCATTCTCTTTTGAGAAATCAACTAAGTAGAGCTTGTCGTCTAGTACACCCTTAAAAGTTAATGAACCATCACCTCTTCTAAAGACAGATACATCAATATTTGTAAATAAGCAATTATAACCCATATGATATAATTGGCTTACAGTCAATAAATTGTACCCGAACGATGAAACACATTTGAAATTGAATGCTCAGTTGTGATGGCTATTTTGCCTAAGCCCTTAACCTTGCATTGGTTCCCATCTCCAAAGATGATAGTGTCTTGGGAATCCCTGTTCTTGACATAGCAGGTAAACATTTTCTTCTCCCCTGTCATGTGGTTTGTGCATCCGCTATCAATAATCTAGCTTGAGCCCCCGGATGCATAAACCTGCAAGGTAATTAAGCTTGGGTTTTAGGTACCCAACTCTTGTTGGGTCCTACAAGGTTAGTCACTACAGACTTTGGAACCCAGATGCAAGTTTTGTCTCTCTTGCGCTTAGGTCCCAAACTTCTAGCAACTACTTTATCATTTTTGCATGTAAGAATAAATGAAGCATCACATGTTTGATAAAGCATAATTGGTCCAGTTGATGCTCTCCTAGGCGCATGAGAAGCAGCATGATGGCGCCTAGGCATATTTCTACCATGAGCATATGAAGAGCTAGATGCAAATATGGCATGAGAACTAAATGCAGCATCATGACATACATGAGAAACAACATGATTATAACACCTATCATGATGAGCAATACTAGTAATTCTTTTGTCATAAAGATAGGCAGGGTTCTTTTTAGAGGTACTAGCCATGGGAGCCTTCCCTTTCTCTTTGTTGAGATTGGAAGACCTTTGGCTTGTTAAGTTCTTGGTTCCCTTTTGGAAACCAAGTCTATCCTTAATAGAGGTATGTCTACCAATGGTGTAGGCATCTCTAGCAAATTTTAATTTCTCATAATTATCCTTGCAAGTCTTAGACTGTCTCCAGCAACGTCCTCTATATACATCCTCTATATCCGTCATTTACAGTCTTCTCTAAAAGATTCTATCCCCTATATCTATTTCCTCTCCAACAACGTTCTCTAAATCACGTCCCCTATATGTAAATACCTATATTAAAAACATTTTTATTTTTTATTTTTTGTACATACGTGTTTGTCATACTCTCAAATGTATTGTACATATTTTAGTTTTACTAAACCAGTTGTTTAAAGTATTCAAATAGATAGAGAACCATTTAGAGAAACTCTATATATAGAGGATCCAGCAGCGTCCTCTAAATTGAGAGGACTGTTTAGAGGACACTGTTGGAGGGGGTAGAGAACGTTCTCATCCTCTAAATTTAGGGTACAGGACCCTTTAGAGCTCCTTGTTGGAGCTAGTCTTAAGTTGAGCATTAAGACTTGCAACATCATTGTTCAAATTGAGAATGGTAGAGACATGTTCATTGCAAGCATCAATATCAAAATCTTTACACCTATTGCAGATAACAACATGCTCTACACATGAACTAGCCATATTAAATTTTTCTAGCTTAGTATTTAAATCATCATTCAAATTTTTGAGACTAGAAATAGAATCATGATAGGTAGACAGCTCAGAAGACAATATTTTATTTTTATTAATTTCTAGAGCAAGAGATTTTCAAACATTAATAAATTTATCATGTTCATCATACAGAATATCTTCTTGATTTTCTAGCAACCTATCTTTTTCATTAAGAGCATCAATCAATTCATTTATTTTATCTACCTTAGATCTATCTAGTCCCTTAAAATAGATCACTATAGTCTATTTCATTGTCAGAAGATTCCTCATCACTAGAAGAAGTGTACTTAGGTGTATCTCGTATATGTACCTTCTTCTCCTTAGCTATGAAGCACGTGTGTCATTCATTGGGGAAGAGGGAGGACTTGTTGAAGGCCGAGGCAGCTAGTCCTTCATCATCGGAGTCAGATGAAAAACAGTCGGAGTCCCATTCTTTTCCAATGTGCGCCTCGCCCTTCGCCTTCCTGTAGTTCTTCTTCCTTTCTTTCTTCCCTTTCTTGTCTTGTGCCTGGTCATTGTCATTATCAGGATATTGTGCTATGAAATGACCAGACTTACCGCACTTGAAGTAGGAGCGCTTTCCCCCCGATTTGTTCTTATTGGGATACCCCTTGCGTCCCTTCAAGGCAGTCTTGAAGCGCTTGATTGTAAGCGCCATTTCGTCCTTGTTGAGTCCGGCAGCCTCCAATTGTGCTACCTTGCTAGGTAGCGCCTCCTTACTGCTGGTTGCTTTGAGAGCAACGGGTTGCGGCTCGTAGAGAGGAAGCGGTCCGTTTAAAGCATCATCCACATACCTCGCTTCCTTCACCATCATGCGCCCGCTCACGAATTTTCCAAGAATTTCCTCAGGCGTCATCTTGGTGTACCTAGGGTTCTCACGAATAAGATTTAAAAGATGAGGATCAATAACGGTAAATGACCTTAGCATGAGTCAGTCGACGTCATGATCTGTCCATCTTGTACTCCCATAGCTTCGAATCTTGTTGACAAGGGTCTTAAGCCTGTTGTAAGTTTGAGTTGGCTCCTCTCCCCTTATCATGGCGAACCTCCCTAGCTCGCGTTCCACCAGTTCCATCTTGGTAATCATGGTGGCATCATTACCCTCGTGAGAGATTTTGAGGGTGTCCCATATTTGCTTGGCATTGTCCAAGCTACTTACTTTGTCATATTCATCCCTGCATAGAGATTCTAGCAAAACAGTAGTAGCTTGTGCATTTTTATGTATTTGCTCATTGATAAATACATGATTGTCAGTTCTATCGAAAATGTTGGGGACTTGTTCTCAAATGCTAAGAGTTAAGAACAAGGCAACATGAAAAGTGTTAAATGTTAAAGTCCTTCGTCCTTTGAGACATTATCTCCCTTCGGATATAATGAATTCCGAACGAAGGTTGTGAAGGAAAAAACCTTCGTAAGCACAATAAATGATGAGGAAGAATTCATATACGAAATACGAAAATAATATAAACATTATCATCAACTTATTTTTATTTGCATCACCATATATACAGTAACAAATTATATATGTACCTTCGGTTTGACGGAAAGTAATGGTACAAGCGTGATGCAAAAAGTGAATGCCAAGTCAACGTGAACAGTATAGGAGTATTGTTCATCTATTTATAGGCACGGGACGCAGCCCATGTAAAATTACATTGATGCCCTTTACATTTGACAATAACTTTATAATAATCCTTCGAGGTTTAACTTGACTTTTCATCTTTAAGTCGGTTCCTCTTTTCCTGCCGTCATGCCGAAGCTCTTCTACACGTAGCTTCGTGATCGTCTTAACCTTCGTTGTGATTGCTTTCCGCCCCGGTTAAGCTTCGTCATGACCATACTCTTATATATCCGTAACCTGATTCCGAAGACACCTGTTCACATTGTCAAATCATGTTTTTTTAGGACCTTCGGAAGCCGAAGGCCCCCAACAGTAGCCCCTCGCAATATTAATTTACTGGAATGATAAATTCATATTGCGACATGGACGAAGGCTTTAAGCCGAAGGTCCGAAAAAAACACCTTCCCGTTGCTAGGATAGCAACAGTCTTTGACAAGCGGGACCCTCCAGTTTTCAACGTACCGGGTGTATAAATAAGAGCTCCCCACGAGTTATTTGGCACACTCTCTTGCCAACTGCTCTTGCTCCCCCAACTTTTAGCCTGTGCGCAACAACACTTGCTTGGTTTTTTAGATTTTTAAGCTTCGGTTTCGAGTGTAGTTTGTCAGCATTTGCGAAGATGTCTGAGGATAAGAAAGTTGTTGATGCTTCGAAGCTAAGCCTTTCTGAGGAAATGCACTTGGGTTTTCTTGAATCAATGTCGAAGACCAATACGGAGAAAATTGTCAAGGAGACTTTGGAGGGTCTATCTGAAGATACTGGCGATAGTGATAGTTATGATGTGGATAGTGGTGGGGAGGATTCCGAAGATCGCCCGTGGCGGCCCAGTCACTCAAATTTCGGAAAATCAACTATAAAGCAGAGTCACCTTGAAAATATGAGGGGGAGATATTTCCGAGATATATCCATTGTAAGGGTAGATGACGGAGAGAAAACTATGCCGACTCCTGAAGATAATGAAGTCGTGATCTTCCGAAGCTTTTTAAAAGCTGGGCTACGATTCCCTCTAAGCAGATTTGTGGTAGAAGTTCTGAAAATATATCAAGT
The DNA here is from genome assembly GCA_029449295.1 of Zea luxurians. Taxonomy (NCBI): domain Eukaryota; kingdom Viridiplantae; phylum Streptophyta; class Magnoliopsida; order Poales; family Poaceae; genus Zea; species Zea luxurians. Next base: position 33,040,022 of record JAOPSE010000017.1, on the reverse strand, counting down.
TTACCTTCAACAACTTACTCCTGAAGCAATGATAAGGCTGAGAGTCTTCGTCTGGGCCGTGAAGAGCCAGGGCCTAGAGCCAAGTGCAAAAAGCTTTTGCAATATACACGAGTTAGTGTACGAGATGAAGCCCTAGGGTAAGGAGCAATATCATAATAATTTTGGCTGCTATAGCTTCGGCGCCCGCTCTGGGTCAAGTTGTCCTGTGCCAACTTTTCGGAAGAGATGGCCCGAGGAATGGATGAAGGAATGGTTCTATATGAAGAACGATTTGAAGGTTCGAGAAGATATTAAAGATATCATCATGCGCCCTATCTGGCAGCGCTTCGGACTCCGGAAACCAAAGGTACAAATGGACGAAGCAGCTGAAGAATGCCAGAGAGCCTTCGGCGTAGTCTGCTCTTTTATTGGTACCAGGGATTTAATGCAAGAGCACATTGCCTTCAGAGTGTGGCCACTTGCAGATAACTGGGAAATGCCGAAGGAGACCGTTAAAGCAACTGACGAGGGTGGGCTAATCAGGCTGAAATATACATTCAAGTATGGAGATAAGTTCGTTGAACCAGATGATGATTGGCTAAAAAGCATTGAGAATGTAAGTGATGAATTGCTCGGGGCATACTCAAAGGCCGAAAATACTGCATTATCAGTGGCCTTCGGAGGCCGAAAGAAGAAGAGACTTAACCGAGTATTCGATGCAATTGGGTTTGTCTACCCCGACTACCATTACCCAGTGCGAGGCCAAAAAAGAAAGAATGCTTCTCCTGCAAAGGAAATTGCTTCAGCTGCTCCTAGCGAGCCAGCGCCGAAGAGAAAAAAGGTAAAGGTTCTCACACATCGGCCACGTTATATTGAACCGGCCACAGTGCCTGAGTTTATTGGTGAGACCTCTTCAGCCACCGAAGCTAGAGAACCATCTCTAGTGCCAAAAATCGAAGAAATGGCCGAAGTACTAGCAACAGAGAAAACAGAAGAACCGAGGACTGCGGAAACAAAAACATTAGAAATTTTAAGTCCTTCAACAACAATTGAGGCAACAAAAAGCCAAAAAGGTCCAGCAGCGACCCCAAAAAGAAAAAGGATGGTTAATGTGCTGGATGTTTTGGAGACAATTAAATCTTCAAGTATAACTCCAAAGAAAACTGTTGAAACTTCTGAAGTGTCTACTGAAGCCTTTGTTGCCGAAGCTTCGAAACAACAATTTGAAACTGAAGCTGGGCCTTCAGAGCCCACCAAGGTAAAACCTTTGGAAGCTGAAGAAACAAAATTGACACAGGCAACTTTGGAAACCGAAAAAACAAAAATGACAGAGCCGATTTTGGTTGAAGAAATTGACACTGCCGCTCCCGAAGCATCTTCCAAAATACGTGATTATATTGTGCGACATGCTTTGGGGAAGGAACTAACTGAAGAAGAAATTTTTGAAGCCAATCACTATGCCCGAGAACTGAAGTATCCGAGGGGGGCCATAGTGTTCAATGGGACAAACGAAGATGATTTCCTATACTGTCTCCCAGACAATAAAGAATTATTCGTGTGCCGGGAGATGCTAGAAGCATGGGGTTCCCGAAACTCGAAGTTGGCCTCTGCGCCATGACGAAGGACGATCTTGCGGATAGCCTGGCATACAATAGTCTGAAGGTACAAAAAAATTGTGAATTTTGAAGTTTATGAATTTTGAATTAGTCTTTTATTCTTATGTTAACTCATTCATTCTTTTGAATAGGGCTTAATACTTAGCAATGCCTTAAGGGCTCAGAAGAATGCCGAAGATGAGAGCTGCACCATTGCTTTTAACAACCTTCGAACAGAGGTTATCAGGCTAAGAAACAAAGCCTTGGAGAAGGACAAAATTCTGCTTACGTTGGTGGAAAAAATGAAGGAAGGCGAAGCTAACTCTAAAACTCAAGCCGAAGCTCAGAAGCGCGAAATCGAAGATCTTCGGAAACAACTAGCTCGAGCTAAAGAAGAACGCATTCTTGAAGAAACAAAACGAGAATTAAGTGATCAATGGGCAAATCATTTGGAAGTAAATGTCGAAGAGCTTCGTGCTTCGAAGAAAAGGTTTTATGATAAATCCATAGAGTGTGTTAAAAAGATAAAATCCAGCTTTGCCAGTGTCGGTGCATTTTCTATTGAAGAAAATTTCACAAGAGAGAATCCAGAAGGCCCGATTGAATGGATCAGTCGTGAAACTGAGGCCTTCGAGGAAATCTTGAATAGTCGCGGGGACATTTGTGCTTTTTAGGCGCCAGAGGAATTGTTACTACTTTGGAAAAGAAAGGATGCGAACATGTGAAATCTTTAGCACAATCTGGAACTGCTTTATCCTCTGAAGATATCAAAGACCCTTCAGCCGAAGCAAGCCAGGTCGGTGGAAAATTTTTCACAGACATTTGGGACAATGGCGGCCGAGAAATGGCTCAAGAAATTATTCAGAGAAGCGAAAAAGGTATCCATGATACTAGAAAGGTAGCGGAGGCTGCTGAAGAAGGCACAGGGCAAATAGGTATTAGTTAGTGGTCTTTATTCTGTTGTCATTTTGATTTTAAACTTTGCTCGTGATTCTGTAATAGTAATATAGTCGTATCCTTTCCTCCCTCAGAATCTGTTGGGGCAGCTCCAGACCCCCCCCCGAAGGGGGACGACGAAATTAGACGAATGGCCGAAGCCATTATGGACAAAGTTGTCAATCAGCTATTAAACGAAGCTGCAGAAGTAGTTCTTAAGGAAGATTAAATGTTAATGTAAAAAACAGTTGGAGCATGACATGTGTAAAACTTTGCAACTTTGAATGTAATATATAATCTACTTACGGCTCAGTTCTTTACGATGCATGAAATTTTACATACATACCGCTTTTGAGCCTTCGGCGAAAAAAACACCTTCCCTTCTTTTCATGCTTCGTGAAGAAAGATCTTTTATGTATCATAATAATTTTCATACTTCTCTTGATGAAGAATATCCAAGCTTCGTGCAAACAATCTTCGAAGCTATAATAAAGTTTTATGCTGCCTCTCTGACGAAGCTCTGCTTCTTCTTAATACATTCTTCGAAACATTCTTCGAAGATTAATACTATGTCCCCTTCTCGTTTTCATGCAATATGATGTATGATGCTTATGTTATGCAAAATGGTGGGATGATGTTATGCTATGCAAAATGATATTTATGCTGAAGATACACACATCTCTGCAATAGAGCACATGATCTTTTTATCTCAGCGCTGACTTTTCGCTGTAAGCCTCCCTTAGGAGCTTCTTCGCCTTTTACTTTCAGCGGAATCAGCGTTTATTTTTCACTGTAAGCCTCCCTTAGGAGCTTCTTTGCCTTTTACTTTCAGCGGAATCAGCGTTTATTTTTCGCTGTAAGCTCTGCATTCCCTTTGGAACGACTTTTGAGCAGAAAACTTACACTGCGCTCCCTTAGGAACGACTTTTTTACTACTTTGAAGAAATTGCACTACGTTCCTTAGAACAATTTTTTGATAATTCGAAGGTTCTCCGTGCCACCATAGATTCTTATGCTTCGGCAACTCAAGCCTATGGAGAAAACATATTTTCATTATGATAATAAGCTAAACTGTTACAAGAATTTGAAAATAACAAAAAAACACTTAAACTTCCCATAATTGTTCTTTACTACGAAGAAAGTAAAACTGAACATGAAAGTGCAAAAAGCTGATATCGAGGCAGGATATTTTGTCAGTAAATGTGCTTCGATTCTGGCACAGTGTTATTGACTATACGAGCTTCGGATTCTTCTCTGAAGTCCCTCTGGGGGTGAGAGTGCTGGCTCCCTTCTGGCTGCGGAGCTCGTTGTATTGGTGGTGGTGGTGGAAGCTATTGCCAGGAAGCTTGGGGTTGACTTGCCGAAGCAACAGAGGCTGTAGGGTGATTGCCTACATATTCTGGAATGTAAGGCGAATGGTACGAAGCGGTATGCATAACCTGCTTCGGCTGGCTCTATTGCGCTGCAGCCTCTGCTAGTTCCTTTTGCTTTTGAATGGTAATATGGCACATTCTGGTGGTATGGCCCTTGCCTTCACCACAGAATAAACAGTAAATTTTTCTTGTTTGATCTCCAAATCTTCCTCCGAAGCCCCTGGCGCCTCTGCCTCTTGGCGCTGGCGGCCGAAAAGAGCTTTGCTGTTGCCCCGAAGCTTGCGAGGAACACTGTGGCCTTTGCTGCTGACTCCCTTTGTCATCATTTTGAGTAGAATTGTGAATTGACCTAACATGCCTCGGATAAAACCTTCCACTGAAGCCCCTGGTCATTTCAGAGAACCTGAGAGCTTCCTCCCTTCTTTGGCGAAAATCATTGTCAGCTCGAATATACTCATCCATCTTCTGGAGCAGCTTCTCCAAAGTTTGAGGAGACTTCCTGGCGAAGTACTGAGCCGAAGGTCCTGGCCGAAGCCCCTTAATCATGGCCTCGATGACAATTTCATTGGGCACTGTTGGTGCCTGTGCCCTCAGACGTAAGAACCTTCGAACATATGCCTAAAGATATTCTTCGTGATCCTAGGTACACTGGAATAAGGCTTGAGCAGTGACTGGCTTCGTCTGAAAGCCTTGGAAGCTGGTTATCAACATATCCTTCAGCTTTTGCCATGAGGTGATTGTTCCTGGCCTAAGGGAGGAGTACCAGGTTTGTGCCACGCTCCTGACAACCATGACAAAGGACTATGCCATGACCGCCGTGTTGCCGCCATATGAAGATATAGTTGCTTCATAGCTCATCAAGAATTGCTTCGGGTCTGAATGACCGTCATACATGGGGAGCTGAGGTGGCTTATAAGACTATGGCCAAGGTGTAGCCTGCAGTTCTGTTGACAGAGGAGAAGTATCATCAAAAGCAAAATTCCCATGATGGAAATCTTCATACCTGTCGTCCTCATTGTAGAAACCCTCTTGATGAAGCTCTCTGTGCGGGGGCCTATGATTCTGGTCATCTTGAGCGAGGTGTCGAAGCTCTTCAGAGGCTTCATCTATCTGTCTTTGAAGATCAGCTAGACGAGCCATCTTCTCCTTCTTCCGTTGGACCTGTTGATGGAGCACCTCCATTTTTTGGATTTCTTGGTCCAAGTCGTCTTCCGGGGGCGTTGGACTGGTGGCTTTCCTCTTCTGGCTTCGGGCCTCCCTAAGAGAAACGACATCCTGATTGGGGTCCAGCGGCTGCAGAGTGGCAGCCCCTGTCGCTGAAGCTTTTTTCGGCGGCATGACGAAGGTGATGCTTGCCGAAGGTTTTCAAAACTCAAAAAGTGGAAGTGAGTTCACCGGCGGTGGGCGCCAATGTTGGGGACTTGTTCTCAAATGCTAAGAGTTAAGAACAAGGCAACATGAAAAGTGTTAAATGTTAAAGTCCTTCGTCCTTTGAGACATTATCTCCCTTTGGATATAATGAATTCCGGACGAAGGTTGTGAAGGAAAAAACCTTCGTAAGCACAATAAATGATGAGGAAGAATTCATATACGAAATACAAAAATAATATAAATATTATCATCAACTTATTTTTATTTGCATCACCATATATATAGTAACAAATTATATATGTACCTTCGGTTTGACGAAAAGTAATGGTACAAGCGTGATGCAAAAAGCGAATGCCAAGTCAACGTGAACAGTACAGGAGTACTGTTACATCTATTTATAGGCACGGGACACAGCCCGTGTAAAATTACATTGATGCCCTTTACATTTGACAATAACTTTATAATAATCCTTCGAGGTTTAACTTGACTTTTCATCTTTAAGTCGGTTCCTCTTTTCCTGCCGTCATGCCGAAGCTCTTCTGCACGTAGCTTCGTGATCGTCTTAACATTCGTTGTGATTGCTTTCCGCCCCGGTTAAGCTTCGTCATGACCATACTCTTGTATATCCGTAACCTGGTTCCAAAGACACCTGTTCACATATTTCACTTGGAAAACATTGTCAAATCATGTTTTTTGAGGACCTTCGGAAGCCGAAGGCCCCCAACAGAAATGCATTCCATTTTCAACAATTTCCCAAATACTAGGATGGAGGGAAAATAAGTGACTACACATTTTATGACTCCAAAATAAATAGTCCTCTCCATCAAACTGTGGAGGTTTTCTAAGTGGAATAGATAGTAAATGGACATTTGAATTATAAGGGATGCGAGAATAATCAAAAGAATAGTTTTGATTAACCGTTTTCTTCGACGAAGAGTCTTCATCGTCGTCATCCCTTGGTGAAGAGGAGGAGGCATCACTGTCGTAATAGATGATCTTCTTTATGTGCCTCTTCTTCTTTCTATCCCTCTTCTCTTGTGACTTGAGTTGAGCCTGAGTCAGTAGGCTTGTTGTCTTTTGGCTCGTTGACGTAGAGGGTCTCCTTCTCCTTGTCATTGATCACCATCCCCTTACCTTTAGGATCCATCTCTTCGGGCGATTAGTCCCTTAATGAAGAGTACAGCTTTGATACCAATTGAGAGCACATAGAGGGGGGTGAATAGGTGATCCTGTAAAAATCAACACTAAATAGCACAAACTTGGATTATGAAATGTTAGTGAGATCAAAACCAAGGTGCTATGTTTAGAGAGAAAGAGATGACTTCTTCACTTAATTGTTCTTTACAAAGTGTGTATTAAACTTAGAGCAATTGTCAAGTGAGTAGAAGATCGCACAAGAATAGCAACAGGTGACACAACGATTTTTATCCCGTGGTTCGGCCAAGTAGAACACTTGCCTACTTCCACGTTGTGGCATCCCAATGGATGAGGGTTGCACTCAACCCCTTTCAAGTGATCCAATGATCCACTTGAGTACCACGATTTTCTTCCTTATATTAGATGTTCTTTTTGTGAGGAATCTCCACAAGTTGGAGTCTCTCACCCTTACAATATTGATCTCAATGAAAACAACAAGAGTAAGGGAGGGAAAGAAACACACGCAAGAGCTAGAGTCGCAGCAATGACACGCACACAAGTCAAGAAGCGAGCACACAAACACAGCGCAGCGAGTCTACAACTCAACAAGTGCTCAAATCTTAGTCACAGTGATCCAGATGCGTGCTTGTGATGTCTAGGTGTCTTAGGATGTTCAATGGAGGCTTGGTGTTATGCTCCATGCGCCTAAGGGTCCCTTTTATAGCCTCAAGGAAGCTAGGAGTCGTTGGATCTCCATTTGGTAGGCAATTCTTGCCTTCTGATGGTTGGCGCACCGGACAGTCCGGTGCACCACCGAACATGAACAATGTCCGATTTCTTTCCTTCTCTATCGAAGCCGATCGTTGATCCCTTGGTCCCCTTGGCATACAGGACACTATTCGGTGCACACCGGACAGTCTAGTGTGGCCTAGTGTCCGTTGGCTCTAGCCACGCGTCGCCCGCTGATCGCGCTGCCGACCGTTGACGCGGACACTGTTGGCTCACCAGACAGTCCAGTGCACCATCGGACAGTCTGGTGAATTTTAGCCGCAGCACCCTCTGTAATTCCCGAGAGCTGCGAGTTCATCGTTGAGCCAGCCTGGGCACCAGACACTGTCCGATGCACACCGTACAGTCTGGTGCACGGAAGGCTGGTGCAAGTCTAGCTGGACTTAGCCAAACTTCTCCAATCCAATCTCATTTGATTTGACAAGGTTCCTAGCACTTAGAGGAATATGTTAGTATAAAAAAACAATTCACTAAGGCTAGAGTCATACCTTGATTCTTGATTTGCATCTCTTCAACACTTAGTGCCCATCACCTTAAAACAATATGTGTTGGGCATCTAATCACCAAAACATTTATAGAAATTACCCAAGGGCACATTTCCCTTTCAAACATGTTGAGCTTCGCTTCGACAGTGCCACTGTTTTGCCTACAGGTAGCTTGCAGACATCGGCCTCCACTGCTGAGCTACCCTAAACCCAAAACCCAAAACCCATCTAGTGGACGCCAGTCGGCCCCCACTGCTCCTAGCTTTGAGAGAGACAGCGGCGTTGCCTCCACCTTTGGCTCCTCGTCGCCTAATGCCATCCAGTCCTAGGGTGCTGAGGAGCCCTCTAGCTCTAATGAAAGCATGGGACAGGGTGACATGGGAGGCAACCACAACAGTACCATGAGGCATGGATGCCCCCTGCGCCCATGCCCTCAAAAATTGCCTCCTTCATGCCTATGCCATCGAGGGGCGGTGGTTGAGCTGGAATCCATGATCTGTCCGTGCGCCTGCCTCCAGTGCATCGCCCCTGGAGTGCTAGTGGATCTGCTGCCCTTCTCTAGGTGTTTGGCAATCCTCTTTTTCAACTCCCAAGCCCATAGCAAGCTCATATGCGCCCTCATCCCCCTGGCCTTGGAAGGTATGTCCCTCTCCTTTGAGCACCTGAAGAAAACATACAACTGCTTCATTCAGGTCCCTGTGTGGCTTGCTCTTGCCACGTCGATCGACTTCCCGCCGAAGCGTCGAACCGCTGACGCGGCCCACCACACCTTTGCGGCTGGCTATGAGGTCAGGGAAATCCATGCCAATGACCTGAACCCCAACTACTTTGGGCCTATTGTTGGGGGTGTGCTTCGTAGCCGAAGATCCTAAAGAAAGAGAACATCTTTGGCATACATTCTCAGGAGCAAGCGCCGAAGCTATTACTTAAAGAGCTTCGGCACAATGATAAATCTTAAGACGAAGGGATGAACTGACTTAAAGATGGATTGACTCAAAGACACATGATGTTTGTGTCATTATTATAATCAATTGTAAAGGGTTTAAATGTAATTTTACGCAGGTTGCATCCTGTGTCTATAAATAGGTGAACAGTACGTCGGCACTGTTCACACGACATTGTAATCACTGGATCATTACGCTTGAATTGTTACTTTCCGCCAAGACGAAGGTATAATTGTATTCAAACATTATGTTCTGATACTCATATGGTCATATAATAAAATATGTGAATATGTGAATATATGTTATACTTTATATGTCATTCCTCATTATTTGTTGTTTTACGAGTATGATTACGAAGGTGAATTCTTCGTAATATTTTACTTTTAACCTTTGTCCGACGCTCATTAAATCCTTGGGGAGATAATGCTTCAGCGGACGAAGGGCATTTATACCTAACATTTTTGTGTTGCCTTGTTCTTAATTCATAGCATTTGAGAACAAGTCCCCAACATTGGTGCCCACCTCCGGTGAACTCACATCCACTTTTTGAGTTGATGGCTTTGTTCAAGAACCAGGCTGCAACTGCTTTGGCTTCGAAGCTTGTCCTCCCGATCATAGGCGGTTCATGCTCAGAGCCAGCCAACAAGAAACAGAAGGAGGCACAGAGAAGGGTACAGCACGTCGGAGTGCAGGGACCCTTCATCAAGTCAAGATGGTCTCACATTCCAATTACCTTCTCCCAAGAGGATCTTCAGCTCAAGGATTTCCCTCACAATGATGCTATGGTTATTTCTTGTGTTATCAAAGGGTTTCTGGTCCACAATGTTTTGGTTGATACAGGCAGTGCAGCTGATATCATATTTGCTAAGGCCTTCAGACAAATGCAAGAGCCAGAAGACAAGATTCATGATGCTACACACCCTCTCTGTGGCTTCGGAGGAAGACAGATTGTAGCACTTGGCAAGATCACCATGCCAGTGACCTTCGGATTTGTTAACAACACCAGAACTGAGCAAGTTGTGTTTGATATTGTTGACATGGAATACCCTTATAATGCAATCATTGGTCGTGGAACACTTAATGCTTTCGAAGCAATTCTTCATCCAGCATTTCTTTACATGAAGATACCTTCGGATCAGGGACCTATTGCTATTCATGGGAGTCAGGAAGCTGCCAGAAAAGCTGAAGGGAACTGGACAGATTCAAAGGCAATTTATAATATAGATGGAAACGAAGCTTGTGAGCAGTACAAGTACAGAAGGGAGAAGGCTGCTTCGGCCGATCAGCCGAAGCCCATGCTTTTATGTGAAGATATTGCAGAGCAGAAGGTGCTGCTGGGTTCCCAATTGTCTGAAGAATAGGAGAAAACCCTGATAAGGTTTTTATTCAACAACAAAGATGTTTTTGCTTGGTCAGCCAATCATCTCTATGGTGTCAACAGGGATGTTATTGAACATTCGCTCAATGTGGATCCATTCTTCAGACCCAGGAAGCAAAGGCTTTGGAAGATGTCTGATGACAAAGCCGAAGGTGCTCGGAATGAAGTGAAAAGACTCCTAGCGCTAGAGTCATCAGAGAAGTAAAATACCCAGAATGGCTAGCTAACACTGTTATGATGAAGAAAGCCAATGGCAAATGGAGAATGTACATTGATTTTACTGATCTCAACAAGGCTTGTCCGAAGAATGAATTTCCATTACCAAGGATAGATTCTCTGGTAGACGCATCAGCTTCGTCAGAGCTCATGAGTTTACTAGATTGTTACTCAGGCTACCATCAAATCCAGATGAAGAAAGAAGACGAGCCAAAAACCAGCTTTATCACCCCCCAGTGGTACATATTGTTACCTTCGGATGCCTGAGGGGCTCAAGAATGCTGGAGGAAGCTTCAGCAGAATGACAGTAAAGGTCCTTCATTCTCAGATAGGCAGAAACATGCTAACATATGTTGATGATATCATAGTAAAAAGCACAAAGCAAGAAAATCACATTGCTGATTTGCAGGAGACATTCGCTAATTTTAGGCAAGCTGGTCTGAAGCTGAATCCGGAAAAGTGTGTCTTCGGGGTAAAGAAGGGGAAATTCCTTGGTTGTCTGGTTTCAACAAAAGGAATCGAAGCTGATCCAAATAAAATCGAAGCTATCCTTCGGATGGAGCCACCAAGCACGATGAAAGGGGCTCAGCGGCTGATAGGAAGATTGGCATCTTTGAATCGATTTATATCCAGATCGACAGAGAGAAATTTACCATTCTTTGAAGTGCTGAAGTCAGCCAAAATTTTTCAATGGGGATTAGCTCAGCAAAAAGCTTTTGAAGAACTGAAACAGTATTTGATAGATTTAACAACTTTAACTCCACCAGCGCCAGGGGCTCCTCTACTGCTGTATGTGGCAGCTTCACACTCTGTAGTAAGTGCGGCGCTTGTTCTGGAGAAGCTTGAAGGCCAATTGAAAAAGCAGGCTCCAATATACTTTGTTTCCGAAGTTCTCAGTTTATCAAAGAAAAACTATACAGAATTGGAGAAGGTGATGTATGCTGTTTTAATGGCCTCCAGGAAGCTTCGACATTACTTTCAAGCATACCATATAATTGTTCCTTCATCACAGCCTTTGAAGGATATTATGAGAAACAGAGAAGCTACGGGAAGGATTAGAAAGTGGGCTGCGGAACTCGATGAGTTCTACATTGATTATGTCCATAGATCTTCGATTCAGTCCTAGGCGCTAGCAGATTTCATCGCTGACTGGACGCCAGGGGCTCACGAAGAAGAAGCAAGTAAAGATGCCGAAGCCTGGACAGTATTTTGCGATGGTTCCTCGGGAACCTTCGGGGCAGGTGCAGCTGCCGTTTTAATTGCACCTTCAAAAGTCAGAACATGCTACGCAGTGAAACTTGATTTTAGTTGTACAAATAATATTGCTGAATATGAAGCTTTGCTCTTGGGTCTTCGGAAGCTGAAGGCAATGGGGATAAGAAGGGCGATTCTCAAAACTGATTCTCAAGTCATTTCTGGCCATGTTGACAAAAGTTGCAAAGCAAGAGATCTGAAGCTTGAGAAATATTTGGATACAGTTCGAATACTTGAAGCTTCCTTCGAAGGGTTTTCTGTCAAGAATATTCCATGAGGAGAAAATGAGCACGCTGGTCTACCAACCAAGTCAGCGGCACAAGAGCTGTCCTTACCTTCGGAAGTATTCTTTGAAACAATAAAAGCACCTTCGGTTGACCTTCTTGAAAGAGCAGTACTCAATATATCTCTCGTCTATAGTGAAGATTGGAGAACCGAGATCATATCTTTTCTTCAGGGCAATTTCCTTTCAGATGACGAAGCTTATCATAAGAGAATAGCGGCAAGAGCCCGTCCATATGTAATAATCGAAGGGGAGTTATATAAGCATGGAGTCTGTTCTCCATTACTCAAATGTTTATCCAGAGCTGAAGGTATAGAGCTAATGAAAGAAATACATGCAGGCCTGTGTGGATCTCATATTGGATCTAGGCCTTTGTTGGGTAATGTTTTTCGTCAAGGATTTTATTGGCCGAAGGCAGCTTCGGATACAGCAGAATTAGTCCAAAAGTGCGAAGGTTGCCAAAAATGTGCAAGAGACCAAAAACAACCTTCGTCTCTAACTCAATTAATATAGCCCACTTGGCCATTGCAAAGGTGGGGCCTTGATTTGCTAGGCCCACTTCCACCAGCACAAGGGAATTTAAGATATGTTGTGGTGGCAGTAGAATATTTTTTCTAAGTGGATTGAGGCGAAGCCTTTAGCCACAATAACTTCGGTCACTGTTCAAAAGTTTTTCTGGCAAAATATTGTGTGTCGCTTTGGGGTGCCAAAGGCTATCACTGTGGACAATGGAACACAATTTGATTCCGAAGCTTTCAGAGAGTTTTGTGAACGAATTGGCACGAAGATCCATTTTGCATCGGTTCGGCATCCGTAGTCAAATGGACTTGTTGAAAGAACTAATGGCATTATAATGACAGGAATAATGAAGTTAATCTTCAATCAGCCTAGGGGAAAGTGGCCAGATGAATTAATCAAAGTGGTCTGGAGTCACAACACAACAGTGTCAAGATCAACAGGCTTTACACCATTCAAATTGTTGTTTGGTGATGAAGCAATAACCCCAGAAGAAGCTAAAACGGGATCAATAAGAACAGTGGCTTCGGCAGAGACCGAAGCTAATTATTCTGTGGCAAAAGATGCTATAGAAGGGATCAGGCTTCAGGCTGTGGAGAACATCAATAAATATCAAGCAGAAACAATAAAATGGCGTGACAGAAAGGTTCAGTTAAAAAATATTAAGCCGGGACATCTGGTGCTTCGGAGAGTGGCCAACCCCGACATAGTAGGCAAGCTTCAGCTGAAGTGGGAAGGACCTTTTCTGGTAACATCTTTGTCAAGACCCGGTTCCTTCAGGTTAAAGGATATGGACGGCAATGACATTCCTAGATCTTGGAATGCGGATGAGCTTCGGCGGTATTATGTGTAACCTGATGTAATCTTTTTTATTCTTTCCTATGGCACCCTTTTCCTTTCCAAAGGGGGAGAAAGTTTTTAATGGGGCCATAGCATGTAATTTCTCTTTTTCTTATACCAGCTCTACAAGAGCAATATCCCCCGAAGATGTAAATGTAAAAACTGGGCATGCACCGTCGAGTGCAAAGAGAAAAAGGAAAAACAGGGAGAAGCTCGAAAGACGTCCCTAAGAGGATGCAGAGCACGACGAAGCTACAAAAAGTCGTTCCTAAAGAAGCACAGCGTAAGTTTTCTGCTCAAAAGTCATTCCTAAGGGAATTCAGAGCTTACAGCGAAAAATAAACGCTGATTCCGTTGAAGTAAAAGGCGAAGAAGCTCCTAAGGGAGGCTTACAGCAAAAAATAAACGCTGATTCCGCTGAAGTAAAAGGCGAAGAAGCTCCTAAGGGAGGCTTACAGCGAAAATTCAGCGCTGATACACCAAAAATAAGCGGTGAAGCCGAAAAATAAACGGCAAATATTTGTTATTACTAAGGGAATAAGAGTTGTGGTTATGGTTTCGTATATGTCTTTGAACATTCATTTGCACGATACATTACATCATACATTTGCATTCATAAACATTCACTTAGACATACATAGGATCATCATCATCATAACATACAAACTTCCTTCGGCTTTGAAAGAGAAGGCTTCGGAAAAAAGGGAAAAAGAGGCAATTTTATGCTTCGCTGTGTACGCAAAGAAGGGAAGGTGTTTTTCGCCTTCGGCTCAAAAGTATTAATTTCGTCCACATCAAAGAATTTCATACATTGACGGAAAAGTAAGATTATATTACAAAGTCAAAATTTGATTACATCATACTTTATACAAAGTTTTTTGAGCTATTCTTAACAGACTATTCGAGCTTCGACAGCACCATAGAGCTTCATCCTTTTACTCTGCAGCTTCAGCTTCGGCTTGGTCAACCTGTATGTAAGTATTATAAGCAAAATTCAAAATTCAAAGGAAAAGGTAAGTATAAGGTATGATTTCGTTACCAGCTTAAGGTGGCTTCGAGCTTCGTCACCAGCTTTGCTCCGGCCAACCTTTGTCCATACTAATTTTATGAATCTATTCGCAATACTTCGGGCCAAGCTGGGAATATTATCTAAGTCTTCTGGTGACAGGCTGAAGTTGGGTCTATTAACAATCTTTCCATGTTCACAGCCAGACTTCAAAAAGGCAACAGCTGTGCCCCGAGAAGCTGTCAGGGCACAGAAATCGCCATGCCCAGCTATGACTTCATCAAGATCATTGATTTCACCTTCAATATGCTCGAAGGCACCAGGCAGGTCTTCAGCCGAAGGAGTGAACTTTTCGCTGCTAGCTCCGACAAAATGAAACACCTGCTTCAACTGTTGGATGCATCGATTACTAAACTCCAGGCATTTATTCTGAAGATTTGTCAAGGATTCTTTTAGCTCCGAGTTTTTTTGAATTTCGGCTTCAAGCTTTACATCAAGTTTCCGCTTTTCTTGTTCAAAATTTTCTGATTGGGAAAGAAGCTTCGAATTTAATTTCGTTATTTTGGCTTCAGCATCCGCTAATAAGCCTTCAGTTGATTGGAGCTCGAAGTCTTTCTTTTCGATGGCAGCTGATTGCTCTTTTATTTTGTTTTCTAAGTTCCCAATTATAACTTCGTGCCTTTTGTCTTCTAAATCCTGCTGCATTTTTAAGGCCTTGCTCAAGAGCATACTCTGTGGACAAATGACCTTCGTCAGAAAATATTTGTGTTATTACAAATAGTAAGGGTTAGACGCAAGATGTTTACCTTAAAATTGGAATAGAATAAACTGCCGATAATGTGTTGTCGTCGGTAGCGGCTGATATCTGCTTCGAGCTTCGAGAAACCGATACTCTTTGATAGAGTACCGATGACCTTCACGCCAGTCTGATCTCGTATGCAGCCTAACTTTTCGTCATCAATGCCACCGAAGAGAAGTGCTCCCGGCCGATACCCGCAGGATATAGCATATTCTTTTAATTCTTCTTTCTCAGCTTTTGTCAGCTCTTGGCCAATTAAGTTTTGAAAGTCAAAGGTCTCATCTTCTAAAGTATCTCCGATCATCTCTTCCTTCTCGGGTTTTGCGGCCGTAGTCTCTTCGGTGGCTGCAGCAGCTTCTTCCGCGGCCACGTTTAGCAACATCTTGTCTATATCAGTAGCTACGCTCTCTAAATTAATATCTTCGGATTTGGCATCTTCGGCTCTGACCTCTTCTGCGAGAGCCTCCGAAGGTACAGCTTTGGTAGCTGTCATGCTTTCAATGGCTGGCACCTTCGGAGCTGAAGCTCTTGGTGGAGTTGCTTCAATAACTTCTGTCATAGTAATGATTCTTTGCCTCTTCGGCTTAGGTGCTTCCGTTTTTATGGGCTCCTTTTCCTTCTGAAAAAGCTTCTTCAGATGTAACCCCAGTGGACTTAGTTTGACAGGCAAAGTTTCAGTCATTACCTTCAGGATTTCCTCTATTTCAGAAGCAGAGGATGTCACAGAAGTCTTTTCTTCTTCATCAGTTGGTTTTTGCTTCGAAGTCGAGGTTTTTCTTTTCTTCGAAGCAACTGTTTTCGCCTCAGACTCTTGTTTTTTCTTCTTTGATTGATCTTCATCGTCCTTATTCAGAGCACTAGCCACTCTTTTTCTTTTTTGTCTTTCGGCACCCTTGTCCAGTAGATCGTAGTCAGGATATTCAAAGCCTATAGCATCCATCACTCGATTTAGCCTTCGTTTCGGACGGGTGCCGAAGGCTGCTATCATCAATTGATCTTCCTTTTTAGAATAATTTCCAAGAATTTCATTACACATCACTTCGATTGTATCCAACCATTCTTGGCAGGGTACTTTGAAATGTCTCTTGAATTTGTAATGGTAGGGCAGCCGGATAAGTTCTTCTTCCTTCTTTTTTCCTTCGAGCTTCGGCATGGCCCACTCTTTCATAGTTGGAAATATTTTGAAAGCCAGAAATTCTTGTACTAAGTCTCTAGTACTAATGTGCTCTGCGATAATCCTAAATTCAGCTAGAGCAATCTGACTTGGACTCCCTGGCAACATGTTGCACGGGGGTCGGGTCTCTCCGAAGATCAGCTCTAGTGGGCTCTGGACCAACTTCTCCTTATCATCGTCAACTTTGACATAGAACCATTCCGACTTCCAGCCTGCTGGCCACTTGCTTCGGTAGCTGATCATAGGAAATTTTGTAGTCTTCTGGTAGGCAAAATTGTAGCAATCGAAGTTTTCATGCAACCCATCTTTCCTAGCCTTGGTTTGGTAATGTAGTTCATGTACTCGGCAGAAACCTTCAGCAAACGGTTCCACCCCTTGGCTTCGGAGAGCCCAAATGTAAACGCTAAGCCTAACGATAGCGTTAGGAGTTAGCTGATGGAGGTAGATCCCAAACTTCTTCAGCACATCAGCAATTATCTTATTCAAGGGAAATCTCAAACCAGCTTTGAAGAAACTCTTAAAAACTACTATTTCATCTTTTTCCGGCTTCGGAATAGTTTCCTCTCCACCAAAGCGAACCAGCTTTTTATTCTCTTCATTGAAATACCCCAATTTCAACATTTTAGGTAGGTCACCTTTGGAGACTATGGATTTCCCAAAATCAAGGTGGCTGGGTTTGCTCGGCACAGCACTGCTATAATCATCCTCAGAATCGGTCTCCTCAACATCAACTTGTTCTGCCCCGGCGACAGGGACGTCCTCCAATATTGCCAGCCCAGACCGCTTCATAGCTTCGAAAATCAGAATGGTCTCAACAGCTTCGGTCTCATCTCCCTCGCGATCAACCCTAGCAATGGAGTGAACTCTGGCCATTTAATTATGTCTTTCTTGAAATTTTTCGTTGTTGACTTGTCTGATTTTCCCGAAGCTCTTCCTTTTGTGACGAAGCAGATTCAAAAGTGGGGTTTCGTCTGAGCACGATGAATAAGCTTCGGCTATGACTAAAATTTTGGCAGCAAAACAGTGCAATAGCAATGAATGCTGTGGTAACTTTACACCTACCCGTCTGTTTATATAGTGTCGCAGGTGAGAAGGTGAATCGTCAAAGACTCCCGCACCGAACAAACAGTCACCCGCACCCGCTGAACGGTGTGCCACAGGGTTCGAGAGGGTGAATCGCCAGGGCGCGCGTAACTGTTGCAAGATGGAGCCACCTCGAGCACACAATATTTTAATCATTTCTCGGCATCCCGAAGCATAAAAGATTTTTTCACGGATCAAGCTCGTTACGAAAAATGATCTAGCACCACGAAGGGGCTACTGTTGGGGGTGTGCTTCGTAGCCGAAGAACCTAAAGAAAGAGAACATCTTTGGCAGACACTCTCAGGAGCAAGCGCCGAAGCTATTACTTAAAGAGCTTCGGCACAATGATAAATCTTAAGACAAAGGGATGAACCGACTTAAAGATGGATTGACTCAAAGACCCATGATGTTTGTGTCATTATTATAATCAATTGTAAAGGGTTTAAATGTAATTTTACACAGGTTGCATCCTGTGTCTATAAATAGGTGAACAGTACGCCAGCACTGTTCACGCGACCTTGTAATCACTGGATCATTACGCTTGAATTGTTACTTTCCGCCAAGACGAAGGTATAATTGTATTCAAACATTATGTTCTGATACTCATATGGTCATATAATAAAATATGTGAATATGTGAATATATGTTATACTTTATATGTCATTCCTCATTATTTGTTGTTTTACGAGTATGATTATGAAGGTGAATTCTTCGTAATATTTTACTTTTAACCTTCGTCCGAAGCTCATTAAATCCTTGGGGAGATAATGCTTCAGCGGACGAAGGGCATTTATACCTAACATTTTTGTGTTGCCTTGTTCTTAATTCATAGCATTTGAGAACAAGTCCCCAACACCTATGTAGGTCATCATTGAGGTCAACCACCACCTTCACGTCTCGCACGAGCTCTAGATTTACGAAAGGCGTGGAATTACTAGAGAAGGGTGTGTGGCCTAAGCGCTGCTGGTCCGAATTTGGCCAAGACATGAGCAGCTGGATGTACATGGTCGGTACATTCCCTCTTTCCCCCAACCTCCAAGGCAGCCCCCACCAGGTGACCCTCCCAAATGCTCCTCCCGCCTGCAGAACCCGCCAATGCCCTTTCACCAATCCCGTGGCCAGTAGACCTGCCTCTTAGTCCCACACCACCTATCCACTTCCTCACCATCCCTGCCTTATTCACCCTCCAAGCCCATAGCTGACATTTCTGCAAGTCTCAGACCACCCTTGTGGCATACCCTAGGAGCCCCCTTACATGTCATGCTCCCCATCCCTAGTACACTATTGTTCACCTCCCGCTACCGCTACTGCACCTGATCTCGCTCATGTGGCGTTGAAAGTCGTCTAGAGGGGGGTGAATAGGCGTAATCTGAAATTTACAACTTAAATCACAAACTACAAGCCCGGGTTAGCGTTAGGATTAAATCCGAGTTCAGGAGAGAGGGGAAAACAAATAAAGTGCAAATCGAGCAGATGACATGGTGATTTGTTTTACCGAGGTTCGTTTCTAAAGAACCTAGTCCTCGTTGAGGTGGTCACAAAGACCGGGTCTCTTTCAACCCTTTCCCTCTCTCAAACGGTCACTTAGACCGAGTGAGCCTTCTTCCTTAATCTCATGGGTCACTTAGACCCCGCAAGGACCACCACACAATTGGTGTCTCTTGCCTCGCTTACAAAGCACTTGAGAGTAAGAAGTGAAAAAGAAAAGAAAGCCAAGCCAATCAAACAAGAGCAACAAAGGAACACAAATGATCCTCTCGCAAGTCCTAGTTCACTAGAGTTGATTCGAGGACTTTGAGTGGATCGATCACTTGAATTGTGTCTTTGGAGTGGAGTCTATTACTCTTCTGTTGAATGTTTGGATGGTTGGAGTGGAGGTGGTTGGGGGTATTTATAGCTCTCAACCACCAAACAACTGTTGGGGGTGGCTGTTGTCGATGGGCACACCAGACAGTCCGATGCGCCACCAGACACTGTCCGGTGCGCCAGCCACGTCACCCAACCGTTAGGGTTCTGGAGCATTTGACCGTTGGCACACTAACTTCTTGTGGCATCGGACAGCTACTGTGCATTGTCTGGTGCGTCTCTGACTTCTGCTCTGACTTCTGTCACTCACTGTAGCGCACTGTTCAGTGAGTCAGCAGCTTTTGCAGTCGACCATTGAGCCGAGTAGCCGTTGCTCCGCTGGTGCACCGGACAGTCCGGTGGCACTCCAGACAGTCCGGTGAATTATAGCGGAGCGCGTCTAGAGAAACCCGAGAGTGACCAGTTCATTCATGTATGGCCCTGGTGCACCGGACACTGTTCGGTGGCACAGCGGACAGTCCGGTGCGCCAGACCAGAGCACACTCGGTTTCTATTTGCTCCTTTGAATTGAACCCTATCTTGTATATTTATTGGTTCGAGTTGAACCTTTATGCACCTGTAGAACATGTATTCTAGAGCAAACTAGTTAGTCCATTATTTGTGTCGGGCATTCAACCACCAAAATTAATTGTGGGAAAAGGTTAACCCTATTTCCCTTTCAATCTCCCCCTTTTTGGTGATTGATGCCAACACAAAACAAAGCAAATATATGAAGTGCAGAAATGAACTAGTTTACATATGGTAAGTGCATAGGTTACTTAGAATTAAACCAATATGAAAGTCTTGTTGCATATGAATAAGCGTGAATGGAATGCTTTCTTTTATTTGACATTTTGGACCACATTTGCACCACATGTTTGTTTTTGCAAATCTTTTTCAAATTCTTTTCAAATTTCTTTTGCAAATAGTCAAAGGTATATGAATAAGATTGTTAGAAGCATTTTTGAGATTTGAAATTTCTCCCCTGTTTCAAATGCTTTTCCTTTGACTAAACAAAAGCTCCCCCTGAATGAAATTCTCCTCTTAGCTTTCAAGAGGGTTTTGAAAATAGATTCCAATTTCAAAATCTTGAGTTGGTGGAGATGCTTGCACGAAAGATGAAGGTTGATCTTGTGCTTGTGTGGGCTCTTCGGATTCCTTAGGACACACATCCCCAGTGGACATGTTCCTTAGTGCGACGCACAGAGCCTCTTCATCATCTAATTCAACAAGATCAACTTGCTCCACTTTGGAGCCATTAGTCTCATCAAACACAATGTCATAAGAAACCTCAACTAATCCAGTGGATTTGTTGAAGACTCTATATGCCCTTGTGTTTGATTCATATCCTAGTAAAAAGCCTTCTACAGCCTTAGGAGCAAATTTAGATTTTCTACCTCTTTTAACAAGAATAAAACATTTGCTTCCAAAGACCATAAAATATGAAACATTGGGCTTTTTACTGGTAAGAAGTTCGTATGATGTCTTCTTGAGGATTCGGTTGATGGAGTAGCAGGCGATGTTAATCGCCTCGGCCCAAAACCAGTTAGGTGTCTTGTACTCATCAAGCATGGTCCTTGCCATGTCCAGTAGAGTTCTATTTTTCCTCTCCACTACACCATTTTGTTGAGGTGTGTAGGGAGAAGAGAACTCATGCTTGATGCCCTCCTCCTCAAGAAATCCTTCTATTTGTAAACTCTTGAACTCCGTCCTGTTGTCGCTTCTTATCTTTTTTATTTTCAATCCGAACTCATTTTGAGCCCGTCTTAAGAATCCCTTAAAGGTCTCTTGGGTTTGTGATTTTTCCTGCAATAAGAACACCCAAGTGAAGCGAGAATAATCATCCACAATAACTAGATAGTACTTACTCCTGCCGATGCTTATGTAAGCAATCGGGCCAAATAAATCCATGTGGAGTAGCTCCAGTGGCTTGTCCGTTGTCATGATGTTCTTGTGTGGATGATGAGCGCCAACTTGCTTTCCTGCTTGACATGCGCTACAAACCCGGTCTTTCTCAAAATGAACATTTGTTAGTCCCAAAATGTGTTCTCCCTTTAGAAGCTTGTGAAGATTCTTCATTCCAACATGGGCTAGTCGGCGATGCCAGAGCCAACCCATATTAGTCTTAGCAATTAAACAAGTGTTAAGTTCAGCTTCGTTTTCATTAAAATCAACTAAATATAGATGACCCTCTAACACTCCCTTAAATGATATTGAATCATCACTTCTTCTAAAGACAGTAACACCTATATCACTAAAAAGACAGTTGTAACCCATTTTATAAAATTGAGATACAGAAAGCAAATTGTAATCTAAAGAAACTACAAGAAAAACATTGGAAATACAATGGTTAGATGATATAGCAATTTTACCAAGTCCTTTGACCAAACCTTGATTTCCATCCCTGAATGTGATAGCTCTTTGGGGATCTTCGTTTTCTCATAGGAGGAGAACATTCTTTTCTCCCCAGTCATGTGGTTTGTGTATCCGCTATCAATTATCCAGCTTGAGCCCCCGAATGCATAAACCTGCAAAACAATTTAGGCCTTGTTCTTAGGTACCCAAATAGTCTTGGGTCCTTTGATGTTAGAAACAAGCACCTTGGGTACCCAAACACAAGTCTTTGAACCCTTGTGTTTGCCCCCAACATATTTGGCAACTACTTTGCCTGATTTGCTAGTAAGCACATATGATGCATCAAAAGTCTTAAATGAAATGTTAGGCTCATTTGATGCAGCAGGAGTTTTCTTTTTAGGCATTTTAACATGTGTAGAATGCCTAGAGCTAGATGCCTCATTCTTATACATAAAAGCATGGTGAGAAACATTATGAGGTTTCCTAGCATGAATCCTCCTAATCTTGTGCTCAGGATAATTAGTAGGATATAAAATGTAGCCCTCATTATCCTGAACTATGGGAGCCTTGCCCTTAACAAAATTAGACAATCTTTTAGGGGCATTAAGCTTGACATTGCTTCCCTATTGGAAACCAATGCCATCCTTAATACCAGGGCATCTCCCATTATAGAGCATGCTTCTAGCAAATTTAAACTTTTCATTTCAATTTCATGCTCATTAATTTTAGCAGTTACTTGAGCTATATGATCATTTTGTTGTTTAAATAAAGCAAGGTGATCATTTATAGCATCAACATTAATATCTCTACATCTAGTGCAAATGGAAACATGATCAACAGTAGATGTAGAGAGTTTGCAAACATTTAATTCATCAACCTTAGCATGTAAAATAGCATTTTCATTTCTAAGACTAGAAATAGCATCATTGCAAACATTTAAATCTTTAACCTTAGAAATTAAATTATCATTCTCAGTTCTAAGGCTAGAAATTGATTCATTCAATTTATCAATCTTAGCAATTAAACTAGCATTCTCAGTTCTAAGGTTGGAAACAGTGTCATGACAAATGCTAAGCTCCTTAGTCAGGTTTTCATTTTTCTCTACTTCCAGAGCATAAGAATTTTTTTATTTTAACATGCTTTTTGTTTTCTTTAATAAGGAATTCCTCTTGGCTATCCAAAAGTTCATCATTCTCATGAATGGCTCCTATCAATTCATTCAATTTTTCTTTTTGTTGCAAGTTAAGGTTGGCAAAAAGAGTAAGCAAATCATCTTCATCATCACTAGAACTACCCTCATCACTAGATGTAGTATACTTGGGGTTGGTTCTAGCTTGTACCTTCTTCTTTTTGATGTCCTTTGCCATGAAGCACTTGTGGCCAACGTTGGGGAAGTTTGACGGCGATGTTGGTGGCATCCTCGTCGAAGGAGGAGTCGATGGAGCTCTCGTCGGAGTCCCATTCCAGACACACGTGGGCATCGCCGCACTTCTTCTTGTAGTACCTCTTATTTTCCTTCTTCTTCCCTTTCTTGTCGTCGCCCCTGTCACTATCACTAGACATAGGACATTTAGCGATAAAATGACCCGGCTTAGCACATTTGTAGCACACCCTCTTGGAGCGGGGTTTGTAATCCTTCCCCTCCTTTGCTTGAGGATTTGGCGGAAGCTCTTGATGATGAGCGTCATTTCCTCGTTGTCGAGCTTGGAGGCATCGATGGGAAGCCTACTCGATGTAGACTCCTCTTTCTTCTCTTCCGTCGCTTTGAATGCGACGGGTTGCACCTCGGGTGTGGAGGTGGCGCCTTGCTCCAAGTTCACGATGTGTTTGGAGCCTTTGACCATTAGCTCAAAGCTCACAAACTTTCCTATCACTTCCTCGGGAGACATTAACTTATATCTAGGATCACCACATATTAATTGAACTTGAGTGGGATTACGAAATACGAGGGATCTAAGAATAACCTTGACCATCTCATGGTCATCCCATTTGGTGCTCCTGAGGTTGCACACTTGGTTCACCAAGGTCTTGAGCTGGTTGTACATTGCTTGTGGCTCCTCTCCTTGGTTGAGGACGAATCGACCGAGCTCTCCCTCGATCGTCTCCCGTTTGGTGATCTTGGTCACCTCATCTCCTTCGTGTGTGGTCTTGAGTATGTCCCAAATCTCCTTAGCACTCTTCAACCCTTGAACCTTATTATACTCCTCTCGACACAAGGAGGCAAGGAGTATAGTAGTTGCTTGGGAGTTAAAGTGCCGGATTTGGGCGACTTCGTCCGAGTCGTAGCCCTCGTCCCCCACCGTAGGTACCTGCGCTCCAAATTCAACAATGTCCCAAATGCTTGCGTGGAGTGAGGTTAGGTGGTGCCTCATTTTATCACTCCACATACAATAATCCTCACCATCAAAAAATAGTGGTTTGCCTAATGGAACGGAAAGTAGAGGAGCGCGCTTAGAGATACGGGATATCGGAGAGGCATCTTACTATACATCTTGCGCTCATGGCGCTTCGAAGTGACGGACGGCGCGTTGGAGCAAGATGTGGAAGGCGATGAAGAATCGGTCTCATAGTAGACCACTTTCTTCATCTTTTTCTTCTTGTCGCCACTCCGATGTGACTTGATGTGAGGAGGGATCCCTCCTTGAGCTTGTTGCTGGACTCCCTTGATGGAGCCTTCCTGTGGCTTGTGGACTTGTCACCAGTCACGATCTCCCTCTTGGCGTGATCTCCCGACATCACTTCGAGTTATTAGACTCCAATGAAGTATCGGGCTTTGATACTAATTGAAAGTCGCCTAGAGGGGGGTGAATAGGCGTAATCTGAAATTTACAACTTAAATCACAAACTACAAGCTGGGTTAGTGTTAGAATTAAATCCGAGTCCAGGAGAGAGGGGAAAACAAATCAAGTGCAAATCAAGCGAATGACACGGTGATTTGTTTTTCCGAGGTTTGGTTCTAAAGAACCTAGTCCCCGTTGAGGTGGTCATAAAGACTGGGTCTCTTTCAACCCTTCCTCTCTCTTAAACGGTCACTTAGACCGAGTGAGCCTTCTTCCTTAATCTCATGGGTCACTTAGACCCCGCAAGGACCACCACACAATTGGTGTCTCTTGCCTCGCTTACAAAGCACTTGAGAGTAAGAAGTGAGAAGCCAAGCCAAGCAAACAAGAGCAACAAAGGAACACAAATGATCCTCTCGCAAGTCCTAGTTCACTAGAGTTGATTCGAGGACTTTGAGTGGATTGATCACTTGAATTGTGTCTTTAGAGTGGAGTCTATTGCTCTTGTATTGAATGCAATGTGTTGAATGCTTGGATGGTTGGAGTGGAGGTGGTTGGGGGTATTTATAGCCCTCAACCACCAAACAACCGTTGGGGGTGGCTGCTGTCGATGGGCCACCGGACAGTCCGGTGCGCCAGCCACGTCACCCAACCGTTATGGTTCTGCAGCATTTGACCGTTGGCGCACTGACTTCTTGTGGCACCAGACAGTCCGGTACCGCACCGGACAGCTACTGTGCATTGTCCGGTGCGCCTCTAACTTCTGCTCTGACTTCTGCCGCTCACTATAGCGCACTGTTCACTGAGTCAGCGGCTTTTGCAGTCGACCGTTGAGCCGAGTAGCCGTTGCTCTGCTGGTGCACCGGACAGTCCGGTGGCACACCGGACAGTCTGGTGAATTAGCGGAGCGCGCCTGGAGAAACACGAGAGTGGCCAGTTCGTTCCTATATGGCCCTGGGGCACCGGACACTGTCCGGTGGCCCACCGGACTGTCCGGTGCGCTAGACCAGAGCACACTCGTTTTCTATTTGCTCCTTTGAATTGAACCTTATCTTGTATATTTATTGGTTTGAGTTGAACCTTTATGCACCTGTAGAACATGTATTCTAGAGCAAACTAGTTAGTCCATTATTTGTGTCGGACATTCAACCACCAAAATTAATTGTGGGAAAAGGTTAACCCTATTTCCCTTTTAGGTGTCGTGCAGGAACTCCTGGAAGGTGCCCTCTCACCAACCTTGTCCCGCCACTGCTCCACCATTACTTCAACCCTCATGTCGGGTACAGCCCCATGTAATGACCTACCCCCCCCCCTGAAACCCCCCAAAAAGAGCCATCGGCTCAAGCAAGCCTTGTCCCGCCACTGCTCCACCACTACTTCAACCTCCATGTCGGGTATAGCCCCATGCAATGACCTACCCCCCCCCCCCCCGCAAAAAAAGGCATCGGCTCAAGCAAAATGCCTCCTTGCCTACCCGCATGAGCTCTCGCCTCGCAGCTCAATCCTCCAGCAACTTCACCCAAACCGCCACCAAAGCCTCGTCCCGTAGGGCCCTCCTGGATGCCCTGTAGCTAGGGATGAAAGTGGTAATCCGAACTATTAGAAAAAATTTAATATTTTAAAATAGATATGTATAAAATTTGATGTTGATCTTTTCTTATGTTATCAAGCACATTAGTACAAATATGAATAAAATATTATATAAGTTGTTTTATGTATTATTTGGTCCCTACAACACAAAAAGTTGAAAAAATTACCGAATTTGTTTCCGAATCCATACCGAAGTTTATATCTATTATTTGAGAAAATGTAAGATGAATTTGAGGTTTATCTTTTATGAATCTTAACAAGCTGGATGTTAAAAACAAGAATACAAATTTGTATTGTATATTCTATATCCTATTTATTCGCAATCAAAGAAAAAACTGATTACCGAATAAATATCGTTTCCGACTGTTTTCATCCCTACCTATAGCCATGCTCCAACGCTATCCAGAAAACTGTTAGCTAACACAAGCTCCTTGATAAAACCAAAAAACTCATATCCATCCTCGTCCTCAGGAAGCTAGTTAGGGTCGCCAACCTCGGATGCAAGGCTGCTTTGGAGATTGGAGTGGTGCCCCCATCCCACAATGATCGCCTCTCATCAGAGACATCCTATTGATAGGAAGCTTCCTAACAACAGTCGCCCTATCCCCCCTCTCTAAACCTACAGTCCTACAGGCTTTTGTCTATCGGTCTGTTGGTTTGCTTGGTCCTAAACTCATTTGGTTTGCTTGGTTCCTGTTTCTAGCTGCCCTGTGAGGCATGCCGGGGCAGCGTCGTGAATATTGGCCTATGTGCCATGAACTATGACCTTACCAGATGTGTTGTTGGTTCTACTATGTGTCCTCATGAGTAACCCGAACTTATGCCTCCCTATTGTGTCATGGAACGTTTGTGGTTTAGGCGATTCAGGTAAGTGCATTGTTGTTCGTGATACTCTAACTGTTGCTCACCTCGTTGTCATTTCCATCCAGGAATCAAAATTGTGTGATCCTGACACTTTCGCTAAATGTGCTTTCCTTCCCCCAAACATTCATGATTTTGAATATGTCCCTATTGATAGCTCTCGTGGTGGTATTATCACTGCATGAGACTCCTCCTGCTTCTCCATTATCTCTTGCACCCGGAAAACCTACTCCCTAACCACAATCCTCTCCTTGCCACTCTTTGACGCCTTGATAACCATTACAAATGCCTACACCCCTGCTTACCACCCTAACCCCCCTCCCACCTTTGTTGCCAAGCTATCTGAGCTCTTCATCTCAATGCAAGGGCCTTGGCTCCTTCTTGGTGATTTTAATCTTGTTTGTTACCCCTCTAAAATAAACATTGATCACATTAACAATAGACTCTGCTCAGCCTTCAATACCACCCTCAATGACATATGTGTGATGATGCTCCCCTGTGTGATATCCTGGCCCTAGTGGATGGGATATCCTGGCCCAAGGCTTGATAGAATTAATAGAGTACTCATATCAACAAGGTGCATCTTCTTTTTTGGAAGCCTATCTTGAAAGAACCTCCAAGTTAAGCGTGCTTGGCTTGGAGCAATTTGGGATGGGTGATCGACCAGGAAGTTTTTCTCGGGTGCGCATGAGTGAGGACAAAGTGCGCACAAAAGACTCGTGTTGGTTTGTGGGGACAATATATGATCCTAGCGAGCTACCAGGAGTAAGTACCAGCGGTCCAGGGATTGGATGGGGTGTTACAAGTGGTATCAGAGTTGACCCTTGAGGTTTCACGGGCGTGTGTGGGCTAGGCGGTTTGGGTATATAGCGCATGTGGGCCCGGAGTGGTCACATGACATGGCATATGACGACACTAAACACACAGACGTGGCTAAGAGTGGAGGTTCCTAGATTGGGGTTGACCGACGAGGACGTCAGTCTTCTAAGGGGGTGGATTGTGATATCCTAGCCCAATGCTTAATAGAATTAATAGAGTACTCATATCAATAAGGTGCATCTTCTTTTTCGAAAGCCTATCTCGAAAGAACTTCCAAGTTAAGCATGCTTGGCTTGGAGCAATTTGGGATGGGTGGCCGACCAGGAAGTTTTTCTCGGGTGTGCATGAGTGAGGACAAAGTGCATACAAAAGACTCGTGTTAGTCTGTGGGGACAATATATGATCCTAGCGAGCTGCCAGGAGTAAGTACCGCTCGTACAGGGATTGGACGGGGTGTTACACCCTGCTTGGCTACTCCTTTACCTGGTCCAACCATCGCGGTAACCCCACTCTTGCTAGGTTGGACCATGCCTTCATCAACACTCAGATGTTAGCCTATTTTCCCTCCATCTCCTTGAACGCTCTACCACGCCCCACATCGGATCATAAACCCATCTTAGTCGTCATCTCCACATTAATCCCCAAAACAAAAAATAATGCTTCAAAAATGACTGGCTCCTCAACCACGCCTTCCTCCCTACCATGATCCTAACTTGGCATTCCCCCTGTCCAGCTTGATGTTGCTGCCACATTGGTTGCACGCCTTAAAAGCCTCAAACATTCCTACAAGCGCTGGGACCAACTCCTACAGCAAAGATCATCCACAATTATCAGCTACAAATTCATCATCACCATGCTCAACTGCTGGGAAGAGGACAAAACCTCTCACAAGCGGAATTTCAAGCCTAGGAGCCGTGTCGGGCTTTCCTGATGCAATCCCTCCATGAGCGCACCACCTACTAGAAGCAAAGTAGCAAGCAGAAAGTCATCGTGGAGGTGGACGAGGACATTGCCTTCCACCACGCCCATCCTTGTGCGCGAAGGAAGAAGTGCTCCATAGTCGAATTCAGGTTGACTTCATTGTTTATACATGCCAGTAGGAAAAAACCAACGTTATCACCAAGTTCTATGCTTCGTCTATGGGGGTTGACTCCGCCCCTCACCCCGACTTTGATTACCAATAGTTCTACCCACCCCACACCCTCCCACCAACATTGACACCCCTTTCACTACCAAATAAACATAGACCCCATCATTGCCATGCCTTGCCACAGCGCTCCATGACCTGATGACTTTGGTCCTAGTTTCTAAAAACTTGCCTGGCATACCCTGAATCCATCTATCATTGGTGTTGTCCATGCATTCCACACTGGCAACATTAACCTTGACAACATCAATAGATCTTACATCATCATCCTGCCAAAAAACCTGATACCATCGTAGTTGGCGACTTCCGCCCCATCTACCTCCAAAACTGCAACATAAAACTCCTCTCCAAAATCCTTACTATGTGCCTCAAACCTGTCATGGGATCCCTCATCAACCTAGACCAATCTGGTTTCCTTAAAGGGAGATCTATCTCAGAAAACTTCATCTACGCCCTTGTGAAAGTCGCCTAGAGGGGGGTGAATAGGCGAAACCTGAAAATTAAAACTTTATCCCCCAACTAGATCCCTTGATTAGTGGTTAGAACAAGATATACAAATATCGGAGAATATAAACTAAGTTCTTGCTTGAAGAGAGTATTGCTAAATAATGCGGAAGTGATAAATCAATACAATTAGTAAGTTATAAAATAACAAAGCAAGAAGCCTTAGATGAGAAGAGCACTAGGACAAGTTCTTTCTTGCAACGAGTTGCTTCACTAAATGGGAATCTAACTTGAAGCAACTCCAAATGATATTAGCAAATAATGATGCAAGAGAACTTAGAGCAAGGGAAAACAAACAAATCACAAGCAATAAACACAATGGACACGGGTGATTTGTTTTACCGAGGTTCGGCCCTCGAAGGCCTAGTCCCCGTTGAGGAGTCCACTTAAGGACGGGTCTTTTTCAACCCTTTCCCTCTCTCCCCCGATCACACAAGGATCGGCGAGCTCTTCTCCTTCTCAAGGATCACTCTCGATCCCACAAGGACCACCACACTCTTTGGTGTCTCTTGTTTGCTTTTACAAGCCTCCAACACTTTGGAGGAAGTTCGATGGGAGTCAATACTCCACGCACAAATGAACACAAAGATGTAGCACACACTATCTCTCAATGAATCTCACAAGGCGCTAGGGCTAAACTCAATTGAGTAGCTCTCAATTGCTTGCTCTCTCTTTTGTGGCACTTGTGTTGGTTGTAGTGGACTAAATCTTGTGTATAGGATGGATCAATGAATATATGTGGTTGGGAGGGCTTGAGTATGTCAACTAGATGACTTGGAATGTTGCTTGGGCTCCCACACCTTGAAGTGGCCGGTTGGGGTGGTATTTATAGCCACCAACCAAAATCTAGCCGTTGGTGAAGGCTGTCTGTCGTATGGTGCACCGGACAGTCCGGTGCACACCAGACATGTCCGGTGCGACAGCCACGTCACCCGACCGTTAGGGTTCTGACCGTTGGAGCTCTGACTGCTGGTCCCGCCTGGATGTCCGGTGGCGCACCGGACATGTACTGTAGAGTGTCCGGTGCGCCATGACACGCGTGCCTGCCTTCTGCGCGCTCTGGCGCACATTTAATGCGCCTGCAGGTGACCGTTGGCGCCGAAGTAGTCGTTGCCCTGCTGTCACACCGGACAGTCCGGTGTACACCGGACATGTCCGGTGAATTATAGCGGAGTAGCCGTTGCTGTCTCCCGATGCTGGCGAGTTCCGGAGGCCGCTCTTCCTTGGAGCACCGGACACTGTCCGGTGTACACCGGACAGTCCGGTGAATTATAGCGGAGTCGCCTCCGGAAATTCCCGAAGGTAGCGAGTTTGAGTTGGAGTCCTCTGGTGCACCGGACATGTCCGGTGGCACACCGGACAGTCCGGTGCGCCAGACCAGAGGTGCCTTCGGTTGGCCCTGTGCTCTTCTGTCGAACCCAATATTTGGTCTTTTTATTGGCTAAGTGTGAACCTTTGGCACCTGTTTAACTTATACACTAGAGCAAACTAGTTAGTCCAATTATTTGTGTTGGGCAATTCAACCACCAAAATTAATTAGGGACTAGGTGTAAGCCTAATTCCCTTTCAATCTCCCCCTTTTTGGTGATTGATGCCAACACGAACCAAAGCAAATATAAGAGTGCATAATTGAACTAGTTTGCATAATGTAAGTGCAAAGGTTGCTTGGAATTGAGCCAATATAAATACTTACTAGATATGCATGGATTGTTTCTTTATTTTTAACATATTGGACCACATTTGCACCACATGTTTTGTTTTTGCAAATCCTTTTGTAAATTCTTTTCAAAGTCCTTTTGCAAGATAGTCAAAGGTAAATGAATAAGATTTTGAGAAGCATTTTCAAGATTTGAAATTTTCTCCTTTTGTTTGAAATGCTTTTCCTTTGACTAAACAAAACTCCCCCTCAAATAAAGTCTCCTCTTAGTGTTCAAGAGGGTTTTAAGACATCAAATTTTGAAAATACTACTTACTCCCCCTTTAGAACACAAAGAGATACCAATTTTGAAATTTACCAATTGGAAATCATCAATTTTAAAATTTGGGTGGTGGTGCGGTCCTTTTGCTTTGGGCTCATACTTTCTCCCCCTTTGGCATGAATCGCCAAAAACGGATACTTTGAGTGATATATAAGCCCTTTTCCTAACTACTTTCTCTCCTTTGGCAAAGAAAACATATGAGTGAAGATTATACCAAAGATGGAGAGACATTGTGGAGTGATGGCGAAGGGTAGATAATACCGATAGAGTAGAGTGGAAGCTTTGTCTTCGCCGAAGACTCCAATTCCCTTTCAATGTACCTATGACTTGGTTTGAACTTCTCTTGAAAAACACATTAGTCATAGCATATAAAAGAGATATGATCAAGAGGATATATCAAGTTAAGCATGATTATAGTTCTATATAACATAGATTGCTCCCCCTAAGTATGTGCATGGAGAGGAACACATATTTTGGCCCTAAATGCCAATTGCACATAATTAGGTTAATGAGAACATATCTATATCATACAGAATGTGAAGTGCATTGTGTCATAGTATAAGTGTGATGCTCATGACAATTTATGCACTTATGAAAGCATGTTGTAAACAATTTAAGCATTTTCCCTTAAGGATTTCAAAGAGACTTAAGGACCATCCACCTTTGAAACAAAGGCAGCTTATCCTCGTTACAAGGTTAAGCTTTAAGCTCTTTGACAATTAAATCACTTCATCTAGTTTCAACAAAGATGCATTAAAGCATGAATGAATTTTTGAGAAGTTAAACTAGATATGAAGCAGGGATATGCATGGACATGCTTTCTCTTCCTTTTAAACAAGATATATAAAGAGAGTATAGAAAAGGAAGATTTAGGTACAAGCTGAAATAAAAGGAGACAATTTTACCTTTTTGTACCTTTACATAGGGACGCTCTCTTCATTGTGCTTTGTCCTTAGTCTTAGATGCTTAAGACCTATTCTTAATGACAATATATGAAAATATTTTGCACAAGAGAGAGTTCTACAACTAGTGATCTTTTCAAGTTATTGTTAGCATATATCAAATGGATCACAAGTTGCATAAATGTATCATGAATTCTCCTTTTAACTTAGTGCATATCAAGAGAGATATCGATTGATAGTATATATGGCACTAAGAAGCATGATTGTTGATTGAAGTCATTCAATGATCAAACAAATAACAGATGTGAACAACATACGCATTATATTATCAATTAAGCTTAGAGTAGGAGAATCCAGTAAATATGCTACTTTAGAGTGAAAGACAAGACAAAAAAAATAGCATACTTCATGAGAAACTTAATCTCATGCAAGAGACTATATGAAATAACTGAGATAAAGCAATAGTCTCAATGCAATCAAGATGTAGATAGAGGCTCCCCCTAGAGATATGCATCAAGTATTTGAATTGAATGGATGCATTTACTTTAAAGACAAATATGGAGAAGCATTGTACATCTTGATCAAGGCTCATAAATTTTGCAATAACAACTTAAGCCTAGTAATCTCATAATGAAAGTATTTAGAATACTCACAACCACACCATTGATTGTTTTGTA
Source organism: Zea luxurians (assembly GCA_029449295.1). NCBI lineage: Eukaryota > Viridiplantae > Streptophyta > Magnoliopsida > Poales > Poaceae > Zea > Zea luxurians. Next base: position 33,007,405 of record JAOPSE010000017.1, on the reverse strand, counting down.
GACCTTATTATCCAAGTAAGTGTTGTTGTTCTTGATGTCCTCCTCTTTCATTTGAGAGTCCTCCCTTTGTAGTTGTTTCCTTTTCCTTTCAAACTTATTGAAAATACTCAAGAAAGATGTTAATAGCACAAGGGAGTATATTATGAAAGATGATCTCTTTAGATAGAAAATATGGACAGTTCATTATTCATAAGTCACACAGACATGAAGTAAAATCCTTAACATTAGTGCATTTTATTTGAGAAATATGAGTGAGCACCTTTTAAGCATTTTAATAATCATTGGAGATTTTACTTTATCATATTGAATTTAGCTAATCATTACTTGGAAGCAAGTCAATATGATAACATATACACATATCGCAAAGGCATTAAATAGATTCTAATGGACATGAGCATTAAAAAAAGATTTGAATGCACATCTAGCTGATTTGAGTCCAATAAAGAATCTATTCACATAGGTATAATACGATAATTTAGATTCAATAGTCATTGAGATGGGAACTATATTTGATTAAGAAGATGAGTTCCCATACCTTTGCTTTTACCTTTCTTCCTTTGGGTGAAGAGCAACCCATGAGGCTTGTGCACTTTCTTTTATGTATATTTATAAGAAAGCTCAAGAGATACGTTAGTAACACAAGCACTAGTTTCCATTTAGTAATCATTTTGATAGGGAATGAAAAGCTATATTACTAAAAGCATGGAAACTTCATAGCATGAACTAGATTATCCATAGATGATGTTATGCTCAATTTTAACTCATAAAACAAGCATAAATAATTCTTTAAGATTATGGGAATAAATCTAATTCATGATTTGGAAAGCGACAAATGTGAAAGAATCATATCCAATTTTGAGCAAGTAGAAATACATCATAAAACATTGGATTGATTTTTCTTTTCATGCTAGATTACACGCTTTCAAAGAGAAACTTATTCTCTACAAGTGAGACTACTTGGGTTACTTAGATAAGATCATTAATCTCACTATTCTAGTTATAGAGAGAGTTTTCCTTTTACAAGTGTCCTAAGGATTTGAATTCCTTACATGACACCTTATTCTTTTGAGAACATGAAATATCTCTCTATATCTAGAATCATGGCAATAACAAGATAATTAGAGGAAGGATATGCCATGACATACTAGCAATAAATTAAAGCATGTAGATTACCATAGGATGGAAATGATGTGTATGCAATCTACCATATGAGAGGAAATTTTTCAAAGAATGATGATATGAATTTTAAAGACATTTGAAGCGCTACACATTTCTTATGTGACTACACAAGACACATAATAAAATACTTGCACTTTAAAAGCATAGAGGTTACCATCCTTTGACTTTCCTCCATGTTGTAGGCCTTGATTTTTCCGCATAAGATAATTCTTTATTTCCTACAACATCAATAACTTCCTCGAGATGATATGAGTTTAAGATGTAGTAATTTGAAGAATAACCTTGGGTCAATCATGGATAAAGATCATTGAAGATTTGATAGCTTGAGTTAAATTGAATTAACTTTCTCAAGCACCCCAAGGCTTCATACCATCTCCTTTTCCTACAAAGCTTGTCAAGCATATTTTGGTACCCATCGCTTGATGGGTCCATCACGGTTAGTCAACAAAGATCTAGGAACTCAAAAGTCCTTTGTGTTAGCACTAGGTAAACTCATTACCTTTCTAGCACAAGTTGCAATTTTGGGTTGCCTAGTTACATGAGAATTAATTGACAAGCTAGGAGTGGAATTGTTACCAATGCGACAATCCTTGCATTGATGTCCCTTCTTACGGCATGTGTAGCATAGGCGTTTTTCAAGTTTTGAAGTTTTCTTCTTTCCTTGTTTGTTGCCTGCTACATGGTTAGTAAAAACTTTCTTTTCTAACCCTATGCCTTTTTGTTTTAAATGGGGACAAGATCTAAGCAAGTGTCCCTTCTTGGAGCATTTAAAACAAAGTCTATCATCCTTGTTAATAATCAAACCATTTTTAATGTAGGGACATGACCTAATCAAGTGCCCCTCTTCAAAGCATTCACTACACCTCTTAATGTGAAGTGTGGCTTGATCATTACCTTGGATGTTACCTTTTGTGGAGGCGTGGTTGAGGCTTTTGGAGGAGATGTTGAATTTCATCTTTTGTTTCTTCCTCTTGGCAATCCTCAAATCCTTGACATTTTCTTCAAGGGATGTAGTGCATGCCTCGGTTGTTCCCGTCTCAAGCTTCTTCACCATGTGATCACGGTTATCTTGAGAAGGTCGGGCAATGCATTTCCCTTTTAGTTGTGTCAAGCTCATCTTTAGCCTCTCATTTTCTTCCTTGAGCTTTTGATATGAATCATCATTTGTTCCTGCAAATTCTAGCTCAAAGGAAGATTTGCTTGTCGACGGACAACAAGCATTAGCACATGGTAATATAGTATTAATTAGAATACATGTGCACGAGTGAGGTTGTTGGGATTTTAAGTTTTCTATCACAACCTCATGAGCAATGTCTAATATGATATGATCATCTCTAAGGTTTTCATGAGAACATAGAAGCATATCATATTTTTCTTGAAAAGCTAGATTTTCAACTTTTAGCTTTTCTACTTGGTCCTTAAGCAAGGTATTCCTATTTACTAATTGAGTGATACAATGTAAAGCGTTATCATGCTCAATTGAAACAGTTTCATACCTTTGGACCAAATCAACATGAGAGCACTTTAGCTCCTCATGTTCTTTAGTCAACTCGTCAAATTGTAGCATTTTTATGGAGAGAACATCTTCTAGCCTTTGACGAGCTTCGCTTTGCTCTCTCGCTCTTTCTAGAAGTTTGAGCATGACCGCCTTATCTTCTTGGCTTAGGCGAGCGTAGAGATGCAAGAAGTTTCTTTCTTCCTCCTCATCCTCATTTGTGCTTCCGCTGTCATTTATATTAGCCACACAACACATGTGGGAATTGAAATGGGAAGACAAACCTTTTGGAGAGGTGGATTCATCGTTTGGTCTCCACCGTTCATTCCCTTCTTCTTCCTTGCAAGGGTTAGTATCACAAATACCAAAGGAAGTAGAAGCACAAAATGAACTATCATGTTTGGACTTATTAAATTTGCTTTTAATTCTAATCCAAATATCATGCATATCACAAATGGGTTTGTCATATTTTATTATGAAGGCATGATAATCTTCTTTGCTAAGGGATTTACTTAAGATGTCATAAGCTAGATAGTTTAAGCGTATACATCTTAAATCTTCTTCGGAGGCATTTTCCCTAGCATAGTTAGGAGGAATAATACTCTTGTCTAAAATTTGTTCTAATTGTGGGTCTACCGCTCTAAAGGCAGTTATCACTCTAGTAGACCAAGAAACATAATTAGAACAATCGGAAAGTAATATCTCAAGAGTTACCTCCTTGTTCTCCTGGGTCTTCTTGTTCTTTTGGGATCTTCTACGAGCCATCACTTCGAGTTGTTAGACTCAAGATGAAGTGCCTAGCTCCGATACCAATTGAAAGTCGCCTAGAGGGGGGTGAATAGGCGAAACCTGAAAATTAAAACTTTATCCCCCAACTAGATCCCTTGATTAGTGGTTAGAACAAGATATACAAATATCGGAGAATATAAACTAAGTTCTTGCTTGAAGAGAGTATTGCTAAATAATGCGGAAGTGATAAATCAATACAATTAGTAAGTTATAAAATAACAAAGCAAGAAGCCTTAGATGAGAAGAGCACTAGGACAAGTTCTTTCTTGCAACGAGTTGCTTCACTAAATGGGAATCTAACTTGAAGCAACTCCAAATGATATTAGCAAATAATGATGCAAGAGAACTTAGAGCAAGGGAAAACAAACAAATCACAAGCAATAAACACAATGGACACGGGTGATTTGTTTTACCGAGGTTCGGCCCTCGAAGGCCTAGTCCCCGTTGAGGAGTCCACTTAAGGACGGGTCTTTTTCAACCCTTTCCCTCTCTCCCCCGATCACACAAGGATCAGCGAGCTCTTCTCCTTCTCAAGGATCACTCTCGATCCCACAAGGACCACCACACTCTTTGGTGTCTCTTGTTTGCTTTTACAAGCCTCCAACACTTTGGAGGAAGTTCGATGGGAGTCAATACTCCACGCACAAATGAACACAAAGATGTAGCACACACTATCTCTCAATGAATCTCACAAGGCGCTAGGGCTAAACTCAATTGAGTAGCTCTCAATTGCTTGCTCTCTCTTTTGTGGCACTTGTGTTGGTTGTAGTGGACTAAATCTTGTGTATAGGATGGATCAATGAATATATGTGGTTGGGAGGGCTTGAGTATGTCAACTAGATGACTTGGAATGTTGCTTGGGCTCCCACACCTTGAAGTGGCCGGTTGGGGTGGTATTTATAGCCACCAACCAAAATCTAGCCGTTGGTGAAGGCTGTCTGTCGTATGGTGCACCGGACAGTCCGGTGCACACCGGACATGTCCGGTGCGACAGCCACGTCACCCGACCGTTAGGGTCCTGACCGTTGGAGCTCTGACTGCTGGGCCCGCCTGGATGTCCGGTGGCGCACCGGACATGTACTGTAGAGTGTCCGGTGTGCCATGACGCGCGTGCTTGACTTCTGCGCGCTCTGGCGCGCATTTAATGCGCCTGCAGGTGACCGTTGGCGCCGAAGTAGCCGTTGCCCTGCTGTCACACCGGACAGTCCGGTGTACACCGGACATGTCCGGTGAATTATAGCGGAGCAGCCGTTGCTGTCTCCCGACGCTGGCGAGTTCCGGAGGCCGCTCTTCCTTGGAGCACCGGACACTGTCCGGTGTACACCGGACAGTCCGGTGAATTATAGCGGAGTCGCCTCCGGAAATTCCCGAAGGTAGCGAGTTTGAGTTGGAGTCCTCTGGTGCACCGGACATGTCCGGTGGCACACCGGACAGTCCGGTGCGCCAGACCAGAGGTGCCTTCGGTTGGCCCTGTGCTCTTCTGTCGAACCCAATATTTGGTCTTTTTATTGGCTAAGTGTGAACCTTTGGCACCTGTTTAACTTATACACTAGAGCAAACTAGTTAGTCCAATTATTTGTGTTGGGTAATTCAACCACCAAAATTAATTAGGGACTAGGTGTAAGCCTAATTCCCTTTCACCTTGCACTAATCCAATGTTGTCACAAACGGAAAACCCCAACTCTTGTCCTCAAACTTGATCTCGCCACAACCTTCGACACAGTCGACTAGGGCACCTTATTTAAGATCATGTTCGCCCACGGGTTCAGCGACTCTTGGAGGATGTGGGTTGAAAAAATTCTGGCCTCCTTAAGAACTTCTACCCTCATTAATCGGGCACAGGGCCCTGGTTCTCCTGCAAACGTGGGTTGCGCCAAGGTGACTCGTTGTCCCCTACCTTTTCATCCTCGTTGCTGATTTACTACAAGCTATAATCAGTCACGACACCTTCATAAGGCACCCTCTCTCTGCCAACCAAACTTGCATTGTCCTGCAATACGTGGATGACACTCTCATCCTCCTCAAAGGCCAGCCAGACGATGCCTCCCGCTTAAAATTTTCCCTTGACCTGTTCAGCAGCTTGACAGGACTAGAGATCAATTTCAACAAGAGTGTTACCGTCCCCAAGCATATGAGCGACAATCACATCCAACAAATCACCTCCTATATTAGCTGTCGACTGAGAGATTTCCCACAAACAATATACCTCTTGGCCTCTCTCTCTCTCTCCTACCAAACTTCGCCTCCAACTTTTATACCGCACCATCGCAAAAATAGATCTATACCTTGTAGGGTGGCAAGCATCCCTTCAAAACCTAATGGGTCGCCTAATACTCATGAACTCAGTCCTTGATAGTCACCTAAACTACATCATGAGCGTTGTTCAACTCCCAAAGGTGTAGGCCGTAAACTCAATCAATGTCATCGCGGCTTCCTCTAGTTGAGCAAAGATGTTGCCCCTGCAGCTCGATGTCTCGTCCCCTGGGACACGGTGCTTGGAAGCAAGCCTGCTGGTGGCTGAGCATCTGAGATCTCAAGTTGTTCAACACTTGCCTCCAACTCAAACTTATCCACCGCCTCTACACTTCATATTGTTCTTCCTTGGGTGTCCGGGTCCGCTACCACGCTTGTCTGGCGAGCCTTACTAGTGACCTCCCCGGCTCACACTGGGCATCCCTGCGCTCCCTGCTCCCTATTTATCACGCCATCACTACTTGCTAAGTCTACGATGGAAAAAGCACATCCTTCTGGTACGATGTCTCATGCTTGGTTGATGACCTCGCCACCAGGTTCCATCTCTCAAGTCACACGCCAAAAATCTGGCCTAATTATTTGGGGGGTCCTCTCCCACCCTCTATCTGAAGCTTTTGTACCTCGCCTTTCGGATCAAGCTAGGGGTGAACTTGAAAATCTCAACAACCTCCTCCAGGCTATCAGTCTCTCAGACGTCCCCGACATCAGGCGATGCGACCTTGCTAAGCCTGACGACTGTCTCCACTTAGGGCTCCTTAATAGAGCTTTCATAACCCAAGGAGAGCCTGCCTCCCCCTGTCCACTGTCATCTGGGAGAACAGCGTGCGGCGTGCCCCTAAGAGTTCGCTTTTTTCTTGGCTAGCCTCAAAAGACAAACTCCAAACCCGTGTGAATTTGTGCAAGAAGAGAATCCTCGATGATGATATCTGTGAAATATGTTCCATTGCGCTAGAATCTTCCTCCCATATTCTCTTCCACTGTGATTTTGCCAAATCCCTCTGGGCCGCCACTAGCATCGCTATCCCCTCCAATATGCATTGCTCTAGTCTCCACGAGCTCGCATGCCCCTACGCTTCAAGATCGGGGCTTCGATGGCCTTATTTTGCTTTGCTGTTGGCATATGTGGAAACACTAGAATTCTAAAGTCTTCAAGGGCGAACTTAACTCCCTATGCCAACTTAACTCCCTATGCCAGGTTGTTTGCGCATGTAAATCAAACTCTCGTTTGTGGGCGCATCGCCTCCGCCCACACAAACACCAGCAGATGGAGGCATGGTGCAATTCCTTCTGTGTGTAATCTCCCTGCAATCCCCATGTATTGCCCTTCCCCCATTTTGCTTGCTGGAAAAACAACCCCTTGTAACACAATTTGTAATTCATTCCGCCATGGCGATGATTAATGGAATTTTTCTGGTGGGAGATCCTCTCACCCCTAGTCCGACTAAAAATATTAAGTAATAGTATGTGTATATATATAATATTATGATGACCAAACTAAATATTTTATTAGCTACATAATCTTTATTTAGTTAGTATTATTCTTATAGTTTTATTTAAAAAATCTAACGACATTTCTTCTTCAGTATTTTACTGCTCATCCGACGTAAACATAAAAGCAATAGTCGAAAAAACCTTACATGCACCAGTATGTATATATGTTAAAAAATATTAAGTAACAATATGTATATGTATAATATTATGACGGCTAAACTAAATATTTTATTAGCTATATAATATTTATTTGGATATTATTATTTTTATAGCTTTATTTCAAAAAAAAACTAACGATATTTCATATTTAATCTTCTTCAGTATTTTACTGCTCATCCGATGTAAATATAATATAGTGGAAAGAACTTGACATGCACCAGTTATATCAGAAAAAACAATTATGCTGCTAAGACACATATTTTCTTGTGAAATAAAACTTTAGATAAAATTTAACTTCATGAATAAATCACTTGCATCAAATTAAATTCTTTGTTTCTTTTAATTGTGGCATCAAGATGTTGGTAATAAGATTTTAAGTTCTTTTTATCTAGCGCTGATGACTGCAATGCGCTGAAGATAAATAAGAAACTAAATGATTTTTGATAATCTTGATATTCTTTAAATCTTCTTGTAAGAGAAGAAATAGCTTAATTAACGATAGGAATAACGGGGATTTGGGCCACGATTTGGGCCATGTTTTGGGAAATATTTCATGTAAAATAATTTTTTATCTATAATATAAATAGAGCACTATATTTTTTGGGTTTAGGGTTTAGTGGTCTTGTACAGTCATACAATCCACACATGCACCAGAAAGCGGAGATGGCTCAGCAATGGGATGTCCACACTATACTGCCTAATGGCACGATAGTTTGGACTCTAACAACTATTTTAGGGTTTGTTTGGTTAGGGGTGGATTGAAGGGGATTGGAGGAGATTAAATATCTTGCCAGCTAGAATTAATTAGAAAGGAATTTAATCACCTATTAATGTTTTTGATACCTATGCAACCGAACAAGCCCTTATGAGGTGTTTGGGATTTTTATAGGTTTAGGTGGTGTTTGGAATTGCTCTAGATTCTGGCTCCAGGGTGAAACTATAGTTTATACTATAAATTTAAAGTATTTTGATCCAAAATAATAAATAAAATAACTTATCAAAATATCTCTAAAAGTTGATAACTCTAGTTTCACAATTTTCTAGATCATCTAATGACTGCTACACTAATCTCATTAATTTTTTTTGAAGCTGTAGCAGTCCTAAATATGACCTTAATGGACACCGGCCCAAATAGCAGAACATACGACACCCATTTCTGTGATTCCTCGCCCTCACCTCTTTCTCTCATCTTCCACCCCTTTCTCTCGTCTTCCGAGATTCCTCACCTCCCCCAAATGTTTTCTGCCACCTACTTAACAACGTTCCATATTCTTTATCATTATTATCAGTCATCACCCTAAACTCAAAGGCAGCATACCCAGTGCACCAGGCTGCCTCGTGCTCCCATGCGCGTAAGCCAGAAAGAGCTTGCAAATCACTCATGAGCAGATGGTGCAATATAAACATAATGCTCGTTTTTTCAGGTTACATGACAAATTTTCTCCGTGAGAATCCTAGTGGATTGTCTGACACTGACAAGGTACTTCGTTGTAGATTGATTTGTAAATGCCCTTTTTTATTGTTGCATATATCTATCATAATGGCTAAAGTAATTTTGTTTACCTTACCATGTAGACATCTATGTCGGCTTCTCAGAATGCAGTTGTTGAAAAGCATCGATTTACTCTTCTATATTGTTGGTCCATTCTAAAGGATGAGCCCAGATGGATGGATCACAACACTGATCGGCAAGCATAGACCCCGCTCAAGCTGCTCCACTTGGGTCAAACACTGTCTTTGCAAAGACCAGTTCATCATAAGAGTATCTCATCAAGCTAGAGATCTATCATTGCAAAGACTTTCCGTTTACCAAATAGTTGTGTCGTTTGAGCAACAAAAAGTGGAGATGGCTGGTCAATTTCGCAGACAACAGCTCAGGATTGAGCGTAAAAGTTGTCCATTGAACACGAGCGTTTGTAACGATAGAAACAAATTGAAGAGAACACAGAAGAGAAACGTACCTTGCCAATTGACTTGTCGAGTTGCAATCTTCTTCAGCGTGAATATTACAAAACGATGCAATAACAAATAATGTTCAAAATTAAAGGCAGTGTACCGAGACGTGATTGAGTTGTTGTTAGAGGTTGTTTCTACCATTGCTTGTGAGAACTTATGAACTTAATTGTTTAAATATTTGCATGTAAGTCTGCCACTGAATTGTATTTGAGTTTCTCAAAACCCTGAACTTGATCATATTGGTTGTAATAAATATTCTAGTACCTAGAATGCTATGTGTTGTCGAGACGTTTCGTGATGAATGCTAGTTAGTTCTATCAAACTCCAATCGGGAAACAAATGGAGGAATCAATATTCCACAACTTGAGCTACCAGACACATTGAAATAATAGACTTACACACCATTGACAAATTGTTGACAATGTGCACATACATTCAACAACATCCACTTACAACCTACGACATTGACAAAAACACACAAAGCCTAGTTCATGAGACGACACACAAGCTAGATACACAAATAATGATATACAAACCACATGCAAACGTTAACACATGGTTCAACAAAATTTTGTTAATACGGTTGGGGAAATATAAAGGAGATGATAAAATTTATGAACCAAAATTTTGTTAATACGGTTGGGGAAATATAAAGGAGATGATGAAATTTAGAGAATGAAGCCAGAGAGGGTTATGTGCCGTGTAAATGACAGAATATTTCTTTTAGAAGAAAATTTTAGACGACGAGACAACCGGCCCTCACCCAACACCTTGCTCAAGCCTGACTGGAGGCAGGCGCCAGCCACGTTCCTCTTCAGATTTCAGCCAAATGATCTCCATACATCCCATTTAAATGAACCTAAAATAGCACGAGGGTGAAGCAGGATTGTCTGCCACTTGGAGGTTAAAAACTCCACTAGAGATAGGTCAAATGGACAGACACGGTGCTTGTTAGATGAACAGAAACAAGATAAGATATACTCCTTCAGTTTTAAATTATAGTCATTCCACTTTTTAGAGAGTCAAACCATCTTAAGTTTAACCAAATGTATATAATAAAATATTTTAAATAATAAAACGATAATAATCATGATACTAGATAAATATTACTAGATCATTAATTATATCTTTATAGTCTACCTATTTGATGTCATAAACTTTTATAATCCTCTCCATAATTTTAGTCAAACTTAAGATGATTTGACTCTCTAAGAAAATTGAAATGACTTCTAAATAATTTAAAAGGGATGAAGAATTTCACTATTTCTGCTCTGCAGCAAGGATTTGAAGAATCTTATGCACATTATTCAGATCTGTGCAACATACTAGTACAAAACAGAGGCTAGCGCTTACTTTGCCCAAAAGTTATGGTAAGAGTGGAAACAAGAAAAAGATCGTGTACAGGTAAAACGTCAATATCTCCTTTTCCCAGGTAAATGCAGGTTTCAACACCATCCTGAACAGACGAACTGCATCCACTTCGGCAAAAAGCCAGGGAACTCAGAAAGGGTCAGTGGAACTTGTGATACTTCGCGAAATGGCTGGCAACCCAAGGAGCGAGCTGAGTGTTCTCGGGTTCCCTTTTGTTCTTGTTGTAGTAGTCTGACCACAATGCCGGATATATTTCTGGGTTGAAACCGTCACGGTATACACAAAATGGTAGCCAACCTTCACCATTCATCCGACGTTTTCTTTCTCGGGGGTATGCCAGAGGGGCTTGCACATACCTGCATTGGAGGAATTTTATATAGTTAGGATTATAATAATCATCGCGCATCTTGATCTCAGAAATGGACAGATCAGTACCTGATCTCATCAACCACAGAATCCCAACAGAAATGAGTGTGCCCAAAAACATGGCAAGCTCCTCCGTCTTTTCTGTTGCTGTGTATATCTCTCAGCCTCCTCTCCAAAAAATCAGATCCAATTACCTTAGGAAGGTATGGGTAATAAAGCATACGTTTCTCTGGACACAACTCTTGCCTGCAGTGTTGTATAGAAGACATTAGTTTTGAGCTTGAAGTTTCATGAATGTATACTAAGACGTCCTAAATATTCAAGAAGAAATCCAAAACAACACTGAACATAAATACAGCAGGGGCAAGACAACCAGTGAGGTGAAGAAGGATAGCCACAATCACAGATTCACAATTAGTGGTATATCTGCAATTTCATGTAATTAGACAGCCAGTATATAAACTACTGCTTTCCTCCATGTGATTTGCAATTCAAATGCTACATAACCACACAAAATGTCTCTTTTGGGGTGAAAAAAGGGTCAAATATGAAGTCGCTAGTGCAGATACATAGATACAAATGTTAGTTCTAAGTTGGCACTTCCATTGATAAGATGGTTTCGCTCTGAGGTGTTTTCATCACAATGCAACAAAAAATGAAACACACCAATAATAATTAATACAAATGTTAGTTCTAAGTAAGAAAGAGATGCAACAGACATTGAAATGCTAGGAGGAATGGAAGCGGCCAAAAAGGTATTTATTGGGCAGCTATCATTAATGCATTTCAACAAGTAACTCAGTCAAGCATACCCAGAACTGAAGGTCAAGCAAATATCAAGCAGAAGCTCAGAAAAAATGGAAGGTCTGGGTAGGAGGAGCAAAATGCACCTTGGTACGAAGTGTGAAAATGTTAATATCTGTTTGCTGCTACTTTTCACTTCTTCAGTAGCATCATGATTCTTGTCATTTAACTTGTCAAAGTAAAGAGCAAGAGCCTCATCATCATTTGTCAGGTCTGAAGGCCATTGGCAAGCATGAAAGTCTTTACAAGCCTGGTTATACAAAACCGTAAACCTATCAGTTCAAAGATATCAAGAGAAATCATCAATTCTTAGAAGAAAATAAGAAAGAGTGCAGGATTGATTTGGCTTGTCAAAATGACCACGCCAGTAAATATTTGAGCCTATGGCCCGCATGCATGCTACATTTCTCATTGAACGTTATAGTTCGGAACTTTGGATAGCTAGTTTGTTAGTTCGGTCTCATAGTTTTAAATGACCGGAATTGATCATGGTATCTAATTTCACAAATAAACCAGGAAAATCCCTTGAGGGTATGGAAAATATAATTCAAGAAATCTTAAACTGCGCTAATTAACAATACTTGGTAGCAAATAGTGTTTTTGCAAATGAGTGAGTATTGAAGGAAATACCAGCCTACCATTTCTAGCGACGGGACACGCACACTGCTAACATCCTTCTCCTTGTCAAAGCTCTGGAGGACAATTAAGCAAGATGAAAAAGTGCGAAAATAATAGGAAAGTAGTGCATTATAATCCGGACAAAATATCGAATGTTAATGAAGCAAGAAAATTAAACAACCTTGTGATACCATGAGAACAATGGTATGATTCCCAAGTCACCTATCGTTCTTGGGCCTGTATCCACACCCAGCTCACTACACGCATCAAGCAATGCAGTCAGTTTCTCCAGCGAATCCATCTGGAAGGAATAATTTGAGTAACTGAGAGAGCTTCGCAATGACATATATTAGAAAATAAGTTTAATGCTGTAATAATTTGATCAAAAAAGAAAAGGCTGAATGTGATGTAGTTAAAGAACAATGTGATGCACTGTCACTTATGCCATGCTTTATCTAACAATACAACACTACATTCAATTTTTTCAGTTGAGGTAACGCTTTGCAGCATGTGTGGATTCTACACTGCATAAGTTACTAAATAGGAACTCGACCAGCAACTACTAATCTCAGTGCCACGGTAACCCTTCTGTCAAGAAACAAGTAGAATCACAAAAAGAACATATACAACTGAAATGCAGTCCAGATAGACGGGGCTGCTAGAAACCAGTGAGCAAAATGAAAATCTCATTGGTAAACTCCGCACTGCGTCTAAAATTAGGCCCCATAAAACAAGGAGATGCTCTAACCAGGCTGCACGCAAGTGTTGCAATGTACAATTGGATCAAATTAAGCGGAACTACTCGGCTAGCTCAAACCATAAGAGTGGACGAACCAAACAGCATAATATTAATATTTTTTAACTAAAACGAGACAAATAAAAAAAAGAATGGACGAAGTATGCCGTAACAGATACGACAAGGCATTTTGTCAAACACCTGGCTTGCAGCCCAAGAAACAAAATGCAGCGAGAAACGGAGGGGGATGCAAATTGCAGAGGAAATGGACTCACGTAGCGGCCGCCCTCGCGGCGCAGCCAGAGATCGTGGTTCCCCGGCACGTAGAAGACGGCGGCGAATCCATCCCTGAGCATCTCCATGGTGCGCGCGAAGTTGTCCCTTGTCTCGGCCACGTCGCCCGCGACGACGAGCGCGTCGACGCCTTCCCCCTTGCCCGCCCCGACCTCGGCGGGCAGGCGGCGCACCCACTCCATGTTCTCCGGGTAATCCGTGTGCAGGTCGGACACGACGAAGACCCGCGTGGTTGCCTCGGCCCGCGCGGCCGCGGGCACCGCTGCCTGCGGCGCGGGCGCCGCCGCTGCGCAGCAGCGGACGGACGCGGCGCGCGGGCGGAGGCAGCCCGGCACCCGGCGCCGCCTCCGCCTCCGGTACTGATGCGGCGAGGACGGAGGCGCGGCGGCGGCGCGGGATGTGGTCGTCGTGGAGGAGGAGGAGGAGACGGCGGGCAGATGCGGCGTCATGTCGGGAGAAGGTAGCTGCTGTCGCTCGGTCTCTCTCGCTGGGCTGGGCTGGGTAGGTCGCTGCCGGAAAATCTGAAAAATCCTCTCCCCTTTCCGCTGCCTCGTTCGTCTCCTTCCTTTCACAACGAGGGGTAGTTTGGTGATTCGCGAATCGCGATGGGAGGAGAGGGGAGGGTGGGGTGTGGCGTCCCTCAAGCTCGGCGCGCGAATATATACGGCATCCGCTGCGACGAGATGCGCTGTGTCCTAAACCTCGCCGGTGAGTTGGTGGGGCGGAAGGCGCGGGGCGACGACGTGGCAGCGGCGTTTGGATGGGAACGGTGGGTGAGGCCGAGACAGCGGGGTGGATAGTAGAATAATAGTAATATTCTGGACCATTGGAGGCGTGTCATGGTTATCGCTTGGGGGGTTAATTACTTGGCGCCGCGCGCGGTGGCTCATCAGCGGTTGGCAAACGTCCGAGAGGCTAGAGGGACAGACGCCGACTCGATTAATCATGTACAGCCTGATTTTTTTATCGATTTTCTAAATATAAGTGAGTCCCTATTAGTTAAGAAAAAACATGTATATAGAGACGTGTAGATACGAATTTTTCGCGAAGAGTCTATTCTTTTTTTAATTAACCTCTGAAGATCCTTTAATATATCATATATTAAATAGTGGTGTATAGTATATTGCCCTTAGGCGTTGTTTAGATTTAGCATAGCTAAGGTCCTTTTTCTTCACCAAAATAATATTATGTGCTAAATTCTACCTTAACTTAAAACCAAACAAGTCAGCTAATAGGCTAAATATATTTTGGTTATAGCTTATATTTTATTATATTTTTAACTCTAACTAATGTCAACTAATTGAGTCGTATATGCATGAGTTTTTACTGAAGACACTAAATCAAAAGAATACAGATATATTTTTGTTTATATTATCTAGTTTATTATCTAGGAAACTAAATATCATACTACTAAATACTACTAAGGATGTGTTTGATATTGCTCTGCTCCACTCCAGAGCAGCTCTACTCCAAAACTCTGGGTGGAATAGTTCTGCTCCAGAGTTTAGATTGTTTTTCATAATCGATAGCAATGACGGATAAATAACTTCAAACTTCATGACTAGATTGTTTTTTGAGTTTTCGGAGCAACAAAAAAGATACTCTAAAAATTGTACTACAGCTCCAAAAACTCCATAGAGCTTATAACTCTAGAGTTAAATGTTTGGCATGCTCTTGTCGGCTCTTTTTTAAGTTTTGCTTTGAGCCATGCCAAACGGGCCAACTAAACTCTAGCCACCAATACTTTCAGTTAAAATTTAGCTAATCAATGTTTAACAGGAGTGGGACTACGCCGGATCTAAATTTTAGTCAGCTAGCTACGGCTGTTTAGGTATTAATTAAATATATTTTAAACAAACTGAAATAGCTAAACAGACGTATGCATTTTAGTCTCCGGCTAAAATTTACCTGTATTTTAGTCTTTAGCTATCTATAGTTGTGTTTTAATCTCTCTAAGCTATACTTTGTGCCATTTTGTTTCGGATTATTTCTATCTTCTGGCCATCAGAATCTGCTGTAGATTACTAAATATTTAGATTTTTAGTCCGCTTTTGCGAGAATCACTTGGATAATAACTGTCCAAATTCAATATGAACACTGAATCGGTCGAGTCGTCACTAAAGTATGAATCTATCACATTTTAGATCATAAACCCCATAAACACCTTTATCATTTTCTGTACATAATCTCTACAATGTTTAGATTCTCGCTACAGTTAGATTCTCAATAGTCTAGTCGAAAAAAATGAACAAATAGGCTCTTTAGACTGACTCCAACAGAACATCTAAATGGACAGGTAAAGCTAAAATAGTTGTCCACGAGCTAATGTAGCAGTACAAAACACCTTCTAACAGGGCAGCCAAACGAGCTAGTAAAAAAGGATGGAAAAAGAGAGGAAAGCTATAATAGCTTGTACTGTGGCTGGCAGCCATTTCTTTTTTTTTTTTGTGTCTGAGAACATGACCCCACCATCTACTCTATTTGTTGGACTATACTACCGCTGCCTTTTTGCCTGTACTGTTGAAAGCGTGTGCCATATGGCTGGACAGGCAAACCAGAGATTATGGCTGCTCGATTTATATGGCCTCTGCTGAAGTCAGTCTTTATCTCTGCAAACTTTTAGCTAGTAGATCAGGATCTTAGCAGTATGGTTGCGGACGGAACGTGGGACCCGGCGCTGGCGCCAGTGCCATCTCAAGCCAAGGACCCAACCCCCACGAGGCACGAGGCGTTCTGCAATTTGCAAGTTTCTGCAAGTCTGACTGTTTCGATGGCTGTAGGTTATAGCAGGGCCATGGAGACTGTCAAGGCTGGCAGGAGTATGAAATCGCCGCACGATTTTGTTGACGGCGTCCAGCAGGCTGTTCACGCTACTGTAACTACAATTTATTGAGACAAATATTGTAGAAGTCACAGCCACAGTTGAATTAAAGATGCAACAAGCGCAGCGAACATGCTTTGTACGCTAGTCCCAGTTTCCATGTTGTGAAATATTTTTTGTGCAGAAAGCAGATCTTTGTTATTTGTCGTATCTAAATAAATCTTAGACCTCATTTAGAATAAAGGATTTTTTATGAATCCTGTGTTTTTGAATTAATTCCTGTAAAATTCCTGCGTTCCAAAGAAGCCTTGCCCGTGAGTTACAACACATACAAAATATCCGACAGAATATTAGTTCACAACTGTCGGTATTTTCGAACCTTGCGGCGACAAGTAAATTTATTGTACGCATCCCGCGCTTCGAAGGGTGTACACGGTGGGCACAAAATTTATACTAGTTTGGGCAGAACGTCCCTAGTTTCAGTCGTTGTTGGCTTGCACTACCAGCACCATTGATGGTCAAAACTCGTAGTAGGGGTTACAAGCGGACGAGAGAGGGATAAGAGGCTCCCAAGTCTCTTTTTCGGGGTGGAACTAGAGCTTTAGAAGCTACAAGGTAGTCCTCGCTAAGTCTTTGTTCGGCAGTGGGGCTCCGGCCTCCTGGTTCTCGTCGGCGCTCCTCCTCCTCCTATTCATCGTTTTGGGTGCTTTGTTTAAAAGTTTTTGGGGTCGTCTAGTTGTTTTCTAAAGTGTCCAAAAGAACTCTACTCAGCCCCCTTGCCTGGAGGCCAAGCCCTGCCTTTTATAGGCTGGGAGAGGGGTCGACCAGTGATAGATTCCTTGGGAAGGAGCCGTAAGGCAAGGGTAATTACAGTGTTCTACCTAGGGTAAAGCCACATGTACTCGTGGGACCCAGGGTTGTCTGTTTCGTATTTACCGTGGCGGACGACGCAGAACTGCGATGGTCTCGGGCACCATCATTTTGGCTACACCGACCCCTGGCCTTCGTAGCCAGGGGCGTGGCACGTACCGTCGTGTAGAGCTTTGTTAGAGGTCCACACACTCAGGCCTAGGTCGATAGGCCATGAGTGCATCACAGGCCGAGGGGTGTGCGAGCCTTTAATCCGCCGCAGTCTGGGAGGCTCATAGGTCATGAATGCTACGCGACTCGAGGGTCATAAGTGGGAAGTGGACCATCGCCCGTGTTGTGGCTCGGTGCTAGGCGTGGTTAGATATGGTCAGCTATTTGTGGCGGATTAGTCTGGGGCCAGACGCGGGACTCACTCGAGTGGTTCCCTTCCGACACGCCCGGCCTCTCCCGTCAGGTTCCGCCATGCCTAGCCCTAGGCTCGATGCTGCGGGGTTCGACCGGGGACTTGATCTTTCAGGGTTGACGTATCCACCTCTCCCAACTGACTAACAGGCCCTAGCGACCAGGGACCCTTCCCTCATCGCACTCTCTTACTGCTGGGTCCCAGTGGCCAAGGACCATGTCCCCAAAAGTAGCCCCAAAGCCCCCGAAAGGTGAGTATCTCCCTTCGGGGGCTGATGAAGGGTCAGACAGTGTTCAGTTCTTCGTCGCGTATTTTCGTAGCTTTTTCATGAGAGGCGTTGATTCATTGTTTTCTTTCTTGCGCGCCATTTGGCATTCGCGTTGCTTCGTCACGTAGTCCGCCTTTCTATAAATAATCCCTCCCTGGGGTGTTTTTGTCACACCTTGCCTTATTTTGATTTCTTCGTCCAGGGGTGGTTTCTTTGCGATCCCTTATGGAATCTAGCAAGCGTCTAGCGGAGGAGCGCCCCCCGGTGTTGCGTCCTCTTTGGCAGAAGATGAACGATTTGAGGAACGGGCTCTTTCCTCTTTACCCATTGATTCTCGAGATGGTTCTTATCCTTTTCTTTATGCAGCCATTTGATCTCGATGGGACAAAGAAAAGACTTCGGGATGTCTTTTTGCTAAGGTGGGATCTCGATCCTCTCGTCTCAGTCCCCTTCAAATCTCTGAGATAGTCTGGCCACCACCAACACGACGCTCGAGGCTGCCGACAACGAGGTGGTCTGTCTCTGTGACCGTCTGGAGTAGGCGAACCGCTGTGTCACGAGTTGGTACTGCTTCCCTGTAAGGAAAATGGACCTCGGGCCATTTGGCTCAATAGATTTTGGTGTTTGATGATCAACATAACCTATGAACTAATGTGTTTGCTAGTGTTTATGTTTGTAGTTCACAAGATGCTAAAGTTACTTGAACTAAGGCATTGAGGAAAGCAACACCTCAAAAAAAGACATTATGAAGATCACAAGTGAAGATCAACAAGTACCAAGCAAAGTCCAAGGAACGAAGAATAGTGTTGCCACGGTGGACTGTCCGGCTAAGAGCATCGGACTATCCGGTGGCACACCGGACTATCCGGTGCGCTAGGGAACAGTAGCCCAACGGCTAGTTCCAGGTGGTACTGGTGGAGAGAAGCCACTGGACTGTCTGGTGTAACGTCTGGACTGTCCGGTGTAAAAGCCTGCAGCACCAACAGTCACCATCGTTGTCAGATCCAACCGCTAGGCGTACTGGACAGGGGCACCAGACTGTCCGGTGTACCACAGAGAGCACCAACTTTTCTCCAATTGTCAGTTTTGTGTTGGGGCCTATAAATACCACCCCAACCAGCCATTTCAAGCCGTGGGAGACCAAGCAATATACCAAGGCATATAGTAGATATTTCCATGCACTCATACACTCGAGTAATTAATAGAATCATGTAACACCCGGGCTTTAAGGGACAAAGCCAGGTGCATCTCATACATGCGCCAAAGAAGACAACATATATAATAACAGAGTGTATAGAGATAAATGTCACAATAACATTAGAGTACTTATTACATAGCGGAAGTCTTACAAAAATAAAAGGTAAATAAAAAAGGATCTAAAATCCATCTTTGGCGCCAGAAAGTCAACTGGGAGACGCCACCTAGATCGAATCGAACTCCTCATTGTGTGGCTCCACTTGAACCACCTGATCTTCTCCTGTGGGGGGGGTGAGACAGCAAGGGTGAGCTCACACATGATCATAGCTTAACAAGTTGTGGGGAATAATGTAGCATGAACTCACCAAAGGTGGGAGTTCATGTGAAGTGTAAGGCTGGTCAACAATAGGGGTTAAAGCTGAGCATTGCTTTTAATAAGTCGGTCAAATTTTATTAGCAGTTACTAAATGTAAGTAAATACCAAAACATAATAAGAATAATACAACAAATTAATAACAAATCCCATGCAAATTCAAATGACAAATTGAATTTAAGTTCCATAATTTAATCATGCGAGAGTCCTGAGCTGCTCTTGACCGTGAGCTCGGCTAGTATACCAGTTTTACACTCTGTAGAGGTTGTACCCTTTACCCACAAGTCATGTTTCCATGTCGCTAGGGTTTGCAAGGCCCTTAGACACTACCAAAGTGAATGGCTAGGGATCCACTATGAGGCCTTTACAAAGTTCCACTAGCTTCCGAAAACCCGCTATAGTTTATGGGAAGAGCACTTGCAAGAATCCCTCGTCTGACCGTCATCGCAGCAAAATCAACCCGAGAACCTCCTTGCATGCAACTCCCCTACTGCCCTTGCCCCTTTCGAGTAAGGTAGTCTTCCACTAGCTTTTCTAATTAGTTAGCCAAGTGGTCACATTCCTCCCTTGTGGTGGCACATGTTTCTCAAGTTAAGCTCCATGTTCTAATTAACAATAATATAATGATCATGACATGAACATAAATAAAATAACATAATAATTAGAATATGGACATAATGTAGTATTAATCCCAAAACCATATAAAGCAATAGCAAAAACTACCCATATGATTCAGGGATAAAACAAGGTAAAAAGGATAAAGAGACTAGGGTGACCTATTGGGTCCCATCAAAATTAAACCTATGCATTGAATAGTGATAATAAAGAATATTATTGGGTAACAAAAGTGGATCAAGGGCACAACTTGCCTGGCACTTGAGATTTTAGTTACCAGGGTGATTCTTCAGATCCTCGAAACCTCACGCTAGTCGTAGCAATACAAACAAACATGGTATAGATAAAATTAACATCACACCAAACATAAGGACAAACTGAATAATAATGATCTACGCGAAGCTACGAGATCGTGGGATCGAGAACTACTAAGATCGGAGTTACGATTACTGAGTTGTGATTTATGAGAGAACTAGATCTTGAGTTGATTTTATAAAGATAATCTAATGAAATAATCAATTTATCTTTAATCTTAATTATAACTTTACTAAAGATTATATTTTAATCAACTTATAATCATAAGATCAGAATATTAATATGTAGAAAAGTTAATCCAATAAACATAGATTGATCCAATTAGTTACTTAATTATAAAAGTACAGGACATCATATAATCAATAACGCTACTACGTAGTAAATATCTATACAAGGCTAACGCAACTTGAACGGGTTGAAACAGGGCTAAGATAAATTAGTTATGATTTTCTGAAGTCCGTATGTGCTTGATACAAAATTAATTAGGTGATCCAATTTAATATGGGTTTCATGTTAAAATAGTGGTACTAAATGATAAATAATATTAAAACAAAATTATAGGAACTGGAATGGGTCAATTTGGACAAAATATGAATTTTCTAAAGATTAAATAAGATTCCAGAATTGTTTTTATATAAGAAATTCATTTTATAAATCATTTTCTCTAATTTTCCATTTCCCTAGACTGCGCGCAATATTATTGAGAAGCTCGGGGTTCAGTCTGTAAAAATCCAGGGCCTGGTTGTAATTATTGAACACGGTGCGCGGACGGCGGGTTAATTTGTAAATACCACGGGGTCTCTTTAGCAATCCAGCCACGGCGAAGGGGTATGGACCAAAGATATCTGTTGGATCACCCACGGACGGCATTGATTAGATTGTTATTTAATCGAATATGTCTTTAGCACGACCCGTCCGATCGAAGATCTACGGTGGAGATTTTACGAGGACTAATCCAGTATCGCCTGTCCGATCTAAACGGACGGTGATGAACTCCCAGACCAAAGCGTCAAGCACCGACCCAATCTTGGTCATTCGTTGGCCAATCAACGATCCGAACTCTATCTCCTACCTTTGGCAGACTGGGCACGACAGCGCCTACAGCCACCGCGGTCGTGACCCACCGGAGCAACGCCACCCAACGCGCCCGCAAATGAAACCCGGCTTAGACCAGAGCTACGCACAGAGGAAGGTAAGGCGAACTTAGCAGGGGCTCACATACTAAGAGTCGAGTTGCGTAGCGCCCAGGCTATCGAACGCAACACGAGTCTGTGGTGGCAAGCTTTACTTCCGCCACCCGCCACATCACCCGCTGCCCCCGTCCGTAGAGGATGAAGACACCAACCATGCATTCTGGCGTGCCACGAGACTTTCTCTAATGCCTCGCCGAAGATGTGAACGCACCACGGTCCCTCATCCTGGTTCGCACTGATCCCCGGTGACCATGGCTTCTCTCAATCCAGTGGCGTGGTGAACATGGCGAGATGAGGCGAGGTGCGAAGGGTGGCTTTAGATATATATGGCCAGGGCTACAGCGCGTCGTGGGTAGATGCGCCATGCGCGGAGTTCGTTGCCTCTGATCCCGCGGATATGGTGTTGGCACCATTTGTCGGTGTTTCGACCCCGGGGGTCCCTGGACCGACGAGTAAGTTGTCGCTGCATGTCCCAGCCCAGATGGGTCGGCGCGAGACAGGACACAAAGGGGGAGAACAGTAAGGGGAAACTGCGGCCTTCGTGTTGTCCTGCGCCCAGGGCGGATGGATGCGCTTGCAGTAGGGGGTTACAAGCGTTCGCGTGGGAGAGAGAGTGAGAGCGAGAGCCTTATGCGTCGGCCCGTTCTCCCGCGTGGCCAACCTTCTCGTACGAGAGCCCTGGACCTTCCTTTTATAGGTGTAAGGAGAGGGTCCAGGTGTACAATGGGGGGTGTAGCAGTGTGCTAACGTGTCTAGCAGAGAGGAGCTAGAGCCCTAAGTACATGCCGTCGTGGCAGTCGGAGAGGTTTTGGCACCCTGTTCAGGTGATGTCGTGGCCGTCGGAGGAGCACTGGAGCCCTGCGGTAGTACAGCTGTCGGGGCTGTTGGGTTCTTGCTGACGTCTCCTTGCCGATGTAAGGGGCTGGGAGCGGCCGTCGTCATGGAGCGTGCGGGGTGTCATCATTACTTGTTTACTGGGGCAAGCCAGATGGGACACCGGTCTTGTTCCCCGTAGCCTGAGCTAGCTAGGGGCAGGGTAATGATGGCCCCCCTGGCGACGTGGCTGGTCCGGACCCGAGTTTGGGCGAGGTGGCAATTCCTTCGAGGTCGAGGTTGAGTTTGAGCCCTGGGGTCGGGCGAGGCGGAGTCCATCATCTTCCGGAGCCGAGGCTGAGTCTGAGCCCTAGGGTCGGGCGAGGCGGAGTTCGTCGTCTTCCAGAGCCGAGGCTGAGTCCAAGCCCTGGGGTCGGGTGAGGCGGAGTTCGTCGTCTTCTAAGTCGTGGTTGAGTTCGAGCCCTAGGGTCGGGCGAGGCGAAGTTCGTCGTCTTCTAAGTCGTGGTTGAGTCTGAGCCCTGGGGTCGGGCGAGGCGAAGTCCATCTTCCGAGGCCGAGACGGGGGCCAAACCCTAGGGTCGGGCAAGGCGGAGCTTCCTATGTCGCCCGAGGCTGGACTTAGCCGCTGTCGACCTCACTCTGGTGAGTGGCACGGCAGTCGGAGCGGGGCAGGCGGCTGTTTTCTTGTCAGGTCAGTCAGTGGAGCGGCGAAGTGACTGCGGTCACTTCGGCTCTGTCAACTGAAGCGCGCGTCAGGATAAGATGTCAGGCGATCCTTGCATTAAATGCTCCTGCGATATGGTCGGTTGGTGTGGCGATTTGGCCAAGGTTGCTTCTCCGTGAAGCCTATTCGAGCTGAGCCTCGGGCGAGTCGATGGTGCGTCCGTTGCTTGAGGGGACCCTCGGGCAAGGCGTGAATCTTCCGGGGTCGGCTGCCTTTGCCCGAGGCTGGGCTCGGGCGAGGCGAGATCATGTCACTTGAGTGGACTGAGCCTTGACCTTAATCGTGCCCATCAGGCCTTTGCAGCTTTGTGCTGATGGGGGTTACCAGCTGAGATTAGGAGCCTTGAGGGTACCCCTAATTATGGTCCCCAACAGTAGCCCCCGAGCCTCGAAGGGAGTGTTGGCACTCGCTTGGAGGCTTTTGTCGCACTTTTTTGCAAGGGGACCGGCCTTTCTCGATTGTGTTTCGTTCCGGTGGGTGCGCGCGAGCGCACCCGCCAGGTGTAGCCCCCGAGGCCTCGGAGGAGTGGTTTGACTCCTTCGAGGTCTTAGCGCATTTCGTGATGCTTCGGCCGGTCTGGTGGTTCCCTCATGCGAACTGGTCGTAGCCCGGGTGCATAGTCGAGTCCCAAGTTCTCGGGCTGGTATGTTGACGCTATCAAAGGTTTGGCTGGAGCCGAGTTTGCGAGAGCAGCCCCCGAGCCTCCGCACAGAGCGAGAGGATGGTCAAGGACAGACTCGGCTTTTTCCATACGCCCCTACGTCGCCTTTCCGCAAGGAGGAGGGGGGGAAAGCGCCATGTTGCCCTCGGAGGGCGCCGAACATGGTGTCTCCAGTGAGTTGCTAACGGGTAATCCGAGTGGACGCCCGTGCCCCATTCGTTAGGGGTCGGCTAGTGGCCCAGAGGCGCGCTCCAAAAGTACCTGCGGGTGATTCACCGGACCCGGTCCCCTTTTGACGGGGTCCGAGGGCTCGATGCCTCCCTCTGATGGGATTCCGTTACGAAATCGCTCCCGCTGGTCTCGGAAATGTCCTAGGGTACCTCAGGAGCGTAGCCCGAGCCTTGGTTGTGTATCGAATGTACCCAGAGTCATCCCTCGCTCTGCGTGCTCTGAGGCGGCTGTCGAACCCTTTGGGGGCCAGCCTACGAACCCCTGATCAGTAGTGGGCGCGGAGCCCGAGTGGCCTGAGGCGGCCGTTGAACCCTTCTGAGGGCCAGCCTTCGAACCTCTGACCAGTAGTGGGCGCGGAGCCCGAATGCTCTGAGGCGGCTGTTGAACCCTTCCGAGGGCCAGCCTTCGAACCTCTGATCAGTAGGGGGGCTCGGGGCCCGCTTCCTTCACGGAGAAGGATTCCTTTCGGAGTATCCCCTTTCCCGGTCCTTGTGGCAAGAGAGAGAAAGGGGAAGAGGAAAAGGATACGAAATTGAGTGACGTGGCGCACCTTTTTTGACGCGGTCATTATGGCGGAGGTGAAGCGTCGCCTGCTTCGCCTGCCAAAGGTGTCGCCTGCCCTGCCGCAGAGTTAATGCGACGGGACGAGTGGTTGGCGGGGCAGCCGTTGTGCGTGCGCGAGCCATTCATGGAACGGAATATGGGCACGTCGTCTTCACGCCGTGGGAGAGGGCTCTCTCGCTGTCCCTGGAGGGGACGTGAGCTTGTAGACGACTTGACAGTTGCTTCTGCCCGCCTGCTGCCGCCATTACTGCCGGCCCATTTTTGGCCGTATCGACCGTCGTGCCTTCTCCCGCGGCTGACTGACCCGGGACCGATGTGCTCGGTTGGCACTGTATGCGCAGGGTCACCTCGAGTCACGGCACCGGTTTCGCAATCGAGAAGGCGTGGCACTGGTGCGAGTGGTGGTGCAGTTTCTCGCATGTAGTAACCGGCACGCCGGTTACATGACGTGTGGGCCTGGGCCTCCAAGCTGGACGCGTCGAAGTCGAAAGGGTGCGTCCCCTTGGTGCGGTTGCATGCCGCCTGCATGGCGGTCCGCCCTTTCACCCGCTGGTCTGGGCGAAAGTGGAGGAGCGCTTGTAACCGCTGGGCAGTTACGCGTACCGCGCGCGGCGGTCTGGCTTCTTCTGTCCTGGGCCAGCTTGCATGACGCGTGGGACCCAGCCCCCGTGTCGTAGGGGGAGGACTTTGGAGCATGTTGGTGAAGACTCAGCCCGCGACGGCTGAGGGCGCAAGTGGGGAGAGTTGCCTTTAAAAGGAGGGCGACCCCCTTGGACGGCAACCATGTCTTCGCACTCTCCTCATGCATCGCGCCCTTCCACCTTCCGAGCCCCTGGATGGGGAGCGCTCACGTTGCTTTCGTCTCGTCGTCGTCGGGAGAACGCAACTTCGCGGAAGTTGGTACCTTTCAGCCATCGTTCGGCTTCAGATGGTTAAACTTTGTATGTAAACGAGGTATATGAACGGCTTGAAAACATCTTAAGGGTAGAAGCGACGTAGCTGTCGGATGTTCCAAGCGTTGCTGTAGACCTCGCCTTGACTGTTGGCCAGCTTGTATGTTCCGGGCTTCAAAATCTTGGCGATGATGAACGGCCCGTCCCAGGGAGGCGTTAGCTTGTGCTGCCCTCGGGCATCTTGTCATAGTCGAAGCACCAAGTCGCCCACCTGGAGGTCTCAGGACTGAACCCCTCGGGCGTGGTAGCGTCGCAGGGACTGCTGATACCACGCCGAGTGTAGTAGGGCCACGTCCCAAGCCTCTTCCAGCTGGTCCAGTGAGTCTTCTCGGTTAGTCTGGTTGCGTCGGTCGTCGTAGACCCTCGTCCTTGGGGAACCGTATTCTAAGTCTATGGGCAAGATGGTCTCAGCCCCATAGACTAGAAAGAACGGTGTGAAACCCGTGGCTCGATTTGGCGTCGTCCTCAGGCTCTAGACCACCAAGGGGAGTTCTTGCAGAATCATGCTGTTGGCATGTTCTACCAGCCCATTCGTCATGGGGTGTGCCACGACGGCCCAGTCCACCCGGATGTGGTGATCCTCGCAGAAGTCCAGGAACTTTCTGCTGGTGAACTGGGTGCCGTTGTCGGTGATGATGGAGTTCGGGACCCCGAAGCGATGGATGATGTTGGTGAAGAATGCCACCGCCTGTTCGGACCTGATGCTGTTTAGGGGTCGGACCTCGATCCACTTGGAGAATTTGTCGATGGCGACCAGCAGGTGTGTGTAGCCCCCGGGTGCCTTCTGTAAGGGACCGACGAGGTCCAGACCCCACACAGCAAACGACCAGGTGATGGGTATTGTCTACAGAGCCTGAGCGGGTAGGTGCGTCTGCCTTGCGTAGAATTGACACCCTTGGCAGGTGCGGACAATTCTAGTGGCGTCGGCCACCGCGGTCGGCCAGTAGAAACCTTGTTGGAAAGCGTTTCCAACAAGGGCTCGAGGCGCTGCGTGATGACCGCAAGCTCGAGTGTATTTCTTGTAAGAGCTCCTGGCCTTTGGCGATGGATATGCATCGCTGGAGGATGCCGGAGGGGCTGTGGTGGTAGAGCTCCTTCTCGTCACCCAGCAAGACGAATGACTTAGCGCGCCGCGCCAGTCACCGAGCTTCGGCTCGGTCGAGGGGTAGCTCTCCTCGGTGGAGATATTGCAGGTACGGGGTCTGCCAGTCTCGATCAGGCGGGACCCCATTCCGCTCTCCCTCGACGCGCAGTGTCTCACCCTCGGGGGTCGAGGGTGCCTCGGGCTGAGCCGAGGGCGCCTCGGGCAGGGCCAAGACCTTCTCGGGCTCGGGCGTGTCGTTGGTCTTGACTGAGGGTTGATGTAGGTCCCGGGAGAAGACGTTCGGGGGAACCGTTGTTCGCGCTGAAGCTATCTTCGCCAGCTCGTCCGCAGTCTCGTTGTACCGCCGGGCGACGTGGTTGACTTCGAGCCCGTAGAACTTGTCCTCCAGGCGCCGGACTTCGTCGCAGTAGGCTTCCATCTTCGGGTCGCGGCAATGGGAGTTCTTCATGACTTGGTCGATGACAAGCTGCGAGTCGCCACGAGCGTCGAGGCGTCGGACCCCTAGCTCGATGGCGATGCACAACCCGTTGACCAGAGCCTCATACTCGGTCACATTGTTGGACACCGGGAAATGGAGGCGCAGTACGTAGCGGAGGTGCTTCCCGAGGGGCGAGATGAAGAGCAGGCCCGCGCCTGCCCCTGTTTTCATCAGCGACTCGTCGAAAAACATGGTCCAGAGTTTCGGTTGGATCGGAGCTGCTGGGAGCTGGGTGTCGACCCATTCAGCCACAAAGTCCGCCAAGACTTGGGACTTGATGGCCTTCCGAGGGGCGAACGAGATTGTCTCGCCCATGATTTCCACCGCCCACTTTGCAATCCTACCCGAGGCCTCTCAGCACTGGATGATCTCCCCCAGGGGGAAGGATGACACCACAGTCACCGGATGAGACTCGAAGTAGTGTCGCAACTTCCGCCACGTCAGAATCACTGCGTACAACAGCTTCTAAATTTGTGCGTAGCGGATCTTGGTTTCGGACAGTACTGAGAGCACCTAGAGGGGAGGGGTGAATAGGTGATCCTGTAGAATCTTAAACTTAAGCCACAAAAAATTGATTAAGCGTTAGCACAATAATCACCGAGTGGCTAGAGAGGAGTTCTTGCAAGACACGATAACCACAAGAGAATCAACACAGATAGACACAGTGGTGTATCCCGTGGTTCGGCCAAGACCAACGCTTGCCTACTCCATGTTGTGGCGTCCCAACGGACGAGGGTTGCAATCAACCCCTCTCAAGCGGTCCAAAGACCCACTTGAATACCATGGTGTTTTGCTTTGCTTTTCTTAATCCCATTCGCGAGGAATCTCCACAACTTGGAGTCTCTCGCCCTTACACTTGAAGTTCACAAAGAAGCACGGAGTAAGGGAGGAATGAGCAACGCACACAAGACACAAAATCAGAATGTCAACATGCACACAAGTCGCAACAAGAGCTCGCAACACAACCCGGCGAGTTCACAACTCAACTAGAGCTCTAGATGCTATCACGAAGAAACAAATGCGTGGAATCGAAGTCTTGGTGCTTAGGAATGCTTTGAGTATGCTTGATGTACTCCTCCATGCGCCTAGGGGTCCCTTTTATAGCCCCAAGGCAGCTAGGAGCCGTTGGGAGCATTCCAGGAAGGCAGATCTTGCCTTCTGTCGCCTGGCGCACCAGGCAGTCCGGTGCACCACCGGACACTGTCCGGTGCGGATTCCCTTCCTTATATGGCAAAGTCGACCGTTGCTGATTGAGAGCCGTTGGCGCACCGGACACTGTCCGGTGCACACCGGACAGTCCGGTGCCCCAATGTGACTGTTGGCTCGGCCACGCGTCACGCGTGGAATCCTCGGTCGACCGTTGCCCCGGCTGACCGTTGGCTCACCGGACAGTCCGGTGAATTATAGTCGTACGTCATTGATGGCTTCCCGAGAGCGACGACTTCGCCTGTGAACGGCTCACCGGACAGTCCGGTGCACACCGGACAGTCCGGTGAATTATAGTCGTACATCACCGTCGAACTCCCGAGAGCAGCAAGTTCACCAGAGCCCGCCTGGCACACCGGACATTGTCTGGTGCACCACCAGACAGTCCGGTGCACCCAGACTGAGCAGACTTTGGCTGAACAAATCCATCTCATTTCCAACTCGATTTTTCCTGTTTCCAGCACTTAGACATAATACATTAGTCCATTAAACAATGTACTAAGTCTAGAAACATACCTTTTGACATGATTTGCACTTTGTCCACCACTTTGCATAGATTAACACAAAAACACTTGTGTTGGCACTCAATCACCAAAATACTTAGAAATGGCCCAAGGGCACATTTCCCTTTCAATCTCCTCTTTTTGGTGATTTATGCCAACACAACATAAAGCAACTAGAACAAGTGCAATGTCAATGCAAATGAAAACTCAAAGTTGTTTTTATTCAAATTTGGCATATATGGATCACTCTTTGCCACCACTTGGTTTGTTTTTGCAAATAAACCTCAATTTCCTATCTCTAAGTCAAACACACTCGTTAAGACATAAAGAGAGTAGTTCCAAGAGAAATTGATTCAAGATTTCAAAAACTCCCCCTTTTTCCCATAGTCGACTATTTTCCAAACAAGAGGCCAACTTTTGACAAAAGAGGCAACAAGAGAGTTTTGACAAACCAAAAGCTCTATTCTACTATTTTCAAAATTTCTCAAGTGGTAGCTGATCCATTTATTGCTTTGGCCTTTATTTTCTCCCCCTTTGGCATCAAGCACCAAAACGGGATCAATCTTGGCCCTTTAACCCCATTGCCTCACCAAAATCTTCAAAAAAGAATACAAAGGCAATAGGAGTACATGAGATGAACTTGGAATAAGTTACCCTCTCATCGGAGTGCAGTGGAAGTCTTTCATGGTCGAAGTCCACCTTTTCCCTTTCAAACCTCCTTTGAGACTAAATTAAGAAAACTCAAGCATACGGTTAGTCTCAAAGGGTCAAGTTGTAACACAACTCCCCCTAAATATGTGCATCACTTGCAAAAGGACTTGTGAGGTCCGGGAAGTGATTGTACAACTTGAGCACCACAAGTAAGCAACAAAATGCATAAGGAACATGATCAAAGGCATAAACACATGTATGCTATAAATCAATCCAAGTTCCGCGAATCTAAGACATTTAGCTTACTACGCAGCCTACAAAAGGTCTTTTCATCTAAAGGATTAGTGAAGATATCGGCTAGCTGGTTCTCGGTGCTAACATAAAACACTTCGATATCTCCCTTTTGCTGGTGGTCTCTCAAAAAGTGATGCCGGATGTCAATGTGCTTTGTGCGGCTATGCTCAACAGGATTTTCTGCTATTCGGATAGCACTCTCATTATCACATAGGAGTGGGACTTTGCTCAGATTGTAGCCAAAGTCCCGGAGGGTTTGCCTCATCCAGAGTAGTTGCGTGCAACACTGTCCTGCGGCAACATACTCGACCTCAGCAGTGGATAGGGCAACAGAGGTTTGTTTCTTAGAGTTCCATAACACCAGGGACCTTCCTAAGAATTGGCACGTCCCCGATGTACTCTTCCTATTGACCTTACATCCAGCATAGTCGGAATCTGAATATCCAATCAAGTCAAAGTTAGACCCCTTTGGATACCAGATCCCGAAGCAAGGCGTAGCGACTAAATATCTAAGAATTCACTTCATGGCCACCAAGTGACACTCCCTTGGATCGGATTGAAATCTAGCACACATGCATACGCTAAGCATAATATCCGGTCTACTAGCACATAAATAAAGCAATGAACCTATCATTGACCGGTATGCCTTTTGATCAACGGACTTACCTCCTTTGTTGAGGTCGTTGTGTCCGTCGGTTCCCATCGGTGTCTTTGCGGGCTTGGCGTCCTTCATCCCAAACCGCTTTAGCAAGTCTTGCGTGTACTTCGTTTGGGAGATGAAAGTGCCGTCCTTGAGTTGCTTCACTTGAAACCCAAGGAAGTAGTTCAACTCGCCCATCATCGACATCTCGAATTTTTGAGTCATCACCCTGCTAAACTCTTCACAAGACTTTTGGTTAGTAGAACCAAATATTATGTCATCGACATAAATTTGGCACACAAAAAGATCACCATCGCAAGTCTTAGTGAAAAGAGTTGGATCGACTTTCCCAACTTTGAAAGCATTAGCAATTAGAAAGTCTCTAAGGCATTCATACCATGCTCTTGGGGCTTGCTTAAGTCCATAGAGCGCCTTAGAGAGCTTACACACGTGGTCCGGGTACCGTTCATCCTCGAAGCCAGGGGGTTGCTCTACATACACCTCCTCCTTGATTGGCCCGTTGAGAAAGGTGCTCTTCACATCCATTTGGAACAACCTGAAAGAATGGTGAGCGGCATATGCTAGCAATATACGAATGGACTCTAGCCTAGTCATAGGAGCAAAGGTCTCCTCAAAGTCCAAACCTGCGACTTGGGCATAACCTTTTGCCACAAGTCAAGCCTTGTTCCTCGTCACCACCCCGTGCTCGTCCTGTTTGTTGTGGAACACCCACTTGGTTCCCACAACATTTTTCTTGGGACGAGGCACCAGTGTCCAAACTTCATTTCGCTTGAAGTTGTTGAGCTCCTCCTGCATGGCCAACACCCAGTCCGGATCTAGCAAGGCCTCTTCCACCCTGAAACGCTCAATAGAAGAGACAAAGGAGTAATGCTCACAAAAAATAACTAATCTAGAACGAGTAGTTACTCCCTTGCTAATATCACCCAAAATTTGGTCGACGGGATGATTCCTTTGAATCATCGCTCGAACTTGGGTTGGAGGTGTCGGTTGTACTTCTTCCTCCCTCACATGATCATCTTGTGCTCCCCCTTGATCACACGCCTCCTCCTGATGAACCTGTTCATCGTCTTGAGTTGGGGGATGCACCATTGTTGAGGAAGAAGGTTGATCTTGCTCCAATTGTTCCTGTGGTCGCACATCGCCAATCGCCATTGTGCGCATTGCGGCCGTTGGAACGTCTTCTTCATCTACATCATCAAGATCAACAACTTGCTCTCTTGGAGAGCCATTAGTCTCATCAAATACAACATCGCTAGAGACTTCAACCAAACCCGATGATTTGTTAAAGACCCTATACGCCTTTGTATTTGAATCATAACCTAATAAAAACCCTTCTATAGCTTTAGGAGCAAATTTAGAATTTCTACCTTTCTTCACAAGAATATAACACTTGCTCCCAAATACACGAAAGTACGAAACATTGGGTTTGTTACCGGTTAGAAGCTCATACGAAGTCTTCTTGAGGAGGCGATGAAGGTAGACCCTGTTGATGGTGTGGCAAGCTGTGTTCACGGCTTCCGACCAAAAGCGCTCGGGGGTCTTGAACTCTCCAAGCATCGTCCTCGTCATATCGATGAGCATCCTGTTCTTCCTCTCTACCACACCATTTTGTTGTGGTGTGTAGGGAGCGGAGAACTCGTGCTTGATCCCCTCCTCCTCAAGAAATTCCTCCACTTGAAGGTTCTTGAACTCGGACCCGTTGTCGCTCCTTATCTTCTTCACCTTGAGCTCAAACTCATTTTGAGCTCTCCTTAGGAAGCGCTTGAGGGTCCCTTGGGTTTCAGATTTATCCTGCAAAAAGAATACCCAAGTGAAGCGGGAAAAATCATCAACTATAACAAGACCATACTTACTTCCTCCTATGCTTAGATAGGCGACGGGTCCGAAGAGGTCCATATGAAGCATCTCCAAGGGTCTTGATGTGGTCATCACATTTTTGGTGTGATGAGAGCTTCCCACCTGTTTCCCTGCTTGACAAGCTGCACAGGGTCTATCTTTTTCGAAATGCACATTAGTTAGACCTATCACGTGTTCTCCCTTTAGAAGCTTGTGAAGGTTCTTCATCCCCACATGTGCTAAGCGGCGATGCCACAGCCAGCCCATGCAAGTCTTAGCAATTAAGCATGCATCTAGACCGGCCTCTTCTTTTGCAAAATCAACCAAATAAAGTTTGCCGTCTAGTACACCCTTAAAAGCTAGTGAACCATCACACCTTCTAAAGACAGACACATCTACATTTGTGAATAGACAATTATATCCCATATTGCATAATTGACTAACAGACAACAAATTGTATCCAAGCGACTCAACTAAAAACACATTAGAAATAGAGTGCTCGGATGAAATAGCAATTTTACCTAACCCTTTTACCTTGCCTTGGTTCCCATCACCGAAAATTATTGAATCTTGGGGATCCTTGTTCTTGACGTAGGAAGATAACATCCTCTTTCCCCCCATCATGTGGTTTGTGCATCCGCTGTCGATAATCCAGCTTGTACCCCCGGATGCATAAACCTACAAGGCAAATTTAGGCTTGGGTCTTAGGTACCCAACTCTTGTTGGGTCCTACAAAGTTAGTGACAATGGTCTTAGGGACCCAAATGCAAGTTTTGTCTCCCTTACATTTGGCCCCTAACTTCCTAGCAATTACTTTCTTATCCTTTCTACAAATAGCAAAGGAAGCATTGCAAGCATAGTAAATTGTAGAAGGTTCATTTATTACTTTCCTAGGATCATGAACAATATTCTTTCAAGGCACATGATGAATAACATTTCTCCTAGACACATCCCTACCATGCATATAGGAAGAACTAGAAGCAAACATGGCATGAGAATCAAAAGCATCATAAGTATAATAACTCCTAAGAGCATTTCTAGACTGTCTTCTATCATGGTACATAAACGCATGGTTCCTTTTAGCACTACTAGCCATAGGGGCCTTCCCTTTCTCCTTGGCGGAGATGGGAGCCTTATGGCTTGTTAAGTCCTTGGCTTCCCTCTTGAAGCCAAGTCCATCCTTAATTGAGGGGTGTCTACCAGTCGTGTAGGCATCCCTTGCAAATTTTAATTTATCAAATTCACTTTTGCTAGTCTTAAGTTGGGCATTAAGACTAGCCACTTCATCATTTAACTTTGCAATAGACACTAGGTGTTCACTACAAGCATCCACATTAAAATCTTTACACCTAGTGCAAATTACAACATGTTCTACATAAGATGTTAATTTACTAGATTTTTCTAACTTAGCATTCAAATCATCATTTATGCTCTTTAAGCTAGAAATTGTCTCATGGCAAGTGGATAGTTCACAAGAAAGCATTTCATTTCTTTTAACTTCTAAAGCATGAGATTTTTGTGCCTCTACAAATTTATCATGTTCTTCATACAACAAATCCTCTTGTTTTTCTAGTAATTTATTCTTATCATTTAATGCATCAATTAACTCATTAATTTTGCCAATTTTTATTCTATCTAAACCTTTAAATAAACTAGAATAGTCTATTTCATCGTCATCACTAGACTCATCATCACTTGAAGAAGCATAAGTGGTATCCCGAGTACATACCTTCTTCTCCTTCGCCATGAGACATGTGTGATGCTCGTTGGGGAAGAGGGATGACTTGTTGAAGGTGGTGGCGGCGAGTCCTTCATTGTCGGAGTCAGAAGAGGAGCAATCCGAATCCCACTCCTTTCCAAGATGTGCCTCGCCCTTGGCCTTCTTGTAATTCTTCTTCTTCTCCCTCTTGCTCCCTTGTTCCTGGTCACTTCCATTATCGGGACAGTTAGCGATAAAATGACCAATCTTACCACATTTGAAGCATGAGCGCTTCCCCTTTGTCTTGGTCTTGCTTGGCTGTCCCTTGCGACCCTTTAGCGCCGTCTTGAAGCGCTTGATGATGAGGGCCATCTCTTCATCATTGAGCCCTGCCGCCTCAACTTGCGCCACCTTGCTAGGTAGCGCCTCCTTGCTTCTCGTTGCCTTGAGAGCAATGGGTTGAGGCTCATTGATTGAACCATTCAACGCGTCGTCCACGTATCTTGCCTCCTTGATTATCATTCGCCCGCTTACGAACTTCCCAAGAACTTCTTCGGGCGACATCTTGGTGTACCTAGGATTTTCACGAATATTGTTCACCAGATGTGGATCAAGTACAGTGAAGGACCTTAGCATTAGGCGGACAACGTCGTGGTCCGTCCATCGCGTGCTTCCGTAGCTCCTTATTTTGTTGACAAGGGTCTTGAGCCGGTTGTACGTTTGGGTTGGCTCCTCGCCCCTTATCATCGTGAATCTCCCAAGTTCGCCTTCCACCAACTCCATTTTGGTGAGCATGGTGACGTCATTCCCCTCATGAGAGATCTTGAGGGTGTCCCAGATCTGCTTGGCATTGTCCAAGCCGCTCACCTTGTTGTATTCATCCCTGCACAATGAAGCTAGAAGAACAGTAGTCGCTTGTGCATTTTTGTGGATTTGCTCGTTAATGAACATGGGACTATCAGTACTATCAAATTTCATTCCACTCTCAACTATCTCCCATATGCTCGGATGGAGAGAGAACAAGTGACTACGCATTTTGTGACTCCAAAATCCGTAGTCCTCTCCATCAAAGTGAGGAGGTTTGCCAAGTGGAATGGAGAGCAAATGAGCATTTGTACTTTGCGGAATACGAGAGTAATCAAAAGAAAAGTTCGAATTGACCGTTTTCCGTTTCTCGTAGTCGTAGTCGTTCTTTTGGGAAGAAGTGGACTCGTCGCTGTCGTCGTAGTAGACGATCTCCTTGATGCGCCTTGTCTTCTTCTTCTTCCCATCTTTCCGTTTATGGCCTGAGCCCGAGTCGGTAGGCTTGTCCTCCTTGGGCTCGTTGACGAAGGACTCCTCCTTATGTTGATCACGATTCCCTTCCCCTTAGGATCCATCTCTTCGGGCGATTAGTCCCTTTGTGAAGAGAACGGCTCCGATACCAATTGAGAGCACCTAGAGGGGGTGAATAGGTGATCCTGTAGAATCTTAAACTTAAGCCACAAAAACTTGATTAAGCGTTAGCACAATAATCGCCGAGTGGCTAGAGAGGAGTTCTTGCAAGACACGATAACCACAAGAGAATCAACACAGATAGACATAGTGGTGTATCCCGTGGTTCGGCCAAGACCAACGCTTGCCTACTCCACGTTGTGGCGTCCCAACGGACGAGGGTTGCAATCAACCCCTCTCAAGCGGTCCAAAGACCCACTTGAATACCACGGTGTTTTGCTTTGCTTTTCTTAATCCCGTTCGCGAGGAATCTCCACAACTTGGAGTCTCTCGCCCTTACACTTGAAGTTCACAAAGAAGCACGGAGTAAGGGAGGAATGAGCAACGCACACAAGACACAAAATCAGAATGTCAACACGCACACAAGTCGCAACAAGAGCTCGCAACACAACCCGGCGAGTTCACAACTCAACTAGAGCTCTAGATGCTATCACGAAGAAACAAATGCGTGGAATCGAAGTCTTGGTGCTTAGGAATGCTTTGAGTATGCTTGATGTACTCCTCCATGTGCCTAGGGGTCCCTTTTATAGCCCCAAGGCAGCTAGGAGCCATTGGAAGCATTCTAGGAAGGCAGATCTTGCCTTCTGTCGCCTGGCGCACCGGACAGTCCGGTGCACCACCGGACACTGTCCGGTGTGGATTCCCTTCCGTATATGGCAAAGTCGTCCGTTGCTGATTGAGAGCCGTTGGCGCACCGGACACTGTCCAGTGCACACCGGACAGTCCGGTGCCCCAATGTGACCGTTGGCTCGGCCACGCGTCACGCGTGGAATCCTCGGTCGACTGTTGCCCCGGCTGACCGTTGGCTCACCGGACAGTCCGGTGCACACCGGACAGTCCGGTGAATTATAGCCGTACGCCGTTGATGGCTTCCCGAGAGCGACGAATTCGCCTGTGAACGGCTCACCGGACAGTCCGGTGCACACCAGACAGTCCGGTGAATTATAATCGTACATCGCCATCGAACTCCCGAGAGCAGCAAGTTCACCAGAGCCCGCCTGGCACACCGGACACTGTCCGGTGCACCACCGGATAGTCCGGTGCACCCAGACTGAGCAGACTTTGGCTAAACAAAGCCATCTCATTTCCAACTCGATTTTTCCTGTTTCCAGCACTTAGACATAATACATTAGTCCATAAAACAATGTACTAAGTCTAGAAACATACCTTTTGACATGATTTGCACTTTGTCCACCACTTTGCATAGATTAACACAAAAACACTTGTGTTGGCACTCAATCACCAAAATACTTAGAAATGGCACAAGGGCACATTTCCCTTTCAAGTACCTTACTGATGAAGTAGACCGGCCTCTAGACGGGCAATGCATGCCCTTCTTCTCATCTTTCGACCACGATCGCGGCGCTGACCACCTGAGTGGTAGCGGCGACGTAGATCAAGAGGGCTTCTCCGGCAGTAGGAGGCACCAGGATGGGTGCGTTCGCAAGGAGCGCCTTCAGGTTCCCGAGGGCTTCCTCGGTCTTGGGGGTCCAAGTGAAGCACTCGGTCTTTCTTAAGAGGCGGTACAGAGGTAGGCCTCTTTCGCCGAGGCGCGAGATGAAACGGCTCAGAGCCGCAAGGCATCCCATGACCCTCTGTACGCCTTTCAAGTCCTTGATGGGCCCCATGTTGATGATGGCCGTGATTTTCTCCGGGTTGGACTCGATGCCCCACTCGGAGACGATGTACCCCAGGA
Source organism: Zea luxurians (assembly GCA_029449295.1). Classification (NCBI taxonomy): domain Eukaryota; kingdom Viridiplantae; phylum Streptophyta; class Magnoliopsida; order Poales; family Poaceae; genus Zea; species Zea luxurians. The sequence continues at coordinate 32,970,249 of JAOPSE010000017.1, read as the reverse complement.
GCATGCCTCAGGGGACCCCAAAGACGCACTTCTCGGGATTGAGTTTTACGCCCTTCACCTTGAGACACTTGAATGTCGTTTCAAGGTCGGAGAGGTGGTTGGAGGCTTTCCTCGTCTTGACTACGATGTCATCGACGTAAGCCTCGACCGTTCGACCAATGTGCTCTCCGAACACGTGGTTCATGCACCTTTGGTACGTCGCACCCGCATTCCTCAAACCAAATAGCATAGTAACGTAGCAGTACATGCCAAAAGGTGTGATGAAAGAAGTCGCGAGCTGGTCGGACTCTTTCATCCTGATTTGGTGATACCCTGAGTAGGCATCGAGGAAAGACAGGGTTTCGCATCCAGCAGTGGAATCCACGATTTGATCGATGCGAGGTAGAGGGTAGGGAACCTTCGGACATGCTTTGTTTAGACCAGTGTAGTCTACACACATCCGCCATTTCCCTCCTTTCTTTCTCACAAGCACAGGGTTGGCAAGCCATTCGGGATGGAATACCTCTTTGATGAACCTTGCGGCCATCAGCTTGTGGATCTCCTCGCCTATGGCTCTGCGCTTTTCTTCGTCAAATCGGCGCAGAGGCTGCTTCACGGGTCGGGCTCCAGCTTGGATATCCAACGAGTGCTCGACGACATCCCTCAGTATGCCAGGCATGTCCGAGGGACTCCACGCAAAGACTTCAGCGTTCGCGCGGAGAAAGTCGACGAGCACTACTTCCTATTTGGGGTCGAGTTCGGAGCCGATCCGGATCTGCTTGGAGGCGTCGTTGCTGGGGTCGAGAGGGACGGACTTAACCATCTCTGCTAGCTCGAAGTTGCCGGTGTGGCGCTTCGCATCTGGCGCCTCCTTGGAGAGGCTCTCCAGGTCGGCGATGAGGGCCTCGGATTCGGCGAGGGCCTCGGCGTACTCCACGCACTCCATGTCACATTCGTACGCGTGTCGGTACGTGGGGCCAATGGTGATGACCCCGTTGGGGCCCGGCATCTTGAGCTTGAGGTAGGTGTAGTTGGGGACGGCCATGAACTTGGCGTAGCATGTCCTCCCCAGTACTGCGTGGTAGGTTCCTCGGAACCCGACCACCTCGAACGTGAGGGTTTCCCTTCGGAAGTTGGAGGGAGTCCCGAAGCAGACGGGCAGATCGAGTTGTCCGAGGGGTTGGACGCGTTTCCCGGGGATGATCCCATGAAAAGGCGCCGCGCCTGTCCGGATCGAGGACAGATTGATTTGCAGGAGCCCAAGGGTCTCGGCATAGATGATGTTGAGGCTGCTGCCTCTGTCTATGAGGACCTTGGTGAGCCTGACGTTGCCGATGACGGGGTCGACAACGAGCGGATATTTCCCCAGGTTCGGCACGCGGTCAGGGTGGTCGCCCTGGTCGAAGGTGATGGGCTTGTCGGACCATTCTAGGTAGACTGGCGCTGCCACCTTTACCGAGCAGACCTCCCGACACTCTCGCTTGCGGTGCCAAGCCGAGGCGTTCGCCACTTGCCCACCGTAGATCATGAAGCAGTCGTGGACCTCGGGGGACTCCTCTGCCTTGTGATCCTCCTTCTTGTCGTGGTTGTGGGCCCTGCCACCTTCCGCAGGTGGCCGGGCCTTGTGAAAGTGGCGCTGAAGCATGACGCACTCCTCGAGGGTGTGGTTGACGGGCCCCAGATGATAGGGGCACGGCTCCTTGAGCATCTTATCGAAGAGATTGGCACCTCCAAGAGGTTTCCGAGGGTTCTTGTACTCAGCGGCGGCGACAAGGTCCGCGTCGGTGGCGTCGCGTTTCGCTTGCGACTTCTTCTTGTTCTTCTTCTTGGTGCCACGCTGAGCGGACGCCTCGGGGACGTCTTCCAACTGGCGGCCCTGGGGCTGCTTGTCCTTCCAGAAAAAGATGGCCTCAATCGCCTCCTGGCCAGAGGCGAACTTGGTGGCGATGTCCATTAGCTCGCTCGCCCTGGTGGGGGTCTTGCGACCCAGCTTGCTCACTAGGTCGCGGCAGGTGGTGCCGGTGAGGAACGCGCCGATAACGTCCAAGTCGGTGACGTTGGGCAGCTTGGTGCGCTGCTTCGAGAATCGCCGGATGTAGTCCCGGAGAGACTCCCCCGGCTACTGGCGGCAGCTTTGGAGATCCCAGGAGTTCCCAGGGTGCACGTACGTGCCCTGGAAGTTGCCGGCGAAGGCTTAGACCAGGTCGTCCCAGTTGGAGATCTGCCCCGGAGGCAGATGCTCCAGCCAGGCTCGAGCGGTGTCGGAGAGGAACAGGGGGAGGTTGCGGATGATGAGGTTGTCATCGTCTGTTCCACCCAGCTGGCAGGCCAGTCGGTAGTCCGCGAGCCACAGTTCCAGCCTCGTCTCCCCCGAGTACTTTGCGATGGTAGTCGGGGTTCGAAACTGGGTCGGGAATGGCGCCCGTCGTATGGCCCGACTAAAAGCCTGCGAACCGGGTGGTTCGGGCGAGGGGCTCCAATCCTCCCTGCTGTCGTAGCGTCCCCCACGCCTGGGGTGGTAGCCTCGGCGCACCCTCTCGTCGAGGTGGGCTCGACGGTCGTGGTGGTGGTGCTCGTTGCCGAGGCGACCCGGGGCCGCAGGCGCCGTGTTGCGCGTGTGCCCGGTGTGGACCGAGGCTTCCCGCACGAATCGGGAAGTCGCGGCGCGATGCTCCGAGGGGTACCCCTGCCTTCGGGAGGCAGAGCTTTCGGCCCGTCGGACCGCGGCATCCTCCAGGAGATTCTTGAGCTCTCCCTGGATACGTCACCCTTCGGTGGTCGATGGTTCCGGCATCGCGCGGAGTAGTATTGCTGCTGCAGCCAGGTTTGGGCCGACCCCACTGGAAGCCGGTGGCGGCCTTGCCCTGACGTCGTCGGCAATGCGGTGCTAGATGCCCTAGGGTAGATGACGCGCTTCTTCGGCCGGAGCTTGGTCTACCCATTCCTGCCCGATGTTCCGCCGGAACTGCTCAAGCGTTCCTGCTCCCTCGTCGAGCTTGGCCTGCATCTCGCGGATTTGCTCGAGCTGTGCGTCCTAACCCCCCCACAGGGACTGGGACCACAGCTAGCTCCCAAAGGATGTTAACGCTACGCGCAGGCGTAGGGGGATCGCCGCTCTCCGGCATACCAAGAGGGTTGCCTTCGCCGGGACCCCCTAGATCGACATGGAAACATTCATGACTTGGGTCGCAGTCCTCGTCGCCGAAGCTGCGGCTACCATCGGAACAATCGGAGAGGCAGTAGTCGCATGTGGTCATGAAGTCCCGCATGGAACTGGGGTTACCGAGCCCGGAGAAATCCCAACAAAAGTCGGGCTCGTCATCTTCCTCGGAACCCGAGGGTCCGTAGGTCGAGACGGCCGTCAGTCTGTCCCAGGGCGACCGCATATGGTACCCCGGTGGGTTGGTACATGCCTCTATGGAGGCTTCCACCGAAGCGAAGTCGCTTGGTGGGTCGAAGCTGAATCCAAAAGGCACAAGATGGGAATCGGTCGGTACCTCTTGGTTGACGGGCGGTGACGAAGTCACGTCAGGGGCAGACTGCACCGTTGTCTCAGGTACGAGGGTGACGTCTAGCAAGTCTTTTGCGAGCGTGCTGGCGTCGTCCGTCTGCTTGGGGTTGGCGTGTTGCGGGGAAACGGCGCTCGTCTTCGTCTTAGACGCAAGGTCGAAACCCGACGTGTCCCCCGTCAGGGCGTCGGCGTCGTCAACTTGCTCGACAGCCGACGAGGTGCCGCCTCCTGCTTGGCCATGGTTGCCCCGCCTCCTCCTCCGTCGGTGGGGGAGGTGACGGGACAAACCCGGATGTTGTTCTTCCGCCATGTGGGGAAGACGTCGTTGATTTCGCCGCCGGCGGGCGGGCTGACGGCCGCCATTGTCGCTGTCGCGGCGGAGGAAGGAGTATCATGTCGTAGCTGCCGTCGAGGGACATGAACTCAAGACTCCCGAAACGGAGCATCGTCCCGGGTTGGAAAGGTTGCTGGAGGCTACCCATCTAGAGCTTGACGGGAAGCTATTCGTCAACACGCAGCAGGCCCCTACCTAGCGCGCCAACTGTCGGCGTTTCGACCCTAGGGGGTCCCTGGACCGACGAGTAAATTGTCGCTACATGTCCCAGCCCAGATGGGTCGGCGCGAGACGGGACACAAAGGGGGAGAACAGTAAGGGGAAACCTCGGCCTTCGTGTTGTCCTGCGCCCAGGGCGGATGGATGCGCTTGCAGTAGGGGGTTACAAGCATTCGCGTGGGAGAGAGAGAGTGAGAGCGAGAGCCTTATGCGTCGACCCGTTCTCCCGCGCGGCCAACCTTCTCGTACGAGAGCCCTGGACCTTCCTTTTATAGGCGTAAGGAGAGGGTCCAGGTGTACAATGGGGGGTGTAGCAGTGTGCTAATGTGTCTAGCAGAGAGGAGCTAGAGCCCTAAGTACATGCCGTCGTGGCAGTCGGAGAGGTTTTGGCACCCTGTTCAGGTGATGTCGTGGCCGCCGGAGGAGCACTGGAGCCCTGCGGTAGTACAGCTGTCGGGGCTGTCGGGTTCTTGCTGACGTCTCCTTACCGACGTAAGGGGCTGGGAGCGGCCGTCGTCATGGAGCGTGCGGGGTGTCATCATTACTTGTTTACTGGGGCGAGCCAGATGGGACGCCGGTCTTGTTCCCCGTAGCCTGAGCTAGCTAGGGGCAAGGTAATGATGGCCCCCCTGGCGACGTGGCTGGTCCGGACCCGAGTTTGGGCGAGGTGGCGATTCCTCCGAGGTCGAGGTTGAGTCCGAGCCCTAGGGTCAGGCGAGGCGGAGTCCATCGTCTTCCGGAGCCGAGGCTGAGTCCGAGCCCTGGGGTCGGACGAGGCGGAGTTCGTCGTCTTCTGGAGCCGAGGCTGAGTCCGAGCCCTGGGGTCGGGCGAGGCGGAGTTCGTCATCTTCTAAGTCGTGGTTGAGTCCGAGCCCTAGGGTCGGACGAGGCGGAGTTCGTCGTCTTCTAAGTCGTGGTTGAGTCTGAGCCCTGGGGTCGGGCGAGGCGAAGTCCATCTTCCGAGGCCGAGACGGGGGCCGAACCCTGGGGGCGGGCGAGGCGGAGCTTCCTATGTCGCCTGAGGCTGGACTTAGCCGCTGTCAACCTCACTCTAGCGAGTGGCACGGCAGTCGGAGCGAGGCAGGCGGCGCTGTTTTCTTGTCAGGTCGGTCAGTGGAGCGGCAAAGTGACTGCGGTCACTTCAGCTCTGTCGACTGAAGCGCGCGTCAGGATAAGATGTCAGGCGATCCTTGCATTAAATGCTCCTGCGATATGGTCGGTTGGTGTGGCGATTTGGCCAAGGTTGCTTCTACGCGAAGCCTATCCGAGCTGAGCCTCGGGCGAGTCGATGGTGCGTCCGTTGCTTGAGGGGACCCTCGGGCGAGGCGTGAATCTTTCGTGGTCGGCTGCCTTTGCCCGAGGCTGGGCTCGGGCGAGGCGAGATCGTGTCCCTTGACTGGACTGAGCCTTGACCTTAATCGCGCCCATCAGGCCTTTGCAGCTTTGTGCTGATAGGGGTTACCAGCTGAGATTAGGAGCCTTGAGGGTACCCCTAATTATGGTCCTCGACACCATTTGCGCAGCTGAACCTGAGTTAGTTGCGAGATCTGTGGAGAAGGGAGACGAGAACTCCCCTGACAATGCGGGCCTGCCATTCAGTTTCATGGTGCACGCGCAGACTGGAGGTTAGACTGACGAGTGGGCCCTACTGGTGGTTTCCATGGCATGCGATTGATGCAGGAGTGCGGTGAGGCACTGAGCTGCTGGCCCACGGTTGAGAGGAGACCGATGTTGCGGGCCCACACGTCAGGAGCTAGCTGTGGTGCGCAAAGGAAGTGAGAGTGGGCCGCGCGCGCATTGGGGAAGTGGGCCTGCTAGAGGGATTTGGCCCAGGCGTAGGTAGGAGCCTTTTCTTTTTTTATTCTTTTCTTTTTCTAATTTCTCTTTTATTCATTTTGTAAATCCAAATTTGAATTCAAATTTAACTATAAATTTATACCCATTTGAACATACCCATTGAGTACTCCAGAATAGGAGGCTTTTATTTAATTAAATAATTTATTTTCTTTATTTTGGTGTAGTAATTTTCTCTTTTCTATTTTCTAGTTTATTCTCCTTGATACTTTGAGGTCCCAAGTTTAAATTATGACTCTTTATTAATATGTATCCCCACATATCCTTAGGTATAAAATACCTATAGTGCATCATTTAATGAAATGACTAATCATTTAGTTGAACGGAAAACCTTTCTATTACTTCTTTTCTAAAACAATTCTTGATTTCCAAAATTCAGTTCTCAATTTTCACACTTAAGTATAATTTGAGATATATGAATTTATGATTTTTATCTCTTCATATTTTTATTTTATTATTATTATATATATTTTCTTATACACATTTTGGACATTACAAATCACTCGATGATTAGCGTAGGTGCTTTGCGATGTGCTTAGGTTAGTTAGACCGCTTTAGCGCTTGCTCTAGGTGAACCCTAGTTAGTTGAGTGGATTTAGAAAAACCACACAACCCCGGCTCTTGCGCGAGCCGTTGTAATTTTACCGAGTGGGGCAAGAGTCTTGCGAGACCGTGACAATCGCGTTTGTGTCATGGCTGTCACCATGTACCGAAGGGAACGAGGCACGCGGCGTTTTTGACCGGAAGCTCGATAGTGGAGATGGCGGGAAGCATCCGAGAGGAGATGGAAGCGGAGCACAACTTGTGCGTGGAGAAGGCCCGCTGCTCTCTATGGAGTTACTCGACCGTGGTGCTTGGCCCTCGCGTGGGCTTCCCTTTGCGTTGGGGCACCAACAAGGATTAGTCAGGACCTTGCGTGGTTCCGGATACCTCGGTAAAAATACCGGCGTCATCCACGAGAGTTTGCATCTTTAGCTTCTGCATTTATATTAAGCATTTAAGTTTCAATCTTGTATTCGTACTTAGATTGTTTAGGATTGAAACTTAGACATTGCGGTAGAGATAGCAACACTTAGACAAAACCTAGTTTGCATATTCTAGTTTGATTATTTGCATAGGTTTTGGTCTAGAGATTTATTTGTGGCCTAGTTTAGAGAAAGTTTTAGAAGTCCTAATTCACCCCCCCTCTTAGGCGTCACCTATTTCCTTCAATTGGTATCAAAGCCTGGTTTGGCTCATTTGAAACGTTTTAGCTTCACCACTAAAAGAGCCAACGCTTTTTAGAGAAAGGGGATGGATACCCATAGGCCACCACACTTCGACGGCACTAACTTCCCATATTATAGTGCTAGAATGACTTGTTACGTAGAGGTCGTTGATCTAGGTGTTTGGAGAGTCACTCGTGATGGGATGAAACCACCCAAGAATCCCGAGAAACCCACCACGTGTGAGGAAAAAAGAAATTCATTTAAGTGCTAGAGCCAAACTTGCTTGTATGAATCTCTTAACATGGATATTTTTAATCAAGTTTTTACATTAAAAATTGCTAATGAGATTTGGCTAAAATTGCATGAGCTCCATGACGGCACATCAAATGTCCGTGAGCAAAAACACTGCCTAGTCTTAAATGAGTATAATTCTTTTTGCTATGAAGGATAATGAGCTTGTTAGAGATATGTATTCTTGTTTGAATCTAATCATCAATGAGCTCAACTCTATTGGCATAAATAAGCTAGGTGATGCGGACATTATGAGGAAGATTATCTCCCTACTACCACAACAAAGATACGGAAGCATCATCACTATTCTTCACAACATGGAGGACTTAAGTACAATGACCCCAACCATTGTGATTGGGAAAATTGTGGCATTTGAGATGTCGCGAAAAATATGTTGTGCAGAGGATCCCACTTCTTCAAGACCATATGCTTTTGCATGTGATGAAAGAAAAGAGAAAACGAAGGCTCCCACTCCAAGTTCCTCAAGTGAAGAAGAGGAAGAAGAAGAAAGTGATGATGATGAAGATAAAAAATCATCAACATCATCCTCCAAAGATGAAGAAACAATCTGACGCGTCAGAAAGGTAATGTGGATGATCCGTAAGATTAATCTAATGGGCGTGCCCTGCAGGTAGAGGATCTTCTCTTTAACATTGATAGGAAAAAGCAAAGAAAGAGAGGATGCTTCGCATGTGGGGAGAAGGGCCACTTCATGGATAACTGTCCAACTATGGTCAAACCCACAAAGGGGGGAGCAAAGGCAAGGCGCTAACAAGTGTCAAAACTTGGGATGATTCTTCAAGCGAAGATGAACCTCCAAGGACGCGCAGCCACCGGTCCTCATCATGCTTGTCACGGTCATCACGCAAGTGTCTTATGGCAAGAGGTAAAATGAGTATTCCATCCTCTAGTGATGATAGCAGTAGTGATGATGAAGGTGAGGGAAAGCCCTCCATAGATGAGCTTGTGGAAGCCGTTAAATTTTTCCAGGACGTTTGCACTAAACAAAATTGCTCAATTTAAAACTTTGAAAAATAAGTTGATTAGCTCTCAAAATGATTATAAAGGTTTGCTAGAAAAATTTGAAACATTTGCAAATTTAAATTGTGAGTTATCAACTAAAATTGAGTAATTAGAATCTAGTGCTCCATCTGCTGCTACCAATGATGACCTTATTAAAAAGAATGAAAAACTTAAGGCTAAGTTAGCTAGCTCCCAAGAAGCCATTGAAAATTTGCTAGGGAAAATGGAAATTCTTAGCATACACAATAATGAGCTAACTACAAAGCTAGAAAACATTGGTAGCACCCCAGAAGTACATTTAGTTGAAATATCTAAAACTATTAAGAAAGATGCTTCTACTTCCTGCTTTGATTTAATTGATAATTCTAACCCCTACAATCAAGTTCTAGTTAAGAATGTTGTTATAGAAACATGTTCGGATGAGATTGTAATGGAGAATGAGCAATTAAACCAAGAGGTGGCTCGCCTTGGAAAGGCCATGTATGACAAGAAAGGCAAAGCCAAACAAATCCAACCTCCTCAGGATAACACCACTGCAGGAGTGAACAAGCCTGTGGAGGAAGAAACAGTGATTTGTAGGCTATGTCACAAAGAAGGCCACAAGTCTTTCCAATGCAAGGCGAAGACCGGGGATAAGCAAAAGCCAACAGGCAAAATATCCAACACCGACATCAACAAGGTGGATAAAAAGGTTGCTACACCATACTTGATCAAAAAGAAAAAGAATGGAAATGTGATAGCAATCAAGGCCAACAAGCAAGCCAACAAAGGAAAAGGGGCCAAACGCATCTGGGTGTCAAAAGAAATTATTTCAACCATGAAAAGCACCAAGAAGGTTTGGATCCCGAGAGAGAAGTGAGGAGTCCGAAGGACTTCTAGGAATTTGGGAACTAGGCAAAATTGGAATGTATATCATGGAATGCATCAAAATGGATCAAGTCTACTACAAAGTGGGTTAGTGAATACTTTGGACCCAAATTTCCCCACCCATGACTAAGGTCACTAGATTTGTTGTATTTCTTGTTTTTAGATAAACATATCTATTTTCTTGCATCTAGTTTTGACCATTCATATCTAGTGCTGCAATTGGTATTTACTTTTGATTAGAAATGCATGCATACTAGGTAAATCATATGGTAGGATTGCTCACTTTCAATTCGTATTCTTGAGCAAACCTACATAATTTAAAATGTCTAATTAAGCACGACACATAGCTTATTCAATACTCATAAGAAAATGATACATCAATTGATGTTTCGAAATACTACAAGTGGTATAATACTTCAATTATGCTTCAATTGGTATCATTTAACTTATATGTGTCAAAGCTCGAATTATAGATAATTTGCCCCTCTTGATATCAAATCAAAGTGCATGTCTCCTACAAGTATTCAAAACTTGTACGCACACTTTTAGGGGGAGGTTACTCTATAATCTAAATCTTTGATACTAATACCTCTTTTCAAGTCTATTATCTGTAGTAGTATCATTTAAAGGAAAATGGAGTCTCCGGAGATAGACAATAAGCTTCCACTGCAAATCTACAAGAATTCTTATGTCTCACAAGCCTGCCATTGGTCTTCAATTGGTCCACAATTGTCTTTCAATTGGTATCTTTGTGACTACATTTGGTATCATTTACATGTCTTCTCCAATATTTGATTAGATTATATTTCATATCTTATACTTCCCATATTGCTATAAATGCATATATTATTAACTCATATTTTGTTACCTATGCATAAGGGAAGTCAGTCTAATCAAATCATGTCTTGCACCTCTATTTTTCACATGTTTTTTCCTAAGTAGAAGATCTCTGTCATGGGAGTATTTCTTCATCTCTAAAGGGGGAGAAATTTCTTACAAAAGCAGAACACTCATTTAGGGGGAGTAATAATTTACTGCTTCAATCGGTTTCATTGATAAATCTTTTATGAGAGCAAGTTTTATTTGCTTCCTACATGCTTTTAATGTTTTCCTTTTCGGTGGTTGATGCCAAAGGGGGAGAAGTTGTAGGGACCAAAGCAATGAAATGTTATCAAAAACCAAACACCACCAATTTAAAATTTTGATCCCTCAAGTGGTTTTGGCTCTTTGATCTAAAATAGGAAGTAAGTGAATTATGAAGTTAGGGGAAGGCTTAAGTCCAAAATATCACATTGAGGGGACAATCATGCATCCTAGCAAGTAGATTGCATATTTCCATTCAAATGTTTGTTATATTTGCTTGCTTTGGTTGTGTTGTCATCAATCACCAAAAAGGGGGAGATTGTAGGGAAAATGGACCCTGGGCCATTTGGCTCAATAAATTTTGGTGTTTGATGATCAACATAACATGTGAACTAATGTGTTTGCTAGTGTTTATGTTTATAGTTCACATGATGCTAAAGTTACTTGGACTAAGGCATTGAGGAAAGCAACACCTAAAAAGGAGACATTATGAAGATCACAAGTGAAGATCAATAGGTACCAAGCAATGTCTAAGGAACGAAGAATAGTGTTACCACGGCGGACTATCCGGCTCAGAGCACCGGACTGTCCGGTGGCACAGGCCGGACTGTCTGGTGCACCAGGGAATAGTAGCCCAACGGCTAGTTCCAGGTGGCACTAGTGCAGAGAAGCCACCGGACTGTCCAGTGTAACGTTTGAACTGTCCGGTGTAAAATCCTGCAGCACAAATGGTCACCTGCGGTGTCAGATCCAACGGCTAGGCGCACCAGACTATCCGGTGACCCCACCGGACTGTCCGATGTGCCACAGAGAGCAACGACTTTTCTCCAACGGCTAGTTTTGTGTTGGGGCCTATAAATACCACCCCAACCGACCATTTCAAGGTGTGGGAGCCCAAACAACATACCAAGGCCTATAGTAGACATTTCCAAGTGCTCATACACCCAAGTGCTTAATAGAATCACTCGATGATTAGTGTAGGTGCTTTGCGAAGTGCTTAGGTTAGTTAGACCGCTTTAGTGCTTGCTCTAGGTGAACCCTAGTTAGTTGAGTGAGTTTAAAAAAACACACAACCCTAGGCTCTTGCGTGAGCTGTTGTAATTATACCGAGTGGGGCGAGAGTCTTGCGAGACCGTGACAATTGTGTTTGTGTTACGGTGGCCACCGTGTACCAGAGAGAACGAGGCTCGCGGTGTTTTCGGTCAGAAGCTCGATAGTGGAGACAGCGGGGAGCGTCCGAGAGGAGCCGAAAGCGGAGCACCACTTACGCGTGGAGAAGGCCCGTAGCTCTCTATGGAGTTACTCGACCGTGGTGCTTGGCCCTCGCGTGGGCTTCCCTTTGCGTAGAAGCACCAATGAGGATTAGTTGGGACCTTGCGTGATTCCGGATACCTCGGTAAAAATACCAGCGTCATCCACGAGAGTTTGCATCTTTAGCTTCTACATTTATATTAAGCATTTAAGTTTCAATCTTGTATTCATACTTAGATTGTTTAGGATTGAAACTTAAGCATTGCGGTAGAGATAGCAACACTTAGACAAAACCTAGTTTGCACATTCTAGTTTGATTATTTGCATAGGTTTTACTCTAGGGATTTATTTGTGGCCTAGTTTAGAGAAAGTTTTAGAAGTCCTAATCCCCCCTCTTAGGCGTCACCTGTTTGCTTCATTTCCCTTCTGTGAAAGCCCTTTTTTGGTTGTTCTTCCTTCTTTCCCCTTTTTCTCATGTCATCGCCAGAGCTGGAGTCTGAGGTCGCGGGCCTCCGTGAGGGTGTAGATGAAGTGGCCGCCTTCGTCCGTGCCTTGGGTGTCGATCGAGGTAAGCGCCTCCTCAATGTTGCTAACTGTGTGCGTCTGGCTGTCCGTTGTGGCGCTTGTTGTGGTGTCATAGGGGCTCTGGCCTTCGTGTAGTTTCGGTCGGGCTACGAGCAGGGCCGTTCCTGTCTTTTCAGGGGCCCAGTGCGAAATTCGCTCGGCCATTTATTCTCTCTTGAGTTATTTGACGTATAAAAATTATTATACAATTATACATATATAACCGAATATTTGACGTATAAAAATTATTATGCACTGTTTTAAAGTTTATAAGATAACAGATATAAAATATAGCAAAAAACACTTGTTATATGATATTATTAAAAATATCTTCTAACATTTTGTGATACAAAGTTATCGTTTATATCATCGAGATCAATCTCATTCAACAACTTTTTTCCGATATATAGAATCGCCAAGCCATTTCACCTCTCGTGAGTTATTGTTGACCATAAATAGTTCATAAAAAAATTTAATTTTAAAAAGCTTCTCTCTATCGAAGCAACCATCATATGTATAGTTTATAATACTCTCTCTATATCAAAATAAAATTTGCTTTGCTTCTTAAGTGGATTTATCATCATCAATATAAACATAAAAATTAAGAGCTAAACCAAATACTATTTTGAAAGGGATGAAGTATTTGATAAGTAATTGAGACATTAGTTTAACAAAATAAACGAGTCTAGTAGATAACTCGATAGCGCATCGCTTTTTGTGTATTTGTGTCTAGAATAGATAGATTTAACAAAAATAAATGCTAGCATCCAGTGGCTAGGGGCCCTCTGTTTTGGGGGGCCCGGTGCGGCCGCACCCACTGCACCGCCACAGGGTCGGCCCTGGCTACGAGCTCGGCACTGGCGATCTGTCGGAGGAACCAACCGTTGACGCCCTCAAGGACTTCGAGGATGATTTTAGCATAGATTTTGGGGCTGTGGTTGACATCCTTCCGCTAGAGGATGTAATCAACGGATCCCCTAGTTAGGATGTGTCTGCAAGTCGCTTCAGTCATGGAATGCCTCGGGCGTGTCCGCCCCTATGCTTTTATAATGTTTCCAGAACTTTGTTGATGGAATGGTTCTCCTTCCTTTCCTGCCTCTGCCATTTTTATCGTCTAGTGCGAAAAATGAGTTTCGGTGTACTTATTTCAGGGCTTCTCTTATCCCCTTATTATGCACTAGGCAGTCTTGGCACGTTTCATGGGATTTAGAGAGCGGCCCCATAAGTTTCTGACCCATCCAGACGTTAAGCCGGTCACCCCTGATTCTTGGCATCCCGCACATTTTTTGGAGGAATCGACAGTGTTATCTCGTGCGTAGCGGGATTCGTCCGTGTAGTCCCCCAGGCATGTTTTCGTCAGTGGCCCGTCGTGTTGCTGCTTGGACTTTCCACTCACGATGATGGGTTCATTTAGGGGCGTATCGTTCCTTCCCGCCTCATGTTCCCCTTGACAATGGAGGTCATGGTGAGCCACCTTTTTGTAGGGTGAACCCCTGAGTTCCCTGTTCTCTATGGAGGATCTATCTAGGAGGCACGTCCCATTTTTTATTTATTCCTTCCCATGCATCCCGTCCGTCGGGAGGGGAAGGGCAAGCCGTACCAAGCTCCCCTCGGTGGCTGAGATTATGGCGCTCGGTGGGCCTCGGTCTGCTGATCCGAATGCGCCCTTCTTTTTGTAGAGCAAGCCCTCGAGTCCCTCATTCGTTATGGAGGATCCGTCTGGGTGCATCCCATCTTTTTAATACTCTTCTCGTGCATTCCATTCGCCAGAAGGGGAAGGTTGAGTCATACCATGCTTCCCTCGATGGTTGAGATCATGGTGCTCGATGAGCTACAAACAGGTAATTTGAGTGAGAACCTAGTTCCTATAGCAGGATCTAGGTGTGGGTTCGTTGGTGACCGCCCTCATACTCTGAAGTTCTGACTCATATAGTTGTTGGCCCTGTTCGACCAGGTTCGATGGCTCGCTGCCTCTCTCCGTGATAAACCATGAGTTAGATGTTCCCTAGGACTCAAACATGATTTAGAAATACCTTAAGCGCTCGTGTGCTATGGTACTGGCCTCTATGATGCCCATCTCATAATCGCTCCTCGCTCTGGGTTTCGAGAGCGGTCACAAACCCTTTACGGGTCGACCTTTGAACTCCAAAGAACTTCACGAATAGTCCGGGCCGCCTCACGATCACGTGTCAACGAGGACCCAACAGTCTTTCCCGACAGGTGAGAGATAGTATCAAGCATTGAAAAAGATGGGATGTCATCTTACCCGGTCTTGGCTTGGTAATGGTTGGGCCTAGTTACTGCTTCCCGCGTTGCGCGGCCCTCTCCCAATCCGGTGGATCAGGCATGTGGGTTGCGCGTCTCCAGGGCGCTTGTTGCGTCTGTCCCAAACCTGTGCATTGAAACCGAGAATATGTTAGTTACCATCTCTAGCTGCTTACCGGTGTAAGTTCTCGGTCGAACGGAAGTAGCGTGGTGGGTCGATCGTCCTCGACTTGCTTTTCTTAGGGTTCTGCTCGCCCCCTTGTCGCTGTCTCCCTACGCCGCCGCCACCTATCGTGGATCGCCATGGGCTTTTGGAGCTGGTCTCTCACCGACAAGAACCGACTGAACGCTCTCATCTCTCGTGAGCTCCTCTACAGGGGCGATTACCTGCACCCCGGTTTCGAAGAAGTTACAGATCCACCGACGAGTTTTGTGGTTTCGTTCGTTTCCATGAGCGAGGTCTCGTTTTGCCCCTTCATCCTTTTGTTGTGACCCTCTTCAAGTACCTATGTAACACCCGGTTTTAAGGAACAAAGCCGGGTGCATCTCATACATGCGCCAAAGAAGATAACATATATAATAACAGAGTGTATAGAGATAAATGTCACAATATAATCAGAGTAATTATTACATAGCAGAAGACTTATAAAATAAAATATAAATATAACAGGATCTAAAATCTATCCTTGGCGCTAGAAAGTCAACTGGGAGACACCACCTAGATCGAATCGAACTCCTCGATGTGGCTCCACTTGAACCACCTGTTCTTCTCCTGTGGGCGGTGTGAGACAGCAAGGGTGAGCTCACACATGTTCATCGCTCAACAAGTTGTGGGAAATAATGTGGCATGAACTCACCAAATGTGGGAGTTCATGTGAAGTGTAAGGCTGATCAACAAAATAAAGGTTGAAGCTGAGCATTGCTTTTATAAGTTGGTCAAAGTTTTATTAGCAGTTAGTAAGTGTAAGTAAATACCAAACCATAATAAATAATAGAACAAAATTATTAAATAATCCCATGCAAATGCATATGACAAATTGAATTTAAGTTTCATAAATTAATCATGTGAGTGTCTGAGCCGCTCATGACCATGAGCATGGCTAGTATACCAGTTTTACACTCTGCAGAGGTTGCACATCTTTACCCATAAGCCGTGTTACCCATCTGCCAAGGGGTCATGAATCTCATACACCTCTACTAAGGAAGCGAGGCAGGGTAACACTACGAGGCCTTTATAAAGTTCCACTAGCTTCAGAAAACCAGCTACAGTTTATAGGAAGCTCCAGTGCAGGAATCCATCAACCCAAGGACCTCCCTACACTGACCACTCCCCTACTGCCCTTGCCCCTTTCGGGTAAGGTAGTCATCCACTAGCTTTCCTAGTTAATCAGCCAAGGGCGTCCCATTAAACCCTTGTGGTAGCACTGTTTTCCCGAGAAAACAGTGTTACCCATCTGCCAAGGGGTCATGAATCCCATACACCTCTACTAAGGAAGCGAGGCAGGGTAACACTACGAGGCCTTTATAAAGTTCCACTA
The DNA here is from genome assembly GCA_029449295.1 of Zea luxurians. NCBI lineage: Eukaryota > Viridiplantae > Streptophyta > Magnoliopsida > Poales > Poaceae > Zea > Zea luxurians. The sequence goes on along the minus strand of JAOPSE010000017.1, from coordinate 32,954,262 downwards.
GCTTTAGAAAACTAGCTATAGTTTATAGGAAGCTCCAGTGCAGGAATCCCTCGCCTGACCGCCATCGCAGCAAATCAACCCAAGGACCTCCCTACACTGACCACTCCCCTACTGCCCTTGCCCCTTTCGAGTAAGGTAGTCATCCACTAGCTTTCCTAGTTAATCAGCCAAGGGCGTCCAATTAAACCCTTGTGGTAGCACTATTTTCCCGGGTGGTTCTCTATGTTCCCATTAACATAATGATCTTATCATGAACATAAATAACATGACAGAATAAAAGGAACATAGATATAATGAAATATTAACCCGAAACCACATAATGTAATAGCATAACTACCCAAGTGAGTCAAGGGTAAACAAGATAAACAGGATAAACAGACTAGGGTGACCTATTGGGTCCCATCAAAATTAAACCTATGCATGAATAAATGATATTAAAAAACATTATTGGGTAACAAAAGTGGATCAAGGGCACAACTTGCCTGGCACTTGAGATTCCAGTTACCAGGGTGATTCTTTATATCCTCGTGGCCTCACTGCTAGTCGTAGCAATACAAATAGGCATGGTATAGATAAAACTAACATCACACCAAACATAAGAACAAACTGAAATATAGTAATCTACGCGTTGCTACGAGATCGTGGGTTCGAGAGCCGCCAAATTCGGAGTTGCGATTAAGGAGTTATGATTTTATAGAGGATCTATGTGATTAAAATATTAAACTATATTATAAATTGGTTAGTATAATTCATATGAGAGGTTATTCTATAAATTATTATCTCAACTTTAATCTAAGTTATAAATTGACCATAAATTATATTCTAGTAGTTTATAAGCAGTTTAACCAGACTAACCAAACTACAGATATAATTATAAAATAATAAGACATGGTATAATCAATATTGTTACTGTATAGTAAATACTTATATGAGACTAACGCAACTTGAATGGATCAAATCGGACTTATAGATTTTAAGTTACAAATTTCTAAAGATTCGATGTGTTTTGTACAAGATTAAATAGGATATAAATTTTAATGTGACTTTCATGTCAAAACAGAGGCATTAGGTGATAAACAATATTATTACAAAATTATACAAACTGAAATGGATTAATTTGGAGTTCCTATGAATTTTCTATGAATTAATCAAGTTTATGAATTTATTTTTGCACTAAAATTCAATTTCTTTAACTACTTATATAATTTCCCCTGCCCTCTGGACTATGCCTCAATTAACTAGAAACGCAGGGGCTAAACCGAAAGATTTCTCGAGACTCAGAAGTATCCTGCGAAGGATGGCGGGTTTATTTCTCTTTCTCTCGAGGTCTTTTAACAAAAGTTCTTGGCCGAAGGGGTATCGTGATCTCAGGGCCGTCCGATCTCCGCCTGGCGGCTCAGATTAAAACCTCCCAACAATGATACGGTACGCAAGCAGGGCGGTTGGATCGGCGATCCACAGCCCCAGTCCCGCCAGCGGGCGATCGACTCTCCACCGTGCGATATGGGGCTAATGGTTAGGATTTAAAATACGCCCGATCTGATCCCGCCCCTACAACGATGATCCGATGGTCAGGATTTGATGTCGCAAAGGGTTACTCATTTAATCGCAGCCGTCGATTAGGGCATCAACGACGCAAGGTGTTCACCCCTAGATCTAATCTAGCCTGCACCTACCGATCCAACGGCCAGGAGGCCTACCTTCTTCCCAGTGCCAAGCCACGGCGGCGCCGGTCACACACCACGGCGGAGGGCACCGATGAGTTCGGTGAACTGAGGCCCGGGTGCCCCAAATCAAATACCCGAGGTTCCTACGCATAGAAAGGGACATGGCGCACACGGAGTAAGCTTTCATACCACCGATGGAGCGCTGAGGATGGTCCGCGTCGGTGGGTGGCAGACGATGAAGGTGCTGTGAGCAACTACGACCACACACGACAAAGATCCCACACGAGCCCGCATTGGAAGGTCTCCACGACTGGTGGTAAGGCACCCAAGCTGGTCACTCCGGTCCAAAGGGCGGCGGCCGCGGCGAAGGGCGGGTCCGCGGTGGCGATTCCCCCACGGCGAGGAATTTCTTCGGCTACCGCAGGCGCGCCACCAATTAGTCTCACACCCAGTTTCTATGAGGCTAGCCCAACACCCGCACAACCTTTCTGGCGCCTGAATCCCACAGTCAGCGAGTATCCGCGGCGGCGCTCCCACGGTGGCGAAAATTTGCCGCCAAGGCGACTCCTGGTGCGGAATTTGGAACAGCGCAGGCGAGTATAGGTGAGAGGGTCCGCCTTTAGCGTCGCGCACGCGGAGTCGGTGGGGTGCTCCCGTTAGCCCAAGAAAAGGGGAAGCTCTCGCGCGACCCGCACGGGTTGTTAGCGTCACGGCGACCGGGATGACAGGAGGGGCCCGCGACCTAGTGAGTCAGCGCCGCACGCCCGGGAGTGTCTGTGTGATGGGCCCGCGTGGCATAGAGAACCGGTGCAAGAGTGGGACTACCAGCCGGGGCCCACGATGTCGGCGTGCGTGATCCATTATTGGGCCGTGCAGGAGAGTGGAGGAGGTGGGCTGAAAAAGGTGTCTCAGCCCAATCTAGGTTTTTTTCCTTTCTATATTTCATTTCTTTTACATTTTGTATTTCCATTTTGAATTCAAATTTCAAATTCAACTCTGTGGTAAATTATCCTCAGATTAAGAGTATAATTTGAACATGCTAGTATTACTTTTATTTAAAATATTCATTCTGTATATATTCTCTTTTATTTTCTATATTTTTTCTCATTTCTAACTCCTCATTTCTAATTCAATTCAAATTCAAATCATGTTTTTGAACTTCCAAGTTTCCAAATATCAAACTTAACTCTATACAAGAACATATCTTCTACTATTTCTTAATATTATTATTTACTATTTCTCCTTGCCCTTTATTTATGGTGAGGACTAAATGGGTTCATAAACATTCCCTTTCTCATTTACTATTTTATGTTTTTATTTAGAAATGGAGGTCAAGTTTATTTTCTCCATAAAATTTCTTCACCACAATTATCATCAAGAGATCAAACTTACCTTATCTATTTATTAGTTACTTATTTACTTTAAGAAGAAAATCCCTAATATGTAATCTTTATTAAAAGGCGTCTTAACTTAAGTTTCTTGTTTAAGAGTATTTCCAAATTTATTATTAAAATAGATCTCTTAATAATATATTTTTAAGAGGGTCTATCTATTTAAATTTTATAGAAAGATCTTTTTTCCAAATACCAATAGTGGAATATTAGGGTGCTACAATTCCTACCCCCCTTAACAAAAATCTCGTCCTCGAGATTTGTAAGGAAAGGGTGTATGCCCATATTGTCTCAACACATATGCACAAACAAAAATCTCATCATGATGCATACTTTATTAGCGACACATGGGGTTAGATAGACCTTATTATTCTTCCTAAAATAATATCATATCATCTACTAACTAAAGTAACACTTAGATCTTACAAATAATAGTAACGTATATATATGTTTATGTAGCTTGGTGGAGCTGGTGGTGGTGGTGGAGGTTGTGGGCGTTGTTGTTGTCTTTCCAACCGTGCTTGCCTTATTTCTTGGCATATCTCCAGCCAGACCTGACGTATTTCCTCGCGTTCTTGTCTTATCTAATTTTGCATTTCAGTCACCATGTCTGCCATTTGTTATATTAGCATCATTTGGGTGGCACTACTTGATCGATTCCAACTGGTGGAGGATTTGGAGGATTCATTTCTATTTGTTGTTGCTTGATAATCTTTCCTCTCTGGTATTGACCATCGAAGTTAGAAGCATATGGTAGGATAGTTTTTACAATGAAAAGTATTTGGTAAGCAGAATGAATAGGCTAGTAATTGTTTATGATCTGAAGATTCTTTAGCAAGGCTTAATCTGTTTTATGTCCAGATTGGGTAACTAGTCGTATAAGGTGAGTATCCAAAGGTAGGATAGCATTTTGTCAAGATGAGATAGTCTACGTGATGTAGGTTAAAAGTTTGTTTGATGTTAGGTGGGGATAGAAAATTAATCAATTCATCATGACACTATTGGTTGGGTTAGTTCATGGTTGAGTTGATCTAATGTGCTAAGTTAAGTTAACACCTGGCTAGAAGGGTCCAAGTACCACTAATATGTTTAAGCAGACCACATTGGATTAGATCACACTAGATTCCATAATCCCATTTAAGACTACCACTTAGTTACACATAACAAGCTGACTTTATCTTTATGAGGAAAAAAGTTTGGTAGGGGAGATTTTTTTGTGGATCTAGATTCATATGAAAATTTGTTTCTACTAATATCCTTCCTTGTCGAGGTTAACCTTCTTCTGATTTAAGAACCATCGGTTGTGGTGTTAGATGCCATTATCTGAGTCGGGATAACCATTGCGGGTACATGGGGTAGGTAGATTTAAACAGAGTTTTACTTTGCCTTTGAGATAGATGGGTCGGGAAACCTATAACATAGGCTAGGTCACGGTTTCACGAACAAGTTGGTTTAAGACACCATTTTAGATTTAAAGCCCAGTTATAAAAATATGGATTAGTTAATACTTGAGGTAGATCAAAATTTTCCGTTTAAATTAAAACAGAGGAGTTATGCAACCATCGGATGGTTAAGGTAGTTGCATAAGGCCAGGTTGTTGTATGTGGTCTACTCTAAATTGGGATCTTAGTCCAATTTGGATTAAAACATATTTATAAGAGTAGGATCCAATCTTATTTTATCAGTATTATCTAACATGTTTGTCCATTAGGTTAGATCCGATTAAATTAGATGGGATCAGAATTAAATTGGTGTAATCAGATTAGACTGGATAAAGTCTACTTAATTTATTTTGGAATAGATCGTGTTTGTTACACCATTATGAAATAAGCAAGGTGGTGGGGATAAGTATGCTTATTAGAACAAGATGAATCTCTAAGAATAGGATAGAATCTTTTGAGATTAGTTAGATCTATTAAGATAAGAGAGAACCTTTCAAGATAAGATGGATCTATTAAGATAAGAAAGAATCTTTTAAGATAAGAGAGAATCTTTTAAGATAAGAGGAAATATATATGAAATCGATACACTTTAATGAAGGATAATCTAAGTTGTTTAGTTATCTTATGAATTCTATTTATGCCTATATGTATATGTAGATGTAATTATGGACATAACTCCACAATTCATCACACTCAATCAAAGATCCAAATCAAACAAGTATCATAAGAACAAACACTCAAGCGTATAGATATCTATAAAAATAGTTTTGTTTTGGTTCCTAAGAGTAGGTCTCCTATTCCTAAAGGTCACTTTAGGCACGGATTTCGAAGTGTGAAATCCACATTTTCTTTAGAAGGAACAGGTAAGAGTGATTAGAGTAAAGCGGAAATAGATAAGAAAAGATTAAGATAAGTTTAGATAAGAATCAGAGTAGCAAAGTGTAACGCCCTGAATTTGGGGGTAGAATTTTTTCTTCCTTTCTCTCACCAAATTCAGGCGTTACTCTTTCCTTTTCCCGTTTGTTCTCGCTAAGCCTTGATCTTTTCCAAAAGTTATAGCGAGAATTAGCTCGACATCTTGTGTAAGCAAAACCTAGAGCTATTTTTGGTTGTTGCATCATGCCGGATTATGCACTCTTTTGCTTGTGGTTGAGTGAATTGAAGAATTAGGCATATAAGAAAATATGGAAATTAGAAAAAGAAAAACCTTTTTCTTTTTTCTCTCTCTTCCCCCCTTCTCCCCTTTTGGCCCAACCGCCTCCCCCCCCTTCGGCCGGCCCAGCTGGCGGCCTAGCCGCCCCTTCCCCCCCTTCCCACGTGGGCCCCGCGGCAGCCCAACCGCGCGCCCCTCCCCCCTTTGGGCCCAGCCGGCCCAACCGCCCCCCCATCCCCTTTTCTTTTTTCCCAAAATTTTCCTCCCTCCCTCTCTCTCTCTCCCTCTCCCTAGCCCTAGCGCCGCCGCCGCCCTCCCTTGCCCTAGCGCGCCGCCGCCGCTCCCTCCCCCTCGCGCCGCCGCGCTGCCCTTCCCCGCCCACGGTGAGGCTTCCCTCTCCTCCCTCCCCTCCCTCCTCCTTCCCCCTCTCGTCGGTGCCCTCCCCCGCGCCCATGGCGCGCTCGCCCGGCCCCGTCCGCTCGGCGCTCCGGCGAGCCGCCGCGCCCGGCCGCCCCCGGCCGCGCCCGGCCCCGGCGAGCTCGGCCGCTCGCCCCGGCCACGCCCGCCCCGTCCCGCGCCCGGCCGCGCCTGGCCTCGCCCCAGCCACGCCCGCCGCGCCCCGCCCCGGCGAGCTCGACCGCCCGCCCCGTGCCCCGGCCCAACCGCCCCCCGGCCTCGGCTTGGCCGCCTCGGCTCGGCCGCCCGCGCCCCGGCCCCGGCCCAACCGCCCCCGCTCGTCTCGGTCGCCCGCCTCCCGGCGAGCTCGGCCGCCCCCCCCCCCGGTTCAACCGCCCCTCCCCCGCGCTCGGCCTAACCGCCCTGCCCCGACCCCAGCTCGGCCGCTCCCGTCGCGCCCCAGCCCGGTCGCCCCGCCCCCGCGCCCGGCCTCGCCCGACCGTGTCCTCGCCCGTGCTCGCTTGCCCTGGCATGTTTGCCCACACGCCCCGCCGTGCCTTGCTCGCGTCGTGTCGGCCCTCGGCGTGGCCTCGAGCTCGGCCCAGCGTGCCTATGGCGCGCGGCCTCGAGCTCGGCCAGCGCACGGCCCCGACGCATGCGCGACTCGTTCGCGGCACGTTAAGTGTGGCTTTGCGCGTGCACGTGTTCGCGCAGCGTTCTGGCGTAGCTCGCCGTGTTCGCGACGCGACGCATAGCGCCCTGTTACGCTCACGACACGATCGTCTACCCCCTAGCCCCGTCTACCCCCCCCCCCCCCCCGTATCCTATATGCGCTAATCACGTTGTTTATATTAATAAGATAGGAGTCTCAATTTGGAAATTGGTTATGTTAGTTAATTTGTATAGCTAATCGTCTATCTTATTCAATGTTAATCTACTAAAAGTGGTCACGTTTACATTAATGCATGTAGCTAATTCTTTTGTTAGAACCAATTGGAACTAGAACATGTGACGTCTAGTTATTCACCAACCCGTAGTGCGTCTCGGGCATAAGCTTTAACTCTCGCGAGACCTTTTCTCATTTCTTTCTAACCATGGTAAACTCATTATTGTATGTGATATTTTATGCATGTTTAATCTACTTGTTCTCTTGTATGGTGTATTGTTGGTTTCCTAATTTCAATGGATGGATGTATGTATGCTTGCAATCGCTTAGAGAACGATCCGGTTGGAGAGCCCGAAGAACTCGCAGGAGAAGCCCCTGAGCAGCAGTCGGTTGGTGGAGGCAAGTGTTCTTTGACCTATCTCTGTCCTATTCATTCTTTAATTCACCTCCCGCATTACACATTTATACTTAAGGATTGACTAGCTTTTGTTATCCATGTCCTTGTTTACCTATTTGGGTCGGATTATTATTGCTTAGTCTTATGCTATTGCTCAACTCTAATTAATGAACATGATGAGATTATATATGATACGCTGTTTTCCCCTCTCTTATTATGATGTTGTACTTGTGGTCTTCAAGGGGGCTCGAGCGGTTTCTCGAGTGCCTCTCCGTAAGGACCTGTTCTATGGATGACCGCCCGGGAAAACAGTGCAACCATGAGGGTGGAGTGGGATGCCCTTAGCTGTGTAATTAGAGGAACCGCGGTGTAGTTCGCTTAGCCGTTGTGCCGTCAATGGGGCTCGGTGTATGTGGCTCGCTCTGCCAAGGTTGATTTGTCCCTTGGGGAGGAGTGCGGTACATTTAGGAAACATAACGGGTGGCTACAGCCCCTGGGAATCTTTGTAAAGGCTACGTAGTGATGCCCTGCTGGACCACCTAGGTAGTGGTCAATGGGGAGTAGCTCTCTCCGGGCAGAAAGGGGATCACGGCTTGTGGGTAAAGTGCACAACCTCTGCAGAGTGTTTGAAAACTGATATATCAGCCGTGCTCGCGGTTATGAGCGGCCAAGGGAGCTCCCATGATTAGTGGTACTTGATCAGAGACATTTTGGTTTACAGGTGGCAATGAGACTGATGGTTTTGGTTATGTCTATGGTGCTGGTAAGTGGTATTCTTTCCGCTTGGAAAGGGTACATCGGGCTAATAACGTGGGCTAATGTTAAAACCTGGCTTTCTACTAGTAAATAATAATTTGACCAACTAAAAGCAACTGCTTGACTTATCCCCACATAAAGCTAGTCCACTACAGCCAAGCAGGATACTTGCTGAGTATGTTGATGTGTACTCACTCTTGCTCTACACACCAAACCCCCCCTCCCAGGTTGTCAGCATTGCAACCACTGCTCAGGAGAAGATGAAGCTGTGGAAGGAGACTTCCAGGAGTTCCAAGACTACGACGAGTTCTAGGTGTGGGTTAGCGGCAACCCCCAGTCGGCTGCCTGTGAAGGCCGCAGTTATCTACGTTTCGTTTTCGCACTTTGATTTATTGTAAGGACTATATGGACGTCTCAGACGTACGATGTAATCGACTATTATTTCCCTTTTAATACTATTTTGAGCACTGTGTGATGATGTCCATATTATGTAACTGCTGTGTACGTGAGTAACTGATCCTGGCACGTACATGGTTCGCATTCGGTTTACCTTCTAAAACCGGGTGTGACATAAGTGGTATCAAAGTCGTGCTGACTGTAGGACCGCTAACCTAGAGTAGAATGGTCGTCCTAAGGATTATAGACCTCTGTCCCTGCCTTGACTTTGTTACCTCTTCAAAAGTTGGCCATATCGACCAAACCTATGTTCTACTATATATTATACCTTGTTGAAAATTTTGTTTTTATTCTAATCCTTCATTTATTTATGCTTCATTATTTGCTGGTCGTATTAATTCTGTTCTCACTCTTTTGCTTGCGGTGTCTTTTGTAGATGGCTCGACTTAGACACACTGCACGAAAGTCCGTCATCCCCTTCTTACCCTCCCGCCTTGCTGAGCGTCCGCTTCGCCGTCCCGTGGCCGGACAGTCCAGCCACTTGGAGAGACTGCACCACCGCCTGCATGAGGAGCAGGAACGTCGACGACAGGAGCAGCAGGGCTCTTCCTTCTCGCTCCAGCAGGAGATAGAGTCTGTGAGGAGCTGCTCCCCTGTGCTTCCTCTGGAGGCGCCCCCTGCACCACCACTGGGCGCCCCAGCCTCTGGAGTAGCTGCTGGAGGAGACCCAGACGACGGAGGTGGCGACGACAGCCCGAGCCACGACACCGACTTCCCTGCTGACCATGAGCCGGAAGGATGGGTTGCTCGACCCATCACTCGTGACGCTGCTCGCGGGTGTCACTTCCACGACGCGCTCGACACCCTGCTACGTCGGGCACTTGACCGACGTACTTGGTCCATCGAGTATTGCTGTGTGGTCTACCAACATAGTCGCGGGGTTTACCCGGACCGCTGGGAGGCGACCTGCTTGGTGCGCCGTCCGGAGAACAGTCTCCAGGGTGCGGAGGCCTGCTCAGAGCACTATTCTATCTCTGAGCGGGACTCAGCTGAGGCAGCCATGCAGGATGCTGCACGGCGTGCGCTTTCGCACTACTGCTCGGTTCTCGGTGGGGTAGCTGACGGTCTCGACCTGAAGTATTACCCCTGCCGTCCATCTGGTAGCACAGGAGGCGTGATTGTTTCACCTGCTGGTGGGGACAATCCTAGGTTGAGCAGCACAGTCAACCTAGCCACCGTGCTAAACACGGAGCTGGACCATGCACTAGACGAGTTGAGTAGGGCTCGTGCTGAGATCGCCCTGCTGCGGGCTGAGCGCGTGGAACGTTGTCACTTGGATGATGGTTCCCCCGCCCCCGTTGGGACTCAGCACCCGTACCGCTCACCTCGGCGTGGACGCCAGTCTTATGGCAATCCCGACTGCAAGACCAAGATAAATCTAGAACCATAGATCGTTAGAGTTGGATCTTGTAATTAATACAAAATATATACGTAGAAGCTACAGTCTTAGCGTTAGTCTCGCTTTTAGTTAGTCTTAGTTAGACAGGGTAGTTTGCTATATCCTGTGCATTTATGTTTGTCATGATGAACTATGTTTGGTTCGGATCTTTGTAATGACTGTCACCAGAGTGTGGGTACCCCCCTGCATTATGGTTTACCTGTTATATGTTAATGGAGTTAGTTATATAGTTGGGAAACCTTTTATTCCACTTTCCTCTTTATCTGAGAAGTTGTGTGGTCTGTGTTGGAGATCAGTGAAGATGCTCATCTGTTCAGTGATGTTGAAGAATTCTATACTCTTTTCTTATGCTGCAAGATTTGCAAGATCAGTTCTGATGTGTGGTTGCATTCTGCAGATGTCAGAGAACAGGCGCAGAGGAGGAAGGCGTGCTCAGCAGGAGCGAGCCGCTCCGCAGGATGAGGTGCCCCAGCAGCAGCACCTGCTGCCCCCGCCCCCGATGTCCATCGAGCAGATGTTTCTGATGCAGACTCAGGCAGTTCAAGCCATCGGTCAGACTCTGGCCGCCATTCAGCAGCAGCAGCAGCAGGCCCCACCTCAACCTCAGATGCCTCAGATGCCCAGAGACAAGCGTGCTGAATTCATGAGAGGTCATCCTCCAACATTTGCTCACTCTTCTGACCCCATGGATGCTGAAGATTGGCTGCGCACTGTGGAGCGGGAGTTGCATACCGCTCAGTGCGATGACAGAGAGAAAGTTCTGTATGGTCCCCGTCTGTTGAGAGGAGCAGCCCAATCATGGTGGGAGTCTTATCTCGCCACCCATGCCAACCCCGATGCCATCACTTGGGAAGAGTTCAAAGGTAGCTTTCGTCAGTACCATGTGCCTGCAGGTCTGATGGCAGTGAAGAAGGAGGAGTTCCTGGCCCTCAAGCAAGGGTCATCATCAGTGAGTACCGAGACAGGTTTCTGCAGTTGTCTCGCTATGCTCCTGAAGATGTCAACACCGACGCCAAGCGACAGTATCGTTTCTTGAGAGGCTTGGTTGACCCTCTGCACTATCAGCTGATGAATCACACCTTCCCGACATTTCAGCACCTGATTGACAGAGCAATTATGACAGAAAGAAAGCGTAGGGAGATGGAGGATCGTAAGCGCAAGATCAGTGGACCCCAGCCTGGAAGCAGCAGCCGCCCTCGTTTCTCAGGCAATCAACCTCAGCAGTTCAGGCAGAACCAGCATCCACCTCAGCAGCATCAGCAGTTCCAAAGGCAGTATCCTCAGCACCAGTATCAGAACCGTCTGAGCAATCAGTCAGGAGGTCAGTTTCAGAGGCAGAATCAGCAGACACCTCGTCTTCCTGCCCCAGCAAGCCAGCAGAATAGTCAGGCAGCACCAGCTCAGGTTGGAAACAGAGCATGTTTCCACTGTGGAGAGCAAGGCCATTGGGTGATGCAATGCCCGAAGAAGGCAGCCCAGCAGCAGTCAGGCCCCAATGCCCCAGCAAAGCAGAATGTGTCTCAGCCTGGAGCAGGCAACCGCCCTCAGCCGCGCTACAATCATGGAAGACTGAACCACTTGGAGGCCGAAGCAGTTCAGGAGACCCCCGGCATGATAGTAGGTATGTTCCCAGTCGACTCCCATATTGCAGAAGTGTTATTTGATACTGGAGCAACACATTCTTTCATTACTGCATCATGGGTAGAAGCACATAATCTTCCAATTAATACCATGTCAGCCCCCATTCAAATCGACTCAGCCGGTGGTAGAATTCGAGCTGATAGCATATGTTTGAATGTAAGTGTGGAAATAAGGGGGATAGCGTTTCCCGCCAACCTTATAGTAATGGGTACTCAGGGAATAGATGTCATCCTAGGGATGAATTGGCTAGACAAGTATCAGGCAGTTATCAGTTGTGATAAAAGGACAATCAAGTTGGTGTCCCCACTGGGAGAGGAAGTGGTGACCAGGTTAGTCCCGCCCGAGCCAAAGAAAGGAAGTTGTTATCGGATGGCTGTCGATAGCAGTGAAGCAGACCCAACTGAGAGTATCAAGGTTGTGTCTGAGTTCCCAGACGTGTTTCCAAAGGACTTACCGGGTATGCCACCAGAGCGGAAAGTTGAGTTTGCCATAGAGCTTCTTCCTGGAACCGCCCCTATCTTTAAGAGAGCTTACAGAATATCTGGACCAGAGTTGGTTGAGCTTAAGAAGCAGATTGATGAGCTGTCAGAGAAAGGTTACATCCGGCCAAGCACCTCGCCTTGGGCCGCCCCTGTCTTGTTTGTGGAGAAGAAAGATGGCACCAAAAGGATGTGTATCGATTATCGAGCTCTGAATGAAGTCACAATCAAGAACAAGTACCCTTTGCCCAGGATAGAAGATCTGTTCGACCAGTTGAGAGGAGCCAGTGTGTTCTCCAAGATTGATTTGAGGTCAGGTTATCACCAGCTCAGGATCCGACCTTCGGACATTCCGAAGACGGCATTCATTTCCAAGTATGGGTTGTATGAGTTCACTGTGATGTCTTTTGGATTGACCAATGCGCCGGCCTTTTTCATGAATCTGATGAACAGTGTATTCATGGATTATCTTGATAAGTTTGTGGTGGTATTCATTGATGACATTCTGGTTTATTCTCCAAGTGAAGAAGAGCATGCAGATCATTTGGGGATGGTATTGCAGAGATTGCGAGAGCACCAGTTGTATGCAAAGTTGAGCAAGTGTGAGTTCTGGATCAATGAAGTCCTGTTCTTGGGTCACATAATCAACAAAGAAGGATTGGCTGTGGATCCGAAGAAAGTGGCAGACATTCTGGATTGGAAAGCGCCAACAGATGCTCGAGGAATCAAGAGTTTCATTGGAATGGCTGGATATTATCGGCGATTCATTGAAGGGTTTTCGAAGGTTGCAAAACCGATGACAGCGTTGCTAGGCAACAAAGTTGAGTTCAAGTGGACCCAGAAATGTCAAGAGGCCTTCGAAGCGCTGAAAGAGAAGTTGACAACAGCGCCTGTCCTAGTCTTGCCTGATGTGCACAAGCCCTTCTTGGTGTATTGTGATGCTTGTTACACAGGTTTGGGATGCGTATTGATGCAAGAGGGAAGAGTTGTGGCTTACTCGTCCCGACAGCTGAAGGTTCATGAGAAGAATTACCCAATCCATGACCTAGAGTTGGCAGCAGTGGTTCATGCACTGAAGACATGGAGGCACTATCTGTATGGACAGAAATGTGATGTTTACACAGACCACAAGAGTCTGAAGTACATATTCACCCAGTAAGAGCTGAATATGAGGCAACGAAGATGGTTAGAGCTGATCAAAGACTATGAGTTGGAGATTCATTACCATCCAGGCAAAGCAAACGTAGTGGCAGATGCTTTGAGCAGGAAGAGTCAAGTCAATCTGATGGACGCTCGTTCGATGCCTTATGAGTTGGCCAAGGAGTTTGACAGGTTGAGTCTCGGGTTTCTGAACAATTCGCGAGGAGTCACAGTTGAGTTGGAACCTACCTTGGAGCGGGAAATCAAAGAAGCGCAGAAGAATGATGAGAAGATCAATGAGATTCAGCGACTGATTCTGGAAGGCAAAGGCAAAGATTTTCAGGAAGATGCAGAAGGTGTGATATGGTTCAAAGATCGATTGTGCGTTCCTAATGTCCAATCCATTTGGGAGTTGATTCTCAAGGAAGCTCATGAGACTGCTTATTCGATTCACCCTGGCAGTGAGAAGATGTATCAGGATCTGAAGAAGAAATTCTGGTGGTACGGAATGAAGAGGGAGATCGCAGATTATGTGGCTATGTGTGGTAGTTGTCGACGGATTAAGGCAGAGCACCAGAGACCAGCTGGATTGTTGCAACCGTTGCAAATTCCTCAGTGGAAATGGGATGAAATCGGTATGGATTTCATAGTCGGATTGCCTCGCACTCGAGCCGGCTATGATTCCATTTGGGTAGTGGTGGACCGTTTGACCAAGTCAGCCCACTTCATACCTGTCAAGACCAACTACAGCAGTGCAGTATTGGCAGAATTGTATGTGTCTCGGATCGTTTGTCTTCATGGTGTGCCAAAGAAGATAGTGTCAGACAGAGGAACGCAGTTCACCTCTCATTTCTGGCAGCAGTTGCATGAAGCCTTGGGTACACATCTGAATTTCAGTTCAGCTTATCATCCGCAGACAGATGGCCAGACTGAAAGAACCAATCAAATTCTTGAAGATATGCTGAGAGCCTGTGCGCTGCAAGATCAGTCCGGATGGGACAAGAGATTGCCTTATGCAGAGTTTTCCTATAACAACAGTTACCAGGCCAGTTTGAAGATGTCACCATTTCAAGCGCTCTATGGAAGGAGTTGTAGAACTCCGTTGCAATGGGATCAGCCTGGGGAAAAGCATGTGTTCGGGCCAGACATTTTGCTTGAAGCCAAAGAGAACATCAAGATGGTTCGAGAGAATCTGAAGATAGCGCAATCGAGGCAGCGAAGCTATGCAGATACAAGAAGAAGAGAGCTGAGTTTCGAAGTCGGAGACTTTGTCTATCTGAAAGTGTCACCGATCAGAGGAATCAGAAGATTTGGAGTCAAAGGCAAGCTAGCACCCCGCTACATTGGTCCGTACCAAATTCTCTCAAGGCGTGGAGAAGTGGCCTATCAGCTCAGTTTGCCAGAGAATTTGTCCGCAGTGCATGATGTCTTTCATGTGTCTCAGTTGAAGAAGTGCTTGCGTGTGCCAGAAGAGCAGTTTCCAGTGGAAGGTCTTGAGGTCCAGGAGGACTTGACCTACGTTGAGAAGCCAGCGCAGATCCTTGAGGTTGCAGACAGAGTCACCCGAAGGAAGACCATCAGAATGTGCAAAGTCAGGTGGAATCACCATTTAGAGGAAGAAGCAACCTGGGAGCGTGAAGATGATCTACTGGCTAAATACCCTGAGCTCTTTGCTAGCCAACCCTGAATCTCAAGGGCGAGATTCTTTTAAGGGGGATAGGTTTGTAACGCCCTGAATTTGGGGGTAGAATTTTTTCTTCCTTTCTCTCACCAAATTCAGGCGTTACTCTTTCCTTTTCCCGTTTGTTCTCGCTAAGCCTTGATCTTTTCCAAAAGTTATAGCGAGAATTAGCTCGACATCTTGTGTAAGCAAAACCTAGAGCTATTTTTGGTTGTTGCATCATGCCGGATTATGCACTCTTTTGCTTGTGGTTGAGTGAATTGAAGAATTAGGCATATAAGAAAATATGGAAATTAGAAAAAGAAAAGCCTTTTTCTTTTCTCTCTCTCTTCCCCCCCTTCTCCCCTTTTGGCCCAACCGCCTCCCCCCCCTTCGGCCGGCCCAGCTGGCGGCCCAGCCGCCCCCTTTCCCCCCTTCCCGCGTGGGCCCCGCGGCGGCCCAACCACGCGCCCCTCCCCCCTTTGGGCCCAGCCGGCCCAACCGCCCCCCCCCCCTCCCCTTTTCTTTTTTTCCCAAAATTTTCCTCCCTCCCTCTCTCTCTCTCTCCCTCTCCCTAGCCCTAGCGTCGCCGCCGCCCTCCCTTGCCCTAGCGCGCCGCCGCCGCTCCCTCCCCCGCGCGCCGCCGCGCTGCCCTTCCCCGCCCACGGTGAGGCTTCCCTCTCCTCCCTCCCCTCCCTCCTCCTTCCCCCTCTCGTCGGTGCCCTCCCCCGCGCCCATGGCGCGCTCGCCCGGCCCCGTCCGCTCGGCGCTCCGGCGAGCCGTCGTGCCCGGCCGCCCCCGGCCGCGCCCGCCGCGCCCGGCCCCGGCGAGCTCGGCCGCTCGCCCCGGCCGCGCCTGGCCTCGCCCCCGGCTGCCCCCGGCCGCGCCCGCCGCGCCCGGCCCCGGCGAGCTCGGCCGCTCGCCCCGTGCCCCGGCCCAACCGCCCCCGCTCGGCTCGGCCGCCCGCCTCCCGGCGAGCTCGGCCGCCCCCCCCGGTTCAACCGCCCCTCCCCCGCGCTCGGCCTAACCGCCCTGCCCCGACCCCGGCTCGGCCGCTCCCATCGCGCCCCGGCCCGGTCGCCTCGCCCCCGCGCCCGGCCTCGCCCGACCGTGTCCTCGCCCGTGCTCGCTTGCCCTGGCATGTTTGCCCGCTCGCCCCGCCGTGC
This sequence comes from Zea luxurians, assembly GCA_029449295.1. NCBI lineage: Eukaryota > Viridiplantae > Streptophyta > Magnoliopsida > Poales > Poaceae > Zea > Zea luxurians. The sequence continues at coordinate 32,938,233 of JAOPSE010000017.1, read as the reverse complement.
CTTGCTCGCGTCGTGTCGGCCCTCGGCGTGGCCTCGAGCTCGGCCCAGCGTGCCTTCGGCGCGCGGCCTCGAGCTCGGCCAGCACACGGCCCCGACGCGTGCGCGACTCGTTCGCGGCACGTTAAGTGTGGCTTTGCGCGTGCACGTGTTCGCGCAGCGTTCTGGCGTAGCTCGTCGTGTTCGCGACGCGACGCATAGCGCCCTGTTACGCTCGCGACACGATCGTCTACCCCCTAGCCCCGTCTACCCCCACCCCCGTATCCTATATGCGCTAATCACGTTGTTTATATTAATAAGATAGGAGTCTCAATTTGGAAATTGGTTACGTTAGTTAATTTGTATAGCTAATCGTCTATCTTATTCAATGTTAATCTACTAAAAGTGGTCACGTTTACATTAATGCATGTAGCTAATTCTTTTGTTAGAACCAATTGGAACTAGAACACGTGACGTCTAGTTATTCACCAACCCGTAGTGTGTCTCGGGCATAAGCTTTAACTCTCGCGAGACCTTTTCTCATTTCTTTCTAACCATGGTAAACTCATTATTGTATATGATATTTTATGCATGTTTAATCTACTTGTTCTCTTGTATGGTGTATTGTTGGTTTCCTAATTTCAATGGATGGATGTATGTATGCTTGCAATCGCTTAGAGAACGATCCGGTTGGAGAGCCCGAAGAACTCGCAGGAGAAGCCCCTGAGCAGCAGTCGGTTGGTGGAGGCAAGTGTCCTTTGACCTATCTCTGTCCTATTCATTCTTTAATTCACCTCCCGCATTACACATTTATACTTAAGGATTGACTAGCTTTTGTTATCCATGTCCTTGTTTACCTATTTGGGTCGGATTATTATTGCTTAGTCTTATGCTATTGCTCAACTCTAATTAATGAACATGATGAGATTATATATGATACGCTGTTTTCCCCTCTCTTATTATGATGTTGTACTTGTGGTCTTCAAGGGGGCTCGAGCGGTTTCTCGAGTGCCTCTCCGTAAGGACCTGTTCTATGGATGACCGCCCGGGAAAACAGTGCAACCATGAGGGTGGAGTGGGACGCCCTTAGCTGAGTAATTAGAGGAACCGGGGTGTAGTTCGCTTAGCCGTTGTGCCGTCAATGGGGCTCGGTGTATGCGGCTCGCTCTGCCAAGGTTGATTTGTCCCTTGGGGAGGAGTGCGGTACATTTAGGAAACCTAACGGGCGGCTACAGCCCCGGGGAATCTTTGTAAAGGCTACGTAGTGATGCCCTGCTGGACCACCTAGGTAGTGGTCAATGGGGAGTAGCTCTCTCCGGGCAGAAAGGGGATCACGGCTTGTGGGTAAAGTGCACAACCTCTGCAGAGTGTTTGAAAACTGATATATCAGCCGTGCTCGCGGTTATGAGCGGCCAAGGGAGCTCCCATGATTAGTGGTACTTGATCAGAGACATTTTGGTTTATAGGTGGCAATGAGACTGATGGTTTTGGTTATGTCTATGGTGCTGGTAAGTGGTATTCTTTCCGCTTGGAAAGGGTACATCGGGCTAATAACGTGGGCTAATGTTAAAACCTGGCTTTCTACTAGTAAATAATAATTTGACCAACTAAAAGCAACTGCTTGACTTATCCCCACATAAAGCTAGTCCACTACAGCCAAGCAGGATACTTGCTGAGTATGTTGATGTGTACTCACTCTTGCTCTACACACCAAACCCCCCCTCCCAGGTTGTCAGCATTGCAACCACTGCTCAGGAGAAGATGAAGCTGTGGAAGGAGACTTCCAGGAGTTCCAAAACTACGACGAGTTCTAGGTGTGGGTTAGCGGCAACCCCCAGTCGGCTGCCTGTGAAGGCCGCAGTTATCTACGTTTCGTTTTCGCACTTTGATTTATTGTAAGGACTATATGGACGTCTCAGACGTACGATGTAATCGACTATTATTTCCCTTTTAATACTATTTTGAGCACTGTGTGATGATGTCCATATTATGTAACTGTTGTGTACGTGAGTAACTGATCCTGGCACGTACATGGTTCGCATTCGGTTTACCTTCTAAAACCGGGTGTGACACAAAGGTAAGTAGGTAAGGGTTGTCCAGTTCTATCTAGGTTTCGTCCTACAGTCAACATTCCTCTGATACCACTTCTGTAACACCCGGTTTTAAGTAACAAAGCCGGGTGCATCTCATACATGCGCCAAAGAAGATAACATATATAATAACAGAGTGTATAGAGATAAATGTCACAATATAATCAGAGTACTTATTACATAGCGGAAGACTTACAAAATAAAATATAAATATAACAGGATCTAAAATCTACCCTTGGCGCTAGAAAGTCAACTAGGAGACACCACCTAGATCGAATCGAACTCCTCGATGTGCCTCCACTTGAACCACTTGTTCTTCTCCTGTGGGGGGTGTGAGACAGCAAGGGTGAGCTCACACATGTTCATCGCTCAACAAGTTGTGGGGAATAATGTGGCATGAACTCACCAAAGGTGGGAGTTCATGTGAAGTGTAAGGCTGATCAACAAAATAAAGGTTGAAGTTGAGCATTGCTTTTATAAGTTGGTCAAAGTTTTATTAGCAGTTACTAAGTGTAAGTAAATACCAAACCATAATAAATAATAGAACAAAATTAATAAATAATCCCATGCAAATGCATATGACAAATTGAATTTAGGTTCCATAAATTAATCATGTGAGTGTCCGAGCCGCTCATGACCGTGAGCACGGCTAGTATACCAGTTTTACACTCTGCAGAGGTTGTGCATCTTTACCCACAAGCCGTGTTACCCATCTGCCAAGGGGTCATGAATCCCATACACCTCTACCAAGGAAGCGAGGCAGGATAACACTACGAGGCCTTTATAAAGTTCCACTAGCTTCAGAAAACCCACTAAAGTTTATAGGAAGCTCCAGTGCAGGAATCCCTCGCCTGACCGCCATCGCAGCAAATCAATCCAAGGACCTCCCTACACTGACCACTCCCCTACTGCCCTTGCCCCCTTCGGGTAAGGTAGTCATCCACTAGCTTTCCTAGTTAATCAGTCAAGGGCGTCCCATTAAACCCTTGTGGTAGCACTGTTTTCCTAGGTGGTTCTCTATGTTCCCATTAACATAATGATCTTATCATGAACATAAATAACACAACAGAATAATAGGAACATGGATATAATGAAATATTAACCCGAAACCACATAATGCAATAGCATAACTAACCAAGTGAGTATGGGTAAACAAGGTAAACAGGATAAACAGACTAGGGTGACCTATTGGGTCCCATCAAAATTAAACCTATGCATGAATAAATGATATTAAAGAACATTATTGGGTAACAAAAATGGATCAAGGGCACAACTTGCCTGACACTTGAGATTCCAGTTACCAGGGTGATTCTTCAGATCCTCGTGGCCTCACTGCTAGTCGTAGCAATACAAATAGGCATTGTATAGATAAAATTAACATCATACCAAACATAAGAACAAACTGAAATATAGTAATCTACACGTTGCTACGAGATTGTGGGTTCGAGAGCCGCCAAATTCGGAGTTGCGATTAAGGAGTTATGATTTTATAGAGGATCTATGTGATTAAAATATTAAACCATATTATAAATTGGTTAGTATAATTCATATGAGAGGTTATTCTATAAATTATTATCTCAACTTTAATCTAAGTTATAAATTGACCATAAATTATATTCTAGTAGTTTATAAGCAGATTAACCAGACTAACCAACATCAGTTAACTACAGATATAATTATGAAATAATGAGACATGGTATAATCAATATTGTTACTACATAGTAAATACTTGTATGAGACTAACACAACCTGAATGGATCAAATCGGACTTATAGATTTTAAGTTACGAATTTCTAAAGATTCGATGTGTTTTGTACAAGATTAAATAGGATATAAATTTTAATATGACTTTCATGTCAAAACAGAGGCATTAGGTGATAAACAATATTATTAAAAAATTATAGAAACTGAAGTGGATTAATTTGGAGTTCCTATGAATTTTCTATGAATTAATCAAGTTTCTGAATTTATTTTTGCACTAAAATTCAATTTCTTTAACTACTTATATAATTTTCCCTGCCCTCTGGACTGTGCCTCAATTAACTAGAAACGCAGGGGCTAAACCGAAAGATTTCTCGAGACTCAGAAGTATCCTGTGGAGGATGGCGGGTTTATTTCTCTTTCTCTCGGGGTCTTTTAACAAAAGTTCCTAGCCGAAGGGGTATCGTGATCTTAGGGCCGTCCGATCTCCACCTGGCGGCTCAGATTAAAACCTCCCAACAATGATACGGTACGCAACCAAGGCGGTTGGATCGGCGATCCAGGGCCCCAGTCCCGCTAGCGCGCGATCGACTCTCCACCGCGCGATATGGGGCTAATGGTTAGGATTTAAAATACGCCCGATCTGATCCCGCCCCTACAACGATGATCCGACGACCAGGATTTGATGTCGCAAAGGGTTACTCTCTCATTTAATCACAGCCATCGATTAGGGCATCAACGACGCAAGGTGTTCACCCCCAAATCTAATCTAGCCCGCACCTACAGATCCAACGGCCAGGAGGCCTACCTTCTTCCCAGTGCCAAGCCACGGCGGCGCCGGTCACACACCACGACGGAGGGCACCGGCGAGTTCGGTGAAATGAGGCCCGGGTGCCCCAAATCGAATACCCGAGGTTCCTACGCATAGAAAGGGACATGGCGCACACGGAGTAAGCTTTCATACCGCCGATGGAGCGCTGAGGATGGTCCGCGTCGGTGGGTGGCAGACGATGAAGGTGCGGTGAGCAATTACGACCACACACGACAAAGATCCCACACGAGCCCGCATTGGAAGGTCTCCACGACTGGTGGTAAGGCACCCAAGCTGGTCACTCCGGTCCAAAGGGTGGCGGCCGCGGTGAAGGGCGGGTCCGCGGTGGTGATTCCCCCACGGCGAGGAATTTCTTCGACTACCGTAGGCGCGCCACCAATTAGTCTCACACCTAGTTTCTATGAGGCCAGCCCAACACCCGCACAACCTTTCTGGCGCCTGAATCCCACAGTCGGCGAGTATCCGCGGCGGCGCTCCCACGGCGGTGGAAATTTGCCGCCAAGGCGACTCCTGGTGCGGAATTTGGAACAGCGCAGGCGAGTATAGGTGAGAGGGTTGCGGGAGGAGAGAGGGTCCACCTTTAGCGTCGTGCACGCGGAGTCGGTGGGGTGCTCCCGTTAGCCCGAGAAAAGGGGAAGCTCCCGCGTGACCCGCACGGGTTGTTAGCGTCGTGGCGACCGGGATGACAGGAGGGGCCCGCGACCTAGTGAGTCAGCGCCGCGTGCCCGGGAGTGTCTGTGTGATGGGCCCGCGTGGCATAGAGAACCGGTGCACGAGTGGGACTGCCAGCTGGGGCCCACGATGTCGACGCGCGTGATCCATTATTGGGTCGTGCAGGAGAGTGGAGGAGGTGGGCTGAAAAGGGTGTCTCGGTCCAATCTAGGTTTTCTTTTTTCCTTTCTATATTTCATTTCTTTTACATTTTGTATTTCCGTTTTGAATTCAAATTTCAAATTCAACTCTATGATAAATTATCCTCAGATTAAGAGTATAATTTGAACATGCTAGTGTTACTTTTATTTGAAATATTCATTCTGTATATATTCTCTTTTATTTTCTATATTTTTTTTCACATTTCTAACTCCTCATTTCTAATTCAATTCAAATTCAAATCATGTTTTTGAACTTCCAAGTTTCCAAATATCAAACTTAACTCTATACAAGACATATCTTCTACTATTTCTTAATGTTATTATTTACTATTTCTCCTTGCCCTTTATTTATGGTGAGGACTAAATGGGTTCATAAACATTCCCTTTCTCATTTACTATTTTATGTTTTTATTTAGAAATGGAGGTCAAGTTTATTTTCTCCATAAAAATTCTTCACCACAATTATCATCAAGAGATCAAACTTACCTTATCTATTTATTAGTTACTTATTTACTTTAAGAAGAAAATCCCTAATATGTAATCTTTATTAAAAGGTGTCTTAACTTAAGTTTCTTGTTTAAGAGTATTTCCAAATTTATTATTAAAAGAGATCTCTTAATAATATATTTTTAAGAGGGTCTATCTATTTAAATTTTATAGAAAGATTTTTTTTCTTCCAAATACCAATAGTGGAATATTAGCTAGGGTGCTACAACCTACTGGTGTAGCTTCATTTTCTGAACCCAAACGGGATCCAGCATATGGTGGCCTTCATCACTCTATATGAGGGTACCTGAGCGTCGAACCCAACCTCACCTTATTGTGATACTTCTTCTGCTTTGAGTTGTTGCAGAAGAGAGAGGAGCAGACGATAACGGAAGCGTGGCCAGTCGGGTGCGCCATCATCCATCTTTGTAGCGGGAGGTCGCGCGAGTATATCTTGATTCCCCTCTCCCTTTCTAACAAGGGTTTGCACAGGTGATGGTTTTACCTACGAGATGCCAGTCAAGGGCCCTTTCCGGGGCCACAGCTCCTTGGTGTCGATCGGAGCATTCCGTCCGAAACTCCCTCTAATTGGAGTTGCGATGTTACGCCTGAGGAGAGAGCTCGAGTTCGAAGCCATATGGCGGGGGGTGATCTTGCTTCGAGAGAAAGGTGTCACAAGCGCGGGCGTCATCGGAGCCTACCTTCGGCACTGGGTGGCTCCTCTAAAGGCCTGATCTGTGGCCCTATATTATATGGGTAAGGATTCCTCGCCCCTGAGCGCTAGGGTCCTCCCAAGCAACTCTAACGTCGTCCGATGGATTAGCCAGGCCCTAGATGTTTGAAAGGGCGTGCAGGGGGCAGCACGGCCACCCCCTGGCTGTAGCCCCCGAGTGTCCCCAGATGCGTCCTAATCCGGGCTTCAGCGAATTTGTAAGCATCCTTTCGTCGCCCCTTTGGGTGTTTTCTGTTGTCACATAGGCTTGACAACCTTACTTCGTTGTTTCTGTAGCCTTTTCTGACCGGGGCCGGGACCCCATGCGCCGAGGGTGGTTTGCGATGATGTCTCCATTCCGCCGCCCCGGCTCCCTTACTAGAGTGGCTGTTCTCGGAGAGCATGGAGTTTCCAAACCTTGTTTGAGTTTGGCTGGGCTTCCTCAGCCGCAAGAGGCCATCCCTCTGTCGGACTGCCTTCCGGGGGTGTCGGCCTCCCTGCGCCACCCGTCGTCATTCGTAGGGGAGTCGCAACCTCCTCCTCGTCGGGGAGGATTAATATATTTAGAGGACGGGGATGGTCTTCACACGAGGTGCGCTGCCACCCTGAAGCCTTGGCGTCAATAGTTTGACAACGACTCAGCCGGGGGCCTCGAATGGCGCTCTTCTCTGCCGCATTCATGGATTGGAGGCCACGTCGTCCTGGCTTGGGTATCTCTATGCCTCGGTCACCGCTCATCCCTCGACGAGTACTCGATCAAGCACGGATGTGCCAGCGGTCGGTCACATGGCAAGCTCTAAAGACCTGAGGGCGTAGGCGGGACCCATCGCGCAGCGCCCGTCCCGTGGTAGCTTGTTTCTCGAGCTTCCTATAGAGAAGAAAGGCAGTGGATTAATTTTTTCGCAGAGCATTTATAAAAACAAAGATATGTTTAATAAATGTCATCAGGGTCTTTGGCATTACGCTTTACGTTTCATCTTTGCTAGTGGCCGTTCCGCTGGGACAGATGTTTTCAGGCCCCTAGGTTCCAATGAGGACCACTACCGTAGCCATCGAGTCGTAGCTGTTTATAGTCACGACCAGCTTCCCTGGCTGGTCTCTCTGTTCATGTTGCCCGTCCCATGGGCCCGTTTCTAGCAAAGACGGAGGCAAAGTCGCCCTACTCAATGCTTTCCCCGAGGTTCGATTAAGGGGTCTGTCATTGAGAGTGCCAAGGTTTGGCCGAGGCTCTCACCCCGCTCACAGTGTTTATCGTGAAGAATGCCACACTGAATTGCAGCTTAATAGGTTCCCCACGAAGGAATCCATGTAGACTTCCCTATTTGAAGCACAACTCAATAACACAGCGATCAGAATGCACAATGTATGCGTACAACTGCCTTACTGCAGAAGAGAATGAAATTGTCATCAACAGATTCAGCTGCGTAAAGCAGTTTCATCCTCGACTAACATTCTCTAGGACACTAAGTGCTAGTTTGGCAACCTTTCCTCAAGTGATTTCAATTTTACTAACGGGGCGTTTGGATCCCTTCGTTTTAGAGGAATTAGAATTCACTTAATAAAGTAACTTATTTAGTTTAGAATTTGACATTCCACCACTTTTCAAAGTTCAGATATATACCTACCCCAAATTTATAGGGTGTAGGATGGAAAATGATTTTATGTATTAGTAGAATTTGTTTCTACTCTGTAACTTACATGACACTCTTCGTCTCACTCCTTTACATTAAAAATGTAGCACATAAATATCTCAAACATCTTGCTAATAATAGTATATAAATATATTTTACATAAAATCGAATTAACTTAATTGATATATGCCTAAATTACTATTACTAGAATAGAATTCAATTCCAATGATCCAAACGGAGCATAAGAGAAATTAGTTTATTTTCCTTTTGAAAAAATAGAAATCTGTTGAAAAAATGGAGTTGGCAATGACAGCCAGAAAACCAAGATTATAGGGTCTAAAATCCCCTTGTTATTTAAAATTGAATAAAAGAGGCGCTCCAATCCTCTACGGTTTTCTGGCTCCCAAACTCGCCCTAAAGTTCACAAGCAAACAGCTACAATATGGATCCAAATACCCAACCCCACAATGGATACCAAATTAGTTGCAAAACTTCTGTACAGATCAGTTACATCTTTCTGCCAAGAAACAAGAAACAGAAAACCTTTCGAGTGCCGACATGTTTGGTATTCGCTGCAGTAAACTCAAGTATAAATCTACCCTGCGATTGTTAGACTTACTTTACCAGCGGACTGTACTGTGAACGTTTTGCTACCGTCGTTGGTGGTGTAAGTAACATTAGTAGCTTCACACTGCGTCCATGTGGTCCTTCGGAAGCTGTTCCAGAGCAGCGGTTCACATGGGGTGAGTGATGAAGAAGTTGAAGTCATGGTGCTGGACTCCAAGCTGCTTCAACCAGGAGTCCGCTGCACTGAAGAGGAAGTCCATCTTTCTGTGATCTCCTGTCATGGGGTTGGTCCAGAGGGAACCATGTACCTTGTGTCCTGCGAGGCCGAATGGAGGCAATGACACGGTGTTACTCTTTTTATCCATGTGGCCATTCTGCTTGCCGTCGGCAACTGGATGGCAACAATCATTGGTCATGGTCTCTTGCCCGTAATCTGTGAGAAACATAACACAGGTTACTGTGGTTTGAAAACAGTATTAAGGTCATCACTGGTGCAACTGCAAATAACTGCCAGAAAGTCAATGTCTCGACATGCAAAGCGTAGTCAAGCTCAAAGGACTGGCTTGATTTGGACTCTAATATCATTATTTGTTTTAATAGAAAGGACAGCTGGTGAACCCTAGGTCCTTTTGCACATATCGCAATCCAAGCAAGCTTTCTTCAAAGATGCATCTATAGAACAACTCTTCCTCCATGTCATAACATGGGTATTTTTAGTCTTCAAGAAACAACTGCATGTCTAAGAATAAGTAACAAAGTCATGGAACATGACAAGCCAGTTTCTTTCCTTCACTTTACTGAGCAAAGAAATGTTGCCACCAACCTTTTGTTTAAGTGGTTTCCTTAACTATATACTTGAAAGCTAAGACATGAAGCCTTTTGAAACCAACGTTGACAAACTGGATGTAAAAAAGCAAGCCGAACAAAGCCTTGAAGGAAACTCTCATACTCTTGTGAGCTAAGCCACCGATTGATTTAAGAATAGTGTGGCTAGGGGTGGTAATAGAAATAGAGCGCGATTCTAATCTGATTCGATCCTTAAATTTTACAGTGTAAAGTTAAGAGCTCATTACCACCCCGAAGTACGGCATAACAACTGGTATGCAGCATAAATCACATAATTATGTTATAAAATATGAATCTTCAAAGATATAGAAAAGTAACTGAAGCATGAGTTACACCTTTTCTAAATATACAGTTCATCATTGAAAACTAAAGACCACTCAACCAACCAGTTACAAGAAAATGAGAAAGCAACAGTTTAAATCCTTCTGGTCTAGGCCACCAGATTGCCATTCCTCCTTAGTGCACATTAAGAAATATATAGATGGCTCAGGGAAATCTTCTCTAAGAGCTAGTACACAAGCATGAGCAACACTCCTTCCTAATGTTTTATATGCAAATAAGTTCTAACAACAGAACAGAAGTATTGGAAGACAAGATGTTTATTAGAATACTGCACTAGAGGGAAGGAGCTGTCATTATATCCTGTAGCCATGCTATTCCAGTCACAATCTCGTTTGAAATTTCAACCAATATACCAACACAAATACCCTAAACATCGTAAAAGGGAAATCAACTCAAGGACCTAAAAACATGAAGATTGTTGATAACAATTTCAATGGTTATACAATGTCTGTGTGGCATGGTACATAAGCCTATTATAATAATCCAATTATTTTGTCGTATGAATTTATCAAAATGGTAGAGTTCAGTGTCTGATACTCTGATGTGCAACAAACATGCCTTGAAACAGAACAAAGAGGAAAACATACCTTGGAACGAGGAGGAAATAGTATGGTAAGTTAAGAAGCATGCAGATAAATCCTTCACGCTACGTTGGTAAGGAATGTGGTATATAGGGTACCTAGTTAAATTAGCAGACATGAATGATAATGGTAATAACTAAAAGAAAATCAACCAATAAATCGATTTCTGAACCTAGAAACAACGGCTACTATTTAGAAACAAAGGATCATCGAAGCACTCAAATCTGTCATCAAACTGCTATAAGGCACAAGGTTTAGTGCGGTATGCAACTGCTTCATGCAATCTATAAAACTATTGCAAAGAGGATGCCTAAACAAGAATAATCTTGTTTACAAAACTACTAGGTAATATAACTAATCCATCGACTAATTTTTGTTCTTTCAGAATAACATAAGCAGTAGATACATATAAATTTGATCATACCAGGCAACTGACATCCAGCTAACAGGCGATAGGTCAGCACTCTTCAGTGATGTCAATCCAGGAAAGCCCTGGGATAGTTCATAGACCTAGAAAGGGCAATGATCACGTAAGAAAATCGGTCCATACCACAGTGGAGATAAGGTCACAGCAAAGCGCGTAGAAATTCACCTTGTCAATGAACGGGACCCTTCCATAAGGTGAACCTACTTCAAAGAACTCAAAGGACAAGTGCCCTGGACGCTTCCTGTTGGGCCATACCACATCACAGTTGAACAATGATTCATCAGAAGTCGAACTCCAGGATCTTGACATCTTCTCGTTGTCCTCATCATCACTCCAGAAATCCATGCCATTATCTTCACCAAAACTCCTGCAGGAAACAGAGAATTGGATCGGCCTACAGCTCAAAATCACCATGAACTCGAAATCTCCCCCCGTAGCAAGGATCGCGCCCATACCTTGATGCCGTCAGGACCTTGTTGGTGAATAGCTGCATCCCGGACAGGTATGGAACATAGTACTGAACTACTCTCTCCCCTCCTGGGAGCTGCACCGTAGCTCCGGCGCCGTACGCGCTCCACTCGTAGTACTGTTCCCAGAGGTCGGAAAGATTGAAGTACTCGACGCTGTCCATCTCAGCGTGGTGCCAAGCATCGGCTGGCAAACGTCCATTCGTCTGGATGAAACCGAACGGCGACTCACTTTCAGATAGGAACAGAGTAGTACTACTAGCTAGCGGCCCTACATATGATCCGTCACCCCCAAGAGCATTAATGGAACAGTTGGAGATCAGGCGAAAGCGAAATTGACACCAGGGAAACCGAATTCAAGATGGCAGGAATCACCGAAGCGTGCATCTAACTTTCTCCAGCTAGTATCGTGCACAATCCTCCAAATAATTAAGGGGGGGAAAGAAGAGTGCTAGCATACTGTCAGTCTGTCACCAGCAATTTGACATGGGCATTTACGGTCAGCAAACGCAGAAAGATGCATTAGTAAAAAAAAAAAGATGAACCGTAATAACGAGTAAAAGAAAGCCCATCTTTTTCCACCCTACCATACTAAGCGGTGCAGAGAAAGGAGTAAATGACAAACCGGGAACTCCCAGGACGCCACAGATCGACGGAGACCATGACAAACCCCGGCCAGAAAGCAGAAAGAACATCGAAGGCGATAACTTAACGGGGTGGTGGGGGCAATTGCGTCACCTTGGGGAGAATGTGCGTGTCCACGGTGGGGGTGGTGCAGTTCAAGAAGCATTGAAGGTTGGACGGCGGCATCCCCTCCCCCAGCCACTGCCCGCCCATGCGCCCCCTTTCCCTTCCCTCCTCCTCGGCTCTCCACACGGCCCTTGTCAGTTGTCTCTGCTATCACCCTCACCCCCACAACAATCCGCGGCGCACCAAATCGCTCAAGGCACACCGCCAACAACTCCCAAAGAACCGAACCGGCAGCAAGAGAATCCAACAGATTCCTCCGGCACTCTGCGCTACTCAGCAAAAACCGGAATCGTGGCGCTGGGAAGACTGAAGCGCGGAGGAAGACTGGAAGAGGAGGAGGGGGCTTTATTCGAGCTGCGGAGGAAAGGGAGCCGGAGGAAGGAGGAGCAGCGCAGCGGGGTGCGATCTCATATGAAACCGGCTTCGGTTTGGTTTGCTTTGCTTCGCTGCGTGTCCTTCTCTTCTCTCGCTTTGCCTTGTCTGACTCCAAACCAAACGCCGCCCGCCCGCCAACCCGCCCGCCCGCGAATCAAATCCACCTGACCCCACGTCACGTACCCCGTAGCCGTAGCCGACTGAGCTGCCTGAACCCGCTAGCCCGCCCAAAGACCCGGTGTGGTTTCTTGTGCGGTTTGGATAGTGTGTTGTTTAGGGGGTGTTTGGTTACCCCAAACTAAATTTTAGCCCCTATCACATCGAATGTTTGAACCTCCGTTCCGGGTATTAAATGTAGTCGGATTATAAAACTAATTTGTCAGCCGAAGATTAAAAGACGAGACGAATCTAGTCCAGTTGGTTGGGTCTATATTTCATACTCCTATTTGAAAGTCAAACGCTTGATGTGACCCGGGCTAAACTTTAGCAGGGGCAACCAAACACCCCCTTAAGCTACTATATATGGCCGCGTATATTAGACCTACATGACTTGTGACTTGCATCCATTCCACGTCATAAATTGATTCATTTCCATGTTTTTCTTATCCTTTCCACATTTATTCAAACCATAATAGAAACGTTTCGAATTTAATTGCCGTTTCCAAAATTTCCATATATGCTCGATTTGGAACATGTTGAAAAATTTTGCCTAGTAGATACCTATTAGAATGTCCGGAGTAGATCATATAAAATAAGGATTACACTGTAAATTAAATTATTTATAGAGTGAAGTTTAAAATAGGGGATATGATATGACAGCTGATGGAGATAGTCTTAAACTATCTTCAGCAGTTTACTCATCTTCATACTTATATTCAAATTTCACTCTACGAATAGTGATTCTACAACGTAAAACGGTGCAAAACAGTATTTTGGTAATCATATGGTTGAACTGCTGGACACGGTAGTTTTTAGAATATCTATACAAACAATAATAATGCATATGTATGTTGGTGTGGCGAGCGTACACAGAGAGTGTTTGTTTGGGATTATAAACTGGTTATATTATAATCTAGCCAGATTATAATCCCAAACAAACACCCCATAATCATCCATGTCATGAGCACATCTTTTCTTAATATAAAATACCTATAAAAGATAATTTTATAGTCTTTATTCAAGAATGATCAGTATAGTGGCCACGCAAGGCACTCCTATGCATTTGGATCGATCTTCTATAATAGGTCTATAGGAGTAACTTTGTACTCCCTCCAGTGCAGTAAAGGTAGTCGTTTAGAACATGATTGTGCATACCAAGGAGTGATTAATTATCATAGAGTTTTCCCTGTTTGCCCCTATTAAATAGGGATATGGGTGCATTAACGTCACTAAAACAATCAGGCTTGATTGGTTGCTGTAGCAGCTCCAAGGCATTCTAAACTGAAAGTCTCAAGTTCGATTTCTCTTAAATGCATCTTTTTTTGTGCAATTACTAGGGGCAACAACGTCCAAATCCCAGACCCACGCGCGCTATGACTTCTTTTTGTGCACGCTCGGTCACGCGTAGGATGACTTCTTTTACTGCACCGGAGGGAGCCAAATCATTTTCACAAGGAAAACTTGTGGCCGGCTAGGCAAAATGCAAACTAAAAAGGGAAGAGACACCGTCCCTTAGCCATATATATACCACCAAATTCGCAAGCAAACTAAGAAAATACAAAAGGGACATTCTGTATCCAGAACGTTCACTTGCCTAGAAACTGCACAACCCAATAACCCGTTTAACCTACAGCATCAAACCGTATGTGAATGTCAAATATTCCTATCTCCAGCTTTCATCCAAAGAAAGGAGTCACCCAGGCGAATATCCATGTATATACTTAGTATACACATATATATATTTAATAGACGTAAAAAGTCATCCAATTTCGTGTGGACCCAATAGCCCGTTAATCGGCATGCTTCCAGCTTTGTCACACCGCCACCGTTTTGCAAGCCAGGACTTGTCCTCCCGTGTCATTCTCTTGGCTCTTTTGCAAATGCAACCATCTATTCTTTTGAAAAGTTGCTTGCCCTTTTTGCAATTTCCCCTTACCCTTTTCATCGGTGATGTTTTGGGCTTGTGAGACGCTTAATTACCAAGTTTATAGATATATGAGACTGCTACAGCTCTAATAAATTTAACGTGGGTTTGGTTGAAAAGACAACTAGAATAGAGCGGCTGCATTCTAATTTTTAAGAATGGAGCTGTTCTATTCAATGTTTGGCAGAATAGAGCCGCTTCAATTTTTTTGGTTGAAGAGTAAAATAGAGTGAAACCAAAACATTTTCTTTATTTGGTTGGAGAACCATAGAATGTAGAGGGGAAGAGAGGAGAGACAGGAGAGCGCTCGTGTGTTCAGGAGAACGCTCGCATCCGATTGTTTTGGTGGAACACGAGTATTCCAACTATTTATAGTAAATTTTCATATAGAGACTACAGAAACCGCTCCGCTTCTTTTTTTTGTCAGAAAGTAGAAATGAAGCTGTTGTATTCTTCTTCGCTCCTCCAACCAAACATATATACCATTTGTAGAGTTAGTAGAGCAGATCATTAAAAAATCGTGATGCTGAAGTTATAAACCTTTCGAAAATATTTAGTTAAGTTGTTTTATTTATTAGTTATATAAAAATATTTTTTAAAACTATTAAAATTTAAAAACTACATCTTCACACTCCACACTCCACAGTGGAGCTTGAACCTAGAGCAGTCAGGACCCCCTTTGAATAAACAGCCACGGCCTGTGGCTTTTCATCGTCGATCGATCGGTTGAGCTCGATCACATCTTTCTTTTATCCAAAGCGGTCTTGGTTAACAAACTTGTTAGTACGCAAGTCAAGAGTAGCTAGTCCAATCACAACCAAAAAAAAAAGTTGGCGGAGACTTTGAGAGGCGTGTGCAAAATTGTATTTCAAATGGAACCATGCAGTCTCTCGTCTCGCTTTAATTGCACCTTCACTTCACGGAAGGAGACGGGTATTATTAATAAATATATACACATATCCTGGGATGATATCAAATGGTTCTTTTAAGCATGACATATTAAAACGACTCGATTGGGTATCGATTTGGTGCGCCTGTATGTGTAGAATTTATGAAGAAAAAGAGAGAGAAAGAGAGATTTGCATTTATAAATGATCTGTGCAGCTATATATAAATGTGCGTGTGGATGTAGTGTACTCCTTTTCTCAGTCGTACCTTAATTTGAAGTTATCCTCCGCCACTAACTATGGATATGAGTACGAATATATGAACCAATGGCTCAATTCGTCGTGGGCTGATCCTGACTGTATTTGGGACCGCTCTACAAACTCCGCCGTGAAACAGCTCCATAGAAAACTGAACTTTTTTTAAGCGCTGTTACAGCTTTATATATTTTTTTTTTTCCAGAACATTTGGAGCGACGTTATGGCTTCATGTTTTTTTTAAGGACATGTTTGGTATGGCTCGGCTCCAAACAAGAGCACCTCTGCTCCAAAAACTCTAGATGAATTAGCTCTACTCTAGAGTTTATATTGTTTTCTCATAAATAACTTGTAACGGTAAAAAAGAATCCAAATTCCATAGCTATGTTGCTTTTTTAGAGTTTTAAGAGCAGTAAAAAAAGTACTTTAAAAATTTGTACTGTAGGTCCGAAAACTCCATAGAGTTTATAACTCTGAAGTTAGAATGTTTGATAGGTTTTAACTAGCTTTTCCCTGGAGTTTTGATTTGAAATCATGCCAAACACACCCTTAGAGTCCTTGCAAACAACACGAAACACTATATTTAGCCTACCGAACGCTTTAACGTTCGTTGTTGTTGGAGGCAAGCCTTATAACTCACCAAGGTCAAAAACAGTCTCCTCAGTTCTTACAACAAGGCAAGCACAGCAGAGCAACAGCATATGTTTCCCCAGCACCCCGCCACGCTGTGAGCTGTTGCCTGTTGGTCCGTGGTGGCTGACTGGCTGAACTGCCGATCGAGGTCGCCATCCTTCGCTAAAGTTCTGAAGCTATATTAGCTGTCCTGGCCACAAATTTCGATGGAATTTTCTCCTGGCTGGGACCAGCATGGTTTTATTGGAAGCGGACACAGGAGACTCCTGGTTGGCACTTGGCGGTTGGCCCGCCCCAGCGCATTTCCAAGCTGGAACGCGAAGCATTCCCTGCAGCTGTACGCCTGCACCAAAAAAAAACTCAAAATGGAAGCCAGAGAATATAAGGCCCTCCTTTAGAACACGGTCCTGTGTTTTTTTCTGTAAAAACGAACTGATTTATATAAAATTGCTATAATATTCTTATGAAATTTCTACGTTTCAAAGAAGGTCTAAGGAAAAAAAAAATACAATGCTGTCCGGACGGAGTGATGCAAGTGCAAGTCCTTTTTATGAGTATTCTGTGGAAGTCAAGAAGGCACTGGCCCACCCCCCAACTTTGGTCCTTCCTGAACCTGATGCGACAGGGCGAATGGTATCTTCACTGCTTTTCGTCCCTGCAGGAAATGAACGCCATTTGATCCAATTCCCTCCTAGCTAGCCTCTTCTACTCTCTCTATATATGCTACAGTAGGCTACCGGGAAAGATGCTAAAGCACGATTGGTTTTGGTGCGGTAGGAGGAGGAGCAGCGGCTTTATTCGCGTGCCCCTCCATTGCTCCATGTCTGTTGGCATTGGACAGCCGAGAGCCCTCTTCCCTCTCACTCAAACCGAAAGCTTCGCTTAAAGCATCGGTGCCGGCCACAAACATTGAAATAACCGCAAAGCAATAACATTGAAATAACCACGAACGTAGTCGGTTAGAGTCTAAGGATGGCCACGGGTCCCGCCCCGATCCCCATTATACAATCCCCGTCCTGTCACCGAAACGCCCAAGGGCCTGTTCGTTTACTCCAAAACGGTTCTATTACAACCGTTCCCGGTTGGAATGATAAGTTTATTTATACTAGTATTAATTAGTTAGAATAGTTCGTACCCATAATCCGACCTAACCGAACAGAGTCTAACGGGTATTTTTCTTCGCACGGCTGTGTCTCTGCCGTAGACCTGATCCCCACTCGAGACCCGTGGGACCATGGAGATCTTTTTACATACAAATAACCGCAAAACAATATACATGTAAATACACACGAATCAACCTAAAATATATAACCCACAATAAAATAATGTTTATCACAAATATACTAGCAGTAGCCACAAATATTGAAATTTGAAGTTGAAAAATACTAGCTGACTACCTGGCTAGATCACTAGCAGCAGATGCTTGCTTCTAGCAGTAACACGCACACGTCTGACGCCAATAGCCAAGACGCCAACAGCCAACTCGCCATTGCACACTAGCAGTAGCAGCCAACAACACAAGCTAGGCGAAGCGCCGAAGCAGCAACGCTAGGCACAGGCGCACAACAGCAGTGTGAGACCCTGTATGGTTTTAGTAATTGATTGAGAACTTAGGTGAACTTAGGTGGACTAATAAGTGAGAGACGACGCGTCTGTCGTCTGTGAGATGCAACGAGACTGGGAGGGAGGACCAGGGGAGCGCGGGTAGCGTCGCAGGCCGTAGCGGGATGATAGATGCGGCTGGTCGGTGGCGGCTGTGAAGTGTGATTGTGTTGTGTGACCGGGACTGTGGGATGCGCTTTAGGGTTTCTATGCGATACCTTGTGCTTGGGCCTTTCCCCTTCTGGGCCGTATCTACAGTTTTCGGGTCCCCACGGGTGAACATCCTCGCCCTGCGTTATTTTGGGTCCTCACCCCGTTGTCCCCGCGGGGCAAAACTCAGCCCCGTCCCCGCTCCGAACGGGGCGGGGATCTGCCCCCACGGGGAAATTGCCACCCTTAGGTTAGAGTTGGACCAACTCTAGCAGTAGCCTTAATCGATTAGAACATCTCCAACAATATGCCTAATGCCCTAAAAATCAAAAATATATTTTTATAGAATTTATGCCACCAACAAAAAATAACCTCCAACGATAAAGCCTCAAATCAAGTGATTAACCGAAATCTGTTAATATACTCCGTTCGTTTGGAAAGAAAAGTTTTGTGAAGCGTTTGCTCATTTAGATCTAGATATATGAGGCAACCCAACCCAATAAGGTGCAGTATTTTTATGACACTTCAAGAGATGATCTATATTTTTTTGACAAAAAATTGTAAAATATGGCATTGTTGGATGCAAAACATTTAGCTAAAAAACTTTTAAAAAAACAAATTTATGCATAAATTTGGTATCTTCGGTTAAATTAAAGATGTCAATTGCCCAAAGTACAAAAGTTTGGCGAGGACCATACTCTGAATTTCCATGGCCGGAGAGAAAGCGCCTACCATTCCAAGTTCAAGGTCGTAAGCTGTCGCCATCTGCATCATTCCCTCTTTTTTTTCTCTCTCGCGGGATATGCATTCACGATGCACACTCTATTCTAAAGCAGTTGACTTTTTTAGATTCTGACACGGGAATTTATAAGAAGTAAAAAAAATATGGTGCACAAAAACGAGAAGAAGAGAGGTAGAGGAAAATAGGGATAGAGATGCATTAGGTTTTGCGTGTCATTTTTTTTTTCACCCTCGCAGCTTTAATTTGGCTGTAGCTACAACTTCTACAATATTTTATATTTATATAATGCAGGCGATCAGCTGTGGTTGCAGCAGGGCAGCCAGACGGCTATCAGATCCAGTGCAATCCCCCAAAAATATGACTTCTTGTTTAGATCGCCTTGGAATTCCGGGCGCAATTGACAGCAAGCTAGCATCCGATGCCGGCTTCAGTCACGATAAATGGGGTTAGGCAGCTCAGCAGCCACAGCCCGCAGCTCGTCGATGCCATCAAGATGAGTGAAAGCGACGTGGCCGTGGCACACAGTTAACCCAGGTCCTGACCAGGATATTATATTATGTGAAAACAGACCTTGACAACGCGGCGCGTGTCCCTATCCTTGTCAGCACAGCTGGTCTGCTCCACAGATCACACTCCTGGTCACACAGGCTTGTGGCCTCTAGCTTTTGTCAATTTTGCTACTGCAGGGTGTACGGCATTTCTTAGATTTTTAGGGCAATCTAGCATGCTAACTTTAATTTTGGGGAATCGTTTTGTGCCTTTTGATTTTGGCGTAAATCTGTATCGCGCGCGTCATTAGTGGACGGTCACGGGGTGCACCAGCCGATTTGTGGAGGTACTTATCGTGTTTTAAGATGTACATATAATAACTAGAAACATATCTTGCATCCGCACGTTGGTGCGAGAATTTTTTTTAGCATCAAACAATTTCATGCACTACAGGATTCACTTAATTCCCGTCGGCCAGAAACCGACGGGAATAAGCATATACCGACGGGAATTAAGTAATTCCCGTCGGTATATGCTTATTCCCGTCGGTTTTCAGCCCTCAGGCGTCCCTTGTCGGGGATACGTTTATCCCCGTCGGCGACCGACGGGAATTATTAATTCCCGTCGGCCATTAACTAGCCGACGGCAATTAATGCTAACTCCCGTCGGCTTACCAGGCCGACGGGAGTTATTAGTTAATTCCCGTCGGCTCACCAGGCCGACGGGAGTTATTAGTTAATTCCCGTCGGTTCCCTAGGCCGACGGGAATTAACTGGGCCGACGAGAGTTATTAGTTAATTCCCGTCGGTTCGACCATAGCCGACAGGAATTAACTGGGCCGACGAGAATTACCCTATACTGCTACAAAAACAGCACGAAATTAGGACACTATTTCTGCACACATAACATATATCACACATAACATAAATAACAGATAACAGCCACATTACAAACACATGCATTCATAATAAAATCACGCATTACAAACATAACATCCACCAACATTTCAAATATAAGTTCAACCACCACATCGAGTCAACGAGTACGACATAGTATTGAAATATAAGTATGACATATGTTCAAGTACGACCAAGAGTCCACGAGTTAAGAAACATGTTCATGTGTTTAGAAATAACCACCACTTGGGTGGTTAGAGCTTTGACCGCTGCCGCCACCACCACCAGGAGGAGGGTACGCGAAGAGCGAGTCAACAAATCCAGTCCCTGCTACGGGATCAGATCCACTACCACCCGCTTCGGGCGTAACCTATGCAAGTTAGCAAATATCATCACGTTAAATGCAAATATCAAAAAAGTATACAAGTATATAAATTAATGGAGAGTTATCAAACGTACCCTATCTCCAGGTGCAGGTATATGTGTCGGAGGGGTGGTGAACTGTGGTGGTGGAACTGGTGTGTTTGCAAATTGGCTCCATTGTGGTGGCGGTGGAAAATTTGATGTCATGCCCTGTTGCTGCATTAACTGTTAAACATATATGTGTTACTACCGAAGATGTTGTATTGAAATATAATAATTTAGAGTTCGGATTATGTGTACTCACTTGATACATCGCTTGGTTATGTGCATTGCAAGCCTCCATAAATTCGCGTTGTTGTCTCATCTCTTCGCGCATCCTCATAATCTCCAACTCCTGCTCGTTCGGTCGACGAGAGCATGAGCTACGGGAAGATGAACCCGTCCTCTGAGATCTCACCGACGACGAGTCAATGAATCCGTCGAAGAGTGCGTATCTATAAGTTATTCAAAAAATGTGATTATTGTATAATCAATTTAGTGTCAACCATATAATTTCATAAGTTAGAGCTTACCGTCCATGCGCTTTGCCACCACCACTTGCGTACACCACCGAGGGATCCACCGGTTCATGGCGCCAGTCGAAGTCAGGGCCATGGCGACGAACCATCTCCTCCCCATATGCCGCCTATACATCATTGACAACCTTACAAATGCAAGAATTTATATAATTTGAACGTTTGAACTTTTGAGCCAAAACTCACCAAGCGATCCGTGGCTGTCTGGCTGCAGAGCTGGTCAGGGTTGTTCGGGTCTGGTCCTTTGTGGCCCTCCTGGTAGACCTCAATGTCACTAGGCTTTTGGCCACTCGTAGCTTCCTGTATAAACAAAAAACATTCATAAGCAATCGTATTATTTGCTGATCGACATAGATAGATCAAACTTACCATTCTTTTAGCTTTTCGTATCATGTCGTCACCGCCAAACTTGTGGTTAGGATTGGTTCCTCGACATTGTCTGTGATGCGCTGACGCTTTCTGAAAGCCTTCGGAAGCCCAATATCGACACCAAGCATAGTACGCATCAGGCACGGGCGCCATCCATGGAACCATCACCTGCACACACACAATGTTACATATTATCAATCACAACAATAAATATAAAGGGTAAAACAAATTGAATACTAACCTCACGATATTGATCCTCAGTCAAATATATCTTTGACGACCCTTCCTTTTTAGTCAAGGGGCCTGCTTCTTCCGGATGCTTTTGAAAATACAGGTTTGTAGCCTGAATTCTCGCATAGTATATGGCATCCTTCACCAGCTTCTTTGCATTGTTTTGGAAGACACGTTCAGCGTGCCCCATGTAATCCTCTCCGTCAGGCAACCGATATCGAAGCTACAACATAAAGAATACAAATACAATGGTATAAGTCATAGATTTACAATATTAAGAAACATAACAAAAATAATAAAGAATTCATACCCAAAAGTCATTACGCACAAGTCCCTGTCTGTCGGTGTGGTTTCGTTCCTTTTTAAACTTGTACTCGTCCCAGGTACTGACGAGCACCTCATCCTCGGTATCACCGTTTGACACCTTCACTATACCAGGGTAGTGAAGGCGGCAAAGAGAACCCAACGTAAGGTTAACCTGAGTGTGGTGTCCCTTGCCGTCAAAGGACAGGTCCTCCCAATTCCTGCATTACACAAAAACATTAACAATACACATAATAGTTATATGAGATAAGTTAATATATTACACTCACCGATCTCCATGTGGCATGATTAAAGTCCTATCAGCCTCTCGCTCTATCGCGTGACGAGGCTTTACTGAGTGGCTTTTTCTTGAGCGACGTGTGCGTGTCGCTGAAGAGCCTCCCGAGCCATCATCCATCGGGTTGTCAGCCGGTTCGCCCTGTTGGCCCCACTGGTCCCACGCCTGTTGCTGCTCTCTCTGGTGGTCCCACTGGTCCCATGGCTGGTGATGCTGTGCGGCCTGGTCCCATGTCACGTGCTCCACCTCCTCATTGTGCTCCACCTCCTCATTGTGCTGCTCAGCCTCATTGTGCTGCTCCTCCTCAATGTGCTGCTCCTCAGTGTGCTGCTCATCCTGGTACATACAACTCAAGATTTATTTGTAAATATGTAAACAAATTTATTTGTACAAGATATGTTACCTCATCTCCATGTACCGCGCTCAACAGCTCTCGACGTCTGCTGCTGCTCGAAGAACTGCCCTGAAAAAGGCCCAGGCCCTTGAACAGCCCCTTTACTGACTTCTTTGATTTTGGCGGCATCCTGCATAAAAAATAAGAAAACAACTTTACTTGTTAAATATAAACAAATTAGGATAAAAAATGACATAATACTTAAAATATAAACAAATTAAATAACAAAACAACTTTACTTGTTAAATATCATCAAAATCAGGATCTATTTGTTCTCTTCTATGCAGAGGTCGCCATGTTACTTTTCTCCTAACAGGTTGTCTTCTCCTTTTCTCGGGAAAAGTTAAGTCGTTAACGTCTGCAACTAGTGAATCTAATGCCGGTGCAGGATCAATATGAAAACTAGTTGGCAACTCTTCTTCTTGAAACACCTCATCAACCTGCTCAAGGTGACCAATTTGATATTCGTCCTCACCAGGAGTGTATAGGCGTTCGCGGGGATTTACATTGTACACAACCCTCCATTTAGACAACTTTTTGCATGGATATGTCGAGAAATAAACTTGGTCTGCTTGATGGGCAAGGATATACGTGTCGTGTCCTTGAAGCAATTTTTCAGGTTGGATCTGTGTCATCCCAAATTCGGTCCTATAATACTTCGGGTCATACCATTTACACTCAAAGAAAACTAGCGCTAAAGGCTTATTTCCAGCAAATGTAATCTCGATTATATTTTTGATTTTCCCGTAATAGCAGGCTTCGTGTCCTTCCATGTCGGTTGCCCTAGTAACGACTCCACTATTTTGAGTGGCGGCCATAGGATGACTTGATTCGAAAATGCTTGAACGAAAGCGATATCCATTGACGTCGTAACGTCCATAGCTTTTGGCAGTTACGCTTCCAATAGATAACTGACGTAAGTCATCATTCAAATTCATTTCCTCCCCAAACTGTCAATTATGCCACAAAGTATTAGCAAATTCTGTAATATTAGTTAACTGAAATTAGCTGTCGGAGCCACATAATTAAGACTTACACGGTCCCGAAGCCACATAATGAAATTAGGTCGCCCATGCATACCATCGCGTCGCAATTTATCTATGTCTCTCGCTGTTGGCCTACCGAGACACCTCATGTTTTGTTCATCAAACTCGCTGTCAAATATTATTGTATGACATGAGATATTTGATAACATAAACTAATTCACATATGAACAATTTAAGAAAAGTCTTACACAAAGTATTTCTCCACCTCAGGCATATTCGTGAACATGTACAGTAAAGCAGACTTCCGTTCTTCCATACTGAGGTGATATGCCTTGGGTGGACCAACGGCTTTGCCGTTTGTCTGAAAAATCGAAAGATCACTACACGGAGGCATCTCTCGTTCATCATCATGGTACCTTTTCTTTCGAGCAAATACATTATGTTCTTCTGCAAAGTAACAACTTGTGAAGTGTGCTACCTCCTTTAGTTTAAATTGTTCCGCAATACATCCTTCAACTCTTGCCTTATTGCCCACCATTGCTCTAAGCTTCTTTAATGCTCTTTCTATATGAAACATCCACCTATACTGAACAGGACCACCGACCTTAGCCTCATATGGAAGATGTATAAAGAGATGCTGCATAGGATTGAAGAAACCCGGTGGAAATATTTTTTCCAATTTGCACAAAAGCACCGGTGCCTCTTTCTCCAGCTGTTCCATCACATCTCTTCTGATTTCTTTAGCACACAACTGTCTGTAGAAATAGCTAACTTCAGCTAACGTTTTCCACACAGCTTCGGAAATGTACCCACGAAACATTACAGGCATGAGCCTCTCCATAATTATGTGGAAGTCATGGCTCTTCAGTCCATTCATCTTCATTGTCTTCAAGTTCACAGATCTTCTAAAACCAGCGGCATAACCATCGGGGAATTTAATATCCTTCATCCACTTCATCACTTCTCTCCGTTGCTTAGATTTCAGACAATAGTCAGCTTTTGGTTTGCCTCCGTTTTCTCTAAGCACTTGGGTTGGACGATCACATATCACTGCTAAGTCCATGCGTGCCTTGTCATTGTCTTTCGTTTTATCAGGGAAATCCATGCATGTATTTATGAGGGCTTGGCAAAAGTTACTCTCTTGATGCATGACGTCGATGTTGTGCATCAAAATCAATGACTTAGCATAAGGAAGCTCCCACAAGCCACATATGTGAGTCCAGTTATGCTCCTCACCAAAACCTTGATACCTTTTACCACTCTCGTCTAGGACAAGTTTCATATGCTCTTCTGTAATTTCTATCCCACTACGTCGCTTGGGCGGTCCCTTCGTGACAATGGTGCCCTTCCTAAATTCCTTTCTCTGCCTTCTGAAGGGGTGATTGAAGGGTAGAAAACATCTATGGCAATCAAAGTAACATATCTTGCCACCAGCACTAAGACGAAAACAATCTGTATCTTTAGCACAATAAGGACACGTCAATCTACCATGCACGCTCCATCCAGAGAAAATACCATACGCCATAAAATCATGAACCGAGAACAGATATGCAACACGAAGATTGAATTTCTGCTTCTTGAAGCAGTCATAGGCTTCCACACCTTGCCATAGCTTCTTTAACTCTTCAATCAGTGGTTGAAGCATCACATTGAGGCGTACGCCAGGATGCTCAGGCCCAGGTATAACAAGACATAGGAACATAAACTCATATTTCATGCAAAGAGCAGGTGGAAGGTTGTACGGTATGGCAATGACAGGCCAACATGAATACGACACAGCGGTCATATTGAACGGCGTGAAACCATCAGTTGCCAAGCCGATACGAACATTTCTTGCATCGCTGGCAAAATCTGGATCAAATTTGTCAAGAGCCTTCCATGCATCACCATCTGACGGGTGCACCATTAACCCATCTTGTCTGTCCATACAATCTTTATGCCACCTCATGTGCATAGCGGTCTTCCTCGAGAGAAACAAACGTTTGACTCTAGGAGTGAGAGGCATGTACCGAAGCTGTTTATGTGCAACCTTTGTCACCACCTTCTCCCCATCTTCATTTACAAGCTCCACGTACCTCGACTTCCCACATTTTAAGCATTTCTGTTCTCTGCCATGTTCCTTCCAAAAAAGCATACAGTTGTCTTGGCAAACATCAATCTTCTCATACTCCATACCAAGACCTTCAAGCAATTTCTTGGACTGGTACATGTCTTTGGGCATCTTGTGACCCGTAGGAAGAACCTCGCTAATCAAATCCACAAGCTCCTTGTAACAATTAATTGAGAATGCAAACTTGGACTTGATTGACATCAGCCGGGTCACGAATTCCAGTACGGTCACGTCAGTGTGCCCGTGAAGAGGCTCTTCTGACGCTTTGAGTAGGTCGAAGAACTTCTGAACCTCCGGTGTAGGTGAATCATGATGATCTGGTGCCAGTTCAGGCTGCAGATCCTCAAGCATCTGGTCCATCCTATCAACATCATCTTCACCGTCATCAACTTCTACTTCTGCTGCTCGTTCAACATCTTCACCATGGAGATACCAGACCTTATAGCCTGGCACGAAACCATGCGAACACAGGTGTAGTGTGACCTGCCTCTTGGTGTGGCTCGTCATATTTCTACATTTATTGCATGGACACCTAATATTATCTATTTGTGACAAAGCAGCTGCATGGTCCAGAAACATCTGCGTCTTGGCAAACCATTCACTTGTGTGACACCCACCCTTCTTGAAACCTTCATACATCCAATCACGTCTATCACCCATTATTGCGGCTGTGTGTACGAGTAAAGAGTGCGTGTGAGACATTCATGTTTCTACACGTCACACATATATCTATAGGTAAGTAGTAAAACTATATATATATATACATAACATCACCTTCATCACATTAAGATGATAATAATTAATTAACAATATTGCAACATCCAATTTTAAGTCAAATCATACTAACAAATAACATGTGATATTAAAACCGACGAAAATTAACATGTGATATTAAACTAACAAATTGTAATCGTATTACAGTTAACTCCCGTCGGCCACAAAACCCGACGAAAATAAACAATAATCACACTCTAATCAAGCCACATAAACTAACTCTAATCACACTCTAATCACATGTTATATTAAACTAACTCTAATCACATTAAAGCTAACTCCCGTCGGCCATAAAAAACCGACGAAAATAATCACATGTATTTACATATAGGTAGGATTATACCTCGACGAGGGCTAGAGGCGGCGTTCGGGCGGACGGCGGCGCTCCGGTACGAGCTGAGGGCGTTGGCGGCCTCGGGGGCGGCGTTCCGGCCTCGGGTGGCGGGCCTCGGATGGTGGCGGCGCGGAGGAGCAGTGGCGCGCAGCCTGCGCGGCGGTGCTGCGGCGCGGTGGCACGGTGCTGCGGCGTTGGGGGCGCGGGCGGGCAGCGGCGTTGGGGGCGAGGGCGGGCGGCGGCTCGGGCGGGCGGCGGCGGCGGCGACTCATCGGTTTCAGACGAGAGAGAGGAGGAAGAATGAGTCCGCGCGGGCTCGGACGTGGCTCTAAAACCATTAATCCCCATCGGCCTATGACGTGGCCGACGGGAATTAAATAACCCCCGTCGGCTTCGGGACAAAGCCGATGGGAATTACTTAACCCCGTCGGCTAGGTGACGTGGCCGACGGGAATTAAATTAATTCCCGTCAGCTAGTTGACGACCGACGGGAGTTACTTAATTCCCGTCGGCTTTTGCACTGGCCGACGGGAATTAATCTGGCCGACGAGAGTCAACGGAATTCCTGTAGTGATGTATGAGGTAAATCTTCACATTTTATATTTGTCACTACCAGAATCCGGGTATTTGCCGAGTGCTCGGCGCTTTGCCGAGTGCTTTTTGTCGGGCACTCGACAAAGAAATATTTGTCGAGTGTCGCACTCGGTAAAGTCCTGCTCTCGGTAACGACGGCGTTTGCCGAGAGCAGGACTCTCGACACAGGAATACACTCGGCGAAGGTCGACTCTCGGCGAAGAGCCGTCTAAAGCTGACGGCCGTTAACTTCACCGAGAGCCGAGTTCTAACACTCTCTTTGCCGAGTGTTTATCGGACTCAGGCACTCGACAAAGCGCCCGATTCCGGTAGTGTGTTCTTATCAAAATTAATCAAGACAATGAAAAAATGCAATAAAAACTAATATAATTAGATTGAGTTGTAACATGGAATGGTAAAACAAATAGTAATATATCGATGCATTCTATATACTTGAATATATTGAAAGTAGCAAACATACGCTTAGTGAAGGTAGTGTGGATAGTTTGTATTAAAAGGTTGAAACATGGGTGTTAGCGCGAAATTATGAGGATAGCCGGTGAAGGATGACGTCAATGGCTTGTACATCGAGTTAGAACTTTTAATGAGCATTACCTTTATAAGAAATATATATAGATTATGATGGAACTTTTTAGTTTTTAAGTTGGCGATGGCATCAGTAGCGGTGGGGGATATGAGAGGTGGAATTTCTACTACATTTTGTAGCATCATAAAAAAACATGTACCAAACTTTATTCTTCGTGGATACGGGTGTTGCTTGTTGTTTTACTCCAAATTTATAATATATGCATTCAACTCAAATAACATGATTTTATGGTTTGATGAAAGAAATAGGAATGCAACCAACTTCACTCTTCTTCGTTGTCATTGAAGTTTTAATGAATATTGTATTGCATACATTCAACTTGAGTATCATGGACACATATTGTGATGCCATTTGCTTGAGGATACATGCCCCTCTAGTAGCCAAGTCAAATCACCCTAAAATCTCATGTATCAAGGTTGGCGGAACTTGGATAGAATCATATGGGTAGAAGGGAACCAACGAGCCAATTTTAGTAGTTTTCTTGTTAACTGAGTGATAAATTAAATAACTTATTTAGTCAGAAAGGGGACCACCGAGTCATCTTAGTATTTCCTTGTTAATTGAGTGTTGAAATTAATTAAATAAGTCGATATATTTCATTTGCAATTATTTAAATACTAAGTAAAATGTAAATGAAAAGGAACGAAGAATTGTCTGCGTGTAAAAATTACAAACAAATTCTACATTATCACTGCCTCAAATGTTTTTCCATTGACAACATCTACGAATTGAGCACTTCCTTATAGAAGATATTCTTTGTAAGTGTACCATCGAACTGAATACTCTGATAATTTGTAGTGGCAGCGAGAACTTTGAGGTTGCTTCTAGTTGTAGCTCATGATAAGGCGACTTATAAATGTCCACCGGAGAACATCGACTTGGGATGATAAATACTAACATGCAGTATTGTTTGTCCTTGAGCTTTATTGATAGTTATTGCCAAGCTAACTCTAATATAAAATCGTTTTCTCTTAAACTTGAAGGGGAATATTTCATCATCTGACGAATATAAAGGTATACGTGGAAGAAAGACTCTCTTTCCTACGTGTTCTCCTAGCACAATTTCAGCGTCAAACTACCAATCTCGTTCTATTCCATAAGCCATTAGGTGGATCAAGATTTCCAAGCAAAATCACAAGACAATGAACCTTAAGCTTTAGAATATGTGGCAGACCAGCCGTGCTGACAAGGATAGGGACAATTAACCTTAAGCTTTAACAATGTGATCTTTGATATTAGACTCGTATTTGAATAAATATTTCATTTAAGCAAGCAAGGTCAACTAACTAGTAAATATATAGAGATGTGTTATCGTGGAACGCCATAATGGGCCAAACTTCAATCTGGCCCATCGTCTTGAGCTTAACCTGCTGTTCTATACAGGCTTTCCAGACCATAGCGCTCCGTTTGTCGGGCCCTATTTTTTAGTCTAATTCCAGCCCAGCAGCACAAGCTCAGTCGAACTGCACTGCACCTGCATGTTGGTAGTGGCATCTACGTATCTGGTAGGGTCCCGAGACTCCCAACTACAGTACCAACAACGTCCTGCTAGAGTGCATGGTTTTTGTCTTTTTTATTTGAGCTATGTAATAACCCCAGAAAGAATCCAAAAAAAAATTCATGTGCATGGAGAAGGGTCACGCGTGCCGTCATAATTGTTTTCCCTGTTGGAGATGATCTTGGCATGAGATGGTAACATTAACTTCGTGTGAGCTGCTACTGCTACTGAGGGTGTATTAACGTTGATCCTTCCAAAAGCTCCACTGTTTAGGATGCTGAATGCGACGGACCCAACGCGTCTCTCTGACAGTCCGCCGCGTCAGTGGCTTTGATGAGCATGGGCTAGCTAGCTGGACAATTCCATTGAAAGTGCCAAGGGAAGAACTCTTCGTTGTTATTATCAAGTACTAGTGCGCGCGCCCATGATGAAGTTTTTGAGATAATGCAGTTTAGATCCTAAATACTAGTAGTTCTTAACAGTCATCCAAATAAAGAAACAAAAACTAGTGCAATCCTTATATATATATCCTAACAAGGGCAAATAAAGACAGGAACAACTGGTCATGATAGGTGTGGCAAGACGGGCGGGAATTTATCCTCTCGCTGAGTTATAATTTGATAGCGCTCCACTGGCCCTGACTCCTATATGATATGTTTGGTTACTTGGCCCAACCCATGACCAGGCCCGTTTCATATAATATGGATATGTTTGGTTGTCTGGCCCAGTCCAGGAGCCTGGCTGAGGCAAGCCCAAAATAATTTGGTGGCCTGGCTGAAAGGAAACGTGACCTTGTTGGTTCCCTGACCGGCCTGGCCCGACTTCAGTCGCCCCAACGACGTTAGGGTTTCACTCTCCTCAGTCGCAGCGGTTCCCACTCTCGCCTCTCTCTCGTCTCTCTCAGTCGCCCCAACGACGCTAGGGTTTCACTCGCAGTCGCAGCTGCGGCTCTCGCCTCTCTCTCGTCTCTCTCAGCCGCAGCCGACGACACTAGGGTTTCTCACTCGCAGCCGCAGCTGTGGCTCTCGCCTCTCTCTCTCGTCTGCCACCGTGCTCTCTCTCGACCCGGTGGACGAACTCGCCCGGACCCGACGAACGATTTGTACGATTGGTTTCTTTTTTTGTAAGGATCTCGTCTCTCTCAGCTCGATCAGCTCACCGCAGCAACAATCGCATCTTCATCTTCTCAGGTTTGTCCCCCATCTAGATCTGTTGTTCTTTAACATTTTCTTGTATTTTTTGCTTCGATTATACTAACCTTCGGCCTTGTTGCAAGGTCATCTCCCCCTGACCTAGATTCGCTAATACCTCATACACAGGCCAGTCTTTACCTCATACTTCTCTATTTCTAAGTACATATCTACTTATTTGTATAGTCTTGATTTCCCGTTGTGTTTAGTTGTTGGCCTGATTGTGTGTAGTTAAGTACATATCTGTTTTTTTCTGTTTCCTGATTGTGTTTAGTTGTAAAATAGTGTGCTTCTTTTTCTGTTTGCATCCAGATATCTCTTGTGTTTTTTCTTCAATTACTTCATGCGGCATCCTTGTTTTGCATTAGAACCTCCAATCAAATAATTGACGGTACTCACTGATGTCAAAATTCACTAGCTTTCACTGTAAGATAACTACTATTCATAAGTAGTCAGTTATATATGTTTGTTTTTTACAACTATTCATATGTGCATCCATGAGAATCATAAGGCCAGATTGTGTGTAGTATTGGTAATCTCTATGAATTGTGTGTAGCTTTCACTAGTTTTTTTCACTAGTTTTTCTTGATTGTGTGTAGTATTGGTAATCTCTAGGAATTGTACTAGTATGACCAGAAACATATTGCCAAGTGTGCACTGAATGTTCAGTCATGCAAAGTTCCCTTGGTTAAATATATATCTGCTTGTTAAGTAAATGCTTAATTGAACTTTGCCATCTTTCAATATTAGTATATATTAGTATATATCTGCTTGTTAACTGACTTAACTGAACTTTGCCATCTTTCAATATTTGTGATATGCTTATTTGTCTATTATATTAAGTATTTATCAACTTGTTTAGTTAAGTACATGCTTATTTGTGATGCTTGTTAACTGAACTTTGCCATCTTTCAATATTAGTGATGTGCTTATTTGTCTATTATATTATGTATATACCTACTTGTTTAGTATATATTAGTATATATCTGCTTGTTAACTGACTTAACTGAATTTTTCAGTGGTGTGCTTAACTGAACTTTAACATGTTTTGCCATGTTTATTTCTTGACTTAACTGAATTTTTCAGTGGTGTACTTAACTGAACTTTAACATGTTTTGCCATGTTTCTGCTTGTTTAATATAATGGATTATGCAACTAGCATTATCTGTCTATTATATTAAGTAGCTAGTTGTTCCTCTTTTCTTCTCCCCCTCTTACCTTCATCTGTTCCTATTTTTCTCTTCCCTTCAACAATCTTACCTTTTGTTCCTCTTTTCTTCTCTCCCTCTTTAGCCTCTTGTCTTGTTTAATTTAATGGATTAATGCATTATATTATGCAGTCACCTCCATAACTATCTTCTTTAATTTTTATACTATGCAGGTAGTTAATGCATTATATTATGCTGCTACCTCCATAACTCTCTTCTTTTTATTCTGACCATTTTTCAGTGATGAAATTATGTAAAGTCTGAGCTTAGGACCAGTTTTTAGTGATGTTTTCTGTAAATTTGAGGAGACCACAATTTTTTAGTGATGTTTTTTTTCAATCTGAGCAGATCACAATTTTTCAGTGATGTTTTTTGGTTCAATCTGAGTAGATCTCAATTTCTCAGTGATGTTTTTTTGGTTCAATCTGAGCAGAGTACAATTTTTTAGTGATGTTACCAAGCCAGTTTGGAGGAACATCATTAGATGTAGCAACCCTGGCTTGTTTTTTTTTCAATCTGAGTAGAGTACAATTTTTTTCTCATTCAACAATTCCCTTATCTTATTTATTCAGATATGTTGGGTCCAAATCGTCATTTGCTGAAGTTGAGAGCATCAGCATTGGTTGTTGCTATATCTTGTTGGCTATTTGCATGCCTTACGCGTAGACTCTTTCATCCTCGTGTCACATATGGTCCAATGTTTCAAAGGGACATTGAGAGGCAGACAAATCTTAGATTTTTCTATGAATCTGATGATATCCAATGTGTGGAGCTGCTTAGAATGTCTAAAGTCCCTTTCTTTAAGCTTTGTGGTTTGTTTCGGTCTCGACACTTGCTAAGGGATAGTATTCAACTATTCATAGTTCTGTAGATAGGGATGGCAATCAGGCGGGTAGTACACGGATATATAGTTCACGAATCCATACTCGTGAGACAAAACTCAACCCATACCCGTACCCATAAATGTTCGTGGGTATGGATCTGTATCCATACCCGTACCCGTTGGGTATCCGCTATCCAGTGGATACCCATTACTCGCTCACCCACTACAATTTTAGCATTCAACACCAAACAACAAGTTTATCACATTTCAAAATAATTATCATTCCAGCAGCATCAAATGATAATTTCAGCACCAATCAACATGTTATGGATAAAAATTGAAAAATGAGAATTTATGATAATACATTAAATCTGGATGGCCCACATATCAGATATCCATTGGGTAACGGGTATGGATACTGGATATCCATATCCGCGAAAAAAATATCCGCGGATACCTTATTATATCCATAACCGTACCCGCGGATACCAAATTCCACCATACCCATATCCAATGGATAATTATCTGCGATTATTTACCCATACCCGTACCCATTGCCATCCCTATCTGTAGAAGAACAAGTTGTAATGTTTCTACGTGTTGTTGGTCATAATCAAAGGTTTAGAGTTCTCAAATTCACCTTTCAAAGATCTACTGAGACTATTAGTAGATATTTTCACGAGGTGTTAAGTGCAATTGGTGAGCTACGCACTGAGATGATCACCCCTCCTTCCACCTCTGTCCATCCCAAAATTCATGTTAGTAGAAGATGGTACCCATACTTCAAGGTACTTTCCATTCCATTTAGGATTGCACATTAACCATTTAATTGAAATCTGTTAGTATTGTCTTTGTTTTAATCATTTTAACTTTAACATTTAGGATTTCGTTGGTGCCATTGATGGCACACATGTATTGGCTAGGGTTCCTAGTTCAATGAGAGCAGCCTTCATGGGTAGAAAGCACACAACGACACAAAATGTTCTAGCAGCTGTTGATTTTGATTTGAGATTTACCTATGTTCTTGCTGGCTGGGAAGGTTCAGCTCATGATGCCTTGATTCTATCGGATGCATTGGAAAGATCTAATGGCCTCATTGTGCCACCAGGTAATTCCATAACATGTTTGAATATGATTTTAAATTACTTCACAATCAAACTAACTAGAATTCTTTGAACTAGGAAAATTCTATTTAGCTGACGCTGGTTATGTTGTTAGACCTGGATTTCTACCTCCATACCGTAGCACAAGATATCATCTAAGAGAATTTGGTGGAGGAAATCATCCACTCAATCTAAGAGAACTCTTCAATCTAAGGCATTCTTCCCTCCGAGTAACAATGGAGAGAGCTTTTGGTGCCTTAAAGAATAGATTCAAGATTCTATACAACAAGCCTTTTCATCCATATCCGACACAACTTAAGCTTGTGTTAGCATGCACCATCCTTCACAACTGGATTCTTAGATATGGGTTGGATTCACATTTTCCTTCGGAAAACACTTGGGCTCCAAACATTGCCAATGTGGAAGGTGCCATTGATGCAGTTCATGATAACCAAACTTGGACCCAATAAAGAGATGCTATATCAACTCAAATATGGCAGCATAGGGGGTTTAGCCGTGTGTAATTTCTTTGTGGTTTTATTCTAAGAAACATTGTACTTTGCAGTGATGTTTTTTGTTATCAGCCTTACAATCTGAGGAACATTGTACTCTGCACTGATGTTTTTTGTGGAACTTAATTATTTTTATATGCTGAGAGAAATTGTGATCTGCAGTGATGTTTTATGTTTGTTGTCTTCAAACTGTATCATTTTTTATATGCTGAGAGAAATTGTGATATGCAGTGATGTTTTTTTATCAGCCTTACAATCTAAGAAATTGTACTTTCTGCTTTGAAGCTTAATTATTTTTTATATGCTGAGAAAACTGGTCCTATGCTATGATGCCATTTCATTACCTCTTCTTATTACTTCAGTTGTATATAGACTATGGAAGTTGAGCAAGTTGCTGCTGGTAGTACCTCAAGGACTGCCATGCGCTGGACCCCTGTGATGTCAGGCTTTATCCTGAGGAAGTTTGCAGAATTGGTTGGGCAAGGAGTAAAAACAGATAAAGGGTTCAAGGAGGTCCATGTCAACTCTGTTGCCAAGGCACTGACTGAATTTAGTGGCCAAGAAGTCACAGGAACCCAGGTCTACAATCATTTGATGAAGTGGTGTAAAAAATGGATCAGGGTTTGTAGGCTCAAGGACCTAAGCGATGCTCATTGGTATGAGAATACATTCACAATCATCCTTGATGATGAACATCTGCTAGGCCATACAAAAGACAACCCAAAGGATGCTGAATTCCTCAATGTGCCAATTGAAAACTATGTGCAGATGCAAATTATATTTGGAGCTGGGCAGGCTACTGGCAGGTATGCCATGGCCTCAAATGAGCCCCTTGGCACCATCTTGGATGTCACTGAAGGTGCTGGTGCATCTGAAGAACCATGTCTTGTTGGTATTACTGCTTCTGGTTCTGCTGGTGCCAGCCGTTCTCATAGTGGTGCTGGTGCTGGTAGTTCCTATGGATCATATGGAAAGAAAAGGAGACTCAGTGATGAAGAGCTAGGGATTATGAAATGACTTACTGGAGCTGTGAACAAATTGGCTGAAGCTGTCCAAGCACCTGTTGTAGTCTAGACCACAGATGTCCACCCTGATCTATATCAAATTTGCATGAGTATTCCAGGTTTCACTGATGAGGAGTTGATGACTTGCCTTACCTACCTATTGGACAACAAAAGGCAAGGTGATGGCTTTGTGAAGATGGAGCCTAAACACCGTGTGCTTTGGCTAAGGCAGCACCTTGCAAAGATTTGAGCAGACCAGTCTTATGCCTATGATGCCTAATACCTTGCTGTATGTGTAATACTTTGATCTATGCCTAATACCTTGCTCTATGTGTAATACTTTGCTCTATGCCTATGAAACTGTGGATGATAATTAATAATTATGAGACTTTTCTACCGGTCTGTGATGATTTTATATTTAACTGTTGCCTTTACTTGCCTATGATGATATGTTTTATAATGATGATCAATGAAGGGAGTATGACTTGTTGCTTTGTTTTCCTTGCTCATTTTGTGAATTTTGCCTGTGATGAAATATATTTGACTGATGACCATTCATGGGAGGTTGACTTACTGCTTTATTTTCCTTGCTCTTGGTTTTCTTCCTGTCTATGTTTTATTTTGGGTCAGGCAACCAAACATACTCTATCCTTTAATCTGATTTCTCCACCTGCCCTATGTTCTCCCATGTATGGTCAAATGAGGTGTTTATTCATAAAAACTGAGGCAATTTATTGTATTACTCTCATGAGTTGATCAAGTGATTTTAATTGATAATAATTTCTGAGGCAAACTATAGTTCATACAATTTTGGTTATGGTAAGTTGTTACTTCTCTTTTCTTCTCAAGTGATTTTACTCTCATGATCAAGTGATTTTACTCTCATGACTTCCTTCTGCTGTAGCAGTTTCTGTTTCTGCATACAATTCTGTTTATAGTTCATACAATTCTGTTTCTGTATACAATTATGTTTGCTGGTTATAGTTCATACAATTATGTTTCTGCATCAATAGCACAGAAACTGCAGTTTTACTCATCGATGTAGCAGCCTTTTCAGTGAATCAAGGATGAGTTTCTGTTTAATGCGTACGGTGAGAATACATTAACAATTACTAGCAGTCACTCATAGTCAGTCAACATAGGCCATCTGCTGCTAGTACCTCTTTTCTTCTCATGAGTTGTAGTAGTTTTGAGAGCACCTAGAGGGAGGGGGGGGGGGTGAATAGGTGATCCTGTAAAACTTAAGAACTTATAGCCACAAAAACTTGATTAGGAGTTAGCACAGTAATGCCAAGTGGCTAGAGAGGAGTCCAAGCAAGACACGATAACCACAAGAAGATCAACACAGATAGACACAGTGGTTTATCCCGTGGTTCGGCCAAGTCCAACGCTTGCCTACTCCACGTTGTGGCGTCCCAACGGACGAGGGTTGCAATCAACCCCTCTCAAGCGGTCCAAAGACCCACTTGAATACCACGGTGTTTTGCTTTGCTTTACTATATCCCGTTCACGAGGAATCTCCACAACTTGGAGCCTCTCGCCCTTACACTTGAAGTTCACAAGAAGCACGGAGTAAGGGAGGGATGAGCAACTCACACAAGACACAAAGATCACAGCAAATACGCACACACAAGACCCAGACTTGAGCTCAAGAGACTATCACGAGTTTCTTACTAGAACGGAGCTCAAATCACTAAGAATGCCGAACAAGTGCGCAAGAATGAAGTGTGAGTGATCAACTATGCTCAAAGAATGCTTAGATGTCTTCTCCATGCACCAAGGGGTCCCTTTTATAGCCCCAATGCAGCTAGGAGCCGTTGAGAGCATTGTAGGAAGGCAATTCTTGCCTTCTGTTGACTGGCGCACCGGACAGTCCGGTGCACCACCGGACACTGTCCGGTGCGGATTTGTTTCCTTATATGGCGAAGCCGACCGTTGCAGATCCAGAGCCGTTGGCGCACCGGACACTGTCCGGTGCACCCTTGTGACCGTTGGCTCGGCCACGCGTCACGCGCGGAATCCTCGGCCGACCGTTGCCCCGGCTGACCGTTGGCTCACCGGACAGTCCGATGCCTCACCGGACAGTCCGGTGAATTATAGCCGTACGCCGACTTCCCGAGACCGACGACTTCGCCTGTGAACGGCTCACCGGACAGTCCGCTGCACCACCGGACAGTCTGGTGATTTATACCGTACACCGTCGTCGAAGTCCCGAGAGCAGCAAGTTCGCTAGAGCTAGCCTGGCGCACCGGACACTGTCCGGTGCACCACCGGACAGTCCGGTGCACCCAGACTGCGCAGACTTTGGCTGAACAGGGCCATCTCTTTTCCAATTCCATTTCTCCTGTTTCCAGCACTTAGACACAATACATTAGTCCATAAAACAATGTACTAAGTCTAGAAACATACCTTTTGACTTGATTTGCACTTTGTCCACCACTTTGCATAGATTAACACAAAAGCACTTGTGTTGGCACTCAATCACCAAAATACTTAGAAATGGCCCAAGGGCACATTTCCCTTTCAATCTCCCCCTTTTTGGTGATTTATGCCAACACAACATAAAGCAACTAGAACAAGTGCAATACCAATGCAAATGAAAACTCAAAATTATTTTGATTCAAATTTGGCATATATGGATCACTCTTTGCCACCACTTGGTTTGTTTTTGCAAATCAAACTCAATTTCCTATCTCTAAGTCAAATTCACTTGTAGAGACATAAAGAGATGTATTCCATGAGAAATTGATCAAAGATTTCAAAAACTCCTCCTTTTTCCCATAATCGACTATTCTCCCCACAAGAGGCCAACTATTGACAAAAAGAGCCAATAAGAGTATTTTGAAAAAACAAAAGCTCTATTCTATTATTTTCAAAATTCTCAAGTGGTAGCTGATCCATTTATTGCTTTGGCCTTATTTTCTCCCTCTTTGGCATCAAGCACTAAAACGGGATCAATCTTGGCCCTTTAACCCCATTGCCTCACCAAAATCTTCAAATAAGAATACAAAGGCAATAAGAGTACATGAGATGAACTTGGAATAAGTTACCCTCTCATCGGAGTGCAGTGGAAGTCTTTCATGGTCCAAGTCCACCTTTTCCCTTTCAAACCTCCTTTGAGACTAAATTAAGAAAACTCAAGCACATGGTTAGTCTCAAAGGGTCAAGTTGTAGCACATCTCCCCCTCAATGTGTGCATCACTTGCAAATGGACTTGTGAGTTCCGGGGAGTGCTTGTACAACTTGAGCACCACAAGTAAGCAACAAAATGCATAAGGAACATGATCAAGGCATAAACACATGTATGCTATAAATCAATCCAAGTTCCGCGAATCTAAGACATTTAGCTCACTACGCAGCCTGCAAAAGGTCTTTTCATCTAAAGGCTTGATAAAGATATCGGCTAGCTGGTTCTCGGTGCTAACATAGAACACTTCGATATCTCCCTTTTGCTAGTGGTCTCTCAAAAAGTGATGCCAGATGTCAATGTGCTTTGTGCGGCTGTGCTCAACAGGATTTTCCGCTATGCGGATAGCACTCTCATTGTCACATAGGAGTGGGACTTTGCTCAGATTGTAGCCAAAGTCCCGGAGGGTTTGCCTCATCCAAAGTAGTTGCGCGCAACACTGTCCTGCGGCAACATACTTGGCCTCAGCGGTGGATAGGGCAACGGAAGTTTGTTTCTTAGAGTTCCATGACACCAGGGACCTTCCTAAGAATTGGCATGTCCCCGATGTACTCTTCCTCTCGACCTTACATCCAGTATAGTCGGAATCTGAATATCCAATCAAGTCAAAGTTAGACCCCTTTAGATACCAGATCCCGAAGCAAGGCGTAGCGACTAAATATCTAAGAATTCGCTTCACGGCCACTAGGTGACATTCTCTTGGATCAGATTGAAATCTAGCACACATGCATATGCTAAGCATAATATCCGGTCTACTAGCACATAAATAAAGTAAAGACCCTATCATAGATCGGTATGCCTTTTGATCAACGGATTTATCTCCTTTGTTGAGGTCGGTGTGTCCGTCGGTTCCCATCGGAGTCTTTGCGGGCTGGGCATCCTTCATCCCAAACCGCTTTAGCAAGTCTTTCGTGTACTTCGTTTGGGAGATGAAGGTGATGTCCTTGAGTTGCTTCACTTGGAACCCAAGGAAGTAGTTCAACTCGCCCATCATCGACATCTCGAACTTCTGAGTCATCACCCTGCTAAACTCTTCACAAGACTTTTGGTTAGTAGAACCAAATATTATGTCATCGACATAAATTTGGCACACAAAAAGATCACCATCGCAAGTCTTAGTGAAAAGAGTTGGATCGACTTTCCCAACCTTGAAAGCATTAGCAATTAAAAAGTCTCTAAGGCATTCATACCATGCTCTTGGGGCTTGCTTAAGTCCATAGAGCGTCTTAGAGAGCTTACACACGTGGTCGGGGTACCGTTCATCCTCGAAACC
This sequence comes from Zea luxurians, assembly GCA_029449295.1. NCBI lineage: Eukaryota > Viridiplantae > Streptophyta > Magnoliopsida > Poales > Poaceae > Zea > Zea luxurians. The sequence goes on along the minus strand of JAOPSE010000017.1, from coordinate 32,898,126 downwards.
AGGGGGTTGCTCCACGTACACCTCCTCCTTGATCGGCCCGTTGAGGAAAGCGCTCTTCACATCCATTTAGTACAACTTGAAAGAATGGTGAGCGGCATATGCTAGCAAAATACGAATGGACTCTAGCCTAGCCACAGGAGCAAAAGTCTCCTCAAAGTCCAAACCTGCGACTTGGGCATAACCTTTTGCCACAAGTCGAGCCTTGTTCCTCGTCACCACCCCGTGCTCGTCCTGTTTGTTGCGGAACACCCACTTGGTTCCCACAATGTTTTGCTTGGGACGAGGCACCAGTGTCCAAACTTCATTATGCTTGAAGTTGTTGAGCTCTTCCTGCATGGCCAACACCCAGTCCGGATCTAGCAAGGCCTCTTCTACCCTGAAAGGCTCAATAGAAGAGACAAAGGAGTAATGCTCACAAAAATTAACTAATCTAGAACAAGTAGTTACTCCCTTGCTAATGTCACCCAAAATTTGGTCGACGGGATGATTCCTTTGAATCGTCGCTCGAACTTTGGTTGGAGGTGCCGGAGGTGCTTCTTCCTCTTCAACTTGGACATCCTGTGCTCCCCCTTGATCACACGCCTCCACTTGAGGTACCTGTTCGTCATCTTGGGTTGGAGGATGCACCATTGTTGAGGAAGAAGGTTGATCTTGCTCCTCGAGTTCCTGTGGTCGCACATCGCCGATCGCCATGGTGTGTATTGCGGCCGTCGGAACGTCTCCTTCATCTACATCATCAAGATCAACAACTTGCTCTCTTGGAGAGCCATTAGTCTCATCAAATACAACGTCGCTAGGGGTGGATATCGAGCCAGCTCGGCTCGGCTCGACCGAGCTCGAGCTGGCTCGTTAAGAAAACGAGCTGGCTCGGCTCGACTCGTTAAGGAACTGAGCCAGAGAACCAGCTCGGCTCGGCTCGTTTGCGAGCTCGAGCTGGCTCGTTTAGCTCGCGAGCCACAACAAAAAATAGTATACATGTATATATACAACAATATAATCAATTGCTAGTTAATTTTATACTAATTTAACACTAGAAAAGACTAACAATACTCATAATTTTATATATCACATCATTTAAACCCTAAACAAACATAGTTCGTCACTTATTAATTCATCCAATACAAGTATATGCTTTGTTTTACAGATAAATGCTAGCTCATTCGAGCTAACGAGCTGGCTCGAGCTCGTGTCGAGCTGGCTCGTTAACGAACCGAGCTGAGATGTTAGCTCAGCTCGTGATAAAATTGAAACGAGCCGAGTCGAGCCGAGCCGAGCTGACCACGAGTCGAGCGAGCTCACGAGCCACGAGTATTTTGTCCAGCCCTAAACGTCGCTAGAGACTTCAACCAAACCCGATGATTTGTTGAAGACTCTATACGCCTTTGTATTTGAGTCATAACCTAACAAAAACCCTTCTACAGCTTTGGGAGCAAATTTGGAATTCCTACCCTTCTTCACTAGAATGTAGCATTTACTCCCAAATACACGAAAGTAAGACACATTGGGTTTGTTACCGTTAGAAGCTCATACGAAGTCTTCTTGAGGAGGCGGTGAAGGTAGACCCGGTTGATGGCGTGGCAAGCCATGTTCACGGCTTCCGACCAAAAGCGCTCGGGGGTCTTGAACTCTCCAAGCATCGTTCTCGCCATATCGATGAGCGTCTTGTTCTTCCTCTCTACCACACCATTTTGCTGTGGTGTGTAGGGAGCAGAGAATTCGTGCTTGATCCCTTCCTCCTCAAGATACTCCTCCACTTGAAGGTTCTTGAACTCAGACCCGTTGTCGCTCCTTATCTTTTTCACCTTGAGCTCAAACTCATTTTGAGCTCTCCTTAGGAAGCGCTTGAGGGTCCCTTGGGTTTTAGATTTATCCTACAAAAAGAATACCCAAGTGAAGCGGGAAAAATCATCAACTATAACAAGACCATGCTTGCTTCCTCCTATACTTAGATAGGTGACGGGTCCGAAGAGGTCCATATGAAGCATCTCCAAAGGTCTTGATGTGGACATCACATTTTTGGTGTGATGAGAGCTTCCCACATGTTTGCCTGCTTGACAAGCTGCACAAGGTCTATCTTTTTCGAAATGCACATTAGTTAGACCTATCACGTGTTCTCCCTTTAGAAGCTTGTGAAGGTTCTTCATCCCCACATGTGCTAAACGACGATGCCACAGCCAGCCCGTGCAAGTCTTAGCAATTAAGCATGCATCTAGACCGACCTCCTCTTTTGCAAAATCAACTAAATAAAGTTTGCCATCTAGTACACCCTTAAAAGCTAGTGAACCATCACACCTTCTAAAGACAGACACGTCTACATTTGTGAATAAACAATTATATCCCATATTGCAAAGTTGACTCACAGACAACAAGTTATATCCAAGCGACTCAACTAAGAACACATTAGAAATAGAGTGCTCGGACGAAATAGCAATTTTACCTAACCCTTTCACCTTGCCTTGGTTCCCATCACCGAATATTATTGAATCTTGGGGATCCTTGTTCTTGACGTAGGAAGAGAACATCCTCTTCTCCCCCGTCATGTGGTTTGTGCATCCGCTGTCGATAATCCAGCTTGAGCCCCCGGATGCATAAACCTGCAAGGCAAATTTAGGTTTGGGTCTTAGGTACCCAACTCTTGTTGGGTCCTACAAGGTTAGTCACAATGGTCTTAGGGACCCAAATGCAAGTTTTATCTCCCTTGCATCTTGCCCCTAACTTCCTAGCAATCACCTTCTTATTCTTTCTACAAATGGAAAATGAAGCATTGCAAGCATGATATATTGTAGAAGGTTCATTAATTTTCCTAGGAACATTAACAACATTTCTCCTAGGCATATGATGAACAACATTTCTCCTAGACATATCTCTACCATGCATATAGGAAGAACTAGAAGCAAACATGGCATGATAATCAAAAGCATCATAACTTCTATAGGCATTCCTAGAATGTCTCCTATCATGATATATGAAGGCATAGTTCTTTTTAGCACTACTAGCCATAGGGGCCTTCCCTTTCTCCTTGGCGGAGATGGGAGCCTTATGACTCGTTAAGTTCTTGGCTTCCCTCTTGAAGCCAAGTCCATCCTTAATTGAGGGGTGTCTACCAATCGTGTAGGCATCCCTTGCAAATTTTAGCTTATCAAGTTCACTTTTGCTAGTCTTAAGTTGGGCATTAAGACTAGCCACTTCATCATTCAACTTAGAAATTGAAGCAAGGTGTTCGCTACAAGCATCAATATTAAAATCTTTGCACCTATTGCAAATTACAACATTTTCTACACAAGATGTTGATTTACTAGCTATTTCTAACTTAGCATTCAAATCATCATTTATTCTCTTTAAGCTAGAAATAGAGTCATGACATGTAGACAATTCACTAGAAAGCATTTCATTCCTTTTAATTTCTAAAGCAAGGGATTTTTGAGCCTCTACAAACTTATCATGTTCTTCGTACAAAAGATCCTCTTGCTTTTCTAATAACCTATTCTTATCATTTAAAGCATCAATCAATTCATTGATTTTATCAATTTTATTTCTATCTAAACCTTTAAATAAACTAGAATAGTCTATTTCATCGTCATCACTAGACTCCTCATCACTTGAAGAAGTATAAGTGGTATTCCGAGTGCATACCTTCTTCTCCTTCGCCATGAGGCATGTGTGATGCTCGTTTGGGAAGAGGGATGACTTGTTGAAGGCGGTGGCGGCGAGTCCTTCATTGTCGGAGTCGAAAGAGGAGCAATCCGAATCCCACTCCTTTCCGAGATGTGCTTCGCCCTTGGCCTTCTTGTAATTCTTCTTCTTTTCCCTTTTGTTCCCTTGTTCCTGGTCACTATCATTATCGGGACAGTTAGCGATAAAATGACCAATCTTACCACATTTGAAGCATGAGCGCTTCCCCTTCGTCTTGGTCTTTTTGGGATGCTCCTTGCGTCCCTTTAGCGCCGTCTTGAAGCGCTTAATGATGAGGGCCATCTCTTCATCATTAAGCTCGGCCGCCTCTACTTGCGCCACCTTGCTAGGTAGCGCCTCCTTGCTCCTCGTTGCCTTGAGAGCAATAGTTTGAGGCTCTTGGATTGGTCCATTTAGTGCATCGTCGATGTATCTCGCCTCCTTGATCATCATTCGCCCGCTTACGAACTTCCCAAGAACTTCTTCGGGCGACATCTTGGTGTACCTAGGATTTTCACGAATATTGTTCACCAGATGTGGATCAAGTACAGTAAAGGACCTTAGCATCAGACGAACGACGTCGTGGTCCGTCCATCGCGTGCTTCTGTAGCTCCTTATTTTGTTGACAAGGGTCTTGAGCCGGTTGTACGTTTGGGTTGGCTCCTCACCCCTTATCATCGCGAATCTCCCAAGTTCGCCTTCCACCAACTCCATTTTGGTGAGCATGGTGACGTCGTTCCCCTCATGAGAGATCTTGAGGGTGTCCCAGATCTGCTTGGCATTGTCCAAGCCGCTCACCTTATGGTATTCGTCCCTGCACAAAGAGGCTAACAACACAGTAGTAGATTGTGCATTTTTATGAATCTGTTCATTGATAAACATAGGACTATCCGAGCTATCAAATTTCATTCCACTCTCTACTATCTCCCATATGCTAGGATGGAGAGAGAACAAGTGACTACGCATTTTGTGGCTCCAAAATCCGTAGTCCTCTCCATCAAAGTGAGGAGGTTTGCCAAGTGGAATGGAGAGCAAATGAGCATTTGTACTTTGCGGAATACAAGAGTAATCGAAAGAAAAGTTCGAATTGACCGTTTTCCGTTTCTCGTAGTCGTAGTCGTCCTTTTGGGAAGAAGAAGACTCGTCGCTGTCGTCGTAGTAGACGATCTCCTTGATGCGCCTCGTCTTCTTCTTCTTCTCATCTTTTTGTTTGTAGCCCGAGCCCGAGTCGGCAGGCTTGTCATCTTTCGGCTCGTTGACGAAGGACTCCTTCTCCTTATCATTGATCATGATCCCCTTTCCCTTAGGATCCATCTCTTCGGGCGATTAGTCCCTTCGTGAAGAGAACGGCTCCGATACCAATTGAGAGCACCTAGAGGGGGGTGAATAGGTGATCCTGTAAAACTTAAGAACTTATAGCCACAAAAACTTGATTAGGAGTTAGCACAGTAATGCCAAGTGGCTAGAGAGGAGTCCAAGCAAGACACGATAACCACAAGAAGATCAACACAGATAGACACAGTGGTTTATCCCGTGGTTCGGCCAAGTCCAATGCTTGCCTACTCCACGTTGTGGCGTCCCAACGGACGAGGGTTGCAATCAACCCCTCTCAAGCGGTCCAAAGACCCACTTGAATACCACGGTGTTTTGCTTTGCTTTACTATATCCCGTTCGCGAGGAATCTCCACAACTTGGAGCCTCTCGCCCTTACACTTGAAGTTCACAAAGAAGCACGGAGTAAGGGAGGGATGAGCAACTCACACAAGACACAAAGATCACAGCAAATACGCACACACAAGACCCAGACTTGAGCTCAAGAGACTATCACGAGTTTCTTACTAGAACGGAGCTCAAATCACTAAGAATGTCGAACAAGTGCGCAAGAACGAAGTGTGAGTGATCAACTATGCTCAAAGAATGCTTAGATGTCTTCTCCATGCACCAAGGGGTCCCTTTTATAGCCCCAAGGCAGCTAGGAGCCATTGGGAGCATTGTAGGAAGGCAATTCTTGCCTTCTGTCGACTGGCGCACCGGACAGTCCGGTGCACCACCGGACACTGTCCGGTGCGGATTTGTTTCCTTATTTGGCAAAGCCGACCGTTGCAGATCCAGAGCCATTGGCGCACCGGACATTGTCCGGTGCACCCTTGTGACCGTTGGCTCGGCCACGCGTCACGCGCGGAATCCTTGGCCGACCGTTGCCCCGGCTGACCGTTGGCTCACCGGACAGTCCGGTGCCTCACCGGACAGTCCGGTGAATTATAGCCGTACGCCGACTTCCCGAGACCGACGACTTCGCCTGTGAACGGCTCACCGGACAGTCTAATGCACCACCGGACAGTCCGATGATTTATACCGTACACCATCGTCGAAGTCCCGAGAGCAGCAAGTTCGCCAGAGCCAGCCTGGCGCACCGGACACTGTCCGGTGCACCACCGGACAGTCCGGTGCACCCAGACTGCGCAGACTTTGGCTGAACAGGGCCATCTCTTTTCCAATTCCATTTGTCCTGTTTCCAGCACTTAGAAACAATACATTAGTCCATAAAACAATGTACTAAGTCTAGAAACATACCTTTTGACTTGATTTGCACTTTGTCCACCACTTTGCATAGATTAACACAAAAGCACTTGTGTTGGCACTCAATCACCAAAATACTTAGAAATGGCAAGGGCACATTTCCCTTTCAAGTTTCTGTTTAATTCATATGATTGTAATTACAATCATATTTTAAGTTGCTACTATAGTTTCTGTTTAATTACAATCATAGTTTCTGTTTAATAGTTTCTATTTAATTAAAATTCATATGATTGTAATTACAATCATAGTTTCTGTTTTTGTTATCCATATTTTAAGTTGCTACTATAGTTCATATGATTGTAATTCAAATGATTGTAATTAGTTAAATGAGAAAAATTACTAGCAGGAGGATCTGTTTAATTCAGATTATTGTAAATCATATTTATGGGTCAAAATCATATTTTTAGTTCAAATCTGTTGTAATTTGTTTAATAGCGCTTAAAATTTTGAAATTTGGCGGGAGCTTCATTTTACACATCAAAATTGGCGGCAACCCAATTGGGCCAAGCTACAAAAATGAGAACCAAACAATGTATCATATGGGCCTGGTTCATTTTGACCAAGCAACCAAACATTGTTTGTTGGCTCTGTACATGCGGGCTCCCTTGAGTCTGGTCCTCTCACTGAGTCAGGCAACCAAACACATCCATATACTCTCGCGGAGTTATCCTTTGCACCAAGAATAGACGATGGGTACCCTATTATCCGAAATACAATGGGTTTTTACTTTATTATGATATGGGTATGGGTCAGATTTCTTACCCATGGGTTTATTCATGGAATAAAGTAAAACCCGTCGGGTTTGCGAGACCGTTCTTATGCTACCCAAACCAGCAAACCCGAGGGTAAAATGTACCCAGCTCAGTTATATTGTGTGCCTCTTAAATCCTGATCTGCTAGTATGTGATTACAAATAAACTTGTGATTGTGGTATTATAGTGAACTATGGAGTTTAAAATTCAAGTTACTTGCATTGTGGTCATACATAATTTGTTTATCTAATGTCTTATTCCAAGTTTAATCTATTAAATAATTAGAATTATATGCGTCTAGTCTTAATAATGTCGGGCACGGGCAACCTGTGGGTACTCGTCACTCGCACGGGCACGAGTATGGACATGATTTTGTACCCGAGTGCGGGTATAGGTTTTTGATAGTCGCCTAGAGGGGGGGTGAATAGGGCGAAACTGAAATTTACAAATATAATCACAACTACAAGCCGAGTTAGCGTTAGAAACAATAACGAGTCCGCGAGAGAGCGAGCAAAACAAATCGCAAGCGAATAACAAGTGAGACACGGGGATTTGTTTTACCGAGGTTCGGTTCTCGCAAACCTACTCCCCGTTGAGGAGGCCACAAAGGCCGGGTCTCTTTCAACCCTTCCCTCTCTCAAACGGTCCCTCCGACCGAGTGAGCTTTCTTTTCTCAATCACTTGGAACACAAAGTTCCTACAAGGATCACCACAAGATTGGTGTCTCTTGCCTCAATTACAAGTGAGTTTGGTTGCAATGAAAGAATCAAGAAAGCACGATTAAAAAGCCAAGCAACAAGAGCGACAAATAGCACACGGATCACTTTCTCTCTCAAGCCACTAATCACTAATGATCTCTTTTCTCAATTGTGAAACTTGGAGAGGTGGAGGCTTTGAATGTGTCTTGGAATGGATTGCTAGCTCTTGTATTGAATGTTGAAGGTTGGAATGCTTGGATGAAGTGAATGGAGGTGGTTGGGGTTGTATTTATAGCCACCAACCACTTCCTAGCCGTTGCACCATTCTGCTGAGCGCGGACGGTCCGCGAGCCAGGTCCGGACGGTCCGCCCCTGTAGATCAACGGCTGAAAATGCAACGGTCAGCAGTAACGGCTATATCAACGGCTATATTGCATTTAATGCGACGTCAGATGTCAGACAGAGCCAGTCGCGGACGGTCCGGTCGTGCACCCCGGACGGTCCGCGAGGCCCTCTATAATTCATTTCTCCGAACCCGTTACCTTCGGGTTTTTCGGTTTCTTACCGACCGGACGGTCCGCGCCTGAGGCCGGACGGTCCGCGAGTGGGCTCGGACGGTCTTTCCTTTTCCTCCGGACAGTCCGTAGTGGAAACTTGTATTTTTGCATTGGTTCTGTCCGAGAGTCATCCTAGTGTCGCGGACGGTCCGCCGCAAGGGCCCGGACGGTCCGCGCTTGGCCTGTTTTTCCAAAAAGCTTCTCCTGTCCGGAATAATCTACGGTATTCCGGACAGTCGATTTAGTATAGTTATAGATGAACCTTTGGCACCTGTAGAACATATAATCTAGAGCAAACTAGTTAGTCCAATTGTTTGTGTTGGGCAATTCAACCACCAAAATTATTTAGGAACTAGGTGTAAGCCTAATTCCCTTTCAATCTCCCCCTTTTTGGTGATTGATGCCAACACAAACCAAAGCAAATATAGAGGTGCATAGTTGAACTAGTTTACATAATGTAAGTGCAAAGGTTGCTTGGAATTGAGCCAATATAAATACTTATGTGATGCGCATGGATGGTTTCTTTGTTTTTGACATATTGGACCACATTTGCACCATAAGTTTTGTTTTTTGCAAACTCTTTTGTAAATTCTTTTCAAAGGCATTTTGCAAGATAGTCAAAGGTAAATGAGTAAGATTTGCAAAGCATTTTCAAGTTTTGAAATTTTCTTCCTTTGTTCCAAATGCTTTTCCTTTGACTAAACAAAACTCCCCCTAAATGAGATCCTCCTCTTAGTGTTCAAGAGGGTTTTAAGACATCAATTTTGAAAATACTAGTTGCTCCCCCTTTAGAACACAAAGAGATACCAATTTTGAAATTTACCAATATAAAATCATTAAATTTATAAAATTAGGTGGTGGTGCGGTCCCTTTTGCTTTGGGCTCATATTTTCTCCCCCTTTGGCATGAATCGCCAAAAACGGAATCATTAGAGCCCAATGAAGTACTTTCTCCCCCTTTGGTCATGAAATGAATGAGTGAAGATTATACCAAAGTTGGAGAGGTGATGTGGAGCGACGGCGAAGGATGAGTAGTAGAGTGGAGTGGAAGCCTTGTCTTCGCCGAAGACTCCTTTCAATATACCTATGACTTGGTTGAAATACACTTGAAAACACATTAGTCATAGCATATATAAAAGAGACATGATCAAAGGTATATTTATGAGCTATGTGTGCAAGACTAGCAAAAGAAATTCCTAGAATCAAGAATATTAAGCTCATGCCTAAGTCGGGTAAAAGATTGTTCATCAAGTGGTTTGGTAAAGATATCGGCTAATTGATCTTTAGTATTAATATAAGAAATCTCGATATCCCCCTTTTGTTGGTGATCCCGAAGAAAATGATACCGAATGGCTATGTGCTTAGTGCGGCTGTGCTCGACGGGATTGTCGGCCATTTTGATTGCACTCTCATTGTCACATAGCAAGGGGACTTTGGTTAGTTTGTAACCGTAGTCCCGCAGGGTTTGCCTCATCCAAAGCAATTGCGCGCAACAATGGCCTGCGGCAATATACTCGGCTTCGGCGGTGGAAAGAGCGACCGAATTTTGCTTCTTTGAAGCCCAAGACACCAAGGATCTTCCCAAGAACTGGCAAGTCCCCGATGTGCTCTTCCTGTTAATCCGACACCCCGCCCAATCGGCATCCGAATATCCAATCAAATCAAAAGTGGATCCCCGAGGGTACCAAAGCCCAAACTTAGGAGTAAAAGCCAAATATCTCAAGATTCGTTTTACGGCCGTAAGGTGTGATTCCTTAGGGTCGGCTTGGAATCTTGCACACATGCATACGGAAAGCATAATGTCCGGTCGAGATGCACATAAATAAAGCAATGAACCAATCATTGACCGGTATACCTTTTGATCCACGGACTTACCTCCCGTGTCGAGGTCGAGATGCCCATTTGTTCCCATGGGTGTCTTGATGGGCTTGGCATCCTTCATTCCAAACTTGCTTAGAATGTCTTGAGTATACTTCGTTTGGCTAATGAAGGTGCCTTCTTGGAGTTGCTTGACTTGGAATCCTAGAAAATACTTCAACTCCCCCATCATAGACATCTCGAATTTCTGTGTCATGATCCTACTAAATTCTTCACATGTAGATTTGTTAGTAGACCCAAATATGATATCATCAACATAGATTTGGCATACAAACAAATCATTATCAAGAGTCTTAGTGAATAAAGTAGGATCGGCCTTGCCGACTTTGAAGCCATTTGCAATAAGGAAATCTCTAAGGCATTCATACCATGCTCTTGGGGCTTGCTTAAGCCCATAAAGCGCCTTAGAGAGCCTATAGACATGGTTAGGATACTCACTGTCTTCAAAGCCGGGAGGTTGCTCAACATAGACCTCCTCCTTGATTGGTCCATTGAGGAAGGCACTCTTCACGTCCATTTGATAAAGCTTGAAGCCATGGTAAGTAGCATAGGCTAATAATATACGAATTGACTCAAGCCTAGCTACGGGTGCATAGGTTTCACCAAAATCCAAACCTTCGACTTGTGAATACCCCTTGGCCACGAGTCGAGCTTTGTTCCTAGTCACCACACCATGCTCGTCTTGCTTGTTGCGGAAGACCCACTTGGTTCCTACAACATTTTGGTTGGGACGTGGAACTAAGTGCCATACCTCGTTCCTTGTGAAATTGTTGAGCTCCTCTTGCATCGCCATCACCCAATCCGAATCTTGAAGTGCTTCCTCTACCCTGTGTGGCTCAATAGAGGAAACAAAAGAGTAATGCTCACAAAAATGTGCAACACGAGATCGAGTGGTTACCCCCTTGTGAATGTCGCCGAGGATGATGTCGACGGGGTGATCTCGTTGTATTGCTTGGTGGACTCTTGGGTGTGGCGGCCTTGGTTGTTCATCCTCCTTGTTTTCATCATTTGAATCTCCCCCTTGATCGTTGCCGTCATTTTGAGGTGGCTCATCTTGTTGATCTTCTTGTTCAACATCTTGAGCCTCATCCTCAACTTGAGTTGGTGGAGATACTTGCGTGGAGGAGGATGGTTGATCTTGTGCATTTGGAGGCTCTTCGGATTCCTTAGGACACACATCCCCGATGGACATGTTCCTTAGCGCTATGCATGGAGCCTGTTCTTCACCTACATCATCAAGATCAACTTGCTCTACTTGAGAGCCATTAGTCTCATCAAACACAACGTCACAAGAAACTTCAACAAGTCCTGAGGACTTGTTAAAGACTCTATATGCCCTTGTGTTTGAGTCATATCCTAGTAAAAAGCCTTCTACAGTTTTAGGAGCAAATTTAGATTTTCTACCTCTTTTAACAAGTATAAAACATTTGCTACCAAAAACTCTAAAATATGAAATATTGGGCTTTTTACCGGTTAGGAGTTCATAAGATGTCTTCTTGAGGATTCGGTGAAGATATAACCGGTTGATGGCGTAGCAGGCGGTGTTGACCGCCTCGGCCCAAAACCGATCCGGTGTCTTGTACTCATCAAGCATGGTTCTTGCCATGTCCAATAGAGTTCGATTCTTCCTCTCCACTACACCATTTTGTTGTGGAGTGTAGGGAGAAGAGAACTCATGCTTGATGCCCTCCTCCTCAACGAAACCTTCAATTTGAGCGTTCTTGAATTCCGTTCCATTGTCGCTTCTAATTTTCTTGATCCTTAAGCCGAACTCATTTTGAGCCCGTCTCAAGAATCCCTTTAAGGTCTCTTGGGTTTGTGATTTTTCCTGCAAAAAGAATACCCAAGTGAAGCGAGAATAGTCATCCACAATTACAAGGCAATACTTACTACCGCCGATGCTTATGTAAGCGATCGGGCCGAACAAATCCATGTGAAGGAGCTCCAGTGGCCTGTCGGTAGTCATGATGTTTTTGTGTGGATGATGAATGCCAACTTGCTTCCCGGCTTGGCATGCGCTACAAATCCTGTCTTTCTCAAAGTGAACATCGGTTAGTCCCAAAATGTGTTCTCCCTTTAGAAGCTTGTGGAGATTCTTCATTCCAACATGGGCTAGTCGGCGGTGCCAGAGCCAACCCAAGTTAGTCTTAGCAATCAAGCAAGTGTCGAGTTCAGCTCTATTAAAATCTACTAAGTATAGCTGACCCTCTAACACTCCCTTAAATGCTACTGAATCATCACTTCTTCTAAAGACAGTAACACCAATATCAGTAAAAAGACAGTTGTAGCCCATTTGACATAATTGGGATACGGAAAGCAAATTGTAATCTAAGGAATCTACAAGAAAAACATTAGAAATGGAATGGTCAGGGGATATAGCAATTTTACCCAAACCTTTGACCAAACCTTGATTTCCATCCCCGAATGTGATAGCTCGTTGGGGATCTTGGTTTTTCTCATATGAGGAGAACATCCTTTTCTCCCCGGTCATGTGGTTTGTGCACCCGCTGTCGAGTATCCAACTTGTGCCCCCGGATGCATAAACCTACAAAACAAGTTTAGTTCTTGATTTTAGGTACCCAAACGGTTTTGGGTCCTTTGGCATTAGATACAAGAACTTTGGGTACCCAAACACAAGTCTTGGACCCCTTGTGTTTGCCCCCAACAATCTTGGCAACTACCTTGCCGGATTTGTTAGTTAAAACATAAGATGCATCAAAAGTTTTAAATGACATGGCATGATCATTTGATGCATTAGGGATTTTCTTTCTAGGCAACTTGGCATGGGTTGGTTGCCTAGATCTAGATGTCTCACCCTTATACATAAAAGCATGATTAGGGCCAGAGTGAGACTTCCTAGAGTGAATTTTCCTAATCTTGTTCTCAGGATAGCCGGCAGGGTACAAAATGTAACCCTCGTTATCCTGAGGCATGGGAGCCTTGCCCTTAACAAAGTTAGATAGGTTCTTAGGAGGGGCATTAATTTTGACATTGTCTCCCCTTTGGAAGCCAATGCCATCCTTAATGCCAGGGCGTCTCCCATTATAGAGCATGCTTCTAGCAAGTTTAAATTTTTCATTTTCTAAGTCATGCTCTCTAATTTTAGCATTAAGTTGTGCTATGTGATCATTTTGTTTTTTAATTAAGGCTAGGTGATCATGGATAGCATCAACATTAATATCTCTACATCTAGTACAAATGGAAACATGCTCAACATTAGATGTAGAGGGTTTGCAAGATTTAAGTTCAACGACCTTAGCATGCAACATATCATTTTTAGTTCTAAGGTCGGAAATAGTAGCATTGCAAACATCAAAATTCTTAGCCTTAGCAATTAATTTCTCATTCTCATTTCTAAGGCTAGCAATGGAAACATTCAACTCATCAATCCTAGCAAGCAAATCAACATTATCATTTCTAGGATCAATGCAAACATGAGAATCAACCTTAGCAATTAATTTGACATTTTCATTTCTAAGGTTGGCAATGATGTCATGGCAAGTGCTTAGCTCACTAGATAATTTGTTACATTTTTCTACCTCTAGAGCATAAGCATTTTTAACCTTAACATGTTTCTTGTTTTCCTTGATTAGGAAGTCCTCTTGGGAGTCCAAGAGATCATCCTTTTCATGGATGGCACTAATTAGCTCATTTAATTTTTCTTTTTGTTCCATGTTAAGGTTGGCAAAAAGAATACGCAAATTATCCTCTTCATTTTTATCATTATCCTCATCACTAGATGTTTCATATTTAGTGGAGGACTTTGATTTTACCTTCTTTTTGCCGTCCTTGGCCATGAGGCACTTGTGGCCGACGTTGGGGAAGAGGAGGCCCTTGGTGACGGCGATGTTGGCGGCGTCCTCGTCGTCGGAGGAGTCGCTAGAGCTTTCGTCGGAGTCCCACTCCCGACAAACATGGGCATCGCCGCCCTTCTTCTTGTAGTACTTCTTCTTCTCCTTCCTCTTGCCCTTCTTGTCGTCGCCCCTGTCACTATCACTTGATAATGGACATTTAGCAATAAAGTGACCGGGCTTACCACACTTGTAGCAAACCTTCTTGGAACGGGATTTATAGTCCTTCCCCTTCCTTTGTTTGAGGATTTGCCGGAAGCTTTTGATGATTAGGGCCATCTCCTCGTTGTCGAGCTTGGAGGCGTCAATTGGTTGTCTACTTGGTGTAGACTCCTCCTTCTTCTCCTTCGTTGCCTTGAAGGCCACGGGTTGCGCCTCGGATGTGGAAGGCTCATCAAGCTCGTTGATCTTCTTGGAGCCCTTAATCATGCATTCAAAACTAACAAAATTCCCGATGACTTCCTCGGGGGTCATTTGTGTATATCTAGGATTGCCACGAATTAATTGTACTTGAGTAGGGTTAAGGAAAATAAGGGCTCTTAGAATAACCTTAACCACTTCGTGGTCATCCCATTTTGCGCTCCCGAGGTTGCGCACTTGGTTCACCAAGGTCTTGAGCCGGTTGTACATGTCTTGTGGCTCCTCCCCTTGGCGAAGACGGAAGCGACCGAGCTCCCCCTCGATCGTTTCCCGCTTGGTGATCTTGGTGAGTTCATCACCCTCGTGCGCCGTCTTGAGTAGGTCCCAAATCTCCTTGGCGTTCTTCAACCCTTGTACTTTGTTGTATTCCTCCTTGCTTAGAGAGGCAAGAAGGATGGTTGTGGCTTGGGAGTTGAAGTGCTCGATTTGGGCCACTTCGTCCGTGTCGTAGTCTTCATCCCCTACGGATGGTACCTGTACACCATACTCAACAACATCCCATAATCTTTTGTGGAGAGAGGTTAGATGAAATCGCATCAAATTACTCCACATAGCATAATCTTCACCATTAAAAGTTGGTGGTTTGCCTAATGGGACGGAAAGTAAAGGTGTATGTTTAGGAATGCGAGGGTAGCGTAGGGGGATCTTACTATACTTCTTACGCTCTTGGCGTTTAGAAGTGACGGACGCCGCGTCGGAGCCGGAGGTAGATGTTGATGAAGTGTCGGTCTCGTAGTAGACCACCTTCCTCATCCTTTTGTGCTTGTCCCCACTCCGATGCGGCTTGTGAGAAGAAGATTTTTCCTTCTTCTCTTTGTGATGAGAAGAGGAAGATCTTTTCTCCTTCCGCTTGGAGGATTTCTTCTTCTTCTCTCTTCTCTTGGTGCGGGACTCTTCCGATGTGGATGAAGTGCTCCCTTGACTTGTAGTGGGCTTGTCATCGCCGGTCTCCATCTCCCTCTTGGTGTGATCTCCCGACATCACTTCGAGCGGTTAGGCTCTAATGAAGTACCGGGCTCTGATACCAATTGATAGTCGCCTAGAGGGGGGGTGAATAGGGCGAAACTGAAATTTACAAATATAATCACAACTACAAGCCGAGTTAGCGTTAGAAACAATAACGAGTCCGCGAGAGAGCGAGCAAAACAAATCGCAAGCGAATAACAAGTGAGACACGGGGATTTGTTTTACCGAGGTTCGGTTCTCGCAAACCTACTCCCCGTTGAGGAGGCCACAAAGGCCGGGTCTCTTTCAACCCTTCCCTCTCTCAAACGGTCCCTCCGACCGAGTGAGCTTTCTTTTCTCAATCACTTGGAACACAAAGTTCCTACAAGGATCACCACAAGATTGGTGTCTCTTGCCTCAATTACAAGTGAGTTTGGTTGCAATGAAAGAATCAAGAAAGCACGATTAAAAAGCCAAGCAACAAGAGCGACAAATAGCACACGGATCACTTTCTCTCTCAAGCCACTAATCACTAATGATCTCTTTTCTCAATTGTGAAACTTGGAGAGGTGGAGGCTTTGAATGTGTCTTGGAATGGATTGCTAGCTCTTGTATTGAATGTTGAAGGTTGGAATGCTTGGATGAAGTGAATGGAGGTGGTTGGGGTTGTATTTATAGCCACCAACCACTTCCTAGCCGTTGCACCATTCTGCTGAGCGCGGACGGTCCGCGAGCCAGGTCCGGACGGTCCGCCCCTGTAGATCAACGGCTGAAAATGCAACGGTCAGCAGTAACGGCTATATCAACGGCTATATTGCATTTAATGCGACGTCAGATGTCAGACAGAGCCAGTCGCGGACGGTCCGGTCGTGCACCCCGGACGGTCCGCGAGGCCCTCTATAATTCATTTCTCCGAACCCGTTACCTTCGGGTTTTTCGGTTTCTTACCGACCGGACGGTCCGCGCCTGAGGCCGGACGGTCCGCGAGTGGGCTCGGACGGTCTTTCCTTTTCCTCCGGACAGTCCGTAGTGGAAACTTGTATTTTTGCATTGGTTCTGTCCGAGAGTCATCCTAGTGTCGCGGACGGTCCGCCGCAAGGGCCCGGACGGTCCGCGCTTGGCCTGTTTTTCCAAAAAGCTTC
Organism: Zea luxurians; assembly: GCA_029449295.1. NCBI lineage: Eukaryota > Viridiplantae > Streptophyta > Magnoliopsida > Poales > Poaceae > Zea > Zea luxurians. The sequence continues at coordinate 32,881,632 of JAOPSE010000017.1, read as the reverse complement.
TCCTGTCCGGAATAATCTACGGTATTCCGGACAGTCGATTTAGTATAGTTATAGATGAACCTTTGGCACCTGTAGAACATATAATCTAGAGCAAACTAGTTAGTCCAATTGTTTGTGTTGGGCAATTCAACCACCAAAATTATTTAGGAACTAGGTGTAAGCCTAATTCCCTTTCAGTTTTCTAGTGGGCATGAGTTTTATTCGTGGGTACTAGGTATGACCATTTGGGATGCCAGTACCCATCAGGTATGTACCCGTTGCCATCTCTAAATATACTATCTCTCCCTAAAAATGAATACTACCAAAAGGCTGCATGAAAGCTTTCGACTATATACTATACTTGAGGAACATGAAACTGTTGAACATCAAATCTGACACATACCGGACGGTCCGCGCATAAGCACGAACGGTCCGATCTCGGACAGCCTGACTTGTTAGCCCATTCAAGATTAGATCAGGTCGAGCGAACGTCCTATTGCAAGATCTTCTTCATTTCTTGTGGTATCTTGTTGGACTTTGCTTAGGATAAGTCCAGACCTCCTCCCCTATAGATATAAAGGAGTACGACCAATTGAGAACACACAATCCAATAGAACCAATCTATTTATATTACTTATCTTCATGCCTTAGATCTAGATGTAGCAAAGCTCTAGATGTAGTCCCTAATCTCAATCTTCACCTCTCTTCGGTTATACGTTGTATAGAGGTGGTTTGAGTGGCCTACCGATTCCGAAACAACCCTACGATCTCTCCTTCTCAACGACGTCACTTCTGGAAGACTACATCTAGGTTATATACGAAGCCCTTTGTGTGTGTCTTGTACGATTCACCGCCTATACGTGGACGATCCACATGTCTGTAGAGAAGAGCGGACCTCTTTGCGCCATTGTGGACGATCCGATGACCTATCGAATCGTCTGGTGACCAATCATGAACGGTCCGCCAATCCGTAGAGAAGTCCTTAAGGTTTTGTATATCATACATAGGCTTTAGTGATCGTTAGTATTTGGACTAAAAGAAAGCCAAGGAACATTAATTTTTTAGTTCAGTCCATTTTGACTATAGACATTCGATCGAGGTACCGTATAGTAAGTACATTATCCTATAAATTAGTATATGCCAGTAGTTTAGAGATGGAATATTTTAGATTTTTTAATGATGTCAGAATGATGATTTAAGTAGTGGTCCTATTTTTCTTGGCACATAACACAACAAAAAGAGTGTACAAGAGATAAAAGCGTAGGTGGATCTGTAGTCTTTTCTTATTAATAGTCAGTTGCTTGTGCTTTACTACAGTTGTTATATATCATATCCCTACTACTAATTAAGAATGCGACGTGGGCGCCTAGCGTGGCCATGCCCCCGCCTCGCCTACTGGGTCCGCCAGTTCACCCGTGTGGTCGTGCGGTCATGCCCTACCTTGCCTCCCCCTCAGAGCTTCAGAGCTGTAGTGCACGCGCGCCTCACCTCCCCCTTCGTTGTCCCCTTACCCACCCGAGGCTGCAGAGACCCAGCCATGCCCCCGCCTCGCCCCCACCTCCACGCTCCTCCGACCCACCCGCGGCTACAGATGCACGTGCCTCGGCGCCGCTCCACCTGCATCCGCGACATGGACGGGATCTCCAACCCACCCGCGGCTGCCGCTCCACCCGCATCGGCCACGGACGTGAGCGAGGGAAGCACAACCACCAAATCTCCGATACTAACCCTAGGTCCTACAAAAGCCCTAGATCAGCAAGCCTCCGCCTCGACGTGCCTTCACCCGAGCATGACCGCGTCCAGGAGACCCACGACTGCTACAACAGCTACGCCGCCTTCCTCTTTGACAACATGCGCCAGGGTCCGCCTCCATCATGCTCGCCACCCACAACGTGGATTTAGGTAACTGGTTGTAGCATCCCAAAAATTCAAATCTTGAAATTTTCTCAAACTTGCTCTAAATTTAAAATGAATTTTAAATTTCATTTCAAAATGTTTGTTTGCGAGTTGATATCAACAAATAAAATATAGTGGTCTATATTCTCTCCAAAATCCTCCTCAAATATCCTACAAATATTTCCCCAGTGATCACCCTCAAATTCTTTCCAGAAATATTGCCCAGATATTCCACCGATAACTCTCCAAGTATTTTCCTCCTAAGAAATACCTTCAGAATCATTTTTCAAGTCCCTACAAATATTTTCTTCATAACTTTCCTCATGCTCATACGTATACGTACGCCTCCGGTGTCATACGGTGAGCTCTACAAGCTAATCTCACTTATACAAGACAAATCCATGCTAATCTCCCACTAATCCTCTCATCCCTCCCCCTAATCCCCCCACCATGGCTATAAATAGAGGGGCAAGGGCCTCCTCTCAAGCCACCCCAAGCCATTTCATGGCAACTCTCTCCCTCCCCCCCACACGCCCACTCCACTTCCCACACAAGCACACACTAGCACAAGGATCGTTCGGTCATTCTTCGATCGTTCGTCCACCTATTCTTAGTTTGTTCGTTCCTTCGTTTGATCGTTTGATTGTTCGTCCGATCGTTCATGGTTCGTTCGTCCGTTCGTCCGATCGTTCGATCGTTCGTCCGTCCAAATAATCTTTATTCAGCCGTTATGCTGCCGAAATTCAGATCGTTCGTTCGTTCGATCATTCGATCGTTCATCATTCGTTCATAGTTTCTATTCATCGTTCATTCAAAGTCCCTATTCATCGTTCGTCCAGATAATCTTTGTCCTACCGTTATGCTGCTAAAATTCCGATCGTTCGTTTGTTCGATCATTCGATTGTTCGTCCGTTCGTTCATAGTCCCTATTCATCGTTCATCATTCGTTCATCATCACTATTCATTGTTCATCGTTCGTTCATACGACTATTCACCATCACTATTCAACATCACTATTCACCATTACTATTCATCGTTACTATTCATCATCGTTACTATTCATCAATGATATCTATAATTACTTTTTTGTTGTCACTATTCATTGTTACTATTCATCAATCATCCGATCACCCCAAATTTCAACTACTCATCCATCATGTTGTCCAGTCCACCTAAGACCAGCCAGACCCATATTCCAGTCATACGAACTCCGGTGACTGTGATTTTCCTTCCAATAGGGAACTTTCCATCTGATCACCCATCCCAGGTTTCTCCAAGTTGAGCACGCTTAACTTTGAGATTCCTTCGAACCAGGCTTCCAAACTCTGATTCCAATAATTCTTGTTTCTAATTTCTTATCAAACTATTCCCTATCCAACTGTGGGGGACAGATATCCCCCGGGTCCACTGGAAGGATAAAAGACCTCACGAAAGGCCCAAGGGACCAATAAATCGTAAGGTCATCCCTTCGTGGGCCTGGGGAAGAACGACCAGCGAAGCAGATCGATGTAAGGCCGGATCGGCGTGAGCCTGGATGGCCCCAATAACGTCGAGCAAGCAACCACAACAGAGACCCGACTTTCCTGCGCTGGAGCCCCGTACGATGGAACCAGGCGAGGATAAGTCGGTCGAATTATAGTAAGATAGACTCGATCAGTTCACTATCTCTTAGGTGCACATCGTTATCATATCTGCATGTATTGCCCCACGGTCGAATATATAAGGCCTAGGGAACACCCCTTCAGATCGATCTCATTACTTAGCCACCAACTCCGGCTCTCTGCATTTCCAATACTAGAGAACCTCCTTGTAATCTACCACATAAAGCATACTCACCAAGACGTAGGGTGTTACGCATCTCAAAGCGGCCCGAACCTGTAAACACTGTCCATTGCTCCTCGTGCCTCCGGCACGAACCATTTAGCTACAGTCGGCGACACCGTCCTACTCCTAAAAACACCTTGAGGGGTAACCCCGGGTGTGCGGTCGGACCCAAAACACCGACAGCTGGCGCGCCAGGTAGGGGGTGTGTCGCCAATCTAAGCTAGCTCAATGGCCGTCACCTTCCACCACAAGATCACCCTCAGCCCCAGATCTGTGTTCTGCTTTGGAACAATCTCATCCGTGGTGGACGAAGAAGGAATTCTACATCGCATCGCAGATTCGCCAAAGAAGAAGTCTCCTCCAACAAACTCCGAGAATATCGGAGTAAGGAAGGAAAAAGCGCAACCTCCAGCGCTCCGAAAAGAGATCACCTTCAGCAAGCCAAGGGCTGAGGGCCCGCTGACCCGGAGAACTCCGCTGTCTACTTCCCCGACGAAAGAATGGACACAAATCGCAAGGAAGAAAGAAACGAACAAAACCGGGAGGAAGCAAGTTGTTCTTTCCGTGCCTCTGCCCTCGAAGGAGAACAAAAAAAAGACTGCCACAACAGCCACACCATTCTACCCCGACGTTCTTTTCATCGGAAGAGTGGAGTCGCCCCCCGTCTCCGACGACGAACCGACCGCGCCCGGAGAAGAACCACCTCAGCGGGAATCCCATCGACGAAGAAACCGGCGCCGAAATATCCGGCGGCATCACGAAGCCGGAGAATGGAATCCAGAGCAGCCTGTCTCGCGAGACGAGACCTCAGAGATAGGAGAAACTCCGGAGGAACGCGTCTTCAGAGAACGAAGGAACTCCCGACGGTGTGATCGCCGGCGAGCTCAGGAACAAGCCAAGCAAGAGGCAAGGCAATGTTGGGAAAATCCACTCTTCGGGCGCAACCTGAATCCCGACTTCGCCCGAGCCATGAACACGCCGAGTGAAATCAGAGGGGTACTAGCTCGGATAGCTGATGGACTCCCTTGAACTCCCGACGCCGAGGGCTATCGACGACTGTTCACTCAAGCAGCCAACCATCTTCTACCTCTCGCTCACCCGCCGAACGACCTACAGCACGCCATTAACAGCCGCCGGGACGCGCGAAGCTCCATCAATGCCTCACGTGAACGACGACATGAGAACGAGATCCACCACCGGGAGGAGTACGACAGGGATCACGGCGTCCCAGCTCGGAGTCATGCCACCAGAACTGAGTCGGCAACGGCCTCGACTGGCGGTACTACCCGGGGACAGTCGAGGGACCACGACAACTACTCCCCTCCCCGGGACAGACATCATCCCCGTCGACAAGAAGACACGTGTGGAGTGTGTGCCCTTACTCCACGCCTTAGGGCCATTCAATGGCCCCCTAACTTCAAGGTATCAAATGTCGACAAATATGAACCTAAGCAGGATCCAGGAGGCTGGCTGGCCGTCTACACCACCGCTGCTCGAGCTGCCGGAGCGTCCGAGGACGTGATGACCACATACTTACCCATCGTCCTCGGATAAGACGCGCTACAATGGCTGCGACACCTACCCCGACACTGCATCGACGACTGGAGCGACTTCAGTCGACGCTTCACCGCTAACTTTCAGTCCCTCTCCGATAAACCAGCGCAACCATGGGACCTCAAATCCATCAAGCGTCGGGGGGACGAAACTCTCCGGTCGTACCTCAAAAGGTTCCAGACCATGAGAAATCGTATCCCCGAGGTCACGGAGGCGGCCGTGATCGAAGACTTCTACAGAGGGTCCAACGACTCGGCCTTCGTCCGAGCCATATTGCAGAAGGCGCCGACTACCTCCGAGCAGCTATTTCGGGAAGCCGACCTCTACATCACCGCCGACGAGCGAGCTCAGGACCTCATCAGGGGAACGAAACCTGCACCTACGGTGCCACGACGCGACACGAACTAGCAACCCAACAAACGCTGGGAGAAGAGGCCTCGCGAAGAAGTGCATGCCGCCGGACCACCTGCCTCTCGCGCCCGAGGAGGACCTCGCGGAGGCGAACGTACACTGGACGATATACTCGACGCTCAGTGCCTGTACCACAAGGACATGCGCCACACCCTTCAGAACTGCAGGGACTTCAAGCACTCCGTCGGGCACGACCGACATTTCCAACCTCTACCTCCTCCTCCGCCGCGGGGAGGACCAGGGGAACCACGACAACCCTAGCAGCAGGAGGAGGGAAGAGGTGGAGCCTTCCCGCGCATTGACAGGGAAGTCAACGTCATCTTTGGCGGACACGGATCTCAGGAGAGCAGAAGACAACAAAAGCTCAGCGATCGCCAAATATTGGTGGCGACCACCGGTCCTCCCGCTCTGTACCGATGGTCGGAGCACCCGATCACCTTCACTCGGGCCGATCAGTGGCTCAACTTCGACCACCCAGGCAAATACCCGCTCCTCGTCGATTCGGTGATCCGAGGGAACAGGGTGAAGAAGGTATTAGTTGACGGGGGAGCAGCATCAACGTCACCTTCCCCTGTACACTCTAAGGCTTGGGGGTTCACCTCAAAGAGCTCCACGAGTCAGACACTCCTTTCTTCGGCATCGTGCCGACTGAAGGGGAATACCCGCTGGGCCACATCTACATGCCCGTCACCTTCGGAACTCCGGAGAACTACAGAACCGAGTTCCTGAGGTTCGAAGTGGCGAACTTCGACTGGGTACAACGCCATCATCGAGAGCCAGGATTGGCAAAATTCATGGCCATTCCGCATTACACGTACATGATACTGAAGATGCCAGGACCGCAAGGAATCATAACTGTGCGCGCTGACTTCCAAGGCGTCGCAGAGTGTTTCCGTGTGGCCATCCAGGCGGCCCTCACCACCAAACCATCGGCAACTTCTTCAGCGCAGGCAAACTCTAAGCCTGAGGAAGACCTTGCAGTACCTGCAAATGAAGCTCAAGCCATGACCTCTATGCGGCCGACTGAAGAAACCAAAAGGATCAACCTGGGGTTCGCTGATGAACGCAAGACTGCCATCATCAGCTCCAGCCTGGATAACAAATAGGAAGGCGCGCTCGTCCAATTTCTGCAAGATAACCGAGATGTATTCGCATGGCAACCTACGGATATGCCGGGAGTCCCGAGAGAACTGGTCGAGCACAAACTGAATGTCTATCCCCAGGCGAGGCCGGTTCGGCAAAAACTACGTCGCTTCACGCCCGACAAGAGAGAGGCCATTCGTGCTGAGCTGGCCCGCTTGGTCGCGGCTGGGTTTATCAGAGAGGTGTTACATCCCGAGTGGTTAGCCAACCCAGTTCTTGTACTCAAAAAGAATAAAGTGGATTGGCGCATGTGCGTCGACTACACGGATCTCAACAAACACTGTCCAAAGGATTCCTTCGGGCTTCCTAGGATAGATCAGGTGGTAGATTCCACCGCTGGATGTTCTGTGCTATCTTTTCTGGATTGCTACTCTAGATATCATCAGATTAGCCTGGCAAAAGAAGACGAGGAAAAAACAGCGTTCATCACTCCGTTCGGTGCTTTCTGTTATACCTCCATGTCGTTCGGCCTCAAAAACGCTGGAGCGACTTATCAGAGAGCCATTCAAACATGCTTAGCCGATCACTGGGGCAAGCGTGTAGAAGCCTATGTAGATGATGTGGTAATCAAAACGGAGAACTCGGAAAACTTCATCGAGGATTTACAACTAGTTTTCAATAGTCTACGACGATATCGATGGAAGCTTAATCCCGAAAAATGTGTCTTTGGGGTGCCGGCAGGAAAGCTACTCGGATTTATTGTCAGTCACCGGGGAATTGAAGCTAACCCGGATAAGATTGAAGCTATCATGAAAATGGAAGCACCACGATCACAAAAAAAAGGTTCAGAGACTCACCAGATGTATGGCAGCCCTGAGCAGATTCATATCCAGGCTAGGAGAAAAAGGCTTGCCATTTTACCAGCTACTCAAGAAAGTGGATAAGTTTCAGTGGACTTCAGAAGCACAGGAAGCCCTGGATGCGCTGAAAAAATTCTTGATAACACCACCAGTGTTGAAGCCACCACGGCGAGCCACGTCGACTCAACCGGCTGAAGATCTGCTGCTATATATCTCTTGCACAACTCACGTGGTAAGCACCACGTTGGTAGTCGAGCGAACAGAAGAAGGGCATGCCTACCCAGTGCAACATCCTGTTTATTTCATTAGTGAAGTTCTGGGTCCCTTAAAGAAAAAGTATCCTCAAGTTCAGAAGCTATTATATGCAGTACTTCTAACTGCCCGCAAGTTACGTCACTACTTTGACGACCACAAAGTCATAGTAGTCACTGGTTTTCCGATAGGGGATATTGTTCACAACAAGGAGGCCATCGGCCGAATAGCCAAGTGGGCCTGTGAACTAGGATCTCATGACATCGAATTTCGACCTCGCACTGCCATCAAAACTCAAGCGTTGGTTGACTTCGTATCAGAGTGGACCGAACAACAAGTACCAGACAACCCAGAAACAGCGGAAGTATGGCAAATGTATTTCGATGGCTCGTTGAAACTACAGGGAGCGGGCGCGGGAATTCTCTTTACCGCACCTGGAGGCGAGCACCTCAAATATGCCCTCCAATTGCTATTTCCAGCCTCCAACAATGCAGCCGAATATGAAGCTCTGATTCATGGACTGAACATTGCTATATCACTAGGCGTCAAGAGACTGATGGTATACGGAGATTCCTTGGTAGTCATAAGCCAGATAAACAAAGAATGGGACTGTTCGAGCGATTCAATGGGAAAGTACTGCACCGCCGTCCGGAAACTAGAAGATAAATTCGAAGGTTTGGAATTTCATCATGTAGAAAGAGATCGAAACACGGCAGCTGATGTATTGTCCAAGTTGGGATCCAGTCGAACTCAGGCCCCACCTGGAATCTTTGTACAAGAAATACCGCATCCGAGCATCTCGATGGACCAGGCAGAAGAATGTAATATCGTGAACCAATCAGAGTCAGATTTCGATGACTGGAGAAGGTCGATCATCAGATATATAAAGAATGAAGAGGAACCAGATGACAAAAATGCAGCCGAGCGCATCGCTAGACAGTCGGCTCACTACACACTCATCGGGGGGACACTGTACAGAAGAGGTGCATCGGGTGTCCTCATGAAATGCATTCTCTCATCTACGGGGAGGCAACTTCTAGATGAGGTCCATGCTGGGCAATGTGGAATACACGCAGCATCTAGGACACTAGTAGGGAAGGTCTTCAGGTCGGGATTCTATTGGCCAACGGTGAAAAGTGATGCGGCCGAGTTAGTTCAGAAGTGCGAAGCTTGCCAGTACTTGTCAAAGCAACAACATCTACCAGCACAGCAGCTGCAGACCATACCAGTAACATGGCCGTTCGCATGCTGGGGACTAGATATGATTGGACCTTTCAAGAAAGCTCAAGGAGGATACACTCATGTACTGGTAGCAATCGACAAATTCACCAAATGGATAGAATTCAAACCCATTGCTTCTTTAACCTCAACCAAGGCCGTGGAATTCATACAAGACATAATATTCAGATTCGGAATACCAAACAATATCATAACCGACCTAGGATCCAACTTCACAAGTTTAGAGTTCTTCGATTTCTGCGAGCAAAAGAGCATTCAGATCAAGTATGCTTCGGTAGCACACCCGAGGGCCAACGGGCAGGTTGAACGAGCTAACGGGATGATATTGGAGGCGCTCAGGAAAAAGGTCTTCGATAAAAATGAAAAGTTCGCAGGAAAATGGATAAGGGAATTGCCCTACGTTGTTTGGAGCCTAAGAACTCAACCTAGCCGAGCTCTGCATGGAAACACTCCTTTCTTCATGGTCTATGGGTCAGAGGCAGTATTACCCGCTGATCTCAAGTTTGGGGCGCCAAGGTTAGTCTTTGAAAGCATAGCAGAAGCCGAAGCTACTAGGCTGGAGGATATTGATGTACTCGAAGAAGAACCGCTGAACACAGTAATTCAATCGGCACGATACCAGCAGACTCTGAGACGCTATCACGACAAGGCCGTGCGACGACGATCCTTTGCAGTCGGAGACCTCGTCCTCCGCCAAATTCTAACGGGGGAGGGACGACACAAGTTGTCACCCCTATGGGAAGGACCATTCATAGTAGCAGAAGTCACTCGGCCGGGATCATACCGTCTCACTCAGATGGACGGCACAGAAATTGGGAACTCCTGGAATATAGAACACCTCAAGAAATTTTATCCCTAGCTGTATTTCAAAAGCTACTGGGACGACAATGTACTCTGTAAAATGGGAAATACGTCTTCAATAAACAAGATTTCAAGAATACTCAGTTTGTTCATGATCGACCTACATTCTTACTTAACTCGGGGTGACCACTATGCCCTACTAACGGAGCAATAGGCTTAAGTCGGCAACGACTTAAGACGGTGCAACATGCTCACGCTTACTTAACTCGGGGTGACCACTATGCCCTGCTAACGGAGCAATCGGCTTAAGTCGGCAACGACTTAAGACGGTGCAACATGCTCACGCTTACTTAACTTGGGGTGACCACTATGCCCTGCTAACGGAGCATTCGGCTTAAGTCGGCAACGACTTAAGACGGTGCAACATGCTCACACTTACTTAACTCGGGGTGACCACTATGCCCTGCTAACGGAGCAATCGGCTTAAGTCGGCAACGACTTAAGATGGTGCAACATGCTCACGCTTACTTAACTCGGGGTGACCACTATGCCCTGCTAACAGAGCAATCGGCTCAAGTCGACAACGACTTAAGATGGTGCAACATGCTCACGCTTACTTAACTCGGGGTGACCACTATGCCCTGCTAACGGAGCAATCAATCTAAATCAGCAATGACTTAAGGCGATTCCACATGCTTACGATTACTCATATAGGGGTGATCTCTATATCCCGTGAAGAAACTTCAAAATCATCATACATCATTTTACTCCTGCAAATCTATGTACTGTTGAATTCTAAAACAGTAGGAGAGTAACAGTAGTATTCAAATGTCGAGTTGGTGTCCTCTAACAAATAGCCGGGCACGATAACCGCATGCTCAAAGCACGCAATGTTCTCTATTTTGCAACACTTTTCTCAGGAGCAACCGGCGAAGAAGGGCGACTCGAGGAATCAGGAGCAGCGTTCACATCGGCCCTTATATCGTCAGGAACAATCACGCCGGGTCTCCTCATCAAGATCCGCCCCGCGCGAATGGCTTTATCCATAGCCCTGTCACGCTGGGCCCTCAGAGTAACGGAAGTTTCTTTAGCAACTTTGACGGCCAGCTGAGCGGTCTCCAGCTCCTAGGCGATGGACTTCTTAGAAGCACGCTGTTCCTTGATAGCAACATCCTTAGCCGATATCAACTGCCTGAGACGGATCACGTCATCCATGGATTCCTGCAGCTTACAGCGAAGATTGTCTAACTCCTCCATGGTGAAGCGATGACTCCTTTCTAGGATGGTCAATGAGTTGCTAGAGTCACGATATAGCCTGTCAAGATTGTCACGAGAGGCAACAAGGGCACGTTTTTCTTCCTGCAAACAAGAATCAGCTTCTTCAAACATCAAGCAAGCAATAAGAACACAGCAACACAAGGCGCAGACTCAAAAATCACCTTTTCAGAATCAAGCTGAGCGCGAAGAGTAGAATTCAGCATATTAGCATCATTCAGAGTAGTAGAGACCTGGGCCAGCTCAGTCTGGCTTTGGGAATACCTTTCCTCAAAATCAGAGCACCGCCGGACCAGCTCAGCCTGACTTTGAGAATGTTTCTCTTCAAGAACAGAAAACTGCCGAGCCATATCTAGCGAGAAACAATCAAGCGAAAAAGTCAAATTGAGAAGCAGTTTAACAAGGTAGACGAAGGGAAGCAGAAAAGCACCAACCAGCATTCGTCGCCTCTAAGTCAGAGACACGCTGTTGAAGCAGCACCGGATTCCAACGGGCCAGTGACGAAGCTCTTTCTAGAACAGAAGCACCCTGTAATTTCAGCTGACTAGCCATCTCGTCCACTAATGCCTGATAACGAGAGCAAATGAGTGCAAAGACAGCAATTCGTCAGGTGTAAAAGTCAAACTAGAATATGGCATAGTACCTGGAGGTTGGAGAAGAATGAGGGGACTCCGAGATCGTGAGAAATCAATTGATGGCTTGGCATAGGGTCACCATCCGGAGCAACTTGCAATGAACCAGCGGGAACCAATTCAGTGTCATCAGCAGAGCCTAAAGCTTGGTCGTCGGGAACGCTGGCATCTAAAGCGACTCCCTGACTAGAAACTTGGGCCACCACCATGCCACCAGAGTGTGAAGGAGATCCGACGTGAACATCCATGGAAGTACAAGAGGGAGACCCCGCTCGGACACCCTCGGGGGCTGGGTCATAGCTCATGCTTCCCACTTGAGCCGGATCGTCTCCAGCAACACCCTCGGGGGCTGGGTCGTGACTTATGCTTCCCACCCGAGCCGAATCATCCCCGGCAACACCCTCGGGGGCTGGGTAAGCGTCAACACCATCCCTGAGGGTCAAGTTCTCTGCGGCAGCCGCCTCTAAGGCAGAAGGCCCCTCAGTTACTTCCATGAGAGCAAGACAATCAAAGTCAGTTTCCTGGCCCTCAAGACCACGCTCTAAGGTCGATGAGGCGCGGGACGCTGCCCGGGGTGACCCCAACCCGGCGTCGAACACATCAGCACAAACATCCATCGCGTCACCATCCGCTGGCTCTGATAATAGGTCCTCTAGAACCATATCTTCTAGAGTCTGATCAAAGTTCGCCAGAGATAATTCCTGTAGACCGATGAGGGCTGACAGAGCAGGAGAAGGAACCCCACTACTTTCCCCACTGGCAATATATTGCCGACTGTTTTTCCGAGTCAAAGGGACCTCATCTTCTGCCTCCCCCACGATTTTGTCAGCAACACAGACAGCACCCCCATTGGGATCAACGACAGATGGAGCACACCCATTGGGTTCAGCGACTGATGGATCACACCCATTGGGATCAGCGCCGGTAAATTCAGGCACAGGCACTTCCTCAGCGGCAGGAACCGAAGGACCAACTTCCCGATCCAAACTACATACTCGCCGAAAACGTCTCCTTTTCTTTTTCTGCTCATCAGCAGGAGAATCAGGTTGATTGGCTCGGCAAGGGCGTTTCGAGCGAACACTGACAGGCTTCTGAACATCCAAGGTTGTACCAGCTTCCGGGAGAGGCACCACCGCCAATGTCCCAACAGGAGCAGCATCAGAAGAGTCTTCAGCCAGCATATCAAGCATAGCACCTATTTCTGCATCATTAGGATCCAAAGGCACCTCAAAGTGGACTTGCCGTTCATCATCAGGAATTTCTCCAATCGAAGTAACCAAAGCACTAACTTCTTCGACAGAGGGTCGTACTCTAAGGCCCAAACCGCTGTCAGCAACAGGAGGATTCGACACAAAATGGGTAAAAGCCTTGGAAGGAGGCAGGTTCCAGGCCGAGTATGCGATAGGGGCACCAACATTGGACACCTTGCCTCTAAGTATCATTTCAAGCCGGTTCACCAAGTCTACAGCGGGAATTCTTCTATTGGTGACCCGGGTTGAGTCAGCTAAACCTCGGTACAAGTAGGCTGGGTATGCCCTATCCTTCAACGGCTGGATGTTCTTGAAAACAAAATCAGCAACCACAGCCTCTGTAGTCAAACCCCTCTCCTTCAGCAGTCCAACCTCAGCCAGCAAAGCCCCTGCCTCAGCCACCTCCTGGTCTGTAGGAGACTCGGTCCAACTCGGAGTACGAACATCCGGCTGTCTCCCTGACCGTGGGGGGAGAGATTTTCCGTGGTTCTCAATAATAAACCACTCCAAGCGCCATCCTTTGATACTGTCCTTGAGCGGGATTTCAAGGTAGTCAGTCTTCCTCCCACGACGCATCTCTAAACTCGCACCCCCCACTAGCTGATGCTGCCCCCCGGCCATCCCAGGGCAACAGTGATACAAGTACTTCCACAGTCCAAAATGTGGCAGGACACCAAGAAAAGCCTCACATAAATGAACGTAAATGGAAATTTGCAGAATGGAATTGGGATTCAGATGGGTCAAGTTAAGGCGATAGAAATCAAGGAGACCGCGGAAAGGGAGAAATAGGAAGAGCGAGACCATGGAGAAGAAAAGGAACATAAATCACGGATTCGTGGGTATCCTCTGTTGAGACAGTGACCCCGTGGCAAATCCGCCAAGAACAGAGCTCCTTCGGAGGAAGAACCCCGATGGACACGAGGTGGAGAAGGTCGGGCTCAGAAACGACATACATGTGGTTACCTGCGAAAGGCAACTGGCTATTGGGGTCGATAGGGGGAATCACCGCAGCAGATGAACTCGAGGCCTTTCGCTTGGGCGCCATCTCAATTCCACCAGCGAACAGAACGGAAGCCGAATTTCAAAAGGACAGAGAGGATCTGGAGGCAGGAAAGCAAGAACTAGGGCACGGAAAGCAGAGGCGGCTGAAAGCGCAATGCATATGGGATCTTCCCGGGCCAGATACCGTTTCCAAAAAGCGCCCAGCCATCACCCGGCGGTTACTTCTAAAACACCGGCGTGCCATGTCATCACCCGGCGGTTACTTCTAAAACACCGGCGTGCTATGTCATCACCCAGCGGTTACTTCTAAAACACCGGCGTGCCATGTCATCACCCGGCAGTTACTTCTAAAAGCACCGGTGCGCCACATCATCACTCGGCAGTTATCTCTAAAACGCCGACGTCGTCTTCAGTCACTCGGCAGTTATCTATAAAACGCCGGCGTCGTCTTCAGTCACTCGGCAGTTATCTCTAAAACGCCGGTGTCGTCTCCAGTCACTCGGCAGTTAACTCTAAAACGCCGACGTCGTCATAAGCCACTCGGCTGTTACCTCTAAAAGCGACGACGTGGTCATCAGTCGTTCCAACGCTGATGTGGCTTCATCATCACTCGGATGCCACTTCAAAGGCGTAAATGTTGACAATAATAACTCGGTCATCACCCTAAAAGCGACGATATGACGCCCGAATGACTCAACTACTACTCCAGAGGGATGGACTTCACAGACAAAGCAAACGGAGGAATGACTTGAAAACTCCAAGCTACGACACAAGCATAACAGACAGAGAACATCATGGACAATAAATATCGTGACAATCATCAACTACTATGAAGCAAAATAATCAACACAGAGGAGACGAAATCATTTTTCATTAAGGGAAGTTTAAGAACTTACAAATCAACTCATTATGAGTTGATACTCCCCTATTGCTACTACTACACTACATTCTACTACTCCTACACTACATTCTACTACTCTACACTACTAACTACTACTAAATTATTTCACTATACTACTTCTAATCTATACTAACATCTAAAAACCAGTGGCATCTAGCCACTAGCCTTGTTGCTGCCTTTGCCGCTGCCACCGCCGCTGCCGCCGTTGCCGCCTTTGCTGCCGCCGTTGCCGCCCCCGCTGCCGCCATCACCGTCATCGTCGCCGTCATCATCATCGCCCCCGCCGTCGTCGTCGTCTCCGCCATCGCCGCCGCCGCCCTCCTCGGACGAGTCCGAAGAGTCCTCCTCGTCCGAGGAGTACTCCGACTCATCCGAGCCCGCGAGCCCAAAGCGCTCGACGGCCCGGATGTAAGTCCAGACCTCCGCGGCAATCCCCTGGGAGTCGTCTGAATCGTCAGACGACGCCGGGGGAGAGACGGGAGCCGGATACCCCTCGGACTCGGAGGAGAACTCCTCCTCCGAGTACTCCGAATCGCCGAAGTCCTCTGACGGAGGAGTCGGCTCGCGCTTGCGTTTGTTACTGTTGCCCATGGTGGAAACGAAGGGAGAAGAAGAAAGCAAGCAGTGGAGAACAACAAAGAGGTGTGAAGAAACCGGAGAGGCAAAGGCACTATTTATATAAGAAGAAGGCAACCGCTCGCCTCCTACCACGGTCGCCGAACAATCGCAAAATATTCAATATACGCTTCAACCCGTCTGAAGATACGTCAGGCGGCTGACGCCGTTTCATGCAACGCAACACCCATTAGGACTCCAGTCAACTGCACGGGCGATATGATTACACCCGCCGTCACATCACATTACTACTCAGAAGCAGCCGACTAAAACACTCAGCGTACCAAGCTGTCCCTTGCCCACACCCATTGGAGGGGGACGCCCAGGAATTATCAAGTATATTTTTAAAAAACTGTCATGTCCGTGCAGGGCATACAATGAATACCTCAAGACAAAAATGAGATATCAGTAAGGATCAAAGGAAAGCCAAATATAGCCAGTGAAGTATAAAGTCTGACTGATAGAAGCGACATGAAGACTAGCCAGGGGACGTCCATCGAATGTCCAATCAGTTGCAGATTAAATAAATTGCACCACCTAGCAAGATATGGGCAGATCACGAACTCGGCTCCAAAGACAAAATACATGCTGACCTCCAAAGCATAATATTGATGACATAATGCTGACCTCTAAAGCATAGTATCGATGACATAATGCTGACCTCTAAGGCATTCGGAAGAAAAAAAAGAAAAGATGACCCTCAGCAAAAGGACACGAAATGAAGACCTTCAAGTGGATTATTTTCAAAAAATCCACTCGAAGCTCGGGGGCTACACCCATTGGGTGCACCTCTGGTGCACCCCATGAATCGCCATTTCAAGTCAAGACAATGCTAACTTCTAAAGCATATGGCAAGATTAAAAGCAAGGCTGACCTCCAACAAAGTGCAAGCAAAAAATAAGATGATTTTTGATGAGGACCTTCGAGTAGATTATTTTCAAAAATCCACTCGAAGCTCGGGGGCTACACCCATTGGGTGCACCTCCGGTGCGCCCAATGAAGTTCAGGATCCTACAAATACGAAATGCTGACCTCCAAAGCGCGAGTTTGAAACAGAACGCCAGTTTTCAAGCAGAAGGAGATAGTGAGAAATTGTTTTTACCAAACTACCCGGAAAGCATCCCTTATCATAAAATGAAGACCGCAAGCTGGACCTAGGATCTTTGGGCCGATTATCTCAAAATCAACCCAAAGATCGGGGGCTTGTGGGGGACAGATATCCCCCAGGTCCACTGGAAGGATAAAAGACCTCACGAAAGGCCCAAGGGACCAATAAATCGTAAGGTCATCCCTTCGTGGGCCTGGGGAAGAACGACCAGCGAAGTAGATCGATGTAAGGCCGGATCGGCGCGAGCCTGGATGGCCCCAATAACGTCGAGCAAGCAACCACAACAGAGACCCGACTTTCCTGCGCTGGAGCCCCGTACGATGGAACCAGGCGAGGATAAGTCGGCCGAATTATAGTAAGATAGACTCGATCAGTTCACTATCTCTTAGGCGCACATCGTTATCATATCTGCATGTATTGCCCCACGGTCGAATATATAAGGCCTAGGGGGCACCCCTTCAGATCGATCTCATTACTTAGCCACCAACTCCGGCTCTCTACGTTTCCAATACTAGAGAACCTCCTTGTAATCTACCACATAAAGCATACTCACCAGGACGTAGGGTGTTACACATATCAAAGCGGCCCGAACCTGTAAACACTGTCCATTGATCCTCGTGCCTCCGGCATGAACCATTTAGCTACAGTCGGCGACACCGTCCTACTCCTAAAAACACCTTGAGGGGTAACCCCGGGTGTGCGGTCGGACCCAAAACACCGACACCAACCATGTCATCCCTTAAGCATGGTTCATGTTCCAGAAAACTCCCAAAATACTCTTGTTCCATATTCTACCTATAACTCTCTTGTTCATACTAAGTCAGACGATTCATTCGTCACTATTCTCACCAACAGTGAACTTCACTGTGCTACACCACATACACCCAGCTATAAATACACTCAGCTACCTTCTCCCTCTACACACACACTCAACACCCTCAGCCAAGGCAAACACCCCACCCACTCAGTTACTCCGCTCTGCCGGCTACACACATAGTGTCGCTTCGCCTCCAGTCCACCCTCCTGGTAAGCACCTCCACTCCACCACCAGTAATATCACAACACCACATGACACAGATTTTGCTCAAGGCTCTACCCATTCATATATCGCCATTCTGACCACTATACTAAATAGTTGTTGGTATACTTGCTGGTTTGTATGTTTGCTTATTCATGTTGCATAGTTATCGAAGCATTCATGCCGTCTCATGGAGGCCAGATCTGCATGTCTACGCCAGGCGGTGGAGCCAAAAGACAGTTCCATGAGCTCTCACCCCTTCGCCGGTTAAAGCAACGACAAGCTCACTGGACCTCTTTGATGCATAAATTACCTATGATTTTTCAACCACAACCCTCAACCTGTTATTTTATGCATAATATGATTTTGAGACAAGTTATTATGGCCACCCAGCGGCTTGCCGCAATCAATCCTTGATATATTTGTTACAAATGATTTGAGAAAAGGAGTGAGTTTTCAAAAGGAAATGCTTTTCAAAATGTGTATGATGAAGGGTTTTCACCCTTATCACCTTTGAGTAGGGATGATCAGGGACTCCCTGGTTTAGGGGAGGGCCTAAGGTGATGGCTCAGTCGGGTAAGGTGTGAGTAGAAGGATTGTCCTCTCATATAAGGACCGGTTTGTCATCCTTCATTACTTGTACTCATGACAAGTACAACCACTCGAGACTGTATAGGCAGTCACTCAATCTGAACTCGTACGGTCCAAACCCCATGGTTATGATGGCTGGGGAGCACCGGGAGGATAAGGAGGGGGAATGTTTTGTCCGATTTGGACATGGCGGTGGCCTGACTCCTTCCGGTATAACCGTTAAGGTAAGGACGTGTGAGGAAAGAAAGAGATTCAGATTCGGGTCTCATTGGCCATGATATTGCAGAACCGGACTAGTGGGTTAAGTGTACCCCTCTGCACAGAGTTCAAACCTATTCGAATAGTCTGTGTCCACAGGAATGGACGAGTCTGGTGTGGTATGGCAATTAGTGTTTTGTTTTCCAAAAAAGGTGCTTTTGAGAAAAGTGGTTTTTAAAAGGTCCGGTGGTTGAGCCGTGAGCTATGGTGGACGGGAAGTCCAGTAGCTGTTTTTGAAAATGAAAACCAGTGGGAAACTGCTGAGATACCTAGATGGTTTGGTCCAGGGGATTTTGTTCTAATATCGAAAAACTTCCTGCTCCTTTGGGAGAGGATGCGCTTTGAAAAATGCAAAATATTTTACAAAACAACCCTGCATCAAATATTGTTGTTTCTGCAAAATATCCTGAGCTCCACATATTCCATGCATTATATCTGATTTCCCCATTCCGCGAGTGAAGGTGGGCTGCTGAGTATGTTTGTACTCACCCTTGCTTATTTGTTGTTTTTTAGAGAAGGTGGTCGCTGATCGGGTAAGAGTTACGCCTGTTCCCAACCTTGCTTGTGGCTGTTGGATCGCTGATTTGCTTCGCTGCGTATATCGGGCTGCTTCAGCCCCACTCTGACGTTATATCCCGAGTTGTGGACCAACTCTTAAAGTTGTTCGCCACCTTTATAGGTTTGTCTTGTTTAAACAGATCTGAAACTATCTGATGTATAAATGTGTTTACTAGCCTCCTAGGACTAGTAATTGTATCACATTTGAGTCCCAGAGGATTGGGCCGCTTCACTGGTCGAGCAAGCAATCTATGTATTGTCTTCCTGTCTAGCAGATTACTGATGGGATGGTGGTCGTGTGTTGCTAATCCTAGGCCAACTCACGGTGCGGTGTGCTCAGGAGCTAGGGAGACCGCAACCTGATGGGCTGTCATTGTGCCTCTGTAGCATCGAATTCCAGGTCAGCAACTACCTGTCATACGAGCCAGTGAAGCAGACCATCCCCTACCTCATTACGCGCTTTGAGGAGAACAAGGGCCTCCTCTCTGCATCCTCCTTTGACAGGCCTCGTGCCAGAAGGTGAGTTGTATTGCTGCCTCCACTCTTTGCTTGGTGCACGCTGAGCATTTTAGGGAGTTCTTCACTTGGTTATATGTTCAAAGTGCCATGTGAACTTGCAGTTAGAATTATGAAGAACTTTTGTGGGCTCATTCCTATTTGTTATTTTTAACCATTTCATTATGGTATATGCCAGAGGTTCATGATGTCATTTCTAGTCGCATTATTGAAGTGTTTAAAATGTAAATTAATGCTCTATAATCTATATCACTAACTAGACCTTCTCACTTTTGTGACTCAAATTTATAGTTACATCAACCCATGTAGGCCTGCTAATGGCAAAAAATCCAACCCACGGCCACCCATAACCAAATCTAGTAACTTTGATATCCATCCCACACCCACCCAAAAATATAAGAAGATTAAACCCAACCCATCCAATAATATTATTGACCCCAAACCAACCCGTAATTGGGTGGAAACCCAAAGAAACCCTGTGGGTTCAACTTATTGTCTTACATCAAGCCAACTGCATACACATACACTGATACACGGTGATAATTTTATAGTTAGTTTCAATGACATACAAAAACATAGTCCACAACATAAAAAACAGTGACAATAATATTATACACTGATACAGAAACAAGTTTGGTCGATGAACATTTAGGTCTCGAGAAAATAACGAAAAACATATGTTAAAGATCCTTAATGAATAATTATCTTTTTGGCAATAAACATAAACTAGCAGGAGTGGAAAGAGTCTCTGATCAAGCTCGAAGCTAGCAATAGTGGAAGGGCACATCTAGCGCCAGGTATAGATGGCCAAACGGGCCGGGCCGGCCCGACCCGGCATGGCCCGTGTTGGGCACAGCTAGCGAATCGTGCCGTGCCGGACGGGCCCACGTGCATGGTAGTGGCCCAGGCACGGCCCGTCGGCCTGCTAGGCATGCGGGCTGGCCCAGTAGCACGCTAGCCCATCTGAGTATAGCGAATCGTGCCATGCCGGACGGGCCCACGTGCGTGGTAGCGGCCCAGGCACGGCCCGTCGGCCTGCTAGGCGTGCAGGCCGGTCCAATAGCACGCTAGCCCATCTGAGTATATTGTATAATTTAACAAAAAATGTGTAACTATGGGGGCTCAAACACGCACCCACGTGTATCAAAGACTTAAACACACCAACCTAACCAATGTGGTTGTAGTTTTATTGTGTTATATGTTGAATTATTATACTTAATATATGTAAACTATTAACTTTAAAATAAAAATGTAACCGTGTCGTGCCCGTGCTGGCACTACGGGTCGAGATGGCGGCTCAGGCACGACATTATAGCCGTACCGTGCCAGGCACTGGCACTATACTAAGCGGGCCGGGTCGTGCTTTTTCGTGTCGTGCATGGACTAGCCCATCATGTTAGTGCCAATTGGCTATCTATAGCGCCATGGGACAGGGGGCGTTGGCGTCTAAATGTGAAAGTGTCTAATTAGCGTCGGGCGTCAGCAGGGGCCAGGGGAGCTCCGTCCACCGAGGCGAAGACGGGGGAGAGGGGAGACTCCAGCCGCCGGGGCAGGAAGTAGGATGCGACCGCCGGTGCACGGGTGAAGACTTGGGGAGTTAGGGTTGAGTTGGGTATGTTGGGACTTGGGACTAAGTTGGGAGTCGACTTGAATACAGTCCTGCGGTCCACGGATGGGTGAAGACCCATGGAAACCCACGTCTATGCAAACCCATCTACACCCATGGGTATCAACCATCTTGACCCACAATACAAAATAAACCCATCCAACCCAACCCATTCACAATTAAACCCATCACAACCCACCCAAACAAACCCATTTCTTAAACCCACCTAAAATACTCGCTTACACCCACCCTGTTTGCAGGCCTAAACCCATGACATAATTGTATGCTCTACAGTTTTGCCTAATATTGGTTACTATTTAATGTAGTTAAGAGAATGCATATGTCAGACTTTGGTATCTGAACTTATTTTGCACTTGTTTTTGATAATTTACTAACTCTAACGTAGGCATGTAATGACTCATGGTTACCGAGTGACACAAAATGGTTATATTTTACTATTTAATGTGGTTAAAAGAATGCATATGTCAGACTTTAGTATCTGAACTTATTTTGCACTTGTCTTTTTATAATTCAGTAACTCTGATGTGGCAGAACCTCCAAGTTATTGGGCCCACATGCACCTGTCCTTGTCCTAAAGACCTCAGACGGCTGTGCATGTGCACCAGATAACTTAACAGGATCTGTCCGATTGCCCCAAGGACATCGGATAAACCACTTACAACCAGAACCGCGGGATTAAGTAACACAAATCACACACACCAATATTGTTGCAGCGGAAATCTTACTACCAAATTTTACAGGTTACAAAAATTTTACATTAGTTTATCGGAGTGATTACAAAAGTATAAGTTTGAAATATATATGCTAGCTCAAGGGATCATCCTCAATAAGAAGTATAGAAGGGTTACTTAGACTTATAAGAAGGCCGAGCCCACCGGCACTTAACACCATCAACAACAGCACAAAGTTAGAACCTGAAAAACAACAGGGAATAAAACCCTGAGTATGGAATTACTCAGCAAGTCTTACCCGACTAAAGAAAAGACTCTCAAGGGTATGCTGGTTATATGGGAGTCAAGGTAAGGCTTTTTCAATAATCAAAGACTCTGTTTTGCAGAAATGCTTACTAAAGTGGATCCTTAAAAATCTAATTTTATTTGTCAAGTTAGGTTCAATTACCTGCAACTAGAGTTCTTTCTACCCTAGTTCAATCACTGGTCCTGCACTAGCCAGTTTCTTAACAAAAACCCATCATCTTTAGTGGAATGCTACGTGTAGGGCAGTCACCAAGTCTTCATAACCGCGAAGGTACGGCGATCCGAATCGATTATACTCACCTGAGGATCTCCAATCACACGACATATGTAGCACTTAACCCTTGCATATGTCAACCCGCCACCGGGGTTCTTAAGACCGGATCAGGTTCACGCAAACCGAGAGCACAGATACACCACCGTCTAGCCTCTTGCCACGGAGGGTACACGCTACTCTCGCCACCGCTCCACGCCCATTTCGTGTTATCTTATTCCGGCCTTAGTCTGCCCGAGGCAAGGCTTACCCATGACGAGGCATGTGACCAGTTAAAGGGTCCTCGATCATCAAGCCTACATCGAGACGGTCCTTAATCGACTCAGACGGAGACACTACACCGAGACTCTCTTTCTCGTGCAAGTCACCCGCCCGGTCTCAGCTTAATCTTTTCAACCCAAAAGGTTGGTACCTGACAGAGGTACATCTTTTCCGATGTTGAATCCATCACGGCCGTGATGGATTCACCATCAAGTTTTATTTTCGAAAACATCCCACCCAATTTTGCCACATCATATTTTGTAAAAACAAAACATTTTGTTTTGTTCTAAAGCAATGCTAAGCATAGTAAAACCTTTTTGTAAAAACAGGGTTCCAAGGCAGGTAATCAAGGAAGGTAATGCAGGAATTGTTTAATCAATCAACTCCTATCACCTAATGCAGCAATCAAGTGAGAAAGATTTTAAAAACATCAAGGAAGGTGGCAAATGCACCGGGGCTTGCCTTTGTTATCAGGTGAGTCCTGCTCGGATCCACAAATATCGAAATAAAAGCAGTTGCCTGCTTGAGGATCTGAGGATGGTGGTGTCCCTTCTTCAGTGACTTCTTCTTCTTCTTCGTGTTCTAACATAACCATATACATGTATAAGAATGGATGCCATGGGATGCTCATGAGGATGCGAAGATAATATAAACTTATTATCTAAGTCTTGAGTACAACTTTCCTTCACGGTACTCCGAGAACCTAGGGTTTCCGGAGTCGGTAAAGGAGTTCATAGGGCAGGGGGGTGGTTTTGGGTTCAGTGATCAAACAAGGTCCAAATCAACCCAAATTTTACCCAAGGCTTCTAAATATTGGTTTAAGTGCCCATAAAAAGTTTGGGCATTTTTGGGCTTATTATTTATTTTCTAAAAATCCATAACTATTACTTTTAACCACTTTAAATACCCTAAAAATTTCTTATTTCCACTAAAAATCACAAAACTATTTTTACTAAATACTAGGGAAAATAACAAGCCTAGGAAAATTGGTTTCACAATTTTACCATTTTTCTACCATTTTTAACAGATTTCTAAAGCTCTGTGAAAAAAGAAAAAGGAAAAAGCTTCAATAGTAATGGGCTGAAACCAGCCCAGACGGCCCAGTCCAGAGGGGAAAGCGCGCGCGCGCCCGTGCTCTGGCAACTTTGCAGAAAGGGCCTTGGGGTTTTAACTAACTGCGAACGAGCCTTTTCACTATTTAACACAGTCACTGACGTTTGCATAAAAGTCCTTCCCCTTCTATCTATTCTGAGTTTAAAGTCCCCGACGCCGTTCACGCGCGGCCGTGCTCCGGCGAGCACCTATACCGGCCGAACGGGGCAACGGCTGGGTTCTCCGAGCGGCAGACATGAAATCGGGGTTACCATGATCATTTCCCCTAACTTAATTGCGCTTATAATTAACTACGGAGCTCTGGCCACGGTGGCCGAGAACGTCGCGGATAGATGAAGGTGTTCCCGGTGAACTATGGCGACTTGGCTCAATCAAAGGGGTCAGGGAGTTTGAGAGGAGCTGAGGGATGCTAGAACAAGCAGCAGAGGGACTTGAGCTTACCTAAATCGAGCTGGCCACGGTGAGCTTGGTTTCGTAGCGTTCTTCGATCGATTTGGGGGTAATCCCAAATTGGGGAGCTACGGGGAACGATTGGAGATGAGAGTGGGTGCGATAGCTTGCGGATTACATGGCGCAACCGGCCTAGCCCTCAATTTATAGAAGGGCAAAGCGGTGGCCACGAATTTGAGGAGGACGCGCGGCGGTCGGAGGTGGAGAAGAACACTGGCGCACGCGAATTAGTGTCCTACGCCATGGCAACTTCCCCGGCGATGATGGGACAGTCATAAGGCGTCACGGCGGTGCTGTGAAATGGCTAGGCCACGCGGCGCACGGTCGGGAAGCGGCGGTCGACGGTGAACTTATCGTGCCAGCCGCAAAGCAGAAAGGAAGACAGGGGGGGTCGTCAGAGTGGTGGCCAGCTCACCGGCGGTAAGGATCTTTACCGAGCTATGCTTAACCGATGACCACGACGCACGAATCACGGCGAGCGGTGATCAACGGTGATGGACCACCGGCGGTGAGCAGGGAACGGGATCTTCTTCAGTTATCCTTTACTGTACCATGGGACATTCAGTTTATGGCGCCTGACAGTCAATGTTTGGGCCATTATTTCTCTGATTTTCAAATGGCAACACACCCAGTGATCTATAGCAAAATTGTAGTGCTATAATCCATCTATGTCTTTTCTATAATGTGTACTCACAAAAAGTCACTGGATCCCTATCAAAATCGAGCTCAAAGTTGATCTCACAGCACTGTTAATCTGAATTTCAGACTGAATCAGTCTGACAGTCCATCTTTGCTTGGGTTTTTCTCCAAATTTCTCATAAGATCATGGCTTGAATCCTTAAACAAAGTTGTTCTCCTATGTTTAGTCTTCAACTTTGATGTGGTGACTTAGGACAAATTCTCAATAATTTGGAAGATCCAATGCTCCAAAGTTGAGCTTACTAATCTGAAATTCAGACTTAGAGAAATCTCAATTGGGGGTCCTTTTTGCATTTGAGTCCAAAACTCAACATTTGGCTTTCAAGTCCACACATTTGTGAACCTAGGGACTTAAGAAACTTATTTGGCTTGGTTTTTGCACTTTAGCCCAAAAGTGGACTAATTTTGCACATAAGCCCCTAGGGTTTGGTTTTAGGGTTTTCCAGGGTTTCAATTAGGGTTTCTGGTATCCCAGGGGTATAAATGTGACTCCACTTTGTTTTGGGGGTCATTTTATGATTCTTTCCCTAAAGCCTTTAGGTTTTCTCATCTTAAGTGAAGTTTTACCCCTTTAACCTCTATTTAGGGTTAAGTTCCTAAACCAGGGTGCTATTTGCAAAAACACTTAAAACAATACAACTTGTTTGAAATTTTTGCCTAGTGAATGCATTCTAGGTGTATCAAACATATACAATGCCAATGTTATGATGTCATGCTCAAGTTTTAGTTTTAGTAACACCAGGGGTGTTACATCTGACGTAGGCATGTATTACTCATGGTTACTGAGTGACACAAAACCTGGTTATATTTGTTATGTCACTCAGTAATAATCCAACTCATTCTACATTATTGTCAAGCCAGTTTAGTGTCCATTTGTAACCCATTTCTGACCAATGTAAATTACAATATTGGTCTTTACTTCTCTAGGTTGTTCGGCTAAACTCTGGAGGTTAGATATATGTTATTGAGGTACCAATTTGAATTAATTTATTTAGTATAATTTGTATTTTTCTTAGTTTCCAGCATGGTCAAGTCTGGTTTGATGAAAAGAACCAAGGGACCTTTATTTTTTTATTATTATAATGTTATAATATCTGTAGGTGTAGAAGTTGGGGGGTATTCTGATTGTCTCGGACTCATTTTTGAAGCGACAACCATTTTCACGTCCAGCGCCACCGACGTCTACAACCTCCAGAAAATCCAGGCACTCTGCCTCGTCCGATCTCGCAAGATCGACACATATATTTATTATCAGGTTAGATGCATATATAGACATATACAATGGTGTCCACATTCTGAAATTTGTATAATATCAAATAGCAATGAAGAACTTATGTAGGCTCATTCATGTTTGTTATTTTTAACCATTTCATTCTGGTATATGCCAGAGGTTCATGATGTCATTTCTGGCCACATTATTGAAGTGTTTAAAATGTAAATTAATGCTCTGTAATATATATCACTAACTAGACCTCACTTTTGTGACTCAAATTTTTGATAATATATTCTAGCTGCTTACACAGAAATAAAAAGATGAGAATTTACCGTAACTCGTAGATGTAGTATCAAATGTCATAATCTGTTAGTGTTGGGTACAACACTTTGAAATCTGTGTTGTTGGCATACTCCATACTCCAAGATCAAGCTGGGTGTTTTTGAATGTTGATCTCTAACAATATCAAGCAACTTCACAATGTTAGGGCCTCCACAATGATTCTAAAGAATTTTAATATCTCTTTTGATCTGCACCAGCACGAGAGCCGTGGCTTAAAATCGAGATGAAAATCATCACTGAAATTAAGAAATTTAAACTGGTGCGAAGTGAAAACAGTAGCCTGTCATAGCCGGAGAATGACAAATTGCAGAAAATAGGATTCATGGTCTGCCTTTTTTCCTTCACAGGCTTGAGCATCTTAATAGATTAGTATACAAGTATCAAATAGTTACTGTGAGGTTGAGCCTGAGCCAAAAAGATAAAAAAACATGTTTGTGCTTCGATTTCTAAATTCTGACAAAGAAATATATAGATTAGTATACAAATGAAAATAGTATACCTTCCATTTCTTGCTTTAGTTTTATATTTAGGCTTGTACTTTCATTTTAGGCTGGGTACCTAGCTTGGAGTGTTTCTTTATCTCTCTAAAAATCCTCTCTTCATTTTATGAGACTTGAGTGGGAGTAAATAGTAGATTCACTACAGTCTTACAGAAGCCAATAACCCACTTGATCTTGCTATAATGATGTTCTTAGAATACTTATAGATGTGTTGGCTGGAACATTAGCTCTGACAAGATAGGAGCTTGTTTGTTCTGTTATTTAGTCATGTCTGCCTCTGAAACTATTGAAACCTAAAATCTGAAACTGAAAATCTGAACCTAAAAATCTGAAACTGAATATCGTCTGTCATGTTTGTGTCGTGTTTCTTAGACCGCATTGAACTCCAACAGAGACTGAGAATCAGGGAATTATAGCTACAACTTGGATCTATGGCTGCGATATTCTTGCTTGCAGAAACTGGGAATTATAGAGAGACGAAAATGCTTTTTAAATTAGAATATAACCTACAGTTCGATTTAGTTCAAGCTGCTTTAGTCAATATTCAGAGTTCTACTTTCTGGAAGTTTTGTAAACTACAAATACAGCACCACAAACAGTAGAGAGAAATCCTAAAAAATCTACAAAGATGTTCATGATACATGGCCAAATAACTTTGTTAATAGACACGAAAATTAGGTGTCGCACTAGCAAATGCAAATGTATTCTTAATATACAACAACACATGATGTCCTCAAAATTTACATGCCTGTAAGGTTCCCCCCTTCCTGACCGCACAGAAATAGTGGGGAGCGAAGATTAAATGGTTTTGCACCTTGTGAGCAGCTACCCTAAAACATATCTAAGATGGCTAAGCTTGTCTCAAAGATGACAATTCACCCAGTGAAATAGAAGCAAATGAGGAAGCCCAAGCTCGAGCATTACTTGCTCCCTTCCTCAAGTATGTTGCCTTATTGCTCAATCTCAGCTTGCTCTCATCAAGAACATTCAAGGCTCATTCCAATAGCTGGTTTGATCCCCTACGAATCACTAAGTTCAAGTTTTAGATGAGGACCACTAAGAAAGTTCTTTGATGAGACATGGCAACAGGTATGAAGTGTGTTACATTCAGGTGTTCCAATAGCATGTTGTCTTTATATTATTCATGTTTATTCATTGAACCTTCAGACTTTTTGGTTTCAATGGTGGGAGGTTAAGGATGGATGAGAGTATTGATTTTGGCATGCGCAATCCTGATTTAGTTCCCTTGATTATCTAGGTCTAGAATACTAATGCCAATCCTTTGTATAATTGTTATTTATTACGTTTCTCTGCTCAGTTATGACTGCTACAAATTTCATTCCAATATAATGCGCACAAGCTATTTATTTTTACACCATCTGTAGCGTGTGTCACGACTTTCTTTATTACTTCAAAGCTGGGATCCTCATATATATAAGAGACATGTTTATCATTTCCTATCTATGTTTTATAGCTATTTATTTTTACACCATCTGTAGCGTGTGTCACGGATTTCTTTATTACTTCAAAGCTTGGATGCTCACATATATAAGAGACATGTTTAATCATTTCGTATCTATGTTTTATATTAATTCTGATCCCGTGGCAATGTACGGGCACATGCCTAGTATCTCTACTACTACTTATGTTAGTAGTGTAGGCGTCCACACCCCTCGGCGCACGGTTCTGCCTCTGCAGCCGCAACACCCGCGCGTGCCCTCGCCTCCGCCGCCGCGATGCCCGTGCCTCTGCCCCCGCCTCCTCCGCCCTCGCGACGCTGCGCCCTCCCCCGCGATGCCCGCGCCTCTGTCCCCGCGATGCTCGCGCCTACCCCCGCCTCCTCTGCCCCTACGACACCGCGCGCGCACGCCTCTTCCACCGCGCACGCCTACCCCCGTCTCCTCCACCGCGTACAGCCGGCTCCGCAATCCTCGGCCCCGCGCTCCCAGAGTGGGCGCAGGCGACACCATGGCGACGCCCATGACTCCCCTCCGTAATCCTCGGCCCCACGCTCACTCTCCCGAGCTCCGACGGGCTCCCGCCCTAGCCCCTAACACCATGTTGTGCCCAACCCTAAACCTAGCCACCACGTCGTCAACAACGCCACCTTCCTTCCTCGCCACCACACCTTCTTTAGATGGAAGGCGCGACTGGTGGCATCTTCCTGATCTGGGAGCACGTCTAATCCTCGCTCCAAATGCAGCTCCGCCCCTAATCCGTGTGGCATCTTTAGATGGAAGCCAGGACAATGCCCCGTCCCCCTCTCCCGAGCCCCGATGACTGACATTCTAGGGATGTCGCTCTGTGATCCTCACCTCCTCATCGTTGGCAGTCGCGCAACCTCCTGACCGTCCTCTCCGCCTACGAGATCCCCCAACTCGCCCACCTCTCTGTCCACAGCCGCCTCCATCACGCACCTCCTCCACGCCGACGAGAAGGCTCGCCCACCTCTCAGTCCACGACTGCCTACGACGCGCCTTCTGAATAAAGGTCTATACATCTGATGTTTTGTTGAATGATGAATTAAGGAATCATCTCATAGTTTACAGTTTATTTAGATTACCATTTTTATTAGATTTGTTAATAAGGTTAGAAGTAAATTTCTACTATCATGGATTGACTGGCCATTGAATGGAAATCTGAGTGTGAGATTAGTAATACTTGCGGATTGTTTGGCTGATTGACCTGGTTTGTTTGCGCTATGGTGGTTGGCGTAGATCTCTTGAAGCACCTAGTGGATGGGTTCTCTGCTGGGCTGGTCGACGACAGCAATGTCTTTGAGTGGCAGGTCACCATCATCGGACCGCCTGACACCCTATAGTGTGTTAGATCCTCTCCATTTCAAGCATGCTTCCATGCCTTGTCAAGATGAATTGCTTATTTGTTGTGTCGGTGCCATGAGTAATGGACTACGATGGTGTTTGTGTGGAGAACTAGAGATCTCGTCTGTGTGTTACTGTGGACCAGAATCAGGGATTGAAAAATCTTATGATTTGTGCCGTATTGATTTCTGGTGGAGGCAGGTGCGGGGTGGAATTTTCTTGGCTTGTTGTAGTGGCTACCGTAGTACATCAACTTGGGCACTTGGCGACATGTCCGATGCCCAGCTCCATCACATATCAATCTGAAATTAAACATGTGTCTGAGTTCTGAATGAAAAAATTCAGCTAACAGCTAACACTACGCACTACTAACAGACCTCAAGCATAATACTGTTGATTTGATGTCCTTGTATTTATCTTGAAGCATTGCATTCATGCAGTCATGTAAATAGTACTTTATTTATCTTCTGACCAACACATTAATAACCAAACTTTGAAGTGATGGAGGGTACTTCAATGCAATAATGAACTTCCCACAAAATTACCCAAACAACCCGCCATCAGTCAGATTTACCTCTGAAATGTGGCATCCAAATGGTCAGCTTTTTATTAGTGAAAATTGTATTTATTTACTTCATCTGCAGTTATGTTTTCTGACATCATGCATAATATTTGAGGAAACGCCAGTCTATCCTGATGGGCGGGTTTGTATCTCTATTCTTCATCCACTCGGTGAAGATCCAAACGGTTATGAGCTCGCAAGTGAGCGATGGACACCTGTGCACACAGTATGGCTTCGTATACTTTGTTTACATACCTTTTCCCCATTTTTATCTTCTGTTCTCCACTATGAAGCCATTATTATATTACCAAATTTACTGGGATTCCAACACCTGGATTTATGTTCTATGAAGTGCATGTTGTTTTCAAAGGCATGGAAGCTATGTACTTCAAACAGGTTTGGTGCATGACACTGAATTGCGCTCTTACATTTTTATTCCATCGTTGTGCAATTGTTTGGTAAGTGTAACCATTTAATTATATGCATATATTTTCTATCTTGGATTATGCATTTATTTGGTTAGCTGACACCATCAGCTTTGCATTTTTCATTAGTAGGTTCTGTTGAATGTATTCAAAGAATAACTTGTAGTAATATAGGGTCTTGGTTTTGGTAAGCATTTCTGTCCTTTGCTACTGTCTAACTGAATAGCTGAAATACAATGTTTTCATTGGTCGATTAATATTCTATCCACTTGAATCACAATCACTCCAATAAAGAAATCCTGATCCATTATATTACCATATATGAGACATCCTGATCTATATTAGCCAACGTTTGATATATATGATTGAACAGTAACATAACTCTTGAAAATGCATACAGATTGTCGGATTTATGGAGCAGCATGATGATGAATTATGGGAAGAATTGATTAGACAATGCCTCCAGAAGCTTGAAATGGTAACTGAAATAAATGGTGCATAATCTTTCTTAGACTGAGTCTTCTCATGTTTCTTTGTTCAATTTCTATGTCTGTTGGGCAGGTAAGGAATCTATTGGAACATACAGTTGGCAATCTTGATCCTCTGTACATTGTCAGTTTGGTTCCAGGTGGCTTAGAACTAACTCGGTATGCTTCCATCAGCTAAAAAATTTCTTGCATGGCTGAAACCTTGGCAAAAATGCTCGAAATGATCTGCCATAATCCTTAATCCTACCATTTCATTCCCTGGTTCGAGTGTACACTCCTGCTTGAGAAATCGTCTTGTGAAAATTATGGCGGGTTACCGGACTGAAACTTCATTGCGTAATGGATGCATTGATATACTTAAGGTTTGCTTTCTTTCCTATAATATGCTGCCCCGCATCTCAACCATCTCGAATTTTTTGTATTTTTCATCCAAAACTTGCTTTGTTCAGGCTGACTGTGTTAACCTTTTGGTTAAATACTACCACGAGGCTCAGCGTGGGGGTACACATGGCAAGCATGGATGAGGAAACAGTATGCAAAAATCGGATTTTTCGACCACAGACCTCCCCGCCCGCGCGCCCACGAATGGATCTCGCCCGACGCCACCGCCACGCACGTCGTGACCTCTGCCGCGCCCTGACCTCCTGCGCAACCCTGCTCCAAGCACCCGCGATGGGATCACCCATCTGCACCGCACCCCCTCGCGCGCGATGGGATCTAGGAGCAGCAAGGCCACCACGATGGGATCTGGGAGCGGCAAGAGGTCGTCCTCCATCTTCGGCGACGAGCTCATATTTCCAGTAAAATGTTAAGCCACTTCTTGTAATGTCGGATTAGAGTCAGTTTCTTATGTTCTTGGGAAATAATAGGATTCCTGATTGTCCTGTTTATTTTGCTCGTGTCGTCAAATCGTGGTTTGATCCATCCCCACATCCCGCAGATTCTACTCATGGCAAAGCTGCTGAGGCTGGCCAAGTATGGGGCCACCGGGCGGAGGGAGGTTCTGGAGTCCGGCGACATGGCAGTGCTGTTGCGGCATGCGAAGGCCAGGGACGAGTTGTCCGCTCGGGCGCTGCTGCACCTCATCTTGGACGGAGACGAAGGGGATGCCTCCAAGAAAGGTTCATTGCTGCCCTCTGAACTGCACTGGCATTTAGATAGTGGGATGTTCCTGTTTGCGTTGGTGAATGGGGTTGCTTTTCCCGTTCCATTATCAGATTCGTTCTTGTGCTTCTTGGCTTTCAGGCGTCTAAGATTTATACATTTCCTTTTCTTGTGATATGGTGCTATTGTCGAATACTGCGATGTGCTATGTAATGTTACTCATCTCCCTTTTATGTGTATACTTTTTAGAGAGAAAATTACCTTGTAGTCTCATTGTTTCAGTTTATGGTCCAATTTACAATGGCTTCACTGTAAATGGGAAAACAACTCGGTAGGAATGCTTTTTTGAATTATAAATTATTTCTATTTCATACGATGCTTCTAGGTATGTGGTGAGTCCTCCAATCTGAGAAGTAGAGCATGGTAAAACACTCCAAGCTGCTCTTTCATCGAGAAATTTATAGGTGGCACTTGTGTCATACATTGAACTATGGAGTCAAACAAATTACATATTATCCTTCAACATTTTTCACCAGTGGGAACTGTAGTTATTGCATAGAATAGATGGTATATTAATCGTTGAGAGCCAATGTTTACATTAACTGTTATGCAGAAGAAAATTTATGTTTTATTTTATATCTAACTGTACTTTGTTGCAGCTTGTAGGTACTGATCACTGCACATTCAACTCCACACAGATTATCCATGTTTCTTTCAGTCACCGTGATTTATCACTAGGTCATTGTGTTTGTGGCCAATGAGTATTGTTCTAACAGTTATGTTCCCATAGCTAGATGGATTCATTGTTGTGTTTTGTTCAGGGTACTTTCACCACTTCTGGTATGGTTCTGTCTTTAATGTGTCAGGGATTATTATATTGTTTTTTGTTTGGATTTGCAATGGTTTGGGGTCCACAACGATGATGCGTCAGAGCTGTTCCAAGGATTGGATGATTTCCATTCCCCAGCTGCCAATTCGACTAGGATCACCATCTCCGCTCTGCCCAACTGGCACCAAGCAGCCAATGGAACTTGAGGAGGTTCATCGGTCGTCGAGGCTTGATGCCTAACCGGCAGTTGGTTATTTTCCGAACTGCTTCGACCCTTCAACTCAATTCGCATGTAGCCAGGTATGCACAGATGCATGGATGATGTATTCATTTAAAAATTCTCCAAACAACCAATCAAAATCATGCATCTCACTTATAAAGATAATCAGCAAAAGGAGTTCAGCAAAGGGAGCAAA
This sequence comes from Zea luxurians, assembly GCA_029449295.1. Classification (NCBI taxonomy): domain Eukaryota; kingdom Viridiplantae; phylum Streptophyta; class Magnoliopsida; order Poales; family Poaceae; genus Zea; species Zea luxurians. The sequence goes on along the minus strand of JAOPSE010000017.1, from coordinate 32,847,910 downwards.
CCTGACCCGGATAGTTGTCATTTTAGTTTCTAGGCTGGAGAAGGTTTGCTTAATTTTACAAATATTTGTAACTAATCTATAAGTAAAATCACTGCCCCACCAAGTACCCAGTTTTAGATTTGATCAGAGGAGTTGCTAGGCCTGTAATTTACAGTGTTTTAGACTGAACACCAAGCTTCCAAATAGGCTTTGAAATTGTTGTAAAACTTGTAAGGGTGTCATGTTCAATCTTCTGTGCACATGGCTAATTTTTACCTTCTGCCCAAATCTGGCCTTATTTGTCTTGGTTCTGCCATTCACTACAATAGCATGCCAGAGTATATAATGGCATTAACAATGTTTCTCAACTTAAACTATAAAGCTATAATAAAAGATCTCAAACAAAAAAAGAAAGATATACGTGAAGTAATGTCTGTATTTCTTTTTAGACTTGTAGTGCCTTATTATGAAAACCATATGAAGGCCATAAGTGAGTTTGAATGATCTTCCCTTCAGATATTGTTTGCCTGCTGATTCTGAACAACTTTTCACTTGCAGTAAATGTTCAATCTGAATTTGGATCATTGCTAGCAGGATTCTTTGCTTGCTCTTCTACTTCTGAAAATTCACAAAATGGATAGATAGTTCCAGTTAATCTTAATCCATTACAGGTATGGTGATGCTTGCAAACGCTCTATTTTCATTTGAACTACTATACACCACTTCAGGATGGGAGTCGTTTCACTGCGTCAACTATTCTTTAGTAGTCTGTTCGTGCGTCAACTATTCTTTAGTAGCCTGTTGTGGCAGCAAATAGTGACCGGGTGCGGAAGCCGGAAGGGAGAGGCGCTTGGTTGACCCAGAACGGACGGCAGGACACCGCCGGGGGGTTCGCTGCAACCGCACGCGTGGTGGCCGGTGTGGGAAGGAGCCCACTGCTCAAGCAGCGATGGATTCCGCAGCTTCTCAGGCCAAGGTAAGCTTTCTCTGTAAGCAAGCCCTTAGGTCCTCGGATCCCATCTGTCCCCATTTCTACCCCCTATGCTATGCATCAACTGTTCTTTTGTAGCCGAAGATATATTAGTGAATTTGAAACTGGAGCAATTAGTATATTCTTCACAATTACCTTATGGTTGTTCTAAACAACTTGTAATAATTTGAAATTGTAATTTGAAACTGGAGGTAGTAGTATATTCTGCACAATTGGAATGACGAGATCTTATTCTCATAGAATGATTTAAGGTCCCTAACAAAAACGACAGTAATGCACAAGTAGCAATGCGTATCAGTTGAACATGGTCACACTAGCACAACAAATGACCTTCTAATCAGCCAAACCGTGATGGAGCACTACTATGGCTGCATTTATCTGTACACATCCACCAGTTCATTATAGAGTGTTCAAAGAGAATGGCCATAGAAAGATGTAGACCAAGGGTGTCTACAGAGCCACTTCATAACCAGGGACAGACGCTTAAACCAGCGACACCACTTCATAACCAGCAGCCAGGCAGCACACTCCTTCAAATCGGTGGGATGTTCGAAAAAGATAAGCCCTTGTAACCTTTGTATGCATAGTAGGCAATCCTTGTGTAGTAGAACCCAGGGATGAACATTACAATGCCCAACATCATGAAGAAAATTCCTGATACAACATAAAGGGCCACAAGTTCAGGTAAAGGGAGTAAAAAATCATGCATAAGCACAACATTTTATTTGAATAAGTACTTAACTAAAAACTTCAAGAGCAACTTGATTCCAAGGTACCCTGATTTTTTTCAATCCATGAGTGAAGGGACTGGACTATTTGTGTCTGGAAAATTGGGATTCTTCACTAGCAGTCACAATACGAGAAGAAAAAAAATGAGTTTTGAGGGTTTCCAGATATGCTCTAGAGGGATTCCTAAAGATGGAAATGTCTTGGGTCCTTTTGCTTTTAAGTTGAAGTATCCAGCAGGATTTAGGTCAAACCAGAAGTACCTTGAGTAGGTTGTCAGGTGGCAGAAGATGGCATTTCCTTCACCTTATTTGAATGCTAGGCGAGTCGAATCTGCAACACCACAGGCTCGAAAGCGTGCCATTGCTGTTCTGCATGAGATTTTGAGCCTGACAATGGAGAGGCGATTGACATCTGATAAGCTAGACATATTTCACAATGAGTACAGGCTTCCATGCAAGTTACTTCTTTGTTTGGTGAAAAATCATGGCATCTTCTACAGCACTAACAAAGGGAGCAAGAAGCACAGTCTTCCTCAAGGAGGCTTATGAAAACAGTAACCTTATTTATAAGTGTCCTTTACTGAAATTCCATGATCAGTTTGTATCTTTGATTGGCCGACCATCAGACACCATGCTGGCAATATAATTGGAGTGTGGATTTACTGATTAGGAGACAAACTATATTTGGTGCATCTGTTTTGTTGAAACTCAGGTCAGCTCATTGCACATGCAACTACAACTTAAATCCTGTGTACAGTTGTTGTTTCTCTCATCTCAGTAGCTAAAGAGAAATAGAGAACTGAAAAAGCCAGTGTCTCATCTTCAAATGTGAAGCCATCTAGCAACTCTGCAAATTAGACAAAATAATGCTTGTAGCCTTGTACCAGAAGTCTCTTCTTTATTCTCATTTTCCCTCAGTTGTAGGTTTGGCACCATATGATTGACATAGGAATGTTCTAGGATTAGCTTCTTATGCAGCTTCTATCCCAAAACAATGTTATAACATTTGTAGCCCTTACTATCATAACATGTGGTTTGCTTCTCTTGGCTTGGATCTTTCTGATAAATAATGGAGTCAGATGCTCATTTATTTTAAACAGTATCATACTCTATTTTTATTTTTAAGGCACGATTTGACCCAACATGGTCTATAACACATGCATAGCGACTTGACCATTACTTTCTCATATATTATAAAGTTTGTGATTATGAATTTGACATATGCAATTGTTCTCAAAATTTCAAACATGGTTTTCTCTAGCGGGGTACACCTTTTCTCTAGCAGGGTACAAGACTATTATAATCAGATTGTGTGACCCGCCTGAAAACTATGTTCTGTTATCAGTATTTTGTGTCGTCACAATTCAGTTAGCAGCATGCATGTTCATATATTGTTTATGTGGGTAACAACACTGCTCTTGACGATGAACCAGATGGAGAAAATCCTTGCGGCGTACAGAAATGCTTCGAAGCAATGGTGCTCCACCCAGAACAAGCTGGCTCAAGGTATGACATGGTCTTGTCGGCCCCTGTGGCAGCGCCATGGCCTTCGTTGCTAGCTGCACTGATGTGAGTAGTGACTTTTTTGTCTACTCTTTGCAAAACAGTGAGGCAACGGGGCAGGAAGCGCACCATGGTCAGATGAACAAAGAAAAATCTGTGGCATGGCATGGATGTATGTTATTAGATTAAAATAACAAAATTTATGTATGGATAGGATCACAAATGGATTCCGAAACATTTTCTCATAACAATATAACACATATGTACATAAGTTATCGTGTTATTATACGGTTCCGTTGCAACGCACGGGCACTCACCTAGTAAATATAAATATGTATTGAGATATTTATTCAAATATATTGTTTATTTCTAAACACTAATGTACATATGGTTTGGTGGTTAGTCCCAAATTTCTAAAGCAGGGGTATAGGTTTGAGTGCTCGCGCTACATTTAATCGTTCGTATCCTCCTCTTTAGGGATGGTAATGAGGAATTCCCTGTCGGGAAATAGCTCCCTATATCCATCACCGTGACGAAAACTTTTCCCGCGGGATCCCCATGAACGTTTGCGGATGATATTTTTTCCGTCCATGTTCCCCGTGGGGATAAATTCCCGATGGAGATCTCGTTCCCGTTTAAATTATAATTAGAACATACATCATTTTTTATTAATGTAAAATATTTTTACTTATACATATTGTTAGATGTAATAAATCATTGTGAACATCAAAATAAACACATTAATACAATGATCGATCTTTTGACTTGGTAATATTTATGTTCATCGTTAACTAGTACAAGAAAAATCGTCACGTACACCATGGTACACCATGGAGAAAAATTGCTATCTCTACTCTTTTAAGCCTCCAACAACGAACGCCACAACGACCGCTAAGCTTTACGGTGCACTCGTCGTCCGCTAAATTTAGCGACAAGCTTCTGCTCGCTATCGTCAGCGCCGGCCCTGGCGGGGGTCGAGCAGTGCCCCCGACCAGGGCCCCCAGATTAATGGGGCCTCATCTCATGTACTAAATATCAGTATATATATGCATATAACATACATTATATAGATCTGTCTACTAGTTTTATAAAACTTTTAAAGGCCTAATTATAAGTCAACAACACAACAACAACAAATAAGGAGAATTAGACATAACCTATCAATCTTGATTTTTATATTCTAGTAGTACTTAGTAGTCTCAGCCTTAGCCACCTAGGCTCTGAGCGTGCAGCGAGACAACTACGTCGTTTCATCTCTATCTCTCGCACGGTTGTAGACAGACAAGCGATCGCCTGATCTAACAACGTATTACATCCATTTAATCGTTGTTCGAAGGAACCTTGAGTCATCTAGACACATATATGTCACATTTTTCTGTGAGATATTAGGCAATAATATTTTAATTACTTTTATTTAATATAAATAATTTTTTCAGATATATATAAATACTTTAATGAAAATATATACACACAATATATTTATATGTAATAATAATTATTATAAAGGGCCTCCTTTATAAGTCTTATCCTGGTCCTCTAAAATGTCAGAACCGGCACTGGCTATCGTTGGCTCCACCCGCCTTCCATGTCCTGTACACCATGGAGAACTCCCTCTTGACGCTCCTCCGCCCGTCGGTGAACTGCGAACCCGCCGCTGGGGAGCCTCTGGATGGTGAGCCCGAGCCTCGCGTCTTCATCCACGACGCTCGCAGCAGCCCGCGGGGCGGCATCGTTGCTCAACTCGTGGCAGCAACGTGGGCAACACCTACAGAGAGCATGGGCATGGAGTTGACGACAACCTTGGACGCCAGCACCGCGTCGCGGGTACAGGCAGCCAGCCCGTCGATAGCGATATGGGCCAGTGCATATGAGCCTATATGACGACGCGTACAAGGTGTTAGACGAAATGCTCAAATCGGCATCCAGAACACTATTTCTGCATCCTAAATAGGGCCCGGTGAAAATAATCGTGGGTCGTCAGCTCGCTCGATTCGTTGTCAGTTCAGCTCGATCCAGATCAACTTGTTTCAATTTTGTACGAGGTGAGCTAATATCTCATCTCGGTTTGTTAACGAGTCAGCTTGAGTCCAGCTCGATCCAGCTCGAATGAGCTAGTATTTGTTAGCAAAACAAAGCCTGTAATTGTATTAGATGAACTAATATGGGATGAACTATGTTAATTTGGTGTTGAATTGATGTGATATATGAAATTGTGATTATTATTACTCTTTCCTAATATTAAATTGGTATGAAATTAAATAGCAATTAATTATATTGTTATATATATAAATATTGTTTTATTGTGGCTCGTGAGCTAAACGAGCTAGCTCGAGCTTGCAAACAAGCTAAGCCGAGCTGACTCTCTAACTCAGTTCCTTAATGAGCCGAGTCAAGCCAGCTCGTTACATTAACAAGCCAGCTCGAACTCGACCGAGCCAAGCTAGCTTGATATCCCGCTCTAATCCCAAAACGTTGGTTCCTTGCCATTTTTGTACTAATTGCTAATGCATGTCTGGTAGTTGACGCTGACGTAGTGAAGCTAAGTCTTTGTTTAATTAGTAGTTGGTGTTCAGTAAAAGAATAAATTCTGTTAAATAAGTTGGTATATTAAATAGTTTAAAATATAAAGGATGAATTTTAGAAGACACTGTTAGAGAATATGAAGATATAGAGGATTAAATTTTTGAGTGTGTTGTAAAAGCAAAAAGTATTTATTTAGAAGATAAAAGTTAGATAACGCTGGTGAAGAGAGCCTAATAAGCAGACACACCAGCGGGGTTGGCGATGCAGCATATGATGTCCCTAGCCGACCACAACGGCTCCGTGAAACGGCCGCGCCCATCACAGCGATGAGACGTTGCTGCCTGCTGTAGTTAGCTTTGCGTCGGATGACCCTCAAGTCCCGTGGTGGTGGCCTCCGAGTCCGATGCACCGAGCGGCGGCTAAGCAAAGGTACCAACCAACTTGTTGCCTTTCATCCCGATCCATGATACAATTACTGCTCACAGTACGCTAGTAACCATATTTATTTTATTAGATGAAACAAAACAGAGCCGTACAAAATATATTATAATATCAAAAGCAAGTTCTAAGGAGCTTAAAAATAGTGGAGCGAGAACTAGCCCTAGCCACAGAAAGACTGGGTGCAGACACACCCCCTTCCAGTCAAACAAAGCATTCACTACACGACGGTTGATCTTTAGCGACCCTTATTAGGGACCGACGGTTGGTTGCTAAAAGTTATGGACCGACAGTTGGTCGCTAAATGCGTTTATAGCGACGGTCTGTGGGTCGCTAAAAGTTTAGAAATTTAACGACTTATGGTCGGTCGCTATAGAGGTAAGTGTGTGACTGATGGTGGGTTGCTATAGGGGTACGTGATTTTTGTGTTTCTTATTTTGTCGGGGACCATAATTAGGGGTACCCTCAAGACGCCTAATTCTCAGCTGGTAACCCCCATCAGCATAAAGCTGCAAAGGCCTGATGGGTTTGATTAAGTCAGGGATCAGTCCATACGAGTGACTTGACCACGCCACGCCCGAGCCTAGTCTCGGGCGAGGGCAGCCGACCCTAGGATGACTCCGTCTCGCCTGAGGTCTCCTCTTTCACGGCAGACGCATCTCCGGCTCGCCCTAGGCCCCGCCTCCGATAAGGAGAAACCCTGACTAAATCACCGCACCAACCGACCGAGTCACCGGGGCGTTTAACGCAAAAGGTAAGACCGACGGGCGACCAGACTTCGCCAGAGATGCCATAGGAGACTCCGCCCGACCCAGGGCTCGGACTCGGGCTAAGGCCCCGGAAGACGGCGAACTCCGCTCCGCCCGACCCCAGGGCTCGGACTCGGGCTAAGGCCCCGGAAGACGGCGAACTCCGCTCCGCCCGACCCCAGGGCTCGGACTCGGGCTAAGGCCCCGGAAGACGGCGAACTCCGCTCCGCCCGACCCCAGGGCTCGGACTTGGGCTAAGGCCCCGGAAGACGGCGACCTCCGCCTCGCCCGACCCAGGGCTCGGACCCCGCCTCGGCCTCTGCCGAGTGATCTCCGCCTCGCCCGACCCAGGGCTCGGACTCTGTCTCTGTCTTGCAGGACGGACTCGACCTCGGCCTCGGAGGAGCCTCCACGACGCCCGACCTAGGACACGAGACCGCCACGTCAACAGGGAGCGTCATCATCACCCTGCCCCGAGCTGACTTGGGTCACAGGGAACAAGACCGGCGTCCCATCTGGCCAGCCACGCCAGATAGGCAAATTATGGCGCCCCGCTAGGCCATGACGACGGCGGCCCCCAGCTCCCTTACGAAAGCAGGAGAACGTCAGCAAGGACCCAGCCACCTCGACAGCTGTCCCCCCGTCCGGCTCCGTTACTCCTCCAACAGCCACGACGCCACACCAACAGGGTGCCAAGATCTCTCCGGCTGCCACCTGGGCATGTACATAGGGCGCTAGCTCTCCCTCGCTAGACACGTAGCACCTTGCTACACCCCCATCTTGTACACCTGGACCCTCTCCTTATGACTATAAAGGGAAGGGCCAGGGCCTTCTTAGAGAAGGTTGGCCTCACGGGGACGAAAGGCAGGGGCAGGCGCTCTCTCGGGGCCGCTCTCTCCCTTCACCTCGTGCGGACGCTTGTAACCCCCTACTGCAAGCGCACCCGACCTGGGCGCGGGACGAACACGAAGGCCGTGGGAATTTCTCCGACTCCCTCACGATCCGGCTCCGGCCACCGACCTCTCTCTCTCTCCGTTCCCCCCTTTGCGCTCGCTCCACGCGCTCGACCCATCTGGGCTGGGGCACGCGGCACTCTCACTCGTCGGCTCGAGGACCCCCCGGTCTCGGAACGCCGACAGTTGGCGCGCCAGGTAGGGGCCTGCTGCGTGTTGACATTCGATTTCCCGTCAAGCTCCAGATGGGCAGTCTCCAACAACCTCTTCAACCCGGGACGGTGCTCCGTTTCGGGAACCTCGAGTTCATGTCTCTCGACGGCGACTACGACATGATACTCCTTCCACCGCCGCGCGACGGCGACATTGATGGCGGACAGCCCGCCCGCCGGCGGCGGAATCGACGACGTCTTTCCCGCGTGGGGGAAGGACAACTTTCGAGCTCGCCCCATCCTCTCCCTCGCCGTCGGAGGAGGAGGAGGCGGGGCAACCGGGGCCGAGCGGGAGATCGCGCTCCGACGGCTGTCGAGCAAATCGACATCCCCGGCGCCTCGACGGAGGACACGCCGAGCGTCGCCCTCGCGTTCAAGGCAAACGCGAGCGCCATCCCCCCGCAACACGTCGACTCCGAGCAAGTGGACGACGCCAGCACGCTCACGGAGGGCCTGCAGGACGTCGCCCTCGTACCCAAGACGACGACGCGGTCAGCCCCCGACGTGACTTCATCGCTCCTCGTCGACAAAAAGGTACCGACTGCTACCCATCTTTCGTTATTTCGACTCGGCCTCAGCCCGCCTGGCAATCTCGCTTTGGCGGGCGCTCACATTGAGGCGAGTGCAACCTCTCTGGGGTTTCCTGTGCGGTCGCCTTGGGACCGATTGACGGGTGTCTCGACCTACGGACCCTCTGGGTCCGAGGAAGACGACGACCCCAGCATCTGCTGGGATTTCTCCGGATCTGGCAACCCTAGTGCCATGCGGGACTTCATGACCGCATGTGACTACTGCCTCTCCGACTGTTCCGACGGCAGCCGCAGCCTTGGCGACAAGGACTGCGGCCCGAGTCGCGAATGTTTCCACATCAAGCTAGGGGATCCCTCCGGAGGCGGCCATCTCGGCGTGCCGGAGGACGGTGATCTCCCTAGGCCAGCGCCTCGCGCCGACATCCCGCGGGAGCTAGCTGTGGTCCCCGTTCCGGCGGGGGGTCACGACCCACAGCTCGAGCAAGTCCGCGGGGCGCAGGCCGGGCTCGATGAGGGAGCAGGAGCGCTTGAGGCGATCCGCCAGAACGTCGGGCAGGTCTGGGCGGGCCAGCCCCCGGCCGGAGAAATACGTCACTTGCCCCAGGGTCTCCAGCACCGCATCACCAACGATGCCAGGGCCAGACTGCCTCCCGCATCCGGCGGAACCGGTCAGGACCTGGCAGCGGCAGCGATGCTCCTCCGCGCGATGCCGGAGTCATCAAACACCGAGGGTCGGCGAATCCAGGGAGAACTCAAGCATCTCCTGGAAGGCGCTGCGGCCCGGCGGGCCGAGAGCTCTGCCTCCCGAAGGCAGGGATACCCCTCGGAACCTCGCGCCGCGACTTCCCGACTCATGCGGGAAGCCTCGGTCTTCACTGGGCGCACGCGCAACACCGCGCCTGCGGCCCCAGGCCACCTCGGCGACGAGCACCCTCATCGTGACCGTCGGGCACGCCTCGACGAAAGGGTGCGCCGAGGCTACCACCCCAGGCGTGGCGGACGCTACGACAGCGGGGAGGATCGGAGTCCCTCGCCCGAACCGCCCGGTCCACAGGTCTTTAGCCGAGCCATTCGGCGGGCGCCGTTTCCGCCCCGATTCCGACCCCCGACTACTATCACGAAGTACTCGGGGGAAACGAGACCGGAATTGTGGCTTGCGGACTACCGCCTGGCCTGTCAACTGGGTGGGACGGACGATGACAACCTCATCATCCGAAACCTCCCCCTGTTTCTCTCCGACACCGCTCGTGCCTGGTTGGAGCACCTGCCTCCGGGGCAGATTTCCAACTGGGAAGATTTGGTCCAGGCTTTCGCCGGGAACTTCCAGGGCACGTACGTGCGCCCCGGGAATTCCTGGGACCTCCGAAGCTGTCGGCAACTGCCGGGAGAGTCTCTCCGAGACTACATCCGGCGGTTCTCGAAGCAGCGCACCGAGCTACCCAACATCACCGACTCCGATGTCATCGGCGCGTTCCTCGCCGGCACCACCTGCCGCGACCTGGTGAGCAAGTTGGGTCGCAAGACCCCCACCAGGGCGAGCGAGCTGATGGACATCGCCACCAAGTTCGCATCCGGCCAGGAGGCGGTAGAGGCCATCTTCCGAAAGGACAAGCAGCCCCAGGGCCGCCCGTCGGAAGATGCTCCCGAGGCGTCTGCACCGCGCGGCGCCAAGAAGAAAGGCAGGAGGAAGTCGCAAGCGAAACGCGACGTTCCCGATGCAGACCTTGTCGCCGCCGCCGAGCGCAAGAACCCTCGGAAGCCCCCCGGAACTGCTAACCTCTTCGACAAGGCACTCAAGGAGACGTGCCCCTACCATCAGGGGCCCGTCAAGCACACCCTCGAAGAGTGTGTTATGCTTCGGCGCCACTTCCATAGGGCCGGGCTGCCCGCAGAGGCTGGCAGGGCCCACGACGACGACAAAAGGAAGGATCACCAAGCAGGAGAGTTCCCGGAGGTCCGCGATTGCTTCATGATCTACGGAGGGCATGCGGCAAACGCCTCGGCTCGGCATCGTAAGCAAGAGCGTCGGGAGGTCTGCTCGGTCAAGGTGGCGGCACCAGTCTACCTAGACTGGTCCGACAAGCCCATCACCTTCGACCGGGACGACCACCCCGACCACGTGCCGAGCTCGGGGAAGTACCCGCTCGTCGTCGACCCCGTCATCGGCGACGTCAGGCTCACCAAGGTCCTGATGGATGGAGGCAGCTGCCTCAACATCATCTACGCCGAGACCCTCGGGCTCCTGCGCGTCGACTTGTCGTCCGTCCGAGCAGGCGCTGCGCCCTTCCACGGGATCGTTCCCGGGAAGCGCGTCCAGCCCCTCGGACAGCTCGACCTCCCTGTCTGCTTCGGAACACCCTCCAATTTCCGAAGGGAGACTTTGACGTTCGAGGTGGTCGGGTTCCGAGGAACCTACCACGCAGTGTTGGGAAGGCCGTGCTACGCGAAGTTCATGGCCATCCCCAACTACACCTACCTGAAGCTCAAGATGCCAGGCCCCAACGGGGTCATCACCGTCGGCCCCACGTACAAACACGCATTCGAATGCGATGTGGAGTGCGTGGAGTACGCCGAGGCCCTCGCCGAGTCCGAGGCCCTCATAGCCGACCTGGAAAGCCTCTCCCGGGGGTGCCGGATGTGAAGCGGCATGCCGGCAACTTCGAGCCAGCGGAGACGGTTAAGGCCGTCCCTCTCGACCCCGGTGGCGACGCCTTTAGACATGTCCGGATAAGTACTGGGCTCGGCCCCAAATAGGAAGCCGTGCATGTCGACTTTCCTCGCGCGGACGTCGACATTTTTGCGTGGGATCCCTCGGGCATGCCCGCCACGCCGAGGGATGTCACCGAGCACTCGCCGCATATTTGGGCAGGAGCCTGACTCGCCAAACAGCCTCTGCGCAAACGATGCCCGGGGGCTGCGCCCTTTCCCCACTCGCACATGAGAATCAATTATCAAGGAAGGATCGGCCTCGCCCCGGCAGAGCCCGACCCTCCCTCGGGGGCTAAAAAGGGGGAACCCCTCTCGTCGAGTTTGGGCGTATCGTTCCGCGTCGGAAAAACTCTTTTTTCGGTCAAGAGGGGTTTTTTGCGTTCTCCCGGATGCGTCAGAAGCAGGGTCCTGCGAGTGAACAGTGAGACCGGCTGAGCCGGGGAACACCTACGCCTCCGGGCTAGGGACATCTCACTCGTCGCTTGCCACGAAAAAGGACCCAGCTCGGGAAACCGCCCTGTTGACGACACTACGGGCCAGGCGCGGAAATCAAAACAAAAAGGAGCATGACTTCACGGAAGAAGAAGTAAAAATGTTCAGGCCTCGGTGGCCGCGGCAAATCACACATCCATCAGAAATTGTCCCAACTAAAATCAGGCGTCGCCTCGGGCAGGAGTCGCGCCCTCAACTCCGCCCCCGCCGTCGGTGAAGCCCACCTCCGCTTCCGGCGGCGGCGCAGGAGGAAGAATCTCCGCTTCGAAGGCAGTCGCCAGCGCCGCGCTCGGACCGGCAGCGACCGCGTCGAGCCGCTGGACCTCTGCCAGGGCCGCGTCGTCTTCGTCAGGCAGGCAGTACCCCTCGCTGACCCGCTCCAAATCCACGACGTAGTGGGAAGCAAGCACGGCGAAGGCCCGCCTGACGCCGTGGTGCAGCGCCCCGCGGACTTTACCGCGTGCGTAATCACCTAGGGCTTGAAGACGGCTTTGGGGAGAGCTCCCTGAAGGGACGTCGCCGGGACCGAGTCTCCGGTAGACCTCCGAGACGGCCTCGGACATAGCCGCGAGATCGGCCTCCCTTTGCTCAGCAGCCCCGTCGAGCGCCTCGGCAAGCGCCTTGGCGGACTCGTCGAGGGCAGACTCGAGCTCTGCGAACAACCAGAAGACCTCAAACCCAAGCGGAAGAAACGGATAAGATTAAGAACCAGGAACGGTCGAGCCATACCTCTGGCCCGGACGTGCTGCTCCGAGGCCGCGACTTGGGCTGTGGCCAGATCGGCCGCAAGGATCTTGGCCCGGCTCTCGACCTCGGCAGCCTGGCTCCGAGTTTGGTCCCGCTCCTCGGCAACCTGGGCGAGCTCTGACCGCCGTTGTAGCGCCTCCGTGCGCGCTGCCGCCGCCTCGGCCTTCAGGTCAGCGCAGAGCAGCTGGAGGTCCGCTATCTTAGCGTCTTGCTGAGAGAGGCGCGCGGTAGCCCCGGCGAGCGAAGTCCTCAGGGACCGCAGCGAGCCCCAGACGACGGCCTCGCGGCGAATGAACGACGACTTGGCAGCGCTCCGGTCCGTCAGATCCTGGAAAGGAAAACAAAATATCACGGCGAACGCCTCGCTCGCAGAGACAAGAAGGTATGCCTGAAGCCATTACCTGAAGGATTTTTGGGACGTCCCCGCAGAGAACCTCCAGCGACGAACGGAGCAACCCCACCGACGCCTCCGCACGCTTGCGGAGCTCGTCCCAGGACTGGTCCTCCTCTTCGTCGTCAAGAACGAAGATAGGGTCCGAGGCCTCACGAGTCCGGAATCGAAGCAACTGGCCCCGGGCCTCGGGGCTCTGCCCCACAGCGACAAGGCTGCCGCCCGCCTGGGAGCACTGCGCGTCCGCGCCCACCTCTTCTGAGGCTCCGGCCGCCGATGCCGCGGCCGTCCCGACGACGGCGGCGACCGTACGCTCTCCGACCGGGACGGTGCCAGCTGCGGTAGCGGCAGACGCCGGCATGGCCAACACGGCTGGCGAGCTCGGGACCGCATCGGCGCCGGCCGCCTCCCCGGTCACGATGGCCACCTCGGCAGAAGAGCCCGCCTCGGGGACCTGCTCCCCCAGAACATGCGACGCCTGAGCCCCGTGCGGCGGAACCCCCTGCGAAAGGGTCGGCTGAGCGGCGGGGCCCGAGGTGGCGCCAGCTGCCTGAACCAACGCCGTCTTGAGGGCCTTCCGAGGCGCCAGGTCGGTAGGGCCACGGCTCCGTTTGCTGAAGAAATGAAGAAAGGGAAAATCACGGCCCAGACACAGGAATGAAGCGCCGGGATGGAGAGATTCCAAGGTACCTACCCGCTCCGGATCATGATCCACGGTGTCTGGGGGGAGGTCTCTTGGCCCCCGCTTCCGGGAACCACCGCCGAAGTCCGCTTCACCAACAGCCCCGGCGCCGCCCTCGCCTCGGACGCCCCTGAGGCCCGGGAGGCGGACTGCCCAGGCGCTGCCATGGTAACCTGGGGACTGCTCCCCCATGCTGCCGGCGCGGGCGACGGTTCCCGAAGAACGGACCCCTCGGCCCGGCTCCCTGGAGCGGCGTCAGCTTCCCCAGTCGAGGAGTCAAGAACCCTCTCGGGTTGCCCCCGCTCCTCAGGTTGGGGATCCGGCACCTCGGCTCCAGGGACCAACGATGTAGGCCCGCTCGGGGGCTGGCTCGACGACCCCCGGCCACATTCCAAGCCGGGGCTGAAGCCGAGACGGGCGGCCATGTCGTCCTCCTCCTCTTCGTCGTCGACGTCGTTGTCATCATCGGACGTCTCCGGCGACAGCTCCCTGGGAAGCCCTTCCCTCTCCTGCTGGCGACGGCGTTTCTCCAGGGCATCTCGAGCCCGCCTCCGCCTGCGGGCCCGAGCCTTCTCCGCATCCTTTTTCCTCTTCTCCTCCTCCGCGGCGACCCGCCTTGCCGCCCGACCCACCGCGTCCTCCGGGACCGGCGGCAGGGAGGGTTTGTGCCGCCCCACCTCCTAAAAAGGGGAGAAAGAAAATCGATAGTGAGAATCAGGAGCAACCCGGCGTGTGAAGAAGGGAGGGATGAGCACTCACCAGAGCGACGCACCCCTGGTCGGGGCGCATTCGAGGCTGGGAGAGGGCGTGGGGCTCCGGTTTCCCCATCGCGACCGACACCCGCCGATAGAGGGCGTCGTGGGGAAGAGGATCAGGGGACATCCGTGACCCCTCCCAGTCGGCCTCCTGGGTCATCTCCCAAAGCGACAACCGCCGCTCCGCCAGGGGGAGCACCCTCCGGCGGTGGATGGCGGCAACCACCCCCGCGACGGTGAGCCCTTCCTCCCGCAACGCCTTCAGAGCCTGGAGGAGAGGTTCGAGTTTCTTCTGCCTCTCGTGTGGAGTCCCGTGGCGCCAAGCGTCGGGGGCGGCGGTGACAACCCGCTGGGAGAACGGCGGGAGCAACCCCCCGTCACTCCGAAGGTAAAACCACCGGCGATGCCAACCCTTGTTTGAGGATGAAAGGACGGCAGGGATGTACTGCAGCGACCGCGACTGCCTCAGCAAGAGAGTGCAGCCGCCGGCCCGCACTGCCGCACGGACCCTCCTCTCCCCCGTCGACGAAGCAAAAAGCTCAGCGGAGAAGAGGTGAGTCCACAAATCCCAATGGGGGGCGATCCCCAGATACCCCTCGCACACCGCTACAAAGATAGCGGCTTGCGCGATGGAGTTGGGGGTGAGGTTGTGCAGTTCCACCCCGTAGTGGAACAGGATGGCCCGCATGAAGCGGCACGACGGCACTCCAAAACCCCGCTCGTGGAAGGAGATGAAGCTCACAACATACCCCGGCGGAGGGGATGGAACGGCTCCGCCCGCGGGAGCAATCCATTCCGGCCGCTCCTTATCGGTGAGGGGGCGGAGCAAACCCTCGTCAACAAGGCCCTCCAGGTCGCCCGCCGTAACCGTGGAGAAGGGCCACAGGTCGCGCGGCGGAAGGATGGTCACCCGGTCAGCCATCACCAAGGCAGAAGGGGTGGCGGCGTGGAGGACAGGGGAGGGCAAATTCCTTTTCCTGGCTGGATCTCTCAGGCTGCGAAAAACCCGAGAAGAAGGCGAAAAGTGGAGTCGAGAACCGTCACTGGACCCTCCCAGGGGCACATAAAGGCCAAGGTCGAGACGGTTCCAACGTGCCGCCCGAACCGGACGCGGGGTTCAAAAACGCGAAGCAAAACAGCCGTTCCTCGAACGGCTCGCGCACGCAACATCAGCCACGCCGACCGATTACCCCGGCACATTAACTCCGCGGCGGAACAGGTGGCGTTTCTGGCAGGGGCAGCTGGCGACGCTTCGCCTCCGCCAAAACGGCCACGCCGAAAAAGGTACGCCACGATGTTCAATTTCGAATCCTTTTCCCTTTTCCTTCTTTCTCTATCTCTTGCGACAGGGACCGAGAAGGGGGATAACCCCAAAGGGATCCTTCCCCGTGAAGGAACTAGGCTCCGAGCCTCCCTACTGATCAGGGGTTCGAAGGCTGGCCCCCCGAGGGGTTCAACAGCCGCCTCAGATCGCGTGGGCCCGACACCCACTACTGGTCAGGGGTTCGAAGGTCGGCCTCCCGAAAGGTTCCATGACCGCCTCAGGCTACTAGGGCTCCGTGCCCCCTACTGATCAGGGGTTCGAAGGCTGGCCTGTCGAAGGGTTCACAGCCGCCTCAGACGCCGAGCGAGGGATGACCAGGGGTACGTTCGATACATAACCAAGGCTCGGGCTGCGCTCCCGAGGTACCCTAGGACATTTCCGAGACCAGCGGGAACGACTCTGTAACGGAATCCCATCGGAGGGAGGCAACGAGCCCTCGGACCCCGTCGCTAGGGGACCGGGTCCGGCAGATCACCCGCAGGTACTTTTGGGCGTGCCTCCGGGCCCCTAGCCGACCCCTAACGAACGGGGCACGGACGTCCACTCGGATCACCCGATCGCAGCTCACCGGAGACACCATGTTCGGTGCCCATCGAGGGTAACATGGCGCACTCCCCCCCTCCTCCTTGCGGAAAGGCGACGTAGGGGCGTATATAAGAAGTCGAGTCTGTCCCTGATCGTCCTCTCGCTCCGTGCGAGGGCTCGGGGGCTGCTCTCGCAAACCCGGCTCCGGCCGAACCGTTGACAGCGTCAACATACCAGCCCGAGAACTTGGGCCCCGACAGTGCACCTGGGTTACGCCCTGCTCGCATAAGGGAACCGCTAGTCACGCCGAAGCATTACGCAAGGCATTAAGACCTCGAAGGAGTGAAACCACTCCTCCGAGGCCTCGGGGGCTACACCCGGCGGGTGCGCTCGCGCGCACCCACCGGAACAAAGTACCTCCGAGAAAGGCTGGTCCCCTTGCAAAAAAGTGCGATGCAAGCCTCCAAGCGAGTGTTAACACTCTCTTCGAGGCTCGGGGGCTACTGTCGGGGACCATAATTAGGGGTACCCTCAAGACGCCTAATTCTCAGCTGGTAACCCCCATCAGCATAAAGCTGCAAAGGCCTGATGGGTTTGATTAAGTCAGGGATCAGTCCATACGAGTGACTTGACCACGCCACGCCCGAGCCTAGTCTCGGGCGAGGGCAGCCGACCCTAGGATGACTCCGTCTCGCCTGAGGTCTCCTCTTTCACGGCAGACGCATCTCCGGCTCGCCCTAGGCCCCGCCTCCGATAAGGAGAAACCCTGACTAAATCACCGCACCAACCGACCGAGTCACCGGGGCGTTTAACGCAAAAGGTAAGACCGACGGGCGACCAGACTTCGCCAGAGATGCCATAGGAGACTCCGCCCGACCCAGGGCTCGGACTCGGGCTAAGGCCCCGGAAGACGGCGAACTCCGCTCCGCCCGACCCCAGGGCTCGGACTCGGGCTAAGGCCCCGGAAGACGGCGAACTCCGCTCCGCCCGACCCCAGGGCTCGGACTCGGGCTAAGGCCCCGGAAGACGGCGAACTCCGCTCCGCCCGACCCCAGGGCTCGGACTCGGGCTAAGGCCCCGGAAGACGGCGAACTCCGCTCCGCCCGACCCCAGGGCTCGGACTTGGGCTAAGGCCTCGGAAGACGGCGACCTCCGCCTCGCCCGACCCAGGGCTCGGACCCCGCCTCGGCCTCTGCCGAGTGATCTCCGCCTCGCCCGACCCAGGGCTCGGACTCTGTCTCTGTCTTGCAGGACGGACTCGACCTCGGCCTCGGAGGAGCCTCCACGACGCCCGACCTAGGACACGAGACCGCCACGTCAACAGGGAGCGTCATCATCACCCTGCCCCGAGCTGACTTGGGTCACAGGGAACAAGACCGGCGTCCCATCTGGCCAGCCACGCCAGATAGGCAAATTATGGCGCCCCGCTAGGCCATGACGACGGCGGCCCCCAGCTCCCTTACGAAAGCAGGAGAACGTCAGCAAGGACCCAGCCACCTCGACAGCTGTCCCCCCGTCCGGCTCCGTTACTCCTCCAACAGCCACGACGCCACACCAACAGGGTGCCAAGATCTCTCCGGCTGCCACCTGGGCATGTACATAGGGCGCTAGCTCTCCCTCGCTAGACACGTAGCACCTTGCTACACCCCCATCTTGTACACCTGGACCCTCTCCTTATGACTATAAAGGGAAGGGCCAGGGCCTTCTTAGAGAAGGTTGGCCTCACGGGGACGAAAGGCAGGGGCAGGCGCTCTCTCGGGGCCGCTCTCTCCCTTCACCTCGTGCGGACGCTTGTAACCCCCTACTGCAAGCGCACCCGACCTGGGCGCGGGACGAACACGAAGGCCGTGGGAATTTCTCCGACTCCCTCACGATCCGGCTCCGGCCACCGACCTCTCTCTCTCTCCGTTCCCCCCTTTGCGCTCGCTCCACGCGCTCGACCCATCTGGGCTGGGGCACGCGGCACTCTCACTCGTCGGCTCGAGGACCCCCCGGTCTCGGAACGCCGACATATTTAATCACCAAAGCCCATGTAAAAGCCTACTAAACAAACAAAACCCTATTCCACGCAACAAACCACAAGCGCAGCCGCCGTCACTTCTGCCCCATCGCGGCCCCATCCCGCCGCTCGTCGACGACGCCACCCCGCCCCTCGACCATGGAGAGGAGAGGTGTGACACCATAAAAATCATTAAATAAAAATAATATATTTGGCTATTAACGGTATTTGTGGTGATAAATTTTCTTTTGAGTGTTTACTATTTATTTGCCTTTGAAATGATTTTTGATTTCTCATAATTAATTTTGGATATCGAATAACATTTCTTGTTAAGTAAAAATCCAAATAAATAATATAATAAGTACTAGTTCAAAAAAATAACTATTTTATTTATAAATAATTTTGGGTTAATTGTTCTGAATTTTAGGGTTATTTAAAATTATATTTTGAAATTAGAAAGGAATTGAAAAAGAAAAAAAAACAAAACCTAACCTAACTAACCCTAATGGCCCAAGGCCCATTAAGCCGGCCGCCCTTGCTCCCTAACCTAGCGCGCGCGCCCTCTTCCAGCTGAAGCCACCGCCGCCCTCTGCTTCTCTCTCCCACCCGCCTCCTCTCTCCTCCCCCTCGCAGCGCCTCGCTCCTCTCTCCGACGCGCAGCCGAGCAGACCGTGCCGACCGCGCGACCCCGCGGCCGCGACACCGACGCGCCAGCGCCCTGCCATGCGCGCCTGCAGCCACCCGGAGACCGACCGAGCTCCCTGCGTCCATCGAGCCGCCCGCGCGCCTGAAGCCCTGCTCCACACGCACCCCGGACACCCGCCCCTGCTCATCCGGCCGAGCGCCCAGGCATCGCTGCCAGCCCGCGTGCAGCGCCCGAACCGAGCCCGCTCGACGTCCGCGCCCGGAAGCCGCGCCAGGAGATCGACGCCCTGCCCCTGCAGCGCCCCGCGCCGCTGCATCCTGCGGCCGAGCAGCGCCCCAGCCCCGTGCCGCGACCAGCCGCGACTCCAAGACCTGACCAGCCGCGAGTCGCCGTTTCCTGCGGTAGGGAAAATATACGCTTTTGTTCTTGCCACTAAATTTCAGCATGACCTATTAGTTTCTGCAATGTTACTGTGAAACAACGACAATAAGATATTTTTGTGCTTGTGGTTCTCGAGCAACTGTAATTTAGACTTTGGCTGTGTGATTGGAGCAAGCTCATCTGTCTTGTAGCTGTACCTGAGTTGTTGGGGCAATGTTAATGTGTATGATTTTTTCATGGCTTCTTAAACTGTATGACCCTAGAAATCTAAACTTTTGGGGCTATTCAGGTGCATGTACATCTACTAACAGTCATTTAAAAACTATAATATTTTAGTCAGATTAGATTACATATGCTCTACTAATTCTAGCTGCATTAATTGTTTACCATGGAGCAGATTTTGTTAGGAAGATCTGATGTTGCAGGTTGGGGTGCATTCATTAAGGTCAGATAACCGAACAAAATACCTCTGCATGTGATGCTTCCTTTCTTGTTCTCGCTAATTTTCCTTGCCATATGTAGAATCCTGTAAATAAAAATGATTATCTTGGAGAATATAGTGGTGAATTGATCTCTCACAAGGAAGCAGACAAACACGGGAAAATTTATGACCAGGCAGACTCATCGTTTCTGTTTGATTTAAATGACCAGGTGCTTCTTGTCCCGCCGGCCGTTCTGGCACTCCGCGAGACCAGTACCTTCAGGTCGGTATCGACTGGTCCCTCTCATTGTTTTTTCATTACCAATCGATTGGTGCTGGCGCAGGAAATTCACCTTGCAAATTTGTTTCTCGCTAATTTACCCGTTCCGCTTGATTGCTTGTGCCCAGGATCTCGTGACCCAGTTCCAGAACGCCACAAATGAAGGTTGGTGTCTACTTTACGCTTGGTTCTTTTACAGGACACACCCTTTAGACCAGTCTCTATAATTCTCTATCTTCTTGAGTGTCAGTTTAGGAAACAGTCTCAACAGCACTGTGCTTTAGTCTGAAAAATGTACTAGTAATTTGTGTGATTAGAGGCGATGCTTTGTTGATCCTAATTGATTGCTTCATTGTGATGGGATCTATTACACGCATTAGTTCAAGTGGAAATACATTTTAGTATTGAGTTATGCTTCACTATTGGACATCGACCAACTGTTTAAACATTTAGAACAGTATAGTACACGTGCACTGGAGATCTAGAAGGCAAAACAAAGATATGCAGCATAAACTAAATTGGTGTAAACATCTAGATGGGAAAATGAAAATGTGTAGAGTGCTGACAGTACTTGCTATATGTATGGTTTCTGGATGCTCTGATTAGGTTTTAGATACGTGAGAATTGAAAATTTGTCCTGTGTGGTCAATTTATTAAGAAGAAGCTCATTGAGATGTATTATTTATGTGGAACTCTATAAGTTCCATGCTATTATAAATTGTACACTCACTTTATCTGTCTTGTTTCAGAATCTAAGGAGAAGATTGTTGCTAACCTGGCAAATTTTGCTTATGACCCTTTTAATTATGCCTTCATGCGCCAGGTTGTTCTTGAGTTATTCTTGGACTGCATTACAGAGCCAAATGAAAAGCTTGTCGAGTTCGGCATTGGTGGAATATGTAACTCCTATGAAGGTGAGCAACACAATAACTCGAATTCTTTGATTTACTAATCGATGTGAATTCAATGAAGCACTCAATACCTTCTGTATCCACCTTTCTACATGCAGATCCTGCAAATTCTTTAATCATTACTCAGTGTGGTGGAATCCCGTTGGTTGTACAATGCTTATGGAGCCTAGTGCGGAATACTATAAGCATTTCTGAAGCTATAGTGATCAGCTCTTGAGCAGCTAGAGTTATGTAGTTGTGGGCTTTTGAACAATAGCTAGAGTGATATGAAACATTAGTGATGTAGTTGTGGTGCTTTTGTGACTGATCATCTCTGGAGCTTTTGTGAATGATCTAGCTAGCTATCCGTAAATGATCTAGTTGTGAATGATATTATAATTGTGATGCTTTTGTGAATATATAATTGTGGTGCTTTTGTGTTTATGTGATGGATCTATGATTGTGGTATACTGATTAACTGTGTATGCCTTTATGATTTGTGTATAAAAATATGTGATTTGTGGTGCTTAATTAAATGTATATTATTATTAATAACAACTGTAAAAAGGGCAACTTTCTGTTGGTTGCTAAATGTATAGTATGACGACTTACAGTTGGTTGCTAAATCTATAGTACAGCAACCCACGATTGGTCGCTAAATATACAATATTAGCAACGGACGGTCGGTCGCTAAAAAGATGTCGGTCGCTAAAGCCTTTAGCGACCGCACTTACAGCGACCATCCTTATGGGTCGCTAAAAGTTTTTAGCGACCAACCGTAGGTCGCTGAAGGCCGTTTTAGCAACCAACCGTAGGTCGCTGTAAGTGAACCGTCGTGTAGTGATTAATAAAGTCTTCAGCCACCGAAAAATATATAAAGAGATGGGTGAATAATTTTCGTATTCTACAAGCTCATTCTAGCCCATACAGAGAAATAGACCTATGTTGTACATGCTTAGAATGGCGGGGTTGTAAGTCACTCTTTATTGTTCTTAGAAAATGCACCATCTTGATATATCCCAGAATAGAAGAGAGATAGCCACATTTTAACTCAACCACCACTGATCTTTCCGCTCCTGTGGTATCATTTTTCCTTTTCCAAAAATACTCACACATTTTCCTGTCCCATTTATTTTTTGAAAACAAAATGCTAATTGTCATACCACACCAAACTCGTCCATATCAGTGGACACGAACTATTTGAATAGATTTTGAACTCTGCACAGAGGTATACACTTTACCCACTAGTTCGGCTCTGCGATCTCACTGCCATGAGATCCGACACCGAAACCCTTTCCTTTCTTGAACGACTTTACCTTAGTGGTCATCCCGAAAGGAACAAGGCCACCTCCTTGCCCAAACCACGATGGAATTATACCCCCTCCTTGTCCTCGTGATGATTCCCAGCCACCGATAACCCTGGGGCGCAGACCGTGCAGGTTTGGATCAGACGACTACTCATACAGTCTCGAGTGGTTGCACTTGATATGAGTATAGGTAGTGAAGGATGACAAACCAGTCCTTATACGAGACGGGACAATCCTTCGTGCTCACATCTAACTTGGCTGAGCTAACACCTTAAGGTCCTTCCAAACCTGGGAGTCCCTGATCATCTCGCTCAAAGGTGATAAGGTGATAACCCTTCGTCATACACGTTTGGAAAACATTTTTCTTTTGAAAACACAACCCTTATCCCACTTTCCTTTTGTAGAAAAAGGGGTTCTTAATGCAGGCTTGACCTCATCTCACAAATGCATAGAAACCAATCCCATGATCCTGGCTTAGGAAGTGGTAGAAAGAATAGGTATTTTATGCATCAAGGGTAGAATGAACTTGCCTTCGTTGAAGCTCTCATGACACGAAGGTTCTATCTCTGGGAGGTCAGGCTCCTACCCTAAACAATTAATAAACAATACATCAATCCATTGTCTTGCTAAGAAAAGTGTGTCATATTCTCATGATCACTATTTTATGTGACCTAGAGAGTGCTTGAACTATTATTTGTGCATTTTATACCAAAATACACATATAAACATATGAAAAAATAGAGAAAATGTGAAATAGAAAAGGAAAAGGGATTTCCTGGTCTCGTGGATCGGATGGGGCGAATCTGGCCTAGCTGGTGAGGGTGCGTGGGCGGGCGAACGTGCGACCTAGCTAGCCCATGAAACCGGAACGACATGGGACAACGTGGAATGGCGCTGCAGGGCCAGGCCTATATGCCAAAGAGAGGGGGAGGGGTGATGGCGTTGGGGGGGGGCGAATCGGTCAAGGACGAGGATAAAACCGGTCGTCTGTGGTCTGGTTCCATGGAATCAGAGAGGTACTACAACATGAGCAGGGCCAAGCGAACTTGAGGGTGGGGTCAATTTGATCGGTGGCGAGCTGGGATGGGCTGGCCGTAGTGGGGTGGCGGGCTTCCTTGGCGGTGAGGTCGCCGACGGGGAGATAGTGGGTGATTTGGAGGTGGGAAGTGGTGCTTTGTGTCCGTGGGGTGTAGTGAAACTCGTGGGATCACTTGATTGCTCTCTATCTGGGGGCTTAGAGAGGGAGAGCTCACTAGAGAAGAGGAAGGTGGCGGTGTCGGTTCCAATTGAGTTCGAGGGAGGGAGGAGAGTGGTCTATGGCCGATGCGGGTTGGAGAGGAGCTCCGGGCACTCCTTTTATAGGCGCCCGGGGAGGGGAAGTGGTGGCCAGCTGGCCTCTAGCAAGTGGAGCACAGCGGCGAGAGAAGTGGTGTCGATTGGATGACACGGTGTGGGGGGGAGGGGGCGGTGCCGTGCAGGTACACATGCACAACACGAAGGGGACGAGGTGGTGCCGTACTCCGCTGTGCCTATCGATGAGGAGGGAGGACGGTGGTCGGCGAAGAAGTTGACGTTGCTGTGTGCCCGTGAGGGGGAAGGAGGGGCTAGCCAATGGGGCTGGGATGGCAGCAACATGAAGGAGGGAAGGGGCTGGCAGACGGGGTCGAGTTGTCAGCGAAAGAGAGAGGGAGTGGGCCTAGGTGCTGTCGCTAGAAGGTGGGGCCGAGTGGACAGTGACAGAGTGAGGGTGCGAGCGAGGACGGTCGAACTCACGTAAGGTGGGCCGGAGACAGGCTGGTAGAGGAGGGTGCAGACGCACAAGGGGGAAGGGCGGCACGGGCACTGGGCTGAAATCGACCCAGGTCGAGGGGGTGATTTATTCTTTTCTTTTTCCTTTTCTAATTTCATTTTTATTCTATTCATATATATATATATATGTGATTTTTCTAGGTGCAAAGTAAATCCTTTTTATTTACCACTAGGTGAAAGTAGTCATGTGAGGTGCTTCTAACAAACATCATTCATGTTCATGAGTAAAGTTTTTCAAAGATAAATGCCATGATGCTTGGGTTCAAGGGGTTAGACAACTAGGGTTTCTATACTAATCTTTGGAGTAAAAACAAGGATGTTACACTGGTCGTGGTGCCCGAGTCCGACCTCAATGGATGACACACGTGGTGTGATCATAGCCGAAACTATGGCAGTCCCCCAATAGGCCAGTCGTAGGGTGTGGCTGTTACGGACCGATGAGTCTCGCGACATCATGCTGCTAGATTGGTAGTCCCCTACATCTATTGGCGCTGAAAATCAGCACTCTGGCATGTGTTGTGTAGACTATCTCCGATCATATTCGTGGTATCCTTTTTATATATGTTTGAAGTCTTCTATAAAAAATTGTCTTTTAGGTATCTCATTACTCTCCAGCATCATCATCTACATCTTGTGTTGTATATGTTAAATATCTATATTAGAGACAAATTCTACTATATGTACATATTTATCATACCCTTAAATGTCTTATGCATGTTTTAGTTTTGCTTAATCTACTATTTAAAGTATAAAAATAGATATAGGACTAGAGAGAATCTCTATATAGAGAGGATAGAGAAACGTCTTCTATATTTAGATGACACTTTAGAAGACATCTCTAGAGGGTACACACAAAGAAAAACTTCTCTAAAAATACATAGTGGATCATTTAGAGGACCAGTTGGAGTCAACCTTATTGCTTGACATTGTAGTGGCAGCGTTGCTTGGCTCCATAAGGTGGTTTTAGCGCGAGGTGGTATTGACCATCGTGACTCTACTGCTGGTTGGCAAGGGAATGTGGTTGCTGAAATGCCAACTAGGCGTTATGGTCAATACCGACCGTGTTGGGCCTAGATTGGTCGGTGCCGACCCCATCACTAGAGAACCGGTCAGTACCGATCTCCTGTTGGCATCGATGCTCTCTAACTGTTTACGCTATTTTAAATTTTAAACACTAAAAGTTCAAATGGAATCCAATCTATAAATAGAGGCAAAGTGTTGGAGTTCCTTCATACATATCACACTTCAAATATCTCTACTACCTCATGCTCATATCACCCTTACTTCATTTGAGCTCAACATTGTTGAGATTTGTTTGTCGAATTCGGTCATTGACATGACCGAAGACAAGGTGGCTGAGTTGTTGCAGCAAATTGTAATGGAGTAGGCATCACAGTTTGCCTCGGAGTCTTCCACAATAAGGAGGTGAAGGACAAAACATCGGAACTACATCAATCGGGATCATGAAGCCACCCACGATCAGCTGTTGAAAGACTACTTCAACGTCCCATGTGTCTAGGTGTCGCTTTACTTTTATCAAAGGTACCACATAGGACGAAGTCTCTTCCTTCAAATCTTGGAGAGGTTGGGTGAGCACTCCCCTACTTCACTCTTAGATCTGATACACTCAAATGCAACAACCCTCACTAGAAGTGCACAACTACCCTACACATGCTTGTGTAGGGTAGTGTTGCTGACTCCATCCTTATGTATATCAAAATGGAGAAAAGTTTTGCCTTAAAGTGCCTCAAACTATTCTATAGAGCTATTATTGCGTGTTTTGGCGAGGGGTGCAGTCGTCGTCCTACTTTCAATGATCTTAAGTGGCTTTTAGCTATTACGGAAGAAAGGGGTTTGCTGGTATGATAAAGAGTATAGATTGCATGTGTTAAAAGTGGAGGAACTGTCACATTAGATGGAGAGGACAATTTATAGGAGGGGCATTGGTCCTCAACCATCAAGCTTAAAATGGTTGCCTCATATGATTTGTCGATTGGGCATGCTTTTTTGGATGAGAGGTGTCGAACAACGACGTGAATATGCTCAACCATCGCCATTCACTAATGTGTTTAAGGGTGAAGTGCCAAACGTGAATTTCATGGTGAAGGGTCATGAGTACAACTAATGGTACTATATCGCCAGTGACATCTACTTTCGATGTCCGGTGTTTGTGAATATCATTCCTCTCTAATAGATTCTGAAGTAGTAAACATTTGCTGCATGTCAGGAGTGTGCATAGAAGGACGTAGGGATGTCATTTAGGGTGCTCAAGGCCGATTCCATATTCTCGCTACTCCATATTGTTCCTTTACCCACCACGTACTCTATGTGATGATGCATGCATGTATCATTCTGCATAATATGATCATTCAAGATAAACATGGAGGATCATACGACGTGGATAAGATAGTCGAGCCCTCCATTATTACACCAGTCGTCAACTTCGAAGCACTGATGGACTTTGCGGCCACCCATTAGAGTGAGTTTGCAATCCATGCAAGCCCGTGCATGATCAGCTTGTGGATAATTTAATAAAGAATATTTAGGTTCTGCACCACAGAAATTAGAATTTATTTATATGAGTTATGTTTTTTTTCAAGTAATGTAAGTT
Organism: Zea luxurians; assembly: GCA_029449295.1. Classification (NCBI taxonomy): domain Eukaryota; kingdom Viridiplantae; phylum Streptophyta; class Magnoliopsida; order Poales; family Poaceae; genus Zea; species Zea luxurians. The sequence continues at coordinate 32,821,335 of JAOPSE010000017.1, read as the reverse complement.
TTATTTGTTTTATGTATTGTGCAATTTTTTAAAGTACTATGTATTATGCACTTTTGAATTAATATAATTTTAATTCTTTTTATGATCTGCATACCTTTTATTTACTTATTTATGTATTCGATAATTTTTAATGAAACATTGTGTTTCATTTATAATAAAAAATTGTAAAAAGGTTAATGAGCGCTGAGGTGGCTATAGCATGATAGTCTCTATTTCTATAAATCACCAGTTTTTCTGTTTCTAACATCATTTGTTTTACAAAAAAGTCCTTATACTTCTTGCTAATCCATCCCGCGGTCCAGACATTTGCATCGTATGTGAAGCGCGTATGTATATTCCTCTCCGCGCTTCTTGCTTACTGGGTCGTTATCTATGGGCTGTGACTCTGTGAGAAACCACCTAAGAGTCCGTTTGGCATGGCTTCGGCTCTAGCTTTTCTCTAAAAACACCAGAACTCTGCCCAAACATTTTTTTTTAAATGGGTTCCGGAAAGCACCTAAAAGCAAGAGCCGTTTTTGTACTATGGAGAATAAGCCACAAATAGTAGCTTCATCGGCTTTGGCTCTAACTCCGACACTTTAATACATGGAAATGGCTCTGGCTCCAGGATAAGTCGTTTCTGCTAAACGATTTATGAAATAGCTTTAGCTCTAACAAAAAATCAGTATTTTAGGAAAAGCTAGAGCTGTTTTTGGACAAGCCAGTGTCCTGCCAAATGTCGACAAGTGACGAGTGACAGAGGATTTACCGAGTCTACTTACTGACACTCGACAAAGAAGAAGATTTGACGCTCAACAAAGGAAGCTCAGTAGACATCCAAGGCAGCCTCTGTGCCGAGAGTGAAAAGATGGCACTCAACAAAAACGAACTTCTTTATTGAGTGACCCGACACTCGACAAAGAAAGCATTGATGGGCCTCTTTGCTAGTCTTTATGTCCAGTAGTCCACCATAGCGGTTTATTAGGCCGGTCGCAACTTACAAAAATTGTACTGATAAAGCCTGTTTACTAAACAGGATAATCGATAACACACGGTGGTATGATCGGTGGTTTACGTGATAGAGCGTAACAGTTAGATCTAGACTTCACTGCGCCACGCACGTACAGCCCGTGCTGCTGTCAGAAAGGAATGGATGCGACTACACAGTACACACCACACCACATCACTCTGAATTACTACAATAACGTACGTGGACGTGGAGTAGCTACGACGCGCGATTGCAGCGATTACCATTACCGCCTGTAAAACCGGCAAAATTGATCGGTTTGTCCAAATAAAATTTAAACAAATCCAAAACGGTTTTTAGATCCACGGCAACCTTCGAATTTTAGATCCACGGAAACCGGAATCGTTTTATATATGGATCGGAGTAGCTAGGTACAACTTCAGATAAGATTCACACGGTTATAGGTTCGGATGTCATTATTTTTAATACTTTCTCTGTTTTAAAATAAAATTTATTTTACCTTTTTAGTTGATTATTACAATAATTAACGTATTTGTTTTATCATCATTCATTTGACTCCGATATAAAAATTAAGAGCTAAAACGACTAGTATTTTAAAATGTATCGAGTATTTTATACTTTTTATACGGATGCAGATATTGTTGGATAGTAATTCAAAACGGCTATCTCGAATTCAGATATTTACATAATTTGAAGATAACATATACTCCCTCCCTCCTAATTTATAATTCGTTTGAATTTTTTGTATCAAGTTTGATTGGCTCATCTTATTCAAAAATTTTGTAAAAAAATAAAAATTTTAAAGCCATACTTAAAGTATATTATATAGTAGACCATATTACATTAAAAATTAACAATAATTATTATTCTTTATTAAGATGAGACAGTCAAAATTATGGTAAAAAAGTTAAATGAATTATAAATTAGAATGGAGAGAGTACCTGTCTATGTACTTATCCACAAATTTCTAGTAGAATAAAATTAGTATGAATAAAAGAATTAAAAAATATAGCTATGAATATCACAGTGGACAAACACAACTACAAAAATAAAAAAAAATATTTATACTTTAATACTTTAATATGTAAAATATAATATATGTAGATAACATATATTAGTTACTAAATTCAAATAATTTAAAATAAATTTTACTAATATATAAATAAAATACATATGTATCCATTAGCAGCATAAAAGTCTTCTATACATGCTTATTAGCAATAAATCTAAGTTAATCTCACTTTCTGTCCAGGAAAAGATTCCTGAGCCCAAAGGCCCACCTGTGAGAGAGAGCATTGGGGAAAGGTCTTCGGACTACCAGGAATCACTGATCAGCAGGAGGGCAAGGGAACCGTCTACCCTAGGAGCACCCGCCCTCGGATAAACCCCGAAACACCGAACCCCGGGTCCGGCGAGGCGGAGCTAGAGAGGGGGGCAAGGCGAACTGAGGGGAAGCCACTCGAGTGGATTCCTCGGCTGGCACAAGACTGACCCATCATAAATTATTGGTTGCATTAACTACGCCTGGCGCCAAGCCGCAGTAAGAGAGCCGCTCCGCCTCCCAATCATTACCTACGAGCCCCTCAGCCTACGACGCACTCATAACTTACAGACCCCTCGGCCTGTGGTGCACTTATAACCTATTGAGACTAGGCCTGAGTGCACATGCCATCTACAGGACCTGCAACACGGCGAGCCATGCCGAGATCTAGGATATGGAGGCCAGGTATTGGCATGGCACAAAAGGAAATATTGATGGACGTCGCCCATCATAATGAGCACGATTAGGAACGATCAGATGACCAAGACACATATGAACAATACAACTTCACTAGGGTAAAACACTCAGTTTTACCACAATATAGTAGCCCATTCTCAAGGAAGCTACCGACGGCCAACCCCACATTGGCCTATAAAAGGAGGAGATTAGTCACAAGAAGAGGGAGGACACCAGAAGGGAGATGACCAACACATGCAACACACAAGAACAGATGAACCAGAGGACCATGGAGGCCAAAGTGAACCACAGTGGCGTCCAAGGCTTAGCATAGAGCTCTAGTCCCGTAGTTCTTAGGTCTAGCCACGCATAATATACTTGGGAGCTCTGCTTCCCTCTCTCCCGTCTACTTGTAATCCCTATTACGAGCGTTGAGCAACAAAGGTGCCGGTAGTACGAGTCATCGAAGATTGGTTTTAGGGACATTCTGCCTATACAAGTATAAACCTTGCGCCCACCGAGCACACCATCCGGAACCCAAAATGCACACATACAAATTTACTTGTCGGAGCAGAGGTTCGAAATACCGATAATTGGTGTACTAGGTAGGGGCCTTGCGCATTCTCAACAAACTCTCCAGACTTCAGATGGCCAACAACGACAGCGGCGTAGTTTGGGCCCTCGAAACGACCATCTATTTTAGGAGTCTCGACTTCTTCATCAATGATATGGGAACGATGATTAGGCCGCGAAAGGCCCAATTCCATCGACGAGTGACTTGCTCGACATTGCCACAGGCTTCAGTAGCCTCTGGCTCGGCTCCCCTCAAGGAAGTGGCGGGCAGCGATGCGCACTGCAACTCACTTGCGTTGAGATCGTGGGAATGTTGGACCCTGTTCGGTACTCATTCCATGACCTCCTCTTGTCTGGTTTAGAGGGTGTACTTAGCTCCCGTCTAGTGGGGAAAGTCACAACCCATCCCAGGAGTGCCTCGTGGCCAACACGCTGGAGGACCACTCCTTTCTCATGGAGAGCCCTAAGGGGACCCCCTCCAGTGTCATGATATATGCCGTGGCATCCACCCAGCCTCGATTCAACCTGCCTTCCCAAAAGGCCCCGCCAGGACCAAGGCCTTCCTAGAGCAGCCAATGTCCCACGTCTGGAAGACAGGGGATACCACGGTGGCAGACGAGGCGTCCACGCCAGGGTGCTGAACGGACGCACGCCACGACAACTAGCGTCTACCACCACCTAATCTGTGACACCAGACTGTTGTGGTTCCCCCAGGCGAGCCAGATTGTCGCAACCATCACACAATTTCTGGACAAACTCCCCAAAGCAGAAACTCCGAGCGAACGAAGAACTAACCGAGAAATCTGAGGCCTTCTCGACCTCGTTGTGCAGCAATAGACCTCATTGTGCAGCAACAAACTCCCCAAAGCAGAAACTAGGTGAGATTTGAGCATAAATGTAACAATACAAGCTGCTAAACCATTTCAATTTAACATAGAAAAAGAATTGGTTACAACACCAAATCATCTACTTCTTTTCAATTAGACCAAGCCATCCAAATATCAAGCAAACTTCTAATAAAGAAGCCAATTAGATTGGATCTTTCTATATTGAGCATAATAAAATAGGTGTACGAGTTATATCAGAGCAAACAATCACATTTAGCATGTATTGTGGCAAATAATTATGATTATGATTTGCAAGCATAGCTATACTTATACAATATGAGATTAACCTTTATAGATACAATCGATCGAGATATAATTGCATGGAATTGTCAGAAAAAGGCTAAACTCGCTTATCAGTCTCAGCCTCTGAATCTTATGGAACCATCGAAATGCATGTGTTTTTGACGGTCTTTCTCCCTGTCTTAATGCAACCATCAAGAGGACCGAGGAGGGGAGGGATCTGTGGGTGTTAGGAGGGGCTACAAACTTAGATCTCCTAACAGCCCCAATCTCAGGCCTTTAGATCAGAGTTGTTTGTGGTTCTTTTTCTTTATGGGTGTATTTTTGTTTATTTGTTTTCGACCACCGTAATGGGGTCTTCTTGTACTGATCCATTTTGGATCCTTTTTTCCTCCCTTCTTAATGAAATGATACGTATGTCTCTTGCGCATTCGAGAAAAAAACAAGGCAGAGAAATACATCTATTCAAATATGAAACATGCGAATAACTAGCAACATCTATCATCAAACAAAGCATAACAAATAGAAATTGCAAAAAAACAAATAAGAATCAATGACTATAGAGGTCAAGTGAGGAGCATGATGTTTAGTTGAAATAAACCCTACAAATAGGGATGTCGATGCACCAAAAGGTAATATAAAAATGTAGTTCATAGGTCCCACTTATTGATAACATAAGATTACATATTTATAGTCAGAGTCTCAAACCTCTAAGCAAACTATAACTACCTAAAACTTCTATTGACACAATATTTTCTAACATACATGACACTGATCATACTCAGACCGAATTCTATACCAAATACAATCCTTCCTCGCATTTTGGTCCACTAATTCGTCCAGAATTTGGTGCCTATAAGGAAAATGAACCTCGACCAATTTAATTAAATGTTTTTGGTGTTTGATGATCATCATAACCATTTGGACTAATGTGTTTGTTATTGTTTATGTTTATAATTCAAAGGATGCAATATGGACTTGGACGAAACAACGAGTTGATCGAGGAGGTCAACACCTCAAAGCAAGACAATTAAAGACTCATTGAAGACCTATCAACATCATGTAAGAGTCTAAGACACAAGAAAAAATCCCAAGAGTAGAAACATTAAGACACAAAGAATTCAACATAGTAGGGGGGCACCAAACATGTCCGATGACGCACCGGATGAGTACTGTGGCTGAACCAAAGACTGAGCTAAAGACTTAGTGCATTAGGCACCTCTGTATGCACCGGACATAAGGGACATAAGGCACTAGAGAAGGCACTCAGAGAAGATGCAAATGCAACCCGAGCCGGGTATAACTCAACGGACATGTTCGATAACAGCACTGGTGGCGCACCAGATACCATGAAGGCTGAATGATCGACAATGGCTAGATCCAATGTCTAGTCCAAGTGGAAGGCACTGGACATGTTTGGTGCTGTGCATAAAAGTTTGCCACCGTCCAGAAAAGTCTGGCACTTTTCAATAGCTAGTTTTGATGGCAAGCTAACATGGAACTCACGGCGGTAACACACAAAAAGCTATTGAGTTTCAATGACTTTATTTGAGTAGGAAGACTGTATAAATACCACCACAACTAGCCACTTACATGTGTGGGAGTTGAGAAACAACATAAGAACTGATTTGGTGGATAGAGACCATAAGGGGATCCATGGTGGAGGAATCCTCTTAGGGCTTGTTCGGTTAGCTCTTAATCCATGTGGATTGATTGGGATTGGATGGGTTTAAATCCCAAGCAAGTCAAAGTTCTTCTAAATTTTTTCCAATCCTATCCAATCCATGTATACTGGGAATAACCGAACAAGCCCTTAGTATTTAATTTTGAATAGCAGGGGATTCCTCCCCATGGATTCCCTCGTGATCCCTATCCACCAAACCAGCTCTAATTGAGTTGAGACTCCATCTTGTCAGGTGTGTGAGAGAGAGAGAGGCGTTCTTGTGAATTCACTTCAGGCACAGCCCACTGCATCGGCCGTGGTATTCTTTTTGACGCAGCGCTGGGCTAGAAGCAGTAGAAAACCTTATTCATCTTGACGCTGTGCGCCGCACCATGAATTCGCGGGGTTCGTGGCCGCCAACAGCCACCTGCCGGATGCTTTAATGCGGTTGAGGTTGAGGGCCTGCGTCCTTGTTCGTTCCATTTCGTTTGCACGCATGGCTTGGGATGGGGAGATGTAAAACCGCAGCCGACCGGCCATTGTCCATTCGTCCTCCACCGGTGGTGAAACCAACCTGCCAATGCCATAGCTACCTGCATGCTCGTGTCGTGTCGTTCAATGTGCTCACATCGATCGCATACGGGGGGACTGGTTTGGGTTTCAGCCGGTGATCCAGCTCTGCTACCCAAAGTCCAAACGTACGTTCAACTCGAGACTGACACACAGTTGGTTGGCTTGGCTCAGTTTGAGAAAGCCCTAAACTGTTTGTAAGGAGTCCTGCAGAATTATGGTGGCAGGAATGTCGTCAAAACCAATCAGAACAAGGCTTGGTGATCGCTAATCAGATTGTACTGCAAGAAAGGCTAATTAAAGGGAGTATTTTCAGCTGGAACGACCGATCAGCACTCTATATTAATTCGGATGGACGAGACGAGAGGTCGAGAGGAGGTATAGTACTACGAGTGCATATGCTTGTCTGATCTCCAACACGCCACATGCATGCTTTGAGCAATTAAGCTCCACCACAGGCGGCCTTTACTGATATCCATGTATCCATCGAGCATTCGAGCATTCGAGCATCTATGTATCCATCGAGCATTCGAGCAGAAGCCGTCCAGCCTTTTTTTTTAATCTCTTTGGTCCCAAGTCCCAAGCATGCAAATCTTTGCCTCCACACGCGCGTAGCAAACGGGCCAACCGGTTAATGTTGGGTATTACGAACAGTAGTACTACCCGATTTTTTTGTTTTTTAGCCCCTTTTGTGACACAAATTTACTTTTGGACCCCCAGAAATTTTATTTGCACGTTTGGACCCTATGCTCGGCGCCATGGGTTGTGGCGCCGAGCTATGTTGCCCCTTTTGTGACACAAATTTACTTTTGGACCCCCAGAAATTTTATTTGCACGTTTGGACCCTATGCTCGGCGCCATGGGTTGTGGCGCCGAGCTAACACAGCTCGGCGCCATAGGCTGTGGCGCCGAGCTGTGACGTGGCAGCAAGTGCTGGAGCTGACTTGGCACCGACGTGGGCGACGCGGCCTCGTAGCTCGGCGCCACAGATCTTGGCGCCGAGCTACGTATGCCTATAAAAACGCCCGCGCGGCTGGCCGAGAGCAGCGCATTTCATCTCATGTCCAAACTTCGTCAAAATTTGCTGGATTCAAAGATTTGAGTTGGTTCACTTTGTAGACCAAGGTATGGTGCCCAACTTGATTCATTTTGTATATTGGGTTGTTAGTTTCATAGTTGCTCATAGTTTCATATTTTAATAGTTTGTATAAACCTATTATATTATCATTTCGATTATTAGTTTGTGTAAACTTATTATAAAGCATATTAGGTACAAGTGATAATTATAATCGTTTATTAGATGAAAGACATGTACCGAGAGGCGTTGTGGCAGAAGAGAGGTCGTCCTCGGGAGTTATATCCGGACGTATCTAGTAAGGATGCTCCTGTTCCTCCTGAATTCCCCGTGCCTAACTGTGACTGTGGCAGACTGGCTTGGGTACATCAATCACAACATCCAGACACGGCTGCTCGCTGCTACTACCTTTGTGGCGGTTTGGACGTACGTAGCTTATGACTTGTCACTTAATTTTGTTCGCATTCATTATTTTGTAGATGTATAATAGTGCTTCTTTCCATTATTTTAGGGGCATCAGAGGTGTTTCTTTTTCCAGTGGATTGACGGTCCTGATAAATTTGACCCTCGATATCTTCTTTTCGTTAATTGGTTGAGTGGAAGGAGTAGTCATGAGCGTTTTAAGCGTTGGGTACCTCCTCCCCCGAATCCTCCACCCATGACCGATGCGGAGAAGGAGGTAGCAACAGAAAGACGGATGGACTCACCGCCTCGATGCGATAGTAACGATAGCATAGTACTATCTGAAGTTCTCTGTGAGATACGCTCAAGTTCAACAACAGATATGAGCATAGAGTTTCCCTATCACAAGTTAAAACATTAGGATGCTCAAAACTAGACATAAAGCATTGAATTCAAATCTCTAATTTTAGTAAAGAAATAGTTACCACTCTATCAAGGATTGGAGCAGCCTCAATTTGGGTCCCGTGCCGAGCAGCTATGTCGAAAGCTGTGCCTTCGTCGTCTGACGATTCTTGCTCGGCGTAATCTGCAGCAGTCCACTGTCCCTTCAGCTTGCACCTAGTCACACCAGCATACCAAATCAAATACCTCCGGAAGTTGTAGTTTGTGTGCGCCTGGTCGTTCTCATAGTTAAGATCCCCCTGCTGTTCCCATTCATCAATGTAATCACGGTGGTGGGTCTCGAAGTCCGTGACCTTCTTCTGTCTCTGTCTGTCGAACCTGCAAAAGTTAGAAACATATATTAGCGACTAACTGATATTTCAATTATTAGTTAGAATAACAAGTGCATGTAGTAACTCACTTATGAAGTTCTATCGAAGTCGAGAATGGCTCCACCGGAAACTCCTGGCGCAATCCGAACTGTCGAGCAACTCTGTGGGGCAAGTGGTACTCAACAGCATAAAAACAGATGAGGGGACACCTCATTAGGTAGAGGTTCTCGTCTATTGAGCACATGCTGCTCAACTGTATGCTGGCGAAATATGGATCAAGATACGGTTGCCATGTCACCTGCAAAAGTTTTAGAAAGCACATGTAAGCACGCTGGTGTCGTGCGATAAAAGTAGAAAGCACATGTAAAAAGATAAAACTAGACAACTCACCATCGAAGGAGTAAGTGCGTCGAGCTCGTTTGAGTACTCCACGTAAGCACGCTGGTGTCGTGCGAATGGCTCCTCGACCTGGTCCCAGCGGTAAGCAGCCGTGGGCTTAAGCCGATGTCCGGCTACCACGAACCACTCACGAGGAGGAAACTCTCTGGGTCGCCCGACGGGTATGTGTGCCCACATCCACAGCTGTAGTAGGTAGACACATCCACCTAAGCTGGCAGTCCTCGACGAACGACGACAAGCCTCGCAAAGTTGCCTGTACAGGAAGACCAACACTGCTGAAGCCCAGCTGTAACCTCCTGTCGTATCCCAGTCAGTCAGGCAGGGCAGAAACATCCATGACGCGCTGTCGCCTGTCGCGTCTGGAAAAAGAACTGAACCAAATAGATGGAGAATCCAAGCTCGACAATGGTATCCAACTGTCTGCTCGTCTGCACCAGGTGGACACTGCCCAAAGATCTGCCTAAGCCAGGTCAGTGGGACTCCGGTGTTGTGGCTACCTCGTAGGTCATCCGGAAGCAGTCTCCCAAGAAAGGCCTCCACCCTCTGCCTCCAACCGCCTGGTGATGCCTGACCGGTCACTGGACGACCAATAATGCTGAGACCAAGAATCTTCTGGCAATCTTCAAGCGTCACGGTCATCTCACCGCAGGGAAGGTGGAAAGTGTGAGTCTCTGGCCGCCACCTATTGGAAGTCAAACGAATACAAAATCATTAGTATGCAAAGTAGATTTGATAATTGTAAATATTAAACAACTAGAGAAGTCTTTACCTGTCGACCAGAGCCGTCAACGCCGCTGGGTTGAAAGTGGGCAGCCCACGGCAAACCTGGTACGACAAGACGTCCAAGCCAGCCCTCTGTAGGAGAGGAGTGTACCTCTCATCGTACCTCATCTCCTCCAGAAACCGGTCGTGGGTCCGGACCCGTAGAACGGGCAACACCTAGCAATCAAAAGAATTTCATTAGTCAAATATACGTCGCATATATTAATATATTTGCAAAATATTACCTCTCCCTCTGCGGTGAGACGGCCCCTGTGGTGCTCGTCGTAGTGAGGGTCCTGCAAGTGGAACTGCGCCATCCTGCAAATTAAGATATCAACATATTAGAATATAAGTTGTATACAAAGTGTAACAAAAACATCGACATATTAGAATAAAATTTGTGTACAATAAAATATATCACATCTGACTAAGTGTCCAAATGCATGTACGTGAGTTGTGGCCAAGTCTACCGCATTTTCCGCATTCATTCTGCTCTGGGTCCACGAGAAAGGGGGACGCTCGACCTCTCCTACTACGACCGGAAACCTGATCCATAACCATGTTGCACCGGCTCCTTTTCCTACTACCACGTTTGTCCCATCGATGCGCTGGATCAGCAACGTATACCGGACCGGTGTACGTTGGCCATTGTGACTCATCAAGAAATGGCTCAAAACGAGGGCTCCAGGTACGTACTAAGCTCTCTACACTGAACTCAGAAGGTATTCTGCTCTCAAATGCAAAGTTACGATGACGTGCGGCCGCAACATAATGAGAACATGGAAAATGGTATTGTCTAGGTTTACCACAACCGCACGAGAATGCATCAAGTAACACGACATGTGTCCTCGAAGGTCGCACCTCACCGTCCGAAGTTATGTCGCCTAGTGTTGTTACCTCGTATTTACCCAACTCCTCATCAAAGCATTGTACCTCATGTCTATGGGCACGTTCCTTTGCATTATTAAGGTGTGATGTTGGTTTAGGTGCCCATCTCTGCCCTCGCGTTTGCATTGCCTTGGCCTGCGCGTGTCTATCATTAAACCAAGCCACAAGCCTATAAAAAGTGAATGTTACTATAGCATTGACTGGCATGCCCCGTATACCCTTGAGCACACTGTTAAATGACTCGGCCATGTTGCTAGTCTAAAACTCGAACCGCCAGCCACCTTCGTCGTATGCCCTTGTCCATTTCTGCGGTTCCCTCAGCAATCCAGTTCTTACCTTCAGCATTTGTTGCATCTTTTAGTTCCTTCAACTTATCCTTGAAAAACGAAACCTCCAACTGTCGACATACCTCCTCAAAAAGGGGGAAGTTAGCCTTGCTATGATCCTTTCGAAGAAGATTTTCTGCTAGATGTCGAGTGCACCATCTGTGGTGCATGGGTGCGTAGCCAGGAATCTGCTCTTGCACTGCATTAAGAATACCTTGGTGTCTGTCAGATATGACACCAACCTCGCGTCCAGGGCCTACGACATGGATGCGTACAAGCCGCAAGAACCAAGACCAACTATCTCTGTTCTCCCTCTCCACCAAAGCAAATGCCAAAGGAACCAGTGCGTTGTCTGCGTCGCATGATATGGCAACCAACAATGTGCCCTTATACTTCCCAAGCAGAAAAGTACCATCAATAGAGAGCACGGGATGACAATGCCTGAAGGCCTCTACGCACTGCGAGAAACACCAGAAAGCACGAAAAAATATCTCTCTGTCGTTCCTCCATTCATTAGGTTTGGGGATGTACTCGTAATGCATGCCTGGGTTTTTTTGCTTTCATTGCATTGAACAATGCTGGTAACTTCTCATAACCCTCCTCCCAATCCCCGTATATCATCTTCCATGCTCGCTGCTTTGCCCTCCATGCTTTCCCATATTTGATCCTGTAACCAAACAACTCCGAAGTCATGGTCATAATTGACTTCACCTTCAAGTTTGGCTGACCCTTCAATATCCCCAATATCCTTTTCGCAATCAGGGTAGATGTCAACTGACGATGCTTAGAGCTCAGTTCTGTCTGGGCACAAGTGTGTGGACCTACAATTTTGGTGATCTTAAACTTTCCGGTGTCCTTCTGCCTTCAGGCACATACCCTCCAATTACATTCCGACACCTCGCACACAACAGTGTAACGACGCTGTGTATACGAATGTCTCACCTTGAACGGCCTCTTGCGGTTCACAGAATATTCCTGTAGCCATCGTCTCAGTGTAGGCAGGTCCTTGAAAAGTAAGCCTACCTTAATCTCAATGCTGTCGGCGTTATCCGGAGCCTCTAGCAGTTCATCATCACGTCCTTCAGCATATGCACGGGTGGAATGACTTAGACTGCAAAATTCATGTACTGCAGGGTCACGCTCCGGATACAAACGTCTTATGAGTTCAATTTCTTGCTCGGTCATTTCTTGAACCGGACGGTCATCATCAGAATCTAAGGCCCGTGCAGCCTCATATGGCTCCTCCTCATCCTCAATCTGAACATCAACACTATTGGATGCCCTACATATGTTGTCCATATTATATGACATAGGCACATCAAGATAAGCACCATTATCGATATGTGGAGATCCTGCATCGGGTCGAAGCAAGAAAAACCACATTACAAAGTCTAATCAAACGAAATAACGATGGATACGAACAACGTGTCAAAGACACTTACTAGGATGATCGTGAACTGGATCCTGGGTCAATGGGATCTCTTGGGGGGGTACCACCGGATTAGAAACCCCACAAACGCCAGGAAGAGGACGAGAAATCCCATACTCGTGCGGCCCAGATTGAGCATCGGGCACAACAACCACTTCTTCATGATGCTCTACCAAAGGAGCTTCAATACGAGATGTATTTGGCATTTGTGGAGACAACCCGACTGGACCATCGCAATAACTAACAGGTAACTTTTGAACAACCACATCCAAACATGGTGGAACCATCGTCTTCACAATTCTTAAATATATCACCCAATCATCTTCTGATGTAATGGAGATCAATCGTCGGACAACTGTTCCATATGTAATATGGGACAACAAACCCTGAATTGATATTCTAGGGTCGTTTATGTCGCAACTAATCTCCTCACAAGCTCGAGCGAAAATCTTGTCAAAAGATGGTCTTTCATCGAACAACATGGTCACGATCTTCATACCATCAAAAGTAACATTACCATAAGCATCTATCTCCACCCGTCCTCCATGGTATAGTGTTACTAGGCTCTCCATCTATTGCAAAAATGGATTACTAACTCAATAATGGCTATATACTTAAGCCTAAAAACTTACTAAGTAATAAATATATATTACCTAATAACTATATAGTAAATATTAAATGAACACATCAAACGAAATTACATAATCTATGAATAATGTACGAAAACAATGTATACCTGAGATCGCGTACGAGTCCAGCTAACGGTGGAGAAGGTCAAGTAGGACGAACACCTACGTACAAAAAAAAACTATTGTCAATAAAAAATTTGGCAGCACCTCCCCTGTAAAGTGATGTTTATAGAACCTGCAAATAAACGACAACACGATGGTTGCCAACACAGAAAACATGTAATATCAATGCGCTAAACAAAATGCTAATTATATAATCACTAAGAATTTACTAAACACTAGCTAACTATTTTAATAAACACTATCAACAAAATATCTAACTATTTACTAAACAATAAATAAGTGGATAGCTAACTAATTACTAAACACTAACAATAGCTAACAGTTTACAAACTAAGAAATTAAAAAAAATACCGGGCGGCAGTGGGGGCGGGAGCTGCCGGGCCCGGAGCGGGCGCGGTGGCCGACCGTAGCGCGGTGGCGAGCGCCGGTCCCTAGCGCGCGGCGGCCGGTCCTGGCGAGGTGGCCGAGCGTTGGCCGGAGCCAAGCGGGCGGCGGCGAGCTCGGCGGCACTCCGGGCGGCGGCGAGCTCGGCGGAACTCCGGAAGCCAAGCAGGCGGGCAGGTTGGCCGGAGCTACGACGACGGGCGGCGGCGATTTCGACTCGGGAACGACGGCGGCGGGTTTTGCGGTAGAAGTGAATCCAACAGAGAAGAAACGCGCAGAGAGAAAGGTGGTTTGCGGGTATTTCCTAGCTCGGCGCCAAGATCTGTGGCGCCGAGCTAGGCGCCACGCGTACTGCCACGTCACACAGCTCGGCGCCATAGGCTATGGCGCCGAGCTGTGTTACCTCGGCGCCACAACCTATGGCGCCGAGCATCGGGTCCAAACGTGCAAATAAAATTTCTGGGGGTCCAAACGTGAATTTTTGTCTCGAAAGGGGCTAAAAAACAAAAAATTCGGTAGTACTGCAGTACAAGTAGCACACAGTGTTGATGTTGATTTGGATCACAGATCAATAAATGTTAGCACGTTCGTATACAACCTTGATCCTAGAAAGAATGTAGTGAAGCGATAAAACACACAGTCGTTAGGCTGATTTAAAGCTGCATGTCCTTCGTAGGGAGGGGACACATTGAAATCCTTGAAACAATGTCATCCAGAACACCGTCAAATTTCATCGACAGACGTGATGAACAGGTAGAGAGAGAGAGAGAGTGAGAGAGAGTTAGCGAAAATGGTAGTGGATGATGTTTTTTTTATGATTGGAAGTTAGATTTTCTCAATCGAATATGATCCTCACGTTTATATAGAGGGACTGATTTTGTTCTAGTAGGAAACATGTCATGAACATAATCTGTAAGTTTCTCACATTGAAAATAGATCCAAAATCGACCTGGCCACTTCCAAACCGTCATGGTTGTGCTTTGATTTTTGTCATGCCAAACATTTTCTACTATATTTTTTATGATATGAACTTGTTGGTGAAGCACAATATATATGTTGGTATATTTTTTGTTGTCAACATAAGCCCCTCGGTTTTTAGGTGAATTTTGTATGAACCTAAAAATAGAGATAACTAGTGGACTAATCTATACTCTAAGTGTCGTGAATATTATAGGTTAAGTTCTCATCTAAGATTGAGCAAGATTGGCAACTATAAGAAGAATGATGATGGCCACAAAGGATAATCAAGTGCTCCACCTAGAAAGGAGCAAGGAGAGAAAAGTGCAAAGGCTCAAGACAAAGATATAGCTAGGGTATTTTGTTTTTTTTTTCGATCACGATGCAATATAATACATGATTGGATTTAATATGAGTAGTCGTACTATAAAGAGAACTCAAAGATTTGAATGGTTACTTAAGTGTCAGTAAGTGAATTTCCTCCATGCATATGTATTAAACCTAGTGAAGTTATGAAACTCCACCTTATGTATGTTTGTGAAGTGCCAACTCATATGAACAAGTGTGAGGAAATGTTGGAGTTAGCAAGCATGAAAAGGATGGAAGAAAAAGGGCTAGAGGATGCCTCTAACAAGCATTAGACACTAACATGGATAATGTTGAACCTGCATAGTGCTAGTTCGACGGCTAACCCAAGCCTCACGCAAGACAGGATTGTTGGACCCTGGCCTTTGGATCCTGACCACTCTGACACTCTCTAGCTCTCCCGTATGATTCAATGAGCTTTAGACTCAAGTTTGTTGGTCTAAATATACAAATACGACAACATAGGACAAGATAGGTGCACTGCTCATCAGGACAATTTTGTTGTTCAGTGGGCAAGAAAATTCATGTATGGTCGTCGAAACATGAGTGTTGGTCCAACGAGGACCATTGGACTAGCTTGATGTAGTTTGGAGCTCTCTAGTCATTATGTGTACCGTAGGACATTGGCCAACATTGGTCTGATGGTATCTAGACTCTAGTCCTCGAACGATATGTTGTTAAATAGGGATATAAATGGTATGGATATTATCCATCCATATTCGAATTTGATCTGTCTAAGGGGTCTAAGATCCCATCTGTGTCCAAGTCCGGGTATTTAGTATCCATTATGTATCTGATTTATATTTGTATTCATATACTCAATTTTGGATAATTCGATAATATTTGTATTCAAAGAGAAAATATGAAAACAAATATAGAATGAGTAATATTTGTCTGTATTCGATCCGATTGCATCCCTATTGTTATAGATGTTAGGGCTGTAATGGTAACATTCTAATTGTTAGTACATATGTCAAGCTCTAAAGTTACTGGACCGGTGTGCTTTGGTCCGACTGTGGACATCAAACAATCTGATAGCCCCATTTTCTACACGATAAAGGGACTAACGACTAGTTTCTCTTGGGTCCTTATAATAAAGCTTGTTTGGTCCCAGAGCATATATACTAGCTTCCTAATAGGGTATACGCCCTATTAAGCCTAAGAAAACATCTCCCATTCTTCTTTAGTGATATTGGTTCATCCAAAGTGAGATTGGGAGTAATCTTGAGTGATTTGTATTGATTTATTCATATAGTGGCACTACTAATTGTTTTGAGTTGTAGGATTCTTATTACTCTTGATGGTTGTCACCACCTAGATGGCCTGGAGGTAGCTAAAGATAATAGAGTGGCTTTGGTGATTGTTGTCGGCTCTGATCATCAATTGTAAGGAGCTCTTGTGCTCATTTCTTATGGGAGATTCACCAAGAGCAACTCTAGTAAAATCATGGTTTGTTGGTGTTGAGTACCTTTTGTGGCACTAGGCACTGCCGGACGGTCTGGCTCTGTAGCCGGACAGTTCGGGCAGCGGATGGTTCGCCCCTAGGCGTGGATGGTCCGTGATTAGGTTAGATCCGGCAGATAAGCCCTTTTTCCGTGTGTGTTTATCCATCTAGAACCGTGGATTCTATTGGGGAACGCCAAAGAACAGGTCTAGACCTGCCCCTATATATATGAAGGGGTACGACCAATTGTGGGCACCATCAATCGAACAAATCAACCAGTTTATCAATTCCTTTACTTTCTTGCCTAGGAGTAGCCAGTCACATAGCCTTCTTCATCTCAATCTTCACCTCTCTGTGACTCTATGTTGTCTAGAGGCATCTTGGGTGGCCTGTCAAATACCAAGACAAACCCTAGAATCTCTCCTCCCGACGGTCCGTTTGACCATCTATAGATATGTCTGATAGTAGATTAAGGTGTTTGGTTTCTAGTGACATTTTATTCCATTTTAGTCATTAAATTGGCAAATATATAAACTAATTAAAACTCTATTTTAGTTTCCATATTTGGTAATTTAAAAAATAAATTGGACTAAAATAGAGGAACTAAAAATTAGCCCAACAACCTCTAAGGCTTAGCCATACACTTCCACGTACGTGCATTTACCTGCAGGGAAGATTGTTTCATTTACCAGCGAAGCGCCTAAAGTCAGGTCCGGGTCTACAGTGTGACACGCGATGAGTGCAGGGAGGGGGGTGCTACCGGTAACTCACTTTCCTCTGATCAAACCCGTGCATCGCATTCGCATGCAGCAGCCGGGTCCGAGGACGGCAGGCAGACCAGAACCAGACGTGCGTGCGGAACTCATGCAGATGCAGCTTTGCACCCATCTCAACCTCATGGCCTGGCCAGGCCAGTTCGAACACACGCCGAACGCAACGGCCCCTCCTCACCCGCATCGCATTTCGCACGGAGTCAGCAGTAATATGGATGCCTCTGCGCCGCTGGACCTGGACTGGACCCCGGCCGGCCCTTCATAACTTCCGCTCCGTCTCCTCTCCTCTCTTCAGTGATTCTAACCACTCGCTCGCTGCACACCATTTACTCCCTCGTATCCACCCCCCCTGCTTCCCGCTCATAAAACTCGCCACCCCCAGGCCCAGCAGCAGAGCGAGGGAGCGCATTACTCTGCAGCGCGGACACGCCCGGCACGGCAAGCCAGCCACTCTTCTCGCGTGAAGCTGCCAGGACGAGAGAGAGGAGGAGGAGGAGGAGGAGGAGGATTAGCTAGCCATTCTTGCGGCCGGGCAAGGAAACTGCCGAAGCCACCAGCCGGCTGCCTGCTCTACGGCCTCCGTACGTACGCGTGCCTCCGAACCGAACGAGGTGCATCGTGAGGAAGCAGCAGCAGGGGGGCAGTGGCCGGGCGGGATGACGGGGAGGGAGGCCGCGGCCGCCGTGGAGGCGGCGGAGCTGGATCAGGACTCGGCGGCGGCGGCGGCGGCGGCGGCGCCCGTGCTGCTGAGCCCGCTCAGCGAGACGCTGTGGCGCGACAGGGCGGCGGCGGCGGCGGGGGGCGGGGTCCTCCTCGGGGACGTGTCGGCGCGCCTGGCCTGGCGCGACCTCACCGTGACCGTCGCGCTCGGCACCGGCGACACGCAGGCCGTGCTGCAGGGCCTCACGGGGCACGCCGAGCCCGGCACCATCACCGCGCTCATGGGCCCGTCCGGCTCCGGCAAGTCCACGCTGCTCGACGCGCTCGCCGGCCGCCTCGCCGCCAACGCCTTCCTCTCCGGGACCGTCCTCCTCAACGGGCGCAAGGCCAACCTCTCCTTCGGCGCCGCGGTACGTATGTACGCTCGTCCTCGATCGTCTTCTCCTTTCTCTCCTTCGCATGACAGAAAGTGTGTGTGTGTGTTGTTGTCTATAAGTTGTTCGTGGATCTGATGAAATAGACATGACAGGACAGGCTAGCTCTCCACGCACGTTTTTCTGTGTGAAACTGAAACCGAGCATGTGTCTGTCAGTCTCCTCCCATGAACTTGGAGTGGATTTGGATTTGTCAATCTGCCTTTCAGATGGATCGTATTGCCAATCTCACCTCACCTGGAACCTTGTTGCCAATACTCAGGCCTACGTGACGCAAGACGACAACCTGATCGGCACGCTGACGGTGAGGGAGACGATCTCGTACTCGGCGCGACTCCGGCTCCCCGACAAGATGCCGAGGGAGGAGAAGCAGGCACTGGTGGAGGGCACCATCGTGGAGATGGGGCTGCAGGACTGCGCCGACACCGTCGTCGGCAACTGGCACCTGAGGGGGATCAGCGGCGGCGAGAAGCGGAGGGTCAGCATCGCCCTGGAAATACTCATGCGGCCCAGGCTGCTCTTCCTGGACGAGCCTACCAGTGGCCTTGACAGGTACTATTACATATATGCGCTTCTGTTTCTTCGTCTCCTTTGGTAGGTAGTGACTGATGATATGCAACCCCCTCCCAACAATGTGCAGCGCTTCGGCGTTCTTCGTGACGCAGACGCTGCGAGGGCTGGCAAGGGACGGCCGGACCGTCATAGCGTCGGTGCACCAGCCGAGCAGCGAGGTTTTCTTGCTGTTCGACTGCCTCTACCTTCTGTCGGGGGGCAGGACAGTCTACTTCGGGAAGGCATCGGAGGCCTGCGAGGTGAAGGCACTGGTCTCTCTACTCTCTACTACCGATCGATGCATTTGGCTGGCATCTGAGAGAGCCGTCTATCTGTTGCGTGCACAGTTCTTCGCGCAGGCTGGCTTCCCGTGCCCGCCGATGCGCAACCCGTCGGACCATTTCCTCCGGTGCATAAACTCGGATTTCGACAAGGTGAAGGCCACTCTCAAGGGGTCGATGAAGGCGAGGGTGAGTCGGGTTTCATCACCTCGCTCCTTCTTAGCATTTTTTTTTTTGGCTGTAGTAGCCTACTATATACATATACATAGCATCTCCCTTTCGCTCGTGTAGTTCGAAAGGTCCAACGACGACGACCCGCTGGAGAAGATGACGACGTCGGAAGCGATGAGGAGGCTGACCAGCTACTACCAGCACTCGCAGTGCCACATCAACGCGCAGCAGAAAGTGGACGAGATGGCCCGGCTCGTAAGCGCCAGCTGCTCCATTCTCTTGGATCGTTCACTCGCCGCCTTTCCAACACAACTGATGAAAGGCCGGGGGGGATCCATGTCTGTCTGTCTGTCCTCGCAGAAAGGAACGGTGCTGGATCCAGGAGGAGGGAGCCAGGCCAGCTTCCTGATGCAGGCGTTCACGCTCACGAAGCGCTCGTTCGTCAACATGTCCAGGGACTTCGGCTACTACTGGCTCAGGCTCATCATCTACATCGTCGTCACGCTTTGCATCGGGACTATATACCTCAACGTTGGGACCGGATACAGCTCTATCCTGGTAATTAACACGCAGCATCGTCGTCTTTGTTGGGTTAATTGGGCACTGAATGAATAGTGCGTCTACTTGCTTCTTCTGAATCTGACTGATGAAAACTACTATACTAGGCCCGGGGCGCGTGTGCTTCGTTCATCTTCGGCTTCGTCACGTTCATGTCCATCGGAGGGTTTCCGTCTTTCGTGGAGGACATGAAGGTCTGTCATCGGAGGGTTTCCTATGCTATGCTCATGGCAGGCTCAGCTTATTAATTCCCGTTTCTTTATAATAATTCTCCAGGTGTTCCAGAGGGAGAGGCTGAACGGGCACTACGGCGTGCTGGCGTTCGTCGTCAGCAACACGGTCTCGGCGATGCCGTTCCTGGTCCTCATCACCTTCGTGTCGGGCACGCTGTGCTACTTCATGGTGCGCCTGCACCCGGGCTTCACGCACTACCTCTTCTTCGTGCTGGCGCTCTACGCCAGCGTCACCGTCGTCGAGAGCCTCATGATGGCCATCGCCAGCGTCATCCCCAACTTCCTCATGGGCATCATTATCGGCGCAGGGATCCAGGTAATTAGACTGAGACTGAGACTGAGACTGAGACTGAGACTGAGGGTTCCCTAATGGTCGTCGTGGACACAGGGGATCTTCATGCTGGTGTCGGGTTACTTCAGGCTCCCGCACGACATCCCCAAGCCCTTCTGGAGGTACCCCATGTCATACATCAGCTTCCACTACTGGGCGCTGCAGGGGCAGTACCAGAACGACCTCAGGGGCCTGCTGTTCGACAACCAGGACGACGAGCTGCCCAGGATCCCGGGGGAGTTCATCCTGGAGACCGTGTTCCAGATCGACGTCGCCCGCTCCAAGTGGCTGGACCTGGCCGTGCTCTTCAGCATGATCGTCATCTACCGCCTGCTCTTCTTCCTCATGATCAAGGCCAGCGAGGACGTCACCCCCTGGCTGCGCCGCTACGTCGCGCGGCGCCGGGTGCGGAACCGTCGCCACCGCAAGCCGGAGCTGCCCGCCCGGACGCCGTCGCTCCGCGGGTACGTGGTCGACGCGGCCAGCCTGCCGGACGACCACCCGTGACGAAAGAGCGCGCGCGAGAGAGAAAACGTACGGGCCGGGATGTCATTTCATATCATATCACACACACGGAGGCTAAACCGGATCGAGCTGATAATAACACACTCACTCACTAGTACTGCAATAATATGAATGTGTTAAGTTGGTATAGCAACCGCTTAAGCTGTAATGGAGTGTTTTGGGTCTATTTCTTGGCCTTTTTTGAGTGCTATGAGTAGTTGATATCACATCTGCAAGGTGGTTCAAGCATATCTCACATGAGCACAAAGTTTGCATATTTATTTGCCTGCTGTGTGGAGAAAACCCCGATCCAGAGTGTGTTTGGTTATTTTGTATCGGCTCGATGGATGGGACAGGTTAAAACTCTTTAGATATCTTTCTAACCTCCTTGTAAAGCTATGTGCCAAGTTTTATCCCGATTCGATTTGAAATGGAGGATATGGAGATATTTTAGGGAGGTTTTTTGGACTAGCTACTCAAAACACGCCTTAAACGCCCTTGCATTCTGGCTAGGCTAATTTCATTACTAAGCTGACTCTATTGTAGAAAACCGGCCAGCCGGGCCTTCCATCGTCCTAGCTAGACAGCCTTTGCATGCGAAAATTTTATTTTAATTGGTTTTTTTTAGTTCAATGTCGTGGTTTTTCGATCCATTTGTTCGTATGAGTTACTAATCAACTTAGGAACATTTTCAATTCAGCAAACCACTACTTGGGTTGAGTGATTTGCATATGTAGTCCTACTTTATCTCGACCGGAGTTGAGACCATTATTTGTTGATTTTAGAGACTTTTTATGTTGTGCTTGGTATTTTTTCTTTAGTTTGAGTTATCAGTTGTGTTCGTCGATTATCATCAATAATATATTTTTTTACAAGGAAGAATATATTTTTTTAATGACCAAACATCGTGTTGATACAAAGTCTTTAAAAACTCTCTATTGATCTCTACATAACAAGATGCACATAACTTAAACAACACTATGATGACAAGTACGGAGTCAATGTGTTCTTTTTTTTGAAAAATAAATCATTCCTACATAACCAGAATGACCAATTGGTGGCTACTGCTTCTAGTAGGACAAGACTTCTAAAATCTTTCTTGAAACCCACTTACCAATTCCCAAACATATCAGAAACTCCGAAGGGTTTAGAGATACCTACAACCAATTGAATTAAGCCCCAACCATTCGAGCAAAGCGACAGTCAAAAAACAAGTGCTTAACTGTCTCATTCTTGTGACAAAAGCAACATGTTTTGCTCCCATGCCAACTACGTTTAGCTAGATTATGGTTTTATAAGCTGCTTACAATTGATGGCACTTGGTAATAACTGCTAATAAATAAATACCTTGTATCAAAACCTTTCGTTCAAGCTGAGTGGAAATCGGGTTCAAGCTGAGTGGAAATCAGGAGACGCACATTTTTTTTTTGTCTAGAACTTTCGATATTCGGAGTGGATGGGAGGTGAGATTCTGGGAGAATATTTGGCTCGTGAGCTACTCACCTTCTGTTTTTGTTGTCTTGAATCTTTAGGCTTAGGTGAAGTTTTAGGAAGATCTCATTGTTGCACTACATAGAGACCACGGTGAACAAATTAAACCAAATCTCTCATGTGCATGATGCCAAATCAAGAGGGGGTAGTGGTAGCAGTGGGGCGTGAAAACAGTGGTACCTATAAATGGCAACATTGAACGCACAGCTCGTCTACTAGGAGATTTCGTCTATGGGATGATGGATCATGGATCTCGCCTGCTGGGGCACCGCGCAGACTGTGCAGTTTACGACAAGAACAGCGTAGGTAAGGACGCCGGATGGTTTAATGGCCATTAAGGGCCAAACTGTTTGCCACCATGGGCAATTCATTGGTTACTGCTACGTACTGTGATCTGAACCCAATGGCAATGCAAGCAGGACAAGGGAAATGGTCTCCTGTCAGCTACGCAGTAATAGTTGCACGTCTCACTCAGCATGCGTGCATGCATTCGCTTGACGACAGATGCTTGGTGCTGTGAACCGTGCATGGAGAAGTTATTAATTGCAGTGGGCAGGCCGGCAGTGCTACGAATTGAAGGCACATGAACTCAGCCAATCCGGACACTTCCGTAAGCACTGTGCATGGAAATATCTTGACATGTCTAAAGTATAACGCAGGCCGAGGATGGACCTTACTTCAGTCTTCAGCTATGGCCCTATGGCATTATAGTACTTTGCTGCATTACTAGCTGAATCGTGCGATGCCGTCCCAGTCAACTGAACCGCAAACGAAAGGGGCGGGGGCTATCTTGATGGTACCGCCTTTTTGTTTTAGGTTAATTCTGAGATTTTCTGATACTAGTTAGGCCTTGTTCGTTTGTGTCGGATTGTATCCGGAATCGTTCCAGCTAATCAAAGTTTATGTAAATTAGAGAAGCAATCCGGTTAGGAACCGTTCCGACCCACCAATCCGGCAAAAACGAACAAGGTCTTAGGTGTTCTACGTTCCTACAGTTTCTATATATATTATATAAGTATATTATATAAGTAGATCTTCTTAAATAAGATATTTATTATTTTGATATCATACGGGAGCAGAAATTTATTATATTCGGCGACATGAATATATTAGAGACGAGTCAGGAACCCGTGTATGCCTTACCCAAATTTTGAGAAATAAAGTGTTCTTTCTAATTATGAGATTATATAAAATTTATGCTTATTTGATTCCATATTTATAGAGTTATTTGTTTGAACAAGTTAAATAAGAGAAATAAATAGGTAAGTAAGTAAATAAATGGTTTATTATTGCATATTATGCTGGAAATTTTGTTTGCCGCATTTAACTTGAGTCTGAAATGGAACACAAAAAAGTGGATTTTAAATTTGAAAACTGGAATTTTAAATATAAAAAAGAAAACAGGAAATACAAATGTAGGCCGAATGCCTCGTACGGCCCATTTAGGGGTGGATAACGAGCCAGCTCGGCTCGGCTCGTCCGAGTTCGAGCTGGCTCGTTAAGCTAATGAGCCAGCTCGGCTCGGCTCGTTAAGCTAACGAGCCACAGAGTCAGCTCGGCTTGTTTACGAGCTCGAGCTGGCTCGTTTAGCTCGCGAGCCAGAGTAGAAAAAAAATAATATGTACATAATAATTATTTTTAGTTTATTTTAAACTAATTTAACAATAGAAAATAGTAATTATACTCATAGTTTCACAAACCACGTCAATGTAACACCAAATTAACACATTCATCACTCATTAATTCACAATTCACATACATGTTCAACAGTTTAACCCATAATTATATTTACATAGACCAAATTAACACATATACATAGTTCATTAATCATTAGTTTAATTCATAGGCCATAGACACCTCACATATATATAACATGTTCATCAATTATTCTGTAAATGATATGCATATAGTTTCGTTTTGCTGGAATATGGTAGCTCGTTTAGCTCGTGAGCTGGCTCGTTAACGAACCGAGCTAGGATGTTAGCTCAGCTCGTGAAAAAATTCAAACGAGCCGATCCGAGCCGAGCTGACCATAAAACGAGCGAGCCAACAAGCCACGAGCATTTCGTCCAGCCCGCCGATTGCACCACCGCGTGGCCCAAGCGCGCGCACCCGCGCCTCACGTCCCTGGCTGATAGGTGGGTCGCCCTAGCAGAGTCTCTCCACGTGCATGCGGCCAAAGCGACTGACGTCGACGTGTGGGCCCATATGGTCAGCGTGGTCGTTTTCTCCTGAACACCGAAGCGGAACGAACGACAGCGCAACAGCCTCCCCGGAAACTCGAGATTCTCGTCTAGCCAAGAGTGTCCTATTTCTGCGCAAGGCCGAGGGCGTCATCACCAAGCCATCAGATAGAGGGAAGCCGAGGGTGATCGCCGCCACGAGGGAGATTCCTGTGAGTCGTCGACGTGCGGTCGGGAGTTGTCCAAAGATCTTCACCAGGTCGCCCAGGAGGTGTTCTTGTCTTCATCGAGGGAGATTGGTGGCTGGGTGACCGGGAATTACTCGTCGGTGTGTGTGCACCGCCGCGGAGCCACCCGTCGATGTGGATAGAGCCTCTGTGCCACCATCTTTGGTGAGGTTCCTCTCCATTGAGTTCTCCCCAGTCTCCTCGTTCGCTTGCACCAGATAGCGTGGGAGGTTGATCACCTGAGCGTCTAGGTGTGCGCGCCGGAGGTTGATCTCGGCTGAACGGCTGAAATTAAGACGTTTTACCGATTCGAATTATTTGATTTTAAGCTGTATATCTTGAGATGAGCGGCCCAGACGCCCCCGCGTTCTTCAGCGCATGCATTTTTCTAAAGAGACCCGTGTGAAACGATACCATAAGACTATTATGGCTCTAGTCTTGTATAGTGGTTTTTAAAGCCTCCATCCACAGACCTAATGACAAGCTAGAGTAACTTAACATACTTCTGATCATGCCTATTAGTGTTCTATTTCTTATTTCGGCTATCCTATTTTGTTGGGGCTCACCATATATTGAATACTAGGCAACTATGTTATTTTCTTTCTGGAGCCTTACAAAAGGTCTTAGTACCTATCCATACTCTATATGTCGTCTGTTGTACTCCTCTAGGATCTGATTTTTCTAGTGTTCTATTTCTTCTTTCGGCTACCCCTTTCTGTTGGGGCTCACAAAGTGTTGAATATTGAACAACTATATCATTTTTAGGAACCTCGCAAAAGGCTCGGGTACCTTCCATACTTTGTATGTCGTTCATAGTACTCCCCCCATGATTTGATCTTACTATCTTTATTTTCATTTCTCAACTTCTGCTTTAAACAATTTAAATTTGTCTAATGCCTCTGACCTTTTCTTAATAGGATAAATGTAGTTGTAGCGAGAGTAGTCATCTGTGAAGATTATAAACGAATCGAATCCATCCAATATCCTTACTAGGAATGACCACACACACACACACGCACACACACACACACATATATATATATATGAATTATTTCTAATACTCTTGTACTATGCTTAGCAATTTTCTTGATCTGCTACACAAATTTACCCTTATGGGACGTTTGGATCCCTTCATTTTAGAGGAATTGAAATTCACTCAATAAAGTAACTTATTTAGTTTGGAATTTGACATTCCACCACTTTCCAAAGTTCATTTATAAGCCTATCTCAAATTTATGGGGTGTAGGATGAGAAATGATTTCATGCATTAGTAGAATTTGTTTCTACTCTGTAACTTACATAACACTTTTCATCTCACTCCTCTATAGTAAAAATATAGCAAATAAATATCTCTGACATCTTGCTAATAATAGTATACAAATATATTTTATATAAAATCGAATTAACTTAATTGATATTTGCCTAAATTATTATTATTAGAATGGAATTCAATTCCAATGATCCAAACGGGGCGTTAATGCAATCTCTGCATTGTCCTAAGTCTATAAAATCTAAGGGGTGGATTCTATTCTCTCCCTCGAAATATGGCCTTAACGATAATGTCATAATTTCGAAGAGGATTCTCCATTGTTTCTCTTTAGTTTCTGGCCATTACTGACTGGCTTGCTTTTCTAATGTGTTTAACTCATTAACAATATCACAAGGCGAAAGTAAGTAAAGCATGTCTCGCCGGATGGCAAGTCCCATATTATTATTATTAAACTAAATAACACATTATCTATCACAAAGTGACAATGAATATTCTGATCATCTATTCTCGAAACTAAAATTAAGTTCCTTCTCAAGGAAGGAACATAGAGTATGTCTCTTAGTGAAAATGAAAACTGTCATCTAAGAGTAGAACTAGATCTCCAATGGCTTTTCACATCTGCTTCCTTTTTGTTGGCCACATTAATTGTTCTTTGGCCCTTTGGGAGCCCTCGGCTTGAACAGAAGCCATGTAGAGAATTAGCAGCATGAACAGTTTTACCTGAGTCAATCCACCAAGAATAACTAGGATATTCTATGCACAATGACTCATCTACAAAAGTAACTTGGTCCTTACCATTCTCTAGCATGTACTGAAGGAAGCCTGTGCACTTTCTCTTATAGTGTCCCGTCTTCTTGCAGTAGAGGCAAGTGCTAGGGGAGATAGAGAAGTTGTCAAACTACTTTGGATGGTTGTTGCTGGTTGAAGCCCTGCCAATATGTTTTCCCTATTTTTTTGAAATTCTTTGAGTTCTTGTTCTGTTTTGGGATGGTGTGTTTGGCAAAGTCAATAGAGTCGCCTTTTTTACTCTTCAGCCTTTCCTCTTCCTCGACACATTGTACCATTAGTTGATCTAGGTTCCACTTGTCCTAGACACTTGTGTTATAGTGAATATGAAAGGTGTCATACTCCTTTGGTAATGACTTCATAATCATGAACAGTACAAACTTCTCGTGCAATGGTTGCCTAAGGTATTTATTTAACTTAGTTGCAATGAAAACTATTTTTGAATGAATGTCCTGACACCACTTCCATCATATTTAGTGTTGACAAAATCACTTATCAAGGCACATGCATAAGCCTTGGAGGACTATGTGAAATGAGCAGCCACCTTCTCAAGGTACTTGTGGAATAACACCCTTAATAGAGTCCTTCATGAGACTCTTGATTATGATAGAGCACTTTACGTTCGATCTTTTTTCACTTGACCTGATGTTATAATGTAGCATCTTGTGGTCATACTGAGGTGAGCCCATTGTGGGCTCAATGGGTTTCTCAAATCACATTGAGTAATCTATATCACCCACCGTAATCTCCATCTCAATCTTTTCTCGCCAAGAGTGATAATTAGTACCATCTAGTGGTTCAGTATGCCCTATCTGATCAACCAGTAGGATAGTGTATGCACCTTTGCAACATAAAACAGAAAATATTCAGGACAACTATAATAAAGTACTGAAACATAGAACTTACATAAATTAAATATTCAACGTATGTTGGTCAAATAATAACCATGGCACATAAACAAATATCTGGTGCTAAAAATTCTAAACCGTCGTTGGATGAAAACATAACTTTATGTTCCAAATGTGGTATAAAAAATTCAATGTTGGTCAAACATTTAAAATGCCACAAAATTTTGAATTTCTACGTAATGAAAATTACTCCACGTTGGCTCCATAATGAAAATAATGCATAGAAAAATAATTTAAAGTATGTTGAAGAAACAAAATAGTCAAAAATATGAGAGCACCTAGAGGGGGGTGAATAGGTGATCCTGTAAAAACTTGAAACTCAAAGCCACAAACTTGATTAGGAGTTAGCACAATAAACTCAAGTGGCTAAGGAGAGCTCTTGTGAAGCACAATAGACACAGTGAGAACAAGCACAAGAGACACGAGGATTTATCCCGTGGTTTGGCCAAGTATAACACTTGCCTACTCCACGTTGTGGCGTCCCAATGGACGAGAGTTGCACTCAACTCCTCTCAAGTGATCCAATGATCAACTTGAATACCACGATGTTCTTCTTTTCTTTACTCTTTCCCGTTTGCGAGGAATCTCCACAACTTGGAGTCTCTCGCCCTTACAATGATAATCAAAGTGAAAGCACTAGAGTAAGGGAGGGAAGCAACACACACAAATCCACAGCAAATACGCACACACACGGCCAAGACTCGAGCTAAAATGAATATCACAAAGTTCTCACTAGAACGGAGCTCGAATCACTAAGAATGTCAAACAAGTGCGCAAAGACGAAGTGTGAATGATCAAGGATGCTCAAAGTATGCTTGGTGTACTCCTCCATGCGCCCAGGGGTCCCTTTTATAGCCCCAAGGCAGCTAGGAGCCGTTGAGAGCAATCCAGGAAGGCAATTCTTGCCTTCTGTCGACTGGTGCACCGGACAGTCCAGTGCGGATTTCTTTCCTATTCTGGCGCAGCCGACCGTTGGAGACTTGGAGCCGTTGGCGCACCGGACACTGTCCGGTGCACACCGGACAGTCCGGTGCCCCCATCCGACCGTTGGCTCGGCCACGCGTCACGCGCGGATTGCGTGGCCGACCGTTGGCGCGCCCGACCGTTGGCTCACCGGACAGTCCGGTGCCACACTGGACAGTTCGATGAATTATAGTCGTACGTTGTTGACTTGGTTCCCGAGAGCGGCGACTTCGCCGCAGCCGACTCACCGGACACTGTCTGGTGCACCACCGGACAGTCCGGTGATTTATAGCCGTATGCCGCCGTCGAGACCCGAAAGCAGCCAGTTGATCAGATGCCAGTCTGGCGCACCGGACACTGTCCGGTGCACCCAGACTGAGCATAGTCTTGGCTGCTCAAGCCAAGTGTTTTCCAATTGCATTTTCTCTGATTCTAGCACTTAGACAAATATGTTAGTACACAAAAACCAATGTACTAAGTCTAGAATCATACCTTTGTGTTGACTTTGCACTTCTTCCACCATTTAGCATAGTTTCATACTTAAACCATTTGTGTTGGCACTTGATCACCAAAATACTTAGAAATGGCCCAAGGGCACATTTCCCTTTCAATCTCCCCCTTTTTGGTGATTTATGCCAACACAACAAAAAGCAACTAAAGGAAGTGCAACAACAATGCAAATGAGAACACAAATTTGTTTTGATTCAAATTTGGCATATTTGGATCATTCCTTGCCACCACTTGGTTTGTTTTTGCAAATCAAACTCAATTTCCTATCTCTAAGTCAAAATCACTTGTTGAGGCATAGAGAGAGGTATTCCAAGAGAAATTGATCAAGAATTCAAAAACTCCCCCCTTTTCCCATAATCAAGCATTCTCCCCACAAGAGAGAGACTTTTAGCACTAAGAGACAATAAGAGTATTTTGACAAAACAAAACTCTACTCTACTATTTTCAAAATTCTTAAGTGGTAGCTGATCCATTTCTTGCTTTGGCCTTATTTTCTCCCCCTTTGGCACCAAGCACCAAAACGGGATCAATCTTGGCACTTAAACCTCATTGCCTCACCAAAATCTTCAAATAAGAGTACAAAGGCAATAAGAATATGGAGATGAACTTGGAGTGAGTTACGCTCTCATCGGAGTGCAGTGGAAGTCTTGCATGGTCCAAGTTCACCATTTCCCTTTCAATCCACCTTTGAGACTAAATCAAGCAAGCTCAAACACATAGTTAGTCTCAAAGGGTCAAGTTGTAGCATATCTCCCCCTAAATATGTGCATCACTCACACATGGACTTTTGAGGTCCGGGGAGAGTTTGTACAACTTGAGCACCATCAATAAACAACAAAATGCATAAGGGAACATGATCAAAGCATAAGACACATGTATGCTACACATCAATCCAAGTTCTGCAAATCTAAGACATTTAGCTCACTACGCAGCCTGCAAAAGGTCTTCTCATCTAAAGGCTTGGTAAAGATATCGGCTAGCTGGTTCTCGGTGCTAATATAAAACACTTCGATATCTCCCTTTTGCTGGTGGTCTCTCAAAAAGTGATGTCGGATGTCAATGTGCTTTGTGCGGCTGTGCTCAACAGGATTGTCCGCCATGCGGATAGCACTCTCATTGTCACATAGGAGTGGGACTTTGCTCAGATTGTAGCCAAAGTCCCTGAGGGTTTGCCTCATCCAAAGTAGTTGCGCGCAACACTGTCCTGCGGCAACGTACTCGGCCTCAGCGATGGATAGGGAAACGGAGGTTTGTTTCTTCGAACTCCAGGACATCAGGGACCTTCCTAGGAATTGGCACATCCCTGATGTACTCTTCCTATCGACCTTACATCCAGCATAATCGGAGTCTGAATATCCAATTAAGTCAAAGGTAGACCCCTTTGGATACCAGATCCCGAAGCAGGGCGTAGCGACTAAATATCTAAGAATTCGCTTCACAGCCACTAAGTGACACTCCCTTGGATCGGATTGAAATCTAGCACACATGCATACACTAAGCATAATATCCGGTCTACTAGCACATAAATAAAGCAAGGAACCTATCATGGACCGGTATGCTTTTTGATCAACGGACTTACCTCCTTTGTTGAGGTCGACGTGTCCATCAGTTCCCATTGGAGTCTTTGCGGGCTTGGTGTCCTTCATCCCAAACCGCTTGAGCAAGTCTTGCGTATACTTCGTTTGGGAAATGAAAGTGCCGTCCTTGAGTTGCTTCACTTGGAACCCAAGGAAGTAGTTCAACTCGCCCATCATTGACATCTCAAACTTTTGAGTCATCACCCTGCTAAACTCTTCACAAGACTGTTGGTTAGTAGAACCAAATATTACGTCATCGGCATAAATTTGGCACACAAATAAGTCACCATCACATGTCTTAGTGAAAAGAGTTGGATCGGCTTTCCCGACCTTGAAAGCATTAGCAATTAAAAAGTCTCTAAGGCATTCATACCATGCTCTTGGGGCTTGCTTAAGTCCATAGAGCGCCTTAGAGAGCTTACACACGTGATCGGGGTACCGTTCATCCTCAAAGCCAGGGGGTTGCTCCACGTACACCTCCTCCTTGATTGGCCGGTTGAGGAAAGCGCTCTTAACATCCATTTGGTACAACCTGAAAGAATGGTGAGCGGCATAGGCTAACAAAATACGAATCGACTCTAGCCTAGCCACAGGAGCAAAAGTCTCCTTAAAGTCCAAACCTGCGACTTGGGCATAACCTTTTGCCACAAGTCGAGCCTTGTTCCTTGTCACCACCCCGTGCTCGTCCTGTTTGTTGCGGAACACCCACTTGGTTCCCACAACATTTTGCTTGGGACGCGGCACCAGTGTCCAAACTTCATTTCGCTTGAAGTTGTTGAGCTCTTCCTGCATGGCCAACACCCAGTCCGGATCTAGCAAGGCCTCTTCTACCCTGAAAGGCTCAATAGAAGAGACAAAAGAGTAATGCTCACAGAAATTAGCTAATCTAGAGTGAGTGGTTACTCCTTTGCTAATGTCACCCAAAATCTGGTCGACGAGATGGTTCCTTTGAATCATCGCTCGAACTTGAGTTGGAGGGGCCTGTGGTGCTTCTTCCTCTTCAACTTGGACATCCTGTGCTCCCCCTTGATCACACGCCTCCTCTTGAGGTACCTGTTCATCATCTTGGGTTGGAGGGTGCACCATTGTTGAGGAAGAAGGCTGATCTTGTTCCTTGTGTTCCTGCGGTCGCACGTCTCCAATCGCCATGGTACGAATCGCGTCCGTTGGAACATCATCCTCATCTACATCATCAAGCCCAACTTGCTCTCTTGGAGAGCCATTAGTCTCATCAAATACAACGTCGCTAGAGACTTCAATCAAACCCGATGTTTTGTTGAAGACTCTATACGCCTTTGTATTTGAGTCATAACCTAACAAAAACCCTTCTACAGCTTTGGGAGCAAATTTTGAATTTCTACCTTTCTTCACCAGAATGTAGCATTTACTCCCAAAAACTCGAAAATATGAAACGTTGGGTTTGTTACCGGTTAGAAGCTCGTATGATGTCTTCTTGAGGAGGCGATGGAGATAGACTCGGTTTATGGCGTCTTAAATTCTCCAAGCATCGTCCTTGCCATGTCTATGAGCGTCCTGTTCTTCCTCTCTACCACACCATTTTGCTATGGTGTGTAGGGAGCGGAGAACTCGTGCTTGATTCCTTCCTCCTCAAGGTATTCCTCTACTTGAAGGTTTTTGAACTCGGACCCGTTGTCGCTCCTTATCTTCTTCACCTTGAGTTCAAACTCATTTTGAGCTCTCCTTAGGAAGCGTTTGAGGGTCCCATGGGTTTCAGATTTATCCTGCAAAAAGAATACCCAAGTGAAGCGGGAAAAATCATCAACAATTACTAAACCATACTTACTTCCCCCGATGCTGAGGTAGGCGACGGGTCCGAAGAGGTCCATATGCAGCAGCTCCAGGGGTCTTGATGTAGTCATCACGTTCTTGATGTGATGAGCACTTCCCACTTGTTTACCTGCTTGACAAGCTGCACAAGGTCTATCTTTTTCGAAATGCACATTTGTTAGACCTAACACATGTTCTCCCTTTAGAAGTTTGTTAAGGTTCTTCATCCCCACATGTGCTAGATGGCAATGCCACAGCCAGCCCATGCTAGTCTTAGCAATTAAGCATGCATCTAGACCGGCCTCCTCCTTTGCAAAATCAACTAAATAGAGTTTGTCGTCTAGTACACCCTTAAAAGCTAATGAACCATCACTCCTTCTAAAGACAGATACATCTATGTTGGAACTTGCTCACTGGCGCAAGTTGATCCAACGGGGAAGTGTAGTAACGCAAACAGGGTTTTTGCACGTGTTGGCAATAGCTCTGTTCATCCAGCCTCTCAAGGGCACTGTGCGGGGGTATTTATAGGTATCTGAGTACCCAGCGTCCCGTGTTAAGGACGCATGTGCCCTCAAACACCTAGGTTATCCCTGGAATATTCCCATAAAGCGGGGTTACAGACCGTAATTACAGGGAGGCCTTTACAGTTTAGGCCCGTAACGCGCAACGGCCACGCAGGGCCTATTACAATGGGCCGGATCACACGCGGGCCTCCATTCTGGATGAGGTCACGAGATGAGATGACCTCGTCATAGGTCTTCGTCGGTGGCGTATGAGACGAGGGGTAAGTCTGCCCGTTGTCTTGTCACCGTTGGTGCAGCGAGTACGGCGAAGGCCTCGAGCGAAGGGTGGCGTCTTCGCCTTCGCCCCAACATTTGCCCTCCGAGGGACCAGTTCGACTAAGTCATCTGGTGCCGAAGACGTCGCTAGATGGCGGAGACGCTGCCCTCGCTCGAAGTGGTTCCGCGGGGGTTTTTGACATGACCGTTGATTGACGCCGTACTGTTGGATTGCGGTTTTCCCGAAGCGTCGTGCCCTGTGTATAAAAGGGGACGGGGGTCGGCGCGTTTTGAACTTTATCTTTCCGCGCTCCGCGAAAACCCTAACCGCCTTCTCAAACCTCTCGCTGCTCGTCTGCCCTCCTTGTTCTTGTTCGCCGGAGATCTGGCTCGTGTGAAGCAGACCGCCCGCCGCCGCCGACGGTACGTAGCGATGCCGACCTCTTCTTCTTCTACTGCCACTACGCCGCCGGCCGGCGCGTCGTCTGAGGAGACGCTGAGCACTATGGCGGCGGAGGAGTTGTGCGTCGGCGACATGGTGGATTTCGGTGTGTCGCGGATGTCCTCGGTCCGCGTGCAAGATATGCAGCGGCTTGGTTACTTTAGCGGCGGAGTCGCTCGTGTCCCGGGGGCGGAGGAGGTCCCCGAGCCGGAAGGCGAGTTGGTTGTCTTTGAGGCGTTCTTTGCCGCTGGTCTCCGCCTGCCTACGCATCGATTCGTCGGAGAAGTCCTGCGCAGATTCAACGTCCAGATCCACCAGCTGACGCCGAATGCCGTGGTGGCCTTGTCGAAAT
Organism: Zea luxurians; assembly: GCA_029449295.1. Taxonomy (NCBI): domain Eukaryota; kingdom Viridiplantae; phylum Streptophyta; class Magnoliopsida; order Poales; family Poaceae; genus Zea; species Zea luxurians. The sequence goes on along the minus strand of JAOPSE010000017.1, from coordinate 32,786,988 downwards.
ATGTCTGGGCGATGACTTCATACGGCGGACAGCCATCGGTCGAAGTCTTCGCGAAGTACTATTGTCTGCACTGGCAGAAAAGGATGATCAGAAATAAGGTTGCTCAGTTTGGGTCCTGTACATTTACACCGAAGACCGGCAAGACTTCGATGGAGGTCGTTGAGTTAGTTCCTTGCGCCTGCAATAAATGGGGCAACTGGTATGAGTTTTGGTTCTACGTTGCGGAGGGCACAGTCGAGGACCATCCAGGGCTCCCCGTGGCCGAGATGTGCTCGCATTATTACTCAGCATACCCGCAGTTTGAAGTGGCGGAGGAGGATGCAGACGAAGGGGCCCTGCGGTGCGCGGCCGGCCTGAGTAGCGGGCGCGACTTGGTTGAGGAGTTTGTGGCGTATGGGGTGTGGCCTTTGGCGCATGGCTGGGTGCTGGGCGAAGTATGCCCTCGCCAGATGCCTTCCCATGGTGGGATGCTGGTGCGAAGTCCCGCCTTCGCACTGGATCTGCATAACCGCGATCCTGCCGCATTTGTGCGTGAGGCGGAGGATGGGGCGGTGCAGACTGTTGGTCGGTACGTGCCGAAGACGGAGGGCCAGCGTAGCTGGGATATACGCGGGTCCAACGACCGCTTGAACAGGGTCTTCGAGTTGAACCGTCTGTCATATGGTGGTTATCCCGGGCAAGACGATGTGGATCGTCGCGGGAAGAAGCCGGCGGCAGAGACTGGAGACGACCCCACACCGGCGGCCGCCCCATCCTCTAAGAAGAGGAAGCTAGGTACTGCTACGGGAGGACTGGGGGTTTCTGATGGTTTTGCTAGGGAATTGATGAGGACATGCGCGGCCCCCGGGGGGAGGATGTCTTCGCCCGAGCTCCGGGAGTCTTCGGCGCGGATGCTGAAGGTTACCGGGGGTTGGTGTACTTTTTTACATCTCGTATGGTTCGTGACTGGAGAGTGTTTCCTTATGGACGGAATATTGCTGCTGTTGTGTCGGCAGTGATGGACAAGGATCGTCAGGGAGCTGCGCAGAAGCGCCAGGCGGTCGTCAGGCTGTCTGAGGCTAGGCCGAAGAGGTCGCGGGGGACTGCGAAGGCTGCTACCCCCGGCGGCAGCCAGCCGACGCTGGCGGCGAAGACTGCCGCCCCCGGGTCCAGCAGGGTGCTGGAGGCCGTGAAGGCGGCCAGTGCCGGCGGAACCAAGCCTGCCCCGGCCGGAGCTGCGAAGGCCCGAGAATTGCCTCCGCCGGGCAGGCGCGTTGCCGACTTCGCCACCGAGATTAGCGTGGACGATTATCTCGTTAGTAAGTCGTTAGCCCGAGTTTTTTTGACTGTTGATGCGTTGCAGGGTCGGGTGAAGGGCAACTTGTTGTTGTTCCGCCTGCGGTGGCGACTGCGGTGGCTGCCGTGGGGCCTACGGCGAGGGGTAGCGCTCCCAGCGCCGGTGGCGAGATTCCGGCGCTCACTGCCGCTGAGGACGAGGCGGGCGCTGTGTCCCGCCGGCTGAAGGAGGCATTGAGTCAGGTAAGTTGAGCGATACTTCGGTTTTTACTAGTTTCGTTGGGATTGTGGACTTATGTGTGTCTTGTAGGCGGCTGACTTCGCTGACCGCGTGGCGTCGGGGGCCCTTACGGCGGTTGTGTCTGCCGAAATCGAGAGACTTCAGGCGCAACATGCTGACGCCGTCCGGGAAAAGTCAGCCACCGACAGCAAGTGTCGCAAGCTGGCGGAGAAGGTGGCCGCGCTGGAGGGCGAGAGGGCTGACCTCCGGCGCCAACTGACGGAGGAGAGAAGGGAGGCTAATGAGGCCCTCGCCAAGGCGCAGTCTGCGCAGGCGGAGGCCAATTTGGCGTGGGTGGAGGGTAGCCTTGCCAGACAGCGTGCCGAGGAATGGGAGGAGCGGTTCAACGCTCTGCAGACCCATGTGGAGAGGGCCGAGGCTTCGACGCGCTCGGAGGCTGAGCGGACGCGCAAACAGCTTATGGACTCATACCACGAGCTGGGCGCGCGGACCGCTGACTTCGAAGTGCCAGACCAAGAGCCCAGACTTCACTGCCTCGAGTGGCTGCAGGAGGAGTTGCTGGCGCTCCCCACCATTGTGGAGGGGTTTATGTCCTATGCCTCCCTGGTCACCTGCGAAGGGGCGATGAACGCGCTGTCCCGCGAAGGGTGCCGGCACTATGAGGTCTTCGACCAAGCTGATGAGGATTTCGAGCGCGAGATCTACAAGGTTGAGGACCCTGTGGTGAAGGAATCCGCGGGAGCCCTCTTCGACCGGATGTGGGGTCCCCACGGTCGGGAGGTGGTCAGGGAGCGGTCCGACACGGCGAGGGGTCAGGTAATGTTTGACTCTTGTTTAGTGTTGCTGAGTGTGGGCTATATGTGGGCTTGCTGAATCTGTGTGCTATGTCTCAGGCGGCGCGTAACGAGAAAGCGGAGGACTTCGGGGCTTTGAACAGCGTGCAGCCTGATTCGGAGTCGAACCCGGTGGCGGCTGTGTCCGAGGTCGCCCCGGCGCCGTCCCCAGAAACCGTCGAAGGCGCCCCTGATGCCCCCGCAGGCACTGCGGCCGGCGGTGGCTCGTCGCCAACTGCTGCGCCGAGGGCTGAGGATCCTGTGAAGATGGCGGCGGAGGCGGCAGCAGAGGATCCTGCGACGGCTGGGTCTTCGCAGGTGATTTAGTGGGTGTGGGTAGTTAGGGAATTTTGCATATGTTGCTGAACCTTGGTTGCTGCGCAGGTCCAAGATTTTGGGCCTGCGCACGCAGCCACTACTGCTAATTTTTTGGCGGCTTCGACCGTGGATGATGGGAATGAATCGGATGAATCTGCGTCTAAGCTTTCTGATTTTGGTGACTCTAGGAGTTCGGTTGGGTGGACTGAAGAGTCGTCGGATGAGGACTTGGATTACTTTGCGGCCTTGGATGTGGCAGCGGCGGAGGCTTCGCCGCGTGCTGTGGATGCTGAAGTTGTGCCTGGTCCAAGTGCGGGGCGTAGGCGGCGAAGGGCGGTTGCGAAGCGTAGAGTGAGTGAGGCGGACGGCGGTCGGCGGTCGGCTTCATGTGGGTAGGGCTGGCAGGCAGGAACTGTTGTCCTTGCCGGCCGCTGCGAGTGTAGGTGAGGGGGAGCTACGAGGTCTTTTTGCGGGTGAGGAGCTGAGGATAATGTTGTTTAACTATAGGGAGATGGGAATTATTCCGAAGGTTGAGCCGATGTAAAATGTGATGCCCTCGCCGTACATATGTAATGGCTTGTATGATGAGGTTGTGTGCCTTCGCACATTCGGCTATGCTCACGAAGGCGTTGCGCACTTGGTCTGGTGTATTTGTTATGTCTATCTGGCGCGCTTGTAGTCGGTCTTTGCGCGGACAGTTTGGTGTAGTCTTTTTCGCACTTGTTGTGCTTGGTCCGGCTGCACCCTTAGGCGACTTTTGCACGGATACTCTTCGCGGAAGACTTCGATTTTTTGCACTTGTTGTGCTAGTCCGGCTGCACCCTTAGGCGACTTTTGCACGGATAGTCTTCGCGGAAGACTTTGATTTTTCGCACTTGTTGTGCTAGTCCGACTGCACCCTTAGGCGACTTTTGCGTGGATAGTCTTTTTTTGAGGAAGACTTCGATTTTTCGCACTTGTTGTGCTAATCTGGCTGCACCCTTAGGCGACTTTTGCACGGATAGTCTTTTTTGAGGAAGACTTCGATTTTTCGCACTTGTTGTGCTAGTCCGGCTGCACCCTTAGGCGACTTTTGCACGGATAGTCTTTTTTGAGGAAGACTTCGATTTTTCGCACTTGTTGTGCTAGTCCGGCTGCACCCTTAGACGACTTTTGCACGGATAGTCTTTTTTGAGGAAGACTTCGATTTTTCGCACTTGTTGTGCTAGTCCGGCTGCACCCTTAGGCGACTTTTGCACGGATAGTCTTTTTTGAGGAAGACTTCGATTTTTCGCACTTGTTGTGCTAGTCCGGCTGCACCCTTAGGCGACTTCTGCGCGGATTGTCGCACGCGAGGGTAGCTAGCGCTTGGCCTCGCGGTGACTTTGTATTGGTCGAATGTCGAAGACCGTCAGCGCGATCTTTTTCGACATAGATTTTTGCGGGGGATTTTTCACTCGTATATTACATGACTCCGCCTCGTTAAAAACCTCACCCCCGGGAGGAAAAGAGTGCGAGCCAGAATAAATTTGTTTTTGCGAATTACAAGGGCGAGTTGGCCCTGATGAGTCAAACAAAAAATTTGCGGAGATTGTCGATGTTCCAGGAATGCTCCAAGTCTTCGCCGCTTGGCGTTGCGAGCCTGTATGCGCTGGGGGATGCCTTCGTTTTGACAATGAAAGGGCCCTCCCACTTGGGCTCCAGCTTGCCCCTGGACTCTGTCCGAGCTGTCCGGACGAGTACGAGGTCCCCTTCACTGAATTCCCTCGGGATGACTGCGTGGTCACGCCATGCTTTTGTCTGGGCTTGGTATTTGTCCAGAGCCTGTAGGGCGAAGACGCAGTCTCCGTCGATGAGGTCCTTCGAAGTCGGCTCGTCTACGTCGGGGACGGCCGACGCGGCTGTCCGAGGTGACCCATGTTTTATTTCTTGCGGAGTCATGGCCTCCGATCCGTATAATAGGCGGAAGGGGGTGAACCCAATCGCCCTGCACTCAGTTGTGTTCAGCGCCCAGACCACTTCGGGTAATAGGTCGGGCCACTTGCCTTTTTTGTCGTCGAGGAGCATTTTCTTGACGGCTGTGAAAATTTTGCCGTTGGCGCGTTCCACGACTCCGTTGGACTAGGGGTGGTACACGGAGGCGAAGGCAAGCTTGGTGCCGATGGAGAAGCAGAAATCTTTGAAATCTTGGTTGTCGAACTGCTTGCCGTTGTCGACCGTGAGTTCGGACGGTACTCCGAAGCGGCAAACAATATTTTGCCAGAAGAATTTCTGGGCTGTCTTCGATGTGATAGTGGATACTGCCCTCGCTTCAATCCATTTGGTGAAGTATTCAACGGCGATGAAGGTGAACTTGAGGTTCCCCTGAGCCGTGGGCAGGGGCCCGACAATGTCTAGGCCCCAGCGCTGAAGGGGCCACGTGTGGGCGATCAGCTTCGTGAACTGCGAGGGGCGTCCCGAGCGTGGGGAAAATTTCTGACAGGCTTCGCAGGATCTGACGACCCGATTTGCGGCGCAAATCATGGCGGGCCAGTAGAAACCTTGGCGAATCACCTTTGCCGCTAGGGCCCTAGGCCCTGCGTGGGAGCCGCAGGTCCCATTGTGGACTTCGCGCAGAATTTGGACGCCTTCGGTCTTGGTGACGCACTTAAGCATCGGTTGACTGACCCCCTTCTTGTAAAGTTGGCCCTCGATCAGTGCGAAGTCCCGGCTTCGGTGTTTGAGGCGCTTGGCCTCATTGCTGTCGATTGGGTGATAGTACCCCTGCAGGTACAGGGTTATTGGTGTTCGCCAGTCTTCGGTCATGATGAGGTTGATTATGCGGTGGCCCTCGCTGTCGTTGGTTATTTGGAGCCCTTCAGGGCTGCGGACGGCTGGCGTGCCGATGACGTGGTAGAACACGTCGGAGGATAGGGCTTCGCCCCTGGCGGTTACCTTGGCTAGAGCATCGGCCTCCTCATTCTTGGCTCGGTCCACGTGTTGTAGCGTGAAGCCCTTGAATTGCCTTTCGAGGCTGCGGATGGCCGCGAGGTACTGCATGAGTGCGGGGTCCCTCGCTGCATAGTCTTTCTCAACCTGGCCAGCGACTACCTTGGAGTCTGTTTTGATGATGCAGGCGGTGACGCCGAGTGCCCTTAGCTTGCGAAGGCCGAGGATGACAGCCTCGTATTCTGCTATGTTATTGGTGCACTTATCAGACTCCAACGCAAAGCTGAGGCGCGCTGCGTATTTATGCTTGATCCCGGTGGGCGAAGTGATAACTGCAGCGGCGCCTGCCCCCGCATGGCACCATGCGCCGTCACAATGGATTGTCCACATTTTTTCTGCGGACGGCTCCGGTTGCGTTATTGGACCAGTCTAGTCTACGACGAAGTCTGCTAGGACTTGCGACTTGATGGCTGTCCTGGGTTCGAATGTGATGTGATAGTCGGAGAGTTCGGCTGCCCACTTGGCAATCCGTACTGACGCCTCCGGGTTTCTAAACAGCTCGTCGAGTCCTCTGTCTGAGGTAACCCGTACCTTGAATGCCTCGAAATAATGGCGCAATTTGCGCGAGGCCATCACGACTGCGTAGGCGATCTTTTCCAGCTCTGTCATGTTGCATTTTGATGTTGTGAGCACTTCAGAGACGTAATAAACTGGACGCTGCTTGGTTGTGCCCTCTCTGGTCTGCTCTTGAACCAGTGCTGCACTGACCGCATGTGGCGAAGCCGCGACATAGAGCAATAGGGGTAGCGAAGGGTCAGGGCTCGTGAGAACCGCCAGCTCCGACAAGTACTGTTTTAGTGCGGCGAAGGCCGCCGCCTGTTCTAGCCCCCATGCGAAGTCTTTTGCGCCGCGGAGTGTTTTAAGGAACGGTAGACTCCGCTCCGCGGACTTGGAGATAAATCTATTGAGGGCGGCCAACCTGCCTGTCAGTCGTTGCACCTCTCTAGCTGACTGCGGCGGCGTCATATTGATGATTGCCTGGATTTTGGTTGGGTTGGCCTCAATTCCGCGGTGTGATACTAGGTAGCCCAAGATCTTTCCCTGGCGGACCCCGAAAATGCACTTCTTAGGATTGAGGCGAAGCCGTGCGGTTCGCATGCTTGCGAATGTTTCGGTGAGGTCGGCCAGGTGGTCTGCCTTGTTTCTGCTGGCAACGACGATGTCGTCCACATATGTGAAGATATTTCTGCCGATCTGGCTCTCGAGCACCATTTTGGTGAGTCGAGAGAAAGTGGACCCGACATTCTTGAGTCCCTCCGGCATTCTGATGAAACAATATGTGCCGAAGGGTGTTACGAAGCTGGTGCTTGCCTTGTCCTCCTCCTTCATATATATTTGGTGGTAGCCAGAGAAGCAGTCGAGGAGTGACATGACTTCGCACCCGGCTGTGCTATCGACGATTTTGTCGATTCGGGGCAGCGGGAAGTTGTCCTTGGGGCAGGCCTTGTTAAGACTGGTGAAGTCTATGCACATCCGCCATTTTCCGCTCTTTTTCTGCACCATCACCACATTGGCGAGCCATGTGGGGTAGGCGATCGGCTCGATGAACTTGGCTTCGAGCAGGCGATGCACCTCGACCTTGGTGGCTTCTGTCTTTTCGTCAGACATCTTGCATAGCCGTTGTTTCTTCGGTCTCACTGAAGGGTCAATTCCTAGGCCGTGCTCGATGATGGAGCGACTGACTCCGACCAGGTCGAGGGCGGACCAGGCGAAGACGTCTTTATTCTTGGATAGACAGCAGAGGAGCTGCTCTTCATCATGCGAAGTGAGGTCTTCGCTGATGGTAACCATCTGCTGGGGCGTTGCCTGGTCGAGGGGGACGGTCTTGGTCCCGTCGTTGCTCTGTAGTTGTGCCTTTTCATGCCCCTTGGCGGTTGGATTGGCGGGCTTAGGGACTTCGTGTTGGGCCGTGAGGCAGTGCACGTTTCTTTGCCCGGGGACGAAGTCTCTTTCTATGTTACGCGCAACCTGCTGGTTGCCGTAAACTGTGATGGCACCTTCGGGACCCGGGATCTTCATGCACAGGTAAAGTCCGTGGATAGCTGCCTCAAACTTATTGATGGAGCCCCGGCCCATTATGGCGTTGTACGGGTACACCATATCGACAATGTCGAACGTGATCTGCTCGCTTCGGGCATTGGGTGCTACACCGAAGGAGAGGGGCAACTCTATTTTGCTGACGGGAAAGGTGTCCTTGCCGCCGAAGCCATACAGGGGGTTGTCCGAGGGCTTGAGCAGGCTGTGGCTTATGCCCATGCGATCGAAGGCATGGAGGAAGATGATGTCCGCCTGGCTGCCATTGTCGACCAAGACTTTGTGCAAGTCCTAGCCTGCCACGCTACAGTTGATGACCATGGCGTCGATGTGGGGGGGCGCTGCGCAGATCGACGTCTCAGGCGTCGAAGGTCAATGGCACGTGGGACCACTTTGTCTGCATGACCGGGCCGGTGACGGCGACGTGGTTGATGCTGCGGTAGTGATCCCTCTTCTGCCGCTTTGTGTCGAAGTCGGCGCTGGACCCCCCCGGTGATATATGTATGACTCTGTGATACGGCTGATCGACGAAGTCCTCTTGTTTCGGGGCATTGGGGTGGTGGATGTTTTGTTGTTGCTAATGTGGAAGAGGGGGTGGGGGAGGTACGATTTGTACTTCCTGGTGGTGTTGGTATGCGTGGTGCGGTGGATGCGGAGCGGGGGCGTGGATGTATGGTGGAGGGGGCTGCTGATATGTGTGTGCGACAACTCTAGGGTTGTCGGCTGGTTGCGCCCGTGCCATCCTGTCTCTGGTGGCCTTCGTCTCTGGGCAGTCTCTGGTTTGGTGGGCACAGTCTTCGCCGTGAAACAGGCAGTAAAATCGGCGCGATGGTTGCGCACGTCCCCGGCCTCGTCCGCGAGTTCCGTTTCCACGGCCCTGGGGGGATATTCCTGCCGGCGAGGGGCCTCACCAGCGGGGTGCTGGTTGGCGATGTTGTGCACCTGCTGCTGATTGCGGCCGTCCTGACTGGAGTCTGGCTGCGGAGTCCTCGTCCACGTGCGGCTGGACTGTGGAACATCTTTGGGTTTCCTCTAAGACTCAATTTTGCGCTGGTGGAGTTCTTCGGATTTGGCATATTTTTCAAATAGTTGGTACAACTCCTGGAGGTTTTTGGGTGGATCCCTGATGCAGTGGCTGTAGAGGACGCCGGCCCGAAGGCCACTGATGGCGTAGTGGATAGCGATTTGGTCATCGACCGAGGGTAGCTGTGACTTGAGTGTCAGAAATTTGCGGTAGTACTCCCGCAGAGTCTCCTTTTCCATCTGCTTGCAGAGTGAGAGTTCAGCCAAGGCGTCGGTGTCTGGGTGGTACCCTTGGAAGTTGGGCAGGAATTTGTCCTGAAGGCTTCTCCAGGAGTCAATGGACAGTGGGGGCAACCTGGTGAACCAGGTGAGAGCTGGGCCCTCGAGGGCGATGATTAAAGACTTGGCCATCGTGGCGTCGTCCCCTCCGGAAGATGCAACGGCGACCTGATAACTCATGATGTACTATACTGGGTCAGTGCTGTCGTTGTACTTGGGATAGGTCCCTGCCCGGAAGTTGGCAGGCTAGGGTGTCACTTGCAGGTGTGGCGCTAGGGGACTTCGCTCGTCAAGGTAGTTGACACCTTGGAATGCCGCGGCGTGTGGGATGGTGCGGTTGCGGTGGGGAAAGTGCAGGTCTTCGACTTGTGCGCGCTATTGCAGGGGTGGCCCTTGTTGCAGGCCGAAGTGGCCTTCGCGCTGCATTAGCGCGATCTCTTGCTCGAGCTCCTGGGCCTTCTGCTCTTCGTCTCGTATCATTTGCCGCACCATGGCTTGTGCAGACACACGTTGGCGCTTGGCCTCAAGTATCTCTTTTTGCTTCTGGAGATTGCGGTTCTTGATGCGCAGGGCGCGCAGCTGTAGTTGTTCTTCTGCGGAGACGCCGATGACTTCGCCGTCCTCGGTGAAGTCTGTGCCCTCTGGTGGAGTGAAGCCTGGGGGAGGTTGCGGCTGTCCTTCAGGGCCGCAGGTGCGGTGAGCGTTGTCTTCGCAGGTGCGGTGAGCATCGTCTTCGCAGGTGCAGAGAACGTCGTCTTCAGTAGCCTCTTGGTGGGTGGAGTGGGTGAGGGCGAGGGCCTTGCCCTTTTTTGCGGCCAGCAGTGCTGCCTTCGCAGCCTCGTCAGCCTTCGAGCTAGCTTCCTTGGGTGCCATCGCGGGTGGTTTTTTTTGTAGCACGAACGGTGGGCGCCAAATGTTGGAACTTGCTCACTGGCGCAAGTTGATCCAACGGGGAAGTGTAGTAACGCAAACAGGGTTTTTGCACATGTTGGCAATAGCTCTGTTCATCCAGCCTCTCAAGGGCACTGTGCGGGGGTATTTATAGGTATCTGAGTACCCAGCATCCCGTGTTAAGGACGCATGTGCCCTCAGACACCTAGGTTATCCCTGGAATATTCCCATAAAGCGGGGTTACAGACCATAATTACAGGGAGGCCTTTACAGTTTAGGCCCGTAACGCGCAATGGCCACGTAGGGCCTGTTACAATGGGCCGGATCACACGCTGGCCTCCATTCTGGACGAGGTCACGAGATGAGACGACCTCGTCACAGGTCTTCGTCGGTGGCGTATGAGACGAGGGGTAAGTCTGCCCGTTGTCTTGTCATCGTTGGTGCAGCGAGTACGGCGAAGGCCTCGAGCGAAGGGTGGTGTCTTCGCCTTCGCCCCAACAATCTACATTTGTGAATAAGCAATTATATCCCATATTACATAATTGACTAACCGACAAAAGATTATAACCTAGCGACTCTACTAAAAATACATTGGAGATAGAGTGCTCATTTGAGATTGCAATCTTGCCTAAGCCTTTAACCTTGCCTTGATTCCCGTCACCGAATATGATTGAATCTTGGGAATCTTTATTCTTGACGTAGGAGGTGAACATCTTATTCTCCCCCATCATGTGGTTTATGCATCCGCTGTCGATAATCCAGCTTGATCCCTCGGATGCATAAACCTGCAAGGCAAATTAGGCTTGGGTCTTAGGTACCCAACTCTTGTTGGGTCCTACAAGGTTAGTGACAATAGTCTTAGGAACCCAAATGCAAGTTTTATCTCCCTTACATTTGGCTCCCACCTTTTTAGCAATCACCTTTTTATTTTTACATGAAAGAATAAACTTAGCATTGCAAGCATGAAAGACAGTGGTAGATCCATTATAAACTTTTCTAGGAGCATGAGACATGACATTCTTCCTAGATCTACCATTAAAGTTTGAACTCGAGGCAATCATGGCATGAGAGTCGAACACATTACAACTCCTATCATAATGAACATTTCTAGAATCTTTCATAGCCATAATTCTACCATGCATATAAGAACTAGAAGCAGTCATAGCAAGAGAATCATAAGAATAATTCCTACAACCATTTCTAGAGAATTTCCTATCGCTATACATGAAAGCATGGTTCTTTTTAGCACTATTAGTCATTGGAGCCTTCCCTTTCTCCTTGGCGGAGATGGGAGCCTTATGACTTGTTAAGTTCTTGGCTTCCTTCTTAAAGCCAAGCCCATCCTTAATTGAGGGGTGTCTACCAATAGTGTAGGCATCCCTTGCAAATTTTAATTTATCAAATTCATTTTTGCTAGTCTTAAGTTGAGCATTAAGACTAGCCACTTCATCACTTAGTTTAGAAATAGAAACTAGGTGTTCACTACAAGCATCAACATTAAAATCTTTACACCTATTGCAAATCACAACATGTTCTACACAAGAGGTTGATTTATTAGCTATTTCTAACTTAGCACTCAAGTCATCATTAATACTTTTTAAGCTAGAGATAGATTCATGGCATGTAGACAATTCACATGAAAGCACTTCATTTCTTTTAACTTCTAGAGCAAGAGAATTTTGTGCACTAACAAATTTATCATGCTCTTCATATAAAAGGTCCTCTTGCTTTTCTAACAATCTATTCTTCTCATTCAAAGCATCAATTAATTCATTGATTTTATCAATTTTGGTTCTATCTAAGCCTTTGAATAAACATGCATAGTCTATTTCATCATCACTTGAAGAAGCGTAAGTACTAGTATTATGAGTGCTTACCTTCTTTTCCCTTGCCATGAGGCAGGTGTGATGCTCGTTGGGGAAGAGGGATGATTTGTTGAAGGCCGAGGCGGCGAGTCCTTCGTCATCGGAGTCGGACGATGAACAATCCGAGTCCCATTCCTTGCCAAGGTGTGCCTCGCCCTTAGCCTTCTTGTAGGTCTTCTTTTTTTCCCTCTTCTTTTCTTGATCCTAGTCACTATCATTATCGGGACAATTAGCAATAAAGTGACCAACCTTACCACACTTGATGCAGGAGCGCTTCCCTTTGTCTTGTTCTTTTTGGGATGCTCCTTGCGACCCTTTAGCGCCGTCTTGAAGCGCTTGATGATGAGGGCCATTTCTTCCTCATTGAGCCCCGCTGCCTCAACTTGCGCCACCTTGCTAGGTAGCGCCTCCTTGCTACTCGTTGCCTTGAGAGCAATGGCTTGAGGCTCATGAATTGGACCATTCAACGCCTCATCGACGTATCATGCCTCCTTGATCATCATCCGCCCGCTTACGAACTTTCCAAGTATTTCTTCGGGCGACATCTTGGTGTACCTAGGATTTTCACGAATATTGTTTACAAGATGTGGATCAAGGACAGTGAAAGACCTTAGCATTAGGCGGACGACGTCGTGGTCCGTCCATCGCGTGCTTCCATAGCTCCTTATTTTGTTGACGAGGGTCTTGAGCCTGTTGTATGTTTGGGTTGGCTCCTCCCCCTTGATCATTGCGAATCTCCCAAGTTCGCCCTCCACCAACTCCATCTTGGTGAGCATGGTGACGTCATTTCCCTCATGCGAAATCCTGAGGGTGTCCCAAATCTGCTTGGCGTTATCCAAGCCGCTCACCTTATGGTATTCATCTCTGCACAATGACGCTAAAAGAACAGTAGTAGCTTGTGCATTTTTATGAATTTGTTCATTGATGAATATGGGACTATCCGTACTATCAAATTGCATTCCATTTTCTACTATCTCCCATATACTTGGATGGAGAGAGAACAAGTGGCTACGCATTTTGTGACTCCAAAATCCGTAGTCCTCTCCATCAAAGTGAGGAGGTTTACCGAGGGGAATGGAAAGCAAATGAGCATTGGAACTTTGCGGAATACGAGAATAATCAAAGGAAAAGTTCGAATTAACCGTCTTCTTTTTCTCGTAGTTGTTGTCGTCGTCGTCCTTTTGGGAAGAAGAAGACTCGTCGCTGTCGTCGTAGTAGACAATCTTCTTGATGCGTCTTTTCTTCTTCCCGTCCTTCTTTTTATGACTTGAGCCCGAGTCAATGGGCTTGTCGTCTTTCGGCTCATTAATGAAGGACTCCTTCTCCTTGTCGTTGTTGATCACCATCCCCTTGCCCTTAGGATCCATCTCTTCGGGCGATTAGTCCCTTTCGTGAAGAGAATGGCTCTGATACCAATTGAGAGCACCTAGAGGGGGGTGAATAGGTGATCCTGTAAAAACTTGAAACTCAAAGCCACAAACTTGATTAGGAGTTAGCACAATAAACTCAAGTGGCTAAGGAGAGCTCTTGTGAAGCACAATAGACACAGTGAGAACAAGCACAAGAGACACGAGGATTTATCCTGTGGTTCGGCCAAGTACAACACTTGCCTACTCCACGTTGTGGCGTCCCAATGGACGAGAGTTGCACTCAACTCCTCTCAAGTGATCCAATGATCAACTTGAATACCACGGTGTTCTTCTTTTCTTTACTCTTTCCCGTTTGCGAGGAATCTCCACAACTTGGAGTCTCTCGCCCTTACAGTGAGAATCAAAGTGAAAGCACTAGAGTAAGGGAGGGAAGCAACACACACAAATCCACAGCAAATATGCACACACACGGCCAAGACTCGAGCTCAAATGAATATCACAAAGTTCTCACTAGAACGGAGCTCGAATCACTAAGAATGTCAAACAAGTGCGCAAAGACGAAGTGTGAATGATCAAGGATGCTCAAAGTATGCTTGGTGTACTCCTCCATGCGCCTAAGGGTCCCTTTTATAGCCCAAAGGCAGCTAGGAGCCGTTGAGAGCAATCCAGGAAGGCAATTCTTGCCTTCTGTCGACTGGCGCACCAGACAGTCCGGTGCACCACCGGACACTGTCCGGTGCGGATTTCTTTCCTATTCTGGCATAGCCGACCGTTGGAGACTTGGAGTCGTTGGCGCACCGGACACTGTTCGGTGCACACCGGACAGTCCGGTGCCCCCATCCGACCGTTGGCTCGGCCATGCGTCACGCGCGGATTGCGTGGCCGACCGTTGGCGCGCCCGACCGTTGGCTCACTGGACAGTCCGGTGCCTCACCGGACAGTCCGGTGAATTATAGTCGTACACTGTTGACTTGGTTCCCGAGAGCGACGACTTCGCCGCAGCCGACTCACCGGACACTGTTCGGTGCACCACCGGACAGTCCGGTGATTTATAACTGTACGCCACCGTCGAGACCCGAGAGCAGCCAGTTGATCAGATGCCAGCCTGGCGCACCGGACACTGTCCGGTGCACCCAGACTGAGCAGAGTCTTGGCTGCTCGAGCCAAGTGTTTTCCAATTGCATTTTCTCTGATTCTAGCACTTAGACAAAATGTTAGTACACAAAAACCAATGTACTAAGTCTAGAATCATACCTTTGTGTTGACTTTGCACTTCTTCCACCATTTGGCATAGTTTCATACTTAAACCATTTGTGTTGGCACTTGATCACCAAAATACTTAGAAATGGCCCAAGGGCACATTTCCCTTTCAAAATATCTATGTTAAAATTATATACCTGAGAAAAATAAAATTTCTAATTTTCTTTTTTTCTTAATCTTTTATTTAATTATTCAAACTGTGGAAATAAATAAAGAAAAGAAAACCCTGAACAACAATAGGCTAAAACGGCCTCTATCGGCCTTCGGACTTGTTACTGTAGTGGCCCATGGCCTATGCGGTGGGGGGCACGCGGGCCACAACATGGCCCTAGGCTTAGGCCACAAACATGGGCCTATGTCCCAAATCTAGCCCACCGGCTATACCTGCGCCTCCCGCTTCATCGTGGACCATCTGATGCGATCCAATGGGTCAGATTCGATCGTGTAGGGATGAAAACGGGCTGGGTACCTAGATTGGGTACTGGATACGGGTAATAAAATAATCCGAATTTTCGGATACGGGTACTACCCGGATAGTAAACATCCGAATACGGAGTCACTGTTACCCGATAGAGGCAGATACGATTACCTGACGGTCTGGCGTCTGGTATGTTGTTGTCGTATGTAGTACTGCATTAGTATGCTCTTGCCCTCTGACCACGTCTTGCGCCTTGGGGCAGTGCGGCCCGGCGACCCGATAGCCATGGCCTGTTACCAATAACAATTTAGCAATTATTCATTTAGCCCAAAACCCTATTTAGGCGTGAGGGTGTAAGACTTCTGGCTGTGTAAGGCGTACGAATAATGGAGATCTCAATGGATCCAAGAGAGTACATGGTATGGATCTACAATTATTTGTTGTTGCAATCAGACATGATTAGTTTATATTTTCAATCTCTGCAATTGGTTTAAAATGCCGACGTGACCATTCTATTATATCCGTTCTAAATAAAAATTCGTTTTACCTTTAAATAAATTCATATAATAATTAATATATGTATATCATATATGTGTCTAGATTTATCATCATCCATTTGAATATAGACATAAAATCAAGAGCTGCAATGACTAGTATTTTAGTACGAAGGGAGTATTAAAGATAAATAAAGTTGTGTTGTTGGTTCTATAATATACTTGACTACTTGTGATTAGTAACTTTGAACTGCATGATGTCAATTTTATCGGTATATTTTTCTATATTTAAGTTATCATATACATGATTGTGTATTTCTTATTTTATTTGTGTTGTTGGACGGTTGGACAACTAATATTATCAGGACGAACTATCCATCAAATACCCGTTATCTACCCGAGTAATATTTGATATCCGCTTCTTACCCGTCCGAATTAGTACCCGGTCCCATCCTGTATCCGTCCCAAATTTTTAACTACCCGTACCGGGTCATGTATCCGAAAGAATTATATTATAGAAGGATATGGGAGGACCCTATATCCAGTTATATTCGTCCCGTTTTGAGCCCTACGATCATGCTACTATGTATGGGTATTTAACCCGAAAAATTCGGAATAAGGTTGAAACCCTAGCCCATTCTACATGCATGTTCCCTGGTTTCTTGGCCACGCCGCTCTCCTTTCCTCTCTCTCTCCCTCTTACTTAGTGCTTCTTCTCCGGCGAGATCGAGGGCGAAGATCGGCGATTATGGGTGGGCCGTCGTGAGGCTTACAGTCGGCGCATGCATTCCTCATGCGAGCGACGCCATCGGTGAGTTTCTCACGGCTCCATGGCATTTCCAAGGAGACGTAGCCCGATACTCACGGCAACGGTCCTACGATGGTGAGAACATTGTCCCCTCCTCAAAACTCATCGTTATTTGATTTCTGATATGAATTTTGGGGGCCTAATCCCCTTATTTAATATCTCTCCTTTTCTATTTCTCAACTCATATCTGCATGAGTTCTTATCTTATATCCAAATACTTCTCAGATTAATCTAACGAGACTGCAAACATATCTCTGATACCATTGATAGATTTTGGATGTCTCTGAGTCCATTAAAAGGGAAATGGCCTCAACATTTCCTATAATCGATTTTGGTGTTTGGCGTCCATCATAAACCATGTGGACTAACTAGTTTGCCTAGTTGTTGTTTATCTCAGGTGCATAAAGTTCAACATAAATCAACAAAGAAAGTGAGTTGGGGAACTCTACAAAGGTTGGAGCAAGTACAATAATTGGTGCAGCCAGTGGTGCACTGGACACTGTCCGGTGCCTAGGTCGAGGCACCTCACGAACTGACCGCTCTCGGATTTTCTCAAAGTCACTCCACTAAAAATCATTGGATTGTCCGGTGAGCCAATGGAGCAATGGTCAACTTCACCAACGGTGGACTGCACTGACGGAGGAACAGTGAACAATGCAGAAGTCAGAAGTCAAAACGCACCGGACGGTCCAGTGCTGCATGAGGACAAATGACTTCAACGCTCAACAACTCCAAACCCCAACGGTTGGCTGACGTGGCACGCACCGGATAGTGAACAGTGCTATGTCCGATGCACCACCGGACTGTCCGGCGTGCCCATCGACAGCAAAGTCAGTCAACGGCTAGGAAGTGGTTGGAGGCTATAAATACCCCACAACCACCTCCATTCAAGCCATACAAGTCTCCCACACATCTCATTCAATACAAGAGCAAACAATACACTGCAAAGACACAATCAAAGCATTCAATCCCCTCCAAGTTCCAAAATCAAATCAAGTGCTTAGTGACTTGAGAGAGGATCATTTGTCTTTATTTTATTGCTCTTGTTGCTTGGATTGGTTTCTTCTTCTCACTCTAATTCTTCTAAGTGCCTTGTAAAGCTAGCAAGAGACACCTAATTGTGTGGTGATCCTTGTGGGGTCTTAGTGACCTGGGTGATTGAAGAGAAGCACTCAACCGGTCTAAGTGGCCGATTGAGAGCGGGAAAGGGTTGGAATAGACCCGGCCTTTGTGGCCTCCTCAACGAGGACTAGGTTCTTTGGAACCGAACCTTGGGAAAGAAATCACCATGTTCATTTGTGTTGATTCTCATCACTCGATTTGTTTCTGCCCTCTCCTCTCTCTAAAGTTCACTTGCTCATATTGTCTTGAGTTGGCTCCCAAAGTTATCCGCATTGATTGAGCAACTCATAGCAAGAGGAACTATCTTCCACACTCCGAATTATTTCTAACGCTAGCCCCGGGTATAGTGCATGTTCAAAGTTTATAATTTTCAGATTTCGCCTATTCACCCCCCTCTAGGCGACTTTCAATTGGTATCAGAGTCCAGTGCTTCATTAGATTCTAACAACTTGAAGTGATGTCGGGAGAACACGCCAAGAGGGAGATGGTCACCGGCGAAAAGCCCGAAGCCTCGGGGAAAAACGAGGAACGGACTCTGTCAAAGGAGGCCGGTGACAAGCACAAGGAGGAATCCGCCGGATCCATCAAGTCACCTAGGAAGGGTGACAAAACAAAAAATAAAATGAAGAAGGTGGTTTACTACGAGACCGACTCTTCATCACCTTCCACCTCCGCCGCCGAGTCTACCACTTCGAAGCGCCAAGAGCATAAGAAGTATAGTAAGATGCCTCTTCGCTATCCTCGCATTCCTAAACGCGCTCCTCTACTTTCCATACCCTTAGGCAAATCACCATATTTTGATGGTGAGGATTATTGTATGTGGAATGATAAAATGAGGCATCATCTAACCTCACTCCACCAAAGTATATGGGATATTGTTGAGTTTGGAGCGCAAGCACCATAAGTGGTGACGAGGACTATGACTCTGATGAGGCCACCCAAATAAGGCATTTTAACTCTCAAGGAACCCCTATACTCCTCGCTTCCTTATGTCGAGAGGAGTACAACAAGGTGCAAGGGTTGAAAAATGCCAAAGAAATTTGGGACGTCCTCAAAACGGCGCATGAAGGGGACGAGGTGACCAAAATCACCAAGCGCGAGACGATCAAGGGAGAACTCGGTCGATTCGTCCTCAACAAAGGAGATGAGCCACAAGCAATGTACAACCGGCTCAAAACAATGGTTAACCAAGTGCGGAACCTCAGGAGCACCAAGTGGGATGACTATAAAATGGTCAAGGTTATTCTTAGATCTCTTGTTTTTCGTAATCCCACTCAAGTTCAATTAATTCGTGGAGATCCTAGATATAAACAGATGTCTCCCGAGGAGGTAATTGGCAAGTTTGTGAGCTTTGAACTTAAAATCAAAGACTCCAAACATATTGTCAACTTAGAGCAAGGCGGCACCTCCACACCCGAGGTGCAACCCATTGCATTCAAAGAAACAGAAGAGAAGAAGGAAGAGTCTACACCAAGTAGACTCCCAATTGACGCCTCTAAGCTCGACAACAAGGAGATGGCTCTTATCATCAAGAGCTTTTGACAAATCCTCAAACAAAGGAAGGGAAAGGACTATAAACCCCGTTTCAAAAGGGTGTGCTACATGTGTGGTAAGTCCGATCACTTTATTTCAAAATGTCCATATACAAGTGAGAGTGACAGGGATGACAACAAGAAAGGGAATAAGAAGGAGAAGAAAAGATACTGCACGAAGAAGGGTGGCGAGGCACACATGGGGCGGGAATGGGACTCTGGCAAGAGCTCTACTGACTCCTCCTACGACGAGGACGCCACCAACATCGCCGTCAACAAGGGCCTTTTCTTTCCCAACGTCGGCCACAAATGCCTCATGGCTAAGGATGGCAAAAAGAAGAAGGTACATTCTAGAGATACCTCCAAATACACTACTTCCGATGATGAGGGTAGCTCTGGTGATGATAATGATGATTTAACTTCTCTTTTTGCAAACTTTACCAAGGATCAAAAGAAAAAGATAAATGAATTGATAGAAACCATTAACGAGAAGGATGATCTCTTGGAATGCCAAGAAAACTTGCTCGTTAAGGAAAATAAGAAGTTAGTTAAACTAAAAAGTGCTTATGCTCTTGAAGTAGAAAAATGTGAAAATTTGTCTAAAGAGCTTAATGATTGCAATGATTTAATTTCTTGTCTTAGAATCAAAAATGCTAGTTTAATCGCTAAGATTGAAGAATTGAATGCTTGCAATATTTCTACATCTACCATTGAGCATGTCACAATTTGCACTAGATGTAGAGATATTAATATTGATGCTATGAATGGTCACCTTGCCATGATTAAAGAACAAAATGATCACATAGCTAAATTGAATGCTAAAATTGCCGAGCATGAATTAGAAAATGAAAATTTTAAATTTGCTTGTAGTATGCTTTATAATGGGAGACAATCTAGCATTAAGGATGGCATTGGCTTCCAACAAGGGAGTCAAAGCAACATCAAACTTAATGCCCCCAAGAACAGACTATCTAATTTTGTTAAGGGTAAGGCTCCCATGGTTAAGGATAAAGAGGGTTACATTTTATATCCTGAGAACTATCCTGAGCACAAAATTAGGAAAATTCATGCTAAAAATCTCATATTGTTTCTCATCACGCTTATATGTATAGTAATGAGGCTTCTAGCTCTAGGCATTCAACTCATATCAAAATGCCTAAAAAGAAATTTGTCAATGCATTAAATGAACATAGCATTTCATTTAATACTTTTGATGCATCTTTTGTGCTAACTAACAAATCAGACAAGGTAGTTGCCAAATATGTTGGGGGCAAACACAAGAGTCCTAAGACTTGTGTTTGGGTACCCAAGGTGCTTGTTTCTAATGTGAAAGGACCCAAGACCATTTGGGTACCTAAGAACAAGGCCTAAATTTATTTTGTAGGTTTATGCATCCGACGGGACGAGTTGGATAATCGATAGCGGGTGCACAAACCGACAGGGGAGAAAAGGATGTTCTCCTCATATGAGAAAAATGATGATCCCCAAAGAGCGATTACATTCGGGGATGGGAATCAAGGTTTGGTCAAAGGTTTGGGTAAAATTGCTATATCTCCTG
The DNA here is from genome assembly GCA_029449295.1 of Zea luxurians. NCBI lineage: Eukaryota > Viridiplantae > Streptophyta > Magnoliopsida > Poales > Poaceae > Zea > Zea luxurians. The sequence goes on along the minus strand of JAOPSE010000017.1, from coordinate 32,766,700 downwards.
ACCATTCCAGTTCTAATGTTTTTCTTGTAGATTCTTTAGATTATAACTTGCTTTCTGTTTCTCAATTATGCAAAATGGGCTACAACTGTCTATTTACTAATGTTGGTGTCACTGTCTTTAGAAGAAATGATGGTTCAATAGCTTTTAAGGTAATGTTAGATGGTCAGCTATATTTAGTTGATTTTAATGATAACAATGCTGAACTGGACACTTGCTTAATTGCTAAGACTAATATGGGCTGACTCTGGCATCGCCTACTTGCTCATGTTAGGATGAAGAATCTTCACAAGCTTCTAAAGGAAGAGCACATTTTAGGACTAACAAATGTTCATTTTAAGAAAGACAGGATTTATAGTGCATGTCAAGCAGGGAAGAAAGTCGGGACTCATCATCCACACAAGAACATCATGACAACCAAAAGGCCGCTTGAGCTACTCCACATGGATCTATTCGGCCCGATCGCTTACATAAGCATCGGCGGGAGTAAGTACTGTCTTGTTATTGTGGATGATTATTCTCGCTTCACTTGAGTATTCCTTTTGCAGAAAAAATCTCAAACCTAAGAGACCGTAAAAAGATTCTTGAGACGGGCTCAAAATGAGTTCGGACTGAGAATCAAGAAGATTAGAAGCGACAATGGAACAGAGTTTAAGAACTCTCAAATTGAAGGATTTCTTGAGGAGGAGGGCATCAAGCATGAGTTCTCTTCTCCATACACACCTCAACAAAATGGTGTTGTGGAGAGGAAGAATAGAACTCTTTTGGATATGGCAAGGATCATGCTTGATGGATACAAGACACCAGATCGATTTTGGGTGGAGGCGATTAACACCGCGTGCTACTCCAACAACCGACTTTACCTTCACTGAATCCTCAAGAAAACATCATATGAACTCCTCTCCGATAAAAAGCCCAATGTTTCTCATTTTAGAGTTTTTTGGAGCAAATGCTTTATTCTTATTAAGAGAGGTAGAAATTCTAAATTTTCTTCTAAAGCAGTAGAAGGCTTTTTACTTGGTTATGATTCAAACACAAGGGCATATAGAGTCTTCAACAAGTCCAATAGATTAGTTGAAGTTTCTTGTGACATTGTGTTTGATGAGACTAATGGATCCCAAGTGGAGCAAGTTAATCTTGATGAACTAGATGATGAAGAGGCTCCATGCGTCGTGCTAAGGAATATGTCCACTGGGGATGTGTGTCCAAAGGAATCCGAAGAGCCTCCACAAGCATAAGATCAACCATCATCTTCCATACAATCATCTCCACCAACCCATGAAGAGGACATGGCTCAAGAAGAAGAGGATGAAGGCCAAGACAATGAGACACCTCAAGAGGAGGACATTGATCAAGGGGGAGATGAAGATAATCAAGACAAGGAAGATGATCAAGAAATTTAGGATCAAAGACCACCGCACCCAAGAATCCACCAAGAAATTCAAAGAGATCACCCTGTTAACTCTATTCTTGGTGACATTCACAAGGGGTAACCACTAGATCTCGAGTTGCTCATTTTTGTGAACATTACTCTTTTGTGTCTTCTATTGAGCCATACAGAATAGAGGATGCACTAAGAGATCCAGATTGGGTGGTGGCAATGCAAGAGGAGCTCAACAACTTCACGAGGAATGAGGTATGACATTTAGTTCCATGTCCTAACCAAAATGTTGTAGGTACCAAGTGGGTATTCCACAACAAGAAAGATGAGCATGGTGTGGTGACTAGGAACAAAGCCTGACTTGTTGCCAAGGGATATTCACAGTTGAAGGTTTGGATTTCGATGAAACCTATGCACCCGTAGCAAGGCTTGAGTCAAATCGTATATTACTTGCCTATGCTACTTACCATGGCTTTAAGTTATATCAAATGGACATGAAAAGTGCCTTCCTCAATGGCCCTATCAAGGAAGAGGTATATGTTGAGCAACCTCCCGGCTTTGAAGATAGTGAGTATCCTTCACATGTGTATAAGCTCTCAAAGACGTTTTATGGGCTCAAGTAAGCCCCAAGAGCATGGTATGAATGCCTGAGAGACTTTCTTATCACTAATGGCTTCAAAGTTGGAAAAGTTGACCCTACTCTCTTCACTAAAACTACTGCCAAAGACTTGTTCATATGCTAAATTTATGTTGATGATATTATATTTGGGTCTACTAACAAGTCATCTTGTGAAGAGTTTAGTATGATTATGATACAGAAGTTTGAGATGTCTATGATAGGAGAGTTGAAGTATTTCCTTGGATTTCAAATCAAGCAACTTCAAGAGGACACCTTCATCTGCCAAACTAAGTACATTCAAGACATACTCAAGAAGTTTGGAATGAAAAATGCCAAACTCATCAAGACACCCATGGGAACAAATGGGCATCTTGACCTCGACACGGGAGGTAAATCTATAGATCAAAAGGTATACCGATCGATGATAGGTTCTTTACTCTATTTATATGCTTCACGACCAGATATAATGCTTTCAATATGCATGTGTGCAAGGTTCCAGGCAAATTCTAAGAAAGTTCACCTTAGGACCGTTGAAAGTCGCCTAGAGGAGGGGGGTGAATAGGCGGAATCTGAAATTTATAAACTCAAGCACAACTACAAGCCGGGGTTAGCGTTAGAAATATATATGAGTCCGAAAGAGAGGGCGAAAACAAATCACAAGCAAAAGAAGAGTGAGACGCATTGATTTGTTTTACCGAGGTTCGGTTCTTGCAAACCTACTCCCCGTTGAGGTGGTCACAAAGATCGGGTCTCTTTCAACCCTTTCCCTCTCTCAAACGGTCACCTAGACTGAGTGAGCTTCTCTTCTCAATCAATTGGGACACCAAGTCCCCACAAGGACCACCACACAATTGGTGTCTCTTGCCTTGATTACAATTGAGTTGGGAACAAGAAAGAAAGAAGAAGAAAAGCGATCCAAGCGCAAGAACTCAAATGAATACAATTGTCTCTCTCTCTCTCTCTCTAGTCACTATTTGATTGGAATGATCTTTGGACTTGGGAGAGGATTTGATCTCTTGTTTGTGTCTTGGAGTGAAGTCTAGAGCTCTTGTATTGAATGCAAATGGCTGAAACTTGGATGCCTTGAAGTGTGGGTGGTTGGGGGTATTTATAGCCCCAACCACCAAAGTGGTCGTTGGGAAGGCTGTCTGTCGTATGGCGCACCGGACAGTCCGGTGCGCCACCGGACACTGTCCGGTGTGCCAGCCACGTCACCCAACCGTTAGGGTTCGACCGTTGGAGCTCTGACAAGTGGGGTCACCAGACAATCCGTTGGTGCACCGGACAGGTCCTGTTCACTGTCCGGTGCGCCTTCTGGCGCCTGCTCTGACTTCTGCACGCGCAGGCGCGCAGTGTTCACTTTTACTGTTCCTTGCAGACGACCGTTGGTGCGAAGTAGCCGTTGCTCCGCTGGCACACCGGACAGTCCGGTGTTACACCGGACAGTCCGGTGAATTATAGCGGAGTGGCTCCCCGAATTCCCGAAGCTGGCGAGTTCAGAGTCGTTCCTCCCTGGTGCATCGGACACTGTACGGTGGTGCACCAGACAGTCCGGTGCGCCAGACAAGGGCTACCTTCGGTTGAACTTTGCTCCTTTGTTTTGAACTCTTTCTTTTGTCTTTGTATTGGTTTGTTGTGAACCTTTGGCACCTGTAGAACATATATTCTAGGGCAAACTAGTTAGTTCAATAATCTATGTTGGGCAATTCAACCACCAAAATTCATATAGGAAAAGGTTTGACCCTATTTCCCTTTCAATCTCCCCCTTTTTGGTGATTGATGCCAACACAAACCAAAGCAAATATAAAAGTGCAGAATTGAACTAGTTTGCATATGGTAAGTGCAAAGGTTGCTTGGAATTTGAAACCAATAAAATTATTTCAATAGATATGCATGGATTGTTTTCTTCTTATTTAAAATTTTGGACCACGTTTACACCACTAGTTTTGTTTTTTGCAAATCTTCTGGAAATTCTTTTCAAAAATCCTTTTGCAAATAGTCAAAGGTATAAGAATAAGATTGAAAAAAGCATTTTCAAGATTTTAAATTTTCTCCCCCTGTTTCAAATGCTTTTCCTTTGACTAAAACAAAACTCCCCCTTAATAAAATTCTCCTCTTAGTGTTCAAGAGGGTTTTACAAGTTTTGAAGATACTACTTTCTCCCCCTTTTTGAACACAATAAGATATCAATTTGAAAACTTTATTTTAAAAATTTGGTGGTGGTGCGGTTCTTTTGCTTTGGGCTCATACTTTCTCCCCCTTTGGCATGAATCGCCAAAAACAGATACTTGTGAGTGAAATATAAGCCCTTTTACTTTCTCCCCAATGGAAAATAAATAGAGATGAGTGAATATTATACTAAAGTGGAGAATGATGCGGAATACCGGCAAATACCAATGGAGTTGAGTGGAAGCGTCGTCTTTGCCGAATACTCCATTTCCCTTTCAATTTCTATGGCTAAGCATAATAATACACTTGAAAACACATTAGTCATAGACATAAAAGAGATATGATCAAAGGTATATAAATGAGCTATGTGTGCAAAGAATCAATCAAAATTCGTAGAATCAAGAATATTTAGCTCATTCTTAAGTTTGGTAAAGGTTTTCTCATCTAGTGGCTTGGTAAAGATATCGGCCAATTGATCTTTGGTGTTTATATAGGCTATCTCGATATCCCCCTTTTGTTGGTGATCTCTCAAAAAAGTGATACCGAATGGCTATGTGCTTAGTGCGGTTGTGTTCAACGGGATTATCCACCATGCGGATTGCACTCTCATTATCACATAGGAGAGGGACTTTGCTAAATTTGTAGCCATAGTCCCTAAGGGTTTGCCTCATCCAAAGCAATTACGCGCAACAATGGCCTGCGGCAATGTACTCGGCTTCGGCGGTAGAAAGAGCTACAGAGTTTTGTTTCTTTGAAGCCCAAGACACCAGGGATCTCCCCAGAAACTGACAAGTCCCTGATGTGCTCTTCCTATCAATCTTACACCCTGCACAATCAGCATCAGAATATCCTAGTAAATTAAAAGAGGATCCCTTGGGGTACCAAAGACCAAACTTAGGTGTATGAACTAAATATCTCAAGATTCTCTTCACGGCCCTAAGGTGAACTTCCTTAGGATCGGCTTGAAATCTTGCACACATGCATACAGAAAGCATAATATCCGGTCGAGAAGCACATAAATAGAGTAAAGAACCTATCATCGACCGGTATACCTTTTGATCTACGGATTTACCTCCCGTGTCGAGGTCGAGATGCCCATTGGTTCCCATGGGTGTCTTGATGGGCTTGGCATCCTTCATTCCAAACTTGGTGAGAATGTCTTGAATGTACTTCGTTTGGCTAATGAAGGTGCCCTCTTGGAGTTGCTTGACTTGAAATCCTAAGAAATACTTCAACTCCCCCATCATAGACATCTCGAATTTTTGTATCATGATCCTACTAAACTCTTCACAAATAGATTTGTTAGTAGACCCAAATATGATATCATCAACATAAATTTGGCATACAAACAAATCATTTTCAATTGTTTTAGTAAAGAGAGTAGGATTGGCCTTGCCGACTTTGAAGCCATTAGTGATAAGAAAGTCTCTTAGGCATTCATACCATGCTCTTGGGGCTTGCTTGAGCCCATAAAGCGCCTTAGAGAGTTTATATACATGGTTAGGATACTCACTATCTTCAAAGCTAGGAGGTTGCTCAACATATATCTCTTCCTTGATAGGTCCATTGAGGAAAGCACTCTTCACATCCATTTGATAAAGCTTAAAGCCATGGTAAGTAGCATAGGCAAGTAATATATGAATTGACTCAAGCCTAGCTACGGGTGCATAGGTTTCACCAAAATCCAAACCTTCGACTTGTGAATACCCTTTGGCCACAAGTCGTGCCTTGTTCCTTGTCACCACACCATGCTCATCTTGTTTGTTGCAGAAGACCCACTTGGTTCTTACAACATTTTGGTTAGGACGTGGAACCAAATGTCGTACTTCATTCCTTGTGAAATTGTTGAGCTCCTCTTGCATCGCCAACACCCAATCCGAATCTTGATGTGCTTCCTCTACCCTGTGTGGCTCAATAGAGGAAACAAAAGAGTAATGTTCACAAAAATGAGCAACACGAGATCGAGTGGTTACCCCCTTATGAATGTCTCCTAGGATGGTGTTCACGGGGTGATCTCGTTGGATTGCTTGGTGGACTCTTGGGTGTGGCGGCCTTGGATCTTCATCATCTTCCTTGTCTTGATCATTAGCATCTCCCATTTGATCATTGTCCTCCTCTTGAGGTGGCTCATCTTCTTGATCTTCTCCTTCATCATCTTGAGCCTCATCCTCATCTTGGGTTGGTGGAGATGCTTGCATGGAGGAAGATGGTTGATCTTGTGCTTGTGGAGGCTCTTCGGATTATTTAGGACACACATCCCCAATGGACATGTTCCTTAGCGCGATGCATGGAGCCTCTTCATCATCTAGTTCATTAAGATCAACTTGCTCTACTTGAGAGCCGTTAGTCTCATCAAACACAATGTCACAAGAAACTTCAACTAGTCCAGTGGACTTGTTAAAGATTCTATATGCCCTTGTGTTTGAGTCATAACCAAGTAGAAAGTCTTCTACAGCCTTAGGAGCAAATTTAGATTTTCTACCTCTTTTAACAAGAATAAAGCATTTGCTACCAAAGACTCTAAAATATGAAACATTGGGCTTTTTACCGGTGAGGAGTTCATAAGATGTCTTCTTGAGGATTCGGTGTAGATACAACCGGTTGATGGTGTAGCAAGCGGTGTTGACCGCCTCGGCCCAAAACCGATCCGAAGTCTTGTACTCATCAAGCATGGTCTTTGCCATGTCCAGTAGAGTTCTATTCTTCCTCTCCACTACACCATTTTGTTGTGGCGTGTAGGGAGAAGAGAACTCATGCTTGATGCCCTCCTCCTCAAGAAAGCCTTCAATTTGTGAGTTCTTGAACTCCGTCCCGTTGTCGCTTCTTATTTTCTTGATCCTCAAGCCGAACTCATTTTGAGCCCGTCTCAAGAATCCTTTCAAAGTCTCTTGGGTTTGAGATTTTTCCTGTAAAAAGAATACCCAAGTGAAGCGAGAATAATCATCCACAATAACTAGACAGTACTTACTCCCGCCGATGCTTATGTAAGCTATCGGGCCGAATAGGTCCATGTGGAGGAGCTCGAGTGGCCTGTCAGTCGTCATGTTGTTCTTGTGTGGATGATGAACACCAACTTGCTTTCCTGCTTGGCATGCGCTGCAAATCCTGTCTTTCTCAAAATGAACATTTGTTAGTCCCAAAATGTGTTCTCCCTTTAGAAGCTTATGAAGATTCTTCATTCCAACGTGGGCTAGTCGGCGGTGCCAGTGCCAACCCATGTTAGTCTTAGCAATTAAGCAAGTATCGAGTTTAGCTCTATTGAAATCAACTAAGTATAGCTGACCCTCTAACAATCCCTTAAATGCTACTGAATCATCACTTCTTCTAAAGACAGTAACACATACATCCGTAAAAAGACAGTTGTAACCCATTTTACATAATTGAGAAACAGAAAGCAAGTTGTAATCTAATGAATCTACAAGAAAAACTTTGGAAATAGAATGGTTAGGTGATATAGCAATTTTACCAAGTCCTTTGACCAAACCTTGATTTCCATCCCCGAATGTGATAGCTCGTTGGGGATCTTGGTTTTTCTCGTAGGAGGAGAACATTCTTTTCTCCCCAGTCATGTGGTTTGTGCACCCGCTATCGATGATCCAACTTGAGCCCCTGGATGCATAAACCTACAACACAAATTTAGGCCTTGTTCTTAGGTACCCAAACGGTTTTGGGTCCTTTTACATTAGAAACAAGCACCTTGGGTACCCAAACACAAGTCTTGGAGCCCTTGTGTTTGCCCCCAACATATTTGGCAACTACTTTGCCTGATTTGTTAGTAAGCACATAAGAAACACCAAAAGTCTTGAATGAAATGTTATGATCATTTGATGCAATAGGAGTTTTCTTCTTAGGCATTTTAACGTGTGTAGAATGCCTAGAGCTAGAAGCCTCATTCTTATAAATAAAAGCATGGTGAGAAACAGAATGAGTCTTCTTTGCATGAATTCTCCTAATCTTATCCTCGGGATAACCAGCAGGATATAAAATATAGCCCTCGTTATCCTGAGGCATGGGAGCCTTGCCCTTAACGAAATTAGATAATCTTTTAGGAGGGGCATTAAGCTTGACATTGTCTCCCTGTTGGAAGCCAATGTCATCCTTAATGCCAGGGCGTCTCCCACTATAAAGCATACTACGAGCAAATTTAAATTTTTCATTCTCTAGTTCATGCTCGGCAATTTTAGCATCTAATTTTGCTATATGATCATTTTGTTGTTTTATCATAGCAAGGTGATCATGAATAGCATCTACATTAACATCTTTACATCTAGTGCAAATAGAAACATGCTCAACGGTAGATGTAGAGGGTTTGCAATCATTTAATTCAACAATCTTAGCATGTAAAATGGCATTCTCATCTCTAAGGTTGGAAATGGAAACATTGCAAACATCTAATTCCTTAGTCTTAGCAATTAATTTTTCATTCTCAAACTTAAGGCTAGCAAGAGAGGCATTCAATTTTTCAATCTTAGCAATTAGGCTAACATTATCATTTCTAAGATTGGTAATTGAATCATCACAAATATTTGACTTCTCAACCTTAGCAATCAAATTAGCATTCTCAATTCTAAGGTTGAAAATAGTGTCATGGCAAATGCTAAGCTCACTAGTTAATTTTTCATTTTCTCTACCTCCTGAGCATAAGCATTTTTAGTCTTAACATGCTTTTTGTTCTCCTTAATAAGGAAGTCCTCTTGGCTATCCAAGAGTTCATCCTTCTCATGAATAGCACTAATCAATTCATTCAATTTCTCCTTTTGTTGCATGTTAAGATTGGCAAAAAGAGTATGCAAGTTATCCTCATCATCACTAGAAATATCCTCATCACTAGAAGTGGCATACTTAGTGGAGGATCTTGATTTTACCTTCTTCTTTTTGCCATCCTTTGCCATGAGGCACTTGTGGTCGACGTTGGGGAAGAGAAGACCTTTGTTGATGGCGATGTTGGCGGCGTCCTCGTCGTCGGAGGAGTCGGTGGAGCTCTCATCGGAGTCCCACTCCCGGCAAACATGTGCATCGCCACCCTTTTTCTTGTAGTACCTCTTCTTCTCCTCCTTCTTCCCCCTCTTGTCGTTACCCCTGTCACTATCACTAGATAAAGGACATTTAGCAATAAAATGATCGGGCTTACCACACTTGTAGCATACTTTCTTGGAGCGGGGCTTGTAGTCCTTCCCCCTCCTTTGCTTGAGGATTTGGCGGAAGCTCTTGATGATGAGCGCCATCTCCTCATTCTCGAGCTTGGAGGCATCAATGGGGACCCTACTCGGTGTAGAATCTTCTTTCTTCTCCTTCGTTGCCTTGAATGCAACGGGTTGTGCCTCGGGAACGGAGGAGGCGCCTTGCTCGATGATCTTCTTGGAGCCTTTGATCATTAGTTCAAAGCTCACAATTTTTCCTATCACTTCCTCAGGAGACATTAGTTTATACCTTGGATCACCATGAATTAATTGAACTTGAGTGGGGTTAAGAAATACGAGTGATCTAAGAATAACCTTGACCATTTCATGGTCATCCCACTTGGTGCTCCCGAGGTTGCGCACTTGATTAACCAAGGTCTTTAGCCGGTTGTACATGGCTTGCGGGTCTTCTCCTTGGTTGAGCATAAAACGACCGAGCTCCCCCTCGATCGTATCCCTCTTGGTGATCTTGGTCACCTCGTCTCCTTCGTGCGCGGTCTTGAGCACGTCCTAAATCTCTTTGGCGCTCTTCAACCCTTGCACCTTGTTATACTCCTCTCAACTTAGAGAGGCGAGGAGTATAATGGTGGCTTGAGAGTTGAAGTGCCGAATTTGGGCAACCTCGTCCGAGTCATAGTCTTCATCCCCTATGGATGGTACCTGCACTCCCAACTCAACAACATCCCAAATACTAGTGTGGAGTGAGGTTAGGTGATGCCTCATTTTATCACTCCACATGTTATAATCTTCACCGTCAAAAACCGGTGGTTTGCCTAATAGGACGGAAAGTAAAGGAGTACGCTTAGAAATGCGAGGATAGCGTAGGGGGTCTTACTAAACTTCTTGCGCTCATGGCGCTTAGAAGTTACGGACGGCGCATCGGAGCCGGAGGTGGATGGCGACGAAGAATCGGTCTCGTAGTAGACCACCATCTTCATCTTCTTTTTCTTGCCGCCACTCCGATGCGACTTGTGAGGAGGTGAGTCCTCCTTCTTCTTGTTGTGGGACTCCCTCGATGGAGCCTTCCCGTGGCTTGTGGCGGGCTTCTCGCCGGTTACCATCTCCTTCTTGGCGTGTTCTCCCGACATCACTTCGAGTGGTTAGGCTCTAATGAAGCACCGGGCTCTGATACCAATTGAAAGTCGCCTAGAGGGGGGTGAATAGGTGGAATCTGAAAATTATAAACTCAAGCACAACTACAAGCCAGGGTTAGCGTTAGAAATATATACGAGTCCGAAAGAGAGGGCGAAAACAATCACAAGCAAAAGAAGAGTGAGACACAGTGATTTTTTTTACCGAGGTTTGGTTCTTGCAAACCTACTCCCCGTTGAGGTGGTCACAAAGACCGGGTCTCTTTCAACCCTTTCCCTCTCTCAAACGGTCACCTAGATCGAGTGAGCTTCTCTTCTCAATCAATCGGGACACCAAGTACCCACAAGGACCACCACACAATTGGTGTCTCTTGCCTTGATTACAATTGAGTTGGGAACAAGAAAGAAAGAAGAAGAAAAGTGATCCAAGCGCAAGAACTCAAATAAACACAATTGTCTCTCTCTCTAGTCACTATTTGATTGAAATGATCTTTGGACTTGGGAGAGGATTTGATCTCTTGTTTGTGTCTTGGAGTGAAGTCTAGAGCTCTTGTATTGAATGCAAATGGCTGAAACTAGGATGCCTTGAAGTGTGGGTGGTTGGGGGTATTTATAGCCCCAACCACCAAAGTGGCCGTTGGGAAGGCTGTCTGTCGTATGGCGCACCGGACAGTCCGGTGCGCCACCGGACACTGTTCGGTGTGCCAGCCACGTCACCCAACCGTTAGGGTTCGACCGTTGGAGCTCTGACAAGTGGGGTCACCGGACAGTCCGGTGGTGCATCGGACAGGTCCTGTTCACTGTCCGGTGCGCCTTATGGCGCCTGCTCTGACATCTGCGCGCGCAGGCGCGCACTGTTCACTTCTACTGTTCCTTGTAGACGACCGTTGGCGTGAAGTAGCCGTTGCTCCGCTGGCACACCGGACAGTCCAGTGAATTATAGCGGAGTGGCCCCCCGAATTCCCAAAGCTGGCGAGTTCAGAGTCGTTCCTCCCTGGTGCACCAGACACTGTCCGGTGGTGCACCGGACACTGTCCGGTGCGCCAGACCAGGGTTGCCTTCGGTTGAACTTTGCTCCTTTGTTTTGAACCCTTTCTTTTGTCTTTGTATTGGTTTGTTGTGAACCTTTGGCACCTGTAGAACATATATTCTAGAGCAAACTAGTTAGTTCAATAATTTGTGTTGGGCAATTTAACCACCAAAATTCATATAGGAAAAGGTTTGACCCTATTTCCCTTTCAACCGTGAAAAAGAATCATGAAATATTTAGTTTACACACCTAAGTTTATGCTATGGTACCCCAAGGGATCTACCTTTGATTTAATAGGGTATTCCGATGTCGTTTATGCCAGATGTAAAATTGACAGGAAGAGCACGTCATAGACTTGTCAGTTTCTGGGAAGCTCTCTGGTGTCTTGGGCTTCAAAGAAACCAAACGCAATAGCTCTATCCACCGCCGAAGACGAGTTTATTGTTGCAGGACACTGTTGTGCACAATTACTCTGGATGAGGCAAACCCTCAGGGACTACGGCTACAAGGTGAGCAAAGTCCCTCTCTTATGTGATAATGAGAGTGCAATCCGCATGGCGGATAATCCCGTTGAACGCAGCCACACTAAGCACATAAACATTCGGTATCAATTTTTGGGAGATCACCAACAAAAGGGGATATCGAAATTGCTTATGTTAGCACCCACAACCAATTAGCCGATATCTTTACCAAGGCCCTAGAAGAAAAGACTTTTAGCAAGCTTAGAAATGAGCTAAACATCTTAGATTCTCGAAACTTTAATTGAAATATTGCACACATAGCTCATTTATATACCTTTGATCATGTCTCTTTTATTTGGTACAAATGCATATTTCTTATTCTTCTTGAGCCAAGGCTAAGACTAATGTACTTTCAAGTGTATTTCTATCCTTAGTCTTAGATTGAAAGGGAAATGAAGTATTCGGCAAAGGCAAGGCTTCCACTACGACTCTGTTGATATCACTCATCCTTTGCCCTACTCATGAACTTTCATTCATATCCTTTAACAAAGGGGAGAAAAGATTAGGCCTCTAAGGTTTCTTCATTTTTGGCGCTTAATGCCAAAGGGGGAGAAATTAATAGGCCCAAAGCAAAAGTACCACACCACCACCATAGACTGCAACACCACCCTGTTTTTCTAAAAACTTTTTCAAAAGGGGAGGAATTATTCAAATTACAAAAACCCCCTTGACAGCTAAGGGGAGAACTTCTTCAGGGGGAGCTTTTATTTAGCGAAAGGAAAAGCATTTGAAACAAGGGGAGAATTTTCACAAACTTGAAAATGTTTTTTGAAACTATATTCTTATACCATTGGCTATTTGCAAAAGAATTTGAAAAGACTTTTCCAAGAGATTTGCAAAAACAAGCAAAGTGGTGCAAATGTGGTCTAAAATGTCAAACTAGAAGAAAACAACGATATATACTTAGAAATACTTTCAATTGGTTTAATTCAAAGTAACTTATGCATATCTGTCAAAATTGCAAACTAGTTACATCTCTACACTTCATATTTGCTTTGGTTTGTGTTGGCATCAATCACCAAAAGGGGGAGATTCAAAGGGAAATGGCCTTAACATTTCCTATAATCAATTTTGGTGCTTGACGTCCATCACAAACCATGTGGACTAACTAGTTTACCTAGTTGTTGTTTATCTTAGGTGCATAAAGTTCAACATAAACCACAAAGAAAGTGAGTTGGGGAACTCTACAAAGGTTGGAGCAAATACAATAATTGGTGCAGCCAGTGGTGCACCAGACACTCTCCGGTGCCCAGGCCGAGGCACCTCGCGAACTGGCCGCTCTCGTATTTTCTTAGAGACACTCCACTAAAAATTATCGGACTGTCCAGTGAGCCAACGGAGCAACGGTAAACTTCACCAACGATTGGTTGTCCGGTGCCGCATAAGGACAAAGGACTTCAATGGTCAACAGCTCCAAACCCCAACGGTTGGCTGACATGGCACGCACCGGACTGTGAACAGTGCCATGTCAGGTGCACCACCGGACTGTCCGGTGCACCACTGGAATGTCTGTTGTGCCTATCGACAGCAAAGTCAGCCAACAGCTAGGAAGTGGTTGGAGGCTATAAATATCCCCCAACCACCTCCATTCAAGCTATCCAAGCCTCCCACATATCTCATTCAATACAAGAGCAAAGAATACACTTCAAAAACACAACCAAAGCATTCAATCCCCTCTAAGTTTCAAAATCAAATCAAGCGATTAGTGACTTGAGAGAGGATCATTTTTGTTTCTTTTATTGCTCTTGTTGCTTGGGTTGGTTTCTTCTTCTCACTCAAATTCTTCTAAGTGCTTTGTAAAGCTAGCAAGAGACACCTAATTGTGGGGTGATCCTTGCGGGGTCTTAGTGACCCAAGTGATTAAGGAGAAGCACTCAACCGATCTAAGTGACCGATTGAGAGAGGGAAAGGGTTGGAATAGACTTAGCCTTTGTGGCCTCCTCAACGGGGACTAGGTTCTTTGGAACCGAACCTCGGGAAATAGATCACCGTGTTCATTTGTGTTGATTCTCATCACTCGATTTGTTTCTCCCCTCTTCTCTCTCTAAAGTTCCCTTGCTCATATTGTTTTGAGTTGGTTCCCAAAGTTATCTACATTGATTGAGCAACTCATAGCAAGATGAACTATCTTCCGCACTTTGAATTATTTCTAACGCTAACCTCGGGTATAGTGTGTGCTCAAAGTTTATAATTTTCAGATTTCGCCTATTCACCCCCTCTATGCGAGTTTCATCCATACTTAGTTAATTTGAGAGCACAGTTAATTATCAGAGAACTAAGTTGATCTAATCCTTCTTAATTTATGCACATAAACACACACACACAGAAAGAGACAGAGAGAGAGAGAGATGTACCGTCTTTCCCTTCATTAAGGGCAAGGTTTCCTCCAATGCCTTGTAGTGGTGGTGGAGGTTCTTGGTATGGTGGAGCATCTTATCAAGGAGGGGGTCGAGGTTGTGGCCACCACCTTGGTTGCCCTGTAGAGGAGGAGGCTCAGTTCTGGGTCCTATTGGGGCACCATGGATCTCTAACACCATGGATTATCACAGTCGATTTCAAAAGGTAAACCCAATGCGAACCATGTATGTGCAAGAATTAGAAATTCACGTACACAACGATTACATAAATGAACATTATCACACAATGCTCAAATAATAACATAAAGAAGTATTAATTTATTACATCACGATGTCAGAGACATCCACATAGTCATCAACTTAGAGAGAAATCAAAGTGCTAAAGCAAAACACAGTAAAGATAAGACCTTCACAGGCAGCTGACTAGGGGTTGCCCCTAATCTAGTCTAGAACTCCTCGAAGTCCTGGAACTCCTGAAAGTTCTCTGTGTTGCAGTCATCCTCTCCTGAGTATGGTTGCAATGTGGACAACTTGATGTTTTGTGTTTAAGCAAGGGTGAGTGCACATCAACGTACTCAGCAAATGTCCCGTTTGGCTGAAGTGGACTAGCTGTATGTGGGGTTAGGCTCAAAGCAGTTGCTTTTAGTTCATCGAGTATTTATTATTAGTATAAGCCAAATTTTACCATAGAACCCAAGTTGATATCCCAAAAGGCACCTCCTTAGAGAGGAAAATACTAGAACCCATAAGTATAGCCATCATCATTAAACCATCATCATAAATGTATGCACAGTATCTCTAATCAAAGAGGATCCTAAGGCTGCTCTTAATCGTGAGCATGACTGATATACCAGTTTCTAACCCTTTGCAGAGATCGCACACTTTACCCACGAGTCATGATTCCCTTTTTTACTGAGGTTCTAGCCTCCCCATTGATCACTTCTAAGGTGACCCGACAAGGTTTCACTATGTAGCCTTTACAAAGTTTCACTAGAGGTCATAGCCGCTCGTTAGGATTCTTCGGGTTTGATAAACACAATACTCCTCCCCCGCAGGGGGTGACTAACAAAAAACAGAACGAAAGAACCTCGACACTCAGCCTCGACAGAGCAAGTACTATATCGCAGACCCCATTGATGACACGACGGCGAAGCAACTACACCTCTAGCTCCTCTAATTAATTAGCTAAGGACGTCCCACACCACCCCATGGCTGCACTATTTTCTCGAGTGGTCTCTCAACAAACAGGTCCTTATAGAGAGATACTCGAGAAACAGCCTGAGCCCCCTAAAGTGTCACAAGTTAATCATTATAAAATCATCGTATCATAAATGTATCTCATCATGTTCACTGATTATAGTAAAGCACTAGCATAATGTTGACCATAATAGCCAAATCCCAGAAAGGTAATCAAGGACAAGATAAGCAGAAACAAGTAAATCCTTAGGTTGATCATAGTATGCGGGAGAGTGAATTATAAAGTAAATAGGACATAATGGGTCAGATGACACTTGCCTTCACTAAGCTGCTGTTCAGATACTTCTCCTGTAACTCCCTCGGGAAATACAGATTGCTCGTTGTCTACATGAAACAATCATTCATTCAATACACTTGGGGAACAACAAATGAACAACACACCAAACAACAATATAGATCAAGTAAAAATGTAATGTGACATGGAGCTCGCATCTATGGTAGAGAATGACCGAGGCTAAGGGGAGTCGGTGGAACCAAGTTAGGTGGCTTAGCCGTGCTGGGACGAGCACAACGCGCCGAGGGCATAGTGCGCCGTGGGAACAACGTGCCGAGGGTGGGCACAGCGTGCCGAGCATAGATAAGAAAGGGAGATGGGGGTTAGACAACAGTGATTCTCGTCTCGGCCGAGGGAGTAGGCTTAGACGGCTGAAAGATTCTCCGCCTCGACTAAGGGCGCGACGCGGGGTCGGATGGCGGAGGGCTTCTCGCCTCGCCCGAGGGCATGGCATGGGCTGGCTCGAACGGTTGATGGCTTCTCGCCTCGCCCGAGGGCGCGGCGTAGGCTGGCTCAGACAACTGATGGCTTCTCCACCTCGCGCGCGAGGGCTCGAGGCTGGCTCGGACAACTGGTAGACTCTCCACCTCGCCCGAGCGTGGGGCTGGCTCGGACGACTGGCGGACTCTCCGCCTCGCCCGAGGGCGCAGGGGCTAGGACACGGGTGCGGGTGCAGGTCATTGGGTCTCGAGCGGACAATTAGGTTTAGGCTTGGGTTTATTAAGATCCGATTGTTGGATCTAGGGTGAACGACGGGGTCGAATGACTGGCTTTGGCGTTCTCCCATGAACACCCGAGGCGCGCGGCCCGCGATCGCGTCGAGAACTCACCGGAGATGAAGTAAGCGACGGTTCTGGGGTTCCTGGGATGGTCTAGGGAGGTTGGGGAGAGTCCGGAGAATCTAGTGGCGAGGGCCAAACCATGGTGGGGGCACCGGAGGTCGAAGATCCACGGTGGGGCAGCAAGGCGGTGACGCTAGCATCTTCGACGAGCAATTGCCCGCAACAAAGAGAAAGGGAGGGAAATGTAGGGGGCAAGGAAAATTCCTTACCTCAAGGTGAGACTCAAGATCCCCTCGGAGGCGGCAACGACATGGTGGTGGCTTGGAACGATGGTGGCGGCCCCGGGACATGGCAAAGGCGACGACATGGGCTCAGTGACGACGGAGGAACGACTTTTGCGATGGCGGTGGCACTACTGTGTACTGGGTGGGGAAAACGAGCAGAAAGAGTGCAAATGAGAAGTGGGGGCACTAGGGGTCGGGGTCTTCACTTTGAAGCCTAGACGAGGCGCGTGGTATGGGGGTCGAGGGGTGCGCGCAGTGGTTATCCGCGCAGAACGCGCGACGTGGGTGCGGCCTCGACGGAGTGGGTGGTACGGGGAAGAAGACGGGGTTGACGAGTGGGGTTGACTGGTCAGAGGTAAGAGAGAGAGCATGCGAGAGTGAGCGCGCGGTTGAGGGTGGCGCACCAACAGGGTGGGCCCGCCGGGCAGAGAAAGAAGGGGGAGGCGAGCCTCAGCTGGGTTGAACGGCCAAGGGGAGAATGGGTGTGGCCTTTTATTTTATTTCCTCCTTTGGACTCAAATTCAAATATGCCACAAACTAAAATTGAAACACCTCAAGCATATGCATCAAACAAAGACAAAAGTTGGAGTTTAACATGATGCAATATTTCATGCTTCCTCTTAGGTTTTTTCCTAGTAGTAACAGAATTACATTTCTAACTAAAACAAATACTCCACTTCTAAAGAGAAAGGAAAATGGGGTTAAGAGAGCAGAGAGAAGAGGAGTGACACTTGAATTTGTGGATATTAGCAAAAAATTTATACCCCAAATTCAGGGTGTCACATGGATGAAGCTTTTTCGGCCACTACAAGTGCTAGAGATAGATTGAGTTTGTGGGATGTGGTGCTAGGGTTTATGTGAGGTAATTGTGTTGGCATAACCTGCTCGTTCCTGGACCCTTGATTAATATAGCGCAAGGTGGTCTGGGGCTGCAACAGTATTAGTTAGGGGTCACCCCCGATCAAGGTGCAAGTGGTGAGGACTCTCCCTTAATCATTGCCACATTCTGTTAGAGGCGAGTGGAGGATATTCCAACAATTCTTAGACAACGAAGTAAGCAAAACTAAAATATGTAAGACATTTAATGTATAATAAATAGCATGCACAAAAATCTGAAGCAAAATATGTCTCTAATACGGGGCTTTGACATATAAAGGAATAGATATAGAGGATGATGTTGGTGAGGAATAAAATATAGAGCAAAAAACCTTTTAAAAGAGTCTAATACAGATATAGGAAATGAAATAAAGAATATCGCTGAAGATACCTTAAATTTTGTAAGAATAATGCACAATACAATGAAGTCTGAACGTCAGCTTAAATTTTGTTTCTCACTATTTAATGATTAGCTCATCAAAAAATAATGGCTAGTTTATCAACCTGTGCTCCAAAATTTTGTATTACACAAGTATTAACTTTTTGGTGAATAAATTTATCAAGTACAACTAATCAAAAATTGTTTATTTTTGCTCCATCTTTGTTTGTTCTCTAACACAATTTTTATTTACAAACTCAGTGATCTATATACAATTGTCATCAATTTATCAATATCTACTATTATAAAACATCAGTTTCGACGATCTATTCTCTCCCTAACTAGTGGGTCGTTACCCACTAGATGTAACACCTCAGGTGTTTATATTTCGCTCAACGATGAGTACGGATTTAAGCACGTAATCAGTGGATAAAACGGATGTTAAATTTTAAACATCTTCGTCGATCGCGATTTTTATATCGCATCGGTGTCGTCTGTCGCGAGTGCGACGTCGTTTATTTTTGTCCATCCGGGCTCTTCCGAAATTTTCATAATGTTCGGAACACAGTCGTTCCAAAAATCGCTGCGTCCGATGATTATTTAAAATTCGTCGCTCGCACGAATACGAATTCGGAAGCTCGATTTATTCGGATAATTTTTATCCTCGGGCAAATTAATTTGAACTCGGCGACAAAAGCTAATGCAAAAACGTTATATCGGACCGAGATAACTGGATCCAAACTGAGTATTCATGATTAATCTGTTCCACTGTTTACAATTATGAAAATTTGTCTGATTCCTATGTAAACGAAAGTGGACTAAAATCTCAGTTCCGATCTCGCTTGGTTCGATTCGTGTGTATCTCGTCTCAATCTAAATCTTTAAATATACCTAACAGCTACGAATTCATCTCACTCCAGATTAGTCACCACATCAAATCTTTCTCAAATATTTTGTCGAACTTATTTTGGTTCGACCTTTTAAAATATCTCTCAAATCCAAATATCAGAACCACAAATATCTAGGATTTTTTGGTTAAAGAAATTAAAAATCTGAAAAAGGAAAATCTTCCAGCCGTCTCCCATATCCTCCCACCGCCTCCCAGCCGATTTTTTTTAACAGTCATCCTTATCCTTGTACATATGCCGCTGTTCGTACAAATATCCAGTCGAGCGCTCTCTCTCTCTGTTTCTTCCTCCTCGTGCATCTTCCTCCCTGGCTCACCGGCGCCCATCTCCCTGCCGGTGCTCGCCCAGCTCACGCCCAGTCCTAGCCCCTCCCTCTCGGCTTGCTGCTCGGCTCCATGGAGCGGACCTCCTGGCCGTGAGCCCTGGCGCTGGCCACTTCTACTCCTTGCTTCTGCTCGGAGCTCCAGCTCGGCTTCCTCCATGCGTCCGCGACCCTCGCCATGGAGCACCTTCCTGAGTCGCGCCCCCGACGTTGCCCAGCGCCGTTGAAGCTTCCTCTGCTCGGCCCGGATCTCCCTCTGTTCCTTGCGCGCGCGCTCCCTACCCAGCGACGCTCCTCCAAGCTTCTCCCTCCCTGCGCGTTTCTCTGCTCACGGCGCTCCCTGTCCGCTCGTCCAACCGCTGCCCAAGTCCGGCCTCTGCTTGGATCTCGTCTGTGCCGTGAAGCTCGTCCCTCCCTTGCTCCTCTAGCCGAGCGGCTCTCCCAGCGCTACTTCCTGGTAGCCGCGCCCAGCTCTTGTTCGCCATGACGCGCGGACGAGCTACTCTCCAGTCTCCTCCCATCTTCTTCTCTGCTCCTGTGCATCTTGCTTTTCCTCTCTCTCTCCTCCATGGCTGTTGTGTGCTCGCTAGCGAGCTCCTCCCTCCTCCCTGCCGAGCAGCTCCACTGCACCGCGCCCCTGGTTTAGTTTCCCCATGGCGTGCCCTATCTCTCTCCCCTGCGCACTTCTCTGCTCGCCGGGGAATTCTTTCCCTGCTTCCCCGCCATGGCCGACGTGCTCCACTCGGACCGCGCGCCTGCCTCTAGCTCCTGCTCGCTTGTGTCGCAGCGCCCTGCTCGCCCCAGCAGCTCCCTGTCGCGCCCGGCTCCTTGCCCCAGGACCTTGCCGCGCGAGCTTGCCTCTGCTCGGCCGCGCTCACGCCGACTCCCTGTTCGGCGATGGAAGACGCACCGCGCGCCCAAGTTCCTGCGCGTCCCTCTGCCCCTGCGCGCACTCCTATGTCCATGCCGTGCTCCCAGTGTCGAGCTCTAGTCGCGCCCCTGTCCCTGTCCATGGCCGCCGAGTCTCTCTGCGCGGCTCGCGCCCAAGTTCGTCCCAGCCACATCCTGCTCGGATCTCGACTTTCGGCCCAGCTCGCTCTAGCTTTGTTGTCGCGTAGGTCATCGGCGTTGCCCTCCGTTTGCCCCGCGCAGCCGTGTCCCTATGCTCGCTGTGGCCAGTTTCCTGCGTCGTGCCCGGGATTTTGCCACGCGTCCTTGCTTGCTGTCTGTCCACGCGTCGTGCGTAGAGCAATGAAACAAAAATCTGTATGCGTCGGGCTCGCGCGCCGAATCTTTTTCTAGCTCTCCAGCGTGCCCTCTCAGTCGCTTGGCTTTAAAATCCCTATCTCGTCGTCAACCTCGCCGCGACTTAGTTCGTTGTCGCGCCGTTCGCCGTCAAGTCCCGCTACCCATCGCGAAGTCCCCTGCTGTCAGCCTCCTCACATGTCCTAAGCCGTTGTAGCCAGTTTGCCTCCATCTCGTGGTGGTGTTGTGCTGCTGTCGAGTCCCGATATCGATCTGGTTATCGTCGAAGTGAAGCTTAGTTTAATGCTCGCCAAGGGTTCGATCAAAGATTTTATTCGGAGATTGTTGACGCTCTCGCAAACTTGAAGCCGGACTTGCTTTGGATGAGAAATCTCTGATGTTCGAGAGAGGCGAGGCCTGTAAGCGCTCTCTTGGGACTCAACCAAATATCTAAACTGGAAAACCATCATCACCCTCGTGGATATCGAATCAAATCGGTATTGGTAAGCCAATTTATTATTTCGGTTAATCAAATTAGATTAGCTAGATTTATTAGTCGTAATAATTCTCGTGTTTAGCAGGCGTGTCGTGTTTGAGTTAGATGTTTGCTAAAATACCTAAGCACCTCCGATAACGTGATCGTGGGAAATTATTGCGTATTATGGTACAACTTAGGTCTAAGATGCAAGATTTATGAAGAGTGTGTTAGAGGAAGTATAAGTTAAGCGTGTATAAATTGGCTCGTCATTCGCGAAGAATGGTCAAGTTAATAATATGAGAAAAATAGATTTAGTATTTCATATGATCAATTAAATGCCCTAGATAAATATCTAGCACTACCGAAATGAGTGAAAGCGAATAATATCGATAAGTTTGTTTCTGTTAGGATTCAATCCAGCTAAGTTAAAAATAATGTAGATGATGAGTCGTGTCTAGGCTAATTATGTTTAAAGTGTATGATTTGTTTGCGATGTTTGTGTTAGGTTTGTTTAATTTAGAGAAGCGTAATTATTGCGCTTAGTCGTATGTCGATAACTAATATTATCGTATAAAATTGTACAATGCCTCGCCACTAGGTGTTTAATACGCTATCGTATAGCACTATTTAGATTTGTGCTATTCTTGTTTATATGCATTCATGTGCATCGTGCATCTCAATTAGGTACGATAATTGATCGCGTGATGCGGAAGACAACCCAAGTCGACCCCAAGCGCGGGCTACTCCGCAGGATGATACTGATGGACAAACCTGAAGATGATCGTTAAGCGGACGTCGTCTAACCAACACTAACATAGTGTTTATTCCAGGCAAGCCCCGGTGCATTCAACCCCTTCCTTGTGTTTTTAAATAATTTCTGCATACTTTAAGTCTAGTGAAATGTGCATTAGGTTTATAGGAGTTGCTTGAAACCTTTTGATGCATTGCTTTTCCTTGATATCCACACCTTTATAGGATACTTCTGTTGAAGTATCAAAACACGATTTACAAAAAAATGCTTAGCCCTGCTTAGATCTTGTGGATAGAGGTTGTCCTTAGCCTAGCTTGAGAAAGGATGGCTTCTACCTGCAAGAATATTTTCATTGGGAGCAATGGTGGGATCTTACTGCAAAGTTCCCTGTGATGCTCTCTTCATCCTAAGGAACACAGAACAGTCCCAAGGATGGAAGTATTTAACTCGCGACTTGGGCTAGGAACAAGTGATGCTCCGCCCGGATCAATTAAGGATTGAATGCGTATGTAGGCCTGCTAGATCAAAGACTATCTTAACTAGCCACATGCCCTGAAATAGGACAGGGTAAACTTTGCCTCGGGCAGACTAATACCAGAATAAGATAACACGCAATGAGCGTGGAGCGATGGCAAGAGTAGGGTGTACCCTCCGTGGCAAGAGGCTGGACGGTGGTGTATCTGTGCTCTCGGTTGGCGTGAACCTGATCTGGTCTTAAGAACCCCGGTGGCAAGTTGACATATGCAAGGGTTAAGTGCTACATATGTTGTGTGTTTAGAGATCCTCAGCTGAGTAAATCGATTCGGATCGCCATTATATCCACGGAGAGTGGAGACTTGATCACTGACCTGCAACCTAAGTCAGGATGTGAACCTCATGAATAAAAATGATGTTGTATTGATGAGATAGTGAAATTAGACCAGATGCAAACAGAGTCTATTAATATTTAATCTGGCGTTAAAATATTGAAAGCAAGGACTCACTTTAGTAAGCTATTTCTGCAAAAGTATCTAAGTTGATTCTTGCTAAAGCCTCTCCTTGATTCCCAAATCCAGCATATCCTTGAGAGTCTTTTCTTTAGTCGGGTAAGTCTTGCTGAGTAATTCCATACTCAGGGTTGTATTCCCTATTGTTTTTCAGGTTATAGTTTTGTGCTGCTGACGATGGTGTTAAGTGCCGGTGGGCTCGGCCTTCTTATATAAGTATACCACGTCTTTATCTTCTTACTAAGGATGGTCATTTGAGCTAGCATATATTCAAACTTATACTTTTGTAATCACTCCGATAAAATAATATAAATTTTTTGTAACTTGTAAAATTTGGTAATAAGTTTTCCGCTGCAAAAATATTGGTGTGTGTGATTTGTGTTTACTTAATCCCGTGGTTCTGGTTGTAAGTGGTTTATCCGATGTCCTTGGGGCAATCGGACGGATCCTGTTAAGTTATCTGGTGCACATGCATGGCCGTCTGAGGTCTTTGGGACAAGGACAGGTGCATGTGGGCCCGATACCTTGGGAGGTTCTGCCACAGCTGGTATCGGAGCTGGATTAAGTATATACGGTCACATACATATTTTCAAAACAAAAGTTTTGGTTTCGAAATACCTATTTTCAACTAAACATATTGTTTGGCTTTGGAAAACATTTTTGAAAAACTATAATGCTAGCGACATCCTCTATTAAGCCCTAAGTTAAGGACTATGAGGTGGCTTAGTTGAAAACCACAACCGTGGGTATTGCATACATGTGTATTGTTATTTTTGAGGCCATTCAGTTTTGAATGGATCGACGTTCAGGTAAGGTGAGATGTGAGAGCATGACAGGTCAAACATCGGTCTAGGAAAGTGCTTAATTGTGGCGCTTGATTATATACATGTTACACATATGTATATATGAAGGCTGCGATGTGGAGTATTTATTTTTCTGGGAATTCAGTACCCCATGGATGTGTATCGGTATACAGACATGGGAATACTAAGAAGTGTAATGTACTTGTAACGACGCACCTACGCTCAGGTAAGAAGGTCAGTTACCATAATGAGTTGCCCTATGGTTAAAGTGTGGCAACGGCGCCTATGCGTGGCTCGACGCTTAATGATGAGCTGGCCTCCATATAGAAATATATGGAGTATAAACTATGATAAACTGTCGTGTGTGACTTGCATCATTAGGAAATTGGGCTGCAATGGATTTTCTGCAGGTACACTAACCTCGAAAACGTATGTGTAGTTGACGACTAGCAAAATACCGTGAGAGTCGTAAGTATGCCACCGAGATAGAACGTTACTGCCACATTATGTTGGCAAAATCAGTGAGGACGAATAAGACGAGCATGCATCCTGATTGTTGCATCATGTTTGTCACCTAAACACCCAAAATGCTTCTCTCATCTTTATTCCAGTAACCATTGATTGTAGATAATGTAGTGTAATGCTGAATTATGAACTTCGATGAAATAGGTGTCCTCCATTCTTTAGGTGACGTCTTAGGGTGCTTTATGTGTTTGCTCTTGAATTTGATGTGCTGATAGAAGGCTAGTAGTTTGGTTGCTTAAACCCAAAATCAAGCCATGTTCTCATTTGGTGAACCATGACCCCAAAGTTGAATTATCCATTATCACTCCATGACCAAGTCCTTGCAAATAAATGTGTAGACAATTTCCTTGTTGGACATAAAGTGTACCCAGGCTTAAAACAAGAATCTCGAGTCATGTCTCCATCCTAAACCATATCCTTATTCAGTCGGTGCAAGTTGATGTACCCTATCCAGTTCGCTTGTTCTCAAGGATCGCCATGTTGCTTTTATCAACCTAATCTAGGAAAAACATGACCGACCATTTTCTTGAATTAGGTGCCTTTGATTTTCTCATATCTATCGAAGGCGTACCAACTTAATCTTATGATTGTTTTCCCTTCGTATCTAATCAGATACTAATCCTTGACCTTGTGATCTCTGCGATGGGCATAGAAATATGCTTGAGGCTGAAATAACAGTCTCCCATCGTACTTCTTTCATCAAGTTTAGGTTATGGCCATGCCTTTTTCATTTCATCGGGCCATGATCTATTTGATTCTCTACTTGTAACCATCTTTACTGGTGGAGTATCTCTTTGTATATTGTCACCCTCGTTCAATTCATTTGTGTCGCGTGAGATTTCTTATTGCTTATGTCTGGTAATGGCGTTATGACTAAAACTGACGATGCCGCAACGAAACCGAGGGCCTCCTGTGGACGATCGACACACGGTTGTGCTGCTCGGCACGCGCTGGTACACCGTTAATAGTCATAATCCATTATGAGACTATATCGATATGTTGTCTCTGCACAAATTGTCCTTGCCATGTGAGATTCATTATTGGTGCCAGTTTTATAATGGTGTTATGGTTAAGGACTTATGGTACCACGGCGAAACTGAGGGCCTCCTGTGAATGCACACACAGGATTTTGCTGCTTGGCGCATGCCGGTACCAAGGTCTCTGGTCATGATCCATTGTGGAACTACACTGATGTGTGATCTTCTGTGGACTCCTCCCTTGAAACAATTTCTATGTTGTTTGTCAAGTTATCAAGCAACATCTATCAACTTTGCCGAGTTAACTAAACTCACTTTGGTTCACCCCACCCTAAAGAAAGTACTTTCAAGAATCGAGATTAATTCGACGAGTAACCACCTAATCATCGTTCTAGACATGCCTTGATCACCTCACGCGTGCTTTTCCAGCATGTGTGATCATGTCGATCCATGCCTAGTGCTTGATAAAATGAATTGGTTACAAACTTAACATCAACGGATCTCTTCGTTGATATTTTCTGAGTCTTTATTATTTTTCTTGGACTTGGTTTTTCTGGCTAGTCACGGGTCAACTGTGGTGTTGTTCGACATCCACACTCGTCACGTGTGCTATGAGCTTACCGTAACCACTTGTTGGTAAACCTCTTTCTGTGTGTTTTACCCAAGATGGTGCATCTGATTTTGTTTGGGTAAAATCGCGTATTTGCTGCTCGCCCAACAGACTCAGATGGTACAGTGTCATCAGAGAAAGCAAACTGCGCACATGGAACCTTATGTGTTCTTCTAGTAGACATCGTCTCTATTGGTGGACATTTCTAAATTAGCCTAAGGCGATACATGTTCTGTCCACTAGAGAAACGTCATCCTGAGACACTCGCCTTTATTTTGAAATGTCTCACGATTATCACTGATATGAACATGGGTTACATACTTCTCTACCCTTAGAAGTCTTTCGCTCCGAATCTCGGGACGAGATTCTTTTAAGGGGGAGGGCTGTAACACCCCAGGTGTTTATATTCCGCTCGACGATGAGTATGGATTTAAGCACGTAATCAGTGGATAAAACAGATGTTAAATTTTAAACATCTTCGTCGATCGCGATTTTTATATCGCATCGGTGTCGTCTGTCGCGAGTGCGACGTCGTTTATTTTTATCCATCCGGGCTCTTCCGAAATTTTCGTAATGTTCGGAACATAGTCGTTCCAAAAATCGCTGCGTCCGATGATTATTTAAAATTCGTCGCTCGCACGAATACGAATTCGGAAGCTCGATTTATTCGGATAATTTTTATCCTCGGGCAAATTAATTTGAACTCGGTGACAAAAGCTAATGCAAAAACGTTATATCGGACCGAGATAACTGGATCCAAACTGAGTATTCATGATTAATCTGTTCTATTGTTTACAATTATGAAAATTTGTCTGATTCCTATGTAAACGAAAGTGGACTAAAATCTCAGTCCCGATCTCGCTTGGTTCGATTCGTGTGTATCTCGTCTCAATCTAAATCTTTAAATATACCTAACAGCTACGAATTCATCTGACTCCAGATTAGTCACCACATCAAATCTTTCTCAAATATTTTGTCGAACTTATTTTAGTTCGACCTTTTAAAATATCTCTCAAATCCAAATATCAGAACCACAAATATCTGAGATTTTTCGGTTAAAGAAATTAAAAATCTGAAAAAGGAAAATCTTCCAGCCGTCTCCCCTATCCTCCCACCGCCTCCCAGCCGATTTTTTTAACAGTCATTCTTATCCTTGTACGTATGCCGCTGTTCGTACAAATATCCAGTCGAGCGCTCTCTCTCTGTTTCTTCCTCCTCGTGCATCTTCCTCCCTGGCTCACCGGCGCCCATCTCCCGGCCGGTGCTCGCCCAGCTCACGCCCAGCCCCAACCCCTCCCTCTCAGCTTGCTGCTCGGCTCCATGGAGCGGACCTCCTGGCCGTGAGCCCTGGCGCCGGCCACTTCTACTCCTTGCTTCTGCTCGGAGCTCCAGCTCGGCTTCCTCCGTGCGTCCGCGACCCTCGCCATGGAGCACCTTCCTGAGTCGCGCCCCCGACGTTGCCCAGCGCCGTTGAAGCTCCCTCTGCTCGGCCCGGATCTCCCTCTGTTCCTTGCGCGCGCGCTCCCTACCCAGCGACGCTCCTCCAAGCTTCTCCCTCCCTGCACGTTTCTCTGCTCACGGCGCTCCCTGTCCGCTCGTCCAACCGCTGCCCAAGTCCGGCCTCTGCTTGGATCTCTTCTGTGCCGTGGAGCTCGCCCCTCCCTTGCTCCTCTAGCCAAGCGACTCTCCCAGCGCTACTCCCTGGTAGCCGCGCCCAGCTCTTGTTCGCCATGACGCGCGGACGAGCTACTCTCCAGTCTTCTCCCATCTTCTTCTCTGCTCCTGTGCGTCTTGCTTTTCCTCTCTCTCCTCCATGGCCGTTGTGTGCTCGCCAGCGAGCTCCTCCCTCCTCCCTGCCGAGCAGCTCCACTGCACCGCGCCCCTGGTTGAGTTTCCCCATGGCGCGCCCTGTCTCTCTCCCCTGCGCACTTCTCTGCTCGCCGGGGAATTCTTTCCCTGCTTTCCCGCCATGGCCGACGTGCTCCACTCGGACCGCGCGCCTGCCTCGAGCTCCTGCTCTCTTGTGCTGCAGCGCCCTGCTCGCCCCAGCAGCTCCCTGCCGTGCCCGGCTCCTTGCCCCAGGACCTTGCCGCGCGAGCTTGCCTCTGCTCGGCCTCGCTCATGCCGGCTCCCTGTTCGGCGATGGAAGACACACCGCGCGCCCAAGTTCCTGCGCGTCCCTCTACCCCTGCGCGCGCTCCTATGTCCATGCCGCGCTCCCAGTGTCGAGCTCTAGCCGCGCCCCTATCCCTGTCCATGGCCACCAAGTCTCTCTACGCGCGGCTCGCGCCCAAGTTCGTCCCAGCCACGTCCTGCTCGGGTCTCGACTTTCGGCCCAGCTCGCTCCAGCTTTGTTGTCGCGTAGGTCACTGGTGTTGCCCTCCGTTTGCCACGCGCAGCCGTGTCCCTATGCTCGCTGTGGCCGATTTCCTGCGTCGTGCCCGGGATTTTGCCGCGCGTCCTTGCTTGCTGTCTGTCCACGCGTCGTGCGTAGAGCAATGAAACAAAAATCCGTGCGCGTCGGGCTTGCGCGCCCAATCTTTTTCTATCTCTCCAGCGTGCCCTCTCGGCTCGCTCGGCTTTAAAATCCCTATCTCGTCGTCAACCTCGCCGTGACTTAGTTCGTCGTCGCGCCGTTCGCCGTCAAGTCCCGCTACCCATGGCGAAGTTCCCTGCTGTCAGCCTCCTCACATGTCTTAAGCCATTGTAGTCAGTTTGCCTCCATCTCGTGGTGGTGTTGTGCTGCCGTCGAGTCCCGATATCAATCTGGTTGTCGTTGAAGTGAAGCTTAGTTTAATGCTCGCCAAGGGTTCGATCAAAGATTTTATTCGGAGACTGTTGACGCTCTCGCAAACTTGAAGTCGGACTTGCTTTGGATGAGAAATCCCTGATGTTCGAGAGAGGCGAGGCCTGTAAGCGCTCTCTTGGGACTCAACCAAATATCTAAACTGGAAAACCATCATCACCCTCGTGGATATCGAATCAAATCAGTATTGGTAAGCCAATTTATTATTTCGGTTAATCAAATTAGATTAGCTAGATTTATTAGTCGTAATAATTCTCGTGTTTAGCAGGCGTGTCGTATTTGAGTTAGATGTTTGCTAAAATACCTCAGCACCTCCGATAACGTGATCGTGGGAAATTATTGCGTATTATGATACAACTTAGGTCTAAAATGCAGGATTTACGAAGAGTGTGTTAGAGGAAGTATAAGTTAAGCGTGTATAAATTGGCTCGTCATTCGTGAAGAATGGTCAAGTTAATAATATGAGAAAAATAGATTTAGTATTTCATATGATCAATTAAATACCCTAGATAAATATCTAGCACTACCGAAATGAGTGAAAGCGAATAATATCGATAAGTTTGTTTCTGTTAGGATTCAATCCAGCTAAGTTAAAAATAATGTAGATGATGAGTCGTGTCTAGGCTAATTATGTTTAAAGTGTATGATTTGTTTGCGATGTTTGTGTTAGGTTTGTTTAATTTAGAGAAGCGTAATTATTGCGCTTAGTCGTATGTCGATAACTAATATTATCGTATAAAATTGTACAACGCCTCGCCACTAGGTGTTTAATACGCTATCGTATAGCACTATTTAGATTTGTGCTATTCTTGTTTATATGCATTCATGTGCATCGTGCATCTCAATTAGGTACGATAATTGATCGCGTGATGTGGAAGACAACCCAAGTCGACCCCAAGCGCGGGCTACTCTGCAGGATGATGCTGATGGACAAACCTGAAGATGATCGTCAAGCGGACGTCGTCTAACCAACACTAACATAGTGTTTATTCCAGGCAAGCCCCGGTGCATTCAACCCCTTCCTTGTGTTTTTAAATAATTTCTGCACACTTTAAGTCTAGTGAAATGTGCATTAGGTTTATAGGAGTTGCTTGAAACCTTTCGATGCATTGCTTTTCCTTGATATCCACGCCTTTATAGGATACTTCTGTTGAAGTATCAAAACACGATTTACAAAAAAATGCTTAGCCCTGCTTAGATCTTGTGGATAGAGGTTTCCTTAGCCTAGCTCGAGAAAGGATGGCTTCTACCTGCAAGAATATTTTCATTGGGAGCAATGGTGGGATCTTACTGCAAAGTTCCCTGTGATGCTCTCTTCATCCTAAGGAACACAAAACAGTCCCAAGGATGGAAGTATTTAACTCGCGACTTGGGCTAGGAACAAGTGATGCTCCGCTCGGGTCAATTAAGGATTGAATGTGTATGTAGGCCTGCTAGATCAAGGACTATCTTAACTGGCCACATGCCCTGGAATGGGACAGGGTAAACTTTGCCTCGGGTAGACTAATACCAGAATAAGATAACACGCAATGGGCGTGGAGCGATGGCGAGAGTAGCGTGTACCCTCCGTGGTAAGAGGCTGGACGGTGGTGTATTTGTGCTCTCGGTTGGCGTGAACCTGATCTGGTCTTAAGAACCCCGGTGGCAAGTTGACATATGCAAGGGTTAAGTGCTACATATGTCGTGTGGTTAGAGATCTCAGCTGAGTAAATCGATTCGGATCGCCGTTATATCCCCGGAGAGTGGAGACTTGATCACTGACCTGCAACCTAAGTCAGGATGTGAACCTCATGAATAAAAATGATGTTGTATTGATGAGATGGTAAAATTAGACCAGATGCAAACAGAGTATATTTATATTTAATCTGGCGTTAAAATATTGAAAGTAAGGACTCACTTTAGTAAGCTATTTCTGCAAAAGTATCTAAGTTGATTCTTGCTAAAGCCTCTCCTTGATTCCCAAATCCAGCATATCCTTGAGAGTCTTTTATTTAGTCGGGTAAGTCTTGCTGAGTAATTCCATATTCAGGGTTGTATTCCCTATTGTTTTTCAAGTTATAGTTTTGTGCTGCTGACGATGGTGTTAAGTGCCGGTGGGCTCGGCCTTCTTATATAAGTATACCCCGTCTTTATCTTCTTACTAAGGATGGTCATTTGAGCTAGCATATATTCAAACTTATACTTTTGTAATCACTCCGATAAAATAATATAATTTTTTTGTAACTTGTAAAATTTGGTAATAAGTTTTCGCTGCAAAAATATTGGTGTGTGTGATTTGTGTTTACTTAATCTCGAGTTCTGGTTGTATGTGGTTTATCCGATGTCCTTGAGGCAATCGGACGGATTCTATTAAGTTATCTGGTGCACATGCATGGCCGTCTGATGTCTTTGGGACAAGGACAGGTGCATGTGGCCCCGATACCTTGGGAGGTTCTGCCACACTAGATAGGCTGTGAAAACCACCCAAACCTCTGTTACACCACAGATGGACAGTAAGAGACCATCTAAGCCTAACAAGACAAGAAAGAGCTCTCATGATTGTGAGCCTAATAAGCCAAAGAGATGCTTTGAGTGTGGATAAATGGACACTTTGCTCTCATGATTTTGAGGCTCCACCACTAATCCCTTGCCAAAACATGCTAGATCATTTGCCATAATCAGTATAATTAAGTTTATTTAAAATTATATTCCATAATTAGTATAATAATAACTCGACACCATAAGTATAAAAAATATATAAATGTAATTTAAATTAAAATTATTTAACTCAGAAAAGTGAAAGTGAGAATTGCGTCGCGACTCCGCGAGCAGCCGAGCACCGGCTGAAGCAGGCCGAAACCCAGCCCAAGAAAGAGCAATAAACAAAACCCAGCCCGAGAAAGGAGAAAGAAAAAATAGAAACCCTAGCGATGCTGCAGATCCGCCTGAGCAAGATTGGCTCGTCGGACTCCGGCGCTGCCGCCACCGGCTCGGCAGCTGCCGCCGGTGCCGCCGCCGCTGTGGGGTCGGCTGCGGCGCTGGGTGGAGGCATCCCGGAATCGGTCACCGTGGCATGCCCCGACCACCTGGTGATCGCGGACCTACCCGTCGCGAAGAGCCTCGGTGCCGTCACGACCTCCGCTGCCGCCGCCACGCGCGCCATCGGCCGTCGCTCCCGTCGCCCGCTCGGGGAGCGCGTCCACATCTGCTCCCGCTGCGAGTTCCCCATCGCCATCTACGGCCGCCTCGTACGAACTTGCTAAGCCCTTTTCTTTATGCGGCTATCAAACCACGAACTTGTTCCGCTTGTGTTGCTGCTAAGGAAATTAGGGGTTTAATTAACCGCGTGTTGTGGAGCCACTTACCGCCACAAACTCTATTATTCCTCTGTTGATATCGTAAGTGAAAATGGAGCAGCGGATGTGCATCATCTTTGTTTTATGCTTCTGTTTAGAGTGTTAGGCTTATGAGAGTTGGAGAAAATACGAATAGATATAATTTGTAGTAGATCTGTGGTAATGGCTATTGCCTCAGTGTTCTAGCGATTCCATTGTAAGGAGAGCCAATGTTATCTCGTTTTGTTCATCACAGGCAGTCAAGGGAAGCTAAGACCGACTTGTTAGCGATTGAATGAAGGCAGTATTGATGTTCTCTTACAATGCCAGTACATTTATTTGACTATTTGTTTTAATGGATCACACAGGATTTGCTTGTTGGTGGTACTAACCTAAGGAATGGATAAATAAATTACTTGCAGTTGCAGTTCACTCAATTGCGTCATCATGAAATAATATTTTGGCTTCAGTTGCTACTTGGCTTTTAAGCTTGAACTAGTCATATCTAGTTTATTTTGTTGCCTTTTTTTGTTTGCTGAAGTACTTAATAACCAAGTTAAACGGCCTTATCATGCATAAACTGTGTAGCACAGACATACGATACATGAATATGCCATTTTCCTAAAAAAAGTTGTACGGGGATAGGTTTTCGTGTATATAAACTTTTAAATAAATTATAGGTCACATTAAGATTTTAAAAGCTAATACCAAACCGAGCATCTCCGGAACTCCATTATCCAATTCTCCTAATGACTTTGGAGTATATTGTAAGATACTCACAAAGTCGCAACTCGCAAGTGCTTCATGTGAAAACTTTAGGGAGGATTCAAGTACACATTTGAGGCTCGGAGGAGATCCATTGATCCCGTTATTTACATGGTAGTTGATACCTAGACCAGGCTGCTGCTTCATCCCCAATTATTTCTGCCAGACTGGGAAAATCAAACAAGAACACTTCATCAGCTCTCATCTAATTGATTATATTAACTTGCTAGCAACTAGGGAAGGTCAAGTGAGTAGAGGTAAGAAACTAACCACCGAATCACTGCTGATCTGATGTGCCACCATGGATGCACATGTTGCGTGATTGCACGTGGGCAGGCTTGTGGGCAGCGTGTGTCACTACCTTGCAGTTGTTGCTGTGGGCCTTGAGGTGGATCCGCTGCTGTGTGACTGTGTAGTTCTTAGAGGGTAGACATCAGAAGGGAAAGTAGTGGGATGTAGAGTTAGCGGAGAGGAAAGGGACTCACCTCACTGTCGCTAGTCACCAGGGGTAACTACTGCAGTAGTGCTGGAGTTGGGATGACAGGGAGGCGGTGCAGCTGTGCGCCCACTTGTTTTGCTGTGGTGGCCAGGGCATGGAATGGCCTGAGCAAGTAGTGATTGCCTTTAACTGGGCAGGGCCATATTTAACAGAGGAATAGATGGGCTGATATGTATAAGGCCAAGTATTCGATATTCATATATTTATTTTTATTCCTGATACTCCATGGATACTTATTGTGGCTGCATCATGCATATGTTCCGTGGTTGTATAAGATACATATTCAATACATGATACAAGGGCCTTCTCGCATATCCGTGCTACATACATAGTATGTAATATCTGGAATCATATTTTTAATACGTTATTTCAGTATATTCCGTAATTTATGCTCCTGTGGTTTTACCTGTTCCCTGAATAAGTGCTATATGTGAATATTCACTGTATAGTTTCTTTTCTGATATAAACAGTTGGACCGTATAGTAGTGTGATGACATTTTCATGGTTTCAGATCCCTTGTGAACATGCCTTTTGTTTAACCTGTGCAAGAAGTGATTCCAGCTGCTATCTGTAAGCATTCTAACTCCCAAGCATCTCTAACCTACTATTGCCTAGTCACCTTAGTTCATGGTAGGTAGATATTTCATTGGTTTATCAGCAAAACATGATGGTGCTTGCTCTAGTAAATTGGTTTGTTATCCAAAATCTGAGCCTTGACTGATTGTTCTTGCTTTTCTTATGATATTTCATTTCAATCAATGGTATGTTTGTAATAGTGTGGTACTGTTTAAATCAATTTCAATCCTAAGTTTTTTGTTGTGTACGCATGAGATATTGTGTTCATTCAGATTGACAATATGAATATCGGTTATAAATTAACATATCCTGTAGTGCACTCTCGTGATGCCAATGTACTCTTGGATACATAATTAAATATTGAGCAGTTAATTTAAAGGGTGTTTGTTTGGAAATTTTGTAATTTCAACCCTTATTCAATGTATGCTTTGTTTCTCTTTTAGAGTTCCGCATTTCTGCTTCGTCTAAGCCTGTCAATTTGAAACTTCTGTTTATTTACTGCTGCAGTTGTGATGAGCGCATTCAGAAGATACAAAGTGTGAAAATGATGGAGGGGATTTTCATCTGTGCTGCACCGATGTGTCTCAAGTCATTCCTTAAGAAAGCAGATTTTGAGTTTCATGTGCCCGATGTCCATGCCAACCTCCTGCAAACTAATCTAGAGAAGGAAGAAGAACGCAATGAGCCAGATGCTCCTAACATCTCCCGTGCTTCTGCAGGGGATACACAAAGACAATCTCAAATGCCTGAAATGTCTACTGCACGGGCTCCTTCAAGGCCAGGTGTTTCACAAGATCGTGATGAACGCTCCCGCTACCACCAGTCCAGGGAGCAAACACCACTGAGGCCCCCAACCCTTTCAAAACCACCTTCATTCCATGGTCGGCATTCGTACCCACCAGGGGATACTCAGGCCGAGAACAATCCACCTCAAGGATTCGACCGGGCCTACAACTGGGCTTCTCAATCACGGCAAGAGAGCCCAGGTGCGGCGACTCCACTTCGCCAAGAATCTGACCAAAGTATTCAGGACAAGCAGCAATTGATGGCTAATGCACCTTTTATGTTTCCGCCGATTCCTCCTCACCAGGGAAACTTTATGATGCCTATGAATATGAATCAGCCTTTGATCCCTAATGCACCATTCAATTATCCTCTCCAGCAAGATGGAAACCCTCAGTACTTCTCTGCCCCTTTCCAGATGCAGCTACCAGATACTGGATCAGAACAAGGTT
The DNA here is from genome assembly GCA_029449295.1 of Zea luxurians. NCBI lineage: Eukaryota > Viridiplantae > Streptophyta > Magnoliopsida > Poales > Poaceae > Zea > Zea luxurians. Next base: position 32,731,703 of record JAOPSE010000017.1, on the reverse strand, counting down.
CCATGTCAAATGTCCAGCCTCCAGCTGGTCCTATGAGTTTCCCTGAGGGGCCTCAGCGCCCATGGGGTATGAGGCTGATGAGTAATCCATTTCAATCGATGGCCCTTGGTCAGGGAATGATTGATGGTGCGGGTGATCCTCAAGGTGGTGGTGGCCTTGCCTTCATGCAAGCTGGTTTTGGGGGCATGCCTGATGGCTCCATGAATACAGGCATGCCCGATAGAGGTGATGGAAGGGGTATTCTAGCACAGATGCATATGCAAATGCAGATGTCACTTCCCCCACCTCCGCCTACACAACCTCCTCCAGGTTCACAGCAAACGTTTAACAGGACTTGATATTTTTTGTACGAATTGATGGCAACTCCCAGAATTGCATGTCAATTCATTGAGCAAATTGTAATTTTGTCGTTTTTGGCATGTAACCTGTGGACTAGATGGCTCAGTTCTGTTCCCTGGTTGGATAGGAGCCTGTATTATGCTATAACTCTCCTGTTTGAATGAAATGTTCCGAAATTTCGAAATTTTAGTTCGAGATGGTAGATTCTAGTATCAGTAAAATATTTTTTTAAGAAAAAAACGATGCAGTAAGAAGTTTGAAACATGCGGCTTCAGTTAATGTGGCATTGTCGAACCCTGATAAATATATTGCTTGAGGTTCTTTTTTTTTGTTGCAACATGCATGTCAGCATATACAAGTGTGATTTTGGTTTACCTCCATATATTGCAAATCACGTAGACCGTCATGTGCGAAGAAAATTTGTTCCATCTATAAATATCTAGCCTAACTTGAGTCTGTATGCAATGGATCAGGCTTATTGTTTGATTGGTTTCACTCTTGTACCAGACCTAGTATAGATTTTAATTGGTTAGCTAGGTGAGAAAGAAGCCAACAAAATATTTCATATAGAAGTGATATCTGTTTTGTTCATAAAATATTATGAACACAAAAATGAAAATCGGTTTCTTAATTAAATCCATTGATCAATAAATATAATAAGAAAACTAAATAAAATCATGTCTGTTTTTATGCCTAACCTGTCTGAGTTCATGCGATAAAAATGGTCGATGGTCGTTCCTCATCAATCCCTAGACATTCAATCGCATCCTTAGCATGAACCATTACTAGTTAGATATCGATGGTCGATACTCATCAATTCCCGGACAATCAATCGCATCCTTAGCATGAACCATTACTAGTTAGATACTCATGCACTTTTACCATTTCTATATGGATAGATTATGTTTTAATAAAATATAAAAATATCTTTGTTCTGTTGGTTAATTAGATGTGAACGTGGATCCAACAACCAAGATTTGAACCCTAATTATGCACAATTGTACCTTGTTGCCAGTAAAATTCTAGACACAAAACCGCAAAAGCAAAGCAACAGCTTAATAATAATAAATAATATAATATTCGTACGTTGTAACGGTACACAACAATAATATTACACTTTATCTTAGCCAAAAGACCTATAAAATATGAATTGAAAAGAACTACGACCCTTTTTTATACCTCACTCATCGTTCTTTAGCTAGCGATGTGGTATTATATGAGAGGGTTGCGTTGCGTGCGTCTTTATGTCATGTTGGATTTGAGTGGTTTCTCATAGCTCATCTATATGGTGATGACCCACCAATGGGGAATGGTTAGGTTTTTACGACTTACGGGGCAGCAACCCACTGGTAGGGGAGGAGAATAGACTTACGAGTTTTGAAAGGAAAATGACCTTAACCATTTTACATGATTGATTTTGGTGTTTGACGACCATCACAAATCTTATGGACTAACTAGTTTGCCTAGTTGATCATTTATCATGTGCATAAGTTTATCTACAACTATTCTAAGTCGACTCTCCGGAATATCGTAGATTATTCCGGACAGGAGAAGCTTTTTAAAAATTCACCTGTGCGTGGACCGTCCGGGCTCTTCCGGTGGACCTTCCGCGACACTAGGGTGAGCCTCGAACAAAAACATTGCAAAAAACAACGTTTACACTGCGGACTATCCGAAGGAGAAGCGAGCACCATCCGAGACCAAGCGCGGACCGTCTGACCATTGAAAAACCAGAAAAACTCGAATGTGACGTATTCGATAAAATGCATTTTTAGCGTCCTCGAGTCCGGGGTGCACGGCCGACCCGTCCACGATTGCTTTGTTTGACAATTTGACTACACATTAAATGTACTTGTAGCGGTTGATATAGTCGTTACTGCTGACCGTTGCGATTTCAGCCATTGTTGTGCAGGGGCAGACCGTCCGGACCAGGGGCGTGGACCGTCCGTGGTCGGCAGAAAAGGAGCAACGGCTAGGAAGTGGTTGGTGGCTATAAATACAACCCCAACCACTTCCATTCAACACAATCAAGTACTTCACTCATACACATTCAATACAAGAGGTAGCAATCCATTACAAGACACATTCAAAACTTCTAGTCTCTCCAAGTTCCACAATTGAGACACGCGATCATTAATGATTAGTAACCTGAAGAGTGCGATTCGTGTTTCATTTGTTGTTCTTGTTGCTTGGTTTTCTTAATCGTGGTCTCTTCATCTCTTTTGAAACTCTCTGGTGACTTGTAAAGCTAGCAATAGACACCTAAGTGTGTGGTAATCCTTACAGGATCTTTGTGATCCTTGAGATTGAGAAGAAGCACTCAATCGGTCTGAGTGATCGATTGAGAGAGGGAAAGGGTTGTAAAAGACCCGACCTCCGTGGCCTCCTCAACGAAGAGTAGGTTCATTGGAATCGGACCTCGGGAAACAAATCATCATGTTCATTTGTGTTAATCTTCACCTTACAATTTGATTCCTCCTCTCCCCTCTCTCTAAGTTCTCTTGCTTACAATCTTTTGAGTTAGCTCCTAAAGTTATCCGCATTGATTGAACAACTCATAGCAAGAAGAACTCTCTTCCGTACTCCATATTCATTATCATTTGTTTCTAATACTAACCCCGGGTGAAGTCATGTTCTAATTTTATAATTTACAGGTTTCGCATATTCACCCCCTCTAGGCGACTTTCAAGTTTCAGCGTGACATAACATGACCGTCGAAACTGGTGCTTTATAGATAACTATCATATAGTCCATGCTAACACTATGATCCTGTGGAGGGGAGGTGTCGACGGCGGCAATGACGCCGTCAGGGGAGGAGTTGACGACAGTGACGACAACGCGAGTGAGGAGAAGGGGGGGGGGAGGAAGAGATATGAGGAATGATCCAAATAATAATATCCATTGGATTTGAGTAAGTAATGGAGAGAGATAGTTATCCAACAATCTGAATCGTTAGTTTTAATGATGTGTTAAGTTTAGGTGTAACTTGTTTGGTGGATTTAGTTGAGGTTATGATTGTGGGGGTGATTTGTTTGGGTGAGTTTTGCAAAGTTTAAAGTGGTGAATTAGTATACTAGTAACTAGTAATAGTATAGGTAGAAGTAGAGAACATAAGAGATAGAGAAAAGAAGAGACTTGAGAAAAATTTAAAATATTAAAGCAAAGAAAACGTGGCAGTCCTTTCCTCGTGATAGTGATATTGCACAGTTGCAGTGTTCATTTTAAGCATCGGATGTTGCAGTGTTGCTTACCCTTTCTTGTTCCTCTTCCTCGTGCTGGGCCTTTGGTGGGCCGTCCGTGATCCCATCTTTCAAACGGACCACAATTTAATTCCCTCAGACCTCATTCCCTCATCATCTGGAAAAGGCGAAGTAGGAACAGCCACGGACTCTGACCCTGGCCTTTTGCTCTACCCTTTCACCCCGTCTGCCCGCGCGCTCTGTCTCGTGGCGACAACTGGGCGACCGCCGCCGCCGTCGCTGCTGCCGCTACGCCAGGAAGCTAGGTCTTCATCGGTCCCTTCGTCGAGCTTTTCTCCGGCTACAAGCACCCAGCAGGTATGCGCACTTCTTCTCGTCCCTCTGATGCGCGAAACAGATCACCCGAACCCTAACTTAAGCTATTTGGATATCTGTAACCGGGTCTGATCTAATTACAAGTGTATACATGTACTATGCCTAGTTATTTCGATTCTTCTGCTAAATTTATTGAGCGTCAATTTGTACACCATGTTCTCCCATCAGTTTAGTGGGAGTAGAGAGGTTCTTTTTGTCCGTAGCGAGATTGGTTTCTAGAAGGCTTGGTAGTTCAGTTGAATTCTCATGAACTTAAATTAATCATGTGTACTATCCCTGCAAATGAGTTAGTGTGCAGTGTGCTCAGCTTGGTATCTTTCTTGTGCTATTGATTGAGCGTGACATGGGTGATGAAATCTGCGCTGTTAAAGAATTGATCTTGAATGCTATTGTGAGCTGAAAATGGGAAGCCCAACTGTATCTTTCCTGTGTTAGTAGTAACGTATTCAAGTGGCCAAAATGACTTGCCGTATGTGGTGTTTTATTTATCGGCAGAATTACTGAGATTTTTTTGCACGTGCTCAAGTGCTCTAAATGACTTGTCTTATGTGGTATTTTATTTGATTGCTTGCTATTTTCGAAAATTTGCTACTAGAGCTGCAGCAGGATCAGGATATGCACTTGGAAATTTGTTTCTTTATTTTTTCCTTATAGGTAACGCCCTGATGAGGTGTGATTTCCACGTCACTCACCATTTTTCGATATGAAACCAAGTTATTGTAGACTGTAGAGGTTACGATACAGGGTCAATGCAAGTTGCCACTATATTTACAGCTTTTGTGGCCCTCTGGGAAGAAACAGATGTCCTCCTTTTTCAGGATAGGTACTTTAACTCACCCTGTTTGGGGCTAGTGGATCTTTTAGGCTGTATGAGTTTATTTAGAAAATAGGGGTTCAGTTGAATTCCATACCTCATACTACCACTGGTTTGTCGTTCTGACAAGAATCATCTTCTTTAATTGAACTAGCTCCTCTGGTCCAGATGACGAATATATATGACCATAAGTTGTATTAATTATGCTTCAGGCTGCAGCTCAAATCATCTGTGCAAATGCCCTGGCCAGAAGGTTCATGTCCAGCATGCTCGATTTGGGATCTTTCATGTTTAATTGGCTGAACATAAATTGACTCTGCTGAATCTGCGCAGTTAAAATGTGAGTTTGAGTGTTAAATGCAACGCGAACTGCAGCAGAATCGTGTTGCTATGTTATGTTTATACACTTACTGAAACCTCCTTAGGGCTAGCAATTAGGATAATCAAAATGGTCACCCATACACGCTAATCCCAATTTGCAACGTGCTTATGTGAGTGTTTGATTATCCATACACGCTAGTAGTATTGTAGATGGGCAGTTAAGAATTTTCCATTGCAGCTAGGTGGTAGCCTGATGAGGTGTGCTTGTGAAGTCATTGGTCATCTTTTATGGGCACAAACTAATCTTCTTCAGAAGTCATTTTATGGAACTGCGTCAGGTTGCATACTTGCATATGCTAGGAAGCCTTTTGCTTATAATGAAATGTTAGGAACAATGTGCCTTAATTGAGTTTTTACCCTATATTATCTAAGATGTTCATCTAGCAATTTTTTTTGTCAAATCATTTGGCCTGCTTTGTCGCCTGCCCCTTTTTACAATATTTTCATTATTTATTTAAAATAGGCATGGTACTTGTTCCCTTTTGGCACATACTGGCATTATATATGTTTTTATGGAAAATTGGATGTAATTGCACTTTGACTTGGCTGGATTTCAGTTGGGAGAAGACTTCAGATTTTGCATACTCCATGCACACGTTGTTATTCACTATAATTTTTCTAGAAAATGAACCATGTCATGCGTGGCCATTATTTTTATTTTAAAGGAAATTAATATGGAGCTCTGCTTGAATGTACTTATATATTTTAAAAGCAAACGGCGGGTAACTGTATCCTGAATCCATGTGGCAGGATGCCTTGATCTGTACATGGTCAACAACATCCAACACCTGTTGAACTCAAAATTACATATGCGAGTGTTCTGTAGTACAAAATAGCTACATGAACTTTTAACAGCAGCTATGAATTTGGATACGTGCATAACCTACAAGGATGTGTATGTGTCATCATTAGGGATGCTGCTAGAGGCACGTGTGCATGCAACATCCTTTCATCTTTGTATAATGACCTTGTTATCAGCATCTTATCAGTTTGTTTACGCTGATGGATTTTTCTTTATGTGGACAAAAGGGGACTACAAGATTGATTTTGATGGATTATGACAAGTCTAGAAGAAGTAACTCCAAAAAGAGGACACATTCCAATTCTGATGACGGAAAGAGGAAACGGTTAAGCTCTAGGCATGATGACACATCTATGTCCTCTGAGCCAATTGAAACCATCTACAGGATATTGTGCCCGGCAAAAAAGATAGGCAGTGTCTTGGGAAGAGGTGGTGACATTGTTAAGGCCCTTAGAGAGGAAACTAAAGCCAAGATAAGGGTTGCCGATTCCATTCCTGGTGCAGATGAGAGAGTAATTATCATCTTCAATTACCGAAATCAACCTGAACTTACTGATGAAGCAGCTGAAAAACAAATTAGTGATGGCTTAGGGAACATGAAACCCCATTGCTTTGCCCAAGATGCCTTATTGAAGATACATGATAAGATTGTGGCTGATGAAATTTATGATGAAGTCGCTCATGATGAAAACTCTGAAAGTGCTGATGATGTCACTGCTCGAATTTTGGTTCAAGGCAATCAAGTTGGCTGCCTTCTAGGAAAAGGTGGCTCCATTATACAACAACTACGAAGTGATACTGGTGCTGGGATCCGTGTCTTGTCATCTGAAAACCTTCCCCAGTGTGCACTTCAAAGTGATGAACTGGTGCAGGTAAGGCTTTATTAGTAGTAGAAACTCCTTTTTTTTTTGGCTTGGTAATGCCTTCTGCTTCCGATGATGCCTGTGGCTGCATATACTGTTGCTTTATACTTGGATTAGCATTCAATTGTTAATGTATTTTTTTGCAATAAACAATTCGCTGTGGACATATCAATGTTTGTTCTACTTGTACATGTCGAGTTTCTCATGGTTTTAATAACTTGGTTTTCCCTATCAATTAATTAAATTAACTAAACGATATAATTTTGTGTCATGCTGTTTTCATCTCTTGAATTTGTGTATTTGTCATGCATGGTTTCACTTTTGGACATCAGGACATGAGTATCATATATAATATTGTTATGACGTTTCAGATATCTGGAGCACCATCTCTTGTAAGAAAAGCTCTATATGAAATATCTACTCGTCTCCATCAGCATCCTCGTAAGGAAAATAGACCTCTTGAACAAATAATAGATGCGAGCACACAAAGGAAACACGAGTCTCCAACACTGCAACATGAAAATCCAATGTTGCCGCACCTGCATAGTCATCATCCACCTCCAATACCCCTGCTTGACCCATACAGAAGTGGACCTCAGTATCCTGTTAGTGAAACTGAAGAGTTTTCTATCAGAATCCTATGTGCTTCTGAGCTCATTGGTTCAGTTATTGGGAAAAGTGGGGCTAATGTTAGGCGGGTAGAGCAGCAGACTGGTGCTCGCATTAAAGTTCAAGAGATTGACAAAGATGCTTCTGGAGAAAGGCTGATCATTGTTTCATCTAACGAGGTAACAATGTAGCTGGTCTCGAGTTGCCAACCACTTCCTTGCACCAATACTCACAATTTTATTTTATCTCCTTTTCATTCATCCAGATACCAACTGAACCAATATCCCCAACAATTGAGGCACTCATTTTGCTCCATGATAAAGTCAGTGCACCCTCTGAGAAACACCATTCAAGTACAAGGCTTGTTGTACCATCAAACAAAGTTGGCTGTATTCTTGGGGAAGGTGGGCAGGTGATTACTGAAATGAGAAGACGAACTGGGGCTGAAATTCGAGTTTACTCGAAGGAAGATAAACCAAAATACTTGTCTTTTGGTGATGAACTTGTGCAGGTGACTTAATATTTGCTAACCGCATCAACATATTTCTATATGTTTTTATTATCTAGACCATTTATTTGTTAACTTTTGTTGTACCTGTATATTTGTTCCAAGCTTTCAGGTTGCAGGGCCTCCAGCTATTGCAAGAGGAGCCCTCACAGAGATTGCTTCGAGGCTTAGAACTAGGACTTTGAGAGATACAAGTACTGCCAATAATCCTCCACCTTTTGCCCCTTCCGATGATCCTCCTGTCGATATGCCTAGCAGAAAATTAACACTATATGGAGGGCCTACCAATGATACACCGTATGGAAGGCCTGCCAATGATCCACTGTATGGAAGGCCTGCCATTGATCCACCATTTGGAAGGCCTACCGACGATCGACCATACGGAAGGCCTGCCATCGTTCCACCATTTGGAAGACCTACCAATGATCCACCATATGGAAGGCTTGCCAATGATCCACCATATGGAAGGCCTACCAATGATCCACCATATGGACGACCTTCCAGTACTATAGCATATGGAAGACCAAACAAAAGTGCACCTCGTGATCCTTCAGATGCATATCCTGTAGACTACTTCTCTAAAAGAGAATATCCTAGTGGAGGCCCTATGTTTACTAGTAATGCCCCATCAGCTGCTTATGAGAGATATGCAGCACCCACACGCTTTCCTACTAGAGAACTTCCCTCAACTTTCAGTCATCGTTCCTATCGTGACCACATGCCTACTGATAGCTACTCTAGTAGGGGTACACAGAAATTAGACATCACGAGAGATGGAAATTCAGATGCTTATGATTATACAGAGGTACATCTTTGCCGTGAGCTTCCCTCTTTTGCAAATGGCCATCACCTAAATTTTTCATTAGAAGCTTGAGACTTTACACATGACTGTTCCACTGTCCCTATTATGTTCCATAATTTGGTGGCACTACTGAACATTGGGGAAAAGTTATATGTTGGTGTCTTAGATTCTGTGGCAGCAATGTTCACCCTATAATGTGGTCACACTGTCACAGTGGTGCAACTCTTTTCATTTGTTGTCACTTGCATCTTGGTTCAATATATATCTGGCTGTTGGATGTACTCTGCTGCTTTTAGTTTCAATCGGTTTTTCTTGGTATTATCTATGCCTACCAGAAAATCTCATGTTCTGTATATATTTAAATTTTATCATTGCACAGGCTGCTGGTCAAATTCATGGACTGGAGGACTATAGAGGACTGCCAAGTGCTTCTGGGTATGACTTTGGAGGCCTTACTTCCTAAACATAATTTTAATTTTACCTGTACAGATTTCATTGAAAATACCTTTTTTGGCAGAAGGATCTCGAGCACTATTGAACTGAGGATTCCAAATAGTTCTTTGGAGTCTATTGTTGGTGTTGGCGGGGTCAATCTAGCAGAGATTCGTCAGGTATAGAAGTTATTTATTCCATGGGCACTGCTATATGAAATGCATCCCCGTGTTATGATTAGTTTTTCTCTTCCATGGGCAACTCTATATGAAATGTGTCCTTATGACATAATAGATTTTCTCATTAATGTTCTACTTAACACCAGATTTCTGGTGCAAGACTGAGGCTACATGAGGCTCATGCTGGTTCTTCTGAGTCTGTGGTGGAGATCCAGGGCACACTGGACCAAGCAAAAGCTGCGCAGAGCCTCCTGGAGGGCTTTATCAGCGCGAACAGCAGGCAGCAGCAATCCCATTCTTCTCGCATGCCACTTTACCCAAGATGGGGATAGCTTCTGGTTGTGGCAGGGGAAAACCGAGTCAGCAGGGTTGGCTGGAGTTATCTCAGACTGCAGATTAGATGCATCGATGATGTTAATGGTAGCTGTTTAAATTGACCGTGCAAGCAAGATAACTTAAAATTATGCCATAGGACAAGTAATGCTGATTCTCTCTCTCATGAAATACTAAGTGACAAACTGTCTCTGTAGTTGTATATTTGATTCTGAATGTTTGAACCCTACTGTTACAACGGCTGCTATTTTAGCTCAGATTTCAGAGGCCGGATAATTATGTTATCTGCAGAGTTGGGCAAAAGAAAAAAAAATTGCTCAATCTGGTTGAGACTGGTTTCACCCATGCCGTTTCATTTTTAGAAGTTACAGCATCTCTGCAAAATATATGGGTAAGGCCTCTTGGAACTCATGAATTTCATAGAAATCAGTTCATTTTCTCAGAAAAAACATGGGAAACAGGAAAAAAATCCCACGTTCCAAAAGAGGCCTAAAGTTTGTCTCTGTTTAGATCCTGATAATATGGGAGCTACCAACATTTGATCTGTCCTTTTATAAGTACTCTTGGTACCAAAATGTTTTATAAGTACCCACCGTACCAAATTGCAAGTCACTTTAGCTCATTATTCATCATCTAGGGTGACCAGAGATCCATCGTCTAAACCAGCCCATCGACTTCATCTTCGCGTGCTAGCCCACCCAAGTCAATTCCCGGCGCTATCTTTGTGTGCTAGCCCACCCAAATTAATTAATTTTCGGTGGTACCCTAGCTCATGTCCTGCTCGACCATGCCCTCCCTCGCGCTCCCTGCTCGGCCACACCCTTACTTGCCATCAATTTCTCCTACTCAGCCGTCGCTGGAGCCACCACTGCCCTGTGCCCTGTCTATAATTCAACAACTCTGCTTTGATCCAGACCAATTCATCACCACGTTGATGCGCACCACTCAACACCCTCAGTTCCTCACCGTCACGTCTCCACTCATTCACCGTATCAGCCACCTCTACCCCTCGACTCATCAATCTCTTCGCATTGGTGATCAATTTGTTCCTCTAAATGCTGAATGGCTGAATGATTTCTTAACGAATGGCTGAAGTAAACCTTGAGTTGCTCAGCGTTTCTTCCTTGCAAAATTTTTAAAACGGCGAGTGGTTGAAGTAAATTTTGAATGACTAAAGTAAACCTTAAATGATATAAATAAATCTTGAATGACTGAAATAAACCTTGAATTCTTGAATATTTATTGTTGTGCGAAGCAGACGGTGGGCGGATTAGCACCGTTTGGTGCGTACGGGCCGTTTCAACTCCTGATCGGCTGGTGTGGTTGGTTCCTCCTGAACGGTTGGTGTGGTTGGTTTCCCCTGATCGTAGTAATTCTGTTATCGTAGTAATTTATGTAGTAATTCTGTTATCGTAGTAATTTATGTTATCGTATTAATTCTGTTATCGTACTAATTTATTTTGGTTGGTTTTTTGCAATTCTGTTATCGTAGTAATTCTGTTATCATACTAATTTATTTTGGTTGGTTTTTCGCAATTCTGTTATCGTAGTAATTTATGTTATAATCAGTAAGAATTGTATAAACAAGTGGCCGCAGACATGTTTTGCATCCAATGAAGACACTCATCATTTTTTTTATTAGCATGTGTTTTTTTTTTGCAAACCATTAGTAACTAAGGTGGTAGTATTAGTAATATCTAATAGTATCAATAATTTATAAACCAGTCAGTAATAACTATACAAGGCAATGAAGTTTTTTTAGACAAATGTTGCATTTGATGGAAGGTAGTAAATATATATATTTTTTTGATAACGTTGTGCTTTGCAGTAATAAAAATGCATAATGTGGTAGTTTCAATAATATCTGCATAACTCAATGAGACGCAGACACTTTTTGTATTTTTATTAAGGTGTAGCTTTAGGGGGTGTTTGAATGCACTAGAGCTAATAGTTAGTGGCTAGTTGACACATCTAAACACCCTAACTAATAGTTCAACTATTAGCTATTTTTGGTAAATTAGTTAATAGTTGAGTAGTTATTTGTTAGCTGCCTAATTTCATTAACAAATTTTAGCCAACTAACTATTAGTTCTAGTACATTCAAACACTCTCTTAGTAATATTTATTAGGGGTGCTTGATACACTAGAGCTAATAATTAGTTGCTAAAATTAGTTGAAACATTCAAACACCCTATCTAATAGTTCAGCTATTAGATATTTTTGGTAAATTAGTAATAGTTAGGTAGATATTTGTTACCTAGCTAATTTTACTAACAATTTTTATCCAATTAACTATTAGTTCTAGTGCATTGAAACACCCCCTTAGTCTCAGTAATTTATCAACCATTCAATAATTAGCTACTATGTATGTCAGTTATGGTTTGGCGTGCTACTGTGTTTGTCAGTTATTGTTCGTGTGGTGCAGCCATGATATGAAACTACAAGAAGCATGTGCTGCACCTTTTTTAGGAACGATTTGCATTTTAAGTAATGTCTATCTAGTTATTTGTAAAAACATAAAGAAAGCAGTTATTGATCTAGTGAGGACATCTCCCGTCATACGGCACTCGTCCTCTTGTGAGCAGAAGCCCAGAGGTGGACGAGGATTTGATAATGGCATCCGCCCTTCATCCCGCCGATAACCGATGGTCTAAACAAAGCCAATAATAATATGGATAAATTAGTACACATTTTGCCAATATAGAACAGAAAATGTGGCTCTTTATTATTTACCGAAATAGAAAATGACTCAGGGTTGGTTCTCTAGTTGTACACATTTTGCTACTTGGCCGCTGCACTCAAGATAAGTAACGGCAATTGATAGGTGCTATCATTATACTTACAAATCATACAAAGCTACACCTTCTAATCAACCTGATATTACACTACCCGAACTCTCTCGTATGCAGTAGTAAACCAGATTGGTAAGACCCAATGGGAAAAAAAGAAGCAAAAAAATAAGAAATAGTTGCAGCACTTATTGAGGCCGGTAATAGTTGCTCTGGTGCGGAGGGTAAGCCCCAGTGGCACTGTACGGCGCCTGTGGACATGGCACAGATTGCTGCGGCTGGGGGCCATTGTAGTATGGCCCGCGCCATCCAGGATATGCCAGCTGACCACAGTCATGGCCAGGAGGCGGCTGGTACTGGCCGGGGTGTTGTGCGCCATACGTCGGCTGTTGTGCTGTCGCGCCACCATAGGATGGGGGGTATGGCTGCGAGTATGCAGGTCTTGCCTCCGGTTGAGAATATCCAGGCCTCGAGTCTACCCCCGGTGGAGCCTGGGCATGCGGCGGCGGCAGTGATGGGCTGCTCTCATCAGGTGGCACAGAAGCAGCATTCCTCTGCATAGAGGAGCGGCTGGAGGACGAGAATCTGAAACCGGGTAGCTTCCGCTGCACATCTTCCATCATTTCACGGCACTGAATGTTTCGGGTCATTATGAAGTCGCTGCACTGCTGTTTTATTTTGCCAATTGCTTCCTGTGCAAAGGGAGGGGGGGTCGTCCCAATATCAGTAGCCCATTCGAGACGAGACATCCGCATTCCTATGTTGTATGTTCGATGCAAATATTTAAAATAAAAATAAAAATGCAATCACACCTGTAAAGTCACATAAAAGTTTAGGCCCTCGTTGATGTTCCTTTTAAACTCCTGGTATTTCACAACAGCAGCAGCGATTTGCTTGTAACATCTCTCACGGGCAGCTGAAGGAAAAGGAGATTAACAAATCAAAACTACATATTAGCCTTGCGCAGATGAAAAGAATTACACAGGTTACACCTCCGTTCAAAATTATAGACCATTTTTGTCCTAAGCCAAACATCTCTAAGTTCAATTTAAGTTTACAAGAAAATACATCGATATTTACAACAACAAACTAGTTTCATCAAGTTCTCCATGAAATATGTCTTGACAGTGCATTTATTTGAACTTGTAAATGTTAGTAAATTTTCAAAAAAAAAAAAGAGTCAAAGTTAGAGAAGTTTGACTTAGGAGAAAGCTGAAGTGACCTCTAATTTGGAATAGAGGCTAGAGGGAGTAGAGATTAAGCAGAGCAATAGCAATTTGAAGTTACTCAAGAAAATGGCGGACATTCAGGAAAAGGCATGCATCAACTAGCTTGCTAGGGCTATCTCCAGCAGTCTTACTCATCACATCTTCTATTTCAAACTTCACTCTGTAAAACAGTGCAAAACAGTGTTTTGCAGGGCCATATGCACGATCTGATGGCCACAGCCTAAGTAAGCTTATGAACAACTAAGGCAGACAATTTGCTGAAATTTGCACAAAAATGCCCACAAATCAATAATTGCCCAACCAGTTGCTGGGCTCAATAATGGAAAGAACGCTACCAGAATAACATACTGCATGATAGCTACCATCCATAAGGCTCGTGAAAGTACAAAAGTTGAAAGTGCAAAAGGCTACATCACATGGATATTTAAAACAGATAAGTTGCTCAAAAATTAGCACATATACCCTTGAAGAAAATAACTGTAAAACTGTTATGGTCGCTAGATCGGTGAGGGATTAGAGAGGGGTATCGATGGGCTGGAACGTCGGCCAGGGGCCTCTGCCCACGGCCGAGCAAGAGGAGGGTTTCTCCCTTCTAATTCTTGCCTGCTTTATTTCTCATCCATTGATTACATAAATAGCCCGGTTGACCGTCCCTATCTAGCTAGAGATATTTATCTCCTAAAAACTCTCAACAAACTACTAACTGATAACCTTCCTAGATAATCTCAACTAATCTCCTAAATAATCTCAACCAATCTTCTAATCTTATCTCTAATTATCCTTATCTAATCTCCCTTGGAGGGCCCATGGCTGCTGCTGTCGCAGCCCCTCTGTGGGCCTCCTTAGGCCCTGACAAAAACCTTGTTACCATGAGGACAATTAGAATACCTAAAGAGCATGTTGTAACTTTTGGACTCAATGTATAAAGCAAGTTACAGAAGCAAATGTAAAGGCATCTATCACAACTGTGACAGAAAAAAATCCATAAAGGTTACCTTTGTAATCCTCTAGGTTGAATACAGCAGCAAATTGCTCGTTTTGTGCCTGTGCAAGGATCCAGTATCTAAGTGTTAGACACAAGACGAAAGTACATGGCAAAATATAGGGCATTGGGCTCTTATAAACACTTCTCCTGCTGTTTCTTCTTTTTCTCAACACTGTCTCAATTGCAAAACAACGACACTGCTACTCAGTTTTAATACACTATGTTGTTGATAGAACTTTACACAAATTTAACACAGAAAGGTATGCCTGCTTACCTGTATTTGTAGCAACAATTGTTCCTGTGCCACAATGTTATCAGCAATATCAGCACATATAGGATCATACTTAGCAATCTCCTTCTTGAAAAGATCATCATGTGATCCCACGCCAGCCATCAACTTAGGCAATATATCATCCTGGTCAAAATGGATCTTCTCAATGCACTAAGATACTATAGTACATGACCACATCATCAGTTATTTATCACTAATTTCTAAGTAATGAAAGACGACAAATGAATTTCAGCTAATTTAATGGCTAACAAACTTGAAAAGCAATCCATCAGGACCACCATAAAATATTGTCAAGTGGATTTTTTCTTGAACAATCGTCAAGTGGAATTTGGAAGGGGCAATGCAAAACAGAACACAGACACTCACAGTCATAGGAGCCCATGATAAATTAGTACTAATACAGCACTCCAAGAAGTCAGAACATTAAAACTTTAAGCATGATCGCTAAGAAGGTAAAACAGACCCATAGCTACTGTTCAATGCTAGCACCAGACGAATGTATTCTACATGTAAGACCAAGAAAAATCTTGTACAAAAAGACCTATAGTGAAAGATACAGGAACAATAGTTGCACCTTTCTTTTCATTTCTTTGAGCATGTCTTCAAGACCTGCCCTTTGTGCGCCAAGAGACTCCAGTTGTCTCTGTTGACAAATAAAAGCAAGTTTTGCCAAGTTAAAAAAGAAGTTTTACAGCATGTTCTACCAGCTATAGAAACTACTGTACATTACCAAGCTTTGTTTCAGGGCTCCAACAATGGCATCTTCATTCCCATCCAAGGACATGATAGGCCTGGAAATACTTGGAAGTGCAGACTCTATCTGCAACAGACAACAGGTATGTGTAACTATCTAGATATGAAGAATAAAATGATGATCACAGAAGAGAGGTACGGTTCATTGGTAAGCAAATAAAGATAAGTAATCCACTCAAATGTTAAATCCTAATTATAGTTTTAGTTTCATGTTATATACCAATGTTGAACTCTCACCGGTCTTTTGTCAAGGATAGACATCAATGAATAGTTCTCCTTCATGCCTCGTTCAATCAGAGAATCACTATCAGCAGCTCTCTTCAAATTAGAAGCAAACAGATTCAATCTATCCTGAATATTCTTGGTTAGGGTGCTTGATTGAGGTCTAGTCCAACGACTCCCAAATTGTGTACGAAATTGAGCGTCTTCATTCGCCTCCTTCTGTAGAAGCTCTTCAGTCTGGACAAGTAGTTCCTGATTGACCCTGCTCAAATCCCTAAGTTGCTGCAACTCAGATTCTAAGCCAGCAGGGCCACCGCTTATCTGGACAGCCTCTACGTCTTCCTTCAGATCCATGGGCAAGATTATATTTCCTTCCAATGAAAGAATAGAATCTGGTAAGTCCATTTCCTTCAGCCTGACTCTAGTGATCTCACTAGCTTGCTGCAATTTCTCAGCTTGGGTCCGAATAATATTATCTACCATCTCTGTGTACTTAGAAAGTGCTTTCATGCTGCCATCAGGCACAAGTGATGAAAAAAGCCTTTCCTTGATGGCATCTAAAACTTCAGCCAAAGAGGTAGGTTTTACAAGGGACGCTGCAGGGAGGGCACCCAAGGAACCAGCAGCTGGAACCCGCATCAAGTAAACACGATCATTCTCCTTCATAGCCCTTTCCAAGTTGGTTTTCATGTTACTTTCCAGCTTGTTGACGGAATCCAGAAGTTGGGCAGCAACTCCCTTCATAGTCTTCTTAGCATCTGCCAAGGCACTCATACCAATCTTTAAACGTGCAATTTCCTCAGCAATTTCTTCTTTCTCATGAAGATCCAGTGAATACCTGTAGCAAGCATCGGCGTAGAATTGAGCAGCTTTAAGCTGGACATGGGACACCCATGTCTTATCAAAGTGCTGACTTAGAGGAGGTGCACTGAGAGCTGTGTATGCTTCTTCATAGAATATGCCAACCTAAAAAATGTGAACATGCAATGACCAAGAATTAGGCCCTGTTTGGAAGCAACTAGTTTTTAAAAATCCATTTTCTATCTCTAGTTTCTAGAAACTGGTTTATGAAAAAAAAACAGTTAATGGTGTTTGGAACCACCTCAGTTTTTATAAACTGGCTTTAGCTAGGGGAGGCTAGCCTTTTGGTTTTAAGAAACTAGGAATCCAGTTTCTATAAATTGGGACATAAATTAGTATGTTTGGAACCGCCTCAGTTTTCAAAAACTAGTTTCTTAAAAACTGGATGCTTCCAAACATGCCCTTAGTTAGATAGCACATTGACACCAACGTTTTGCACAAGAAAGAACTGCATCGTGAATAAGGATGTGGTGCATTAATTGTAGCTAAAAATGAACAGTGTGACTCATATGCAATTAAGTCGCCATATATAACTAAATCAAATCAACAGTAGGAAATAATCTCACAACTGGATACACACATGAACTTGCTTGCTGAGTCCTAATACAATTCAATCAAACAAGTTAGCCACCCCATAGGCCTATAGGATTATTCTTGAAGGTTTATCTTGATGTTAGATAAAATGACTTCCCTAGCTTAGGGTTTGGCATATAATTAGTTGTTAGTTATAAGTCCTCAACACTACAACATCGTGAATTCACTTCTGGCTGGTAAACATATTGTCAATGCTTAAACAACTTAAGAAACATTCAGAGCTTTCATTCATTCTACATCAATCCAAACTAAGCTCGCATGACGCAAAACCTGAACAGGAAGTAATGGCGCACCTGCCGCGCCACCTTGGAGCACAGCGCGGGTGGCTTCCCTCCACCTATGACCTTCTCGAAGAAGCATTCTTGCGCCTGCGCGAGCATGAGTTTCTCCAGCATGCCGGCGCACTCGGGCGTGATGTCCACGGTGGTGGTCCCCGCAGCGACAGCCTTCGCCGCGACCCCGCTCTCCCTGAGCCACGCGAACGCCCCCGCCGCACTCTGGAAGGCGCCGCACGCGATCCTGATCCCGATGTCAGTCGAGCGGTCCGCGGCGAGCGCGATCTGGGAGTAGACGGCGCCGAGGTTAAAGAGAACGGAGGCCTTCTCGAGGTGGATGGAGGCGAGGGCGCACTTCTTGTTCCCCTTGAATGCGTCGTGCCAGGTGAAGGTGAGGGAGTGGACGTGGGCGCGATCGGGGGAGATGGGGAAGCGGGGCTCCACGAGTGCCAGAGCCCGCGCGTAGGCGAGGAGCGCGTCGCGGCGCTGCTCGAGCGAGGACGGGTCCGGGAAGGAGGGCTTCTCGACAGCAGCGCGGAGGTCGCGCACCACGCTAAGGTCGTCGTCGGCCGCGGCGGCCTCGCGTTCCGAGTAGCTTGAGGCGATGTAGAGGCGCAGCGGGCGGTAGAGGTCAGTGGTGATCGTTTTCTTCTCGTGGATCGCGAGCATCACGTTCGAGGACCCCGCCGCCGACGCCATCGGAGGCGGACGCGGTGGCTGGAGGCGAGGCGGAAGGGAAGGGGGGAAATTTGGGGGAGTCGGGACCTGGGAGTTGTCGTCCTGGAAAGGTCACTAGCGGTAGCGGAAGGAAACTGTGGAAGAGGATGCTCCGCCGCGTCGGGGACGCTAGGTGCCATGAGATCACCGGCTGGCTGACTTGGGCGGGCGGCGTGGGCGCGTAGCCGTCGATCGAGTCGGACGGAACGGGGTCGTCAGTTTTGACCCCTGCAACTCTGCCCTTTAGGAGCCATAAAGCTGAAGTAAATTATACAGACTAAAATCTTTCTTTTCATTTAAAATTGAATAAAAATAATTTTTTTATCCTTCAATCTCCTCCGATCTCGTGGCTATCAAACTAGCTTTTGAGATCATGTCTCTCCACTTACCTGTCCACCACTCTGGGTGGATCCGCTCCCTCCACTCTTCTTTAACAGTGTTTGGTTCGAGAGTATGGTAGAAGAAAGTCACTTCAATTTTAATTTATTTTTGTTTAGATTGATTTTATGTAAGATAGAATGATTCTAAAAAAATTATATTTAAAATATTGAACCATTTGGCTCCTCAAAACCTCTTGGACGTAGCCACCGCCTAGCATGAAGCCGCTTAGGATGTGTTTGGTTTCACGTTAAAGCAGAACGAGGCGGGAGCGGCAACATTCTCTTAATTTTTTAGATTATGTCGCCACTAAAAATTGCTCTAGTGTTTATCTCGCCCATGTGTAAATCTAATCTAAATTCTATATAAAATGTGGCCGCCATCTTCTATCATGTATGTACAGAACCAAACACTACCTTAGTGTGTCCGCTCTTCATATGACTTCTTACCATAGCAACCGCTCTCCTCTTCTTCCTCTCTCTCTCCGGCATGTGCTCCCAGGGGCGACGGCAGGGGCACATAGGGGCAATGTCCCCTCTAATGCTCTCCTAATTCTATAGGAGATCTTAGTTTTTATACTAATTCTCATGTAAATATTGTAAAAAATGCTTCTAACAGCCTCCCTAATCTAATTTGGCCTCCCTAATTTTAGATCTCGGCTTCGCCTCTGTTTGTTCCCTCTCTACACCAGTCATGTGCTTGCTCCCTCCAGTCCTCCACTTCGTCTGGTCCGCCTCCAAAACCATAGTGTGGACCTCATTTCTCACAAAGATTGGTGCTCCAGCATACGCCATCATCGGAGGTAATGGACCACGACATCAGCATGACAGCTGGGCCACCGCCTGAGCAGCTCACTGCTCTGCTCCACCTACAACGTTGTCGCCGTCACATTCTCCTGCTCCTCATTGTCTCCCGCATGTGGTGACACTTCCACGGCCAAGCCTCCACCTCTGGCCACTCCTCCCGCCACACGCTGTTGGTTAGAGGTGGAGCGTTCGGGTTTACCCGATATTTCGGGTCAGGTTTTTTGGATTTTTTATATTTCGGATATCTAATATCTCCCGAATTTGTACCCGTAATTTCGGGTACCCGTAATTTCGGGTATGGGTACGGGTAGTATCAAACTACCCGAAACGGTGAAACAGTGAGTAACGTCAGAGCTTTCAGGTTCTTGATGTTCTTTACGCCAGTATCAGTAATTAACCCACCGTAGACCTCCACGGACTGAATATTCTTGAAAACTAAAAAAACACAGTGATATTCCTTATTTACAAACACTGATATAAATAAGTGCAATGTTCCTGCAAGATTATCAAAAAGAGTTGAGAGTTGAGACGCATAATAAAAAATAAACTACCTTCCGTAATGCTCCTGCAATGCTCCTACAAGATAATCTACAAATAAATCTACCAAATAATCTACCAAATACTAACTTCTAATACATAATAAAAAAATCTACCATAACTTCTAATGCATAATAAAAAATAATCTACAAATAAACTACCTTCAGTGATGTGTTTGATGCCTGGTTGCCTGGTTGCCTTGCGGGTTGCGGCCTTGCCGCTGGCGCCTGGCAGCAAGCCGGCCGTGCCTTGCTGGATGCTGGTGCTAGACTGCTGGCTGCCTCCTGCCTGGCTTGCTCGTTGAGTCGTTGCTCCATGCCTTGTTGGTGCGGTGGTGCCTGGACTTCCGTGATGTGCTTGCTCTGCTGCCTTGCTGGCTGCCTCCTGCCTGGACGGTGCTATGGGTAATTCGGGTAGTTTTGGTACTTCGGGTACCGCGGGTTAATACCCGATTAGACCCGAACTTAATTCGGGTATTTAATTTCGTTATCCATTAGATCTGTTCGGGTAACGGGTTTCGGGCTAAACGGGTATATGTTCGGGTATTTCGGGTAACAGGCTTTGGGCTCGGGTTTTATGCCCAGATCTACTGTTGGTTGCAAACGTCGTCATCGACTGGGACTCATTCATCGCCTCTTCGTGGCCGATCTCGTCGATCGAACGGAGTCCTTCTCCACCATCGTTGACCGCCTCAATCGTTGGTCAGTCGGGCCATGGCGCTGCCCTCCCGCTTCTCCATCGATAGGCTGGCTCTGGCGGTGGCGGAGAGGAGTAGGGAAGGATTTTCTAGGCGATGGATTTATGCTGTATGTGACTTATGACATTCAAATTTTTGCGTGCGTACACTAGAAAGAAAAATATAATCTAAAATTTGGATGCATACTATAGAAACTCTTATAATTTTTGCCATAATTTTTGGATCTTTATAAAAATAGAAACTGCATGTATGCGACTCTCATGTTTTTGGATCAGCCATAAAAATAAGATCGTAATTACATCCCACTAGAGCTATCAATCTCTCACATTGTCTCGGTATTTACGTTTATAACTGAGAGACTTTATGCTCAAAACTTAAGGTTTTTACGCTCGAATCTGGAGATGCGTCTACCAGTAAATAACATGCCAAATTTTTACGCAGTGTACCACATTGTATAAATACTTACATCTAGTATAATTTGTATAAATATATATATATATTAAACTGGTCTAACGAGCCTAGTTGCATGACTGTTGGACCGATCCTATATTTATGGAGAAAATAAAGCATTTAAATAAGTTTTTTTGTTTCCATGCATGTTAATCGATTTTCTTTCATCGTAATTTGCCATCCTAAATTTATGCGTATGCAGCAGGAAACATATTTTTATGCAGTGTACCGAATTGCATAAATACCTACGCCATGTAGCATAATTAGTATAAGTATATATTATAAACTAGTTCAACGAGTTTAGCTGCATGTCTGTGGGAGGGATCATATATTTATGGAGAAAATAAAATATTAAATATGATTTTTTGTTTTTATGCATATCAATTCATTGCATATTCTTTCCATCATAAATTTGTGCGCATGCAACGGGTAACAGATTTTTACGGAGTATACCAAATTGCATAATTATCTACACCGTGTAGCATATTTAGTATCGGTATATATCATAAACTGGTCCTCACGAGCCTAATTGCATGGCTGCTGCAACGATCCTATATTTATGAAGGAAATAAAACACAACTCTTTTCTAAATGTACGCGCATGCAGGAACGTGTTTGACTCATGTATATATTTCTTTTTTTGCGCGCAAAGACGTGGGGTGGGTCGACAGCCTGCTTGAGTCGGCACCAGGTTGAAACAGGTTCTAGGGGTGGTCGGCCGGGGCTTCCTCTAACTATTGAAAGCACAGGGCTCCTATTATAAATATATATACATATATATATATTAAACCATCAGTTTCAACGATCGTCCCATGTTAATATTTTTCAAAACCCCCCTATATTTCTTTAGAATTAACTCACGCTCCTATAATATATATATATATATTAAACCACCAGTTTTAATGGTCGTCCCACGTTAATATATATATATATATATATATATATATATATATATATATATATATATATATATATATATATATATTGTCGGGGACCATAATTAGGGGTACCCTCAAGACCCCTAAATCTCAGCTGGTAACCCCATCAGCACAAAGCTGCAAAGGCCTGATGGGTGCGATTAAGTCAAGGATCGGTCCATTCAAGGGACACGATCGTGCCTCGCCCGAGCCTAGCCTCGGGCAAGGGAAGCCGACCCCGGAGAACCTACGTCTCGCCCGAGGACCCCCCTCCAGCAACGGGCACACTGTCGGCTCGCCCGAGGCCCAGTCTTCACCGAGAAGCAACCTTGGCCACATCGCCACGCCGACCGACCAAATCGCAGGGGCATTTAATGCAAAGGTGGCCTGACACCTTTATCCTGACGCACGCCCACCAGTCGACAGAGCCGAAGTGACCGCGGTCACTTCGTCGCTCTACTGACCGGTCTGACAAGAGGACAGCGCCGCCTGCGCCGCTCCGACTGCTGAGCCACCCGACAGAGTGAGGCTGACAGCAGCCAAGGTCGGCCTCGGGCGTCATAGGAAACTCCGCCTCGCCCGACCCCAGGGCTCGGACATGGGCTCAGCCCCGGAAGACGGCGAACTCCGCTCCGCCCGACCCAGGGCTCGGACTCGGGCTCAGCCCCGGAAGACGGCGAACTCCGCTCCGCCCGACCCAGGGCTCGGACTCGGGCTCAGCCCCGGAAGACGGCGAACTCCGCCTCGCCCGACCCCAGGGCTCGGACATGGGCTCAGCCCCGGAAGACGGCGAACTCCGCTCCGCCCGACCCAAGGCTCGGACTCGGGCTCAGCCCCGGAAGACGGCGAACTTAGCCTCGCCCGACCCCAGGGCTCGGACATGGGCTCAGCCCCGGAAGACGGCGAACTCCCTCCGCCTGACCCAGGGCTCGGACTCGGGCTCAGCCCTGGAAGACGGCGAACTCCGCCTCGCCCGACCCCAGGGCTCGGACATGGGCTCAGCCCCGGAAGACGACAAACTCCGCCTCGCCCGACCCGGGGGCTCGACCTCGACCTCGGAGGAGCCTCCACCTCGCCCAGCCTAGGGCACGGACCGACCACGTCAACAGGAAGCGCCATCATTACCCTACCCCGAGCTGACTCGGGCTACGGGGAACCAGATCGACGTCCCATCTGGCTCGCTCCACCATGCGGGTAATGATGGCGCCCCGCACGCTCTGTGACGACGGCGGCTCTCGGCCCCCTTACGGAAGCAAGAGGACGTCAGCAAGGACTCGACATCCCCGACAGCTGTCCTTCCGCCAGGCTCCAGCGCTCCTCCAACGGCCACGACACCACACGAACCGGGTGCCAAGACCTCTCCGGCTACCACGATGGCATGTACTTAGGGCGCTAGCTCCCTACCGCTAGACACGTTAGCACATTGCTACACTCCCCATTGTACACCTGGATCCTCTCCTTACGCCTATAAAAGGGAGGACCAGGGCCCTCTTACAAAGGGTTGGCCCGCGCGGAGAAGGACGGGATGGCGCTCGCGCAAGGCCGCTCGCTCCCACTCCCGCGTGGACGCTTGTATCCCCCTACTGCAAGCGCACCTGACTCAGGCGCGGGACTAACACGAAGGCCGCGGGATCCGCTCTCTCACGCCTGCCTCCCTCCGGCTGCTTTCTTTCCCCCCTTCGTGTTCCGCCTCGCGTCGACCCATCTGGGCTGGGGCACGCGGCGACAATTCACTCGTCGGTCCAGGGACCCCCCCGGGTTTCGAAACACCGATAGTTGGCGCGCCAGGTAGGGGCCTGCTGCGTGTTGACAAACAGCTTCCCGTCAAGCTCCAGATGGGCAGTCTCCAGCAACCTTTCCAGCCCGGGACGGTGCTCCGTTTCGGGAATCTTGAGTTCATGTCCCTCGACGGCAGCTACGACATGATACTCCTTCCCCCGCCGTGCGACAGCGACAATGGCGGTCGACGACCCGCTCGCCGGCAGGGAAATCGACGATGCCTTCCCCACGAGGTGGAAGGACGACATTCGGGCTTGTCCCGTCCCCTCCCCCGCCGACGGAGGAGGAGGCGGGGCAACCAAGGCCAAGCGGGAAGCGACACCTCGTTGGTTGTCGAGCGAGTCGACGGCGCCGGCGCCCCAACGGAGGGCGCGTCGGGCATCGATCTCGCGTCTGAGACGAAGACGAGCGCCGCCTCCCCGCAACACGCCAACCTCAAGCAAACGCATGACGCCAGCACGCTCGCGAGGGACTTGCTGGGCGTCACCCTCGTACCTGAGACAACGGTGCAGTCAGTCCCAGACGTGACCTCATCACCGACCGTCGACCGAAAGGTACCGACCGATTCCCGTCTCGTGTCTTTTGGATTCGGCCTCGACCCACCAAGCGACTCTGCTTCGGTGAGCACTCTCTTAGAGGTGAGTCCAAACCCTCTGGGGTATCGTGCGCGGTCACCCTAGGACCAACTGACGGCCGACTCGACCTACGAGCCCTCGGGGTCCGAGGAAGATGGCGAGCCCGACCTCTATTGGGATTTCTCCGGACTTGGTAACCCCAGTGCCGTGCGGGACTTCATGACCGCATGTGACTACTGCCTTTCCGACTGTTCCGACGGCAGCCGCGGCCTCGACAATGAGGACCGCGGCCCAAGTCGTGAATGTTTCCACGTCGATCTAGGGGGTCCCGGCGAAGGCAACCATCTTGGTATGCCGGAAAACGGTGATCCCCCTAGGCCCGTGCCTCGCGTTGACATCCTTCGGGAGCTAGCTGTGGTCCCCGTCCCAGCGGGGGGTCCTGACCCACAGCTCGAGCAAGTCCGCGAGAGGCAGGCCAGGCTCGACGAGGGAGCAGGAACGCTTGTGCCGATCCGTCGGGACGTCGGGCAGGAATGGACGGTCCAACCCCCGGCCAGAGAAGCGCGTCATCTCCCTCAGGACATCCAGCACCGCATCGCCGATGACGTCAGGATGAGGCCACCGCCGGATTCCAGCGGAGTCGGCCAGAACCTGGCTGCAGCGGCAATACTCCTTCGCGCGATGCCGGAGCCATCAACCACCGAGGGGCGACGTATCCAGGGAGAGCTCAAGAATCTCCTGGAGGACGCCGCGGTCCGACGGGTCGAAAGCTCTACCTCCCGAAGGCAGGGGTTCCCCTCGGAACATCGCGTCGCGACTTCCCGATTCATGCGGGAAGCCTCGGTCCACTCCGGGCGCACGCGCAACACAGCGCCTGCGGCCCCGGGTCGCCTCGGCAACGAGCACCACCATCACAGCTGTCGGGCTCACCTCGACGACAGGGCGCGCCGAGGCTACCACCCCAGGCGTGGGGGACGCTACGACAGCGGGGAGGATCGGAGTCCTTCGCCCGAACCACCCGGTCCGCAGGCTTTCAGCCGCGCCATACGACGGGCACCGTTCCCGACCCGGTTCTGTCGGCGTTTCGAGACCGGGGGGTCCCTAGGCCGACGAGTGAGTGTGCCGCGTGCCCCAGCCCAGATGGGTCGAGCGCGTGGGCGAGCGCGAAGGGGGGAAGAGCGAGGTGGCCGGAGCCGGGTCGTGAGGGAGGCGGAGATCCCGCGGCCTTCGTGTTCGTCCCGCGCCCAGGTCGGGTGCGCTTGCAGTAGGGGGTTACAAGCGTCCGCGCGGGTGAGGGGAGCGAGCGGCCCCAAGAGAGCGCCTGCCCCTGCCCTCGTTCCCGCGAGGCCAACCTTTTTCTTTTAAGAAGGCCCTGGTCCTTCCTTTTATAGGCGTAAGGAGAGGATCCAGGTGTACAAATGGGGGTGTAGCAAGGTGCTACGTGTCTAGCGGGGGAGAGCTAGCGCCCTAAGTACATGCCAAGGTGGCAGCCGGAGAGATCTTGGCACCCAGCTGGTGTGGCGTCGTGGCTGTCGGAGAAGCAATGGAGCCTGGCGGGGGGACAGCTGTCGGAGTGGTTGGGACCTTGCTGACGTCCCCCTGCTTCCGTAAGGGAGCTGAGAACCGCCGTCGTCATGGGTCCAGCGGGGCGCCATCATTGCCTATCTGGCAGAGCTAGCCAGATGGGACGTCGGTCCTGTTTTCTGCGGCCCGAGTCGGCTCGGGGTAGGGTGATGATGGCGCTTCCTGTCGACGTGGCGGACTTGTGCCCTAGGTCGGGCGACGTGGAGGCTCCTCCGAAGCCGAGGTCGAGTCTGTCCTGCATGGCCGAGGCCGAGCCCGAGCTCCTGGGTCGGGCGAGGCGGAGGTCGTTCGGCAGAGGCCAGGGCGGAGTCCGAGCCCTGGGTCGGGCGAAGCGGAGTTCGTCGTCTTCCGGGGCCTTAGCCCGAGTCCGAGCCCTGGGTCGGGCGGAGCGGAGTTCGCCGTCTTCCGGGGCCTTAGCCCGAGTCCGAGCCCTGGGTCGGGCAGAGCGGAGTTCGCCGTCTTCCGGGGCCTTAGCCCGAGTCCGAGCCCTGGGTCGAGCGGAGCTTCCTATGGCGCTTTTGGCCAAGCCTGGCCGCCCGTCAGTCTCACTCTTTGCGTTAAATGCCCCAGTGACTTGGTCGGTCGGCGTGGTGATTTAGTCAGGGTTGCTTCTTAACGAAGGCAAGGCCTCGGGCGAGCCGGAGATGCGTCTGCCGTAAAAAAAGGGGGCCTCGGGCGAGACGGAAACACCTCAGGGTCGGCTGCCCTTGCCCGAGGCTAGGCTCGGGCGTGGCGTGATCGAGTCGCTCGTATGGACTGATCCCTGACTTAATCAAACCCATCAGGCCTCTGCAGCTTTATGCTGATGGGGGTTACCAGCTGAGAATTAGGCGTCTTGAGGGTACCCCTAATTATGGTCCCCGACAGTAGCCCCCGAGCCTCGAAGGGAGTGTTAGCACTCGCTTGGAGGCTTTCGTCGCACTTTTTTGCAAGGGGACCAGCCTTTCTCGGTTGCACTTTGTTCCGGTGGGTGCGCGCGAGCGCACCCGCCGGGTGTTGCCCCCGAGGCCTCGGAGGAGTGGTTTCACTCCTTCGAGGTCTTAATGCCTTGCGTAATGCTTTGGCTGGTCTGGCGGTTCCCTCATGCGAACAGGCCGTAGCCCGGGTGCACTGTCGAGGCCCAAGTTCTCGGGCTGGTATGTTGACGCTGTCAACGGTTCGGCCGGAGCCGGGTTTGCGAGAGCAGCCCCCGAGCCTCCGCACAGGGCGAGAGGACGATCAGGGACAGACTCGGCTTTTTTACATACGCCCCTACGTCGCCTTTCCGCAAGGAGGAGGGGGGGAGAGCGCCATGTTACCCTCGATGGGCACCGAACATGGTGTCTCCGGTGAGCTGCAATCGGGTAATCCGAGTGGACGTCCGTGCCCCGTTCGTTGGGGGTCGGCTAGGGGCCCGGAGGCACGCCCAAAAGTACCTGCGGGTGATCTGCCGGACCCGGTCCCCTGGCGACGGGGTCCGAGGGCTCGATGCCTCCCTCCGATGGGATTCCGTTACAGGATCGTTCCCGCTGGTCTCGAAAATGTCCTAGGGTACCTCGGGAGCGCAGCCCGAGCCTTGGTTATGTATCGAACGTACCCCTGGTCATCCCTCGCTCGGTGTCTGAGGCGACTGTGAACCCTTCGGGGGGCTAGCCTTCGAACCCCTGATCAGTAATGGGCGCGGAGCCCGAGTAGCCTGAGGCGGTCGTGGAACCTTTCGGGGGGCCGACCTTCGAACCTTTGACCAGTAGTGGGTGTCGGGCCCACGCGATCTGAGGCGGCTGTTGAACCCTTCGGGGGGCCAGCTTTCGAACCCCTGATCAGTAAGGAGGCTCGGAGCCTAGTTCCTTCACGGGGAAGGATCCCTTTGGGGGGTATCCCCTTTCCCGGTCCCTGTTGCAAGAGATAGAGAAAGAAGGAAAAGGGAAAAAGGATACGAAATTGAACGACGTGGCGTACCTTTTTTGGTGTGGTTGTTTTGGCGAAGGCGAAACGTCGCCAGCTGCTTCCGCCAGAAGCGCTGCCCGTCGAGCCGCGGAGTTAATGCGCCGGGGCGAGTAGTTGGCGAGGCTGCCGTTGCGCGTGCGCGAGCCGTTCGAGGAACGGGTCACGGGCGCGTCGTCTTCACACCGTGAGAGGGGGTTCTCTCGCTGCCTCCGGATGGGACGTGAGCTTGGCTGACGGCGTGACCGCTGCTCTCGCGCACCTGCCACCGTCATTACTGCCGGCCCACTTTTGACCGCGTTTGACCGCTGCGTCAGGCTGGCGCTGCTGGGTCACGCGCTGGGTCGCCTCGGGTCGCGGTATTGGTTCCGCAACCGAGGAGGTGCGGTGGTGGCGCAAGTGGTACAGTTGCTTGCACGCAGCATCCGGCGCGCCGGTCGCGCGACGCGTGGGCTTGGACCTCCGTGCTGGCAGGTCGAGAGTTGGAGAGGCGCGGCCACTTGGCATGGTTGCATGCCGTCTGCATGGCTGCCTCCTCCTTTCGCCCGTTGGCCTGGGCAAAAGCGGAGGGTCGCTTGTAACCGCTGAGTGGTTGCGTGCGCCGTGCGCGGCGGTTTGGCTTCTTCCGCTCGGGGCCGGTCTTGCATGACATGCGGGACCCAGCCCCCGCGCCGCAGGGGAGGGCTTTGGAGGTGTGTTGGAGAAGACTCGGCCCGCGACGGTTGGGGGCACAAGCAGGGAGAGTCGCCTTTAAAAGGAGGGCGACCCCTTCCGTAAGGCGACCATGCTTTCTTCCTTCCTTATGCCTCGTGTCTTTCCACCTTTCAAGCCCCCGGATGGGGGAAACCGCCGTCTCCTCGCCTCATCATCGGAGGACACAACTCCGTGGGAGTGGGTACCTTTCAGCCATCGTTCGGCTTCAAGGATTTTCATCATGCAACCCGGCTGCACCCCTCCACCGGCGGTCACCCAAGAGGGTGACCTCCGGCTTGATGGTGGGGGAAAGCGAGCCGGGCTGCGGCCTCTGCCCCTCCCTCAGCCTCAAGGATTTTCATCACCAGGGCTGAGGAGGGGAGTGTGCTGAGTTGGGGTCGGCCCCTGCGCGGGCGGTGACCCGCTCCTTCCCTCAGTGATCGGGGGGAAGGGCGGGAGTCATCCGTGGCGCTAACAGCTGCACCGTGCCCGGCTCTCTGAGCCGAGCAGTTTCGGAACCGCTCCCGGTGCCGCCTCCCGCCACGGCAGCTGGAAGAGGTTCTTCCGCCGGCGCGACAGCCAAGGTTGGCCATGGACCGACCTCCAACTCTACGGCCTTCTGCCCGTCCTTGCCTCTCGAGTTTGGGCAAGGGTGGGGGCCTCCTAGCAGCAGCATCCGCCCTGAGGCCATCATTGCTGCTGTTCGGCCCCCCGGGGCAGAAGTCTTCATCGTCGCCGCTGTCGGGGCGGGCGGCGACATGCCGTTCGTCGGTCTTCTGTTGCCCCGCAGGCCCACCCCTATCGAGTGGGGTTGTTCGTACCTGCGGAGGGGGAACCAGAGTTCCGTTTGTAATGGCACTTCGAGTGCCGGGTTTTTTGTTCATTTCGGCTTTCGGGGCCTGAACATATATGTAACGTCGGCACAGAGCCGTATTTTTTCCTCATTTCCGAGCACTAAGACTCGTCTGCTGATTATCTGAACCGCTTTACCAAGCATGAGTCGCCCCGTGTCAAGGTGACGAGTGAGGTATCCGTATCCCGGAGGCGTAGGAGTCCCTCGGCTCGGTCGGCCCTGTTGTCTGAGGCTCCTCTAGCTTAGTTAAAGAGACCCCTCGGCCGCTCTTCGACGAGCCGAGGCTGGGGGTAGCGATATCAGCATGAGCAGAGGCGGAGTTGGCTCGAAAATGAAACCTGGTTGGCCGGAGCCTAGCCGAGTTGTCCGTTGGCAGGATCGACGCCGGAGTTGGTCAGCCGAGGCTTCGGACCGGGCTGGTGCCCTCGGAAGGTGGTTGGCCGAGGCCCCGGAGGTGGCCGGCCGAGCCGCCCGCTCGGGCCGGATTCCCGGAGAAGTCCCTGACAGCGATTGCCCGGGCGTGGTGATGACGTCGTCCTTCGGAGCGGAGGCCCTCGGACCGCGTCGCCGTCCGCGGCTAGGTCGAGCCTCGCCGAAGGTGCCGTCGATGCCGAGGGTGTCGCTGCCCCCTTCCAGCGTCAAGACCCGAGCCTGCAGGATCAGCTTGTCTTGTAGTGTGTGCTTTGTGCGACCGTCGAGGCCAGAACACACACCCTTGTCGCGTGTTAAGCTGCGTCTCTCTTCCTCTTGTTTCGAGTGTCTGGACTTTTTGTCGGTAACAGGGATGTTTGTGCGAGCGAAAGTTGCTTCTCGCGGAAGGTGAGGAGTGAGGTATCCGTATCCCGGAGGCGTGGGAGTCCCTCGGCTCGGTCGGCCTTACCGCTTACGCGCACTTTTACTCGTCCATGAGGCCCTATCACCGACTTGGTCGAGAAAACTCGAAGAATCGCTTCGACAGAAGGGCTTCCGAACGTAGAGACTTGTTCGATCCGCGGAGTCACCTTATCCGAACGCGAGTTACTTATCGCAGAAGGTGATGAGTGAGGTATCCGTATCCCGGAGGCGTAGGAGTCCCTCGGCTCGGTCAGCCTTGACTGCTTACGCGTACCCCGTCGTTTCCAGGACCCACTTTTCGAAGTAGTCAAAAAGCACGAAAGATATTCTGGTAAAAGAGATTTTCTGTTCGAGGGAAATTTTGACGCAAAGGGGGTTTCCCCCCTTTTAGCCCCCGAGGGAGGGTCGGGCTTTGCCGAGGCGAGGCCGACCCTTCCTTGTTGACTAAACTTTGCGTGGGTGCGAGGTATATGAACAACTTGGAAACATCTTAAGGGTAGAAGCGACGTAGCTGTTGGATGTTCCAAGCGTTGCCATAGACCTCGCCTTGACTGTTGGCCAGCTTGTATGTTCCGGGCTTCAGAACTTTGGTGATGACGAATGGCCCCTCCCAGGGGGGCGTGAGCTTGTGCCTCCCTCGGGCGTCTTGCCGCAGCCGAAGCACCAGGTCGCCCACCTGGAGGTCTCGGGGTCAGACCCCTCGGGCGTGGTAGCGTCGCAGGGACTGCTGATACCGCGCCGAGTGTAGTAAGGCCCTGTCCCGAGCCTCGTCCAGCTGGTCCAGCGAGTCTTCTCGGCTAGCTTGGTTGCTTTCATCGTCGTAGGCCCTCGTCCTCGGGGAGCCGTATTCCAGGTCAGTGGGCAAGACGGCCTCGGCCCCGTAGACCAGGAAGAACGGCGTGAAACCCGTGGCTCGGCTCGGTGTCGTCCTCAGGCTCCAGACCACCGAGGGGAGTTCCTTCATCCATCGCTTGCCGAACTTGTTGAGATCATTATAAATCCGAGGCTTGAGCCCTTGTAGAATCATGCCGTTGGCACGTTCTACTTGCCCATTCGACATGGGATGAGCTACGGCGGCCCAGTCTACCCGGATGTTGTGATCCTCGCAAAAATCCAAGAATTTTTTGCCGGTGAACTGGGTGCCGTTGTCGGTGATGATGGAGTTCGGGACCCCGAAGCGATGGATGATGTTGGTGAAGAACGCCACCGCCTGCTCGGATCTGATGCTGTTCAGGGGTCGGACCTCGATCCACTTGGAGAATTTGTCGACGGCGACCAGCAGGTGCGTGTAGCCCCCGGGCGCCTTCTGCAGAGGGCCGACGAGGTCCAGACCCCACACAGCGAAGGGCCAGGTGATGGGTATCGTCTGCAGAGCCTGAGCGGGCAGGTGGGTCTGCTTCGCATAGAATTGGCATCCTTCGCAGGCGCGGACAATTCTAGTGGCGTCAGCCACCGCCTTCGGCCAGTAGAAGCCTTGGTGGAAAGCGTTCCCGACAAGGGTTCGAGGTGCTGCATGATGGCCGCAAGCCCCCGAGTGTATTTCCTGCAGGAGTTCCTGACCTTCGGCGATGGAGATGCATCGCTGGAGGATGCCCGAGGGGCCATGGTGGTAGAGCTCCTTCTCATCGCCCAGCAAGACGAACGACTTGGCGCGTCGCGCTACCCGCCGAGCCTCGACTCGGTCGAGGGGCAGTTCTCCTTGGCGGAGATATTGCAGGTATGGGGTCTGCCAATCTTGATCTGGCGTGACCCCGCTCCGCTCCTCCTCGATGCGCAGTGCTTCGCCCTCAGGGGTCGAGGGTCCCTCGGGCTGAACCGAGGATGGCTCGGGCTGGGCCGACGTCACCTCGGACGGGGCCGAGGGCGTCTCGGGCTCGGGCGTGTCGCCGATCTTGACGGAGGGTTGGTGCAGGTCCCGGGAGAAGACGTCCGGGGGAACCGTTGTTTGCCCCGAGGCTATCTTTGCCAGCTCGTCCGCAGTCTCGTTGTAGCGCCGGGCGATGTGGTTAAGCTCGAGCCCGTAGAACTTGTCTTCTAAGCGTCGAACCTCATCACAATAGGCCTCCATCTTCGGGTCGCGGCAGTGGGAGTTCTTCATGACTTGGTCGATGACGAGCTGCGAGTCGCCGCGTGCATCGAGGCGTCGGACCCCTAGCTCGATGGCGATTCGCAATCCGTTGACCAGAGCCTCGTACTCAGCCACATTGTTGGACGCCGGGAAATGGAGGCGGAGCACGTAGCGCAGGTGTTTCCCGAGGGGCGAGACGAAGAGCAGGCCCGCGCCGGCTCCCGTCTTCATCAGCGACCCGTCGAAAAACATGGTCCAGAGCTCCGGTTGGATCGGAGCCGTCGGCAACTGGGTGTCGACCCATTCGGCTACGAAGTCCGCCAGTACCTGGGACTTGATGGCCTTCCGAGGGGCGAACGAGATTGTCTCGCCCATGATTTCCACCGCCCACTTTGCGATCCGTCCCGAGGCTTCTCGGCACTGGATGATCTCCCCCAGGGGGAAGGATGACACCACAGTCACCGGATGAGACTCGAAGTAATGTCGCAGCTTTCGCCTCGTCAGGATCACTGCATACAGCAGCTTCTGGACTTGTGGGTAGCGGATCTTGGTCTCGGACAGCACCTCGCTGACGAAGTAAACTGGCCTCTGAATGGGCAAAGCATGCCCCTCTTCCTGCCTTTCGACCACGATCGCGGCGCTGACCACCTGAGTGGTAGCGGCGACGTAGACCAAGAGGGCTTCTCCATCAGCTGGGGGTACCAAGACGGGCACCTGGGTGAGGAGCGCCTTCAGGTTCCCGAGAGCTTCCTCGGCCTCGGGAGTCCAAGTGAAGCACTCGGCCTTCCTTAAGAGACGGTACAGGGGCAGGCCTCTTTCGCCGAGGCGCGAGATGAAACGGCTCAAGGCCGCGAGACATCCCATGACCCTCTGTACGCCTTTTAAGTCCTTGATGGGCCCCATGCTTGTGATGGCTGCGATCTTCTCCGGGTTGGCTTCGATGCCCCGCTCGGAGACGATGAATCCCAAGAGCATGCCTCGGGGCACCCCAAAGACGCACTTCTCGGGATTGAGCTTGACGCCCTTCGCCTTGAGACACCGGAATGTCACTTCAAGGTCGGAGAGAAGGTCGGAGGCTTTCCTCGTCTTGACTACGATGTCATCGACGTAGGCCTCGACCGTGCGACCGATGTGTTCGCCGAACACATGGTTCATGCACCGCTGGTACGTTGCACCCGCGTTCCTCAAACCGAACGGCATGGTGACATAACAGTACATGCCGAAGGGCGTGATGAAAGAAGTCGCGAGCTGGTCGGACTCTTTCATCTTGATTTGATGATACCCTGAGTAGGCATCGAGGAAAGACAGGGTTTCGCACCCTGCAGTGGAGTCCACGATTTGATCGATGCGAGGTAGAGGGTAGGGGACCTTCGGACATGCTTTGTTGAGACCAGTGTAGTCTACACACATCCGCCATTTCCCCCCTTTCTTCCTCACAAGTACAGGGTTGGCAAGCCATTCGGGATGGAATACCTCTTTGATGAACCCTGCTGCCATCAGCTTGTGGATCTCCTCGCCTATCACCCTGCGCCTTTCCTCGTCGAATCGGCGCAGAGGCTGTCTGACCGGTCGGGCTCCGGCCCGAATATCCAGCGAGTGCTCGGCGACATCCCTCGGTATGCCGGGCATGTCCGAGGGACTCCACGCAAAGACGTCAGCGTTTGCGCGGAGAAAGTCGACGAGCACTGCTTCCTATTTGGGGTCGAGCCCGGAACCGATCCGGATCTGCTTGGAGGTGTCGCCACTGGGGTCGAGAGGGACAGCCTTAACCGTCTCCGCTGGCTCGAAGTTGCCGGCATGTCGCTTCACGTCCGGCACCTCCCGGGAGAGGTTTTCCAGGTCGGCGATGAGGGCCTCGGACTCGGCGAGGGCCTCAGCGTACTCCACGCACTCCACATCGCATTCGAACGCGTGTTTGTACGTGGGACCGACGGTGATGACCCCATTGGGGCCCGGCATCTTGAGCTTCAGGTAGGTGTAGTTGGGGATGGCCATGAACTTCGCGTAGCATGGCCTTCCCAACACTGCGTGGTAGGTTCCTCGGAACCCGACCACCTCGAACGTCAAAGTCTCCCTTCGGAAGTTGGAGGGTGTTCCGAAGCAGACAGGAAGGTCGAGCTGTCCGAGGGGCTGGACGCGCTTCCCAGGAATGATCCCGTCGAAGGGCGCAGCGCCTGCTCGGACGGATGACAGATCGACGCGCAGGAGCCTGAGGGTCTCGGCGTAGATGATATTGAGGCAGCTGCCCCCATCCATCAGGACCTTGGTGAGCCTGACGTCGCCGATGACGGGATCGACGACGAGCGGGTACTTCCCCGGGCTCGGCACGTGGTCGGGGTGGTCATCCTGGTCGAAGGTGATGGGCTTGTCGGACCAGTCTAGGTAGACTGGCGCCGCCACCTTCACCGAGCAGACCTCCCGACGCTCTTGCTTACGATGCCGAGCCGAGGCATTCGCCGCATGCCCTCCGTAGATCATGAAGCAGTCGCGGACCTCGGGGAACTCTCCTGCTTGGTGATCTTCCTTTTTGTCGTCGTCGCGGGCCCTGCCACCCTCTGCGGGTGGCCCGGCCCGGTGGAAGTGGCGCCGAAGCATGACGCACTCCTCGAGGGTGTGCTTGACGGGCCCCTGATGGTAGGGGCACGTCTCCTTGAGTGCCTTGTCGAAGAGGTTGGCGCCTCCGGGGGGCTTCCGAGGATTCTTGTATTCGGCGGCGGCGACAAGGTCCGTGCTGGGGGCGTCGCGTTTCGCTTGCGACTTCCTCCTGCCTTTCTTCTTGGCGCCGAGCGGAGTAGACGCCTCGGGAGCATCTTCCGACGGGCGGCCCTGGGGCTGCTTGTCCTTTCGGAAGATGGCCTCGACCGCCTCCTGACCAGAGGCGAACTTGGTGGCGATGTCCATCAGCTTGCTCGCCCTGGTGGGGGTCTTGCGACCCAACTTGCTCACCAGGTCACGGCAGGTGGTGCCGGCAAGGAACGCGCCGATGACATCGGAGTCGGTGATGTTGGGCAGCTCGGTGCGCTGCTTCGAGAATCGCCGGATGTAGTCCCGAAGAGACTCTCCCGGCTGTTGCCGGCAGCTTCGGAGGTCCCAGGAATTCCCGGGGCGCACGTACGTGCCCTGGAAGTTGCCGGCGAAAGCTTGGACCAGATCCTCCCAGTTGGAAATCTGCCCCGGAGGCAGGTGCTCCAACCAAGCGCGAGCAGTGTCGGAGAGGAACAGGGGGAGGTTGCGGATGATGAGGTTGTCGTCGTCCGTTCCACCCAGTTGACAGGCCAGGCTGTCACACCCGGTTTTTAGAAGGTAAACCGAATGCGAACCATGTACGTGCCAGGATCAGTTATTCACGTACACAGCAGTTACATAACATGGACATCATCACACAGTGCTCAAATAGCATTAAAAAGGAGAATTAATAGTCGATTACATCATACGTCTGAGACGTCCATATAGTTCTTACAATAAATCAAAGTGCGGAAAAGAAACGTAGATAACGCGGCCTTCACAGGCAGCCGACTGGGGGTTGCCGCTAACCCACACCTAGAACTCGTCGTAGTCTTGAAACTCCTGGAAGTCTCCTTCCACAGCTTCGTCTTCTCCTGAGCAGTGGTTGCAATGCTGACAACCTGGGGGGGGGATTGGTGTGTAGAGCAAGGGTGAGTACACATCAACATACTCAGCAAGCATCCCGTTTGGCTGTAGTGGACTAGCTTTATGTGGGGATAAGTCAAGCAGTTGCTTTTAGTTGGTCATGTTATTACTTACTAGTAGAGAGCCAGGTTTTAACATTAACCCAAGTTATTAGCCCAAAGTATCCTTTCCAAACGGAAAGAATACCACTTACCAATACCATAATCATAATCAGAACCATCAATCTCATTGCCACCTGTACCAAAATGTCTCTGATCAAGTATCACTAATCTCTGGAGCTCCCTTGGCCGCTCATAACCGTGAGCACGGCTGATATATCAGTTTCATAACACTCTGCAGAGGTTGCGCACTTTACCCATAAGCCGTGATTCCCTCTCTAGCCCGGGCTTGCAAGACCCTTATTCACTCCCGAGGTGAATGGCTAGGGATTCACTACGAAGCCTTTACAAAGATTCCCCGAGGCTGTAGCCGCCCGTTAGGTTTCCTAAATGTACCGCACTCCTCCCCAAGTGACAAATCAACCTTGGCAGAGCGAGCCGCATACACCGAGCCCCATTGACGGCACAACGGCTAAGCGAACTACACCCCGGTTCCTCTAATTATTCAGCTAAGGGCGTCCCATTCCACCCTCATGGTTGCACTGTTTTCCCGGGCGGTCATCCATTGAACAGGTCCTTACGGAGAGGCACTCGAGAAACCGCTCGAGTCCCCTTAAATACCACAAGTATGATCATAAATAAGAAGGGAAAACAGCGTATCATAGATAATCACATCATGTTCATTGATTAGAGTTGAGCAATAGCATCAAACTAAGCAGTAATAATCCGACCCAAATAGGTAAACAAGGACATGGATAACAAGAGCTAGTCAATCCTTAGGTATAAATGTGTAATGCGGGAGGTGAATTAAAGAATGAGTAGGACAGAGATAGGTCAAAGGACACTTGCCTCCACCAACCGACTGCTGCTCAGGGGCTTCTCCTGCAAATTCCTCGGGCTCTTCGACCGGATCGTTCTCTATGCGAGCGCAAACATACATACATCCATCCACATGTTTAATACAAAAGAACAGTACACCATACAAGAGAACAAGTAAAGTGAATATGCATCAAGTATGACATTCGATATCGCATTTGTTATGGTTAGAAAGAAACGGGCAAAAGGTCTCGCAGGGGGTTAAATCTTATGCACTAATGATTAGTTACAATTGGTTCTTAACAAAAGAATTCTGTTATATATATATACTAATGGAAACCTAATCATTTTAAGTTGATCAACATTGAATGAGATAAACGATTAACTGCGTGAATCAATAGCATAACGGAATTTTAAATTAAACTTCCTATTTTCCATAGCATGAACAATGATCAGTCTACCTAAAATAAAGTAATTATGATCACAGGAAGTAAATAAAATAAAATAAAAAAAATAAAAAAAACAGAGGGGGGGGGGGGGGGGGGGGCGGTTGAACCGGCCCTGGGCGGGGCGGCCGAGCTGGGGCGGTCGGGCGGCTGAGCTGGGGCCGGGGCCGGCCGAGCTGGCGGTCGAGGCCGGCCGAGCTGGCGGCCAGGGCCAGCCGAGCTGGCGGCCAGGGGCGGCTGGGCGAGGGGGGCGCGGCCGGGGGGGGGGGGGGGGGGCTGGCCGGGGCCGGCCAGGGGGCGGCCGGGGCAGGCCAGGGGGCGGCTGGGGCCGGCTGGGCGCGGCCGAGGGCCGGCCAGCGGCCACGGCGGGGCTGGAGGGGGTGGTGGCCGGCGCGGCCAGGCCTTGGCCGGGCAGGGAGGGGGAGAGGGGAGGAGAGGGGAGGGAGGAGAGGGAGGAGGCGGGAGGGGCTCACCGGCGGGGGGGGGGGGGGGGGGGTGGTGGCCGATCCGGCAGGGGGCGGCGGCCGGCGCTAGGGCAGGGGCGGGTAGGGGTAGGGCGGCGGCTTAGGTGGGGAGGGAGAGAAAATGAGAGGGAGAGGGAGAGGATTGGGGAAAAAGAGAAGGTGGGGGGGGGGCGGCTGGGCCTCTTTGGGCCCAAGAGGGGGGCGCCAGGGGCGGCTGGGCCGGCCGAGGTCGGCCCAGGGCGCGGGAGAGAGAAAGAGGAGAGAGAAAGAGAGAGAAAGAAAAAGAAAAGATCATTTCCCTGTTTTTTCGAAATCCGATCTTTTAGATGAATGCGATTGCACTTTCAAACAATCAAAAAAATGCAAGGTTCGGCATGGTGCATCAAACAACACAAAGTATTTTAGAGTTTTCTTACACGGGAAATCCAAACCGAATCCCGCTAAACTTTTGGAAAAGGTCAAGGTTTAGCGAGGGGAAAAAGA
Source organism: Zea luxurians (assembly GCA_029449295.1). NCBI lineage: Eukaryota > Viridiplantae > Streptophyta > Magnoliopsida > Poales > Poaceae > Zea > Zea luxurians. Next base: position 32,693,298 of record JAOPSE010000017.1, on the reverse strand, counting down.
AAAAGAAAAGGTAACGCCCGAATTTTGGCGAGTAAAGAAAAGAAAAAATTCAACTGCAAAATTCGGGGCGTTACAAACCTATCCCCCTTAAAAGAATCTCGCCCTCGAGATTCAGGGCTGGCTAGCAAAGAGCTCTGGGTACTTGGCCATCAAATCATCTTCACGCTCCCAGGTTGCTTCTTCCTCAGAGTGGTGATTCCACCTGACTTTGCACATTCTGATGGTCTTCCTTCGGGTGACTCTGTCTGCAACTTCAAGGATCTGAGCTGGCTTCTCAACATAGGTCAAGTCCTCCTGGACTTCCAGACCTTCCACTGGCAACTGCTCTTCTGGCACACGCAAGCACTTCTTCAACTGAGACACATGAAAGACATCATGCACAGCTGACAAATTCTCTGGCAGACTGAGCTGATAGGCCACTTCTCCACGCTTTGAGAGGATTTGGTACGGACCAATGTAGCGGGGTGCTAGCTTGCCTTTGATTCCGAACCTCCTGACTCCTCTGATCGGTGACACTTTCAGATAGACAAAGTCTCCGACTTCAAAACTCAGCTCTCTTCTTCTTGTGTCTGCATAGCTTCGCTGCCTTGATTGCGCTATCTTCAGATTCTCTCGGACCATCTTGATGTTCTCTTCGGCTTCAAGCAGAATGTCTGGCCCAAACACTTGCTTCTCTCCAGGCTGATCCCATTGCAACGGAGTTCTACAACTCCTTCCATAAAGCGCTTGAAATGGTGACATCTTCAAACTGGCCTGATAACTGTTGTTATAGGAAAACTCTGCATAAGGCAATCGCTTGTCCCATCCGGACTGATCTTGCAACGCACAGGCTCTCAACATGTCTTCAAGAATTTGATTGGTTCTTTCAGTCTGGCCATCTGTCTGCGGGTGATAAGCTGAACTGAAATTCAGATGTGTGCCCAAGGCTTCATGCAACTGCTGCCAGAAATGAGAGGTGAACTGCGTTCCTCTGTCTGACACTATCTTCTTTGGTACACCATGAAGACAAACGATCCAAGACATGTACAACTCTGCCAATACTGCACTGCTGTAGCTGGTCTTGACTGGTATGAAGTGGGCCGACTTGGTCAAACGGTCCACTACTACCCAAATGGAATCGTAGCCGGCTCGAGTGCGAGGCAATCCGACTATGAAATCCATACCGATTTCATCCCATTTCCACTGAGGGATCTGCAACGGTTGCAACAATCCAGCAGGTCTCTGGTGCTCTGCCTTGATTCGCCGACAACTATCGCACATAGCCACATGCTCTGCGATTTCCCTCTTCATTCCGTACCACCAGAATTTCTTCTTCAGATCCTGATACATCTTCTCACTGCCAGGGTGAATCGAATAAGCTGTCTCATGAGCTTCCTTGAGAATCAATTCCCGAATAGACTGGACATTGGGAACACACAAGCGGTCTTTGAACCATACCACACCTTCAGCATCTTCTCGAAAATCTTTGCCTCTGCCATCTAGAATCAGTCGCCGAATCTCACTGATCTTTTCATCATTCTTCTGCGCTTCTTTGATTTCGCGCTCCAAGGTAGGTTCCAATTCAACTGTGACTCCTCGCGAATTGTTCAGAAATCCGAGACTCAACCTGTCGAACTCCTTGGCTAACTCATAAGGCATCGGACGAGCGACCATCAGATTGACTTGACTCTTTCTGCTCAAAGCATCTGCCACTACGTTTGCTTTGCCTGGATGGTAATGAATCTCCAACTCATAGTCTTTGATCAATTCTAACCATCTTCGTTGCCTCATGTTCAGCTCCGACTGAGTGAATATGTACTTCAGACTCTTGTGGTCTGTGTAAACATCGCATTTCTGTCCATACAGATAGTGCCTCCATGTCTTCAGTGCGTGAACCACTGCTGCCAACTCTAGGTCATGGATTGGGTAGTTCTTCTCATGAACCTTCAGCTGTCGGGACGAGTAAGCCACAACTCTTCCCTCTTGCATCAACACGCATCCCAAACCTGTGTAACAAGCATCACAGTACACAGAGAAGGGCTTGTGCACATCAGGCAAGACTAGGACAGGCGCTGTTGTCAACTTCTCTTTCAGCGCTTCAAAGGCCTCTTGACATTTCTGGGTCCACTTGAATTCCACCTTGTTGCCTAGCAACGCTGTCATTGGTTTCGCAATCTTCGAAAACCCTTCAATGAATCGCCGATAATATCCGGCCATTCCAATGAAGCTCTTGATTCCTCGAGCATCCGTTGGCGCTTTCCAGTTCAGAATGTCTGCCACTTTCTTCGGATCCATAGCCAATCCTTCTTTGTTGATTATGTGACCCAAGAACAGGACTTCACTGATCCAGAACTCACACTTGCTCAACTTTGCATACAACTGGTGCTCTCGCAATCTCTGCAATACCATCCTCAAATGATCTGCATGCTCTTCTTCACTTTGAGAATAAATCAGAATGTCATCAATGAATACCACCACAAACTTATCGAGATAATCCATGAATACACTGTTCATCAGATTCATAAAGAACGCTGGTGCATTGGTCAAACCAAAAGACATCACTGTGAACTCATACAACCCATACTTGGTAATGAATGCCGTCTTCGGAATGTCCGAAGGTCGGATCCTGAGCTGATGATAACCTGACCTCAGATCGATCTTGGAGAACACGCTGGCTCCTCTCAACTGGTCGAACAGATCTTCTATTCTGGGCAAGGGATACTTGTTCTTGATCGTGACTTCATTCAAAGCTCGATAATCGATACACATCCTCTTTGTGCCATCTTTCTTCTCCACAAACAGGACAGGGGCGGCCCAAGGCGAGGTGCTTGGCCGGATGTAACCTTTCTCTGACAGCTCATCAATCTGCTTCTTAAGCTCAACCAACTCTGGTCCAGATATTCTGTAAGCTCTCTTGAAGATAGGGGCGGTTCCAGGAAGAAGCTCTATGGCAAACTCAACTTTCCGCTCTGGTGGCATACCCGGTAAGTCCTTTGGAAACACATCTGGGAATTCAGACACAACCTTGATACTCTCAATTGGGTCTGCTTCACTGCTATCGACAGCCATCTGATAACAACTTCCTCTCTTCGGCTCAGGCGGGACTAACTCGGTCACCACTTCCTCTCCTAGTGGGGACACCAACTTGATTGTCCTTTTATCACAACTGATAACTGCCTGATACTTATCTAGCCAATTCATCCCTAGGATGACATCTATTCCCTGAGTACCCATTACTATAAGGTTAGCGGGAAACGCTATCCCCCTTATTTCCACACTTATATTCAAACATATGCTATCAGCTCGAATTCTACCACCGGCTGAGTCAATTTGAATGGGGGTCGACATGGCAGTAATTGGAAGATTATGTGCTTCTACCCATGATGCAGTAATAAAAGAATGCGTTGCTCCAGTATCAAATAACACTTCTGCAATATGGGAGTCGAGTGGGAACATACCTACTGTCATGCCGGAGGTCTCCTGAACTGCTTCAGCCTCCAAGTGGTTCAATCTTCCATGATTATAGCGCTGCTGAGGGCGGTTGCCTGCTCCAGGCTGAGACGCATTCTGCTTTGCTGGGGCATTGGGGCCTGACTGCTGCTGGGCTGCCTTCTTCGGACATTGCATCACCCAGTGGCCTTGCTCTCCACAGTGGAAACATGCTCTGTTTCCAACCTGAGCTGGTGCTGCCTGATTGCTCTGCTGGCTTGCTGGGGCAGGAAGACGAGGTGTCTGCTGATTCTGCCTCTGAAACTGACCTCCTGATTGATTGCTCTGACGGTTCTGGTACTGATGCTGAGGGTACTGCCTTTGGAACTGCTGATACTGCTGGCGCTGCTGATGCTGCTGATGCTGCTGAGGTGGACGCTGGTTCTGTCTGAACTGCTGAGGTTGATTGCCTGAAAAACGAGGACGGCTGCTGCTTCCAGGCTGGGGTCCACTGATCTTGCGCTTACGATCCTCCATCTCCTTACGCTTCCTTTCTGTCATAATTGCTCTGTCAATCAGGTGCTGGAATGTCGGGAAGGTATGATTCATCAGTTGGTACTGCAGAGGGTCAACCAAGCCTCTCAAGAAACGGTACTGTCGCTTGGCGTCGGTGTTGACATCTTCGGGAGCATAGCGAGACAACTGCAGAAACCTGTCTCGATACTCACTGACAGATGATGACCCTTGCTTAAGGGCCAGGAACTCCTCCTTCTTCACTGTCATCAGACCTGCAGGCACATGGTACTGACGAAAGCTACCTCTAAACTCTTCCCAAGTGATGGCATCGGGGTCGGCATGGGTGGCGAGGTAAGACTCCCACCATGACTGGCTGCTCCTCTCAACAGACGGGGACCATACAAGACTTTCTCCCTGTCATCACACTGAGCGGTATGCAACTCCCGCTCCACAGTGCGCAGCCAATCTTCAGCATCCATGGGGTCAGAAGAGTGAGCGAACGTTGGTGGATGACCTCTCATGAATTCAGCACGCTTGTCTCTAGGCATCTGAGGCATCTGAGGCTGGGGTGGTGCTTGCTGCTGCTGCTGAATAGCGGCCAAAGTCTGACCGATGGCCTGAACTGCCTGAGTCTGCATCAGAAACATCTGCTCGATGGACATCGGGGGCGGGGGCGGCAGGTGCTGTTGCTGGGGCACCTCATCCTGCGGGGCGGCTTGCTCCTGCTGAGCACGCCTTCCTCCTCTGCGCCTGTTCTCTGACATCTGCAGAACGCAACCACACATCAGAACTGATCTGGCAAATCTTGCAGCATAAGAAAAGAGTATAGAATTCTCCAACAGCACTGAACAGATGAGCATCTTCACTGATCTCCAACACAGACCACACAGCTTCTCAGATAAAGAGGAAAGTAGAATAAAGGGTTTCCCAACTATATAACTAACTCCATTAACATAATAGGTAAACCAAAATGCAGGGGATACCCACACTCTGGTGACAGTCATTACAAAGATCCAAACCAAACATAGTTCATCATGACAAACATAAATGCACAGGATATAGCAAACTACCCTGTCTAACTAAGACTAACTAAAACCGAGACTAACGCTAAGACTGAAGCTTCTATGTATATATTTTGTATTAATTACAAGATCCAACTCTAACGATCTATGGTTCTAGATTTATCTTGGTCTTGCAGTCGGGATTGCCATAAGACTGGAGTCCACGCCGAGGTGAGCGGTACGGGTGCTGAGTCCCAACGGGAGCGGGGGAACCATCATCCAAGTGACGACGCTCCGCGCGCTCAGCCCGCAGCAGGGCGATCTCAGCACGAGCCCTACTCAGCTCGTCTAGTGCATGGTCCAGCTCCGTGTTTAGCACGGCGGCTAGGTTGACTGTGCTGCTCAACCTAGGATTGTCCTCACCAGCAGGTGAAACAATCACGCCTCCTGTGCTGCCAGATGGACGGCGGGGGTAATACTTCAGGTCAAGACCGTCAGCTACCCCACCGAGAACCGAGCAGTAGTGCGAAAGCGCACGCCGTGCAGCATCCTGCATGGCTGCCTCAGCTGAGTCCCGCTCAGAGATAGAATAGTGCTCTGAGCAAGCCTCCGCGCCCTGGAGACTGTTCTCCGGACGGCGCACCAAGCAGGTCGCCTCCCAGCGGTCCGGGTAGACCCCGCGACTATGCTGGTAGACCACACAGCGATACTCGATAGACCAAGTACGCCGGTCAAGTGCCCGACGTAGCAGGGTGTCGAGCGCGTCGTGGAAGTGACACCCGCGAGCAGCGTCGCGAGTGATGGGTCGAGCAACCCATCCTTCCGGCTCATGGCTAGAGAGGTCGAGGTCGGTGTCGTGGCTCGGGCTGTCATCGCCACCTCCGTCGTCTGGGTCTCCTCCAGCAGCTACTCCAGAAGCTGGGACGCCCAGTGGTGGTGCAGGGGGCGCCTCCAGGGGAAGCACAGGAGAGCAGCTCCTCACAGACTCTATCTCCTGCTGGAGCGAGAAAGAAGAGCCCTGCTGCTCCTGTCGTCGACGTTCCTGCTCCTCATGCAGGTGGTGGTGCAGTCTCTCCAAGTGGCTGGACTGTCCGGCCACGGGACGGCGAAGCGGACGCTCAGCAAGGCGGGAGGGTAAGAATGGGATGACGGACTTTCGTGCAGTGTGTCTAAGTCGAGCCATCTACAAAAGACATCACAAGCAAAAGGGTGAGAACAGAATTAATATGACCAGCAAGTAATGAACCATAAATAAATGAAGGATCAGAATAATAATGAATCATAAATAAAGGAAGGATCAGGATAAAACAAAATTTTCAGCAAGGTATAATATATAGTAGAACATAGATTTGGTCAGTAGGACCAACTTTTGAAGGGATATCAAAGTCAAGGCAAGGACAGAGGTCTATAGTCCTTAGAACGACCATTCTACTCTAGGTTAGCGGTCCTACAGTCAGCACGGCTTTGATACCACTTATGTCACACCCGGTTTTTAGAAGGTAAACCGAATGCGAACCATGTACGTGCCAGGATCAGTTATTCACGTACACAGCAGTTACATAACATGGACATCATCACACAGTGCTCAAATAGCATTAAAAAGGAGAATTAATAGTCGATTACATCATACGTCTGAGACGTCCATATAGTTCTTACAATAAATCAAAGTGCGGAAAAGAAACGTAGATAACGCGGCCTTCACAGGCAGCCGACTGGGGGTTGCCGCTAACCCACACCTAGAACTCGTCGTAGTCTTGAAACTCCTGGAAGTCTCCTTCCACAGCTTCGTCTTCTCCTGAGCAGTGGTTGCAATGCTGACAACCTGGGGGGGGGGGGATTGGTGTGTAGAGCAAGGGTGAGTACACATCAACATACTCAGCAAGCATCCCGTTTGGCTGTAGTGGACTAGCTTTATGTGGGGATAAGTCAAGCAGTTGCTTTTAGTTGGTCATGTTATTACTTACTAGTAGAGAGCCAGGTTTTAACATTAACCCAAGTTATTAGCCCAAAGTATCCTTTCCAAACGGAAAGAATACCACTTACCAATACCATAATCATAATCAGAACCATCAATCTCATTGCCACCTGTACCAAAATGTCTCTGATCAAGTATCACTAATCTCTGGAGCTCCCTTGGCCGCTCATAACCGTGAGCACGGCTGATATATCAGTTTCATAACACTCTGCAGAGGTTGCGCACTTTACCCATAAGCCGTGATTCCCTCTCTAGCCCGGGCTTGCAAGACCCTTATTCACTCCCGAGGTGAATGGCTAGGGATTCACTACGAAGCCTTTACAAAGATTCCCCGAGGCTGTAGCCGCCCGTTAGGTTTCCTAAATGTACCGCACTCCTCCCCAAGGGACAAATCAACCTTGGCAGAGCGAGCCGCATACACCGAGCCCCATTGACGGCACAACGGCTAAGCGAACTACACCCCGGTTCCTCTAATTATTCAGCTAAGGGCGTCCCATTCCACCCTCATGGTTGCACTGTTTTCCCGGGCGGTCATCCATTGAACAGGTCCTTACGGAGAGGCACTCGAGAAACCGCTCGAGTCCCCTTAAATACCACAAGTATGATCATAAATAAGAAGGGAAAACAGCGTATCATAGATAATCACATCATGTTCATTGATTAGAGTTGAGCAATAGCATCAAACTAAGCAGTAATAATCCGACCCAAATAGGTAAACAAGGACATGGATAACAAGAGCTAGTCAATCCTTAGGTATAAATGTGTAATGCGGGAGGTGAATTAAAGAATGAGTAGGACAGAGATAGGTCAAAGGACACTTGCCTCCACCAACCGACTGCTGCTCAGGGGCTTCTCCTGCAAATTCCTCGGGCTCTTCGACCGGATCGTTCTCTATGCGAGCGCAAACATACATACATCCATCCACATGTTTAATACAAAAGAACAGTACACCATACAAGAGAACAAGTAAAGTGAATATGCATCAAGTATGACATTCGATATCGCATTTGTTATGGTTAGAAAGAAACGGGCAAAAGGTCTCGCAGGGGGTTAAATCTTATGCACTAATGATTAGTTACAATTGGTTCTTAACAAAAGAATTCTGTTATATATATATACTAATGGAAACCTAATCATTTTAAGTTGATCAACATTGAATGAGATAAACGATTAACTGCGTGAATCAATAGCATAACGGAATTTTAAATTAAACTTCCTATTTTCCATAGCATGAACAATGATCAGTCTACCTAAAATAAAGTAATTATGATCACAGGAAGTAAATAAAATAAAATAAAAAAAATAAAAAAAACAGAGGGGGGGGGGGCGGTTGAACCGGCCCTGGGCGGGGCGGCCGAGCTGGGGCGGTCGGGCGGCTGAGCTGGGGCCGGGGCCGGCCGAGCTGGCGGTCGAGGCCGGCCGAGCTGGCGGCCGAGGCCGGCCGAGCTGGCGGCCAGGGCCAGCCGAGCTGGCGGCCAGGGGCGGCTGGGCGAGGGGGGGCGCGGCCGGGGGGGGGGGGGGGGGGGGGGGGGCTGGCCGGGGCCGGCCAGGGGGCGGCCAGGGGGCGGCTGGGCGCGGCCGAGGGCCGGCCAGCGGCCACGGCGGGGCTGGAGGGGGTGGTGGTCGGCGCGGCCAGGCCTTGGCCGGGCAGGGAGGGGGAGAGGGGAGGAGAGGGAGGAGGGGGGAGGGGCTCACCGGCGGGGGGGGGGGGGGGGGGGGGTGGTGGCCGATCCGGCAGGGGGCGGCGGCCGGCACTAGGGCAGGGGCGGGTAGGGGTAGGGCGGCGGCTTAGGTGGGGAGGGAGAGAAAATGAGAGGGAGAGGGAGAGGATTGGGGAAAAAGAGAAGGTGGGGGGGGGGGCGGCTGGGCCTCTTTGGGCCCAAGAGGGGGGCGCCAGGGGCGGCTGGGCCGGCCGGGGTCGGCCCAGGGCGCGGGAGAGAGAAAGAGGAGAGAGAAAGAGAGAGAAAGAAAAAGAAAAGATCATTTCCCTGTTTTTTCGAAATCCGATCTTTTAGATGAATGCGATTGCACTTTCAAACAATCAAAAAAATGCAAGGTTCGGCATGGTGCATCAAACAACACAAAGTATTTTAGAGTTTTCTTACATGGGAAATCCAAACCGAATCCCGCTAAACTTTTGGAAAAGGTCAAGGTTTAGCGAGGGGAAAAAGAAAAAGAAAAGGTAACACCCGAATTTTGGCGAGTAAAGAAAAGAAAAAATTCAACTGCAAAATTCGGGGCGTTACACAGGCGGTAGTCCGCGAGCCACAATTCCGGTCTCCCCCGAGTACTTTGTGATAGTAGTCGGGGGTCGGAATCGGGTCGGAAACGGCGCCCGCCGAATGGCCCGGCTGAAGACCTGCGGACCGGGTGGTTCGGGCGAGGGACTCCGATCCTCCCCGCTGTCGTAGCGTCCCCCACGCCTGGGGTGATAACCTCGGCGCACCCTTTCGTCGAGGCGGGCCCGACGGTCGCGATGAGGGTGCTCGTCGCCGAGGTGGCCCGGGGCCGCAGGCGCGGTGTTGCGCGCGCGCCCGGTGTAGACCGAGGCTTCCCGCGTGAGTCGGGAAGTCGCGGCACGAGGTTCCGAGGGGTACCCCTGCCTTCGGGAGGCAGAGCTCTCGGCCCGCCGGGCCGCAGCGCCTTCCAGGAGATGCTTGAGCTCTCCCTGGATTCGCCGACCCTCGGTGGTTGATGACTCCGGCATCGCGCGGAGGAGCATCGCTGCGGCGGCCAGGTCCTGACCGGTTCCGCCGGATGCGGGTGGCGGTCTGTCCCTGGCATCGTTGGCGATGCGGTGCTGGAGACCTTGGGGCAGGTGACGTATTTCTCCGGCCGGGGGCTGGCCCGCCCATACCTGCCCGACGTCCCGGCGGATTGCCTCGAGCGCTCCTGCTCCCTCATCGAGCCCGGCCTGCGCCCCGCGGACTTGCTCGAGCTGTGGGTCGTGACCCCCCGCCGGAACGGGGACCACAGCTAGCTCCCGCGGGATGTCGGCGCGAGGCGCTGGCCTAGGGGGATCACCATCCTCCGGCATGCCGAGACAGCTGCCTCCGGAGGGATCCCCTAGCTCGACGTGGAAACATTCGCGGCTCGGGCCGCAGTCCTTGTCGTCAAGGCTGCGGCTGCCGTCGGAACAGTCGGAGAGGCAGTAGTTGCATGCGGTCATGAAGTCCCGCATGGCACTGGGGTTGCCAGATCCAGAGAAATCCCAGCAGATGCTGGGGTCGTCATCTTCCTCGGACCCAGAGGGTCCGTAGGTCAAGACGCCCGTCAATTGGTCCCAAGGCGACCGCACACGAAACCCAAAAGGGGTTGCACTCGCCTCAACGTGAGCGCCCGCCAGAGCGAGGTCACTAGGCGGGTTGAGGTCGAGTTGAAATGACAAAGGATGGGAATCAGCCGGTACCTTTTGGTCGACGAGGAGCGACGAAGTCACATCGGGGGCTGATCGCGCCGTCGTCCTGGGTGCGAGGGCGACGTCCTGCAGGCCCTCCGTGAGCGCGCTGGCGTCGTCCACTTGCTCGGGGTCGGCGTGTCGCGGGGGGACGGCGCTCGCCTTCGCCTCAAACGCGAGGGTGATGCCCGACGCGTCCTCCGTTGGGGCGCTGGGGATGTCGATTTGCTCGACAGCCGACTGAGCGTAGCCTCCCGCTCGGCCCTGGTTGCCCCGCCTCCTCCTCCGATGGCGAGGGAGAGGATGGGGCGAGCTCGAAAGTTGTCCTTCCCCCACGCGGGAAAGACGTCGTCGATTCCGCCGCCGGCGGGCGGGCTGTCCGCCACCATTGTCGCTGTCGCGCGGCGGTGGAAGGAGTATCATGTCGTAGCTGCCGTCGAAAGACATGAACTCGAGGCTCCCGAAACGGAGCACCGTCCCGGGTTGAAGAGGTCGTTGGAGACTGCCCATCTGGAGCTTGACGGGAAACTGCTCGTCAACACGCAGCAGGCCCCTACCTGGCACGCCAACTGTCGGCGTTTCGAGACCGGGGGGTCCCTAGGCCGACGAGTGAGTGTGCCGCGTGCCCCAGCCCAGATGGGTCGAGCGCGTGGGCGAGCGCGAAGGGGGGAAGAGCGAGGTGGCCGGAGCCGGGTCGTGAGGGAGGCGGAGATCCCGCGGCCTTCGTGTTCGTCCCGCGCCCAGGTCGGGTGCGCTTGCAGTAGGGGGTTACAAGCGTCCGCGCGGGTGAGGGGAGCGAGCGGCCCCAAGAGAGCGCCTGCCCCTGCCCTCGTTCCCGCGAGGCCAACCTTTTTCTTTTAAGAAGGCCCTGGTCCTTCCTTTTATAGGCGTAAGGAGAGGATCCAGGTGTATAAATGGGGGTGTAGCAAGGTGCTACGTGTCTAGCGGGGGAGAGCTAGCGCCCTAAGTACATGCCAAGGTGCCAGCCGGAGAGATCTTGGCACCCAGCTGGTGTGGCGTCGTGGCTGTCGGAGAAGCAATGGAGCCTGGCGGGGGGGACAGCTGTCGGAGTGGTTGGGCCCTTGCTGACGTCCCCCTGCTTCCGTAAGGGAGCTGAGAACCGCCGTCGTCATGGGTCCAGCGGGGCGCCATCATTGCCTATCTGGCGGAGCTAGCCAGATGGGACGTCGGTCCTGTTTTCTGCGGCCTGAGTCGGCTCGGGGTAGGGTGATGATGGCGCTTCCTGTCGACGTGGTGGACTTGTGCCCTAGGTCGGGCGACGTGGAGGCTCCTCCGAAGCCGAGGTCGAGTCTGTCCTGCATGGCTGAGGCCGAGCCCGAGCTCCTGGGTCGGGCGAGGCGGAGGTCGTTCGGCAGAGGCCAGGGCGGAGTCCGAGCCCTGGGTCGGGCGAAGCGGAGTTCGTCGTCTTCCGGGGCCTTAGCCCGAGTCCGAGCCCTGGGTCGGGCGGAGCGGAGTTCGCCGTCTTCCGGGGCCTTAGCCCGAGTCCGAGCCCTGGGTCGGGCGGAGCGGAGTTCGTCGTCTTCCGGGACCTTAGCCCGAGTCCGAGCCCTGGGTCGGGCGGAGCGGAGTTCGCCGTCTTCCGGGGCCTTAGCCCGAGTCCGAGCCCTGGGTCGGGCGGAGCGGAGTTCGCCGTCTTCTGGGGCCTTAGCCCGAGTCCGAGCCCTGGGTCGGGCGGAGCGGAGTTCGCCGTCTTCTGGGGCCTTAGCCCGAGTCCGAGCCCTGGGTCGGGCGGAGCTTCCTATGGCGCTTTTGGCCAAGCCTGGCCGCCCGTCAGTCTCACTCTTTGCGTTAAATGCCCCAGTGACTTGGTCGGTCGGCGTGGTGATTTAGTCAGGGTTGCTTCTTAACGAAGGCAAGGCCTCGGGCGAGCCGGAGATGCGTCTGCCGTAAAAAAAAGGGGGCCTCGGGCGAGACGGAAACACCTCAGGGTCGGCTGCCCTTGCCCGAGGCTAGGCTCGGGCGTGGCGTGATCGAGTCGCTCGTATGGACTGATCCCTGACTTAATCAAACCCATCAGGCCTCTGCAGCTTTATGCTGATGGGGGTTACCAGCTGAGAATTAGGCGTCTTGAGGGTACCCCTAATTATGGTCCCCGACAGGTTCCGAACCCCGACTACTATCACAAAGTACTCGGGGGAGACGAGACCGGAACTGTGGCTCGCGGACTATCGGCTGGCCTGCCAACTGGGTGGAACGGACGATGACAACCTCATCATTCGTAACCTCCCCCTGTTCCTCTCCGACACCGCTCGAGCCTGGCTGGAGCACCTGCCCCCGGGGCAGATCTCCAACTGGGACGACCTGGTCCAAGCCTTCGCCGGCAATTTCTAGGGCACGTACGTGCGCCCTGGGAACTCCTAGGATCTCCGAAGCTGCCGCCAGCAGCCGGGAGAGTCTCTCCGGGACTACATCTGGCGATTCTCGAAGCAGCGCACAGAGCTGCCCAACGTCACCGATTCAGATGTCATCGGCGCGTTCCTCGCCGACACCACCTGCCGCGACCTGGTGAGCAAGCTGGGTCGCAAGACCCCCACCAGGGCAAGCGAGCTGATGGACATCGCCACCAAGTTCGCCTCTGGCCAGGAGGCGGTTGAGGCCATTTTTCGGAAGGACAAGCAGCCCCAGGGCCGCCCACCGGAAGATGCTCCCGAGGCATCAACTCAGCGCGGCGCCAAGAAGAAGGGCAAGAAGAAGTCGCAAGCGAAACGCGACGCCGCCGACGCGGACCTTGTCGCCGCCGCCGAGTACAAGAACCCTCGGAAGCCTCCCAGAGGTGCCAACCTCTTCGACAAGATGCTCAAGGAGTCGTGCCCCTATCATCAGGGGCCCGTCAAGCACACCTTTGAGGAGTGTGCCATGCTTCGACGACACTTCCATAAGGCCGGGCCACCCGCGGAGGGTGGCAAGGCCCTCGACGACGCAAAAGGAGGAAGATCACAAGGCAGGAGGGTTCCCTGAGGTCCGCGACTGCTTCATGATCTACGACGGGCAAGTGGTGAACGCCTCGGCTCGGCACCGCAAGCAAGAGCGTCGGGAGGTCTGCTCGGTAAAGGTGGCGGCGCTAGTCTACCTAGACTGGTCCGACAAGCCCATCACCTTTGACCGGGCCGACCATCCAGACTACGTGCCGAGCCCGGGGAGATACCCACTCGTTGTCGACCCCATCATCGGCAACGTCAGGCTCACCAAGGTCCTCATGGACGGAGGCAGCAGCCTCAACATCATCTACGCCGAGACCCTCGGGCTCCTGCGGATCGATCTGTCCTCGGTTCGGACGGGCGCTGCGCCTTTCCATGGGATCGTCCCCGGGAAGCGCGTTCAACCCCTCGGACAACTCGACCTACCCGTCTGCTTCGGGACGCCCTCCAACTTTCGAAAGGAGACCCTCACGTTCGAGGTGGTCGGGTTCCGAGGAACCTACCACGCAGTGCTGGGGAGGCCATGCTACGCCAAGTTCATGGCCGTCCCCAACTACACCTACCTCAAGCTCAAGATGCCGGGCCCCAACAGGGTCATCACCGTCGGGCCCACGTACCGACACGTATACGAATGCGATGTGGAGTGCGTGGAGTACGCCGAGGCCCTCGCCGAGTCCGAGGCCCTCATCGCTGACCTGGAGAGCCTTTCTAGGGAGGCGCCCGACGTGAAGCGCCACGCCGGCAACTTCGAACCAGCGGAGATGGTCAAGTCCGTCCCTCTTGACCCCTGCAACGATGCCTCCAAGCAGATCTGGATCGGTTCCGAGCTCGACCCCAAATAGGAAGCAGTGCTCGTCAACTTTCTCCGCGCAAACGCCGACGTTTTCGCGTGGAGTCCCTCGGACATGCCCGGCATACCGAGGGAAGTCGCCGAGCACTCTCTGGATATCCGAGCTGGGGCCTGACCCGTGAAGCAACCTCTGCGCCGATTCGATGAAGAAAAGCGCAGAGCCATAGGCGAGGAGATCCACAAGCTACTGGCGGCAGGGTTCATCAAAGAGGGTATCACCAGATCAGGATGAAGGAGTCCGACCAGCTCGCGACTTCATTCATCACACCCTTCGGCATGTACCGCTATGTTACAATGTCGTTTGGTTTGAGGAATGCGGGGGCAACGTACCAGCGATGCATGAACCATGTGTTTGGCGAACACATCGGCCGAACGGTCGAGGCCTACGTCGATGACATCGTAGTCAAGACGAGGAAGGCCTCCGACCTCCTTTCTGACCTTGAAGCGATGTTCCGATGTCTCAAGGCGAAAGGCGTGAAGCTTAATCCCGAAAAGTGTGTCTTCGGGGTCCCCCGAGGCATGCTCTTGGGGTTCATCGTCTCCGAGCGGGGCATCGAAGCCAACCCGGAGAAGATTGCAGCCATCACCAGCATGGGGCCAATCAAGGACTTGAAAGGCGTACAGAGGGACATGGGATGTCTCGCGGCTCTGAGCCGCTTCATCTCCCGCCTCGGCGAAAGAGGTCTGCCTCTGTACCGCCTCTTAAGGAAAGCTGAGTGCTTCGCTTGGACTCCCGAGGCCGAGGAAACCCTCGGGAACCTGAAGGCGCTCCTCACGAACGCGCCTATCTTGGTGCCCCCCGTTGCCGGAGAAGCCCTCTTGATCTACGTCGCCGCGACCACCCAGGTGGTTAGCGCCGCGATCGTGGTTGAGAGACAAGAAGAAGGGCATGCATTGCCCGTCCAGAGGCCAGTCTACTTCATCAGTGAGGTACTGTCCGAGACCAAGCTCCGCTACCCACAAATCCGGAAGCTGCTTACGCGATGATCCTGACACGGCGGAAGTTGTGACACTACTTCGAGTCTCATCCGGTGACTGTGGTGTCATCCTTCTGAAGCGTCCCGATCCTCTGGGACTCAAATGTGATACAATTACTAGTCCCAGGAGGCTAGTAAACACATTTATACATCAGATGATTCCAGATCTGCTTAAACAAGACAAACCTATACAGGTGGCGAACAACTTTAAGAGTTGGTCCACAACTCGGGACATATCATCAGAGTGGGGCTGAAGCAGCCCGATATACGCAGCGAAGCAAATCAGCGGTCCAACAGCCACAGGCAAGGTTGGGAACAGTCGTAACTCTTACCCGATCTCCTTTTTTCTGAAAAACAACAAATAAGCAAGGGTGAGTACAAACGTACTCAGCAGCCCACCTTCACCCGCGGAATGGGGAAATCAGATATAATGCATGGAATATATGGAGCTTAGGATACTTTGCAGAAACGACAATATTTTATGCAGTGTTGTTTTGAAAAACATTTTGTATTTTGCAAAGCGCATCCTCTCCAAAAGGAGCAGGAAGTTTTTCAGTATTATAACAAAATCCCCTGGACTAAACCATCCAGGCATCTCAGCAGTTTCCCACTGGTTTTCCTTTTCAAAAACCGCTACTGGACTTCCCGTCCACCATAGCTCACGGCTCAACCGCCGGTCCTTTTAAAAACCACTTTTCTCAAACGCACCTCTTTTTTTTGAAAACAAAACACTAATTGCCATACCACACCAGACTCGTCCATTCCTGTGGACACAGACTATTCGAATAGGTTTTCAAACTCTGCGCAGAGGTGTACACTTTACCCACTAGTCCGGCTCTGCGATCCCATAGCTAGTGAGACCCGAATCCGAATCTGTTTCTTTCCTCGCACGTCCTAACCTTAACGGTTATACCGGAAGGAGTCAGGCCACCGCCATGTCCAAACCGGACAAAACATTCCCCCTCCTTATCCTCCCGGTGCTCCCCAGCCTTCATAACCCTGGGGTTGGACCGTACGAGTTCAGATTGAGTGACTGCCCACACAGTCTCGAGTGGTTGTACTTATCATGAGTACAGGTAGTGAAAGATGACAAACCGGTCCTTATAAGAGGGGACAATCCTTCTGCTCACGCCTAAACCAGCTGAGCCATCACCTTAGGCCCTCCCCTAAACCAGGGAGTCCCTGATCATCCCTACTCAAAGGTGATAAGGGTGAAAACCCTTCATCACACACATTTTGAAAAGCATTTTCCTTTGAAAACTCACACCTGTTCTCAAATCATTTGGAACATATATATCAAGGATTGATTGCGGCAAGCGGCTGGGTGGCCATAATAACTTGTCTCAAAATCATATCATGCATAAAATAACAGGCTAAGGGTTGTGGTTGAAAAATCATAGGTAATTTATGCATCAAAGGGATCCAGTGAGCTTGCCGTGCTTATTCGGCGAAGGGGGAAGGAGAGCTCGCGGAACTGGCTTCTGGCTCCACCGCCTGGCGTAGACTTGCAGATCTGGCCTCCACGAGATGGCACGAACGCTCTGATAACTATGCAACATGAACAAGCAAACATACAAACCAGCAAGTATACCAACAAATATTTAGTATAGTGGTTAGAAAAGCGATATATGGATGGGTAGAGTCTTGAGTAGAATTTATGTCATGTGGTGTTGTGATATTACTGGTGGTGGAGCGGAGGTGCTTACCAGGAGGGTGGACTGGAGGCAAAGCGATACTATGCGTGTAGCCGGCAGAGCGGAGTAACTGAGTGGGTGGGGTGTTTGCCTTGGCTAAGGGTGTTGAGTGTGTGTGGAGAGGGAGAGGGTAGCTGGGTGTATTTATAGCTGAGTGTAGGTGGTGTAGCACAGTGAAGTTCACTGTTGGTGAGAATAGTGACGAATGAATCGTCTGACTTGGTATGAACATGAGAGTTATAGGCAGAATATGGGACAAGAGTATTTTGGGAGTTTTCTGGAATATGAACCATGCTTAAGGGATGACATGGCTAGATAGGGAATAGTTTGATAAAAATTTAGAAACGAGAATTATTGGAATCTGAGTTTGGGAGCCTGGTTCGAAGGAATCTCAAAGTTAAGCGTGCTCAACTCGGAGAAACCTAGGATGGGTGACCAGATGGGAAGTTCCCTACTGGAAGGAAAATCACAGTCACCGGAGTTCGTATGACTGGAATATGGGTCTGGCTGGTCTTAGGTGGACTGGACAGCATGATGTATGAGTAGTTGAAATTTGGGGTGATCGGCTAATCGATGAATAGTAACGATGAATAGTGGCGATGGAAAAGTAATTATAGATATCATCGATGAATAGTAACGATGATGAATAGTAATGATAAACAGTAACGATGATGAATAGTGTATGTGAATAGTAACGATGAATAGTAACGGTGAATAGTGACAGTGAATAGCGTATGAACGAACGATGAACGATGAATAGGAACTATGAACGAACGGAAGAACGATCGAATGATCGGACGAATGAACGATTGGAATTTCGGCAGCATAACGGCAGGAAAAGATTATTTGGACGAACGAACGAACGATCGAATGATCGGACGAACGAACGATCGGAATTTCGGCAGCATAACGGCAGGATAAAGATTATCTGGAAGAACGATGAATAGGGACTATGAACGAACGATGAATAGGGACTATGAACGAACGATGAACGATGAATAGGGAACTATGAACGAACGATGAACGATCGAATGATCGAACGAACGAACGATCGGAATTTCGGCAGCATAACGGTAGGAAAAAGATTATTTGGACGAACGAACGGACGAACGATCGAACGATCGGACGAATGGACGAACGAACCATGAACGATCGGACGAACGAACGAACAAACTAAGAACAGGGGACGAACGATCGAACGATCCTTGTGCTAGTGTGTGCTTGTGTGGAACATGGAGTGGGTGTGTGGGGGGGGGGAGAGAGTTGCCATGAAATGGCTTGGGGTGGGATGGGAGGAGGCCCTTGCCCCTCTATTTATAGCCATGGTGGGGGGATTAGGGGGAGGGATGAGAGGATTAGTGGGAGGGATGAGAGGATTAGTGGGAGGATGAGATGATTAGTGGGAGGTTAGCATGTATTTGTCTTGTATAAGTGAGATTTGCTTGTAGAGCTCACCGTATGACACTGGAGGCATACGTATACGTATGAGCATGAGGAAAGTTATGAAGAAAATATTTGTAGGGACTTGAAAAATGATTCTGAAGGTATTTCTCAAGAGGAAAATACCTGGAGATATATCGGTGGAATATTTGGGCAGTATTTCTGGAAAGAACTTGAAGGGGATTATTCGGGAAATATCTGGGCGGTATTTCTGGAAACAAATTGAGGGTGATCACTGGGGAAATATTTGTAGGATATTTGAGGAGGATTTTGGAGAGAATATAGACCACTATATTTTATTTGCTGATATCAACTCGCAAACAAACATTTTGAAATGAAATTTGAAATTCATTTTGAATTTAGAGGGAGTTTGAGAAAATTTCAGGATTTGAATTTTTGGGATGCTACACCTTCCCCCTAGGAGAGATCATCCAGTCTCGAGAGGCCTCGGGTAGAATTGCGAAGTGGGCGGTGGAGATCATGGGCGAGACGATCTCGTTCGCCCCTCGGAAGGCCATCAAGTCCCAGGTCTTGGCGAACTTCGTGGCTGAATGGGCCGACACCCAGCTCCCGACGGCTCCGATCCAACCGGAGCTCTGGACCATGTTTTTCGATGGGTCGCTGATGAAGACGGGGGCTGGCGCAGGTGAAAGTTGCCTAGAGGGGGGGGTGAATAGGCAAGTTAAAACTTTTTTCAACAAAAACTAGAAGCGAACTGGGTAAAACTGAATTGATCTTGAAATTCACCCAGTTAACTTTGGAAATGAGATGTTCTAAATGATCCACAGGGTTCAAAGTAGTAGATCTAAGAAGGACACTTCTCAAAATCTACACACCAAAAGGATATAAACAAATCTTTCACGGAATGGTGAGAGAACGAAGAACACAAACAAACACAATGAGCAAGAACACAAGAGACACAAGATTTATCCCGAGGTTCGGTCACACCACCAAGGTGCCCTACTTCCTCGTTGAGGCGCCCACAAAGAGCCGGGTCTCTTTCAACCCTAATCCTCCCTTTGCCAACCACAAAGGTCAAGCCCACACACTAATCTTTGCTCAAACGAGCGGGTAATACAAACTTTCTTGTGGTCTTCCACAAGATTTGGAGACTCACAAGAGACACCTAGTCGTCTAGGAGCTAGAAGCTCCAAGAGTAATGAATCCACAAAGAACTCGATGTAGTACCAAAGCTCGAATCAAGAAGAGCAAGAGAGATTTGGAGATGAAGCACAAAAACCACAGCTCTCAAACTCACTCAAAGATTTCTCTCCAAAGATTTGAAATGGGAGAGGCAAGAGGTGTGTGTGAGAGAGTGGGAGGTGTTTCTCAGGTTAGAAATGGAGTTTTGTGCGTGCTCTACTGTGGGGAGAGAGGTAGGAGTGAGTATATATAGGTGGGGCTCCAAAACTAGCCGTTTTTGACTTTTCTGCCCAAAAACCGGTTGAACCGGTCCCAAAACCGGTTGAACCGGTTTTCAAAAAGCTGCGTACAACTTTTTGGCTGACACAGCAGACTGGCAGAAAAAAGTGAACAGTGCAAAAACCGGTTGAACCGGTTTTAGAACCGGTTGAACCGGTTTCCACCAGACAAAAACCGGTTGAGTGTCCGGTTGAGTGTCCGGCTGAACCAGTATTTTGAAAAAAGGTGAACAGTGCAAAAACCGGTTGAACCTGTTTTTCCAAAAAGCAATTTTGGCCAAGATAGACTTTAAAAGGTTGTACTACATACTTTCACTAAGGATTAACAAGGGTAAAATGGAAGTTTTGGATCAAGGATTTTTGAGCTTTAGTACCAACACCAACCTTCTTTTTGGATCCCCCTTGGTAGTACGACGATTCCTATACTCAAGTTAAATAAAATATAATTAAGTAAACTCCTTGAGTCATTGGTGTCTCATGTGTGATTTTTCCATGGCGTTGCTTCATAAGGATCACAAACATCTTTGTCTCACCTTTTGAAGCAAACACAAATCGAGCCTGTGACTTGTGCCATTTCACCATATATGAGTTCAAATCATGGCTTCAAGTCACCTTACTAATGCATCAACATGTTGTAACTCTTTATAGCTGATTAGTTCATCGACTTAGTGCAAGTACTCTCTTCTTCACCTTAGCCATGGTACCTCGGTCTACAAGCCGTCGCTTGGCCTTCACCTTTGCTTAGTTCCTCGAAGCCCTTTCCTTGCTATCTTCACCCTATCAAGCCATTCTTGAGTCACATCCTATTGAGCATCCATTGAGAGAATCATTTCTTCAATATTGTGAACCTTGCTTGAATGTCATCTAGATATAACTGCTAAGATCAATCAAGCTTTAGTTTGATTCTCATATATTCATATATGGACTAATAGTAATATGGTCAAGCCAATTCACGATTCCTCATATCTTATTCACTTTGGCTTGACCAATCCTCTTAATCACTTCAACCTCTATTATGATCATATTTATGCATAGTGATTTCTCAGGACTTGTCCATATATACAAACCAATATAGAGACCATATTATATCCATTTGCATTGTCTCACTGGTTATTTGACCTTGTGTTGAACCTTGTTCACTGATCATTATACACTATTCAAGTATGTTCATCATACTGAATTTCCTGTTCAACACTTAGCAAACTCGTTAGACCTTTAAATGTGTTGTTATCCAAGTCACCAAAACTCACAAAAGGGATGAATGCACTTTCAATCTCCCCCTTTTTGGTGATTGATGACAACACATTTAAAGCTTACATAAGATTTGATAAATAAGATTTTGAATCCTATGATATAGTTTCCTCCCCCTAAATATGTGCATTTCAGAAAATACCAATTTTGTACTCAAATGCCAAAACCACATATTTGGGTCAAAGAGTGAAGACAACATATATCATACTATTCATAGGGTGCTTTGTGTCATAAATAAACGTGATGCTCATGACATATTATGCACTCATCAATTTCCTTCATCTTATGTTTTACTTATGATTTAACCCCCTTTTGTTAATTATTTCTCCCCTTTTCAAAAGTCTTCTTACACTTAGTTACATAAGACTAAAGGTAAGCTTTAATGCACAATTTCTCCCCCTTTGTCATAAATCTCCAAAAAAAAGATATAAAGAATAAAAAGAATATAAAGGGTAGAAATTATGAGTAAGCATGATGTGAACACACTATCATGAAGAGGGTCCTTAGATGGCACAAAGGTAATGGAGAAGTGTCATAAGTGATGTACCTTTGCGTTTTACCTTTTCAAAGGGGTGTTCCACACTTGTGTTGTATTTAGAGTTCATTTTGCAATCTCTTGTTGGCATAATTGTGACATAGGTCCAAGATATCAAATGAATATTGTCATACTAATTGAAAGATAAATCTTGACACCTAGAGTCTAGATGTCACCTAGCATTTTCTTATCATAACAAGAGGCATCATGAAGATTGCACAAGTATGGATTATACAACTAGTGATCATGTATGAAAAATATCAATTGAAAAACACCAATTGATATAATTTGATAGATAAGCAGATCACTAATAGCATATTACACTAAGTTCTCCTCAAGTTTTAGTGCACACATATATATGAATTCAATTGATACCTGTTGAGAGTACTTATTTGCAACTTAAAGTACCATTGGCATAAAGGGAGTATCAATTGAACATAATCATGCAACATAAGAAACATGTGCACTATTTAATCAATTAAGTTCTAGACAGGAGAATCAATAAGCTATGCTACTTCAGATATTTGTAATCCAAAAAGATGTGATACATATTTACCAATTTTAGATGACGTTGGAGTAGCATATACAAGAGAAACTCATTCTCTTATGAAATGTATAGAAGATACATTTACTGGAGCAAAGAATCTTTGATACCCATCAAATTTTGCAGTGGAAGCGATTGTCTTTGCTTGAAGACTCCTTTCTAATTTGAGACTACACACATAATAGACTTGAAAATGAAGTTAGTCTCAAAGATTTAAATTATAGACCATTCTCCCCTAAATGTATGCATACAAGTGATGCTTGTGAGGCCAGGGATTAAGTTCTACAATTTGAACCTTGGTACAAATAAAGTATGAAAATATAAAATTGCACCAATTGAAGGAATTACTCATAATCAAAAGGTATACTAATAGACATGATATGCAATATTTTAAGCCAAGATTCTTGAGAAGTTAGCATGTTTGACTCATACCTCACTAAGATGACCCAAGACTAACTTATGGCATCACCACAAGAGGTATTAATCAAATATCTAAAGATTCTTTAATCGTCACCACAAGTGCAACCTTATGGTGTGACTTAAGATATTGCATATACATGCACACACTAGCATGTAAGAGCCTAGATACAAAAATGCAATACAATAGTTCATGGAGTGACACACCTTTGTTCCATGCCATATGGTCTTCATTATAATCATGAATTTCTATCTTAGCTTTTGATAGGCTTGACATTTCAAAGAGAAACTTATCCTCTTTAAACGATCAAGAGAAACTCATTCTCTTCAAAGAACTACACAAATTCACTAAAAGAAAATGTTAGTCTTTAAGGACACAAGATATAGAATGAGCTCCCCCTAAATGTATGCATCAAGTACTTGAATTACTTGTAACATGCACTTGATTCAATTAAGATTCTTAGAGGAGTTCATCATATATCTTGGTCAAGGCATAATATATTTGAAACAATTGAATTTATGCTAGAGAACACATATCGTTCCCCAATAGAACTAATCCACGGGGTGACATGTGGTAAATATTTGATCATTTCCTTGGAACCACTCATCCTCATTTAATGTTATCCAAGGTATGAGACTACAAAACATGAACTTGAAGAAATCATTAGTCTCACAAGATATAGGCTAAACTCTTCCTCAATTTGTGCATGCAAGAGTACACAAAGTACACTTATGCATATTAACAATATGAGGTTAAAGGAGATGTTTGCACTATATCTTGGTTTAACATAACATGCTTTACATAGATGATGAAAATTAAACCAATTAAAAGTTTAAGAACTAAAAGTATATCAATTGAAATCTTGGAGGGTAAAGCATGCTAATATGAACCTCAACCTCTTAATGAAGGATATCATATAAATATGTCACTACATCTTCATTATTTGGTTGACAAAAAAATATAACTTCCTTCTTGATTCACGTGATCTCTTTTCTCTTTGTGATTTCATCCAACCAAGTGATTTTGAACTTCATTCATTTTTTGTAGATTTTGAATCCATCTTGAAAACACTTGGAAGGACCTTATTGAGGCACTTAGAAAAGACAGCATTAGAAACACAAGGGAGAGTTTCACAAATGATGATCCTTATATACGGATGGCAAATGAATCATCATTATTGAAACCCAAAAGGATAGACTAAATTCCTTTAAATAAGTGCACACATATAGTTGATGTCAAAGTTATATGCACTATTGAACATTTTATATTGCGAGGAATTTAACCTATACTATGGTACATCCCACTAAGGATAGAATACTAAAACAACTTAAGGAGAGGAAGTTTTCATACCTTGGCCTCTTATCAACTTCTTCTTACTTTAGTTGAATAGTATCCTTTAAGTTTGTGATTTATCCAATTTAAAACAAGCACCATCTCTTAACATAGATTTTCTATGGATAAACTCAACACAAGAGATGGCATTAGTAGCACAAGCACTAGTTTCTTATTTAGCAACCCTTTATATGTGAAAGGCAAACGAGTTGCTAAAATAGAGAAACCTCATAATATGGACTAAATTTCCCTTGATCCCTCATGCACAATATATTTTGAATGACATGGATAATATGCATGGTTATTCAATGAAGTCTAAAGGAATGACTTAATCCATATTATGGTGAGTGTCTAATATAGAAGAATCAAATCCAAATTAACTAGATAGAGAATACGTCACATAATTTTGGATTGTTCACCATATGATAATGTTCATTCAACTTCCAATTAGACCTTTATTTCATAATCAACAACTGATGTATATCCTCAAGTGCTTCTTCTTCCTTAGTGGCTACACAAATCACAAAAGAGATAAGATTTGAAAATAATATGCACTTGAGATTCAGTTGTTACCACCCTAGCTACTATCTCCAAAGATGATTTTTACATTCATTATCGAGCACCCAACTTGATCCATTGAAGGAGTGAACCTGCAAAACAAGTTTAAGCTTCATATCTTGGTACCCAATTTGAATTGGGTCCTTTGAGATTAGTAGTAAGAGCCTTGAGTACCCACACAATCCTTATTGTGGCTTTTCTCTTTGTGTAGGCACCCACATATAATTGACAACCATCTTACATGGTTTCAAGTCAATATTTAATCACATAGATAAAAACTAGAGTTAAGAATAGGAGCCTTTTCTCCTTTTATTAAATACATCATGGTGTTGCCTTCTTGATGATGAACCTATCTTGACTTTGGGTGCACCTAGCTTACCAAGGTTAGTCGCACAAGCATTCATATCATAAAGACAAGTTATGCATGGAATTTACAACTTAGTGATCCAATTCAATGTGAAGCATATGGATATCGATTGAAGTAGATTTCTAAAATATCAAAATATGGGTTTTCAAAATTTAGAGAGTATGGATCACTAATTGTACCTTTTACAGTTTAAAAATCATATCCATGTTAGTGCATATGTATGTGATGAATATCAACAAAAAGATTCTTATGCACTTTTAGAATTAACGATAAGGGAATTTTAAACTGCATCAAAAGTAGCTATTTAGAAAACAAAGATTACAATCCATATGAATGAGATACAAATTTACCATTTTAGATTGTCTTAGTATAGCTTACTCAAGTGAAACTTATTCTCTATGACACAAGATATATAATGTTCTCCCACTAGATATGTGCATCAAGTATTTGAATGACTTGCCACATGCACTTTCAATTCAGTTAAGAGTCTCATGGGGAGTACATTACATGTCATGGTCAAGGCATGACAAATTTGCAATGAATTAGCTTATGCCTAAGAATACTTACCACCATATAGAATGTACCATTTGTTATACCAATTGAAAGGTCTTGCTATATGAGATGGTGTCATCTAAGTATTCTTCTTGTCTTCATTCGTGGAGACTTCCTTCTTTAGCTTGTTATCTCTTTTCCTTTTAAAACTAGTCAAAAAGCACTTTGAAAAGAGGTATTAGTAGTACAAGGAAGTATTTAATGAATGATGATATTTATATATGAATGGCAAATAAATCATCATTTATGAGGCATAAAGGCATAAATTAAATTCCTTCTAAGTTAATGCACATGGAGCAGTGAATTCACAATATGCACTAATTTACAAATTTAAGCCAAAAGGAATTTAACCTTCATATTGACATTCCTTTCCATAGAATATATTATTGCCAATTGAAAGAATGCCACTTGGAAGGAACTAGTATTGATCAACTACCAATTGAAGCAATTTGTTCCATACCTTTGCCTTGAGCATTCCTAATCTTTCTTTTAGGTGAAGATTAACCTTTAAAGCTTGTGATTTTACCAATTGAAAGAGCACAATCTCTACTTATGAATTTCCATGAAATATCTTAAAAGAGATTGTATTAGTAATACAAGCAATAGTTTCCTATTTAGCAACCTCTAGTATATGAATGACAAGAAGGTTACTAAAACAAGGAAACCTCATGATATGAACTAAATTACCCTTACAAGCATCATGCATAACATCAAATGTAAAAAAGATGAAAGTAGCATGATTATTTAATTAAGTTTACATGGCAAGTTTAATTCATAACATGGTGAGTGATTAATGTAGAAGACTCAAAACCAATTTAAACAAGAATGAATACTTCACATAGTATTGGTTCAATCTTCTTTGAATGTTGAATGGCACACTCCATTTGGGAAACACATTCTCATGTTGTGAAACTACATAAATCACTTAGATAAAAACATTAGTCTCACAACTCTAGTCATATAGAGAATTTCCCTTTTGGTAAGTGCTTTAAGAATTTGAATTTCTTACTTAGCACTCTATTCATTTAAGAACATGGGATAATCCTCTTTATGTCTAGGTCATGGCAATAATACCATAATCAATTTGAAATATGCCATAAGACACATACAACCAATTTAAAGCATGTAGATTGTCACGATATAAACATATAAACTTGCAATCTACCATATAATTGGATCTTTTCCAAGGCAAGGTAAAATCTTTTAAGTTCATTCTCAAGTGCTTCATTTTTCCTATGTGGCTACAAAAGACACAAAGGAATATACCAATTAAAAGCAATGTGCACTTAAAAATTAATTGTTACCATCCTTTGGATATCACTTGGTTATAGGCCTTTTGCTTGATTCCCACAAAGGTTAATCCTTATTCCCTACAACACAAGTTCTTGCTAGAGATGAATATGAAGTTAGTGATATAACAATTCAATTCATCTTTGGGTCAATCTTGAAGGATAGACAATGTAAGATTGATAGCTTGAGATAAGAATTGAGTTAAACCGCTCAAGCACCCCAAAGCTTCATATCATCTCTAGGTACCTGCAAAACTTATTAAGTACATTTTGGTACCCATTTTTGGATGGGTCCACCAAGGTTAGCTAATAAGTACTTAGGCACCCAAATGGCC
Source organism: Zea luxurians (assembly GCA_029449295.1). NCBI lineage: Eukaryota > Viridiplantae > Streptophyta > Magnoliopsida > Poales > Poaceae > Zea > Zea luxurians. The sequence continues at coordinate 32,666,499 of JAOPSE010000017.1, read as the reverse complement.
TTTGTGCTAGTTTTAGGTGAACTAATTTCCTTTCTAGCACAAGTGTCATTTTTGGGTCTCCTAAGCGAGTATGAATGAATTGACATGGTAGGCTTAGGATACTTACTCATGGGACAATCCTTGCAAAGGTGTCCCTTTCTTCGGCAAGTGTAGCAAATATGATTTTTAATTTTGCAAGACTCCTTCTTGCCTTGCTTCTTGTTTGCTACATGGTTAGTGAGCCTCTTTCTTTCCAAATTTAAGCCACTATCTTTTATGTAGGGACATGACTTAATCTCATGTCCCTTCTCATGACATTGATAACACTTTCTAGTGCATCTTCTCTTATTTGAAAAAGTGGCTTGTTTGTTACCTTGTGTGGAGCATGTGGAGGCGTGGTTGAGGCACTTGTCATGAGCTTTGTCTTTCTTCTCTTGATGTTTGCTCATGCCTTTCTTGGAAAGCTTGATATTCTTTTGAAGGGGTTTTGTGCATGCTACGGTTGTCCCCTTCTCAAGCTTTTTCACCATATTATCACGGTTATCTTGAGAAGGTTGAGCATGACATTTTCCCTTCAATTGAGTCAAGCTCCTTTTTAGCCTCTCATTTTCTTCCTTGAGCTCATTGTTTTCTTTTGCATAGGAAACATTACTTGTTCCTGAAAATTCTAGCTCAATGGAAGATTGGCTTTCTTGAGAGCAACATTTGTTAGCACATGATAATATAGTTTCTATATGAGTACATGTGCATATGTGAGGTTGGTAGGATTTCAAATTAGTTAACACAACCTCATGAGCCATTTCTAACATGATATGTGAATCCATAAATTTATTATGAGAGCACACAAGCTTATCATGTTTTTCTTGCAAAGCTAGATTTTCAATATTTAGCTTTTCTACCGTGTTCTTGAGCATAGCATTTTTATTTTCTAATTGAGCAATATATGATGAATGATTAATAGCTTTAATTTGCTCAATTGAAATGTCTTCATACCTTTGGACCAAATCATCATGAGAGCACTTTAGCTTCTCATTCTCTTTGGTCAACTTCTCCAAGTCTTTGATTTTTTCGATGAGGATATCTTCTTGCTTATGAAGCATTTCCTTTTGTTCTTCCGCTCTTTTCATGAGTTTGCGCAAGCTCATCCGGTTCTTCTTGCTTAGTTGAGCGAAGAATTTTTGAAGATCTTCCTCATCTTCACTATCACTTTCTTGCTCCTCCTCATCCTCACTTTCGCTTTCACTGTCACTCCCATTAGCAATAAAGCACATATGAGAAGTGGATTTGAAAGACGAACCTTGTGAAGAGGTGGATTCGTCGTTTGGTCTCCATCGATTATTTTCTTCTTCAATTTTGTTCTTTGCCTCATCTTCCTTCATTTTGAGGAACATCCTTTCGGCGATTCTCATGGCAAGATCTATTGCCCTAGGATCAACATCTGCAACAAAAGATGAAGTCGAGGCAACCTCAACTTTTTCAAGCTTAGAAGCACTTTCGTTTCTTAGTCCCCTCGACATGATCTTTCCTCACGCGGTTAAGCGTTAGAACGAGGATTAGGTTCTGATACCAATTGAAAGTTGCCTAGAGGGGGGGGGTGAATAGGCAAGTTAAAACTTTTTTCAACAAAAACTAGAAGCGAACTGGGTAAAACTGAATTGATCTTGAAATTCACCCAGTTAACTTTGGAAATGAGATGTTCTAAATGATCCACAGGGTTCAAAGTAGTAGATCTAAGAAGGACACTTCTCAAAATCCACACACCAAAAGGATATAAACAAATCTTTCACGGAATGGTGAGAGAACGAAGAACACAAACAAACACAATGAGCAAGAACACAAGAGACACAAGATTTATCCCGAGGTTCGGTCACACCACCAAGGTGCCCTACTTCCTCGTTGAGGCGCCCACAAAGAGCCGGGTCTCTTTCAACCCTAATCCTCCCTTTGCCGACCACAAAGGTCAAGCCCACACACTAATCTTTGCTCAAACGAGCGGGTAATACAAACTTTCTTGTGGTCTTCCACAAGATTTGGAGACTCACAAGAGACACCTAGTCGTCTAGGAGCTAGAAGCTCCAAGAGTAATGAATCCACAAAGAACTCGATGTAGTACCAAAGCTCGAATCAAGAAGAGCAAGAGAGATTTGGAGATGAAGCACAAAAACCACAGCTCTCAAACTCACTCAAAGATTTCTCTCCAAAGATTTGAAATGGGAGAGGCAAGAGGTGTGTGTGAGAGAGTGGGAGGTGTTTCTCAGGTTAGAAATGGAGTTTTGTGCGTGCTCTACTGTGGGGAGAGAGGTAGGAGTGAGTATATATAGGTGGGGCTCCAAAACTAGCCGTTTTTGACTTTTCTGCCCAAAAACCGGTTGAACCGGTCCCAAAACCGGTTGAACCGGTTTTCAAAAAGCTGCGTACAACTTTTTGGCTGACACAGCAGACTGGCAGAAAAAAGTGAACAGTGCAAAAACCGGTTGAACCGGTTTTAGAACCGGTTGAACCGGTTTCCACCAGACAAAAACCGGTTGAGTGTCCGGCTGAACCAGTATTTTGAAAAAAGGTGAACAGTGCAAAAACCGGTTGAACCTGTTTTTCCAAAAAGCAATTTTGGCCAAGATAGACTTTAAAAGGTTGTACTACATACTTTCACTAAGGATTAACAAGGGTAAAATGGAAGTTTTGGATCAAGGATTTTTGAGCTTTAGTACCAACACCAACCTTCTTTTTGGATCCCCCTTGATAGTACGACGATTCCTATACTCAAGTTAAATAAAATATAATTAAGTAAACTCCTTGAGTCATTGGTGTCTCATGTGTGATTTTTCCATGGCGTTGCTTCATAAGGATCACAAACATCTTTGTCTCACCTTTTGAAGCAAACACAAATCGAGCCTATGACTTGTGCCATTTCACCATATATGAGTTCAAATCATGGCTTCAAGTCACCTTACTAATGCATCAACATGTTGTAACTCTTTATAGCTGATTAGTTCATCGACTTAGTGCAAGTACTCTCTTCTTCACCTTAGCCATGGTACCTCGGTCTACAAGCCGTCGCTTGGCCTTCACCTTTGCTTAGTTCCTCGAAGCCCTTTCCTTGCTATCTTCACCCTATCAAGCCATTCTTGAGTCACATCCTATTGAGCATCCATTGAGAGAATCATTTCTTCAATATTGTGAACCTTGCTTGAATGTCATCTAGATATAACTGCTAAGATCAATCAAGCTTTAGTTTGATTCTCATATATTCATATATGGACTAATAGTAATATGGTCAAGCCAATTCACGATTCCTCATATCTTATTCACTTTGGCTTGACCAATCCTCTTAATCACTTCAACCTCTATTATGATCATATTTATGCATAGTGATTTCTCAGGACTTGTCCATATATACAAACCAATATAGAGACCATATTATATCCATTTGCATTGTCTCACTGGTTATTTGACCTTGTGTTGAACCTTGTTCACTGATCATTATACACTATTCAAGTATGTTCATCATACTGAATTTCCTGTTCAACACTTAGCAAACTCGTTAGACCTTTAAATGTGTTGTTATCCAAGTCACCAAAACTCACAAAAGGGATGAATGCACTTTCAGCAGGCCTCCTCTTCGTCTCGCCCCTCGGGAAGCACCTACGCTACGTGCTACGCCTCCACTTCCCGGCGTCCAACAACGTGGCTAAGTACGAGGCTCTGGTAAACGGGTTGCGAATTGCCATCGAGCTAGGGGTCCGACGCCTCGACGCTCGCGGTGACTCGCAGCTCATCATCGACCAAGTCATGAAGAACTCCCACTGCCGCGACCCGAAGATGGAAGCCTACTGCGATGAGGTTCGGCGCCTAGAAGACAAGTTCTACGGGCTCGAGCTCAACCACATCGCCTGACGCTACAACGAGACTGCGGACGAGCTAGCTAAAATAGCCTCGGGACGAACAACAGTTCCCTCAGACGTATTCTCCCGAGACCTGCATCAACCCTTCGTCAAGACCGAGGACACGCCCGAGCCCGAGGCACCTTCGGCTCCGCCCGAGGCACCTTCGGCTGAGTCCGAGGTATCCTCGGCTCAGTCCGAGATACCCTTGGCCCAGTCCGAGGTACCCTCGGCACGGTTCGAGGTACCCTCGGCTCAGCCCGAGGTACCCTCGGCCCCCGAGGGTGAGGCACTGCGCGTCGAGGGGGAACCGAGCGAGGTCACGCCTAATCAAAGCTGGCAGACCCCGTACCTGCAATATCTCCACCGATGGGAGCTGCCCCTCGACCAAGCCGAAGCTCGGCGGTTGGCGCGGCGCGCCAAGTCTTTCATCTTGCTAGGAGATGGGAAGGAGCTCTACCACCGCAGCCCCTCAGGCATCCTCCAGCGATGCATTTCCATCGCCGAAGGCCAGCGGCTCTTGCAAGAGATACACTCGGGGGCTTGCGGCCATAACACAGCACCTCAAACCCTCGTTGGAAACGCCTTCCGACAAGGATTCTACTAGCCGATGGCGGTGGCCGACGCTACTAGAATTGTCCGCACCTGCGAAGGGTGTCAGTTCTACGCGAGGCAGACCCACCTGCCCGCTCAGGCTCTGCAGACCATACCCATCACCTGGTCGTTTGTTGTGTGGGGTCTGGACCTCGTTGGCCCCTTGCAGAAGGCACCCGGGGGCTACACGCACCTGTTGGTCGCCATCGACAAATTCTCCAAGTGGATCGAGGTCCGACCCCTAAACAGCATCAGGTCCGAACAGGCGGTGGAGTTCTTCACCAACATCATCCATCGCTTTGGGGTCCCGAACTCCATCATCACCGACAACGGCACCCATTTCACCGGTAGAAAGTTCCTGGACTTCTGCGAGGATCACCACATCCGGGTGGACTGGGCTGCCGTGGCACACCCCATAACGAATGAGCAAGTGGAGCGGGCCAACGGCATGATCCTGCAAGGACTCAAGCCTCGGATCTACAATGACCTCAACAAGTTCGGCAAGCGGTGGATGAAGGAACTCCCCTCGGTGGTCTGGAGTCTGAGAACAACGCCGAGCCAAGCCACGGGCTTCACATCGTTCTTTCTAGTCTATGGGGCCGAGGCCATCTTGCCCACAGACTTGGAATATGGTTCCCCGAGGGCGAGGGCCTACACCGACCAAAGCAACCGAGCCAACCGAGAAGACTCACTGGACCAGCTGGAGGAGGCTCGGGACATGGCCTTACTACACTCGGCGCGGTACCAGCAGTCCCTGCGACGCTACCACGCCCGAGGGGTTAGGTCCCGAGACCTCCAGGTGGGCGACCTGGTGCTTCGGCTGCGACAAGACGCCCGAGGGCGACATAAACTCACGCCTCCCTGGGAAGGGCCGTTCGTCATCGCCAAGGTCCTAAAGCCCGAAACTTACAAGCTGGCCAACAGCCAAGGCGAGGTCTACAGCAACGCTTGGAACATCCAACAGCTACATCGCTTCTACCCTTAAGATGCTTTCAAGTTGCTCGTATACCTCGTTCACACACCAAGTCTGGTCGTCAAGGAAGGGTCAGCCTTGCCTCGGCAAAGCCCGACCCTCCCTCGGGGGCTAGAAGGGGGCAACCCCCTCTGCGTCAAAATTTTCCTCGAAAAAAGGAAAAAAATCTTTTCTGCCAGAATGCCTTTTGTGCTCTTCGACTACTTCAAAAGTGGATCCTGAAAACGACGGAGTACACGTAAGCAGCCAAGGCTGACCGAGTCGAGGGACTCCTACGCCTCCGGGATACAGATACCTCACTCATCACCTTCTGCGATAAGTAACTCGCGTTCGGATAAGTGACTCCACGGACCGAACAAGTCTTCATGCTCGAGAGCTCCTCTGCCGAAATGATTTTTCGGACCTTCTCGACTGCGTCGGTAACAGAACCCTATGGACGAGTAAGAGTGCGCGTAAGCGGCAAGGCCGACCGAGCCAAGGGATTCCTATGCCTCCGGGATATGGATACCTCACTCATCGCCTTCCGTGAAAAGCAACTCGCGCCCGCACAAACAATTCTGTTACCGACATATGAGTCTGGATACTCGAAACAAGAGGAAAAGAAACGCAGCTTTACAACACGACGACGATGTGTTTTAGGCCTCGGCGGCCACAGAAAACATATACACACTACAAGACAACCTGATCCTGCAGGCTTGGACGTCGACAGCCGAAGGGGGCAGCAGCACCCTCGACATCAACTATACCTTCGGCGGGGTCTAACCTAGCCTCGGACGGCGACGCGGTCGGAGGGCCCCCACTCTGAAGGACGACATCAGCGCCACACCCGGGCCATCGCCGCCAGGGTCTTCTTCGAGAATCTGGCCCGAGCAGGCGGCTCGGCCGGCCACCCCGAGGCCTCGGCCAGCTGACCCCAAAGACATCAGCTCGGCTTGTGGCCTCGGCAGCTCAACTCCGGCGTCGGCTCCGCCAGTGGACGACCCGGCCAGGCTCTGGCCAACTACACACCTCCTTTTCGAAGCCAACTCTGCCTCCGTCCGTGCTGACACCGCTACCTCCGGCTTCGGCTCGTCAAAGAGCGGCCGAGGGGTTCCTTTAACTAAGCAAGAGAAGCCTCGGACAGCGAGGCCGGCCGAGCCGAGGGACTCCTACGCCTCCGGGATACGGATACCTCACTCGTCTCCTTCGCACGAGGCGACTCACGCTTGGCGAAGCGGTTCAGATAACCAATAGGCGAGTCTTAGTGCTCGAAATGAAGAAAAAACACGGCTCCGCGCCGAAAATACATACATGTTCAGGCCTCGACAGCCGCAATGAACAAAACACCGGCACTCAAGGTGCCATTACAAACGGAGCTCCGGTTCCGTCTCCGCGGGAACGAACAACCCCCCAAGATTGGGGGACCCGCGGAGCAATTGAGGGCCGACGGGTGGCCCACCGCCGCCCGATCCGGCAACAGCGACAACGACCTCCGCCCCGGGCGACGAAGCAGCTTCAGCAACGGCTTCGGGGCGGGTAGGGCTCTCGTTCACCGAGGACGAGAACCAGCCATTCAAGCCGGGAGACGGAGGCCCAGGGGTGCGGGCGGAGTTGGCAATCTCGTCGGTAGAGAAGCCTCCTCCGGCTGCCACCGCCTCAACACCGCGCCAGCGGGCGCCGGACGCCTCAAAGCGCACCGGCAGGTCCTTGCCCTCGCCGGAGCCGCCCAGAACATGAGCGCCGCCCTCGTGGCACACGACGTGCTGGGCGACCCACTGACGCGGCTGTCGGCGCGAGGAAGGCCTGGACGTGGCCGGCCCGCACGCGGCGCGACCATTGTCCGGACGGAGGACGAAATGTTGCACCCTGACTGAGCAGCGGCGGTCCGCCTACCCCGGCGTGGCTGAGGGAAGCCTCCGCGGAGCTGGAAGATGCCTTTCTCCCCCAGACGCCGGGGGAAGAAAAGGGTTACCGACCCACGCGGAGGCGGCCCCCCGACTCGCCTCACCGTCCGCCCCAGCAAGGATGATGAAGATTCTTGAAGCCGAGGGCGGGGCGGAGGCCGCAGCCCGGTTCGCTTCTCCCCACCATCAAGCTGGTGGTCACCGTCTTGGGTGACCACCGGCGAGGGGATGCAGCCGGGCTGCATGATGAAAATCCTTGAAGCCGAACGATGGCCGAAAGGTACCAACTTCCACGAAGTTGCGTTCCTCCGACGACAAGGCGGAAGGATCGCAGGCGTCCCCCATCCGGGGGCTCGAAAGGTGGAAAGGCACGATGCATGAGGGGAGCGCGAAGACATGGTTGCCCTCCAAGGGGGTCGCCCCCCTTTTAAAGGCGACTCTCCCCACTTGCGCCCTCAACCGTTGCGGGTTGAGTCTTCTCCAACACGCTCCAAGATTCTCCCCCCCACGGCGCGGGGGCTGGGTCCCACACGTCATGCAAGCCGGTCCAGGGGAGAAGAAGCCAAACCGCCACGCGCACGCGGTGCATGCAACCACCCGGCGGTTACAAGCACTCCTCCACTTTCGCCCAGACCAGCGGGTGAAAGGGCAGACAGCCATGCAGGCGGCATGTAACCGTGCCAAGTGGGCGCGCCCCTTCGACTCCAACGAGCCCAGCATGGAGGTCCAGGCCCACGCGTCATGCAACCGGCGCGCCGGTTGCTATGTGTGAGCAACTGCACCGCCACTCACGCCACTACCGCGCCTCCTTGACTGCGGAGTCAATACCGCGACTCGAGGCAACCCTGCAGTGCCAGCCAAGCGCGACGGTCAAATGCGGTCAAAATTGGGCCGGCAGTAATGGCGGTGACAGGTGGGCAGAAGCAGCGGTCACGTCGTCAGCCAAGCTCACGTCCCATCCAGGGGCAGCGGGGGAGCCCTCTCTCACGGCGTGAAGACGGCGTGCCCGTGATCCGTTCCTCGAACGGCGCCCACACGCGCAACGACCGCCTCGCGAACCACTCGCCCCGTCGCATTAACTCCACGGCAGGACAGGCGGCGCCTCAGGCGGGAGAAGCAAGCGATGCTTCGCCTTCGCCATAATGACCGCTTCAAAAAAAGGTACACCACGTCATTCGACTTCGCATCCTTTTCCTTTTCCTCTTTCTCTCTCTTACAACAGGGACCGGGAAAGGGGGACACCCCGAAAAGGACCCTTCTCCGTGAAGGAAACAGGCTCCGAGCCTCCCTACTGATCAGAGGTTCGAAGGCCGGCCCCTCGGAGGGTTTCAACGGCCGCCTCAGATCGATTGGGTTCTGCGCCCACTACTGGTCAGAGGTTCGATGGCCGGCCCCTCGAAGGGTTCAACGGCCGCCTCAGGCCGCTCGGGCCCCGCGCCCACTACTGATCAGGGGTTCGTAGGCTGGCCCTCGAAGGGTTCACAGTCGCCTCAGACACAGAGCGAGGGATGACCCTGGGTACGTTCAATACATAACCAAGGCTCGGGCTACGCTCCCGAGGTACCCTAGGACATTTCCGAGACCAGCGGGAGCGATCTTGTAACGGAATCCCATCAGAGGGAGGCATCAAGCCCTCGGACCCCGTCAAAGGGGACCGGGTCCGGTAGATCACCCGCAGGTACTTTTGGAGCGCGCCTCCGGGCCTCTAGCCGACCCCTAGCAAATGGGGCACGGGCGTCCGCTCGGATTACCCGCCAGCAGCTCACCGGAAACACCATGTTCAGCGCCCTCCGAGGACAACATGGCGCTTTCCCCCCTCCTCCTTGCGGAAAGCGACGCAGGGGCGTATGTAAAAAAGACGAGTCTGTCCTTGACCGTCCTCTCGCCCTGTGCAGAGGCTCGGGGGCTGCTCTCGCAAACCCGGCTCCGGCCAAACCGTTGACAGCGTCAACATACCAGCCCGAGAACTTGGGACCCGACCGTGCACTCGGGCTACGGCTAGCTCGCATGAGGGAACAGCTAGACCAGCCGAAGTGTTGCGAAACGCACTAAGATCTCGAAGGAGTAAAACTACTCCTCCGAGGCCTCGGGGGCTACACCCGGCGGGTGCGCTCGCGCGCACCCACCAGAACAGAATGCAACCGAAAAAGGCTGGTCCCCTTGCAAAAAAGTGCGGCAAAAGCCTCCAAGCGAGTATTAGTACTCCCTTGGAGGCTCGGGGGCTACTGTCGGGGACCATAATTAGGGGTACCCTCAAGACCCCTAAATCTCAGCTGGTAACCCCCATCATCACAAAGCTGCAAAGGCCTGATGGGTGCGATTAAGTCAAGGATCGGTCCATTCAAGGGACACGATCGTGCCTCGCCCGAGCCTAGCCTCGGGCAAGGGAAGCCGACCCCGGAGAACCTACGTCTCGCCCGAGGACCCCCCTCCAGCAACGGGCACACTGTCGGCTCGCCCGAGGCCCAGTCTTCACCGAGAAGCAACCTTGGCCACATCGCCACGCCGACCGACCAAATCGCAAGGGCATTTAATGCAAAGGTGGCCTGACACCTTTATCCTGACGCACGCCCACCAGTCGACAGAGCCGAAGTGACCGCGGTCACTTCGTCGCTCTACAGACCGGTCTGACAAGAGGACAGCGCCGCCTGCGCCGCTCCGACTGCTGAGCCACCCGACAGAGTGAGGCTGACAGCAGCCATGGCCGGCCTCGGGCGTCATAGGAAACTCCGCCTCGCCCGACCCCAGGGCTCGGACATGGGCTCAGCCCCGGAAGACGGCGAACTCCGCTCCGCCTGACCCAGGGCTCGGACTCGGGCTCAGCCTCGGAAGACGGCGAACTCCGCTCCGCCCGACCCAGGGCTCAGACTCGGGCTCAGCCCCGGAAGACGACGAACTCTGCTCCGCCCGACCCAGGGCTCGGACTCGGGCTCAGCCCCGGAAGACGGCGAACTCCGCCTCGCCCAACCCTAGGGCTCGGACATGGGCTCAGCCCCGGAAGACGGTGAACTCCGCTCCGCCCGACCCAGGGCTCGGACTCGGGCTCAGCCCCAGAAGACGGCGAACTTCGCCTCGCCCGACCCCAGGGCTCGGACATGGGCTCAGCCCCAGAAGACGGCGAACTCCCTCCGCCCGACCCAGGGCTCGGACTCGGGCTCAGCCCCGGAAGACGGCGAACTCCGCCTCGCCCGACCCCAGGGCTCGGACATGGGCTCAGCCCCGGAAGACGACGAACTCCGCCTCGCCCGACCCGGGGGCTCGACCTCGACCTCGACCTCGAAGGAGCCTCCACGTCGCCCAGCCTAGGGCACGGACCGACCACGTCAACAGGAAGCGCCATCATTACCCTACCCCGAGCTGACTCGAGCTACGGGGAACCAGATCGGCGTCCCATCTGGCTCGCTCCACCATGCGAGTAATGATGGCACCCCGCACGCTCTGTGACGACGGCGGCTCTTGGCCCCCTTACGGAAGCAAGAGGACGTCAGCAAGGACTCGACAGCCCCGACAGCTGTCCTTCCGCCAGGCTCCAGCGCTCCTCCGACGGCCACGACACCACACGAACCGGGTGCCAAGACCTCTCCGGCTGCCACGATGGCATGTACTTAGGGCGCTAGCTCCCCACCGCTAGACACGTTACCACATTGCTACACTCCCCATTGTACACCTGGATCCTCTCCTTACGCCTATAAAAGGGAGGACCAAGGCCCTCTTACAGAGGGTTGGCCCGCGCGGAGAAGGACGGGACGGCGCTCGCGCAAGGCCGCTCGCTCCCACTCCCGCGTGGACGCTTGTATCCCCCTACTGCAAGCGCACCCGACTCAGGCGCGGGGCTAACACGAAGGCCGCGGGATCCGCTCTCTCACGCCTGCCTCCCTCCGGCTGCTTCCTTTCCCCTCTTCGTGTTCCGCCTCGCGTCGACCCATCTGGGCTGGGGCACGCGGCGACAATTCACTCGTCGGTCCAGGGACCCCCCGGGTTTCGAAACACCGACATATATATATATATATATATATATATATATATATATATATATATATATATATATATATATATATATATATATATATATATATATATATATATATATATATATATATTAAACCACCAGTTTCACCAGCATTGATTAACATGTTAGGTAACTCACTTTAGATTAGATCAGATTAACCATATTAGATTAGTTCACATTAGATCATATTATTTTAGATGGGATCTAGATTAGACTAGATATGACTAGATTAGACTAGTTTAGGTTAGATAGTGAAAGTCGCCTAGAGGGGGTGAATAGGCGAAACCTGAAAATTACAAACTTTGAGCACGCACTTCACCTGGGGTTAGGGTTAGAAATAAATAATAGTGGATTAGGAGTGCAGAAGATAGTTCTTCTTGCTATGAGTTGCTCAATCAATGCGGATAACTTTGGGAGCTAACTCAAAACAATATGAGCAAGAGAACTTTTAGTGAGAGAGGAGAGGGAAGAAACAAATCGAATGGTGAAAATCAATCACGAGTGGACACGGTGATTTGTTTCCCAAGGTTTGGTTCCAAAGAACCTACTCCCCGTTTGTTGGGGACTTGTTCTCAAATGCTATGAATTAAGAACAAGACAACATAAAATGTTAAATATTAATGCCCTTCGTCCGCTGAAGCATTATTTCCCCAAGGATTTAATGAACTTCGGACGAAGACCATGAGTGAAATATCACAAAGGTTATACCTTCGTGATTAAATTTACAAAATAATATGAAATAATATATAAAACATGAGACATTAAAGATAGATGTATCATAAATAAGTAACATCATTCACATATTTTATTATATGAACATAAAAATGTCAGAACATAGAGTTTAAGTACATTTATACCTTCTCCTTGACAGATAACAATTCCCGGACAATGTGTTTGCAATTACAGGAATGCGTGAACAGTAAAGGAATACTGTTCACTATTTATAGACACAAGACACAGCCTGTGAGGAATTACAATCATGCCCCTCATAAAAGTTTACAACAATGACTCAAACACTTGTGGACTAAAAGGTCATTCTACTTTTAAGTCGGTTTGCAATTTCGAAGCTTCATGAACAGCAACCTTCGGTCATCACGTGCCGACAGCTCTAGCCGAAGTTGTTTCTTCCTGCAGGACCTTCGGCGACGAAGCATGGTCCCAACACCGTTGAAGAGGCACAAAGGTCGAGTCTATTTCAACTCTTTCCCTCTCTCAATCGATCACCTAGACTGGTCGAGTGCTTCTTCTTAATCTCACGGGTCACTAAGACCCCGCAAGGATCACCACACAATTAGGTGTCTCTTGCTTGCTTTACGAAACACTTAGAAAGTTTAGAAGGAGAAGAAGAAAGCAACCAAGCAACAAGAGCAACAATTGAAACACAAATCACCCTCTCTCAAGTCACTAAACACTTTTGATCACTTGACTTGATTATGGTACTTGGAGAGGATTGAAGGCTTTGAATGAGTATTTGAAGTGTATTCTTTGATCTTGTATTGAGTGTAGAGAGTGGAAAGCTTGGATGACTTGAATGGTGGTGGTTGGGGATATTTATAGCCCCAACCACTATTCTAGTTGTTGGCTGTTCTATCTATCGACGGACACACCAGACAGTCCGGTGCGCACCGGACATGACACTGTTCATTGTCCGGTGCGTGCCACGTCAGTCGACCATTGGGATTTGGAGTCGTTGACCTTTGAAGTCGCCTGTCCTTGTGGTGCACCGGATAGTCTGGTGCGGCCTAACATCACAGACTGTCTCTAACCTTCTGACGCTTTAGACTGCGGTGCAGTGGACCATTGGCGAAGTCGACAGTTACTTCGTTGGCTCACCGGGCATTCCGGTGACACACCGGACAGTCCGGTGATTTTTAGCCGATGAGCGGTGCGAATTCCCGAGAGCAGCCAGTTCGCTGGGCGCGCCAGCCTGGGCATCGGGCACTGTTCGGTGCACACCGAACAGTCTGGTGCGCCACAGGCTGGTGCAAATCTATTTTTCTCCAAAGTTGTAGAATTGCCCCAAGGTCTTTTTCTTTGTATGTGTATATGAACTTTATGCACCTGAGAAAAGATCAACTAGGCAAACTAGTTAGTCCATAAGGTTTATGATGGTTGTCAAACACTAAAATCGATTATAGGAAATGTTAAGGCCATTTCCCTTTCAGATAAATCTATTAGGGTAAGATGAATCTATTAGGATAAGTTAGATTCTTTTAAGATGAGATAGATCTATTAAGCTAGATATATTTTTAATGGGGGATAATCTAAGTTGTCTAGTTATCCTACAAACATATTTTTATGCCTATATGCATATGCAGATGTAATTGTGGATATTACTCCACAACTCATCACACTCAAACAAAGAACCAAATCAAACATGTATCATAAGTACAAACATTCAAGCGCGGATATACCTATCAAAATAGTGTTTTAGGATTATGTGTCCTCTTCCTAAGGGTCACTTTAGGTACAGGATTCCAAAGTGTGAGATCCATTTGGTATTTAGAAGAGAGAAGATAAGAGTAATCAGAGTAAAGGAGCAATATATGAGAAAATATTTGAAGAAAGTTTAGAAAGAATCAGAGTAGTAAAGATAAGTAGGTAAGGATTGTCTAGTTCTATCTAGGTTATGTCCTATAGTCAACATTCCTCTGATACCACTTCTGTCACACCCGGATTTAAGGGCAAATCCAGACGTGAATCAAATGTGTGTTATGATCAAGTCTCACACATATGATGACTCATGTTACAGAAATGAATGTCACATCTTTACTATATAATAGGAGTTCTGTACAAAATAGCTAAATAATTACAACATATAAAGACAATGATCCAGCAACCATAGTCGACTAGAAGACGACGATCTAGACCTCTCATAAACTCATCGCGACCTCTTTCATGCTCCTCATCTTGCGGTATCTGTCCTTGACCTAGGTGTGAGTACAACAAGGGTAAGCTCACGTACGTTCATCGCTCAACAAGTTGTGGGGAATAATGTGCATGAGCTCACTTGCGGTGGAGGATCATGTGAAGTGTAAGGATTACCAAAGAAGATGGTTAAAGATGAGCATTGCTTTTAAAGTTGGTCAAAATTTTATAAGTAGTTACTAAGTATAAGTACATACCAACTCAATCAAATAAGAGATCACAATTAATAATAAACCCACAATGCAATGCAAATGACAAATTAAGTTTAATTCCATAAGTTAATCATGTGAGTGTCCGAGCCGCTCATGGCCGTGAGCACGACCGGTATACTAGTTTTACACTCTAAAGAGGTTGCACGTCTTTACCCACAAGTCTTGTTACCCATCTGCCAAGGGATCACGACTTCCCATCCATCTCTACCGAGGAGATGAGGTAGGGTAGCATTACGAGGCATTTCCAAAGTTCCACTAGTTCGAGAAAACCCGCTATGGATTCAGGAAGAAGAAAACATAGGAATCCCTCGTCCGAAAAGCTTTACAAACAGTTCGACTCGAGGACCTCCCTATACTCTACAACGACGCACTCCCCGCTTGCCCTTTCGGGTAAGGCAATCTCTCCCTAGCTTTCCTAATTACTTGGCCAAGGGCATCCCATTCCACCCTTATGGTAGCACTGTTTTCCCAGGTAGTTCTCCATGTTCCAATCAATACAATAATATTATCATGAGCAATAATTAAACCAACAGTATTAATGGAACATGATCATATATAACATTAATCCTAGAACCAGGCAGAGCAATAGCAAGTTTACCCAATAGTTCATTTGTTTGCAAGGTGTGGTATAAACAAAACTAGGGAAACCTATTAGGTCCCATCAAATTAACCTGAGCATGTCACAGTGATTAATAGGAACATTATTAGGTAAAGAAAAGTGATCAAGGGCACAACTTGCCTATGACTTGAGATTCTAGGTACTTCACCAAGTTGGTCTTCAGATTTCTCGCCACCATGCTACTATGCATAGCAATACAAACAATCAAGCAACAATGGGTATGGTAACATTACACCAAAACATATGAACAATATGTGCAAGAATATTCTACGCGCCGCTACGAGATCGTAGGTTCAAGAACCCCTAAAATTGGAGCTACGGTTGAAAAGATATGGTTTTCTGAAGTTTTAGGTGATTAACTATGAAAGGTATATCTCTATGTTGCTTAATATAAATTATGTGATAAAATATAACTAACTTTATCCACTTTTAACCTAGACCAAATCATATTTTAGCCAAATTATAGATAATTCAAATTAAAATACTATATCAACTTAGATTAAACAAGTTAATCCAAAAAGAACAGGTTAAATGAATTGGTTATTTATTTTTGAGAACATGTTGCATGATAAAATAATATTACAAGAGTGTAGGCAATATTATTACAAGGCTAATGCAACTAGAACGGACTAAATCGAAGTTAAAACAAGAAACTTGTGGATTTTCTAATCTTCTAGGTTTATTTTTACAATAAAAAAACAGTTTCTATATTTATATTGATAATTCTATTGAGTCATGGACTGTGGCTTCAATTTGTTAGGATCATAGGGTGTTCCATACAAATTTTAGGACCTATTTGATACACTCTTTACACTGGATCGGACGACGGGTTGATTTCATAAAAAGACAAGGTCTCTTTAGCAATGCTACGTGACTGAAGAGGTATCGACATATCTTGACTGTTGGATCCATCCCCACGGACGTAGATTTGACTCGCTTTTAATTGAACCGGTACGCAACGCGAGCCGCCTGATCTGGGACCAATGACTCACAGTTACTTGAACGAAGGGGTATCTCTACTTCTAATTTGGAGTGTCCAATCAGAAACCTACGCCTCAGATCAGATCTCCAAGCTGCCATCTATCGCTCCTATCTTTGGCCCTTCAATTGGGATCCCACAGTCGCGAGATCTTCTCCCACCCCGACGACTGAGAATCGGGTGGCGCCGCCCGATTACACCATTGAGCTCGCCGGGGCAGGGCACCATGGTGCCCCAACATCAAAAATGCCATCCCACCGGCACTAATTCATGCTAAGGCAATGGCAAACAAAGGATGAGAGCACTCACTGCCCGTTATGTGCGTAGAAACTCTCGCCCACGGCCGTGCATGGTTCCGCGACGACGCTGCTATACCGGCGAGCAATTCTCGAGCTTGCGGCCACCCTATTTGCCTGGCAAGGACCTGAGCACCACCAGAGCAGACCGATGAGGCTCCCTGGCTCGCTCCGAGGCACGGCGCAGGCACCATGAGGTTTCTCTTGTGGCAGCCCTCTCTCTCTCTGTGTGTGCTTCTCTCTCGTTCACATCGTCGTCTCTCTGCGGCAATGGCTAAAGGGTCGTATATATACCGGCACCCAGGCCACGCGAGGCGCAACCGTCCTTAATGATTTTGTGGGGATTTCGAGGTGGTTATGGCATCGGTGATCTCGGCTACGTACTGAAAGGGAATAGGGTTAACCTTTTCCTACAATTGATTTCGTGGTTGAATATCCAACACAAACACATGGACTAACTAGTTTGCTCTAGAATTCATGTATTACAGGTGCATAAGGTTCAACACAAGCCAATAAATATTCAAGTTAGGGACCCAATTCAAAAGGAGCAAAAATGATTTGAGTGTGCTGTGGTCTGGCGCACCGGACAATGTTCAGTGCACCAGGGCCGTACAGGAGCCAAGCAGCCACTCTCGGGAAAACGCAGGCGCGCTCCGCTATAATTCACTGAACTGTCCGGTGTGCCATCGGACTGTCCAGTGAGCCAGCGGAGCAACGGCTATCTGCACGCAATGGTCGACTCTGACGGATGAACAGTGCTGCACAGTAACGCTGCTGAAGTCAGAGCAGTGAGTCAGAGGGGCACCGGACCGTCCGGTGCCACAAGAAGACAAAGGCGCCAACGGTCAACTGCTCCAGAACCCTAACGATTGGGTGACGTGGTGGCGCACCAGACACTGAATAGTGAGTGTCCGGTGGCGCACCGAACTGTCCGGTGTGCCAATCGATGGCAGCCTCCCCAACGGCTACCTTGGTGGTTGGAGGCTATAAATACTCCCAACCACCACAACTTCAAGCATCCAAGTTTTCTGAAGATCTCATTCAATACAAGAGCTAGTGCATTCACTCCAAGACACATTTCCAAAGATAAAATCCTCTCCAAGTCTAGAATTCATTCCAACCACCTAGTGACTTGAGAGAGTGTGTTCGTGTTCATTTGCGCTCTTGTTGCTTGGATTGCTTTCTTCCTTTCTCATTCTTGTTTCCCAAGTGACTTGTAATCAAAGCAAGAGACACCTAAGTGTGTGGTGGTCCTTGCGGGGTCTAAGTGACCCGTTTGATTAAGGAGAAGGCTCACTCGGTCTAAGTGTCTGTTTGAGACAGGGAAAGGGTTGAAAGAGACCCGATCTTTGTGACCACCTCAACGGGGACTAGGTTCTTTGGAACCAAACCTTGCACCATGTTCATTCGCTTGTTTCTCACTTGATTTGTTTTCCCTCTCTCTCCTAGACTTGAGTTTTAACTCTAACGCTAACCCCGTCTTGTAGTGTGTGTTTTAAGTTATAAATTTCAGGTTACGCCTATTCACCTCCTCTAGGTGACTTTCAATTGGTATCAGAGCCCGGTGCTTCATTAGAGTCTAACAACTCGAAGTGATGCTGGGAGATCACGCCAAGAGGGATATCGGGACCAACGACAAGCCCGCAAGCTCGGGGAGGACTCTCGAGAGAGAGTCCGACAACAAGCACAAGGAGGAATCCTCTTCCTCCATCAAGTCTCATCGGAGAGGTGACAAGAAGAAGAAGATGAAGAAGGTGGTCTACTACAAGACCGACTCTTCGTCACTCTCCACATCCGGCTCCGAATCGTCGTCCACTACTTGTAAGCGCCATGAGCGCAAGAAGTATAGTAAGATGCCCCTACGCTATCCTCGCATTTCAAAGCTCACTCCTCTACTTTCCGTCCCCTTAGGCAAACCACCATATTTTGATGGTGAAGATTATTCTATGTGGAGTGATAAAATGAGGCATCATCTAACCTCACTCCACGAAAGCATATGGGACATTGTTGAATTTGGAGCGCAGGTACCACAGGTGGGGGACAAGGACTACGACTCGGACGAGGTCACCCAAATACAACACTTTAACTCCCAAGCAACTTCTATACTCATCGCCTCTTTATGTCGAGAGGAGTATAATAAGGTGCAAGGGTTAAAGAGGGCCAAAGAAATTTGGGACGTCCTCAAAATTGCGCACGAAGGAGATGAGGTGACCAAGGTCACCAAGCGCGAAACAATTGAGCACGAACTTGGTCGATTCGTCCTCAACAAAGGAGAAGAGCCGCAAGCAATGTACAACCAGCTAAAGACCATGGTCAATCAAGTGCGCAACCTCGGGAGCACCAAATGGGATGACTATGAAATAGTCAAGGTTATTCTTAGATCCCTTGTATTTCGTAATCCTACTCAAGTTCAATTAATACGTGGGGATCCTAGATATAAACTAATGTCTCCCAAGGAAATCATTGGCAAGTTTGTGAGCTTTGAGCTAATGATCAAAGACTCCAAACACATTGTCAACTTGGAGCAAGGCGCCACCTCCACACCCGAGATGCAACCCATCACATTCAAGGCGACGGAAGAAGAAAAGAGGGAGTCTACACCAAGTAGGCTTCCAATCAATGCCTCCAAGCTCGACAATGAGGAGATGGCGCTCATCATCAAGAGCTTCCGCAAAATCCTCAAGCAAAGGAGGGCGAAGGACTACAAACCCCGCTCCAAGAGGGTGTGCTACAAATGTGGTAATCCCGGTCATTTCATTGCTAAATGTCCAATGTCAAGTGAAAGTGATAGGGATGACGACAAGAAGAGGAAGAAGAAGGAGAAGAAGAGGTACTACAAGAAGAAGGGCGGCGATGCCCATGTGTGTCGGGAATGGGACTCCGACGAGAGCTCCACCGACTCCTCCTCCGACGAGGACGTCACCAACATCACCGTCAACAAGGGCCTCCTCTTCCCCAACGTTGGCCACAAATGTTTCATGGATAAGGATGGCAAGAAAAAGAGGGTATACTCTAGAGCCACCCCCAAATATACAACATCTAGTGATGAGGGTAGCTTTAGTGAAAATGAAGATGATTTACTTACTCTTTTTGCCAACCTCAGCATGGAACAAAAGAAAAAATTAAATGAATTAATAGAAGTTATTCATGAGAAGGATGAACTCTTGGATAGTCAAGAGGACTTCCTTATTAAAGAAAACAAAAACATGTTAAGTTGAAGAATGCTTATGCTCAGGAAGAAGAAAATGTGAAAACTTGACTAAGGAGTTTAGCATTTGTCATGATTCAATTTCTAGTCTTAGAAATGAAAATGCTAGTTTAGTTTCTAAGATTAAAGAATTGAATGTTTGCAATGATTCCATTTCCTGTCTTAGAAATAAAAATGCCATTTTAAATGCTAAGATAGAAGAATTAAATACTTGCAAACCTTCTACATCTGCTGTTGAAAATGTTACTATTTGCACTAGATGTAAAGATATTAATGTTGAAGCTATTGATGATCACCTTGCCATGATTAAGAAACAAAATGATCACATAGCTACATTAAATGCTAAAATTGCTAAGCATGAACTTGAAAATGAAAAGTTTAAATTTGCTAGAAGCATGCTCTATAATTGGATACGCCCTGGCATAAGGATGGCATTAGTTTCCAATAGGGGAGCAATGTCAAGCTTAATGCCCCTAAAAGATTGTCTAATTTTGTTAAGTGCAAGGCTCCCATGGTTTAGGATAATGAAGGCTACATTTTATATCCTGCTAATTATCTTGAGCACAAAATTAGGAAGATTCATGCTAGGAAACCTCATACTATTTCTCACCATGCATTTATGTATAAACATGAGGCTTTTAGATCTAGACATTCCACTCATGTTAAAATGCCTAAAAAGAAAACTCCTACTGCATCAAATGAGCATAACATTTCTTTCAAGACTTTTGATGCATCATATGTTTTAACTAACAAATTAGGCAAAATAGTTGCCAAATATGTTGGGGGCAAACACAAGAGTCCTAAGACTTGTGTTTGGGTACCCAAGGTGCTTGTTTCTAACGTGAAAGGACCCAAAACTGTTTGGGTACCTAAGAACAAGGCCTAAATTGTTTTGCAGGTTTATGCATCCCGGGGTTCAAGTTGGATAATTGATAGTGGATGCACAAACCACATGACAGGGGAGAAAAGAATGTTCTCCTCCTACGAGAAAAATGAAGATCCCCAACGAGCTATCACATTCGGGGATGGAAATCAAGGTTTGATCAAAGGTTTGGGTAAAATTGCTATATCACCTGACCATTCTATTTTCAATGTTTTTCTTGTAGATTCTTTAGATTATAACTTGCTCTCAGTCTCTCAATTATGCAAAATGGGTTACAACTGTCTTTTTACTGATATAGGTGTTACTGTCTTTAGAAGAAGTGATGATTCAATAGCATTTAAGGGAGTATTAGAGGGTTAGCTATACTTAGTTGATTTTAATAAAGCTGAACTTGACACTTGCCTAATTGCTAAGACTAACATGGGTTGGCTCTGGCATCGCCGACTTACCCATGTTGGAATGAAGAATCTTCACAAGCTTCTAAAGTGAGAGCACATTTTTAGGACTAACCAATGTTCATTTTAAGAAAGACAGGATTTTGTAGCGCATGTCAAGCAGGGAAGCAAGTTGGAGTTCATCATCCACACAAGAACATAATGACAACGGACAGGCCGCTCGAGCTACTCCACATGGACCTATTCGGCCCGATCGCTTACATAAGATCGGCGGGAGTAAGTACTTGAAAGGGAATTAGGCTTACACCTAGTTCCTAAATAATTTTGGTGGTTGAATTGCCCAACACAAATATTGGACTAACTAGTTTGCCCTAGTGTGTAAGTTATTCAGGTGCAAAAGGTTCACACATAGCCAATAAAAAGACCAAGTATTGAGTTCAAATAAAGGAGCAAGGGTCAACCGAAGGCACCTCTGGTCTGGCGCACCGGACTGTCCGGTGTGCCACCGGACATGTCCGGTGCACCAGAGGACTCCAACTCCGAACTCCTCACTCTCGGAAATTTCTGAAGGCCACTCCGCTATAATTCACCGGACTGTCCGGTGTACACCGGACATGTCCGGTGCTCCAAGGAAGAGCGGCCTCAGGAACTCGCCAGCCTCGGGTTTTCACTTCGGCTGCTCCGCTAAAATTCACCGGACTGTCCGGTGTACACCGGACTGTCCGGTGTACACCGGACTGTCCGGTGTAACAGCGGGGCAACGGCTATTTCGGCGCCAACGGCTACCTGCGACGCATTTAATGCGCGCCAGATGCGCGCAGTCGTCAGGCACGCGGGAGCAGGTGCACCGGACAATCTACAGTTCATGTCCGGTGTGCACCGGACATCCAGGCGGGCCCAGAAGTCAGAACTCCAACGGTCAAATTGCAATGGCTTTGGTGACGTGGCTGTCGCACCGGACATGTCCGGTGTGCACCGGACTGTCCGGTGCGCCATCGAACAGACAGCCTCCCCAAACGGCTAGTTTGGTGGTTGGGGCTATAAATACCCCCAACCACCCCACATTCAAGTCATCCAAGTTTTTCAGCTTTCAACCACTATACAAGAGCTAGCATTCATTACAAAGCACACCAAAAGAAATCAAATCCTCTCCCAACTCCACACAAAGCCTTAGTGACTAGAGAGAGTGATTTGTAGTGTTCATTTGAGCTCTTGCGCTTGGATCGCTTCTTTTTCTTTGCCATTCTTTCTTGTGATCAAACACTCACTTGTAATCAAGGCAAGAGACACCAATTGTGTGGTGGTCCTTGCGGGAAGTTTGATTCCCAAGTGATTTGAGAAAGAGAAGCTCACTCGGTTCGAGGGACCGTTTGAGAGAGGGAAGGGTTGAAAGAGACCCGGCCTTTGTGGCCTCCTCAACGGGGAGTAGGTTTGAGAGAACCGAACCTCGGTAAAACAAATCCACGTGTCTCACTTCGTTATTCACTTGCGATTTGTTTTGCGCCCTCTCTCGCGGATTCTATTATATTTCTAACGCTAACCCAGCTTGTAGTTGTGATTATTTTTGAGAATTTCAGTTTCGCCCTATTCACCCCCCCTCTAGGCGACTTTCAATTGGTATCAGAGCTCGGTGCTTCATTAGAGCCTAACCGCTCGAAGTGATGTCAGGAGATCACACCAAGAGGGAGATGGAGACCGGCGACAAGCCCACTACAAGCCAAGGGAGCACTTCATCGGAAGAGTCCCGCACCAAGAGGAGGGAGAAGAAGAAGGACTCCTCCAAACGGAAGGAGAAAAGATCTTCCTCTTCTCACCACAAAGAGAAGAAGGAAAAATCTTCTTCTCACAAGTCGCATCGGAAAGGCGACAAGCACAAGAGGATGAGGAAGGTGGTCTACTACGAGACCGACACTTCATCAACATCGACCTCCGACTCCGATGCGCCGTCCGTAACTTCTAAGCGCCAAGAGCGCAAGAAGTTTAGTAAGATCCCCTTACACTATCCTCGTACACCTAAACATACTCCATTACTTTCCGTTCCATTAGGCAAACCGCCAACTTTTGATGGCGAAGATTATGCTAGATGGAGTGATTTAATGAAATTTCATCTAACCTCACTCCACAAAAGTATATGGAATGTTGTTGAGTTTGGAGCACAGGTACCATCCATAGGGGATGAGGATTATGATACGGACGAGGTGGCCCAAATCGAGCACTTCAACTCTCAAGCCACAACCATACTCCTCGCCTCTCTAAGCAAGGAGGAATACAACAAGGTGCAAGGGTTGAAGAATGCAAAAGAGATTTGGGACCTACTCAAGACCGCGCACGAGGGTGATGAACTCACCAAGATCACAAAGCGGGAAACGATCGAGGGGGAGCTCGGTCGCTTCCGTCTTCGCCAAGGGGAGGAGCCACAAGATATGTACAACCGGCTCAAAACCTTGGTGAACCAAGTGCGCAACCTCGGGAGCAAAAAGTGGGACGACCACGAGGTGGTTAAGGTTATTCTAAGAGCTCTCATTTTCCTTAACCCCACTCAAGTTCAATTAATTCGTGGTAATCCTAGATACCCACTAATGACCCCCGAGGAAGTTATCGGGAATTTTGTGAGCTTTGAATGTATGATTAAAGGCTCAAAGAAGATCAACGAGCTTGATGAGCCCTCCACGTCCGAGGCCCAACCGGTGGCGTTTAAGGCGACGGAGGAGAAGAAGGAGGAGTCTACATCAAGTAGACAACCAATTGACGCCTCCAAGCTCGACAATGAGGAGATGGCCTTAATCATCAAAAGCTTTCGGCAAATCCTCAAGCAACGGAAGGGGAAGGACTACAAATCCCGTTCCAAGAAGGTTTGCTACAAGTGTGGTAAGCCAGGTCACTTTATTGCTAAATGTCCATTATCAAGTGACAGTGACAGGGATAACGACAAGAAGGGCAAGAGGAGAGAAAAGAAGAGGTACCACAAGAAGAAGGGCGGCGATGCCCACGTGTGCCGCGAGTGGAACTCCGACGAGAGCTCCACCGACTCCTCCTCCGACGACGAGGACGCCGCCAACATCGCCGTCACCAAGGGACTTCTCTTCCCCAACGTCGGCCACAAGTGCCTCATGGCAAAGGACGGCAAAAGGAAGAAGGTTAAATCTAAATCCTCCACTAAATATGAATCTTCTAGTGATGATAATGCTAGTGGTGAGGAAGACAATTTGCATAACCTTTTTGCCAACCTTAACATGGAACAAAAAGAAAAATTAAATGAGCTAATTAGTGCTATCCATGAAAAGGATGATCTCTTGGACTCCCAAGAGGATTTCCTAATCAAGGAAAACAAGAAACATGTTAAGGTTAAAAACGCTTATGCTCTAGAGGTAGAAAAATGTGAAAAATTGTCTAGTGAGCTAAGCACTTGCCATGAGACCATTAACAACCTTAGAAATGAAAATGCTAGATTAATTGCTAAGGTTGATTCTCATGTTTGTATTGATTCAATTCCCAATCTTAGAAATGATAATGATGATTTGCTTGCTAAGATTAAGGAATTGAATGAGTCTCTTGCTAGCCTTAGAGTAGAAAATGAAAATTTGATTGCTAAGGCTAAAAATTTTGATGTTTGCAATACTATTATTTCCGACCTTAGAACTAAGAATGATATGTTACATGCTAAGGTTGTAGAACTAAAATCTTGCAAACCCTCTACATCTAATGTTGAGCATGTTTCTATTTGTACTAGATGTAGAGATGTTGATATCAATGCTATTCATGATCACATGGCTTTAATTAAACAACAAAATGATCATATAGCATTATTAGATGAAAAAATTGCCGAGCATAACTTAGAAAATGAAAAGTTTAAATTTGCTAGAAGTATGCTCTATAGTGGGAGACGCCCTGGCATCAAGGATGGCATTGGCTACCAAAGGGGAGACAATGTCAAACTTAATGCCCCTCCTAAGAACTTGTCTAACTTTGTTAAGGGCAAGGCTCCCATGCCTCAAGATAACGAGGGTTACATTTTATACCCTGCCGGTTATCCTGAGAGCAAAATTAGGAAAATTCATTCTAGGAAGTCTCACTCTGGCCCTAATCATGCTTTTATGTATAAGGGTGAGACATCTAGTTCTAGGCAACCAACCCGTGCCAAGTTGCCTAGAAAGAAAACTCCTAATGCATCAAATGATCATGCTATTTCATTTAAAACTTTTGATGCTTCTTATGTGCTTACTAGCAAATCCGGCAAGGTAGTTGCCAAATTTGTTGGGGGCAAACACAAGGGACCAAAGACTTGTGTTTGGGTACCCAAAGTTCTTGTTTCTAATGCTAAAGGACCCAAAACCGTTTGGGTACCTAAAGTCAAGAACTAAAATTGTTTTGTAGGTTTATGCATCCGGGGGTTCAAGTTGGATACTCGACAGCGGGTGCACAAACCACATGACAGGGGAGAAAAAGATGTTCTCCTCATATAAGAAAAACCAAGATCCCCAACGAGCTATCACATTCGGGGATGGAAATCAAGGTTTGGTCAAAGGATTGGGTAAAATTGCTATATCACCTGACCATACTATTTCCAATGTTTTTCTTGTAGATTCTTTAGATTACAATTTGCTTTCCGTATCCCAATTATGTCAAATGGGCTACAACTGTCTATTTACTGATATAGGTGTTACTGTCTTTAGAAGAAGTGATGATTCAATAGCATTTAAGGGAGTGTTAGAGGGTCAGCTATACTTGGTAGATTTTGATTGTTGGGGCCATGCTTCGGTGCGCCGAAGGTCTCACACGAAGAAGCAGCTTCGGCTGAAGTCGTCCCCAGAAGATGGCCGAAGGTTCCTTTTCATGAAGCTTCGGCGTTACAAACCGACATAGAGATAGAATGACCTTTTTATCCATAGAGGTCTGAGTCAATGTTGTAAACTTTTGTAAGAGGCATAATTGTAATTTGTCACAGGCTGCGACCTGTGTCTATAAATACATGAACAGTACCTCTGTACTGTTCACGCGAACCTGTTATTTGCCTTCGCATCACACTTGTACTCTCGCCTTCCTCAGGACCGAAGGTACGTTTGTAATTTGAAATCATTCTAAGATGGAAATGATTCTATGATAACATTTAAGTGTTTATTTTATACTTCATGATTTATATGAGTACTTCGCCCCTCGTTATTATGTTTACGAAGGTACGCCCTTCGTAACCTTCGTCTGAAATTCTTTATATCCCGAAGGGATATAAGGTGGTGGAGGACGAAGGACTTTAACATTTAACATTTTCTGTGTTGCCTTGTTCTTAACTCTTAGCATTTGAGAACAAGCCCCCAACATTGGCGCCCACCTCCGGTGAACTCACTTCCACTTTTCTGAGCTGATGGCTTCGTTCAACAATCAAGCTGGAGCTACTTCGGCTTCGAAGCTGGTGCTCCCGATAACAGGCGGTTCTTGCTCAGAGCCGGCTAACAAGAAGCAGAAGAAGGAGGCTCAGAGAAGGGTGCAGCATGTTGGAGTACAGGGACCCTTCATCAAGTCAAAATGGTCCCACGTTCCAATTACTTTCTCTCAGGAAGACCTTCAGCTTAAGGATTATCCTCACAATGATGCCATGGTCATCTCTTGCGTGATCAAAGGATTTCTGGTCCACAATGTCCTAGTTGATACAGGCAGTGCAGCTGACATTCTATTTGCTAAAGCCTTCAGACAAATGCAAGAGCCCGAAGACAAGATTCATGATGCTACGCACCCTCTTTGTGGCTTCGGAGGGCGGCAGATTGTAGCACTTGGGAAGATTACCATGCCGGTAACCTTCGGATTTGTTAACAACACAAGGACTGAGCAAATTGTGTTTGATATTGTTGACATGGAGTATCCTTACAATGCTATCATTGGCCGTGGTACTCTTAATGCCTTCGAAGCAATTCTTCACCCAGCTTATCTCTGCATGAAGATACCTTCGGATCAAGGGCCTATTGCTATTCATGGAAGCCAGGAAGCTGCTAGAAGGGCCGAAGGAAGCTGGACTGACTCCAAGGCAATCCATAACATAGATGGAGCTAAAGCCTGTGAACAGTACAAATTCAGGAGGGAGAAGGCAGCTTCAGCGGATCAACCGAAGTCTATGTTATTGTGTGAAGATATAGCAGAGCAGAAGGTGCTATTGGGCTCGCAATTATCTGAAGACCAGGAGAAAACCTTGATAAGGTTTTTATTCAACAACAAAGATGTTTTTGCATGGTCAGCCAATGATCTCTGTGGAGTGAATCGGGATGTTATTGAACATTCGCTCAATGTTGACCCATCCTTCAGACCCCGAAAGCAGAGGCTTCGGAAAATGTCTGATGACAAGGCCGAAGGGGCTCGCAATGAAGTAAAAAGACTTCTCAGTGCAGGAGTTATCAGAGAAGTGAAGTATCCAGAGTGGCTAGCTAACACTGTTATGGTGAAGAAGGCCAATGGCAAGTGGAGAATGTGTATTGATTTCACAGATCTTAACAAGGCTTGTCCGAAGGATGAATTCCCGCTGCCAAGGATAGACTCTTTAGTTGATGCAGCAGCTTCTTCGGAGCTCATGAGTCTCCTGGACTGCTACTCAGGTTATCATCAAATCTGGATGAAGAAGGAAGATGAGCCGAAGACTAGCTTCATAACCCCAAGTGGTACATATTGCTATCTTCGGATGCCTGAGGGGCTCAAGAATGCTGGAGGGAGTTTCAGCAGAATGACTGCGAAGGTTCTCCAATCTCAGATAGGCAGAAATGTGCTGACTTATGTTGATGACATCATTGTAAAGAGCACGAAGCAAGAAAATCATATTGCTGATCTGCAGGAGACCTTCGCCAGCTTCAGACAAGCTGGTCTGAAGCTGAATCCAGAAAAATGTGTCTTCGGAGTGAAGAAGGGTAAATTTCTTGGATGCTTGGTTTCAACAAAGGGAATCGAAGCTAACCCAAATAAAATCGAAGCTATACTTCGAATGGAGCCACCAACCACAAGAAAGGAGGCCCAAAGATTGACAGGAAGGCTGGCATCTCTCAACAGATTTATATCCAGATCAGCAGAAAGAAACTTACCATTCTTCGAGGTGCTGAAGTCAGCTGAAGTCTTTCAATGGGGCCCAAGTCAACAAAAAGCCTTCGAAGAGCTGAAGCAATACTTAATAGATCTCACAACATTAACTCCACCAACGCCAGGGGCTCCTCTGTTGTTATATGTGGCAGCTTCGCACTCAGCAGTAAGTGCGGCACTTGTCCAGGAGAAGTTTGATGGACAAGTCAAGAAGCAGGTCCCAGTATATTTTGTATCTGAGGTCCTTAGTGTCTCAAAGAAAAATTATACAGAGCTGGAGAAGGTGTTGTATGCCGTTTTAATGGCATCCAGGAAGCTTCGGCATTATTTTCAGGCATACAATATTATTGTTCCTTCTTCGCAGCCGTTGAAGGATATCATGAGAAATAGAGAAGCTACTGGCCGGATTGGAAAATGGGCTGCGGAGCTCAATGAATTTTACATTGATTATGTGCATAGATCCTCAATCCAGTCTCAAGCATTGGCAGATTTCATTGCCGACTGGACGCCAGGGGCTCAGGACGAAGAAGCAAATAAAGATGCCGAAGTATGGACAGTGTTTTGTGATGGCTCTTGGGGAACCTTCGGAGCAGGTGCAGCTGCTGTGTTGGTCTCACCGTCCAAGGTTAAAACTTGCTATGCAGCAAGACTTGACTTCAGCTGCACAAATAATATAACTGAGTACGAAGCCCTGCTCCTGGGTCTTCGGAAACTAAAGGCAATGGGAATCAGAAGGGCGATTCTTAAAACTGATTCCCAGGTTGTTTCGGGTCATATTGACAAAAGTTGCAAGGCTAAAGACCCGAAGCTTGAAAAATACCTAGACACGGTCCGAAGGATCGAAGCTTCCTTCGAAGGATTTTCTGTTAAGAATATCCCTCGAGGACAAAATGAGCATGCTGATTTGTTGGCCAAGTCTGCAGCACAGGGGCTGCCGTTACCTTCGGATGTGTTTTTCGAAACAATAAAGGCACCTTCAGTGGAGCTACTTGAAAGAGCAGTCCTTAACATTTCTCCTGTGTACAGTGAAGATTGGAGAACTGAAATAATTTCTTACCTTCAGGGCAACTTCCTATCAGATGACGAAGCTTATAATAAAAGAATAGAGGCAAGAGCTCGTCCGTATATCATGATAGAAGGGGAATTATACAAGCATGGAGTTTGTGCCCCGCTGCTCAAGTGCTTATCTAGAGCCGAAGGTATAGAATTGATGAAAGAGATACATGCAGGCCTGTGTGGATCCCACATCGGATCTAGGCCGTTACTTGGAAAAGTTTTTCGCCAAGGGTTTTATTGGCCGAAGGCAGCTTCGGATGCAGCGGAGTTGGTTCAAAAGTGCGAAGGTTGTCAGAAATGTGCAAGAGATCAAAAGCAACCTTCGTCTTTGACACAGCTGATACAGCTCATCTGGCCATTGCAAAGGTGGGGCCTCGACTTGCTGGGTCCATTACCACCGGCTCAAGGCAATCTGAAATATGTTATAGTGGCTGTGGAGTATTTTTCCAAGTGGATTGAGGCGAAGCCATTAGCCACAATAACTTCGGCCACTGTCCAAAAATTTTTCTGGCAGAACATTGTCTGTCGCTTCGGAGTGCCGAAGGCCATCACTGTAGATAATGGAACACAGTTCGACTCCGAAGATTTCAGAAATTTCTGTGATCAAATTGGAACGAAGATCCATTTTGCATCAGTCAGGCATCCGGAGTCGAATGGGCTTGTTGAAAGGGCCAACGGCATCATAATGACAGGAATAATGAAGTTAATCTTCAATCAACCCAGGGGAAAGTGGCCAGATCAGTTGACCAAAGTAGTGTGGAGCCATAATACAACAACATCAAGATCTACAGGCTTTACCCCATTCAAGTTGTTATTTGGTGACGAAGCAATAACCCCGGAAGAAGCCAAAGCTGGATCAATAAGAGTTGTAGCTTCGGCAGAATCAGGTCCCGAAGATACTTGTCTCGTGGAAAAAGATGCCTTAGAGGGGATCAGGCTTCAAGCCGTGGAGAATATCAATAAATACCAGGCTGAAACAGTCAAATGGCGAGATAGAAAGGTCCGGCTAAAAAATATTGAGCCGGGACACTTGGTGCTTCGGAGAGTGGCCAACCCAGATACAGTGGGCAAGCTACAATTGAAATGGGAAGGGCCTTTCTTAGTAGCATCTTCGTCAAGGCCTGGTTCTTACAGATTAAAGGACATGGATGGCAACGAAATTCCAAGATCTTGGAATGCAGATGAGCTTCGGAGATATTATGTATAACTTGATGTAATATTTCATGTTTTTCTTTTTCTTTTTCATGGCACCCTTTTCCTTTCTAAAGGGGGAGAAAGGTTTTTAATGGGGCCATCATATGTAATTTCCTTTTTAGTTTTATAAGAGCAAAATCCCCCAAAGAATGTAAATGTAAAAGCTGAGAACGCACCATCGAGTGCCGAAACTAAAAAAAAAGAGAGAAGAAGCTCCAAAGACGTCCCTAAGGGGATGCAGAGCTCTGATTCCGCCGAAAGTAAAAGGCGAAGAAGCTCCAAAGACGTCCCTAAGGGGATGCAGAGCTTACAGCGAAAAGTCAACGCTGATACTGCCTAAGTAAAAGGCGAAGAAGCTCCAAAGTCGTTCCTAAGGGAATGCAGAGCTGATGTGTGGTTGTTCCTAAGGAAATAATGGATGAGTGTGGCTTCGGACATATGCTTCGGACATTCATTCGCACATTACATTACATCATGGCATTTGCATACATAAGCATTCATTCATAGCATTTATGCATCAAAGTGGTTGCTATGGCAAAAAAGAGAAGTGGCTTTTTATGAATTGTTGTGTAAAAGAAAAGCTTCGGCAGAAGGGAGAAGTGGTATTCTATGCTTCGTTGTGTACGAAAAGAAGGGAAGGTGTTTTTTCGCTTTCGGCTCAAAATACTGATTTCGTTCACATCAAAGCACCCTAGTAGAAGGGTAAGAATATATTACAAGGTATGTACAAAGTTCCTTGAGAACAGTTCAATTGTATTTACAAAACTTGTTACAAAAGTGTCCTGAGTTTTTTTCCTATAGTACATTTCTACTGATCTTCATTAAGCTTCAGCTTCGGCGACAGCTTCGGCGACATAACTTAAGCATCATCTTCACCTTCGTCATCCTACATAAATCAAGGAATCGTGAGTAAAAATCAAGTGCAAAGGAAAAGGTAAGTACGAAGTATCATTTCTTACTGGTTCAAGATGACTTCGGGCTTCGTCTCCAGCCTTCTCCCGCCCGCCTTTTGTCCATATCATTTTTATAAATCTATTTGAGATGCTTCGGGCGAGGTCAGGTATATCATCCAGGATTGATGGAGATAGGGTGAAGTTGGGCCTGTTGACAATTTTTCCATGCTCGCAGCCGGCCTTCAGGAATGCAGCAGCGGTACCCCGAGAAGCTACCCAGGCACAGAAGTCGCCGTGCCCGGCTATAACTTCGTCAAGTTCTTCGATTTCAGCTTCAATATGATCGAAGGCCTGTGGTAAATTTTCCGCTGAAGGGTTAAATTTCCCGCTGCTGGCTCCAACAGAGTAAAATATCTTTTTTAATCGTCCAATACAATTATTGCCAAATTTCAAGCATTTGTCTTGAAGGCTTGTTAACGATTTCTTCAACTCTGAGCTGGTCTGGACTTCGGCTTCAAGCTTCGAATTAAGCTCTAGCTTCTCTTGATCGAATTGTTTTGATTGACTGATAAGCTTCGAATTCAACTCTGATACTTTAGCCTCAGTCTCAGCCAGCAAGCCTTCGGTCGATTGGAGCTCGAAGTTTTTCTTTTCAATGATGGCAGATTGTTCTTTTATCTTGCTTTCTAAGTTTTCAATTATAGCTTCGTGTTTTTTGTCCTCCAAATCTTGCTGCATCTTCAGAGCTTTGCTCAGTAGCATGCTCTGCACAGAAACAACTTACGTTGGTAACATTTTCATTATTAACAGCAATAAAAATCAGAGAAAAGGTCGTTTACCTTGAAGTTGGAGTAAAATAAGCTGCCGACGATATGTTGTCGTCGGTAGCGGCTGATGTCTGTCTCTAGCTTCGGAAAACCGATACTCTTTGATAGAGTACCGATTACCTTAGCTCTAGTTTGGTCTCGAATGCAGCCTAATTTTTCATCGTCCACACCTCCAAATAGGAGAGCTCCTGGTTTGTAGCCACAAGATTTGGCATAGTCCTTAAGTTCGTCTATTTCGTCCTTCGTCAGTTTTTGCCCAACTAAATTCTGAAAAGAGTAGGCTTCGTCGTCCGAAGTGTCTTCGGCTATTTCTTTCCCTTTCTCAGGCACTGTGGCCATGATTTTTTCAGTAGTAGTACCAGCTTCTTCTGCAGCTATGTCTTCCAAAATCTTGTTGATGTCCTCAATGGTAGTTTCTAAGTTTGCATCTTCGGCTGTAGCGGCTTCGGTAGCCGCGACCTCCGAAGGTGCGACTTCGACGTTTGTGGTACCTTCGACAGCTGGTGTTTTCTGAATTGACGCCTTAGGCGGCGTCTTGTCGATAACTTCAGTTACCGCAATAATTCTTTGCCGCTTGGGTTTGCTTATCTTCGTTTGATCCGGCTCGTCCACCTTTTGAAAAAGCTTCGTCAGTTGAAGCCCTAATGGACTTAGCTTCGTGGGCATGGGTTCAGTCATTACCTTTAAAATTTCCTCCACGTCGCTGGTAGAAGGTGGTGTGGGGGTCCCCTCTTCTTCGGATATTTTTCGCTTCGGAGTTGATATTTTTCTTTTCTTGGGAACTTTCTTCTCTGTTGCTGGTCGTTCTTCATCCTTGGTCAGAGTTTCGGCCACTCTTTTTCTTTTGTGGCCCTCGGCACCCTTGTTCAACTGCTCATAGTCTGGGTATTCGAAGCCCAGGGCATCAAGCACTCGGTTCAGCCTTCGCTTCGGTCGGGCGCCGAAGGCCGCTGTCATTAGTTGATCCTCTTTTTTGGAATAGTTCCCCAGGATTTCATTGCACATCACCTCAACTGTGTCTAACCACTCTTTGCAGGGTTTTTTAAAGTACTTCTTAAACTTGAAGTGATAAGGAAGCCGGACAAGCTCCCCCTTCTTCTTCTCTCCCTCCAGCTTCGGCATTTCCCACTCTTTTAGAGTAGGGAAAAC
The DNA here is from genome assembly GCA_029449295.1 of Zea luxurians. NCBI lineage: Eukaryota > Viridiplantae > Streptophyta > Magnoliopsida > Poales > Poaceae > Zea > Zea luxurians. The sequence goes on along the minus strand of JAOPSE010000017.1, from coordinate 32,633,491 downwards.
TCTGAATGCCAAGAACTCCTGAACTAGATCCCTGGTGCCAATATGTTCTGAAATAATTTCAAATTCACCCAGAGCAGCCCAGGTGGGACCTTCTAGATTGCCGATGTGGCATCGTGGCCTTGTCTCTCCGAAGATTAAATCCAGAGGGCTTTGTACCAATTTTTCTTTGTCTTCGTCAACTTTTACATAAAACCACTCAGATTTCCAGCCTGCTGGCCATTTGCTTCGGTAGCTGATGACAGGACACTTTGTTGTCTTCCGGTAGGCAAAATTATAGCAACCGAAATTATCATGTAGCCCATCTTTTCTAGCCTTTGTTTGGTAATGTAATTCGTGAACTCGGCAGAAGCTGTCGGCAAACGGTTCCACAGCTTGGCTTCGGAGGGCCCAGATATAAACATTGAGCCTAACGATGGCGTTAGGAGTCAATTGATGAAAGTAGATACCAAACTTCTTCAGTATCTCCGCAATAATCTTGTGAAGAGGGAATCTCAGCCCAGCCTTTAAAAAGCTCTTGAAGATAACAATCTCGTCCTTCCCTGGCTTCGGGGTGGTTTCTTTTCCCCCGAAGCGAAGTAGCTTCTTCTGGTCTTCATTGAAAAAACCTGCTTTCACCATCTTCGAAAGGTCAGCCTTTGAAACAGTTGATTTCCCAAAATCCAAGTGACTGGGCTTGCTGGGCATGGCAATACGGTAGTCATCTTCGGGATCAGTCCCTTCAATGTTTTCTTCCTCTCCTTCGGCGGTTGTTGGGTTTGCTGCAGCACTGGGCATTTCTTCCGCAGTCACTAGACCGGAACGCTGCATCGCTTCGGAGATGGGCACAGTGTTCGAACCTTCGGCTTCGTCTCCCTCATGTACAACTTTGGCAGTAGATCGCACTCTCGCCATTTGATTCTGAGTTTGGGGAAGTCAGACACTTTTTTCTTTTTTCTTTTCTCCGAAGCTCTTCTTCCTGACGAAGCAGATGTCGAAATGGACCTTCGTTCGATTCTGAGAGTCAAGCTTCGGCTATGGTGGAAAATTTTGGCAGCAAAACAGTGCAAATAGCAATGAATGCTGTGGTAACTTCACACCTACCCGTTTGTTTATATAGTGCTGCAGGTCAGAAGGCGAAGCGGCAGGATTTTTACACCAGGCGGGCAGTCATTTGCACTCGCTGTGCAGTGGACCGCAAAGATCAAACAGTAACTCTGCAAAGTGGGCCTGGCGCGCGCTCGGAAGCCGGATCGTTTCTCCGCAACGAGCTCAGGGAAGGTGTTTTTTGGACCTTCGGCTTCCCGAAGCTGAAGAGGCTTTTTTCACGGGTCAAGCTCGTTACGAAAAACGATCTAGCACCGCGAAAGGGGCTACTGTTGGGGCCATGCTTCGGTGCGCCGAAGGTCTCACACGAAGAAGCAGCTTCGGCTGAAGTCGTCCCCAGAAGATGGCCGAAGGTTCCTTTTCATGAAGCTTCGGCGTTACAAACCGACATAGAGATAGAATGACTTTTTTATCCATAGAGGTCTGAGTCAATGTTGTAAACTTTTGTAAGAGGCATAATTGTAATTTGTCACAGGCTGCGACCTGTGTCTATAAATACATGAACAGTACCTCTGTACTGTTCACGCGAACCTGTTATTTGCCTTCGCATCACACTTGTACTCTCGCCTTCCTCAGGACCGAAGGTACGTTTGTAATTTGAAATCATTCTAAGATGGAAATGATTCTATGATAACATTTAAGTGTTTATTTTATACTTCATGATTTATATGAGTACTTCGCCCCTCGTTATTATGTTTACGAAGGTACGCCCTTCGTAACCTTCGTCTGAAATTCTTTATATCCCGAAGGGATATAAGGTGGTGGAGGACGAAGGACTTTAACATTTAACATTTTCTGTGTTGCCTTGTTCTTAACTCTTAGCATTTGAGAACAAGCCCCCAACATTGATAGAGCTGAACTCGACACTTGCTTGGTTGCTAAGACTAACTTGGGTTGGCTCTGGCACCGCCGACTAGCCCATGTTGGAATGAAGAATCTTCACAAGCTTCTAAAGGGAGGACACATTTTAGGACTAACCAATGTTCATTTTGAGAAAGACAGGATTTGTAGCGCATGCCAAGCCGGGAAGCAAGTTGGCACTCATCATCCACACAAGAACATCATGACTAGTGACAGGCCACTGGAGCTCCTACACATGGACCTATTCGGCCCGATCGCTTACATAAGCATCGGCGGGAGTAAGTACTGTCTAGTTATTGTGGATGATTATTCTCGCTTCACTTGGGTGTTCTTTTTGCAGGACAAATCTCATACCCAAGAGACCTTAAAGGGATTCTTGAGACGGGCTCAAAATGAGTTCGGCTTAAGGATCAAGAAAATTAGAAGCGACAATGGGACGGAGTTCAAGAACTCTCAAATTGAAGGCTTCCTTGAGGAGGAGGGCATCAAGCATGAGTTCTCTTCTCCCTACACTCCACAACAAAATGGTGTAGTGGAGAGGAAGAATCGAACTCTATTGGACATGGCAAGAACCATGCTTGATGAGTACAAGACACCGGATCGGTTTTGGGCCGAAGCGGTCAACACCGCTTGCTACGCCATCAACCGGTTATATCTTCACCGAATCCTCAAGAAGACATCCTATGAACTCCTAACCGGTAAAAAGCCAAATATTTCATATTTTAGAGTTTTTGGTAGCAAATGTTTTATACTTGTTAAAAGAGGTAGAAAATCTAAATTTGCTCCTAAAACTGTAGAAGGCTTTTTACTAGGATATGACTCAAACACAAGGGCATATAGAGTCTTTAACAAGTCCTCAGGACTTGTTGAAGTTTCTTGTGACGTTGTGTTTGATGAGACTAACGGCTCTCAAGTAGAGCAAGTTGATCTTGATGAGATAGGTGAAGAACAGGCTTCATGCATAACGCTAAGGAACATGTCCATTGGGGATGTGTGTCCTAAGGAATCCGAAGAGCCTCCACATGCACAAGATCAACCATCCTCCTCCATGCAAGCATCTCCACCAACTCAAATTGAGGATGAGGCTCAAGATGTTGAACAAGAAGATCAAGAAGATGAGCCACCTCAAAATGACGGCAACGATCAAGGGGGAGATGCAAATGATGAAGACAAGGAGGATGAACAACCAAGGCCGCCACACCCAAGAGTCCACCAAGCAATTCAACGAGATCACCCCGTCGACACCATCCTCGGCGACATTCATAAGGGGGTAACCACTCGATCTCGTGTTGCACATTTTTGTGAGCATTACTCTTTTGTTTCCTCTATTGAGCCACACAGGGTAGAGGAAGCACTACAAGATTCGGATTGGGTGATGGCGATGCAAGAGGAGCTCAACAATTTCATGAGGAACGAGGTATGGCATTTAGTTCCACGTCCTAACCAAAATGTTGTAGGAACCAAGTGGGTCTTCCGCAACAAGCAAGATGAGCATGGTGTGGTGACAAGGAACAAAGCTCGACTCGTGGCCAAGGGGTATTCACAAGTCGAAGGTTTGGATTTTGGTGAAACCTATGCACCCGTAGCTAGGCTTGAGTCAATTCGTATATTATTGGCCTATGCTACTTACCATGGCTTCAAGCTTTACCAAATGGACGTGAAGAGTGCCTTCCTCAACGGACCGATCAAGGAAGAGGTCTATGTTGAGCAACCTCCCGGCTTTGAAGACAGTGAGTACCCTAACCATGTTTATAGGCTCTCTAAGGCGCTTTATGGGCTCAAGCAAGCCCCAAGAGCATGGTATGAATGCCTTAGAGATTTCCTTATTGCAAATGGCTTCAAAGTCGGCAAGGCCGATCCTACTTTGTTCACTAAAACTCTTGACAATGATTTGTTCGTATGCCAAATTTATGTTGATGATATCATATTTGGGTCTACTAATGAATCTACATGTGAAGAATTTAGTAGGATCATGACAAAGAAATTCGAGATGTCGATGATGGGGGAGTTGAAATATTTCTTAGGATTTCAAGTCAAGCAACTCCAAGAGGGCACTTTCATTAGCCAAACGAAGTATACTCAAGACATTTTAAGCAAGTTTGGAATGAAGGATGCCAAGCCCATCAAGACTCCCATGGGAACAAATGGGCATCTCGACCTCGACACGGGAGGTAAGTCCGTGGATCAAAAGGTATACCGGTCGATGATTGGTTCATTGCTCTATTTATGTGCATCTCGACCGGACATTATGCTTTTCGTTTGCATGTGTGCAAGATTCCAAGCCGACCCTAAGGAATCACACCTTACGGCCGTAAAACGAATCTTGAGATACTTGGCTTATACTCCTAAGTTTGGGCTTTGGTACCCTCGGGGATCCACATTTGATTTGATTGGTTATTCGGATGCCAATTGGGCAGGGTGTAAGATTAATGGGAAGAGCACATCGGGGACTTGCCAGTTCTTGGGAAGATCCTTGGTGTCTTGGGCTTCAAAGAAGCAAAATTCGGTCGCTCTTTCTACCGCCGAAGCCGAGTATATTGCCGCAGGCCATTATTGCGCGCAATTGCTTTGGATGAGGCAAACCCTGCGGGACTATGGTTACAAACTAACCAAAGTTCCTCTTCTATGTGATAATGAGAGTGCAATCCGCATGGCGGATAATCCCGTTGAACATAGCCACACTAAACACATAGCCATTCGGTATCATTTTCTTCGGGATCACCAACAAAAGGGGGACATCGAGATTTCATACATTAACACTAAAGATCAATTAGCCGATATCTTTACCAAGCCTCTTGATGAACAAACTTCTACCAAACTTAGGCATGAGCTCAATATTCTTGATTCTAGAAACTTCTTTTGCTAAACTTGCACACATAGCTCATAAATATACCTTTGATCATGTCTCTTTTATATATGCTATGACTAATGTGTTTTCAAGTGTATTTCAAACCAAGTCATAGGTATATTGAAAGGGAATTGGAGTCTTCGGCGAAGACAAAGGCTTCCACTCCACTCTACTACTCATCCTTCGCCGTCACTCCGAGCATCTCTCCAACTTTGGTATAATCTTCACTCGTTTATTTTATGACCAAAGGAGGAGAAAGTACTTCGTTGGGCTCTAATAATTCCGTTTTTGGCGATTCATGCCAAAGGGGGAGAAAATATGAGCCCAAAGCAAAAGGACCGCACCACCACCTAACTTTAAAAATTTGGAGATTTTCAATTGGTCAATTTCAAATTAATATCTTACTATGTTCAAAAGGGGGAGGAAGTAGTATTTCAAAAATGGTATATCAAAACCCTCTTGAACACTAAGAGGAGGATCTCATTTAGGGGGAGTTTTGTTTAGTCAAAGGAAAAGCATTTCAAACAAAAGGAGGAAATTTCATATCTTGAAAATGCTTCTCAAAATTCTCATTCATTTACCTTTGACTATCTTGCAAAAGGACTTTGAAAAGAATTTACAAAAAGGATTTGCAAAAACAAAACATGTGGTGCAAATGTGGTCCAATATGTTAAAAATAATGAAACAATCCATGCACATCATGTAAGTATTTATATTGGCTCAATTCCAAGCAACCTTTGCACTTACATTATGCAAACTAGTTCAAATCATGCACTTTACATTTGCTTTGGTTGTGTTGGCATCAATCACCAAAAAGGGGGAGATTGAAAGGGAATTAGGCTTACACCTAGTTCCTAAATAATTTTGGTGGTTGAATTGCCCAACACAAATATTGGACTAACTAGTTTGCCCTAGTGTGTAAGTTATTCAGGTGCAAAAGGTTCACACATAGCCAATAAAAAGACCAAGTATTGAGTTCAAATAAAGGAGCAAGGGTCAACCGAAGGCACCTCTGGTCTGGCGCACCGGACTGTCCGGTGTGCCACCGGATATGTCCGGTGCACCAGAGGACTCCAACTCCGAACTCCTCACTCTCGGGAATTTCCGAAGGCCACTCCGCTATAATTCACCGGACTGTCCGGTGTACACCGGACATGTCCGGTGCTCCAAGGAAGAGCGGCCTCAGGAACTCGCCAGCCTCGGGTTTTCACTTCGGCTGCTCCGCTAAAATTCACCGGACTGTCCGGTGTACACCGGACTGTCCGGTGTAACAGCGGGGCAACGGCTATTTCGGCGCCAACGGCTACCTGCGACGCATTTAATGCGCGCCAGATGCGCGCAGTCGTCAGGCACGCGGGAGCAGGTGCACCGGACAATCTACAGTTCATGTCCGGTGTGCACCGGACATCCAGGCGGGCCTAGAAGTCAGAACTCCAACGGTCAAATTGCAACGGCTTTGGTGACGTGGCTGTCGCACCGGACATGTCCGGTGTGCACCGGACTGTCCGGTGCGCCATCGAACAGACAGTCTCCCCAAACGGCTAGTTTGGTGGTTGGGGCTATAAATACCCCCAACCACCCCACATTCAAGTCATCCAAGTTTTTTAGCTTTCAACCACTATACAAGAGCTAGCATTCATTACAAAGCACACCAAAAGAAATCAAATCCTCTCCCAACTCCACACAAAGCCTTAGTGACTAGAGAGAGTGATTTGTAGTGTTCATTTGAGCTCTTGCGCTTGGATCGCTTCTTTTTCTTTGCCATTCTTTCTTGTGATCAAACACTCACTTGTAATCAAGGCAAGAGACACCAATTGTGTGGTGGTCCTTGCGGGAAGTTTGATTCCCAAGTGATTTGAGAAAGAGAAGCTCACTCGGTCCGAGGGACCGTTTGAGAGAGGGAAGGGTTGAAAGAGACCCGACCTTTATGGCCTCCTCAACGGGGAGTAGGTTTGAGAGAACCGAACCTCGGTAAAACAAATCCACGTGTCTCACTTCGTTATTCGCTTGCGATTTGTTTTGCGCCCTCTCTCGCGGACTCTATTATATTTCTAACGCTAACCCGGCTTGTAGTTGTGATTATTTTTGAGAATTTCAGTTTCGCCCTATTCACCCCCCCCCCCCTCTAGGCGACTTTCAGTACTGTCTAGCTATTGTGGATGATTATTCTTGCTTCACTTGGGTATTCTTTTTGCAGGAAAAATCACAAACCCAAGAGACCTTAAAAGGATTCTTAAGACGGGCTCAAAACGAGTTCAGATTAAGGATAAAAAAGATAAGAAGCGACAATGGGACATAGTTCAAGAATTCACAAATAGAAGGATTTCTTGAGGATGAGGGCATCAAGCATGAGTTCTCTTCTCCCTACACACCTCAACAAAATGGTGTAGTGGAGAGGAAGAATAGAACTCTTCTGAACATGGTAAGGACTATGCTTGATGAGTACAAGACATTGGACCGGTTTTGGGCCGAGGCGATTAACATCACCTGCTACTCCATCAACCGGTTATATCTTCACCGAATCCTCAAGAAAACATCATACAAACTCCTCACCGGTAAAAAGCCAAATGTTTCATATTTTAGAGTCTTTGGGAGCAAATGCTTTATTCTTATTAAAGGAGGTAGAAAATCTAAATTTGCTCCTAAAGTTGTAGAAGACTTTTTACTAGGTTATGACTCAAACACAAGGGCATATAGAGTCTTTAACAAATCCACTAGATTAGTTGAAGTCTCTTGTGACATTGTGTTTGATGAGACTAATGGCTCCCAAGTGGAGCAAGTTGATCTTGATGAGCTAGATAATGAAGAGGCTCCGTGCTTCGCGCTAAGGAACATGTCAATTGGGGATGTGTGTCCTAAGGAAACCGAAGAGCCCACACAAGCACAAGATCAACCATCATCTTCCAACCAAGCATCTCCACCAACCCAAGATGAGGATCAGGCTCAAGATGATGAAAATGGAGATCAAGAGGATGAGCCACATCAAGAGGAGGACAATGATCAAGGGGGAGATGAAGAAAATGAAGACAAGGAAGATGATCAAAAAATTCAGGATCAACGACCGCCACACCAAGAGTCCACCAAGCAATTCAAAGAGATCACCCCGTCAACTCTATCCTTGATGAGATTCATAAGGGGGTAACCATTATATCTCGGGTTGCACATTTTTGTGAATATTACTCTTTTTTTCCTCTATTAAGCCATACAGGGTAGAGGATGCACTAAGAGATCCAGATTGGGTGATGGCAATGCAAGAGGAGCTCAACAATTTCACAAGGAATGAGGTATGACATTTAATTCCACGTCCTAATCAAAATGTTGTAGGTACCAAATGGGTATTCCGCAACAAGCAAGATGAGCATGGTATGGAGACAAGGAACAAAGCCCGACTTGTGGCCAAGGGTTATTCACAAGTCGAAGGTTTGGATTTCGATGAAACCTATGCACCCGTAGCTAGGCTTGAATCAATTCACATATTACTTGCCTATGCTACTTACCATGGCTTTAAGCTTTATCAAATGGACGTGAAAAGTGCCTTCCTCAATGAACCTATCAAGGAAGAGGTCTATGTTGAGCAACCTCCTGGCTTTAAAGATAGTGAGTATCCTAATCGTGTGTACAAACTTTCAAAGGTGCTTTATGGGCTCAAGCAAGCCCCAAGAGCATGGTATGAATGCATGTGAGATTTTCTTATCACTAATGGCTTCAAAGTCAGCAAGGCCGATCCTAACCTATTCACTAAAACTATTGAAAAAGACTTGTTTATATGCCAAATTTATGTTAATGATATCATATTTGGGTCTACTAACAAGTCTACTTGTGAAGAGTTTAGTAGGATCATGATTCAGAAATTCGAGATGTCTATGATGGGGGAGTTGAAGTATTTCCTTGGATTTCAAATCAAGCAACTCCAAGATGGCACCTTCATCAGCCAAATAAAGTACATTTAAGACATACTTAAGAAGTTTGGAATGAAGGATGGCAAACCCATCAAGACACCCATGGGAACTAATGGGCATCTCGACCTCGACACGAGAGGTAAATCTGTAGATCAAAAGGTATACCAGTCGATGATATGATCTTTACTCTACTTATGTGCATCTCGACAGGATATTATGCTTTCTGTATGCATGTGTGCAAGATTTTAGGCAAATCCTAAGGAAGTTCACCTTAGGGCTATGAAGAGAATCATGAGATACTTAGTTTACACTCCTAAGTTTGGGCTTTGGTACCCCAGGGGATCCACCTTTGATTTAATAGGATATTCCGATGTCGATTGGGCAGGGTGTAAAATTGATAGAAAGAGCACATCAGGAATTTGTCAGTTTCTGGGGAGATCCCTGGTGTCATGGGCTTCAAAGAAACAAAACTTCGTAGCTCTTTCCACCGCCGAAGCCGAGTACATTGCCGCAGGCCATTGTTCTGCGCAATTACTTTGGATGAGGCAAACCCTTAGGGACTATGGCTACAAATTGAGCAAAGTCACTCTCCTATGTGATAATGAGAGTGCAATCCGCATGGCGGATAATCCCATTGAACACAGCCGCACTAAGCACATAGACATTCGGTATCACTTTATGAGAGATCACCAACAAAGGGGGATATCGAAATAGCTTATGTTAACACCAAAGATCAATTAGCTGATATCTTTACCAAGCCACTAGATGAGAAAACCTTTAGCAAACTTATGAATGAGCTAAATATTCTTGATTCTCGGAATTTTGATTGAAAAGTTACACACATAGCTCATTTATATACCTTTGATCATGTCTCTTTCATTTGGTACAATTGCATATTTCTTATTCTTCTTGTGCCAAGGCTAAGACTAATATGTTCCATGAGTATATCGTGTATTAGTCTTAGATTGAAAGGGAAATGGAGTATTCGGCAAAGATAATGCTTCCACTCAACTCCATCGGTATTATTTACCCTTTGCCGGTATTCCGCAAACCCTCAATGGTATGACCTTTCACTCGCATTTATTTTACCATTTGGGAGGTAATGTTAGGCCCCAAAGGGGGAGAAAATTGTTCAAGGGCTCCAACGTTCTCCGTTTTTGGCGATTAATGCCAAAGGGGGAAAATATTAAGCCCAAAGCAAAAGGACCGCACCACCACCATTTCAAAAAATTTCGAAATGAATTTTTCAATTGATATCAATTGGTTTATGAAAATAAGCTTTCAAAATTGGTATTCATTTAAAAACCCTCTTGAAAGCTAAGAGGAGAATTTCATTGAGGGGGAGTTTCTATTTAGTCAAAGGAAAAGCATTTGAAACAAGGGGAGAAATTTAAAATCTTGAAAATGCTTCTTGCAATCTTATTCATATACCTTTGACTATTTGCAAAAGGATTTTGAAAAAGATTTTCCAAACATTTTGCAAAAACAAACATGTGGTGCAAACGTGGTCCAAAATGTTAAATAAAAGAAAGCAATCCATTCACTCTTATTCATACTTAGTAAGACTTTCATATTGGTTTAATTCCAAGTAACCTATGCACTTACTATATGCAAACTAGTACATTTATGCACTTTATATTTGCTTTGGTTTGTGTTGGCAACAATCACCAAAAAGGGGGAGATTGAAAGGGAAATAGGGTTAACCTTTTCCTACAATTGATTTTGGTGGTTGAAGATCCAACACAAACACATGGACTAACTAATTTGCTCTATAATTCATGTATTACAGGTGCATAAGGTTCAACACAAGCCAATAAATATTCAAGTTAGGGACCCAATTCAAAAGGAGCAAAAAGGACTTGAGTGTGCTGTGGTCTGGCGCACCGGACTGTCCGGTGCACCAGGGCCGTACAGGAGCCAAGCAGCCACTCTCGGGAAAACGCAGGCGCGCTCCTCTATAATTCACCAGACTGTCCGGTGTGCCACCGGACTGTCCGGTGAGCCAGCGGAGCAACGACTATCTATGCGCAACGGTCGACTCTAACAGACGAACAGTGTAGCACAGTAACGCGACAGAAGTCAGAGCAGCGAGTTAGAGGGGCACCAGACTATTTGGTGCACTACGAGACTGTCCGGTGTCACAAGAAGACAAAGGCGCCAACGGTCAACTGCTCCAGAACCCTAACGGTTGGGTGACGTGGCAGCGCACCGGACACTGAACAGTGAGTGTCCAGTGGCGCACCGGACTGTCTGGTGCGCCCATCGACAGCAACCTCCCCAACGACTACCTTGGTGGTTGGAGGCTATAAATACCCCCAACCACCACAACTTTAAGCATCCAAGTTTTCTGAAGATCTCATTCAATACAAGAGCTAGTGCATTCACTCCAAGACACATTTCCAAAGATCAAATCCTCTCCAAGTCTAGACTTCATTCCAACCACCTAGTGACTTGAGAGAGAGTGTTCGTGTTCATTTGTGCTCTTGTTGCTTGGATCACTTTCTTCCTTTCTCACTCTTGTTTCCCAAGTGACTTGTAATCAAAGCAAGAGACACCTAAGTGTGTGGTGGTCCTTGCAGGGTCTAAGTGACCCGTTTGATTAAGGAGAAGGCTCACTCGGTCTAAGTGACTGTTTGAGAGAGGGAAAGGGTTGAAAGAGACCCAGTCTTTGTGACCACCTCAACGAGGACTAGGTTCTTTGGAACTGAACCTCGGTAAAACAAATCACCGTGTTCATTCACTTGTTTCTCACTTGATTTGTTTTCCCTCTCTCTCCCGGACTTGAGTTTTAACTCTAACGCTAACTCCAGCTTGTAGTGTGTGTTTTAAGTTATAAATTTCAGGTTACGCCTATTCACCCCCTCTAGGCGACTTTCACGTACACGATTCTATTCGAATCCATTGGTGAGGTGACTGGCAAGGGGCCCCACATGGCGGTGTGCAATGGAGATGGTGTGCAAAGGGCAAGGAGGCGACTAATGAGCTCGGCGTGTAATACGGATCTAGTGCCCTGGGCCCACCTGGCAGTGATACTGGCGAGCGGGGTTGAGGGGCTACGGCGCGGGTTCGGCCTGTTAGCGAGTGCGGTTGGATTGCGCCAATGGTGGGAGCAGAGCGGGAGGTTGGTTAGCCGAGGCTAGCTGGACAGACGAGGATGAAGAATTCGGCCTAGAGCAGGTCCTTTCTCTCTCTTTTTTTCTTTTATTTTCTGTTTTCCTTTTCTTTGCTTCTAATTCAAATTCAAAGTAATCAAAGCATATTTGAAACAAGCAAGAGACCCAACATGTTGCAAGTATAAGTTTATTCATTTATTATCTTAATCGTTAAGAAAAGTAATGCTTTCAAATATGAAATATATAAAGATGATCCCATCTAAGGAAAGGTAATTTTGAATGTATAACTCCACTTAGGGATATTTATATAGGTATTCAAAAAATAATACTAATTACTTATTTACTAATGAAGAGGTTAGTATATAATCCTTACCATGAATTCCTTCATTCCACATGTTTATACAGAGTGTTTTATTTATACAAGGAATAATAAATGGATTGAAAGTTTTTAAACTACCCAACTTTTGATATTACTATTTATTTACTTTAGGAAAATATACTTTGAAAAGAAGGGAATTTATTGTTAAATGATATTTTACCTCAAACCTTTTTGAGAACTCTTATGAATTCCAAAATAGAATTTTGGATGTTACAAAATTGTCACAAACATGATGATAGCGCATATTATGACAGTTTTAACGACAGGGGTTAAATTTTCGTCACTGCAGTGAGTCATCTTCTAAAACTCATCATAAATAGGGTGATATAATGACATATTACTCTATTGTCATCTACTAGTCATCATAGAAAACCATAAATCTTGTAGTGTTTGCCAACATGCTGGCACCCCTATGTGGTGGGCTTCGTTGGCGCTGGTCACGACCAGCGTCGCGTGACATTGGGGGAGGAGCTTATGGTGATGCATGTGGATCGACTGGCCGAGGGCCTCTAGGACAACTACTTTGGTGGGTGGTCTAGGTGGCACCACATCGACCCGGCATGCAGCCCCTGCAGCCGAGCACTTGATGTTGTTGCTGCTTCATTGATAGCATTGTTTGAAACAAAAACTTTTAGGCTACATGTGGCGCCTGTTGCGCTCTCTCGACTGGCCGGCTTCGAGCGCGATGGATAACCAGAGGCTATGGATCTGCGGTGGGGCGATCCAGTATCGACGTGGGAATAGAGCCGGGCGAGAAGGTGGTTGAGAGGGCGCCATCATTATGAAGCGATCACGATCATGGTCGATGATAGGAAGGATTAAGGATATGCGACAACATGGGATGGTGTGGGATGCGCGAGGATGGCAGCACGACGAGTACCTCCCCAGCGGGCATTTTACGGGTAACCAATAGTGTCTGTGCTATGATTTCAACCATGCCGACAAGGCAAAGCTATGTCAGCCCAATCACGATGTCAATATGGATTGTCCGGTGTTGGGGGTCAGCTTCGTCGCCGAAGGTCCTGTGAGAAGAAACACCTTCGGAAGGTCAGAACAGGAACAATGCCGAAGCTACCAGTCAGGAAGCTTCGTAGTATATTTCAAAATGCACCGACTTAAAGATGAGATGACCAATCGGCCCATGATGAGCTGTGTAATAATTGTAATCATTTGTAGAGGACATGAATGTAAATTCACATAGGCTGCGCCCTGTGCCTATAAATAGGTGTAGCATCCCAAAAACTCAAATCTCGAAATTTTCTCAAACTCGCTCTAAATTCAAAATGAATTCCAAATTTCATTTCAAAATGTTTGTTTGCAAGTTGATATCAACAAATAAAATATAGTGGTCTATATTCTCTCCAAAAATCCTCCTTAAAATATACTACAAATATTTCCCCAGTGATCACCCTCAAATTCTTTCCAGAAATATTGTCCAGATGTTTCCCTAGTAAAACCCCTCAAGTTCTTTCCAGAAATATTGCCCAAATATTCCACCGATAACTCTCCAAGTATTTTCCTCCTGAGAAATATCTTCCGAATCATTTTTGAAGTCCCTACAAATATTTTCTTCATAACTTTCCTCATGCTCATACGTATACGTATGCCTCCAGTATCATACGGTGAACTCTACAAGCTAATCTCACTCATATAAGACAAATTCATGCTAATCTCCCACTAATCCTCTCATCCTCCCACTAATCCTCTCATCCCTCCCCCTAATCCCCCCACCATGGCTATAAATAGAGGGGCAAGGGCCTCCTCTCATCCCACCCCAAGCCATTTCATGGCAACTCTCTCCCCCCACTCCACCTCCCACACAAGCACCCACTAGCACAAGGATCGTTCGGTCGTTCTTCGATCGTTCGTCCCCCTGTTCTTAGTTTGTTCGTTCGTTCGTCCGATCGTTCGATCGTTCGTCCGATCGTTCATGGTTCGTTCGTCCGTTCGTCCGATCGTTCGATCGTTCGTCCAAATAATCTTTATCCTGCCGTTATGCTGTCAAAATTCCGATCGTTCGTTCGTCCGATCATTCGATCGTTCGTCCGTTCGTTCATAGTTCCTATTCATTGTTCATCATTCGTTCATAGTCCATATTCATCGTTCTTCCAGATAATCTTTATCCTGCCGTTATGCTGCCGAAATTCCGATCGTTCGTTCGTCCGATCATTCGATCGTTCGTCCGTTCGTTCATAGTTTCTATTCATCGTTCATCGTTCGTTCATAGTTCCTATTCATCATTCATCGTTCGTTCATAGTCCCTATTCATCGTTCTTCTAGATAATCTTTATCCTGCCGTTGTGCTGCCGAAATTCCGATCGTTCGTTCGTCTGATCATTCAATCGTTCGTCCGTTCGTTCATAGTTCCTATTCATCGTTCATCGTTCGTTCATAGGCACTATTCATCGTTCATCGTTCGTTCATAGTTCCTATTCATCATTCATCGTTCGTTCATAGTCCCTATTCATCGTTCTTCCAGATAATCTTTATCCTGTCGTTGTGCTGCCGAAATTCCGATCGTTCATGGTTCGTTCGTCCGTTCGTCCGATCGTTCGTCCAAATAATCTTTATCCTGCCGTTATGCTGTCGAAATTTCGATCGTTCGTTCATCCGATCATTCGATCGTTCGTCCATTCGTTCATAGTTCCTATTCATCGTTCGTTCATAGTTCCTATTCATCGTTCATCGTTCGTTCATAGTCCATATTCATCGTTCTTCCAGATAATCTTTATCCTGTCGTTATGCTGCCGAAATTCTGATCGTTCGTTCGTCCGATCATTCGATCGTTCATCCGTTCGTTCATAGTTCCTATTCATCGTTCATCGTTCGTTCATAGTTCCTATTCATCATTCATCGTTCGTTCATAGTCCCTATTCATCGTTCTTCCATATAATCTTTATCCTGTCGTTGTGCTGCCGAAATTCCGATCGTTCGTTCGTTCGATCATTCGATCGTTCGTCCGTTCATTCATAGTTCCTATTCATCGTTCGTTCATAGGCACTATTCATCGTTCATCGTTCGTTCATACGAACTACTCATCATCACTATTCACCATTACTATTCACCATCGTTACTATTTACCGACACTATTCACCATCGTTACTATTCACCAACACTATTCATAAGCGTTACCATTCATTGTTACTATTCATCATCGTTACTATTCATCGATGATACCTATAATTCCTTTTCCGCCGTTGCTATTCATCGTTACTATTCATCGATCATTCAATCACCCCAAATTGCAACTACTCATCCATCATGCTGTCCAGTCCACCTAAGACCAGCCATACCCATATTCCAGTCATACGAACTCTGGTGACTGTGATTTTCCTTCCAGTGGGAACTTCCCATCTGGTCACCCATCCCAGGTTTCTCCAAGTTGAGCATGCTTAACTTTGAGATTCCTTTGAACTAGGCTTCCAAACTCAGATTCCAATAATTCTTGTTTCTAAATTCTTATCAAACTATTCCCTATCCAACCATGTCATCCCTTAAGCTTGGTTCATATTCCAGAAACTCCCAAAATACTCTTGTCCCATATTCTGCCTATAACTCTCCTGTTCATACTAAGTCAGACGATTCATTCGTCACTATTCTCACCAACAGTGAACTTCACTGTGCTACACCACATACACCCAGCTATAAATACACCCAGCTACCCTCTCCCTCTCCACACACTCAACACCTTCAGCCAAGGCAAACACCCCACCCACTGCCGGCTACACACATAGTGTCGCTTCGTCTCCAGTCCACCCTCCTGGTAAGCACCTTCGCTCCACCACTAGTAATATCACAACACCACATGACACAGATTATACTTAAGACTCTACCCATCCATATATCACTATTCTGACCACTATACTAAATATTTGTTGGTATACTTGCTGGTTTGTATGTTTGCTTGTTCATGTTGCATAGTTATCGGAGCGTTCGTGTGGTCTCGTGGAGGCCAGATCTGCAAGTCTACGCCAGGCGGTGGAGCCAGAAGCCAGTTCCGCGAGCTCTCCCCTGTTTCGCCGGATAAGCACGGCAAGCTCACTGGATCCCTTTGATGCATAAATTACTTATGATTTTTCAACCACAACCCTCAGCCTGTTATTTTATGCATGATATGATTTTGAGACAAGTTATTATGGCCACCTAGCCGCTTGCCGCAATCAATCCTTGATATATTTGTTACAAATGATTTGAGAAAAGGTGTGAGTTTTCAAAAGAAAATGCTTTTCAAAATGTGTATGATGAAGGGTTTTCACCCTTATCACCTTTGAGTAGGGATGATCAGGGACTCCCTGGTATAGGGGAGGGCCTAAGGTGATGGCTCAGCTGGTTTAGGCGTGAGCAGAAGGATTGTCCCCTCATATAAGGACCGGTTTGTCATCCTTCACTACCTGTACTCATGATAAGTACAACCACTCGAGACTGTGTGGGCAGTCACTCAATCTGAACTCGTACGGTTCAAACCCTAGGGTTATGAAGGCTGGGGAGCACCGGGAGGATAAGGAGGGGGAATGTTTTGTCCGGTTTGGGCATGGCGGTGGCCTGACTCCTTCCAGTATAACCGTTAAGGTAGGGACGTGCGAGGAAAGAAAGAGATTCAGATTCGGGTCTAACTAGCTATGAGATCGCAGAGCCGGACTAGTGGGTAAAGTGTACACCTCTGCGCAGAGTTTGAAAACCTATTTGAATAGTCTGTGTACACAGGAATGGACGAGTCTGGTGTGGTATGACAATTAGTGTTTTGTTTTCCAAAAAAAGGGTGCTTTTGAGAAAAGTGGTTTTTAAAAGGTCTGGCGGTTGAGCCGTGAGCTATGGTGGACGGGAAGTCCAGTAGCTGTTTTTGAAAATGAAAACCAGTGGGAAACTGCTGAGATACCTGGATGGTTTAGTCCAGGGGATTTTGTTCTATATTGAAAAAACTTCTTGCTCCTTTGGGAGAGGATGCGCTTTGAAAAATACAAAATGTTTTACAAAACAACCCTGCATAAAATATTGTTGTTTCTGCAAAATATCCTGAGCTCCACATATTCCATGCATTATATCTGATCCCCCCATTCCGCGGGTGAAGGTGGGCTACTGAGTACGTTTGTACTCACCCTTGCTTATTTGTTGTTTTCAGAAAAAGGAGATCGGGTAAGAGTTACACCTGTTCCCAACCTTGCCTGTGGCTGTTGGACCGCTGAATTGCTTCGAGCTGCTTCAGCCCCACTCTGATGATATGTCCTGACTTGTGGACCAACTCTTAAAGTTGATCGCCACCTTTATAGGTTTGTCTCGTTTAAGCAGATCTGGAATCATCTGATGTATAAATGTGTTTACTAGCCTCCTAGGACTAGTAATTGTATCACATTTGAGTCCTAGAGGATCTGGGGCGCTTCAGGTGGTATCAGAGCTGTTAGGTTGGCCGTAGGACGTAACCCTTAGCCTGATCCAAAAGTTTTTGAGTCAAAACTATTTTCTTAAAAAAATTTCTTGCTCTCATCCCTTCATTTCAGAAATGCTTTCCCCCTTTCCTTCTCTCAGAAGTCAGATGGAGGTTCATTGCTAAACCAGCTTTTGCCAGAATGAAGATGGTTTCCCCAAGTTGCTGAGAGCATGCACAGTTCGCCTCGGAATCAGGAGCCAGCCAGAGTATGATGGTCGTGAATTCATGGAGCATGGCACAGAAAAGTGTGTTGTGACTGTATATATTGGATCCAGTCGCACCATGTGGAATGGAGTGTCACTACTGCTGGGCATAGATTCAAAGACACCTGCCAAGTCGTCGCTCGCAAGGCATTGAGGGCCCTGTGTCAGATTTATGAAGAAGAAGTGGCCGACACACCGCTTAGATTCTTTCCGACCTTTCAGAGAGACCGTCCCGTTTGGATGACCAGGATGCGTGCATTGGAAGAGCAGCAGCTGCTTGAGGACGACCCCTCAGTCATGTACCTCACTGCATACCTGCTCACCCTGGATGCACAGTATGATTTCTTGGCTCGGCACCACCATCAGATGATTGCCCGAGCAGAAGATGCAGAGAAGCTCAACCGTAAGCTCCATGTGGATCTCACCACAGCTCAAGCTCGTGCAACTGCCTTGGAAAGTCATGAAGTCATTGCTGTTGAAGCCCTGAAGCAAGCCAAGGATGAGCATGTCTAGAAGCTAATGGAAGCCTACTTGGTAACCCATAACCAACATAGAGCCCTGCGGATCCAAGAGCCCGCTTCATCCAACCCTGTTCAACCCATCAGAGCTGAAGACCCCCATATTCTTGAAGGTCACCCGGTCTGTATCAGAGGAGATAAGAAGGGTTGGGAACTCCTGGAAGGAGCCATAGTCTTGGAAGGAATTCCAGTCTTCCCTTAGGCTATGGATAAGCAAGAGCACCCTGAATCCTCCCAAGATCCCCCGCCGGAGTTGTTTGAGCCCCTCACCATGAAGAAGATTCTAGCACCATCCCGTGAGATCAAGGAAGAAGCTGCAAGCACCCCGCCAGCATCGCCGCCCTCTGAGGAACTACAAGAGCCAGTCCAGCTTGAAGAAGAGTTCGACCCCGTGCTGCCATCTCAGTCGCCGCCAGAAGAAGTCATCAACATCAGCTCCCTCTTGACCCATCCAGGAGATGTCTCAGATTGAAGTTGTGTGTCAGGCTCGCTAGAAGAGAAGCTGCCAGATCTGAGTTAGTTATGCCCAGTCCTCTGCATGCATTGGGTAGTGAAGTTTTTCTTCACTTTGGCCAGAGCCCTGCATGTTTGAGAGGTAATCGTGTAGTCCCGTGCCTTGAAAAACTCTATTTGTGTGCCCCCTAGGGCATTTCAAAATGAATTTCGCTTGATGTTTTCTTCCCTTTTGAGTGCATATGTGATGCTTTAACATTAGTGCTCGTAAGTCGCATTTAGCATAGTTCTCAATTCAGGAGCCAAGCAATAGTAGTTATACTTAGCCTCCGAATCTGAGTAGTCCGTGCTTTGGAAAAACTCTATTCTTCCCTTATTCAAAACATTTGATTTGTTTGCGCTTATCATTGCTGAGCTTGTGTGTTCTCTTTCTTTTTAAGAAAGGTTTTCTCTAAAAACGTAGATCACAAATTAGAGCTAATCCTCACCTTATGCTTCCATTCTCATCTTAACCCATCTCAAGAGAAAAGCACCTTACCCAAGAAGATATTGGGAAGCTTACCCTTGAAGCCTGAAATAAGCTACAGAAGGAACCTGTCTAGCCGCTTAGTCAAAAGGACCGACCATGAGAATCAAAGCACTGCCCCTGAGTCAAAGTAAACAGGAAAAGAGGACAGAAGAAGTTATTACCATACAGAGAGGCAAAGATTCTTGGAACCAGAGACCATAAAGATCAGGGTCATTGACCCCACCACTCACCCGTGCCCCTCGCACGTGTGCCCGCCTCCATCCGCACTACCACCGCCCCATGCCCCCTTTGCAGCGCACTACCGCCACCCACGCCCCCTTTTGCAGCGCACCCACCGCCATCGTCGCCGGCAATAGGCCCCCCTTCCCCTTGTCGCACCTGCTACCTCGTGTCACCTGCTCCATCACCACCACTCCGCAACCGAACACCCCCACTCGCCTATAAAACCCCCACACCAGCTCCCTCAGTTCCCATCTCAAAGCAAAACACTCCCGATAAAATCCCCTCTGCCAAATCGCAAGCAACTCCATTTTCCACTCCCTCGCCCCTAAGATCACAATGCTTGGTGATTCTTGGGTTGAAGACTGTTGCACATGGTTCACAATCTTTGGTTTCCTCATCTGTATGATGGTAATACTCTTTGATAAAAATCCTCCAGTGGGAAGAGCAAACAGAAAGAAAGAAGCAGTGAAAAGTGAAGAGAGAAAAGAAGATAGTGAAGAGAAGATAAGAAGAAGGTTCTCCCAGAATCAACCCTGTGCCAGTCATCTCTCTGCAGCCTGGTCAAGCAGCAACAGCAGAAGAAGGCCCCGTAACACCCTTGTTATGAGGTACTTCAAGGAGTTCAAATCCCCAAGATTCAAGAGTTCTACCTCATTCTTTTTAAGTGGGGTAGTGTTCCAGCAAGGTTCCTGCTATGGAGAAGAAGAAGGCCTGTAGCAAGCTTGTGGAGGACCAGATCATCAAAGCTTATAAGTTTCTGGATGAGAAGTGGTCACCCAAGTTCCGTTGATGAAGCACCAGAAGACCAATCAAGGAAGAAATCCATGTGGAAGTTCGCAAGAGGAAGGTTTGCGTGTCGGCATCGATGCTTCTTCAATAAGCTAGCTACCAAGCGAAACCTAGAAGCCTGAAGATGATCTTTGAGTAGCCAGAATCAGCGCTTGCAATCTGCAACTAGATGCTCCTCAAAGGCTAGATTTTGTTGAAGTTCCATCTCCTCGAAGAGTCTGCAAAGTGAAGATATGTAGCTGAAGTAAAGCTATACCCATAACCCTTGTAAGCCGAATCTCGAGGACGAGATTCATTTTATGTGGGGTAGATTTGTAGCATCCCAAAAATTCAAATCTCAAAATTTTCTCAAACTCGCTCTAAATTCAAAATGAATTCCAAATTTCATTTCAAAATGTTTGTTTGCAAGTTGATATCAACAAATAAAATATAGTGGTCTATATTCTCTCCAAAAATCCTCCTCAAAATATACTACAAATATTTCCCCAGTGATCACCCTCAAATTCTTTCTAGAAATATTGTCCAGATGTTTCCCCAATAAAACCCCTCAAGTTCTTTCCAGAAATATTGCTCAGATATTCCACCGATAACTCTCCAAGTATTTTCCTCCTGAGAAATACCTTTCGAATCATTTTTGAAGTCCCTACAAATATTTTCTTCATAACTTTCCTCATGCTCATATGTATACGTATGCCTCCAGTGTCAGGAAGAAGAAGCAAATAAAGATGACGAAGCCTAGACAGTGTTCTGCGACGGTTCCTAGGGAACCTTTGGTGCAGGTGCGGCTGCTGTCTTGGTTACACCTTCCAAAGTCAGAACATGCTATACAGCAAGGCTTGATTTCAGCTGTACAAATAATATTGCTGAATACGAAGCATTACTTTTGGGACTTCAAAAGTTAAAGGCAATGGGAATAAGAAGGGCAGTCCTCAAAACCGACTCTCAAGTTATTTCTGGTCATGTTGACAAGAGTTGCAAGGCAAGAGATCCGAAGCTTGAGAGATATCTAGACACAGTTCGAAGGCTTGAAGCCTCTTTCGAAGGTTTTTAATGGGGCCATAGTCTGTAATTTCTCCTTTTTAATTCAGCCCTACGAGGGCAAAATCCCCCAAGATATGTAAATGTAAAATCTGAGCATGCACTATCGAGTGCAGAGAGAAAAAAACAGGGAGAAGCTCAAAAGTCGTCCCTAAGGGGATGCAGAGCATGATGAAACTACAAAAAGCCGTTCCTAAGGGAGCGCAGCGTAAGTTTTCTGCTCAAAAGTCGTTCCTAAGGGAATGCAGAGCCAAATACCACCAAAATAAAAGGCGAAGCGCGAAAAGTCAACGCGAATACCGCCGAAATAGAAGGCGAAGAAGTTCAAAAGATGTTCCTAAGGGAATGCAGAGCTTACACCGAAAAATAAGCGGTGCAGCCGAAAAATAAACGGCAAAGAGATTTGTCATTCCTAAGGGAATGAAGGTTATGGATGAAGCTTCGAACGTGTGTGTTTGGGCATTCATTGGCACGATACATTACATCATACATTGCATTCATAAACATTCATTTAGACATATGTAGGATCACCATCATCATATCATACAGATAGACATTTGCTTCGATTCTGAGAATACGGCTTCAGAAGCAGATTAATGCTTTATTGCATACGAAAAGAAGGGAAGGTGTTTTTCGCCTTCGGCTCAAAGAATACAAGTTTCGTCCACATCAAAGCAGTTCACACATTGATGGAAAGGTAAAAATATATTACAAGGTATGGACAAATTTACAAAGTAGAATCTGATTTTCAAATTATAATATTCTTTACAAAGGATAATACAAGAGTTTTTCTAGAGTTTTTTCACAGCTAGGTTTTCAGCTTCATCATCATCTGCTAAGCTTCGGATTGTCTGCTAGGCTTTGGCTCAATGCTCCTCGGCTTCGTCATCCTGTACATATCAAAGCATTATAAGGTAAATTCAAGTTTCAAGGAAAAAGATAAGCACAAGGTATGAGTTTATTACCGGTTTAAGGTGACTTCGAGCTTCGTCACCAGCCAAGTCTCGCTCGCCCTTTGCCCAGATTTGAGTAACGAATCTGTTTCCAATACTTCGGGCCAGGCCAGGGATGTCGTTCAAGTCTGCCGGTGACAGGCTAAAGTTTGGTCTGTTCACAATATTTCCATGTGTACAGCTCGCCTTCATGAAAGCGACAGCTGTGCCTCGAGAAGTTAGCAGGGCATAAAAGTCACTATCTCCAGCTATAATTTCGTCGAGAGCATCAACTTCACCTTCAATATGATCAAGTGTCCCCGGCAGGTTTTCAACCGAAGGTTTAAACTTTTCGGAGCTGGCCCCAACCGAGTTAAAGACCTGTTTCAGCTGTTGAATGCACCGGGTGCCGAAGCCTAAGCATTTTTCCTAAAGATCCTTGAGTGATTTCTATATATTTGAACTTTTTTCAACCTCGGTTTCGAGTTTTGTTTTGAAATCTTTCTTCTCTTGCTCAAAGCTTTTTGACTGTAGGGAAAGTTCACTGTTTATTCTAGCAATCTCAGCTTGAGCTTCTGCCAGAGAACCTTCCATCGTTTAAAGCACAAAGTCTTTCTTTTCTAGGGCAGCTTCATAATCTTTAATCTTCTTCTCTAAACCCTCAATTATAACTTCGTTTTTCTTGTCCTCGAGGTCTTGTTGCATCCTCAAGGCCTTGCTTAGAAGTAAGCTCTGACAAAATAACCTTCATTAGAAAGCATCTTCATATTAAAACAGTAAAAAGTTAAAGAAAAATTTTACCTTAAAGTTAGAATAAAACAGGCTACCAGCGATATGCTGTCGCCGGTATCTACTGAGATCAGCTTTGAGCTTCGGAAAGCCAACACTTTTCGATAAAGTGTTGACAACCTTCGCCCCAACTCGGTCCCGAAGGCACCCTAAACTCTCTTCGGCAACACCGCCGAAGAGCAGTGCCCCTGGCTGGTACCCGCATGATATGGCATAGTCTTTCAGCTCTTCTTTTTTAGCCTTTGACAATTCCTGTCCAATTATGTTCTGAAAGTTGAAATTTTCTTCTTCCAAAATATCTTCGGCAGACTCCTCTTTTTCAGGCATCTTCTCCCCTTTTTTAGGCACTGCGGCTGGGGTTTCCTCAACAGCTACAACAGTTTCTTCCTCAGCCATATTCAAAATCATTTCATCAATATCATTGAGTGTGTTTTCCAAATCTGTGGCTTCGGTTGCTGCAGCTACGGAAGTAGAAGCTTTGGGAAGAGCAGCTTCGGGAAGAGCTGTTTTCGGCGCTGAGGCTGATGGCGGTGTTTCTTCAATAGCCTCAATGACAGTAATAATTCTTCGCTTTTTTGGTTCAGCAGGCTTCTCGGCAGTCGAAGGCTTCTTCTTCTTCTTCTTCTTCTGTAAAAGCTTCATCAGTTCCGGTCCCAGCGAACTTAGCTTATTAGGTAGAGATTCAGTCATTACCTTTAAAATTTCTTCTGCGTTAGTGACAGAAGGTGTTGAGGGAGCTTCTTCTTCTAAATCAGCTTTTGACTTCGAAGCTGGAGCCTTTCTTTTCTTCGACACAGCCACCTTCGGCTCAGGACTAGTTTTTTTTCTTTTTTGCCAAATTTTCATCCTCTTTTATCATCTTGGCAGCTTGTCTTTGTATAATGCTGACAACCCTTTTTTGTTTAGGCCCCTCGACACCTTTGCTTAACCTTTCGTAGTCTGGGTATTCAAATTTCAAAGCGTCCATTACTCGGTTTAACCTTCGTTTCGCCGGGTGCCGAAGACTGCTGTCATCAGTTGATCTTCTTTTTTCGTATAATTGCCTAAGATTTCATTGCACATAACTTCAATTGTATCCAACCATTCCTGGCAGGGTTCTTTGAAGTGTTTCTTGAACTTAAAATGATAGGGCAACCGAACGAGTTCATTCTTTTTCTTCTCTCCTTTAAGCTTCGGCATACCCCATTCCTTTAACGTTGGGAATACCCTATTGGCTAAGTATTCCTGAACTAAATCCCTTGTACCAATATGCTCAGACACAACTCTAAATTCGCCCACAGCATCTGGGCATGATGTCCCCAGCGTCATGTTGCACCGAGGCCTAGTTAACCCGAAGGTTAGCTCCAGCGGGCTCTGAACTAGCTTCTCCTTTTTCTCATCAATCTTAACATAAAACCATTTAGTTTTCCAACTGGTCGGCCATTTGGTGCGGTAGCTAACCACCGGTGTCTTCATGTCTTTGCGATAAGCAAAATTGTAGCAGCCGAAGTTCTCGTGCAGTCCATCTTCTCTAGCCTTTGTCTGATAGTGAAGTTCGTGTACCCGACAGAAGGCTTCGGCAAGCGGCTCCGCTCCTTGGCTTCGGAGAGCCCAAATAAAGACGCTGAGTCTAACGATAGCGTTAGGAGTCAGCTGGTGAAGATAAACTTCGAAATTTTCCAAAACATCTGCAATCATCTCATGCAGAGGAAACCTCAATCCTTCTTTAAAGAAGCTTCTGAAGACTACCACCTCATTGTTCTATGGCTTCAGGGTTGTCTCTTCCCCGCCAAAGCGAATTAGCTTCTTCTCAGCTTCCCCGAAGTAGCCTAGTTTTGTCATCATCGGCATATCAGCTTCGGAGACAGTCGACTTCCCGAAATCCAAGTGGCTGGGCTTAGATGGCACAACGGAATAATCTGTATCTTCCTCGTCAGCCTCACCTTCTTCAATATCTGCCTGCTCGGCTTCGACAGCAGGTACACCTTCGTCAGCAGTACCCTCTGGCATAACCAGTCCTGACTGCCTCATTACTTCGGAGATCGGGGCAGTTTCAGCAGCTTCGGCCTCCTCTTCGTCGCGAGTAACCCTAGCTGTTGAGCGGACTCTGGCCATTTGATGCTGAATTTCTTGCGTTTTGATGAAGATGAATACTTTTTATCTTTGTCGAAGCTCCCTCTTGAGATGAAGCTTTGATTTGGAATACAGTGAATAAGCTTCGGCTGTGGTCAAATTTTTCGGCAGCACAACAGTGCAATAGTAGTAAATACTGTGGTAACTTCACACCTACCCGTCTGTATATATAGTGTTGCAGGTGGGAAGGTGAAACGATAAGACGATCGCACCTGCTGAACAGCCGCCCGCACCCACTGAACGGTGGACCATACTACGTGAAGCGACGAATCACCAGATTGAGTGTACCCGTCTTATGGTGGGATCACCTTACACTCGCAATATCTAAATCGTTTCTCGGCAACGAGCTTAGGGAAGGTGTTTTTCGGACCTTCAGCATTCCGAAGCATAAAAGAGTTTTCACTGGTCGAGCTCGTTACGAAAAACGATCTAGCACCATGAAGGGGCTACTGTTGGGGGTCAGCTTCATCGCTGAAGGTCCTGTGAGAAGAAACACCTTCGGAATGTCAAAACAGGAACAATGCCGAAGCTACCAGTCAGGAAGCTTCGTAGTATATTTCAAAATACACCGACTTAAAGATGAGATGACCAATCGACCCATAATGAGCTGTGTAATAATTGTAATCATTTGTAGAGGACATGAATGTAAATTCACACAGGCTGCGCCCTGTGCCTATAAATAGGTGAACAGTACCCCCGTACTGTTCACGCTTTTTTGCATCGCATTTGTATCCTCGTATTCAGTCGAGCTCAAGGTACAAATGTAATTTAATTTAACTTCCATGTATTCATGGTTATTTAACAATAAATGTTTATATTTCAATATCGTGTAATTGTCTATGCCGTTATCTCATGTTTTATGACCTTCATCCTTTGATTACACATATCGTATCTATGAAGATATGTGCTTCATAATCTTCGTCCAAAAACTATTATATCCTAAGAGAAATAATGCTTCGAAAGACAAAGGTCATTATCATTTAACATTCTTCTTATGTGTTGCCTTGTTCTTAATTTATAGCATTTGAGAACAAGTTCCCAACATCCGGCTTGTCCTAGCCTAAAATAAAGAACATACTGCGGAGATAAAAATGGGTACCCGAACTGTTAGAACAAATTTAATATTTTAAAATTTTAAAATAGGTATGCATTGAATTTGATGTTAATCTTTTTATATGTTATCAAGCACGTAATAATTGTTTTGCTCTCTAAAAAAATGGAAAATTGTCGGAATCCGTATCTAGATTGTATCTGAATTTTATATGTCATTTGAAAAAATATATAAGAAATTTAAGGTTTATTTTTATGAAACTTTAGAAACTTAATATAAAACAAAAAGATAAATTTGCATAACAGATTTCATATTCTATTTATTTACACAAAAAAGATAAAAAATAATATCTAAGTAACTATCCGTTTTCATTTCCGTAAGAGCCTCTCACAGCCTCAGCCCTCAGAGCTCAGAGGCAAGAACGCTTACTCGTCCGTCGTCCCATCCCTCACCACACTCACCACACCACCGACCACGAGTTATTTGCCCGTTTACCCTCATCAAACGTGGACTTCGCCAAATTGCCCTCATAGATACTGGCTTCGCTAATGTACCCTTCTCAAACCATGCCTTCTCGTCATAATACCCTTTCTTCCTTTTACACAAATAAACAATATTTTTGACTGATTTTACTGCCCGTGACTTCCAAATCTACCCTCACCTTATCTTCTCCATCTCACCTCGCGTCTGGTACTGGGTACTCCGCCGGCCCTAGCTTATCTCTCCCGTCGCCGACTGCTACGCCGCTGCTTCACCCCCCCCCCCCCCCAATCGCCGAGCTGTGCTGCTTCTCCCCCATCGCCGAGGCCGCGTCGCGCCGCCTTGCCAGGCGGGCCTCGCGCGTTGCCCCCGCCCATCACCGGCCGCCGCTATCTCTGCGCCTGCCGTGAGCTCTGCGCGTTGCCCCCGCCATCACCGGCCGCCGCTTTGGACGTCGCGCCTGGTGACGAGTCGGTGGCCAGTGCCCCCCGACCCCCCACCTCCAGAGGTCATCTCAGCTGTTAGCAGGCGCCATGGACACACAGTAAGTTGCATTTGCCCCCACATTGTATACTTGATCTGTAGAATAGAGGATGAACTTGTGTGTAATTATCATGTGCTAACTTCGATTATGAGGTGGTAATCTAACTTGTGCTAACTTCGTTGCAATTAACATTTTTTCTTCAGGCTCGATGGAGAGCCTTCCTTTAGTTTAGCTATTGTTGAAAACATGCCTGCTAGTGGAGATAAGGACCAGATTGATTGGAACTCATTACAAATTGAAGAAAGGCTAGATGAAGAGGGGAGGCTAGAAGTGATTGATGAGGACCAGATTTTTAAGCTATTGGGGCTAAGAATGGTTGATGATGATGTGCCGATGGGCACCGATGATATTGTGAATGATGGGCAGGAAAGGCAAAATCATATAGATGCTAGTGGTAATGATGCTGACATTGACCCAGAAATTCCAGTTTATGATGATGTGCCTGAGGAG
Organism: Zea luxurians; assembly: GCA_029449295.1. Classification (NCBI taxonomy): domain Eukaryota; kingdom Viridiplantae; phylum Streptophyta; class Magnoliopsida; order Poales; family Poaceae; genus Zea; species Zea luxurians. The sequence goes on along the minus strand of JAOPSE010000017.1, from coordinate 32,605,773 downwards.
AGGGTGTTTGTGCATGACCCAAATAAGCCATGTATGGATGTTGGTACAGTGTACCCTGATATGAAAGAGTTTAGGTTGGCAGTGCGGCAATTTGCTATAAATGAGGAATTTGAGCTTAAGATTGCAAAAAGTGATCGAACTAGATACAGTGGCTTTTGTAAAGGAGATGGTTGCCCTTGGCATATTGTTGGGCGTAGACAACCAGATGGGAAGACTGTAATGGTACATTTTGGTTTCTTCTGTATATATGATTTTGTGTGTTGTAAATGAAATACTAATTTATTTATGTTTGCAGGTGTCTGTGTTGATTGCTGAACACACCTGCACATCAAGTGCGAGGCGGAGTACTACTACACCCACTAGTGCTTGGGTAGCTTCCAAGGCTATTGATATAATGCAGAAGAAACCAAACATGAAGACTGTTGAACTTAGGAACAAGCTGCAGGAAGACTTCAATTGTGAGATTCACTATGACACCGTCTGGAAGGGAAGACAAAAGGCATTGAAAGAATTGCATGGGAGCTGGGATGAGAGTTTTCAGATGTTGTTCAACTGGAAGGAAGAGGTAATGAAGCGTTCACCTGGTAGTATTATTGAGATAGATGTTAAAGAGGTTGAGGGGAAGGTCTATTTTCACAGATTTTTTTGTGCTCTAAAACCTTGCATTGAGGGATTCATAGAGGGCTGCAGACCATATCTTAGCATTGACTCTAGTGCACTCAACGGCAGATGGAATGGACATATAGCTGCTGCCACTGCTATAGATGGTCACAACTGGATGTATCCAGTTGCGTTTGGTTTCATAGATGGTGAAACAAACGACAACTGGGCTTGGTTTATGAGGCAATTAAAGAATGTTGTTGCCGAGGTACCTAACCTTGCTGTTTGTACAGATGCATGTAAGGGATTAGAAAATGCAATCAAAGAGGCATTTCCTCAAGCTGAGCATAGAGAGTGCTTTAGACACCTTATGAACAACTTTGTTAAGAGGTTTGGAGGTGATATTTTTTCGAAAATGTATCCAGCAGCTAGAGCGTATAGAAAAGAGGTCTTTCAGTACTTCTTCCAGCAGGTTATTGATGGCTCACCTGATGCCAAGACTTGGCTAGAAAGAAACCACAAACTGAAATGGATGAGGAGTGAATTCAATATTGAGATTAAATGTGATTACATCACAAATAACCTAGCTGAATGCTTCAATAATTGGATCAAGGACTATAAAGACTTGCCTGTCCATGAACTTGCTGACAAGATTAGACAGATGACAATGGTTTTATGGAACAAGAGGAGACTAATTGGAGAAAGGTTGCATGGGAGGATCCTGCCAGCAGTCATACACCAGCTGAAAGCAAAGACTAGAGGATTAGGACATCTCACCGTTGTGAAGGCCAATACCTATGCCGCAGAGATTTGGGACAGCACTACTACTCATAATAGACATGTTGTGAAGTCCTATTTACATGAGTGCACTTGTCTTGAGTGGCAGCATACTGGTAAACCTTGTCAACATGCACTTGCTTTGGTTACTGCACAACAAGTGGTTGATGTGAACTTGGAGGACTTTGTACATGAGTACTATTCTATTGATAGATTTAGGAAAGCATATTCAAGGTTGATTGAGCCTCTACCTGATAGGACACAATGGCCTAAGGTGAATTTGCCATTTGTTGTTGCTGCACCACTAGACAAAAGGCTTGTTGGACGACAAAGGAAACTTAGGATAAAAGGTTGTTTGGAAGGTGGAAGTGGTGGCAAAACAAAAAAAAGTGCAAAGGAATCTGCTGCTGAACTAGACAAAGGGAAGAAACAAATGATTAGAGGGAAACGAAAGTGTAAGCGCTGTGGAGAACTTGGCCATGGGGAAACAAGTTACAAGTGCACCCTTAATGGGACCAAAAAGAGGCAAGTACTGTTGGCCGTTTTATTTATTTGTATTGTACTTTTTCAGTTCAACGTTTCTTTAACACTGTATGTTTAACCTGTAGGCCAAGGAAGCCTCGAAAGAATACAACTAAATATGGGCCCCAAGCCAAAGTACCAACAAAGATAGGACAAAATGAAGTTGGAGTTGAGGCTGAAAATGTGGAAGAAAGTGGTGTTGTTGTTGCTGAAAATGTGGAAGAAAGTGGTGTTGTTGTTGCAGCAACTAGGGAGTTATTGTTCGGTGACAGTCCTAATAGGGTGACTATAAGGTGAGCAAAATGGCAAACTATTTAGGCATATGTCCTATTTACATATTGATTATTTTGTGTTATACAGGCAGCTCGCAATGTCTATCCAGCAGCCCACCGATGATGCATTTCTGGGACAAAGTACTCCAACCAAGAAGAGGTGGACTGTCAAGAAAATTACACCGAGGAAGAAGAAAAAAATTAGCACTTAACTGTTTGACCACCTATTTAGGAACTTGATGTCATATGTGTATAAACTATGTATGAACTTGATGAATGAGCTTTATGCCATCTATGTATGAACTTGGTGATATGAGCTTCATGCCATTTATGTATCAACTTGCTGTTTTAAATGGACAACATGAATGTGTTTGTACAGCAGCCTGAATTTGGACAGGTTGGTGTATGTCCTGTTTAATTTGGACAGCAAGTTGTATGTCCTTTTATTTTGTACAGCAACTTGGTGCGCTGCCTACTCACGTTCATGTGCTTCTGGTTGTGGCGTCCAGGCACGGCATCCTCTGGCAGCGGCGGCGTCCAAGCCTCTTTTCTGGCTATGGCGGCACGTCGGCCAGAAGATGAACGCGCGTGTGCAAGCTGCAAGGATAAGGCGAGGGTAGATGTGGAAGTCACGGGCTGTAAAATCAACCAAAATACTGTTTATTTGTGTAAAGGGATGAAAGGGTATTATAACGAGAAAACATGGTTTGAGAAGGGTACATTAGCGAAGCCAGTATCTACGAGGGCAATTTGGCGAAGTCCACGTTTGATGAGGGTAAACGGGCAAATAACTCACCGACCACTGCCTCCAGACGCGTCCCTCTGGCGGAAAATCGGTCCCAGTGCCGAGCTCGCTTTGTTTGGGTGAGTAACGCGGATCGCCTCTCCTGATCGGATTCCGATGGATTTTAGGCGGATCGTGGTGCACAGACACCGACACGGATATTTTCGCGGATCGATCGGGCGCGCACCCTGACTCACGACTGGGCGCACACATATTCCTCCAATTTTTTTTTCTGCGCATGGAAACTAGGGTTGGCCCTCTGCCGGCTGCCCAGATCCTCTCTTTCTTGACCTCTTCTTCCGCTTCCTGCAGATCTTCTGTATATCTATTAAGGAGGCTTCTCCATCTCCTCGGGGCAGCAAGGTAAACCCTGCTCGAATTTATGTTTATATTCCTCCAATTTATGAGTAAAGTGCCTAGAAATTTTAATATGTTACAATGCCCAAATTTGTGTTTTCTATGCTATCAGATGTAGCCTTTTTAGCTCTGTACATAGTCACAACGGTTAGTGTTGAGATTGACTAGGGTCTAGAAATTTGCTGAAATGCATTACTTGGGTTTGTTCTAAACCTTTAAGGCACCAAGTTCATTAGGATCAATTGATTTTGATATTCTCCAATTTAATTGATATCAGTTAATCTTTCTATGTTGAGCTTTGCAAAATTTGTATTCAATTTTTTTTTTACCGAAATCATGATTTTGTGCTGATGCTAATCCATGATTATTGGTTATTGTGCAGGCTGTGCAGCAATGGAGAAGTATAACAGCAACACTCAATTTGCACCATTGAGAGAGACTCCGTTTGCCCTCCGTGGTAAGAACTGCTCGGGTTTGTTATATGCTTTCTTTCATGTATTTTCAAGACAACAATCAATATTACACTGAAACCCATTAGGAGATAGGTGTAGCACACTGTAATCACCCCAACTACTGCAACTACGCTATGTTGTTCAGGATTTGCTGTAATGTGAGGCTGGAAATGACACTAACATTTCATTCTGGAAGCCTAGGGGCTTATGTTAAGATGTGTAGCAGTATATCATTATTTGTGTTCTGGTCCGTCATATCATTAGCACAAAGGGATGCCAATAGTGGCCATATCTCAGATCATTTTACAACATGTAATCAGTAAGGTACTCTTCCTTACCTGGAGGCCAAACTTCATGCATGACTCGCAGCATTAATCAGTTCAGTTATATATGTTATTTTCATTTTGATTTTAGATGCATAGTTCGATATACATATCTGAATGGACTAGTCATGTTTCTTTATATACGCTTTGGTGAAATGCACTTTGGCGTCCGCCATATTATTATTACTGAATACTCTTCTTTTTTCTGGTTAGAGTGTCTCCAAGAGCTGCTTACAAGTCACTTAGTAAACGATGGATTATGTTAAGTGAACAAATATGAACAGGGAGCTCTTTTTTTTGTCTTCAATAGTTTCCTAAAGCTCAAAAACAGGTGGGGGTGGGGCTACAGTGCTTATAGGGAGTTGTTTTACGAAAGTGTTGGAGGGTTCATTTTGCAAAAAAAAACGAATTAGGGAGTTGTTTTAAGGTACTTTTGGAATATAATGGATGCGTTAGGAAGTTCTACGTCCTGACGGCTGTTGCTGTTTTACTTTCTGTTGGTGCTAGTGCTCTGCTGCTGCAGCCGGATACAGCAAATGTTTGCAGTTCATTACATATACTCAGCTATTACAAAATTTGGGGGCTCATATAAATTTGTCACATTCATCTTTCAGGTGCTCTTGGTAGTTCAAGCTCATATCTTGAGCAAGCCAGGGGCTACACATCTTCCCCTGTAGCAGCTCTGCGCCCAAAGATGTCTACTCCTGGAAATCGACTCCTGCATACGAGCTGCCCCCTGTCATCTCCTGTAGCAAACCGCCCGCTGTCGCCCCACCTTCCTCTGAAGAAGCCACAGTTCAGCGCTACTTTCTCTATCTCGCACCGTATCTTCGGTGTCGCGCTGGGAGTTGCCATCATCTCCGTCCCCCTCGCCACCAAGTTCAGCCTGATGTTTGGCGTTTGAGAGTGATTTGCTGCATCTTATGAGGAACTGCATTTCCCGTTCCTGTGACTGTTTTATCGTTCGTCTGGGTTACCTTGCAACACAACTTTAGGTGCAGTTGGAATAACATCTTTGTCATGCTGACAGACTTCTGTAATACAGTAATAAGTAAAACTATAAAATATCAGTGCAAGGAGGTTTGCCCCATTATGGATGTATATGGTTATGAGGTCTGCAGCCTGCAGGTTTGGCTGGGAAATAGTTGATTATCATCACAAGCAGGTTTGGTGTGTATCTTCGCTACGTGCCCTTAAGCTCGTCTGGAAAATTTGTGAAAATTGTTAAACGTTACGTTTCTCAAGATATACGTATGAGCTATGTTTTCTAGGCATCACTGTTATCGTGAAATGATAAATTGTTCATGTCATCAAGTGATAAGTTGTTATTCACTACTAAATTGCTCGCACGTTGCTACGATTTCATTTATGCTTGAGTATAGAGTATAAAACATAAAGACATGTTTTGTTGGATATGTAAGTAAAAATGTGTTTTTGTTGGATATGTAAGTAACAACGTGAGTTTAGAGTCAACAACTATAGTTCGAATGCGCTTTTCACCAGCTTGGAGCTTCTCCAATTTGCCGACAGATTCACAGGTTTTTAGGTTGTACTTTGTCCCCATTTTGTATGTACAATAGTGCTGGTGATTTAAGAAATGCCATAATTCCTGGTATTCGTGATCGACAATTCGGCATGAACTTAGTACAAAACGAATGTATGTTTGGTTTCCCGACTAAAGTTTAGTTTTATCATATCATATGTTTGATTGTCAATTATGAATAATAAATATTATTTAATTATAAAACTAAACTAATTACATAAATGAAGACTAAGTAACGGAAAAACATAATTAATCTATACTTAGCAAATATTTATTGTAGTATCATATGAGTATAATTAGAGTATATCTAATATTCTAACTAGTATCCAAACATTCGATACGACAGTGACTAAAATTTAGTGGGAGTATCTAACACCCCCAAAATATGTCAATCATGTTGTCGGAGACCATAATTAGGGGTACCCTCAAGGCTCCTAATTCTCAGCTGGTAACCCCATCAGCATAAAGCTGCAAAGGTCTGATGGGTGCGATTAAGTCAGGGATCAGCCCATTCGAGGGACTCGATCACGCCTCGCCCAAGCCTAGCCTCGGACAAGGGCAGCCGACCCCGGGGTATCTCCGCCTCGCCCGAGGCCCCCCTCCAGCGGCGAACATATTTCCGGCTCGCCCGAGGCCCTGTCTTCGCCAAGAAGCAACCCTGACCAAATCGCCGCACCGACCGACCAAATCGCAGGAGCATTTAATGTAAAGGTGGCCTGACACCTTTATCCTGACGAGCGCCCCTCAGCCGACAGAGCCGAAGTGACCGCCGTCACTTCGCCGCTCCACTGACCGGTCTGACAGAAAGACAGCGCCGCCTGCGCCGCTCCGACTACGGTGCCACTTGACAGAGTGAGGCTGACAGGCAGTCAGGCCCGGCCGCAGGCACCATAGGAAGCTCCGCTTCGCCCGACCCAGGGCTCGGACTCGGGCTAAGCCCCGGAAGACGGCGAACTCCGCTCCGCCCGACCCAGGGCTCGGACTCGGGCTAAGCCCCGGAAGATGGCGAACTCCGCTCCGCCCGACCCAGGGCTCGGACTCGGGCTAAGCCCCGAAAGACGGCGAACTCCGCTCCGCCCGACCCAGGGCTCGGACTCGGGCTAAGCCCCGGAAGACGGCGAACTCCGCTCCGCCCGACCCAGGGCTCGGACTCGGGCTAAGCCCCGGAAGACGGCGAACTCCGCTCCGCCCAACCCAGGGCTCGGACTCGGGCTAAGCCCCGGAAGACGGCGAACTCCGTTCCGCCCGACCCAGGGCTCGGACTTGGGCTCGGCCCCAGAAGACGACGAACTCCGCTCCGCCCGACCCAGGGCTCGGACTCGGGCTAAGCCCCGGAAGACGGCGAACTCCGTTCCGCCCGACCCAGGGCTCGGACTTGGGCTCAGCCCCAGAAGACGACGAACTCCGCTTCGCCCGACCCCAGGACTCGAACTCCGCCCTGGCCTCAGCCAACGGCCTCCGCCTCGCCCGACCTAGGGGCTCGGACTCGACCTCGACCTCGGAGGAGCCTTCGCATCGCCCAACCTAGGGCGCGGGCCGGCCACGTCAGCGGGAGGCGCCATCATTACCCTACTCCAAGCTGACTCAGGCTACGGGGAACAAGACCGGCGTCCCATCTGGCTCGCTCCGCCAGATAGGCAATGATGGTGCCCCGCACGCTCCCTGACGATGGCGGCTCTCGGCCCCCTTACGGAAGCAAGAGGACGTCAGCAAGGACTCGACAGCCCCGACAGCTGTCCCTCCGCCAGGCTCCAGCGCTCCTCCGACGGCCACGACATCACACAAACCGGGCGCCAAAATCTCTCCGGCCGCCACGATGGCGTGTACTTAGGGCGCTAGCTCTCCCCCGCTAGACACGTAGCACTTTGCTACACCCCCATTGTACACCTGGATCCTCTCCTTACGCCTATAAAAGGAAGGACCAGGGCCCTCTTAGAGAGGGTTGGCCGCACGGGGACGAGGACGAGACAGGCGCTCGCGTAAGGCCGCTCGCTCCCTATCCCGTGTGGACGCTTGTAACCCCCTACTGCAAGCGCACCCGACCTGGGCACGGGACGAACACGAAGGCCGCGGGATTTCCACCTTTCTCTCGCCCATCTCCGGCCACCTCACTTTCCCCCCTTTGCGTTCCGCCTCGCGTCGACCCATCTGGGCTGGGGCACGCGACGACATTTCACTCGTCGGCTTAGGGACCCCCCGGTCTCGAAACGCCGACAGTTGGCGCGCCAGGTAGGGGCCTGCTGCGTGTTGACGAACAGCTTCCCGTCAAGCTCCAGATGGGCAGTCTCCAGCAACCTCTCCAACCCGGGACGGTGCTCCGTTTCGGGAGTCTTGAGTTTGTGTCCCTCGACGGCAGCTACGACATGATACTCCTTCCACCGCCGTGCGACAGCGACAATGGCGGCCGACAGCCCGCCCACCGGCGGCGGAATCGACGACGTCTTCCCCGCGTGGTGGAGGAACAACATTCGAGCTCACCCCGTCCTCTCCCCCGCCGACGGAGGAGGAGGCGGGGCAACCAAGGCCAAGTAGGAGGCAGCGCCTCGTCGGCTGTTGAGCGAGTCGACGGCGCCAGCGCCCTAACGGGGGGCGCGTCGGGCGTCGACCTCGCGTTTGAGACGAGGACGAGCGCCGTCTCCCCGCAACGCGCCGATTCCGGGCAAACGGACGACGCCAGCGCGCTCGCGAAAGGCTTGCTGGACGTCACCCTCTTACCTGAGACGACGGTGTGGTCACTCCCCGACGTGACTTCATCGCCGCCCGTCGACCAAGAGGTACCGACCGATTCCCATCTCACGCCTTTCAGATTCAGCCTCGAACCGCCAAGCGACCTCGCTTTGGCGGACGCCCTCGTAGAGGCGAGTCCAAACCCTCTGGGGTATCGTGTGCGGTCACCCTGGAACCGGCTGACGGACGTCTCGACCTACGGGCCCTCTGGGTCCGAGGAAGACGACGCGCCCGACTTCTGCTGGGATTTCTCTGGACTTGGCAACCCCAGTGCCATGCGGGACTTTATGACCGCATGCGACTACTGCCTTTCTGGCTGTTCCGACGGTAGCCGCAGCCTCGGCGATGAGGACTGCGGCCCAAGCCGCGAATGTTTCCACGTCGATCTAGGGGGTCCCTCCAAAGGCAACCATCTCGGCATGCCGGAGGACTGTGATCTCCCTAGGCCGGTGCCTCGCGTTGACATCCCACGGGAGCTAGCTGTGGTCCCCGTTCCGGTGGGGGGTCACGACCCACAGCTCGAGCAAATCCGCGGGGTGCAGGCCAGGCTCGACGAGGGAGCAGGAGCGATTGAGCCAATCCGCCGGGACGTCGGGCAGGCATGGGCGGGCCAACCTTCGGCCGGAGAAATACGTCATCTACCCCAGGGCTTCCAGCACCGCATCGCCGACGATGTCAGGGTCAGGCCGCCACCCGCATCCAGTGGGGTCGGCCAGAACCTGGCTGCAGCAGCAATGCTCCTCCGCGCGATGCCGGAGCCATCAACCACCGAGGGGCGGCGAATACAGGGAGAGCTCAAGAATCTCCTGGAAGGCGCCACGGTCCGACGGGCCGAGAGCTCCACCTCCCGAAGGCAGGGGCACCCCTCGGAACATCATGCCGCGACTTCCCGATTCACGCGGGAAGCCTCGGTCTACACCGGGCGCACGCGCAACACAGCGCCTGCGGCCCCGGGACGCCTCGGCAACGAGCACCATCACCGCGACCGTCGGGCCCACCTCGACGAGAGGGTGCGCCGAGGCTACCACCCCAGGCGTGGGGGACGCTACGACAGCGGGGAGGATCGGAGTCCCTCTCCCGAACCACCCGGTCCGCAGGCCTTCAGCCGGGCCATACGACGGGCACCGTTCCCGACCCGGTTCTGACCCCCGACTACTATCACGAAGTACTCGGGGGAGACGAGACCGGAACTGTGGCTCGCGGACTACCGTCTGGCCTGCCAACTGGGTGGAACGGACGATGACAACCTCATCATCCGCAACCTCCCCCTGTTCCTCTCCGACACCGCTCGCGCCTGGTTGGAGCACCTGCCTCCGGGGCAGATCTCCAACTGGGACGACCTAGTCCAAGCTTTCACCGGCAATTTCCAGGGCACGTACGTGTGCCCCGAGAATTCCTGGGACCTCCGAAGCTGCCGACAGCAGCCGGGAGAGTCTCTCCGGGACTACATTCGGCGATTCTCGAAGCAGCGCACCGAGCTGCCCAACATCACCGACTCGGATGTCATCGGCGCGTTCCTCGCTGGCACCACCTGCCGCGACCTGGTGAGCAAGCTGGGTCGCAAGACCCCCACTAGGGCGAGCGAGCTGATGGACATCGCCACCAAGTTCGCCTCCGGCCAGGAGGCGGTCGAGGCTATCTTTCGGAAGGACAAGCAGCCCCAAGGCCGCCCATCGGAAGATGCCCCCGAGGCGTCAACTCAGCGAGGCACCAAGAAGAAGGGCAAGAAGAAGTCGCAAGCGAAACGCGACGCTGCCGACGCGGACCTTGTCGCCGCCGCAGAGTACAAGAACCCTCGGAAACCCCCCGGAGGTGCCAACCTCTTCGACAAGATGCTCAAGGAGCCGTGCCCCTACCACCAGGGGCCCGTCAAGCACACCCTTGAGGAGTGCGTCATGCTTCGGTGCCACTTCCACAGGGCCGGGCCACCCGCGGAGGGTGGCAGGGCCCACGACGACGACAAGAAGAAAGATCACCAGGCAGGAGAGTTCCCCGAGGTCCGCGACTGCTTCATGATCTACAGTGGGCAAGCGGCGAACGCCTCGGCTCGGCACCGCAAGCAAGAGCGCCGGGAGGTCTATTCGGTGAAGGTGGCGGCGCCAGTCTACTTAGACTGGTCCGACAAGCCCATCACCTTCAACCAAGCCGACCACCCCGACCATGTGCCGAGCCCGGGGAAATACCCGCTCATCATCGACCCCGTCATCGGCGACGTCAGGCTCACCAAGGTCCTCATGGACGGAGGCAGCAGCCTCAACATCATCTACGCCGAGACCCTCGGGCTTCTACGTATCGATCTGTCCTCGGTCCGGGCGGGCGCTGCGCCTTTCCATGGGATCATCCCTGGGAAGCGCGTCCAGCCCCTCGGACAACTCGATCTTCCCGTCTGCTTCGGAACACCCTCCAACTTCCGAAGGGAGACCCTGACGTTCGAGGTGGTCGGGTTCCGAGGAACCTACCACGCGGTACTGGGGAGGCCATGCTACGCGAAGTTCATGGCCGTCCCCAACTACACCTACCTCAAGCTCAAGATGCTGGGCCCCAACGGGGTCATCACCGTCGGCCCCACGTACAAACACGCGTTCGAATGCGATGTGGAGTGCGTGGAGTACGCTGAGGCCCTCGCCGAGTCCGAGGCCCTCATCGCTGACCTAGAGAGCCTCTCTAAGGAGGTGCCAGACGTGAAGCGTCATGCCGGCAACTTCGAGCCAGCGGAGACGGTTAAGTCAGTCCCCCTCGACCCCAGCAGCGATGCCTCCAAGCAGATCCGGATCGGTTCCAAGCTCGATCCCAAATAGGAAGCAGTGCTCGTCGACTTCCTCCGCGCGAACGCCGACGTCTTCGCGTGGAGTCCCTCGGACATGCCCGGCATACCGAGGGATGTCGCCGAGCACTCGCTGGACATCCGAGCCGGAGCCCGACCTGTCAAGCAGCCTCTACGCCGATTCGACGAGGAGAAGCACAGAGCCATAGGCGAGGAGATCCACAAGCTAATGGCGGCAGGGTTCATCAAAGAGGTATTCCATCCCGAATGGCTTGCCAACCCTGTGCTTGTGAGAAAGAAAGGGGGGAAATGGCGGATGTGTGTAGACTACACTGGTCTGAACAAAGCATGTCCGAAGGTTCCCTACCCTCTGCCTCGCATCGATCAAATCATGGATTCCACTACTGGGTGCGAAACCCTGTCTTTCCTCGATGCCTACTCAGGGTATCACCAAATCAGGATGAAAGAGTCCGACCAGCTCGCGACTTCTTTCATCACACCCTTCGGCATGTACTGCTATGTCACCATGCCGTTCGGCTTGAGGAATGCGGGCGCGACGTACCAGCGGTGCATGAACCATGTGTTCGGCGAACACATTGGCCGCACGGTCGAGGCCTACGTCGATGACATCGTAGTCAAGACGAGGAAAGCCTCCGACCTCCTTTCCGACCTTGAAGTGACATTCCGATGTCTCAAGGCGAAAGGCGTCAAGCTCAATCCCGAAAAGTGTGTCTTCGGGGTGCCCCAAGGCATGCTCTTGGGGGTTCATCGTCTCCGAGCGGGGCATCGAAGCCAACCCGGAGAAGATCGCAGCCATCACCAGCATGGGGCCCATCAAGGACTTGAAAGGCGTACAGAGGGTCATGGGATGTCTCGCGGCTCTGAGCCGCTTCATCTCACGCCTCGGCGAAAGAGGTCTACCTCTGTACCGCCTCTTAAGGAAGGCCGAGTGTTTGACTTGGACCCCTAAGGCCGAGGAAGCCCTCAGGAACCTGAAGGCGCTCCTCACGAAGGCGCCTATCTTGGTGCCCCCAGCTGCCGGAGAAGCCCTCTTGATCTACGTCGCCGCGACCACTCAGGTGGTTAGCGCCGCGATTGTGGTCGAGAGGCAAGAAGAGGGGCATGCATTGCCTGTTCAGAGGCCAGTCTACTTCGTCAGCGAGGTACTGTCCAAAACCAAGATCCGCTACCCACAAGTTCAGAAGCTGCTATACGCGGTGATCCTGACACGGCGGAAGTTGCGACACTACTTCGAGTCTCATCCGGTAACTGTGGTGTCATCCTTCCCCCTGGGGGAGATCATCCATTGCCGAGAGGCCTCGGGTAGGATTGCAAAGTGGGCAGTGGAAATCATGGGCGAAATAATCTCGTCCGCCCCTCGGAAGGCCATCAAATCCCAGGTCTTGGCGGACTTCATGGCTGAATGGGTCGACACCCAGCTACCAACAGCTCCGATCCAACCGGAGCTCTGGACCATGTTCTTCGACGGGTCGCTGATGAAGACAGGAGCCGGCGCAGGCCTACTCTTCATCTCGCCCCTCGGGAAGCACCTACGCTACGTGCTACGCCTCCATTTCCCGGCGTCCAACAATGTAGCTGAGTATGAGACTCTGGTCAACGGGTTGCGGATTGCCGTCGAGCTAGGGGTCCGACGCCTCGACGCTCGCGGTGACTCGCAGCTCGTCATCGACCAAGTCATGAAGAACTCCCACTGCCGCGACCCGAAGATAGAGGCCTACTGCGATGAGGTTCGGCGTCTAGAAGACAAGTTCTACGGGCTCGAGCTCAACCACATCGCTCGGCGCTACAACGAGACTGTGGACAAGCTGGCTAAAATAGCCTCGGGGCGAACAACGGTTCCCCCGGACGTCTTCTCCCGAGACCTGCATCAACCCTTTGTCAAGATCGACGACACGCCCGAGCCTGAGGCACCCTCGACCCAGCCCGAGGTACCCTCGGCACAGTCCGAGGCACCCTCGGCTCGGCCCGAGGCACCCTCGGTTCAGCCCGAGGTACCCTCGGCCCCCGAGGGCGAGACGCTGCACATCGAGGGGGAGCAAAGCGGGGTCACGCCTGATCAAAACTGGCAGACCCCATACCTGCGATATCTCCACCGAGGAGAGCTACCCCTCGACCGAGCCGAAGCTCGGCGGTTGGCGCGGCGCGCCAAGTCGTTCGTCTTGCTGGGAGAAGGGAAGGAGCTCTACCACCACAGCCCTTCAGGCATCCTCCAGCGATGCATCTCCACCACCGAAGGTCAGGAACTCCTCCGAGAGGTACACTCGGGGGCTTGCGGCCACCACGCAGCACCTCAAGCCCTTGTCGGAAATGCTTTCCGACAAGGTTTCTACTGGCCAACGGCGGTGGCCGACGCCACTAGAATTGTCCGCGCCTGCGAAGGGTGTCAGTTCTACGCAAGGCAGACCCACCTGCCCGCTCAGGCTCTGCAGACGATACCCATCACCTGGCCTTTTGCCGTGTGGGGTCTGGACCTCGTCGGCCCCTTGCAGAAGGCACCCGGGGGCTACACGCACCTGTTGGTCGCCATCGACAAATTCTCCAAGTGGATCGAGGTCCGACCCCTAAACAGCATCAGGTCCGAGCAGGCGGTGGCGTTCTTCACCAACATCATCCATCGTTTCGGAGTCCCGAACTCCATCATCACCAACAACGGCACCCAGTTCACCGGCAGAAAGTTCTTGGACTTCTGCGAGGATCACCACATCCGGGTGGACTGGGCCGCCGTGGCTCATCCCATGACGAATGGGCAAGTAGAGCGTGCCAACGGCATGATTCTACAAGCACTCAAGCCTCGGATTTACAACGACCTCAACAAGTTCAGCAAGCGATGGATGAAGGAACTCCCCTCGGTGGTTTGGAGCCTGAGGACAACACCGAGCCGAGCCACGGGCTTCACGCCGTTCTTTCTAGTCTATGGGGCCGAGGCCATCTTGCCCACAGACCTGGAATATGGTTCCCCGAGGACGAGGGCCTATGCCGACCAAAGCAACCAAGCTAGTCGAGAAGACTCGCTGGACCAGCTGGAAGAGGCTCGGGACAAGGCCTTACTACACTCGGCGCGGTACCAGCAGTCCATGCGACGCTACCACGCCCGAGGGGTCCAGTCCCGAGACCTCCAGGTGGGCGACCTGGTGCTTCGGCTGCGACAAGATGCCCGAGGTCGACACAAGCTCACGCCCCCTGGGAGGGGCCGTTCGTCATCGCCCAAGTTCTGAAACCCGGAACATACAAGCTGGCCAACAGTCAAGGCGAGGTCTACAACAACGCTTGGAACATCCAACAGCTACGTCGCTTCTACCCTTAAGATGTTTTCAAGTTGTTCATATACCTTGCTCCCATGCAAAGTTTAGTCATCAAGGAAGGGTCAGCCTTGCCTCGGCAAAGCCCGACCCTCCCTCTGGGGCTAAAAGGGGGGGAACCCCCTCTGCGTCGAAATTTTCCTCGAAAAAAGATCTTTTATGCTAGAATGTCTTTCGTGCTTTTCGACTACTTCGAAAGTGGATCCTGAAAACGACGGAGTACACGTAAGCAGCCAAGGCTGACCGAGCCGAGGGACTCCTACGCCTCCGGGATACGGATACCTCACTCATCACCTTCTGCGATAAGTAACTCACGTTCGGATAAGTGATTCCGCGGACCGAACAAGTCTTCACGTTCGGAAGCCCTTCTGCCGGAGCGATTCTTCGAGCCTTCTCGACTGCGTCGGGGACGGAACCCCATGGACGGGTAAGAGTGCGCGTAAGCGGCAAGGCTGACCGAGCCGAGGGACTCCTACGCCTCCGGGATACGGATACCTCACTCATCACCTTCCGTGAGAAGCAACTCTCGCTCGCACAAACAATTCTGTTACCGACAAAAAAGTCCAGATACTCGAAACAAGAGGAAAGGAGGCGCGGCTTTACAACACGGCAAGGGTGTGTTTTGGCCTCGGCGGCCGCAGAAAACACACGCTACAAGATAATTCGATCCTGCAGGCTCGGATCTTGACGGCTAAAGGGAGCAGCAGCACCCTCGGCGTCGACAACACCTTCGGCGAGGTCCGACCTAGCCTCGGACGGCGACGCGGTCCAAGGGTCTCCGCTCTGAAGGACAACATCATCACCAAGCCCGGGCCATCGCCGCTAGGGTCTTCTCCAAGAATCCGGCCCGAGCAGGCGGCTCGGCCGATCACCCCGGGGCCTCGGCCAGCTGTCCCCCAAGGACATCAGCCCGGCCCGAGGCCTCGGCAGATCAATTCCGGCGTCGGTCCCGTCAACGGACGACCCGGCCAGGCTCTGGCCGACCAGGTCTTCTTTTTGAGCCAACTCTGCCTCTGTTCGCGCTGACACCGCTACCCCTGGCCTTGGCTCATCGAAGAGCGGTCGAGGGGTTTCTCTAACTAAGTAAGGGAAGCCTCGGACAACAAGGCTGACCGAGCCGAGGGACTCCTACGCCTCCGGGATACAGATACCTCACTCGTCACCTTTACACGGGGCGACTCACGCTTGGTGAAGCGGTTCAGACAACCAACAGGCAAGTCTTAGTGCTCGAAAGTGAGGAAACAACACGGCTCCGTGCCGAAATTACATACATGCTCAGGCCTCGACAGCCACAATGAACAAAAAACACCGGCATTCGAAGTGCCATTACAAACAGAACTCCGGTTCCACCTCTGCGGGTACGAACAACCCCACTCGATGGGGGGGCCTGCGGAGCAACAGAAGACCGACGGGCGGCTTGCCGTCGCCCGCTCCGGCAGCGACGACGACGACTTCTGCTCCGGGGGGCCGAACAGCGACATCGATGACCTCAGGGCGGATGCTGCTGCCAGGAGGCCCCCGCCCATGCCCAAACTCGTGAGGCAAGGGCAGGCAGAAGGCCGTAGAGTTGGAGGTCGGTTCATGGGCGGCCCTGGCTGTCTCGTCGGCGGAAGAACCTCTTCCAGCTGCCGTGGCGGAAGCCGGCGCCGAGAACGGCTCCGAAGCCACTCGGGTTCGAGAGCCAGGCACGCGGCAGCTGCCAGTGCCACGGACGACAACCGCCCTTCCCCCCGATCACTGAGGGAAGGAGCAGGCCACCGCCCACGCAGGGGCCGACCCCAACTCGGCACTCTCCCCTCCCCAGCCCTAGTGATGAAAATCCTTGAGGCTGAGGGAGGGGCAGAGGCCGCGGC
The DNA here is from genome assembly GCA_029449295.1 of Zea luxurians. Classification (NCBI taxonomy): domain Eukaryota; kingdom Viridiplantae; phylum Streptophyta; class Magnoliopsida; order Poales; family Poaceae; genus Zea; species Zea luxurians. Next base: position 32,589,479 of record JAOPSE010000017.1, on the reverse strand, counting down.
CCGGTTCGCTCTCCCCCGCCATCGAACTGGAGGTCACCATCTTGGGTGACCGCCGGCGGAGGGGTGCAACCGGGCTGCATGATGAAAATCCTTGAAGCTGAACGATGGCTGAAAGGTACCAACTCCCGCGGAGTTGCGTTCCTCCAACGACGAGGCGGAAAGACGGCGGGTATCCCCCATCCGGGGGCTTGGAAGGTGGAAAGACACGATGCATAAGGGAGCGCGAAGACACGGTCGCCTTCCAAGAGGGTCCCCTCCTTTTAAAGGCGACTCTCCCTACTTGCGTCCCCAGCCGTCGTGGGCTGAGTCTTCTCCAACACGCTCCAAGGTCCTCCCCTACGGCGCGGGGGCTGGGTCCCACGCGTCATGCAAGCCGGCCCAGAGCAGAAGAAGCCAAACCGCCGTGCGCGGTGCATGCAACCGCCCAGCGGTTACAAGCGGCTCTCCACTTTTGCCCAGACCAACAGGCGAAAGGGCGGGCAGCCATGCAGGCGGCATGCAACCGCGCCAAGTGGGCGCACTTCTTCGACTCCCAACACGCCCAGCATGGAGGCCCAGGCCCACGCGTCATGCAACCGGCGCGCCGAATGCTTCGTGCATGCAACTGCACCGCCACTTGCGCCACCACCGCGCCTCCTCGACTGCGGAACCAATACCGCGACTCGAGGCGACCCAGCGCACGACCCAGCAGCGCCAGCCTGGCGCGACGGTCAATACGGCCAAAAACGGGCCGGCAGTAATGGCGGTGGCAGGCGGGCAGGAGCAGCGGTCACGTCGTCAGCCAAGCTTACGTCCCATCCGGGGGCAGCGAGAGAACCCTCTCTCACGGCGTGAAGACAACGCGCCCGTGTTCCGTTCCTCGAATGGCTCGCGCACGTGCAACGGCCGCCCCGCGAACCACTCGCCCTGTCGCATTAACTCCGCGGCGGGACAGGTGGCGCCTCTGGCAGGAGAAGCGAGCGACGCTTCGCCTTCGCCATAATGACCGCGTCAAAAAAAGGTACGCTGCGTCGTTCGATTTCGTATCCTTTTCCTTTTTTCCTCTTTCTCTCTCTTGCAACAGGGACCGGGAAAGGGGGATACCCCGAAAAGGATCCTTCCCCGTGAAGGAACCAGGCTCCGAGCCTCCCTACTGATCAGAGGTTCGAAGGCTGGCCCCTCGGAAGGGTTCAACAGCCGCCTGAGAGCACGTGGGCTCCACACCCACTACTGGTCAGAGGTTCGAAGGCCGGCCCCTCGGAAGGGTTCAACAGCCGCCTCAGGCTACTCGGGCTCCGCGCCCACTACTGATCAGGGGTTCGAAGGCTGGCCCCCGAAGGGTTCACAGCCGCCTCAGACACAGAGCGAGGGATGACCATGGGTACGTTCGATACATAACCAAGGCTCAGGCTACGCTCCCGAGGTACCCTAGGACATTTCCGAGACCAGCGGGAACGATCTTGTAACGGAATCCCATCAAAGGGAGGCATCGAGCCCTCAGACCCCGTCGCCAGGGGACCGGGTCCGGCAGATCACCCGCAGGTACTTTTGGGCGCGCCTCTGGGCCTCTAGCCGACCCCTAACAAATGGGGCACGGACATCCGCTCGGATCACCCGCCTGCAACTCACCGGAGACACCATGTTCGGTGCCCACCGAGGGCAACATGGCGCTCTCCCCCCCTCCTCCTTGCGGAAAGGCGACGCAGGGGCGTATGTAAAAAGTCAAGTCTGTCCCTGATCACCCTCTCGCCCTGTGCAGAGGCTCGGGGGCTGCTCTCGCAAACCCGGCTCCGGCCAAACCGTTGACAGCGTCAACATACCAGCCCGAGAACTTGGGACCCGACCGTACACCCGGGCTACGACCAGCTCGCATGAGGGAACGACCAGACCAGCCGAAGCATTGTGCGAGGCATTAAGACCTCGGAGGAGTCAAACCACTCATCCGAGGCCTCGGGGGCTACACCCGGCGGGTGCGCTCGCGCGCATCCACCGGAACAAAACGCAACCGAGAAAGGCTGGTCCCCTTGCAAAAAAGTGCGACAAAAGCCTCCAAGCGAGTGCTAACACTCCCTTCGAGGCTCGGGGGCTACTGTCGGGGACCATAATTAGGGGTACCCTCAAGGCTCCTAATTCTCAGCTGGTAACCCCCATCAGCATAAAGCTGCAAAGGCCTGATGGGTGCGATTAAGTCAGGGATTAGCCCATTCGAGGGACTCGATCACGCCTCGCCCGAGCCTAGCCTCGGACAAGGGCAGCCGACCCCGGGGGATCTCCGCCTCGCCCGAGGCCCCCCTCCAGCGGCGAACATATTTCCGGCTCACCCGAGGCCTGTCTTCGCCAAGAAGCAACCCTGACCAAATCGCCGCACCGACCGACCAAATCGCAGGAGCATTTAATGCAAAGGTGGCCTGACACCTTTATCCTGACGAGCGCCCCTCAGCCGACAGAGCCGAAGTGACCGCCATCACTTCGCCGCTCCACTGACCGGTCTGACAGAAAGACAGCGCCGCCTGCGCCGCTCCGACTGCGGTGCCACTTGACAGAGTGAGGCTGACAGGCAGTCAGGCCCGGCCACAGGCACCATAGGAAGCTCCGCTTCGCCCGACCCAGGGCTCGGACTCGGGCTAAGCCCCGAAAGACGGCGAACTCCGCTCCGCCCGACCCAGGGCTCGGACTCGGGCTAAGCCCCGAAAGATGGCGAACTCCGCTCCGCCCGACCCAGGGCTCGGACTCGGGCTAAGCCCCGGAAGATGGCGAACTCCGTTCCGCCCGACCCGGGGCTCGGACTTGGGCTCGGCCCCAGAAGACGACGAACTCCGCTCCGCCCGACCCAGGGCTCGGACTCGGGCTAAGCCCCGGAAGACGGCGAACTCCGTTCCGCCCGACCCAGGGCTCGGACTTGGGCTCAGCCCCAGAAGACGACGAACTCCGCTTCGCCCGACCCCAGGACTCGAACTCCGCCCTGGCCTCAGCCAACGGCCTCCGCCTCGCCCGACCTAGGGGCTCGGACTCGACCTCGGCCATGGAAGACGGACTCAACCTCGACCTCGGAGGAGCCTTCGCATCGCCCAACCTAGGGCGCGGGCCGGCCACGTCAACAGGCTGCCATCATTACCCTACTCCAAGCTGACTGAGGCTACGGGGAACAAGACCGGCGTCCCATCTGGCTCGCTCCGCCAGATAGGCAATGATGGCGCCCCGCACGCTCCCTGACGATGGCGGCTCTCGGCCCCCTTACGGAAGCAAGAGGACGTCAGCAAGGACTCGACAGCCCCGATAGCTGTCCCTCCGCCAGGCTCCAGCGCTCCTCCGACGGCCACGACATCACACAAACCGGGCGCCAAAATCTCTCCGGCCGCCACGATGGCGTGTACTTAGGGCGCTAGCTCTCCCCCGCTAGACACGTAGCACTCTGCTACACCCCCATTGTACACCTGGATCCTCTCCTTACGCCTATAAAAGGAAGGACCAGGGCCCTCTTAGAGAGGGTTGGCCGCATGGGGACGAGGACGAGACAGGCGCTCGCGTAAGGCCGCTTGCTCCCTCTCCCGTGTGGACGCTTGTAACCCCCTACTGCAAGCGCACCCGACCTGGGCGCGGGACGAACACGAAGGCCGCAGGATTTCCACCTCTCTCTCGCCCATCTCCGGCCACCTCACTTTCCCCCCTTCGCGTTCCGCCTCGCGTCGACCCATCTGGGCTGGGGCACGCGGTGACATTTCACTCGTCGGCTTAGGGACCCCCGGTCTCGAAACGCCGACACATGTGTAACTATCTCCAGAAAAGATTGTTAAGAACCAATCAAGTTAGAATGATCTCATCATATGAATTGTCAAGGTGGTTGGATCTAATTCCACGGATTGATGAGATGAAAGAACCACATAATCGATGACCTGGACTAATAGCGGATTAGTGACTAGGATTAATCGATGGGTTCAGTTCAGGGTATTTAATTAGATGTTTTCTGTACATTTGTAAACCGACGACATTGCCAATCGATGGGTCAATTCACGCGGGATGATTTCAAAGAGACACCGTCCGATCAATAAACGATGTTTCAATATGTATAAACATACGTTATCAATCAATGAAAGAAAGCGGTTTAATCGTTCTCTTCTCTCAACGTTTTTTTACATATCCTATAAAGCGTCAACATCTCTATAATCGACTGTAAAAGCATCTAGGCCCTAGTGAGTTTCAATGATTAATGATGATACAAGATTAATATATACTTTTAAGAGATATTTGAGTTATGTTACAATAATGATGACTATTTGGATCAATGACTTCCATGCTCTTTAGAATGAAATTCATTTCGCTTATCAGAAGATAAATGACAAGGTTAAGAACAGACTAGTTTTAAGTATACTTAAAGTAGTTTAAAACTTTGTTTCTTTGGCCATACTATAAATATGGATAATAACTAATAGCTTGATCTAGATGAGTCTAATATGTTAGATATGGCAGTCACTTGTTAAACTTAGCACTAGGTAGCTTAGGGTCTGTTTGGTTGGGATGTGGCTTTGAAAAAAACTATTGTGGGCTGTGGGCTGTGAAAAAGCTAAAAACCATTTGATGGAAACTACTAAAGCCACTAAAAGTTCTTCCATATATATTTTCACAGTTCCATCCGAAAGCCGCTAAAAGAGGGTTTAGAGGTGCTTTTAATTTTGCACCGCGAGAAAGTCGACTTTTAATAAAAGCTGCTTCCTAGATCTAGCCATTTGATTTGGCTTTTGGCTTTTATGGGGCAAAAGTCAAAGCCAGAAGCTAAACCAAACACACCTAGTGATGGACCAAAAGTCATTTGGATAAACCTCATTCATAAAATATTAAACTCAAAGTGATTTGAAGGTTTTTGTATGTGTTGAACTCTGAGAAACAGGGTATCAAACCACATAGCATGATCTGACGCCTACACATGGTATGCTAGAGAAGGCTTGGTCATCAGAATATGAGGAACATGCGTCTCATTTTGATGCAACACATAAACAAACAAAAAGGGCTTCTTGGACTAGTCTGACGGATGCCATTAGACTAGATGCTCAACCTATTTTCATTAATGATTTTGGTGTTTGATGATCAATATAATTATTTGGACTAATGTGTTTGATATTTGTTTATGTTTATAGTTCAAAGGATACAACATGGACTTGGATGAAGGCAATGGAGTGATCGAGAAAATCAACACCTCAAAGGAAGACATTAGAAGACTTATTGAAGACTTATTAAATGTCATGCAAGAGTCCAATATACAAGACAAAAGAAGCCCAAGGGAAGAAAAGCAAAAACACGAAGAAATCAACATAACAGAAAGCCAACAAACGTGTCCAGTGACACATTGGATGTCACACCGAATGGAAACTATGACAGAACTGAAGACTGGGCTAAAAACTAAGTGCATCGGACACCAGAGTGTACACCAGACGAAACACATAGGATGGAGCTATGGTGAATAAGCAACACCAGACATATCTTTCTCAAATGCAAGATTTAATTTGAGTGTTCCTACTTTGGTGGTCAATAAAAGAATAATATAGCATTGTATGTATTCAAAGATAAGTACTCACATATGCTAGCAATACTAGGAGTGGAAAGGAAACTAGCAACAAGATTGAATAACCTCAAACAATAAGTATAGCAAGTATGAACCAAGAAAGCAAGGATAATATGGTAGGAAAGTAAAGAGCACAAGAGACACATGATTTCTTTTCTAGAATTAAGATTCACAAAGAATACTACATCTATGTTGAGGAGTTCACAAAGAATTGGGTCTCTTTCAACCCTTTTCTCTCTCAAGAGATCACATAGATTGAGCTTGAGTTCTTCACTACTTGATGGGTGAGAACAACCCTCTCAAGGCCAATCCGCATAAAGTCAGAGGCTCCCTAGCACTTCTATCAATCCAAAGTAATAACTCCTCAAGAAGGAGATCGCGATTCCCCTCTTCTCTTTTCTGAAGTCTACCAAAGTGCTAAGTAGCTTTTCCACCATCTTAGACACTTTGTAAAGTATCCACGCTAAGCACAGAGTGATTTTGGAGCACTTGAGTGGCTAGGAGCCAATGATATGATGCCTCAACTTGTTTACACTATTTTCAAGCTCATGAATTGAGATATGCTTGGTTGGGATGGTATTTATAGCCTCTCCACTTTAAAATAGTTGTTGGAAGCTATTTGTAGTTTCTGCGTACTAACTGGACATGTCCAGTGGTGCACCAGACATGTTGGGTGTTGTGTCAAAAGATGTTGTTGGAAAAGTTGTCAGTGTTGTTAGTCTATCAGAGCTGACCAGACATGTCCAATGGTGCACAGGGTGTGCCACGTTAGCTAGCCATTGAACTTTGTTGTTGCCGACCGTTAAGCCCTCGAGGTATCCGATGTGCCATAGGATCCCACCTGGATAGGTTTGGTGCCTTGTACTGGGCTTGTACAATTTACATCATTTCTATGTGTCGTATCCAGTGAGTCGTCCGATGCTGCATCGAATATGTCTGGTGTCTTGTATCTGACTCGTTCCATTTTACAACTTCTCTAAGTGTCGTATCCAGTGAGTCGCCCAGTGCGCCACTTGTCAGGTACCGTGCTTAGGGGTACCCCCAATACTCCTAAGCATAGCTGAAAAAAATCTTCAAAACAGACCGTAAAGGCTGGTAAGCATAGCGCAAAGTTAAAGCCTCATCTGTCAAGGGACGCAATCTCGTGTCGCCCGAGCCCGGCCTTGGGCAAGAACAGTGGTCCCGGACGGATTCACGCCTCGCCCGAGGGCTTCCTCAGGCAGCAGGCACACCCCCGGCTCGCCCGAGGCTAAGCTCGGGCAAACTTTGTCGTATAGCAACCTCGGCCAAATCGCCTTACCGCCGACCATATCGCATGCACATTTAATGCAGGGATCACCTGACACCTTATCCTGACACGCGCGCCTCAGTTGGCAAGGCCGAAATGACCGCGGTCACTTCGCCCCTTTACTGATCGTTCTGACACGAAAACAACACTGTTTACCCCGTTCCGACTACTGTGCCAACCATCAGGGTAAGACTAACAACAGTGAGTCACGGCCTCTCCCGAGTTCAGCCTCGGGCGCAATAGGGAGCTCCGCCTGGCTCGACCCCGACCTCGCCCTCAGCCTCGGCCTCAGGAGAAGGTCTCCGCCTCGCCCGACCCCGACCTCGGCCTCAGCCTCGGCCTCGGGAGAAGGTCTCTGCCTCGCCCGACCCCGACCTTGGCCTCAGCCTCGGCCTCGGGAGAAGGTCTCTGCCTTGCCCGACCCCGACCTTGGCCTCAGCCTCGGCCTCGAGAGAAGTCACCGCCTCGCCCGACCTTGGCCTCGGACCGACTACGCTACAGGGGACACATCATTACCCTACCTCTAGCTAGCTGCCTCAGGCTACGAAGGAACAAGACCGGTGTCACATCTAGATTACTCCGGCAACAGGTAATGATGGTTCCCTGTATGCGCCCATGACGTCGATTGTTCTCAAGCTCTCTACGAAGGCAAAGAAACGTCAGCAGGACCCAGGGCCGCACCGCCAGCTACGCTTCATACAGGGCTCAAGCACTTCTCCGCCGGCCACGTTAGCACATAGCTACACCCCCATATGTACAGCTGGACCATCCCCTTGTATCTATAAAAGGGGATGCCCAAGGCCTTCTCGGGGGAAAGGGAGAGGCACGGGCGGTAAGGACGACGGAGACGGACTCACTCAAACATCGAACTCCACTCCGCAACACTAGACTTCTCAAGAGACCTAGGACTGGTTCCCTCTCTCATGAAGCTTGTAGCCCTACTGCAAGCACCCCGGTGCAAGATAATATAAGCCTCATCCCTCCTCTTGTGTTCCATCTTGCATCAACCCATCTGGGCAGGGACACACGGCACAAAATTCACTAGTCGGTACGGTTGAGGGTCCCCCGGGTCTGAAACGCCGACAGTTGGCACGCCAGGTAGGGGTCGCTACATGTTGACAATACTTTCCCGTTGAGTTCTAGATGGACAATCTTCAACAGCCTCTTCAGCCCGGGACGGTGCTCTGCTTTGGGAGTCTCGAGTTCATGTCCCCTGACGGCAGCTACGACATGGTACTCCTCCCCCCGTAGCACGGCAACAACGACGGTCGTCGGCTCGCCCGGCGGAGGCAGACTCAACGACGACATCTCCCCGTGGCAGAAGAGGAACACCTGAGTCAACCCTGCCACCCTCCTCACCGGAGGAGACGGAGACGGGGCAACCATGACCAGGCAGGAGGCAGCACCTCGTCGGCTATCGGACCAGAGCGAGTTGACGACACCGACACCCCTGCGGGGGACATGTCGGGTGTTATCCTCGCACCCGAGACAATGACGGGTGTCGCTTCCCAGCAAAACGCCAGCCCCAGGCGGACTGATGACACCAGCACCCTTGCGAGGGACTTGTCGGGCATTAGTCTCGCACCGGAGATAACGACACATTCCATCTCCGATGCAACTTCACCGTCGTCCACCAACCAGGAGGTACCATCAGTTTTCCATCATGTTCCCTTTAGATTCAGCTTTGACCCACCAAGCGACCCCACTTCGGTAAGCGCTTTCGTGAGGGCATATCTTGACCTTCCAGGGTACCATATGTGGTCAACTTGGGACCTACTGACGGCCGTCTCAACTTTCGGACCCGCGGGTTCCGAGGAAGAGGATGACCCCGACGTCAGTTGGGATTTCTCCGGACTCCATGATCCCAGTGCCATGCGAGACTTCATGTCCGCATGTGACCACTGCCTCTCCGGTTGCTCTGACGATGGCCACAGCCTTGACGACGAGGGTTACGACCCAACTCGCGAGTGCTTCCACATCGATCAGGAAGATCACGACGGAGACAACCTCGGCATGCCAGGAAACAACGACGCCCTTGCACCTGCGTCTCGCGTTGAGATCCCACGGGAGCTAGCTGTGGCCCAGGTCCCTACGGGGGGTCAGGGCACACAGCTCGAGCAACTCCGCGAGATGCAGGCCAAGCTCGACAAAGAAACGGGGCGACTTGTGCAGCTCCGACAAAACCTCGAGCAAGAGTGGACAGGCCGAGCGCTCGCCGGAGGAGCGCGTCATCGGGCCCGGGACGTCCAGTGCCGTATTATTGACGATGCCAGGGCAAGGCTGCCCCCGGCCTTCAACGGGGCCGGCCAGAACCTAGCTACAGCGGCGATGTTACTTCGAACGATGCCGGAGCCATCAACCACCGAGGGGCGGCGTATCCAGGGCGAACTCAAGGACCTCCTGGAAAATGCTACAGCCCGACGAGCCAAGAGCTCTGCCTCCTGAAGGCGAGGATGCCCCTCGGAGCATCACGTAGCGTCCTCCGGACACATGCGCGAGGCCTCGGTCCACACCAAGCTTACAGGAGACGAGGCACCTGCAGCCTGGGATCGCCTCGGCGACGAACAACACCGCCGCGACCGTCGAGCCCACCTCAAGGAAAAGGTGCGCCGAGGCTACCACCCCAGACGCGGGGGACGCTACGATAGTGAGGAGGATCGGAGCCCCTCACCCGAACCACCAGGTCCATGGGTCTTCAGCTGGGCCATACAACGAGCACCGTTCCCGGCCCGGTTCCGAGCCCCGACTACCATTACCAAGTACTCAGGGGAGACGAGGCCGGAGTTGTGGCTTGCGGATTACCGGCTGGTGTGCCAGTTGGGAGGGACGGACGATGACAACCTCATCATCCGCAACCTCCCCCTTTTCCTCTCCGATGCTGCCCGGGCCTGGCTGGAGCATCTGCCTCCTGCCTAGATCTTCGACTGGGACGACCTAGTCAAGGCCTTCGCTAGAAATTTCCAAGGTACGTACGTGCGCCCTAGGAACTCATGGGATCTCCGGAGCTGCCGCCAGCAGCCAGGGGAATCCCTGCGAGAGTACATCCGGCGGTTTTCAAAGCAGTGCACCGAGTTGCCTAACATCACCGACTCGGACGTCATCGGAGCATTCCTTGCCGGCACCACTTGCCGGGACTTGGTAAGCAAACTGGGGCGCAAGACACCCAGTAAGGCGAGCGAATTGATGGACATAGCCACCAAGTTCGCCTCTGGTCAGGAGGCGGTCGAAGCCATCTTCCGGAAGGACAAGCAACCTCAGGGAAGGCAGAAGGAAGACGACCCCGAGGCATCCGTCTAGCGTGGCACGAAGAAGAAGACCAGGAAGAAGGCGCAAGCAAAACACAACGCCATTGACGCGGATCTCGTCGCTGCTGCACCTCGAGCCCTCGTGGGAAACGCTTTCCGACAAGGTTTCTACTGGCCGACTGAATTGGCCGACGCCACTAGGATTGTACGCTCCTACCGAGGGTGTCAATTCTACGCGAGACAAACACACATGCCTGCTCAGGCTCTACAGACAATACCTATCACTTGGTCGTTTGCCGTGTGGGGTCTGGACCTCGTCGGTCCCTTGCAGAAGGCACCCAGGGGCTTCACGCACCTGCTGGTCGCCATCAAAAAATTCTCCAAGTGGATCGAAGTCCGACCCTTAACCAGCATCGGGTCCGAGCAGGCGGTGGCGTTCTTTACAAATATCATCCACCGCTTTGGGATCCCAAACTCCATCATCACCGACAACGGCACGCAGTTCACTGGGAAAAAGTTCCTGGACTTCTGCGAAGGCCACCACATCCATGTGGACTGGGCCGCCGTAGCTCACCCAATGACAAATGGGCAGGTGGAGCGCGCCAATGGCATGATTTTGCAGGGGCTAAAACCAAGGATCTACAACGACCTCAACAAGTTTGGCAAGCGGTGGATAAAAGAGCTACCCTCGGTGGTTTGGAGTCTGAGGACGACGCCGAGCCGGGCCACGGGTTTCTCGCTGTTTTTTCTAGTCTATGGGACCGAGGCCATCCTACCCACGGACTTAGAATACGGCTCCCCGAGGACAAAGGCATACGACGACCAAAACAACCAGACCCGCCGAGAGGATTCATTGGACCAGCTGGAAGAGGCTCGGGACGTAGCCTTACTACACTCAGCGTGGTATCAGCAGTCTCTGCGACGCTACCACGCCCGAAGGATTTGGCCCCGAGGCTTCTAGGTGGGAGATTTGGTGCTTCGGCTACGACAAGACACCCGAGGGCGCCACAAGCTTACTCCTCCCTGGGAAGGGCCGTTCATCGTCGCCAAAATTTTGAAGCCCGGGACATACAAGCTGGCCAACAACCAAGGCAAGGTCTACAACAACGCTTGGAACATCGAACAGCTACGTCGCTTTTACCCTTAAAGTGTTTCAAGTCGTTCATGTATCTCGGTCCCTTTACATGTACAAATAAAAAGTCTAGCTGTCAAGGGAGGATCGGCCTTGCCTCAGCAAAAACCGACCCTCCCTCGGGGGCTAGAAGGGGAGAACCCCCTCTACGTCAAAATTTTCCTCGGAAAAGTTTTCTACCAAAATGACTTTCATGCCTTTCGACTATATCGATAGCGGAATCCTAAAAACGACAAGAGAGACCTTGAACGGCAAGGCCGACCGAGCCGAGGAACCCCTACGCCTCCGGGATACGGATACCTCACTCATCACCTTTCGTGAAAGGTAGCTCACGCTCGGATAAGTGATTCTGCTACCGAACAAGTCCTAACGCTCGGGTAGAAAACGACTTTCGTGCCTTTTGACTATATCGATAACAGAATCCTAAAAACGAGCGAGAGAGACCTTGAACGGCAAGGCCGACCGAGCCGAGGGACTCCTACGCCTCCGGGATATGGATACCTCACTCATCACCTTCCGCGAAAAGTAACTCGCGCCCGGATAAGTGATTCTGCTACCGAACAAGTCCTAACGCTCGAAACAAGAGGAAAGAAAACACAGCTTTATACTCTAACACTAAAAATGTTTAGGCCTCAGCGGCTGCAAGAAACATACACATACTCAGAATAAACTGTTCCCCACAGGCTTAGGTGTCGGCAGGGGGAGCAGCAGCACCCGCGGCGTCGTTCCTACCCACGGCGGAATCTGGCCCGACCTCGGACGGTGACACAGGCGGAAGGATCTCCACCTCAAAAAAGGAAGCCAATGCCGCGCCTGGGCCCTCGGCAGCCGCATCAAGCCTTTGGACCTCCGCTAGGGCAGCTTCCTCTTCGTCGGGTAAGCAGTAGCCTTCGCTGACCCTCTCCAAATCCACGTCGTAGTGGGAAGCAAGGACGGCGAAGGCCCGCCTAATGCCGTGGTGCAGCGCCCCGCGGAGTCTACTACGCACATGGCCGCCCAAGGCCCGCAGGCGACTCTGGGGGGAGCTGCCCAAGGGGACGTCATCGAGGCCAAAGGTCCGGCAGAAGGCCGAGATGGCCTCGGACATGGCCATGCGGTCGACCTCTTTCTGCTCAGCCGCCTGGGTAAGCACCTTGCAGTTCTTAACGGACTCGTCGAGAGCCACCTCGAACCCTGAAGACAGTCGGACGATATCCTTCAGACACGAGGAAAAGGATGAAGCTAAAACAAAGTCGCAAAGCAGGCAAAACATACCTTCGGCCCGGGCACGCTGCTGTGAGGCCATGGCTTGGGCAGACCGGGCTGACCCGACGGCCACGGCCAGGCCCTCCGCAAGGGTCCCGGCTCGAGCGGTCGCCTCGGGGTCTAGAAGGGGGAACCCCCTCTGCGTCAAAATTTTCCTCGGAAAATTTTTTCTACCAAAACGACTTTCGTGCCTTTCGACTGTATCGTTGGCGGAATCCTAAAAACGACAAGAGAGACCTTGAACGGCAAGGCCGACCGAGCCAAGGGACTCCTACGCCTCTGGGATACGGATACCTTACTCATCACCTTCCGCGAAAGGTAGCTCACGCTTGGATAAGTGATTCTGCTAACCGATGAACAAGTCTTAATGCTCGAAATAAGAGGAAAGAAACATGGCTTTATACTCAAATACCCAAGTGTTCAGGCCTCAGCAGCCACAGAAAACAAACACACATACTTGGGATAACTATGCCACATAGACTTACGGCGGGTTTTCCCGACCTACGGCAGATGTCCAGCTCCATTCCCGCAGGAATGAACTACCTCCACACTGGAAGGGCTACAAGATAACAAACTCCAAGCGGCTCACCGGCGACCACTGCACCAGCAGCGACAACGACCTCCGCCTCGGGCGGCTAGACAACAGCAGCGATTGCCCCAAGGCAAATGCTACTGTGAAAAGGCCCTCGCCCCTGTCCCCACACGGGGGGCGAGAACAAGCCATTAAAGCCAAAGAGCCGGAGGTCCGACCATAGGTGGCACTGACAGTCTCGTCGGCAGAGGCAACCACCTCTGCGGTGGGAAGCCTCACCTATGGCGGCCACCACCTGCGCACCGACGACAGCGGCCACCTGCGCACCAACGCCGCACCGGTGAATGGCGGCCGCCCCAGCACACATAAGGAGGTCCTCGCTCCCATCCTCGCTACGGGAGTGAGGACAAGACCATCCAGGGACGCTGACGCCGCCCCTGCGGCGTACGACGTCTTGTACGACCCCCCGGTGTGGCCGGCGGCGCGGGACAGGCCATGGATGTGGCCAACCTGTGCACGACGCGACCGTCGCCCGTGCGGTGGATAGACAGCCACACCCCAACCAGGCAGCAGGTGGCAGTTCGCCTCCTCCGCAAGGCTGGCGAACGCCCTTCTCCCCTGAGTGCTGGAGGAAGAAGCGGGTCGCCAGCCCATGCGGAAGGCAGAACCCCAACTCGGCTTGCCCTTGCCCCCAGCACAGATGATGAACATCTTTGAAGCTGAGGGCAGGGGGGAGGCCACAGCCTGGCTCGCTCTTCTCCACCACAAGGCTGGTGGTCATCATTCTGGGTGACCACTGGCGGGGAACTGTAGCCGGGCTGCATGATGAAAATCCTTAAAGCCGAGCGATGACTAAAGAGCGCCAACCCCCACGAGGTCGTGCTCCTCCAACAGCAGCAAGAAGAAGGCAACACCGGTGCACCCATCTGGAGGCCCGGAAGATGGAAAGACGCGATGAATGCGAGAAGAGCAAAGGCATGGCTACTGCCCGGGAGATCGATCCCTTTTTAAAGACAGATCTCCCCACACGCGCCCCAAAGCATCACGGGCAAAGTCTCCTCCGACGTGCTCCAGGGTTCCCACCCTACGACACGGGGGCTAGGTCCCACATATTATACAAACTGACCCGAAACACGAAGATTGCGAACTGCCGCACACGAAGCACGCAACCACCCCGTGGTTAAGCGCTCTCTCATCCTCACCGAAACCAGCGGTCGAAAGGGCGGACTGCCACGCGAGAAGCATGCAACCGCACCACGGTTGTGCACCCTTTCAGCTTCGTTATAACTGGCGGTCCAGCATGGAGGCCCAGGCCCACATGTCAAGTAACCGGCGCATCGGTTACCATGTGCAAAGAAACCGCACCGCCATTCGTGCCAATGCCGCGTCTTCTCAGGACTACAAGACCAGTGCAGCGACTCGAGGTAGCCCTGCGCATGACCCAACAGTGCCAATTAAGTGCGAAGGTCACGGGTACCACCTACAGGCTTGCATCCTCCCCTGATGCGGTAGGGGAGCCCTCTCCTACAGCATAAAGACGACGCACCCGTGTTCCATTCCTCAAACGACTCGTGCGCGCGCAACAGATACCCCGCGAGTCGCCCGTTTTGTCGCATTAACTCCCTGGCATGACACACGTCTCCTCTGGCAGGCGGGCGGGCGCCGTTTCGCCTCCGTCATGATGACTGCCTCGAAAAAGGTGCGCCACACTGTTTCGAAATATCTCCTTTCTTCCTTTCCTCTCTCTTTCTCTCTCTCCGCAGGGATCGGGAAAAGGGACATTTCGAAGGAGTCCTTCGCAGCGAAGGAAACGGGCCCCGAGCCCTCCTACTGATCAGGGGTTCTAAGGTTGCGCCCCGCGAGGTTCGGCGATCGCCCCAGAGCACTCGGGCTCTGAGCCCTTTACTGATCACGGGTACGAAGGCTGGCCCCTCGAAGGGATTCGACAGCCGCCCCAGAACATGCAGAGTCAGGGATAACCCTGGGTACGTCCGTTACATGACCAAGGCTCGGGCTACGCTCCCGAGGTACCCTAGGACATTTCCGAGACCAGCGGGAACGATTTTGTAATGGAATCCGACCGGAGGGAGGCACCGAGCCCTCGGACCCTATCAAATGGGCCCGGGTCCAGCAAATCACCTGCAGGTACTTTTGGAGCGCGCCTCTGGGCCACTAGCCGACCCTTATCGAACGGGGCTCAGGCGTCCACTCGGATTACCCATTAGCAACTCACTGGAAACACCGTGTTTGGTGCCCATCAAGGGTAACACGGTGCGTTCCCCTCCTCCTCCTTGAGGAAAGGCGACAAAGGGGCGTACAATAAAAAGCCGAGACGGTCCTCGATCGTCCTCTCGCTCCGTGCAGAGGCTCGGAGGCTGCTCTCGCACCAGGCTACGACCAAGTTGTTGACCACGTCAACCAACCAGCTTAAAAACTCGGAGCCTGACCATGCACCCGGGCTGCGGCCAGACCGCATGAGGGAACAACAAGGCCGACCGAGGAATCACAAGAAAAATTAAGACCTCAGAGGAGTCAAACCACTCCTCTGAGGCCTCGGGGGCTACACCCGACGGGTGCGCTCGCGCGCACCCATCGGAATAAAATACGACCGAGAAAGGCTAGTCCCCTTGCAAAAAAATCCGGCAAAACCTCCAAGCGAGTGCCTACACTCCCTTTGAGGCTCGAGGGCTACTGTCGGGTACCGTACTTAGGGGTACCCCCAATACTCCTAAGCATAGCTGGAAAAAATCTTCATAACAGACCATAAAGGCTGGTAAGCATGGCACAAAGTTAAAGCCTCATCTGTCAAGGGACACGATCTCGTCTCGCCCGATCCCGGCCTCGGGCAAGAACAGTGGTGCCGGATGGATTCACGCCTCGCCCGAGGGCCTCCTCAGGCAGCAGGCGCACCCCCGGCTCGCCCGAGTCTAAGCTCGGGCAAACTTTGTCATATAGCAACCTCGGCCAAATCGCCTTACCACCGACCGTATCGCATGCGCATTTAATGCAGGGATCACCTGACACCTTATCCTGACACGCGCGCCTCAGTTGGCAAGGCCGAAATGACCGCGGTCACTTCACCCCTTTACTGATCGTTCTGACAGGAAAACAACACTGTTTACCCCGTTCCGACTACTGTGCCAACCACTAGGGTAAGACTAACAACAGTGAGTCACGGCCTCTCTCGAGTCTCGGGCGCAATAGGGAGCTCCACCTCGCCCGACCCCGACCTCGGCCTCAGCCTCGGCCTCGGGAGAAGGTCTCCGCCTCGCCCGACCCCGACCTCGGCCTCAGCCTCGGCCTCGGGAGAAGGTCTCCGCCTCGCCCGACCCCGACCTCGGCCTCAGCCTCGGCCTCGGGAGAAGGTCTCCACCTCGCCCGACCCTGACCTCGGCCTCAGCCTCGAGAGAAGTCACCGCCTCGCCCGACCTCGGCCTCGGACCGACTACGCTACAGGGGACACATCATTACCCTACCTCTAGCTAGCCGCCTTAGGCTATGAAGGAACAAGACCGGTGTCACATCTAGATTACTCCGGCAACAGGTAATGATGGTTCCCTGCATGCGCCCATGACGTCGATTGTTCTCGAGCTCTCTACGAAGGCAAAGAAACGTCAGCAGGACCTAGGGCCACACCGCCAGCTACGCTTCATACAGGGCTCAAGCACTTCTTCGCCGGCCATGTTAGCACATAGCTACACCCCCATATGTACAGCTGGACCATCCCCTTGTATCTATAAAAGGGGATGCCCAGGTAGGGATGGCAGCGGGTCGGGTTGTGTTCGGGTCTGATAATACCCGACCCGATATCATACCCGACCCTTATACAAATATCCATACCCACCAAGTCAATCGGGTAAAAAATTGGACCCGTACCCGTACCCACCGGGTATCCGTCGGGTATCGGGTATCCGGTGGATATGGTACTGTAAAATATAAATCTGCATGCAAATTGATGAACAACACAGTTTATGACAGATGTGAGTTAATAAACAACATCACAACATGTGAAATATATAAGCAACATCACCAATTTACAAACCATAGATTCATAGTACAGGAGTAGCTCGACCGCTCGTCGCAGCTTGGGGACGGTCGCTGGTCGCAGCCGCGCAGGCGTAGCTCGACCGCTCGGGGCAGCGTCGCAGCGGGGCAGCGGGCTGAAGCCTGGGGACTGGCCGACTGGTGGCCGTCCTGGGCAGCGGGGCAGCGGGCTGCTGCCTGCTGGGCGAGGGCGCAGGGCTGGGGCCTGGGGCCTGGCCGCCGCCTGGGAGCCTGGGCGGGGGCGCGCGGCTGGGGGCCTGGGACTGCTGCAGTGCCGCGTGCCGGCGTGGCTGCGTGGGGCGCTGGGGTCCTGGCCTCCAGGGAAGGCTGGGACAACTGGGAGTGGCGGCTGGGGTAGTGGGGTGGGCGGCTGGGACAGCTGGGAAGGGAAGGGAGTAGGGAATTTAGGGATTTAGGGTTAGCGGTTCAGTGATTTAACCTTTGGGCTTCTTTTTCATGGGCCACAAAAACACAATTCGGGTATCCAGTGGATATCCATGGGTAAAACATAATATCCGTACCCTACCCGACGTATTTCGGGTACCCGACCCGATAGTATCCACGGGTAAAATTTCAAACCCGAATCCATGTCCACCGGGTACGAAACCCGTGGGTATCCATACCCACGGGTCCAATTGCCATCCCTATGCCCAGGGCCTTCTCGGGGGAAAGGGAGAGGCACGGGCGGTAAGGACGACGGAGACGGACTCACTCAAACATCGAACTCCACTCTGCAACACTAGACTTCTCAAGAGACCTGGGACCGGTTCCCTCTCTCACGAAGCTTGTAGGCCCTACTGCAAGCACCCCGGTGCAAGATAATATAAGCCTCATCCCTCCTCTTGTGTTCCATCTTGCATCAACCCATCTGGGCAGGGTCACGTGGCACAAAATTCACTAGTCGGTCCGGTTGAGGGTCCCCCGGGTCCGAAATGTCGACACCACTAGATACGTCAGGTGCCCTTTATCTCCCGAGGTCACTTTGCAACCTTCTCTACGTGTTGTATTCAGTGCCTTATGTTCGGTGTACATCGTATGCCTTGGTGCACTTTGGGATGTTTTTATTTGTTTCTTGCTTGGCCTTATTTTGACCTTTGTCTTGGACTTTTATACTATCTTGACAAGTCTTCAATGAATCAAAGTCTTGTTTAGAATTAGTGTCGGCGTTTCGACCCCGGGGGGTCCCTGGACCGACGAGTAAATTGTCGCTGCGTGTCCCAGCCCAGATGGGTCGATGCGAGATGGAGACACAAGGGGGGGGGAAACAGTGAGGGGAACCCGTGGCCTCGTGTTGTCCTGCGCTCAGGGCGGATGCGCTTGCTGTAGGGGGTTACAAGCGTTCGCGAGGGAGAGAGAGAGGGGGCATGAGACTGCGCGTCAGCCCGTTCTCCCGCGCGGCCACCCTTTTATACGAGGGCCCTGGACCTTCCTTTTATAGACGTAAGGAGAGGGTCCAGGTGTACAACTGGGGGTGTAGCAATGTGCTAACGTGTCTAGCAGAGAGAAGCTAGAGTCCTATGTACATGCCGACGTGGCTGTCGGAGAGGTGTAGGAGCCCTGTTCATGTGGCGTCGTGGCCGTCAGAGGAGCGCTTGAGCCCTGTAGAAGCACAGCTGTCGGGACTGTCGAATCCTTGCTGACGTATCCTTGCTTCCGTAGGGGGCTGAGAACCGCCGTCGTCATGGAGCACGCGGGGCGCCATCATTACTTGTTTTACCGAGGCGAGCCAGATGGGACGCCGGTCTTGTTTCCCGTAGCCTGGGCTAGCTAGGGGTAGGGTAATGATGGTCCCCCTTGTGGCGTGGTCGGCCCGAGCGAGGTAGTGACTCCTCCGAGGTCGAGGTTGAGTCCGAGCCCGGGGGTCGGGCGAGGTAGAGACCGTCGTCCGGAGGTCGAGGTCGAGTCCGAGCCCGGGGGTCGGGCGAGGCAGAGACCGTCTTCCGGAGTCAAGGTTGAGCCCGAGCCCTGGGGTCGGGCGAGGCGGAGACCGTCCTCCAGAGTCGAGGTTGAGCCCGAGCCCCTCCGGAGTCGAGGTTGAGCCCGAGCCCTGGGGTCGGGCGAGGCGGAGACCGTCCTCCGGAGTCGAGGTTGAGCCCGAGCCCTAGGGTCAGGCGAGGCGGAGATTCCTATGGCGCCCGAGGCTGGACTTGGCTACTGTCAGCCTCACCCTGGCGGGTGGCACAGCAGTCAGAGCAGCGCAGGCGGCGCTGTTTTCCTGTCAGGTCAGTTAGTGGAGGGGCGAAGTGACTGCGGTCACTTCGGCCTTGTCGACTGGAAAGCGCGCGTCAGGATAAGGTGTCAGGCGATCCTTGCATTAAATGCTCCTGTGATCCGGTCGGCTGGTGAGGCGATCTGGCCAAGGTTGCTTCTCCGTGAAGCCTACCCGGACTGGGCCTCGGGCGAGTCGAAGGTGCGTCCGTTGCTTGAGGAGACCCTCGGGCGAGGCGCGAATCTGCCTTGGTCTACCGTTCCTGCTCGAGGCTGGGCTCGGGTGAGGCGAGATCGTGTCCCTTGAGTGGACGGAGCCTTGACCAGAATTGCGCCCATCAGGCCTTTGCAGCTTTGTGCTGATGGGGGTTACCAGCTGAGATTAGGAGCCTTGGGGGTACCCCTAATTACGGTCCCCGACAGTAGCCCCCGAGCCTCAAAGGGAGTGTGGGTACTCGCTTGGAGGCTTTGTCGCACTTTTTTGCAAGGGGACCGGCCTTTCTCGGTTGCATTTTGTTCCGGTGGGTGCGCGCGAGCGCACCCGCCGGGTGTAGCCCCCGAGTCCTCGGAGGAGTGGTTTGACTCCTTCGAGGTCTTAATGCCTTTCGTGATGGCTCGGCCGGTCTGGTTGTTCCCTCATGCGAACTGGTCGTTGCCCGGGTGCATAGTCAGGTTCCGAGTTCTCGGGCTGGTATGTTGACGCTGTCAACGGTTTGGCCGGAGCCGGGTTTGCGAGAGCAGCCCCCGAGCCTCTGCACAGGGCGAGAGGACGGTCAAGGGCAGACTCGGCTTTTTTCATACGCCCCTGCGTCGCCTTTCCGCAAGTATTTTGGACCACACTTGCATCACTAGTTTTGTTTTTTTAAATTCTTTTGGAAATTCTTTTCAAAGTCTTTTTGCAAATAGTCAAAGGTAAATGAATAAGATTTCGAGAAGCATTTTCAAGATTTTCTCCTTCTATTTCAAATGTTTTTCCTTTGACTAAACAAAACTCCCCCTTAATGAAATTCTCCTCTTAGTGTTCAAGAGGGTTTTACCAATTGAGATAGAATTTCTTAGAGGAATACTAATTTCAAAGATACCAATTGAAAAACATTTAAAAACTTAACTTGTTTCAAAAAATTTTGAAATTGGTGTGGTGGTGTGGTCCTTTTGCTTTGGGCTAATACTCTCTCCCCCTTTGGCATTAATCGCTAAAATGGAGTCTTTTAGAGCCCTTTTTACTTTCTCCCCATTGGTACAAGTAAATGTGAGTGAAAGATTATACCAATTTGAGAGATGGCGGAATACCAGCAAAAGGATAGATAATACCGATGGTGTAGAGTGGTAGCGATGTCTTTGCCGAATACTCCATTTCCCTTTCAATCTAGGACTTAATACACAAGATACTCATGGAAACATATTAGTCTTAGCCTTGGCACAAGAGAGATAGGAAATATGCAAATGTACCAAAGGAAAGAGACATGGTTAAAAGGATATGTCAATTAAGCTTATACAGTTCTATATAATATAGATTGCTCCCCCTAAATATGTGCCTTGAGAGGAATACAGATTTTGGCCTTAAATGCCAAGTGCACATAATTAGGTTAATGAGAACATATCTATATCATAGAAACTCTGAAGTGCAATGTGTCATAATAAAAGAGTGATGCTCACGACAGACTATGCACTTATGAAAGCATGTTGGAAACATTTTAAGCAATTACCCTTAAGGATTTCAAAGAGACTTAAGGACCCTCCACCTTTGAAACAAAGGTAGCTTATCCTCGTTACAAGGTTAAGCTTTAAGCTCTTTGACAATAAAATCACTTCATCTAGTTTTAACAAAGAATGCATTAATGCAGGAATGGAACTTTTGAGAGGTTGAACTAGGTATGAAGCAGGGATAATGCATAGACATGCTTTCTCTTCCTTTTATACAAGATATGCAAGGAATGTATAGAGGAGGAAGATGTGTAAATGAGAGGAAGTAGTTTTACCCTTATGTACCTTCACATAAAGACGCTCTCTTTATTGTGCTTTGTACTTAGTCTTAGTTGCTTAAGACCTATATTCAAGACAATATATGGAAATATTTTGCACAATAGAGAGTTCTACAACTAGTGATCCTTTTCTAGGTTATAGTTATCATATATCAAGTGAATCACGAATTGCTTAGATCTATCCTGAGTTCTCCTTTTAACTTAGTGCATATCAAGAGAGATATTGATTGATAGTATATGAGGCACTAAGAGACATAAGTGTTAATTGAAGTTATTCAATGATCAAACAAATAACAGATGCGATCAAAAGAACAACATATGCATTAGATTATCAAATAAGCTTAAACTAGGAGAATCCAGTAAGTATGCTACTTTAATAGTGAAAGTTACAATTCTTGATAAAGATGACATTACTTTAACAAGTTGGATTGATATGTAGTAGCATACTTCATGAGAAACTTATTCTCATACTTGAGACTATATGAGATTACTAAGATAAAGTGTTAGTCTCAATATGATCAAGATATAGAAATAGGCTCCCCCTAAAGATATGCATCAAAGTATTTGAATGAATTGAATAGATGCACTCATTTTTAGAGACGAATAGGGAGAAGCATTATACATCTTGATCAAGGCTTATAAGATTTGCAATAAACAACTTATGTCTGGTATTCTCACAATGAAAAGGATTTAGAATACTCACAACCACACCATTGATTGTTTTGAAGATCTTACTGTCCAAGTAGGTGTTGTTGTTCTTGATGTCTTCCTCTTTCATTTGAGTGTCCTCCCTTTGTAGTTGTCTCTTTTTCCTTCCAAACTTATTGAAAATACTCAAGAGAGATGTTAATAGCACAAGGGAGTATATGATGAAGGATGATTTCTTTAGTTAAGAAATATAAACAATTCATCATCCATAAGTCACATAGACATGAAGTAAAATCCTTAACATTAGTGCACATCATTAGGAAAAAGGAATATGCACCTTATAAACATTTTGATCAATCATAGGAAATTTACTTCTTCATATTGAATTTATTATCATAACTTAAAAGCATATCAATATGAGAACAAATATAGCAAAGGCATGAATTAGATTCTAATGGACAAGCGCATTTATGAGAATGAGATTGAATGCACATCTAGCTGACTTAAGTCCAAAAAAGAATCTATTCTTCACATAGGTAGAATTTAGAGTAAATAACCATTGATGGGAACTATATTTGATTAAGAAGATGAGTTCCCATACCTTTGCTTTTACCTTTCTTCCTTTGGGTGAAGAGTAACCCTTGAGGCTTGTGGCTTGCACTTACTTTCTTGTCGATTTTCATAAGTAAGCTCAAGAGATATGTCATTAGTAACACAAGCACTAGTTTCCCTTTTTGTAATCATTTTTTACAAGGAATGAAAAGTGGATTACTAAAGCATGAAAACTTTATAATATGAAGTAGATTATTCCATGATGTATGCTCAGTTTTAACTCATAAAACAAGCATAAATAATTTCTTAAGATTATGGAACAACTCTAATTCATAACATGGAGAGCGATAAATGTAGAAGAATCATATCCAATATAAGCGAGTAGAAATACATCATAAATCATTGGATTGATTTTTCTTTTTATGTTGGATTATGCATTTCCATAGAGAAACTTATTCACTCTATGTGAGACTACTTAGGTTAAATGCACAAAAGCATTAGTCTCACGATTCTAGTCATAAAGAGATATTCCCTTTAGAAGTGTCCTAGGGATTTGAATTCCTTATATGACACTTTAATCCTTTAAGAACTTGGAATATATCTTTATGTCTAGAATATGGCAATAAAGGGATGATTAATGTAGATCATGCCATAAGGTTCTTACAATAATTTAAAACATGTAGATTGCCATAGTATAGAAATGATGAATATGCAATCTACCATATGAGAGGAATTTCTTCAAAGGATGATGACATAATTCTAAAACAATTGAGGTGCTTCCTTTTTCTATGTGGCTACACAAGACACATAAGAAATGATAAGTTAAGATACTTGCACTTAAAAGCATAAATGTTACCATCCTTTGGCTTTCCTCCATGTTGTAGGCCTTGATTTTTCGCACAGGGTATCTGTTTATTTCCTACAACATCAATATCTTTCCCGAGATGATATGAGTTTTAGATATAATAATTCAAAATAACTTTGGGTCAGTCTTGGATATATAGATCATTGTAAGATTGATAGCTTGAGTTAATGAAAATTGAATTGACTTTCTCAATGTGACAGCCCTCCCAAGTTATCAGGCCCACATGCACCAATCTTTGCCTTAGTGGCCTCGGATGGCTGTGCACGTGTACCGGGTAACTTAACAAGGCTATCGAGTTCGCCAACTGGAACTCATCATCCCAAGGATCTCCCACATAACAGGTATATTACAGTAATCACATTTGATACACACACATTGGAGATAGAGCGGAAGACTTTTACAAAGTACACTTTGCATTCCAGAACTCAAATTTCACATGGTAGAAAGAGATGTATTTATTACAAGTCCTGATAGTACTAAAAGTGCATAACTTATTACAATAATTGGAAGGGTGAAGCCTTTCCATAAGATATATACATAAACATTCTAAGCTTCAAGTCATCCACATGAAGTATCTAACCCAAAGATAAGGGAATAAAACTTCTCCTACAAAAACAACAAGGGATAAAACCCTGAGTACGCAATTACTCAGCAAGACTTACCTGACTAAAGAAAAGACTCTCAAGGGTATGCTGGCTTTTGGGAATCAAGGTAAAGCTCATCAAAGTTCAAGGACTCATTTTGCAGAAAAGCTTACTAGAAGTGGGTCCTTAAGCCAAGTTTTATTTCACAAGTTAGTTTCTTACCTGAATCTTCTAGCCTGAATCTAGCATTTTTCTAATCTAGAGCATTCACTTGACCTACACTAGGTTGCTTTTAAAATCCAAATTTTGTTTCGCTTGTTATCTACGATGAAGGGCAGCGATCCAGTCTTCATATCCGAGAAGTAACGGCGATCCGAATCGATTAATACCCAGCTGGGGATCTCCAACCACACGACATATGTAGCACTTAACCCTTGCATATGTCAACCATTCCCACGGATCCTCCACTACATGAACTGGTCCGCGCTACCCGGGAGCACATTACCCTA
This sequence comes from Zea luxurians, assembly GCA_029449295.1. NCBI lineage: Eukaryota > Viridiplantae > Streptophyta > Magnoliopsida > Poales > Poaceae > Zea > Zea luxurians. The sequence goes on along the minus strand of JAOPSE010000017.1, from coordinate 32,565,109 downwards.
CCATCCAGCCTCTTGCTAGGAGGATAACTGCTACTCCCACCATCTCCCACGCCCAGTGCGCGGTTGTCATTTCACGTATGGAATAGCCGGGTTCAGGCTTACCCATGACGAGGTATGTGGCCAGCTAAAAGGTCCTAGATCAACAGGCCTACAATCGGTACGGTCCTTAATCGACACAGACGAAGACACTACAACCAGACTCCGTTCTGGTGCAAGTCAACCGCCCAGCCTCAAGTTTACTTATACTATTTCTCAAAACATTTGGCGCCTGACAGAGGGGCCATGCCTGGATAATGAATTTATCACTGCAGATGATGTCTTCATTATCCCAAGCAAATTTTCTTTTGGAAATTGAGTCATAGATCAAAAACATTTTTTTTAATCTATCCGCATGATTAAGCATCTCTAGCTTTTATAAAACTGGTGACAAGGTATGGTAATCAATTCTTTCAAGGAATGGTAATGCATCAAGTGTTTAATCAATCAACTCCTATCACCTAATGCATCATATAAGTGATAAAAATTTTATAAATACAAGGAAGGTGGCAAATGCACCGGGGCTTGCCTTGTTGTAGGAGAAGATCTAAAACCCTTCTACTCTGGTAAGCAGTTAGAGGAAACTCCACCACTGGATCGGCAGGCACTGAAGTGAACTCCTTCAGACACCACTTCTTCTAGGTGTTCTACAAGTCAATTACATGTAGATGAATGTTTGCTATGGTATGTAAATGCATTTCATAAAGAAGGTAACAAACAACCCATCCTGAGTACACTTTAATACAAGGCGCATAAAACTAGCCAAAATACTAGAGGATTACCAAGGGCACTAGAAGACATCATCAACTAATAATTCATCAGGGGACTAACCCATCTTAAACTTCATCCAGAAGCTCAAACTTTTTTTAAGCAACTTCATTTCCTAATTACCCGAGGGTAAAATCCTTTTTCTTTTCGGGCAATAATGTGTTTGCTGAGAAAATTTCTTCCAAACAATTTCAAACTTGGACCAAGTGCTCAGCTGGTCAAGACAAGGTTTCCCAAAAAATTTCATAATTTTTGGAACAGAACTTTTATTTCTAAAAATCAAATAGACCTTCTAAGAGCATATTTTAATTACCCTGAAATTTGGTATCTGCTGTAAAAATCCTAAATCTACTTTTACTTAGGGAAGAAAGCTTTAGTGCCATACATAACTTACGGTGCTCGCACGAAAATGCTCAGGGAAGAAGCACGCTGGTCGGTCGACGATGAGGCTGTCCATGGTACCGATCTGCGGTGGCGCGACCCTGTTCCAAGCAACAGACCACGGTAGAGTTCAAAAGCTGAGTTGCATGAGCTTCACTGGTCCAAGGAGAGCATGGGACACTCACCACAATACCGAGAAAGCTCTCGAGGAACCTGGGCCACGGTGGGGGGGGGGGGGGGGGGAGGGTCAGCTGGACGTGGTCACCGAACTGCAGAGATGGCACACAGCTCCGGGGCAGACCAGACTTGGTGATGGAAAGGGGTTACTCATACCTGAAAACCAGAACTCCTCCTCTCACGCGATGGACACGAGCTCGAGTTCAAGGGCAGGGGAAAAACTCCACAAAACTAAGCCCTAAGGTGACTGCATCCAGGGACAGACATCCATGAGCCCAATATCAAGCAGTGGAGAGTATTCTCCAGGGTGCCAGCACTGCATAGGTCCTCACACGTGTCACACAGCTACAACTCCACACAGGTTTCACAATTTCAGAACAAACACCCATTTTGTCCTATTTTTGCAGACAAGAATTTAAATAGATAAGGGTGCATTAAATGAATACAAGCCAAGACATGATATTTTCTACAGCAAAACTGGACTTCGAGAACCCATGTTGCCATCCCATGCACATCCTGGCTTGAGCACAGAAGTGGATTACAGTAGAGATATGGAGATCTTTTCCTTTTTCTCCAAACTGATCCAAACTCCATTTACTGAACACAATCAGGACCCCTCCCTTTTTGGCCTAATGAATCGACTTGTTACTACCAGCAGGGGTGAGGTCTCAAGACTTTCAGTGATATACCTTACTTCATCTCCATCCACACACACATAGGTGAGAGCAGCAGTGAATGAGATTCTTCTTCAGAAATCTATCCCAAACACTGAAATTGACTGAAACAGCATTGCTGCTCCACCCTACCCTTCTCTGTTTAGTCACTGTTATCTCACAATTTCATATGGCAAGAGACCTCACTTACTTAACCAAAAACATTCCCCAACTATAGCCCTATCACCTTTGTACAATACCCCAAGGCTGCAACTACAAAGAACACAAGTTATGGGCACCAAACTGGAGCCCCAAAGCACTGAAAAGTGCAGTTTCAGCTAACTAAGCAGCACAAAACTAGTCTGACAGAGGAAGTTTGGGTGCATTTTACTCCCAACTTTGTGTAGCACCGAGTTAAGCACCCCTAAGTAAAGTTGTTCACTAATACTTGGTCTCCAACTTTTCTATATAATCCATAGTCTAAAACCTAATGGAATGGTCACAAATGTGCTCCAGCAGAGCACCAAACACTGCAATTTCAGTTTTCAATGGACTGAATAAAATTCAGTTTCTGCAAACTGACAGTCCAACATTGGACAGTGCTTACTTCACTTTTTTGTATGGGATCAAGCCCAACTCACTTGAGTAAAGTTGTTCTATAACATATGGTCTTCAAGCTTTCTACAGGAATTTCAGTCCAAAACCATATAGATTAATCACAACAGAGCTCCAAACTAAGCACTAAAATACTGAATTCAGACTTAGACACTATTCCAAATCTGAAAATTCAGAATTCAGCCAACACCACTTTGAACCACCTTTTCTCTAAGTTCCAAGTAGCTTTAGGGGTATGACCTTTAACTAAACTTGCGCACCAACATATGGCCTTCAAACTTGCTACAGCAACCTTAGTCCAAAACCACATGGGTCAGGCACCACAAAGCTCCAAAGTTGAGCCAGGCACACTGAAATTCAGACTTGGGCATTTATACCAAGTCTGAAATCCAAACCTGTCAGCCCCTCTTTTGACCAGTTTTACTCCTAATTCCATATGACTTTAGGGTAAAGTAACTTAAACAAGTTTGTACACCTAAGGTATCCCCACAACTTTGCTACAGTGACCAGCACAAAAATGTCTAGAAGCTAAAAGTTATAACAGCCCAAAGTTAGCTAATTGACATTATTTTCAGCAAATCCCAAATTGCACCAAAACTGAATTTCAGCAGTTTACTCCAATTTTTCCTATAAAACTTGGACATCTCCACTCATGGAAGTTGTTCAACTTTCCAAGATCTACCACTTTGGTATATGGACTTTTGGCAACTTCTCTCTAGATTTCGATTTCCACTTTTTGGGCTAGTTTAGGATTTCAACTGAAATTTTGGACCTATTAAAATGCATTCTAGGTGTATCAAGCAAAATGTGCTGATGCATATGATGCCATGCCAAGGTTTTAGTTCTCGTAACACCAGGGGTGTTACAGCCTTCCCCCCTAAAAGGAATCTCGTCCCGAGATTAAAACTCCAGGCTAATTAATGGAAAAGGAAATGTGTCACGATCTTATTCTACCTTTGTCCTTACAAAGCAGGGGGTGTACCCCTGTTGGCCTACATCAAAGACAAAATACACAGGGCCTAAGATTTACAGGAATCTAAAAACTGAGGAAAATGCTCCATAAGATAATCTTCTGATTCCCAAGTAGCCTCATCCGCGGAGTGTTGGTTCCATTGTACTTTGTAGAACTTGATAATCCTTCTTCGTGTGATCTGATCTTTTTGATCCAGAATCTGAATAGGATATTCAGAGTAAGTTAGATCAGGTTCAAGGTTGACATCTGAAACCTCAACCACTCTTTCAGGGACTTGGAGACATTTCTTTAACTGAGATACGTGAAACACATTATGCACTTTTGAAAGATTCTCTGGCAATTGCACCTTATAAGCCACAAGTCCACACCATTCAAGCACTTGAAATGGACCAACATAGCGGGGCGCAAGCTTTCCTTTGACACCAAATCGAGTCACGCCCTTCATCTGCGACACTTTTAAATATACATGATCACCAACGTGGAAAATCAAGGATCGACGTCTCTTATCAGCATAACTCTTTTGACGAGATTGTGCCACCTGCAAATTTCGTTGGATCACTTGAACCTTTTCTTCCGCTTCTTTTACAAGATCAGGCCCAAAGAAGTATTTCTCTCCTGGTTCTGACCAATTTAACGGTGTCCTACACCTTCGACCATAAAGAGCCTCAAAAGGTGCCATCTTTATGCTTTCCTGATAACTATTATTATATGAAAACTCAGCCAAAGGCAAACATTCATCCCATTTAACCGAATAAGCAAGCACACAAGCTCTTAACATATCTTCCATGATTTGATTCACCCGCTCAGTTTGACCACTAGTCTGCGGATGATAAGCTGAACTGTGAATTAACTTGGTACCCAATGATTTGTGCAACTCTGTCCAAAACTTGGCAACAAATTGTGGACCCCGATCTGACACGATGGTCTTGGGTACACCATGTAGACTTAGGATGCAAGCAATATACAACTTAGCATATGCAAGCACCGAATTGCTTTTGTTCACAGGCAGGAAATGAGCTAACTTAGTGAGACGATCCACAATCACCCAGATAGAGTCATGCCCTTTTGATGTTTTGGGTAAACCAACAATGAAGTCCATGCTGATATCTTCCCATTTCCAGGCTGGAATGGGCAAAGGTTGTAACGGCCCAGCAGATTTCAAATGAACGGCTTTCACACGTTGACAAACGTCACATTTAGCCACATACCGAGCAACTTCTATCTTCATCTTGGTCCACCAAAACCTTTGCTTCAGATCTTGATACATCTTATTGCTTCCTGGGTGAATGGAATACCGAGACAAATGAACTTTGTCTAGTATTTGTTGACGTAATTCAAGTACCTTTGGAACTACCAAACGGTGTTTGAACCAAAGGACACCATTTTCGTCGATTCTAAAACATGTAGCCTTTCCTGCTTCAACTCGTTCCTTGATATGAGCTATTCCCTTATTCACCTTTTGAGCATCAATAATTTGGCTTTGGATAGTTGATTCAAGAACAAGATTAGCTAAGGTTCCATGCTGAATTATCCCCAAATTCAACCTTTCCATTTCCTAACACAAGGTCATAGTTAAAGGCTTCACCGAAAGACAATTACATTGGGACTTCCGGCTGAGAGCATCTGCCACGACATTAGCCTTGCCAGGATGGTAATGGACTTCTAAATCATAGTCCTTGATCAACTCAAGCCATCTCCTTTGCCTCATATTTAGCTCAGACTGGGTAAATATGTATTTCAGACTTTTATGATCAGTATATATGTGACATGTATTACCCAGCAGATAATGGCGCCAAATCTTAAGTGCATGAACAATAGCAGCCAATTCAAGATCGTGGGCTGGATAATGCTCTTCATGACGCTTGAGTTGTCGTGATGCATAAGCAATCACACGACCTTCTTGCATAAGTACACACCCTATGCCAATGCCCGAAGCATCACAATAAACATCAAAGGATTTCTCAATATCAGGCTGCGCCAATACTGGTGCTGTAGTCAATAACTTCTTTAGTTCTTCAAAAGCTTTGTGGCACTCGGGTGACCACACAAACTTGACATGATTCTTGAGCAACTCAGTAATGGGTTTAGCTATCTTGGAGAAATCTGGAATAAAACGACGGTAATACCCCGCCATTCCAAGGAAACTTCGAACTTGGTGTACTGTAGTGGGTGGTTTCCATTCCAAAATGTCCTTGACTTTACTTGGGTCGACCGCAACACCTTCGGCAGACAAGATATGACCCAAGAATGGAATTGTGTCCAACCAGAATTCACATTTGCTGAACTTGGCATATAGTTGGTGTTCCCTTAGCCGCGTCAAAACGACACGCAAGTGCTCTGCATGTTCTTCTTTGGTCTTGGAGTATATCAAGATGTCATCAATAAATACCACCACGAATTTGTCAAGTTCGGACATGAACACTGAGTTCATCAAGTACATGAAATGAGCTGGAGCATTGGTCAAACCAAAAGACATCACCAAATATTCATAGAGACCATATCGAGTAGTGAAAGCAGTCTTAGGAATAACTTCAGGTTGAATTCTTATCTGGTGATAACCTGATCTAAGATCAATCTTAGAGAACACTTTAGCTCCAGAAAGTTGATCAAACAACAAATCGATACGAGGGAGAGGATATTTGTTCTTAATGGTCACCTCGTTAAGTGGTCGGTAATCAACACATAACCAGAGTGTTTGATCCTTCTTTTTCACAAAAATAGCAGGACAACCCCAAGGTGATGAACTTGGGCGAATGAACCCTTTGTTGAGCAAGTCCTGCAATTGAGTCTTTAGTTCTGCTAATTCCTTAGGTGGCATTCTGTATGACCTTCTAGATATAGGTGCAGTACCTGGCTGCAATTCGATCACAAATTCTACATCCCTTTCTGGAGGCAAACCAGGCAAATCTTCGGGGAATACATCTGGAAACTCCTTAACAATAGGTATATCCTTCACCTCTTTAACAGTAATAGCACACACTTGTTCAACTGCTCTTTTCAAAGTTGGCAACTGGATTAGCAACTTAGAATTGCCATCAGGAAAATCCAGTTGCACTGTTCGTTGCAACGTATCAATAACAGCTCTATGTTGACGTAACCAATTCATACCAAGGATGACATCAATGTCCTGATTCCTAAGGACGATTAAGTTAGTAGGGAAAATACACCCCTCCAAACTTATGGGTATTCTCTCCACCATTTCCTTACTATAAATACGACCTCCAGGGGATTGTATACAAAAAGTATCTTTTCCAATTTCCAATGGTAACCGATGTTTGACAACAAAAGCTCTTTTGATGAAGGTATGGGATGCGCCTGAATCGAATAGAGTCACCGCAGGATGGTTGGCAACAGGAAATACACTCATCATAACTGGAGCACCCTCTAGAATAGCATGGGCATGAGTAAGATTAACCTGTCCCCACCTAGGTACAGCTCTGCTCCTCTTTCTAGTATCTTGTCGGTTACACCGAGGTAACTTGATCAGCGACTGCGGCTTAGCCACTGATTTAGGTAAACAACAGTCTTGAGTAGAGTGTCCTGACTTTCCACAATTCTCGCATGAGTTAGTGTTGCCTAAGATAGATTTAGAACGAATGTCTGGGACATCCGGCTCAGGTGGAATGAAAGGAATGACAATCTGTTTTTCACATAACTGAGGTGAGCTAGTCAGCTGGGGTGGAGAAAAACGAGGATAATAAACTTGTTGATAATCAACCCTCCGACACTGTTTGATTTTACCAGATGATTCCTCTGCAAACTTCTTTCTTTTAGACTCCTGATGAAGCCGAATCTTGTTATCACCCAAAACAGCCTGACTGACCACTTCATTATATCTTTCAGCCGAACTGGTTGCCATCAAGCACTGAAGTTTCTTGTTGAGGCCACGCAGGAAGTAGAACTTTTTCTTTTCATTGGTATTTACAAAATCCAAGACGTACTGGGATAGGCGAGTGAACCTTTCAAAATATTCCATTACACTCTCTTCTTCGCCTTGCTTCAAATCTAAGAACTCATTGAATTTGATTTCCATCAGGGCTTTCGGAATATAATGCGCTCGAAATACCTCACGGAACTCAGCCCAAGAAATTTGATTTCCCTCTAGCTGCAGTGCAAGGTATTCTGCCCACCAGGCCCTAGCTTGGCCCTGGAGTTGTTGTGCTGCACACTGAGTTTTCTGAACATCATCACAACAGATGAGTCCCAACTTCTACTCAACGGTACGAAGCCAATCTTCTGCCTCCAACGGATCTTTTGCTCTAGAGAACACTGGCGGTTGCGTGCTAAGAAACTCTTTATAGAGGATAGCAGCATTAGAATCATGACGACCAAACTGAGTTGATGTTGTAGGCTGGGCTATTTGCTGAAGAACAACACTCACATTCACAAGCTGAGCCATAATATCATCCAAAGTTGATGTCGGAGATGGATTGGGTGCATCGATATTCCTCTGGGAAGCACCAGCATCATGATCCTTTCCAGAACGAGTCCTCATTCTGCCAATTAAAAAGGCAACTTAGCTTTTAATCTTCACGAATAGGAAAGAGCAAGATAGAAAAGTGAAGATAGGTAGCATGAACAAGGTGGACAAAACTCGCACTAAACGATTACCCAGGGGGTTTAACTTAAAGTTGTATGTCATGATGCATGCTCGGCCTACTCGTCCTCACAATTCTTGCCAACTCAGTGGCTATCACGTTCTATAGCGGTGGCATACCTACTCACTCCGTCATTGATCACTAGTCACACTTTCCTAGTGTTTAGTTAGTGTACCTGCAAAAAAAATTCTCCCAGGTTGTGGGTTAGTGGTTAGTATTTTAATCTAAGCCACCTTATAGTCCTTAGTCATAGACACCAACTATTTGCACTGCTACTATCAGGATTTGCTTATCCATTATTAAGTTTTCCAAAATAATTTGGACTCAAAATCATTTTGAAGTTTTTCAAAGGATTACTTTAATATCCATGCTAATGGGGGATCGCTCCGATACCACGCTGTGACAGCCCTCCCAAGTTATCAGGCCCACATGCACCAATCTTTGCCTTAGTGGCCTCGGATGGCTGTGCACATGTACCGGGTAACTTAACAAGGCTATCGAGTTCGCCAACTGGAACTCATCATCCCAAGGATCTCCCACATAACAGGTATATTACAGTAATCACATTTGATACACACACATTGGAGATAGAGCGGAAGACTTTTACAAAGTACACTTTGCATTCCAGAACTCAAATTTCACATGGTAGAAAGAGATGTATTTATTATAAGTCTTAATAGTACTCGAAGTGCATAACTTATTACAATAATTGGAAGGGTGAAGCCTTTCCATAAGATATATACATAAACATTCTAAGCTTCAAGTCATCCACATGAAGTATCTAACCCAAAGATAAGGGAATAAAACTTCTCCTACAAAAACAACAAGGGATAAAACCCAGAGTACGCAATTACTCAGCAAGACTTACCCGACTAAGGAAAAGACTCTCAAGGGTATGCCGGCTTTTGGGAATCAAGGTAAAGCTCATCAAAGTTCAAGGACTCATTTTGCAGAAAAGCTTACTAGAAGTGGGTCCTTAAGCCAAGTTTTATTTCACAAGTTAGTTTCTTACCTGAATCTTCTAGCCTGAATCTAGCATTTTTCTAATCTAGAGCATTCACTTGACCTACACTAGGTTGCTTTTAAAATCCAAATTTTGTTTCGCTTGTGGTATGCTGTGACAGCCCTCCCAAGTTATCAGTCCCACATGCACCAATCTTTGCCTTAGTGGCCTCAGATGACTGTGCACGTGTACCGGGTAACTTAACAAAGCTATCGAGTTCGCCAACTAGAACTCATCATCCCAAGGATCTCCCACATAACAGGTATATTACAGTAATCACATTTGATACACACACATTGGAGATAGAGCGAAAGACTTTTACAAAGTACACTTTGAATTCCAGAACTCAAATTTCACATGGTAGAAAGAGATGTATTTATTACAAGTCCCGATAGTACTCGAAGTGCATAACTTATTACAATAATTGGAAGGGTGAAGCCTTTCCATAAGTGTCGGGGACCATAATTAGGGGTACCCTCAAGACCCCTAAATCTCAGCTGGTAACCCCCATCAGCACAAAGCTGCAAAGGCCTGATGGGTGCGATTAAATCAAGGATCGATCCATTCAAGGGACACGATCGTGCCTCGCCCGAGCCTAGCCTCGGGCAAGGGAAGCCGACCCCGGAGAACCTACGTCTCGCCCGAGGACCCCCCTCCAGCAACGGGCACACTGTCAGCTCGCCCGAGGCCCAGTCTTCACCGAGAAGCAACCTCGGCCACATCGCCACGCCGACCGACCAAATCGCAGGGGCATTTAATGCAAAGGTGGACTGACACCTTTATCCTGACGCACGCCCACTAGTCGACAGAGCCGAAGTGACCGCAGTCACTTCGCCGCTCTACTGACCGGTCTGACAGGAGGACAGCGCCGCCTGCGCCGCTCCGACTGCTGAGCCACCCGACAGAGTGAGGCTGACAGCAGCCAAGGCCGGCCTTGGGCGTCATAGGAAACTCCGCCTCGCCCGACCCAGGGCTCGGACTCGGGCTCAGCCCCGGAAGACGGCGAACTCCGCTCCGCCCGACCCAGGGCTCGGACTCGGGCTCAGCCCCGGAAGACGGCGAACTCCGCTCCGCCCGACTCAGGGCTCGGACTCAGGCTCAGCCCCGGAAGACGGCGAACTCCGCTCCGACCGACCCAGGGCTCGGACTCGAACTTAGCCCCGGAAGACGGCAAACTCCGCCTCGCCCGACCCCAGGGCTCGGACATGGGCTCAGCCCCGGAAGACGACGAACTCCGCCTCGCCCGACCCGGGGGCTCGACCTCGACCTCAACCTCGGAGGAGCCTCCACCTCGCCCAGCCTAGGGCATGGACCGACCACGTCAACAGGAAGCGCCATCATTACCCTACCCCGAGCTGACTCGGGCTGCGGGGAACCAGACCGGCGTCCCATCTGGCTCGCTCCACCATGCGAGTAATGATGGCGCCCCGCATGCCCTGTGACGACGGTGGCTCTCAGCCCCCTTACGGAAGCAAGAGGACGTCAGCAAGGATTCGACAGCCCCAACAGCTGTCCTCCCGCCAGGCTCCAGCACTCCTCCAACAGCCACGACACCACGCGAACTGGGTGCCAAGACCTCTCCGGCTGCCACGATGGCATGTACTTAGGGCGCTAGCTCTCCACCGCTAGACACGTTAGCACACTGCTACACTCCCCATTGTACACCTAGATCCTCTCCTTACGCCTATAAAAGGGAGGACCAGGGCCCTCTTACGGAGGGTTGGTTGGCCCGCGCGGGGAAGGACGGGACAGCGCTCGCGCAAGGCCGCTCACTCCCACTCCCGCGTGGACGTTTGTATCCCCCTACTGCAAGCGCACCCGACTCAGGCGCGGGGCTAACACGAAGGCCGCGGGATCCACTCTCTCACGCCTGCCTCCCTCCGGCTGCATCCTTTCCCCCCTTCGCGTTCCGCCTCGCGTCGACCCATCTGGGCTGGGGCACGCGGCGACGATTCACTCGTCGGTCCAAGGACCCCCCGGGTTTCGAAACACCGACAGTTGGCGCGCCAGGTAGGGGCCTGCTGCGTGTTGACGAACAACTTCCCGTCAAGCTCCAGATGGGCAGTCTCCAGCAACCTTTCTGGCCCGGGACAGTGCTCCGTTTCGGGAATCTTGAGTTCATGTCCCTCGACGGCAGCTACGACATGATACTCCTTCCCCCGCCGCGCGACAGCGACAATGGCGGTCGACAACCCGCTCGCCGGCGGGGAAATCGACGACGCCTTCCCCACGTGGTGGAAGGACGACATTCGGGCTTGTCCCGTCCCCTCCCCCGTCGACGGAGGAGGAGACGGGGCAACCAAGGCCAAGCGGGAAGCGGCACCTCGTTGGCTGTCAAGCGAGTCGACGGCGCCGGCGCCCCAACGGAGGGCGTGTCGGGCATCGATCTCGCGTCTGAGACGAGGACGAGCGCCGCCTCTCCGCAACACGCCAATCTCAAGCAAACGCACGACACCAGCACGCTCGCGAAGGACTTGCTGGGCGTCACCCTCGTACCTGAGACAACGGTGCAGTCAGTCCCAAACGCGACCTCGTCACCGCCCGTTGACCAAAAGGTACCGACCGATTCCCATCTCGCGTCTTTTGGATTCGGCCTCGACCCACCAAGCGACCCCGCTTCGGTGAGCACTCTCATAGAGACGAGTCCAAACCCTCTGGGGTATCGTGTGCGGTCACCCTGGGACCGACTGACGGCCGACTCTACCTATGAGCCCTCGGGGTCCGAGGAAGATGGCGAGCCCGACTTCTGTTGGGATTTCTCCGGAATTGGTAACCCCAGTGCCGTGCGGGACTTCATGACCGCATGTGACAACTGCCTTTCTGACTGTTCCGACGGCAGCCGCGGCCTCGACAACGAGGACCGCGGCCCAAGTCGTGAATGTTTCCACGTCGATCTAGGGGGTCCCGGCGAAGGCAACCATCTTGGTATGCCGGAAAACGGTGATCCCCCTAGGCCTGTGCCTCGCGTTGACATCCTTCGGGAGCTAGTTGTGGTCCCCGTCCCGGTGGGGGGTCCTGACCCACAGCTCGAGCATATCCGCGAGAGGCAGGCCAGGCTCGACGAGGGAGCAGGAACGCTTGTGTCGATCCGCCGGGACATCGGGCAGGAATGGGCGATCCAACCCCCGGCCGGAGAAGCGCGTCATCTCCCCCAGGACATCCAGCACCGCATCGCCGACGACGTCAGGGTGAGGCCGCCGCCGGATTCCAGCGGAGTCGGCCAGAACCTGGCTGCAGCGGCAATACTCCTCCGCGCGATGCCGGAGCCATCAACCACCGAGGGGCGGCGTATCCAGGGAGAGCTCAAGGATCTCCTGGAGGACGCCGCGGTCCGACGGGCCGAAAGCTCTGCCTCCCGAAGGCAGGGGTTCCCCTCGGAACATCGCGTCGCGACTTCCCGATTCATGCGGGAAGCCTCGGTCCACTCCGGGCGCACGCACAACACAGCGCCTGCAGTCCCGGGTCGCCTCGGCAACGAGCGTCATCGTCACAGCCATCGAGCCCACCTCGACGATAGGGCGCGCCGAGGCTACCACCCCAGGCGTGGGGGACGCTACGACAGCGGGGAGGATCGAAGTCCTTCGCCCGAACCACCCGGTCTGCAGGCTTTCAGCCGCGCCATACGACGGGCACCATTCCCGACCCGGTTCCGAACCCCGACTACTATCACAAAGTACTCGGGGGAAACGAGACTGGAACTGTGGCATGTGGACTATCGGCTGGCCTACCAACTGGGTGGAACGGACGACGACAACCTCATCATCCGCAACCTCCCCCTGTTCCTCTCCGACACCGCTCAAGCCTGGCTGGAGCACCTGCCCCCGGGGCAGATCTCCAACTGAGACGACCTGGTCCAAGCCTTTGCCGGCAATTTCCAGGGCACGTACGTGCGCCCTAGAAACTCCTGGGATCTCCGAAGCTGCCGCCAACAGCCGGGAGAGTCTCTCCGGGACTACATCCGGCGATTCTCGAAGCAGCGCACAGAGCTGCCCAACGTCACCGATTCAGATGTCATCGGCGCGTTCCTCGCCGGCACCACCTGTCGCGACCTGGTGAGCAAGTTGGGTCGCAAGACCCCTACCAGGGCGAGCGAGCTGATGGACATCGCCACCAAGTTCGCCTCTGGCCAGGAGGCGGTTGAGGCCATTTTCCGGAAGGACAAGCAGCCCCAGGGCCGCCCACCGGAAGATGCTCCCAAGGCGCCAACTCAGCGCGGTGCCAAGAAGAAGGGCAAGAAGAAGTCGCAAGCGAAACGCAACGCCACCGATGCGGACCTTGTCGCCGCTGCCGAGCACAAGAACCCTCGGAAACCTCCCGGAGGTGCCAACCTCTTCGACAAGATGCTCAAGGAGCCGTGCCTCTATCATCAGGGGCCCGTCAAGCACACCCTTGAGGAGTGTGCCATGCTTCGACGACACTTCCACAAGGCCGGGTCACCCACGGAGGGTGGCAAGGCCCTCGACGACGCAAAGAAGGAAGATCACAAGGCAGGAGGGTTCCCCGAGGTCCGCGACTGCTTCATGATCTATGGCGGGCAAGTGGCGAACGCCTCGGCTCGGCACCACAAGCAAGAGCGTCGGGAGGTCTACTCGGTAAAGGTGGCGGCGCCAGTCTACCTAGACTGGTCCGACAAGCCCATCACCTTCGACCAGGCCGACCATCCAGACTACGTGCCGAGCCCGGGGAGATACCCACTCGTTGTCGACCCCATCATCGGCAACGTCAGGCTCACCAAGGTCCTCATGGACGGAGGCAGCGGCCTCAACATCATCTACGCCGAGACCCTCGGGCTCCTGCGGATCGATCTGTCCTCAGTCCGGACGGGCGCTGTGCCTTTCCACGGGATCATCCCCGGGAAGCGCGTTCAACCCCTCGGACAACTCGACCTACCCGTCTGCTTCGGGACGCCCTCCAACTTTCGAAAGGAGACCCTCACGTTCGAAGTGGTCGGGTTTCGAGGAACCTACCACGCAGTGCTGGGGAGGCTGGCGCCGTTGCCGGGGAAGCCCTCTTGGTCTACGTCGCCGCAACCACCTAGGTGGTTAGCGCCGCGATCGTGGTTGAGAGATGAGAAGAAGGGCATGCATTGCCCGTCCAGAGGCCAATCTACTTCATCAGTGAGGTACTGTCCGAGACCAAGATCCGCTACCCACAAATCCAGAAGCTGTTGTACGCGGTGATCCTGACACGACGGAAGTTGCGACACTACTTCGAGTCTCATCCGGTGACTGTGGTGTCATCCTTCCCCCTGGGAGAGATCATCCAGTCCCGAGAGGCCTCGGGCATGATTGCGAAGTGGGCGGTGGAGATCATGGGCGAGACGATCTCGTTCGCCTCTTGGAAGACCATCAAGTCCCAGGTCTTGGCGGACTTCGTGGCTGAATGGGCCGACACCCAGCTCCCGACGGCTCCGATCCAACCGGAGCTCTGGACCATGTTTTTCGACGGGTCGCTGATGAAGACGGGGGCCGGCGCAGGCCTCCTCTTCGTCTCGCCCCTCGGGAAGCACCTACGCTACGTGCTACGCCTCCACTTCCCGGCGTCCAACAACGTGGCTGAGTACGAGGCTCTGGTAAACGGGTTGCGAATCGCCATCGAGCTAGGGGTCCGACGCCTCGACGCTCGCGGTGACTCGCAGCTCGTCATCGACCAAGTCATGAAGAACTCCCACTGCCGCGACCCGAAGATGGAAGCCTACTGCGATGAGGTTCGACGCCTAGAAGACAAGTTCTACGGGCTCGAGCTCAACCACATCGCCCGACGCTACAACGAGACTGCGGACGAGCTGGCTAAAATAGCCTCGGGACGAACAACAGTTCCCCCGGACGTATTCTCTCGAGACCTGCATCAACCCTCCGTCAAGACCGAGGACACGCCCGAGCCCGAGGCACCTTTGGCTCCGCCCGAGGCACCCTTGGCCCAGTCCGAGGTACCCTCGGCTCAGCCCGAGATACCCTCGGCCCCCGAGGGTGAGGCACTGCGCGTCGAGGGGGAACCGAGCGAGGTCACGCCTAATCAAAGCTGGCAGACCCCGTACCTGCAATATCTCCACCGAGGAGAGCTGCCCCTCGACCAAGCCGAAGCTCGGCGGTTGGCGCGGCGCGCCAAGTCTTTCGTCTTGCTGGGAGACGGGAAGGAGCTCTACCACCGCAGCCCCTCAGGCATCCTCCAGCGATGCATTTCCATCGCCGAAGGCCAGGAGCTCTTGCAAGAGATACACTCGGGGGCTTGCGGCCATCATGCAGCACCTCGAACCCTCGTTGGAAATGCCTTCCGACAAGGATTCTACTGGCCGACGGCGGTGGCCGACGCTACTAGAATTGTCCGCACCTGCGAAGGGTGTCAGTTCTACGCGAGGCAGACCCACCTGCCTGCTCAGGCTCTGTAGACCACACCCATCACCTGGCCGTTTGCTGTGTGGGGTCTGGACCTCGTTGGCCCCTTGCAGAAGGCACCCGGGGGCTACACGCACCTGTAGGTCGCTATCGACAAATTCTCCAAGTGGATCGAGGTCCGACCCCTAAACAGCATTAGGTCCGAACAGGCGGTGGCGTTCTTCACCAACATCATCCATCGCTTTGGGGTCCCGAACTCTATCATCATCGACAATGGTACCCAGTTCACCGGCAGAAAGTTCCTGGACTTCTGCGAGGATCACCACATCCGAGTGGACTGGGCTGCCGTGGCACACCCCATGACGAATGGGCAAGTGGAGCGGGCCAACGGCATGATCCTACAAGGACTCAAGCCTCGGATCTACAACGACCTCAACAAGTTCAGCAAGCGGTGGATGAAGGAACTCCCCTCGGTGGTCTGGAGTCTGAGAAAGACGTCGAGCCGAGCCACGGGCTTCACACCGTTCTTTCTAGTCTATGGGGCCGAGGCCATCTTGCCCACAGACCTAGAATACGGTTCCCCGAGGGCGAGGGCCTACACCGACCAAAGCAACCGAGCCAACCGAGAAGACTCACTGGACTAGCTGGAGGAGGCTCGGGACATGGCCTTACTACACTCGGCGCGGTACCAGCAGTCCCTGCGACGCTACCATGCCCGAGGGGTTCGGTCCCGAGACCTCCAGGTGGGCGACCTGGTGCTTCGGCAGCGGCAAGATGCTCGAGGGCGGCACAAACTCACGCCTCCCTGGGAAGGGCCGTTCGTCATCGCCAAGGTTCTGAAGCCCGGAACATACAAGCTAGCCAACAGTCAAGGCGAGGTCTACGGCAACGCTTGGAACATCCAACAGCTACGTCGCTTCTACCCTTAAGATGCTTTCAAGTTGCTCGTATACCTCGTTCACACACCAAGTCTGGTCGTCAAGGAAGGGTCAGCCTTGCCTCGGCAAAGCCTGACCCTCCCTCGGGGGCTAGAAGGGGGCAACCCCCTCTGCGTCAAAATTTTCCTCGAAAAAAGAAAAAAAATCTTTTCTGCCAGAATGCCTTTCGTGCTCTTCGACTACTTCAAAAGTGGATCCCGAAAACGACGGAGTACACGTAAGCAGCCAAGGCTGACCGAGCCGAGGGACTCCTACGCCTCCGGGATACGGATACCTCACTCATCACCTTCTGCGATAAGTAACTCGCGCTCGGATAAGTGACTCCACGAACCGAACAAGTCTTCATGCTCGAGAGCTCCTCTGTCGAAATGATTTTTCGGGCCTTCTCGACTGCGTCGGTAACAGAACCCTATGGACGAGTAAGAGCGCGCGTAAGCGGCAAGGCCGACCGAGTCGAGGGATTCCTACGCCTCCGGGATACGGATACCTCACTCATCGCCTTCCGTGAAAAGCAACTCTCGCCCGCACAAACAATTCTGTTACCGACAAATGAGTCCGGATACTCGAAACAAGAGGAAAAGGAACGCAGCTTTACAACACGACGACGGTGTGTTTAGGCCTCGGCGGCCGCAGAAGACATACACACACTACAAGACAACCTGATCCTGCAGGCTCGGACGTCGACAACCGAAGGGGGCAGCAGCACCCTCGGCATCAACTACACCTTCGGCGGGGTCTGACCTAGCCTCGGACGGCGACGCGGTCGGAGGGCCCCCACTCTGAAGGACGACATCAGCACCACACCCGGGCCATCGCCGCCAGGGTCTTCTTCGAGAATCCAGCCCGAGCAGGCGGCTCGATCGGTCACCCCGAGGCCTCGGCCAGCTGTCCCCCAAAGACATCAGCTCGGCTTGTGGCCTCGGCAGCTCAACCCCAGCGTCGGTTCCGCCAGTGGACGACCTGGCCAGGCTCTGGCCAACCACACCTCCTTTTCGAAGCCAACTCTGCCTCCGCCCGTGCTGACACCGCTACCTCCGGCTTCGGCTCATCGAAGGGCGGCCGAGGGGTTCCTTTAACTAAGCAAGAGGGGCCTCGGACAGCAAGGCCGACCGAGCCGAGGGACTCCTACTCCTCCGGGATATGGATACCTCACTCGTCACCTTTGCACGAGGCAACTCACGCTCGGTGAAGCGGTTCAGATAATCGACAAGGCGAGTCTTAGTGCTCGAAATGAAGAAAAAACACGGCTTCGTGCCAAAAATACATACACGTTCAGGCCTCGACAGCCGCAATGAACAAAACACCAGCGCTCAAGGTGCCATCACAAACGGAACTCCGGTTCCACCTCCGCAGGTACGAACAACCCCACGCGATTGGGGGGGCCTGCGGAGCAACAGAAGACCGACGAACGGCTCGTCGTCGCCCGCCCCGGCAGCGGCAACGACGACGACTTCTGCTCCGGAGGGCCCAACAGCAGCAGCGATGACCTCAGGGCGGATGCTGCTGCCATGAGGCCCTCGCCCATGCCCCCAACTCGAGAGGCAAGGACGGGCAGAAGGCCATAGAGTTGGAGGTCAGTCCATGGGTGGCGCCGGCTAGCTCGTCGGTGGCGGAACCTCTTCCAGCTGCCGTGGCGGAAGGCGGCACCGGGAGCGGCTCCGAAGCCGCTCGGCTCAGAGAGCCGGGCACGCGGCAGCTGCCCATGCCACGAACGGCAGACGCCCTTCCCCCCGATCACTGAGGGAAGGAGCGGGCCGCCACCCGCACATGGACCGACCCCAATTCGGCACACTCCCCTCCCCAGCACTGAGGATGAACATCATTGAAGCTGAGGGAGGGGCAGAGGTCGCAGCCCGGCTCGCTTCTCCTCGCCATCAAGCTGGTGGTCACCGTCTTGGGTGACCACCGGCGAGGGGATGCAGCCGGGCTGCATGATGAAAATCCTTGAAGCCGAACGATGGCTGAAAGGTACCAACTTCCACGAAGTTGCGTTCCTCCGACGACAAGACGGAAGGATTCCGGGCGTCCCCCGCCCGGGGGCTCGGAAGGTGGGAAGACACGATGCATGAGGGGAGCGCGAAGACATGGTTGCCCTCCAAGGGGGTCGCCTCCCTTTTAAAGGCGACTCTCCCCACTTGCGCCCTCAACCGTTGCGGGTTGAGTCTTCTCCAACATGCTCCAAGATTCTCCCCCCACGGCGCGGGGGCTGGGTCCCACACGTCATGCAAGCCGGTCCAGGGGAGAAGAAGCCAAACCGCCACGCGCGCGCGATGCATGCAACCACCCGGCGGTTACAAGCACTCCTCCACTTTCGCCTAGACCAGCGGGTGAAAGGGCGGACAGCCATGCGGGCGACATGCAACCATGCCAAGTGGGCGCGCCCCTTTGACTCCAACGAGCCCAGCATGGAGGTCCAGGCCCACGCGTCATGCAACCAGCGCGCCGATTGCTACGTGTGAGCAACTGCACCGCCACTCACGCCACTACCGCGCCTCCTCGACTGCGGAGTCAATACCGTGACTCGAGGCAACCCTGCAGTGCCAGCCAAGCGCGACGGTCAAATGCGGTCAAAAATGGGCCGGCAGTAATGGCGGTGACAGGCGGGCAGCAGCAGCGGTCACGTCGTCAGCCAAGCTCACGTCCCATCCAGGGGCAGTGAGGGAGCCCTCTCTCACGGCGTGAAGACGGGGCGCCCGTGATCCGTTCCTCGAACGGCGCGCGCGCGCGCAACGACCGCCTCGCGAACCACTCGCCCCGTCGCATTAACTCCGCGGCGGGATAAGCGGTGCCTCAGGCGGGAGAAGCAAACGACGCTTCACCCTCACCATAATGACGGCGTCAAAAGAGGTACGCCACGTCATTCGACTTCGTATCCTTTTCCTTTTCCTCTTTCTCTCTCTTACAACAGGGACCGGGAAAGGGGGATACCCCGAAAAGGACCCTTCTCCGTGAAGGAAACAGGCTCCGAGCCTCCCTACTGATCAGAGGTTCGAAGGCTGGCCCCTCGGGGGGGGTTCAACGGTCGCCTCAGATCGATTGGGTTCTGCGCCCACTACTGGTCAGAGGTTCGATGGCCGGCCCCTCGAAGGGTTCAACGGCCGCCTCAGGCCACTCGGGCTCCACGCCCATTACTGATCAGGGGTTCGTAGGCTGGCCCTCGAAGGGTTCACAGTCGCCTCAGACACAGAGCTAGGGATGACCCTGGGTATGTTCGATACATAACCAAGGCTCGGGCTACGCTCCCGAGGTACCCTAGGACATTTCCGAGACCAGCGGGAGCGATTTTGTAACGAAATCCCATCAGAGGGAGGCATCGAGCCCTCGGACCCCGTCAAAGGGGACCGGGTCCGGCAGATCACCCGTAGGTACTTTTGGAGCGCGCCTCCGGGCCTCTAGCCGACCCCTAGCAAATGGGGCACGGGCGTCCGCTCGGATTACTCGCCAGCAGCTCACCGGAAACACCATGTTCGGCGCCCTCCGATGGCAACATGGCGCTTTCCCCCCCTCCTCCTTGCGGAAAGGCGACGCAGGGGCGTATGTAAAAAAGACGAGTCTGTCCTTGACCGTCCTCTCGCCCTGTGCAGAGGCTCCAGGGTGCCAGCACTGCATAGGTCCTCACACGTGTCACACAGCTACAACTCCACACAGGTTTCACAATTTCAGAACAAACACCCATTTTGTCCTATTTTTGCAGACAAGAATTTAAATAGATAAGGGTGCATTAAATGAGTACAAGCCAAGACATGATATTTTCTACAGCAAAACTGGACTTCGAGAACCCATGTTGCCATCCCATGCACATCCTGGCTTGAGCACAGAAGTGGATTACAGTAGAGATATGGAGATCTTTTCCTTTTTCTCCAAACTGATCCAAACTCCATTTACTGAACACAATCATGACCCCTCCCTTTTTGGCCTAATGAATCGACTTGTTACTACCAGCAGGGGTGAGGTCTCAAGACTTTCAGTGATATACCTTACTTCATCTCCATCCACACACACATAGGTGAGAGCAGCAGTGAATGAGATTCTTCTTCAGAAATCTATCCCAAACACTGAAATTGACTGAAACAGCATTGCTGCTCCACCCTACCCTTCTCTGTTTAGTCACTGTTATCTCACAATTTCACATGGCAAGAGACCTCACTTACTCAACCAAAAACATTCCCCAACTATAGCCCTATCACCTTTGTACAATACCCCAAGGCTGCAACTACAAAGAACAGAAGTTATGGGCACCAAACTGGAGCCCCAAAGCACTGAAAAGTGCAGTTTCAGCTAACTAAGCAGCACAAAACTAGTCTGACAGAGGAAGTTTGGGTGCATTTTACTCCCAACTTTGTGTAGCACCGAGTTAAGCACCCCTAAGTAAAGTTGTTCACTAATACTTGGTCTCCAACTTTTCTATATAATCCATAGTCTAAAACCTAATGGAATAGTCACAAATGTGCTCCAGCAGAGCACCAAACACTGCAATTTCAGTTTTCAATGGACTGAATAAAATTCAGTTTCTGCAAACTGACAGTCCAACATTGGACAGTGCTTACTTCACTTTTTTGTATGGGATCAAGCCCAACTCACTTGAGTAAAGTTGTTCTCTAACATATGGTCTTCAAGCTTTCTACAGGAATTTCAGTCCAAAACCATATAGATTAATCACAACAGAGCTCCAAACTAAGCACTAAAATACTGAATTCAAACTTAGACACTATTCCAAATCTGAAAATTCAGAATTCAGCCAACACCACTTTGAACCACCTTTTCTCTAAGTTCCAAGTAGCTTTAGGGGTATGACCTTTAACTAAACTTGCGCACCAACATATGGCCTTCAAACTTGCTGCAGCAACCTTAGTCCAAAACCACATGGATCAGGCACCACAAAGCTCCAAAGTTGAGCCAGGCACACTGAAATTCAGACTTGGGCATTTATACCAAGTCTGAAATCCAAACCTGTCAGCCCCTCTTTTGACCAGTTTTACTCCTAATTCCATATGACTTTAGGGTAAAGTAACTTAAACAAGTTTGTACACCTAAGGTATCCCCACAACTTTGCTACAGTGACCAGCACAAAAATGTCTAGAAGCTAAAAGTTATAACAGCCCAAAGTTAGCTAATTGACATTATTTTCAGCAAATCCCAAATTGCACCAAAACTGAATTTCAGCAGTTTACTCCAATTTTTCCTATAAAACTTGGACATCTCCACTCATGGAAGTTGTTCAACTTTCCAAGATCTACCACTTTGGTATATGGACTTTTGGCAACTTCTCTCTAGATTTCGATTTCCACTTTTTGGGCTAGTTTAGGATTTCAACTGAAATTTTGGACCTATTAAAATGCATTCAAGGTGTATCAAGCAAAATGATGCTGATGCATATGATGTCATGCCAAGGTTTTAGTTCTCGTAACACCAGGGGTGTTACACTCAAGCACCCCAAAGCTTCATATCATCTCCTTCTCCTGCAAAGCTTATCAAGCATATTTTGGTACCCATCGCTTGATGGGTCCATCAAGGTTAGTCAACAAAGATCTAGGAACCCAAAAGTCCTTTGTGTTAGCACTTGGTAAACTCATTACCTTTCTAGCACAAGTTGCAATTTTGGGTTGCCTATTTACATGTGAAATAATTGACAAGCTAGAAGTGGGATAGTTACCAATGGGACAATCCTTGCATTGATGTCCTTTCTTTCGGCATATGTATCAAAGGCGATCTTTAAGTCTTGAAGATTTCTTCTTTCCTTGTTTCTTGCTTGTTACATGGTTAGTTAATACTTTCTTTTCTAACACTATGCCTTTTTGTTTCAAATAGGGACAAGACTTAATTAAGTGTCCCTTCTTTGAGCATTTAAAACAAAGTTTATCATCCTTGTTAATAATCAAGCCATTTTTAATATGGGGACACGACCTAATCGAGTGTCCCTTTTCAAAGCATTCACTACACTTTTTACTTCTCTTAGTGTGAAGTGTGGCTTGATCATTACCTTGGATGTTACCTTGCATGGAGGCATGGTTGAGGCTTTTGGCAGAGGTACTAATTTTCTTCTTTTGTTCCTTCCTCTTGGCAATCATCAAGTCCTTGACATTTTCTTCAAGGGATTTAGTGCATGCCACAGTTGTTCCCATCTCAAGCTTCTTCACCATGTGATCACGGTTATCTTGAGAAGGTTGAGCAATGCACTTCCCTTTTAGTTGTGTCAAGCTCATTTTTAGCCTCTCATTTTCTTCTTTGAGCTTTTGATATGTATCATCTTTTGTTCCTGCAAATTCTAGCTCAAAGGAAGATTTGCTTGTCGACGGACAATAAGCATTAGCACATGGTAATATAGTTTCAATTTGAATACATGTGCATGAGTGAGGTTGTTGGGATTTTAAGTTTTCTATCACAACCTCATGAGCAATGTTTAATATGATATGATCATCTATAAGATTTTCATGAGAATATAGAAGCATATCATATTTTTCTTGAAAAGCTAGATTTTCATCTTTCAGCTTTTCCACTTGGTCCTTAAGCAAGGCATTCCTATTTACTAATTGAGTGATACAAAATAAAGAGTTATCTTGCTCAATTGAAATAGTTTCATACCTTTGGACCAAATCAACATGAGAGCACTTTAGCTCCTCATGTTCTTTAGTCAACTCATCAAAGCTTAGTATTTTTATGGAGAGAATATATTCTAGTATTTGACGAGCATTGCTTTGCTCTCTCGCTCTTTTAGAAGTTTAAGTATGACCGCCTTATCTTCTAGGCTTAGATGAGCATAGAGTTGCATAAAGCTTCTTTCATCCTCCTCATCCTCATTTGTGCTTCCACTATCATTTTCATTAGCCACACAACATATGTGTGAATCGAAATTGGAAGACAAACCTTTTGGAGAGGTGGATTCATCGTTTGGTCTCCATCGTTCATTTTCTTCTTCCTTCAAAGGGTTAGTTTCACAAGGACCAAAGGAAGTAGAAGCACAAAATGAACCATCATGTTTGGACTCATCAAATTTATTTTTAATTCTAGTCCAAATATCATGCGATCACGAATAGATTCATTATAATTCATTATGAAGGCATCATAATCTTCTTTGCTAAGAGAATTACTTAAGATGTCATAAGCTAGGTAGTTTAAGCGTATACATCTTTGATCTTCCTCGGAAATATTTTTTCTATTATAACTAGAGCGTATGATACTCTTGTTTATAATTTGTTCTAATTGTGGATCTACGGTTCTAAAAGCATTTATCACCTAGTAGACCATGAATCATAATTAGAACAATCGGAAAGTAATATCTCAAGAGTTACCTCCTTGCTCTCCTTCGGAGGTGTCTTCTTGTTCTTTTGGGATCTTCTACGAGCCATCACTTCGAGTTGTTAGACTCAATATGAAGTGCCTAGCTCTGATACCAATTGAAAGTCGCCTAGAGGGGGGTGGATAGGCGAAACCTGAAAATTATAACTTTACACCCCAACTAGATCCCTTGATTAGTGGTTACAACAAGATTCACAATTATCAGAGTATAAAACTAAGTCCTTTGCTTGCAACGAGTATTGTATTCAAAGAGTGCGGAATTTAATCAATAGCAATACTACTAGAAATGTTGGTGGAGAATAATGCAAGAGGACTTAGATAAGAAGAGGAGTAACACAAGTTCTTTCTTGCAAGGAGTTGCTTCTCTAAATGTGAATTTAACTTGAAGCAACACAAAATAATATTAGCAAAGAGTAGCGCAAGAGAACTTAGAAAGGGAGAGAACAAACAAATCACAAGCAAATAAACACAAGAGACACAAGTGATTTGTTTTACCGAGGTTCAGCCCTCGAAGGCCTAGTCCCCGTTGAGGAGTCCATTAAGGACGAGTCTTTTTCAACCCTTTCCCTCTCTCCACCGATCACCAAGACCGGCGAGCTCTTCTTCTTCTCAAGGATCACTTAAGACCCCGCAAGGATCACCACACTCTTAGGTGTCTCTTGCTAACTTTACAAGCCTCCAAAACTTTGGAGGAAGTTCAATGGGAGTCAAAACTCCACGCACAAATGAACACAAGATGTAGCACACACTTTCTCTCAATGAATCTCACAAGGCACTAGTGCTAAATTCACACGAATAGCTCTCTCTTGCTTGCTCTCTCTTTTGTGGCACTTGTGTTGGTTGTAGTGGTCTAAATCTTGTGTATAGGATGGATCAATGAATAGAGGTGGTTGGGAGGGCTTGGATATGTCAACTATATGACTTGGAATGTTGCTTGGACTCCCACTACTTGAAGTGGCCGGTTGGGGTGGTATTTATAGCCACCAACCAAATTGTAGCCGTTGGAGAAGGCTGCTGGCGATTCACGCACCGGACAGTCCGATGCGCCACCGGACAGTGTCCAGTGCGCTGCCACGTTACCCTGTCATTAGGGCTTGGAGCTGGTTGACCGTTGGAGGCTTTATCCTCATGCGGCACCGGACAGTCCGGTGCCACACCGGACAGTCCGGTGCCACTCTAACCTTCTGCTCTGACTTCTTTCGCGTTACTGTGTTGCACTGTTCATCAGTCAGAGTCGACCGTTGCGCGCAGATAGTCGTTGCTTCGCTGGTGCACCGGACAGTCCGGTGGTACACCGGATAGTCTGGTGAATTATAGCAGAGCTGCGCCTGGGAAGCCCGAAGCTGAAGAGTTTGGAGTGTACGGCCCCTGGCACACCGGACACTGTCCGGTGGCACACCGGACAGTCCGGTGCGCCAGACCAGTGAACACTTCGGTTTCCTTTTTGCTCCTGTCTTTTGAACCCTGACTTGTTCTTTTTATTGGTTTGTGTTGAACCTTTGGCACCTGTAGAATGTATAATCTAGAGCAAACTAGTTAGTCCAATTATTTGTGTTGGACATTCAACCACTAAAATCATTTAGGAAAAGGTTTTACCCTATTTCCCTTTCAATCATCAAACATCAAAATCCAATAATAAAAAAGGGGTCTAGGTTCATTTTCCTTACAATCTCTCCTTTTTGGTGATTGATGACAACACAACCAAATCAAGCAAAAAAAACTTGTGGTCTACTTCCTAGAATGCACATAAGCAAGATTCAGAAGATACCAAATGTAAGTTTTTGCAAAACAAAATGTTGAACCAAATTCAAACAACCAATTTAAATTTTCTCAAAAATTTACTTCCCCTTTTAAAAGAGATTTTCTCAAAAATGTTCTCCCTCTTTAAAGGAATTTTCTCAAAGATTTTTCTTCCCTTTTAAAAGAGCGTTTCTCATAAATTTTCTCCCCCTTTAAAAGCCTTTAAAATAGTTTTCTCAAAGCAGTCGACCTTTGAATTTTTCTTTAAATTTTCTCCCCCCTTAAAAGAGTTTTCTCAAAAGTTTTTTAAAGGAGTGGTTTTGCGGTCCTTATTGCTTTGGCCTTTGAATTCCCCCCTTAGAATCAAACACCAAAAAGAAACATATTCTTTGGCCCTTGAATGTTCTCCCCCTTTGAAAAAGATTCATTCCAGTTTTGATTAAATCATAGAATTATTTTTTAAGAGGTCTACACCAAACATAAGGCTCAATTAAAATTGCTTAAATCTAATTGATTAGCTCACAAAATGACTATAAAGTTTGCTAGAAAAATATGACACCTTTTCAGATTTGAATGTTGAGCTAACAACTAAAGTTGAGCAATTAGAATCAAGTGCACCACCCTCAACTACCGATGAGAGATTAATTAAAAATGAAAAAATTAAGGATAAGTTAGTTGGCTTAGAAAATGCTATTGATAATTTGCTAAGAAAAATTAAGATACTTAGCATACATAATAATTAGCTAACTATGAAACTATAAAACATCGGTAGCACCCCTGAGGCACCTGACATTGAAACCCCTAAAATTATAAAAAGGATGCCTCTACTTCTTATCTAGATTTAATTAATACTAACTCTAACCCTTGCAAACAAGTTTTGGTTAAGATTGTTACTGTAGAAACATGCTAAAAAGAAATTGCAAGGGACAATGAGCAACTAAAGCAATAAGTGGCTCGCCTAACATCACCGAGAAGTGAAGAAAGGCAAGGCCAAGCAAACCCAACATCTTCAGGATAACACCACCATGGGAGTGAAGAAGCTAGATGATGGAGAAAAAATGTGGTTTGTTGGTTATGCCACAAATAAGGCCAAGCTCTCCAACATCTATACCAATAAAGTGGACAAAAAGGCTATGACACCATACTTGCTCAAAAAAGAAGAAAAATAACAAGGTGATAGGCATAAAGATCAAGAAGCAAGCCAACAAAGAAAAGGGGGCCAAACACATTTGGGTGCCAAATGATATCATATCCACCATGAAGAGCACCAAAAAGGTTTGGGTCTCAAGAGGGAAGTGAGAAGTCCAATGGACTTCGTGAAATTTGGAGAGTTGGTAAAAAATAGGATGTATATCATGCGTACATCATATTTGGATTAAGTTTATTACCAGTGTGTTAGTGAAAATTACAGATCCAAATTCCCCACCCATACTTAGGTAACAAGATTTATTATTTCTTGTTTTAGATATGCATATCTTTCTTAAACATCTACTTTACCTTTTATGTTCAGTATTGCTTTTAATTGATATGACTTTTCATATGGTATCTTAAATTGATTGTCATGTTTTTAATTGGTATTTATTTAATATATAATTTCAATTGGTATTTACTTTTAGTTAAACATGCATATACTAGGATTGCTTGTTTTAAATTTATACTCTTAGGGCAAACCTATATGGTTTAAAATGCATAACAAAGCACGACATACAGCTTATTTAATTCCTAAACAAATGATATCCATGTCTTTAGAATAAGTACTATAAATTTTTAATTGGTATCATTTTGAATAGTATGTACCAAAGTTTAAATTATAGATCATTTACTCATAAGTACCATTTGAGGTAATGCTCTTGTGGCATTATCTTTTCAAATGGTATCTTGACCTTTAAATTCCAAGTGTATGTATCCTGCAAGTATTCAAAACTTGTATGCACACTTTTAGAGGAGGTTACGTTATAGTTTGGTATCTTTGAGACTAATACATTTTCAAGCTTATCATGTGTGTAGTAGTCTCATTGAAGGAAAACGAAATTTCTAAAGAAAAATAATGCGCTTCCAATGCAAATTGGTATCATCTTCCAATTGGTATCTGCAAATTGATAGCATCTTGCGACTGCTATCAAAATCAGTATCAAAATAGATAGGATAGAAAACATTTTGCTAACTCTTTAGAGTCAATCTAAGAGTGCTTAGCTAACATGGCTTGTATTGAGAAGGTGAAAGGGAAATGTGCCTTTGGGCCATTTCTATAATGTTTTGGTGATTAAGTGCCCAACACATATTCTCTAAGTTCTAAATGTGCCAAAGATTGAAAAAGTGCAAATCAAGACATGAGGTATGTTTCTAGACTTAGTACATTTGCTTTTGAATACTAATGAAGTTATCTAAGTGTTAGAAACAGAGAAAAGAAGAAAAGAAAAGGATTGCAAAAGACTGGCTGTGTGCAGCCGAAGTTCAGCTCAGTCTGGCACATCGTACTGTCCGGTGGTGCACCGGACAGTGTCCAGTGCGCCAGGCTGGACTCCGGCGAAAAGGCTGCTCTCGGGAAAAGTTCAGCGGCGTACGGCTATAATTCACCGGACTGTCCGGTGGTGCACCGGACTGTCCGGTGAACCAACGGTCGCCAGCGCAACGGTCGACCGCGAAATCCGTGGGCGACGCGTGGCCCGCACCAACGGTCGGCAGGGGCACCGGACTGTCCGGTGTGTGCACCAACTGGCCCGGAGCTACAACGGTCGTCTGCACCAGAAAAGGAAGGAGATCGGCACCGGACCGTCTATAGTGACTGTCCGGTGGTGCACCGAACTATCCGGTGCGCCACTCGACATAAGGCAAGGATGGCCTTCCTTGTTGGCCTCCAACGGATCCTAGCTGTCTTCGGGCTATAAAAGGGACCCCTAGGCGCACAGAGGAGATACACAAGCATTCACTAAGCATCCTAAGGCATCCAGACTTTGTTCCTGCGCATTCGTTTCGTTGTGTTAGAGATTTGAGCTCTATTCGAGTCAAGGACTCCCTGTGTTGTCATTTGAGCTCAAGTCTTCTCTTGTGTGCGTGGGTGTGCTGCGATTTGTGTCTTGTGTGTGTTGCTCAACCGAACCTTACTCCGTGCTTTCATTGTGATCTTTGTTGTAAGGGCGAGAGACTCCAATCTTGTGGAGATTCCTCGCAAATGGAAATAATCATCTAAGGAAAAACCGTGGTATTCAAGTTGATCATTGGATCACTTAAAAGGGGTTGAGTGCAACCCTCGTCCATTGGGACACCACAACATGGAAGTAGGCAAGTGTTACTTGGCCGAACCACGGGATAAAAATCGTGTGTCTTGTGTTGATCTCTCTTTGATTGTTTTGTCCACAAGAACTCGCTTCTCAACTACTTAGTTGCTCTAACATTTCTATAACCAAGTGTTGTGGCTATTTAGTGTTGAATTTTTACAGGATCACCTATTCACCCTCCCTCTAGGTGCTCTCAATTGGTATCAGAGCCGTTCTCTTCACATAAGGGACTAATCGCCTGAAGAGATGGATCCTAAGGGAAAGGGGATGGTGGTCAACGACAAGGAGAAGGAGTCCATCTTCAACGAGCCAAGAGATGACAAGCCTACTGACTCTGGCTCGAGTCACAAGAAGAAGGACGAGAAGAAGAAGAGGCGCATCAAGAAGATCGTCTACTACGACAACGATGAATCTTCTCCTTCACCAAGAGACGACGACAATGATGATTCTTCGTCAAAGAGAAAAACAGTTAATCAAAATTACTCTTTTGACTATTCTCACATGCCGTACAATTCGAATGCACATTTACTTTCTATTCCACTAGGAAAACCTCCACACTTTGATGGAGAGGACTACTCATTTTGGAGTCATAAAATGCGTAGTCATCTATTTTCTCTCCATCCTAGCATTTGGGAAATAGTAGAAAATGGAATGCATTTCGATAGTACGGATAACCCTGTGATGGTAAATGAACAAATTCATAAGAATGCACAAGCTACCACTATTTTGCTAGCATCTTTGTGCAGGGATGAATACAACAAGGTGAGCGGCTTAGACAATGCCAAGCAAATCTGGGACACCCTCAAGATATCTCATGAGGGAAACGACGCCACCATGATCACCAAAATGGAGTTGGTGGAAGGCGAGCTGGGGAGATTTGCGATGATCAGGGGAGAGGAGCCAACGCAAACCTACAACAGGCTCAAGACCCTGGTCAACAAAATACGAAGCTACGAAAGCACAAGATGGACGGATCATGATGTCGTCCGACTCATGCTAAGGTCATTTACTGTAATTGACCCCCATCTTAACTTCATTCGTGAAAACCCCAGGTACATCAAGATGACGCCCGAGGAGATCCTCGGAAAATTCGTGAGCGGGCGCATGATGGTAAAGGAGGCACGATACATGGACGACGCCTTGGACGGTCCACTACCCATCTACGAGCCACAGCTCATTGCTCTCAAAGCAACAAGTAGCAAGGAGGCGCTACCAAGCAAGGTAGCACAAGTTGAGGCTGCCGGGCTTAACGAAGATGAGATGGCCCTAATCATCAAGCGCTTCAAGACTGCACTGAAAGGACGCAAGGAGTACCCCAACAAGAATAAAACAAGGGGAAAGTGCTCCTGCTTCAAATGCGGTAAGACTGATCTCCTTATAGCAAATTGTCCCGATAATGATAGTGACCAGGGACAAGAAAAGAGCGAGAAGAAGGAGAAGAAAAAGAGCTACAGGAAGGCAAAGGGCGAGGCACACCTCGGAAAGGAATGGGACTCGGACTGCTCTTCTTCCGACTCCGATGACGAAGGACTCGCTGCCTCGGCCTTCAACAAGTCTTCTCTCTTCCCCCAACGAACGCCACACTTGCCTCATGGCCAAGGAGAAGAAGGTAAGTGTTCGAGATACCCCTAAGTACACTACTTCTAGCGATGATGATTCTAGTGATGATGAAGTAGATTATACTGATTTATTTAAGGGTTTAGATAGAGCTAAAGTAGACAAAATCAATGAGTTAATTGATGCTCTAAATGAAAAAGATAGATTGCTAGAGAAGCAAGAGGACATTTTATATGAAGAACATGACAAATTTGTTAGTGTACAAAAATCTCTTGCTTTAGAAACTAAAAGAAATGAAATGTTATCTTCTGAGTTATCTGCTTGCCATGAATCTATCTCTAGTTTAAAGATTTTGAATGATGATTTAAATGCTAAGCTAGAGGAAGCTAATAAATCTAGTTCATGTGTAGAACATGTTGTTATTTGCAATAGATGCAAGGTCTTTGATGTTAATTCTTGTGATGAACACCTTATTTCTATTGCTAAACTAAATGATGAGGTGGCGAGTCTTAATGCTCAACTTAAGACTTGCAAAATTGATTTTGATAAATTAAATTTTGCTTGGGATGCCTACACTGTTGGTAGACACCCCTCAATTAAGGATGGGCTTGGTTTTCGAAGGGAAGCCAAGAACTTAACAAGCCATAGGGCTTCCGTTCTCAACAAGGAGAAAGGAAAGGCCCCTATGCCTAGTAGTCCTCAAAGGAACCATGCCTTTATCTATAATGAAAAAGTTGCTAGTCGTTCTCATTATAATAGAAATTATGCTCATACTACTTATAATGATTCACATGCTATGTTTGCATCAAGTTCTACTTTTATGAATGGTAGGCCTAGGAAAAATAATGTTGTGTCTCATGCTCCTAGAAAAATGTGCAATGAACCTTCTACCATTTACCATGCTTGCAATACTTCATTCGTTCTCTTATGTAAGAATGCAAAAGTAGTTGCTAGGAAATTGGGATCCAAATGCAAGGGAGACAAGACTTGCATATGGGTTCCAAAGGCTATTGTGATTAACCTTGTAGGACCCAACAAGAGTTGGGTACCTAAAACCCAAGTGTAAATTGCCTTGCAGGTTTATGCATCCGGGGGCTCAAGCTGGATTATCGACAGCGGATGCACAAACCACATGACGGCGAAGAAGAAGATGTTCACCTCCTACGTCAAGAACAAGGATTCCCAGGATATGATTACTTTTGGAGATGGGAACGAAGGCAAGGTCAAAGGTTTGGGAAAGATAGCCATCATAAGCGAGCACTCTATTTCAAATGTATTTTTAGTAGAGTCATTAGGATACAACCTCCTGTCTGTAAGTCAATTGTGCCACATGGGCTACAATTGTTTGTTTACAAAATGTTGATGTTTCTGTCTTTAGAAGGAGTGATGGTTCATTAGCATTTAAGGGTGTATTAGACGGTAAACTCTATTTAGTTGATTTTTCGAAAGAGGAGGCCGATCTAGATGCATGCTTAATAGCTAAGACTAGTATGGGCTGGCTGTGGCATCGTCGTCTAGCACATGTTGGGATGAAGAACCTTCATAAACTTCTAAAGGGAGAACATGTGTTAGGACTAACCAATGTATGTTTCAAAAAAGATAGACCTTGTGCAGCTTGTCAGGTAGGGAAACAGGTAGGAAGCACTCATCACAACAAGAATGTGATGACTACATCAAGACCACTGGAGTTTCTTCACATGGACCTCTTCGGACCTGTCGCCTATCTTAGCATCGGGGGAAGTAAGTATGGTCTAGTAATTGTTGATGATTTTTCCCGCTTCACTTGGGTGTTCTTTTTGCAGGATAAATCAGAAACCCAAGGGACCCTAAAGCGCTTTCTAAGGAGGGCTCAAAACGAATTTGAGCTCAAGGTGAAAAAGATAAGAAGCGACAACGGGTCCGAGTTCAAGAATCTGCAAGTGGAGGAGTATCTTGAGGAGGAAGGTGTCAAGCACGAGTTCTCCGCTCTCTACACACCACAGCAAAATGGTGTGATAGAGAGGAAGAACAGGATGCTTATCGACATGGCGAGGACGATGCTTGGAGAGTTCAAGACACCCGAGCGGTTTTGGTCGGAAGCTGTGAACACAGCCTGCCATGTCATAAACCGGCTATATCTACATCGCCTCCTCAAGAATACCTCCTACGAACTTCTTACCGCTAACAAACCCAATGTCTCTTACTTTCGTGTATTTGGGAGCAAATGCTACATTTTGGTGAAGAAAGGTAGACATTCTAAATTTGCTCCTAAGGCAGTAGAAGGGTTTTTACTAGGGTATGACTCAAATACAAAGGCGTATAGAGTCTTCAACAAATCATCGGGTTTGGTTGAAGCCTCTAGCGACGTTGTATTTGATGAGACTAATGGCTCTCCAAGAGAGCAAGTTGATCTTGATGACATAGATGAAGATGATGTTCCAATGGCCGCAATGCGCACGATGGCGATTGGAGATGTGCGACCACAGGAACAACAGGAGCAAGATCAGCCTTCTTCCTCAACAATGGTGCATCCCCCAACTCAAGATGATGGACAGGTTCCTCAAGAAGAAGCGTGTGATCAAGGGGGAGCACAAGAAGAACAAGTTATGGAGGAAGAAGAACCACTGGCCCCTCCAACTCAAGTCCGAGCGACGATCCAAAGAAATCACCCCATCGATCAGATTCTGGGTGACATAAGCAAGGGAGTAACAACTCGCTCACGTTTAGCTAATTTTTGTGAGCATTACTTGTTTGTCTCTTCTATTGAGCCTTTCAGGGTAGAAGAGGCCTTGCAGGATCCGGACTGGGTGTTGGCCTTGCAGGAAGAGCTCAACAACTTCAAGAGGAATGAAGTTTGGAGCCTGGTGCCACGTCCCAAGCAAAATGTTGTGGGAACCAAGTGGGTGTTCTGCAACAAGCAAGACGAGCACGGAGTGGTGACAAGAAACAAGGCTCGACTTGTGGCAAAAGGTTATGCCCAAGTCGCAGGTTTGGATTTCGAGGAGACTTTTGCTCCTGCGGCTAGGCTAGAGTCTATTCGAATATTATTAGCCTATGCCACTCACCACTCTTTTAGGTTGTTTCAAATGGATGTGAAGAGCGCTTTCCTCAACGGGCCAATCAAGGAGGAGGTGTATGTGGAACAACCCCTTGGCTTTGAGGATGACAGGTACCCCGACCATGTGTTTAAGCTCTCTAAGGCGCTCTATGGACTTAAGCAAGCCCCAAGAGCATGGTATGAATGCCTTAGAGATTTCTTAATTGCTAATGCTTTCAAGGTTGGGAAAGTCGATCCCACTCTTTTCACTAAGACTTGTGATGGTGATCTTTTTGTGTGCCAAATTTATGTCAATGACATAATATTTGGTTCTACTAACCAAAAGTCTTGTGAAGAGTTTAGCAGGGTGATGACTCAAAAGTTTGAGATATTGATGATGGGCGAGTTGACCTACTTCCTTAGGTTCCAAGTGAAGCAACTCAAGGATGGCACCTTCCTCTCCCGAACGAAGTACACTCAAGACCTTCTCAAGAGGTTTGGGATGAAGGACGCAAAGCCGCGAAGACACCAGTGGGAACCGACGGGCATGCCGACCTCAACAAA
Organism: Zea luxurians; assembly: GCA_029449295.1. NCBI lineage: Eukaryota > Viridiplantae > Streptophyta > Magnoliopsida > Poales > Poaceae > Zea > Zea luxurians. Next base: position 32,531,181 of record JAOPSE010000017.1, on the reverse strand, counting down.
GGAGGTAAGTCCGTTGATCAAAAGGCATACCAGTCTATGATAGGTTCCTTGCTTTATTTATGTGCTAGTAGACCGAACATTATGCTTAGTGTATGCATGTGTGCTAGATTTCAATCCGACCCTAAGGAATGTCACCTTGTGACTGTTAAGCGAATTCTTAGGTATTTAGTTGCTATGCCTTGCTTCAGGATCTGGTATCTAAAGGGGTCTACCTTTGACTTAATTGGATATTCAGACTCCGATTATGCTGGATGCAAGGTTGATAGGAAGAGTACATCAGGGACGTGTCAATTCCTAGGAAGGTACCTGATGTCTTGGAGTTTAAAGAAACAAACATCTGTTGCCCTATCCACCGCTGAGGCCGAGTATGTTGCCGCAGGATAGTGTTGCGCGCAACTACTTTCGATGAGGCAAACCCTCAGGGACTTTGGCTACAATCTGAGCGAAGTCCCACTCCTATGTGACAATGAGAGTGCAATTTGCATGGCGGATAATCCTGTTGAACATAGCCGCACTAAGCACATAGACATCCGTTATCACTTTCTGAGGGACCACCAGCAAAAGGGAGATATCGAAGTGTACCATGTTAGCACCGAGAACCAGCTAGTCGATATCTTTACCAAGCCATTAGATGAGAAGACCTTTTGCAGGTTGTGTAGTGAGCTAAATGTCTTAGATTCGCGTAACTTGGATTGATCTATAGCATACATGTGTTCTATGCCTTTGATCATGTTACTTTATACATTTATGTAATTTGTTGCTTATTTATGGTGCTCAAGTTGTGCAAGGGATCCTCGGACCTCACAAGTCCATGTGTGAATGATGCACATATTTAGGGGGAGCTGTGCTACAACTTGACCCTTTGAGACTAATCTGTTTGCTTGAGTATACTAGATGTAGTCTCAAAGGTGCATTGAAAAGGAAAATGGACTTGGACATTGCAAAGACTTCAACTGCACTCCGGTATTGGTGTATTTAATTCCAAGTTCATACTTATGCTCTTATTGCCTTTTTGCTCTTAATTGACAATTTTGGTGAGGCAATGGGGTTAAAGGGCCAAGAATGATCCCGTTTTGGTGCTTAATGCCAAAGGGGGAGAAATTAAAGCCAAAGCAAATGGATCAGCTACCACTTGTGAATTTTGAAAACAATAGAGTTAGAACTTTTGATTTGTCCAAAATACTCTTATTATAAAATTTGGTCTCTTGTGGGGGAGAATTTATGATTATGGAAAAAGGGGGAGTTTTTGACACTTGATCAAATTTCACTCTTGGATTATCTCTCTTTATGCCCAAACAAGTGAGTTTTACTTAGAGATAAGGAAAATGAATTTGATTTGCAAAAACAAACCAAGTGGTGGCAAAGAGCGATCCAAATATGCCAAATTATAGTAAAAAACAATTTGGTATTCAATTGCATTGACATTGCACTTATTTTGGTTGCTTTTGGTTGTGTTGGCATAAATCACCAAAAAGGGAGAGATTGAAAGGGAAATGTGCCTTTAGGCCATTTCTATAATGTTTTGGCGATTAAGTGTCCAACACATATTCTCTAAGTTCTAAATGTGCCAAAGATTGAAAAAGTGCAAATCAAGACATGAGGTATGTTTCTAGACTTAGTACATTTGCTTTTGAATACTAATGAAGTTATCTAAGTGTTAGAAACAAAGAAAAGAATAAAAGAAAAGGATTGCAAAAGACTGGCTGTGTGCAGCCGAAGTTCAGCTCAGTCTGGCACACCGGACTGTCCGGTGGTGCACCGGACAGTGTCCGGTGCGCTAGGCTGGACTCCGGTGAAAAGGCCGCTCTTGGGAAAAGTTCAGCGGCGTACGGCTATAATTCATCGGACTGTCCGGTGGTGCACCGGACTGTCCAGTGAACCAACAGTCGCCAGCGTAACGGTCGGCCGCGAAATCCGCGGGCGACGCGTGGCCCGCACCAACGGTCGGCAAGGGGCACCGGACTGTCCGGTGCGCCAACTGGCCCAGAGCTGCAATGGTCGTCTGCGCCAGAAAAGGAAGGAGATTGGCACCGGATCGTCTATAGTGACTGTCCGGTGCGCCACTCGACAGAAGGCAAGGATGGCCTTCCTTGTTGGCCTCCAACAGATCCTAGCTGCCTTGGGGCTATAAAAGGGACCCCTAGGCGCATGGAGGACTGAGCATCCTAAGGTATCCAGACTTCGTTCCCGCGCATTGGTTTTGTTGTGTTAGAGATTTGAGCTCTATTCGAGTCAAGGACTCCCTGTGTTGTCATTTGAGCTCAAGTCTTCTCTTGTGTACGTGGGTGTGCTGCGATTTGTGTCTTGTGTGTGTTGCTCATCCCAACCTTACTCCGTGCTTTCATTGTGATCTCTGTTGTAAGGGCGAGAGACTCCAATCTTGTGGAGATTCCTCACAAACGGAAATAATCGTCTAAGGAAAAACCGTGGTATTCAAGTTGATCATTGGATCACTTGAAAGGGGTTGAGTGCAACCCTCGTCCATTGGGACGCCACAACGTTGAAGTAGGCAAGTGTTACTTGGCCGAACCACGGGATAAAAATCGCGTGTCTTGTGTTGATCTCTCTGTGATTGTTTTGTCCACAAGAACTCGCTTCTCAACTACTTAGTCGCTCTAACATTTCTATAACCAAGTGTTGTGGCTATTTAGTGTTTAGTTTTTATAGGATCACCTATTCACCCCCCCCCCCTCTAGGTGCTCTCAGAAGGGCTAAAGCCCAATATGAATAATGCAAAGAGATCCTGATACAACAGAGATATACAACAAAGGCACACATGTATCTAACAAAACTCTATGAGTAAAATGTATTAGCGATTCTCGAACTTGACACATTGTATCACTTGAGTCCTCGAATCAAGAAAATCAAGAAAACGAGTCCTCAACTTGGCTAACACATGCAAATTCATCAAAAACTGGGTTTGCTCAAACAGATGTCATCGTGGCGTACCACGCTGGAGTGCACTAATGAAAGTTTATGGATCCAAGTGACACAACATGTTGAATTTGAGGACCCAAATGACACAACATGCCTAGTTTGGAGTGCACTAATCGACATGTTTGCTCAAACAGATGTCGTCGTGGCATACCACGTTGGAGTGCACTAATGGAAGTTTATGGATCCAAGTGACATGACATGTCGAATTCGGGGATCCAAATGACACAACATGCCAAGTTTGGGATGCACTAATGAAAGTTTATGGATCCAAGTGAAACAACATGTCGAATTCGAAAACCCAAATGACACAACATGCCAAGTTCGAGGACTACACATACCAGGTGGCGTAGGACACACATAGATAGGCTCTGCCATAGCACACCACGTCACCATCCAGTTTGAGCAAATCCATTTTTGAATGATTTTACACGGGTCAGCCAAGTTCACGACCCATTTTCTGATTTTGGGAACCCAAATGACACAACATGACAAATTTAAGGACCGCTAATGCATTTTACCTTACATTTCAAAATGGAACGAGTATACTAATTTACACAGGCATTAGATGAGAGATTACTTATGTTACATCATGTCAAGGATCACGGTTGGGCCATAGTATGGGCCTTGGCCTGGTCGAGCATTACCTAGACCATATGACAGCTTCTACAAGAGCGCAGAAGCAACGACGACAAGTGACATCAAAAAGAACAACTACGACTTTGACATCCTCCTTCCTCATCCCTAGCTAGCTGCTTCTAGGGTTAGAGTTCCCCTTCCTTAATCCTACCTATTCCTGCTTAGTGTGTTCCTGATCTTCCTACCCCAACTCTATTCCTCTGTAATCACTACTGTTGAGTTGAATCAATACACACTCGTAGTGAGTAGTTAACAATTGGTATCAGAGACACCAGTCTTGAGGCTGGCGTTTGTCCACTACATGCGTCGTGCCAAGCAATCCGGCGTCATGGAGTCAAATTTGCAGCTCTTCATCGAGGAACAATCGAAGATTCTAAGGGAGATCAGTGACCACCTCGCTAACCAGGAAGCGCGGTGGCGCGGTTGGGATTCGACGGTGGCGCAAAATTCGCCATCGATCCACGACCTGGAGGTAGCAGTGGCCACTGCACCTTTAGTGGTGTTGAGGGCAGAGCTCGACGTTCAGGTTGTTACGACCTGCGAGCAGCTGGTTGCACTGGAAGTGGCCGTGACAACGTGTGGCGGTGCCCTGGAGTACTGCGCGACGCCATCCATCATCGCCCACAACTGGGCGGAATCTTTGATGGAGATGACGCTGCTGCCAATGCCGAGGACCTCGACCCCAACGCTAACTAGCTGTGGCAATATGCGCTTGCGCGCTTCGCTCACCATGAGGAAGGTTGTGCTACCATCTCCAACAACTCCTTCCGTAGATCGGCGATGACCTTCTCAGGTTCGCCCATGACTTCCCCGGCCTTCACTCCTCCATCTTTACCACCATTGTGGATCCCGAGAACAACGCCATGCCAAACACAGTTGTGAGCTCTGACAACCCATCACAGGACGTTGCCCTCACCCTTCCTGCCGTAGTTCACAAACCCTTGGTGGTGGCACACGCCAAGTGTTTGACAACTAGCCACAACAGAGGCGGCAACTCTGATGTCAGCGAGCATGGTGTCAGCATTACACAGTGTGTTCTCGACCTCTTTCTCTGCCCTAGGATGCTGATTTTGCCATTGATAGTCGCCTAGAGTGGGGTGAATAGGCGAGACCTGAAATTTACAACTTTAAACAATACTTGATCCTCTAGTTAGCTGTTAGAACAAGATGAACATTTATCAGAGTATAACACTAAGATATTTTCTTGCAAATGTGTTGCTTTCAAATAATGCGAAATAAACTTAAAGCAACACAACCAAATATATAAGGAGATTAGAGCAATAAGGCTTAGATAAAGAAAGGAACGAACTAGTTCTTCCTTGCAAAAGTTGCTTCTTAGAATGAGACTTTTAACTTGAAGCAACACAATGTAATATCAACAAAGAATAGCACAAGAGAACTTAGAGAGGGAGAAAACAAACAAATCATAAGCAATAAGCATAAGAGACACGGGTCATTTGTTTTATTGAGGTTTGGTTCACCAAAAACCTAATCCCCGTTGAGGAGTCCACAAAGGACGAGTCTTTTTCAACCTTTCTCTCCCTCCAACTGTCACACCAAGACCGGCAAGTGTTCCTTCTTCTTTGTCAACAAAAGACCAAAGTCTCCGCAAGGCCAACCACGAAGATAAGAGGCTCTTGCTAGCTTTACAATGAATAGGAGTCAAAACTAAATGCTCAAATGATCATAAGAGGTAACACACAATTTCTCTCAATGATTCTCACAAGGCACTATCGCTAGACACACACGAGTAGCTCTTTCTTGCTTGATCTCTCTTTTGTGGCACTTATGAGGCTTTGATGTGTATAGAAGTGTTGCTCTAGTAGATAGGAATGAATACCCAACTCTTGTGTATGATATGGATTTGTGAATCCTAAGAATGGGCTGGTTGGGTAGCATTTATAGCCTCAACCACCCATATAGCCGTTATGGCGCATCTGCCAAAATCTGCACTGGCGGACGGTCCGCGGCTAGGGTTCGGACATTCCGTGACCCTCCAACGGTCGGATCTGACATTACAACGGTTATGTCTGACAACCCAACAACAGTTATCGTCCCTCGGTGATGACTCGCAGACGGTCTGCTCTTAGTCCCGAACGGTCCATGCCAGCTCTAAAAATCTTTTTGCTCAACTTGTCACCTTCGGGCTGAAGCAAATCAACATAGTCAGACGGTCCGCGAATTATAGTCGAACGGTCCGCGAGAAGGGGCTGGACAGTCCGAGCACATGTTAATTTTCCAAAAAGAGCTCCTGTATGGAATAATCTACGTTAGTCCGCAATAGGGGCTCGAACATTCCGCACTTGGGGATTTCAGAACTTGAGCTTCTGACTTGTCGTTGGTCTTTGAACTATCTTTTCCAAGTTGCTTTGGCTGAATTTAAGAGAGATCCTATGATTTAGACAAATATATCTAGTGACTTTCCAACTAGTCTAAGTCATGGACCTTGAACATTTTAATTCTTTAACTCATATTTCTTATTTTGCTCAAACTAGCACCAAAATAGTGAGATGTTGGTTCCGAGCTTTCCAACCTCTTAATATATTGAATAGGCTTCTAGGGGTATTTAGAACTTATCCAAATCGTAGAACTATTGGTGGTTCATCTATTCCACGTTTTATCTCTATATTATTGGATTTGAGCTGATTATGACTTAGAAACTTAAACTGTTAAACTTATGAACTTGTGAATCAAAGATTAGGAAAATTAGTTAGTCCGAATGGCTGTGATGGTCATGAATCACCAAAATCAATGTAAGATACGGTTTAAGGTCATTTCCCTTTTACCAAACCCATCGCCATCGCAGGACGCTGCTGAAACATAGCAATTGCCTGGTTCCTGGTTGTGGCAGCGACATGCGCGAGAGGAGCGGTCATGCCGTGGACAGCAACGACGAACGGGTGTCACACCATCACGTCCTCGACTACCACACCATCGGCTGCATCGACTCCTCCACCACCTCCTGTGTGTGCACCAGCTACCTCAAGCGTAAAGCCGCCAAGTGTTCGATGATGGTGTCGACCAAGTGGCTGCACGTCAATCTTCATTATATACCCCGACGTCAAGTACCAATGGCGGTATCGTGGAACACCAGAGAACCCGTACGTGTTCCAGAGTGCCGAGCTCACCACCCAAGCATTAATGCTGCTGTTAAGTTGTTAAGGCAAGGCATAACTGAGCAAAGTATTCAACCATTTCATGAAGATGCTGGAGCTGGTGAACTTAGGTAGTGTTTGGTTGAAGAGCCAAGTAGAATGAAGTCGTTCTGTCCTAGTTTTGTTGCTGTTTGGTTACAAAGTAACTAGAACGGAATGACTCCAATTAGAGAATATTCTCCTCAGATCCGGAACCATTCCGCTCCAAAAAATCAACCGGACGGAGCCGCTCCGTTCCCATCCTGCTCTCACAGTCACGCTCCGTTCCGTTCACTCTGCGACCAAACAAAAAACAGAGTCGCTCCATTCCAGATTACCAAACACAGAACAGAACGGCTCCGTTCTAGTTGGCTCCTCAACCAAACATTACCTTAGATACGTTCAGATGGCCGTGACAACATATAACACATCTGATCCCGGTTGATAGAAGATACGAGCAAGGGAAAGTTCACGTTTCAGGCTTTGTTCGGTTATTTTCAATCCATATGGATTGGAGGGGATTGATACGGATTGGAGGGGATTTTGACTTACTAGAGATTAAATCCCCCTCAATCCATATGGATTGGGGTAGAACCGAACATAGCCTCATTGGCTTGGAACTCAAGGGACGAGAGCTCCCAGACCGCAGAGAAGCTGACTCCATTAATAGAATACTTGTGGACAAGTGGTGGGCCAAAAGGTAGTGTTCATCTGATTCATTCTATATATGGGCACTCCACTATGTTGCTTTTTGTGAAGGAGAAGATGTTGCCGGATTGCTCGTCAAGCATCATGCCGACCTTGAGATCAAGGACGAGGTTCTCAGCACCTTGTCCAACAGGTGTTTTGCTGGAACTGGAATTATTCTTGAAGATTGGGTGTCACCAAAGGTATGTGGACATACACGTAGAAAGGAAGGTTGTCTCAAGGGAGGCATCAATTATGCACATAAAAGCTGTTGTTCATGCCAGGCATGAGAGTGGCTCTGATATTGTTGTTATTGTAGCAAGGACCGATTCTCGTCAACCTGTGTCGCTTAATGAAGCATTATGTAGAGTACGGGCCTTTGCTGATGCCGGAACGTATGTTATATTCATTGATGCCAGAGAAGAAATGAAGGCATTTTGCGCTATCGCACCTGCAGTCCCAAGTACAAGCGGCCATCATGTTAGAAGGTGGTGGTAAAACTCTTATTCTGAGCCATGTTGATAGGGAAGAAATAGGTTATAAAACCTTAGCCTATCCATTATATCTAGATGAGGCTGGCTTGGGCCAATGCATATGCATCAAAGTTGTTGTGCCACCGAATGCTGATATCTACATTTTCTCTGAGAACAAACCAATGTTATCTGCTGGGGGTTTCCACAAGGACATCAATGTCCTCATGGTCAAAGTTTTAAAAAAAAAAATCAACGCTGTCATAGTATTTATGATCGGAGATAGTATAAATCTATTAATCTACAACAGGCAGAAAGTAAAGCACGAGGATAGTGGAATAGTGAGCGATGTCACAATCTTCCCGCTTCGACAACTACTTCAGCAAGTAATTACATCACAATTCAGTGGTCCTTGACCCCACCCCCTCAAAGGAAGCCATTGTGGAAGAACTATACAACTCGCCCTCCACGGAACACAACTCCAGCCCAACACACTGGACTTTCACGAGTCACGAAACCCCGTAGAATAGAAACTCTAGGAAGCTAGAACCACACCGTCGTGTAAAATACCGGTACATCTACGAATTACCAATCAGTACACATAATAAACTCACGAAAACTTGGAGGTGTTCAGCCTGCCCCACCATTTCCGCTTCACGGAGTTGGGCGATGACTCGTTGCCGTTCCCGAGCTTGTTCAGGATCACCTTTGTCTCCCTTATTCGGCCACTGAAATCTTTCTTCCACGAGTCGAAGTTCTGCTTCAGCCTCCGGAGCTCCATGTCTGGGTTTAGGCTGGCATCCGCCTGCCCGGACTTGACCTCAACCAGGAACTTGGCGTCATCAGCAAAAACCTGGCTCCGCTGTTCGAATTCTTCTGCTAGGCGGCCGATGACGCTCAGGCCAGCGCTCATTTCGCGCCCACCAGTGCGTGGCACCAGCTGAGACCCGCTGCTGACATGGTTCCCGTTGCTTTCCCAGCTCTGATCCACTGATGAGTCCGACATCCTAGGTGTCTCATCCAGAGCAAGACTCTTCTTTGCTACGGAAAGGCTCGACTGCAACGAACGCATTTGCTTCTGCCACATTTCCTCCATACCCTTCATTTTCTGCTCGTACTCTAACCAGCGGTTTTCATATTGCTGAAGCCGCTGATGAAGCATCTCATTCTCTTCCTCCTTTTCACGTACTGTGGCCTCGGCTTTTAGTATCCGCCTCTGTAACTCGGCCAGGACTGATGCCTTGATCAAAATTTGGTCACCCTCTGCCTCCTGAAAGAATATTAATAATGAAAAACTCAGGCCAGTTTCAATTATTTAAGAACGAACAAGGGCAACACATTCCAAGGAGGATGCTATGCATATTACTGCCAGCGGCACAATACAAGGTGCACACACACACACACACACACACACACACACTTACTGTACCTGTTTTGATTCAAACTCTCTTAGCACGTTTATTAGATCAATATTGCCATTACATCTTCGAACAAGACTGCCACGAATACCTACATATTTTCCAACATCGGAAGACATGGAAACAGTGTGTCAGTTAATTGATCCCCTCCAAAGAACTCCTACAGAAGGAGAGGATCAAGAAATCTTCGTACCAGACTGTATTATCACTGAGGCCTTCCGGACATTTATGAAATACCTTCTTGCAAACCAACATCTCACGTTTCTCTGCAAAATAACTGCTGCTCTATGTTTCCTCAACAAAGAGGAATAAATTTGCCGTGCTTTTTCACCACGAATGACTGCAAGTCAAGGGTGGGTCCATTCCATATAGTAAACTTAAAGAGGAAAAATCCAACAAGGATAAAAGGTAAAATATGTCAGGTAATCTTGGGAGAAATTACATGTTTGAAGAGCCAAAACTCCTCTTATTCGTTCTCTCGCATGATGACGGGCTTGATGCCCCCTGAAACAGCTTTGAACCCTTAGAATACCGTGTAGAGTACGATTCCGAATATCTTCAAGTTTGCCAATCTTCAGCCCAATATTGAAGGACAAAGTAACACAAGATTAGTTTCACCAAATGCTTAAAACAAAAAAGTAGTACATCCATATATAGATAAAAATCCAAGACAATGAATGGTCTATAAACATGTAATGAAAGCAATAGATTTAGTTTATAATGTGGCCATTGCCAGAAAATTGAATAAATAGAACTAACCTGTCCAGTTCGGAAGAACAACTTTGTGTAGCCAACTTGATACATCTCAGGTAAAATGTTGAACTGATGAAGAATTGCAACTGAAACACTGAGTGGATCTTGAGATGCAACATCCTCAAGAAGAAGAAAGCCATACCTGATTAAATTATCAACTTTTTTATAAAAAAAAAGTTGGCAGAAATTTACTGCAGTTGTTCAGAGTCAACTTACCGCCGAGCAAACTTCTGGTGAGTCATTCTTGTTGGATACCCAGATCTTGAAATCCGGACAACCTCGAGAACCCCACAGCATTTAAGTTGTTGAAGCACAAGTCCTTGTTCATAAATTGCAGGAAGTTGTAAATTATTTGGTTTAATGCAACGAATAAAGTGTGGTGTTGTACTTTCCAGTCTTTGCATAAGTTGGAACAGTTGACCCTGCAAAAAATGTACACGTTGTCAATTAAACTGTTCTGATTCAATCAAGATCTAGCAGAGTGGCTCTCTCTGGGAGTGCAAAATCTGGCACCTTGAACTTCATGGCAACACTTAGTTTTTGAGAATCAGCAGCACTAGATCTATATGGAACAGACACAGAATCATCTGGTTGAACTAACATCTTAGATGCAAACATTTTTGGCATAGAAGTTGTGCATTTGGCAAGGAGCTGAATCGAGTCCATGTGCAATAAATCTCTATTCTTCTCCAGAAAACCCGAAGTATCATAAGCCACCTGATTATTAAGAATAAACGATTATAAATGGTAAGACAAAGAAGAAAGAAAGCAAACTACTGTTCACTGTGAAAAGGAATAATGAATGTATAGCAACATCCAACCTCTCCTGCATAGTGACGGACAGCAAATGTCTTGTCTCTTTCTCCTCTGAAGCAAGAATTCGAGTTAAGATGTTGCTTAAGCTTGTTTGCAAAAGTAAGATCTGTGGCATTGGGGAAAGTAGATTCCTCATCCAGCAGAGACAATAACCCCAGTGGTTTCTGCATTAAGAGTGTTAGACAGCAAGAATATATGTATTACTACATGGCTGTAGGTCATGTTTGCAAGATATACAAAGCAAGAGGAATTAGGATAGTTTACCAAGTTCTCAGATCCTATAAATGAATTATGGAACATTATAAAAAAATATATAAATGTCTAAGTGTTATTGATTTAATAAGAACCCACAGTGTTAACCCAACCTCCTCCTTGTATAAGAAACCCATGGTCTAGTGGCTCTAAGCCATATTCTTGCCTTATCATCTTGGTTTGATAAATCAGTTATTTTACTTGTAATATTTATCAGGTCTATGTATGTTGGCTCTAAATCATAAACATGCTTTATCATCATGGTTTGATAAACCAGTAATTCCTTTTACTTTGTAATTTTTTCCAAGTCCATAAATGCCAATCGATCCACTAAAGTTTTGGCAAAGTTCCATAGAACCAACTTATCTCTAACAATAATATCTAGAGAATGGAGTATTCCGAAATTCATAGATTTTATCTTTCAGCCATTTGACACATTGTTTTTTCTCCAACAAAGTAGCAAAGACACATGTCATTTCATTTAGAAGGAAAATAGTACAAGAGGTGAAGAGACCTCACCGGAACCCACCCAGCCATTTGGACACATTCTTCTCAGAAAATTTCACTTTGACAGGTATTATTTTAAACAAACCAATATTTACTTTTTATCTTCTAATATACCATACTTTTCAGCCAAAATAAAGCATACAAGGTCAACGAAATTTGTCCTTTTTCCTCATCGATAATGGATTAGGTATCCTAGCACGCAGTAGCACTTATCTTTGCTTGTTGTGAAAAAAGGGAAAATTTTATCTTAAAGCAGTACGTCAGATTTGCTTTCCTCCTTGAACAGGAATTGTTCTTCTTACATGAGAACAAGCATAGCTCAGTTGGTAGCGCCGTAATGGAACACCCAGTCACCCACCCAGGTTCGAACCTCTGGCCAGCTAGGATTCATTACTCCTACCAAAGAAATTCAAAACCGAGGAACACCTTCCAGCTTCAACCATGGTTGTGGGGGAAAGGATTGCTAAATGCTAAATAATGAATCTCCAGAACTTGTGGACCCATATTATTGTTAGCAAGTGATATCAGTGAACAGAATGTAATGGCTCATACTTTCTCAAAGAGACTCAAACAATCTTGATTATCCTCAAAGTCGACCTTTGCCCAGTCGATGCCATCCTCCACATATTCCTGTTCATAGAAACAAATTGATCCTTTGTTTAATACTTATTACAAAATAGCATGAATAAGTAAACATTCAATGTACACCATTTTCCACTTAGACAACACAATAGCAGATTCTGGAAGCACATTTCATATTTCTGCCTATAACACACAAAAATACACAATAAAAGCTTGTGATACTACTACTGTTCAAAGAAATAAAGCTGCTTTAAGAATAAAAAAGTTCATAGCATAATAAATCAACCGTTATTCTAAAAATCACAGTTTTAATGTTAACCAAATGATTAAAAGAATTGCAAATTGAGAAAACAGACTCTGTGCGTTGAAACATAGAAAATAACTTACCTCTTGCTCAAGCTTAAATAAATGACGATTGAAATGTTGTTGCAACCTTTCATTTGCATAATTGATGCAGAACTGTTCAAAACTGTTCTTCTGCAAATGTAATAATGTCGCCAGTAAGTACATGCAATTTAATATATGACAACTTTGGGGGCAGACCTAGTGCCGGAGGATCCCAAACAAGTGGGGTCTGGGAAGGGATAAATCGAGGCAAGCCTTCCCCCGCAAATGCAGAGAGGCTGCTTCGAACCCGCTACCTGGTAACTTAGTGAGACAATTCTCACCATCGCAACAGGCCTGCCCTTCTAATATATGACAACTTTAGGTAAAAAAGGTATATTACATCAAATGATTCAAAGCCATAGATATCAAGAATACTGATAGATCTCCCAGTTCGACGCTTGCCAACTGAGAGAGACTTATTAATTTGTTCTACAAGCCATTCAAACAAACTGGCATACACTGATTTGGCCAGAGCATCTCTTGTATCAGTTGCCTGAAATATTGAAAAGGGTAGATGCATCATACATACAAATTATAGTACTTCTTACAATTATGGTTGATAGTTTACCATAAGTTGATAAACAACAAACCTGAGCAAGGGTAAGTTTCTGGACAATGTTTTCATTATTTACTTTCATGTGGCGCTTTGTCAAAGCTATATTGAGATCTTCAATACTGCAGCCAAGAAGTTCTGCAACCGTTTTTGAAGCTGCAATAGCAGGTAATTTTTTGTTACAAAAAACATTGTAGTGCCTTGTGGTGATACCAATTGCTAGTTTGTGTTCAGTTTTCCAAAACATCATCAGGCGGACTCCTTGAAACAAGTTTTATACACGTGCACTCTGTCACAGCAAAGCATATCCTGGCAAAGATAAAGTCTAATCATATATCAACAGTTCCATGCTGAGGCTCAACATGTCAAAATATATGAACTACACTACAGCAACACCAAAATTGTGGTTATTGTGATTTTTTTTCCTAGTAGTAAATAATTTCAGAAGGTTTATTGATAATAGACTAGTTTGAGGTGGTGGGTAAAAACTCCTTAGGAAGGTATTCACACAACCTAGAAACACCAAGGCTCAACCTTGGGTGGGCAGATTCTGAAATGGAGTATCTACAAGCGGAGCTATTGCTCAGTCTTGACCATAACAAGAAAAAAAAAACAGGATAGCCTTGAAATCCAAGGGGAAGCAGGGCATCAGAAAATCATCAAAAAAATCCACACTAATAAAAACATTGTTTCAAATAGAACATCTTATTAGAAAGTTTTGTAAAGGAGAATTTCAAACTTCAGGATTCCAATATCGCAAACGAAACAAGGTAGAGCAGAATCCAATGAAAGGTATTATTCAAAATGATGAGCAAAACACAGAAACTAAAGTAAATTTACTGAAATGAAGATCTGGAAATGACAGATATCAAAATTAGTACAATGAGGGACTGAAGAAACATTCAGGACGTCAAAGAACACTAAATCATTGAGTAAAGATCAAATGAAATTTTACCTTCATCCGCAATGATTTCAACATGATTTTCATTGTCAATTACTGTGAACGAGACATCCCCCAGCCATAGAACAGCAGAGACCATTGCAAAAACATTCTCTTGGTCCTCTTTGCTGATATGAACGATGTCCATAGCTTCCTAAAATAGAAGAAATCAGAAAACATGATAGGAGCAAAGAACAGAAAACACACACACACGGAAGAGCTTGTTCTGTAGAATGGGGTATAAAACAGTGTACCGTCACAGTTCGAAACATTTGGGCATCATCCACACCCGCAATTGAATAGCAACAGCTCTGTTTAAGATATTTGTACTCATCTACCTTTTTCAAATTCAACTTCTCTGTATAAAACAACATAATAAAGAAATGTATATGATTAAATCATGGTTTAAGAAGAGAAAAAGCGAGGAACATGGATTTTTCATTAACAATTATGAAGGAATAATCTCTGCTGGAAAGTAAGCAAAACAAATAATAGCAATTTCTAATATAGAAAAAGTCAGAATTGTTTAAAGGATATAATCAGATGTAACAATAATCGATAGATTATTTACGTCTTAGAGATGCAGGTGCACCAGCACACAGCTGATAAAATATATGGTACGATCGTTCACCAACTGCACATTGCACAACTCTGGACTGCCGTAATGAAAGTGAAAAAAGGCATATTAGACTAGTGAAACAATATGGTAGTCCATTTTTCTAAGGACAAACATAAGATTAGAAGTTACCTTCTCAAGCAAAACTGCCATGCAACAAGATAACCAGAAAAATTAAACAGCCATAGTTAGAAATTTAACATGAAACCAGCAAATATTAATGATATGTAAGGGAACTTGATAGATCTGCATACATGTTTGAATCATGGCACCACATATTCTTCCAGTGGTACTGAAATGAATTTCGATAAGCTTTCCCTGCAATTGAGAATAAAGATTGATCTTCATTCGAAGCTGTAGTATAGTGAACACACATGAATAAATAAAACTTACAAAACGACTTGAGTTATCATTTCTCAATGTCTTTGCATTGCCAAAAGCCTCGAGTATTGGATTGGTCTGAAGAATTTCGTATTCAATGCCACTTCCACCTCCAAGAGAAGCCAGATACTGCATAGCAATTTTTGCAGTTTCTGTTTTTCCTGCTCCACTCTCACCACTGTATCAAAATCAAAAGAATAAAAATGTCATCACCTCTTCACATAATCAATAAGGGTGCTACTAGAATATTAATGTAATCAATTTCTCAAATGATCTCAACAAACTAACATAGAAAACGAACTATAACTTGTTCCCTGAAGTAAAATATTTCAACTACATGAAAGGTATATATTCGGTGTTCAAGACAAGTGATGTACATTTTTTTCTTACGTTCAAGTGAACCACATGATGGAAAGGGTACATGAGCCAATACCTATTCCATCTGTTTGAAGACCACTAACATTATAAAAAATCGACCTAAGGGGGATAAGACAGTCTCCGGACATTATATTAAGAAGACCTTCTCACGTAGGTCGAGAAAACCCCCGAAACTCTGCCCCACCTGTACACATCGGCACCGTTGAGAACGACCACAACCAGGGCTAGGCTATCGACCTGTGCTTTGTCATGGAACAAACAAGGGGGGGGGTTTTAACCCTGGCCTGAAATTCGCTCCCACTGGGAGTCAAACTTAGGACCCGAGAAGTGCTACTCAAACCACTCACATTATGATTCTAGAAAACCAAAAAACAACACATCTTTTAGTCCTCTCAACAGGATCCTTATGGTCTGAACTTAATTAATGAACAACACAGGTACAATACACTTGGCTGGACAGGTTACTATTTCTTCAGTTCAGCTGATGGGAAAACTAGTATAAATGAAACAGTGCCATTCTTAAAAAGGAAAACATTCTGAGGCTTGACTCTATTTAACATCATTTATCATCAAAGTACAGGGCCTTATTACACTAAGAATATCTCATTAAAAAAACTACCCACCTTATAATTATAGATTGGTTGACTTCATCTGAAAAAAGAATATAACACTTAGTTAGGCACAAATTTAGCTGCCAAGGTTGTTGCATCAGCATTTGTGGACTGACCTCTTTTCATTTCACAAAGTGCTGCATCTGCTATTGCATAAACATGTGGACTATCCATTGATTTATTTCTATATGCATCAATGTACTCGTTACCATACAGAGAAACTTTCTTGAAAGGATTGACAGCCACCAAAACTGGACCTGCTTTAGTCTACAGTACGATAAATATCAATAATAAAGCCATTAATTGAACTCCATAAAAAAGAAAAAGTTCACATCACTTCTTACATAAATCATGTCCTGGGAGTATCTGTACTGCAGATTGTACAGCACTGATGGTTCACTTAGATAACTTAGCTGCATAAGGTCATCCACTCCATCAAGAATTTCAGGATTTGCAGGTTGAAGGCTCTCTGTTTTCAATCTCAGTACCTTAAAAAAAGAAGGGTGGTCAAATGACCATTCTTCCAGTGATTATAGAACAGACTCTTAAAAGAAATATGCAACTTACTTTCCCTTCAGAAACCTTTAGAACAGACTCGTCACCGGAGGTTGCAAGTACTGTGCATAATGCCCAATCACCATTTCGAAGCTGACTAAACACTCTATGCTTCTGCAACACGTATAAGGTAGAATATGAATTAACGTTGTAATCCACAACTTCCAAAAAAAAGACAGTTCGCATGAAAGTATAGTACTCCCTCCATTCATAAATATATGACGCCGTTGATTTTTTAAAAAAACTTTAATCACTCGTCTTATTCAAAAAAATAATGAGTAAACATTTATTTTTTGTAATTTGTTTTATCACTTAAGGTAGTTTGTGCTTGACTTAAAATTTTACATTTTTTGAATAAATGTTTTGAATAAGACGAGTGATCAAAGTTTTCAAAAAAAGTCAACGGTGTCATATATTTGTGAACGGAGGTAGTACTAGCCTACTAGGTATGATGTGTCATGTAGAATATCAACATGTTAAGAGGGTGTTTGGTTTCTAGGGACTAATTTTTTAGTTCCTCTATTTTATTCTATTTTTGTCCCTAAATTACTAAATATAGAAACTAAATTAGTAATTTAGGGACAAAAATAGAATAAATTAATAAAATGAAGGGACTAAAAATTAGTCCCTATAAACCAAACACCCCATAAGTATAGTACTAGGCTACTAGCCTACTAAGTTGACATGCTTCTATATGTTTTGACATGCTACAGTTATTGAAATGTTTCTCAATAAAAGAGTTAAATCTAGTAGGAAACACTTAAGTTTGTCTAAATCTTTCGAAGTGGAAGGAAAAACTGTTCTGCCGTAAAATGTAAGTATCCCTGCTCACATTTATGCTACAGCGGATTGAGGTTGGTGGGAGAAAAGTATATGCAGATCGCAGTGCAATAATAACACAGAAGGATAGAACTATAGAAGTCGATTCTGATCTCATAAAACCAATAAACAAATTACATACACACACCATAACTGCATTATCTTACTTGCCATACAGAAACAACCTAAAGGTCTCAAATCCACACTTTTGTACGAGCCAAACAACAAATGGTGATTACATAGCTTATAGTAGCGCCTAGTTTCACATATTACCGGAGAGCCCTCTAAAATACGAGATCAGCATCGCATCTGCCATTGTTTCACCAAAAGAATTTCCCAATGTTCTGAATTCCCAACCCTGACATTCTCACATTTCAAAATCATCAGAAATGAAAGGGAGACCGCCCACCTTCTTAGCGCCGTACGAGCTGGTGTCACCCCACCGGGCGTCGACTTGCGTGGGGCTCGCTGCTGCCCTTGGCGACAACCGCCTTGGCGTCGCCGCGGCCGCCGAATCTACCTCGTCTCCTCCTCCACTTGTATCCCCCACCTCCTCCTCCGCTGTCACCACATTGGAGCTGTACGGAGAGTCCGCGTCGTCCCCCTCCAGCCGCACCACTTCCCCTTCCTTCTCCTCCTTCCCTGCCTCCGCCGCAACCGCCCGGCGCCCGACGCCGTTCGCAGCCGACCCGCCACCGGCGCCGTTCGCCGCCGAGGGACCGGCGGAGTACCTGTAGTCGAGCGGCATCGACCGCGCCGGCTGCAGCTTGCTGGGCCTGCCGCGCGCCCGCAGGGCCGTGGATTTCCGCACCGACCTCACCTCCACCGACGCCATCGTCTCGGCGGCCCGCCGGACGGCACTGCGCCCGGAATCCAACTCACGGGCCACAACGAAACCGCAGGTCCCCTCGGGATCTCCGCCCCGACGACCTCAAATCGACCCCCAAACCCCTCCAGCAGTCGCCAATCCACGCTCACACCCAGCAAAACACTAAACACCTCACAAAAACCGCCAGAAAATTTTCCACCAAAAACAACAGCCGATCTCGCTGGCCGCCAACCCGCCCGCACAACCGCGGGAATGCCAATAGAGGCGCCGCGAGCCCGACCCGCCCTGCTGGACGCGAATTGCGCGGGCCTCGGCTGCCCGCCTACGCAGCTACGCCTCCTCTGCTGCCTCCCTCCCTGTCTCTCTGTAACTGGAGGAGAGATGAGCGAGAAGGAAGCAGCCAGCAACGGGCTGGGTCGGGAGAGATAAAACAATTTAATACGGAGTGGGAGTACGTAGTAATAATAATATGAATTAAGGCGGCCTGCCAATTTCGTGGGGGTGGTTTTTAAAATGTTTAGATTTATATTGGGCGAGTTGCAACTCATAGAAAGGTTTTTGAATCGGCCACATGGCGGCATGGCGCACCCGCTTCGTCAGATAAAAAAAAGACTAGGAGCAGCACGTTGGACGAAAATGCATGTCACTTGATCGGCTCGCTCGGTCAGTGGTCACCTTACTTGAATGGGCTCGTGTAAAATTTTTACACAAGGACATTTTATCTCGATTTGTTAACGAGCTAGCTCGCGAGCGCGAGCTAAATGAGCTACCACATTTCAACAAAACAAAACCATATACAATATTATTTATATAATAATTAATAAATATGTTATATATAGTGTCTATAGCATATAACTTAAACTAATGATTGACGAACTATGCCTATGTGTTAAATTAGTCTTTACGAATATAATTGTAGATTAAATTAATGAATATGTGTGAATTGTGAATTGATGAGTTGTGTTAATTTGTTGTTAAATTGATGTAGTCTGTGAAACTGTGAGTATAATTATTATTTTCTATTATTAAATTAGTTTGAAAATAACTAAAAATTGATTATTATATACATATTGTTTTTCTACTCTGACTCGCGAGCTAAACGAGTCAGCTCGACCTCGTAAGCGAGACGAGCCGAGTTAACTTTGTGGCTCGTTAGCTTAACAAGTCGAGTCAAGTCAGCTCTAGCTTAAAGAGATACCTCGAACTCGGACGAGTCGAGCCGAGTTGGCTCGATATCCAGCCCTAAGCACAAGTCAAGAAACGGCGCTAACGGTTGCGTCCAGAGCGCGCCCGCCCGTGTGGCTGTGTGTCGTAGGCCATCTCCATCAGGCCATGTAAATAATTGTGCAACGTATTATTTTACAGTGTAGATTGCAATGTTTGTAGAGTGAAGTTTAAAATGGAGAGATAGGGAGTCTGTTGGAGATAGTCTAAGCCCGTAAATGCACTAGAAAATGCAGGGTAGCCATGCATATCTGCAGAATTTGCAAGATGTTATCATTTGATGGACCTTTGGTGTTGTTACTTGTTTGCAAAATGCACCGAGATTGACACTAGGTGGGCTTAAAACAACTCCAAAAATGACAATCGAAATATAATCTCTTTTTTATTTAAGGGCTCTTGTTTATTTTTAGAGATATATTTTTTGCATCTAGTTCCTAGGAGTCCTCAAATATAGTGAGAAGTGAGGTGAGGCAGTAAGAATTAAGGGAAGAGAAATACGTTATCCTATGCTTGGATTGTTGGGTAGGAAATGAGAAAGGATAAGGGTAGGAAAATGGTGCTGTCCTTCCAAACCTTGAGCCTGGTGGAGAGTGTGGGTTTAGACGGTAGAAGCCACTATATAGCATTGTTCCGTATGTTTAGGGGAGATTCTTTCTTCATTTCCTCCGGCAACATCCTCTAAACAGTTCTCTAAATATCCTATATGCAGTTTAATATTTTAAACCATAGATTTAGGAAAACTAAAATAAATACAAAATATTTAAAAGTATGACAAATATGTAAGTAAAAAAATAAAAGTAAAATATGTCTTTAATATAAGTATTTATGTATAGAGGACGAAGATAGAGGACCCGGTTAGAAGACCCCCACCCCTGCTCTATTTATCAGTTCTAACTTGCAGGCTTCTAATGTTTGGGCTGAAGGGGTCCAACGTTTGGGTTGAAGGCACGAGAACGATCGCAGATGATAGACCGTAGTCGCATTCAGTGTTCCTTCATCTTCACATCTAACCGACCATATCAGCGATTAACATCTTCATGCCATAGTGTCCACTGGCCATCGCCCACCCTGGTGCCTACCTTGGCCCTAGTTACTGGCACTAGCTACCACCGCCCTTGGGGCTAATGTGCCCCCGGGCACCGAGACGCATCGGTGCAGCCGTCGTGCCCAGCTGGTGTAACACTATAAAGACCATCAACTAAAAATAATGCATTTAGTTATTATAGAAATTAGGGTAATACATTTTTATTCAAGTGTTTATTATTTATTTACATTTGAAATAAATTTTAATTGCTCATGATTGATTTGTGGATATTTAATAGCATTTCTTCTTATAGGAAAATCCTAGTAAATAATATAATAATTATTAGTTCAAAAATAAATATTTTATTTATAAATAGTTTTGATATAATTATTATGAATTTTAGAGTTATTTAAAAATGTATTTCTAATTTAGAAAAAAAAATAAAAAAACAAAAGAAACCCTAACCCTAAGGCCCACTAGGGGCCCATCAAACACCCCAGCCGCGCGCCTCCCCCCGCTGCCCTACCTCCTAGCCACCGCCACCTTTCTTCTCCCTCTCCCCTCCTCTCTCTTGTGTGTGGGACCCACCCGGCCAGCCCTCCTCTCCCCTTCCCTTCCCAAGCAGCCGCCAGGGAGCCGAGCAGCCCGAGCGCCCGCTCGCTGGCCCGACTCCGAGCCACCCCCGCGACCCTGACTGCTCAGCGCCCCTGCGCGCCGCACCAGCCCGACGACCCGACGCCCTTGTCCCGTGCCACCTGACCCGGTCGCGCCCCTGCACACCAGCGAAGCCGCCCGCGACCGACGCCCCAAGCCCCGTCATGCCAGGACCTCGACGCGCCGCCGAGGACCGCGCCCGAGCAGCCGACCCGGCCGCGCCATCCACGCCCGAAGACCCCCGCGTCCGTTCTTTCTCTTGAGTTATAGAGCTTCAATGGAGTCGTTTCCCTCCCCCATTACTCCCTCTCCCCATTGATGAACGCCATCAATGGCACCTTGAACCCGCCGGTCGCCGCCTCTCTCCCTCCCCCGGCCGACCTTTCCTCTCCCTCCCTCCTTC
The DNA here is from genome assembly GCA_029449295.1 of Zea luxurians. NCBI lineage: Eukaryota > Viridiplantae > Streptophyta > Magnoliopsida > Poales > Poaceae > Zea > Zea luxurians. Next base: position 32,509,615 of record JAOPSE010000017.1, on the reverse strand, counting down.
TATAAAAACCGAGCTCCTCTCTCCCTCCTCCCTACCCGAGCTCGCCCCCTACTCTCTCAAGCTCCTCGCCGTTTGAGCCACCACCGTCGTCACCGGAGTTCGCCACACCATTGCTGGAGCCCGTGGAACTCGCCGGAGCTACGCACCCGCCATCCGAAACCGAGCTCCTGCTCTTCTCCACCCGGCCGAACCCCCGTCGAACTCTTCCCCGTCATACGTGCAAGCTCAAGGTTGAAGACGACCCAAATTAATTTGTGTATTTTCGAAATTACTTTTTGATTCGGTTTATGAATTTTATATTTATTGTGTTGTAATATGAGCATGTGTGATTCAGAATTCATATGTATGTGCGCTATGGAATTTTTGATAGATATATGCGATAAGTAGTGCACCGTGATTATTCATATTATTCGATGCGATGACTTTTAGAATGTTGGATTAGAGAGAAGTATGATGAAAATTAGTAGACACATGTTGGTGATAAAAACACTAGATAGGAAATTTTATAGTTAATTTTGGTCACAATGAACTTTGGAAATTATTTGGAGGATTATAATCATATGTTCATTTTAATGGAATTAGTAAATGGTATAGAATTCATGGTCATATAAACATTATAGAATTTTAGATGATTTATCTTCGATTATTTTAATAATACTTTCTTTTAGAAAGAAAGGAGAAAATACCACTAGTCGTATAGAAAAATAGATTTTACTAGCCAAAATAAAGATGCTCATAAGTATAGCACTTAACTTTTAAAATTAGTAAAAATACTTGTTTATGTCAAAATAACTCTGTTTATGTTATTAAAGGTCTAATTAGTGATTTATATTGATTTTTAGAATATTAATGTTAGTAGATTCATTTTTAGCTATACGCATAAACTCAAGTTAGAAATAAAAGGAATAAAGTCTATTAGTCTATTTATTAGTATTAAAGAAAATAATTAGCATTTATTTTTATTAAGGATGTTAATATATATTAATACTAGTTAAAACTAGTATCATGACACTACTCATAATTTCATCATTAATGACTCGCAATAATAGTCATAAACGAATTAAATAAGTATTTACGCTTTAGGACATATTTATGTGTGTGATAAGTGTGATATGTGATGTGAATGTAATGGTGAATGATTACCCTGTACTGGTGTATGTTTATTTATTTGGCATACGTATTCTTTTGTATGTGCGATACGCAAATCGAGGCTAGAAGTGGACTGTGAGTTAGACGAGCCTAACACGTTCGAGGACGACCCACAGGTGACTTTTGAGCAAGGCAAGTGGATTCTCCCTCTGCATATTCTATTTGTACCCAATTAATGCATATAATAATGTTTACTTTTTGGATATACTGCATAATTTGATGGGATTTACCTAATTAAGGATTTCCTAGATTTACCAACTGTATTCCTTGATTACCTTGAGAAAATACTATGCTTTGCAAATTGATGCTACCACTCAACTTGTTAATTTTGATGTCACTCATTATTTGATATTAATGTTCCGGAAATGAAATTGTCATTATGATATTAACTTGATGGTTAAACAAGATTATTTCATATTAATTGGAACATGGAGTGACCACCTAGGATAACAGTGCAACCATGAGTGCTATCATGGCTCTGGCTTTGGTAATTAGCTTTATATGCTTAGTACCTAGCAACCTTACCTGAAATATGGGCAAGAGGGGGAGCGACAGTGGTGGCAGCTCACGTTAACATTGGGACGTATTCTTGGCTAAGGTACCTCGCCTAGAGGGCCTCCACACCGACTTAGAAACCTTGGCGGGTTGCTTTGTATTAAGTATATTTTGTGAAAGCCTCATAATGGATCCCTAGTCATTCACCTTGGTAGTGTTTATGGGTCCGATCAACCCAGACTAGATGGGATACATGGCTTGTGGGTAAAGTTGTACCACCTCTACAGAGTGTAAAACTAATATGTCAGTCGTGCTCACTGTTAAGAGCAACCTGGACTCCTTACATGATAATTGAACTTAAAGATGGACAATAAATCGAGATTGATGATCTGCCAATGGTTTGCTTAAGTGGTCTCACTTAAGTGTTTTTTTGATATACTCTTATACCTTTGTTTAAATGGGATACTTGGGATTCACACTTATTAGTAAGACAGTTGCTGTTAATAAAATGTTGACCAACTGAAATATTTACTGCTCAACCTTAGTCTCACCTTGTTAAACTTGCATTAATTTTTCCCTCACTTGCTGAGCCCCGACCATAAGTGAGCTCATCCTTGCTAATATTTTGATTCGCTGGTAACGATGATGAGTTTTAAGTCTAACGATGCGTCGTTCATCTTCCTGTGAAAGATTGCCCATGTTATTTAATTCCGCCTTACTTTGATGTGATACTTGTTAAAGATACAATGATTCAGATGATGTAATAAAGTATTCTACTCTCTTTACGCCTTTATTGCATTGTCTTTTGATATATTACACTTGTGATGTCAACATATGTGTGGAAATGGATCTTGGTACACATATGCTATACGCTCGGCTCTGCTCCTAGAACCGGGTGTGACAACCGGCTAGTCCTGTGTGGCTGCGCTAGTGTGTTGGAGCCTGGAGCTCTCAGCCTCCAACTTTGCAGCAGCTAGCCCACCATGCCTCATCCAGCAAACAACACCTGGCTGATTAATACACGTAGATATATATTTTATTGTTGATTTTCATCTTATTGATGGCTAATTCCCTATATTTTTTTTGTAGTGCTTAATTGCTTAATGTTAAACTTTATATCTATTTATCAAATTGTTTACTAAATTTACTATAAAATTATATATGCATTAGATACAATTATACATAAATTTTTTTGTTATGGCGCACCCCAAATAAAAAAATCTAGGTCCACCATTGGCTTGTGAAGATAGGTTCATTTTAGTCGAGGTCTCAAAACAGCTTCTCCCTTGTACTTGCTTCGAGGGACATAGGCAGCGATGGAGCGGGCGGAGCTCGAGCCCCCCACTGTTGCCGAGTCCATGGCGCTCTACTAGAGCACCCTAAGATTTTTAGTGTACATATACAATGTAGGAATATACCATGTATGAAGGGCTCTTATCTATACTACTTAAGAACATAAGGAAGTCCACCATATGGTGAAGCCTGCCCCCGCCCTCCGCTCGCTACGCAGCGCCACACATCACGCCCTCATGTCCTCTCGTAGCTGTGCAACTTCCGCTCGCCTCGCTCCTCCCGGCATTAGCGCTCCGTCCCCCACACTTGTCGCTAGCTGCGCAGCTGAAAGTCGCCTAGAGGGGGGTGAATAGGGCGAATCTGAAATTTACAAAGTTTAAGCACAACTACAAGCCGGGTTAGCGTTAGAAATATAAGCGAGTCCGAGAGAGAGGGTGAAAAACAAATCGCAAGCAAATAAAGAGTGTGACACAAGAATTTGTTTTACCGAGGTTCGGTTCTTGCAAACCTACTCCCCGTTGAGGTGGTCACAAAGACCGGGTCTCTTTCAACCCTTTCCCTCTCTCAAACGGTCACTTAGACCGAGTGAGCTTCGCTTCTCAATCAAACGGGACACTAAGTCCTCGCAAGGACTACCACATAGTTGGTGTCTCTTGCCTCGGTTACAATTGAGTTGATCTCGAGAAAGAATGAGAAAGAAAAGAAGCAATCCAAGCGCAAGAGCTCAAATGAACACAAGTCACTCTCTCACTAGCTACTATTTGATTTGGAGTGATATTTGGGCTTGGGAGAGGATTTGATCTCTTTGGTGTGTCTTTGTATTGAATGCTATAGCTCTTGTAAGGTGTAGGAAGTCAGCAAACTTGGATGCAATGAATGGTGGGGTGGTTGGGGTATTTATAGCCCCAACCACCAAACTAGCCATTTGGTGGAGGCTGCTGTCGAATGGCGCACCGGACAGTACGGTGCGCCAGCCACGTCACCCGACCGTTAGGGTTCGACCGTTGGAGCTTCTGTCTTCTGGGTCACTGGACAGTCCAGTGTTGCACCAGACAGTCACTGTACACTGTCCGGTGTGCCTTCTGGCGCTGCTCTGACACTGGCGCACACTGTAGCGCATTGAATGCGTTCTGCAGACGACCGTTGGCGCGAAGTAGCCGTTGCTCCGCTGGCACATCGGACAGTCTGGTGTTACACCGGACAGTCCGGTGAATTATAGCGGAGCGGCCTCCAGAATTCCTGAGACTGGCAAGTTTGGAGTTGGATTCTCTGGTGCACCGGACACTGTCCGGTGGCACACTGGACTATCCGGTGCGCCAGACCAGGGCTGCCTTCGGTTTAACTTTGCTCCCTTTGTTTGAACCCTTTCTTTTGACTTGTATTGGTTTGTTGTGAACCTTTGGCACCTGTAGAACATATTTTCTAGAGCAAACTAGTTAGTCCAATAATTTGTGTTTGGGCAATTCAACCACCAAAATTCTTATTGGAAAAGGTTTGACCCTATTTCCCTTTCAATCTCCCCCTTTTTGGTGATTGATGCCAACACAAACCAAAGCAAGTATAAAAGTGCAGAATTGAACTAGTTTGCATAATGTAAGTGCAAAGGTTACTTGGAATTAAAACCAATATACTTATCTCAAAAAGATGCGCATGGATGGTTTTTCTTCTCATTTAAAATTTTGGACCACATTTGCACCACGAATTTTGTTTTGCAAATTCTTTGTAAAATTCTTTTCAAAAACCTTTTGCAATTTGTCAAAGGTACATGAATAAGATTGAAGAAAGCATTTTTCAAGATTTGAAATTTTTCTCCCCCTGTCTCAAATGCTTTTCCTTTGACTAAAACAAAACTCTCCCTAAATAAAATTCTCCTGTTAGTGTTCAAGAGGGTTTTACAATTTTTGAAGGTACTACTTTCTCCCCTTTTTGAACACAATAAGATATCAAATTGAAAACTTCATTTTTAAATTTGGTGGTGGTGCGGTCCTTTTGCTTTGGGCTCATACTTTCTCCCCCTTTGGCATGAATCGCCAAAAACGGATACTTGTGAGTGAGATATAAACCCTTTTAAAAACTTTCTCCCCCTTTGGCAAACACAAAAATATGAGTGAAGATTATACCAAAGTGAAGAACGAAGCGGAGTACTGGCAAACACAATTGGAGTTGAGTGGAAGCGCCTTCTTTGCCGACTACTCCATTTCCCTTTCAATACCGATGACTAAGCATAAGATGATATTTGAAAACACATTAGTCATAAACATAAAGAGAGATATGATCAAAGGTATATAAATGAGCTATGTGTGCAAGGAATCATTCAAAATTCCTAGAATCAAGAATATTTAGCTCATTCCTAAGTTTGGTAAAGGATTGCTCATCTAAAGGCTTGGTAAAGATATCGGCCAATTGATCTTTGGTGTTTATATAGGCTATCTCGATATCCCCCATTTGTTGGTGATCTCTCAGAAAGTGATACCAAATGGCTATGTGCTTAGTGCGGCTGTGTTCAACGGGATTATCCACCATGTGGATTGCACTCTCATTGTCAAATAGGAGAGGGACTTTGCTAAACTTGTAGCCATAGTCCCTAAGGGTTTGCCTCATCCAAAGCAATTGCGCGCAACAATGGCCTGCGGCAATGTACTCGGCTTCGGCGGTAGAAAGAGCTACTGAGTTTTGCTTCTTTGAAGCCCAAGACACCAGGGATCTTCTCAGAAACTGACAAGTCCCTGATGTGCTCTTCCTGTTAATCTTACACCCTGCCCAATCAGCATCGGAATATCCTAATAAATCAAATGAGAATCCCTTGGGGTACCAAAGACCAAACTTAGGTGTTTGAACTAAATATCTCAAGATTCGCTTCACGGCCCTAAGGTGAACTTCCTTAGGATTGGCTTGGAATCTTGCACACATGCATACGGAAAGCATAATGTCCGGTCGAGAAGCACATAAATAGAGTAAAGAACCTATCATCGACCGGTATACCTTTTGATCTACGGATTTACCTCCCGTGTCGAGGTCGAGATGCCCATTGGTTCCATTGGTGTCTTGATGGGTTTGGCATCCTTCATTCCAAACTTGGTGAGAATATCTTGAGTGTACTTTGTTTGGCTGATGAAGGTGCCCTCTTGGAGTTGCTTGACTTGAAATCCTAAGAAATACTTCAACTCCCCCATCATAGACATCTCGAATTTTTGAATCATGATCCTACTAAATTCTTCACAAATAGATTTGTTAGTAGACCCAAATATAATGTCATCAACATAAATTTGGCATACAAACAAATCATTTCCAATAGTTTTAGTGAATAAAGTAGGATCGGTCTTTCCAACTTTGAAGCCATTAGTGATAAGAAAATCTCTTAGGCATTCATACCATGCTCTTGGGGCTTGCTTGAGCCCATAAAGCGCCTTAGAGAGTTTGTAAACATGGTTAGGATACTCACTATCTTCAAAGCTGGGAGGTTGCTCAACATAGACCTCTTCCTTGATAGGTCCGTTGAGGAAGGCACTCTTCACGTCCATTTGGTAGAGCTTAAAGTCATGGTGAGTAGCATAGGCAAGTAATATTCGAATTGACTCAAGCCTAGCTACGGGTGCATAGGTTTCACCGAAATCCAAACCTTCGACTTGTGAATACCCTTTGGCCACAAGTATTGCCTTGTTCCTTGTCACCACACCATGCTCATCTTGTTTGTTGTGGAAGACCCACTTGGTTCCTACAACATTTTGGTTAGGACGTGGAACTAAATGCCATACCTCATTTCTTTTGAAATTGTTGAGCTCCTCTTGCATTGCCATCACCCAATCCGAATCTTGAAGTGCTTCCTCTACCCTATGTGGCTCAATAGAGGAAACAAACGAGTGACGTTCACAAAAATGAGCAACCCGAGATCGAGTAGTTACCCCCTTATTAATGTCTCCTAGGATGGTGTTCACGAGGTGATCTCGTTGGATTGCTTGGTGGACTCTTGGGTGTGGCGGTCTTGGAACTTGCTCATCCTCCTTGTTTTGATCATTTGCATCTCCCCCATGATCATTGCCGTCTTCTTGAGGTGGCTCATCTTCTTGATCTTCTTCTTCATCATCTTGAGCCTCATCCTCATCTTGGGTTGGTGGAGATGCTTGCATGGAGGAGGATAGTTGATCTTGTGCTTGAATGGGCTCTTCGGATTCCTTAGGACACACATCCCCAATGGACATGTTCCTTAGCGTGACGCACAGAGCCTCTTCATCATCTAATTCATCAAGATCAACTTGCTCTACTTGAGAGCCGTTAGTCTCATCAAACACAATGTCACAAGAAACTTCAACTAGTCCAGTGGACTTGTTAAAGACTCTATATGCCCTTGTGTTTGAATCATATCCTAGTAAAAAGCCTTCTACAGCCTTAGGAGCAAATTTAGATTTTCTACCTCTTTTAACAAGAATGAAGCATTTGCTACTAAAGACTCTAAAATATGAAACATTGGGCTTTTTACCGGTGAGGAGTTCGTAGGATGTCTTCTTGAGGATTCGATGTAGATACAACCGATTGATGGCGTAGCAAGCGGTGTTGACCGCCTCGGCCCAAAACAGATCCGAAGTCTTGTACTCATCAAGCATAGTTCTTGCCATGTCCAATAGAGTTCTATTCTTCCTCTCTACTACACCATTTTGTTGTGGCGTGTAGGGAGAAGAGAACTCATGCTTGATGCCCTCCTCCTCAAGAAAGCCTTCAATTTGAGAGTTCTTGAACTCCGTCTCGTTGTCGCTTCTAATTTTCTTGATCCTTAAGCCGAACTCATTTTGATCCCGTCTCAAGAATCCCTTTAAAGTCTCTTGGGTTTGTGATTTTTCCTGCAAAAAGAACACCCAAGTGAAGCGAGAATAGTCATCCACAATAACTAGACAGTACTTACTCCCGCCGATGTTTATGTAAGCAATCGGGCCGAATAGGTCCAAGTGGAGGAGCTCGAGTGGCCTGTCAGTCGTCAAGATGTTCTTATGTGGATGATGAACACCAACTTGCTTCCCTGCTTGGCATGCGCTACAAATCCTGTCTTTCTCAAAATGCACATTTGTTAGTCCCAAAATGTGTTCTCCCTTTAGAAGCTTGTGAAGATTCTTCATCCCAACATGGGCTAGTCGGCGATGCCAGAGCCAACTCATGTTAGTCTTAGCAATTAAGCAAGTATCGAGTTCAGCTCTATTGAAATCAACTAGGTATAGCTGACCCTCTAATACTCCCTTAAAAGCTACTGAATCATCACTTCTTTTAAAGACAGTTACACCTGTATCTGTAAAAAGACAGTTGTAGCCCATTTTGCATAATTGGGAAACAGAAAGCAAGTTGTAATCTAAAGAATCTACAAGAAAAACATTGGAAATATAATGGTCAGGTGATATAGCAATTTTACCCAATCCTTTGACCAAACCTTGATTTCCATCCCCGAATGTGATAGCGCGTTGGGGATCTTGGTTTTTCTCGTAGGAGGAGAACATTCTTTTCTCCCCAGTCATATGGTTTGTGCACCCGCTGTCGATGATCCAACTTGAGCCCCCGGATGCATAAACCTACAAAACAGTTTTAGTTCTTGATTTTAGGTACCCAAACGGTTTTGGGTCCTTTGACATTAGATACAAGAACCTTGGGTACCCAAACACAAGTCTTTGATCCCTTGTGTTTGCCCCCAACATATTTGGCAACTACCTTGCCGGATTTGTTAGTAAGCACATAGGAAGCATCAAAAGTTCTAAATGAAACATTATGATTATTTGATGCTTTAGGAGTTTTCTTCTTAGGCAATTTAGAATGGGATGATTGTCTAGAACTAGATGTCTCACTCTTATATATAAAAGCATGATTAGGGCCAGAGTGAGACTTCCTAGAATGAATTCTCCTAATCTTATGCTCGGGATAACCGGCAAGGTACAAAATGTAACCCTCGTTATCCTGAGGCATGGGAGCCTTGCCCTTAACAAAGTTAGATGATCTTTTAGGAGGGGCATTAAGCTTGACATTGTCTCCCTTTTGGAAGCCAATACCATCCTTGATGCCAGGGCGTCTCCCACTATAAAGCATACTACGAGCAAATTTAAATTTTTCATTATCTAGCTCATGCTCGGCAATTTTAGCATCTAATTTTGCTATATGATCATTTTTTGTTTAATTAAAGCCATGTGATCATGAATAGCATCAATGTCAACATCTCTATATCTAGTGCAAATAGAAACATGATTAAGGGTAGATGTAGAGGGTTTGCAAGAATTTAATTCAACAATCTTAGCATGTAATATGGCATTTTCATCTCTAAGATTGGAAATGGAAGCATTACAAACATTTAATTCATTAGCCTTAGCAATTAATTTTTCATTTTCATTTCTAAGGCTAGCAAGAGAGACATTTAAATTTTCAATCTTAGCAATAGAAATAGCATGATCATTTCTAAGATTGGCATATGAATCATCACATACATTTGAATCAACCTTAGCAATTAATTTAGCATTCTCATTCCTAAGGTTGGCAATAAAATCATGGCAAGTGCTTAGCTCACTAGATAATTTTTCACATTTTTCTACTTCTAGAGCATAAGCATTTTTAACCTTGACATGCTTCTTGTTTTCCTTAATTAGGAAGTCCTCTTGGGTGTCCAAGAGTTCATCCTTCTCATGAATAGCACTAATTAATTCGTTCAATTTTTTCTTTTGTTGCATGTTAAGATCGGCAAAAAGAGTAAGCAAATTGTCCTCATCATCACTAGAATTATTCTCATCACTAGAGGTTGCATATTTAGTGGAGGATTTGGATTTAACCTTCTTCTTTTTGTCGTCCTTTGCCATGAGGCACTTGTGGCCGACGTTAGGGAAGAGGAGTCCCTTGTTGACGGCGATGTTGGCGGCATCCTCGTCGGAGGAGGAGTCGGTGGAGCTCTCGTCGGAGTCCCACTCGTGGCACACATGGGCATCGCCGCCCTTCTTCTTGTGGTACCTCTTCTTTTCCTTTCTTCTCCCCTTCTTGTCGTCGCCCCTGTCACTGTCACTAGAAATAGGATATTTTGTAATAAAGTGACCGGGCTTACCACATTTGTAGCAAACCTTCTTGGAGCGGGGCTTGTAGTCCTTTCCCCTCCTTTGCTTGAGGATTTAGCGAAAGCTCTTGATGATGAGCGCCATTTCCTCGTTGTCGAGCTTGGAGGCGTCGATGGGGATTCTACTTGGAGTAGAATCTTCTTTCTTCTCCTCCGTTGCTTTGAATGCAACGGGTTGTGCTTCGGGCACGGAGGAGGATGCACCTTGCTCGATGATCTTTTTGGAGCCTTTAATCATTAGTTCAAAGCTCACAAATTTGCCTATCACTTCCTCGGGAGACATTAGCGTGTATCTAGGATCACCTCGAATTAATTGAACTTGTGTGGGGTTAAGAAAAACGAGGGATCTTAGAATAACCTTGACCATCTCGTGGTCATCCCACTTGGTGCTCCCGAGGTTGCGCACTTGGTTCACCAAGGTCTTTAGCCGGTTGTACATGGCTTGTGGATCCTCCCCTTGGTGAAGCATGAAGCGACCGAGCTCCCCCTCGATCGTCTCATGCTTGGTGATCTTGGTCACCTCGTCTCCTTCGTGCGTGGTCTTGAGCACGTCCCAAATTTCCTTTGCGCTCTTCAATCCTTGCACCTTATTATACTCCTCTCGACTTAGAGAGGCGAGGAGTATAGTAGTGGCTTGGGAGTTGAAGTGTTGGATTTGGGCCACTTCGTCCGAATCATAGTCCTCATCCCCTACGGATGGTACCTGTACACCAAACTCAATAACGTTCCAAATACTAGTGTGGAGTGAGGTTAGGTGATGCCTCATTTTATCACTCTACATGTTATAATCTTCACCGTCAAAAACCGGTGGTTTGCCTAATGGAACGGAAATTAATGGAGTACGTTTGGAAACGCGAGGGTAGTGTAGGGGAATCTTACTAAACTTCTTGCGCTCATGGCGCTTAGAAGTTACGGACGGCGCGTCGGAGCCGGAGGTCGATGGCGATAAAGTGTCGGTCTTGTAGTAGACCACCTTCCTCATCTTCTTCTTCTTCTCGCCACTCCGATGCAACTTGTGTGAAGGGGATTCCTTCTCCTTCCCCTTGTTGCGGGACTCTCCCGATGGAGCCTTCCCGTGGCTTGTAGCGGGCTTGTCGCCGGTCACCATCTCCTTCTTGGCGTGATCTCCCGACATCACTTCGAGCGGTTAGGCTCTAATGAAGCACCGAGCTTTGATACCAATTGAAAGTCGCCTAGAGGGGGGGTGAATAGGGCGAATCTGAAATTTACAAAGTTTAAGCACAACTACAAGCCGGGTTAGCGTTAGAAATCTAAGCGAGTCCGAGAGAGAGGGTGAAAAACAAATCGCAAGCAAATAAAGAGTGTGACACAAGGATTTGTTTTACCGGCAAACCTACTCCCCGTTGAGGTGGTCACAAAGACCGGGTCTCTTTCAACCCTTTCCCTCTCTCAAACGGTCACTTAGACCGAGTGAGCTTCTCTTCTCAATCAAACGGGACACTAAGTCCCCGCAAGGACCACCACACAATTGGTGTCTCTTGCCTCGGTTACAATTGAGTTGATCTCAAGAAAGAATGAGAAAGAAAAGAAGCAATCCAAGCGCAAGAGCTCAAATGAACACAAGTCACTCTCTCACTAGTCACTATTTCATTTGGAGTGATCTTTGGGATTGGGAGAGGATTTGATCTCTTTGGTGTGTCTTGTATTGAATGCTATAGCTCTTGTAAGGTGTAGGAAGTCAGCAAACTTGGATGCAATGAATGGTAGGGTGGTTGGGGTATTTATAGCCCCAACCACCAAACTAGCCGTTTGGTGGAGGCTGTTGTCGAATGGCGCACCGGACAGTCCGGTGCGCCACCGGACACTGTTCGGTGCGCCAGCCACATCACCTGACCGTTAGGGTTCGGCCGTTGGAGCTTCTGTCTTCTGGGTCACCGGACAGTCCGGTGTTGCACCGGACAGTCACTGTACACTGTCTGGTGCGCCTTCTGGCGCTGCTCTGACACTGGCGCGCACTGTAGCGCATTGAATGCGTTCTGCAGACGACCATTGGCGCGAAGTAGCCATTGCTCCGCTGGCACACCGGACAGTCCGGTGTTACACCGGACAGTCCGGTGAATTATAGTGGAGCGGCCTCCAGAATTTCTGAGATTGGTAAGTTTGGAGTTGGATTCCCTGGTGCACCTAACACTGTCTGGTGCGCCAGACCAGGGCTGCCTTCGGTTTAACTTTGCTCCCTTTGTTTGAACCCTTTCTTTTGACTTGTATTGGTTTGTTGTAAACCTTTGGCACCTGTAGAACATATTTTCTAGAGCAAACTAGTTAGTCCAATAATTTATGTTTGGGCAATTCAACCACCAAAATTCTTATTGAAAAAGGTTTGACTCTATTTCCCTTTCAACAACTCCGCGCTTCTTGATATGCGCTCCCTCTCTCTCCTCCCTTGCGTGATTTTTGTCATTTCTCTATGTCCATGCTTCCTTCCACTCGGCTTACCTCTACTACACTGCTCCTTCCCAGTAGAGCCCTGTTACTGCTACGGGTTCCGTGGCCCCCGCCTGCACTCCTGCACCGCGAGCGACGTGCATTCGCACATGTACAGTGCTCTGCGTGCCGCACTCGTCACTCCCAAGTCCCAAGACCCTACTATTGGAGTGGAATATGAACCGGGTGTACTGGTAGGGAAGCACTCGTGGGAACTCTGGGTTGCTACAGAGATAGCTGGGGCTGGTACCGGTAGCGACTAGCGAGGCGAGAGTGACGCACATGCAGCTGGTAGGCAGGCAGAGGGCTGGCGTGCTGGCTGTTGTAGTTTGTAGCGAGTTTTGACTGCTCGTTCAACTTACGGGCCGCCGGCGCATGCAGATGCGGTATACTCGCTCGCTCTACCCCCCAGCACTTTTTGACTTGAATACGTACGTACCTGCACCTGTACCTCTACCTGTAGTGATTTTAAAATTTTGATTGGGGCTGGTAATTATTGCGACAGTGGGTGGACCAACAACTGAAGATGAAGACGAAGACCGAGCAGGGCGTATCTTTTGTTGCGAAGTCTGTGGCAACGTCGTATTATATATACGCACGTTTGTCATTATCTTATCCTTCCTTTCCTCACGATACGTATGACGGTATGACGACGCGTCGGCAGCTCCTCTCGCTTATCTGGCGACAGGAACCCCGTTCACCGGTGCCGCCATCCATCCACCATCGGGCTCGATGGAACCTGAGGCCACCACCACGCTTGCATTGCTAACACGCGTGGCGATGGCTCTACCAGTACCTGGACAATATTTGGTATTTTCCTTTTAAGAAAAATAATATAATAAACTCCAATACGATCGATGCTGATAGTGCCTCATGCATATATGGGCTTCTTCCTCCTCGGGTCATACTATTTCTAGCATGCATGTGTTAGGAATCGTTGACATAACCCACCAGCCACCCGTTTTATTTTATTACATATATACATGCAATAATCTAGAGACGCTTTGACCCAGATTCGTTCGTCTGGCCAGAGACGACAATAGTTATATATGTTGGAAATATATATCAGATTCGGACCAACACAGACAGGACACGACGGTAGAGAGAATGGGCCAGGCGTACTTAAAAAATAGCAGGAATTAATGGTCCTCCTACACATTTCTTTTTTATACTAGATTAGACACCGTGGTAAAATGGCTGGACGAAAATTGAATTCGACGACAGAAATTCTTATGCGCTAGCTGCTGTGCGCCGCTTGTGCGGTGCAGGAAGCAACCGGCTATATAACAACCACTCTGCCCCCGCGCCGGTCGGTCGTGCACGGCTCACGCGTTCCCCGTCGTGCGCGCACTGGTTGCACTGCACGTCCTGCCAGTGGGCAACGACGTGCATGCAACATATACATGCTTCGAAACGAAGCAACTCGCCTAGCTCCAGCCACCAAACAAGCGAGCTAGGGCCATTAAAACCCTCCCCGTCCCTGCCCGGCACGGGCCCATCTGGCAGCCGCTACGTGCACGCGACGTCCTAACTACTTTCGCGAGCACCTGGACCTGGCTGGATCACATGCAAATCCATGCATGGCTTGGCTTTCTACCGCACCCGCCTGTGGTTCTCGAACATGATGTATACAGAGAAGTAGCGCATCCGGTGGTGCAACGACCAGGTGTACTACCTCGCTGATGAGCCCGGGATGTACTTTGTCTGATAGCCTAGCCAAAAGTCATCGAGACTTGCCATGTCGCGCGCGTTCGACGACTACTATATCAAGGACTGTGCGTCATCTCGGCGCCGGAGGTGACGCATAGGAAGACCGACAACATTGACCAGTTCGTCATTCTCGCCACCGTCGGAGTAGCTTTTGTGTCGACCTGCCTTTAATTCTCTTCGCAAACACACACTTGACTTTTTGTTTAAGCAAGCGCTTATGGTGGTGCGTGCCTAATGACTGACGATGTACAAGGGAACTTCTTCCGAAATGTGTGGGACGTGCTCTCCAATGACGAGATTATGCAAATCGTGGCATATATTGAAGTCTGATGCCACCGATGGTTGCAATGTAGTGGTGAAACAAGTAGATTAAAAGAACAAAATCTATATATGGTCAGGATCACAAATGGATGATGAAACATTTTCTCATAACAGTATAACACGTATTTTGTATATAAGTTATCGTGATATTATATGTTCTCGTTGCAACACACGGGCACACATCTATATTACAATTATTTAGTTTAGTTTCTCCTATTTTTTCTGTCTCTGTTCCTGCTTGTTTGCTTCCTTGTCGATCCTCCATGTACAATTCGTGCATGACCATCTGTCATTTGATCAGTCAGACAGTGTGTTAGGAGCCAAGTCAAATTGTCAAAAGGCAACAAACACGGCTTCAGTAGAGATAGAAACTGAAACCCGGTGCACGGGTATTCGTTATTTATTTTCTTGTTAGCAAGCCCGCAAGCAGACAGACCGTACGTGTTTATCGTGATCAAGTTTCTTAATTATAAAAAAAGCAGCGTAGCACGTCATGTGGGAAATAAAACAACGCCCCAGCCCCCACATAAAGGGTACCGACTACGGAGCCCACATGATGACACGACTCTCTGATCACATCACAGCTGGGCCTACCGCCTACACGTTTCAGGACCACCGTGTGCAGTGCAGAGAGATCACACTGACAGCCATCCAAGCAAAAAAAAAAAAAAAGGACCTGCTATCATTTCTGCTACGTCGTCGATTCCAAACTACTACTGCTCCTTCTTTTTTATTTATTGCATTTTATTAAAAAATGAACTAGCAGATTACAAATATTTAGAAATGAAGATAGTAGGAAAAATTATCTATGTGCCATCAAAATTTATAATCATTCCTTGGGTACCATTGAGTGTCATATATATAATTTTTTTTTGTGTAACATGTGGGGCCAGTGACACATAGGGATGAAAACGGTCGGAAACGGTATTTATTCGGTAATTAGTTTTTTCTTTGATTGCGAATAAATAGGATATAGAATATACAATATAAATTTATATTCTTGTTTTTAACATCCAGCTTGTTAAGATTTATAAAAGGTAAACCTCAAATTCATCCTACATTTTTTCAAATAATAGATATAAACTTTGGTATGGATTCGGAAACAAATTCGATAATTTTTTCAACTTTTTGTGTTGTAGGGAGCAAATAATACATAAAACAACTTATATAATATTTTATTCATATTTGTACTAATGTGCTTGATAACATAAGAAAAGATCAATATCAAATTTTATATATATATCTATTTTAAAATATTAAATTTGTTCTAACAGTTCGGATTACCACTTTTATCCCTAGTGACACATAAGAAATGAGTATAATTTCAGATCTCACACAGGTAATTTCACCAAGATAGTACTTACGTTCACAGTTCTGGCATTAATTAACTAATCTTGTTCAGTACACCCACAAAAGGAATGTAATCCACATACATGGTAGTATGATATTATAGCAGCAGGATCCTCAATGTATGAGACGCGGCGTGGTTCGGTCAGATCGTTATCGGTCTGAAAAAAAAATGGTCGCTCAGGAGTCAGGAGCACCTCGCCTCGGCCTCGGTCTCGATCTCGGTCTCGGTCTCATCATGGTTTAATTGACCTTTCCGGCGCCTGCCAATGGCGAATATTTGTCATGTTGACCCAATAGTTTTTCTCGAGTTTAATACTCCTACGAGTGCGGGCAGCAGCGTCAATAGCGTCTGCAGCACAATGCAAGCCGCAAAGGCCTTGTGCATGCGATGCGATGCGATGCGATGCGCCGCCTGATTCGATCTACACTGTTCGGGTGGGTGGTACCTTGCTCAGCATGTGAGCTCATGAAGGGCTTTTGCTTGGACTATATCCGTATCCACCCTAGAATGGATGATCATCACCACCTGTCTGACATATTGGTCGGTCTCGTTTCGTTTTTATTTAAATAATCCCGACTTTTGAGCCCTGTTTAGTTGATAACGTGCGATCACCAAATCTACAGGAAAAAGCGGCAGAGGTACACTCCATGCGTGTGGTAGCTAAAATAGATTAATGGCTGTCAGCGTTCGAAGAGCTATATATATATATATATATATATATATATATATATATATATATACGAGCTAATGGAAGCCCAGGGCTTTCATTAGTACGGGAAGCCCCAGCCAGGTATATCTACGCGCAGGTAGGCGTGCATCCGACCGCGTACGGTTCTGGCTCAGGCAGATTTTAGCGTAAATCATGAACCAAACCAGCGTAAATGAGTACGAATTTTAGTGTAAATCGTAGATCTGTTTCATAACGACGAATGGGCCCAACCATTACGGCGTAAAAATCGTGCGCGGGTTCTGGATCGGGCGAATTTTTGCGTAAAACGTGAACCAAAACTGCGTAAATGGGTATGAATTTTAGCGTAAATCATAGATCTGTTTCGTAACGATGAATGGGACCCAAAAATTACGGCGTAAAAATCGTGCGCGTCCGATCGTGTGCGGGTTCTGGCTCGGACGGATTTTTGCGTAAAACGTAAACCAAAACAACGTAAATGGGTACAAATTTTAGCGTAATCGTAAATTTGTTTCATAACGACGAATGTGGCCCAAAAAATGCGCCGTAAAAATCGCGCGCGTCCGATCGTGCGCGGGTTATGGCTCGGACGGATTTTTGCGTAAAATGTGATCCAAAATAGCGTAAATGGGTGTGAATTTTAGCATAAATCGTTGATGTGTTTCACAACGAATTACAGAGTTTAAATCGCACATGTTTAGCGTTAGTTTACGTGCATGTCGCATAGAAGTTTTTGAACGTAAAACGCATCGACTGGACCCTTTATTATGTAACAACCAAAAGGCAACACATGGTTCAGATCTAAAAAATAAGAAACCTGTCATTTCATATCCGTGAACCCATAAATGATATACAAAATACGATAATGAGCGACACAATGATGGTCAGGATGTTAAAAAAATCCATCATTCATGTCGCACACATCAATCAAGAACGATGTCATAAATATAACAAAGATGGCAGATGCCAGGCCATATATCATGTCAATATATGTGCATGCTGCACCAATAATAGAAAACACAATTGAAAAAACAAAATCATCAGAACACTTGGCTTCTGCTATAAAAATGCTTCTTATGCTTCTTTGTAGCCTATACATAGTTCCTCCATATGCTTTTATGATTCCTGAAAGAAATTGGATAAGTGAGATAAAAATGAAAGAATACAGTCCAAAACTTTAGTAACTTCTTTATCATCTAGCATTTCCTTAGAACAATTATTATACATTTCTTGTACCACAATCGAGCCATACAAAATTTTTAAAGCCCAATGTTTTCCTGTTTACCCCATGAAAAGGAAGGACACGATGCCCAAATAAGCACACACACACAATGGATAGAAACTTGACTGAGTTCAGCTACATGCATCTCCATGGATACCCTCAATTCCATTTCTGCTATAAATTGCAAAGTACCAAATGCCACACCAGGAAATGCATAGAGGAAATGAAAGTGCATAGTAGCTGCTCAAGTATATAATAAACCATTATGTTGCTAGCATTTCAGATAGAAGATAAAAGAAAATATCTAATATCATGATAATGCAAACCATTACAATATGTTATATAATGCATGATGAGCAACGAAGAAGGCTATTCCAGCTAGAACACAAGCTTCAATTGCTTGTGGATAGATGATGCCAGCAACATAAATCATATATAACAAGTGTTTGTTAACCAACAAAGTTGCATATCACCCATTCGCAGGTATCGGTTCTCAATAAAAATCAAATCAAATTTCTTACACAGCATAATCTAAAGGATCTCATCCCACAACACCATCCAGCACCCACAAAACCCCCATACCCATTCAACAAAGAATTAGAATTAACAAATTTACCACTTCAGATAGCAAGAAAAATCTTAGCGCACATTCTTAGTTAGTTCTTACTGTTGTTAATAAGGGCCATCAGGCGGAGGTAATGAATGGTCAATTGATCATAAAGCAACACACTATACAAACCTGAAGGATCCAAGACGAGCAGTCTATGTACGTTGCTTGCCTTAGCAAACCAGCGGACAAACCCTGCCAACGAAAAGTGTAGGAATTGTTAAGATATATTTAATCTAAAATACCAATTAATTGTAAATGCCATATGAACACTATTATGCAGGCTTAATGTCCTTAAATGTGAAAGATAAGAGTAAAATCACCATATGTTGTATTGCATTTATGGTCAAGCAAATATCCTAGTGTTGCAATATGCAACATCATGTGCTGGATTGAAAAAGTTAGTATTGCGTTAGATAAATATCTAAGAAGAAAAAAGGCACTCACAAAGGCCAAATACTCGAACTTAATATATGGTTCAGTTTCTCTAGACTAAAATAAGTCAAGTGCAATAGCATTGGGTTAGTAACAAAGTTACAAGTATTAGAACATTATACAAGGAAAAGTTACGGAACACCCAGGAAAACAAAACAAACCTTGTAGAATGAAGGGACACCCTAATTTGCATCATGTTCCTGACCAGCAGAGCCCTCACCCCAACTGGGCCATCACCTGGAACCAAAACAATAATAAGAATTGTTCAGTTATGGCATAAAGTGCATCTGGAATGATATCATCTAACCATTTCATAGCACGAACCATTATCATTCTATATTATCAGAACAAAAAAATCATCATATTTGATACTCCCTAGCATAAAGAAGCAGAGACAAAAATCTTTGTACAACCATGTCACACGTGAAGAAATACCACAATATAAAAGCTGATACAAAATTAAGAAAAATGACCATTTAAGAATTTTTTGCATAAATATGCAGAAAGTGTAAAAACAAGTAACATGCCTCCTTCATGAAAACGACAACATAAACACTAGTGCTATTACCCTTAAGGCCTTAACAACATTAGCAATCACATAAATTAAATAGATTTGCATAGTAGAATAGAATCATACTGTTGTATTTCGACTCATGGCCAACCACATTGTTGTGCTCATCCACAAAAATGCATTTGTGAAAAAGATCAAGCAAGCATTGTTGTGAAAATTGTCAGTGAATGACTTGAATATGATAAAACGATCATGTACAATATCACAAGAAAAATGGAAGGAATTGATCCACAAATTCTAAAAGTTTCTCTTTAATCCATGTTCACCCACATGAATTTCCACACTCCACTCAAAACTGTGTACTATAATAACTTGCTAAAAGTACACTTTGTAAGCATAATATTGCCCTGACTTTCAAACACCATCCAAAATTTACAAAAACAAAATTTGCATCAATTATACACTCAAATACTTAATTGATTCATAAAGAATTACTCATCTATCATCATCAATTATACAGACAGTACATCCATATCCAGATCATTCTTTTTTTAATTACATACTGAACCTGAATTCTGGATGCAAAAACAACTTAGTTACAGTACATAACTCCTTACTCATGTACAGACGGTCCAATAGCAGTGGGGAAAAATTGGAGCTAGTCATCAGCAAAAAAGCAAGACCAGTCCTCAAATAGGATTGTTATTCCAACCTAAGAACTAAATATTGTCATGGATGAAGAATACAGTAGTACCAATTATGATTCAGTTCTAATAAATAGTCTGTAAAAACTTGATGGCTTGATATACTATTAAAATTAGAATAGGTAAGCGTAAATATTTCATTATGTCCTGGTTACTGAATTAACTTTGACACCTAATTTATATATGTAATGAAATAAAAACTCATGATCAAACATTTTTCATCAGAATTGTAGGTCCTCCCTTCTTAT
Organism: Zea luxurians; assembly: GCA_029449295.1. Classification (NCBI taxonomy): domain Eukaryota; kingdom Viridiplantae; phylum Streptophyta; class Magnoliopsida; order Poales; family Poaceae; genus Zea; species Zea luxurians. Next base: position 32,489,370 of record JAOPSE010000017.1, on the reverse strand, counting down.
ATTATCACTGATGGACTCCTTACATAGTTGATCAGGTCATAAATTTTGCTTGTTGTATAACATTCATGACTGGACCAAAAACAAAACACAAAGTGTACATGTAGATAACCCCAATTTGTCTAATTTGTGAGACAAAGCTTATTGGATAAAGGACACTGAATACGAAAACAAATATGTACTGGGGGTGCATTGTTCTGAAAAAGACCAATTCAAATCATCGTAAAAGCATAAAAGTAAGAACAAAAACAATGTAGGAGAATTGGTCTACGTGTTTACAACGCGGAGCGTACACAAGATTTGATAATTGAGCATAATAACACATTCAAATTAGCAGGAATAAGAATCACGTCGGTGGTTAATGTGTGCTTGTTATAGTAAGTAGAGCTAGATGACTGACCTGCTAATGCATATTCATGGAAGGAAGTAGAAGCTTTAGATGAGTCTCAATCATTGGGTACTGATGCATGATTATGTGAGGACCAATTCAACTCAATATAAAAGCATAAAAGGAAGAACATAAAAAATGTACAATTTGGTGGTCTACGTGTTTACAAAGCGGAGCATACGCGCGATCTAGTAATTGGGCGTAATAGCGTATTCAAATTAGCATAAAAAGACATATTTAGGAAATAAAAATTACAGAGGTGGATCATGCATGCTGGTTACAGTAAGTAGGGCTAGATGGCTGACTTACTGATGCATGCTTATGTAAGGAAGCAGAAGCATCAGATGAGTCTGAATCATTGGGTACTGATGCATGATGATGTGAGGACAAATTCAAATCAGCATAAAAGGAAGAACATAAGAAATGTAGAAAAGTCTGACTATATGCACAAAATAGTACTAAAAACACTAATCATGAAAACTTCACAAATTAAGTGTAAATTTTGTGATTCTTGTCTTGGTTCGCATAAATAGATCAACTATATTAACATTCCCCTAATTTTTGATTGGTAGGGTACACCAAAAGTGACACCTCACCAAACCCTTCGGATGCAACCCATGACAAATTGGGTGTGCTGCTTCTACTGCTACCGACCGGAAAGATTTTGAACTTTTGGTAAGCATCTATATGTAAAAAAATTCATTGCCACACTAGAAACATATCAACAGCATAAATAGTTCAGATGTATGCATAAATGGTGCCATGAGTAGTCGTAACAAACAAGAGCTGCATAAAAATCATTGCTAATCCAGGGCTGGATTGGTGTAAAAAACAAGGCCTAAACTGCCGTCGCCTGTTTCTAGCCCCTAAAATAAATTACCAGGTCTTCTAGAAGGTTTGCGCTTGGCTCAGGATTTCTCTGCCAAGTATTACCACTGGAAGGAAAAGCATGATTGAAGCTTGCCAGGTCCACAACGTGACATGATAGATGAAGCAAAAATACAATGAAAAGAACACAATGAAAAGGGTATTGTAAGAAATAACTTGTTTCAAAAAGGAACATAATATATCTCTGCACTTTGCTTGTGTAGTTAATATGTGATTGCTGACTGGAAATATAATTGGACTTTAGAAGTGAAGCCATTTAAATTGTGAGACTCTGGATAATGAGGTTCTTGTTGAACGGCCTGTCTTACAGCCATCAATACCTACACAATAGAATCAAGTATAAAAAATATTTGTTAAGGATAGGCACTAAGGCCTTAGGTAGCAGATTATGCAATATAGATATATTTATGATTTCCATGAAGGTGCAGCAGCGACCATAGTCATCAGGATCTCTAGGAAAGGGCAGCAGCGGTTGTCCACCATCGGGATCCTTGTGGTCGGGGCCCTGCCATGGGGATCATACCGCACGCTGACTAAACAATTCATATCATTTTGAGAAAAAAGCAACTAGAAAATTATATGGAGAATGATGCATGGTACTATAACAGGCACAACGATGGAGTGAACAATCAGTAAGGATAAATAGCAAAATAAAGTCACTGAAGATTCAGAGACATGTCTGATACAATAAAGCAAAAGGAGCAGTAAGACTTTACTTTTCTTAAAATGACAAAGATTTCAGGTAGTTATAACTTAGAACAATCTGATACATGAAAAAACTAACAAGAATTGCTCTTTGAATGACACAACTACGTGGGAACCTAGCTCAATATACAGTTAGAATATCAGTGTACCATCTGCATTACACCAGAGTGCACTATTTTATAGCCTAGAATAACAAAATCCTATATATACATGAGGTAGACAAAAGAAATTAATTGGTAGAAAGATCTGGTATGTGAAAACAATAGTACAAGAGCTTGAAGCCATGCCAACAAATTCCAGTAAGAACCGATTGAACCAAGGATGAAACCTGGCATTCACTTGATCTGGATTTTGAGGTGGAACTTGAGATCTGGTGACTGGGTACGAGGTTGGCGGCCACCGTACGCCTCAAGACAGTAGCCGTCAGGCTGAGGAACATGTCGAGGTGCGCGACCAAGGGCGGGATGCGCAGGGGCAGAAGCGGAAGTCCTTCACGCGGAGCAGGGCTAGGCAACAGGCTGCACAACTGGTACACGAGCTAGAGCGTCGGGAATAGAGCAGCAAGGGATGCATACCGATGCGTGCACCCGTCAGCCGTGGCCCATGGAGGAGCACTGGTGACCGGGCGGTGGAGCACTGTAGGCCGAAGGGGGAAGGTTGGAGCCGGTGAACCGCCATGGCGCCGCCGAGCCGTCAGCTCAGTCGTGGAGGTGGAGGCGTCAGGTAGGGGTGGATTCTTGGAGGTGCGGTGGAGGAGAGGAAGCAAGCCGCCGCCCGCCGCCAACGTGAATGCTCCTAGGCGGCGAGCGCGTGAGAATTGGGTCGGCCGGTTAGGGTTTGTTTTGGGGAAATAATATATCCTAGATTTTAGGTGACAGTTTACTGAATGGATGGAAAAAATATATGTACAAGCGTGAGGGATTGTGGTCGGATTGGCCGGTTGTGGTTGGGCTGAACCGGAATAGACTTTTTGGATCAAGGCTTCCTTGTTTTATTGGAAGCCCAGGGCTCCAAATAGATAAACTATATATATATATATATACATATAAAAAAAATCAAAACGGCTTATATATAATTTGAAATTGAGGGAGTATAATAAAAAATATTGCTTGGACGACATCACTTGTACTGGTACCTTCCCAGCCCAACACATAGAAATACAATCTGTAATCAAAGCGCGAATCTCTACTACTTATTAAGACTGCAAGAGTAGTCTGTCATTCCCGTGTTCTACCACCATTCCCAGCGTTTCTCATTCACATGTTCTGTCATTCTCATTCTTTGTTCTGTCTTTCTCATTCTCCCCTCCCCGCAAAGCACATTCTCATTTCCATTCCCCGTACAGCCCATGTCTAGCTAAAATTAAAAAAACACACATGTCCTCAAGGGGATTTAAACTCGTGACCTCTCAAGTAAAGGCCAAGAGTAGATACCGCTACACCACATGTGTGTTTATGTCTACATCTATGACAAGAAACACATCTACTACATCTCTCACCAAGCTCACTTGCTACCCTTGCACAATGCTTAGTAGTAGATAAGTATCACCGAAATTCTTGAATTATATTTTTGGATGGAGGTAATATTATTTAAAGAAGAGCTTTGCATGCAATTTCTTTTGTTTGAATAATGTATTATACTTAAATTCCCTTTTTGCATGCGTGACATTTTTTCTTCGTAATATTTTTTCCATGGATCAGACTTGTGAGTCATTTTCATAAACCAACGCCAAGCATGAATCCATGTTTCTTACTTGAAACCCCGAACAAACACCATGAATAGGAGGCACTCGCGTTGGCGTCATTCATCGATGACGAGAAGAAGCTTGGCGACTGACAGTTCGACCTCTAGAAGCAGTCCTACGTGGTCGCATGCGGCGCTGTGTACGACAAGCTCCCGCGAAGCCGCCGCTTGACGCGGTCCAGAGCAGCTGCACCGCGCTGTCCATCGTTAAGCAGGGGGCCTCATGGTTGTCGCCAACGTCGACGACTCTCGGGTTGTTCTGGACACCGCATTCGACGACGACGCCATCACGCCATCCAGCTCATCGTCCACCTGAAGCCCAACCTGCCACGTAAGTCGCTACTGACCTGTCGGGGACCATAATTAGGGGTACCCTCAAGACGCCTAATTCTCAGCTGGTAACCCCCATCAGCATAAAGCTGCAGAGGCCTGATGGGTTTGATTAAGTCAGGGATCAGTCCATACGAGCGACTCGATCACGCCACGCCCGAGCCTAGCCTCGGGCAAGGGCAGTCGACCCTGAGGTGTTTTCCGTCTCGCCCGAGGCCCCCTTTTTTACGGCAGACGCATCTCCGGCTCGCCCGAGGCCTTGCCTTCGTTGAGAAGCAACCCTGACTAAATCACCGTGCCGACCGACCGAGTCGCAGGGGCATTGCGCAAAGAGTAAGACTGACAGGCAGCCAGGCCTCGCCAAAGGCGCCATAGGAAGCTCCGCCCGACCCAAGGCTCGGACTCGGGCTAAGGCCCCGGAAGACGGTGAACTCCGCTCCGCCCGACCCAGGGCTCGGACTCGGGCTAAGGCCCCAGAAGACGGCGAACTCCGCTCCGCCCGACCCAGGGCTCGGACTCGGGCTAAGGCCCCGGAAAACGACGAACTCCGCTCCGCCCGACCCAGGGCTCGGACTCGGGCTAAGGCCCCGGAAGACGGCGAACTCCGCTCCGCCCGACCCAGGGCTCGGACTCGGGCTAAGGCCCCGGAAGACGGCGAACTCCGCTCCGCCCGACCCAGGGCTCGGACTCGGGCTAAGGCCCCGGAAGACGACGAACTCCGCTTCGCCCGACGCAGGGCTCGGACTCCGCCCTGGCCTCTACCGAACGACCTCCGCCTCGCCCGACCCAGGAGCTCGGGCTCAGCCTCGGCCATGCAGGACAGACTCGACCTCGGCTTCGGAGGAGCCTCCACGTCGCCCGACCTAGGGCACAGGTCCGCCACGTCGACAGGAAGTGCCATCATCACCCTACCCCGAGCCGACTCGGGCCGCAGAAAACAGGACCGACGTCCCATCTGGCTAGCTCCGCCAGATAGGCAATGATGGCGCCCCGCTGGACCCATGACGACGGCGGTTCTCAGCTCCCTTACGGAAGCAGGGGGACGTCAGCAAGGGCCCAACCACTCCGACAGCTGTCCCCCCGCCAGGCTCCATTGCTTCTCCGACGGCCACGACGCCACACCAGCTGGGTGCCAAGATCTCTCCGGCTGCCACCTTGGCATGTACTTATGGCACTAGCTCTCCCCCGCTAGACACGTAGCACCTTGCTACACCCCCATTTGTACACCTGGGTCCTCTCCTTACGCCTATAAAAGGAAGGACCAGGGCCTTCTTAGAGAAGGTTGGCCTCGCGGGAACGAGGGCAGGGGCAGGCGCTCTCTTGGGGCCGCTCGCTCCCCTCACCCGCGTGGACGCTTGTAACCCCCTACTGCAAGCGCACCCGACCTGGGCGCGGGACGAACACGAAGGCCGCGGGATCTCCGCCTCCCTCACGACCCGGCTCCGGCCACCTCGCTCTTCCCCCCTTCGCGCTCGCCCACGCGCTCGACCCATCTGGGCTGGGGCACGCGGCACACTCACTCGTCGGCTCGGGGACCCCCCGGTCTCGAAACGCCGACAGTTGGCGCGCCAGGTAGGGGCCTGCTGCGTGTTGACGAGCAGTTTCCCGTCAAGCTCCAGATGGGCAGTCTCCAACGACCTCTTCAACCCGGGACGGTGCTCCGTTTCGGGAGCCTCGAGTTCATGTCTTTCGACGGCGGCTACGACATGATACTCCTTCCACCGCCGCGCGACAGCGACAATGGTGGCGGACAGCCCGCCCGCCGGCGGCGGAATCGACGACGTCTTTCCCGCGTGGGGGAAGGACAACTTTCGAGCTCGCCCCATCCTCTCCCTCGCCATCGGAGGAGGAGGCGGGGCAACCAGGGCCGAGCGGGAGGCTGCGCTCAGTCGGCTGTCGAGCAAATCGACATCCCAGCGCCCCAACGGAGGACGAGTCGGGCGTCACCCTCGCGTTTGAGGCGAAGGCGAGCGCCGTCCCCCCGCGACACGCCGACCCCGAGCAAGTGGACGACGCCAGCGCGCTCACGGAGGGCCTGCAGGACGTCGCCCTCGCACCCAGGACGACGGCGCGATCAGCCCCCGATGTGACTTCGTCGCTCCTCGTCGACCAAAAGGTACCGACTGATTCCCATCCTTTGTCATTTCAACTCGACCTCAACCCGCCTAGTGACCTCACCCTGGCGGGCGCTCACGTTGAGGCGAGTGCAACCCCTCTGGGGTTTTGTGTGCGGTCGCCTTGGGACCGATTGACGGGCGTCTCGACCTACGGACCCTCTGGGTCCGAGGAAGATGACGACCTCAGCATCTGCTGGGATTTCTCTGGATCTGGCAACCCCAGTGCCATGCGGGACTTCATGACCGCATGCGACTACTGCCTCTCCGACTGTTCCGACGGCAGCCGCAGCCTTGACGACAAGGACTGCGGCCCGAGCCGCGAATGTTTCCACGTCGAGCTAGGGGATCCCTCCGGAGGCGGCTGTCTCGGCATGCCGGAGGATGGTGACCCCCCTAGGCCAGCGCCTCGCGCCGACATCCCGCGGGAGCTAGCTGTGGTCCCCGTTCCGGCGGGGGGTCACGACCCACAGCTCGAGCAAGTCCGCGGGGCGCAGGCCGGGCTCGATGAGGGAGCAGGAGCGCTCGAGGCAATCCGCCGGGACGTCGGGCAGGTATGGGCGGGCCAGCCCCCGGCCGGAGGAATACGTCACCTGCCCCAAGGTCTCCAGCACCGCATCGCCAACGATGCCAGGGACAGACCGCCACCCGCATCCGGCGGAACCGGTCAGGACCTGGCCGCCGCAGCGATGCTCCTCCGCGCGATGCCGGAGTCATCAACCACCGAGGGTCGGCGAATCCAGGGAGAGCTCAAGCATCTCCTGGAAGGCGCTGCGGCCCGGCGGGCCGAGAGCTCTGCCTCCCGAAGGCAGGGGTACCCCTCGGAACCTCGTGCCGCGACTTCCCGACTCATGCGGGAAGCCTCGGTCTACACCGGGCGCACGCGCAACACCGCGCCTGCGGCCCCGGGCCACCTCGGCGACGAGCACCCTCATCGCGACCGTCGGGCCCGCCTCGACGAAAGGGTGCGCCGAGGTTATCACCCCAGGCGCGGGGGACGCTACGACAGCGGGGAGGATCGGAGTCCCTCGCCCGAACCACCCGGTCCGCAGGTCTTCAGCCGGGCCATTCGGCGGGCGCCGTTTCCGCCCCGATTCCGACCCCCGACTACTATCACAAAGTACTCGGGGGAAACGAGACCGGAATTGTGGCTCGCGGACTACCGCCTGGCCTGTCAACTGGGTGGAACGGACGACGACAACCTCATCATCCGCAACCTCCCCCTGTTCCTCTCCGACACCGCTCGCGCTTGGTTGGAGCACCTGCCTCCGGGGCAGATTTCCAACTGGGAGGATCTGGTCCAAGCTTTCGCCGGCAACTTCCAGCGCACGTACGTGCGCCCCGGGAATTCCTGGGACCTCCGAAGCTGCCGGCAACAGCCGGGAGAGTCTCTTCGGGACTACATCCGGCGATTCTCGAAGCAGCGCACCGAGCTGCCCAACATCACCGACTCCGATGTCATCGGTGCGTTCCTTGCCGGCACCACCTGCCGTGACCTGGTGAGCAAGTTGGGTCGCAAGACCCCCACCAGGGCGAGCGAGCTGATGGACATCGCCACCAAGTTCGCCTCTGGTCAGGAGGCGGTCGAGGCCATCTTCCGAAAAGACAAGCAGCCCCAGGGCCGCCCGTCGGAGGATGCTCCCGAGGTGTCTACTCCGCTCGGCGCTAAGAAGAAAGGCAGGAGGAAGTCGCAAGCGAAACGCGACGCCGCCAGCACGGACCTTGTCGCCGCCGCCGAATACAAGAACCCTCGGAAGCCCCCCGGAGGCGCCAACCTCTTCGACAAGGCACTCAAGGAGACGTGCCCCTACCATCAGGGGCCCGTCAAGCACACCCTCAAGGTGTGCGTCATGCTTCGGCGCCAATTCCACCGGGCCGGGCCACCCGCAGAGTGTGGCAGGGCCCGCGACGACGACAAAAAGGAAGATCACCAAGCAGGAGAGTTCCCTGAGGTCCGCGACTGCTTCATGATCTACGGAGGGCATGCGGCGAATGCCTCGGCTCGGCATCGTAAGCAAGAGCGTCGGGAGGTCTGCTCGGTGAAGGTGGCGGCGCTAGTCTACCTAGACTGGTCCGACAAGCCCATCACCTTCGACCAGGATGACCACCCCGACCACGTGCCGAGCCTGGGGAAGTACCCGCTCGTCGTCGATCCCATCATCGGCGACGTCAGGCTCACCAAGGTCCTGATGGACGGGGGCAGCTGCCTCAATATCATCTACGCCGAGACCCTCAGGCTCCTGCGCGTCGATCTGTCATCCGTCCGAGCGGGCGCTGCGCCCTTCCACGGGATCATTCCTGGGAAGCGCGTCCAGCCCCTCGGACAGCTCGACCTTCCTGCCTGCTTCGGAACACCCTCCAACTTCCGAAGGGAGACTTTGACGTTCGAGGTGGTCGGGTTCCGAGGAACCTACCACGCAGTGTTGGGAAGGCCATGCTACGCGAAGTTCATGGCCATCCCCAACTACACCTACCTGAAGCTCAAGATGCCGGGCCCCAATGGGGTCATCACCGTCGGTCCCACGTACAAACACGCGTTCGAATGCGATGTGGAGTGCGTGGAGTACGCTGAGGCCCTCGCCGAGTCCGAGGCCCTCATCGCCGACCTGGAAAACCTCTCCCGGGAGGTGCCGGACGTGAAGCGACATGCCGGCAACTTCGAGCCAGCGGAGACGGTCAAGGCCGTCCCTCTCGACCCCAGTGGCGACACCTCTAAGCAGATCCGGATCGGTTCCGGGCTCGACCCCAAATAGGAAGCAGTGCTCGTCGACTTTCTCCGCGCAAACGCCGACGTCTTTGCGTGGAGTCCCTCGGACATGCCCGACATACCGAGGGATGTCGCCGAGCACTCGCTGGATATTCGGGCCGGAGCCCGACCGGTCAGACAGCCTCTGCGCCGATTCGACGAGGAAAGGCGCAGGGTGATAGGCGAGGAGATCCACAAGCTGATGGCAGCAGGGTTCATCAAAGAGGTATTCCATCCCGAATGGCTTGCCAACCCTGTACTTGTGAGGAAGAAAGGGGGGAAATGGCGGATGTGTGTAGACTACACTGGTCTCAACAAAGCATGTCTGAAGGTCCCCTACCCTCTACCTCGCATCGATCAAATCGTGGACTCCACTGCAGGGTGCGAAACCCTGTCTTTCCTCGATGCCTACTCAGGGTATCATCAAATCAAGATGAAAGAGTCCGACTAGCTCGCGACTTCTTTCATCACGCCCTTCGGCATGTACTGTTATGTCACCATGCCGTTCGGTTTGAGGAACGCGGGTGCAACGTACCAGCGGTGCATGAACCATGTGTTCGGCGAACACATCGGTCGCACGGTCGAGGCCTACGTCGATGACATCGTAGTCAAGACGAGGAAAGCCTCCGACCTTCTCTCCGACCTTGAAGTGACATTCCGGTGTCTCAAGGCGAAGGGCGTCAAGCTCAATCCCGAGAAGTGCGTCTTCGGGGTGCCCCGAGGCATGCTCTTGGGATTCATCGTCTCCGAGCGAGGCATCGAAGCCAACCCGGAGAAGATCGCAGCCATCACAAGCATGGGGCCCATCAAGGACTTAAAAGGCGTATAGAGGGTCATGGGATGTCTCGCGGCCTTGAGCCGTTTCATCTCGCGCCTCGGCGAAAGAGGCCTGCCCCTGTACCGTCTCTTGAGGAAGGCCGAGTGCTTCACTTGGACTCCCGAGGCCGAGGAAGCTCTCGGGAACCTAAAGGCGCTCCTCACCCAGGCGTCCGTCTTGGTACCCCCAGCTGATGGAGAAGCCCTCTTGGTCTACGTCGCCGCTACCACTCAGGTGGTCAGCGCCGCGATCGTGGTCGAAAGGCAGGAAGAGGGGCATGCTTTGCCCGTTCAGAGGCCAGTTTACTTCGTCAGCGAGGTGCTGTCCGAGACCAAGATCCGCTACCCACAAGTCCAGAAGCTGCTGTATGCAGTGATCTTGACGAGGCGAAAGCTGCGACATTACTTCGAGTCTCATCCGGTGACTGTGGTGTCATCATTCCCCCTGGGGGAGATCATCCAGTGCCGAGAAGCCTCGAGACGGATCGCAAAGTGGGCGGTGGAAATCATGGGCGAGACAATCTCGTTCGCCCCTCGGAAGGCCATCAAGTCCCAGGTACTGGCGGACTTCGTAGCCGAATGGGTCGACACCCAGTTGCCGACGGCTCCGATCCAACCGGAGCTCTGGACCATGTTTTTCGACGTGTCGCTGATGAAGACGGGGGCCGGCGTGGGCCTGCTCTTCGTCTCGCCCCTCGGGAAACACCTGCGCTACGTGCTCCGCCTCCATTTCCCGGCGTCCAACAATGTGGCTAAGTAAGAGGCTCTGATCAACGGATTGTGAATCGCCATCGAGCTAGGGGTCCGACGCCTCGATGCACGCGGCGACTCGCAGCTCGTCATCGACCAAGTCATGAAGAACTCCCACTGCCGCGACCCGAAGATGGAGGCCTATTGTGATGAGGTTCGACGCCTAGAAGACAAGTTCTACGGGCTCGAGCTTAACCACATCGCCCGGCGCTACAACGAGACTGCGGACGAGCTGGCAAAGATAGCCTCGGGGCGAACAACGGTTCCCCCGGACGTCTTCTCCCGGGACCTACACCAACCCTCCATCAAGATCGGCGACACGCCCGAGCCCGAGACGCCCTCGGCCCCGTCCGAGGTGACCTCGGCCCAGCCCGAGCCATCCTCGGTTCAGCCCGAGGAACCCTCAACCCCTGAGGGCGAAGCACTGCGCATCGAGGAGGAGCGGAGCGGGGTCACGCCATATCAAGATTGGCGGACCCCGTACCTGCAATATCTCTGCCAAGGAGAACTGCCCCTCGACCGAGCCGAGGCTCGGCGGGTAGCGCGACGCGCCAAGTCGTTCGTCTTGCTGGGCGATGAGAAGGAGCTCTACCACCGTAGCGCCTCGGGCATCCTCCAGCGATGCATATCCATCACCGAAGGCCAGGAACTCCTGCAGGAAATACACTCGGGGGCTTGCGGCCATCATGCAGCACCTCGAACCCTCGTCGGGAACGCTTTCCGCCAAGGCTTCTACTGGCCGACGGCGGTGGCTGACGCCACTAGAATTGTCCGCGCCTGCGAAGGGTGCCAATTCTATGCGAAGCAGACCCACCTGCCCGCTCAGGCTCTGCAGACGATACCCATCACCTGGCCCTTCACTGTGTGGGGTCTAGACCTCGTCGGCCCTCTGCAGAAGGCACCCGGGGGCTACACGCACCTGCTGGTCGCCGTCGACAAATTCTCCAAGTGGATCGAGGTCCGACCCCTGAACAGCATCAGATCCGAGCAGGTGGTGGCGTTCTTCACCAACATCATCCATCGCTTCGGGGTCCCGAACTCCATCATCACCGACAACGGCACCCAGTTCACCGGCAAAAAATTCTTGGATTTTTGCGAGGATCACAACATCCGGGTAGACTGGGCCGCCGTAGCTCATCCCATGTCGAATGGGCAAGTAGAACGTGCCAACGGCATGATTCTACAAGGGCTCAAGCCTCGGATTTACAATGATCTCAACAAGTTCGGCAAGCGATGGATGAAGGAACTCCCCTCGGTGGTCTGGAGCCTGAGGACGATGCCGAGCCGAGCCACAGGTTTCACGCCGTTCTTCCTGGTCTACGGGGCCGAGGCCGTCTTGCCCACTGACCTGGAATACGGCTCCCCGAGGACGAGGGCCTACGACGATGAAAGCAACCAAGCTAGCCGAGAAGACTCGCTGGACCAGCTGGACGAGGCTCGGGACAGGGCCTTACTACACTCGGCGCGGTATCAGCAGTCCCTGCGACGCTACCACGCCCGAGGGGTCCGACCCCGAGACCTCCAGGTGGGCGACCTGGTGCTTCGGCTGCGGCAAGACGCCCGAGGGAGGCACAAGCTCACGCCCCCTGGGAGGGGCCATTTGTCATCGCCAAAGTTCTGAAGCCCGGAACGTACAAGCTGGCCAACAGTCAAGGCGAGGTCTACGGCAACGCTTGGAACATCCAACAGCTACGTCGTTTCTACCCTTAAGATGTTTCCAAGTTGTTCATATACCTCGCACCCACGCAAAGTTTAGTCAACAAGGAAGGGTCGGCCTCGCCTCGGCAAAGCCCGACCCTCCCTCGGGGGCTAAAAGGGGGGAAACCCCCTCTGCGTCAAAATTTTCCTCGAACAGAAAATCTCTTTTACCAGAATATTGTTGGGGACTTGTTCTCAAATGCTTCGGATTAAGAACAAGGCAACATAAAAAGTGTTAAATGTTAAGGCCCTTCGTCCTACCAAACATTATTCCCCTTCGGGAATAATGAGTTCCGGACGAAGGTCACAAGAGCCATACCTTCGTAAATATAACAAGTAATAACGAAGGATTCATACAAAACATGAAACGTAAATCATAGAATCATTTCTATTTTATTAACACAGAGAAATAGAAATGATTACAAATTACAAATGTACCTTCGGTCTTGAGAGAAGGTAAAAAGTACAAGCGTGACGCAAATGCCAATGCCAAGTCAGCGTGAACAGTACGGGAGTACCGTTCATCTATTTATAGACGCGGGACGCAGCCCACGTAAAATTACATCCACGTCCATTACATTTGTTAATGACTTATGGAAATCTGTCAAGGCCCACGTAGTCTTTTCATCTTTAAGTCGGTTCCCCTTTCCGCTATCGCGACGAAGCTTCCTTACACACAGCTTCGGCTGTGCACCTTCGTAGGACTTGGTAATCAGCTCGTCCTTCGTCTGGTTCAGGCTTCGTCCTGACCGTGCTTTATGTTCATAATTCTGAGTCCGAAGATACCTGTTCACATAATCCACTTGGAAAACATTGTCAAATCATGTTTTTGAGGACCTTCGGAGGACGAAGGCCCCCAACAGTAGCCCCTCGCAATATTAATTTGTTAATATTAAATTCAGATTGCGATTTGGACGAAGGCCTTGAGCCGAAGGTCCGAAAAAACACCTTCCCTTTGCTAGAATAGCAACATTCACTGACAAGCGGGGTCTTTCAATTTTCAACGCCCTGGGCGTATAAATAAGATCACATCGCGAACTCATTTGGTACACATACTTGCCATCTGCTTCGGTCCACTAAATTTTCAGCCCTTGTGCTTTAGGATTTGCTGGTCTTTTTGATTTTGAAGCTTCGGCCTCGAGAGCAGTTTTTTAGCGTTTCCGAAGATGTCTGAAGGTAAAAAGATTCCTGCTGATACGAAGCTGAGTCTCGAGGAAGAGAAGAATCTGGGGTTCCTGATTGCGATGGCGGAGACCAATACAGAGAAAATCACCAAAGAGATTCTCGAAGGTCTGTCCGAAGATACTGATGACAGCGACAGCTATGATGTAGAAAGTGGTGGAGAAGAGGCCGAAGATCGACCATGGCGGCCAAGTCACACGGTTTTCGGGAAGACCACTATCAAGCAGAGTCATATTGATAATATGAGGGGGCGGTATTTTCGAGATATATCTATTGTGAGGGCTGACGCTGGAGAAAAGACTTCTCCCACCCCCGAAGAAGATGAAGTTGTAATCTTCCGAAGCTTTCTCAAGGCTGGGCTTCGATTCCCCCTGAGCAACTTTGTCATTGAGGTACTGAAAACATTTCAAGTCTACCTTCATCAACTTACTCCTGAAGCTATCATAAGAATGGGGATGTTTGTCTGGGCTGCAAGAAGCCAATGTTTAGAACCAAATGCTAAAAGTTTTTGCAACATTCATGAACTGTTATATGAGACGAAGCCGTGGGGAAAAGAACAATATCACAATAACTTTGGGTGCTACAGCTTCGGTGCCCGCTTCGGGTCAAGCCGCCCTGTGCCAACCTTTCGGAAGAGATGGCCCGGAGCCTGGATGACTGAATGGTTCTATGTAAAAAATGACTTAACAGCGCAAGAAAATGTCAAGAGTATCATTATGCGCCCCATCTGGCAACGCTTCGGACTTCGAAGGCCGAAGGTTGAAATGGACGAAGCAGCCGAGGAATGCCAAAGAGCCTTCGGCATAGTCTGCTCTTTCATTGGGACAAGGGACTTGGTCCAAGAGCACGTTGCCTTCAGGGTATGGCCACTTGCAGAAAAGTGGGAAATGCCGAAGGAGACCATTAAAGAGTCCGACGAAGGCGGACTGGTCAGACTGAAATACACATTCAAATATGCAGATAAATTTGTTGAACCTGATGATGACTGGCTGAAAAGTATTGAAACATTAAGTGATGAACTACTTGGGGCATATTCGAAGGCCGAAAATACTGCGCTATCAGCAGCCTTCGGAGGCCGAAAGAAGAAAAGGCTCAACCGTGTGTTTGACGCAGTCGGGTTTATGTACCCTGACTATCACTATCCGGTATTGGGTCGCAAAAGGAAAAATACTTCTCCTGCGACAGAAGCTACCACGAGTGCCCCTAGTGAGCCAGCGCCTCAAAGAAAAAAGATGAAGGTGCTCACCCATCGGACACGCTTTATTGAGCCGGCCACAGTGCCAGAATTCATTGGTGAGGTTTCTTTGGCCTCTGAAGCTACAGAACCAGCTCCAGTGCCGAAGATGGAAGGGAAGACTGAAGCGCCTTCAGCAGTAGAAAAACCGAAGATTGAAGGGCCAAAAACATCAGAAATTTTAAGTCCTTCAACAAATGTTGACACAACAAAAAATCAAAAGGGCCCATTGGTGACCCCAAGAAGAAAAAGAATGGTGAACGTACTGGATGTCTTGGAGACAATTAAGTCTTCAAGCACAACCGCAAAGGAGTCTGTTGAACTCGCTGAAGCATCTACGGAAGCTTCGAAACAACAAGCTGAAGCTGAAGCTGAAGCTGAAGCTGGGCCTTCAGAGCCCGCCAAGGAACAATCCGAGAAAATATCAGAACCAGCTTTAGTTGAAGAAATTGACACTGCCGCCCCTGAAGCTCCCTCCAGCATACGCGATTACATCGTGCGACATGCTTCGGGGAAGAAACTGTCTGAAGAAGAAATCTATGAAGCGAATCACTATGCTAGAGAGTGAAGTATCCGAAGGGGGCAGTAGTATTCAATGGGACAAACGAAGATGATTTCCTGTACTGTCTCCCAGACAATAAAGAATTATCCGTGTGCCGGGAAATGGCTAGAAGCATGGGGTTCCCGAAACTCGAAGCTGGATTATGCGCCATGACGAAAGAGGATCTCGCAGACAGTCTTGCATATAATAGCCTAAAGGTATAGAAATTAAGCGTTTGAAAAAACTTTTTAATGCGTAATTCATTCCTTTATTCTTATATGGATTCCTTTTCATACAGGGCCTGATTCTGAGCAACGCATTAAGAGCCCAAAAAAGCGCTGAAGATGAAAGCTATGATATTGCGTTTAACAATTTACGCTCCGAAGTTATCAAACTGAGAAACGAAGCTCTGGAAAAGGATAAAATTCTGCTTACACTGGTAGATAAAGTGAAGAAGGACGAAGCTGCTTCAAAAGCCCAGGCCGAAGCCCAAAAGCGTGAAATTAAAGATCTTCAGAAACAGCTAACTAGAGCCAAAGGGGAACGTGTGCTGGAGGAAACGAAACGAGAACTTAGTGATTATATGGTCAATAAATTGGAGTTAAGTGTTAAAGAGCTTCGTGCATCTCAGAGGAAATGTTATGTTAAATCTGTAGAATGCGTGAATAAAATTAAAACCAGCTTCGCCAGCGTGGGCGCCTTTTCCAGCGAAGAGAATTTCTCTCGAGGCAATCCCGAAGGTCCACTGGAATGGATTAGTCACGAAGCAGAGGCCTTCGAGGAGATCCTGAGCAGTCGTGGCGACATCTGCGCTTTTTCGGGCGCCAGAGGAATTGCTTCTGTCTTAGAGAAAAAAGGTTGCGGACATGTAAAATTTTTAGCTCAGTCCGAAGCTACCTTATCTTCCGAAGACATCAAGGACCCCTCGGCCGAAGCAAGCGTGGTTGGTGGCAAATTTTTTACTGATATCTGGAACGACGGCGGCCGAGGAATGGCGCAAGAAATCATCCAAAGGAGTGAAAAAGGCATCCATGATGCTAGGAAAGTGGCAGAAGCTGCCGAAAGAAGTACAGAGCCCGAAAGGCAATTAGGTACCAATTAGTCGCTCTTATTGTGTTGTAATTTTTATTTCAAACTTTGCTCACGGTTTGTAATAGTAATGAAGAAATGTTCTCTTCCCTCAGAAGCTGCTGGATCGACTGCCGACCCCCACACAAAAGGGGATGATGAAATTAAACAAATGGCCGAAACTATCATGGACAAAGTTGTTGATCAACTTCTAAATGAAGCCGCCGAAGCAGTATTAAGAGAAGACTAGATGCTATTTAGAAAAAACATTTAAAGTGTGATCTATGTAACATTTTGTACATTCGAATGTAATATACAAGTCTCTTTTCATTATTCAATTCTTTACGATGCATGAAACTCTACATACATACCATTTTTGAGCCTTCGGCGAAAAAACACCTTCCCTTCTTTTCATGCTTCGTGAAGAAGACATTCTCCGTTAGAATTATTCTGATGGAACACGTTCATGCTTCATGAAAACATTCTCCGAAGCTATACAACTTCGATATTGCTCTGATGAAGCTCGTCCATGCTTCGTAAAAATATTCTCCGAAGCTGTATTCCGAAGATTATCATTGTATTCACTTTCTCAAAGCATCCTTTCGAAGGTTGATACTGTGTCCCCTTCTTTTGCCAAATGCAATATGATGTATGATGCTTATGTTATGCAAAATGATGTGATGATGTTATGTTATGCAAATGACATTTGTTCCGAAGATACACACAAAATATATTCGTAAGCTCTGCATTCCCTTAGGAACGTCTTTGGAGCTTCTTCGCCTTTTACTTAGACGGTATAAGCTCTGCATTCCCTTAGGAACGTCTTTGGAGCTTCTTCGCCTTTTACTTAGGCGGTATCAGCGTTGACTTTTCGCTGTATGCTCTGCATTCCCTTAGGAACGTCTTTGGAGCAAAAAACTTACACTGCGCTCCCTTTGGAACGGCTTTTTGTAACTTCGACAACTTACTCTGCGCTCCTTAGAACGACTTCTTGTTGCTTCGAAGGATTTTTAATAATCCGAAGACCCTCCTTGTTACCGCAAATTTTTAAGCTTCAGCAACTTAAGCCTGTAGAGAAGATAGGTTTTTCTGATAACCAACCACGAAACTATTATATGAAAACTGAAGTGTTCTTTATTACACCGAAAACAGAACTTAAACGGAAAAGACTGCTATCAAAGTAGGATATTTGTCAATAAATGTGCTTCGACTCCGGCACAGTACTGTTGACTGTACGGGCTTCAGATTGCTCTCTGAGGTCCCTTTGGTGCGGAACATACTGGCTCCCTTCTGGCTGCTGGCCTTGTTGCAGCAGAGGTGGAGGCGGGGGCTGTTGCCATGAAGCTTGAGGTTGACTTGCCGAAGCTACAGAAACTGCAGGGTGGTTGCCCACGTACTCCGGGATGTAAGGCTGATGGTACGAAGCAGTATGCATGACCTGCTTCGGCTGTCCCTGTTGCGCTGCAGCTTCTGCTAACTCCTTTTGTTTCTGGATGGTAACATGGCACATCCTGGTGGTATGGCCCTTGTTCTCACCGCAGAATAAGCAAAATGTCCTCCTTGGTTGATCTCCAAATCTCCCGCCGAAGCCCCTGGCGCCTCTGCCTCTTGGAGCTGGTGGCCGAAAGAAAGTTTGCTGCTGCCCCGAAGCCTGTGAGGAGCACTGCGGCCTGTTCTGCTGACTCCCCTTGTCATCATTTTGAGCGGAGTTGTGAATGGACCTGACATGCCTCGGATAGAATCTTCCCCCGAAGCCCCTGGTCATCTCAGAAAATCTGAAGGCCTCCTCCCTTCTTTGGCGAAAGTCATTATCAGCACGAATGTACTCGTCCATCTTTTGGAGCAACTTCTCCAAGGTCTGAGGAGGCTTCCTAGCAAAGTATTGGGCTGCAGGTCCAGGACGAAGCCCCTTGATCATGGCTTCGATGACAATTTCATTGGGCACCGTTGGAGCCTGCGCCCTCAAACGCAAGAACCTTCTGACATACGCCTGAAGGTATTCTTCATGGTCCTGAGTGCACTGGAACAAAGCTTGAGCAGTGACCGGCTTCGTCTGAAATCCTTGAAAGCTGGTTAACAACATATCCTTCAGCTTCTGCCATGAGGTGATCGTTCCTGGTCGAAGGGAGGAGTACCAGGTCTGAGCAACATTCCTGACGGCCATGACGAAAGACTTCGCCATGACTGCAGCATTGCCCCCATACGAAGATACTGT
This sequence comes from Zea luxurians, assembly GCA_029449295.1. Taxonomy (NCBI): domain Eukaryota; kingdom Viridiplantae; phylum Streptophyta; class Magnoliopsida; order Poales; family Poaceae; genus Zea; species Zea luxurians. The sequence continues at coordinate 32,470,955 of JAOPSE010000017.1, read as the reverse complement.
TGCTTCGTAGCTCATTAAGAACTGCTTCGGGTCTGAGTGGCCGTCGAACATGGGAAGCTGGGGTGGCTTATAGGATGGAGGCCAAGGTGTAGCCTGCAGCTCAGCGGACAAAGGAGAAGCATCATCGAAAACAAAATTTCCCTGATGGAAATTGTCATACCAGTCATCTTCGTTGACGAAGCCCTCCTGATGAAGGTCTTTCTGCTGAGGCCTTCTGTTTTGCTCATCGTGAGTAAGATGGCGAACTTCCTCAGAGGCTTCGTCTATTTGCCGTTGCAACTCAGCTAGCCGGGCCATATTCTCCTTCTTCCTCTGCACCTGTTGATGTAGTATCTCCATATCCCTGATTTCTTGGTCGAGCTCTTCCTCCTAAAGCGTCGGGCTGACGGCCTTTCTCTTCTGGCTTCGAGCCTCCCGAAGAGAGAAGGTCTCTTGGTTGTGGTCCAGCGGTTGCAGTGCTGCAGCCCCAGCCGCTGAAGCTTTCTTCGGTGCCATAGCAAAGGTCTACAGCTTCCGAAGGTGTTCAAAAAACTCGAAGTGGAAGTGAGTTCACCGGAGGTGGGCGCCAATGTTGGGGACTTGTTCTCAAATGCTTCGGATTAAGAACAAGGCAACATAAAAAGTGTTAAATGTTAAGGCCCTTCGTCCTACCAAACATTATTCCCCTTCGGGAATAATGAGTTCCGGACGAAGGTCACAAGAGCCATACCTTCGTAAATATAACAAGTAATAACGAAGGATTCATACAAAACATGAAACGTAAATCATAGAATCATTTCTATTTTATTAACACAGAGAAATAGAAATGATTACAAATTACAAATGTACCTTCGGTCTTGAGAGAAGGTAAAAAGTACAAGCGTGACGCAAATGCCAATGCCAAGTCAGCGTGAACAGTACGGGAGTACTGTTCATCTATTTATAGACGCGGGACGCAGCCCACGTAAAATTACATCCACGTCCATTACATTTGTTAATGACTTATGGAAATCTGTCAAGGCCCACGTAGTCTTTTCATCTTTAAGTCGGTTCCCCTTTCCGCTATCGCGACGAAGCTTCCTTGCACACAGCTTCGGCTGTGCACCTTCGTAGGACTTGGTAATCAGCTCGTCCTTCGTCTGGTTCAGGCTTCGTCCTGACCGTGCTTTATGTTCATAATTCTGAGTCCGAAGATACCTGTTCACATAATCCACTTGGAAAACATTGTCAAATCATGTTTTTGAGGACCTTCGGAGGACGAAGGCCCCCAACAAATATCTTTCGTGCTTTTTGACTACTTTGAAAAGTGGGTCCTGGAAACAACGGGGTACACGTAAGCAGTCAAGGCTGACCGAGCCGAGGGACTCCTACGCCTCTGGGATACGGATACCTCACTCATCACCTTCTGCGATAAGTAACTCGCGTTCGGATAAGGTGACTCCGCGGATCGAACAAGTCTCTACGTTCGGAAGCCGTTCTGTCGAAGCGATTCTTCGAGTTTTCTCGACCAAGTCGGTGATAGGGCCTCATGGACGAGTAAAAGTGCGCGTAAGCGGCAAGGCCGACCGAGCCGAGGGACTCCCACGCCTTCGGGATACGGATACCTCACTCATCACCTTCCGCGAGAAGCAACTTTCGCCCGCACAAACATCCTTGTTACCGACAAAAAGTCCAGGCACTCGAAACAAGAGGAAGAGAGACGCAGCTTAACACGCGACAAGGGTGTGTGTTCTGGCCTCGACGGTCGCACAAAGCACACACTACAAGACAAGCTGATCCTGCAGGCTCGGGTCTTGACGCTGGAAGGGGGCAGCGACACCCTCGGCATCGACGGCACCTTCGGCGAGGCCCGACCTAGCCGCGGACGGCGACGCGGTCCGAGGGCCTCCGCTCCGAAGGACGACGTCATCACCACGCCCGGGCAATCGCTGTCAGGGACTTCTCCGGGAATCCGGCCCGAGCGGGCGGCTCGGCCGGCCACCTCCGGGGCCTCGGCCAACCACCTTCCGAGGGCACCAGCCCGGTCCGAAGCCTCGGCTGACCAACTCCGGCGTCGATCCTGCCAACGGACAACTCGGCTAGGCTCCGGCCAACCAGGTTTCATTTTCGAGCCAACTCCGCCTCTGCTCATGCTGATATCGCTACCCCTGGCCTTGGCTCGTCGAAGAGCGGCCGAGGGGTCTCTTTAACTAAGCTAGAGGAGCCTCGGACAACAGGACCGACCGAGCCGAGGGACTCCTACGCCTCCGGGATATGGATACCTCACTCGTCACCTTGACACGGGGCGACTCATGCTTGGTGAAGCGGTTCAGATAATCAGCAGACGAGTCTTAGTGCTCGAAAAATGAGGAAAAAACACGGCTCCGTGCCGACATACATGTTCAGGCCTCGAAAGCCGAAATGAACAAAAAACCCGGCACTCGAAGTGCCATTACAAACGGAACCCCGGTTCCCCCTCCGCAGGTACGAACAGCCCCACTCGATAGGGGCGGGCCTGCGGGGCTGCAGAAGACTGACGGGCGGCTCGCCGCCGCCCGCTCTGGCCACGACGACGACGGCCCCCACTCCGGGCGACCGAACTGCAGCAGCGCAGGCCTCGGGGTAGGCGCCGCTGCAGCCTTGCCCTCGCCCACACCGACGCTCGAGGGGCGAGGACAAGTACAAAGAGCCGGAGGCCCGAAGCGCGGATGGTGGCGGTAATCCCGTCGGTGACGGGGACTTCTCGAGCCGCCTCCGCCTCGGCACCGACAGCGGGAGCCATCAGCCTACCGGCAGATCCCCACTCAAGTCCTCCCAAATGAGTGGGGCACCGGTCTCCGCGTAAAGGCGCCGCCCCGGTGCAAAGGCAGGACCACCCCAGAACACGAACGCCGCCCTAGCAGCGCGCAGCATCCAGGGTGGCCCTCCCGTGTACACGGCGCGGCAGCCGCCCCCCCAACGGAAGGGGCCGCCGGGAGCCAAACCGGCCGACCCGACACGCTGGAGGTGACGACGCCCGCCGTCGATCCACCCCGCGTTGTCGAAGTCCGGGCCGCCCGCAGGGCCAGTGAGCGCCCTCTCCCTCGAATGTTGCGGGAGAGGACGACCCACGAGCCCGTGCGGGAGGTAGAGCGCCGGCTCAGTCCGGCACCCACCCCAGCGAGGATGATGAACATCCTTGAAGCTGAGGGTGGGACCAAGATCGCAGCCCGGTTTGCTCCTCCCCACCCAGGAGCTGGTGGTCACCGTCTCGCGTGACCCCCAGCGGAGGGGAGCCACCGGGCCACCTGATGAAAATCCTTGAAGCCGAACGATGGCTGAAAGGTACCCACTCCCACGGAGTAGTGTCCTCCGACGATGAGGCACGGAGACGGCGGTTTCCCCCATCCGGGGGCTTGAAAGGTGGAAAGACACGATGCATAAGGGAGGAAGAAGACGTGGTCGCCTTACGAAAGGGGTCGCCCTCCTTTTAAAGACAACTCTCCCTGCTTGCGCCCCCAACCGTCACGGGCTGAGTCTTCTCCAACACGCCTCCAAAGCCCTCCCCTGCGGCGCGGGGGCTGGGACCCACATGTCATGCAGACCGGCTCCGAGCAGAAGAAGCCGAACCGCCGCGCACGGCGCGCGCAACCGCCCAGCAGTTACAAGTGACCCTCCACTTTTGCCCAGACCAACGGGCGAAAGGGGCGGGCAGCCATGCGGGCGGCATGCAACCGCGCCAAGTGGACGCGCCTCTCCGACTCCTGACAGGCCAGCACGGAGACTCAAGCCCACGCGTCGCACAACCAGCGCGCCGGATGCTGCATGCAAGCCACTGTACCACTTGCGCCACCACCGCACCTCCTCGATTGCGGAACCGATACCGTGACCCGAGGCGACCTAGCGCGCGACCCAGCAGCACCAGCCGGGCGCAGCGGTCAAACGCGGTCAAAAGTGGGCCGGCAGTAATGACGGTGGCAGGCGCGCAAGAGCAGCGGTCACGCCATCAGCCAAGCTCACGTCCCATCCGGAGGTAGCGAGAGAACCCCCTCTCACGGTGTGAAGACGACGCGCCCGTGACCCGTTCCTCGAACGGCTCGCGCACGCGCAACGGCTACCTCGCCCACTACTCGCCCCGGCGCATTAACTCCGCAGCTCGACAGGCGGCGCTTCTGGCGGAAGCAGCTGGCAACGCTTCGCCTTCGCCAAAAACGACCACACCAAAAGAGGTACGCCACATCGTTCAAATTCGTATCCTTTTTTCCCTTTTTTCTCTTTCTCTATCTCTTGCAACAGGGACCGGGAAAGGGAATACCCCCAAAGGGATCCTTCCCCGTGAAGGAACTAGGCTCCGAGCCTCCTTACTGATCAGGGGTTCGAAGGCTGGCCCCCCGAAGGGTTCAACAGCCGCCTCAGATCGCGTGGGCCCGACACCCACTACTGGTCAGGGGTTCGAAGGTCGGCCTCCCGAAAGGTTCCACGACCGCCTTAGGCTACTCGGGCTCCGCGCCCATTACTGATCAGGGGTTCGAAGGCTGGCCCTCCGAAGGGTTCACAGTCGCCTCAGACACCGAGCAAGGGATGACCAGGGGTACGTTCGATACATAACCAAGGCTCGAGCTGCGCTCCCGAGGTACCCTAGGACATTTCCGAGACCAACGGGAACGATCCTGTAACGGAATCCCATCGGAGGGAGGCATCGAGCCCTCGGACCCCGTCGCCAGGGGACCGGGTCCGGCAGATCACCCGCAGGTACTTTTGGGCGTGCCTCCGGGCCCCTAGCCGACCCCCAACGAACGGGGCACGGACGTCCACTCGGATTACCCGATTGCAACTCACCGGAGACACCATGTTTGGTGCCCATCGAGGGTAACATGGCGCTCTCCCCCCTCCTCCTTGCGGAAAGGCGACGTAGGGGCGTATGTAAAAAAGCCGAGTCTGTCCCTGATCGTCCTCTCGCCCTGTGCGGAGGCTCGGGGGCTGCTCTCGCAAACCCGGCTCCGGCCGAACCGATGACAGCGTCAACATACCAGCCCGAGAACTTGGGCCCCGACAGTGCACCCGGGCTACGGCCTGTTCGCATGAGGGAACCGCCAGACCAGCCGAAGCATTACGCAAGGCATTAAGACCTCGAAGGAGTGAAACCACTCCTCCGAGGCCTCGGGGGCTACAACCGGCGGGTGCGCTCGCGCGCACCCACCGGAACAAAGTGCAACCGAGAAAGGCTGGTCCCCTTGCAAAAAAGTGCGACGAAAGCCTCCAAGCGAGTGCTAACACTCCCTTCGAGGCTCGGGGGCTACTGTCGGGGACCATAATTAGGGGTACCCTCAAGACGCCTAATTCTCAGCTGGTAACCCCCATCAGCATAAAGCTGCAGAGGCCTGATGGGTTTGATTAAGTCAGGGATCAGTCCATACGAGCGACTCGATCACGCCACGCCCGAGCCTAGCCTCGGGCAAGGGCAGCCGACCTTGAGGTGTTTTCCGTCTCGCCCGAGGCCCCCTTTTTTACGGCAGACGCATCTCCGGCTCGCCCGAGGCCTTGCCTTCGTTGAGAAGCAACCCTGACTAAATCACCGCGCCGACCGACCGAGTCGCAGGGGCATTGCGCAAAGAGTAAGACTGACAGGCAGCCAGGCCTCGCCAAAGGCGCCATAGGAAGCTCCGCCCGACCCAAGGCTCGGACTCAGGCTAAGGCCCCGGAAGACGGCGAACTCCGCTCCGCCCGACCCAGGGCTCGGACTCGGGCTAAGGCCCCGGAAGACGGCGAACTCCGCTCCGCCCGACCCAGGGCTCGGACTCGGGCTAAGGCCCCGGAAGACGGCGAACTCCGCTCCGCCCGACCCAGGGCTCGGACTCGGGCTAAGGCCCCGGAAGACGGCGAACTCCGCTCCGCCTGACCCAGGGCTCGGACTCGGGCTAAGGCCCCGGAAGACGACGAACTCCGCTTCGCCCGACCCAGGGCTCGGACTCCGCCCTGGCCTCTACCGAACGACCTCCGCCTCGCCCGACCCAAGAGCTCGGGCTCGGCCTCGGCCATGCAGGACAGACTCGACCTCGGCTTCGGAGGAGCCTCCACGTCGCCCGACCTAGGGCACAGGTCCGCCACGTCGACAGGAAGCGCCATCATCACCCTACCCCGAGCCGACTCGGGCCGCAGAAAACAGGACCGACGTCCCATCTGGCTAGCTCCGCCAGATAGGCAATGATGGCGCCCCGCTGGACCCATGACGACGGCGGTTCTCAGCTCCCTTACGGAAGCAGGGGGACGTCAGCAAGGGCCCAACCACTCCGACAGCTGTCCCCCCGCCAGGCTCCATTGCTTCTCCGACGGCCACGACGCCACACCAGCTGGGTGCCAAGATCTCTCCGGCTGCCACCTTGGCATGTACTTATGGCACTAGCTCTCCCCCGCTAGACACGTAGCACCTTGCTACACCCCCATTTGTACACCTGGGTCCTCTCCTTACGCCTATAAAAGGAAGGACCAGGGCCTTCTTAGAGAAGGTTGGCCTCGCGGGAACGAGGGCAGGGGCAGGCGCTCTCTTGGGGCCGCTCGCTCCCCTCACCCGCGCGGACGCTTGTAACCCCCTACTGCAAGCGCACCCGACCTAGGCGCGGGACGAACACGAAGGCCGCGGGATCTCCGCCTCCCTCACGACCCGGCTCCGGCCACCTCGCTCTTCCCCCCTTCGCGCTCGCCCACGCGCTCGACCCATCTGGGCTGGGGCACGCGGCACACTCACTCGTCGGCTCGGGGACCCCCCGGTCTCGAAACGCCGACATGACCGGACATGAATTCTTGTGCGCTGGGACAATGGACGTTGCTGACATTGTGTGAATGTCCTCGAACATGATGTATGTAGTGGAGTAGCGCATCCGGTGGTGCAACGGCCAGGGGTACTACCTCGCTGATGAGCCCGAGGTGCACTTCGTTTGGCAGCCCAACCAAGAGTCATCGGTACTCGTCATATCGCGCGCGTTCGATGACTACTATATTGAGGATTGTGGCGTCATCTTGGCGCCGAAGGTGACGCAGAGGAGGATCGACAACAGTGACTAGTTCGTCATCCTCGCCACCGTCAGGGTAGCTTTTGTGCCGGCCTGCCTTTAATTCTCTTCGCAAACACACACACTTACCTTTTTGTTTAAGCAAGAGCATATGGTGGTGCGTGTCTGATGACTAACGATGTATGAGGAAATTTCTTCCGGCATGTGTGGAACGTACTCTCCAATGATGAGACCATACAAATCGTGGTATATATCGAAGTCTGCATGACACTGATGGTTGCAATGTAGTGGTGAAACAACTAGATTAAAATAACAAAATTTATGTATGGCTAGGATCACAAATTGATTATGAAACATTTTCTCATAACAATATAACACACATTTTGTATATAAGTTATCGTAGTATACTGGTATTATATATTTCCGTTGCAACGCACGGGCACTCAGCTAGTGATAGTTTAAGATGCATCTGTGTCCTAACCATTCAAAAACCACCCACCAGTGAGGTTTAGTTATGCTAATAATTAGTATACTAGGTGTGTGCCCGTGCGTTGCAATAGGAACATACAATACCACGATAACTTATATACAAAATGTGTGTTATACTGTTATGAGAAAATGTTTCATAATCCATTTGTGATCCTGGCCATACATAAATTTTGTTCTTTTAATCTAATTGTTTCACCACTACATTGCAACCATCGGTACCATCAGACTTCAATATATGCCACGATTTGCATAGTCTTGTCGTTGGAGAGTACGTCCCACACATTTCGGAATAAGTTCCTCATACATCATCAGTCATTAGTCACGCACCACCATAAGCGCTTGATTAAACAAAAAGTCAAGTGTGTGTTTGTGAAGAGAATTAAAAGCAGGCCGACACAAAAGCTACCCCGACGGTGGCGAGAATGACGAACTGGTCAATGTTGTCGGTCTTGCTATGCGTCAACTCCGGCGCCGAGATGACGCATAGTCCTTGATATAGTAGTCGTCGAAGGCGCGCGATATGGCGAGTCTCGATGACTTTTGGCTAGGTTGTCAGACAAAGTACATCCCGGGCTCATCAGCGAGGTAGTCCACCTGGCCGTTGCACCACCGGATGCGCTACTTGAAAGTCGCGCTAGAGGGGGGGGGGTGAATAGGCGTAACCTGAAATTTATAACTTAATACACACACTACAAGCCAGGGTTAGCGTTAGAGTTAAAACTCAAGTTCGAAAGAGAGGGAAAACAAATCAACCAAGAAATAAGGCGAGTGGACACGGTGAATTGTTTTACCGAGTTTCTGTTCCAAAGAACCTAGTCCCCGTTGAGGAGGTCACAAAGACTGGATCTATTTCTACCCTTTCCCTCTCTCAAACAGTCACTTAGACCGAGTGAGCCTTCTCCTTAATCAAATGGGTCACTTAGACCCCGCAAGGACCACCACACACTTAGGTGTCTCTTGCTTTGATTACAAGACACTTGAGAACAAGAATGAGAAAGAAAGAAGGCAATCCAAGAAGCAAGAGCTCAAAAGAACACAAAATCTCTCTCTCACAAATCACTAAGTGTTTGCGATGAATTTGGGACTTGGAGAGGCTTTGATCTTTTGAATTGTGTTAGGAGTGAATGCTAGAGCTTTTGTATTGAATGTGATGTTCAGAAATCTTGGATGCTTGGAGTTGTGGTGGTTGGGGGTATTTATAGCCCTCAACCACCAAAGTAGCCGTTGGGGAGGCTGCTGTCGATGGGCGCACCGGATAGTCTGGTGCGCCATCGAATAGATCCTGTTCACTGTCCGGTGAGCTGCCACATCACCCAACTGTTAGGGTTCGGAGCTCGGTCGACCGCTGGAGCTTTGTCCTCTTGCAGCTCCGGACAGTTCGGTGCCCTCTGACTTCGTTGCTCTGACTTCTGCTGTTCACTGTAGCTGTACTGTACACTTTGCAGAGTCGACCGTTGCGCGGAGTTAGCCGTTGCCCGCTGGCTCACCGGACAGTCCGGTGGCACACCGGACAGTCCGGTGAATTATAGTGGAGCGCGCCTGTGTTTTTCCCCAAGAGTGGCTGGTTCGAACCTGTACGGTCCTGGTGCACCAGACACTGTCCGGTGGCACACCAGACAGTCTAGTGCGCCAGACCACAACACACTCAAGTCATTTTTGCTCCTTTTGAATTGGGTCCCTAACTTGAATATTTATTGGTTTGTGTTGAACCTTATGCACCTGTAATACTTGGGTTCTTGAGCAAACTAGTTAGTCCATATGTTTGTGTTGGAAATTCAACTACCAAAATTAATTGTAGGAAAAAGGTTAACCCTATTTCCCTTTCAATCTCCCCCTTTTTGGTGATTGATGCCAACACAAACCAAAGCAAATATATAAAGTGCAGAAATGAACTAGTTTGCATATAGTAAGTGCATGGGTTACTTTGGAGTTAAATCAATTTTAAAATCTTATTACATATGAATAAGAGTGAATGGATTGCTTTATTTTATTTGACATTTTGGACCACTTTTTGTTTTGTTTTTGCAAATCTTCAAAGTCTTTTCAAAATACTTTTGTAAATAGTCAAAGGTATATGAATAAGATTGCGAGAAGCATTTTTCAAGATTTGAACTTTCTCCCCCTGTTTCAAATGCTTTTCCTTTGACTAAACAAAAGCTCCCCTTGAATGAAATTCTCCCCTTAGATTTCAAGAGGGTTTTGAAATAGATACTAATTTGAAATTGCCTTGAATACCAATTGAAAAACAAACATTTGTGAATACCAATTAAATCTTTCATTTCGAAAATTTTGAAATGGTGGTGGTGCGGTTCTTTTGCTTTGGGCTTAATATTTTCTCCCCCTTTGGCATAAATCGCCAAAAACGGAGACCTTGATAGCCCTTTTATATTTTCTCCCCATTGATAAGAGAATATAAGTGAAAGATTATACCAATTGGAGAGATGGCGGAATACCGACAAAGGGTAAATAATACCATTGGAGTTGAGTGGAAGTGTTGTCTTTACCGAATACTCCATTTCCCTTTCAATCTAAGACTTAATACAAAAGATACTTATGGAAGCATATTAGTCTTAGCCTTGGCACAAGAAGAATAAGAATATGTATATGTACCAAATGAAAGAGATATGATCAAAGGTATGTAAATGAGAATGTGTGCAATGTTTCAATCAAAATTCCGAGAATCAAGTATATTTAGCTCATTCCTAAATTTGCTAAAGGTTTTCTCATCTAGTGACTTGGTAAAGATATCGGCTAATTGATCTTTTGGTATTAACATAAGCTATTTCGATATCCCCCTTTGTTGGTGATCTCTCAAAAAGTGATACCGAATGTCTATGTGCTTAGTGCGGCTGTGTTTAACGGGGTTATCTGCCATGCGGATTGCACTCTCATTATCACATAGGAGAGGGCCTTTCCTCAATTTGTAGCCATAGTCCCTAAGGGTTTGCCTCATCCAAAGTAATTGCACACAATAATGGCCTGCAGCAATGTACTCGGCTTCATTGGTAGAAAGAGCTATTGAGTTTTGTTTCTTTGAAGTCCAAGACACCAGGGATCTTCCCAGAAACTGACAAGTCCCTGATGTGCTCTTCCTATCAATTTTGCACCCTACCCAATCGACACCAGAATATCCTATTAAATCAAAAGTGGATCCCTGGGGGTACTAAAGCCCAAACTTAGGAGTGTAGACTAAGTATCTCATGATTCTCTTTACGTCCCCAAGGTGAACTTCTTTAGGATCGGCCTGAAATCTTGCACACATGCATACAGAAAGCATAATATCCGATCGATATGCATATAGGTAGAGTAAAGATTCTATCATCGACCGGTATTATACCTTTTGATCTACGGATTTACCTCCTGTGTCGAGGTTGAGATGCCCATTGGTTTCCATGGGTGTCTTGATGGGTTTGCCATCCTTCATTCCAAACTTTTTAAGTATGTATTGAGTGTACTTTGTTTGGCTGATGAAGGTAGAAAGTTGCCTAGAGGGGGGTGAATAGGCGTAATCTGAAATTTACAACTTAAAACGCAAACAACAAGTCGGGGTTAGCGTTAGAATTAAATTCGAGTCCGGGAGAGATGGGAAAACAAATCAACCAAGAAATAGAGCGGATGACACAGTGATTTGTTTTACTGAGGTTCGGTTCTAAAGAACCTAGTCCCCGTTAAGGTGGTCATAAAGACCAGGTCTCTTTCAACCCTTTCCCTCTCTCAAACGGTCACCTAGACCGAGTGAGCTTTCTTCTTTACTTCTCACTGGTCACTTAGACCTTGCAAGGACCATCACACAGTTGGTGTCTCTTGCCTTGCTTACAAAGCACTTGAGAGTAACAAAGAAAAGAAAAGAAAGCCAACCAAGCAAACAAGAGCAACAAGAAACACAAGTGATCCTCTCACAAGTCCTAATGCGCTAGACTTGAATTTGGGACTTTGAGTGGATCGATCGCTTTGATTTGTGTCTTGGAGTGAAGTTTATTGCTCTTGTATTGAATGCAATGTGTTGAATGCTTGGATGGTTGGAGTGGTGATGGTCCGGGGGTATTTATAGCCCTCAACCACCAAAACAGCCGTTAGGGCAGGCTGCTGTCGATGGGCGCACCGGACAGTCCGGTGCGCCAACCACGTCACCCAATCGTTAGGGTTCTGGAGCTTCTGACCGTTGGAGCGCTAACTTCTTATGGCACCGGACAAGCACTGTTCACTATCCGGTGCGCCTCTGACGACTGCTCTGACTTCTGCGCGCACTGTTCGCGCACTGTAGCTCTGCGTCCACGCTTTTGCAGTCGACTGTTGCGCTGGATAGCCGTTACTCCACTGGTGCACCGGATAGTCCGGTGGCACACCAGACAGTCCGGTGAATTATAGCGGAGCGCGCTCTAAGAAACCCGAGAGTATCGAGTTTGATCTTGTACGGTCCTGGTGCACCAGACAGTCCGGTGCGCCAGACCAGGGCACACTCAAGTTTCTTGCTCCTTTGAATTTGAACCCTTTCTTCAATCTTTTATTGGTTTGTGTTGAACCTTTATGCACCTATAGAACATACATTCTAGAGCAAACTAGTTAGTCCAATATTTGTGTTGGGCATTCAACCACCAAAATTAATTATAAGAAAAGGTTAACCCTTTCAATCTCCCCCTTTTTGGTGATTGATGCCAACACAAACCAAAGCAAATATATTAAGTGCAGAATTGAACTAGTTTGCATATGGTAAGTGCATAGGTTACTTTTTTATTTGATATTTTGGACCACATTTGCACCACATGTTTTGTTTTTGCAAATCTTTTTCAAACTCTTTTCAAAACTCTTTTGCAAATAGTCAAAGGTATATGAATAAGATTGTAAGAAGCATTTTTAAGATTGGAAATTTCTCCCCCTGTTTCAAATGCTTTTTCTTTGATTGAACAAAAGCCCCCCCTGAATGAAATTCTCGTCTTAGCTTTCAAGAGGGTTTTGAAATGGGTACCAATTTTGAAATCTTAAATTCATAAGCATAGATACCAATTTTGAAATTCTACCAATTGAAGAAATTGTCTTGAGTACTAATTGAAAAACAAACATTTGTGAATACCAATTAAATCTTTCATTTCGAAAATTTTGAAATGGTGGTGGTGCGGTCCTTTTGCTTTGGGCTAAATACTTTCTCCCCCTTTGACATTAATCGCCAAAAACGGAGACTTCGAGAGCCCTTTTATATTTTCTCCCCATTTGGTAAACAATATATGAGTGAAAGATTATACCAAATTGGAGAGTGTTGTGGAATAACGACAAAGGGTAAATAATACCGATGGAGTTGAGTGGAAGTGTTGTCTTTGCCGAATACTCCATTTCCCTTTCAATCTAAGACTAACACAAGAGATACTCATGGAAACATATTAGTCTTAGCCTTGGCACAAGAAGAATAATAAATATGAATATGTACCAAATGAAAGAGATATGATCAAAGGTATATAAATGAGCAATGTGTGCAGTGTTTCAATCAAAATTCCGAGAATCAAGTATTTTTAGCTCATTCCTAAGTTTGCTAAAGGTTTTCTCGTCGAGTGGTTTGGTAAAGATATCGGCTAATTGACCTTTGGTGTTAATATAGGCTATTTCGATATCCCCCCTTTGTTGGTGATCTCTCAGAAAGTGATACCGAATGTCTATGTGCTTAGTGCGGCTGTGTTCAACGGGATTCTCCGTCATGCGGATAGCACTCTCATTGTCACATAGGAGAGGAACTTTGCTCAATTTGTAGCCATAGTCCCTGAGGGTTTGCCTCGTCCAAAGTAATTGCGCGCAACAATGGCCTGCGACAATGTACTTAGCTTCGGCGGTGGAAAGAGCTACTGATTTTTTTGTTTCTTTGAAGCCCAAGACACCAGGGATCTCCCTAGAAACTGACAAGTCCCTAATGTGCTCTTCCTATCAATTTTACACCCTACCCAATCGGCATCGGAAAATCCTATTAAATCAAAGGTAGATCCCCTGGGGTACCAAAGTCCAAACTTAGGAGTGTAAACTAGATATCTCATGATTCTCTTCACGACCCTAAGGTGAGCTTCCTTAGGATCGGCTTGGAACCTTGCACACATGCATACAGAAAGCATAATATCTGGTCGAGATACACATAAATAGAGTAAAGATCCTATCATCGACCGGTATACCTTTTGATCTACGGATTTACCTCCCATGTCGAGGCCGAGATGCCCATTTGTTCCTATGGGTGTCTTGATGGGTTTGGCATCCTTCATTCCAAACTTGTTAAGTATGTCTTGAATGTACTTGGTTTGGCTGATGAAGGTGCCCTCCTGGAGTTGCTTGATTTAAAATCCTAAGAAATATCTCAACTCCCCCATCATTAACATCTCGAATTTTTGAACCATGATCCTACTAAAATCTTCACAGGTAGATTTGTTAGTAGACCCAAATATAATATCATCAACGTAAATTTGGCATACAAACAAATCATTTGCAACAGTTTTAGTAAAGAGTGTAGGATCGGCCTTGCCGACTTTGAAGCCATTAGTGATAAGAAAATCTCGCAGGCATTCATACCATGCTCTTGGGGCTTGCTTGAGCCCATAAAGTGCCTTTGAGAGTTTATAAACATGGTTAGGATACTCACAATCTTCAAAGCCAGGAGGTTGCTCGACATAGACCTCTTCCTTGATTGGTCCATTGAGGAAGGCACTTTTCACGTCCATTTGGTAAAGCTTAAAGCCATGGTAAGTATCATAGGCAAGTAATATGCGAATTGACTCAAGCCTAGCTACGGGTGCATAAGTTTCATCGAAATCCAAACCTTCGACTTGTGAATAACCTTTGGCCACAAGTCGGGCTTTGTTCCTTATCACCACACCATGCTCATTTTGCTTGTTGCGGAATACCCACTTGGTACCTACAACATTTTGATTAGGACGTGGAACTAAATGTTATACCTCATTCCTCGTGAAGTTGTTGAGTTCCTCTTGCATTGCCATAACCCAATCCAAATCTCTCAATGCATCCTCAATCCTGTAAGGCTCAATAGAGGAAACAAAAGAGTAATGCTCACAAAAATGTGTGACTCGAGATCAAGTAGTTACCCCCTTATGAATATCACCGAGGATGGAGTTGATGGGGTGATCTTCTTTGAATCGCCTGGTGGACTCTTGGGTGTGGCGGTCTTTGACCCTGAATTTCTTGATCATCTTCCTTGTCTTTGATTTCTTCATCCCCCTTGATCATTGACTTCTTCTTGAGGTGGCTCATCTTCTTGATCTTCTTCTTCATCACTTTGAGCCTGATCCTCATCTTGAGTTTGTGGAGATGCTTGAATGGAAGATGATGGTTTATCTTGTGCTTGTGGAGACTCTTCGGATTCTTTAGGACACACATCCCCAATGGACATGTTCCTTAGCGCGACACACGGAGCCTCTTCATCATCTAATTCATCAAGATCAACTTGCTCCACTTGGGAGCCATTAGTCTCATCAAACACAATGTCACAAGAAACCTCAACTTATCCAATGAATTTGTTGAAGACTCTATATGCCCTTGTGTTTGAATCATATCCTAGTAAAAAACCTTCTACAGCCTTAGGAGCAAATTTAGATTTTCTACCTCTTTTAACAAGAATAAAACATTTGCTACCAAAGGCTCTAAAATATGAATCATTTGGCTTTTTACCTGTGAGGAGTTCATATGATGTCTTCTTGAGGATTCGGTGAAGATATAACCGGTTGATGGAGTAACAGGCGGTGTTAATCGACTCGGCCCAAAACCGGTCCGGTGTCTTGTATTCATCAAGCATAGTCCTTGCCATGTCTAGTAGAGTTCTATTCTTCCTCTCCACTACACCATTTTGTTGAGGTGTGTAGGGAGAAGAGAACTCATGCTTGATGCCTTCATCCTCAAGGAAGCCTTCGATTTGTGAGTTCTTGAACTCCGTCCCGTTATCGCTTCTTATCTTTTTGATTCTCAATCCGAACTCATTTTGAGCTCGTCTCAAGAATCCCTTTAAGGTCTCTTGGGTTTGTGACTTTTCCTACAAAAAGAATACCTAAGTGAAGCGAGAATAATCATCCACAATTACTAGACAGTACTTACTCCCGCCGATGCTTATGTAAGCGATCGAGCCGAATAAATCCATGTGGAGTAACTCCAGTGGCCTGTCCGTTGTCATTATGTTTTTGTGTGGATGATGAGCGCCAACTTGCTTTCCTGCTTGACATGCGCTACAAACCCTGTCTTTCTCAAAATGAACATTTGTTAGTCCCAAAATGTGTTCTCCCTTTAGAAGTTTGTAAAGATTTTTCATTCCAACATGGGCAAGTTGGCGATGCCAGAGCCAACCCATATTAGTCTTAGCAATTAAACAAGTGTCAAGTTTAGCTCTATTAAAATCAACTAAGTATAGCTGACCCTCTAACACTCCCTTAAATGCTACTGAATCATCACTCCTTCTAAAGACAGTAACACCAACATCACTAAAAAGACAGTTGTAACTCATTTTGCATAATTGAGAAACTGAAAGCAAGTTATAATCTAAAGAATATACAAGAAAAACATTGGAAATAGAATGGTCAGGTGATATAGCAATTTTACCAAGTCCTTTGACCAAACCTTGATTTCCATCCCCGAATGTGATAGCTCGTTGGGAATCTTCGTTTTTCTCGTATGAGGAGAACATTCTTTTCTCCCCTGTCATGTGGTTTGTGCATCCGCTATCAATGATCCAACTTGAGCCCCCGAATTCATAAACCTACAAAACAATTTTAGGCCTTGTCCTTAGGTACCCAAACGGTCTTGGGTCCTTTCACATTAGAAACAAGCACCTTGGGTACCCAAACACAAGTCTTTGATCCCTTGTGTTTGTCCCCAACATATTTGGCAACTACTTTGCCTGATTTGTTAGTCAGCACATAAGAAGCATAAAAAATCTTAAATGAAATTTTAGGCTCATTTGATGCAGCAGGAGTTTTCTTTTTAGGCATTTTAACATGTGTACAATGCTTAGAGCTAGAAGCCTCATTTTCATACATGAATGCATGATGAGGAATAGTGTGAGGTTTTCTAGCATGAATTCTCCTAATTTTATGCTCAGGATAATTCGCAGGATATAAAATATATCCCTCATTATCCTGAACCATGGGAGCCTTGCCCTTAACAAAATTAGACAATCTCTTAGGGGCATTAATTTTGACATTGCTTCCCTATTGGAAACCAATGCCATCCTTAATGCTAGGACGTCTCCCATTATAGAGCATACTTCTAGCAAATTTAAATTTTTTATTTCAATCTCATGCTCATTAATTTTAGCAGTTAATTGAGCTATATGATCATTTTGTTGTTTAATTAAAGCAAGGTGATCATTTATAACATCAACATTAACATCTCTACATCTAGTGCAAATGGAAACATGATCAACAGTAGATGTACAGGGTTTGCAAACATTTAATTCATCAATCTTAGCATGTAAAATAGCATTCTCATTTCTAAGACTGTAAATAGAAACATTGCAAACATTTAAATCTTTAGCCTCAGAAATTAATCTAGCATTCTCATTTCTAAGGCTAGAAATTGTATCATTCAATTTATCAATCTTAGCAATTAAACTAGCATTTTCATTTCTAAGATTGACAATTGAATCATTACAGACATTTAATTTTTCAACCTTAGCAATTAAATTAGCATTCTTAGTTCTAAGGTTGGAAACAGTGTCATGGAAAATCTAAGCTCCTTAGTCAAATTTTCATTTTTCTCTACTTCCTGAGCATAAGCATTTTTTACTTTAACATGCTTCTTGTTTTCTTTAATAAGGAATTCCTCTTAGCTATCTAAGAGTTCATCCTTCTCATGAATGGCTCCTATCAATTCATTCAATTTTTCTTTTTGTTGCATGTTAAGGTTGGCAAAAAGAGTGAGCAGATCATCTTCATCATCACTAGAACTACCCTCATCACTAGATGTAGTATATTTGGGGGTGGTTCTAGATTGTACCTTCTTATTTTTGCCGTCCTTTGCCATGAAGCACTTCTGGCCGATATTGGGGAAGAGGAGGCCCTTGTTGACAGCGATATTGGCGGCATCCTCGTCGGAGGAGGAGTCGGTGGAGCTCTAGTCGGAGTACCATTCCCGACACACGTGGGCATCGCCGCCCTTCTTCTTGTAGTACCTCTTCTTTTCCTTCTTCTTCCCTTTCTTGTCGTCACCCCTATCGCTATCACTTGACATTGGACATTTTGCAATAAAATGATCGGGCTTAGCACACTTGTAGCATACCCTCTTGGAGCAGGGTTTGTAGTCCTTCCCCCTCCTTTGCTTGAGGATTTGGCGGAAGATCTTGATGATGAGCGCCATTTCCTCGTTGTCGAGCTTGGAGGCGTCGATGGGGAGCCTACTTGATGTAGACTCTTCTTTCTTCTCTTCTGTCGCTTTGAATGCGACGGGTTGCACCTCGGGTGTGGAGGTGGCGCCTTGCTCCAAGTTGACAATGTGTTTGGAGCCTTTGACCATTAGTTCAAAGCTCACAAACTTCCCAATTACCTCCTCGGGAGACATTAGCTTGTATCTAGGATCACCATATATTAATTGAACTTGAGTGAGATTTCAAAATACGAGGGATCTAAGAATAACCTTGACCATTTCATGGTCATCCCATTTTGTGCTCCCGAGGTTGCGCACTTGGTTCACCAAGGTCTTGAGCCGGTTGTACATCGCTTGTGGCTCCTCCCCTTGGTTGAGGACGAATCGACCGAGCTCCCCCTCGATCGTCTCCCGCTTGGTGATCTCAGTCACCTCATCTCCTTCGTGCGCGGTCTTGAGTACGTCCCAAATCTCCTTAGCACTCTTCAACCCTTGCACCTTATTATACTTCGCTCGACACAAGGAGGCGAGGAGTATAGTAGTTGCTTGGGAGTTGAAATGCCGGATTTGGGCGACCTCGTCCGGGTCGTAGTCATCGTCCCCTACCTTAGGTACCTGCACTCCGAACTCAACAATGTTCCATATGCTTTCGTGGAGTGAGGTTAGATGATGCCTCATTTTATCACTCCACATAGAATAATCTTCACCATCAAAAAATGGTGGCTTGCCTAATGGAACGGAAAGTAATTGAGTGCGCTTAGAAATGCGAGGATAGTGTAGGGGCATCTTACTATACTTCTTGCACTCATGGCGCTTAGAAGTGACAGATGCTGAGTCGGAGCCAGAGGTGGAGGGCGACGAAGAGTCGGTCTCGTAGTAGACCACTTTCTTTATCTTTTTCTTCTTGTCGCCACTCCAATGTGACTTGATGCGTGAAGGGGATCCTTCCTTCACCTTGTTGTCGGACTCCCTTGATGGAGCCTTCCCAAGGCTTGCGGGCTTGTCGCCGCCGGTCACGATCTCCCTCTTGACGTGATCTCCCGACATCACTTCGAGTGGTTAGACTCTAATGAAGTACCGAGCTCCGATACCAATTGAAAGTTGCCTAGAGGGGGTGTGAATAGGCGTAATCTGAAATTTACAACTTAAAACGCAAACTACAAGCCGGGGTTAGCGTTAGAATTAAATTCGAGTCCGGGAGAGAGGGGAAAACAAATCAACCAAGAAATAGAGCGGTTGACACTGTGATTTGTTTTACCGAGGTTCGGTTCTAAAGAACCTAGTCCCCGTTGAGGTGGTCACAAAGACCGGGTCTCTTTCAACCCTTTCCCTCTCTCAAATGGTCACCTAGACCGAGTGAGCTTTCTTCTTTACTTCTCACGGGTCACTTAGACCCCACAAGGACCACCACGCAATTGGTGTCCCTTGCCTTGCTTACAAAGCACTTGAGAGTAACAAAGAAAAGAAAAGAAATCCAACCAAGCAAACAAGAGCAACAAGAAACACAAGTGATCCTCTCACAAGTCCTAATGCGCTAGAGTTGAATTTGGGACTTTGAGTGGATTGATCGCTTTGATTTGTGTCTTGGAGTGAAGTCTTTTGCTCTTGTATTGAATGCAATGTGTTGAATGCTTGGATGGTTGGAGTGGTGATGGTTGGGGGTATTTATAGCCCTCAACCACCAAAACAGCCATTGGGGCAGGCTGCTGTCGATGGGCGCACCGGACACTGTTCGGTGCGCCAGCCACGTCACCCAACCGTTAGGGTTCTGGAGCTTCTGACCGTTGGAGCGCTGACTTCTTGTGGCACCGGACATGCACTGTTCACTGTCCGGTGCGCCTCTGACGACTGCTCTGACTTCTGCGTGCACTGTAGCTCTACATCCACGCTTTTGCAATCGACCGTTGCACTAGATAGCCGTTACTCCTCTGGTGTACCGGACAGTCCGATGAATTATAGCGGAGCGCTCTCTAAGAAACCCGAGAATGTCGAGTTTGATCTTGTACGGTCCTGGTGCACCGGACACTGTCCGGTGGCACATCAGACAGTCCGGTGCGCCAGACCAGGGCACACTCAAGTTTCTTGCTCCTTTGAATTTGAACCCTTTCTTCAATCTTTTATTGGTTTGTGTTGAACCTTTATGCACCTGTAGAACATATATTCTAGAGCAAACTAGTTAGTCCAATATTTGTGTTGGGCATTCAACCACCAAAATTAATTATAAGAAAAGATTAACCCTATTTCCCTTTCAAAGGTGCCATCTTGGAGTTGCTTGATTTGAAATCCAAGGAAATACTTTAACTCCCCCATCATAGACATCTCGAATTTTTGAATCATGATCCTACTAAACTCTTCACAAGTTGAGTTGTTAGTAGATCCAAATATGATATCATCAACATAAATTTGGCATACAAACAAATCTTTTGCAACAGTTTAAGTAAAGAGAGTAGGATTAGCTTTTCCGACTTTGAAGCCATTAGTGATAAGGAAATCTCGCAGGCATTCATACCATGCTCTTGGGGCTTGCTTTAGCCCACAAAGCGCCTTTGAGAGTTTATAAACATAGTCAGGGTACTCACTATATTCAAAGCCGGGAGGTTGCTCAACATAGACCTCTTCCTTGATGGGTCCATTGAGGAAGGCACTTTTCACGTCCATTTGATAAATCTTAAAGCCATGGTAAGTAGCATAGGCAAGTAATATACGAATTGACTCAAGCCTAGCTACGGTGCATAAGTTTCATCGAAATGCAAACCTTCAACTTGTGAATAACCCTTGGCCACAAGTCGGGCTTTGTTTCTTGTCACCACACCATGCTCATCTTGCTTGTTGCGGAATACCCACTTGGTACCTACAACATTTTGGTTAGGACGTGGAACTAAATGCCATGCCTTATTCCTCATGAAGTTGTTGAGCTCCTCTTGCATTGCCAACACCCAATCCGGATCTCTTAGTGCATCCTCCACCCTGTATGGCTCAATAGAGGACACAAAATAGTAGTGTTCACAAAAATGTGCAACCCGAGATCTAGTGGTTACCCCCTTATGAATGTCACCAAGTATGGAGTTGATGGGGTGATCTCGTTGAATTGCTTGGTGGACTCTTGGGTGTGGCGGTCTTTGACCTTGAACTTCTTGCTCATCTTCCTTGTCTTGATTATTTTCATCTCCACCTTGATCATTGACCTCTTATTGAGGTGGCTCATCCTCTTGATCTTCATCTTCATCGTCTTGAGCCTAATCCTTATCTTGGGTTTGGTGGAGATGCTTGGTTGGAAGATGACGGTTGATCTTATGCTTGTGTGGGCTCTTTGGATTCCTTAGGACACACATCCCCAATGGACATGTTCCTTAGCGCGATGCACGGAGCCTCTTCATCATCTAGCTCATCAAGATCAACTTGCTCCATTTGGGAGCCACTAGTCTCATCAAACACAATGTCACAATAAACTTCAACTAATCCAGTGGATTTATTGAAGACTCTATATGCCCTTGTGTTTGAGTCATAGCCAAGTAAAAAGCCTTCTACAGCCTTAGGAGCAAACTTAGATTTTCTACCTCTCTTAATAAGAATAAAGCATTTACTCCCAAAGACTCTAAAATATGAAACATTGGGCTTTTTACCAGTGAGGAGTTCATATGATGTCTTCTTGAGGATTCAGTGAAGATATAACCGGTTGATAGAGTAGCATGCAGTGTTGATTGCTTTCGCCCTAAACCGGTACGGTGTCTTGTACTCATCAAACATGGTTCTTGCCATGTCCGGTAGAGTTCTATTCTTCCTCTCCACTACACCATTTTGTTGAGGAGTGTAGGGAGAAGAGAACTCATGCTCGATGCACTCATCCTCAAGAAATCCTTCAATTTGTGAATTTTTGAACTCCATCCCATTGTCACTTCTTATCTTTTTTATTCTTAGTCCGAACTCGTTTTGAGCCCGTATTAAGAATCCTTTTAATGTTTCTTGGGTCTAAGATTTTTCCTGCAAAAAGAATACCCAAGTTAAGCGAGAATAGTCATCCACAATAACAAGACAATACTTACTCCCACCGATGCTTATGTAAGCGATCGGGCCAAATAAATTCATGTGGAGTAGCTCGAGCGGCCTGTCAGTTGTCATGATGTTCTTGTGTGGATGGTGAGCACCAACTTGCTTTCCTGCTTGGCATGCACTACAAACCCTGTCTTTCTCAAAATGAACATTTGTTAGTCCCAAAATGTGCTCTCCCTTTAGAAGTTTGTGAAGATTCTTCATTCCAACATGGGCAAGTCGGCGATGCCAGAGCCAACCCATATTAGTCTTAGCAATTTAAGCAAGTGTCAAGTTTAGCTTTGTTTTCATTAAAATCAACTAAATATAGCTGACCCTCTAACACTCCCTTAAATGCTATTGAATCATCACTTCTTCTAAAGACAGTAACACCTATATCAGTAAAAAGACAGTTGTAGCCCATTTTACATAATTGAGAAATAGAAAGCAAATTGTAATCTAATGAATCTACAAGAAAAACATTGGAAATAGAATGGTTAGGGGATATAGCAATTTTACCCAAACCTTTGACCAAACCTTGATTTCCATCCTCGAATGTGATCGCTCATTAGGGATCTTCATTTTTCTCGTAGGAGAACATTCTCTTCTCCCCTGTCATGTGGTTTATGCATCCGCTATCGATTATCCAACTTGATCCCCCGGATGCATAAACCTGCAAAACAATTTAGCCCTTGTTCTTAGGTACCCAAACAGTCTTGGGTCCTTTCACGTTAGAAGCAAGCACCTTGGATACTCAAACACAAGTTTGGAGCTCTTGTGTTTGTCCCCAACATATTTGGCAACTACTTTGCCTGATTTATTAGTTAAAACATATGAAGCATCAAAAGTCTTAAATGAAATGTTATGTTCATTTGATGCAGTAGAAATTTTCTTTCTAGGCAATATAACATGAGTGGTTTGCCTAGAGCTAGATGCCTCATTCTTATATATAAAAGCATGGTGAGAAACAGAATGAGATTTCCTAGCATGAATCTTCCTAATTTTGTGCTTAGGATAATTAGCAGGATATAAAATATAGCCTTCATTTTCCTGAACCATGGGTGCCTTGCCCTTCACAAAGTTAGATTATTTTTTAGGGGCATTAAGCTTGACATTGCTTCCTTGTTGGAAACCAATGCCATCCTTAATGCTAGGGCGTCTCCCTTTATAGAGCATGCTTCTAGCAAATTTAAACTTTTCATTTTCAAGTTCATGCTCATTGATTTTAGCATTTAATTGAGCTATGTGATCATTTTATTTCTTAATCATGGTGAGGTGATCATCTATAGCATCAATATCAACATCTCTACATCTAGTACAAATAGAAATATCTTCAACAGTGGATGTAGAGGGTTTGCAAGCATTTAATTCCTTAATCTTAGCATTTAATTTAATATTATCATCTTTAAGATAGGAAATAGATTCATTGTAAACATTCAATTCTTTAATCTTAGAAACTAAACTAGCATTTTCATTTCTAAGACTAGAAATTGAATCATGACAAATATTCAATTCATCAATCTTAGCATTTAGACTAGCATTTTCATTACTAAGACTAATAATTGAATCTTGGCAAATGCTAAGCTCCTTGGTCAAGTTTTCACATTTTTCTACTTCCTGAGCATAAGCATTCTTCAACTTAACACGTTTTTTGTTTTCTTTAATAAGGAAGTCCTCTTGGCTTTCCAAGAGATCATCTTTCTCATGAATAGCTTCTATTAATTCATTTAATTTTTTCTTTTGTTCCATGCTAAGGTTGGCAAAAAGAGTAAGTAAATCATCTTCATTTTCACTAGAGCTACCCTCATCACTAGATTTTGTATATTTGGGGGTGGCTCTAGAATGTACCTTCTTTTTCTTGTCGTTCTTAGGCATGAAACATTTGTGGCCGATGTTGGGGGAAGAGGAGGCCCCTGTTGACGGCGATGTTAGCGGTGTCCTCGTCGGAGGAGCTCTCGTCGAAGTCCCATTCCCGACATATGTGGGCATCGCCGCCCTTCTTCTTGTAGTATCCCCTTTTCTCCTTCTTCTTCCCCTTCTTGTCGTCGCCCCTGTCACTATCACTTGAAATTGGACATTTAGCAATAAAATGACCGGGCTTACCACATTTGTAGCACACCCTCTTGGAGCGGGGTTTGTAGTCCTTCCTCCTCCTTTGCTTGAGGATTTGGCGGAAGCTCTTGATGATGAGCGTCATTTCCTCGTTGTCGAGCTTGGAAGCATCGATTGGAAGTCTACTTGGTGTAGACTCCCTCTTTTCTTCTTCCGTCGCCTTGAATGCGACGGGTTGCACCTCGGGTGTGGAGGTGGCGCCTTGCTCCAAGTTGACGATATGTTTGGAGTCTTGATCATAAGTTCAAAGCTCACAAACTTACCAATCACTTCCTCGGGAGACATTAACTTGTATATAGGATCTCCACGGATTAGTTACACTTGAGTGGGATTACGAAAAACAAGAGATCTAAGAATAACCTTGACCATTTCATGGTCATCCCACTTGGTGCTCCCGAGGTTGCGCACTTGGTTCACCATGGTATTTAGCCGGTTGTACATGGCTTACAGCTCTTCCCCTTGGTTGAGGACGAATCGACCGAGTTCTCCCTCGATCATTTCGCACTTGGTGATCTTGGTCACCTCATCCCCTTCGTGCGCCGTTTTGAGGATGTCCCAAATTTCTTTGGCACTCTTTAACCCTTGCACCTTATTATACTCCTCTCGACATAAGGAGGCGAGGAGTATAGTTGTGGCTTAGGAGTTAAAGTGCCTAATTTGGGTGACCTCGTCTGAGTCGTAGTCCTTGTCCCCCACCTATGGTACCTGTGTTCCAAACTCAACAATATCCCATATGCTTTCGTGGAGTGAGGTTAGGTGATGCCTCATTTTATCACTCCACATACAATAATCTTCACCATCAAAATATAGTGGTTTTCCTAGGGGAACGGAAAGTAATGGAGCGTGCTTTGAAATATGGGGATAGCGTAGGGGCATCTTACTATACTTCTTGCGCTCATGGCGCTTAGAAGCGACGGACGAGTCGGAGCTCGATGTGGAGGGCGACAATGAGTCGATCTCGTAGTAGACCACTTTCTTCATCTTCTTGTCACCTCTCCGATGGGACTTGATGGAGGAAGAGGATTCCTTTTTGTGCTTGTTGCCAGACTCTCTTGAAAGAGTCCTCCCCGAGCTTGTGGGCTTGTCGCCGGTCACAATCTCCCTCTTAGCATGATCTCTCGACATCACTTCGAGTTGTTAGACTCTAATGAAGCACCGGGCTCTAATACCAATTGAAAGTCGCCTAGAGGGGGGTGAATAGGCGTAACCTGAAATTTATAACTTAATACACACACTACAAGCCAGGGTTAGCGTTAGAGTTAAAACTCAAGTCCAAAAGAGAGGGAAAACAAATCAACCAATAAATAAGGTGAGTGGACACGGTGATTTGTTTTACCGAGGTTCAGTTCCGAAGAACCTAGTCCCCGTTGAGGAGGTCACAAAGACTGGGTCTATTTCAACCCTTTCCCTCTCTCAAACGGCCACTTAGACCGAGTGAGTCTTCTCCTTAATCAAATGGGTCACTTAGACCCCGCAAGGACCACCACACACTTAGGTGTCTCTTGCATTGATTACAAGACACTTGAGAACAGGAATGAGAAAGAAAGAAGGCAATCCAAGAAGCAAGAGCTCAATAGAACACAAAATCTCCTCTCTCACAAGTCACTAAGTGTTTGAGATGAATTTGGGACTTGGAGAGGCTTTGATCTTTTGAATTGTGTCTAGGAGTGAATTCTAGAGCTCTTGTATTGAATGTGATGTTTAGAAATCTTGGATGCTTGGAGTTGTGGTGGTTGGGGGTATTTATAGCCCTCAACCACCAAAGTAGTCGTTGGGGACGCTGCTGTCGATGGGCGCACCGGACAGTCCGGTGCGCCACGGATAGGTCCTGTTCACTATCTGGTGAGTCGCCATGTCACCCAACCGTTAGGGTTTAGAGCTCGGTCGACCGTTTGTTGCTTTGTCCTCTTGCAGCACCGGACAGTCCGGTGCCTCACCGGACAGTCCAGTGCCCTCTGACTTCGATGCTCTGACTTTTGCTGTTCACTGTAGTTGCACTGTACAGTTTGCAGAGTCGACCGTTGCGCGCAGTTATCCGTTGCCCGCTGGCTCACCGAACAGTACGGTGGCACACCGGACAATCCGGTGAATTATAGTGGAGCGTGCCTGTTGAAAGGGAAATAGGGTCAAACCTTTTCCTAAATGATTTTGGTAGTTGAATTGCCCAACACAAATAATTGGACTAACTAGTTTGCTCTAGATTATAAGTTTTACAGGTGCATAAGTTCATCTACAACTATTCTAAGTCGACTGTCCGGAATACCGCAGATTATTCCGGACAGGAGAAGCTTTTTGGAAAAACAGACTAAGCGCGGATCGTCTGGGCCCTTACGGCGGACCGTCCGGGCCCTTGCGACGGACCGTCCGCGACACCAGGATGACCCTCAAACAGAACCAATGCAAAAACCCATGTCTACACTACGGACCGTCTGGAGGGAAAGCAAGGACCGTCCGAGACCACGAGCGGACAGTCCGGCCTCAGGCGCGGACCGTCCGGTAGGTGAGGAACCGAAAAACCCGAAGGTGACGGGTTCGGTAAAATGAATTATAGCGTCCTCGCGGACCGTCCGGGGTGCACGACCGGACCGTCCGCGACTACCTTTATCTGACATCTAACGACGCATTTAATGCATTATAGCCGTTGATATAGCCGTTACTGCTGACCGTTGCGTTTTCAGCCATTATTGTGTAGGGGCGGACCGTCCGGACCAGGGGCGCGGACCGTCCGCGGTTGGCAGAATTGGAGCAACGACTAGGAAGTGGTTGGTGGCTATAAATACAACCCCAACCACCTCCATTCACTTCACCCAAGCATTCCAACCTTCAACATTCAATACAAGAGCTAGCAATCCATTCCAAGACACAATCAAAGCCTCCAATCTCTCCAAGTTCCACAATTGAGACAAGTGATCATTAGTGATTAGTGATTTGAGAGAGAAAGTGATCCGTGTGTTATTTGTCACTCTTATCGCTTGGCTTTTGCAATCGTGCTTTCTTCTTCCCCACTCTTATTCTCAAGACACTTGTAATCAAAGCAAGAGACACTAAGTTTGTAGTGGTCCTTGTGGGGTCTAAGTGACCCGTTTGATTAAGGAGAAAGCTCACTCGGTCTAAGTGACCGCTTGAGAGAGGGAAAGGGTTGAAAGAGACCTGGTCTTTGTGATCACCTCAACGGGGAGTAGGTTTGCAAGAACCGAACCTCGGTAAAACAAATCACCGTGTCACACTCTTTATTCTCTTGTGATTTGTTTTCTCCCTCTCTCTTTCGGACTCAATTATTTTTCTAACGCTAACCCCGGCTTGTAGTTGTACTTAAACTTTATAAATTTCAGATTTGCCTATTCACCCCCCTCTAGGCGACTTTCAATTGGTATCAAAGCCCGGTACTTCATTAGAGCCTAACCGCTTGAAGAGATGTCGGGAGCATCCACCAAGAGGGAGATCGGGACCAGCGACAAGTCCGCAAGCTCGGGGAGAACGCACTCAAGGGAGTTCGCCCACAAGCACAAGGAGGAATCCTCTTCCTCCATCAAGTCCCAACGGAAAGGTGACAAGAAGAAGAAGATGAAGAAGGTGGTCTACTACGAGACCGACTCTTCGTCACCCTCCACCTCCGGCTCGGAATCGGCATCCACCACTTCTAAGCGCCATGAGCGCAAGAAGTATAGTAAGATGCCCCTTCGCTATCCTCGCATTTCAAAACGCACTCCATTACTTTCCGTCCCATTAGGCAAACCACCTATGTTTGATGGTGAAGATTATTCTATGTGGAGTGATAAAATGAGGCATCACCTAACCTCACTCCACAAAAGTATATGGGATATTGTTGAGTATGGAGCGCAGGTACCAAAGGAAGGGGACAAGGATTATGATTCGGAGGAAGTTGAACAAATCCAACACTTCAACTCCCAAGCCACGACTATACTCCTCGCCTCTCTAAGTTGAGAGGAGTATAACAAGGTGCAAGGGTTGAAGAGTGGAAAGGAGATTTGGGACGTGCTCAAGACCACGCACGAAGGAGACAAGGTGACCAAGATCACCAAGAGGGAGACGATCGAGGGGGAGCTCGGTCGGTTCATGCTTCACCAAGGGGAGGAGCCACAAGCGATGTACAACCGGCTCAAGACCTTGGTGAACTAAGTGCGCAACCTCGGGAGCACCAAATGGGATGACCATGAGATGGTCAATGTTATTCTAAGATCACTTGTATTTCTTAATCCCACTCAAGTTCAATTGATTCGTGGTGATCCTAGATACAAGCTAATGTCTCCTGAGGAAGTGATAGGAAAATTTGTGAGCTTTGAATTGATGATCAAAGGCTCCAAGAAAATCATCGAGCAAGGCGCCTCCTCCACACCCGATGTGCAACCCATGGCATTCAAGGCAACGGAGGAGAAGAAAGAAGACTCTACACCAAGTAGAGTCCCCATCGACGCCTCCAAGCTCGACAACGAGGAGATGGCGCTCATCATCAAGAGCTTTCGCCAAATCCTCAAGCAAAGGAGGGGGAAGGACTACAAGCCCCGCTCCAAGAAAGTTTGCTACAAGTGTGGTAAGCCCGGTCATTTTATTGCAAAATGTCCATTATCAAGTGATAGTGACAGGGGCGACGACAAGAAGGGAAAGAGAAGAGAAAACAAGAGGTACTACAAGAAGAAGGGCGGCGATGCCCATGTTTGCCGGGAGTGGGACTCTGACGAGAGCTCCACCGACTCCTCCTCCGATGAGGATGCCGCAAACATCGCCGTCACCAAAGGGCTTCTCTTTCCAAACGTCGGCCACAAGTGCCTCATAGCAAAGGACGGCAAAAGGAAGAAGGTAAAATCAAAATCCTCCACTAAGTATGCAACTTCTAGTGATGAGGATAATTCTAGTGATGATGAGGATAATTTGCTCACCCTTTTTGCCAACTTAAACATGTAACAAAAGGAAAAATTAAATGAATTGATTAGTGTCATTCATGAGAAGGATGAACTCTTGGATAGCCAAGAGGACTTCCTAATTAAGGAAAACAAAAAGCATGTTAAAGTTAAAAATGCTTATGCTCTAGAGATAGAAAAATGTGAAAAATTATCTAGCGAGCTAAGCACTTGCCATGACATTATTTCCAACCTTAGAAATGAAAATGCCAAATTAATTGCTAAGGTTGAGAAATCAAATGTTTGTGATGATTCAATTGACAATCTTAGAAATGATAATGCTAGTTCAATTGCTAAGGTTGAAAAATTAAATGCCTCTCTTGCTAGCCTTAGAAATGAGAATAAAAAATTAATTGCTAAGGCTAAGGAATTAGATGTTTGCAATATCTCTATTTCCAATCTTAGAGATAAGAATGACATTTTACATGCTAAGATTGTTGAACTAAATTCTTGCAAACCCTCTACATCTACCGTTGAGCATGTTACTATTTGCACTAGATGTAGAGATGTTAACATTGATGCTATTCATGATCACATTGCTATGATTAAACAACAAAATGATCATATAGCAAAATTAGATGCTAAAATTGCCGAGCATGACTTGGAAAATGAAAAGTTTAAATTTGCTAGAAGCATGCTCTATAGTGGGAGACGCCCTGGCATTAAGGATGGCATTGGCTTCCAACAGGGAGACAATGTCAAGCTTAATGCCCCTCCTAAAAGATTATCTAACTTTGTTAAGGGCAAGGCTCCCATGCCTCAGGATAACGAGGGTTACATTTTGTACCCTGCCGGTTATCCCGAGCACAAAATTAGGAGAATTCACTCTAGTAAGTCTCACTCTGGCTCTAATCATGCTTTTATGTATAAGAGTGAGGCATCTAGTTCTAGGCAATCAACCCATGCTAAATTGCCTAAGAAGAAAACTCCTATTGCATCAAATGATCATAACATTTCATTCAAGACTTTTGATGCATCTTATGTGCTAACTAACAAATCAGGCAAAGTAGTTGCCAAATATGTTGGGGGCAAACACAAGGGGTCAAAGACTTGTGTTTGGGTACCCAAGGTGCTTGTTTCTAATGTCAAAGGACCCAAGACCATTTGGGTACCTAAGAACAAGGCCTAAATTTGTTTTGTAGGTTTATGCATCTGGGGGCTCAAGTTGGATCATCGATAGCGGGTGCACAAACCACATGACAGGAGAGAAGAAGATGTTCTCCTCCTATGAGAAAAACCAAGATCCCCAACGAGCTATCACATTCGAGGATGGAAATCAAGGTTTGGTCAAAGGACTTGGTAAAATTGCAATATCTCGTGACCATTCTATTTCCAATGTTTTTCTTGTAGATTCTTTAGATTACAATTTGCTTTCAGTTTCTCAAATATGCAAAATGGGCTACAATTATCTTTTTACTGATATAGGTGTTACTGTCTTTAGAAGAAGTGATGATTCAGTAGCATTTAAGGGAGTGTTAGAGGGTCAGCTATACTTAGTAGATTTTGATAGAGCTGAACTTGACACTTGCCTAATTGCTAAGACTAACATGGGTTGGCTCTGGCACCGCCGACTAGCCCATGTTGGGATGAAGAATCTTCATAAGCTTATAAAGGGAGAGCACATTTTAGGACTAACAAATGTTCATTTTGAGAAAGACAGGGTTTGTAGCGCATGTCAAGCAGGGAAGTAAGTTGGTGTTCATCATCCACACAAGAACATCATGACGACCGACAGGCCGCTTGAGCTACTCCACATGGATCTATTCGGCCCGATAGCTTACATAAGCATCGGCGGGAGTAAGTATTGTCTTGTAATAGTGGATGATTATTCTCGCTTTACTTGGGTATTCTTTTTGCAGGAAAAATCACAAACCCAAGAGACATTAAAGGGATTCTTAAGACGGGATCAAAATGAGTTTGGCTTAAGGATCAAAAAGATTAGAAGCGACAACGGGACGGGGTTCAAGAACTCTCAAATTGAAGGCTTCCATGAGGAGGAGGGCATCAAGCATGAGTTCTCTTCTCCCTGCACGCCACAACAAAATGGTGTAGTGGAGAGGAAGAATAGAACTCTATTGGACATGGCAAGGACCATGCTTGATGAGTACAAGACTTCGGATCGGTTTTGGGCCGAGGCGGTCAACACCGCTTGCTACGCCATCAACCGGTTATATCTACACCAAATCCTCAAGAAGACATCTTATGAACTCCTAACCGGTAAAAAGCCCAATGTTTCATATTTTAGAGTCTTTGGTAGCAAATGCTTTATTCTTGTTAAAAGAGGTAGAAAATCTAAGTTTGCTCCCAAGGCTGTATAAGGTTTTTTACTTGGTTATGACTCAAACACAAGGGCATATAGAGTCTTTAACAAGTCCACCGGACTAGTTGAAGTTTCTTGTGACATTGTGTTTGATGAAACTAACGGCTCTCAAGTAGAGCAAGTTGATCTTGATGAACTAGATGATGAAGAGGCTTCGTGCATCGCGCTAAGGAACATGTCCATTGGGGATGTGTGTCCTAAGGAATCCGAAGAGCCTCCACAAGCACAAGATCAACCATCTTCCTCTATGCAAGCATCTCCACCAACTCAAGATGAGGATGAGGCTCAAGATGATGAAGGAGAAGATCAAGAAGATGAGCCACCTCAAGAAGACGACAATGATCAAGGGGGAGATGCAAATGATCAAGACAAGGAAGATGAACAAGATCCAAGGCCGCCACACCCAAGAGTCCACCAAGCAATCCAACGAGATCACCCCGTGAACACCATCCTCGGCGACATTCATAAGGGGGTAACCACTAGATCTCGTGTTACTCATTTTTGTGAACATTACTCTTTTGTTTCCTCTATTGAGCCACATAGGGTAGAGGAAGCACTTCAAGATTCAGATTGGGTGCTGGCGATGCAAGAGGAGCTCAACAACTTCACAAGAAATGAGGTATGGCATTTAGTTCCACGTCCTAACCAAAATGTTGTAGGAACTAAGTGGGTCTTCCGCAACAAGCAAGATGAGCATGGTGTGGTGACAAGGAACAAAGCCTGACTTGTGGCCAAGGGATATTCACAAGTCGAAGGTTTGGATTTTGGTGAAACCTATGCACCCGTAACTAGGCTTGAGTCAATTCGCATTTTACTTGCCTATGCTACTTACCATGGCTTTAAGCTTTACCAAATGGACGTGAAAAGTGCCTTCCTCAATGGACCAATCAAAGAGGAGGTCTATGTTGAGCAACCTCTCGGCTTTGAAGATAGTGAGTACCCTAACCATGTCTATAAACTCTCTAAGGCGCTTTATGGGCTCAAGCAGGCCCCAAGAGCATGGTATGAATGCCTAAGAGATTTCCTTATCGCTAATGGCTTCAAAGTCGGAAAAGCCGATCCTACTCTCTTTACTAAAACACTTGCAAATGATTTGTTTGTATGCCAAATTTATGTTGATGATATCATATTTGGGTCTACTAACGAATCTACATGTGAAGAGTTAAGTAGGATCATGACTCAAAAATTCGAGATGTCTATGATGGGGGAATTGAAGTATTTCTTAGGATTTCAAGTGAAGCAACTCCAAGAGGGCACCTTCATTAGCCAAACGAAGTACATTCAAGACATACTCACAAAATTTGGGATGAAGTATGCCAAGCCCATCAAGACACCCATGGGATTAATGGGCATCTCGACCTCGACACGAGAGATAAATCCGTAGATCAAAAGGTATACCGGTCGATGATAGGTTCTTTACTCTATTTATGTGCTTCACGACCGGATATTATGCTTTCCGTATGCATGTGTGCAAGATTCCAAGCCGATCCTAAGGAAGTTCACCTTAGGGCCGTAAAACGAATCTTGAGATATTTAGTTTATACTCCTAAGTTTGGCCTTTGGTACCATAGGGGATCCACATTTGATTTAATTGGTTATTCCGATGCTGATTGGGCAGGGTGTAAAATTAATAGAAAGAGCACATCAGGGATTTGCCAGTTCTTGGGAAGATCTCTGGTGTCTTGGGCTTCAAAGAAGCAAAATTATGTAGCTCTTTCTACCGCCGAAGCCGAGTATATTGCCGCAGGCCATTGTTGCGTGCAATTGCTTTGGATGAGGCAAACCCTTAGGGACTATGGTTACAAATTAACCAAAGTTCCTCTTCTATGTGATAATGAGAGTGCAATCCGCATGGCGGATAATCCCATTGAGCATAGCCGCACTAAACACATAGCCATTCGGTATCATTTTTTAAGGGATCACCAACAAAAGGGGGATATCGAGATTGCATATGTTAACACCAAAGAACAATTAGCCGATATCTTTACCAAGCCATTAGATGAGCAAACATTTACCAAACTTAGGCATGAGCTAAACATTCTTGATTCTAGGAACTTTGATTGATTCCTTGCTCACATAGCTCATTTATACCTTTGATCATATCTCTTTCATGTGCTATGTCTAATGTGTTTGTTCAAGTGTATTTCATGCTAAGTCATAGATTGAAAGGAAAATAGAGTTCTTCGGCGAAGACAAGGCTTCCACTCCACTCCATCAAATTATTCATCCTTCGCCGTCACTCCGCACCGCTCTCCAATTTGGTATAATCATCACTCATATATTGTTTACCAAAGGGGGAGAGAAAGTAAAAGGGCACATATTTCGCTCACAAGTATCCGTTTTTGGTGATTCATGCCAAAGGGGGAGAAAGTATTAGCCCAAAGCAAAAGGACCGCACCACCCACCACCACCAATTTCAAAAATATAGTTCTTTCAATTTGTTTTAAAAGAAGTTTTTCATTTGGTATCTTATTTTTGATATAATTTCAAATTGGTATGACCTCTTTCAAAATTAATATCTAAAACCCTCTTGAACACTAAGAGGAGAAATTCACTAAGGGGGAGTTTTTTTAGTCAAAGGAAAAGCATTTGAAACAGGGGGAGAAAAATTTCAAATCTTGAAAATGCTTCTCGAAATCTTATTCATTTACCTTTGACTATTTGCAAAAAGACTTTGAAAAGAATTTCCAAAAGATTTTGCAAAAACAAAACAAGTGGTGCAAGCGTGGTCCAAAATATTAAAAGAAAAAAAGCAAACTTTGCACTTACCTTATGCAAACTAGTACAATTATGCACTTATATATTTGCTTTGGTTTGTGTTGGCATCAATCACCAAAAAGGGGGAGATTGAAAGGGAAATAGGGTCAAACCTTTTCCTAAATGATTTTGGTGGTTGAATTGCCCAACACAAATAATTGGACTAACTAGTTTGCTCTAGATTATAAGTTTTACAGGTGCATAAGTTCATCTACAACTATTCTAACTCGACTGTCCGGAATACCGTAGATTATTCTGGACTGGAGAAGCTTTTTGGAAAACAGACTAAGCGCGGATTGTCCGGGCCCTTGCGGCGGACCGTCCGCGACACCAGGATGACCCTCGGACAGAACCAATGCAAAAACCCATGTCTACAATACGGACCGTCTGTTGGGAAAGCAAGGACCGTCCGAGACCATGAGCGGACAGTCCGGCCTCAGGTGCGGACCGTCTGGTAGGTGAGGAACCGAAAAACCCGAAGGTGACGGGTTCGGTAAAATGAATTATAGCGTCCTCGCGGACCATCCGGGGTGCACGACCAGACCGTCTGCGACTACCTTTATCTGACATCTAACGACGCATTTAATGCATTATAGCCGTTGATATAGACGTTACTGCTGACCGTTGCGTTTTCAGCCGTTAATGTGCAGGGGCGGACCGTCCGGACCAGGGGCGCGGACCGTCCGCGGTTGGCAGAATTGGAGCAACGGCTAGGAAGTGGTTGGTGGCTATAAATACAACCCCAACCACCTCCATTCACTTCACCCAAGCATTCCAACCTTCAACATTCAATACAAGAGCTAGCAATCCATTCCAAGACACAATCAAAGCCTCCAATCTCTCCAAGTTCCA
This sequence comes from Zea luxurians, assembly GCA_029449295.1. Classification (NCBI taxonomy): domain Eukaryota; kingdom Viridiplantae; phylum Streptophyta; class Magnoliopsida; order Poales; family Poaceae; genus Zea; species Zea luxurians. The sequence goes on along the minus strand of JAOPSE010000017.1, from coordinate 32,436,198 downwards.
CAATTGAGACAAGTGATCATTAGTGATTAGTGACTTGAGAGAGAAAGTGATCCGTGTGTTATTTGTCACTCTTATCGCTTGGCTTTTGCAATCGTGCTTTCTTCTTCCCCACTCTTATTCTCAAGACACTTGTAATCAAAGCAAGAGACACTAAGTTTGTAGTGGTCCTTGTGGGGTCTAAGTGACCCGTTTGATTAAGGAGAAAGCTCACTCGGTATAAGTGACCGCTTGAGAGAGGGAAAGGGTTGAAAGAGACCCGGTCTTTGTGACCACCTCAACGAGGAGTAGGTTTGCAAGAACCAAACCTCGGTAAAACAAATCACCGTGTCACACTCTTTATTCGCTTGTGATTTGTTTTCGCCCTCTCTCTTTCAGACTCAATTATTTTTCTAACGCTAACCCCGGCTTGTAGTTGTGCTTAAACTTTATAAATTTCAGATTTGCCTATTCACCCCCCTCTAGGCGACTTTCACCTGTGTTTTCCCGAGAGTGGCTGGTTCGAACCTGTACGGTCCTGGTGCACCGGACGGTTCGGTGCGCCAGACCACAGCACACTCAAGTCATTTTTGCTCCTTTTGAATTGGGTCCCTAACTTGAATATTTATTGATTTGTGTTAAACCTTATGCACCTGTAATACATGGGTTTTAGAGCAAACTAGTTAGTCCATATGTTTGTGTTGGAAATTCAACCACCAAAATTAATTGTAGGAAAAAGGTTAACCCTATTTTCCTTTCATTACTTCTCTATATACATCATATTCGAGAACCACAGGCGGGTGCGGCAGAAAGCCAAGCCATGCATGGATTTGCATGCGATCGAACCAGGTCCAGGTGCTCCCGAAAATAGTTAGGACGTCGCGTGCACGTAGCGGCTGCCAGGTGGCCCCATGCCGGACAGGGACGAGAGGGTTTTAATGGCCCTAGCTCGCTTGTTTGGTGGCGAGAGCTGGGCGAGTTGCTTCGTTTCGAAGCATGTATATGTTGCATGCACGCCGTTGCCCACCGGTAGGATGTGCAGTGCAGCCAGTGCGCGCGCGGTGGGGAAGGCGTGAGCCGTGCACGGCCGGCCAGCGTAGGGGCAGGGTGGCTGTTATATAGTCGGTTGCTTCCTGCACCGCACAAGTGGCGCACAGCAGCTAGCGCACAAGAATTTCTGCCGTCGAATTCAATTTTCGTCCAGCCATTTTACCATGGTGTCTAATCTAGTATAAAAAAGAAATGTGTAGGAGGACCATTAATTCCTGCTATTTTTTAAGTACGCCCGACCCACTCTCCTTGTCGTCGTGTCCTGTCCGTGCTGGTCCGGATCTGATATATATTTCCAGCATATATAATTGTTGTCGTCTCCAGCCAGACGAATAAATCTAGGTCAAAACATCTCTGGATTATTGCATGTATATATGCAATAAAATAGAATGGGTGGCTGGTGGGTCATGTCAACGATTCCTAACACATGCATGCTAGAAATGACATGACCCGAGGTAGAAGAAGCCCATATATGCATGAGGCACTATCAGCATCGATCGTATTGGAGTTTATTATATTATTTTTCTTAAAAGGAAAAGACCAAATATTGCCTAGATACTGGTAGAGCCATCACCACGTGTGTCAGCAATTCAAGCGTGGTGGTGGCCTCAGGTTCCATCAAGCCCGATGGTGGATGGATGGCGGCACCGGTGGCCGGGGTTCCTGTCGCCAGATAAGCGAGAGGAGCTACCGACGCGTCGTCGTACCGTCATATGTATCGTGAGGAAAGGAAGGATAAGATAATGACAAACACGCGTACATATAATAGGACATGGCCACAGACTTCGCAACAAAAGATACGCCCTGCTCGGTCTTCGTCTTCGTCTTCAGCTATTGGTCCACCCACTGTCGCAGTAATTACCAGCTCCAATCAAAAATTTAAAATAACTACAGGTAGAGGTACAGGTGCAAGTACATACATATTCAAGTCAAAAAGTGCTAGAGGGGTAGAGCGAGCGAGTATACCGCATCTACATACGCTGGCGGCCCGTAAGTTGAACAAGCAGTCAAAACTCGCTACAAACTACAACAGCCAGCACGCCAGCCCTCTGTTTGCCTACCAGCTGCATGTGTGTCACTCTCGCCTCGCTAGTCGCTGCCGGTACCATCCCTAGCTGTCTCTGTAGCAACACAGAGTTCCCACAAGTGCTTCCCTACCAGTACACCCAGTTCATATTCCACTCCTATAGTAGGGACTTGGGAGTGACGAGTGCGGCACGCGGAGCATTGTACATGTGCGAATGCACGTCGCTCGCAGTGCAGGAGTGCAGGCGGGGGCCACGGAAACCAGTAGCAGTAGCAGGGCTCTACTGGGAGGGAGCAGTGTAGTAGAGGTAAGCCGAGTGGAAGGAAGAATGGGCATAGAGAAATGACAAAAATCACACAAGGGAGGAGAGAGAGGGAGCACATATCAAGAAGCACGGAGTTGCGCAACCAGCGACAAGTGTGGGGGACGGAGCGCTAATGCCAGGAGGAGCGAGGCCAGCGGAAGTTGCGCAGCTGCGAGAGGACGTGAGGGCGTGACGTAGCGAGCGGAGGGCAGGGGCAGGCTTCACCAGATGGTGGACGCTCTCCTTATGTTCTTAAGAAGTAGTATAGATAGGAGGAAAAGGACTGGGACTGATTGCGGATTGATATATAATAAAGTGGTGTGATGAATAATGATCCATTATTCATACGATTAGCAGCAGGATATATACACAGTATTCTCATATTCTGTCCGCTGCTGGCTTAAAGGTATATTTACTAGTCGGTTACTCGTGCGTTACGACGGCTCACAACAATACCCACGTAAATTATCCACCAAAAAGATCTCAATATTTTTTATTGGCTGTCTCCACCCTTCGCATAATATTTTTAATGAATGCACGAGTACCATAGGTAGTAAATCAGAAACCTTCATCCATTGCCTACCCCACTTCCAAGGTTTCGTAGAGCAGGAGGAAGGGAAGAGACGGACATACCTATTCAGTGTTGGAGAAGGACACTACGAAGACCTGGACATCTAGAGATGACATAGATAGTATACCGCTAGATATATATAGAGAGAGCGCACAAGCGGAGAAAGAAGCTCAGCCAGAGTAGCTCCAACCCAAGAGGCACCCGCACCAGGCGTCAGTCCGAGAAGGGCGAGAGAATGCGAGTGTCTTCCCAACCCTGGATCTGCTGAAGTGACACAACACCAACACCACCACCAACTCCATAACATATACCAACTGCTGCCATGCTACGAGCCTTAGTTGTCCAATATCTTAGATATGGACTCCTCAATGCTAAGATAACCTAAGCGTGGCAGGCGCCACCATGTCCTCCTCAATGGCACGCACGAAGAAAGGCCAGGAGCATGACCGACTCACCCTGTACCCGTGTCGACGAGCATCGGTCGGCTCGCGACTGCGACCGTGGGCAGGGGCATCAGGTTGGGGTGGAAGAACAGGGCAAAGGCAGGGAATACGAACATAACGTTCGACGATAGCAAAAATGATGGTGCGTGCATGATGTGAAACGTCCTAGTGAACGTGCAATAGCCACTGCGCGAGATCGATGTCGGGGCTGGTGTCGGACGAATACAGGGAGGAGGCCTGCTCCTACGCTATCTGCCGAGAATGAGGTGGCGCGGAGGTGGAGACATGAGGGGAGAGAGAAAAGAATTAGAATGGTCGAACGAGGTGGTGGCAACTGAGGCGATGACCATCATTATCGTGCGGGGTATAGATGGCCAAATGGGTCGTATCTGGCGAGCCGACCTGAGGCACGACCCATTTAATAGTGCTTGAGCCAACTCGGCACGAGCGTCGTGCGGTGCTTGGGCCATAGCCTCAGCCCGTAGTGTTGGCCCGGTCCGGCATGATTATTTTTTTATTTTACCAAAAAATCATATATACATATGTACAATTTATATTCAATATTATAAATACCTGAGTATGATGTTTTACTGGTTAGACAGCTTCGTCTAGTGTCTTCTACCTATTTACCATTATATTATTAGGGTGTGAGTTCAAACCCCAACTTCTGCACCATTTGTTAACATACCCTATCTACTGCACCGCTTTTTAATATTTTGAAATAAATATAAGGATTTTTTTAAAAAAAAAGACGACGCAGCACGACCGTGTTGCAGTGTCGTTAGCTTACTTAACTGCTGTCACATTCTTGGCGAAGCGCTCACTGTTGTTATCTCGCGCTCCCAACGAATATACGAGTATATGTATATATAGGGGTTGGGTGTGTCGTCTATGGCCTGTCGTCAGTGACCAGATTAGACTTAACCTAACTATCAATCTCCTTAATTGAGGTCCTTGATTAGGAGGATACATGCTAACCTCGGTTGGAGCTACCCAGTCACACGACGCTATATATAAAGGATTGACTAATGCTGGTACTCGTCCAAAGCCTAAACCCTACAGAGAGGCCACATCGCCTAAATGTTGGAGTGATTGTAAGCACGACAACCTAGGATAGCTTGATATCGGTGCCTGTTGCCAGGGCCGGGTCTAGGCATGTGCGAGCGGTGCGCTCGCACAGGGCCTCCAAAAATTGAGGGCCCCAAAAATTAGTGGATATATATATTTCAGTTTTATGATCTTCTACACATGTTAATATGTAGCACATATTTTCTTCTCTAACATACCGTTGCGCTGAAGCAAAACTAACGAGCGCTCCACTAAAGAATAAATCTTCATAGAATCTTAACATATCTGTCCGTGTGAACGAAGTTCTCTAAATTAAAGCTACTAAATTCATATTTGTGTTCTACTATGATAAAAAAGACGTATTATTTAGCCACAATAGCACTCGAGAGTGAAACTTTGAGAAGATCGAATATAAGCATATTATTGTACAAGATTTTCTTTAAAACCCACCAAAAGAACGATGTTATTCAAATAAAATAGAAATGTTTCTTTAAATGTTCTATTGCAATATACATTACTGCATGCAGATTGTAATTACTGATTTTTAAAAAAAACATAGATTATACTGCTTTAGATTTAGCACAGGGCCTCAAATTTCTCTGGCCCGACCCTGCCTGTTGGGCAATGAACGCGTCGACGACGACAACAACAACAACGAAGACATGTTTCTATATTCCTCTCAGTAGTAGAGGATTTGCAGTTACGGATTGGTTATCTAGAGATTTAGGGACTGATCCTAGGCATCTTAGGATTTAACAACGGGAAGAATCAAGCGGCGGTGAAAAGAGAGCTTGGTACTATGGTGATTGAGGAAATCCCGGAGAGTTTAATGATTGTTTAGTCCGCATGATCGTGTTCGTGTCTGTGGCGCTCTATGATGATGAGGGTTCATGTGGCCGCAGGGCTAAAATAAAGGCCACATCCGGCATGGGACACCCGCGGCGGGCGCGGATGCATGCATCCATTCCATGATGCGTGCCCGTGCAGGTGTTGCAGGGCGCCCGGAGGGACAGGGAGAGGGAGAGGGAGAGCGAGCCGGACCCACTCGAGATTGCCGCCGAGACACGAGGCCAGGCCACCAGGGGGACAAGCGATCTGACGCGTGCGTTGCGTTGTGTGCTAGACGCGCGCGGCCTAGCTAATTGCCATGCCAATCGCCACCTACTACCTACACGCATGCATCATTATAGATCATAGATGGAATGAACTGGGTGGGGATCCATCCATCGACATGACGCTAGCTGCCGGCGGCCAGCTCTTGATCTGCCTTCCGTCCCCCTCGTCAGCTGGGGAACGCGCGCGCGGTCCTTTCCTTCTCCAGCTCAGCTCCTCTAGATGGGTACGTTTCGGGGCGCGCATCCGTTGGTCCGTCCGCGTCGACCTCCTCAACTCGATGCGATCCGTCCTGGCTGGTGTTGTGCTTGCTGTGCCCACGTGTTGGTGTTGATGCGGATCGGACGTGAGGCTTCGATCCAACAGTGCCGCGGTCCGCAGTGTTCCCATCGACGTGTGCCCACTGCCCAGCCAGTCACAGTGTGCGTTAGGGTAACCAATCGTCTTAGAAGTCACAAGCGCGAAACAAAAACTTTAAACCAGATGGGGATTTGATGCGGATCGGACGTGAGGCTTCGATCCAACAGTGCCGCGGTCCGCAGTGTTCCCATCGACGTGTGCCCACTGCCCAGCCAGTCACAGTGTGCGTTAGGGTAACCAATCGTCTTAGAAGTCACAAGCGCGAAACAAAAACTTTAAACCAGATGGGGATGTAGCTCAGATGGTAGAGCGCTCGCTTAGCATGCGAGAGGCACGGGGATCGATACCCCGCATCTCCATGTTTCTTTTTTTTTTTTTGCTTCTTTCTGTATTCTGTACATGCCACCCCGGCTGGCCACCGGAGTTATATATAATTTTTTTTTATTTACTTAAGCTTCCGATTACTATATATTGACATCTACGTACGCAGGAGTGTAACCTAAGATGCACGGCCACAGTGAAGTGATCTAGCAAGCTTAATAGTGATTTTGGTACCCACCCACATTGTCTAGAGAGAGGCCAGACACGCATGCAATCGACGCTGCTGAATTGATTGGTTACAGGAGCAATGAATGCGTCGTGCCGCTGCCCGCTGATCGGATCAGCCGCCACCCCACCCGGCGGCCGCACATGGCGCCCCTCCGAGCTCCGACGACACGTGCGTGGCGCAACCCGGCGATCGATCTGGCTGGAAAGGCTTCCGCCACCCGCCAGGAAGGATCTTTTTGCGTCATCAATACGCCGCCGCCGCCTTGTCCTGCGACTGCGAGCGGAGAGCCGGGGACGACAATTGCATTGCATTGCACGCAACGCAACGCAACGCAAGAGCTCGTCCGTCCCGCGCGCGAGCTGTGAACAAACGGACTCCACGTGGTGTGTGTCGGGAAGGAACTACGTATATATATATATAATAAGGAGTGTTGCGTCATGGAGCAGCCAGCCAGCATCGCTTTTCAATCTCTGCCTCCTCGGGTGCTCGATCTCGCGTCTGAAACGGATTGTGCTTGCACTTTGCACACATGGAATGGAACAGAGAGCATAAACTTGGCGTCTTGCCCAGAGCGCGCGCACAGGCAATTCGTCGTCCCTCGTAAACAAATTTACCTACTCCCTCCGTCCCTTAAAAAAAAGCAGTCATTTTTTTTCGTTGACAAGGTTTGAGTTAAACATACAAAACTCTGACTACCAATAATAGTTTTGTTATTTAGTTTTCAAATCTAATAGTCACATATACAAATCTATCATAAAAAATTATTTTGCATTTATCATAAAAAGTATTTTTTGCAAAAAGCATTAATATATTAAGAGTTTATTTATGTTTTAACAAAAAAAAACATTGGTTAAATCTATATTTTGGAGATCGTGTCGCTGTTATAAACTGCTTCTATTTCGATACCGGTACTTTGTTTTCAAGCGTGCGGTTGAAGATTTCCAGGAAGGGGAGGCAGGCAGGCCTGGTCTGGCCCCATTGCTGCTAATCTAACGTTTCAGGTCGATCGTGCTGCTTTTGATCAATAATCCGTTGCCGATTCAATCACCTCGTTCTATCTGGCAATCTGCATCGCCAGTTCACCAACTGACTCTATCTCTCAGTTTACTGTCCTTGTCGAGGAATTAAATACCTAGCTTCTTCTCCATGATTTGCACAATCCAAATACAGCTAGCCTTTCCACAAACAAAAAACAAAAAAAAAAGAAGATCAGGAACTCATTGTCCCTACAGAAATAAAGCATGCTTGCTACGCCTCTACTTTCTCCTTTCGGCATATGTATGTTGTTTATAGTGATCAACAAGTTTTTTTTACGAAACAGCCAAAGGAAAAAAAACATTTTATGAACCAGCATGGAAATTTGAATTCCGTTATAAATATATTGGATATAACATCTCGTATAGAAAGAAAGGGACAGAAAACGAAAGCCTGTATTCAGATTTCGATAGCTAGATAGATAAACATCGTATGGGTATCGAGACTTGACTCGGCTATTCGAATGTGTTCTCTTGCTTGGCCTGTGTCCACGGGAATATCAATTTGAATCCGTCTAAGGTGCCGAAACGTAGCGCTAACTTTGGTACCAAGCACAAGCAGTTGCGGATTTGAATCACGGCCATTCAACTCTAGCAGCGGCAAATCAATCTCGGTGCAAGTTCCATGCAGTTCAGGGCAGCTGGGCAGGTGGCCTGTGCCTTCCACGTCTAGTCCCTGTAGTTTACCAAAGGAGGTCTTATCTATGCAGACTGAAGAGGATTTAAATGCAGACGTTCACATCTGATGACCCGAGTGAGGTCTTAGTTTGGTACTTGGGTTTAGGGTTTAGTTGGGAGCGTTGTTTACTTGGGCAATTGGGTTCTCCCAACCAGAAGTGCCTGAGGCCATACTCAGGCAGGCCGTGTAAAATACTGTTTTACACTGTTTTGTAAAGTGTAATTTGACATAGGGTGGTGGACTCCTACGGCTCGCACATCCTTCCGTTTGTCCATCGTATGTACTTGAACTAACTCTGCCCAGTCACTATGGCCTCCTGGGCCGGCGTTGGCAAGCAAGCACATTGCCCTTTAGCATGCACGGCATGGATTTGGGATTTCACCATTTCATCATACACCAGGACCAACCAATAAATCTACACAAAGTCTCGACCTCTCCCAACGCGCGGATTCCGCTGCGGGGCAGCTTTCGCGCCTTGTCTACATGACCTAACCAACAGCGACAAAGGGAAGTAAAACAAAACGATTGTTCCATAACAAATAGACTGTAAATTCCTGTAGGTATAGAAGTCATGGTGACACATAAATACTGCAGACTTCTTCAACGGATCGCCACAAGGTGTAACCTGCAACCAGATGAAATCTTCCTTAGCACTAGTTGGTCGAAACCACAAAAAATCAAAGATGTCGTGCTTGTTTTGGTGCAAAGAAGGGGCAGGATGAGCCATAGTGCAGACAGAGAAAAGGAAGGTGTTGCCAGTTAAGGTAAAGGTCAACAAATTGAAGCTAACACAGACTGGTCCATACAACTGCCCGGTATTTCTTATGTACAGTATAATATCTTACACGCAGAATGACTTTTCAACTAGAAGACCAGATTCTCCATGCTTTTCTTATATTTTATAAAATACAACATGTGCCCAGGAAAATTATGGATTTCACTGTGAAAGCTTTGAGACATTATCGCTAGTGTTATGGATGATGTGCCTAGACCTCTGTGTTTTGTTGGACGCACACTTCATCAAATACCAAACAATGGAAAATGAGAAAATCCTGTGGGGTTTTTTTATCGACTTGCAAGGTGGTTTAGTGATTGTAAAATGCATAAAGACTGAAACTCTGAGCAGAGCTACTCCATGCTGGGTGAATGGTTCTGTAGAGACTTATTTCTGAATCAACCATTACGGAATAACAACAAACTAAAAATCGATTCCTAAAAAAAACTAAAAATCAATTTAAATATTGTAAAACTAGAACCATCCTAGGATTCAACTAGAAGACCAGAAATGCAGTTCCAAGGAGCAATACAGTGATATGAATGTTCCATTACGATGCATTCCCCTGTTTTCAAGTCGTCGACTAGTCGTCCAGTCGGTCTTGAGAGGCCGACTTGGGGGACCAACTCGACTTGTCTGGCAAGTCGCTCGACTTGCCAACGACTCAAATATCTAAGTCGACTAGTCGTCGACTTGGGCTAGCAAGTCGGCCGACTTGTCCCCAGTTCGGCCCAACCAGTCCAAAGGCCCATTACAAAACCTAAACCCTAACTTACCTGAAGCCGCTCCTCACTGCAGCAAGCCGGCCGCCCCTCCTCTGCAGCACATATTTTCTTGCTATTTGTTTTCCAATTTGAACTATATGACTGTTTTGACTTATGAGTTTATGACTTATCACTTATGTGGCTGATTTGGTTCAGTTTGAGGCTTCAAATTAGGTAAGACTTGCTGTTTATTTCAGTTTCGTTCAATTTCAGACTTCAAAAGAGGTAAAACATCCTCTTTCTTCATATATAATTGATATATTGTCTATATGAAGCCATTATATAGGCAAAACAGCCACTATATTGGCAAGTCGACGACTAGTCGACTGACTTATCGACTAGTCACCAAGTCGGTACCTTGTCGACTCGACTCGACTTACCGACTTGAAAACCTTGATGCATTCATGCATTCAATCCAAATGTCGATAAATTAACATTTGTTACAAGGTAAGGAAGGATACAAACAAAAGTATGGGTAAAATAATATGCAATTCTGAGTGTTTTAACAATCCAAGTCATCATTTACTTTCAATCTATCAGTCTATCACCATATATTGGTTCACTATGCAATAAGTAAACCTAAAGAGCAGGCCTTGTGTATTGATGAGAGCTGTCTCACTTAGTCACCAGGTCTCGGGTTTGAAGCAGCCTCTCCACATTTGCGGGGAGAGGGAGCCATGTAAGGTAGCCAATTGTGAAGTGCTAAACTGAGAAGATGTTTGTATAAAACTAAATGGTGCAAACAAATAAAAACAACACGCTAACCTTGCAAGAACTTTTCTGCTTGTTTTGTTACCCTTTCTGAAGAAGGGAGGGGTCATATTTATAATGTATACTAGCTTCGTTAGTCCTAGTCTAGAAATGGCAATTGCATATTAAAAACATTCCAGAAATCACAATAAGGGACTGACAGAAAATGATGGAAGTGGAATCTATAAGTTCTACAGGATGGTTAATAACTAGGAAAAAAAAGAAAAGAACACTAGAGATAATTTTGGTGCAGAAGTTACAGCCTTCTAGGCAGGCAATTAGAACATACAATCATGTTGGTTTGCAAATCATATCTTCTCAACAAGACAATTGATCCTACAGTTATGCTAGATATAGGGTTAGAAGTTATTATTGTGTATAACCAAAAATGTTTCTTTTCCATAAGAAAATAGAGAACCTTTCTGAAGAAAGATATTTTCTTATAGAAAGTATCTTTCTATAAGGACATATCAATGTACTCCTGAAAGCAGGTGAATATCAAAATTGACATGAGAGGGTTGGAAGCGATGAAGCATAAGTTTCACATTAGATTCCTGAAGTTTACTATGCTTCAAACAAGGAATTGATCCTTAATCTTGTGATTAGCAAAAAGTGAACATTCGGACAAAAACTAAGACTGTTCCATTTAACACGTACACTTGTAAGATTGTAAACCCCCCAAAAAAAACTTCGCCAACAAATTTGGTATGTAAGGCAATTGATCTAGTGCATTTTGGGTAACAGAGAGTACTACCATTCATTGTTCAAACATTACATTTACAACTGGAATCAAGGAATTTCTCGTGACACGGTTTCAATTGAACCAATAATCTCTACATGCAGTAGTGGAGTTCCCAAAGGAACTGTGAGGGGGCCAATGGGAGAGTGTAGATTAGCATTGCATACAGCAATTAGGTAGTGAAATTAGCTATTTCTTAAACAAACTTGGGAGGTTAGTGGGGGCCATGGCCCTCCTTGGCCTTAAAGAAGCTCTACCATTCTGCCTACAGGTAAAAACTCGCTTTATCACTGCAAACACAATAGAATCATTGAGTTCATTTTGTTTTAAGATGATAGAAACTGAGTAAGGATGCTTTATCACACCGCAGCCACTCAATTTGCCACTGCTTTTCTCACTTTGCAGAGGTTATACAAGCATAAGGATGCTTTGAGACAACTTTTTGTAAGTGATGATTGGTCCAGGTCCAAATTGACTTCCACAGACGCGGGGAAGAAAACTTAGACTTCGCTTTCTATACGATTCTGGCATGCTGTGGAGGATTGCTTGGACATCTCAGCCTTTGTTAATTGTGTTGAGGATTGTTAATAGGGATGAGAAGCCTGTCATGCCAGAGATTTCTGCTGCTATGGATTTTACTATAGAAAAGATAAATACATCTCTTGGAAGCAAGCCTAGGGTACTAAAGAAGGTAATGGATATCATTGACACGAGGTGGTTGCACCAAATGGAGCAAAAACTACATGGGGCTGTATTGTTTTTTAATCCAAATAAGTTTTTTGACATCACGAATGATGCTGACCATGCTTCTAGGCTCCTAATCACTTTCAATTATGTAGTTGAAAAGATGGTAACCGATGATGATGTGCTTGAAAAAAACAAGTAACCAAGTGGATGACTATGAGAAAATGAGAAGCTTTGGAAAGCAATGGAATTGAAGCAACAAAAAACCCTCATAAGTAATTTAAAATTCTAATGCATTTATTTTAGTTAGTTTTGAACATGCTAGTTCTCTAACATAGATATAAACATTTCAGTTGTTGGTGGGATGCTTTTGGCGGCCTGAATTGAGAGCTTCAAAATTTTGCAAGACACATCCTTGGCTTCTGTAGTTCAGCCTCAAGTAGTCTGGTTGTGAAAGCAATTGGACTATCTTAAAATTTGCAAGTAACTAAGCCTATTTGAGTTCTTGTGTTTCGTTGATAGTTGGTTAATGGTTACTCATTATTGATTACTTTTCTAGATCCATAGAAAGAAACGAACCAGTTGGAGCACCAAAGTTTGAAGATTATGGAAAGGTTTAAAAAGATGTGTGTGGAAGTGACAAATTTCAATCCTTTGATCTTATAAGAGTTTTAATGGGACAATGAAAGGGTTGAAATGATGAGTACTGATCAAGTACATCCTGGAGATGATCTTTTTCTGGTCTCGTGTTGATGAAGTTATCAGTGCATCACAGTCACTTGAAGGCCGCAATTTGTCTAGGAATCGACGTGGTTTGACTTCTACCTCAACTAATGAAGAAGAAGAGCAAGGATCGGAAGAAGAGGAAGCCTATGATCTGGACATTGTTGTTGCCGATGATCTAGATGTTGAGGATGACTATGGCCAACCACCGCCTACTCCTCCCCATGATGGTACTCCAATTGATGAGAATGAGGGTGGCCTAAACGATATGGGCTTAGATATCGATTAGGTGATGGTCTACCACTCTATACCTCATCATGTTTGCACCTATATTTGTTTGCTATGAAGTATGAACTTGTACTCTTAATCTCTAAATTGCTACCAAATACTAACTACTGACGTTCTGTTGTCCTGCTAGACTGTTGACACCTAATTGACGCCTAAGCGTCCAGGCGCCCAGCAGGTGCCTGGCCTCACTGTGGCGCTGTAATGACATTGGTCACAATCCATTTCGAAAAACTATATATCTAGTAACGGTAGCAGAATTTTATTTTGAAAATACCTCCAGCTGATTTGTGATCAATTCTTGTTGCTGGGTGGGTCACCATCCTGCGCATTTCCTTGTGAGTTGCTACCGCTGCCTCCACTGTTCCCATCCTGCTGCGATGTTTGCCCTCCCAGTCCACTGAATGGCCACGGCAGCGACACATTGAACCTCCTCTCAACCACCCTTGGATTCTCCTGCCTCTCCTCCATCTGTCCCTCAGCAGCAGTAGAGCTCCCAGATGCAGCAGCAGCCACACCAACAGCCGGCTGAGGATTAGTGCCCTTCCGCCCCTCGTAATCAGGATCGTCAGTAGGCAGCTCAAATCGGCAGATGGGGCACGAATTGTGAAGCTCAAGCCATGGCACAATGCAGTCAGTGTGGTAGATGTGCTTGCAGGGCATCTGCTTGGCCACCTCTCCAGGCGAGAAATCCTCCTTGCAGACGGCGCACTCAGCGCCCTCCGCAGCTGCAACCATGGCGTGAGTCACGACGACGTCGGGGAGCGAGGAGAGGGCCGATTTGGCAGCCGGCGGCGTGCCATAGCGGTTGGGGTCGTTCTCGGCGAGCTGCTCGATGAGTTGTTCGAGGCCTGGGCCGACGAAGTAATCCCCAAAGCTTGCCCCGCCGAAGCGCCCGAGGCCGGGTCCGGAGCCGAGGGTGACGCTGGCGTCGTCGAGGAGGACCTGGATGTTGGCGCCTCCCTCCACGAGGCTATGGATGTAATTCTGGAAGAACATGACCGGGTCGAAGGGCTCGGGCTCGTTCTCGGGGGTGGCCGTGCCGGCGGCGGCGCGCGAGGCAGAGCCGCCGACCCTGATGGGTTGTTCGCCTAGTCCCAGGAAGGAGTTGAGGATGGAGGAGATGTCGTTGGGCTGGGAAGGGGAGGTCGCGGCGGAAGAGGACGAGGACGATAAGGAAGGGGACCCACCGGAGCCGGCTGCTGGGGCGGGGGCCGGGGTGGTGCTGGCGGCGGGGATCGTGGTGGGGGCAAAGGGGAACGGGAAGGGCAGCGGGATGAAGGTGGGGGCAGGGACGGTGACCTCCTCGAGGAAGTCGCCGTGGCACTCGGGGCACGAGAGCTCCCCGGCGGCGGCGGCGGAGGCCGCGATGAGAACGGTGCGGTTGCATTGGTAGCAAAAGTACTGCTTGCGCGCGGCGGCGGCGTAGTAGGCGGCGGCTGGAGTCGACATGGCGGCGCCCGGCGATCTCGCGGCGAGGGTGGATGGATTGGGATTTTTTTTCTCGCTCTCCCTATGGAATTTAGGTCATCGATTTTCTAGTGCTGTGTTTTGCGGCAAGCGAATTGAGATTTCCCCACGATTTATTTATGTTTATACTAGGTAGGTGCCCGTGCGATGCCACGGAACATAAATTGCTTCTCGATTTGTATATCAGCTATGCTTCCTGTGGAGCAAGGAAGCGAACGCAAGCCAGCCTTTTGTATTAGTGCATTCTGTTCAGTTCTTACTTGATCATCCCGTGTTCTCGCGTGTGCCATGGCCGAGTGGCAAGCTCAACACTGGTATTGTTGTCTTGTCTCAAATGAAGTCCGGTTCCACAAGTTAACCGGAAATCTTCATGGGTGATAGTTGTGTCAGATTCTTCCGTGCATAGGGCAAGTAATGCAAGTGATAGCTGTGTCAGTTTACCCCCATTTTTTTGGGCATCACTTGTCTCAAATGAAGTCCATTGGAGGTTCGCAATTTATGTTCCGTGGCATCGCACGGGCACCTACCTAGTATATGTATTGTGAGTGATTTAGTGACCACTGTATCTAAGATACGTTGTGCCATAGATATTCTGAATCTATGGCACCGAGACCTTAGAACCATTTATCAACAGTTTCACCTCTTGCAATTGAACTTTGCTCAATTGATCAGAGGTGTGGTTTTATGAAACCATGTCCTAGAGACGCGGTTAGCTCTAATGGTTGGTTTTCAGAGAAGTTACACACACCTCTTGAAGCATGGATTGCCGAAAAGAATTCATGCTTGGTACACGTTCTTCAAGAACCTTATGCTAGAGATTCAGTTTTCAAAATCCTTTTTTTTTAAAAAAAATCCATTTTTAGGTTGTTCGGAGGCGTTTTACCAATTAGAGGATTGCTAACAACAGACAATACGTACCAAAGATACGATTTTTTGCTAGAAAGGGCCTATACCTCGTGCAGAACCGAGCAAAGATCGTTCTTCAAAAGAAATCATTTTTCCTCAATGCTGTCTGTCTGTGCAGACTGTAGAGATGTAGGCCATTCAGTCATTGATCAATTCTGCAGGTGGCTGACTTCACCAGCCGTACTGCGTCGGGGGCACTTACGGCAGCCTTATCTGCCGAAGTCGAGAGACTTCGGACGCAACATGCTGACGCTGTCCGTGAGAAGTCTGCCTCCGACAGCAAGTGTCGTAAACTGGCGGACAAGGTGGCCGCCCTGGAGGAGGAAAAGGCTGACCTCCGGCGCCAGCTGGCGGGGGAGAGGAGGGAGACCAACGAGGCCATCGCCAAGGAGCAGGCCGCGCAGGCGGAGGCTAGGCTGGCACGGGCGGAAGCCAATCTTGCCAAGGATCTCGCCGAAGACCTGCGGGGGCGGCTCACCGCTCTGGAGAGCCGCGCGAAGGGGGCCGAAGCCGCGGTGCGAACGGAGGCCGAACGGACGCGCACACAGCTTATGGCCACATATCGCGAGCTGGGTGCGCGGACCGGTGACTTCGTGGTGCCGGAGCGAGAGGCCGGGCTTCGCTGTTTGGAATGGGTGCAAGAGGAGCTGCAGGAGCTCCCCACTGTCCTGGGGGGGTTAATGTCGTTCGCCTCCCTGGTCACCTGCGAGGGGGCGATGAACGCACTCTCTCGCGAAGGGTGCCGGCACTATGAGGCCTTCGACCAGGCAGATGAAGATTTTGGGCGAGACATCTATAAGGTCGAAGACCCCGTGGTGAAGGAGTCCGCCGGCGCCCTCTATGACCGGATGTGGGGTCTGTATGGTGGTGAAGTGGTCAGGGAGCGGGCCGAGGCTGCGAGGGCTCAGGTAACGTTGTCGTTTGTTCGGCGTTTGCTGGATGTGGTCTGTGCGTGTGTTTGCTGACTTTTTGTATGTTTTGTTTTAGGCGGAGCGAGGCGAGCGGGTGGACGATTTCGGAGCACTGAACGACGCCCTGCCTGACCCGGAGCCGGAGCCGATGTAGAGTGTGGTGCCCTCGCTTGTGTATGTGTGTGAAGGCGTTTTGTACTAACTGATTCGTTCGGCTGCGCTGTGCTTGCTTGATTATATATAATTGGTCTTGGCGTGAATGGTTCGATGTTGTCGTTTCGGCCGTTGTTGTGCTAGTCCAGGTGTACCCTTAAGTGTCTTCTGCACAGATAGTCTTCGGTTTTTTCGCACTTGTTGTGTTAAACCGGCTGTACCCTTAGGCGACTTCCGCGCGGATAGTCTTCGCGATAGACTTAGATTTTTTCCGGCTGCACCCTTAGGCGACTTCTGCGCGGATAGTCTTCGCGATAGACTTAGATTTTTTTCCGGCTGCACCCTTAGGCGACTTCTGCGCGGATAGTCTTCGCGATAGACTTAGATTTTGTCCGCACTTGTTGTGCTAATCCGGCTGCACCCGTAGGCGACTTCGGCGCGGATAGTCTTCGCGATAGACTTAGAGTTTTTCCCGGCTGCACCCTTAGGCGACTTCTGCACGGATAGTCTTCGCGATAGACTTAGATTTTTTCCCGGCTGCACCCTTAGGCGACTTCTGCACGGATAGTCTTCGCGATAGACTTAGATTTTTTCTGCACTTGTTGTGCTAATCCGGCTGCACCCGTAGGCGACTTCGGCGCGGATAGTCTTCGCGATAGACTTAGATTTTTTCCCGGCTGCACCCTTAGGCGACTTCTGCACGGATAGTCTTCGCGATAGACTTAGATTTTTTCCCGGCTGCACCCTTAGGCGACTTCTGCACGGATAGTCTTCACGATAGACTTAGATTTTTTCCCGGCTGCACCCTTAGGCGACTTCTGCACGGATAGTCTTCGCGATAGACTTAGATTTTTTCCCGGCTGCACCCTTAGGCGACTTCTGCACGGATAGTCTTCGCGATAGACTTAGATTTTTTCTGCACTTGTGCTAATCCGGCTGCACCCGTAGGCGACTTCGGCGCGGATAGTCTTCGCGATAGACTTAGATTTTTTCCCGGCTGCACCCTTAGGCGACTTCTGCACGGATAGTCTTCGCGATAGACTTAGATTTTTTCCCGGCTGCACCCTTAGGCGACTTCTGCACGGATAGTCTTCGCGATAGACTTAGATTTTTTCTGCACTTGTTGTGCTAATCCGGCTGCACCCGTAGGCGACTTCGGCGCGGATAGTCTTCGCGATAGTTTGACTTTGACCAAAATTCTGTGTTCTCAAGCATTTCTGCTGATCTCACAAAGCGACAACATTAGCAATAAATCAACGGTTATAGGGAAGAAAATTTGTGCATCCTGCAAAATCATATGCTAAAATGGCCACATCATTATACCTTCATGGCTTTGGAATAAATCTTCAGAACAATCAATGTTGGCAGGCATCTCGAAACAACCTTGATTGACCTGTATTCAGCAACATAAGAAATACAACAGTCTAAGGTTATACAAGACTCGAAACACAAAAGAAAATATTATATATGATATTTTTCTCACAAAGTCACAGCATTTAGAACCTGTTTTCTTTGCTCCCAAGTAGCTTTGACAGGCACTGTGGGCGTCTCCAGGCATCCGATTTTGGGCACCTGGGGATGACATCCTTGCCTGGCAACGAAGCTGCCTAGGAAGCTCTGAACCAAACGGTCCGTTACTGCATGAGTGCTCAGTGGTGGGCTGGAGGTATACCCTGTATACTGAGTGCTGGCTGATAATAACCCCCCAACCCCAAGAATGACCAATTTTATCAAACAAACAAAGAAATATGTAATGCAAGATATGCAAGAAAAACTGAAAAAATGACAACTCTTAAATTTCTTTATGTTCCATTCCTAGTACAAAAAATAAGGTCATTGGTTCAACAATACAAATATCACCATCTCAAGTTGAATGAGCCATCCAAAGACCAATGCATCGTTGAAAGTACAGAAATCTGAACTGCCTTCATATTTGCAACATATAACTAAAATATATGTTGGCAAATGTTCCTAACGATACTACGAACCTAAAAGGCAATAAAATTAATTAGGATAATAAGTTGAGTATCATTACAAATAAAATCATATCTATCTGATGTGCCTAATAATTTCTTGTATTTCTCCTGGAATGTTGTCTTTGGATTCATTGTCCTTGTACTTCAATAATTCTACTAAGAATTTGGTCCTCAGGTCATTCCCATTCTGCACATTCATTATTACATATCATAGAACATGATTAATAATCAATTATAGAAGAACAATATTGACAAAGTATTAGAACAAATAGGGTACTCACAGTGCAAATGCAGGGTAACCTTATACCATTCCAATCGTGCATAAAGTTGATAACAAGAAAGCCAGATAAATCCCTACAAATTAAAATAATACGTTGTTACATATATGTAGACAAAATTAATAAGTTGTTCGGGTTAAAAAAAAATACCAGTTTAATGTTCTTGGAACCCATGTTGGTACTATACGACGCCACATATAAATATCGTCTTTCCATGTAGGATTGGCCAATTCCATGGCAGCATTCATATTATTGGCAATATAATGTATATTATGTATATAATGCATGCTAGGATGATCACCCTTAAACTATGATGGTATAGGCATGGAGTCCATTATATAGATGCTTCTCGTGTCCATGTTAAGTACATATAAGGTGAAGTGACCCATGAAAGAAAAGGGCAATAGAATCTGCAAGTTAAAAAATAGTTCAAGTAAGAGAAAAAACAAGATTACAAAAATGATGAAGAGTATAGCTTACTTGTTTGCAATCTGAAACATCGTACTCCATGTCAGGCCAACATTCTAATAATTTTGCCAACATGTTGATATCTGGCTTTGCACGAAGGCGAGGGTCTCGACCAAATTTAGTTATGGACTACTTTTTGTTAGTAAAATAATTATATAATGAACACACTTATATGAATAAAGACTAATTACTTGAACTTACACAGAACTGTAGATCCATGTAGTGGTATTTGTCTTCCAACAAGAACAAGGCATCATTGCATGCGATCATCCGAACAGCCATGTTAAAACAATCTGTATCCATCGGCTTATTTACATCCAATATATCTTTAAGTTTTTGAAGACTTAAAGAAATTGGATAAGGTTTAGTGCTCTGAATCCAATGTTTCCTATTCAATGAACAATTGTTTTTATATTTAAAGCAAGAACATATGTGTTGAATATTTACCATGCATATACTATATTAAATGAGAATTAACTTACTTTAAATATTTGGCGTTGTCTATCCCCATGATATATGTGCATAATACAAACATCAGTTCTTGCGTGTTTGTTGATGTTACTTTAGCAGGCAGAACATATGGAGATATATATGGTTCAATCTGATGTGATGTATTTGACGATTTAGATAACTCACATGGAGTATCGATTATTTGAACATCACTTGAACTCTCTCCATCTTCATCCACATTGTGGTCAAGATTTTGATGTCCTTTCTTTGTGTTTAATCTCGAGTCCCATAATATTGCGGGTAACTTAAACCTAAACATTGTTATATCATCCTGCAAGTATATAAATTAGAACAAAAGAAACATTGTTCCTATAAATAAATATACGTCCTCTACCTGAGTTACGTTATCAGATAGGGAGGATCCTGTCCAGTATTCCATATAGTTTATCATCCATAGCCCGCAAGATACCCTAATATGAAATTTAACAGATCAGGTGAGTTTCTATGTATATATGAAAATAAATATAACCAATTTTGTAGAGTTGTGGTCACATGAATTTTACCCATCCGTTTGCATTTGTGTTGTGATCTTCTCTATAACTGGCCATGATGCAACATCAAGGTTCGACCACTTGCCTTGGTAAAGCTCTTTATGTTCTGCTGCAAGTTTAATCTGTCTTTCTATACCTTTTAACTATGTGTATATATAAAACATATCAAGATTTATAGATAACAAATAATGTAATGATGAAATAATCATAATATAAAAGAAATGATTACTCACTGTAGTATAAAGGTCTTGGCGATCCGTTATTTGTTGTCCCATAGAATCGAGTACATGTACCTCATTTTTTTTTGCATTCAGAACTGCCAGGTACCAGTGAAAATTTTCTATATTCATTGGAATGAACACCTTCATAGAACATACATTAACATTAATTTGTAAATATTGTGCACCAATATATTACATATTACATATATTAAAAATGAGATGAGTTTTAGGTCAACCATGTCAGACTGTAAATAGTCGTCCACCCTTTTTTCAATTGTGTCTTCCTTACAATTTAAGAGCATTTTAGGGTCGCCATCACGCTTAAGCAGACTGGAAATGAATGTGTTCTCCAAGAAGACCTTTCCACCTTCTCTATGAAGTAAATGCTCTTCATCCCTAATACAGTGTATATATGCACTGAGGGCCTGTACACCAAAAGAATACAATTAACAGATCAAATATACATGCTAGCTTTAAATATGTATACCATACTGTATAATATGATAATTATAAATATATATACTTTATATTATTGTATATAATATGGACATACAGATGTACTTACTTCGCCAGACACTTGGATGTCACCATGAAAAAGACATTCCATATCATTTCTATTTAACCATGCGCTGTCGATGTCCACCACAACTTGTTTCCCCGGTAATGTTTTAATGTATTCAATAAGCTGAACATCTTCTGGGGTGCACTTATAATCTATACAATGAAAAATATTATACGTAATAAGCAAATGATATATGCGAAAACCAATAAGATGCAATAAGACAAGAACAAAAAATTACTTTCAGAGACAACTCGAGCTACATTCAATTTCTTTGGTTTCTTATGTTGTGATATTCTAATAAGTGTGTCCAAAGCATCTTGTTTGTTCTGCTCAGAACTTATTTGACTTGATTCATTTGGAACATCCAAAGATGTCAGGTGTATCACATCTGTATGAGGAGTGAATGAAACATAAGTCTCTTGACAAAAGCATTTTTAGGAGTACTCATAAGACAATATTTACATTTAGGAGTGTAGATAAGAGAGCCTACCCGGTTGTGTCCCAAGATCGGCTTCAGTTGACACTTTTACATGATTGAAAATACAGTCAATGCCTACTCCCACAACATCGTGTGATTGTTTTGCAGCATTACCAACACTGACCTTACTATCCTCGCTCTCTATATCTATGGCGCACAAGAGAAAAATTAAGTGTCAAAAAAATATTTAATATGCAGACCTTAGTTTTTTTGTAATTGATAATAGCACTTACCCAATTCATGTTCATTAGTGTCATTAGTTGACAATTGTGCTGAACAACCACTTCTAGCCACAACCTCATACGATGGTTCAACAGTATTGCCAACATCGGTATTTCCTTCCTCCACCACTATATCCATTGTAATTTGGTCTGTACCCATCAGATTGAAAGTGTCAAACATAATTTTATTGACAAAAGTATTTTAAGTATATAAAGTACATCGTCAAATAGCACGAAACTAAATAAAACACGAACTTTAGCTTAAGTTCTTCATTCATATAGATGTGACAAGTGAACTTGTATAAACTTACGGAGGAAAGGGACACAGGCCTGCCACCATCCTATTTTGATTAAGTATACCCGATGCCATTGATCTTATAGGATGTATATCATGGCATTATTGCAAAGATACAACATTGCTCCTTATAAAAATGCTAAAATAATATGAACAATATATTGTTGTATTATTATGACTGAATTTAGAGGTATCAGAATTTAGCAACAAACAAAGTCACTATCAATTTAAAGGTCTCAGAATTTAGCAGCAAACATGTAACTTGGAGTTTAGAAAAAAAAGATAGCAGCAAACATGTAACTTGGAGTTTAGAAAAAAGAGATAGCAGCAAACAAAGATCTTGTTTGCTTGCGCTAAATGGTAGATCCAAAAAAGATGTTGCTCATCAATATTATTGCATTGAAACAAACAAAATAACAAGAGGGAAAATAGGTTTATACTTTGTTTGATTTGCGGTACCACATAGATAACGATTCCATGTGTTTACTCATAGCACCGCACGGGCATAAACCTATGAATACATAATTATCGTGATATTATAGGTCCCCGTTGCAACGCACACACAATAATGGTGTGAAATAGGACATACAAAGATAAATTAACCCTTCGGTCGTAATTGTGATTCTGCCCCTCCTTTGAAAAAGCAGGGATAAATCACAATTACGACTGAAGGGTAAGTTTGTCTTTGTATGTCCTATTTCACACCGTTACTGTCATCTAACTGAAGCAGGGACGGGCTTGTTTTGTTTGTTTTCAAAAAAAGAGGCCCGAAATCACAAAGTCGAATTTTGAGGGGCAAAATTACAGTTGCACTTCCATCTAGGGACAGAAAAACAATTGCCTATATTTGCTGATATGAGCCTCTGAGGTTCCTTTAGTCAAACAAATAACTAAAAACCATGTGAAAAATGTCTATAGCAGCCCACATGCAACAGCATCCCATGCTTCACGTGCATTTGGCCATTTCCTAATCACGCAGCCCCATTCTCTCTCAGCCTTTTCTGGCATGCATGTGCTAAGCTCATGTGTCCAAACCCTTATGTAGTCTGGGCTGTTGTCACTATATTCACCCATTGGCATGTTAATAAACATTTGTGCATCATCTAATTATGGCATATGCATCCTCAGGACAAGTTGCGGTGCTGCCAATAACATAATTAGTAAGTTTTACCTTTTTTTCTTCCTCTTACTTCAGAGATCTTCTAAAGATAGGAACTGGAGCAGCAAACCATGTAGACAGAAGAAAAGCTAAAGGACTACATGTTGAAGTAGTAATAGTTACTGCAGTACTGCACACACTGCATCTGATTTGACTTGTTGTATGGTAAATTGCCCGTCCACGCAGGTTTGAACCACAAAGGTTTCAGCCATACATTTCATTTCCTGAATAGCTATTTCTTCTAGATCCTAGCGCATGGCTGGGTACCAAATTCAGGCTGAAGGCGGCACATTCCCCATGCCAAGACAATCTTTATTATGCCATGACAATGGAAATGATTTGTTCATTTGACTTATAACTTGCTTACTGACAATATTATGAACACTTTTGCTTCACAGGAAGCATAGCTGATGAACTCATGGAAGAAATAAAGAAGGAAGTTGAAGAATAATGCTGCTCCAAGTTAGTTGTGCTTTGCTGTTTATTTATATAATAGGCTGTTTTCTTGAACTGAAATTGCATGTACTATTACTGAGTTCTCTTTACTCTGGTTGGCAGAGTATTCATATATGGTTCCAACTTTGTAAAAATGGGGCATGCTTGTTTTATGTTATACAAGAGAAACCTGAGAATATGGTATTATTTGTTTGTATATTTTGTTCTGACATATATGTGACTGGACGACCGGTGCAGCACTCCTCAATCTGCTCTGAAGATTATAGAAACTGAACAACAAAAAATGAAAATATAACAATTGTATGCCCTTCTCTTAACCTTTAGCATCACTGCATAACTACTCTAGCAGTTAAAGCTTCTTAGACTATCTCCAGTAGAGCTTGTAAATTAGGGGACACGGTATTATAGATGACAATGTTTAATACTGTTTACGGAGAGAAGTTTGAAATAGGTGATAAGATAGAGGATATAATAGGAGATCTGTTGGAGATAGCCTATGAAGCTGTTTACATCTGGGAAGGCCTTTTTTTACCTCTGGCTTTGTGAGGAGCAGCTTTAGTCATGTTGTGTTTCCAAGTGCTAAGCCATATCTGTTGACTGTTGTTTCTATACTCAAGTCTGCTCTATCTCACTTGAAAGAAGACCATGCAGGAGATTTTCTTAGTTGCCATGGCCAGAGAGTATGTGCCTTCTACATATATTTTTTTAGTTTTTTTACTACTACCACTCCCTGTCCCAAATTATAGGCTGCTTTGGTTTTCTAGTTATATATAGCTTTGTTGTGAACTCTGTCACTTTCATTCAAACTGTGAATCCCAGTTCTGTGCATTTTGGGCTGCTCGAGACCTGTATTATAGAGTTGCAGCTTCCTAGGCCGTGGAAGCTCGCTGGCCACCGGTTTCCTGCCCGTGGTGGATGGTGGCAAGGTAGATAGCAGGGAGATGAGATAACAGAGATTTTTTTTTTGGGAAAACGCAGGAGAACTGCGCCTCAATATATTAAGAAGAAGAGATAAATCCAGATCAAAGAGATCTGGACAGATTACAAGGCCTCCTCAGGGAGGCCAGAAACACAGGAAACTGAAAAAATCCATCAAACTAAACAACTCCCTAGTCTCCATGAGATAACAGAGAAAGGAGGTGAAAATGGGATTGGCTGTAATTGCTTGTTCAAACCAAATACCCCTCCTTTTGCCTAATTAGCCCCTGTTACGAGCGCCTATAAATGTTCCCAACCGTAACAATATCTCAAGGTTACACCTGGAAACTGGGGAGAAAAGGAAGATGTAATTCAGTCTGAGTTTTATAATATGTTATTTAGGTGATCATTAAGATAGATGGAAATCACAACTTGCTTGTCAGATCATTTCAAATTCAAATGTGCAGTTTCAAATTCGAATGTGTCTATTCAATAACATCTATTCAATGCTCATATGCTTTCTTTGTTGTATCAACCAAATGACCACTAAACAATAGGAAGCTAAAAAGGAGCCAAAATAGAGAAATAAAAGGCAAAAATACATCTTCACCTAAAAACCAAAATAATTAAGTGCATTACAAGTTGTTAATTGCCATTCATTCCTCAATGTCAGTTACGGCGTAAGGACCTCCTTATAAACGATATTCTTTGTGTATGTTGCGCCATTTATCGCTGAGTTCCTTTCAACCCCCTTCTTCTTCTTCTTCTCATCGTGGACTGGAATGGCAAGTATCTTCACTTTCGATCGAGCGGTGGCCCTTGATAGAGCAACATAAAGTTGACCATGAGAGAACACTGGTTCCGGCAAGTACACACCAACATTAGGAATCGTCTGGCCCTGGGCCTTGTTAACTGTCATGGCAAAACTTAGTCTTATCGGAAACTGCTTCCTTTTAAACTGGAAAGGGAACATCTCATCATCAGAGGGGCACAGGGGTATACGAGGCAAGAAAATTCGCATTCCAGCATGTTGACCAAGGACAATTTCAGCATCAATACTGTTTTTTTGGAAACCACGAACCACCAACCTCGTGCCATTGCAAAGTCCATTAGCAGGGTCTATATTCCTAAGCAACATGATTGGGCATCCAACTTTGAGCTTCAGAACATGCGGGGGTAGTCCATTAGGAGTCAGCGTGTTTAGAAACTCTGATGGGTAATAGTTATTAGGATCATCCACCGCGGTGTCAAAACTATGGTACATCATCTGCTCCCCTTGGAAATGATCAATCATCCTCATATTTATCATATCCACCCAGTCATTCCGTGTAGACAATATTGCTCTTGAAGTGATGTAGCTTGTGTTAGACATGTTTTCATTTAGATTGGGGTAAATGTCATCTATCAGTCTATCAAGGTCGCGGTCATTACCAGTATATGGCACACATACCTCATCTGGAAGACGAACATCACCATCGTTGTTCGCTTCCTCAGTTCCACCACCGACGCGCAACAAATATTCTGCAAACCATGGGTCGCTCTGTGCCCTCATGTTTTGAAACAGCTTTAGGTGGCACATGGATTCCCAGAGGTAAGAACTCCGTAGAGAGGCAGCAACTATCTGAGCCCTTGACCCCTTGCGTACAACAGGAAGTACTTGTCTGAAATCACCCCCGAACACAACAGTCTTCCCACCAAAGGGCAACATAGACTGTCCCATTATATCACGCATGCTATTGTCTAGCGCCTCAATT
Source organism: Zea luxurians (assembly GCA_029449295.1). NCBI lineage: Eukaryota > Viridiplantae > Streptophyta > Magnoliopsida > Poales > Poaceae > Zea > Zea luxurians. The sequence continues at coordinate 32,410,076 of JAOPSE010000017.1, read as the reverse complement.
GCTTGTCTCTTAGTCATTGATGCCTCGTCCCAGATAATGAGCGATGCTTTTTGTAGCAACTTTGCTGTCCCGCTTTGTTTCGTGAAGCTACATACAGCACCATCATCAATAGTAAGTGGTATCTTGAAGCGCGAATGGGCAGTCCTCCCCCCAGGCAATATAGAAGCCGCAACACCAGATGTAGCTGTTGCAACTGCAATCTTGTCCTGACTGCGTAGTGCTGCAAGCAATGCCTTATACAGATAGGTCTTTCCAGTCCCACCAGGCCCATCCACAAAGAACACTCCACCGTTATTGGTGTCAACGACAGATAGGATCTTATCATAAGCAGACCTCTGCTCCTCGTTTAGGGTTTCTTTCAGAGCAACGTCTTCTGTCATCGGCACTATACTTTCCTCCTCATAAATCTCTCTATCAGTACCATGTAAATCGTCATATCTATCAATGATAGCAGGGAGAGGGAATGTCTTTATGTCTTTACCCATTGACTGCAAAATGTTTCTAATGTCAATCAAGACCATCTGCTGCACATGGATTTTGCTTTGAGTACTACGGTGATAGTCCTCTGACATTGAGTCAAGGTGTCTCTGCCATAATTCTGCCACATCGTTCGGCTCGCAGTATACCAGTATTGTTGCAAACAACCTTCGTAGTGCTGAAGGCATTTGGTAAATAGCGGCTTCGTTGAGACACTCATCTATTGTGTCGTCTGCTTCAAGCAGTCCCCTCCTTTGTGCTGCCTCACGAAAAGTTGGTAGTGTGTCACCATCTACTGTCCTTAGATCCGCATAGGAGGTAGCACCCGTCACATGGTTTAAGAGAAGTCGAAGATAAAAGCGCTCCCCCTCAGCTGGATGAGCAGAGACTATTCTACCAACCTGTCCACCCGTGTTTCGTTTCCTCCTTTGCCACACCTTGCCCTGCTGCAAAGTGTACCACTCAGGAAAATCACGGTAAAGGATGCCCCGAGCCTCTTCGTGTAGCCTATTTGCCTCAAAATATGCCGTAAGCATTGACCTATCGGCACCTGGACGTTGGACAACATGATTTACTTTAGCACGCTCGTGAAATGACACCATATGCATGTTTTCAAGATGGAGCTGCAGTTGCATCACTGGTGGAGAGTTTTGACTTAGATCAAAGCTGAATATCCTCCAAAGGGCTTCTGGAGGGGTCACCCACCTAGCATCTCTATACTGCTTGATCTCATCAACGTCACCATCAGCCTTGTTTGCGTCTGTCACAGCCACAGACGCACGATCGTGGCCTTTGTATATGTATTTGAACAAGTATTTGACAGCCTTGATGCTCCCGCACGCCTCAACATTGATGTGACAGTTGAAGAGCCGGAGGAGGTAAGGGTTGTAAGGGACGACCCATCTGTTGTCCAATTCACAACCTCGAACCGTTTCCTTACGCCCATCATCACGACGCCTATAAATAGGATATGAATCCTTTCCTTGAGACGTTGCATTGCTAAAAGCTCTAGGATAATGGTTTTTGCATGAAGCACGACCCTTAGTGCATGGGCATTTAGGATTTAGCAACCCGCACGGTCCATGCATCATATGCTTGATAACCATCTTGTATAGTTCAGGGTACTTCTTCTTGTCAGGGATCTCAGCGGAGATAAGGTGATCATACTGATCAGGACAAGTTAGCTTGTACTTTCTCTGCATGATGAGTAGGAAATGGACATGAGGCAAACCTCGCTTCTGGAACTCCACGACATAGACATAAGCTCGGATTTTTCCAAGAATATGATGCTTAGTCAATCGCTTCTTCAGTTCCTCTAGTTTTGCACGGAATATGCGAACAACAAGGTCCGGACGATCCTGTGGTGACTGCATAGGGAGAAGCTCTCTAGTTATTTCATCCCAATTGGGGTTGCACGTCATAGTGAGGAATATGTCTGGCTTCCCAAACTTCCGCACAAGGGCCATAGCATCCATATACCGACGTCTCATGTCACGAGGACCACCGATAAATGATGTAGACAGCACGGTTCGCTTTCCAATTTTGTCTGCTCTGTTCTCGCCTTCATGCAAGCTATCTACCAAACCCTTGTATAGATCCGCCCTTAATCTGTCTTGGTTTTTACGTATGAAATCCAAACGAGAGCTCTCAATCTTGATGTAGGTGTCAACCGCGAACTGTTGGAAAAGCCGCTTCCCATGAAGTATTGGATTGAATATACTTGGACGAATTTGGAATCTGTAGCAGTAATAGTCACGTACAGACACGCATAGATGGCTAGGTCATTCTGCAACAGCAAGGTTTATTAATTAGTGTTGCAAAAAACATATTTAACAAAGGATTATATAAGAATCACAAAGAAAGAACTAACCTGTATCATCATTGTTTGCATCACTTCTCCTATGTTGATCGCGGTACGCGTCTACTTCGTCCATGGAAACATTGGACTTAGGAATATTGGCATGCCATCCAAGTTCACCTTTAGGGAAGAACAATGGATATGATAGTGCATCATAGCATCCATGATATGAACGGATGCCGTGGCTTGATCTATCCTTCCCATGTAGCATAACACTATTACTGAATTGACCTCGACGTTCACTCCCCTCAATCCAAATTGCAGCTACCTCCGAAGTAATGGGTGAATTATATAACTTCTGGTTCAGCGTTTGGTCAAGGTTCAAGGCGATGTGGTAGTCTTCAATGTTATCAACGTGCCCCATACTCCTAAGGTGCTCAGAGTATGGATTTCCCTTAAGTATTTCAACCAATTGTTTAATAACTGCCTTATCTTTCTCAAATTGTTGTTGACGACATTTACGATATCTATGCTCGAGGCTGGGATCATCATCATAGAAGTAGAGTTCAAGGTGTTTATGTTCTGCCCCAACTTCCCTACCGAACGACCTTACGTTGTGGTACATCATGCCATGTGCACGAAACGTATAGATACCACAATCCATGTTTGTAGTCATACTGTCAAGGCAACAGTACAGAGAAGTGAACGAGAAATGGCCGTTAAAAAATCGAATGTTATCACGAAAGTGCCTCGCATCAGCATCTGCAGACTCCCACAACCTCCTAAGCTGGAGCGGTGTCTCGAATGCGGCTAAATTAATCTGTCCATTACGACAACAAAATCCAGGTGGTTCATACTGAAACTTCTTCGCTTTGCAGTAATCGCAGTCAGCAACAGTGCTCAGCAAATGTGTTTCTTCAGGTATGTTACTATACACCTTGTCGTACAAGTCAGGTACGTCAGGGTTGACAGTAAAGGCATCTTGGGTTTCATCAATCTCAATATCCTCACCAGATTCACCATCTAAATTTGTTTTGAAAGAACAAGGGATAAGACATACAACTTTAGAAACTTTTAAATCATATATCCTATATTAAAAACATTACGTAAGTACCTTGCCCAGCGAATAGGTATCCTTCTTCGTCATCATCATCTTCTTTAAAAAGTACAGTCTCATCAGCATCCTCTGTAAAGAGCACACCTTAATCATATTAACCACTAAGAATAATTAGGGAACTAATGATGGAATGAGCTTGTAATTACCATTGGTGGTAATAGTCGAAGATGTCAAGTGCTGCTTCCCAACGTCTACTCCTTCGGTCATTTTGTCACTATTTGTGGCAGGGACTGTACACGGATGTCTTTGTCGTCTAGGAGACTTTGTCAGTATCTTTGTCTCAACATCCTCAGTCACCGATGGAGTAGGAACAAATGGAGTTGGGATCAATTCAGGAATAGCCATGAGCTCGGAGCTAAATAGAGACCCAGTAGGTGCTTGAGCATCTGTTGAACTCCACACAAGCTCCGGGGTAAAAGTAGGGTTCTCAATGGCGATTGAGTCCTGACTTAGCATAACTTGTTGTCTTATTCTATAGTTTTCCCTTGCTCTCTTTTGACATGGTTTCATATTACGCAACGTCCTTTGTTCCTTAGTTTGAGTTGCACATCGAGCTCTTTCTCGGATTCTCTTACGTTCCTTTGGATCTAACACTTTTGAATACTCATGGTGTACAACATTTTCTTTGTTGCGTGACGCACGACGTTTCTTCAATTCATTTTTTGTTTCATCACTCATCGCCGCGTATCGTGCTCTTTCCTTTTCCCGTTTACATTGCCTTGCATCCGCACATCCTACTAAACCATTATAGGTTTTATTTTTTACAACCTTATTGAAATGTCAAATAAGGCATCTTATATTATTAGTAGACATACCTTCAACAGTGATGTTGGACAGTTCTTTTAATGGAGAACGAACATCATTAGTTTGGAGCGGATCCATTTACGTATTTCAGGCAGCCACAAAACCTATATGAGAGGATGAATCACCTTATCATACTTCACCAAAGGATAAGATACGCTCAATTTCTAATCTAATCAGATAACATTGATTCTTAGAGATAGGGAAAGTACTAACGAGCAAATTGGTACGTTCAGTTAAATGGTAGACAATCAATGAGAATCAAAGTCAACATATAAGACTAACTCCAACACGGACCTCTAAAGGGTCCTATACCCTAAATTTAGAGGATGAGGTCATCCTCTACTCCCTCCGGCAGCATCCTTTAAATGGTCTACTAAATTTACAGGACAAAAATATATTGTCAAAGCTGAATTATGGATATGGATTATGGGAGTACTGACTAATATATTGTCAAAGCTGAAGTCAAGTAAAACAGGGTTGAGGAGGGGCCAAGGCAGCAACCAAGAGTGTGAAGAGGAAAATGCCTTTCGTACTACTATCTAGAACTGGTTTATGGGGATGACAGACTGACTGAACAACAGAGCAAGAAGAAAGAAAAATAAAACGAAGAGGAAAACAATAAAACAATATATTTATCCAGTAAGATTATGTTCTATGCCTACCAAGAATGTTATCTTACTCTGAATCTTCTTGCCAGTCCTTTTGTGATTATGTTCAATTGATGCTGCTAAGAATATTAGTGCAGTGGAGTGTGGTGTATACTTGAATCTCTTAATTGATGATTGCAGGAAGTTGTTTTCCATTTAAATGCTCGGATAGGTTGAGCAATCCATATGTAGTAGATGTCCATAAATTCAACATGTAAAAGCCAGAATGCATATGTTATTATCAAACCAAGTCCATCCTCAGTTGTGTGTTAATAACCATGCTACAGCCTATAACTCTTGTAATGAGAGATTTTTCATATTTTTAACTGGTTTGTGTATTGTTTACTGTCGTTTAAGTGTTATCTTGCTTCTGCCTCCCCCCTCGAAGAGGTGCCGGCGAGTTTCGTAAAAAAAGGGAAGAGGTGATATTTGCTGGTTTAGTTTTTGGAAAGGTTTCATTTTTTTCCAAGAGTGTCGTATGATCTGAGTGCCTTCAGTTAAAGAAGGAAACACCCGTCTCAAGTGTTACTACTGTTGCAAGGTTCAAGTTTTTGTTCCAAAACTGCTGCATCGTCTGGAGTGTTTTGAGATGAAGAATGAAGTGATCCTCTTCGGTGAGCAATTTTTTTGTTCTTTCAATTTGCAAAAATGCTATCATCATTATGTCGTTCCTACCGCATTTTCCACATATCTTTCGTAAGCGGATATTGTTTTCAATAGTTTTGTGATTACCAGGCCAAGGATTACAGTGGACTAAATGCAAATGACATAGGCTTGTATAGATCAAGAACCATGCTAACAGTGATGAAGAAAGATGAATGAAGAATAATGATGGTGAACTTATTTATTAGCTCATAGAAAGGTCACATAGTTTTATACAAAGTGATCACCATTGAGACCGAACACACGACTAATACAAAATAGAGAACAAATCATTACTACTAAGTTTCATCTAAATCATAACTAACAAAGTATCTACTATAACAAGCTAGAATACGTCTCAATCAGATATCACAGTTGTGAGATGTGCCCGTCTGTTCTCAAGAAATTTGTCGACGATACGACGCCTTGGATTTTGAATCAACGAACGTCGAATAGCTGCAATTTAGAACATAATTTGTAAGAAGATGATTATTTTAAATTATTAGCATTTTAATTTTAGCTATAGTTTATAAATCTATTATAAGAACCACTCACTCTTCAAGTGGTATGTAGTGTGATGATCTGGGTTGAAATGAACGGTGCTGTAATCCGAGGTTTCCAAGCATCCTATTGTTAGGATAATAAATAAGCATAAGAATTGAGTTCAAGTTGAAAGAATTTAGGTACAAGAGAAATTACTGTGTTTATTGTTACGACGCAACATAGTTCCAATAATGATGTTATTGTCAACTCTAGCTAACGACCATCGTAGAGCATTTCTTTGCAAGAGGTCAGTCCATACCCCCACGACGATTAGATCCCACCTATAAAAACATTAATGTTGTCTGAATAAGACCTAACAATTACTTAATACTTTCAAAAAATAATGTAGCTATAAATTAGTGTCACCTGGAATCCATTAGTACAGCCTCTCTATACGGCCTTCCACCGATATGCTTTAATGGCTCTAAATGAAGAACTATGCCAATAATGTCTGAGCAATTCACATGTGATTAGTTATCTTTGAATAACTTATACATCAGCCATTAGTACTATATATATATATAAACCATATGGAAGGAATGATCATTACCTACGAACGACTTATGCGGTTGTTGATACACCTTATGGAATGGCATAAGATACTTTGGAAATGGAGGAAATTGGATTGGCTTAATGAATGGCTCCACAATAGTATGTGTTATCAGTCCGATCTCTAGCCCATGTCCAATATTCCGAAATTGAATCCCCTCCCTATTTAGACAGAATCCCACTCTATACAATGTATATGTGCATCCTTGTGTGAGTAAGGCATCGAAACGTGGAACATTATTGCGACTTGAAATTGCTTCCATTTTGGATCCCTAGATATATGGGAATACAGGTCGTATGAGTCAAAGAATTTTATTATAACATGACTATATGGACTCTATTTTAAAGCTTGAAGTAACTCACTGTGATATCCTGTAGGATGAAGTGTTGACTATCATGACGCCTAGGAAACTTAACAACTACCCTCGCAAAGATACTCTTTACGTGTGGTAAGTTATTGAAATCTTGAATATCATCAAATAACACGAAACTATATAAAACACAAACTGTAGCTTAAGTTTGTAATTCATATATAAATGTGACAAGTGAACTATATACTTACGGAGGAAAGGGACGAATGTCTGGAACTGTCCTATTTTGGTTTATTCTACCGGATCCTGCCATTGATCTTGTAGGACCAATCATGACATTATTGCAAAGAAAACATCATTAAAAGGATTAAATGACAAAGTCCATCTGTCAAACAAATAGATTTCTTTTACATCATAATGAAATTACAAGAAACTATTTTGTAGAAAGTGTAGACTCTATCTACGTCTTTGTTCTTTAAGAAACCTAGCATCAAATTAAAGATTTTTCATATAACAATATTTAAAGTTAAATCATAAAATGTAACATAATATGTCTCATATGTTTATCTACATCTTGTGACAGTTGCTGGTGAATAATAGGACAGCAAGCGCCAGTGAAATAGTAAGTACACATTTGCGTCCACCGACAGTAATGAAATGGCATGTAGTCAAAGCTCACGCACCAATAATTTTTTAGGTTGCTTCAGCACTTCATGACAATTGCAAAGCTGTTCTTGTTGGCGAAAGGACTTTTGGCAAGGTTTGAACAAACACCTGACCGGACTTCACTACCCAAAAGAGGATATTGTGACGTTTTCTTTCCCTATGATCAACAGGATTATATGATGCCCTTTTTGTGTCTGGTAACTCATGTCTAGGGTGATGCAGGGCTTAATCCAATCTGTATTGATAAAAATAAATATCAATACATTCACTTTCTACAATCAGTTTTCTACTTTTATTTTTGTATGGCTGGAAAGCAACTGAAGATTTTTCAATTTATATTCCACAGTATCATTTACTGAACGTCATACTGACGTGTTCGTTATTTCCAGAACAAGGCCATCTCAGATAAAAGTAGATGTAGCTTTCATAGGACTTAGTTCCAGCAAAGCAAAGGTTGGCAGTGCACCAAACAATAGCGTTTATACTTCATTCTTATGGATTGGAGAAGCCTATGCAACATGTCAAGCCAGATGACATGCAGATGAGAAGGTTCTGCATCAATAGAAACCAGAGAAAAATCTGTATGTGTCTGTATGACATCTCAGATAAAGCCTGATGATCAGCATGATGAAAGGTGGGGAGTTCTATAGCTGGTTTAAGCTGGAGCTAGCTTCTGAAGTCCGGTCAGGTGTTTGTATGTGTTGCCCTTTTGTATTTCATTTCATGTTATTTGTTCCTTGAACTGTACTTGGTCGTACTTGTGAATAAATATTTTAGCATGGCTGTTCGACTTCTTATAATGTTTATTCGACATCAGTTCATGATATTAGTGTTACATGATATTTTATCATATGAATTTTGAATATCATAGTGATGTTTATCGTTCCGTATCTATATTTTATACTAATCTTTAACTCTCGTGGCAACGCACGAGCACACACCTAGTCTCACTTAAGGGTGTTTCACTTTGTATTGAACTGTAGACATAGAAAGAAGAATTAAGAGAAGCGAAGAAGAATGAAGTTGCGCAGGTGCAAGTGCACCGTACAGAAAGCATACTACCAGCTAATCCTTTCAACTATCATTTAGCATCAACCTCTATATACCGGAAGCATGCTTGTATATAAACTTCATACCCCAATAAATACCCCTAATACACACAAATTTGTCATGTCCATATATATTAGTTGGAATTTTAATTTAAATTTGTTCTCAATACAATTCATTCGCTTTTACAATTTGGTAATAGACATGACATAACAAAACATGTTCAAACTGTAATAGTAGAACAGGTCATTCAAATATTCAATATAATAAAAGAAATAGTATTAAGAACACAAAATGAAAGCATGAAAGCACTAACCAAAGTTTTGTTGGACAATACAGAGCTGCAAAGATGGGTACAGAAATTGAGGCGAACACAATTCCGAATTTCCCTGGATAGTCACAACGACCCATGATTATTATAGAAAACATAAGTATTCACATTCTGAGAAAAGAAACTGGTATTCTCTATCAGAATTTTCATAGCAACGCCAAACTAAGATGACAGAACTGCTATACAATGATGACAGAACTGCTATACAATGTTAAATGTTGATGAAAAAACACAATGGTAAGTAGGTAAAAACTATAGGAACATATTCAAAGATCCTTCTCAATTCGGATGCAGCGACACAACACACTACATGTTTTGAGAAACTAATCATTGCTATTTGCTAGCTCGGTAATGAACAAAATATTTGAAATAAACACAAACTGACCAGGTGAGCAGAAAGGCAAGTCGAAGAGAACATCATATTAAGGTTACTGAATCAATGACAATCCCACTCGCTCCCATAATAATCTTAGATTAGGTTACATAATAAGATGTTTCATAGTTTTGCTCATCAATATTTAACATTCATCAAAGCTGATAATACTTGTTATTTTGCTAATGGACAAAGAAAACTACAGAAGCATTTTGTTTGTCCACCTAAATTTAGTAAACAGTACAAGGAAGATTGTGTGCCAAGCAAAGAACTACATATCCATAAATGGACCACCTAGATGTCTGGGATCAGCAATAAATTCAAAGGTAGACATAATTCATGGAAAGACAGTATACTGGAAGCAACACGAGGTTGTAAAAGATAGATGCTCCATACTTGTGGGCACAAGAAGAAAAAGGCAACACAGATGCTTGAGAGTCTGCACTGCTTGGGATTAACTCTGAGAAAAACAAAATGGTAATTAGAGAAGCAAAGATTAACTCTAAGAAAACACAATGGTAAGTAGGTAACAACTATAGGAACATATTCAAAGATCCTTCTCAATTCGGATGCAACGACACAACACACTACATGTTTTGAGAAACTAATCATTGCTATTTGCTAGCTCGGTAATGAACAAAATATTTGAAATAAACACAAACTGACCAGGTGAGCAGAAAGGCAAGTCGAAGAGAACATCATATTAAGGTTACTGAATCAATGACAATCCCACTCGCTCCCATAATAATCTTAGATTAGGTTACATAATAAGATGTTTCATAGTTTTGCTCATCAATATTTAACATTCATCAAAGCTGATAATACTTGTTATTTTGCTAATGGACAAAGAAAACTACAGAAGCATTTTGTTTGTCCACCTAAATTTAGTAAACAGTACAAGGAAGATTGTGTGCCAAGCAAAGAACTACATATCCATAAATGGACCACCTAGATGTCTGGGATCAGCAATAAATTCAAAGGTAGACATAATTCATGGAAAGACAGTATACTGGAAGCAACACGAGGTTGTAAAAGACAGATGCTCCATACTTGTGGGCACAAGAAGAAAAAGGCAACACGGATGCTTGAGAGTCTGCACTGCTTGGGATTAACTCTGAGAAAAACAAAATGGTAATTAGAGAAGCAAAGATTAACTCTAAGAAAACACAATGGTAAGTAGGTAACAACTATAGGAACATATTCAAAGATCCTTCTCAATTCGGATGCAACGACACAACACACTACATGTTTTGAGAAACTAATCATTGCTATTTGCTAGCTCGGTAATGAACAAAATATTTGAAATAAACACAAACTGACCAGGAAAGCACGTAGTTTAAGTATGGCGTTGAAAGCAAATAAAACTGGATAACTTAAATTGTTCAATCATGATATATTGCATTGGTGCCTAGTTTTGAATGGTTAGCTTCTTACCAAACAAAGTCTGCTGATATGGAGTAGTGCAACAGTACAAGTAACCCTGACCGCGGTAAGCAGCCAAGTTACCACTAAGAAACAACGAAAATGATACTCCAAAGACCATGCATTAGATTTTAGGACAATTGGTTGCTGGATCCAAAGGCCATACACCAGATTTCCAGGAAAGCACGTAGTTTAAGTATGGCGTTGAAAGCAAATAAAACTGGAATGTGCTGAAGTTTACCTTTTTTTTAATTCATCGCTAAAAAGTAGTGCATCGATAGAATTTCGCATGTGCAGTTTGAATTAGACACCAATAATTGTGCACCAAAGCAAGTAGAGGCACACAGAGATGACGAAATGTGCTGAAGAAGAAAAAAGAAAGATAGCACTTGTTGAACTCTGTAATTTCGTTACTTTGGTAATGAAATACGGTTTTGATCGGTCTTAAAAAAGAGTCTTTTTGCAATTGTGAGCTCATGAAACATTAACTCAGATTGCTGATTTATACCAGTAGACAGTTTGACAGGTCAAGCTATCAAGAGCAGTGATCACTTCCACAGTTTGAAAAGGTAAGACTTGACCGAGCCAACTAACTCTAGGAGTGAGTCGAATTAGTAAAAATGACTTAAAAATCAAGATATCCCCTTTCCTACATCTAGTAACCTAAACTAAAGCATGAAACACAATTTATGAAAGGGTCAAACATTATATATCACCACTCAGAAACAGGGGCACAGGACTAAGGAAATATAGTACGAGGATGCTAAACAAAGTAATAAGCATGGAAAAATAAGCAAGCAACAGCCTAGAGAACTATATGACCTGCAATAAGCGCAGAGTGGTTCTTTCATCGTGTGGTTTGTATATCGTACCACCAAATGCAGGAATGATGGAATTACCATACACAGCCTAGAGAATCGCTCTACCAGTCTTGATTCTAAATAAAAAAACTACCTTACTCCTCAAGCGGGAGAGACCGGTCGTGGAGCAACTCGCCGTCGATCTTCACTACTCCCCTTGTAGCCTGCGCAGTCCCGGTTGTCGGCCGAGCAAGCCCCTCCTCGCCTCTGCTGAGCGCCCCCTCGGTCCACTGCAGGCGCGCTCGGACACTGTAGAGGCCCGGCGCGGCGGCGTGGTACAGGAACCCGACTCTGGTGAAAACGCGTGCTCGGACGAGATAGAGTCCACACATGCTCCCGGTTTATCTTCATCGAGCTCTATAAGGTGTCTGAGGAAGTGGAGGTCGTGGGGAGGAAGCATGCAGTAGTGGACGACGTGGGGACTGTAGAGGGGGAGACGGTTGCACGAACTGTGCGGGGGTGGGGACAGTAGAGGCCGCACAAATGGGGATGGCGCAGGGCTGGAGGTTGCCGGCGGGATAGAAGATGGAGCGGCGGTGGTAGAGCGGCGGTGGTGAAGCGGCGGTGGTGGAGCGGCGGTTGCGCTGGACACTGGAGGCCGCGTCCGCAACGAAGGCGAACAAGAGGGCGGCGGCGCAAGGCGAGCATGCGGGGGCGGCGGCGCAAGGTGAGCATGCGGGCGGGGGCGCAGCCGCGCAGGGCTGGAGGCCGCGGGCGGGGGCAGGGTTTCACGGCTGAGTCAGGTCCGCCGAGCTTTTTTTTTGTACGGCCATGGCCTTACGTGTGCTCTGCAGGTGGCTGACTTCACCAGCCGTACTGCGTCGGGGGCACTTACGGCAGCCTTATCTGCCGAAGTCGAGAGACTTCGGACGCAACATGCTGACGCTGTCCGTGAGAAGTCTGCCTCCGACAGCAAGTGTCGTAAACTGGCGGACAAGGTGGCCGCCCTGGAGGAGGAAAAGGCTGACCTCCGGCGCCAGCTGGCGGGGGAGAGGAGGGAGACCAACGAGGCCATCGCCAAGGAGCAGGCCGCGCAGGCGGAGGCTAGGCTGGCACGGGCGGAAGCCAATCTTGCCAAGGATCTCGCCGAAGACCTGCGGGGGCGGCTCACCGCTCTGGAGAGCCGCGCGAAGGGGGCCGAAGCCGCGGTGCGAACGGAGGCCGAACGGACGCGCACACAGCTTATGGCCACATATCGCGAGCTGGGTGCGCGGACCGGTGACTTCGTGGTGCCGGAGCGAGAGGCCGGGCTTCGCTGTTTGGAATGGGTGCAAGAGGAGCTGCAGGAGCTCCCCACTGTCCTGGGGGGGTTAATGTCGTTCGCCTCCCTGGTCACCTGCGAGGGGGCGATGAACGCACTCTCTCGCGAAGGGTGCCGGCACTATGAGGCCTTCGACCAGGCAGATGAAGATTTTGGGCGAGACATCTATAAGGTCGAAGACCCCGTGGTGAAGGAGTCCGCCGGCGCCCTCTATGACCGGATGTGGGGTCTGTATGGTGGTGAAGTGGTCAGGGAGCGGGCCGAGGCTGCGAGGGCTCAGGTAACGTTGTCGTTTGTTCGGCGTTTGCTGGATGTGGTCTGTGCGTGTGTTTGCTGACTTTTTGTATGTTTTGTTTTAGGCGGAGCGAGGCGAGCGGGTGGACGATTTCGGAGCACTGAACGACGCCCTGCCTGACCCGGAGCCGGAGCCGATGTAGAGTGTGGTGCCCTCGCTTGTGTATGTGTGTGAAGGCGTTTTGTACTAACTGATTCGTTCGGCTGCGCTGTGCTTGCTTGATTATATATAATTGGTCTTGGCGTGAATGGTTCGATGTTGTCGTTTCGGCCGTTGTTGTGCTAGTCCAGGTGTACCCTTAAGTGTCTTCTGCACAGATAGTCTTCGGTTTTTTCGCACTTGTTGTGTTAAACCGGCTGTACCCTTAGGCGACTTCCGCGCGGATAGTCTTCGCGATAGACTTAGATTTTTTCCGGCTGCACCCTTAGGCGACTTCTGCGCGGATAGTCTTCGCGATAGACTTAGATTTTTTTCCGGCTGCACCCTTAGGCGACTTCTGCGCGGATAGTCTTCGCGATAGACTTAGATTTTGTCCGCACTTGTTGTGCTAATCCGGCTGCACCCGTAGGCGACTTCGGCGCGGATAGTCTTCGCGATAGACTTAGAGTTTTTCCCGGCTGCACCCTTAGGCGACTTCTGCACGGATAGTCTTCGCGATAGACTTAGATTTTTTCCCGGCTGCACCCTTAGGCGACTTCTGCACGGATAGTCTTCGCGATAGACTTAGATTTTTTCTGCACTTGTTGTGCTAATCCGGCTGCACCCGTAGGCGACTTCGGCGCGGATAGTCTTCGCGATAGACTTAGATTTTTTCCCGGCTGCACCCTTAGGCGACTTCTGCACGGATAGTCTTCGCGATAGACTTAGATTTTTTCCCGGCTGCACCCTTAGGCGACTTCTGCACGGATAGTCTTCGCGATAGACTTAGATTTTTTCTGCACTTGTTGTGCTAATCCGGCTGCACCCGTAGGCGACTTCGGCGCGGATAGTCTTCGCGATAGACTTAGATTTTTTCCCGGCTGCACCCTTAGGCGACTTCTGCACGGATAGTCTTCGTGATAGACTTAGATTTTTTCCCGGCTGCACCCTTAGGCGACTTCTGCACGGATAGTCTTCGCGATAGACTTAGATTTTTTCTGCACTTGTTGTGCTAATCCGGCTGCACCCGTAGGCGACTTCGGCGCGGATAGTCTTCGCGATAGACTTAGATTTTTTCCCGGCTGCACCCTTAGGCGACTTCTGCACGGATAGTCTTCGCGATAGACTTAGATTTTTTCCCGGCTGCACCCTTAGGCGACTTCTGCACGGATAGTCTTCGCGATAGACTTAGATTTTTTCTGCACTTGTTGTGCTAATCCGGCTGCACCCGTAGGCGACTTCGGCGCAGATAGTCTTCGCGATAGACTTAGATTTTTTCCCGGCTGCACCCTTAGGCGACTTCTGCACGGATAGTCTTCGCGATAGACTTAGATTTTTTCTGCACTTGTTGTGCTAATCCGGCTGCACCCTTAGGCGACTTCTGCGCAGATTTGTCGCACGCGAGGGTAGCTAGCGCTTAGCCTCGCGGTGACCTCGTGGTGGTCGAATGTCGAAGACCGTCATCGCGGTCTTTTTCGACGCATGTCTTTTTGCGGGGGATTTTTTACGCATATATTACATGGCTCCGCCTCGTTAAAAACCTCACCCCCCGGGAGGAAAAGAGTGCGGGCCGGTGCAAGAACACAAATCGATAGATGGGCCTCGCAAACACAAATCGGCAGATGGGCCTCACACGGCGTATATGGCTGTATTAATAAATTTAGTACCATATTGCTCACCAATTGGTGTTGTAACCTGCTTATATGTGCTCCTGTGCATGTAACAGCACAATTGTTATCACATGGTGCTTGTATCGTCCTGTGCGCGTGACATGTGCAGTAATTCTATTTTTTGGAGCATGCACGCAGGAGCAAGCGGGCCCTACCTGTCAGAGACTACGCGGCAGAACACAAAAAGGCAGGCTACTATTGCTAACTTAATAAGTAGTAGTGATTTATTACGAAGCCCGGGAGCACGCGATAAGACTGAACAACCATTTCCTTCTCTACTCCCCACATAAGTTTGTTGTTTTGACCGGTTATACTATATGTTTCATAAAAAAATATTAAGTTTATCGTAACTTAAACTATAACTAGGTGAATATCCGTGCGTTGCAACGGGAACATATAATAATATAATAACTTATATACAAAATGTGTCTTATATTGTTATATGAAAATGTTTTATAATCTATTTGTAATCCTAGCCATACATAATTTTTGTTATTTTAATTTAGTTGTTTCACTACTACATTGCAACCATTAGTATCATGCAGACTTTGATATATGCCACGATTTGCATGGTCTCATCATTGAAGAGCACGTGTCATACCTGCCTAGGGATGAAAATGGGACGGATACAGCCGGATACAGGGTCATCCCGTATCCTACTCTAATGTATTTCTCTCGGATACGGGACCGGATACGGGTAGTTAAGATTCGGAACGGATACAGGACGGGACCGGGTAATAATCCGGACGTGTAAGCAACGGATAACGGATACTACTCGGGTAGGTACCGGATAATTGTCGGGTAGTTCATCCGATGATATTAATTGTCCAACCATCCAACAACCACATAAGTTAAGTAATACATAATCATGTATATGATGGATCAAATGTAAGAAAGGAAACCGATAAATTAACATCATGCAGTTCAAAGTTACTTATCACAAGGACATTGTAGAACCAACACCGCAATATTTAAAATTCATAAAGTATTCTAGTTTCACTCAAAATTTGCAAATAAGTTACAAAAACTAATAAACATTTTATACAAAGATAACTCAAGTCTTCCTGAAAATGATAAAGTAAAGTACTGATTATGTTGAAACTTGGATATTTACACTGATTTCACATGTAACTCATACAAATAAGTGAAAGTGAAATAGAATAAACGCGGGCATCTTATATATCTTATGATCCAAATATTTTTTATTGTTATATATGGACATATGTTGTGTCTCCGTAAAATTTCACGATTTTTTGAGGCTATTTATGTATTATTAATTTCTTGTCATAGAAAATCATCAAAATACAATTAAATCCTTAAAATATTGTAGTATCGACCGAAAATACAAATAAGTTATCAATACTAATAAATAGTCAATAAAAAGATAACCTTAAGTTCCCACGTGGAGATAACTTTAAGCCCACACATAAAAATGGTAAAGTCTATTAATTTGATATAAATTTGGACATTATTTCAATGATTTTGGTCTAAATATATGTTTAAACAAAAAATTGATGTATTACAAACTTATAGATCTCTTCAAGCTCTACAATTTTCATATAAACTTTATCTTCATCCGATTTCATATGTAAAAGTTATGATTTTATAACTATATTATGCAGAAAAAGAAAAATGGGTACCCGAATTCCGGGTACCCATATCTGACCCGAATATCCGGGTATTTTCCGGGTAGTTCTTGCTCCGTATGCGACCCGAATCCGAAGTTACAGTATCCGGGTATTACCCGTACCCGTCTCGAATATAAAACTACCCGAATCCGTATCCGAAAAACGGGTATTAGCACTACCTGTATCCGGTACCCGACGGGTATACCCGACCCGTTTCACCCCTAACACCTGCCAGTAGAAGTTCCCTCGTACATTGTCAGTCATCAGGTATGCACCACCATACACGCTTGCTTAAACAAAAAAAGCAAGTGTATGTGTTTGCGAAGAGAATTAAAGGCAGACCGGCACGAAAGCTACCCCGACGATGGCGAGTGGTCATTGCTGTCAGTCCTCCTTTGTGTCACCTCTGGCGCCAAGATGATGCCATAGTCCTTGATATAGTAGTCATCGAACATGCACGACATGGTGAGTATCGATGACTCTTAGTTGGGCTGCCAAACGAAGTGCACCCCGATCTCATCAGTGAGGTAGTACACCTAGCCGTTGCACCACCGGATGTGCTACTCCTCTACATACATCTTGTTCGAGGACACTCACACAACGTCAGCAACGGCCGTCGTCCTAGCGCACAAGAATTCATGGCCGGTCAGTAGTGACTTACGTGACAGGTTGAGCTTTAGGTGATGATGAGCTGGACGGTGTGATGGCGTCGTTGTCGGATGCGGTGCCCAGAACAACCCAAGAGTCGCCGGCGTTGGTGACGACCATGAGGTCCCCCTGTTTGAGATGGACAGTACGGTGCAACCGCTCTGGACCGCGTCCAAGCGACGGCTGCGGCGGAGCTTGCCGAACACAGCGACGCATGCGGTCACGTAGTACTACTTCCAGACGTCGAACTAGCAGTCGCCAAGCTTCTTCTCGTCGTCGATGAGCGATGCCAATGCGAGCGCCTCCTGCCAGTGGTGTTTGTTCGGGGTTTCCAAGTAAGAAACATGGATTCATCTTTAGCATTGGTTTATGAAAACGACTCACAAGTCAGATCCATGAAAAAGTATTACGGAGAATAAATGTCACACATATAAAAAAGAATTTATGTTGAAAATATTATTCAAACAAAAGAAATTGCATGCAAGGCTCTTCTTTAAATACTACTCCCTCCATCCAAAAATATAATTCAGGAATCTCGTTGATAATTATCTACTACTACACATTGTGCAAAGGTAGCAAGTAGGCTTTGGGAGAGATGTAGTAGATATTTTTACTGTAACAGATATTGACATAAACACACATGTGTTGTAGTGGTAGCTACGAGCATATTTGGTTGAGAGGTCGCAGGTTCGAATCCCATTGGGGTCATATTTGTTTTTTTAATTTAATTTTAGCTAGGCGTGGGATGCACGTGGGAATGGGAATGAGCTTTGCGGGGAGAGAGTAATGAGAAAGACAGTGCGAGGAGGGGGGAATGGTAGAACACTGGCAGGAATGACAACCGGGAATGGGAATGAGCTTTGCGGGGAGGGGAGAATGAGAATGACAGTGCGGAGAGGGGGGAATGGAAATGGCAGAACACGGAATGGCAGTCTACCCCTTACCGTCTTAATAAGTAGTAGGGATTATTTTTGTCAGGGACCATAATTAGGGGTACCCCAAGACTCCTAATCTCAGCTGGTAACCCCCATCAGCACAAAAGCTACAAAGGCCTGATGGGCGCGATTAAGGTCAAGGCTCAGTCCACTCAAGGGACCCGATCTCGCCTCGCCCGAGCCCAACCTCAGGCAAAGGCAGCCGACCCCGGAGGATTCATGTCTCGCCCGAGGGTCCCCTCAAGCAACGGACACACCTTCGGCTCGCCCGAGGCCCCATCTTCGCAGAGAAGCAACCTTGGCTAGATCGCCATGCCAACCGACCGTATCACAGAAGCATGTAATGCAAGGATCGCCTGACATCTTATCCTGACGCGCGCTTCAGTCGACAAGGCCGAAGTGACCGCAGTCACTTCGCCGCTCCGCTGACCGACCTGACAGGAATACAGCGCCGCCTGCCCTGCTCCGATTGTCGTGCCGCTCGCCAGAGTGAGGTCGACAGCGGCTAAGTCCAGCCTCGGGCGACATAGGAAGCTCCGCCTCGCCCGACCCCAGGACTCGGCCCCCGTCTCGGCCTCGGAAGATGGACTTCACCTCGACTACGGAAGACGACGAACTCCGCCTCGCCCGACCCCAGGGCTCGGACTCGGCCTCGGCTACGGAAGACGACGAACTCCGCCTCGCCCGACCCCAGGGCTCGGACTCGGCCTCGGCTCCGGAAGACGATGAACTCCGCCTCGCCCGACCCCAGGGCTCGGACTCGGCCTCGGCTACGGAAGACGACGAACTCCGCCTCGCCCGACCCCAGGGCTCGGACTCGACCTCGACCTCGGAGGAATCGCCACCTCGCCCAAACTTGGGTTCAGACCAGCCACGTCGCCAGGGGGGCCATCATTACCCTACCCCTAGCTAGCTCAGGCTACGGGGAACAAGACCGGCATCCCATCTGGCTCGCCCCAGTAAACAAGTAATGATGACACCCCGCACGCTCCATGACGGCGGCAGCTCCCAGCCCCTTATGTCAGCAAGGAGACGTCAGCATGGACCCGACATCCTCGACAGCTGTACTTCCGCAGGGCTCCAGCGCTCCTCCGAGGACCACGACATCACATGAACAGGGTGCTACAATCCCTCCGACTGCCACGACGGCATGTACTTAGGGCTCTAGCTCCTCTCTGCTAGACACGTTAGCACATTGCTACACCCCCCATTGTACACCTGGGCCCTCTCCTTACGTCTATAAAAGGAAGGTCCAGGGCTCTCGTACGGGGAGGTTGGCCGCGCGGGAGAACGGGCCGGCGCATAAGGCTCCCTCTCTCTCTCTCTCTCTCCCGCGCGAACGCTTGTAACCCCCTACTGCAAGCGCATCCAGCCGCCCTGGGCGCAGGACAACATGAAGGTCGCGGTTTCCCCACGCTGTTCTCCCCCCTTTGTGTCCTGTCTCGCGCCGACCCATCTGGGCTGGGGCACGCAGCGACAATTTACTCGTCGGTCCAGGGACCCCCCGGTGTCAAAACGCCGACAGTTGGCGCGCCAGGTAGGGGCCTGCTGCGTGTTGACGAACAGCTTCCCGCCAAGCTCCAGATGGGTAGTCCCCAGCAACCTTTCCAACCTGGGACGACGCTCCGTTTCGGGAGTCTCGAGTTCATGTCTCTCGACGGCAGCTACAACATGATACTCCTTCTTCCGCCGCGCGACAGCGACAATGGCGGCCGTCAGCCCGCCCGCTGGCGGCGGAATCGACGACGTCTTCCCCACGTGGCGGAAGAGCAACATTCAGTTCTTGAAAGGGAAATGTGCCCTTGGGCCATTTCTAAGTATTTTGGTGATTGATTACCAACACAAGTGTTTTTGTGTTAATCTATGCAAAGTGGTGGACAAAGTGCAAATCATGTCAAAAGGTATGTTTCTAGACTTAGTACATTGTTTTATGGACTAATGTATTGTGTCTAAGTGCTGGAAACAGAAAAAATCAAGTTAGAGAAGAGATGGCTTTGTTCAGCTAAAGTCTGCTCAGTCTGGGTGCACCGGACTGTCCGGTGGTGCACCGGACAGTGTCCGGTGCGCCAGGCTGGCTCTGGCGAATAGGCTGCTCTCGGGACTTCGACGGCGGTGTACGGCTATAATTCACCGTACTGTCCGGTGGTGCACCGGACTGTCCGGTGAACCGTTCACAGGTGAACTCGTCGCTCTCGGGAGATGATTAACGGCGTACGGCTAAAATTCACCGGACTGTCCGGTGGTGCACCGGACTGTCCGGTGAGCCAACAGTCGACCGAGCCAATGGTCGGCCGTGCGATCTGTGCGGGACACGTGGCCGAGCCAACGGCTAGAAGGAAGCACCGGACTGTCCGGTGTGCACCGAACAATGTCCGGTGCGCCAACGGCTCTCAAACCCCAACGGTTGGCTTCACCAAATAAGGAAGGATATCCGCACCGGACAGTGTTCGGTGGTGCACCGGACTGTCCGGTGCGCCAGGCGACAGAAGGCAAGATCAGCCTTCCTGGAATGCTCTCAACGACTCCTAGCTGCCTTGGGGCTATAAAAGGGACCCCTAGGCGCCTGGAGGAGGACACCAAGAATACTCAAAGCATTCCTAAGCACCAAGACTTCGATTCCACGCATTTGTTTCTTCGTGATAGCATCTAGAGCTCTAGTTGAGTTGTGAACTCGTCGGGTTGTGTTGTGAGCTCTTGTTGCGACTTGTGTGCGTGTTGACATTCTGATTTTGTGTCTTGTGTGCGTCGCTCATTCCCCCCTTACTCCGTGCTTCTTTGTGAACTTCAAGTGTAAGGGCGAGAGACTCCAAGTTGTGGAGATTCCTCGCGAACGGGATAAAGAAAAGCAAAGCAAAACATCGTGGTATTCAAGTGGGTCTTTGGACCGCTTGAGAGGGGTTGATTGCAACCCTCGTCCGTTGGGACGCCACAACATGGAGTAGGCAAGCGTTGGTCTTGGCCGAACCACGGGATAAACCACTGTGCTATCTCTGTGATTGATCTCTTGTGGTTATTGTGTTTTGTTGAGACTCCTCTCTAGCCACTTGGTGATTATTGTGCTAACGCTTAACCAAGTTTTTGTGGCTTAAGTTTCAAGTTTTACAGGATCACCTATTCACCCCCCTCTAGGTGCTCTCAATTGGTATCAGAGTCATTCTCTTCACAAAGGGACTAATCGCCCGAAGAGATGGATCCTAAGGGGAAGGGAATCATGATCAATGATAAGGAGAAGGAGTCCTTCGTCAACGAGCTGAAGGATGACAAGCCTACCGACTCTGGCTCGGGGCATAAACGGAAAGATGGGAAGAAGAAGAAGACAAGGCGCATCAAGGAGATCATCTACTACGACGACAGCGACGAATCCACTTCTTCCCAAAAGGACGACTACGACTACGAGAAACGAAAGACGGTTAATTCGAACTTTTCTTTCGATTACTCTCGTATTCCGCAGAGTTCAAATGCGCATTTGCTTTCCATCCCTCTTGGCAAACCTCCACACTTTGATGGGGAGGACTACGGATTTTGGAGTCACAAAATGCGTAGTCACTTATTCTCTCTCCATCCAAGCATATGGGAGATTGTTGAGAATGGAATGAAATTTGATAGCTCGGATAGTCCTATATTTATTAATGAACAGATTCATAAAAATGCACAAGCTACTACTGTGTTGTTAGCCTCTTTGTGCAGGGACGAGTACCATAAGGTGAGCGGCTTGGACAATGCCAAGCAGATCTGGGACACCCTCAAGATCTCTCATGAGGGGAACGATGTCACCTTGCTCACCAAGATGGAATTGGTAGAGGGCTAGCTTGGAAGATTCGCGATGATAAGGGGCGAGGAGCCAACCCAAACATACAACCGGCTCAAGACCCTTATCAACAAAATAAGGAGCTACGGAAGCACGTGATGGACGGACCACGACGTTGTTCGCCTAATGCTAAGGTCCTTTACTGTACTTGATCCACATTTGGTGAACAATATTCGTGAAAATCCTAGGTACACCAAGATGTCGCCCGAAGAAGTCCTTGGGAAGTTCGTCAGCGGACGAATGATGATCAAGGAGGCGAGATACGTGGACGACGCGTTGAACGTTCCAATCCATGAGCCTCAACCCATTGCTCTCAAGGCAATAAGGAGCAAGGAGGCACAAGTCGAGGCAGCCGGGCTCAATGATGAAGAGATGGCCCTCATCATCAAGCGCTTCAAGACGGCGCTAAAGGGTCGCAAGGGACAGCCAAGCAAGACCAAGACAAAGGGGAAGCGCTCATGCTTCAAATGTGGTAAGATTGGTCATTTTATTGCTAACTGTCCCGATAATGAAAGTGACCAGGAAAAAGGGAACAAAAGGGAAAAGAAGAAGAATTACAAGAAGGTCAAGGGCGAGGCACATATCGGAAAGGAGTGGGATTCGGATTGCTCCTCCTTCGACTCCGACAATGAAGGACTCGCCGCCACCGCCTTCAACAAGTCATCCCTCTTCCCCAACAAGCGTCACACATGCCTCATGGCGAAGGAGAAGAAGGTATGTACTCGAGACAGTACTACTTATGATTCTTCTAGTGATGATGAGTCTAGTGATGAAGAAATAGATTACTCTAGTTTGTTCAAGGGATTGGATAGAACTAAAATAGATAAGATTAATGAATTGATTGATGCCTTGAATGAAAAGGATGGACTTTTAGAGAAACAAGAGGACCTTTTATATGAAGAGCATGATAAATTTGTTAGTGCACAAAATTCACTTGCTTTAGAAGTTAAACGAAATGAAATGCTTTCTTGTGAACTATCTACTTGCCATGAGATAATTTCTAGCTTAAAGAGCATAAATGATGATTTAAATGCTAAGTTAGAAAAATCCAGTAAATTAACATCTTGTGTAGAACATGTTGTGATTTGCACTAGGTGTAAAGATTTTAATGTTGATGCTTGTAGTGAACACCTAGATTGCATTTCTAAATTAAATGATGAAGTAGCTAGTCTTAATGCCCAACTTAAGACTAGCAAAAGTGAATTTGATAAGTTAAAATTTGCAAGGGATGCCTACACGATTGGTAGACACCCCTCAATTAAGGATGGACTTTGCTTCAAGAGGGAAGCCAAGAACTTGACAAGCCATAAGGCTCCCATCTCCGCTAAGGAGAAAGGGAAGGCCCCTATGGCTAGTAGTGTTAAAAAGAACCATGCTTTTATGTACCATGATAGGAGACAATCTAGAAATGCTTATAGGAGTTGTAATGCTTATGATGCTTTTGATTCTCATGCCATGTTTGCTTCTAGTTCTTCCTATATGCATGGCAGAAATATGTCTAGGAGAAATATTATTCATCATGTGCCTAGAAAGAATATTATTCATGCTCCTAGGAAAGTAATAAATGAACCTTCTACAATTTATTATGCTTGCAATGCTTCCTTTGCTATTTGTAGAAAGGATAAGAAGGTAATTGCTAGGAAGTTAGGGGCCAAATGTAAGGGAGACAAGACTTGCATTTGGGTCCCTAAGACAATTGTGACTAACCTTGTAGGACCTAACAAGAGTTGGGTACCTAAGACCCAAGCCTAAATTTGCCTTGCAGGTTTATGCATCCGGAGGTTCAAGCTGGATTATCGACAGCGGATGCACAAACCATATGACGGGGGAGAAGAAGATGTTCACCTCCTACGTCAAAAACAAGGATTCCCAAGATTCAATAATATTCGGTGATGGGAACCAAGGCAAGGTAAAAGGGTTAGGTAAAATTGCTATTTCATCTGAGCACTCTATATCTAATGTGTTTTTAGTTGAGTCTCTTGGATATAATTTGTTATCTGTTAGTCAGTTATGCAATATGGGATATAATTGTCTATTCACAAATGTAGATGTGTCTATCTTTAGAAGGTGTGATGGTTCACTAGCTTTTAAGGGTGTACTAGACGGCAAACTTTATTTGGTTGATTTTGCAAAAGAAGAGGCCGGTCTAGATGCATGCTTAATTGCTAAGACTTGCATGGGCTGGCTGTGGCATCGCCGCTTAGCACATGTGGGGATGAAGAACCTCCACAAGCTTCTAAAGGGAGAACACGTGATATTTCTAACTAATGTGTATTTCGAAAAAGATAGACCTTGTGCAGCTTGTCAAGCAGGGAAACAGGTGGGAAGCTCTCATCACACCAAAAATGTGATGACCACATCAAGACCCTTAGAGATGCTTCATATGGACCTCTTCGGACCCGTCGCCTATCTAAGCATAGGAGGAAGTAAGTATGGTCTTGTTATAGTTGATGATTTTTCCCGCTTCACTTGGGTATTCTTTTTGCAGGACAAATCTGAAACCCAAGGGACCCTCAAGCGCTTCCTCAGGAGAGCTCAAAATGAGTTTGAGCTCAAGGTGAAGAAGATAAGGAGCGACAACGGGTCCGAGTTCAAGAACCTTCAAGTAGAGGAGTTCCTTGAGGAGGAGGGGATCAAGCACGAGTTCTCCGCTCCCTACACACCACAACAAAATGGTGTGGTAGAGAGGAAGAACAGGACGCTCATCGATATGGCGAGGACTATGCTTGGAGAGTTCAAGACCTCCGAGCGCTTTTGGTCGGAAGCCGTGAACACGGCTTGCCACGCCATCAACCGGGTCTACCTTCACCGCCTCCTCAAGAAGACTTCGTATGAGCTGCTAACTGGTAACAAACCCAATGTGTCCTATTTTCGTGTATTTGGGAGCAAGTGCTATATTCTTGTGAAGAAAGGTAGAACTTCTAAATTTGCTCCCAAAGCTGTAGAAGGGTTTTTATTAGGTTATGATTCAAATACAAAGGCGTATAGGGTCTTCAACAAATCATCGGGTTTGGTTGAAGTCTCTAGCGACGTTGTATTTGATGAGACTAATGGCTCTCCAAGAGAGCAAGTTATTGATCTTGATGATGTAGATGAAGAAGACGTTCCAACGGCCGCAATACGCACCATGGCGATTGGAGATGTACGGCCTCAGGAACAATTGGAGCAAGATCAACCGTCTTCCTCAACAATGGTGCATCCCCCAACCCAAGATGACGAACAGGTACCTCAAGTGGAGGCGCATGATCAAGGGGGAGCACAGGATGTTCAAGTTGAAGAGGAAGAAGCACCTCAGGCACCTCCAACCCAAGTTCGAGCGACGATTCAAAGGGATCATCCCGTCGACCAAATATTGGGAGATATTAGCAAGGGAGTAACTACTCGTTCTAGATTAGTTAATTTTTGTGAGCATTACTCCTTTGTCTCTTCTATTGAGTCTTTCAGGGTAGAAGAGGCCTTGCTAGATCCGGACTGGGTGTTGGCCATGCAGGAAGAACTCAACAACTTCAAGCGTAATGAAGTTTGGACACTGGTGCCTCGTCCTAAGCAAAACATTGTGGGAACCAAGTGGGTGTTCCGCATCAAACAGGACGAGCACGGGGTGGTGACGAGGAACAAGGCTCGACTTGTGGCAAAAGGTTATGCCCAAGTCGCAGGTTTGGACTTTGAGGAGACTTTCACTCCTGTGGCTAGGCTAGAATCAATTCGTATTTTGCTAGCATATGCCGCTCACCATTCTTTCAGGTTGTTCCAAATGGATGTGAAGAGCGCTTTCCTCAACGGGCCAATCAAGGAGGAGGTGTACGTGGAGCAACCCCCTGGCTTCGAGGATGAACGGTACCCCGACCACGTGTGTAAGCTCTCTAAGGCGCTCTATGGACTTAAGCAAGCCCCAAGAGCATGGTATGAATGCCTTAGAGACTTTTTAATTGCTAATGCTTTCAAGGTTGGGAAAGCCGATCCAACTCTTTTCACTAAGACTTGCGATGGTGATCTTTTTGTGTGTCAAATTTATGTCGATGATATAATATTTGGTTCTACTAATCAAAAGTCTTGTGAAGAGTTTAGCAGGGTGATGACGCAAAAATTCGAGATGTCGATGATGGGCGAGTTGAACTACTTCCTTGGGTTCCAAGTGAAGCAACTCAATGATGGCACCTTCATCTCCCAAACAAAGTACACGCAAGACTTGCTAAAGCGGTTTGGGATGAAGGACGCCAAGCCCGCAAAGACACCGATGGGAACCGACGGACACACCGACCTCAACAAAGGAGGTAAGTCCGTTGATCAAAAGGCATACCGGTCAATGATAGGTTCTTTGCTTTATTTATGTGCTAGTAGACCGGATATTATGCTTAGCGTATGCATGTGTGCTAGATTTCAATCCGATCCAAGGGAATGTCACTTGGTGGCCGTGAAGCGAATTCTTAGATATTTAGTCGCTATGCCTTGCTTCAGGATCTGGTATCCAAAGGGGTCTACCTTTGACTTGATTGGATATTCAGATTCCGACTATGCTGGATGTAAGGTCGATAGGAAGAGTACATCGGGGACGTGCCAATTCTTAGGAAGGTCCCTGGTGTCATGGAACTCTAAGAAACAAACTTCCGTTGCCCTATCCACCGCTAAGGCCGAGTATGTTGCCGCAGGACAGTGTTGCGCGCAACTACTTTGGATGAGGCAAACCCTCCGGGACTTTGGCTACAATCTGAGCAAAGTCCCACTCCTATGTGATAATGAGAGTGCTATCTGAATAGCGGAAAATCCTGTTGAGCACAGCCGCACAAAGCACATTGACATCCGGCATCACTTTTTGAGAGACCACCAGCAAAAGGGAGATATCGAAGTGTTTCATGTTAGCACCGAGAACCAGCTAGCCGATATCTTTACCAAGCCTTTAGATGAGAAGACCTTTTGCAGGCTACGTAGTGAGCTAAATATCCTAGATTCACGAAACTTGGATTGATTTATAGCATACATGTATTTATGCCTTTGATCATGTTCCTTATGCATTTTGTTGCTTACTGTGGTGCTCAAGTTGTATAATCACTCCCCGGACCTCACAAGTCCTTTTGCAAGTGATGCACATATTTAGGGGGAGTTGTGCTACAACTTGACCCTTTGAGACTAACCGTGTGCTTGAGTTTGCTTAATTTAGTCTCAAAGGAGGTTTGAAAGGGAAAAGGTGGACTTGGACCATGAAAGACTTCCACTGCACTCCGATGAGAGGGTAACTTATTCCAAGTTCATATCATGTACTCCTATTGCCTTTGTATTCTTATGTGAAGATTTTGGTGAGGCAATGGGGTTAAAGGGCCAAGATTGATCCCGTTTTGGTGCTTGATGCCAAAGGAGGAGAAAATAAGGCCAAAGCAATAAATGGATCAGCTACCACTTGAGAAATTTTGAAAATAGTAGAATAGAGCTTTTGGTTTGTCAAAACTCTTTTATTGTCTCTTTTGTCAAAAGTTGGCCTCTTGTGGGGAGAAGTGTTGATTATGGGAAAAAGGGGGAGTTTTTTAAATCCTTGATCAATTTCTTTTGGAATACCTCTCTTTATGTCTCTACAAGTGAATTTGACTTAGAGATAGGAAATTGAGTTTGATTCGCAAAAACAAACCAAGTGGTGGCAAAGAGTGATCCATATATGCCAAAATTGAATCAAAACAATTTTGAGTTTTCATTTGCATTGATATTGCACTTGTTCTAGTTGCTTTATGTTGTGTTGGCATAAATCACCAAAAAGGGGGAGATTGAAAGGGAAATGTGCCCTTGGGCCATTTCTAAGTATTTTGGTGATTGATTGCCAACACAAGTGTTTTTGTGTTAATCTATGCAAAGTGGTGGACAAAGTGCAAATCATGTCAAAAGGTATGTTTCTAGACTTAGTACATTGTTTTATGGACTAATGTATTGTGTCTAAGTGCTGGAAACAAAAAAAATCAAGTTAGAGAAGAGATGGCTTTGTTCAGCCAAAGTCTGCTCAGTCTGGGTGCACCGGACTGTCCGGTGGTGCACCGCACAGTGTCCGGTGCGCCAGGCTGGCTCTGGCGAACAGGCTGCTCTCGGGACTTCGACGGCGGTGTACGGCTATAATTCACCGAACTGTCCGGTGGTGCACCGGACTGTCCGGTGAACCGTTCACAGGCGAACTCGTCGCTCTCGGGAGATGATTAACGGCGTATGGCTAAAATTCACCGGACTGTCCAGTGGTGCACCGGACTGTCCGGTGAGCCAACAGTCGACCGGGCCAATGGTCGGCCGCGCGATCTGCGCGGGACATGTGGCCGAGCCAACGGCTAGAAGGAAGCACCGGACTGTTCGGTGGGCACCGGACAGTGTCCGGTGCGCCAACGGCTCTCAAACCCCAACGGTCGGCTTCGCCAAATAAGGAAGGATATCCGCACCGGACAGTGTCCGGTGGTGCACCGGACTGTCCGGTGCGTCAGGCGACAGAAGGCAAGATCAGCCTTCCTGGAATGCTCTCAACGGCTCCTAGCTGCCTTGGGGCTATAAAAGGGACCCCTAGGCGCATGGAGGAGGACACCAAGAATACTCAAAGCAATCCTAAGCACCAAGACTTCGATTCCACGCATTTGTTTCTTCGTGATAGCATCTAGAGCTCTAGTTGAGTTGTGAACTCGTCGGGTTGTGTTGTGAGCTCTTGTTGCGACTTGTGTGCGTGTTGACATTCTGATTTTGTGTCTTGTGTGCGTTGCTCATTCCCCCTTACTCCGTGCTTCTTTGTGAACTTCAAGTGTAAGGGCGAGAGACTCCAAGTTGTGGAGATTTCTCGCGAACGGGATAAAGAAAAGCAAAGCAAAACACCATGGTATTCAAGTGGGTCTTTGGACCGCTTGAGAGGGGTTGATTGCATCCCTCGTCCGTTGGGACGCCACAACGTGGAGTAGGCAAGCGTTGGTCTTGGCCGAACCACGGGATAAACCACTGTGCTATCTCTGTGATTGATCTCTTGTGGTTATTGTGTTTTGTTGAGACTCCTCTCTAGCCACTTGGTGATTATTGTGCTAACGCTTAACCAAGTTTTTGTGGCTTAAGTTTCAAGTTTTACAGGATCACCTATTCACCCCCCCTCTAGGTGCTCTCAGTTCTGTCCCGTCGCCTCCCCCGCCGATGGAGGAGGAGGCGGGGCAGGCATGGCCAAGCAGGGGGCGACACCTCGTCGGCTGTCAAGCGAGACAACGGCGCCGGCGCCCCAGCGGGGGATACGCCGGGCGTTGACCTCGTGTCGGAGACGAAGACGAGCGCCGTTTCCCCGCAACACGCCAACATCGAGCTGACGGATGACGCCAGCACGCTCGCGAAGGGCTTGCTGGGCGTCGCCCTCGTACCTGAGACAACGGTGCAGTCCGCCCCTGACGCGACTTCGTCACCACCCGTCGATCAAGAGGTACCGTCCGTTTCCCATCCCATGCCTTTCAGATTCAGCTTCGATCCACCTAGCGACCCTGCTTCGGTGGAGGCTTTCACAAAGGCATGTCCAAACCCTCCGGGGTACCATGTGCGGTCACCCTAGGACAGACTGACGGTCGTCTCGACCTATGGGCCCTCGGGTTCCGATGAAGATGACGAGCCCGACTCTAGTTGGGATTTCTCCAGGCTTGGTAACCTCAGTACCATGCGGGACTTCATGACCGCATGTGACTACTGCCTCTCCGATTGTTCCAATGGTAGCCACAGCCTCGGTGACGAGGACTGTGGTCCAAGTCGCGAATGTTTCCACGTCAATCTAGGGGGTCTCGGCGAAGGCAACCATCTTGGTATGCTGGAGAACGGCGATCCCCCTAGGCCTGCGCCTCGCGTTGACATCCTTCGGGAGCTAGCTATGGTCCCAGTCCCTATGGGGGGTCAGGACGCACAGCTCGAGCAAATCCGCGAGATGCAGGCCAGGCTCGACGAGGAGGCAGGAACACTTGCGTAGCCTCGGCTGAACCTCGGGCAGGAGTGGGCAGGCCGAGCTCCGGCCAGAGAAGCGCGTCGTCTGGCCCAGGACGTCCAGCACCGCATCGCCAACGATACCAGGCCAAGGCTGCCTCCGGTTTCCAGTGGGGTCGGCCAGAACCTGGCTGCGGTTGCGATACTACTTCGAGCGATGCCGGAACCCTCCACCACCGAGGGGCGGCGTATCCAGGGAGAGCTCAAGAACCTCCTGGAAGATGCCGCGGTCCGACGGGCCAAAAGCTCTGCCTCCCGAAGGCAGGGGTACCCCCCGGAGCATCGCACCACGACTTCCGGATTCGTGCGAGAAGCCTCGGTCCACACTGGGCGCACACGCAACACGGCGCCTGCGGCCCCAGGTCACCTCGGCAACGAGCACCACCACCGCAACCGTCGAGCCCACCTCGACGAAAGGGTGCACCGAGGTTACCACCCCAGGCGTGGGGGACGCTACGACAGCGGGGAGGATCGGAGCCCCTCGCCCGAACCACCCGGTCCGTAGGCTTTTAGCCGGGCCATACGACGGGCGCCGTTCCCGACCCGGTTCCGAACCCCAACTACCATCACAAAGTACTCGGGGGAGACGAGGTCGAAACTGTGGCTCGTGGACTACCGACTGGCCTGCCAGCTGGGTGGAACGGACGATGACAACCTCATCATCCGCAACCTCCCCCTGTTCCTCTCCGACACCGCTCGAGCCTGGCTGGAGCATCTACGTTCGGGGCAGATCTCCAGCTAGGACAACCTGGTCCAAGCCTTCGCCGGCAACTTCCAGGGCACGTACGTGCGCCCTGGGAACTCCTGGGATCTCCAAAGCTACCGCCAGCAGCCGGGAGAGTCTCTCCGGGACTACATCCGGCGATTCTCGAAGCAGCGCACCGAGCTGCCCAACATCACCGATTCCGATGTCATCGGCGCGTTCCTCGCCGGCACCACCTGCCACGACCTGGTGAGCAAGCTGGGTCGCAAGACCCCCACCAGGGCGAGCGAGCTGATGGACATTGCCACCAAGTTCGCCTCTGGCCAAGAGGCGGTTGAGGCCATCTTCCGGAAGGACAAGCAGCCCCAGGACCGCCAGCCGGAAGACGTCCCCGAGCCGTCCGCTCGGCGCGACACCAAGAAGAAGAACAAGAAGAAGTCGCAAGCGAAACGCGACGCCACCGACGCAGACCTTGTCGCCGCCGCTGAGTACAAGAACCCTCGGAAACCTCCTGGAGGTGCCAATCTCTTCGACAAGATGCTCAAGGAGCCGTGCCCCTATCATCAGGGGCCCGTCAAGCACACCCTTGAGGAGTGCGTCATGCTTCGGCGCCACTTTCACAAGGCCGGGCCACAGGCGGAAGGTGGCAGGGCCCACAACAACGACAAGAAGGAGGACCACAAGGCAGAGGAGTTTCCCGAGGTCCACGACTGCTTCATGATCTATGGTGGGCAAGTGGCGAACGCCTCGGCTCGGCACCGCAAGCAAGACGTCGGGAGGTCTGCTCGGTAAAGGTGGCGGCGCCAGTCTACCTAGACTGGTCCGACAAGCCCATCACCTTTGACCGAGGCGACCACCCCGACCGCGTGCCGAGCCCGGGGAAATATCCGCTCGTTTTCGACCCCGTCATCGGCAACGTCAGGCTCACCAAGGTCCTCATGGACGAAGGCAACAACCTCAACATCATCTACGCCGAGACCCTCGGGCTCCTGCAGATCGATCTGTCCTCGATCCGGGCAGGCACGGCGCCTTTTCACGGGATCATCCCCGGGAAACGCGTCCAACCCCTCAGACAACTCGATCTGCCCGTCTGCTTCGGGACTCCCTCCAACTTCCGAAGGGAAACCCTCACGTTCGAGGTGGTCGGGTTCCGAGGAACCTACCACGCAGTGCTGGGGAGGCCATGTTACGCCAAGTTCATGGCCGTCCCCAACTACACCTACCTCAAGCTCAAGATGTCGGGCCCCAACGGGGTCATCACCGTCGGCCCCACGTACCGACACACGTACGAATGCGACGTGGAGTGCGTGGAGTACGCCGAGGCCCTTGCCGAATCCGAGGCCCTCATCACCGACATGGAAAGCCTCCCCAAGGAGGTTCTAGATGCGAAGCGCCACGCCGGCAACTTCGAACCAGCAGAGGCGGTTAAATCTGTCCCTCTCGACCCCAGCAACGACACCTCCAAGCAGATCCGGATCGGCTTCGAGCTCGACCCCAAATAGGAAGCAGTGCTCGTCGACTTTCTCCGCGCAAACGCCGACGTTTTCGCGTGGAGTCCCTCGGACATGTCTGGCATACCGAGGGAAGTCGCCGAGCACTCACTGGATATCCGAGCTAGAGCCCGACCCATGAAGCAGCCTCTGCGCCGATTCGACGAAGAAAAGCGCAGAGCCATAGGCGAGGAGATCACAAGCTGATGGCCGCTGGGTTCATCAAGGAGGTATTCCATCCCGAATGGCTTGCTAACCCTATGCTTGTGAGAAAGAAAGGAGGGAAATGGCAGATGTGTGTAGACTACACTGGTCTAAACAAAACATGTCCGAAGGTTCCCTACCCTCTGCCTCGTATCGACCAAATAGTGGATTCCACTGCTGGGTGCGAAACCCTGTCGTTCCTCAATGCCTACTCAGGGTATCACCAAATTAGGATGAAAGAGTCCGACCAACTCGTGACTTCTTTCATCACACCTTTTGGCATGTACTGCTACGTTACTATGCCATTTGGTTTGAGGAATGCGGGTGCGACGTACCAAAGGTGCATGAACCACGTGTTCGGAGAGCACGTTGGTCGAACCGTCGAGGCTTACGTCGATGACATCGTAGTCAAGACGAGGAAAGCCTCCGACCTCCTCTCTGACCTTGAAACGACATTCAAGTGTCTCAAGGCAAAAGGCGTAAAACTCAACCCCAAAAAGTGCGTCTTTGGAGTCCCCCGAGGCATGCTCTTGGGGTTCATCGTCTCCAAGCGGGGCATCGAGGCCAACCCGGAAAAAATCACGGCCATCACCAACATGGGGCCCATCAAGGACTTGAAAGGCGTACAAAGGGTCATGGGATGCCTTGCGGCCATGAGCCGCTTCATCTCGCGCCTCGGCGAAAGAGGCCTACCTCTGTACCGCCTCTTAAGAAAGACCGAGTGCTTCACTTGGACCCCTGAGGCCGAGGAAGCCCTCGGGAACCTGAAGGCGCTCCTTACGAACGCACCCATCCTGGTGCCCCCTGCTGCCGAAGAAGCCCTCTTGATCTACGTCGCCACTACCACTCAGGTGGTCAGCGCCGCGATCGTGGTCGAGAGACGAGAAGAAGGGCATGCATTGCCCGTCCAGAGACCGGTCTACTTCATCAGTGAGGTGCTGTCCGAGACCAAGATCCGCTACCCATAGATTCAGAAGCTGCTGTACGCGGTGATTCTGACGCGACGAAAGTTGCGACACTACTTCGAGTCTCATCTGGTAACTGTGGTGTCATCCTTCCCCCTCGGGGAGATCATCCATTGCCGAGAGGCCTCGAGTAGGATTGCAAAGTGGGCGGTGGAAATCATGGGCGAGACAATCTCGTTCGCCCCTCGGGAGGCCATCAAGTCCCAAATGTTGGCAGACTTTGTAGCTGAATGGGTCGACACCCAGCTTCCGGCGGCTCCGTTCCAACCGGAACTCTGGACCATGTTTTTCGACGAGTCGCTGATGAAAACAGGGGCAGGATGGGCCTGCTCTTCATCTTGCCCCTCGGGAAGCACCTCCGCTACGTGTTGCGCCTCCATTTCCCGGCGTCCAACAATGTGGCTGAGTACAAGGCTCTGGTCAACAGGTTGTGCATCGCCCTCGAGCTAGGGGTCCGACGCCTCGACGCTCGCGGTGACTCGCAGCTTGTCATCGACCAAGTCATGAAGAACTCCCACTGCCACGACCCGAAGATGGAAGCCTACTGCGACGAGGTTCGGCGCCTGGAAGAGAAGTTCTACGGGCTCGAGGTCAACCACGTCGCCCGACGATACAACGAGACTGCGGACGAGCTGGCGAAGATAGCTTCGGGGCGGACAACGGTTCCCTCAGACGTCTTCTCCCGAGACCTACATCAACCCTCGGTCAAGACCAACGACACGACCGAGCCCGAGGCACCCTCGGCTTCGCCCGAGGCACCCTCGGCTCAGCCCGAGGCATCCTCGGCTTCGCCCAAGGCACCCTCGGCTCCGCCCGAGACACCCTTGGCCCCCGAGGGTGAGGCACTGCGCGTCGAGGGAGAGCGAAATGAGGTCCCGCCTGATCGAGACTGACAGACCCCGTACCTGCAATATCTCCACCGAGGGGAGCTACCCCTCGACCGAGCCGAAGCTCGGCGACTGGCGCGGCGCGCCAAGTCATTCGTCTTGCTGGGTGACGGGAAGGAGCTCTACCACCGCAGCCCCTCCGGCATCCTCCAACGATGCATATCCATCGCCGAAGGCCAGGAACTCTTACAAGAAATACACTCGGGGGCTTGCGGTCACCACGCAGCGCCTCGAGCCCTTGTTGGAAACGCTTTCCGACAAGGTTTCTACTGGCCGACCGCGGTGGCCGACGCCACTAGAATTGTCCGCACCTGCCAAGGGTGTCAGTTCTACGCAAGGCAGACGCACCTACCCGCTCAGGCTCTGCAAACAATACCCATCACCTAGCCGTTTGCTGTGTGGGGTCTAGACCTCGTCGGTCCCTTGCAGAAGGCACCCGGGGGCTACTCGCACCTACTGGTCTGTCACACCCGGATTTTAGGGGTCCAAAACCCGGGCGCGAACATAAACACCAGGTATGCTGGGACCAAGTCTCACACATATGATGTATAGTGGCACAGGATCGAATGTCACATCTTTATATATAACAGGAGTTCTATACAAAATAAATAATTACATTATAAGGAGACAACGGTCCAGCAACCCAAAGCTGACTGGGAGACGACGACCTAGACCTCTCGCGAACACATCGCAGCATCCTCCAAGCGCCTCATCCTGTGGTACCTGTTCTTGACCTGTGGGGTGTGTGAGACAGCAAGAGTGAGCTCACATACGTTCATCGCTTAACAAGTTGTGGGGAATAATGTGCATGAACTCGCCAAAGGTGGGAGCTCACGTGAAGTGTAAGGCTTACCAAAGAAGATGGTTAGAGCTGAGCATTGCTTTTAAAGTTGGTCAAAATTTTATTAGCAGTTACTAAGTATAAGTAAATACCAGCCCAATTAAATAGTAGAACAAAAGTAACAACTTCACCTGCGATGCAATGCATATGACAAATTGAGTTTAAGTTCCATAATTTAATCATGTGAGGGTCCGAGCCGCTCTTGACCGTGAGCACGGCTAGTATACCAGTTTTACACTCTGCAGAGGTTGCGCATCTTTACCCACAAGTCGTGTATCCCATGTCGCCAGGGTTTGCAAGGCCCTTAGACACTTCCGAGGTGAATGGCTAGGGATCCACTACGAGGCCTTTACAAAGTTCCACTAGCTTCCGAAAACCCGCTACAGTTTATAGGAAGTTCCAATGCAGGAATCCCTTGCAGGACCGCCATCGCAGCAAAATCCTCCCGAGGGCCTCCCTACACTGACCACTCCCCTACTGCCCTTGCCCCTTTCGGGTAAGGTAGTCTTCCACTAGCTTTCCTAATTAATCAGCCAAGGGCGTCCCATTAAACCCTTGTGGTAGCACTGTTTTCCCGGGTGGTCGCTCCATGTTCCAATTAACATAATGATCTTATCATGAACAGTAATAATAAACATATAATAAAAGTGTGTTCATGAATAATGTACCTTCATACCCAAAACCACATAAAGCACTAGCAAGTACTACCCAAAAGGTTCAGTGGTAAACAAGGTATAAAGATAGACAAACTAGGGTAACCTATTGGGTCCCATCAAAATTAACCTATGCAGATCATTATGATTAATTAGAACATGAGTGGGTAAAAAGAAGTGATCAAGGGCACAACTTGCCTGGGCCTTGAGATTCCAGGTACCAGGATGATCTTCAGGTGACTCGTGACCTCACTGCTAGTCGTAGCAATTCAAACATACATGGTATAGGCAAAATTAACATTACACCAAACATATATGCAAAATACATATTAATCATCTACATATTGAAATAAGATCATAGGAACAGGAATCATTAATTTTGGAGTTATAGATTTTAAGTTATGAATTTCTGTAGCTTTTATGTATTTAATACAAGATTAAGTATTAGATAAATTTAAATGAGCCTTTCATGCCAAAACAGAGGCACAAGGTGGTAAATAATATTAAAACAAAATTATTGCAACTGGAATGGGTCAAAAAGGAGCTAAAATGAATTAGTTATGAATTAAATAAGTTTCTGATTTATTTTAACACTAAAAATCATTTTCTAAATCATTTTCTATGATTTTCCCATCCACTGGACTGCGCCTCAATTAAACAGAAGCGCAGGGGGCTCGGGTAAAATTTTCTAAGACACAGCGCACAGTCAGACTGGACGGCGGGTTAATTTGACTCTCTTCCGGGGTCTCTTTTGTAAAACGTACGGGCCGAAGGGGTATGCTTCAATCTCCACCGTCCGATCACACTTGGATGGACCAGATCACATCGCACACTTATGAACCGGTATCCACCCACAGCCATCCGATGATATCCCAACGGCCAGGATTTTATACTGCCCAGATGAACCTCATCCGTCCGATCGATCCAACGGCACAGATTCCTCGGGGCGAAACGTTATCTTCGATTCTAATCGTCACCGTTGAAAAAGGATCCGACGGCCAGGAGGCCTTCTCCCAACACCGCACCGGGTCACGGCGGCGGTGGCGATCCTCCATGGCGGAGAGATGGCCGGAGATCGGCGAAGCTACGCAAACGAGCCCTAAATCCTAATCCATGGTGAGCGATATGTAATACAGGGCATGGCGAACACGGGAAAGGGTTCCTCACCGAGATATGTGCAGCCTAGGCCCCCTGCCCGCGGCGCAGTGCGGTCCAGCAGCGGAGATCGGGCACCGGCGAGGAATTCCGGGCTGACCGGAACGTAATTCGTCCAGTCGAAGTCGCGGACGTGATCCGCGAGACCTGATGAAGCCCCAGAAGCCAAGCCGAGGCCGGGGCGACGGTCAGAGCGCTAATCCGCGGTCGCGGCGAGAGAGACGAAGGTGGCGGTGCAGTGGATGGCGAGGGGGGGGGGTAGCAGCTCACGTTTTTATAGCGCCCTGACAGTGAAGTCCGTACCCGTGATTCCCGGCGGCTCCACCGGCAAGGAAACGGCCGCAGCCGAGCTTGGCGGACATCCAGCGAGCGCGGCCGGAATCGGAGTCTGTTGCGATACGGTGGGGAGGAAAGGTCTGAGCACCCGGGCCCATCAGTCAGTGACCAGCGACGATCGCGCGAGTATGGGTGACGAGCGGCTGGCAGTGGGCCCGCATGGTCAGTCGCAGCGGAGCACAACGAGAAGACTGGGCTTGGGTCGTGCGGCTGACAAGGTGGCCCCGCCTGTCGGCGCCGTGGTGGGAGCTGGGCCGCGCGCGCAGTAGCGTTATGGCGAGATGGGCCGAAATGAGGTGGTAGGCCCAGCTAGGTATAGTGTTCTTTTTCTTTTTTTCTTTCTATTTTTCCTTTTCTATTTCCTTTCCATTTGAATTTCAAATCAACACAAGTTTAAAGTTCAAACCCTTAATTTGGATACACATATAGAACTTCAGCATACTGTGCAAAAACATATTTTATATATTTCTTTATTTATTTTAGTTCTTTTAGACAAGCTTTTAATCATATAGTAGAGAATAATCCATACCTTATTAATTCTAGGGAAATAAAATTTATATTGTAGACTATATATTAAGAAATAGTTTAATCATAATTCTTCTGTATAACCTAATCCAAAGGCAATTTAGATTATCTAAGTATCTTTAATTATATATTTTTAACATATTCATTTTGGGAGTGGAAACTTCTAAATTATGATTATCTTTAAGGAAAGGTGTTTTGATTTAAAATTTTTGAGGAATTTTCCTTGTCTTCACAAAATTGAACTTTAGGGTGTTACAAATCCTACCCCCCTTAACAAAAATCTCGTCCTCGAGATTTGTAAGGAAAAAGGGTGCATGTTCATATCGTCTCAACACATATGCACAAACAAAATCTCAGCATGATGCATATCTCATTAGCAAAACACAGGGTCAAATGGACCTTATTATTATTACTAAAATAGTAAAATACTACTACTGGCTAAACTAATATTTAGGTCTTACAAATAGTAAATATATATATATATATGTATCTATATCTATGTTTATCTCTATTCTTGTTGTTCGTTGACTTCTTCCCCGACTACTTCATCTTCAACTGGCTCTTCTTCTTGGATTTCAAGTTCACCGGGTTCAGCTTCTACTTCTGCATGATGGGCATATCCCTGGTTGATAGAGAGGGGCTGACTCTTTCCTGCCGAGGCTTGGCCTTGCTTCATTGGAGCTGGTGTAGTGTAGGCAGCTCTGTTGGGACAGTAGTTGGCGTAGTGTCCCGGTTGTCCACACTTGAAGCATGTCCTGATGGCGGTTGTGTTAGGAGCAACGGGTCCTACTGGAGTGCTTGCTTTTGGAGGAGCAGTTGGTGTCTGTTGAGTTTGTTGTCCAGAACTGCCACTAGCTGGTGTACTTGGAGTGGTAGTATAGCGAGGACGGGAACTACTTCCAGCCTGCCCTTGGTTGACAGCCTTTCTTTTCTCTCCAAATATACTCCTCTTGTTTTCTACAGCAATAGCTTTGTCAAGTAGCCTTTGGAAGGATGGGAATGTGTGCGATACCAGTTGATATTGCAAGGGTCCAATCAATCCGTCCAGAAAGAGCTCCTGCTTTTGCTCATCATCCTCAACATCTCTGGGAGCATATCGAGATAACTGGATGAATTTGTCCCTATATTCACTCACGGACATACTTCCTTGCTTGAGGGATAGAAACTCCTTCCTCTTAATCTTCATGAGTCCAGCAGGAATATGGTAATTCCTGAATTGTGCGAAGAATTCTGCCCAGGTAATTGTATCGGCAGCAGCATGAGCTGCACAGTACGCATCCCACCAATCTGCAGCGGGACCAGCAAGACGACCTGATGCATAGAGTACTTTCTCTCTATCCGAGCACTGAGCTATGTTGAGCATCTTCTCTATGGACTTTAACCAGTCATCTGCTTGCAGCGGATCTGCGGAGTTGGAGAAGGTTGGTGGTTTGTGGCTCATGAATTCCCGGTGCTTGTCCCGGGGTGGAACTGGTGGTGGAGGTGGAGGCAATGGCACTTGTTGTTGTTGCTGCTGTTGTTGAACCCTTCTCTCCTGGCGTATCTCTTCCCGCTCTTGGCGCATTTCCCGACGTGCATCCTCTCTTTCCTGGTGCATTTCTTGGCGTTCTTGCTGCATTTGGGTGCGCATATCTGCCATAGTGTCCGCCATTTGCTGCATCATTCTCATTTGAGCTGCGACTAGTGGATCAACTCCGCCTGGTGGGGGATTAGGAGGATTCATCTCTGCTGGGTGTGGTTGGGGTTGTCGATATATCCACCGAGTGTGTCGATTAGCAGGTAAATCAATTCCACCACCCCGCCTGGTATTGACCATCTAAGTTAGAAGCATATGGTAAGATAGCTTTGCAAGGGAATCATTTAGTAGACAGAATGAATAAGCTAACAGTTGGTTATGTTCTGAAACTTTCTTTGGTAGGGCTGGGCCAGATATTCTATGTCAAGACTAGGGTAATTAGTTGTACGAGGTGAATGTCCAAAGGTAAGATAGAATATGTCAAGATGAGATAGATACGGAATGCTATATATATATATATATATTTTCTAAGGGGATAATCTAGATTGTCTAGTTATCTTACAAATGCTACCTTTTATGCCTAGATGTATATGCAGATGTAATTGTGGACATTACTCCACAACCCATCACATTCAAACAAAGACCCAAATCAGACAGATATCATAAGAACAAATATTCAAATACATAGACACTTATAAAAATAGTTTCGTTTTTGTTCCTAGGATTAGGTCTCCTATTCCTAAAGTCACTTTAGGCACTGGATTTCAAAGTATGAAATCCACATTTGTCTTTAGAAGGATAAGGTAAGAATGATCAGAGTGAAGCGGAAATAGATGAGAATAGATTAAGAAAAGTATAGAAAAGAATCAGAGTAGCAAAGGTAAGCAAGGAATGGTTGTCCAGTTCTATCTAGGTTTCGTCCTACAGTCAACATTCCTCTGATACCACTTCTGTCACACCCGGATTTTAGGGGTCCAAAACCCGGGCGCGAACATAAACACCAGGTATGCTGGGACCAAGTCTCACACATATGATGTATAGTGGCACAGGATCGAATGTCACATCTTTATATATAACAGGAGTTCTATACAAAATAAATAATTACATTATAAGGAGACAACGGTCCAGCAACCCAAAGCTGACTGGGAGACGACGACCTAGACCTCTCGCGAACACATCGCAGCATCCTCCAAGCGCCTCATCCTGTGGTACCTGTTCTTGACCTGTGGGGTGTGTGAGACAGCAAGAGTGAGCTCACATACGTTCATCGCTCAACAAGTTGTGGGGAATAATGTGCATGAACTCGCCAAAGGTGGGAGCTCACGTGAAGTGTAAGGCTTACCAAAGAAGATGGTTAGAGCTGAGCATTGCTTTTAAAGTTGGTCAAAATTTTATTAGCAGTTACTAAGTATAAGTAAATACCAGCCCAATTAAATAGTAGAACAAAAGTAACAACTTCACCTACGATGCAATGCATATGACAAATTGAGTTTAAGTTCCATAATTTAATCATGTGAGGGTCCGAGCCGCTCTTGACCGTGAGCACGGCTAGTATACCAGTTTTACACTCTGCAGAGGTTGCGCATCTTTACCCACAAGTCGTGTATCCCATGTCGCCAGGGTTTGCAAGGCCCTTAGACACTTCCGAGGTGAATGGCTAGGGATCCACTACGAGGCCTTTACAAAGTTCCACTAGCTTCCGAAAACCCGCTACAGTTTATAGGAAGTTCCAATGCAGGAATCCCTTGCAGGACCGCCATCGCAGCAAAATCCTCCCGAGGGCCTCCCTACACTGACCACTCCCCTACTGCCCTTGCCCCTTTCGGGTAAGGTAGTCTTCCACTAGCTTTCCTAATTAATCAGCCAAGGGCGTCCCATTAAATCCTTGTGGTAGCACTGTTTTCCCGGGTGGTCGCTCCATGTTCCAATTAACATAATGATCTTATCATGAACAGTAATAATAAACATATAATAAAAGTGTGTTCATGAATAATGTACCTTCATACCCAAAACCACATAAAGCACTAGCAAGTACTACCCAAAAGGTTCAGTGGTAAACAAGGTATAAAGATAGACAAACTAGGGTAACCTATTGGGTCCCATCAAAATTAACCTATGCAGATCATTATGATTAATTAGAACATGAGTGGGTAAAAAGAAGTGATCAAGGGCACAACTTGCCTGGGCCTTGAGATTCCAGGTACCAGGATGATCTTCAGGTGACTCGTGACCTCACTGCTAGTCGTAGCAATTCAAACATACATGGTATAGGCAAAATTAACATTACACCAAATATATATGCAAAATACATATTAATCATCTACATATTGAAATAAGATCATAGGAACAGGAATCATTAATTTTGGAGTTATAGATTTTAAGTTATGAATTTCTGTAGCTTTTATGTATTTAATACAAGATTAAGTATTAGATAAATTTAAATGAGCCTTTCATGCCAAAACAGAGGCACAAGGTGGTAAATAATATTAAAACAAAATTATTGCAACTGGAATGGGTCAAAAAGGAGCTAAAATGAATTAGTTATGAATTAAATAAGTTTCTGATTTATTTTAACACTAAAAATCATTTTCTAAATCATTTTCTATGATTTTCCCATCCACTGGACTGCGCCTCAATTAAACAGAAGCGCAGGGGGCTCAGGTAAAATTTTCTAAGACACAGCGCACAGTCAGACTGGACGGCGGGTTAATTTGACTCTCTTCCGGGGTCTCTTTTGTAAAACGTACGGGCCGAAGGGGTATGCTTCAATCTCCACCGTCCGATCACACTTGGATGGACCAGATCACATCGCACACTTATGAACCGGTATCCGCCCACAGCCATCCGATGATATCCCAACGGCCAGGATTTTATACTGCCCAGATGAACCTCATCCGTCCGATCGATCCAACGGCACAGATTCCTCGAGGCGAAACGTTATCTTCGATTCTAATCGTCACCGTTGAAAAAGGATCCGACGGCCAGGAGGCCTTCTCCCAACACCGCACCGGGTCACGGCGGCGGTGGCGATCCTCCATGGCGGAGAGATGGCCGGAGATCGGCGAAGCTACGCAAACGAGCCCTAAATCCTAATCCATGGTGAGCGATATGTAATACAGGGCATGGCGAACACGGGAAAGGGTTCCTCACCGAGATATGTGCAGCCTAGGCCCCCTGCCCGCGGCGCAGTGCGGTCCAGCAGCGGAGATCGGGCACCGGCGAGGAATTCCGGGCTGACCGGAACGTAATTCGTCCAGTCGAAGTCGCGGACGTGATCCGCGAGACCTGATGAAGCCCCAGAAGCCAAGCCGAGGCCGGGGCGACGGTCAGAGCGCTAATCCGCGGTCGCGGCGAGAGAGACGAAGGTGGCGGTGCAGTGGATGGCGAGGGGGGGGGGGTAGCAGCTCACGTTTTTATAGCGCCCTGACAGTGAAGTCCGTACCCGCGATTCCCGGCGGCTCCACCGGCAAGGAAACGGCCGCAGCCGAGCTTGGCGGACATCCAGCGAGCGCGGCCGGAATCGGAGTCTGTTGCGATACGGTGGGGAGGAAAGGTCTGAGCACCCGGGCCCATCAGTCAGTGACCAGCGACGATCGCGCGAGTATGGGTGACGAGCGGCTGGCAGTGGGCCCGCATGGTCAGTCGCAGCGGAGCACAACGAGAAGACTGGGCTTGGGTCGTGCGGCTGACAAGGTGGCCCCGCCTGTCGGCGCCGTGGTGGGAGCTGGGCCGCGTGCGCAGTAGCGTTATGGCGAGATGGGCCGAAATGAGGTGGTAGGCCCAGCTAGGTATAGTGTTCTTTTTCTTTTTTTCTTTCTATTTTTCCTTTTCTATTTCCTTTCCATTTGAATTTCAAATCAACACAAGTTTAAAGTTCAAACCCTTAATTTGGATACACATATAGAACTTCAGCATACTGTGCAAAAACATATTTTATATATTTCTTTATTTATTTTAGTTCTTTTAGACAAGCTTTTAATCATATAGTAGAGAATAATCCATACCTTATTAATTCTAGGGAAATAAAATTTATATTGTAGACTATATATTAAGAAATAGTTTAATCATAATTCTTCTGTATAACCTAATCCAAAGGCAATTTAGATTATCTAAGTATCTTTAATTATATATTTTTAACATATTCATTTCGGGAGTGGAAACTTCTAAATTATGATTATCTTTAAGGAAAGGTGTTTTGATTTAAAATTTTTGAGGAATTTTCCTTGTCTTCACAAAATTGAACTTTAGGGTGTTACATGGTCGCCATCGACAAATTCTCCAAGTGGATCGAGGTCCGACCCCTAAGCAGCATCAGGTCCGAACAGGCGGTGGCGTTCTTCACCAACATCATCCATCGCTTTGGGGTCCCGAACTCCATCATCACCGACAACGGCACCCAGTTCACCGGCAGAAAGTTCCTGGACTTTTGCGAGGACCACCACATCCGGGTGGACTGGGCTGCCGTGGCTCACCCCATGACGAATGGGCAGGTAGAGCGTGCCAACGGCATGATTCTGCAAGGACTCAAGCTGAGGATCTACAACGACCTCCACAAGTTCGGCAAGCGATGGATGAAGGAACTACCCTTGGTGGTCTGGAACCTGAGGACGACGCCAAGTCTAGCCACGGGTTTCACGTCGTTCTTTCTGGTCTATGGGGCCGAGGCCATCTTGCCCACAGACTTAGAATACAGTTCCCCAAGGATGAGGACCTACGACGACCGACGCAACCAGACCAACCGAGAAGACTCACTGGACCAGCTGGAAGAGGCTCGGGACGTAGCCTTACTACACTCGGTGCGATATCAGCAGTCCCTGCGACGCTACCACGCCCGAGGGGTTCGGTCCCGAGACCTCCAGGTGGGCGACTTGGTGCTTCGACTACGACAAGACGCCCGAGGGTGGCACAAGCTCACGCCTCCCTGGGAAGGGCCATTCATCATCGCCAAGGTTTTGAAGCTCGGAACATACAAGCTGGCCAACAGTCAAGGCGAGGTCTACAACAACGCTTGGAACATCCGACAGCTACGTCACTTCTACCCTTAAGATGCTTTCAAGCCATTCATATACCTCATTTACATATGAAGTCTAACCATCAAGGAAGGGTCGGCCTTGCCTCGGCAAAGACCGACCCTCCCTCGGGGGCTAGAAGGGGGGAACCCCCTCCGCGTCAAAATTTTCCTCGAAAAAAGTCTTCCATCAAAACGACTTTCGCGTCTCCCAGCTATATCAGTAACATGACCCCAAGAAACGAATAAGAGTGCATGTAAGTGGCAAGGCCGACCGAGCTGAGGGACTCCTACGCCTCTAGGATACGGATACCTCACTCGTCGCCTACCGCAAAAAATAACTCTTACTTGGGTAAGCAATCCTGCTACTGACGAACGAGTCCGGATACGCAAAACGGGAGGAAAAGAGACACAACCTTATATTACGATGGTAAAGTGT
This sequence comes from Zea luxurians, assembly GCA_029449295.1. Taxonomy (NCBI): domain Eukaryota; kingdom Viridiplantae; phylum Streptophyta; class Magnoliopsida; order Poales; family Poaceae; genus Zea; species Zea luxurians. Next base: position 32,365,428 of record JAOPSE010000017.1, on the reverse strand, counting down.
TCGGGCCTCGGCGGCCGCAAAAGACACATATGCATTCAAAATAAACTGCTCCGGCAGAATCAGGCGTCGCCCGAAGAAGGAGCCGCGCCCTCGGCTCCGTCTCCACCCTTGGCGAGATCCGCCCCGGCCTCGGACGACGGCACAAGCGGGAGGATCTCTGCTTCGAAGATGGTCGCCAGCACCGCGCTTGGGCCCGCGGCGGCCACGTCAAGCCTCTGGACTTTGGCCAGGGCAGCTTCTTCTTCGTCGGGAAGACAATACCCCTCGCTGACCTGCTCCAGGTCCATGTTGTAGTGGGAAGCGAGCACGGCGAAGGCCCGCCTGACGCCGTGATGCAGCGCCTCGTGGAGTCTGCCGCGCGCGTGGTCACCCAAGGCCTGCAGGCGACTCTGAGGGGAGCTCCCTGAGGGGACGTTGTCGAAAACGAAGACCCGGCAGAAGGCCGAGACGGCCTCGGACATGGCCGTGTGGTCGGCCTCCCTCTGCTCGGCCGCCTGGGCAAGTGCCTTGGTGGACTCATCGAGGGCAGACTCGAGCTCTGAAAATAGCCAAAGCAGAAGACTTCAAACACGAGTTGAGGAAAGAAGCTGAATCAAAATCTTAAAACAGCCAAGACATGCCTTCGGCTCGGGCACGCTGCTCCGAGGATGCGGCTTGGGCCACGGCTAGGTCTGCCGCAAGGGCTCTGACCCGAGCAGACACCTCGGCTAACTGGGCTCCAAGAGCCTCAGCCCAGCTTTCAGCATCGGTGGCCCGACCCCGAGATTGGTCCTGCTCGCTGATGACCTGGCCAAGCTCCAACCGCTGTCGCTGTGCCTCTGCGCGTGCCGCCGCTGCCTCTGCTCCCAGATCGACACAAAGCAACCGAAGGTCCGCCACCTCGGCGCTCCGTTGGGAGAGGCGCTCGGTAGCCCCAGCAAGCGTGACCCTCAGGGACCGTAGCGAACCCCAGACATCAGCCTCGCGGCGGATGAATGACGACTTGGCAGCGCTCAGATCCGTCAGATCCTGAGGAAAGGAAGCAGGGCATCACGAAGAATGCCTTGGTCACGTGAAAGGTATGCTTGAAATCATTATCTGGAGGATCTTGGGAACGTCCCTGCAAAGGACCTCCAAGGTCGACCGAAGCGACCCCACCGTTGCCTCGGCACACTCACGAAGCCCGTCCCAAGACTGCTCCTCTCGCTCATCGTCAAGAACGAAGAGGGGATCCGAAGCCCCACTGGTCCAGAACTGGAGCGACTGACGCCGCCCTCAGGACTGCGCCGCGCGGGGACGAGGTTGACACCCCCCAGGACGGGTCGTGGCTCTGCGCCCCCTCCTCCGAGGCATCAAGCAGCGACGCCTTGGCCATCTCAGCGTCGACGGCGACGGGTGGCTCCATGGCCAGAACGGCAACCACCTCGGCAGAAGCCGGTGCCAGCGCCGGCAACACGTCTGGTGGGCTCAAGGTCACAGCCGCGCCAGCAGTCTCCCCCGGCACGACGGCCGCCTCGACGGAGGAGTCGGCCTCGGGAGCTCGCCCCACAACAACTTGTGCCGACTGAACCTCCTGATCGGGGACACCTTGTGCAGAGGCCAGCCGGCCACCGAGGCCTGATGCGGCACCAACTGCAGAAGCTGGCGCCGTCTTAAGGGCTTTTCGGGGAGCCAGACCGGTCGAACCGTGCCTCCGCTTGCTGGGAAGAAAGGGAAAAAGCAGGATCAGGACACACGAAGAAGGCGCCGGGACAGAAGTGTCCTCAGATACTTACCCACTCCGGGCCACGATCAATCGCGCCTACGTGGAGGCCCCTCGAGCCTCGGCCCTGGCGGGCACCGCCGAGGCTTGCGCCGCTGCCGGCTTTGGCGCCATCCCTGCCTCGGGCGCCTAGGGCGCCGAAGGGACGGTCCGCCTAGGCGCGAACACGGCGACCCGAGGATCGGCCTCCTCTGCTACCGGCACGGACAACGGCTCTGGGGGCACAGTCGGGACGGCCTGGCTCCCCGGGGTCACCTTAGCTACCTGGGCCGAAGGGTCAAAAACCCCCTCGGCCTGCCCCTGTTCTTCGAGCCGGGACCCTGATGCCCCCGCCCTGGATACCGACAGCACCAGCCCACTCGGGGGCTGGCTCGATGACCCCTGGCCTAGCCTCAGATCCGGGCTGAGGCCAAGGCAGGCGACCATGTCGTCGTCTTCGTCATCATCATCGTCGTCGTCATCATCGGGCGTCTCCGGCGACGGCTCCCTCGGGAGCCCATCCCTCTCCTGCCGACGACGAAGCCTTTCCAAGGCATCCCGAGCCCGCATCCGCTCGCGGGCCCGAGCCTTCTTCGCGTCCTTCTTCTCCTTCCTCTTCTTCGTGGTGACCCTCCGCGCAGCTCGGTCCACCGCGTCTTCTGGGACCGGTGGCAGGGAAGGCTTGTGAAACCCCACCTCCTGGAGACCGACGAAAAGTCTCGGCTGTGAGAACCAAGGGCAATCCGACACGAGAAGTAAGAAGGAGCGGACACTCACCAGGGACACACACCCGCGATCGGGACGCATCGAGAGCTGGGAAAAGGCGCCGGTGTCTAACTTCCCCATCGTGTCGGCTACCCGCCTGTGGAGGTCGTCGGCGGGAAGGGGGTCCGAGGACATCTGCAAACCCTCTAAGTCGACCCCCAGCGTCATCTCCCAAAGCGGCAGCCGCCGCTCCGTCAAGGGGAGCACCCTCCGGCGATGAATGGCGGCAACCACCCCCGCGGCGGTGAGCCCTCCTTTTCGCAGCTCCTCCAAGGCCTTCAAAAGGGGTTGGAGATTCTTCTGTCTCTCGTGCGGGGCCCCATAGCGCCAGTTATCGCCGGCAGCGGTCACCACTCGCTGAGAAAACGACAGGAGCCTCCCGTCGTCATTTCGGAGATAAAACCACCAGCGCTGCCACCCTTTGTTCGAAGACGCGAGGATGGCAGGGATGTACTGCTAGGCCCGCGCCTGCCTCAACTGGAGGATGCAGCCACCAGCCCGCACCGCCATGCGAACTCTTCTTTCCCCCGTCGTCGAGGCAAAAAACTCCGCGGGGAAGAGATGGGTCCACAGGTCCCAGTGGGGGGCGATCCCCAAATATCCTTCGTAAATCGCCGCGAAGATGGCTGCTTGCGAGATGGAGTTGGTGCTGAGATTGTGCAGCTCCACCCCTTAGACATGAAGAATCGCCCGCATAAAACGGCTTGTCGGCACTCAGAACCCCCGCTCGTGAAAAGAGACGAAGCTCAACACATACCCCGGCGGCGGGGACGGGGCGGCTCCGCTCGGAGGGGACATCCACTCCGGCTGCGAGTCACCGGAGAGAGGGCGAAGCAAACCATCGGCAATAAGGGCCTCCAGATCATCCGCCGTGACAGTGGAGAAAGGCCACGGGTCGCGCGACGAAACAACGGTCACCCGCTCGGCCATCACCAGGCAGAAGAAGTGGCGGCGAAGAGGACGAGGTGCGCGGTTTCCTTTCTGTGGCTATTCCCTCAGGTTGCGAAAACCTAAGTGGGAGGCGAGCAGCAGAGTAAAGAACCATCACCGGCCCCTCTCCCGAATATATAAAGGCCCAGGCAAGACCCGTTCAACACTTTGCCCGAACCCGCCGCGAGATTCAAAACTCAAAAGCGAGACGCCCGTTCCTCGAACGGCTCGCGCACGCACAATGGCTGCCCCGCGAACCACTCGTCCCGTCGCATTAACTCTGCGGCAGGGCAGGCGGCACCTTTGGTAGGCAAAGCGGGCGACGCTTCACCTCCGCCATAATGACCGCGTCAGAAAGGTACGCCACGACGTTCGATTTCGTATCCTTTTCCACTTCCTCTTTCTCTCTCTTTCCACAGGGACCGGGAAAGGGGATACTCCAAAAGGGATCCTTCTCCACGAAGGAAACGGGCCCCGAGCCCCCCTACTGATCAGAGGTTCGAAGGCTAGCCCCTCAGAAGGGTTCGACAACCGCCTCAGAGCACTCGGGCTCCGCGCCCACTACTGGTCAGAGGTTCGAAGGCTGGCCCCTCGGAAGGGTTCAACAGCCGCCTCAGGCCACTCGGGCTCCGCGCCCACTACTGATCAGGGGTTCGTAGGCTGGCCCCTGAAGGGTTCGACAGTCGCCTCAGAGCACGCAGAGCGAGGGATGACCCTGGGTATGTTCGATACATAACCAAGGCTCGGGCTACGCTCTCGAGGTACCCTAGGACATTTCCGAGACCAGCGGGAGCAATTTTCGTAATGGAATCCCACCAGAGGGAGGCATCGAGCCCTCGGACCCCGTCAAAAGGGGACTGGGTCCGGCGAATCACCCGCAGGTACTTTTGGAGCGCGCCTCCGGGCCACTAGCCGACCCCTAACGAATGGGGCACGTGCGTCCACTCGGATTACCCGCTAGCAACTCACTGGAGACACCATGTTCGGCGCCCTCCGAGGGCAGCATGGCGCTTTCCCCCCTCCTCCTTGCGGAAAGGCAACGTAGGGGCGTATGAAAAAAGGCGAGTCTGTCCTTGACCGTCCTCTCGCTCTATGCGAAGGCTCGGGGGCTGCTCTCGCGAACCCGGCTCCGGCCAAACCGTTGACAGCGTCAACATACCAGCCCGAGAACTTGGGACTCGACTATGCACCCGGGCTACGGTCAGTTCGCATGAGGGAACGACCAAACCGGCCGAGCCATCACGAATGGCACTAAGACCTCGAAGGAGTCAAAACACTCCTCCGAGGCCTCGGGGGCTACACCCGGCGGGGCGCTCGCGCACACCCACCGGAACAAAATGCAACCGAGAAAGGCCGGTCCCCTTGCAAAAAAGTGCGACAAAAGCCTCCAAGCGAGTGCCAACACTCCCTTCGAGGCTCGGGGGCTACTGTCGGGGACCATAATTAGGGGTACCCCCAAGACTCCTAATCTCAGCTGGTAACCCCCATCAGCACAAAGCTGCAAAGGCTTGATGGGCGCGATTAAGGTCAAGGCTCAGTCCACTCAAGGGACACGATCTCGCCTCGCCCGAGCCCAGCCTCGGGCAAAGGCAGCCGACCCCGGAGGATTCACGTCTCGCCCGAGGGTCCCCTCAAGCAACGGACACACCTTCGGCTCGCCTGAGGCCCCGTCTTCGCAGAGAAGCAACCTTGGCCAGATCGCCACGCCAACCGACCGTATCGCAGGAGCATTTAATGCAAGGATCGCCTGACATCTTATCCTGACACGCGCTCCAGTCGACAAGGCCGAAGTGACCGCAGTCACTTCGCCGCTTCGCTGACCGACCTGACAGGAATACAGCGCCGCCTGCCCTGCTCCGACTGTCGTGCCGCTCGCCAGAGTGAGGTCGACAGCGGCTAAGTCCAGCCTCGGGCGACATAGGAAGCTCCGCCTCACCCGACCCCAGGGCTCAGCCCCCGTCTCGGCCTCGGAAGATGGACTTCACCTCGGCTACGGAAGACGACGAACTCCGCCTCGCCCGACCCCAGGGCTCGGACTCGGCCTCGGCTACGGAAGACGACGAACTCCGCCTCGCCCGACCCCAGGGCTCGGACTCGGCCTCGGCTCCGGAAGACGACGAACTCCGCCTCGCCCGACCCTAGGGCTCAGACTCGGCCTCGGCTACGGAAGACGACGAACTCCGCCTCGCCCGACCCCAGGGCTCGGACTCGACCTCAACCTCGAAGAAATCGCCACCTCGCCCAAACTTGGGTTTGGACCAGCCACGTCGCCAGGGGGCCATCATTACCCTACCCCTAGCTAGCTCAGGCTACGGGGAACAAGACCGGCGTCCCATCTGGCTCACCCCAGTAAACAAGTAATGATGACACCCCGCATGCTCCATGACGGCGGCAGCTCCCAGCCCCTTATGTCAGCAAGGAGACGTCAGCATGGACCCGATAGCCCCAACAACTGTACTTCCGCAGGGCTCCAGCGCTCCTCCGACGACCACGACATCACATGAACAGGGTGCCACAACCCCTCCGACCGCCACGACGACATGTACTTAGGGCTCTAGCTCCTCTCTGCTAGACACGTTAGCACATTGCTACACCCCCCATTGTACACCTGGGCCCTCTCCTTACATCTATAAAAGGAAGGTCCAGGGCTCTCGTACGGGGAGGTTGGCCGCGCGGGAGAACGGACCAGCGCATAAGGCTCTCTCTCTCTCTCTCTCTCTCCCACGCGAATGCTTGTAACCCCCTACTGCAAGCGCATCCAGCCGCCCTGGGCGCAGGACAACATGAAGGCCGCGGTTTCCCAACGCTGTTCTCCCCCCTTTGTGTCCCGTCTCGCGCCGACCCATCTGGGCTGGGGCACGCAGCGACAATTTACTCATCGGTCCAGGGACCCCACGGGGTCGAAACGCCGACAATTTTAGTTTAAAATGATTTAATCTTATATATATTGCTGATCAAAGTTTATAGTTTGACGTGTGTTTGGTTTGGTTTTAGCTTGGGCTTTTGTCCCTAATAGCCAAACCAAATGGCTCGATCCACAAAGCAATTTTTATTAAAAGCCGACTTTCTCGTAGTGCAAAACTGAATGCAGCTCTAGACTAGCGGCTTTCGGATGGAACCGTAAAAATATGAATAGAAGAATTTTTAGCGGCTTCTAGTAGTTTTCACCAAACGGTTTATAACTTTTTAGCATTTCACAGCACACAATATCTTTTTTCACAGCTCATAGCCACTACCCAACCAAGCAAGCCCTTAGGACAAACATAGAAAGACAAATTCATGTGGACGGAGGCAATACTATATAAAGCAAAGCGCGTAGGTTTATTCTGTGCTGCGCTTCTCACTTAACATACAGAGGAGGATAATGGTGGTGACACCTGCATGAGGCATTATCTCGCTAGAGGCAAGGCATTGAGAAGTCTTCTCGCTCTCGCTCCATTGCTCTAACCTCCATTCCCGCCCGAAGCTTGCCTGAGCGGTTGTTGCCATCGCCGGTAGCAGTACAAACTTGATGTAAAAATCAAGAAACAGGAGCACCCAGAACACTATTGCGACGAAGCCATCTCATCTCAAAGTGGACCTAAGAAATCTTATGAAGGGAAGGAAGGGAAAGGGGTAGGGGGTTCTAAGAAATTATCCCTCTACATACAATTTGTCAATCTAGTGACCTCTTCAATGCTTAGAATAGTATAACACAACAGTCGAAAACACCTCTATCGCATAATTTGATGATCACCAAATCAATACTAGTTTTCACGGTCATCGTGTGTCACGTGTGAAACGCATAGGTTTGTTCTTCACACTCGCTTCTCGCCTAACAAACAGGAAAGGATAATGATGGTGACACGCCCGCTAGAGCCAAAGTTAGCCCCCTATTTCTGCTACAAATCATGGGCAAGGGAGGCACGCTCAGGTGCGGGGCATTGAGAAGTCCTCCCGCTTCATTGCTCCAGCCTCCATTCCTGTCTGGAGCTCGCCTAAGCAGCCGCTACCATAGCTCGATAGTAGTACAAACTTGCCGAAATAAATCAAGACATGAGAGCACCCATAACACTACTAGGACGAATCCATCTTAGCTCAAAGTGGGCCTCAGGAATCTTGTGAAGGGAAGAAAGGGAGAGAAGGACATGGAGAGTTCTAAGAAATACTCCCTCTACATACAATTTGTCAATCTTGTGAGCCTAGCGTGCTTTGATGAGCACTACTCATTTGTATCCTCCATTGAACCAACAAAGATTAAGAAGTATTATTGGATATTGATTAGATTAATATCTTGTTTGAACACCACTTCTCAAATCTCCAACTATTTGGCCCAATGGATGATCTCTTGTAATAGTGATCGGTTGGATAATTTGATCTTGAGAATTTGTAACTTGAGATTGGCTAGACTATTGTTGGTGTTGTACTTGATTATCATGAGAGTTACATGTGTTAGGTTGGTCATGGATATGTGCACATGTTGGAGGATCACTTGATATTTGTTATGTTCCATATCTATCACCTTCTTGATTTTAAATCATCAATTGTCATGTTCTTTATTACATTGTTGAGTTGAATAACTCTCACATCATCTAGATTGCCATCTTCATATTGAGAGCCATTTGATTAATCAAACTCAACACATGTACTTCTTAAACTATGACATGAGTTTTGTTGTAGATTCTATAAGCTTTTCTTGATGTGGAGTTCCAATGAGAAAAATCGGCATCACGTTTCTTCTCAATTTTCTTAATCTTGTGCCTCTATTGAGGATAGAACATTTACAACCAAAAACTCTAAAATAAGAAATATTTGTATTTCTACCCACCAATAGATCATATGGTGTCTTATTTAATAACCAATGACAATATAGCCTATTACTTGCATGAAACACTATGTTAACAGATTCCACCCAAAAAGCATCACTCACATTGTACTCACAAAGCATATATCTTGTCATATCAATGAAGGCTCTATTGTTTCTTTCGATAAGTCCATTTAATTGAGGAGTATACTTGGTGAAATCTCATACTTGATTATCATGTCATCACATAGCTCATCCATTCTTGAGTTTCTAAAGTCACTTCTATTTTCACTTCTTACTTTCTTGATTTTTAATTCAAACTCACTTCACTTCTCTTAACAAATGGTTTGAAGATATTGAAGGCATTACTCTTATCATTGAGATAGAATACCCACGTGAATCTTGAAGAGCCATCAACAATTACCTAAACCATATTTATTGCCACCAATACTTGTATAGTGTAGCTGCTCCAAACAAATCCATGTGCAACAACTCTAATGGCCTACTAGTGCTCATCATACTCTTGTTGGGATAAGTATTTCCAACTTGTTTCTCGGTTTAACAAAAGATACACAATTTATCCTTATCAAATTTCACATCCTTCAATATTGAAAGGGAAATAGGCTTACACCTATTTCCTAATTGATTTTGGTGGTTGAATTGCCCAACACAAATAATTGGACTAACTAGTTTGCTCTAGTCTATAAGTTCTACAGGTGCCAAAGGTTCACAAAAAGTCAATAAAAAGACCAAGAATGGGTTCAAACAAAGAGAGCAAGGGACAACCGAAGGCTGCCCTGGTCTGGCGCACCGGACTGTCTGGTGTGCCACCGGACAGTGTCCGGTGCACCAGGGGACTTCAAGCTGAACTCTTCACCTTCGGGAAATCTCAGAGGCGCTTCGCTATAATTCACCGGACTGTCCGGTGCCCCAGGGGAGAGCGACTCTGAACTCGCCAGCTTCGGTAATCCGCTCCGCTATAATTCACCGGACTGTCCGGTGAGTCACCGGACAGTGTCCGGTGCACACCGGACTGTCCGGTGTGACAATGGAGCAACGACTACTTCGCGCGCAATGGTCGACTGCAACGCATTAAATGCGCGCCTGCGCGCGCAGAGGAGCAGAGCACGCGCGGGTGGCACACCGGACAGCCTACAGGGCCTGTCCGGTGCACCACCGGACAGCCAGGCGGGCCCACAAGTCAGAGCTCCAACGGTCGGAACCCAACGACAGGCTGACGTGGTTGGCGCACCGGACAGTGTCCGGTGGCGCACCGGACTGCCCGGTGCGCCATGCGACTGCAGCCTTCCAACGGCCACTTTGTGGTGGTTGGGGCTATAAATACCCCAACCACCCCACATTCAAGGCATCCAAGTTTTCCACCTTCCAACTACTTACAAGAGCTCTAGCATTCAATTCAAGACACACCAAAGAGATCAAATCCTCTCCAAACTCCACACAAAGCTTTAGTGATTAGAGAGAGAGATTTGTTGTGTTCATTTGAGCTCTTGCGCTTGGATTGCTTCTTTTTCTCATTCTTTCTTGCGATCATCTCAATTGTAATCAAGGCAAGAGACACCAATTGTGTGGTGGTCCTTGCGGGGAAGTTTGGTTCCCATTTGATTGAGAAGAGAAGCTCACTCGGTCGGAGGGACCGTTTGAGAGAGGGAAAGGGTTGAAAGAGACCCGGTCTTTGTGACCACCTCAACGGAGAGTAGGTTTGAGAGAACCGAACCTCGGTAAAACAAATCCTTGTGTCTCACTTCTTTATTCGCTTGCGATTTGTTTTTACGCCCTCTCTCGGACTCACATTATATTTCTAACGCTAACCCAGCTTGTAGTTGTGATTAACTTTGTTAAATTTTAGTTTTGCCCTATTCACCCCCCTCTAGGCGACTTTCAATTGGTATCGGAGCCCGGTGCTTCATTAGAGCCTAACCGCTCGAAGTGATGTCGGGAGATCACGCCAAGAGGGAGATGGAGACCGGCGACAAGCCCACTACAAGCCACGGGAAGGCTTCATCGGAAGAGTCCCGCAACAAGGGGAAGGGGAAGGAGAAGAAATCCTCTTCCCACAAGTCGCATCGGAGTGGTGACAAAAAGAAGAAGATGAGGAAGGTGGTCTACTACGAGACCGACACTTCATCACCATCGACCTCCAGCTCCGACGCGCCGTCCGTTACTTCTAAGCGCCATGAGCGCAAGAAGTATAGTAAGATTCCCCTATGCTACCCCCGTATTTCAAAGCGTACTCCTTTGCTCTCCGTTCCATTAGGCAAACCACCGGTTTTTGATGGTGAAGATTATAATATGTGGAGTGATAAAATGAGGCATCATCTAACCTCACTCCACACAAGCATTTGGAATGTTGTTGAGTTTGGTGTATAGGTACCATCCGTAGGGGATGAAGACTATGACTCGGACGAAGTGGCCCAAATCCACCACTTTAACTCCCAAGCCACCACTATACTCCTCGCCTCTCTAAGTCAAGAGGAGTATAATAAGGTACAAGGGCTAAAGAGTGCGAAGGAGATTTGGGACGTACTCAAGACCGCGCACGAAGGAGACGAGGTGACCAATATCACCAAGCGGGAAACGATCGAGGGGGAGCTCGGTCGGTTCCGACTCAACCAAGGCGAGGACCCTCAAGCCATGTACAACCGCTTGAAGACCTTGGTGAACCAAGTGCGCAACCTTGGGAGCACAAAATGGGATGACCATGAGATGGTCAAGGTTATTCTAAGATCCCTCGTATTTCTTAATCCTACGCAAGTTCAATTAATTCGAGGCAATCCTAGATATACACAAATGACCCCCGAGGAAGTAATAGGTAATTTTGTGAGCTTTGAGTTGATGATCAAAGGCTCAAAGAAGATCATCGAGCTAGATGGCCCCTCCGCGCCCGAAGCACAACCGGTTGCATTCAAGGCGACGGAGGAGAAGAAGGAGGAGTCTACATCAAGTAGACAACCAATCGACGCCTCTAAGCTCGATAATGAGGAAATGACGCTCATCATCAAGAGTTTCCGCCAAATCCTCAAGCAAAGGAGGGGGAAGGACTACAAGCCCCGCTCCAAGAAAGTTTGCTACAAGTGTGGTAAGCCCGGTCACTTTATTGCTAAATGTCCATTATCAAGTGATAGTGACAGGGACAACGACAAGAAGGGGAGAAGAAAGGAGAAGAAGAGGTACTACAAGAAGAAGGGCGGCGATGCTCATGTTTGCTGGGAGTGGGACTCCGACGAGAGCTCTACCAACTCCTCCTCCGACGAGGACGCCGCCAACATCACCGTCACCAAGGGACTTCTCTTCCCCAACGTCGGCCACAAGTGCCTCATGGAAAAGGACGGCAAAAAGAAGAAGGTTAAATCCAAATCCTCCACCAAATATGAATCCTCTAGTGATGATAATGCTATTGATGAGGAGGATAATTTGCGTACTCTTTTTGCTAACCTCAACATGCAACAAAAAGAAAAATTAAATGAACTAATTAGTGCCATCCATGAGAAGGATGAACTCTTGGACTCCCAAGAGGACTTCCTAATCAAGGAAAACAAAAAGCATGTTAAGGTTAAAAATGCTTACGCTCTAGAAGTTGAAAATGTGAAAAATTGTCTAGTGAGCTAAGCACTTGCCATGATACTATTGCCAACCTTAGAAATGAAAATGCTAGATTAATTGCTAAGGTTGATTCTAATGTTTATGATAATCCAATTTCCAATCTTAGAGATGATAATGCTAATTTGCGTGCTATGATTGAAAAATTGAATGATTCTCTTGCTAGCCTTAGGAATGAAAATGAAAAATTAATTGCTAAGGCTAAAGGTTTTGATGTTTGCAATGTTACTATTTCTAACCTTAGAAGTGAAAATGATATATTACATGCTAAGGTTGTAGAATTAAAATCTTGCAAACCCTCTACATCTACCGTTGAGCATGTTTCTATTTGCACTAGATGTAGAGATGTTGATATTGATGCTATTCATGATCATATGGCTTTAATTAAACAACAAAATGATCATATAGCAAAATTAGATGCTAAAATTGCCGAGCATGAACTTGAAAATGAAAAATTTAAATTTGCTCGTAGTATGCTTTATAGTGGGAGACGTTCTGGCATCAAGGATGGCATTGGCTTCCAAAAGGGAGACAATGTCAAACTTAATTCCCCTCCTAAGAAATTATCTAACTTTGTTAAGGGCAAGGCTCCCATGCCTCAGGATAACGAGGGTTACATTTTGTACCCTGTCGGTTATCCCGAGCACAAAATTAGGAGAATTCACTCTAGGAAGTTTCACTCTGGCCCTAATCATGCTTTCATGTATAAGGGTGAGACATCTAGCTCTAGGCAACCAACCCATGCTAAGTTGCCTAAGAAGAGAACTCCTACTGCATCAAATGATCATAGCATTTCATTTAAAACTTTTGATGCTTCTTATGTTTTAACTAACAAATCCGGCAAAGTAGTTGCCAAGTATGTTGGGGGCAAACAAAAGAGTTCCAAGACTTGTGTTTGGGTACCCAAACTTCTTGTTTCTAATGCTAAAGGACCCAAAACCGTTTGGGTACCTAAAGTCAAGAACTAAAATTGTTTTGTAGGTTTATGCATCCGGAGGCTCAAGTTGGATAATCGACAGCGGGTGCACAAACCACATGACAGGGGAGAAGAAGATGTTCTCCTCCTACGAGAAAAACCAAGATCCCCAACGAGCTATCACATTCGGGGATGGAAACCAAGGTTTGGTCAAAGGTTTGGGTAAAATAGCTATATCTCCTGACCATTCCATTTCCAATGTTTTTCTTGTCGATTCTTTAGATTACAACTTGCTTTCCGTTTCCCAATTATGTCAAATGGGCTACAACTGTCTATTTACTGATGCAGGTGTCACTGTCTTTAGAAGGAGTGATGATTCAATAGCATTTAAGGGAGTGTTAGAGGGTCAGCTATACTTGGTAGATTTTGATAGAGCTGAACTCGACACTTGCTTAATTGCTAAGACTAACATGGGTTGGCTCTGGCATCGCCGACTAGCCCATGTTGGAATGAAGAATCTTCATAAGCTTCTAAAGGGAGAACACATTTTAGGATTAACAAATGTTCATTTTGAGAAAGACAGGATTTGTAGCGCATGCCAAGCAGGGAAGCAAGTTGGTGTTCATCATCCACATAAGAACATGACGACTGACAGGCCACTGGAGCTCCTACACATGGATCTATTCGGCCCGATTGCTTACATAAGCATCGGTGGGAGTAAGTACTGTCTAGTTATTGTGGATGATTATTCTCGCTTCACTTGGGTATTCTTTTTGCAGGAAAAATCTCAAACCCAAGAGACCTTAAAGGGATTCTTGAGACGGGCTCAAAATGAGTTCGGCTTAAGGATCAAGAAAATAAGAAGTGACAACGGAACGGAGTTCAAGAACTCTCAAATTGAAGGCTTCCTTGAGGAGGAGGGCATCAGGCATGAGTTCTCTTCTCCCTACACGCCACAACAAAATAGTTTAGTGGAGAGGAAGAATAGAACTCTACTGGATATGGCAAGAACCATGCTTGATGAGTACAAGACGTCGGATCGGTTTTGGGCTGAGGCGGTCAACACCGCCTGCTACGCCATCAGCCGGTTGTATCTACACCGAATCCTCAAGAAGACATCATATGAACTCCTAACCGGTAAAAAGCCCAATATTTCATATTTTAGAGTCTTTGGTAGAAAATGCTTTATTCTTGTTAAAAGAGGTAGAAAATCTAAATTTGCTCCTAAGACCGTAGAAGGCTTTTTACTAGGATATGATTCAAACACAAGGGCATATAGAGTCTTTAACAAGTCCTCAGGACTAGTTGAAGTTTCTTGTGATGTTGTGTTTGATGAAACTAACGACTCTCAAGTAAAGCAAGTTGATCTTGATGAGATAGGTGATGAAGAGGCTCCGTGCGTCGCGCTAAGGAACATGTCCATTAGGGATGTGTGTCCTAAGGAATCCGAAGAGCCTCCAAATGCACAAGATCAACCATCCTCCTCCACGCAAGCATCTCCAACAACTCAAAATGAGGATGAGGCTCAAGTTGATAAAGGAGAAGATCAAAAGGATGAGCCACCTCAAGATGACGGCAATGATCAAGGGGGAGATGCAAATGATCAAGACAAGGAGGATAAAGAACCAAGGCCACCACACCCAAGAGTCCACCAAGCAATCCAACGAGATCACCCCGTCGACACCATCCTCGGCGACATTCATAAGGGGGTAACCACTAGATCTCGTGTTGCACATTTTTGTGAGCATTACTCTTTTGTTTCCTCTATTGAGCCACACAGGGTAGAGGAAGCACTTCAAGATTCGGATTGGGTGATGGCGATGCAAGAGGAGCTCAACAACTTCACTAGGAACGAGGTATGGCATTTAGTTCCACGTCCTAACCAAAATGTTGTAGGAACCAAGTGGGTCTTCCGCAACAAACAAGATGAGCATGGTGTGGTGACAAGGAACAAAGCCCGACTTGTGGCCAAGGGATATTCACAAGTCGAAGGTTTGGATTTCGGTGAAACCTATGCACCCGTAGCTAGGCTTGAGTCCATTCGTATATTATTAGCCTATGCTACTTACCATGGCTTCAAGCTTTACCAAATGGACGTGAAGAGTGCCTTCCTCAATGGACCAATCAAGGAAGAGGTCTATGTTGAGCAACCTCCCGACTTTGAAGACAGTGAGTACCCTAACCATGTCTATAGGCTCTCTAAGGCGCTTTATGGGCTCAAGCAAGCCCCAAGAGCATGGTATGAATGCCTAAGAGATTTCCTTATTGCAAATGGCTTCAAAGTCGGACAAGCCGATCCTACTCTATTCACTAAAACTCTTGACAATGATTTGTTTGTATGCCAAATTTATGTTGATGATATTATATTTTGGTCTACTAACGAATCTACATGTGAAGAATTTAGTAGGATCATGACACAGAAATTCGAGATGTCAATGATGGGGGAGTTGAAGTATTTCTTAGGATTTCAAGTGAAGCAACTCCAAGAGGGCACCTTCATTAGCCAAACGAAGTATACTCAAGACATTCTAAACAAGTTTGGGATGAAGGATGCCAAGCCCATCAAGACACCCATGGGAACCAATGGGCATCTCGACCTCGACATGGAAGGTAAATCCATAGATCAAAAGGTATATCGGTCGATGATAGGTTCATTACTCTATTTATGTGCATCTCGACCGAACATTATGCTTTCCGTATGCATGTGTGCAAGATTCCAAGCCGACCCTAAGGAAGCTCACCTTACGACCGTAAAACGAATCTTGAGATATTTGGCTTTACTCCTAAGTTTGGGCTTTGGTATCCTAGGGGATCCACATTTGATTTAATTGGTTATTCGGATGCCGATTGGGCAGGGTGTAAAATTAATAGAAAGAGCACATCGGGGACTTGCCAGTTCTTAGGAAGATCCTTGGTGTCTTGGGCTTCAAAGAAGCAAAATTCCGTAGCTCTTTCTACCACCGAAGCCGAGTACATTGCCGCAGGCCATTGTTGTGCGCAACTACTTTGGATGAGGCAAACCCTTAGGGACTATGGTTACAAATTAACCAAAGTTCCTCTTCTATGTGATAATGAGAGTGCAATCCGCATGGCGGATAATCCCGTTGAGCATAGCCGCACTAAACACATAGCCATTCGGTATCATTTTCTAAGGGATCACCAACAAAAGGGAGATATCGAGATTGCATACATTAATAATAAAGATCAATTAGCCGATATCTTTACCAAGCCATTAGATGAACAAACTTTTACCAGACTTAGGCATGAGCTAAATATTCTTGATTCTAGGAATTTTTATTGATGTCTTGCATACATAGCTCAAATTTATACCTTTGATCATGTCTTTTATATATACTATGACTAATGTGTTTTCAAGTATATTTCAAACCGAGTCATAGGTGTATTGAAAGGGAATTGGAGTCTTCGGCGAAGACAAAGGCTTCCACTTCACTCCATTAACTCACCCTTCGCCGTCGCTCCGAGCAACTCTCCAACTTTGGTATAATCTTCACTCATATTATTGTTTTCCAAAGGGGGAGAAAGTAGTTCCAAAGGGCCTATATTTCACTCTAAGTATCCGTTTTTGACGATTCATGCCAAAGGGGGAGAAAGTATTGGCCCAAAGCAAAAGGACCGCACCACCACCAAATTTTAAAACTTATGATTTTCAAATTGGTATCTCATTGTGTTCAAAAGGGGGAGAAAGTAGTATTTTCAAAATTGATGTCTTAAAACCCTCTTGAACACTAAGAGGAAGTTTTTATTGAGGGGGAGTTTTGTTTAGTCAAAGGAAAAGCATTTGAAACAGGGGAGAAATTTTCAAATCTTATAAATGCTTCTAAAAAATCTTATTCATTTACCTTTGACTAGTTGCAAAATGTCTTTGAAAAGATTTTACAAAAGAATTTGCAAAAACAAAACATGTGGTGCAAGCATGGTCCAAAATGTTAAAATTATAAAGAAACAATCCATGCATATCTTATGAATTTCTATTGGCTCTAACCTTTGCACTTACAAATATGCAAACTAGTTCAATTATGCACTTCTATACTTGCTTTGGTTTGTGTTGGCATTAATCACCAAAAAGGGGGAGATTGAAAGGGAATTAGGCTTACACCTATTTCCTAATTGATTTTGGTGGTTGAATTGCCCAACACAAATAATTGGACTAACTAGTTTGCTCTAGTCTATAAGTTCTACAGGTGCCAAAGGTTCACAAAAAGTCAATAAAAAGACCAAGAATGGGTTCAAACAAAGAGAGCAAGGGTCAACCGATGGCTGCCCTGGTCTGGCGCACCGGACTGTCCGGTGCACCAGGGGACTTCAAGCTGAACTCTTCACCTTCTGGAAATCTCAGAGGCGCTTCGCTATAATTCACCGGACTGTTCGGTGCACCACCGGACAGTGTCCGGTGCCCCAGGGGAGAGCGACTCTGAACTCGCCAGCTTCGGGCTCCGCTATAATTCACTGGACTGTCCGGTGAGTCACCGGACAGTGTCCGGTGCACACCGGACTGTCCGGTGTGACAGCGGAGCAACGACTACTTCGCGCGCAACGGTCGACTGCAACGCATTAAATGCGCGCCTGCGCACGCAGAGGAGCAGAGCACGCGCGGGTGGCACACCGGACAGCCTACAGGGCCTGTCCGGTGCTCCACCAGACAGCCAGGCGGGCCCACAAGTCAGAGCTCCAACGGTCGGAACCCAACGACAGGCTGACGTGGTTGGCGCACCGGACAGTGTCTGGTGGCGCACCGGACTGTCCGGTGCGCCATGCGACTGCAGCCTTCCAACGGCCACTTTGTGGTGGTTGGGGCTATAAGTACCCCAACCACCCCACATTTAAGGCATCCAAGTTTTCCACCTTCCAACTACTTACAAGAGCTCTAGCATTCAATTCAAGACACACCAAAGAGATCAAATCCTCTCCAAACTCCACACAAAGCTTTAGTGATTAGAGAGAGATTTGTTGTGTTCATTTGAGCTCTTGCGCTTGGATTGCTTCTTTTTCTCATTCTTTCTTGCAATCATCTCAATTGTAATCAAGGCAAGAGACACCAATTGTGTGGTGGTCCTTGCGGGGAAGTTTGGTTCCCATTTGATTGAGAAGAGAAGCTCACTCGGTCGGAGGGACCGTTTGAGAGAGGGAAAGGGTTGAAAGAGACCCAGTCTTTGTGACCACCTCAACGGGGAGTAGGTTTGAGAGAAACGAACCTCGGTAAAACAAATCCTTGTGTCTCACTTCTTTATTCGCTTGCGATTTGTTTTTACGCCCTCTCTCGGACTCACATTATATTTCTAACGCTAACCCGGCTTGTAGTTGTGATTAACTTTGTTAAATTTCAGTTTCACCCTATTCACCCCCCTCTAGGCGACTTTCAAATATATTCCTTTGATTGGATCATGCTTGATGAGTCTATCCAATTGTTTTATGCTAAAATATGCCAATCTTCTAAGCCATAACAAACCCAAACTTGATTTAGAGAATAAACATGTTGATAGCTCTTGAATCAAAATCTACTACAAATATGTAGCCCTAAGCATTTATATGTTAGGTAATAGCACTACCAAGATTAGGGGCTTTGACCTTTTCCTACTATATGTAACCTTCTATCTTTAACATATATATAACTCTCTGTTTCTAACATATATAACCTTATATATTCAACACACACTCAATCTAGATGGTATAAAATTAAGTTCAGATTGCTATAAATCTTTCTAAATGATGGACCAAACAAAGGCTTAGTCATTATTTCAGCAACATGTTGGAGTTAGCGAGCTTCAGATTCAACTAGGTGTGTGAACATGTTGTCGAGGGAGAGTGGCCCAATTGATCATCATGGAGGTGATGAATGAGTCGTAGTCGGCTAGGAGCCCCGATAGCAGATAGGTTAGGACCTCCTCATCATGTAGATGAGCGTCAATGGTGGCGAGCTTGGTAGAAAGCGCATGATCTTGTGGAGGAAATCGGTGACAAACATATCATGTTTCTTCAATGTAGCAAGTTCCACATGAATTTGTACCGTGTGCGCCTTTACGGATGAGGCAAATTTCTTTTGGAGGGAGCCCTAGACCTCCTTGTAAGATAAGGCAAGTTTGGGGGTGCTTTTCTCTCATGTTATTATTATTTTTATGCAGTGAAAACTATTAGTCCAAATAGGTTGCTATTTTTGTGATGGATTCCTGAAAGTCGCCTATAGGGGGGGTGAATAGGCGGAAACTGAAATTTACAAATTTAAAAACAACTACAAGCCGGGGTTAGCGTTAGAAATAAATCCGAGTCCGAAAGAGAGGGCGAAAACAAATCACAAGAAAATGAAGCGAATGACACGGCGATTTGTTTTACCGAGGTTTGGTTCTTGAGAACCTAGTCCCGGTTGAGGTGGTCACAAATACCGGGTCTCTTTCAACCCTTTCCCTCTCTCAAACGGTCACTTAGACCGAGTGAGCTTTCTCTTTAATCAAACGGGTCACTTAGACCCCTAAAAGTACCACCACAACTTGGTGTCTCGTGCATTGATTACAAGTGTCTTGAGAACAAGAATGGGGAAGAAGAAAGCGATCCAAGAACAAGAACTCAAATGAACATAAATGTCTCTATCTCACAAGCCACTAAGTCTTTGGAATTAGTTTGGGACTTGGAGAGGATTTGATCTTTTGTTTTGTGTCTTGGAGTGAAGTCTAGAGCTCTTGTATTGAATGCAACGTCTGAAAATCTTGGATGCTTGGAGTGGTGGTAGTTGGGGGGGTTTTTATAGCCCCAACCACCAATTCAACCGTTGGGGAGGCTGGCTGTCGATGGGCGCACCAGACAGTCCGGTGCGCCACCGGACACTGTTCGGTGCCCCAGCCACATCACCCAACCGTTAGGGTTTTGATGGTTTCGACCATTGGAGTTTTATCTTCATGTCGCACCGAACAGTCAGGTGCCGCACCAGACAGGTACGGTGCGCTGTCTGGTGCGCCTCTGGCGCATGCTCTAACTTCTGCGCGCACCGTTCACGCACTGTTCATGCTTTTGCAGACGACCGTTGTGCAGATAGTCGTTGCTCCGCTTGGTGCACCGGACAGTCCAGTGGCACACCGGATAGTCCGGTGAATTTTAGCAGAGCGGCTGCTAAGAAACCCGAAGCCAAGGAGTTTTGGGGTATACGGCCCCTGGTGCACCGGACACTGTCCGGTGGCACACCAGACAGTCCAGTGCGCCAGACCAGGGCACACTTTGGTTTCTTTTGCTCCTTTCTTTTGAACCCTAACTTTGATCTTTTATTGGTTTGTGTTGAACTTTTATGCACCTATAGAATACATAATCTAGAGCAAACTAGTTAGTCCAATTATTTGTGTTGGGCATTCAACCACCAAAATCATATAGGAAAAAGGTTTGACCCTATTTCCCTTTCAATCTCCCCCTTTTTGGTGATTGATGCCAACACAAACCAAAGCAAATATATAAGTGCAGAATTGAACTAGTTTGCATAATGTAAGTGCATAAGTTCTTTGGAATTAAACCAATTTATAATTCCACTAGATATGCATGGATAGCTTTCTTTTAATTAACATTTTGGACCATGCATGCACCATGGTTTTGTTTTTGCAAATTCTTTTGAAAAGTCTTTTCAAAATCCTTTTTGCAAATAGTCAAAGGCATATGAATAAGATTGCAAGAAGCGTTTTCAAGATTTTGAAATTTCTCCCCCTGTTTCAAATGCTTTTCCTTTGACTAAACAAAACTCTCCCTTAATGAGATTCTCCTCTTAGCTTTCAAGAGGGTTTTGAGATATATCAATTTGAAATATAGATACCAATTGAGATATGATTTTTAGAGGAATACCAATTTGAAAGATACTAACTGAAAACTTTATTTCGAAAATTTTGAAATTGGTGGTGGTGCGGTCCTTTTGCTTTGGGCTAATACTCTGTCCCCCTTTGGCATGAATCGCCAAAAACGGAGATATTGAGAGCCCTATAAATTCTCTCCCTTCTTGGCAAACAATATATGAGTGAAATATTAGACCAATGTGGAGAGATGATGGAATACCGGCAAAGAGTAAATGAAATCGATGGAGTTGAGTGGAAGCGTTGTCTTTGCCGAATACTCCATTTCCCTTGCAATCTATGACTTAGCATAAAAATACACTTGGAAACACATTAGTCGTAGCAAATGAAAGAGAGAAGATTGAAGGTATGTAAATGAGCTATATGTGCAAAGTGTCAATCAAAGTTCCGAGAATCAAGTATATTTAGCTCATTCCTAAGTTTGATAAAGGTTTTCTTATCTAAAGGCTTGGTGAAGATATCGGCTAATTGATCTTTGGTGTTAATATAGGCTATCTCGATATCCCCCCTTTGTTGGTGATCCCTCAAAAAGTGATACCGAATGTCTATGTGCTTAGTGCGGCTGTGTTCAATGGGATTCTCCGCCATGTGGATAGCACTCTCATTGTCACATAGGAGAGAGACTTTGCTCAATTTGTAGCCATAGTCCCTGAGGGTTTGCCTCATCCAAAGAAATTGCGCACAACAATGGCCTGCGGCAATGTACTCGGCTTCGGCGGTAGAAAGAGCTACTGAATTTTGTTTCTTTGAAGCCCAAGACACTAGGGATCTCCCCAGAAACTTGTCAGTCCCTGATGTGCTCTTCCTATCAATTTTACACCCTGCCCAATCAGCATCTGAATATCCTATTAAATCAAAAGTGGATCCCTTGGGGTACCAAAGCCTAAACTTAGGAGTATAAACTAAATATCTCATGATTCTTTTCACGGCCCTAAGGTGAACTTCCTTAGGATCAGCTTGGAACCTTGCACACATGCATACGGAAAGCATAATATCCGGTCGAGATGCACATAAATAGAGTAAAGATCCTATCATCGATCGGTATACCTTTTGATCTATGGATTTACCTCCCGTGTCGAGGTCGAGATGCCCATTAGTTCCCATGGGTGTCTTGATGGGCTTAGCATCCTTCATTCCAAACTTGTTAAGAATATCTTGTGTATACTTTGTTTGGCTGATGAAGGTGCCCTCTTGGAGTTGCTTGACTTGAAATCCTAGGAAATACTTCAACTCCCCCATCATAGACATCTCGAATTTTTGAACCATGATCCTACTAAACTCTTCACAAGTAGATTTGTTAGTAGACCCAAATATGATATCATCAACATAAATTTGGCATACAAACAAATCTTTTGCAATAGTCTTAGTAAAGAGTGTAGGATCGACTTTTCCGACTTTGAAGCCATTAGTGATAAGAAAATCTCAAAGGCATTCATACCATGCTCTTGGGGCTTGCTTGAGCCCATAAAGCGCCTTTGAGAGTTTATACACATGGTTAGGATACTCACTATCTTCAAAGATGGGAGGTTGCTCAACATAGACCTCTTCCTTGATTGGTCCATTAAGGAAGGCACTTTTCACATCCATTTGATAAAGCTTAAAGCCATGGTAGGTAGCATAGGCAAGTAATATGCGAATTGATTCAAGCCTAGCTACGGGTGCATAGGTTTCACCAAAATCCAAACCTTCGACTTGTGAGTAACCCTTGGCCATAAGTCGGGCTTTGTTCCTTGTCACCACACCATGCTCATCTTGCTTGTTGTGGAATACCCACTTGGTACCTACAACATTTTGATTAGGACGTGGAACTAAATGCCATACCTTATTCCTCGTGAAGTTGTTGAGCTCCTCTTGCATTGCCAACACCCAATCCGAGTCTCTTAATGCATCCTCCACCATGTATGGCTCAATAGAGGATACAAAAGAGTAATGTTCACAAAAATGAGCGACTCTAGATCGAGTAGTTACCCCCTTATGGATATCACCAAGAATGGAGTTCACGGTGTGATCTCTTTGAATCGCCTGGTGGACTCTTGGGTGTGGCGGTCTTTGATCCTGATCATCTTCCTTGTCTTGATTTTCTTCATTTCCCCCTTGATCATTGCCTTCTTCTTGAGGTGGCTCATCTTCTTGATCTTCTTCTTCATCACCTTGAGCCTGTTCCTCATCTTGAGTTGGTGGAGATGCTTGTATGGAAGATGATGGTTGATCTTGTGCTTGTGGAGGCTCTTCGGATTCCTTAGGACACACATCCCCAATGGACATGTTCCTTAGCGTGATGCATGGAGCCTCTTCATCATCTAGCTCATCAAGATCAACTTGCTCCACTTGGGAGCTATTAGTCTCATCAAACACAATATCACAAGAAATCTCAACTAATCCAGTGGATTTGTTGAAGACTCTATATGCCCTTGTGTTTGAGTCAAATCCTAGTAAAATGCCTTCTACAGCCTTAGGAGCAAATTTAGATTTTCTACCTCTTTTAACAAGAATAAAACATTTGCAACCAAAGACTCTAAAATATGAAACATTGGGCTTTTTACTAGTGAGGAGTTCATACGATGTTTTCTTGAGGATTTGATGAAGGTAGAGCTGGTTGATGGAGTAGCAGGCAGTGTTAATCGCCTCGGCCCAAAATCGGTCCGGTGTCTTGTACTCATCAAGCATTGTCCTAGCCATGTCTAGTAGAGTTCTATTCTTCCTCTCCACTACACCATTTTGTTGAGGTGTGTAGGGAGAAGAGAACTCATGCTTGATCCCCTCGTCCTCAAGAAAGCCTTCGATTTGTGAGTTCTTGAACTCCGTCCCATTGTCGCTTCTAATATTTTTGATCCTTAAGCCAAACTCATTTTGAGCTCATCTCAAGAATTCCTTTAAAGTCTCTTGGGTTTGAGATTTTTCCTGCAAAAAGAATACCCAAGTGAAGCGAGAATAATCATCCACAATTACTAGACAGTACTTACTCCCGCTGATGCTTATGTAAGCTATCGGGCTGAATAGATCCATGTGGAGTAGCTCGAGTGGCATGTCCGTTGTCATTATATTTTTTGTGTGGATGGTGGGTGCCAACTTGCTTTCCTGTTTGACATGCGCTATTGAGAGCACCTAGAGGGGGGTGAATAGGTGATCCTGTAAAAATGAATACTTGTAGCCACAAACTTTGGTTAAGGGTTAGCTCAATAGAATCAAGTGGCTAAGGACCAAGCTCTTGTGAAACATAATGGACACGAAGAACACAAGCACAAGAGGCACAGTGATTTATCCTGTGGTTCGGCCAAGTAGCACTTGCCTACTCCACGTTGTGGCATCCCAATGGACGAGGGTTGCACTCAACCCCTTTCAAGTGATCCAATGATCAACTTGAATACCACAATGTTTTCTTTTCTTTTACTATCTCCCATTTGCGAGGAATCTCCACAACTTGGAGCCTCTCGCCCTTACAATTGATGATCACAAAGAAGCACAGAAGTAAGGGAGGAGAGAGCAACACACACAAGACTCAAAGCATGAGCACAAACACGCACACAAGCCACAACTTGAGCTCACAACACAATGCGGGGAGTTCTCTACTCAACTAGAGCTCAAATCGCTATCACAAAGAATCAAATACGCGAGAATGGAGTCTTGGTGCTTAGAGATGATCAAAGAATGCTTGGGGTGACTCCTCCATGCGCCTAGGGGTCCCTTTTATAGCCCCAAGGCAGCTAGGAGCCATTGGAGGCAATCTGGGAAGGCAATTCTTGCCTTCTGTCGGGTGGCGCACCGAACAGTCCGCTGCACCACTGGACAGGCACTGTTCATGGTCCGGTGCAGATCTCCTTCCTAAAATGGCACAACCGACCGTTGCAGAATTGTAGCCGTTGGCGCACCGGACACTGTCCGGTACACACCGGACAGTTCGGTGCCCCCTGCTGACCATTGGCGCGCCCACGCGTCGCGTGCGGATTCGCGGCCGACCGTTGGTGCAGTCGACCGTTGGCTCACTGGATAGTCCGGTGCCTCACCGGACCGTCCGGTGAATTTTAGTCGTACGCCATTGAACGATTCCCGAGAGCGACGACTTCGCCGCAGACGGCTCACCGGACAGTCCGGTGCACCACCGGACAGTTCGGTGAATTATAGCCGTACACCACCGTCAGTTCCCGAGAGTGGCCTGTTCACCGGAGGCTGGCCTGGTGCACCGCACATTGTCCGGTGCACCACCGGATAGTCTGGTGTGCCAGACTGCGCTGAGTCTTGGCTGCTCCAGCCAATACTTTTCCTTTTTCTCTTTTCTCTGATTCCAGCACTTAGACAATTATATTAGTACACAAAAACCAATGTACTAAGTCTAGAATCATACCTTAGTGTTGATTTGCACTTCATCCATCATTTGGCACATAATTACTCACTCAAGTTATGTTGGGCACTTAATCACCAAAACACTTTGGAAATGGCCCAAGGGCACATTTCCCTTTCAACTATAGACCCTGTCTTTCTCAAAATGAACATTGGTTAGTCCCAAAATGTGCTCTCCCTTTAGAACCTTGTGAAGATTCTTCATTCCAACATGGGCTAGTCGGCGATGCCAGAGCCAACCCATATTAGTCTTAGCAATTAGGCAAGTGTCAAGTTTAGCTCTATTGAAATCAACTAAGTATAGCTGACCCTCTAACACTCCCTTAAATGCTACTGAATCATCACTTCTTCTAAAGACAGTAACACCAGTATCACTAAAAAGACAGTTATAGCCCATTTTACATAAATGAGATTCAGAAAGCAAATTGTAATCTAAAGAATCTACAAGAAAACATTGGAAATGGAATGGTAAGGTGATATAGCAATTTTACCAAGTCCTTTGACCAAACCTTGATTTCCATCCCCGAATGTGATAGCTCTTTGGAGATCTTGGTTTTTCTCGTAGGAGGAGAACATTCTCTTCTCCCATGTCATGTGGTTTGTGCATCTGCTATCAATGATCCAACTTGAGCCCCGGATGCATAAACCTGCAAAACAATTTAGGCCTTGTTCTTAGGTACCCAAACGGTCTTGGGTCCTTTCACATTAGAAACAATCACCTTGGGTACCCAAACATAAGTCTTAGAGCCCTTGTGTTTGCCCCCAACATATTTGGCAACTATTTTGCTTGATTTGTTAGTTAAAACATAAGAAGCATCAAAAGTCTTAAATGAAATGTTATGGTCATTTGATGTAGTAGGAGATTTATTTTTAGGCAATGTAACATGGGTTGATTGCCTAGAGCTAGATGCCTCATTCTTATACATAAATGCATGATGAGAAACAAAATGAGACTTCTTAGCATGAATTCTCCTAATCTTGTGTTCGGGATAACCAGCAGGATATAAAATATAGCCCTCGTTATCCTGAACCATGGGAGCCTTGCCCTTAACAAAATTAGACAATTTCTTAGGGGCATTAAGCTTGACATTGCCTCCCTGTTGGAAGCCAATGCTATCCTAATGCCAGGGCGTCTCCCATTATAGAGCATATTCCTAGCAAATTTAAATTTTTCAATCTCTAGTTCATGCTCGGCAATTTTAGCATCTAGTTTAGCTATATGATCATTTTGTTGTTTAATCATAGCAATGTGATCATGAATAGCATCAATATTAATATCTCTACATCTAGCGCAAATAGAAACATGCTCAATAGTGGATGTAGAGGGTTTGCAAACATTTAATTCATCAATCTTAGCATGTAAAATAACATTCTTATTTCTAAGATTGGAAATGGCATCATTGCAAACATTTAAATCCTTAGCCTTAGAAATTAATTTATTATTCTCAACTTTAAGGCTAGAAATTGATTCATTCAATTTATCAATCTTAGCAATTAATCTAGCATTTTCATTCGTAAGGTTGACAATTGAATCATCACAAACATTTAATTTTTCAACCTTAGCATTTAAACTAGCATTCTCAGTTCTAAGGTTAGAAACAGTGTCATGGCAAATGCTAAGCTCCTTAGTCAAGTTTTTGTTTTTCTCTACTTCCTGAGCATAAGCATTTTTAACTTTAACATGCTTCTTATTTTCCTTAATGAGGAATTCCTCTTGGCTATCCAAAAGTTCATCCTTCTCATGAATGGCTCCTATCAATTCATTCATTTTTTCCTTTTGTTGCATATTAAGGTTGGCAAAAAGATTAAGCAAGTTTTCTTCATCATCACTAGAACTACCCTCATCACTAGATGTAGTATACTTGGGGGTGGTTCTAGCTTGTACCTTCTTTTTCTTGTCGTCCTTTGCCATGAAGCATTTGTGGCCAACGTTGGGGAAGAGAAGACCCTTGTTGACGGCGATGTTGGCGGCGTCCTCGTTGGAGGAGGAGTCGGTGGAGCTCATGTCGGAGTCCCATTCCCAACATACGTGGGCATCGCCGCCCTTCTTCTTGTAATACCTCTTCTTCTCCTTCTTCTTCCCCTTGTTGTCGTCGCCCCTGTCACTATCACTAGACATAGGATATTTTGCAATGAAATGATCGGGCTTACCACACTTGTAGCACACCCTTTTGGAATGGGGCTTGTAGTCCTTCCCCTTCCTTTGCTTGAGGATTTGGCAAAAGCTTTTTATGATAAGTGTCATTTCCTCGTTGTCAAGCTTGGAGGCATCAATGGGGATCCTACTTGGTGTAGAATCCTTCTTTTCTTCTTCTGTTGCCTTGAATGCGATGGGTTGCACCTCGGGTGTGGAGGTGGCGCCTTGCTCCAAGTTGATGATTTGTTTGGAGCCTTTGATCATCAATTCAAAGCTCACAAACTTTCCTATCACTTCCTCAGGAGACATTAGCTTGTATCTAGGGTCACCACGTATTAATTGAACTTGAGTAGGATTACGAAATACGAGTGATCTAAGAATAACCTTGACCATTTTATGGTCATCCCATTTTGTGCTCCCGAGGTTGCGCACTTGGTTCACCAAGGCCTTGAGCCGGTTGTACATAGCTTGTGGCTCCTCTCCTTGGTTGAGGACGAATCGACCGAGCTCCCCCTCGATCGTCTCCCGCTTGGTGATCTTGGTCACCTCGTCTCCTTCGTGCATGGTCTTTAGTACGTCCCAAATCTCTTTGGCACTCTTCAACCCTTGCACCTTATTATACTCCTCTCGACATAGAGAGGCGAGGAGTATAGTAGTTGCTTGGGAATCAAAGTGCTTGATTTGGGCGACCCCGTCCGAATCATAGCCTTCATCCCCCACCGATGGTACCTGCGCTCCAAACTCAACAATGTCCCATATGCTAGCGTGGAGTGAGGTTAGGTGATGCCTCATTTTATCACTCCATATACAATAATCTTCACCATCAAAAATCAGTGGTTTGCCTAGTGGGACGGAAAGTAAAGGAGTGCATCTAGAAATACGGGGATAACGAAGTGGCATCTTACTATACTTCTTGCGCTCATGGCGCTTAGAAGTAACGGACGGCGCATCGGAGCTGGAGGTGGATGGCGACGAAGAGTCGGTCTCGTAGTAGACCACCTTCTTCATCTTCTTTTTCTTGTCGCCACTCCGATGCGACTTGTGAGGAGGTGATCCCTCCTTTAGCTTGTTGCCGGACTCCCTCAATGGAGCCTTCCCGTGGCTTGTGGACTTCTCGCCGGTCACGATCTCCCTCTTGGCGTGATCTCTCGACATCAATTTGAGTTGTTAAACTCTAATGAAGAACCTGGCTTTGATACCAATTGAAAGTTGCCTAGAGGGGGGTGAATAGGTGGAAACTAAAATTTACAACTTTAAACACAACTACAAGCCGGGGTTAGCGTTAGAAATAAATCTGAGTCTGAAAGAGAGGGCGAAAACAAATCACAAGAAGATGAAGCGAATGACACGGTGATTTGTTTTACCGAGGTTCGGTTCTTGAGAACCTAGTCCCCGTTGAGGTGGTCACAAAGACTGGGTCTCTTTCAACCCTTTCCCTCTCTCAAACGGTCACTTAGACCGAGTGAGCTTTCTCCTTAATCAAACGGGTCACTTAGACCCCTACAAGGACCACCACAACTTGGTGTCTCTTGCTTTGATTACAAGTGTCTTGAGAACAAGAATGGGGAAGAAGAAAGCGATCCAAGAACAAGAACTCAAATGAACACAAATGTCTCTCTCTCATAAGCCATTAAGTCTTTGGAATGACTTTGGGACTTGGAGAGGATTTGATCTTTTGTTTTGTGTCTTGGAGTGAAGTATAGAGCTCTTGTATTGAATGCAATGTCTAAAAATCTTGGATGCTTGGTGTGGTGGTGGTTGGGGGGTATTTATAGCCCCAACCACCAATTCAACCGTTGGGGAGGCTGTCTGTCGATGGGCGCACCGGACAGTTTGGTGCCCCAGCCACATCACCCAACCGTTAGGGTTCTAACGGTTTTGACTGTTGGAGCTTTGTCTTCATGTCGCACCGGACAGTCCGGTGCCGCACCGGGCAGGTACTGTGCACTATCTAGTGCGCCTCTGGCGCCTGCTCTGACTTCTGCACGCACTGTTCACGCTTTTGCAGACGACCGTTGCGCAGATAGTCGTTGCTCCACTTGGTGCACCGGACAGTCCGGTGGCACACCGGATAGTCCAGTGAATTTTAGTGGAGCGGCTGCTGAGAAACCCGAAATCGAGGAGTTTTGAAGTATATGGCCCCTGGTGCACCGGACAGTCCGGTGCGCCAGACCAGGGCACACTTCGGTTTCTTTTGCTCCTTTCTTTTGAACCCTAACTTTGATCTTTTATTGGTTTGTGTTGAACTTTTATGCACCTGTAGAATACATAATCTAGACCAAACTAGTTAGTCCAATTATTTATGTTGGGCATTCAACCACCAAAATCATATAGGAAAAAGGTTTGACCCTATTTCCCTTTCAATTCCAATAGAGGAAAAGCAGTCACTATAATTTTTGTAGGATTTTTAGTATATTCTAGATACTAGTTGTTGTTTAAGTCTTACTTAAAATGAATTAAGTAATTAGAAAATTAACAATATTTCCCTCAATAAAAGGGGTTAAGACACTCTTGACAGTAAAAATAATTGTTGTCATAGTTAAGTCAGGGCATGTTTGCCATGGCTCTAGAGCAAAACTTTAAGGAAGAGCTGGCTAGAGCCAGCCAAACACACTAACTCTAGAGTTGCAAACTTCATAGATTTTTAGAGCAATAGTACAAATTTTTGGAGTACCTCTTTTGCTGCTTCGAAATATCTAATAAAGCAACCTAGACGTGGAGTTTGGAGTTATGTACCTACCATTGCCAGTTTGCCACTAGTTATGAGAAAGCAAATTAAACTGAAAGGGAAATGGGCTTAATCATTTCCTATAATCGATTTTGGTGTTTGACGTCCATCACAAACTACGTGGACTAACTAGTTTACCTAGTTGATCATTTCTTAGGTGCATAAGTTCATCTACAACTATTCTAAGTCGACTGTCCGGAATACCATAGATTATTCCGGACAGGAGAAGCTTTTTAGAAAAACACCTATGCGCGGACCGTCCGGGCCCTTGCGGCGGACCGTCCATGACACCAGGGTGTGGCTCGGACAGGAACACTGCAAAAACACAAGTTAACACTTCGGACCATCCGACCTTAGGCGCGGACCGTCCGGTCGTTGAAAACCAGAAAAAACCAAAGGTGACGGGTTCGGTAAAATGCATTTTTAGTGTCTTCGCGGACCGTCCGGGGTGCACAACCGGACCGTCCGTGACTACTTTATCTGACATATGACAATGCATTA
Organism: Zea luxurians; assembly: GCA_029449295.1. Lineage (NCBI taxonomy): Eukaryota > Viridiplantae > Streptophyta > Magnoliopsida > Poales > Poaceae > Zea > Zea luxurians. The sequence continues at coordinate 32,335,154 of JAOPSE010000017.1, read as the reverse complement.
AATGCTCTGTAGCCATTAATATATCCATTAATGCTGACAGTTGCGATTTTAGTCGTTGATGTGCAGGGGTGGACCGTCCGAACCAGGGGCACGGACCGTCCGCGGTCGGCAGAAAAGGAGCAACAACTAGGAAGTGGTTGAAGGCTATAAATACAACCCCAACCACCTCCATTCACCAGATGCAAGCACTCTACTCATTCACATTCAATACTGTCACACCCGGTTTTGGAAGGCAAACCAAGTGCGAACTATGTACGTGCCAGGATCAGAACTCACGTACACAGCGATTACATAAATGAACATCAATGCACATTGCTCGAATAATAACTTAAAAGAGTATTAACTTATTACATCATAGAGTCATAGACATCCACATAGTCATCAACTCAACAGTTAAATCAAAGTGCTAGCGAAACGCAGTAAAGATAAGGCCTTCACAGGCAGCTGACTGGGGGTTGCCGCCAACCCACACCTAGAATTCATCATAGTCTTGAAACTCCTGGAAGTCTCCTTCCACGACTTCGCCTTCTCCGGAGCAGTGGTTACAATGCGGACAACCTGGTGTTTTGTGGTAAAGCAAGGATGAGTACACATCAACGTACTCAGCAAATGTCCCGTTTGGCTGAGGTGGACTAGCTTTATGTGGGGTTAGGCTCAAGCAGTTGCTTTTAGTTGGACAGGTATTTATCATTAGTAGAAGCCAGATTTTAGCATTAACCAACCCATGAACCATTTCCTCATCGAGGAACAACATCATCATATTCGAATCAAAACCATAACATAATCCTTGTATCTCGAACCATCTGTATCTCTAATCAAAGAGGATCCCAAGGCTGCTCTTAACCGTGAGCACGACTGATATATCAGTTTCACTACCCTCTGCAGAGGTCGCACACTTTACCCATGAGCCGTGATTCCCTTTCTGCCCGGGGAGAGCCAATCCCCATTGACCACTACCTAGGTGGTCCGGCAGGGTATCACTACGTAGCTTTTACAAAGATTCCCTAGAGATCATAGCTGCCCGTTAGGTTTCTCCAGTTTGATAAACACAGTACTCCTCCCCACAGGAGAGTGACTAACAAAAGCAAAACGAAAGAACCTCGGCACTCAGCCTCGGCAGAGCAAGCACTGTGCCTGGACCCCATTGACGGCACGACGGCGAAGCAACTACACCTCTAGTTCCTCTAATTAATTAGCTAAGGGCACCCCATTTTACCCTCATGCTTGCACTGTTATCCCGGGTGGTCTCTCAACGAATAGGTCCTTACGGAGAGGTACTCAGGGAATAGCCTGAGCCCCCTAAAGTATCACAAGATCATCAACATCATCAGGATAACAGTATCATAAATATTCACATCATGTTCATTGATTAAGTTAAGGCAGTAGCAAAATGCTAACCATAATAATAACCCAAAAGGTCATCAAGGATAAGGTAAAGTGTAAAGCTAGTCAATCCTTAGGTTTCAAGTAAGTAATGCGGGGTAGTAAGTTATAAATGAATAGGACATAATGGGTCAGAGGACACTTGCCTTCACCAAACTGCTGATCAGGACTTCCTCTGCAACTTCCCCGGGAAACACAGACTGCTCGTTGTCTACGTAAAGCAATCATTCACACTATGCACTTGGGAAATAACAAACGAAAAACAATATACCAAACATATGCAGCAGAGAGAGGTCACATGATCATAACAGAAAAGGGATAGGCACTCTGGTGTTCCCTAGGTCTGGGGTAGAGGACTATACAAAAGGATTAATTATCCACTAATCAGGTTTAAGTCAGTGGTGGGATTAAATCATTCTCTGGTTTTAAGTTCCTAAACTTAGGTGTTTAAGTCCATAAACTTATGTGCTCCAACTTTTATTAAAGTTTCTTATCTTTTATTTATCTCAAATAGGGTTCCCATAACATTAATCCTATCCTAATGATTAACCATTAATTGGGACATAGAAACAGCAGGGAAACATTGCATAAACAGATAGATAATAATTTTATGAACATTTTGCAATTTGAAGCACCTAATTTGGAGTTCATATGGCAAAGTTATGAATTTTACAAGTTTAGGGGTTAAAAATATGCCCTAAGGACCTATTTTGAATTAAATAAAAGGGCTGAGGACTTAACTGCGAGAAACCAGGGACGGCGGCGCAAAATCCAGAAAACCGGGGGGTTCTTTAAGAAAACGCGCGGGCGAAGGGGTATCGGGCGCTTACAGTCGTTAGATCTCAGATCAACGGCCAGGATTAGATCCTGCAGCGGGCGCGCGGGCGCGCGACAGCCTGGGCGGCTGACAGGCGGGGCCGGGCGGGCAGCGCGAGCGCGGGCGCGGCGACTGACAAGCGGGACCGGGCGGGCAGAGCGAGTGCGCGGGCGCGCCGACAGGCGGGGCCCAGTTGCCAGGGAGGCGGGGCGCGGGGAAAACGGCTCTGGGCCGTTGGATCTTGGGCGGACGGTTGAGATTGGGTTCGGGTTATTTGAATCCGTGCCGTCCGATCTAAGATAGACGGCAGGGATGGGGCGGCTGGCTTCTGTCTCCTTCAGCTAGCTGGGGCGGCGGCGCTCGTCCCCGCGGCGAAGGAGCTCACCGGAGACGAGGGGAGCGGGGGCCCTGCGGGTCCCCGGGGCGACCTGAGTGGCCGGGGAGGTTGGGGAGGGCACGGGAAACCTATTGGTGGGGTCTGGGTCGGGGTAGGGGCACCGGAGGAGGGCGGTTCACGGTGGAGTGGCTCGGCGGCGGCGCTAATCGACTCCGGCGAGAAATCAAGCGCGACAGAGTGCAAGACAAGGGCCAATAGGGGCGGGAGAGGTTCCTTACCTCACGACGAACTCCGGGGACTCCTCGGCGATGACGGAGACGCGACGGTGGCCCGGGTCGACGGTGGCGGCTGCACGGCGGACGGCGGGTGAACGCGGGCAGAGAGAAATAGGGAGGGGAAGGGGAGATTGGAGCACGTTCCGGGTTGCGGACGTCGGGGCGAAACTCACCGTGGCAATGGACACGGCGGAGCTCCAACGGCGGCCGGGAAACGAGCTCGGGCGGCGGCGGTTCACGGCGATGGCGCTTGGGCGTGCGCGCAGCGAGGGAGAGGGCGAGAGAGGGGGCCGGTTCGTGCGCAAATGAGGGAGGGGGAGAGGGCGAGAGAGGCTCGGGGCTCAAGTGGCCGAGGGCGAGGTGGGGCAAGCTCCCCACGCGACGTGGGCGCGGAGAAGGCGGGCGCGCGCGGCTCGGCGGCGGTTACGCGAGAACGGCGAAGCTGACAGCCGGGGCTCGCGACGCAGAGAGAGAGAAGAAAGCGGGCGCGGGGCGGGGAACGCGGGGCTGACCGAGGGGGCCCACGGGCAGAGAGAGAGAGCGAGGGAGATGGCGCACGCGTGGTGAAGCGGGAGCGCCGACAGGTGGGGCCCGCCAGGCAGAGAGAGGAGGGGGGAAGGGCGCGCGCGCGCGAGAGTTGGGCCTGATGGGCCGAAAAGGCCGAGCGGGCTGCTTTTCCTTTTTCTTTTTATTTTGGAATTCCCTTTCTCTTTTCTTTTTATTTTTCCTATTTGGTTCAAATTCAAATGTGCCACAAATTCAAATTAGACCTTTTGAGATTTATGCACCAAACAAAAGTGAAATCTAGGGTTCAACATGATGCAACAATTCATACCCCCTTAGGGTTTAACCTATCACACTACTATTACAAATAAAATAAGCACTTTTCTCCTATAGAAATGAGAAAGAAAAGATTGGGGAAGGATGAGAAAAGGGAAAGTAACACCTGAATTTGTGAATATGAGCAAAGAAATTTTATACCCCCAAATTCAGGGTGTTACAAACCTATCCCCCTTAAAAGAATCTCGCCCCCGAGATTCAGGGTTGGTTAGCAAAGAGTTCAGGGTATTTGGCTTTCAGATCATCTTCTCGTTCCCAGGTTGCTTCTTCCTCGGAGTGGTGACCCCATCTGACTTTGCACATTCTGATGGTATTCCTCCGGGTGACTCTATCTGCAAACTCCAGAATCTGCGTTGGCTTCTCTATGTAGGTCAGATCCTCCTGGACTTCCAAACCCTCCACTGGCAACTGTTCTTCTGGTACTCGCAGACACTTCTTCAATTGTGACACGTGGAACACATTGTGCACTGCCGACAAACTTTCTGGTAGGTTGAGTTGATAAGCCACTTCTCCACGCTTTGCTTGGATCTGATATGGTCCAACATACCGGGGTGCTAACTTGCCTTTAACTCCGAACCTTCTGACTCCCCTGATGGGTGACACCTTCAGATAGACGAAATCCCCCACTTCGAAACTCAGTTCTCTTCTCCTTCGGTCCGCATAACTTCGCTGTCTTGACTGGGCTATTTTCAGATTCTCCCGAACCATTTTGATATTCTCTTCGGCTTCAAGCAAAATGTCGGGGCCAAACACCTGTCTCTCTCCAGGCTGGTCCCAATGCAGCGGAGTCCTACAACTCCGTCCATAGAGTGCCTGAAACGGTGACATCTTCAAGCTGGCCTGGTAGCTATTGTTGTAGGAGAATTCTGCATAAGGTAACCTTTTGTCCCATCCTGACTTGTCTTGCAACGCACAGGCTCTCAGCATATCTTCTAGGATCTGATTAGTTCTTTCAGTCTGACCGTCTGTCTGCGGGTGATAAGCCGAGCTAAAGTTCAAATGGGTGCCCAAAGCTTCTTGTAGCTGCTGCCAAAAATGAGAGGTGAACTGCGTTCCTCGATCTGACACTATCTTCTTCGGCACACCATGAAGGCAAACTATCCGTGACATGTATAACTCAGCTAACGTTGCTCCGGTATATGTGGTCTTCACAGGTATGAAATGGGCCACCTTTGTTAAGCGGTCCACAACCACCCAGATGGAATCATAACCGGCCCGGGTACGAGGTAGGCCAACTATAAAATCCATCCCGATCTCATCCCATTTCCACTGAGGAATCCGCAATGGCTGCAACAATCCGGCGGGCCTTTGATGCTCTGCTTTGGTCCTCTGACAGCTATCACAGATGGCGACATATTCCGCGATCTCCCTTTTCATGCCATACCACCAAAACCTCCTCTTTAAATCCTGGTACATCTTTTCACTTCCCGGGTGTATGGAGTAGGCTGTCTCATGAGCTTCCTTGAGGATCAGTTCCCGAATAGGTTTGAGGTCGGGGACACACAATCGGTCCTTGAACCATATTACTCCCTCTTCATCCTCTCGAAAGTCTTTGCCTCTTCCTTCTAAGATTAGCTGCCGGATCTTGTTGATGCTTTCATCATCCTTCTGCCCTTCTTTGATCTCCCGCTCTAGGGTGGGCTCTAATTCCACTGTTACTCCTTGCGTACTGTTCAGGAAACTGAGACTCAGTCTGTCAAACTCCTTGGCCAACTCATATGACATTGGGTACATGGCCAACATATTGACTTGACTCTTCCTGCTCAGAGCATCTGCAACCACATTGGCTTTGCCTGGATGGTAATGTATCTCCAGCTCATAGTCTTTGATCAGTTCCAACCATCTTCGCTGTCTCATGTTTAACTCTGACTGGGTGAATATGTACTTCAGACTTTTATGATCTGTGTAGATATCGCACTTCTGCCCATACAGGTAATGTCTCCATGTCTTCAAGGCATGAACTACTGCTGCCAACTCCAGGTCATGTGTGGGATAATTTTTCTCATGGATCTTCAGCTGTCGAGATGAATATGCTACAACTCTTCCTTCTTGCATTAGCACACATCCCAATCCGGTGTAAGAAGCATCGCAATACACTGAGAATGGCTTGTGAACATCAGGCAGGACTAACACCGGAGCTGTAGTCAATCTACTTTTCAGTTCTTCAAATGCTTCCTGACACTTTTGGGTCCACTTGAACTCAACCTTCTTCGCTAGTAACGCTGTCATTGGTCTAGCAATCTTTGAGAAGCCCTCAATGAAACGCCTGTAATACCCAGCCATTCCAATGAAGCTCTTGATCCCACGAACATCCTTTGGTGCTTTCCAGTTCAGGATATCTGCCACTTTCTTTGGATCCACTGCCAACCCATCTTGATTTATGATGTGACCCAGAAACAATACTTCATGAATCCAGAACTCGCATTTGCTCAGCTTGGCATACAACTGATGGTCTCGAAGTCTTTGCAATACCATCTTCAAGTGCTCTACATGATCTTCCTCACTTCGAGAGTATATGAGAATATCATCGATAAACACTACCACAAACTTGTCCAGATAATCCATGAACACACTGTTCATCAGGTACATAAAGAAAGCTGGCGCATTTGTCAAACCAAAGGACATGACTGTGAATTCATATAACCCGTACTTGGTGATGAATGCCGTCTTCGGTATGTCCGAGGGTCGGATTCTGAGTTGATGGTAGCCTGACCTCAGATCTATCTTCGAGAATACGCTGGCACCTCTGAGCTGGTCGAACAAATCTTCTATCCTTGGCAGGGGGTACTTGTTCTTGACAGTGACTTCATTCAAGGCTCTGTAGTCTATGCACATCCTTTTGGTACCATCTTTCTTCTCTACAGACAACACTGGAGCGGCCCAAGGCGAGGTACTTGGTCTGATGTAACCCTTCTCCAACATCTCATCTATCTGCTTCTTGAGTTCCACCAATTCTGGTCCAGACACTCGGTAGGCTCTTTTGGAAATGGGGGCGGTACCAGGGATAAGCTCTATGGCAAACTCAACCTTTCTCTCGGGTGGCATGCCCGTTAGCTCCTCAGGAAATACGTCCGGAAAGTCCGACACAACCTTGATAGCCTCGAGCGGGTTGGGCTCCTTACTATCAACTGAAATCTGGTGACAGACACCCTCCGCTGATTTAGGCATCCTTAGCTCGGCCACTACCTCTTCTCCTGACGGGGACTTCAATGTTACGGTCCTCTTGTCACAGCTAATATTCGCTTCATACTTCATTAACCAATTCATCCCTAGAATGACATCTATCCCAGGGGTGTCTATTACTATTAAGTCACTGGGGAACCCTATCCCCCTTATTTCCACCCTTATATTTGAGCATATTTTATCTGTTTGCACCTTGCCACCAACCGAATTAATCCTCATGGGTGGCATCATTGCCTCTACTGAGATGTTATGCAATTCTACCCAGGTTGCAGTGACAAATGAATGAGTTGCACCAGTATCAAATAGCACTTTCGTGGGATGAGATTCGACTGAGAACATACCTACTGCCACATCTGGTGCATCCTGGATCGCTTCGGCCTCCAAGTGGTTCACCTTTCCACGGTTGTACGCTTGGTTACGATTGCCTGCGGTCGGCTGCAATACACCTTGCCTTGTTGGAGCATTGGGGTTGGTCTGCTGCTGCGCCATCTTCTTCGGGCATTGCATTGCCCAGTGGCCTTGTTCTCCACAGTGGAAACATCCTCTGCCTCCTCCTTGCGCTGGGGCTGCTTGGTTGCTCTGGTTTGCTGCTGGGGCAGGAAGGCGAGGTGCCTGGTTGTTCTGCTTCTGATACTGATTACCTCCTTGCTGGTTGTGCTGACGATACTGCTGCTGCTGCTGAGGGTACTGCCTCTGAAACTGCTGCTGATGCGGACGCTGATTCTGATTCTGATATCCCTGCGGGTGACCGGGCCTGCCTTGCTGAGATGAACTGCCTGAGAAACGTGGACGGCTGATGCCTCCAGACTGGGGTCCACTCATCTTGCGCTTCCGATCTTCCATATTCCTTACGCTTCTTCTCAGTCATGACTGCCCTATCGATCAGGTGCTGGAAGGTGGGGAAGGTGTGATTCATCAGCTGGTAATGCAGGGGATCCACCAAACCTCTCATGAACCTGTACTGCCTTTTAGCATCAGTGTTGACATCCTCAGGTGCATAACGAGATAGCTACAGAAACTTGTCTCTGTATTCACTAACAGACAGGGGTCCCTGCTTCAGAGCCAGAAACTCCTCCTTTTTCACGATCATCAATCCCTCCGGCACATGGTACCTGCGGAAACTCTCGCTGAATTCTTCCCAGGTGATGGCTTCGGGGTCAGCATGGGTGGCGAGGTAGGACTCCCACCAGGACTGGGCTGCTCCCCTTAGCTGACGAGGACCATACAGAACCTTCTCCCTGTCGTTACATTGAGCGGTGCGCAGTTCTCTTTCCACTGCACGCAACCAGTCTTCTGCATCCATGGGGTCGGCAGAATGGGCGAAGGTAGGAGGGTGCCCTCTCATGAACTCACCACGCTTATCCCGTGGCATCTGCACTTGCAATTGGGGTTGGGGTTGCTGTTGAGCCTGCTGCATGGTTGCCAGAGTCTGCCCAATGGCCTGCACTGCCTGAGTCTGCATCAAGAACATCTGCTCCACTGTCATCGGGGGTGGCGGGGGAGGCTGCCTCTGTTGTTCTTCCTGCTGGTCATGCTGCTCTTGCTGAGCACGCCTGTTGCATCGGCGCCTGTTGTCAGACATCTGTGGAAGACATTCATACATCAGCGTTGATCTTACAATCCTCCAGCATAAGAAAAGAGAATACAGAATTCTTCATGACACTGAGTGAACAAAGAGCTTCACTGATCCTCATTATGATTCAACACAGCTTCTCAGATAAGAAGGAAAGTAGAAGTAAATGGCTTCCCAACTAAATAACTGACTTTATTAACATTATAGCTAGGCCAAACTGCAGGAGAAACCCACAGGTTGGCAACAGTCATTACAAAGATTCAAATCCAGCACAAGTTCATCATAACAAGCATGCAAGCAACTGATAAGCAAACTAAGCTAAGTGGAAGCAACTGATAAGCAAACTAAACTAACTATTTTAAGCCTGAGACATCTGACTTAAGAATTATTACAAACTTCGACGCTAACGATCTAAGGATCCAGATCTATCCTGGTCTTACAGGCAGGGGAACCATAAGTGTGGTGACCACGTGGCGGCGAGCGGTATGGGTGCTGAGTCCCAACAGGAGCGGGAGAACCACCCTCCTGGTGATGGCGCTCTGCCAGCTCAGCGCGCAACTCCGCAATCTCCGTTCGAGCCCTGCTCAGCTCGTCCAGAGAGTGATCCAGCTCAGTGTTAAGCACTGCGACTAGGTTGACTGTGCTGCTCAACCTAGGGTTAGCCTCACCAACAGGGGAGACAACCACACTCTCTGTGCTGCCAGTAGGGCGGCGGGGGTAGTACCGAAGGTTAAGACCGTCGGCCACGCCACCGAACAAAGAACAGTACTGGGAGAGTGCACGTCGTGCTGCATCCTGCATAGCCGCCTCTGCAGTGTCCCTCTCGGAGATGGAATAGTGCTCCGAAACGGCCTCCGCACCCCGGAGGCCATCCTCCGGACGGCGAACTAGGCAGGTAGCCTCCCAGCGGTCCGGGTACCTCCCGCGACTGTGCTAGTAGACTACACAACGATACTCGATCGACCAGGTGTGCCGGTCAAAAGCCTGGCGCAGCAAGGTGTCGAGTGCGTCGTGGAAGTGACAACCGCGAGCGGCGTCACGGGTGATGGGTCGGGCGACCCATCCTTCCACCTTCTGCGGCTCAGAAGACTCCGTGCTGTGGTCTGAATCGTCGTCATCGGGGTCTCCTCCAAGACCTCCTCCAGTAGCTCCTCCAACAGCCGGGGCGTCCCGCGGTGATGCAGGGGGTGCCTCCAGCTGGGCAACAGAGGAACGGGGCCTCACGGACTCCACCTCATGCTGGGATGAGGAGGAAGAGCCCTGCTGCTCTCTGTGCTGGCGTCGGCGTTCCTGCTCCTCACGCAGGCGGTGGTGCAGTCTCTCCAGGTGACTCGACTGACCGGACACGGTGCGGTGTAGAGGACGCTCCGCAAGTCGAGACAGCAGGAAAGGAATCACCGACTTACGTGCAGTGTGTCTAAGACGAGCCATCTACAAAAGACACCGTAAGCATAAGAGTAAGAGCAGAACTAATATGACAAGTGAATAAACCATAGACAGAATAAGATAAAAATTTTAACAAGGTATAATATAGTATATATATATGTAGTAAAACATAGGGTTGGTCGAGGTGACCGACTTTTGAAGTAACATCAGAGGTCAAGGTGAGAGGGAAGGTCAATAGTCCTTAGTACGACCAGTGCTACTCTAGGTCAGCGGTCCTACAGTCAGCACGGCTTTGATACCACTTATGTCACACCCGGTTTTGGAAGGCAAACCAAGTGCGAACTATGTACGTGCCAGGATCAGAACTCACGTACACAGCGATTACATAAATGAACATCAATGCACATTGCTCGAATAATAACTTAAAAGAGTATTAACTTATTACATCACAGAGTCATAGACATCCACATAGTCATCAACTCAACAGTTAAATCAAAGTGCTAGCGAAACGCAGTAAAGATAAGGCCTTCACAGGCAGCTGACTGGGGGTTGCCGCCAACCCACACCTAGAATTCATCGTAGTCTTGAAACTCCTGGAAGTCTCCTTCCACGACTTCGCCTTCTCCGGAGCAGTGGTTACAATGCGGACAACCTGGTGTTTTGTGGTAAAGCAAGGATGAGTACACATCAACGTACTCAGCAAATGTCCCGTTTGGCTGAGGTGGACTAGCTTTATGTGGGGTTAGGCTCAAGCAGTTGCTTTTAGTTGGACAGGTATTTATCATTAGTAGAAGCCAGATTTTAGCATTAACCAACCCATGAACCATTTCCTCATCGAGGAACAACATCATCATATTCGAATCAAAACCATAACATAATCCTTGTATCTCGAACCATCTGTATCTCTAATCAAAGAGGATCCCAAGGCTGCTCTTAACCGTGAGCACGGCTGATATATCAGTTTCACTACCCTCTGCAGAGGTCGCACACTTTACCCATGAGCCGTGATTCCCTTTCTGCCCGGGGAGAGCCAATCCCCATTGACCACTACCTAGGTGGTCCGGCAGGGTATCACTACGTAGCTTTTACAAAGATTCCCTAGAGATCATAGCTGCCCGTTAGGTTTCTCCAGTTTGATAAACACAGTACTCCTCCCCGCAGGAGAGTGACTAACAAAAGCAAAACGAAAGAACCTCGGTACTCAGCCTCGGCAGAGCAAGCACTGTGCCTGGACCCCATTGACGGCACGACGGCGAAGCAACTACACCTCTAGTTCCTCTAATTAATTAGCTAAGGGCACCCCATTTTACCCTCATGGTTGCACTGTTATCCCGGGTGGTCTCTCAACGAACAGGTCCTTACGGAGAGGTACTCAGGGAACAGCCTGAGCCCCCTAAAGTATCACAAGATCATCAACATCATCAGGATAACAGTATCATAAATATTCACATCATGTTCATTGATTAAGTTAAGGCAGTAGCAAAATGCTAACCATAATAATAACCCAAAAGGTCATCAAGGATAAGGTAAAGTGTAAAGCTAGTCAATCCTTAGGTTTCAAGTAAGTAATGCGGGGTAGTAAGTTATAAATGAATAGGACATAATGGGTCAGAGGACACTTGCCTTCACCAAACTGCTGATCAGGACTTCCTCTGCAACTTCCCCGGGAAACACAGACTGCTCGTTGTCTACGTAAAGCAATCATTCACACTATGCACTTGGGAAATAACAAACGAAAAACAATATACCAAACATATGCAGCAGAGAGAGGTCACATGATCATAACAGAAAAGGGATAGGCACTCTGGTGTTCCCTAGGTCTGGGGTAGAGGACTATACAAAAGGATTAATTATCCACTAATCAGGTTTAAGTCAGTGGTGGGATTAAATCATTCTCTGGTTTTAAGTTCCTAAACTTAGGTGTTTAAGTCCATAAACTTATGTGCTCCAACTTTTATTAAAGTTTCTTATCTTTTATTTATCTCAAATAGGGTTCCCATAACATTAATCCTATCCTAATGATTAACCATTAATTGGGACATAGAAACAGTAGGGAAACATTGCATAAACAGATAGATAATAATTTTATGAACATTTTGCAATTTGAAGCACCTAATTTGGAGTTCATATGGCAAAGTTATGAATTTTACAAGTTTAGGGGTTAAAAATATGCCCTAAGGACCTATTTTGAATTAAATAAAAGGGCTGAGGACTTAACTGCGAGAAACCAGGGACGGCGGCGCAAAATCCAGAAAACCGGGGGGTTCTTTAAGAAAACGCGCGGGCGAAGGGGTATCGGGCGCTTACAGCCGTTAGATCTCAGATCAACGGCCAGGATTAGATCCTGCGGCGGGCGCGCGGGCGCGCGACAGCCTGGGCGGCTGACAGGCGGGGCCGGGCGGGCAGCGCGAGCGCGGGCGCGGCGACTGACAAGCGGGACCGGGCGGGCAGAGCGAGTGCGCGGGCGCGCCGACAGGCGGGGCCCAGTTGGCAGGGAGGCGGGGCGCAGGGGAAACGGCTCTGGGCCGTTGGATCTTGGGCGGACGGTTGAGATTGGGTTTGGGTTATTTGAATCCGTGTCGTCCGATCTAAGATAGACGGCGGGGATGGGGCGGCTGGCTTCTGTCTCCTTCAGCTAGCTGGGGCGGCGGCACTCGTCCCCGCGGCGAAGGAGCTCGCCGAAGACGAGGGGAGCGGGGGCCCTGCGGGTCCCCGGGGCGACCTGAGTGGCCGGGGAGGTTGGGGAGGGCACGGGAAACCTATTGGTGGGGTCTGGGTCGGGGTAGGGGCACCGGAGGAGGGCGGTTCACGGTGGAGTGGCTCGGCGGCGGCGCTAATCGACTCCGGCGAGAAATCAAGCGCGACAGAGTGCAAGACAAGGGCCAATAGGGGCGGGAGAGGTTCCTTACCTCACGGCGAACTCCGGGGACTCCTCGGCGACGACGGAGACGCGACGGTGGCCCGGGTCGACGGTGGCGGCTGCACGGCGGACGGCGGGTGAGCGCGGGCAGAGAGAAATAGGGAGGGGAAGGGGAGATTGGAGCGCGTTCCGGGTTGCGGACGTCGGGGCGAAACTCACCGTGGCAATGGACACGGCGGAGCTCCAACGGCGGCCGGGAAACGAGCTCGGGCGGCGGCGGTTCGCGGCGATGGCGCTTGGGCGTGCGCGCAGCGAGGGAGAGGGCGAGAGAGGGGGCCGGTTCGTGCGCAAATGAGGGAGGGGGAGAGGGCGAGAGAGGCTCGGGGCTCAAGTGGCCGAGGGCGAGGTGGGGCAAGCTCCCCACGCGCGACGTGGGCGCGGAGAAGGCGGACGCGCGCGGCTCGGCGGCGGTTACGCGAGAACGGCGAAGCTGACAGCCGGGGCCCGCGACGCAGAGAGAGAGAAGAAAGCGGGCGCGGGGCGGGGAACGCGGGGCTGACCGAGGGGGCCCACGGGCAGAGAGAGAGAGCGAGGGAGATGGCGCACGCGCGGTGAAGCGGGAGCGCCGACAGGTGGGGCCCGCCAGGCAGAGAGAGGAGGGGGGGAAGGGCGCGCGCGCGCGAGTTGGGCCTGATGGGCCGAAAAGGCCGAGCGGGCTGCTTTTCCTTTTTCTTTTTATTTTGGAATTCCCTTTCTCTTTTCTTTTTATTTTTCCTATTTGGTTCAAATTCAAATGTGCCACAAATTCAAATTAGACCTTTTGAGATTTATGCACCAAACAAAAGTGAAATCTAGGGTTGAACATGATGCAACAATTCATACCCCCTTAGGGTTTAACCTATCACACTACTATTACAAATAAAATAAGCACTTTTCTCCTATAGAAATGAGAAAGAAAAGATTGGGGAAGGATGAGAAAAGGGAAAGTAACACCTGAATTTGTGAATATGAGCAAAGAAATTTTATACCCCCAAATTCAGGGTGTTACAAATACAAGAGCTAGCAATCCATTCCAAGACACATTCAAAGCTTCCAATCTCTCCAACTCCCACAATTAAGACAAATGATCATTAGTGCTTAGTAACTTGAGAGAGTGTGATCCGTGTGTTATTTGTCGCTCTTGTTGCTTGGTTTTCACAATTGTGCTTTCTTCATCTCTTTCTCAACCTTCTAAGTGAATTGTAAAGCAAGCAAGAGACACCTAATTATGTGGTGATCCTTGCGGAGTCTTAGTGACCCGTCAGATTAAGAAGCACTCGACCGGTCTAAGTGACCGATTGAGAGAGGGAAAGGGTTGAAATAGACCCGGCCTTTGTGACCTCCTCAACGGGGACTAGATTCTTTAGAACTGAACCTTGGTAAACAAATCGTCGTGTTCATTTGTGTTGATCTCCACTCGATTTGGTTTCCCTCCTCTCTCTAAAGTTCTCTTGCTCATACTGATTTGAGTTTGCTCCCAAAGTTATACGCATTGATTGAGCAACTCATAGCAAGGAGAACTATCTTCCATACTCCGAATTATTTCTAACACTAACCTCGGGCATATTGCATGTTCAAAGTTTGTAAATTTCAGGTTTTGCCTATTCACCCCCTCTAGGCGACTTTCAATTGGTATCAGAGCTCGGTGCTTCATTAGAGTCTAACAACTCGAAGTGATGTCGGGAGAACATGCCAAGAGGGAGATGGTTACCGACGAAAAGCCCGAAGGCTCGGGAAGGAAGACCGACGAACGGACTCCGTCAAAGGAGGCCGACGACAAACACAAGGAGGATTCCGCTTCTTCCATCAAGTCACATAGGAAGGGTGACAAGAAGAAAAAGAAAATGAAAAAGGTGGTCTACTACGAGACCAACTCTTCATCACCTTCCACATCTGGCGCCGAGTCCACCACTTCAAAGCGCCAAGGGCGCAAGAAGTATAGTAAGATGCCTCTACGCTATCCTCGCATTCCAAAACGCGCTCCTTTACTTTCGGTAACCCTAGGCAAACTACCATACTTTGATGGTGAAGATTATTATATGTGGAGTGATAAAATGAGGCACCATCTAACCTCACTCCACGAAAGCATATGGGATATTGTTGAGTTGGGAGCGCAGTCACCACAGGTGGGCGATGAAGATTATGACTCCGATGAGGCCACCCAAATAAGGCGTTTTAATTCCCAAGCAACCTCTATACTCCTCGCTTCCTTATATCGAGAGGAGTATAACAAGGTCCAAGGGTTGAAAAATGCCAAAGAAATTTGGGACGTCCTCAAAACGGCACATGAAGGGGACGAGGTGACCAAGATCACCAAGCACGAAACGATCGAGGGAGAACTCGGTCGATTCGTCCTCAACAAAGGAGAGGAGCCACAAGCAATGTATAACCGGCTCAAAACAATGGTCAACCAAGTGCGCAACCTCGGGAGCACCAAGTGGGATGACCATGAAATGGTCAAGGTTATTCCAAGATTTCTTGTTTTTCGTAATCCTATTCAAGTTCAATTAATTCGTGGAGATCCTAGATACAAACAGATGTCCCCCGAGGAAGTAATTGGCAAGTTTGTGAGCTTTGAACTTATAATCAAAGACTCCAAACACATTGTCAACTTGGAGCAAGGTGCCACCTCCACATCCGAGTTACAACCCGTTGCATTCAAAGCAGCGGAAGAGAAGAAGGAAGAGTCTACACCAAATAGACTCCCAATCGACGTCTCCAAGCTCGACAACGAGGAGATGGCTCTTATCATTAAGAGCTTTCGACAAATCCTCAAACAAAGGAAGGGGAAGGACTACAAGCCCTGTTCCAAAAGGGTGTGTTATAGGTGTGGTAAGTCCGGTCACTTTATTGCAAAATGTCCATATACAAGTGACAGGGACGACAACAAGAAAAGGAAGAAGAAAATGGAGAAGAAGAGATATTACAATAAGAAAGGTGGCGAGGCACACATGGGGCGGGAATGGGACTCTGACGAGAGATCCACTAACTCCTTCTCCGACGAGGACGCCGCCAACATCGCCATCAACAAGGGCCTTCTCTTCCCCAACGTCAACCACAAATGCCTCATGGATAAGGATGGCAAGAAGAAGAAGGTACATTCTAGAGATACCCCCAAATATACTACATCCGATGATGAGGGTAGCTCTAGTGATGAAAATGATGATTTAACTTCTCTTTTTTCTAACCTTACCAAGGACCAAAAGAAAAAGATAAATGAATTGATAAAAACCATTAACGAGAAGGATGATATCTTGGAAAGCCACGAGGACTTGCTCGTTAAGGAAAATAAAAAAGTTGTCAAGTTGAAAAATGTTATGCTCTTGAAATAGAAAAATGTGAGAATTTATCTAAAGAGCTCAACATTTGCAATGATTCAATTTCCTGTCTTAGAGATGAAAATGCTAGTTTAAATGCTAAGATAGAAGAATTGAATGCTTGCAATATTTCTACATCTACTGTTGAGCATGTTACTATTTGTATGAGATGTAGAGATATTAATATTGATGCTATAGATGATCACCTTGCTATGATTAAAGAACAAAATGATCACATAGCCAAATTAAATGACAAAATTACCGAGCATGAGTTAGAAAATGAAAATTTAAATTTGCTCGTAGTATGCTTTATAATGAGAGACGCCCTGGCATTAAGGATGGCATAGGCTTCCAACAAGGGAGCCAAAGCAACATCAAACTTAATGCCCATATGAACAGGCTTTCTAATTTTGTTAAGGGCAAGGCTCTCATGGTTTAGGACAGAGAGGGATACATTTTATATCCTGAGAACTATCCTGAGCATAAAATTAGGAAAATTCATGCTAGAAAATCTCAAACTGTTTCTCATCATGCTTATATGTATAGTAATGAGGTTTCTAGCTCTAGGCATTCAACTCATATCAAAAAGCCTAAAAAGAAAATTGCAAATGCATCAAATGAATATAGCATTTCATTTAAGACTTCTGATGCATCTTTAGTGCTAACTAACAAATTAGACAAAGTAGTTGCCAAATATGTTGGAGGCAAACACAAGAGTCCCAAGACTTGTGTTTACGTACCCAAGGTGTTTGTTTCTAATATCACAGGACCCAAGACCATTTGGGTACCTAAGAACAAGGCCTAAACTTGTTTTATAGGTTTATGCATCCGGCGGGTCAAGTTGGATAATCGATAGCGGATGCACAAACCACATGACAGGGAAGAAAAGGATGTTCTCCTCATATGAGAAAAAACAATGATCCCCAAAGAGCAATTACATTCGGGGATGGAAATCAAGGTTTGGTCAAAGGATTGGGTAAAATTGGTATATCTCCTGACCATTCTATTTCCAATGTCTTTCTTGTAGATTCTTTAGATTACAACTTGCTTTCTGTTTCTCAATTATGTAAAATGGGATACAACTGTCTCTTTACTGATGTTTGTGTTACTGTCTTTAGAAGAAGTGACGATTCAATAGCTTTTAAGGGAGTGTTAGATAGTCAGCTATACTTAGTTGATTTTAATAATAACAATTTTGAACTAGACACTTGCTTAATTGCTAAGACTAATATGGGCTGGCTCTAGCATCGCCGACTTGCCCATGTTGGAATGAAGAATCTTCACAAGCTTCTAAAGGGAGAACACATTTTAGGACTAACAAATGTTTATTTTGAGAAAGACAGGATTTGTAGCGCATGTCAAGCGGGGAAAGAAGTAGGAGCTCATCATCCACACAAGAACGTCATGACGACCGACAAGCCGCCTTGAACTACTCCACATGGATCTATTCGGCCCGATCGCTTACATAAGCATCGGCGGGAGTAAGTGTTGTCTTGTAATTGTGGATGATTGTTCTCGCTTCACTTGGGTATTCTTTTTGCAGGAAAAATCTCAAACCAAGAGACTCTAAAGAGATTCCTAAGACGGGCTCAAAATGAGTTCAGATTGAGAATTAAAAAGATTAGAAGTGATAATGGAACGGAGTTCAAGAACTCACAAATTGAAGGATTTTTTGAGGATGAGGGCATCAAGCATGATTTAAAAGTAATAAATGATGTTGCCGGCCCCGTTCGACCGAGTCCCACTGTTCGTTGCCTCTTCGCGATAAACCATGAGTCAGACGTTCCCTAGGACTCGAACACAATTTAGAAATGCCCTTAGCACTCGTGCGCTAGGGTGTTGGCCGCTACATTGCCCATCTCATAATCACCCCATTCTTTAGAGTTTTGGGAGTGGTTGCGAACCCTTTACGAGCTGACATTTGACTCCAAAAAATCTTTTCGGGATAGCCTGGGCTGTCTCACAATCATGGGTCAACAAGGACCCAACGGTCTTTCCCAACAAGCGAGAGGTAGTATTGAATATTGAAATATTGAAAAGACGAGTTGAGTCGTCTTACCCGATCTCGGTTCAATAATGGTTGGGCCTCGATGCCACTTCCTATGTGGTGCAGCCATCTCCCAACCCGGTGGTCGGTCCTATGGGCCGCGTGCTTCTAGAGCGCCTGTTGTGCCTGTCCCAACCCAGGTTGGATGCTCCGAGCGCTTGTTCAGGTTCCTCCGGTGGGATGTCCCAGTTAGTTGCTTGGCCAGCTTTTCATTCCCTTTGACTCTCCGAGGTCCTGCGTCAGTTGCATGGACAAGGGAAATGAAAAAGATTTGTTAGCACAATCGAGTTTGCAAGATAGATGTAAAAGGTACAAGAAATAAGGTGCGGAGAGACTAGCGATTTCCCTTCTTTCTTAATTTTGTCTGTCCGACAGCCCTGAACAATCGTTCTAGGGTCGGGGTTCAAAACAGACCTAGGGCACTTAGACTTCACCACGAATCGAGCCATCCTAGCTACTTGATATTCCTAGTGTCGACCGGTGCTTTCCCCTTTTTGTGGCCCGACTCAATGTCCCGTAATTTGAGGCAACGTTCGCCAGCTAGTCATCACACGGAAGGGGGACGGGTCCTCTGGTCGATCGAAGGCGACCCCATCCCGAGACTCATGACGCTCGTTTGAGGCAAAACAAAGGTCGACAGGCCTGCTGCGTCTAACATCGTATACCTCGGTTAGTTGTACCGTATCGCCGATAGGGTCAACGATAAGCGGTGACTGGTCATGCTTCCCAAGGGTTGGCGAGCAGCCGGTCCTGGTGAGGCAAATAATCTTGTTCCATATGGCCTTTCATCTTCCCGAGGTTTGGGTCCCCTTTGGGACGATGCCGTTTTGCATAAGAATTTTCTGAGAACTCACAATGCTTATAGGCATGTCGGACTGACCACTGATGGTTCAGACATGGGGCTTCAAGAAATTTTTCGAAGTGATCGGGGGTTTCCTCGACTGGAGGCCTTCCTCCCATCCGTCTTACCATAGCCAACGACACGTCGTCTCATTGTCGTCAGCCTCTTCTCCCTTTTGCGTCAAGGTGGTCGTCAACGTCTTTGTCCGAGCCCTTCTCATGCCAGTCCTCCGTTTGCGACGACCATCGATGGCCCTCACTACGTCCTCTCCTAACGCATGGCCAGTCACAATATCGAAAAGCTCCTTTGCCATTCATGGGGTCTTCCATCCTAGCTTATGCACTAGGGTTTTGTTGGTGGTTCCCAAGGTGAAGGTGCTGATAACGTCGATGTTTGTGAGGTTGGTCAGCCGGTTGCATTGTCGCGAAAAGCATCAAATATAGTCCCTCAGGGCCTCATCCGATTTCTGTCGACAATCGTTAAGGTCCCACGGGTTTAGGAACATCCCTACCCTCGAGGTCCCTTGAGAGCAAGGAGGGGCCCCCGATTAACAAGATCACAAGGCATTCTCAAGTCGAAATGTGGGTAGTACCATTCGACAGAGTAAAGAAGAATAAAAATGTGGTAGTTGGTGTGAGCTTAGAGAATGCCTCGCTCCCAAACGTGGGTAGTCCCATTCGTTCCGGTTCCTATCTCAATTCACGCTAATTTCTTTCTCCCAAACACACCCTTAATTTTAAAATATATTACCATCATAAGGAAGAAGAATGATATGAAATATGGTGCTAGTTGGTGTGAGCCTAGAGAAAAAAATAGACAAATTGTCTATCATTCTCGTTTTGTTTCCAAATGAATGGATCTTTCACGTAATATCATTTTTTCATGAACACGAGTTCGCTTTCTCTTCGCTACTTATTGCTTTCTACAATATTTAGGACGTGTTTAGTTTAGCTTGTGATTGTGGCTTCTTTCTTTTCAAAACTAAAAGCCAAATCAAAGGCCATGTTCCGGTTAACAGTTATTTCGAAAGTCGACTTTCTCGAGGTGAAAAATTAAAAACACCTCTAGACCTGCTTTCAATGGCTTTAGGATGGGACAACTTTATAAATATTACCCGTTTGTCAATGGTAAGTGCAAAATAGTGTTTTGTTTTTTCCAGTTACCCCCAACTGACAGGCGCGACACTCTCTTATCTGCGACTCCCACAGCCACAGTCAATTCCACCAAACAGTATTCAACTTTTTTATAGTTCACAACCCATAATTTTTTTTACAACTCACAAACTACGACAGTTCTTTTACAGACATAGCCAAACCAAGGCAGTAAGGGGTAGGCTGCCATTCCGTGTTCTGCCATTCCAATTCCCTCCTCTCCCATTCCCGGCTGCCATTCCCATTCCTCCCTCCCCGCAAAGCTCATTCCCATTCCCACGTGCATCCCACGCCTAGCTAAAATTAAATTAAAAAAACACAAATGTGACCCTAATGGGATTCGAACCCGCAACCTCTCAAGTAAATGTGCTTATAGCTACCACTACACCACATGTGTGTTTATGTCAATATCTGTTACAGTAAAAATATCTACTACATCTCTCCCAAAGCCCACCTGCTACCCTTGCACAATGTGTAGTAGTAGATAATTATCAACGAGATTCCCGAATTATATTTTTGGATGAAGAGAGTAGTATTTAAAGAAGAGCCTTGCATGCAACTTCTTTTGTTTGAATAAGTTTTCAACTTAAATTCCTTTTTTATATGTGTGACATTTATTCTCTGTAATATTTTTTTCATGGATCTGTGTAACATCCCATATTCTAACCCAGGTTTGAAACCCTAATCTAACCCCCCTACTTATTATCTATCCCAAAACTCCCTTAGATTCTTCCCATCATATGCATGCACTTTGTTTGATTATGAACACCACACTTAGATTTTATTTTCCAGCACCTAGATTATCTACTAAATAAATTGTTCAAAAAGAAAAGAAACAAAAATGGAAAGGGGAGTTGGAAAATAAAAAGAAAAAAAGAAAAGCTCTCCTCCCCCCTGATGGGCCGAATCCGGCCCATGCCGCGACCGCCTTCCCTCCTCCTCGCACCCGTGTTTCCCCCTTTCGGCCCATTACCGGCCCGCTCCCGCGTGCGCAGCCGCTCTGCGCTCCCCTCCCTCTCTCTCACTGACAAGCCAGCCCCACCTGCCAGCCACTCCCTCTCACTGGCAGACCGGCCCCACCAGTCAGTCGCTTCGTCGTCTTCCCCGCGTACGACGCACCGCCGTCCCCTCCACCACCGTCCCCTCCATCGCCATCCCCTCGCCCATCCCCTCGCCGCACAAGAGAGTTCAGCACTGCCCCGTCCTCGCCGCTTGACCGCGTTCGTGCCCAGTACCGCCCCCGCCGTGAGGTCTCATCGTCGCCGCTGTGCGGCATTAATGCCGGCGCTGTGCACCTCACCGACGCTCGCCGAGCTCCGCCGCTCCCCTTCCCTCGGGCGCCTATAAAAAGGTCGCCTCGGGCACCTCCCTCCCCGCACCGGCCTCAGCCACCACCCTCCCCCCCTCGCCCAAGCTCAATTCGCGAAGCGCCGCCGTCCTCTCCCTCTCCGGTGAGCCCTTTCCCCTCTGCTCCCCTCCCTCTCTGTTGGTCCAGCGAGCGATTGAGTTGGCCTACCAGCTTCATCACATTGCCGCGAACTCAGAACACCACTCCCCCGCCCCAATCCCTCGCCCGAAGCTCACCGACGGCGATCCCCGCCGCGGAGCTCCGCCACCTCCCCACGGATAGACCCCTCCCGGCCCCCTCTAGCCAAATTGAGCCCACCCCTAGGTTCGCCAGCCCCTCCCCATGCTAAGGCACCTCCCCGTTGTCCGAGAACCGGGCCACCGGCGGCGAATCGCCGCTGAGCCCACCGGCGGCCGGGTTTCTTCCCCCGCGGGCGGCCGGTTCGCCCGCGCCGTCGACCCGTGGCGCCGTTTCCCCCTCCGCCCTCGCTGACGTGTGGGTCCCGCGATGACGTCGTCGCTCCCGCGCGCCCGCGCTGTCTCCTTGCCTTGCGCCACAGCTGGGCCGGTGCCCTCGCGCGCGCGCTGCGCCTGGCTGGGCCAAAAATCCCCCCCCCCGACCCACCCGCGAGGGAAACCATTTTCTTTTTCTTTTTCCAACCTTTTCTCATTTAATTAGTGTTTCTCAATATTTTATGCACCAAAAATTATCAAAATGATTCCTAAAAGTCACAAGTAATAATAATGTTAGAAAATTACACTCCAACATTTGGAAAACCACTGTTGATGTATTGTTTTATTGACTGTTTTTATTAGAAGAAGCGGGGACCGTTGATCTGGAACCCGTAGCCCCGGAAGAAGGGTCGGAGCCCGATCTCCCGGAAGTAGATCTTTTGTGCCAGGAAAGCTTCGACGAAGGCAAGTCCATCCTTCCCTTGATGCATAAATTACCTATTCTTTCTACCACTACCTAGGCCGAGATTTCAGGGTGGGATATTTGCATTGTGAGCAAAGAGATAGCCTGCATTAACATACATTTTTCGGATACGAAATGTGGGTTGGGAGAATGGGGAATATGATGCTTCAAATAAGGTTTCTTTTGAAAAGAGGTGTGCGATGAAGGGTACTCACCCTCATCAGCTTGGGAGTGGGATGATCAAGGACTCCCTGGTTTAGGGGAGGGCCTAAGGTGTTGGCTCAGCTGGTTTAGGCGTGAGCAGAAGGATTGTCCCCTCATATAAGGACCGGTTTGTCATCTTCACTACCCATACTCTTTAATAGTACAACCACTCGAGACTGTGTGGGCAGTCACTCAATATGAACTCGTACGGTCCAACCCTAGGGTTATGAAGGCTGGGGAGCACCGGGAGGATAAAGAGGGGGAATGTTTTGTCCGGTTTGGGCATGGCGGTGGCCTAACTCCTTCCGGTATAACTGTTAAGGTTAGGACGTGCGAGGAAGGAAATAGCTCCGGCATTCGGGTCTCGCGACAGTGAGTTCGCAGAAACCGGGCTAGTGGGTAAAGTGTACCCCTCTGCACAGAGTTGAAATCTATTCGAATAGTCCGTGTCCACTGGTATGGATGAGTCTGGTGTGGTATGACAATTAGTGTTTGCATAACCTCCGTAAACAGGGAAATGCGTGTGTAAGTGCATACGGAAAAAGAAAACAAGGCCACGGGAGCGGGAAGCTCAGTGGTGATTGAGTATTTTGTTACTTTTAAGTCTTTGGGAAAAACCTCACAGCAACTGCCTTTCTCTAAGAAAATGAAGAGTGACTTCAACTCCACCAAATAAAGCATGTATGATATAGGTCTCTTTCTCTTTAGGGGAGCGGGGTGCGCTTGCGGAATACCTAGTGTATTCACCCAGATTTATTCATGTTTTTTAGCAGCCGAAGACTTCTTTTCTGCTATGCTTGATTGAGAGGGCTACGTCTGCACCCAGTTCTGCCTGTGGCTTGGGCTAGTATATTTCCCTACTGCACTTTTTATTCTGGCTCTCCCGAGCTTATACCCCGGTATTGTAATAACCTCTATTTAAACTCTGTACTATTTGAAGTAAGTAATGTGTTTACTAGCCTCTTGGGAGTAGTAAGTGTATCACATTTGAGTCCCAAAGGATCGGGACGCTTCAGGTGGTATCAGAGCCCATAGGACTGGCCATAGGTCGCAGCCCTGACCTTAAAGCTTGCCTTAAAAATACCTCTTACCCCAAGAAAAGACTTCTCTCCTCTTCTACGATATTAACAAACCTTTCTTCTCCTATTCCAGATGGAAGACTCTCTGGACATTAGGACATCCTACTACTCAGAAGTGGAGGGGTTCCCACTTCTGTTGCGAAGTTGTGCGCTTCGCATGGGAATCTGCAAAAGCCAGAATATGTCTGGAAGGAGTATCTCAAGAACGGAATGGAGAAGTGCTCTATGGCAGTCTACCTGGGAGAAAGCCGAAACTACCCGAACCATCCTTCTTTCCAAGTCACTTTCACCGGATACCGCTTCCTAGATACTTGCCAAAATGTTGCCCGGAAAACCCTCCGACAACTATGCCAGAGCTACAACAGAGTGATCTTTGAAACCCCCCTTCGCTACTTCCCACCCAGCAACAAAGATACCCCCACCTAGAGGAAAAGACTTCAGGCCCTGTCAGGAGGAGATCCTATCGAAGATGACCCCACCATCGTCTACATGGCTGGATACCTCCACACCCTCGATAACCAATATGATGACCTTGCCTCCCACTGCACTCACCTAAACTCCCGGGTGGAAAGCCTGGAGCAGAAAGTCACGGAACTTACAAGGGAAAAGGCGTCCCTTCAAGAGAGCCTCGAGATAGCAGAAGGTGAGGAAACCAACACCCATGAGGCCTACCGCACACTAAAAATGGATTACGACAAGAAACTGAAGAAGCTCGCCCCTGCAAGAAAAATCCGCAAGAAGACCAAAAGTCAAGGATGTCAGACTGAGCAGAAGGAAGAAGCCCCTCGAGCCCTACCCCCTACTAGGATAAGAAACTCGTCCGACACCGAGGAAATGTCCCTAGCCAGCCTTGATGACCTTCTCAAGGAATTTTGGGATACTTTAGAGAAGAAGTTTGGGAGTACCCTCGATAGCACTCGCGTGTAATAAACTTATGGTAGTTGTGTGCTGTAATGAACTGATGTAATGAACTGGTTTAATGAATAAAGTAACTTAGCGAAAAAATGGCATGTGCATGGTAGTAACTCTTTTCCCCTGGCAGATGGCTTCGAATAAAACCACGCCTACTGCCTCCGGGATTGCAGCAGGTTTTCCCCTAAGAGCAGAAGGAGAAGCTGGCAGAGAAGGGGATGGGACCCACCTCCCCACACCTCCGGAACTACCACTAGATCTGGCCCAAGTTCTAGCCAATCAAACCCAACTCATTGAAGTCCTCACTAGAAGTCTGGAAAACCAACGCCCAGGTGGTGGGAGACCACAGGACAGGATGGGAGAATTTCTGAGACTCAAGCCTCCCACGTTCGCGGGGTCTAGCAATCCCCTTGATGCAGATGACTGGCTGCGCATGATCAAGAGAAAACTGGAGGCCATCGGATGCCCCGAAAACCAGCGAGTTCAACTGGCTGCTCATCAACTTTCAGGAATGGCCTTAGCATGGTGGGATACCTTCAGCGAGGCTGTCAGAGATGCTACCTGGGCAGAATTCGAAACAGCCTTCCGTGAGCACCATGTACCCCAAGGGATAGTTCAACTCAAGGAAGATGAGTTCCGGGAACTAACTCAAGGTGGTAGAACTGTCAGTGAGTATGTGCACAAGTTCACAGAGTTGGCCCGTTACGCGCCTGACGATGTCAGCACTGAGCCCAGGAAGATGGCCCGTTTTCTAAAAGGGCTGAGACCCGAGCTTAAGACCATCCTCGCTAGCCAAGACTTTCTCAACTTCTCTCACCTCTCCAACAAAGCCATCCAAGTGGAAAGGGCAAAAGAGGAAGAAAAAGGGCACCTCAAGAGGAAATTCCAGGTTCTCCGAGCTCAGCAGCAAGATCGTCACCAGAGAGCTCGACCCTTTGGGCTTCCACCCAGGGGACCAAGTTTCAATAGACCAGCTGGACCCACTCCGTCACGCTACAGTCAGCAGAGTCAGAGCTCCCTTCAGGCCCCTCTGTTGCAAGCAACCAACCGCCTGCAAATGCCTGTTGGCACTACGGAGACCCCAGCCACTTCAAGAATAACTGCCCCCAGTTGAAGGCACCCGGACCCACCTACTCCAACTCGGTGAATGGCCCCAAGATTCCCTCGGCACCTGCCCCCAAGGCACCTCCCTCCAACAGTCAGCAGAGCAGGACCCAGTACCAGGGCAGAGCACGAGTCAACCACGTCGACGCTCAAGAAGCCCAGCAAGCTCCGGGAGTAGTGCTCGGTGAGTTCCTTGTTGAATTTACTCCCGCTACTGTGCTTTTTGATTCAGGAGCATCCCATTCATTTATAGCCACTAAGTTTGTGGAAAAGCATGGCATCCCCTCTACACCCCTAGCAATTCCTTTGGTCACCCGAACCCTAGGGTTAGACCTCCTATGCCAACTCAGGTGCTCCCAAGTCAGAATTCTTTTAAGTGGGGTAGTGTTCCTGGCAGACTTAACCGTCTTGCCATCCCAAGGGATTGATGTGATCCTAGGAATGGATTGGCTAACTAAGCACAAGGGTATCATAAGCTACGCAAGTAAGACCGTCCTTCTCACTGACCACCAAGGAAAAGCAGTTTCCTGTCAGGCCCAACCGCCCGCCAATGATCCAATGATGTTTAATCTGGCAGCAGAAAACATATCCGTAATAGAAGAGTTCGTGGATGTATTTTCGGAAGAGTTGCCTGGAATGCCACCAAAAAGAGGAGTGGAGTTCTATATAGATCTCATTCCGGGCACTGCGCCCATCGCGAAGAGACCATACCGCATGGCCCCCACAGAGTTAGCAGAATTGAAACTCTAAATTGCAGAGCTGTAACAAAAAGGGTACATCCATCCCAGTTCATCTCCCTGGGGAGCACCCGTCCTTTTCGTTACCAAGAAGGATGGAAGTATGAGAATGTGTATTGATTACGGTCCTTGAATGAAGTTACAATGAAGAATAAGTACCCACTCCCTCGGATCGATGACCTCTTCGACCAGCTGCAGGGAGCCAAATATTTCTCCAAAATAGACCTCAGGTCAGGATATCACCAACTTAGGATCAAGGAAGCAGATATTCAGAAGACTACATTCATCACCAGATATGGACAATATGAATTCACAGTGATGCCGTTTGGGCTAACAAACGCACCCGCCTTTTTCATGAACCTCATGAATAAGGTATTTATGGAAGAACTGGATAAGTTTGTTGTAGTCTTCATCGACGACGTCCTCATCTATTCCAAGAGTCGTAAGGACCATGAGCGTCACCTTCGAATCGTCCTCAGAAGACTCAGGGCACATCAACTTTATGCTAAGCTCAGCAAGTGTGAGTTCTGGTTAGAAAAGATCGCTTCCTGGGGCATATCTTGACTGCAGAAGGGATAGAAGTGGACCCATCCAAGGTAGAAGCCGTTTCAAAGTGGAAACAACCATCCAACGTCAGTGAAGTGCGAAGATTTCTGGGAATGGCAGGATATTACCGCCGCTTTATCAAGGGATTCTCCAGCATAGCAAAACCTATGACAGAACTTCTCAAAAAGGACAATAAGTTTGTCTAGACTCCAAAATGTGAGGGAAGTTTCCAGATCATCAAAGAGAAGCTTACAACCGCGCCCGTTTTAACGCTACCAGATATACACCAGGATTTCGTCATCTTCTGTGATGCTTCAAGGCAAGGCTTAGGGTGTGTCTTAATGCAAAATGAGAAAGTTATTGCCAATGCATCCCGCTTACTCAAGCCACACGAGCAAAACTACCCCACCCACGACTTGGAATTGGCAGCCATAGTGCACGCCCTAAAAATATGGAGGCACTATCTGATTGGGAACAAATGCCACATCTTCACCGATCACAAGAGTCTGAGGTACATCTTCACCCAGCCAGACCTCAACCTCCATCAAAGAAGATGGCTTGAATTAATCAAGGATTATGACCTCGAGATCCATTACCACCCCGGAAAGGCCAACGTGGTAGCAGACGCCCTCAGCCGAAAACCTTTCGGGATAAAGGGGACCAACTTTTTAGAAGATTGGAAGGAGGAGTCAGCTCAGCTAAATGCATGTCTGGGAAACAACGGTAGCCTGGAAGTCAAGCCAATACTAGAAGATCTCATATGCAAGGCTCAACGCCTGGACGCAGAGACAGCCAGACTTATGGAAAGAGCTCGCAAGGAGCAACTTCCGGATCTTAGGACAGATGAACAAGGAGTTCTTTGGTTCAAGAACCGTCTGTGTGTACCAACGGGAGAGGCATGAGAAATCCTGCTCAATGAAGCCCACAACTCAGCTTACTCCATCCACCCAGGAACCACCAAGATGTACCTGGACCTCAAAGCCAGATACTGGTGGAAAGGGATGAAGAAGGAGATAGCACAGTATGTGGCCCGGTGTGACACCTATCAGCGAACAAAGGCCGAACACCAAAAGCCTGCAGGCCTACTGCAACCCCTCCTAGTGCCTGAGTGGAAGTGGGAAGAAATAGGCATGGATTTTGTAACCGGACTACCCCGAAGGCAAAAAAGGGAATGATTCTATCTGGGTAATAATCGATCGTCTCACCAAGGTGGCCCACTTCATTCTAGTAAAAACCACTTTTGGAGGAGCCGCCCTTGCCCGGATATATCTTAAGGAGATAGTTAGGCTCCATGGTATTCCACGAAAGATAGTGTCAGACAGAGGGACACACTTCACCTCAAAATTCTGGAAAGGCCTTCAGCTCCACCAAATAAAGCATGTATGATATAGGTCTCTTTCTCTTTACGGGAGCGGGGTGGGCTTGCGGAATACCTAGTGTATTCACCCAGATTTATTCATGTTTTTCAGCAGCCGAAGACTTCTTTTCTGCTATGCTTGATTGAGAGGGCTGCGTCTGCACCCAGTTCTGCCTGTGGCTTGGGCTAGTATATTTCCCTACTGCGCCTTTTATTCTGGCTCTCCCGAGCTTGTACCCCGGTATTGTAATAACCTCTATTTAAACTCTGTACTATTTGAAGTAAGGAATGTGTTTACTAGCCTCCTAGGACTAGTAAGTGTATCACATTTGAGTTCCAAAGGATCAGGACGCTTCGGGTGGTATCAGAGCCCATAGGACTGGCCGTAGGTCGCAGCCCTGACCTTAAAGCTTGCCTTAAAAATACCTCTTACCCCAAGAAAAGACTTCTCTCCTCTTCTACGATATTAACAAACCTTTCTTCTCCTATTCCAGATGGAAGACTCTCTGGCCATTAGGACATCCTACTGCTCAGAAGTGGAGGGGTTCCCACATCTGTTGCGAAGTTGTGCGCTTCGCATGGGAATCCGCAAAAAGCCAGAATATGTCTGGAAGGAGTATCTCGAGAACGGAATGGAGAAGTGCTCTATGACAGTCTACCTAGGAGAAAGCCGAAACTACCTGAACCATCCTTCTTTCCAAGTCACTTTCACCGGATCTCATATAAAAGGCTCAACGCCTGGACGCAGAGACAGCCAGACTTATGGAAAGAGCTCGCAAGGAGCAACTTCCGGATCTTAGGACAGATGAACATGGAGTTCTTTGGTTCAAGAATCGTCTGTGTGTACCAACGGGAGAGGCACGGGAAGTCCTGCTCAATGAAGCCCACAACTCAGCTTACTCCATCCACCCAGGAACCACCAAGATGTACCTGGACCTCAAAGCCAGATACTGGTGGAAAGGGATGAAGAAGGAGATATCACAGTATGTGGCCCGGTGTGACACCTGTCAGCGAACAAAGGCCAAACACCAAAAGCCTGCAGGCCTACTGCAACCCCTCCCAGTGCCTGAGTGGAAGTGGGAAGAAATAGGCATGGATTTTGTAACCGGACTACCCCGAACGCAAAAAGGGAATAATTCTATCTGGGTAATAATCGATCGTCTCACCAAGGTGGCCCACTTCATTCCAGTAAAAACCACTTTTGGAGGAGCCGCCCTTGCCCGGATATATCTTAAGGAGATAGTCAGGCTCCATGGTATTCCACGAAAGATAGTGTCAGACAGAGGGACGCAGTTCACCTCAAAATTCTGGAAAGGCCTTCAGCAAGCGATGGGCACCAAGTTAGATTTCTGCACCACTTACCACCCACAGTCAGATGGTCAAACGGAAAGAGTCAACAAGATCCTCGAAGATTTACTAAGAGCCTGTGTGTTAACGTTCGACAGGGATTGGGAGTCCAGTTTGTCGTACGCCGAATTCTCATACAACAACAGCCATCAGGCCAGCATCAAAATGTCACTGTTCGAAGCATTGTATGGAAGAAAATGCTAGACCCCCCTAATGTGGTCCAATGTAGGGGAAATGACACTAGAAGGACCCGACTTTGTCAAAGAAGCCGAAGAGAAAGTTGCCCTGATCCACAAGAGGTTACTTGAAGCTCAGAGTCGATAGAAAAGTTATGCAGACAACAAACGGAGAGAACTCAGATTTGAGGAAGGAGATTTCGTATATCTCAAGGTCTCCCCCATGCATGGTGTCAAAAGGTTCCAAATGAAAGGAAAGCTAGCACCGCGTTTCATCGGCCCCTACCCCGTCATTGGCAGAGTGGGACCCGCAGCATACCGCCTTGAGTTACCAGAATCCATGTCGGATATTCACAATGTGTTTCATGTGTCCCAGCTCCGCAAATGCCTGCAAGTACCTGAGAACCACATCGAGGCAGAGGCAATTCAGATTCAAAAGGATCTCCAGTACTGAGAGAAGCCAATAAAGATTCTCAACTCAGTAGTCCGAAGGACCCGCAACTCGAAAGTGAGACTCTGTAAGGTTCAGTGGAGCAGAGATGGAGAAGAGGAAGCCACCTGGGAAAGTGAGGACTCTCTAAGGAAGGAATACCCTTACCTTTTCTCAAACCCCGTCTGAATCTTGAGGGCGAGATTCCCTTAAGTGGGGTAGGTTTGTAACATCCCAAATTCTAACCCAGGTTTGAAACCCTAATCTAACCCCCCTTACTTATTATCTATCCCAAAATTCCCTTAGATTCTTCCCATCATATGCATGCACTTTGTTTGATTATGAACACCACACTTAGATTTTATTTTCCAGCACCTAGATTATCTACTAAATAAATTGTTCAAAAAGAAAAGAAACAAAAATGGAAAGGGGAGTTGGAAAATAAAAAGAAAAAAAGAAAAGCTCTCCTCCCCCCTGCTGGGCCGAATCCGGCCCACGCCGCGATCGCCTTCCCTCCTCCTCGCGCCCGCGTTTCCCCCTTTCGGCCCATTACCGGCCCGCTCCCGCGCGCAGCCGCTCCGCGCTCCTCTCCCTCTCTCTCACTGACAAGCCAACTCTACCTGCCAGCCACTCCCCCTCGCTGGCAGACCGGCCCCACCAGTCAGCCGCTTCGTCGTCTTCCCCGCGTACGACACACCGCCGTCCCCTCCACCGCCGTCCCCTCCATCGCCGTCCCCTCGCCGCACAGGAGAGTTCGGCACCGCCCCGTCCTCGCCGTTTGACCGCGTCCGTGCCTAGTACCGCCCCCGCCGTGAGGTCTTGTCGTCGTCGCTGTGCGGCATTAATGCTGGCGCTGTGCACCTCACCGGCGCCCGTCGAGCTCCGTCGCTCCCCTTCCCTCGGGCGCCTATAAAAAGGTCGCCCCGGGCACCTCCCTCCCCGCACCGGCCTCAGCCACCACCCTCGCCCGAGCTCAATTCGCGAAGCGCCGCCGTCCTCTCCCTCTCCGGTGAGCCCTTTCCCCTCTGTTCCCCTCCCTCTCTGTTGGTCCAGCGAGCGATTGAGTTGGCCTACCAGCTTCATCACATTGCCGCGAACTCAGAACACCACTCCCCCGCCCCAATCCCTCGCCCGAAGCTCACCGACGGCGATCCCCGCCGCGGAGCTCCGCCACCTCCCCGCGGACAGCCCCCTCCCGGCCCCCTCTAGCCAAATTGAGCCCACCCTAGGTTTGCCAGCCCCTCCCCGTGCTAAGGCACCTCCCCGTTGTCCGAGAACCAGGCCACCGGCGGCGAATCGCCGCCGAGCCCACCGACAGCCGGGTTTCTTCCCCCGCGGGCGACCGGTTCGCCCGCGCCATCGACCCGTGGCACCGTTTCCCCCTCCGCCCTCGCTGACGTGTGGGCCCCGCGATGACGCCGTCGCTCCCGCGCGCCCGCGCCGTCTCCTCGCCTTGGGCCGCAGCTGGGCCGGCGCCCTCGCGCGCGCGCTGCGCCTGGCTGGGCCAAAAATCCCCCCCGGCCCACCCGTGAGGAAACCCCTTTTCTTTTTCTTTTTCCAACCTTTTCTCATTTAATTAGTGTTTCTCAATATTTTATGCACCAAAAATTATCAAAATGATTCCTAAAAGTCACAAGTAATAATAATGTTAGAAAATGACACTCCAACATTTGGAAAACCACTGTTGATGTATTGTTTTATTGATTATTTTTATTAGAAGAAGCGGGGACCGTTGATCCGGAACCCGTAGCCCCGGAAGAAGGGCCGGAGCCCGATCTCCCGGAAGTAGATCTTTTGTGCCAGGAAAGCTTCGACGAAGGCAAGTCCATCCTTCCCTTGATGCATAAATTGCATATTCTTTCTACCACTACCTAGGCCGGGATTTTAGGGTGGGATATTTGCATTGTGAGCAAAGAGATAGCCTGCATTAACATACATTTTTCGGATACGAAATTTGGGTTGGGAGAATGGGGAATATGATGCTTCAAATAAGGTTTCTTTTGAAATGAGGTGTGCGATGAAGGGTACTCACCCTCATCACCTTGGGAGTGGGATGATCAAGGACTCCCTGGTTTAGGGGAGGGCCTAAGGTGTTGGCTCAGCTGGTTTAGGCATGAGCAGAAGGATTGTCCCCTCATATAAGGACCGGTTTGTCATCTTCACTACCCGTACTCTTTAATAGTACAACCACTCGAGACTGTGTGGGCAGTCACTCAATCTGAACTCGTACGGTCCAACCCCAGGGTTATGAAGGCTAGGGAGCATCGGGAGGATAAGGAGGGGGAATGTTTTGTCTGGTTTGGGCATGGCGGTGGCCTGACTCCTTCCGGTATAACTGTTAAGGTTAGGATGTGCGAGGAAGGAAAGAGCTCCGGCATTCGGGTCTCGCGACGGTGAGATCGCAGAAACCGGGCTAGTGGGTAAAGTGTACCCCTCTGCACAGAGTTGAAATCTATTCGAATAGTCCGTGTCCACTGGTATGGATGAGTCTAGTGTGGTATGACAATTAGTGTTTGCATAACCTCCGTAAATAGGGAAATGCATGTGTAAGTGCATACGGAAAAAGAAAACAAAGCCACGGGAGCGGGAAGCTCAGTGGTGATTGAGTATTTTGTTACTTTTAAGTCTTTGGGAAAAACCTCACAACAACTGCCTTTCTCTAAGAAAATGAAGAGTGACTTCAACTCCACCAAATAAAGCATGTATGATATAGGTCTCTTTCTCTTTACGGGAGCGGGGTGGGCTTGCGGAATACCTAGTGTATTCACCCAGATTTATTCATGTTTTTCAGCAGCCGAAGACTTCTTTTCTGCTATGCTTGATTGAGAGGGCTGCGTCTGCACCTAGTTCTGCCTGTGGCTTGGGCTAGTATATTTCTCTACTGCACTTTTTATTCTGGCTCTCCCAAGCTTGTACCCCGGTATTGTAATAACCTCTATTTAAACTTTGTACTATTTGAAGTAAGGAATGTGTTTACTAGCCTCCTGGGACTAGTAAGTGTATCACATTTGAGTCCCAAAGGATCGGGACGCTTCAATCTGACTTGTGAGTCATTTTTATAAACCAACGCCAAAGATGAATCCATGTTTCTTACTTGGAAACCCCGAACAAACACCACTGGCAGGAGGCGCTCGCATTGGCGTCGCTCATCGACGATGAGAAGAAGCTTGGCGACTGCCAGTTCGACCTCTAGAAGCAGTCCTACTTGGCCGCATGCGTCGCTATGTTCGGCAAGCTCCGGCGCAGCCGTCGCTTGGACGCGGTCCAGAACGGCTACACTGCTGTCCATATTCAAACGGGGGACCTCATAGTCGTCGCCAACGCCGGTGACTCTCGGGTTGTTCTGGGCACCGCATCCGACGACGGCGTCGTCACGCCATCTAGCTCATCATCCACCTGAAGCTCAACCGGCCACGTAAGTCGCTACTGACCGACCATGAATTCTTGTGCCCTGGGGCGACGACTGTTGTTGACGTTGTGTGAGTGTCCTCGAACAAGATGTATGTAGAGAAGTATCACATCCGGAGGTGCAACGGCTAGGTGTACTACCTCGCTGATGAGCCCGAGGTGCACTTCGTTTAGCAGCCCAGCCAAAAGTCATCGGTACTCGCCATGTCGCGCGCGTTCGACGACTACTATATCAAAGACTGTGGCGTCATCTTAGCGACAGAGGTGACACAGAGGAGGACCGACAGCAATGACCACTTGCCATTGCCGAGGTAGCTTTTGTGCTGGCCTGCCTTTAATTCTCTTCACAAACGCACACACTTGCCTTTTTGTTTAAGCAAACATGTATGGTGGTGCGTGCCTGATGACTGACGATGTACGAGGGAACTTCTACCGGTAGGTGTGGTACGCGCTCTCCAATGATGAGACCATGCAAATCATGGTATATATCGAAGTCTGTATGATACTGATGGTTGCAATATAATAGTTGAAAGTCTCCTAGAGGGGGTGAATAGGGCAAAACTGAAATTTACAAAGTTAATCACAACTACAAGCCGAGTTAGCGTTAGAAATATAAGCGAGTCCGAGAGAGAGGGTGAAAAACAAATCGCAAGCAAATAAAGAGTGAGACACAAGGATTTGTTTTACCAAGGTTCGGTTCTTGCAAACCTACTCCCCGTTGAGGTGGTCACAAAGACCGGGACTCTTTCAACCCTTTCCCTCTCTCAAACGGTCACTTAGACCGAGTGAGCTTCTCTTCTCAATCACACGGGACACTAAGTCCCCGCAAGGACCACCACACAATTGGTGTCCCTTGCCTCGGTTACAATTGAGTGAATCACAAGAAGAATGAGAAAGAAAAGAAGCAATCCAAGTGCAAGAGCTCAAATGAACACAAGTGTCACTCTCTCTAGTCACTATATGATTTGGAGTGATTCCGGACTTGGGAGAGGATTTGATCTCTTTGGTTGTGTCTAGAATTGAATGTTATAGCTCTTGTAATGTGTTGGAAGGTGGAAAACTTGGATGCAATGAATGGTGGGGTGGTTGGGGTATTTATAGCCCCAACCACCAAACTAGCCGTTTGGTGGAGGCTGCTGTCGCATGGCGCACCGGACACTGTCCGGTGCGCCAGCCACGTCACCCGGTCGTTAGGGTTCGACCGTTGGAGCTCTGACAGGTGGGGTCTTCTGGCTGTCCGGTGGTGCACCGGACAAGTACTGTAGACTATCCGGTGCGCCTTCTGACGCTGCTCTGACTCTGGCGTGCAGTGTAGCGCATTGAATGCGGTTGCAGTCGACCATTGGCGCTGAAGTAGCCGTTGCTCCGCTGGCACATCGGACAGTCCGGTGCGCCACCGGACACTGTCCGGTGCTTCACCGGATGGTCCGGTGAATTATAGCGGAGCGCCCTCTGATTTTCCCGAAGGTGACGAGTTTGGAGCTGAGTTCCCTGGTACACCGGACACTGTCCGGTGGTGCACCGGACAGTCCGGTGTGCCAGAACAGGGCACACTTCGGTTGTATTTGTCTCTCTTTGTTTGAACCCTTTCTTGGTCATTTTATTGGTCTATTGTGAACCTTTGGCACCTGTAAAACTTATAATCTAGAGCAAACTAGTTAGTCCAAATATTTGTGTTGGGCAATTCAACCACCAAAATCAATTAGCAAAAGGTGTAAGCCTATTTCCCTTTTAATAGTGGAACAGTTAAATTAAAATAACAAAATTTATGTATGGCTAGGATCACAAATGAATTATGAAATATTTTCTTATAACAATATAAGACATATTATATATATAAGTTATCATGGTATTATGGGCCTGTTTGGTTCAACTTTTTTCTGACCAGCTTTTCCGAGAATCTAGCTGTGGGGAGAATATAGCTGTGTAGAGAATCTGAGTATCATTAGGATTACATGCGGAGGAAGATAAAGTTGTCCATGAGGCTCAGGATCTATAAAGTGACGGATTACTACTATTGCGACGACTCAACCGATTATATGTTTATGTTGATTTTGAATAGTTTTTACCTAAACGAATTTTATAGAAGCTGAGTGTTTGGCAGTCCGCGGTAGCTTTTGGTGGCCAGAAGCTGCGAAAAGCCGAAACAAACAGGGGTTATATGTTTCCGTTGCAACGCACAAGACACTCATCTAGTCAAACTATTAATGATAATAAACTTTCAAATCCAACAGTTGAAAAGCAATACCGTGTGTCTAGAGAATAAAGGGACAGCTAGGAAGTTGTGGTTGGATTTTGAAAACTGAAAAGATAAAAATAAAACGAAACGGTAAAATCTGTAAACTGAAAATGAAAAATAATCCAACAATTGGAAGGAAAACAATACCGTGTGTCCGGAGAAAAAGTTATTTTTATTAAGGAGTTGTGATTTGCACATTGAATTAAAAACCGGAAATAAAGAGACAAGGATAAATCCATGAAAAGAAAACAAAAGAAAAAGGTTCAGAAAAAAAGATTTTTTAGCTCGGGAGTTAATACAACCAATTTTTTAAAAAATGTATAAATAATCCAACACTTGGCAATAAAACAAGTGTATAGAGAAAAAAAGGACTTTTTTTTATTACGAAGTTGTGATTTTGAAATTAAAGTCAAGAACTGAAAAAGACACCCAAAACAAAAAGAAAATGCCCCCATGCAGGATCGAACTACAGACCTTCAGTTTACAAGACTGACGCTCTACCACTGAGCTATAGGGGCCTAATTGCTTCAAATTATTTTTGAAATAATTAATACGTTAGTCCACACTACCGCCAGTCGCCCCGTGACAAAACCTACCCATGGCGAGCGTTGGACGGTTCGAGCTGGACAAGCTGAGCGTGTAAGTGTATGTAGCAGCAGCTCAAGGGGCTCAATACGAATCTCGACGTCAACATTCTCCACGCTCTCGAGGTTGATAATGGGCTCTAACTTTTACTTTATAAAATTTAAATATCAAATAGAATTAGGATCAAATTCTATTTCTATTCATTTTAAACTAAAATTAATATAGAGCCCTAACAAATTGTAAAAAGTCATTTGGATCACGATCCATTACCATTCCTAGCTCTAAGACAACCTCACCAAGATCTGCACCACCGTCACCTGACTCGAGAGCGTCTCTACCGCGTTCCAATACCTATTCCTCTGCCCCAACGACACATATTGTCGTACTCCCTCTTCCGATCCCCTTGGTACCCATGTCTCGTTTCGTTTCCTCTTCCTTTCAGCGAGCGTTTGATTGATGACTAACCTTTTGTGTCGGTGGTGGGTGTGCAAAGATGATCATCGTATCGCTCACCACGTCCTTTTATGGCTCGGTTTGTTTTAGTTTTTCCAACTTCTGTCCACCCGAAGCTGCTGCAAATTACCAAACGTCTAGCTTTTAAGTCCGTTTTTATGAGAATCAATTTAGCTAAAGGTCGAGTCGTTGCGATAGTAGGTGTTGGGGGCTTGTTCTCAAATGCTAAGAATTAAGAACAAGGCAACATAGAAAATGTTAGGTGTTAAGGTCCTTCGTCCTCCAAAACATTATATCCCTTCAGGATATAAAGAATTTCGGACGAAGGTTACGAAGGACTTACCTTCGTGAGCATAATAATAAGGGACGAAGCATTCATATCATATAAATCATGAAGTATGAAATAAACATTTAAATATGATCATGGAATCATTTCCATTTTTATTATCATGAATGAATGTAAATGACTTCAAATTACAAATGTACCTTCGGTCCTGGGGAAAATAAAGGTACAGGTGTGATGCGAAGGCAAATGGCAGGTTCGCGTGAACAGTACAGAGGTACTGTTCATCTATTTATAGATACAGGTCACAGCCTGTGACAAATTACAATTATGCCCCTTACAAAAGTTTACAACATTGACTCAGACCTCTATGGATAAAAAGGTCATTCTATCTCTATGTCGGTTTGTAACGCCGAAGCTCCATGAAAAGGGACCTTCGGCCATCTCCTGGGGACGACTTCAGCCGAAGCTGCTTCTTCGTGTAAGACCTTCGGCGCACCGAAGCATGGCCCCAACAGTAGCCCCTTTCGCGGTGCTAGATCGTTTTTCGTAACGAGCTTGACCCGTGAAAAAAGCCTCTTCAGCTTCGGGAAGCCGAAGGTCCAAAAAACACCTTCCCTGAGCTCGTTGCGGAGAAACGATCCGGCTTCCGAGCGCGTGCCAGGCCCACCTTGCAGAGTTACTGTTTGATCTTTGCGGTCCACTGCACAGCGAGTACAAGTGACTGCCCGCTTGGTGTAAAAATCCTGCCGCTTCGCCTTTTTACCTGCAGCACTATATAAACAGACGAGTAGGTGTGAAGTTACCACAGCATTCATTGCTATTTGCACTGTTTTGCTGCCAAAATTTTTAACTATAGCCGAAGCTTGATTCTCAGAATCGAACGAAGGTCCATCTCGACGTCTGCTTCGTCAGAAAGAAAGGCTTCGGGAGAAAAGGAAAAAGAAAAAGTATCTAACTTCCCCAAATTCAGAATCAAATGGCCAGAGTACGATCTACTGCCAGAGTTGCACGTGAAGGAGACGAAGCCGAAGGTTCGAATACTGTGCCCATCTCCGAAGCGATGCAGCGTTCCGGACTGGTGACTGCGGAAGAAATGCCTGCTGCTGAAGCAAACCCGACAACTGCCGAAGGAGAAGAAGAAAACATTGAAGGGACTGATCCCGAAGATGACTACCGTATTGCCATGCCCAGCAAGCCCAGTCACCTAGATTTCGGAAAGTCGACTGTTTCAAAGGCTGATCTTTCCAAGATGGTGAAAGCAGGTTATTTCAGTGAAAATCAGAAGAAGCTACTTCGCTTCGGGGGAGAAGAAACCACCCCGAAGCCAGAGAAGGACGAGATTGTCATCTTCAAGAGCTTTTTAAAGGCTGGGCTGAGATTCCCTCTTCACGAGATTATTGCGGAGGTACTGAAGAGGTTTGGTATCTACCTTCACCAGTTAACTCCTAACGCTATCGTTAGGCTTAGCGTTTATATTTGGGCCCTCCGAAGCCAAGCAGTGGAGCCATTTGCCGACAGTTTCTGTCGAGTTCATGAGTTACATTATCAAACAAAGGCCAGAAAAGATGGGCTACATGATAACTTCGGCTGCTACAATTTTGCCTACCGGAAAACCGCAAAGTTTCCTGTAATCAGCTACCGAAGCAAATGGCCGGCAGGCTAGAAATCAGAATGGTTCTATGTCAAGGTTGATGACGACAAAGAGAAGCTTGTACAAAGTCCACTCGAGCTGATCTTCGGAGAAACCCGACCCCGCTGCAACATGACACCAGAGGGTCAAACACAACAGGCAATGGATGAATTCAGAATTATTGCAGAACATATCAGTACCAGGGATCTGGTTCAAGAATTCTTGGCATTCAGAGTCTTCCCTACTCTGAAAGAATGGGAAATGCCAAAGTTAAAGGGGGAGAAGAAGGAGGGGGAACTGGTCCGGCTTCCTTATCACTTCAAATTCAAGAAATACTTTAAGAAGCCCTGCCAAGAGTGGCTGGACACAGTTGAGGTGATGTGTAATGAAATTCTGGGGAATTATTCCAAAAAAGAAGATCAACTAATGACAGCAGCCTTCGGCACCCGTCCGAAGCGAAGGCTGAACCGAGTGCTTGATGCCCTGGACTTCGAGTACCCAGACTATGAACGACTGAACAAGGGTGCTGAGGGCCAAAAAAGAAAAAGAGTGGCCGAAGCTTTGAACAAGGATGAAGAAAAACCAGCGAAAGAGAAGAAAATTCCCAAGAAGAGAAAAATATCAACTCCAAAGCGAAAATTATCCGATGAAGAGGGGTCCCCCGCATCACCTTCTGCCAGCGACGTGGAGGAAATTTTAAAGGTAATGACTGAACCCATGCCCACGAAGCTAAGTCCATTAGGGCTCCAACTGACGAAGCTTTTTCGAAAGGTGGAAGAGCCGGAACAAACGAAGATAACCAAACCAAAGCGGCAAAGAATTATTGCAGTGACTGAAGTTATCGACAAGACGCCGCCGAGGGCGTCAACTCAGAAAACACCAGCTGTCGAAGGCACCACAAACGCCGAAGTCGCACCTTCGGAGGTCGCGGCTACCGAAGCCGCTACAGCCGAAGATGTAAACTTAGAAACTACCATTGAGGACATCGACAAAATTTTACAAGACATGGCTGCAGAAGAAGCTGCCACTGCTGCTGAAAAAACCATGGCCACAGTGCCTGGGAAAGGGAAAGAAATAGCCGAAGACACTTCGGACGACGAAGCCTACTCATTTCAAAATTTAGTTGGGCAAAAACTGACGAAGGCCGAAATAGAAGAGCTCAAGGAATATGCCAAATCTTGCGGATACAAGCCAGGAGCTCTTCTATTTGGAGGCATTGATGATGAAAAATTGGGCTGCATTCGTGATCAGGCTGGGGCTAAGGTCATCGGTACTCTATCAAAGAGTATCGGTTTTCCGAAGCTAGAAACAGATATCAGCCGCTATCGACGACAACATATCGTCGGCAGCCTATTTTATTCCAATTTCAAGGTAAACAATCTTTTCTCTGGCTTTTATTGCTTTTAATAATGAAAATGTTACTAACGAAAGTTGTTTCTGAGCAGAGCATGCTACTGAGCAAAGCTCTGAAGATGCAACAAGATCTAGAAGATAAGAAACACGAAGCTATAATTGAAAATCTAGAGAACAAGATTAAAGAGCAGTCAGCCATTATTGAAAAGAAAGACTTTGAACTTCAATCAACTGAAGGCTTGCTGGCAGAGACTGAAGCTAAAGTATCGGAATTGAATTCGAAGCTTATCTATCGATCAAAACAATTTGAACAGGAGAAGCTAGAGCTTAGTTCGAAACTTGAAGCCGAAGTCCAGACCAACTCAGACTTGAAAAAATCATTAACAAGCCTTCAAGACAAGTGCTTGAAATTTAGCAATAATTGTATTGAACGATTAAAAAAGATATTTTACTCTGTTGGAGCCAGCAGCGGGAAGTTTAACCCTTCAGCGGAAAATTTACCAAAAGCCTTCGATCATATTGAAGCTGAAATTGAAGAACTTGACGAAGTTATAGCCGGGCACGGCGACTTCTGTGCCTGGGTAGCTTCTCGGGGTACCGCTGCAGCGTTCCTGAAGGCCGGCTGCGAGCATGGAAAAATCGTCAACAGGCCCAACTTCACCCTGTCTCCATCAATTTTGGACGATATTCCTGACCTCGCCCGAAGCATCTCGAATAGATTTATAAAAATGATATGGACAAAAGGCGGGCGAGAGAAGGCTGGAGACGAAGCTCGAAGTCATCTTGATCCAGTAAGAAATCATACTTTGTACTTACCTTCTCCTTCACGCTTGATTTTTACTCGTGGTACCTTGATTCATGTAGGATGACGAAGGTGAAGATGATGCTTAAGATATGTCGCCGAAGCTGTCGCCGAAGCTGAAGCTTAATGAAGATCAGTAGAAGTATACTATAGGAAAAAACTCAGGATACTTTTGTAACAACTTTTGTAAATACAATTAAACTGTTCTCAAGGAACTTTGTACATACCTTGTAATATATTCTTACCCTTCTACTGAGGCGCTTTGATGTGGACGAAATCAGTATTTTGAGCCGAGGGCGAAAAAACACCTTCCCTTCTTTTCGTACACAACGAAGCATAGAAGACCACTTCTTCTTTTTGCCGAAGCTTTTCTTTTTTATACATAACGAATC
The DNA here is from genome assembly GCA_029449295.1 of Zea luxurians. Lineage (NCBI taxonomy): Eukaryota > Viridiplantae > Streptophyta > Magnoliopsida > Poales > Poaceae > Zea > Zea luxurians. The sequence goes on along the minus strand of JAOPSE010000017.1, from coordinate 32,293,802 downwards.
ATAAAAGACCACTTCTTCTTTTTGCCGAAGCTTTTCGAATCATAAAAGACCACTTCTTCTTTTTGCCGAAGCTTTTCTTTTTTATACATAACGAATCATAAAAGACCACTTCTTCTTTTTGCCGAAGCAACCACTTTGGTACATAAATGCTATGAATGAATGCTTATGCATGCAAATGCCATGATGTAATGTAATGTGTGAATGAATGTCCAAAGCATATGTCCGAAGCCACACTCTCAGCCATTATTTCCTTAGAAACAACCACACATCAGCTCTGCATTCCCTTAGGAACGACTTTGGAGCTTCTTCGCCTTTTACTTAGACGATATAAGCTCTGCATTCCCTTAGGAACGTCTTTGGAGCTTCTTCGCCTTTTACTTAGGCGGTATAAGCTCTGCATTCCCTTAGGAACGTCTTTGGAGCTTCTTCGCCTTTTACTTAGACGATATAAGCTCTGCATTCCCTTAGGAACGTCTTTGGAGCTTCTTCGCCTTTTACTTAGGCGGTATAAGCTCTGCATTCCCTTAGGAACGTCTTTGGAGCTTCTTCGCCTTTTACTTTCGGCGGAATCAGCGTTGACTTTTCGCTGTGAGCTCTGCATCCCCTTAGGGACGTCTTTGGAGCTTCTTCTCTTTTTCAGTTTCGGCACTCGATGGTGCGTTCTCAGCTTTTTACATTTACATTCTTTGGGGGATTTTGCTCTTATAAAACTAAAAAAGGAAATTACATATGATGGCCCCATTAAAAACCTTTCTCCCCCTTTAGAAAGGAAAAGGGTGCCATGAAAAAGAAAAAGAAAAACATAAAAAGTTACATCAAGTTATACATAATATCTCCGAAGCTCATCTGCATTCCAAGATCTTGGAATTTCGTTGCCATCCATGTCCTTTAATCTGTACGAACCAGGCCTTGACGAGGATGCTACTAAGAAAGGCCCTTCCCATTTCAATTGTAACTTGCCCACTGTATCTAGGTTGGCCACTCTCCGAAGCACCAAGTGTCCCGGCTCAATATTTTTTAGCCGGACCTTTCTATCTCGCCATTTAACTGTTTCAGCCTGGTATTTATTGATATTTTCCACAGCTTGAAGCCTGATTCCTTCCAAAGCATCTTTTTCCACAAGACAAGCATCTTCAGGACTTGATTCTGCCGAAGCTACTACTCTTATTGATCCAGCTTTGGCTTCTTCCGGAGTTATTGCTTCGTCACCGAATAATAACTTAAATGGGGTAAAGCCTGTAGACCTTGATGTTGTTGTATTGTGGCTCCACACCACTTTGGTTAACTGATCTGGCCACTTTCCCCTGGGTTGATTGAAGATTAACTTCATTATTCCTGTCATTATAATGCCGTTGGCCCTTTCAACGAGCCCATTCGACTCCGGATGCCTGACTGATGCAAAATGGATCTTCGTTCCAATTTGATCATAGAAATTTCTGAAAGCTTCGGAGTCGAACTGCGTTCCATTATCTACAGTGATGGCCTTCGGTACTCCAAAGCGACAGACAATGTTCTGCCAGAAAAACTTTTGGACAGTGGCCGAAGTTATTGTGGCTAATGGCTTCGCCTCAATCCACTTGGAAAAATACTCCACAGCCACTATAACATATTTTAGATTCCCTTGAGCCGGTGGTAATGGACCCAGCAAGTCAAGGCCCCACCTTTGCAATGGCCAGATGGGCTGTATCAGCTGTGTCAAAGACGAAGGTTGCTTTTGATCTCTTGCACATTTCTGACAACCTTCGCACCTTTGAACTAACTCCGCTGCATCCGAAGCTGCCTTCGGCCAATAAAATCCTTGGCGGAACACTTTTCCAAGTAACGGCCTGGATCCGATGTGGGATCCACACAGGCCTGCATGTATCTCTTTCATCAACTCTATACCTTCGGCTCTAGATAAGCACTTGAGCAGCGGAGCGCAAACTCCATGTTTGTATAATTCCCCTTTGTAACACCCAAAATCTTACTTTGAAAAGTTTAGTAAAAGTTCTCCAAAGATTTTGATATTAGAATGCCTTCCAATAAAATTTTGTTACATTTAAAACAACATCACCTAAAACAAACACGTTCCTAATAAAAGAATCTCTATATGAATTTGTCACTCCTTGGTTGAAATGAATATTTATAATTATTCTCTAAAAGAATTTTATATTAGAGATTACATTTCTTAAAATACCCATTCTATGTGTGTATGAATCCTATATTTGAAAGCATATCTTAATAAGATTAATAGATAAATAAATTGGCAAAGCTTATACTGGTGTTTTTGTTTGTGCATTAAAAACCTAAATTTAAAATCTCAACTGCAGATTCAAACTCAATTTTGAAATTTGATATCAAATAAAAACAAAATAACAAGAAAAGAAAAAGAAAAGGAATAAAACCTTATGTGAGCCAAGAACACCAAATTCGGCCCAGCAACCTCACCTCCACTGCAGCCCAACTCCACCCCCGCCTGCGCGCTGACAACTGGGTCCCGCTGGGCAGCCTCCCTTCGCGCGCGTCCGTGGTCGCTGCCAACCCGGGCCCACTGGCCAAGACTCCATCCACCGCAGGCGCAACCCCCACTGCAACTGACCTGCGGGACCCATCAGTCGGCAGCCTCCTGCGATAAACCGCGCGCGCGCCTGGTCACCGCCTCGCGGGCCCCACTCGTCAGCCCGTGGTCACGCACTGGGTGCCCAGCCGTGTCGCTGTGCCATGGATCCCGCCTGTCAGTCGTCTTCCCCAACGAACTCGCCGCAACAACCGCGCGCGCGGTCCGCCATGGTCGTCGCCGGGAATCTCGGGATCCTCCCTTCCCCGCCAACCGATTGTCCTCGACGCGGACACCTTTCCATGCATATAAATGCGGACCCGCTGCAACTCTCCCCTACTCCATTGAAGCTCGTGGGCCGCCGTCTGTGGGGATCCGCCGCCGCCACCAGCATTACTCACCACGCCGCCGCTGGGTACCCGATTGGGGAGCCAGTGACCTTCGCAAACACACACCGCGCATAACCGGGTGCTCCCCGTGTAGGATTAGTGCACGAGGTTCGGGTAATCGCTCACCGTCGTTCGAGCACCGCCGCGAATCCGCTCTCCTCCGTGGGCGGGATTGCAACCTCTTCAATCGCCGGTGAGTCCTGGACGTCCACGTTCGCCTATTCTTCCTCTTTCGATTACGCCAGGTAATTTCCATCATACCTCGTTGTTCCACGGGATTGCGTTTCGCCGGTGTGCTCGCCGCCGTGCGTGGGCTTTGCGCCGCCGCCGTCGGTAACAATTGGGAAGAAGGGCGCGCGACCGTCTGATGTCCAAGGAACGGCTCTGATTAGGTTTCGCGTACCGGTTCGTTCAGATTCCACGATGGCCGTTCGATCCAGATCGTGCGCGCAAGAATCAATCTGAGAATTTTAAATCTCAGGCGTTGATCGCTGATCGGACGACATACACTGCGTACCGGTTCGCTTAGACGTAGGTCTAATCTGGCGCATCGGTCGTTGATCCAACGGCCGAGATCCGCCTGTAGCCCTTCGCGCTGGCGCTTTTGTTAAAGAGCCCCTCCACTTATTTGAAATAAACCCGCAGTTCAGGTTGACTGTGCTCTGTGTCGGGGGAAACTTATGCGGTGGCCCCTGAGATTCTTCTTATTTGACGCGCAGTCCAGATAACAGAGAAATTAGATAATTAATATTAAAAATTGATTTTTAGTATAAAAATAAATCTTAAAACTTGTATAATTCATAACTAATTCATTTTAGCTCCTTTTTGACCCATTCCAGTTGCAATAATTTTGTTTTAATATTATTTACCACCTTGTGCCTCTGTTTTGGCATGAAAGGCCCATTTAAATTTATCTAATACTTAATCTTGTATTAAATACATAAAAGCTACAGAAATTCAAAACTTAAAACCTATAACTCCAAAATTAATAATTCTTGTTCCTGTGATCTTATCTTAGCATGTAGATTATTATTATGTGTTTTGTTTATATGTTTGGTGTAATGTTAATTTTGCCTATACCATGTATGTTTGTATTGCTACGACTAGCAGTGAGGTCACGAGAATCTGAAGATCATCCTGGTACCTGGAATCTCAAGTCCCAGGCAAGTTGTGCCCTTGATCACTTCTTTTTACCCACTCATGTTCTAATTAATCATAATGATCTGCATAGGTTAATTTTGATGGGACCCAATAGGTTACCCTAGTTTGTCCATCTTTATACCTTGTTTACCACTGAACTTTCTGAGTAGTACTTGCTAGTGCTATATGTGGTTTTGGGTATGAAGATTACACTATTCATGATTATACTTTTGTTATCAGTTGTTATTTATTGTTCATGATAAGATCATTATGTTAATTGGAACATGGAGAACCACCCGGGAAAACAGTGCTACCACAAGGGTGGAATGGGACGCCCTTGGCTGATTAATTAGGAAAGCTAGTGGCTGCGATAAACCGCGCGCGCGCCTGGTCACCGCCTCGCGGGCCCCACTCGTCAGCCCGTGGTCACGCACTGGGTGCCCAGCCGTGTCGCTGTGCCATGGATCCCGCCTGTCAGTCGTCTTCCCCAACGAACTCGCCGCAACAACCGCGCGCGCGGTCCGCCATGGTCGTCGCCGGGAATCTCAGGATCCTCCCTTCCCCGCCAACCGATTGTCCTCGACGCGGACACCTTTCCATGCGTATAAATGCGGACCCGCTGCAACTCTCCCCTACTCCATTGAAGCTCGTGGGCCGCCGTCTGTGGGGATCCGCCGCCGCCACCGGCATTACTCGCCACGCCACCGCTGGGTACCCGATTGGGGAGCCAGTGACCTTCGCAAACACACACCGCGCATAACCGGGTGCTCCCCATGTAGGATTAGTGCACGAGGTTCGGGTAATCGCTCACCGTCGTTCGAGCACCGCCGCGAATCCGCTCTCCTCCGTGGGCGGGATTGCAACCTCTTCAATCGCCGGTGAGTCCTGGACGTCCACGTTCGCCTATTCTTCCTCTTTCGATTACGCCAGGTAATTTCCATCATACCTCGTTGTTCCACGGGATTGCGTTTCGCCGGTGTGCTCGCCGCCGTGCGTGGGCTTTGCGCCGCCGCCGTCGGTAACAATTGGGAAGAAGGGCGCGCGACCGTCTGATGTCCAAGGAACGGCTCTGATTAGGTTTCGCGTACCGGTTCGTTCAGATTCCACGATGGCCGTTCGATCCAGATCGTGCGCGCAAGAATCAATCTGAGAATTTTAAATCTCAGGCGTTGATCGCTGATCGGACGACATACACTGCGTACCGGTTCGCTTAGACGTAGGTCTAATCTGGCGCATCGGTCGTTGATCCAACGGCCGAGATCCGCCTGTAGCCCTTCGCGCTGGCGCTTTTGTTAAAGAGCCCCTCCACTTATTTGAAATAAACCCGCAGTTCAGGTTGACTGTGCTCTGTGTCGGGGGAAACTTACGCGGTGGCCCCTGAGATTCTTCTTATTTGACGCGCAGTCCAGATAACAGAGAAATTAGATAATTAATATTAAAAATTGATTTTTAGTATAAAAATAAATCTTAAAACTTGTATAATTCATAACTAATTCATTTTAGCTCCTTTTTGACCCATTCCAGTTGCAATAATTTTGTTTTAATATTATTTACCACCTTGTGCCTCTGTTTTGGCATGAAAGGCTCATTTAAATTTATCTAATACTTAATCTTGTATTAAATACATAAAAGCTACAGAAATTCAAAACTTAAAACCTATAACTCCAAAATTAATAATTCTTGTTCCTGTGATCTTATCTTAGCATGTAGATTATTATTATGTGTTTTGTTTATATGTTTGGTGTAATGTTAATTTTGCCTATACCATGTATGTTTGTATTGCTACGACTAGCAGTGAGGTCACGAGAATCTGAAGATCATCCTGGTACCTGGAATCTCAAGTCCCAGGCAAGTTGTGCCCTTGATCACTTCTTTTTACCCACTCATGTTCTAATTAATCATAATGATCTGCATAGGTTAATTTTGATGGGACCCAATAGGTTACCCTAGTTTGTCCATCTTTATACCTTGTTTACCACTGAACTTTCTGAGTAGTACTTGCTAGTGCTATATGTGGTTTTGGGTATGAAGATTACACTATTCATGATTATACTTTTGTTATCAGTTGTTATTTATTGTTCATGATAAGATCATTATGTTAATTGGAACATGGAGAACCACCCGGGAAAACAGTGCTACCACAAGGGTGGAATGGGACGCCCTTGGCTGATTAATTAGGAAAGCTAGTGGAAGACTACCTTACCCGAAAGGGGCAAGGGCAGTAGGGGAGTGGTCAGTGTAGGGAGGCCCTCGGGAGGATTTTGCTGCGATGGCGGTCCTGCAAGGGATTCCTGCACTGGAACTTCCTATAAACTGTAGCGGGTTTTCTGAAGCTAGTGGAACTTTGTAAAGGCCTCGTAGTGTTACCCTGCCTCGCCTCCTCGGTAGAGGTGTATGGGATTGGCCGTCTCTTGGCAGATGGGTAACATGACTTGTGGGTAAAGATGCGCAACCTCTGCAGAGTGTAAAACTGGTATACTAGCCGTGCTCACGGTCATGAGCAGCTCGGACACTCACATGATTGATTTATGGAACTAAATTCAATTTGTCATATGCATTGCATCGCAGGTGATGTTGTTATTACTTTTGTTCTATTACTTAATTGGGTTGGTATTTACTTATACTTAGTAACTGCTAATAAAATTTTGACCAACTTTAAAAGCAATGCTCAGCTCTAACCATCTTCTTTGGTAAGCCTTACACTTCACGTGAGCTCCCACCTTTGGCGAGTTCATGCACATTATTCCCCACAACTTGTTGAGCGATGAACGTATGTGAGCTCATTCTTGCTGTCTCACACCCCCACAGGTCAAGAACAGGTACCACAGGATGAGGCGCTTGGAGGATGCTGCGATGTGTTCGTGAGAGATCTAGGCCGTCGTCTCCCAGTCAACTTTGGGTTGCTGGACCGTTGTCTCCTTATAATGTAATTATTTATTTTGTATAGAACTCCTGTTATATATAAAGATGTGACATTCGATCCTGTGCCACTATACATCATATGTGTGAGACTTGGTCCCAGCATACCTGGTGTTTATGTTAGCGCCCGGGTCTTGGACCCCTAAAATCCGGGTGTTACAGAAGTGGTATCAGAGCAATGTTGACTGTAGGACGAAACCTAGATAGAACTGGATAACCCTTATCTACTTACCTTTGCTACTCTGATTCTTTTCTAAACTTTTCTTAATCTTTCCTCATCTATTTCCGCATTACTCTGATTATTCTTACCTTTTCCTTCTAAAGACAAACGGGGATTTCACACTTTGAAATCCTGTACCTAAAGTGACTTTTAGGAATAGGAGACCTAATCTTAGGAACAAAAACAAAACTATTTTTGTGGTTATCTATGCACTTGAATGTTTGTTCTTATGATACTTGTCTGATTCGAATCTTTGATTGAGTGTGATGAGTTGTGGAGTAATGTCCACAATTGCATCTGCATATACACATAGGTATAAAAATATATTTATAAAATAACTAGACAAACTAAATTATCCTTCAATAAAGTAACTAGCCTAACAATACCCATCTTATCTTAAAAGATTCTCCCTTATCTTAATAGATTCATCTCATCTTAAGAGATTCTATCCTACACTCATAGATCTATCTTATCTCAAAAGGTCTTAACTTATCCTAATGTATATAGATCCATCTTATCTTAAGAGGTTTTCTCTTATCTTAATAGATTTATCTTATCTTGAAGGATTCATCTTATCCTAACCACTTTACCTATCCCATCTTGATAGAACTAACTGACCTTAAAAGACTCTACCTTATCCTTATGGATTCATCTTGCCCTAATTAAGCATATTGACCCCACTCTAGAATAACAACCATGAGATAATCCAAAATTTACTTAGGTCTTAACCGGTCTAATCTAGTGATATCCAACCTAATCTAGATTTTATCTAATCTATTATGATCTAATCTAGAGTAAGTTACTTAATGCTGGTACAAGAGATAAGTCCATACCCCTCATGCACTTAAAAATAAACTAGTACCTTAAACCCACTCAGCCACATGCATGAGATCTGATCTAACCAATAGAGCCATGATGAATGGTATAACCTTTCTATTCCCACCTAACAACGAACAAACTTTTAAACCTACATCTTGTAGTCTATCTCCCCCATATATATCTCTCATCTTGACAGATACTATCTTACCCTCGGATATTCACCATATACGATTGGTTACCCCAATCTGGACATAAAACAAAAATTAAGCCCTACTAAAGAAATCTTCAGATTATAACCAGCTACTAGCCTATTCATTCTGCTTATTGAATATGGTCATTTGCAAAAACTATTGCCACATGCTTCTAACTTTCATGGTCAATACCAGGAAAGGAAAGATTATCACGCAACAGCAAACAGAAATGAATTCTCCAAATCCTCCACCTATTGAAACCGAACCAGTGGTTGCTGCCCAAAGACTGGTAATACAACAATTAACAGACCTGGTGACCGAGATGCAAAACCAGATAAGACAACAACGCGAGGAAATACGTCAGGTCCGTCAAGAAATAAGGCAAGCACGGTTGGTGAGACAACAGCAACAACAACCTCCACCACCACCACCAGCTTCACCAAGCTACATAGATATAAATTATGATGATTTGTAAGATCTAGATGTTATTTTAGTTAGTAGACGATATGATATTATTTTAGAAGGAACAATAAGGTCTATTGACCCTATGTTTTGTTGAAGAATTATACCTCATGCTGAGATTTCTTTGTTTGTGCATATGTTCCGAGAACAATATGAGTATACATCCCTTTTCTTACAAATCTCGAGGACGAGATTATTTTTAAGGGGGGTAGGATTTGTAACACCCAAAATCTTACTTTGAAAAGTTTAGTAAAAGTTCTCCAAAGATTTTGATATTAGAATGCCTTCCAATAAAATTTTGTTACATTTAAAACAACATCACCTAAAACAAACACGTTCCTAATAAAAGAATCTCTATATGAATTTGTCACTCCTTGGTTGAAATGAATATTTATAATTATTCTCTAAAAGAATTTTATATTAGAGATTACATTTCTTAAAATACCCATTCTATGTGTGTATGAATCCTATATTTGAAAGCATATCTTAATAAGATTAATAGATAAATAAATTGGCAAAGTTTATACTGGTGTTTTTGTTTGTGCATTAAAAACCTAAATTTAAAATCTCAACTGCAGATTCAAACTCAATTTTGAAATTTGATATCAAATAAAAACAAAATAACAAGAAAAGAAAAAGAAAAGGAATAAAACCTTATGTGAGCCAAGAACACCAAATTCGGCCCAGCAACCTCACCTCCACTACAGCCCAACTCCACCCCCGCCTGCGCGCTGACAACTGGGTCCCGCTGGGCAGCCTCCCTTCGCGCGCGTCCGTGGTCGCTGCCAACCCGGGCCCACTGGCCAGGACTCCATCCACCGCAGGCGCAACCCCCACTGCAACTGACCTGCGGGACCCATCAGTCGGCAGCCTCCTGCGATAAACCGCGCGCGCGCCTGGTCACCGCCTCGCGGGCCCCACTCGTCAGCCCGTGGTCACGCACTGGGTGCCCAGCCGTGTCGCTGCGCCATGGATCCCGCCTGTCAGTCGTCTTCCCCAACGAACTCGCCGCAACAACCGCGCGCGCGGTCCGCCATGGTCGTCGCCGGGAATCTCGGGATCCTCCCTTCCCCGCCAACCGATTGTCCTCGACGCGGACACCTTTCCATGCGTATAAATGCGGACCCGCTGCAACTCTCCCCTACTCCATTGAAGCTCGTGGGCCGCCGTCTATGGGGATCCGCCGCCGCCACCGGCATTACTCGCCACGCCGCCGCTGGGTACCCGATTGGGGAGCCAGTGACCTTCGCAAACACACACCGCGCATAACCGGGTGCTCCCCGTGTAGGATTAGTGCACGAGGTTCGGGTAATCGCTCACCGTCGTTCGAGCACCGCCGCGAATCCGCTCTCCTCCGTGGGCGGGATTGCAACCTCTTCAATCGCCGGTGAGTCCTGGACGTCCACGTTCGCCTATTCTTCCTCTTTCGATTACGCCAGGTAATTTCCATCATACCTCGTTGTTCCACGGGATTGCGTTTCGCCGGTGTGCTCGCCGCCGTGCGTGGGCTTTGCGCCGCCGCCGTCGGTAACAATTGGGAAGAAGGGCGCGCGACCGTCTGATGTCCAAGGAACGGCTCTGATTAGGTTTCGCGTACCGGTTCGTTCAGATTCCACGATGGCCGTTCGATCCAGATCGTGCGCGCAAGAATCAATCTGAGAATTTTAAATCTCAGGCGTTGATCGCTGATCGGACGACATACACTGCGTACCGGTTCGCTTAGACGTAGGTCTAATCTGGCGCATCGGTCGTTGATCCAACGGCCGAGATCCGCCTGTAGCCCTTCGCGCTGGCGCTTTTGTTAAAGAGCCCCTCCACTTATTTGAAATAAACCCGCAGTTCAGGTTGACTGTGCTCTGTGTCGGGGGAAACTTACGCGGTGGCCCCTGAGATTCTTCTTATTTGACGCGCAGTCCAGATAACAGAGAAATTAGATAATTAATATTAAAAATTGATTTTTAGTATAAAAATAAATCTTAAAACTTGTATAATTCATAACTAATTCATTTTAGCTCCTTTTTGACCCATTCCAGTTGCAATAATTTTGTTTTAATATTATTTACCACCTTGTGCCTCTGTTTTGGCATGAAAGGCTCATTTAAATTTATCTAATACTTAATCTTGTATTAAATACATAAAAGCTACAGAAATTCAAAACTTAAAACCTATAACTCCAAAATTAATAATTCTTGTTCCTGTGATCTTATCTTAGCATGTAGATTATTATTATGTGTTTTGTTTATATGTTTGGTGTAATGTTAATTTTGCCTATACCATGTATGTTTGTATTGCTACGACTAGCAGTGAGGTCACGAGAATCTGAAGATCATCCTGGTACCTGGAATCTCAAGTCCCAGGCAAGTTGTGCCCTTGATCACTTCTTTTTACCCACTCATGTTCTAATTAATCATAATGATCTGCATAGGTTAATTTTGATGGGACCCAATAGGTTACCCTAGTTTGTCCATCTTTATACCTTGTTTACCACTGAACTTTCTAAGTAGTACTTGCTAGTGCTATATGTGGTTTTGGGTATGAAGATTACACTATTCATGATTATACTTTTGTTATCAGTTGTTATTTATTGTTCATGATAAGATCATTATGTTAATTGGAACATGGAGAACCACCCGGGAAAACAGTGCTACCACAAGGGTGGAATGGGACGCCCTTGGCTGATTAATTAGGAAAGCTAGTGGAAGACTACCTTACCCGAAAGGGGCAAGGGCAGTAGGGGAGTGGTCAGTGTAGGGAGGCCCTCGGGAGGATTTTGCTGCGATGGCGGTCCTGCAAGGGATTCCTGCACTGGAACTTCCTATAAACTGTAGCGGGTTTTCTGAAGCTAGTGGAACTTTGTAAAGGCCTCGTAGTGTTACCCTGCCTCGCCTCCTCGGTAGAGGTGTATGGGATTGGCCGTCTCTTGGCAGATGGGTAACATGACTTGTGGGTAAAGATGCGTAACCTCTGCAGAGTGTAAAACTGGTATACTAGCCGTGCTCACGGTCATGAGCAGCTCGGACACTCACATGATTAATTTATGGAACTAAATTCAATTTGTCATATGCATTGCATCGCAGGTGATGTTGTTATTACTTTTGTTCTATTACTTAATTGGGTTGGTATTTACTTATACTTAGTAACTGCTAATAAAATTTTGACCAACTTTAAAAGCAATGCTCAGCTCTAACCATCTTCTTTGGTAAGCCTTACACTTCACGTGAGCTCCCACCTTTGGCGAGTTCATGCACATTATTCCCCACAACTTGTTGAGCGATGAACGTATGTGAGCTCACTCTTGCTGTCTCACACCCCCACAGGTCAAGAACAGGTACCACAGGATGAGGCGCTTGGAGGATGCTGCGATGTGTTCGTGAGAGATCTAGGCCGTCGTCTCCCAGTCAACTTTGGGTTGCTGGACCGTTGTCTCCTTATAATGTAATTATTTATTTTGTATAGAACTCCTGTTATATATAAAGATGTGACATTCGATCCTGTGCCACTATACATCATATGTGTGAGACTTGGTCCCAGCATACCTGGTGTTTATGTTAGCGCCCGGGTCTTGGACCCCTAAAATCCGGGTGTTACACCCTTCTATCATGACATACGGACGAGCTCTTGCCTCTATTCTTTTATTGTAAGCTTCGTCATCTGAAAAGAACTTACCCTGAAGGTAAGAGATTATTTCAGTTCTCCAATCTTCGCTGTAAACAGGAGAAATGTTGAGGACTGCTCTTTCAAGGAGCTCTACTGAAGGTGCCTTTATTGTTTCGAAGAACACATCCGAAGGTAACGGCAGCCCCTGTGCTGCAGACTTGGCTAGCAAATCAGCATGCTCATTTTGCCCTCGAGGGATATTCTTGACAGAAAATCCTTCGAAGGAAGCTTCGATCCTTCGGACCGTGTCTAGGTATTTTTCAAGCTTCGGGTCTTTAGCCTTGCAACTTTTGTCAATATGACCCGAAACAACCTGGGAATCAGTTTTAAGAATCACCCTTCTGATTCCCATTGCCTTTAGTTTCCGAAGACCCAGGAGCAGGGCTTCGTACTCAGTAATATTATTTGTGCAGCTGAAGTCAAGTCTTGCTGCATAGCAAGTTTTAACCTTGGATGGTGAGACCAACACAGCAGCTGCACCTGCTCCGAAGATTCCCCAAGAGCCATCACAAAACACTGTCCACACTTCGGCATCTTTATTTGCTTCTTCATCCTGAGCCCCTGGCGTCCAGTCGGCAATGAAATCTGCCAATGCTTGAGACTGGATCGAGGATCTATGCACATAATCAATGTAAAATTCATTGAGCTCCGCAGCCCATTTTCCAATCCGTCCAGTAGCTTCTCTATTTCTCATGATATCCTTCAACGGCTGCGAAGAAGGAACAATAATGTTGTATGCCTGAAAATAATGCCGAAGCTTCCTGGATGCCATTAAAACGGCATACAATACCTTCTCCAGCTCTGTATAATTTTTCTTTGAGACACTAAGGACCTCAGATACAAAATACACTGGAACTTGTTTCTTGACTTGGCCATCAAGCTTCTCCTGGACAAGTGCCGCACTTACTGCTGAGTGCGAAGCTGCCACATATAACAACAGAGGAGCCCCTGGCGTTGGTGGAGTTAATGTTGTTAGATCTATCAAGTATTGCTTCAGCTCTTCGAAGGCTTTTTGTTGACTTGGGCCCCATTGAAAGACTTCAGCTGACTTCAGCACCTCGAAAAATGGTAAGTTTCTTTCTGCTGATCTGGATATAAATCTGTTGAGAGACGCCAGCCTTCCTGTCAATCTTTGGGCCCCCTTTCTTGTGGTTGGTGGCTCCATTCGGAGTATAGCCTCGATTTTATTTGGATTAGCTTCGATTCCCTTTGTTGAAACCAAACATCCAAGAAATTTCCCCTTCTTTACTCCGAAGACACATTTTTCTGGATTCAGCTTCAGACCAGCTTGTCTGAAGCTGGCGAAGGTCTCCTGCAGATCAGCAATATGATTTTCCTGCTTCGTGCTTTTTACAATAATGTCATCAACATAGGTCAACACATTTCTGCCTATCTGAGACTGGAGAACCTTCACAGTCATTCTGCTGAAACTCCCTCCAGCATTCTTGAGCCCCTCAGGCATCCGAAGATAGCAATATGTGCCACTTGGTGTTATGAAGCTCGTTTTCGGCTCATCTTCCTTCTTCATCCAAATTTGATGATAGCCTGAGTAGCAGTCTAGGAGACTCATGAGCTCTGAAGAAGCTGCTGCATCGACTAAAGAGTCTATCCTTGGCAGCGGGAATTCGTCCTTCGGACAAGCCTTGTTGAGATCTGTGAAATCGATACACATTCTCCACTTGCCATTGGCCTTCTTCACCATAACAGTGTTAGCTAGCCACTCTGGATACTTCACTTCTCTGATAACTCCTGCACTGAGGAGTCTTTTTACTTCATTGCGAGCCCCTTCGGCCTTGTCATCAGACATTTTCCGAAGCCTCTGCTTTCGGGGTCTGAAGGATGGGTCGACATTGAGCGAATGTTCAATAACATCCCGATTTACTCCACAGAGATCATTAGCTGACCATGCAAAAACATCTTTGTTGTTGAATAAAAACCTTATCAAGGTTTTCTCCTGGTCTTCAGATAGTTGCGAGCCCAACAGCACCTTCTGCTCTGCTATGTCTTCACACAATAACATGGGCTTTGGCTGATCCGCTGAAGCTGCCTTCTCCCTCCTGAATTTGTACTGTTCACAAGCTTCAGCTCCATCTATGTTATGGATTGCCTTGGAGTCAGTCCAGCTTCCTTCGGCCCTTCTAGCAGCTTCCTGGCTTCCATGAATAGCAATAGGCCCTTGGTCCGAAGGTATCTTCATGCAGAGATAAGCTGGGGTGAAGAATTGCTTCGAAGGCATTAAGAGTACCACGGCCAATGATAGCATTGTAAGGATACTCCATGTCAACAATATCAAACACAATTTGCTCAGTCCTTGTGTTGTTAACAAATCCGAAGGTTACCGGCATGGTAATCTTCCCAAGTGCTACAATCTGTCGCCCTCCGAAGCCACAAAGAGGGTGCGTAGCATCATGAATCTTGTCTTCGGGCTCTTGCATTTGTCTGAAGGCTTTAGCAAATATAATATCAGCTGCACTGCCTGTATCAACTAAGACATTGTGGACCAGAAATCCTTTGATCACGCAAGAGATGACCATGGCATCATTATGAGGATAATCCTTAAGCTGAAGGTCTTCCTGAGAGAAAGTAATTGGAATGTGGGACCATTTTGACTTGATGAAGGGTCCCTGCACTCCAACATGCTGCACCCTTCTCTGAGCCTCCTTCTTCTGCTTCTTGTTAGCCGGCTCTGAGCAAGAACCGCCTGTTATCGGAAGTATCAGCTTCGAAGCCGAAGCAGCTCCAGCTTGATTGTTGAACGAAGCCATCAGCTCGGAAAAGTGGAAGTGAGTTCACCGGAGGTGGGCGCCAATGTTGGGGGCTTGTTCTCAAATGCTAAGAATTAAGAACAAGGCAACATAGAAAATGTTAGGTGTTAAGGTCCTTCGTCCTCCAAAACATTATATCCCTTCAGGATATAAAGAATTTCGGACGAAGGTTACGAAGGACTTACCTTCGTGAGCATAATAATAAGGGACGAAGCATTCATATCATATAAATCATGAAGTATGAAATAAACATTTAAATATGATCATGGAATCATTTCCATTTTTATTATCATGAATGAATGAATGTAAATGACTTCAAATTACAAATGTACCTTCGGTCCTGGGGAAAATAAAGGTACAGGTGTGATGCGAAGGCAAATGGCAGGTTCGTGTGAACAGTACAGAGGTACTGTTCATCTATTTATAGATACAGGTCACAGCCTGTGACAAATTACAATTATGCCCCTTACAAAAGTTTACAACATTGACTCAGACCTCTATGGATAAAAAGGTCATTCTATCTCTATGTCGGTTTGTAACGCCGAAGCTCCATGAAAAGGGACCTTCGGCCATCTCCTGGGGACGACTTCAGCCGAAGCTGCTTCTTCGTGTAAGACCTTCGGCGCACCGAAGCATGGCCCCAACAGTAGGAAACTGTCACTTTCTACATCATAAGAGCATCTCCAAGAGCTCCCTAAAAAATGACTCCTCAAAATTAGTTTTAAAGGGCATCTAAAAAATTAGTGGGGGTAGATTTTAATCCTTTCTCCAATAGATCTTTTAAAGCGGCAGATTGTTTATGGGAACCTCAAAAAACCTATTATTTGTAACTACAAATGAGGGAGTTTTAAGGGCTATGAAAAAGTTGGGAGCGTTTTAGGGGAACGGTTGGAGACACGTTTTTGTGTTTTTCCCCAAAAAAACTTGATTTAGGAGAGACTTCTGGCAAGCTTTTGGAGATGCTCTAAACTCTATGAACTCTTTTATCTTCCTCCGCACGTAATATTCACGATACTCATATTCTCTACACAGCCAAATTTTCAAAATAGTTCCTCAGAAAAAGCTGAAACATACAGTGTCTGCCTCACTGGACGACGCGGAGAAGGTCCTTATCGACGTCGGCACCGGTTATTCATGAGAAATTTAGAATCATGCTATGAAACGTGGGTTTAATCAGACTATCATTAAAAGGAATAGGTTTCACCTAGAGACTATTATGAACCACGACGTACACGCTATGACGCTATAATGCCTTTTGGCTATTTAACAAGAACTAAAACAACTTTAATATAATCAGAGGAGGCGACTTGACTCTTTTGCTGTCATCGACGCAGTCACCTGACGCTATTCATTCTCACGCCATCGACTGCTGGGCCTTGCGTCCGGGCTCTCGTGCAGGGGCTTGTGCCTAGGGAGATCTCGTGCGTAGGCTCACCTGCAGGCTGCATGGACTCTTTTTAATAGTGCCAACAATAAAAACGTATACTGTTGGAGACTTATTTTCAAATGCTATGAATGAAGAACAAGACAACACAAATGTTAATGATTAAAGACCTTCGTCCTTCAAAACATTATCTTCCTTAGGATATAATGATCTTCAGACAAAGGTCATGAAGTACATACCTTCGTAATCTCAACGTGTAAGAATAAAGGCAGGAACATACGAGACATAGAAAGAACATGAATAATTATCTTAAATCATTAGATTATCAACATTCTCATCATATAATTGCGGACAAATATTAATGACATTAAATTACATTTATACCTTCGGCTTGACAGAAGGTAAGAATCCAAGAGTGACGTGCGAGAGATTACAAGTCAGCGTGAACATTACGGTGTTACTGTTCATCTATTTATAGGCACATGACGTAGCCCGTGTAAAATTACATCCATGCCCTTGACATTTATTATTGACTAAGGGTAAACTATCGAGGACTAGACAACCTTTTCCTCTCTAGGTCGGTTTCATTTTCCACTGCTAAGTCGAAGCTTCTTCATCCGTAGCTTCGGGACTGGTTCGTTCTTCTCCCAGATTTCGCCTTTCATACCATGCGCACCTTCATCTCAAGGCCGAAGGTTCCTGTGACAGTATATTATACTTGGAAAACATGTTAGTCGTGTTTTTGAGGACCTTCAGAAGATGAAGGCCCCCAACATATACAATCACAAACGTTTGACTCGGGTATGTAACAACAAACCTCCTGCAAGAAACCAATTGCACGAGCACATTGCAATAAGACAATAGCTCCAACACCTTATAATGGTGTGTAGCAGCAAACCTCCTGCAAGATTAATGCCATAGATTGCATACTTGTGGTCCAGTTCACAAATACATAATAGTGGTTGAGTTCACATGTCAGATACATGCTACTAATAGTGGATGAGTTCATATCTTAGATACAAGCTACTAATAGTGATTGAGTCACATCTTAGATACATGTTTCTAATAAATACTAGCTGATTCCACTAATCAACATCTCAGTTTCCTAGGTGTCAGCTTCCTAGCAGGTGTTAGCTTCCTAGGTGTGAGA
Organism: Zea luxurians; assembly: GCA_029449295.1. NCBI lineage: Eukaryota > Viridiplantae > Streptophyta > Magnoliopsida > Poales > Poaceae > Zea > Zea luxurians. The sequence goes on along the minus strand of JAOPSE010000017.1, from coordinate 32,276,170 downwards.
CCTTCCTTCCTGTAAGGTTGTAGCATCTCCCAATAGCATTGCAAGTCGACTGCGAGTGAAAGAGCAAACATTGAGTACATATCTTAGGAGCATACCCAACATGCCAAGTTGGGTTATTAGTTAGTAACCTTCTAGTGACCCTAATTGGACTTTCATTTATAATTATTTCCATTGCTGCCTTAGTTGGGTTTTGAACAACAACACCAGCATCCATTTCTTGGACAGCAGCACCTTCTGCCCTTCCATGGTTAGTAGTACCTCCCTCGATTTCTTTTGACTTCTTTTGCATTGGCACTTTGGCATTCTTATCATACTTAGTTGTGTTCTTTTGAGGCTTTCTCTTTCTCCATGTTAGAGAAATATAATTATTAGGAAATAATTAAATGGCAACAACTTGAATGAACCATTTGAAAGGGAAATGTGCCCTTGGGCCATTTCTATAATTGTTTTGGTGATTAGATGCCCAACAGAATGTTTTGAACTCTTATGTGCTAAACGAGCAAGAAGTGCAAATCAAAGAACAAGGTATGTTTCTAGACTTAGTGAATTGTTTTTGAGTACTAACATGCTTATCAAAGTGCTAGAAACAGTGCAAAGACAAGAAGATTCGAATTAGAAAAGAGTTGGCAGTGTACAACCAACACCTACTCGGGCCTGGCGCACCAGACAGTGTTCGGTGCCCCAGGCTGGCCGACGGTGAACCGCTACTCTCGGGAATCGGCCGGGCGTCTTCGCTATAATTCATCGGACTGTCCGGTGGTGCACCGGACTGTCCGATGAGACATCTGCACCCGCGCCTAACTCTTTGGCGACGAACTCGTCGCCCTCTAGAAAAGGAAAAGGCGACGTGACTATAATTCACCGGACTGTCCGGTAAGCCAACGGCGCCAACGGCCAACGGTCGTTCGCGCGATCAACGCACGACACGTGGCCCGCTCCAACGGTCGGCTGGGTGCACCGGGCTGTCCGGTGTGCACCAGACAGTGTCCGGTGCGCCAACCGGTCTCGAGGAGCAACGGTCGACTGCACCCGATATGGAAGGAGATAGCACACCAGACTGCTACAGTGGCTGTCCGGTGGTGCACCGGACTGTCCGGTGCACCACTCGATAGAAGGCAAGAATTGCCTACCAAATTGATCTCCAACGGCTCCTAGCTGCCTTGGGGCTATAAAAGGGACCCCTAGGCGCATGGAGCAGAACACCAAACTTACAAGAAACATCCTAAGACACCTAGACTCTACATTCACGCAATCGGATCATAGTTCTTGAGATTTGAGCACTTTCGAGTTGTAAACTCCTCGCGCGGTGTTTGTGTGCTCACTTCTTCACTTGTGTGCGTGATTGTGCTGCGGATTTGAGTCTTGTGTGCGTTGCTCTCCCATCTTTCTCTTGTGCTTTCTTTGTGATCTATTGTAAGGGCGAGAGGCTCCAACTTATGGAGATTCCTCGTAAACGGGAAGAGTACTAAAAGATAAAACACCGTGGTATTCAAGTTGATCATTGGATCACTTGAAAGGGGTTGAGTGCAACCCTCGTCCATTGGGACTCCACAACGTGGAAGTAGGCAAGTATTACTTGGCCGAACCACAGGATAAAAATCGTGTGTCTCGTGTGTTGCTTCTTGTGATTGTTTTGTTAGCACGAGCGTGTTCCATAGCCACTTGATTTCACTGACACCTTAATAATCAAGTTTGTGGCTATTTAGTGTTTGATTTTATAGGATCACCTATTCACCACCCCACTCTAGGTGCTCTCAATTGGTATCAGAGCCATAATCTTCATCTAAGGGACTAACCGCCCGAAGAGATGGATCCTAAGGGAAAGGGGATGGTGGTCAACGACAAGGAAAAGGAGTCCCTCTTCAACGAGCCAAGAGACGACAAGCCCATTGACTTAGGCTCGAGTCACAAAAAGAGGGATGGGAAGAAGAAGAGACGCATCAAGAAGATCATATACTACGACAGCGATGCATCTTCTTCTTCACCAAGGGACGACGACGACGACTCCTCGTCCAAGAAAAAGACGGTTAATCAAAACTATTCCTTTGATTATTCTCGTATTCCGTATAATTCGAATGTTCATTTACTTTCTATTCCTCTTGGAAAACCCCCCACACTTGGATGGAGAGGATTACTCATTTTGGAGCCATAAAATGCGTAGTCATCTATTTTCTCTCCATCATAGCATTTGGGAAATTGTGGAAAATAGGATGCATTTTGATAGTACGGATAATCCTATGATTATTAATAAACAAATTCATAAAAATGCCCAAGCTACTAATGTCTTGCTAGCGTCACTTTGCAGGGATGAGTATAATAAAGTGAGTGGCTTGGACAATGCTAAGCAAATCTAGGACACCCTCAAGATATCTCATGAGGGAAACGATGCCACTATGATCACCAAGATGGAACTAGTGGAAGGCGAGCTAGGGAGGTTCGCAATGATCAGGGGAGAGGAGCCAACTCAGACCTACAACAGGCTCAAGACCCTGGTCAACAAAATCCGAAGCTACAGGAGCACAAGATGGACGGATCATGACGTCGTCCGACTCATGCTAAGGTCATTTACTGTAATTGACCCCCATCTTGTCAACCTTATTCGTGAAAACCCCAGGTACACCAAGATGGTACCCGAGGAGATCCTTGGAAAATTCATGAGCGGGCGCATGATGGTGAAGGAGGCACGATACGTGGACGATGCGCTAAATGGTTCACTGCCCATCTACGAGCCACAACCCGTTGCTCTCAAAGAAACAAGCAGCAAGGAGGCGCTACCAAGCAAGGTAGCACAAGTGGAGGCTACCGGGCTAATGAGGAAGAAATGGCGCTTATCATCAAGCGTTTCAAGACCACACTCAAAGGACACAAAGAGTACCCCAACAAGAATAAAACAAGGAGAAAGCGCTCCTGCTTCAAATGCGGTAAGACTGGTCATTTTATTGCTCAATGTCCCGATAATGAAAATGACCAGGCACAAGAAAGACATGGAAAGAAGGAGAAGAAGAAGAATTACAGGAAGGCGAAGGGCGAGGCGCATCTTGGAAAGGAATGGGATTCTGACTGCTCTTCATCCGACTCCGACGATGAAGGACTGGCTACCTCGGCCTTCGACAAGTCTTCGCTCTTCCCCAGCGAACGCCATACTTGCCTTATGGCTATGGAGAAGAAGGTACATATTCGAGATACCCCCAAGTACTCTTCTTCTAGCGATGAGGAATCTTCCGATGATGAAGTAGATTACTCTGGTTTGTTTAAGGGGTTAGATAGAGCCAAAGTAGAGAAAATTAATGAATTAATTGATGCTCTAAATGAAAAGGATAAACTGCTAGAAAAGCAAGAGGACATTTTGTATGAGGAACTTGACAAGTTTGTTAGTGTTCAAAAATCTCTTGCTTTAAAACTTAAGAAAAATTAAATGATGTCATCTGAGTTGTCCTCCTGTCATGAATCCATTTCTAGCTTAAAGAATTTAAATAATAATTTAAGTGACAAGCTAGAAAAAGCGAATACAACTAGTTCAAATGTAGAACATGTGGTAATTTGCAATAGATGTAAAGATTTTGATATTGATGCCTGTGATGAACATCTTATGTCTATTGCTAAATTAAACAATGAGGTGGCATGTCTTAATGCTCAACTTAAGACTTGCAAAGTTGATCATGATAAACTAAAATTTACTAGGGATGCCTACACTGTTTGTAGACACCCCTCAATTAAGGATGGACTTGGTTTTCGAAAGGAAACCAAGAACTTAACAAGCCAAAGGACTCCTGTTCTTAACAAGGAGAAAGGGAAGGCTCCTATGGCTAGTAGTCCTCAAAAGAACCATGCCTATATTTATGATAGGAAATTTACTAGTCGTGCTCATAGATGTTATGATCATGCTGCTTATAATGATTCACATGCTATGTGTCGGTACCCTGAAACAGGGGTACCCCTTACTACAGTGAGAAGACGCTATACCCACGCGGCTACCTTTAGTCGCATGGTGAACAGCACCCTACTCCACCACATGGACGGCTACGGGGTCGCCATGTGGTCAGGGAAGACGATATACTCCAAGATGTCAACAGTGGGTCTGGACCCCCATGGGAAAATGTCGGACCCCTGTACATGTAGACCGGACCTCGGGGCAAGGTCCAGGACCCCCATAGGCGCGACCTGGACCACTAGGACAGGTCCTAGACCCCTTTGTGTGGGGTTAGGACTCCTACAGCCGGGTCCCAAGACTCCGGGACAGAGAATATCCAGACCTTGCTCAAGCAGGGGTCCGGTGCTGACACGTGTCCAGGCCCAGCCTGGTGCGGACCTGTCCGCATAACGCTACTGCTCCCTGCCCAGGCGAAGACCCGATGCTGCCACATGGCCTACCGCGCGTGACGTAAGCCTGTGGGCGGGGCCTGACGTAAGGCCTCCGGGTTGCGTGGCCCCTGCATTTATTGCGGATAAGGCGCACCGCCTGACAAGCGATGTGCCGCCTCGACATTTAATGAGGCCTGCCTACTCTGCTGTGAGGTAGCGACCTGTCCACTCTACTGGCAAGTAGTGTGCCGCCTCAGCATTTAATGAGATTTGTCCATATCGCTGGCAGGCGGCATGCCTATCCATTCTGATGGCATGCGATACGCCCATGCTGCCGCGCGCACTATGTTCATCATCACTCGTACGTTGCCAGGGAAGCTTCCGCTGCACGACAATGCAACGCAGACCGCTGAAACCAGGACGCAGGAAGATTGCACTAGCGACTAGCATTAGTTGCTCTAAGTATTACATCTGTTATGTTCCTGGGCCCATATGTCAGGTTTCAGCACCCTTGTACGTGCCCCCCTTGGATTATAAAAGGGAGGGCACACTACGTTACAAGGCATCCTCATTCAGACTCAAGCCATCCTAGACACAACTCAAGCTCACGAGCAATACAACACACAGTGGAGTAGGGTATTACGCTCCGGCGGCTCGAACCACTCTAAACTCTTGCGTGTTCTTGCGTGTTCACCCCGAATCCATCTAATAGGCAAAACGCTTAGGCCCCCTCCTCATCTTAGGATTTAGGGCGGGTGCATTCCGCCACCCGGCCAGAGATTTCCTCTCCGACATTTGGCGTGCCAGGTAGGGGGCTTGGCATTAGGTTTTTTGCTTGTTTTCTTGCTCAGCATGATGGTGCAAATCATTGAGTACCGCGCCGAGACTTTGGAGGACTTCCTGGTGGAGGAAGAAGCTGCATCTTCCATGCCACGAGTGTCCAACCGCCCTGCGTCTGGGGTAGCTGTTGTGCATGCAGCACGGCAGCACACGCCTGCACATGCGTCCCGGACTCCAACAAGGGTAGCCTGAAAGTCGCCTAGAGGGGGGTGAATAGGCGGAATCTGAAAATTATAAACTTAAGCACACACTACAAGCTGGGGTTAGTGTTAGAAATAAAATCGAGTCCGAAAGAGAGGGCGAAAACAAATCACAAGCAAATGAAGAGTGTGACATGGTGATTTGTTTTACCGAGGTTCAGTTCTTGCAAACCTACTCCTCGTTGAGGTGGTCACAAAGACCGGGTCTCTTTCAACCCTTTCCCTCTCTCAAACGGTCAGCTAGACCGAGTGAGCTTCTCTTCTCAATCAATCAGGACACTTAGTCCCCACAAGGACCACCACACAATTGGTGTCTCTTGCCTTGATTATAATTGACTTGGGAACAAGAAAGAAGGAAGAAGAAAAGCGATCCAAGCGCAAGAACTCAAATGAACACAAATATCTCTCTCTCACTAGTCACTATTTGATTGGAATGATCTTTGGACTTGGGAGAGGATTTGATTTCTTGTTTGTGTCTTGGAGTGGAGTCTAGAGCTATTGTATTGAATGCAATGGCTGAAAAACTTGGATGCCTTGAAGTGTGGTGGTTGGGGGTATTTATAGCCCCAACCACCAAAGTGGCCGTTGGGAGGGGCTGCTATCGTATGGCGCATCGGACAGTCCGGTGCACCAGCCACGTCAGCCAACCGTTAGGGTTCGACCGTTGGAGCTCTGACATGTGGGGCCACCGGATAGTCTGATGGTGCACCGGGCAGTCAGTATTCACTTTCCGGTGCGCCTTCTACGCCTGCTCTGACTTCTGCACGCGTAGTTGCACTGTTCACTGTAGACTTTTGCAGACGACTGTTGGCGCAGTTAGCCGTTGCTCCGCTGGCACACCGGATAGTCCGATGTTACACCGGACAGTCCGGTGAATTATAGCGGAGTGGCTCCCCAAATTCCCGAAGCTGAACAGTTCAGAGAGGATCTCCCTGGTGCACCGGACACTGTCCGGTGGCACACCGGACAGTCCGGTGCGCCAGACCAGGGCAGCCTTCGGTTGTCTTTTGCTCTTTTTATTTGAACCCTTTCCTAGACTTTTTATTGGTTTGTGTTGAACCTTTGGCACCTGTAGAACTCATAATCTATAGCAAACAAGTTAGTCCAATAATTTGTGTTGAGCAATTCAACCACCAAAATCATTTAGGAAAAGGTTTGACCCTATTTCCCTTTCAATCTCCCCCTTTTTGGTGATTGATGCCAACACAAACCAAAGCAAATATATAAGTACAGAATTGAACTAGTTTGCATAAGTGCAAAGGTTACTTGGAATTAAACCAATATGATTATTTCAATGGATATGCATGGATTGTTTTCTTCTTATTTAAAATTTTGGACCACATTTGCACCACGAGTTTTGTTTTTGCAAATTCTTTTTTAAAAAAAATTCAAAAACTTTTTGCAAATAGTCAAAGGTACATGAATAAGATTGAAATAAGCATTTCAAGATTTGAAATTTTCTCCCCCTGTTTCAAATGCTTTTTCTTTGACTTAAACAAAACTCCCCCTCAATGAAATTCTCCTCTTAGTGTTCAAGAGGGTTTTACAAATTTGTGAAGATACTTTCTCCCCTTTTGAAAATACATTAGGATACCAATTTGAAAACTTTATTTTAAAATTTGGTGGTGGTGCGGTCCTTTTGCTTTGGGCTAATACTTTCTCCCCCTTTGGCATGAATCGCCAAAAACGAATACTTGTGAGTGAAATATAAGCCCTTTCACTTTTTCAAAAATGGCAAACAAATAGATATGAGTGAAGATTATACCAAAGTGGAGAACTATGCGGAATACCGGCAAAGAGTAGATAATACCGTTGAAGTTGAGTGGAAGCGTTGTCTTTGCCGAATACTCCATTTCCCTTTCAATTCTATGACTAAGCATAAGATTACACTTGAAAACACATTAGTCATAGACATAAAAGACAAAAGAGATATGATCAAAGGTATATAAATGAGCTATGTGTGCAAAGTATCAACCAAAATTCCGAGAATCAAGAATGTTTAGCTCATTCCTAAGTTTGGTAAAGGTTTTCTCATCTAGTGATTTGGTAAAGATATCGACTAATTGTTCTTTGGTGTTAATATAGGTTATCTCGATATCCCCCTTTGTTGGTGATCTCTCAAAAAGTGATACTGAATGGCTATGTGCTTAGTGCGGCTGTGCTCAACGGGATTATCCGCCATGCGGATTGCACTCTCATTATCACATAGGAGAGGGACTTTGCTAAATTTGTAGCCATAGTCCCTGAGGGTTTGCCTCATCCAAAGCAATTGCGCGCAACAATGGTCTGCGGCAATGTACTCGGCTTCGGCGGTAGAAAGAGCTACTGAGTTTTGTTTCTTTGAAGCCCAAGACACCAGGGATCTCCCTAGAAACTGACATGTCCCTGATGTGCTCTTCCTATCAATTTTACACCCTGCCCAATCAGCATTTGAATAACCTAATAAATCAAAAGAGGATCCCTTGGGGTACCAAAGGCCAAACTTAGGTGTATGAACTAAATATCTCAAGATTCGCTTCACGGCCCTAAGGTGAACTTCCTTAGGATCGGCTTGGAACCTTGCACACATGCATACGAAAAGCATAATATCCGGTCGAGATGCACATAAATAGAGTAGAGATCCTATCATCGACCGGTATACCTTTTGATCTACGGATTTACCTCCCGTGTCGAGGTCGAGATGCCCATTGGTTCCCATGGGTGTCTTGATGGGCTTGGCATCCTTCATTCCAAACTTGGTGAGTATGTCTTGAATGTACTTTGTTTGGCTGATGAAGGTGCCCACTTGGAGTAGCTTGACTTGAAATCCTAGAAAATACTTCAACTCCCCCATCATAGACATCTCGAATTTTTGAACCATGATCCTACTAAACTCTTCACATGTAGATTTGTTAGTAGACCCAAATATAATATCATCAACATAAATTTGGCATACAAACAAATCTTTTGCAATAGTTTTAGTAAAGAGAGTAGGATCGGCCTTGCCGACTTTGAAGCCATTAGTGATAAGAAAATCTCTTAAAACATTAATACCATGCTCTTCGGGCTTGCTTGAGCCCATAAAGCGCCTTAGAGAGTTTATAGACATGGTTAGGATACTCACTATCTTCAAAGCCTGGAGGTTGCTCAACATAGACCTCTTCCTTGATTGGTCCATTGAGGAAGGCACTCTTCACGTCCATTTGATAAAGCTTAAAGCCATGGTAAGTAGCATAGGCAAGTAATATACAAATTGACTCAAGCCTAGCTACGGGTGCATAGGTTTCACCAAAATCCAAACCTTCGACTTGTGAATAACCCTTGGCTACAAGTCGTGCTTTGTTCCTTGTCACCACACCATGCTCATCTTGCTTGTTGCAGAACACCTACTTGGTTCCTACAACATTTTGGTTAGGACGTGGAACCAAATGCCATACCTCATTCCTCATGAAGTTGTTGAGCTCCTCTTGCATCGCTAGCACCCAATCCGAATCTTGAAGTGCATCCTCTACCTTATGTGGCTCAATAGAGGAAACAAAAGAGTAATGTTCACAAAAATGAGCTACTCGAGATCGAGTTGTTATCCCCTTATGAATATCGCCGAGGATGGTGTTCACGGGGTGATCTCTTTGAATCGCTTGGTGGACTCTTAGGTGTGGTGGCCTTTGATCTTGTTCATCTTCCTTATCTTGATCATTGGCATCTCCCCCTTGATCATTGTCCTCCTCTTGAGGTGGCTCATCTTCTTGATCTTCATTTTCATCATCTTGAGCTTGATCCTCATCTTGGGTTGGTGGAGATGCTTGCATGGAGGAAGATGGTTGATCTTGTGCTTATGGAGGCTCTTTGGATTCCTTAGGACACACATCCCCAATGGACATGTTCCTTAGCGTGACGCATGGAGCCTCTTCATCATCTAGCTCATCAAAATCAACTTGCTCTACTTGAGAGCCGTTAGTCTCATCAAACACAATGTCACAAGAAACTTCAACTAGTCCAGTGGACTTGTTAAAGACTCTATATGCCCTTGTGTTTGAGTCATAACCAAGTAAAAAACCTTCTACAGCCTTAGGAGCAAATTTGGATTTTCTACCTCTTTTAACAAGAATAAAGCATTTGCTACCAAAGACTCTAAAATATGAAACATTGGGCTTTTTACCGGTGAGGAGTTCATATGATGTCTTCTTGAGGATTCGGTGAAGGTAGAGACGGTTGATGGCGTAGCAAGCGGTGTTGATTGCTTCCGCCCAAAACCGGTCCGGTATCTTGTACTCATCAAGCATGGTCCTCGCCATGTCAAGTAGAGTTCTATTCTTCCTCTCCACTACACCATTTTGTTGTGGCGTGTAGGAAGAAGAGAACTTATGCTTGATGCCCTCCTCCTCAAGGAAGCCTTCAATTTGAGAGTTTTTGAACTCCGTTCCATTGTCGCTTCTAATCTTTTTGATCCTTAAGCCGAACTCATTTTGAGCCCATCTCAAGAATCCTTTTAAGGTCTCTTGGGTTCGAGATTTATCCTGCAAAAAGAACAACCAAGTGAAGCGAGAATAATCATCCACAATAACTAGACAATACTTACTCCCGCCGATGCTTATGTTGGCTATCGGGCCAAATAGATCCATGTGGAGTAGCTCAAGTGGCCTGTCGGTCGTCATGATGTTCTTATGTGGATGATGAACACCAACTTGCTTCCCTGCTTGACATGCGCTACAAATCCTGTCTTTCTCAAAATGAACATTGGTTAGTCCCAAAATGTGTTCTCTCTTTAGAAGCTTGTGAAGATTCTTCATCCCAACGTGGGCTAGTCGGCGATGCCAGAGCCAACCCATGTTAGTCTTAGCAACTAAGCAAGTATCGATTTCAGCTCTATTAAAATCAACCAAGTATAGCTGACCCTCTAATACTCCCTTAAATGCTATTGAATCATCACTTCTTCTAAAGACAGTAACACCTATATCCGTAAAAAGACAATTGTAACCCATTTTACATAATTGAGAAACTGAAAGCAAGTTATAATCTAAAGAATCTACAAGAAAAACATTGAAAATAGAATGGTCAGGTGATATAGCAATTTTACCAAGTCCTTTGACCAAACCTTGATTTCCATTCCCGAATGTGATAGCTCGTTGGGGATCTTGGTTTTTCTCATAGGAGGAGAACATCCTTTTCTCCCCAGTCATGTGGTTTGTGCACCCGCTATCAATGATCCAACTTGAGCCCCCAGATGCATAAACCTACAAAACAAGTTTAGGCCTTGTTCTTAGGTACCCAAACGGTCTTGGGTCCTTTGACATTAGAAACAAGCACCTTGGGTACCCAAACACAAGTCTTTGACCCCTTGTGTTTGCCCCCAACATATTTGGCAACTACTTTACCTGATTTGTTAGTGAGCACATATGAAGCATCAAAAGTCTTAAATGAAATGTTAGGTTCATTTGATGCAATAGGAGATTTCTTTTTAGGCATTTTAACATGGGTAGAATGCCTAGAGCTAGAAGCCTCATTCTTATAAATAAAAGCATGGTGAGAAATAGAATGAGTCTTCTTTGCATGAATTCTCCTAATCTTTTCCTCAGAATAACCAGCAGGATATAAAATATAGCCCTCGTTATCCTGAGGCATGGGAGCCAATTAGACAATCTTTTAGGGGCATTGAGCTTGACATTGTCTCCCTGTTGGAAGCCGATGCCATCCTTAATGCCAGGGCATCTCCCACTATAAAGCATGCTACGAGCAAATTTAAATTTCTCATTTTCTAGTTCATGCTCGGCAATTTTAGCATCTAGTTTAGCTATATGATCATTTTGTTGTTTAATCATAGCAAGGTGATCATGAATAGCATCAACATTAATATCTCTACATCTAGTACAAATAGAAACATGGAAGTAGAGGGTTTGCAAACATTTAATTCATCAATGTTAGCATGTAACATGACATTTTCATTTCTAAGATTGGAAATAGCATCATTGCAAACATTTAAATCTTTAGCCTTAGCAATCAATTTTTCATTTTCAATCTTAAGGCTAGCAAGAGAGGCATTCAATTTATCAATCTTAGCAATCAAATTGGCATTATCATTTCTAAGTGTCGGCGTTTCGAGACCGGGGGGTCCCTAAGCCGACGAGTGAATGTCGCCGCGTGCCCCAGCCTAGATGGGTCGACGCGAGGCCGAGCGCGAAGGGGGGAAGTGAGGTGGCCGGAGATGGGCGTGAGAGAGGTGGAAATCCCGCGGCCTTCGTGTTCGTCCCGCGCCTAGGTCGGGTGCGCTTGCAGTAGGGGGTTACAAGCGTCCACGCGGGAGAGGGAAGCGAGCGACCCTAAGAGAGCGCCTGTCCCGTCCTCGTCCCCACGCGGCCAACCTTCTCTAAGAGGGCCCTAGTCCTTCCTTTTATAGGCGTAAGGAGAGGATCCAGGTGTACAATGGGGGTGTAGCAGAGTGCTACGTGTCTAGCGGGGGAGAGCTAGCGCCCTAAGTACATGCCAATGTGGCAACCGGAGAGATTTTGGCACCCAGCTGGTGTGATGTCGTGGCCGTCGGAGGAGCGACGGAGCCTGGCGGAGGGACAGCTGTCGGGGCGGTTGAGTCCTTGTTGACGTCCTCCTGCTTCCGTAAGAGAGCTGAGAGCCGTCGTCGTCACAGAGCATGCGGGGCGCCATCATTGCCTATCCGACGGAGCTAGCCAGATGGGACACCGGTCTTGTTCTCTGCGGCCCGAGTCAGCTCGGGGTAGGGTGATGATGGCGCTTCCTGTTGACGTGGCTGGCCTGCGCCCTAGGTTGGGTGATGTGGAGGCTCCTCCGAAGCCGAGGTCGAGTCTGTCTTCCATGGCCGAGGCCGAGTCCGAGCCCCTGGGTCGGGCGAGGCGGAGGTCGTTCGGCAGAGGCCAGGGCGGAGTCCGAGCCCTGGGGTCAGGCGGAGCGGAGTTCGTCGTCTTCTTGGGCTGAGCCCGAGTCCGAGCCCTGGGGTCGGGCGAAGCGGAGTTCGTCGTCTTCCGGGACTTAGCCCGAGTCCGAGCCCTGGGTCGGGCGGAGCGGAGTTCGCCGTCTTCGGGGACTTAGCCCGAGTCCGAGCCCTGGGTCGGGCGGAGCGGAGTTCGCCGTCTTCCGGAGCTTAGCCCGAGTCCGAGCCCTAGGTCGGGCGGAGCGGAGTTCGCCGTCTTCCGGGGCTTAGCCCAAGTCCGAGCCCTGGGTCAGGCGGAGCGGAGTTCGCCGTCTTCCGGGGCTTAGCCCAAGTCCGAGCCCTGGGTCGGGCGGAGCGAAGTTCGCCGTCTTCCGAGGCTTAGCCCGAGTCCGAGCCCTGGGTCGGGCGGAACGGAGTTCGCCGTCTTCCGGGGCTTAGCCCGAGTCCGAGCCCTGGGTCGGGCGGAGCTTCCTATGGTGCCTTTGGCAGGGCCTGACTGCCTGTCAGTCTCACTCTGCCAAGCGGCACTGCGGTCGGAGTGGCGCAGGCGGCGCTATCCTCCTGTCAGGCCGGTCAGTGGAGTGGTGAAGTGACGGCGGTCACTTCGGCTCTGCCGGGGGGCGCGCGTCAGGATAAAGGTGTCAGGTCACCTTTGCATTAAATGCTCCTGCGACTTGGTCGGTCGGTGCGGCGATTTAGTCAGGGTTGCTTCTTAGCGAAGACAGGGCCTCGGGCGAGCCGGAAATATGTCCGCCGTTGGAGGGGGGCCTCGAGCGAGACGGAAATCCTCCGGGGTCGGCTGCCCTTGTCCGAGGCTAGGCTCGGGCGAGGCGTGATCGAGTCGCTCGAATGGACTGATCCCTGACTTAATCGCACCCATCAGGCCTTAGCAGCTTTATGCTGATGGGGGTTACCAGCTGAGAATTAGGAGTCTTGAGGGTACCCCTAATTATGGTCCCCGACAGTAGCCCCCGAGCCTCGAAGGGAGTGTTAGCACTCGCTTGGAGGCTTTCGTTGCACTTTTTTGCAAGGGGACCAGCCTTTCTCGGTTGCATTTTGATCCGGTGGGTGCGCGCGAGCGCACCCGCCGGGTGTAGCCCCCGAGGCCTCGGAGGAGTGGTTTCACTCCTTCGAGGTCTTAATGCCTCGCGTAATGCTTCGGCCGGTCTGGTTGTTCCCTCATGCGAACTGGCCGTAGCCCGGGTGTACGGTCGGGGCCCAAGCTCTCGGGCTGGTATGTTGACGCTGTCAACGGTTCGGCCGGAGCCGGGTTTGCGAGAGCAGCCCCCGAGCCTCCGCACAGGGCGAGAGGGCGATCAGGGACAGACTCGGCTTTTTTTCATACACCCCTACGTCGCCTTTCCGCAAGGAGGAGGGGGGGAAAGCGCCATGTTACCCTCGATGGGCGCCGAACATGGTATCTCCGGTGAGCTGCAAGCGGGTAATCCGAGTGGACGTCCGTGCCCCGTTCGTTAGGGGTCGGCTAGGGGCCCAGAGGATGGCCCAAAAGTACCTGCGGGTGATCTGTCGGACCCGGTCCCCTGGCGACAGGGTCCGAGGGCTCGATGCCTCCCTCTGATGGGATTCTGTTACAAGATCGCTCCCGCTGGTCTCGGAAATGTCCTAGGGTACCTCGGGAGCGCAGCCCGAGCCTTGGTTATGTATCGAACGTACCCCTGGTCATCCCTCGCTCGGCGTCTGAGGCGACTGTGAACCCTTCGAGGGCCAGCCTTCGAACCCCTGATCAGTAATGGGCACGGAGCCCGAGTAGCCTGAGGCGGCCGTGGAACCCTTCAGGGGGCCGGCCTTCGAACCTCTGACCAGTAGTGGGTGTAGGGCCCACGTGATCTGAGGCGGCTGTTGAAACCCTTCGGGGGGCCAGCCTTCGAACCTCTGATCAGTAAGGAGGCTCGGAGCCTGGTTCCTTCACGGGGAAGGATCCTTTTCGGGGTATCCCCCTTTCCCGGTCCCTATTGCAAGAGATAGAGAAAGAGGAAAAAAGGATACGAAATCGAACGACGTGGCGTACCTTTTTTGGCGCGGTTTTTACGGCGAAGGCGAAGCGTCGCCCGCTTCTCCTGCCAGAAGCGCCGTCTGTCCCTCCACGGAGTTAATGCGACGGGGCGAGTTGTTGGCAGGGTGGCCGTTGCGCGTGCGCGTGCGCGAGCCGTTCGAGGAACGGATCACGGGCGCGTTGTCTTCACGCCGTGAGAGGGGGTTCTCTTGCTGCCCCCGGATGGGACGTGAGCTTGGCTGACGACGTGACCGCTGCTCCCGCCCGCCTGCCACCGTCATTACTGCCGGCCCACCTTTGGCCGCATTGACCACCGCGTCAGGCTGGCGCTGCTGGGTCGTGCGCCTGGTCGCCTCGAGCCACGGTATTGGTTCCGCAATCGAGGAGGCGCGGTGGTGGCGCAAGTGGCGATGCGGCTGCTTGCATGCAGCACCCGGCGCGCCGGTTGCGTGACGCGTGGGCCTGGGCCTCCATGCTGGCGTGTCAGGAGTCAGAGAAGCGCGTCCACTTGGCGCGGTTGCATGCCGCCTGCATGGCTGCCTGCCTCTTTCGCCCGTTGGTCTGGGCAAAAGAGGAGGGTCGCTTGCAACCGCTGGGCGGTTGTGTGCACCACGCGCGACGGTTTGGCTTCTTCTGCTCTGAGCCGGTTTGCATGACATGCGGGACCCAGCCCCCACGCCGCAGGGGAGGGCCTTGGAGCGTGTTGGAGAAGACTCAGCCCGTGACGGTTGGGGGCGCAAGTAGGGAGAGTTGCCTTTAAAAGGAGGGTGACACCCTTCGGAAGGCGACCATGTCTTCTCGCTCCCTTATGCATCGCGTCTTTCCACCTTCCAAGCCCCCGGATGGGGGATACCCGCCGTCTTTTCGCCTCATCGTTGGAGGAACGCAACTCCGTAGGAGTTGGTACCTTTCAGCCATCGTTCGGCTTCAAGGATTTTCATCACACAGCCCGGTTGCTCCCCTCCGCTGGTGGTCACCCAAGACGGTGACCTCCAGCTCCTGGATGGGGAGAGGCAAGCCGGGCTATGATCCCGATCCCGCCCGTAGCATCGAGGGTGTTCGTCATCCTCGCTGGGGCGGGGAGCGAGGCGAGCCGGGGCTCTACCTCCTACGCGGGTCGGCGGGCCACCTCTTCTTCCAGCTTCTGGTGGTGGCAATCGCCCTCCAGCCCTGCGGCGGAGACGTCCTCAAGCCATGCCGGGGAAGGCGAACTGTTGCTGCCCAGCTAGGATGCAACATCCCGCCCTCTCCCTCGCATTCGCAGCGAGGACGGCAGCGAGGACCCGCCGGTGCGCTTGGGAGCGGCCCGCTCTTTCGGCCTTAATAGCTGGTTCGCGTCCCTTGAGCGGGGCCACGAACGAGAGCCCTCCTGTGGCCGCGTCCACCTGGGACCATGGCTGCTGCTGCAGAGGTCGCTAGCAGGTCCCCCGACATTCGTCGCCCAGCAGGCTCGAGGTTGCTCATACCCGCGGGGGACGGAATCAGAGTTCCGTTTGTAATGGCACTTCGAATGCCAGGGTTTTTCTATTCATTGCGGCTGTCGAGGCCTGAACATGTATGTAATTTCGGCATGGAGCCGTGTTTTTTTCCTCATTTTCGAGCACTAAGACTCGCCAGTTGGTTGTCTGAACCGCTTCACCAAGCATGAGTCGCCCCATGTCAAGGTGACGAGTGAGGTATCCGTATCCCGGAGGCGTAGGAGTCCCTCGGCTCGGTCGGCCTTGTTGTCCGAGGCTCCTCTAGCTCAGTTAAAGGGACCCCTTGGCCGCTCTTCGACGAGCCGAGGCCAGGGGTAGCGATATCAACATGAACAGAGGCGGAGTTGGCTCGAAAATGAAACCTGGTTGGCCGGAGCCTAGTCGGGTTGCCCGTTAGTGGGACCGACGCCGGAGTTGATCAGCCGAGGCCTCGGGTCGGGCTGGCGCCCTTGGAAGATGGTTGGCCGAGGCCCCAGGGGTAACCGGCCGAGCCGCCTGCTCGGGCCAGATTCCCGGAGAAGTCCCTGGCAGCGACTGTCCGGGCATGACGATGACGTCGTCCTCTAGAGTGGGGATCCTTGGACCGCGTCGCCGTCCGAGGCTAGGTCGGACCTTGCTGAAGGTGTCGTCGATGCCGAGGGTGTGACTGCCCCTTCCAGCGTCAAGACCCGAGCCTGCTGGATCAGAGTGTCTTGTAGCGTGTGCCTTCTGCGGCCGCTGAGGCCAGAATATACACACCCTCGCTGTGTTGTAAAGCTGCGTCTCCTTTCCTCTTGCTTCGAGTATCTGGACTTTTTTGTCGGTAATAGGGATGTTTGTGCGAGCGAAAGTTTCTTCTCGCGGAAGGTGATGAGTGAGGTATCCGTATCCCGGAGGCGTGGGAGTCCCTCGGCTCGGTCGGCCTTGCCGCTTACGCGCACTTTCACCCGTCCATGAGGCCCTGTCACCGACTCAGTCAGGAAGGCTCGAAGGATCGCTTCGGCAGAAGAGCTTCCGAACATGAAGACTTGTTCGGTCCACGGAATCACTTTATCCGAACGCGAGTTACTTATCACAGAAGGCGATGAGTGAGGTATCCGTATCCCGGAGGCGTAGGAGTCCCTCGGCTCGGTCAGCCTTGGCTGCTTACGTGTACTCCATCATTTTCAGGATCCACTTTTCGAAGTAGTCAGAAAGCACGAAAGATATTCTGGCAGAAGAGATCTCTCTTTTTTCTTTTTTTTCGAGGAAAATTTCAACGCAGAGGGGGTTCCCCCCCTTTTAGCCCCCGAGGGAGGGTCGGGCTTTGCCGAGGCAAGGCCGACCCTTCCTTGATGACTAAACTTTGCGCGGGTGCGAGGTATATGAACAACTTGAAAACATCTTAAGGGTAGAAGCGACGTAGCTGTTGGATGTTCCAAGCGTTGCCATAGACCTCGCCTTGACTGTTGGCCAGCTTGTACGTTCCGGGCTTCAGAACTTTGGAGATGACGAATGGCCCCTCCCAGGGGGGCATGAGCTTGTGCCTCCCTCGGGCGTCTTGCCGCAGCCGAAGCACCAGGTCGCCCACCTGGAGGTCTCGGGGCCGGACCCCTCGGGCGTGGTAGCGTCGTAGGGACTGCTGGTACCGCGCCGAGTGTAGCAAGGCCTTGTCCCGAGCCTCTTCCAGCTGGTCCAGCGAGTCTTCTCGGCTAGCTTGGTTGCTTTGATCACTGTAGGCCCTCGTCCTCGGGGAGCCGTACTTCAGGTCAGTGGGCAAGACGGCCTCGGCCCCGTAGACCAGAAAGAACAGCGTGAAACCCGTGGCCCGGCTCGACGTTGTCCTCAGGCTCCAGACCACCGAGGGGAGTTCCTTCATCCATCGCTTGCCGAACTTGTTGAGGTCGTTGTAGATCCGAGGCTTGAGCCCTTGTAGAATCATGCCGTTGGCACGCTCTACTTGCCCATTCGACATGGGATGAGCCACGGCGGCCCAGTCCACCCGAATGTGGTGATCCTCGCAGAAGTCCAAGAATTTTCTACTGGTGAACTGGGTACCGTTGTCGGTGATGATGGAGTTCGGGACCCCGAAGCGATGGATGATGTTGGTGAAGGACGTCACCGCCTGCTCGGACCTGATGCGGTTCAGAGGTCGGACCTCGACCCACTTGGAGAATTTGTCGATGGCGACCAGCAGGTGCGTGTAGCCCCCGGGCGCTTTCTGCAAGGGGCCAACGAGGTCCAGCCCCCACACATCAAAGGGCCAGGTGATGGGTATCGTCGGCAGAGCCTGAGCGGGCAGGTGGGTTTGCTTCGCATAGAATTGACACCCTTCACAAGTGCGGACAATTCTAGTGGCGTCAGCCACCGCCGTTGGCCAGTAGAAGCCTTGCCGGAAAGCATTCCCGACAAGGGCTTGAGGTGCTGCGTGATGGCCGCAAGCCCCCGAGTGTATCTCTTGCAGGAGTTCCTGACCTTCGGCGACGGAGATGCATCGCTGGAGGATGCCCGAGGGGCTGCGGTGGTAGAGCTCCTTCTCATCGCCCAGCAAGACGAACGACTTGGCGCGTCGCGCTACCCGCCGAGCCTCGGCTCGGTCGAGGGGTAGCTCTCCTTGGCGGAGATATTGCAGGTACGGGGTCTGCCAATTTCGATCAGGCGTGGCCCCGCTCCGCTCCTCCTCGATGCGCAGTGCCTCACCCTCGGAGGCCGAGGGTACCTCGGGTCGAACCGAGGCCGCCTCGGGCTGAGCTGAGGGTGCCTCCGGCTGTGCCGAGGGCACCTCGGGCTGGACCGAGGGCGCCTCAGGCTCGGGCGCGTCGTCGATCTTGACGGAGGGTTGATGAAGATCCCGGGAGAAGACGTCCGGGGGAACCGTTGTTCGCCCCGAGGCTATTTTTGCTAGCTCGTCCGCAGTCTCGTTGTAGCGCCGAGCGATGTGGTTAAGCTCGAGCCCGTAGAACTTGTCTTCCAGGCGCCGAACCTCATCGCAGTAGGCCTCCATCTTCGGGTCGCGGCAGTGGGAGTTCTTCATGACTTGGTCGATGATGAGCTGCGAGTCACCGCGAGCGTCGAGGCGCCTGACCCCTAGCTCGATGGCGATCTGCAACCCGTTGACCAGAGCCTCGTACTCAGCCACGTTGTTGGACGCCAAGAAGTGGAGGCGTAGCACATAGCGTAGGTGTTTCCCGAGGGGCGAGATGAAGAGTAGGCCCGCGCCGGCTCCCGTCTTCATCAGCGACCCGTCGAAAAACATGGTCCAGAGCTCTGGTTGGATCGGAGCCGTCGGTAGCTGGGTGTCGACCCATTCGGCTACGAAGTCCGCCAAGACCTAGGACTTGATGGCCTTCCGAGGGGCGAACGAGATTGTCTCGCCCATGATTTCCACTGCCCACTTTGCAATCTTGCCCGAGGCCTCTCGGCACTGGATGATCTCCCCCAGGGGGAAGGATGACACCACAGTTACCGGATGAGACTCGAAGTAGTGTCGCAACTTCCGCCGCGTTAGGATCACTGCATACAGCAGCTTCTGAACTTGTGGGTAGCGGATCTTGGTTTCGGACAGTACCTCGCTGACGAAGTAAACTGGCCTCTGAGTGGGCAATGCATGCCCCTCTTCTTGCCTCTCGACCACAATCGCGGCGCTAACCACCTGGGTGGTCGCGGCGACGTAGACCAAGAGAGCTTCTCCGTCAGCTGGGGGCACCAAGATAGGCGCCTTTGTGAGGAGCGCCTTTAGGTTCCCGAGAGCTTCCTCGGCCTCAGGGGTCCAAGTGAAGCGCTCGGCCTTCCTTAAGAGGTGGTACAGAGGCAGGCCTCTTTCGCCGAGGCGTGAGATGAAGCGGCTCAGAGCCGCGAGACATCCCATGACCCTCTGTACGCCCTTTAAGTCCTTGATGGGACCCATGCTGGTGATGGCTGCGATCTTCTCGGGGTTGGCTTCGATGCCCCGCTCGGAGACGACGAACCCCAAGAGCATGCCCTGGGGCACCCCGAAGACACACTTCTCGGGATTGAGCTTGACGCCTTTCGCCTTGAGACATTGGAATGTCACTTCAAGGTGGGAGATGAGGTCGGAAGCTTTCCTCGTCTTGACTACGATGTCATCGACGTAGGCTTCGACCGTGCGACCGATGTGTTCGCCGAACACATGGTTCATGCACCGCTGGTACGTCGTGCCCGCATTCCTCAAACCGAACGGCATGGTGACATAGCAGTACATGCCGAAAGGCGTGATGAAAGAAGTCGCGAGCTGGTCGGACTCTTTCATCCTGATTTGGTGATACTCTGAGTAGGCGTCGAGGAAAGACAGGGCTTCGCACCCAGCAGTGGAATCCACGATTTGATCGATGCGAGGCAGAGGGTAGGGAACCTTCGGACATGCTTTGTTGAGACCAGTGTAGTCTACACACATCCGCCATTTCCCCCCTTTCTTTCTCACAAGCACAGGGTTGGCAAGCCATTCGGGATGGAATACCTCTTTGATGAACCCGGCTGCCATTAGCTTGTGAATCTCCTCGCCTATCGCTCTGCGCTTCTCCTCGTCGAATCGGCGCAGAGGCTGCTTGACGGGTCGGGCTCCGGCCCGAATATCCAGTGAGTGCTCGGCGACATCCCTCGGTATGCCGGGCATGTCCGAGGGACTCCACGCGAAGACGTCGGCGTTCGCGCGGAGAAAGTTGACGAGCACTGTTTCCTATTTGGGGTCGATCCCGGGACCAATCCGGATCTGCTTGGAGGCGTCGCCACTGGGGTCGAGGGGGACGGCTTTAACCGTCTCCACTGGCTCGAAGTTGCCGGCATGACGCTTCACGTCTGGCACCTCTTTGGAGAGGCTTCCCAGGTCGGCGATGAGGGCCTCGGATTCGGCGAGGGCCTCGGCGTACTCCACGCACTCCACATCGCATTCGAACGCGTGTCTGTACGTGGGGCCGACGGTGATGACCCCGTTGGGGCCTGGCATCTTGAGCTTCAGGTAGGTGTAGTTGGGGACGGCCATGAACTTCGCGTAGCATGGCCTCCCCAGTACCGCGTGGTAGGTTCCTCGGAACCCGACCACCTCGAACGTCAGAGTCTCCCTTCGGAAATTGGAGGGCGTTCCGAAGCAGACGGGAAGGTCGAGTCGTCCGAGGGGCTAGACGCGCTTCCCGGGAATGATCCCGTGGAAGGGCGCAGCGCCTGTTCGGACGGAGGACAGATCGACGCGCAGGAGCCTGAGGGTCTCGACGTAGATGATGTTGAGGCTGCTGCCCCCGTCCATAAGGACCTTGGTGAGCCTGACGTCGCCGATGACGGGGTCGACGATGAGCGGGTATTTCCCCGGGCTCGGCACGTGGTCGGGGTGATTGTCTTGGTCGAAGGTGATGGGCTTGTCGGACCAGTCTAGATAGACCGGCGCCGCCACCTTGACCGAGCAGACCTCCCGGCGCTCTTGCTTGCGGTGCCGAGCCGAGGCATTCGCCGCTTGCCCACCGTAGATCATGAAGCAGTCGAGGACCTCGGGGAACTCTCCTGCTTGGTAATCTTCCTTCTTGTCGTCGTCGCAGGCCCTGCCACCCTCCGCGGGTGGCCCGGTCCTGTGGAAGTGGCGCCGAAGCATGACGCACTCCTCAAGGGTGTGCTTGACGGGCCCCTGATGATAGGGGCACGACTCCTTGAGCATCTTGTCGAAGAGGTTGGCACCTCTGGGGGGCTTCCGAGGGTTCTTGTGCTCGGCGGCGGCGACAAGGTCCGCGTCGGCGGCGTCGCGTTTCGCTTGCGACTTCTTCTTGCCTTTCTTCTTGGCGCCGCGCTGAGTAGACGCCTCGGGTGCATCTTCCGGTGGGCGGCCCTGGTGCTGCTTGTCCTTTCGGAAGATAGCCTCGACCGCCTCCTGGCCGGAGGCGAACTTGGTGGCGATGTCCATCAGCTCGCTCGCCCTGGTGGGGGTCTTGCGACCCAACTTGCTCACCAGGTCGCGGCAGGTGGTGCCGGCAAGGAACACGCCGATGACATCCAAGTCGGTGATGTTGGGCAGCTCGGTGCGCTGCTTCAAGAATCGCCGGATGTAGTCCCGGAGAGACTCTCCCGGCTGCTGTCGGCAGCTTCGGAGGTCCCATGAATTCCCGGGGCGCACATATGTGCCCTGGAAATTGCCGGTGAAGGCTTGGACCAAGTCATCCCAGTTGGAGATCTGCCCCGGAGGCAGGTGCTCCAACCAGGCGCGAGCGGTGTCGGAGAGGAACAGGGGGAGGTTGCGGATGATGAGGTTGTCGTTGTCCGTTCCACCCAGCTGGCAGGCCAGGCGGTAGTCCGTGAGCCACAATTCCGGTCTCGTTTCCCCCGAGTACTTTGTGATAGTAGTCGGGGGTCGGAACCGGGTCAGGAACGGTGCCCGCCGGATGGCCCGGCTGAAGGCCTGCGGACCGGGTGGTTCGGGCGAGGGACTCCGATCCTCCCCGCTGTCGTAGCGTCCCCCACGCCTGGGGTGATAGCCTCGGCGCACCCCCTCGTCGAGGTGGGCCCGACGGTCGCGATGATGGTGCTTGTTGCCGAGGTGGCCCGGGGCCGCAGGCGCGGTGTTGCGCGTGCGCCCGGTGTAGACCGAGGCTTCCCGCATGAATCGGGAAGTCGCGGCATGAGGTTCCGAGGGGTATCCTTGCCTTCGGGAGGCAGAGCTCTCGGCCCATCGGACCGCAGCGCCTTCCAGGAGATTCTTGAGCTCTCCTTGGATTCGCCGACCCTCGGTGGTTGATGGCTCCGGCATTGCGCGGAGAAGCATCGCTGCTGCAGCCAGGTTCTGACCGACCCCACTGGATGCGGGTGGCGGCCTGACCCTGACGTCGTTGGCGACGCGGAGCGGGAGACCCTGGGGCAGGTGACGTATTTCTCCGGGGCAGGTGACGTATTTAAGATAAGATGAATTGGTTAGAATGAGATCTTTTAGGATAAGATAAATCTCTTAAGCTAGATATGTTCCAATGGGGATAATCTAGGTTGTCTAGTTATTTTATAAATATATTTTTATACCTATGTGTATATGCAGATGCAATCGTGGACATTACTCCACAACTCATCACACTCAATCAAAGATCCAAATCAAACAAGTATCATAAGAACAAACATTCAAGTACATAGATACTTATAAAAATAGTTTTGTTTTGTTCCTAAGATTAGGTCTCCTATTCCTAAAGGTCACTCTAGGCACAGGATTTCAAAGTGTAAAATCCACATTTGTCTTTAGAAGGAAAAGGTAAGAATAATCAGAGTAAAGCGGAAATAGATGAGAAAAGATTAAGAAAAGTTTAGAAAGAATCAGAGTAGCAAAGGTAAGTAGATAATGGTTGTCCAGTTCTATCTAGGTTTCGTCCTACAGTCAACATTCCTCTGATACCACTTCTGTAACACCCGGATTTTAGGGGTCCAAAACCCGGGGTTAACATAAACACCAGGTATGCTGGGACCAAGTCTCAAACATATGATGTATAGTGGCACAGGATCGAATGTCACATCTTTATATATAACAAGAGTTCTATACAAAATAAATAATTACATTATAAGGAGACAACGGTCCAGCAACCCAAAGTTGACTGGGAGACGACGACCTAGACCTCTCACGAACTCATCACAGCATCCTCCATGAGCATCATCCTGCAGTACCTGGTCTTGACCTGTGGTGTATGTGAGACAGCAAGAGTGAGCTCACATAAGTTCATCGCTCAACAAGTTGTGGGGAATAATGTGCATGAACTCGCCAAAGGTGGGAGCTCACGTGAAGTGTAAGGCTTACCAAAGAAGATGGTTAGAGCTGAGCATTGCTTTTAAAGTTGGTCAAAATTTTATTAGCAGTTACTAAGTATAAGTAAATACCAACCCAATTAAGTAGTAGAACAAAAGTAACAACTTCACCTGCGATGCAATGCATATGACAAATTGAATTTAGTTCCATCATTTAATCATGTGAGGGTCCGAGCTGCTCATGACCGTGAGCACGGCTAGTATACCAGTTTTACACTCTGCAGAGGTTGCGCATCTTTACCCACAAGCCGTGTTACCCATCTGCCAAGGGGTCATGAATCCCATACACCTCTACCAAGGAAGCGAGGCAGGGTAACACTACGAGGCCTTTACAAAGTTCCACTAGCTTCAGAAAACCCGCTACAGTTTATAGGAAGTTCCAATGCAGGAATCCCTTGCAGGACCGCCATCGCAGCAAAATCCTCCCGAGGGCCTCCCTACACTGACCACTCCCCTACTGCCCTTGCCCCTTTCGGGTAAGGTAGTCTTCCACTAGCTTTCCTAATTAATCAGCCAAGGGCGTCCCATTCCACCCTTGTGGTAGCACTGTTTTCCCGGGTGGTCGCTCCATGTTCCAATTAACATAATGATCTTAACATGAACATTAAATAACAACTGATAACAAAAAGTGTAATCATGAATAGTGTATCTCCATACCCAAAACCACATATAGCACTAGCAAGTACTACCCAGAAAGATCAGTGGTAAACAAGGTATAAAGATAATCAAACTAGGTAACCTGTTGGGTCCCATCAAATTAACCTATGCAGATCATTATGATTAATCAGAACATGGCTGGGTAAAAAGAAGTGATCAAGGGCACAACTTGCCTGGGCCTTGAGATTCCAGGTACCAGGATGATCTTCAGATGACTCGTGACCTCACTGCTAGTCGTAGCAATACAAACAAACAGTGTATAGGCAAAATTAACATTACACCAAACATATATGCCAAAATACATATTAATAATCTACATATTAAAATAAGATCACAGGAAAAAGAATTATTAATTTTGGAGTTGTAGAATTCAAGTTATGAATTTCCTAAGATTTAAGGTGATTATAATATGATTAAATGATAAATAAATTTTCTGACAGAGTTCATGTCAAAACAGTGATTCTAAATGGTAGAGAATATTATTACAAAATTTTAGGAATTGGAATGACTCAATTTGGAGCTAAAATGAATTAGTTATGAATTAATTAAGTTTCTGGATTTATTTTAACACTAAAAATCATTTTCTAAATCATTTTCTATGATTTTCCTATTCACTGGACTGGGCCTCAATTATAAGAAAGGTCAGGGGGCTCGGCGCAAGAATCCCGAGACACAGGGAACAGGGTCCCTGGACGGCGGGTTTATTTCGTGAAAGCCGAGGGGCTCTTTAACAAAATGACCCGCGAAGGGGTACGGTGCGATCTCAGCCGTTGGATTAACGACGTGCGGCAGAGATTAGATCATGCACGCAGTGAACCGGTACGCCATTTAAACCCTTAGATCCAGATCTAACGGCCACGAATTTAAAACTACGTGATCCCATCCCGAACGTTCATCCACAATCGGACGGCTGTGATCAAACCGAGCGAAGGGGTATCTCTCTTCTAATCAGAGCCGTTCAACAAAAGATCAACGGCCCGCGGCCATCTCTCCCAACTCACCTGACGAGCGACGGTAGCGCCGCCCACGCACGGCGGCCCGCCCGCCGGAGCTCCCAATTCCGGCCAGCACGAGCGCCATACCCCGATTCAATCATCCCACGTACAATTGACGATCCCCAGAACTTAATGCTCCCACTAATTTTGGCCGAGGTCGAGCGTAGGACCCGGCCCTCGGCGTGCCGCGGCGGCGCCTAAGCCATCGTCGGCGAACACGAGAACTAGCGCACCTCGGCCTATTCCGAGCTACTCTAAACGTGCTAGAGGTTCAAGCGAAGCATGGGGAGGAGGACTCACCGAGGATGGTGGTGGACACCGAGCTAACCACGCGGTGGCGCGGATCCGCGGCGGAGACGAGGTACGACGAGCGATTCCGGCGGGGTAGAGCAAGTCCAGGGGATGAGAGACCCGGGGTCACCACCGAGACGACGTCGCGATCACCCCGGATCAAGCACCGAGGCACGCACGTCGGTGAATCGGCCGGTCGACTATGGCGGACCTCAACTCCCGTGGGCGGCAATGGCGGCGCAAAATTGTTTGGGGAATCGAAGCTTGCGCGAGGAGGTTGTGGGCGAAGGAACGGGTCACGGGGATTCCCTTTTTATCACCTAGAGTCCGGGTCGGGAAGAGGGATGGAGGTTGCCCTGCTCCCGGCCATGGCGGCGACGGCATCGGGCTGTTAGCGCGAAAGGAGGACGAACAAGTCGCCGCGCGTCTGAGCGAGTGACAAGGCGGGCCCACGCGACAGTCACAAGGTGTCCAGCGCGCGGGTGATACGAAGCTGACGTGCGGGACCCACTCCGCAGCGAGAGAGAGCGCAGCGCACGCGAGGTGAGAGCGGCTGACATGCGGGGCCCGCATGTCGGCGCGTGATCGTGAGAAGGTGGGCTGCGCGTGGAGTTCCTTAGGTGGGCCGAATTACCTTCTGGCGGCCCAGGTAAGCTTTTTATCTTTTTCTTTTGTTTTCTGTTTTCTTTTTTTCATTTCCAAGTTAAATTTGTATTCAAACTTAAATTCAAACTTATATGGCTCATCACTTCAACTTATTTTTATGAAATTAGGGATATTAATTCTGAATATATTTATTTATATATATATATTATTTATATTTTTTTGTTTTATATCCCTTCTCTTTTCTTATTTCCAAACTCTAATCTTCATTTAGGGTTTGACCCAACCTTTAGGATTATTATCTCATTGTTACTATCCTTATTATTTTATTTAATGTGCAAACATATAAAACTCCAACATGATGCATATTCTTTTTATCATTTGTTCTAATTCACCTCCAACTTTCATGTATGCTCTTTTTATGATGCAAATATGGCACATAAGATAAGGAATTCACTATATCATCCTTTTATACAATTTTGAGTATTACAAATCCTACCCCCCCTTAAAAATAATCTCGTCCTCGAGATTTGTAAGGAACATGATACAACAAATTTAGCTTGTAGTCTAGATTTCAGTTTCTAGCTAGTTCAAAAATCAAGAGTTTTTTTTATTAGTTATTAGGAGAGCATAGGTATATATGGTTATAGACACTTTATTATGCAGGATAAAGGATATCTTTTAAAGTCTATATAGGTTTGGGCAAGAAAGAGTGGGGTAAAGAAAGACTCCATCCAAGGTTGTGAATCTTGACTCATCTTGGTGACCTCACTTGATCCTTGAAGACTTGAGTTGGTGCTTATCCTTCTTTGACGTGGTTGGTCTCTTTTGGCCTTTCTTCTTGGAGTTGCCATCCGAGTTAAGGACATATGGTTAAGATATATGTGGTAAGATAGACTACATGATATAGGTCAAAATCTGGTTTGATGTCAGGTGGTGGTTTATAGATTGTGCAATTCTTTAAGACTCTATTGATTGGGTAAGTTATGTAACTTGTTATATAGATTGAGTTGTTGTGTATGGCCAAGTTGATATAAGTCTCCAAATTAGGCTTAAGTGATTTAGGAGTATGGCCTTATCTTCTGTATCTGCATTAAGTAACTCAATCTAGCTTAGATCATATTGGATTAGATAGAATCCAGATTAGGTTGGTATGACTAGATTAAACTAGTTAAGATTATCTAGATCTACCAGGGTAGAATAAATATTATTAGGATATGGTAGCATCTTTTAAGATAGGATGGATTATATGATATAGGTAGGCTATTGTTCAAGGATGAGTTGGTATAAGACATTAATTTAGGTTAAGATATATTTGTAGAGACAGTGTCTAACCTATATCACCAACTTAACTAACTTGTTAATAACTCACTTTAGATTGGATCATATTAGATTGGATGGGATCTAGATTAGATTGGTATGACTAGTTTGACTAGGTAAGATCTAATTAATTTTCCTTAGATCATGGTTGTTTAAACTAGGGTGGATAAGTATGCTTATTAGGATAAGATGGATCCATAAAGATAAGATAGAATCTTTCGAGATCAATTAGATCTATTAGGATAAAATCTTTTCAAGATAGGATGAGTATCTTTTAAGATGAGATGGATCTATTAAGATAAGGGAGAATCTTTTAAGATAAGATGAATTGGTTAGAATGAGATCTTTTAGGATAAGATAAATCTCTTAAGCTAGATATGTTCCAATGGGGATAATCTAGGTTGTCTAGTTATTTTATAAATATATTTTTATACCTATGTGTATATGCAGATGCAATCGTGGACATTACTCCACAACTCATCACACTCAATCAAAGATCCAAATCAAACAAGTATCATAAGAACAAACATTCAAGTACATAGATACTTATAAAAATAGTTTTGTTTTGTTCCTAAGATTAGGTCTCCTATTCCTAAAGGTCACTCTAGGCACAGGATTTCAAAGTGTAAAATCCACATTTGTCTTTAGAAGGAAAAGGTAAGAATAATCAGAGTAAAGCGGAAATAGATGAGAAAAGATTAAGAAAAGTTTAGAAAGAATCAGAGTAGCAAAGGTAAGTAGATAATGGTTGTCCAGTTCTATCTAGGTTTCGTCCTACAGTCAACATTCCTCTGATACCACTTCTGTAACACCCGGATTTTAGGGGTCCAAAACCCGGGGTTAACATAAACACCAGGTATGCTGGGACCAAGTCTCAAACATATGATGTATAGTGGCACAGGATCGAATGTCACATCTTTATATATAACAAGAGTTCTATACAAAATAAATAATTACATTATAAGGAGACAACGGTCCAGCAACCCAAAGTTGACTGGGAGACGACGACCTAGACCTCTCACGAACTCATCACAGCATCCTCCATGAGCATCATCCTGCAGTACCTGGTCTTGACCTGTGGTGTATGTGAGACAGCAAGAGTGAGCTCACATAAGTTCATCGCTCAACAAGTTGTGGGGAATAATGTGCATGAACTCGCCAAAGGTGGGAGCTCACGTGAAGTGTAAGGCTTACCAAAGAAGATGGTTAGAGCTGAGCATTGCTTTTAAAGTTGGTCAAAATTTTATTAGCAGTTACTAAGTATAAGTAAATACCAACCCAATTAAGTAGTAGAACAAAAGTAACAACTTCACCTGCGATGCAATGCATATGACAAATTGAATTTAGTTCCATCATTTAATCATGTGAGGGTCCGAGCTGCTCATGACCGTGAGCACGGCTAGTATACCAGTTTTACACTCTGCAGAGGTTGCGCATCTTTACCCACAAGCCGTGTTACCCATCTGCCAAGGGGTCATGAATCCCATACACCTCTACCAAGGAAGCGAGGCAGGGTAACACTACGAGGCCTTTACAAAGTTCCACTAGCTTCAGAAAACCCGCTACAGTTTATAGGAAGTTCCAATGCAGGAATCCCTTGCAGGACCGCCATCGCAGCAAAATCCTCCCGAGGGCCTCCCTACACTGACCACTCCCCTACTGCCCTTGCCCCTTTCGGGTAAGGTAGTCTTCCACTAGCTTTCCTAATTAATCAGCCAAGGGCGTCCCATTCCACCCTTGTGGTAGCACTGTTTTCCCGGGTGGTCGCTCCATGTTCCAATTAACATAATGATCTTAACATGAACATTAAATAACAACTGATAACAAAAAGTGTAATCATGAATAGTGTATCTCCATACCCAAAACCACATATAGCACTAGCAAGTACTACCCAGAAAGATCAGTGGTAAACAAGGTATAAAGATAATCAAACTAGGTAACCTGTTGGGTCCCATCAAATTAACCTATGCAGATCATTATGATTAATCAGAACATGGCTGGGTAAAAAGAAGTGATCAAGGGCACAACTTGCCTGGGCCTTGAGATTCCAGGTACCAGGATGATCTTCAGATGACTCGTGACCTCACTGCTAGTCGTAGCAATACAAACAAACAGTGTATAGGCAAAATTAACATTACACCAAACATATATGCCAAAATACATATTAATAATCTACATATTAAAATAAGATCACAGGAAAAAGAATTATTAATTTTGGAGTTGTAGAATTCAAGTTATGAATTTCCTAAGATTTAAGGTGATTATAATATGATTAAATGATAAATAAATTTTCTGACAGAGTTCATGTCAAAACAGTGATTCTAAATGGTAGAGAATATTATTACAAAATTTTAGGAATTGGAATGACTCAATTTGGAGCTAAAATGAATTAGTTATGAATTAATTAAGTTTCTGGATTTATTTTAACACTAAAAATCATTTTCTAAATCATTTTCTATGATTTTCCTATTCACTGGACTGGGCCTCAATTATAAGAAAGGTCAGGGGGCTCGGCGCAAGAATCCCGAGACACAGGGAACAGGGTCCCTGGACGGCGGGTTTATTTCGTGAAAGCCGAGGGGCTCTTTAACAAAATGACCCGCGAAGGGGTACGGTGCGATCTCAGCCGTTGGATTAACGACGTGCGGCAGAGATTAGATCATGCACGCAGTGAACCGGTACGCCATTTAAACCCTTAGATCCAGATCTAACGGCCACGAATTTAAAACTACGTGATCCCATCCCGAACGTTCATCCACAATCGGACGGCTGTGATCAAACCGAGCGAAGGGGTATCTCTCTTCTAATCAGAGCCGTTCAACAAAAGATCAACGGCCCGCGGCCATCTCTCCCAACTCACCTGACGAGCGACGGTAGCGCCGCCCACGCACGGCGGCCCGCCCGCCGGAGCTCCCAATTCCGGCCAGCACGAGCGCCATACCCCGATTCAATCATCCCACGTACAATTGACGATCCCCAGAACTTAATGCTCCCACTAATTTTGGCCGAGGTCGAGCGTAGGACCCGGCCCTCGGCGTGCCGCGGCGGCGCCTAAGCCATCGTCGGCGAACACGAGAACTAGCGCACCTCGGCCTATTCCGAGCTACTCTAAACGTGCTAGAGGTTCAAGCGAAGCATGGGGAGGAGGACTCACCGAGGATGGTGGTGGACACCGAGCTAACCACGCGGTGGCGCGGATCCGCGGCGGAGACGAGGTACGACGAGCGATTCCGGCGGGGTAGAGCAAGTCCAGGGGATGAGAGACCCGGGGTCACCACCGAGACGACGTCGCGATCACCCCGGATCAAGCACCGAGGCACGCACGTCGGTGAATCGGCCGGTCGACTATGGCGGACCTCAACTCCCGTGGGCGGCAATGGCGGCGCAAAATTGTTTGGGGAATCGAAGCTTGCGCGAGGAGGTTGTGGGCGAAGGAACGGGTCACGGGGATTCCCTTTTTATCACCTAGAGTCCGGGTCGGGAAGAGGGATGGAGGTTGCCCTGCTCCCGGCCATGGCGGCGACGGCATCGGGCTGTTAGCGCGAAAGGAGGACGAACAAGTCGCCGCGCGTCTGAGCGAGTGACAAGGCGGGCCCACGCGACAGTCACAAGGTGTCCAGCGCGCGGGTGATACGAAGCTGACGTGCGGGACCCACTCCGCAGCGAGAGAGAGCGCAGCGCACGCGAGGTGAGAGCGGCTGACATGCGGGGCCCGCATGTCGGCGCGTGATCGTGAGAAGGTGGGCTGCGCGTGGAGTTCCTTAGGTGGGCCGAATTACCTTCTGGCGGCCCAGGTAAGCTTTTTATCTTTTTCTTTTGTTTTCTGTTTTCTTTTTTTCATTTCCAAGTTAAATTTGTATTCAAACTTAAATTCAAACTTATATGGCTCATCACTTCAACTTATTTTTATGAAATTAGGGATATTAATTCTGAATATATTTATTTATATATATATTATTTATATTTTTTTGTTTTATATCCCTTCTCTTTTCTTATTTCCAAACTCTAATCTTCATTTAGGGTTTGACCCAACCTTTAGGATTATTATCTCATTGTTACTATCCTTATTATTTTATTTAATGTGCAAACATATAAAACTCCAACATGATGCATATTCTTTTTATCATTTGTTCTAATTCACCTCCAACTTTCATGTATGCTCTTTTTATGATGCAAATATGGCACATAAGATAAGGAATTCACTATATCATCCTTTTATACAATTTTGAGTATTACAAATCCTACCCCCCCTTAAAAATAATCTCGTCCTCGAGATTTGTAAGGAACATGATACAACAAATTTAGCTTGTAGTCTAGATTTCAGTTTCTAGCTAGTTCAAAAATCAAGAGTTTTTTTTATTAGTTATTAGGAGAGCATAGGTATATATGGTTATAGACACTTTATTATGCAGGATAAAGGATATCTTTTAAAGTCTATATAGGTTTGGGCAAGAAAGAGTGGGGTAAAGAAAGACTCCATCCAAGGTTGTGAATCTTGACTCATCTTGGTGACCTCACTTGATCCTTGAAGACTTGAGTTGGTGCTTATCCTTCTTTGACGTGGTTGGTCTCTTTTGGCCTTTCTTCTTGGAGTTGCCATCCGAGTTAAGGACATATGGTTAAGATATATGTGGTAAGATAGACTACATGATATAGGTCAAAATCTGGTTTGATGTCAGGTGGTGGTTTATAGATTGTGCAATTCTTTAAGACTCTATTGATTGGGTAAGTTATGTAACTTGTTATATAGATTGAGTTGTTGTGTATGGCCAAGTTGATATAAGTCTCCAAATTAGGCTTAAGTGATTTAGGAGTATGGCCTTATCTTCTGTATCTGCATTAAGTAACTCAATCTAGCTTAGATCATATTGGATTAGATAGAATCCAGATTAGGTTGGTATGACTAGATTAAACTAGTTAAGATTATCTAGATCTACCAGGGTAGAATAAATATTATTAGGATATGGTAGCATCTTTTAAGATAGGATGGATTATATGATATAGGTAGGCTATTGTTCAAGGATGAGTTGGTATAAGACATTAATTTAGGTTAAGATATATTTGTAGAGACAGTGTCTAACCTATATCACCAACTTAACTAACTTGTTAATAACTCACTTTAGATTGGATCATATTAGATTGGATGGGATCTAGATTAGATTGGTATGACTAGTTTGACTAGGTAAGATCTAATTAATTTTCCTTAGATCATGGTTGTTTAAACTAGGGTGGATAAGTATGCTTATTAGGATAAGATGGATCCATAAAGATAAGATAGAATCTTTCGAGATCAATTAGATCTATTAGGATAAAATCTTTTCAAGATAGGATGAGTATCTTTTAAGATGAGATGGATCTATTAAGATAAGGGAGAATCTTTTAAGATAAGATGAATTGGTTAGAATGAGATCTTTTAGGATAAGATAAATCTCTTAAGCTAGATATGTTCCAATGGGGATAATCTAGGTTGTCTAGTTATTTTATAAATATATTTTTATACCTATGTGTATATGCAGATGCAATCGTGGACATTACTCCACAACTCATCACACTCAATCAAAGATCCAAATCAAACAAGTATCATAAGAACAAACATTCAAGTACATAGATACTTATAAAAATAGTTTTGTTTTGTTCCTAAGATTAGGTCTCCTATTCCTAAAGGTCACTCTAGGCACAGGATTTCAAAGTGTAAAATCCACATTTGTCTTTAGAAGGAAAAGGTAAGAATAATCAGAGTAAAGCGGAAATAGATGAGAAAAGATTAAGAAAAGTTTAGAAAGAATCAGAGTAGCAAAGGTAAGTAGATAATGGTTGTCCAGTTCTATCTAGGTTTCGTCCTACAGTCAACATTCCTCTGATACCACTTCTGTAACACCCGGATTTTAGGGGTCCAAAACCCGGGGTTAACATAAACACCAGGTATGCTGGGACCAAGTCTCAAACATATGATGTATAGTGGCACAGGATCGAATGTCACATCTTTATATATAACAAGAGTTCTATACAAAATAAATAATTACATTATAAGGAGACAACGGTCCAGCAACCCAAAGTTGACTGGGAGACGACGACCTAGACCTCTCACGAACTCATCACAGCATCCTCCATGAGCATCATCCTGCAGTACCTGGTCTTGACCTGTGGTGTATGTGAGACAGCAAGAGTGAGCTCACATAAGTTCATCGCTCAACAAGTTGTGGGGAATAATGTGCATGAACTCGCCAAAGGTGGGAGCTCACGTGAAGTGTAAGGCTTACCAAAGAAGATGGTTAGAGCTGAGCATTGCTTTTAAAGTTGGTCAAAATTTTATTAGCAGTTACTAAGTATAAGTAAATACCAACCCAATTAAGTAGTAGAACAAAAGTAACAACTTCACCTGCGATGCAATGCATATGACAAATTGAATTTAGTTCCATCATTTAATCATGTGAGGGTCCGAGCTGCTCATGACCGTGAGCACGGCTAGTATACCAGTTTTACACTCTGCAGAGGTTGCGCATCTTTACCCACAAGCTGTGTTACCCATCTGCCAAGGGGTCATGAATCCCATACACCTCTACCAAGGAAGCGAGGCAGGGTAACACTACGAGGCCTTTACAAAGTTCCACTAGCTTCAGAAAACCCGCTATAGTTTATAGGAAGTTCCAATGCAGGAATCCCTTGCAGGACCGCCATCGCAGCAAAATCCTCCCGAGGGCCTCCCTACACTGACCACTCCCCTACTGCCCTTGCCCCTTTCGGGTAAGGTAGTCTTCCACTAGCTTTCCTAATTAATCAGCCAAGGGCGTCCCATTCCACCCTTGTGGTAGCACTGTTTTCCCGGGTGGTCGCTCCATGTTCCAATTAACATAATGATCTTAACATGAACATTAAATAACAACTGATAACAAAAAGTGTAATCATGAATAGTGTATCTCCATACCCAAAACCACATATAGCACTAGCAAGTACTACCCAGAAAGATCAGTGGTAAACAAGGTATAAAGATAATCAAACTAGGTAACCTGTTGGGTCCCATCAAATTAACCTATGCAGATCATTATGATTAATCAGAACATGGCTGGGTAAAAAGAAGTGATCAAGGGCACAACTTGCCTGGGCCTTGAGATTCCAGGTACCAGGATGATCTTCAGATGACTCGTGACCTCACTGCTAGTCGTAGCAATACAAACAAACAGTGTATAGGCAAAATTAACATTACACCAAACATATATGCCAAAATACATATTAATAATCTACATATTAAAATAAGATCACAGGAAAAAGAATTATTAATTTTGGAGTTGTAGAATTCAAGTTATGAATTTCCTAAGATTTAAGGTGATTATAATATGATTAAATGATAAATAAATTTTCTGACAGAGTTCATGTCAAAACAGTGATTCTAAATGGTAGAGAATATTATTACAAAATTTTAGGAATTGGAATGACTCAATTTGGAGCTAAAATGAATTAGTTATGAATTAATTAAGTTTCTAGATTTATTTTAACACTAAAAATCATTTTCTAAATCATTTTCTATGATTTTCCTATTCACTGGACTGGGCCTCAATTATAAGAAAGGTCAGGGGGCTCGGCGCAAGAATCCCGAGACACAGGGAACAGGGTCCCTGGACGGCGGGTTTATTTCGTGAAAGCCGAGGGGCTCTTTAACAAAATGACCCGCGAAGGGGTACGGTGCGATCTCAGCCGTTGGATTAACGACGTGCGGCAGAGATTAGATCATGCACGCAGTGAACCGGTACGCCATTTAAACCCTTAGATCCAGATCTAACGGCCACGAATTTAAAACTACGTGATCCCATCCCGAACGTTCATCCACAATCGGACGGCTGTGATCAAACCGAGCGAAGGGGTATCTCTCTTCTAATCAGAGCCGTTCAACAAAAGATCAACGGCCCGCGGCCATCTCTCCCAACTCACCTGACGAGCGACGGTAGCGCCGCCCACGCACGGCGGCCCGCCCGCCGGAGCTCCCAATTCCGGCCAGCACGAGCGCCATACCCCGATTCAATCATCCCACGTACAATTGACGATCCCCAGAACTTAATGCTCCCACTAATTTTGGCCGAGGTCGAGCGTAGGACCCGACCCTCGGCGTGCCGCGGCGGCGCCTAAGCCATCGTCGGCGAACACGAGAACTAGCACACCTCGGCCTATTCCGAGCTACTCTAAACGTGCTAGAGGTTCAAGCGAAGCATGGGGAGGAGGACTCACCGAGGATGGTGGTGGACACCGAGCTAACCACACGGTGGCGCGGATCCGCGGCGGAGACGAGGTACGACGAGCGATTCCGGCGGGGTAGAGCAAGTCCAGGGGATGAGAGACCCGGGGTCACCACCGAGACGACGTCGCGATCACCCCGGATCAAGCACCGAGGCACGCACGTCGGTGAATCGGCCGGTCGACTATGGCGGACCTCAACTCCCGTGGGCGGCAATGGCGGCGCAAAATTGTTTGGGGAATCGAAGCTTGCGCGAGGAGGTTGTGGGCGAAGGAACGGGTCACGGGGATTCCCTTTTTATCACCTAGAGTCCGGGTCGGGAAGAGGGATGGAGGTTGCCCTGCTCCCGGCCATGGCGGCGACGGCATCGGGCTGTTAGCGCGAAAGGAGGACGAACAAGTCGCCGCGCGTCTGAGCGAGTGACAAGGCGGGCCCACGCGACAGTCACAAGGTGTCCAGCGCGCGGGTGATACGAAGCTGACGTGCGGGACCCACTCCGCAGCGAGAGAGAGCGCAGCGCACGCGAGGTGAGAGCGGCTGACATGCGGGGCCCGCATGTCGGCGCGTGATCGTGAGAAGGTGGGCTGCGCGTGGAGTTCCTTAGGTGGGCCGAATTACCTTCTGGCGGCCCAGGTAAGCTTTTTATCTTTTTCTTTTGTTTTCTGTTTTCTTTTTTTCATTTCCAAGTTAAATTTGTATTCAAACTTAAATTCAAACTTATATGGCTCATCACTTCAACTTATTTTTATGAAATTAGGGATATTAATTCTGAATATATTTATTTATATATATATTATTTATATTTTTTTGTTTTATATCCCTTCTCTTTTCTTATTTCCAAACTCTAATCTTCATTTAGGGTTTGACCCAACCTTTAGGATTATTATCTCATTGTTACTATCCTTATTATTTTATTTAATGTGCAAACATATAAAACTCCAACATGATGCATATTCTTTTTATCATTTGTTCTAATTCACCTCCAACTTTCATGTATGCTCTTTTTATGATGCAAATATGGCACATAAGATAAGGAATTCACTATATCATCCTTTTATACAATTTTGAGTATTACAGCCTTCATCCCCCATGGATGGTTCCTGCGCACCAAACTCAACAACGTCCCAAATGCTAGCGTGGAGTTAGGTTAGATGGTGCCTCATTTTATCACTCCACATGGAATAATCTTCACCGTAAAAAACCGGTGGTTTGCCTAATGGGACGGAAAGTAAAGGAGTGCGTTTAGAAATGCGGGGGTAGCGTAGGGGGATCTTACTAAACTTCTTGCGCTCTTGGCGCTTAGAAGTGATGGACGGCGCATCGGAGCCGGAGGTAGATGGCGACAAAGAGTCAGTCTCGTAGTAGACCACTTTCTTCATCTTCTTCTTGTCGCCACTCCGATGCGACTTGATGCGTGGAGGGGATTCCTCCTTGTGCTTGGTGCCGGACTCCCTTGATGGAGCCTTCCCGTGGCTTGTAGCGGGCTTCTCACCGGTCACCATCTCCTTCTTGGCATGATCTCCCGACATCACTTTGAGTGGTTAGGATCTAATGAAGTACTGGGCTCTGATACTAATTGAAAGTCGCCTAGAGGGGGGTGAATAGGTGGAATCTGAAAATTATAAACTTAAGCACACACTACAAGCCGGGGTTAGTGTTAGAAATAAAATCGAGTCTGAAAGAGAGGGCGAAAACAAATCACAAGCAAATGAAGAGTGTGACACGGTGATTTGTTTTACCAAGGTTTAGTTCTTGCAAACCTACTCCCCGTTGAGGTGGTCACAAAGACCGGGTCTCTTTTAACCCTTTCCCTCTCTCAAACGGTCACCTAGATCGAGTGAGCTTCTCTTCTCAATCAATCGGGACACTTAGTCCCCACAAGGACCACCACACAATTGGTGTCTCTTGCCTTGATTACAATTGACTTGGGAACAAGAAAGAAGGAATAAGAAAAGTGATCCAAGCGCAATGTCACACCCGGTTTTGGAAGGCAAACCGAATGCGAACCATGTACGTGCCAGGATCAGAACTCACGTACACAGCGATTACATAAATGACTCATCATCGCACGGTGCTCGAATAATAACTTAAAAGAGTACTAACTTATTACATCACAGAGTCATAGACATCCACATAGTCATCGTCTTAACAGGTGAATCAAAGTGCTAGCGAAACGCAGTAAAGATAAGGCCTTCACAGGCAGCTGACTGGGGGTTGCCGCCAACCCACACCTAGAATTCGTCGTAGTCTTGGAACTCCTGGAAGTCTCCTTCCATGGCTTCATCTTCTCCTGAGCAGTGGTTACAATGCGGACAACCTGGTGTTTGGTGGTAAAGCAAGGATGAGTACACATCAACGTACTCAGCAAATGCCCCGTTTGGCTGAAGTGGACTAGCTTTATGTGGGGTTAGGCTCAAGCAGTTGCTTTTAGTTGGACAAGTATTTATCATTAGTAGAAGCCAGATTTTAGCATTAACCAACCCATGAACCATTTCCTCATCGAGGAACAACATCATCATATTCGAACCAAAACCATAACATAATCCTTGTATCTCGAACCATCTGTATCTCTAATCAAAGAGGATCCCAAGGCTGCTCCTAACCGTGAGCACGGCTGATATATCAGTTTCACTACCCTCTGCAGAGGTCGCACACTTTACCCATGAGTCATGATTCCCTTTCTGCCCGGGGAGAGCTAATCCCCATTGACCACTACCTAGGTGGTCCGGCAGGGTATCACTACGTAGCTGTTACAAAGATTCCCTAGAGATCATAGCTGCCCGTTAGGTTTCTCCAGTTTGGTAAACACAGTACCCCTCCCCGCAGGAGAGTGACTAACAAAAAGCAAAATGAAAGAACCTCGGCACTCAGCCTCGGCAGAGCAAGCACTGTGCCTGGACCCCATTGACGGCACGACGGCGAAGCAACTACACCTCTAGTTCCTCTAATTAATTAGCTAAGGGCGTCCCATTTCACCCTCATGGTTGCACTGTTATCCCGGGTGGTCTCTCAACGAACAGGTCCTTACGGAGAGGTACTCAGGAAACAGCCTGAGCCCCCTAGAGTATCACAAGATCATCAACATCATCAGGATAACAGTATCATAAATATTCACATCATGTTCATTGATTAAGTTAAGGCAGTAGCAGAATGCTAACCATAATAGCCCATAAGGTCATCAAGGATAAAGTAAAGTGTAAAACTAGTCAATCCTTAGGTTTCAAGTAAGTAATGCGGGGTAGTAAGTTATAAATGAATAGGACATAATGGGTCAGAGGACACTTGCCTTCACCAAACTGTTGATCAGGAACTTCCTCTGCAACTCCCTCGGGAAACACAGACTGCTCGTTGTCTACGTAAAGTAATCATTCACACTATGCACTTGGGAAAATAACAAACAAAAACAATATACCAAACATATGCAGCAGAGAGAGATCACAAGTTCATAATAGAAAAGGGATAGGCACTCTGGTATTCTCTAGGTCTGGGGTAGAGGACTATACAAAGTGATTCATTATCCACTAATCAGGTTTAAGTCAGTGGTGGGATTAAATCATTATCTGGTTTTAAGTTCCTAAACTTAGGTGTTTAAGTCCATAAACTTAAGTGCTCCAACTTTTATTAAAGTCTACTATCCTTTATTTATCTCAAATAGGGTTCCAATAACATTAATTTTACCCTAATGATCAACTATTAATTGGGACATAGAAACAGCAGGGAAACATTGCATAAACAGATAGATAATAATATTATGAACATTTTGCAATTTGAAGCACCTAATTTGGAGTTCATATGGCAAAGTTATGAATTTTACAAGTTTAGGGGTTAAAAATATACCCTAAGTACCTATTTTGAATTAAATAAAAGGTCCGAGGACCTAACTGTAAGAAACCAGGGACGGCGGGTTAATTTTCAGGAAGCTGGGGGTCTCTTTTAAGAAAACGCGCAGGCGAAGGGGTATCGGGCGTTAATAGCCGTTAGATCTCAGGCGGACGGCCAGGATTAGATCCTGCGGGCGGGCGCGCGAGCGCGCGGCGGCCTGGGTGGCTGACAGGCGGGACCGGCAGGCAGCGCGAGCGCGCGGGCGGGCTGACAGGCGGGGCCGGCGGGCAGCGCGAGCGCGCGGGCGGGCTGACAGGCGGGGCCCAAACGGCAGGGAGACGGGGTGTGGGGGAAGCGGGCCTGGGCCGCTGGATCTCCGGCGGACGGCCAGGATCAGGTTTGGCCTAGTTAAAACGGGACCGCCTGATCTGGGACGGATGGTGGGGATTGGGTGGCCGGCCTGGGCTTCTCCTACGGCTAGCTGGGGCGGCGGCGCTCGTCCCCGCGGCGGAGGACTCGCCGGAGACGAGGGGCGCGGGCGCTTGGCGGGTCTCTGGGGCGACCTGAGTGGCCGGGAAGGTTGGGAAGGGCACGGGGAATCCTTTGGTGGGGTCCGGGTCGGGGCAGGGGCACCGGAGGGGGGCGGTTCACGGCGGAGCGGCTCGGCGGTGGCGTTGAACAACTCCGGCGAGGAATTAAACGCAGCAGAGAGCAAAACAAAGGTCAATAGGGGTGGGAGAGGTTCTTTACCTCAAGGCGGGCTCCGGGGACTCCTCGGTGGCGGCGATGACGCGACGGTGACCCGGGGCGACGGTGGCGGACCTCCGCGGCTGCACGGAGGACGGCGGGTGAGCGCGGGCAGAGAGAAATAGGGAGGGGGAGGGGAAGTTGGAGCGCGTCCCGGGTTGCGGACGCCGGGGCGAAGCTCACCGTGGCGATGGACACGGCGGAGCTCCAACGGCGGCCGGGAAACGAGCTCGGGACGGCGGCGGTTCGCGGCGACGGCGCACTGGCGTGCGCGCAGCGAGGGGGAGGTGAGAGAGGGGTCGGCAGGTGCGCAAATGAGGGAGGGGGAGAGGGTGAG
This sequence comes from Zea luxurians, assembly GCA_029449295.1. NCBI lineage: Eukaryota > Viridiplantae > Streptophyta > Magnoliopsida > Poales > Poaceae > Zea > Zea luxurians. The sequence goes on along the minus strand of JAOPSE010000017.1, from coordinate 32,235,723 downwards.
TGGGGTTCCGGGCTCAAGTGGCCGAGGCGAGGTGGGGGCGAGCTCCACGCGCGACGTGGGCGCGGAGTCCGCGGCACGCGCGGCGGCGGTTACGCGGAGACGACGGGGCTGACAGCCCGGGCCCACGAGCAGAGAGAGAGGGGAAAGCGGGGGCGGGCGCGCGGAAGGCGGCCGCGCTGACGGGCGGGCCCGCCAGGGCAGAGAGAGCGGGGGAAGCGGGCGCGCGCGGGATGGGGAAGCGGCTGCGCTGACGGATGGGCCCGCCAGGGCAGAGAGAGGAGGGGGGAAGCGGGCGCGTGCGCGGGGAACGCGGCTGCGCTGACGGGTGGGCCCGCCAGGGCAGAGAGAGAAGGGGGGGGAAGGCGCGCGCGGGATGGGCCGATTGGGCCGAAAGGCCGAGGGGGGCGGGGGTATGGGCCTTTTTCCCTTTTCTTTTTAATCTGGAATTGTTTTCTCTTTTCTTTTTATTTTCCCTATTTGATTCAAATTCAAATAAGCCACAAATTCAAATTAGACTTTCTAAGAATTATGCACCAAACAAAAGTGAAATCTAGGGTTCAACATGATGCAACAATTCATACTCCCTTGGAGTTTGAGCTAATAGACTATAGTTACAAATAAAACAACCACTTTTCTCCTATAGAAATGAGAAAGAGAAGATTGGGGAAGGATGAGAAAAGGGAAGTAACACCTGAATTTGTGAATATGTGCAAAGAAATTTTATACCCCCAAATTCAGGGTGTTACAAACCTATCCCCCTTAAAAGAATCTCGCCCCGAGATTCAGGGTTGGGCAGCAAAGAGTTCAGGGTATTTGGCTTTCAGATCATCTTCTCGTTCCCAGGTTGCTTCTTCCTCCGAGTGGTGACCCCATCTGACTTTGCACATTCTGATGGTATTCCTCCGGGTGACTCTGTCTGCAAACTCCAGAATCTGCGTTGGCTTCTCTATGTATGTCAGATCCTCCTGGACTTCCAAACCCTCCACTGGCAACTGTTCTTCTGGTACTCGCAGACACTTCTTCAATTGTGACATGTGGAACACATTGTGCACTGCCGACAAACTTTCTAGTAGGTTGAGTTGGTAAGCCACTTCTCCACGCTTTGCCTGAATCTGATATGGTCCAACGTATCGGGGTGCTAACTTGCCTTTAACTCCGAACCTTCTGACTCCCCTGATAGGTGACACCTTCAGATAGACGAAATCCCCCACTTCGAAACTCAGTTCTCTTCTCCTTCGGTCCGCATAGCTTCGTTGCCTTGATTGTGCTATCTTCAGATTCTCCCGAACCATTTTGATATTCTCTTCGGCTTCAAGCAGGATGTCGGGGCCAAACACCTGTCTCTCTCCAGGCTGGTCCCAATGCAGCGGAGTCCTACAACTCCGTCCATAGAGTGCCTGAAACGGTGACATCTTCAAGCTAGCCTGATAGCTATTGTTGTAGGAGAATTCTGCATAAGGTAACCTTTTGTCCCATCCTGACTTGTCTTGCAACGCACAGGCTCTCAGCATATCTTCTAGGACCTGATTAGTTCTTTCAGTCTGACCGTCTGTCTGCGGATGATAAGCCGAGCTGAAGTTCAAATGGGTGCCCAAAGCTTCTTGTAGCTGCTGCCAAAAATGAGAGGTGAACTGCGTTCCTCGATCTGACACTATCTTCTTCGGCACACCATGAAGGCAAACTATCCGTGACACGTATACCTCAGCTAACGTTGCTCCGGTATATGTGGTCTTCACAGGTATGAAATGGGCCACCTTTGTTAAGCGGTCCACAACCACCTAGATGGAATCATAACCGGCCCGGGTACGAGGTAGGCCAACTATAAAATCCATCCTGATCTCATCCCACTTCCACTGAGGAATCCGCAATGGCTGCAACAATCCGGCGAGCCTTTGATGCTCTGCTTTGGTTCTTTGACAGCTATCATAGATGGCGACATATTCTGCGATTTCTCTTTTCATGCCATACCACCAAAACCTCCTCTTTAAATCCTGGTACATCTTTTCACTTCCCGGGTGTATGGAGTAGGCTGTCTCATGAGCTTCCTTTAGGATCAGCTCCCGAATAGGTTTGAGGTCGGGGACACACAATCGGTCCTTGAACCATATTACTCCCTCTTCATCCTCTCGAAAGTCTTTGCCTCTTCCTTCTAAGATTAGCTGCCGGATCTTGTTGATGCTTTCATCATCCTTCTGCCCTTCTTTGATCTCCCGCTCTAGAGTGGGCTCTAATTCCACTGTTACTCCTTGCGTGTTATTCAGGAAACCGAGACTCAGTTTGTCGAACTCCTTGGCTAACTCATATGGCATTGGGTACGTGGCCATCATATTGACTTGACTCTTCCTGCTCAGAGCATCTGCAACCACATTGGCTTTGCCTGGATGGTAATGTATCTCCAACTCATAGTCCTTGATCAATTCCAACCATCTTCGCTGTCTCATGTTTAACTCTGACTGGGTGAATATGTACTTCAGACTTTTATGATCTGTGTAGATGTTGCACTTCTGCCCATACAGGTAATGTCTCCAGGTCTTCAAGGCGTGAACTACTGCTGCCAACTCCAGGTCATGTGTGGGATAATTTTTCTCATGGATCTTCAGCTGTCGAGATGAATAGGCTACAACTCTTCCTTCTTGCATTAGCACACATCCCAATCCGGTGTAAGAAGCATCGCAATACACTGAGAATGGCTTGTGAACATCAGGCAGGACTAACACCGGAGCTGTAGTCAATCTATTTTTCAATTCTTCAAATGCTTCCTGACACTTTTGGGTCCACTTAAACTCAACTTTCTTCGCTAGTAACGCTGTCATTGGTCTAGCAATCTTTGAGAAGCCTTCGATGAAACGCCTGTAATACCCAGCCATTCCAATGAAGCTCTTGATCCCACGAACATCCTTTGGTGCTTTCCAGTTCAGGATATCTGCCACTTTCTTTGGATCCACTGCTAATCCATCTTGGTTTATGATGTGACCCAGAAACAAGACTTCATGAATCCAGAACTCGCATTTGCTCAGCTTGGCATACAGCTGATGCTCTCGAAGTCTTTGCAATACCATTTTCAAATGCTCTACATGATCTTCCTCACTTTGAGAGTATATGAGAATATCATCGATAAACACTACCACAAACTTGTCCAGATAATCCATGAACACACTGTTCATCAGGTACATAAAGAAGGCTGGCGCATTTGTCAAACCAAAGGACATAACTGTGAATTCATATAACCCATACTTGGTGATGAATGCTGTCTTCGGTATGTCCGAGTGTCGGATTCTGAGTTGATGGTAGCCTGACCTCAGATCTATCTTCGAGAATACGCTGGCACCTCTGAGCTGGTCGAACAAATCTTCTATCCTTGGCAGGGGGTACTTGTTCTTGACAGTGACTTCATTCAAAGCTCTGTAATCTATGCACATCCTTTTGGTACCATCTTTCTTCTCTACAAACAACACCGGAGCGGCCCAAGGCGAGGTACTTGGTCTGATGTAACCCTTCTCTAACATCTCATCTATCTGCTTCTTGAGTTCCACCAATTCTGGTCCAGACACTCGGTAGGCTCTTTTGGAAATGGGGGCGGTACCAGGGATAAGCTCTATGGCAAACTCAACTTTTCTCTCGGGTGGCATGCCCGTTAGCTCCTCAGGAAATACGTCCGGAAAGTCTGACACAACCTTGATAGCCTCGAGCGGGTTGGGCTCCTTACTATCAACTGAAATCTGGTGACAGACACCCTCCGCTGAATTAGGCATCCTTAGCTCGGCCACTACCTCTTCTCCTGACGGGGACTTCAATGTTACGGTCCTCTTGTCACAGCTAACACTCGCCTCATACTTCATTAACCAATTCATCCCTAGAATGACATCTATCCCAGGGGTGTCTATTACTATTAAGTCACTGGGGAACCCTATCCCCCTTATTTCCACCCTTATATTTGAGCATATTTTATCTGTTTGCACCTTGCCACCAACCGAATTAATCCTCATGGGCGGCATCATTGCCTCTACTGAGATGTTATGCAATTCTACCCAGGTTGCCGTGACAAATGAATGAGTTGCACCAGTATCAAATAGCACTTTCGTGGGATGAGATTCGACTGAGAACATACCTACTGCCACATCTGGTGCATCCTGGATCGCTTCGGCCTCCAAGTGGTTCACCTTTCCACGGTTGTACGCTTGGTTACGATTGCCTGCTGTCGGCTGCAGTACACCTTGCCTTGTTGGAGCATTGGGGTTGGTCTGCTGCTGCGCCGCCTTCTTTGGGCACTGCATCGCCCAGTGGCCTTGTTCTCCACAGTGGAAACATCCTCTGCCTCCTCCTTGTGCTGGGGCTGCTTGGTTGCTCTGGTTTGCTGCTGGGGCAGGAAGGCGAGGTGCCTGGTTGTTCTGCTTCTGATACTGATTACCTCCCTGCTGGCTGTACTGACGATACTGCTGCTGCTGCCTCTGAAACTGCTGCTGATGCGGACGCTGGTTCTGATTCTGATATCCTTGTGGGTGACCAGGCCTGCCTTGCTGAGATGAACTGCCTGAGAAACATGGACGGCTGATGCCTCCGGTCTGGGGTCCACTCATCTTGCGCTTCCGATCTTCCATATCCTTACGCTTCTTCTCAGTCATAACTGCCCTATCGATCAGGTGCTGGAAGGTGGGGAAGGTGTGATTCATCAGCTGGTAATGCAGGGGATCCACCAAACCCCTCATGAACCTGTACTGCCTTTTAGCATCAGTGTTGACATCCTCAGGTGCATAACGAGATAGCTGCAGAAACTTGTCTCTGTATTCACTAACAGGCAGGGGTCCCTGCTTCAGAGCTAGAAACTCCTCTTTCTTCACGATCATCAGTCCCTCTGGAACATGGTACCTGCGGAAACTCTCGCTGAATTCTTCCCAGGTGATGGCTTCAGGGTCAGCATGTGTGGCGAGGTAGGACTCCCACCAGGACTGGGCTGCTCCCCTTAGCTGACGGGGACCATACAGAACCTTCTCCCTGTCGTCACATTGGGCGGTGCGCAGTTCTCTTTCCACTGCGCGCAGCCAGTCTTCTGCATCCATGGGGTCGGCAGAATGGGCGAAGGTAGGAGGGTGCCCTCTCATGAACTCACCACGCTTATCCCGTGGCATCTGGGGCATCTGTACTTGCAACTGGGGTTGGGGTTGCTGTTGAGCCTGCTGCATGGCTGCCAGAGTCTGCTCAATGGCCTGCACTGCCTGAGTCTGCATCAAGAACATCTGCTCCACTGTCATCGGGGGTGGTGGGGGAGGCTACCTCTGTTGTTCCTCCTACGGGTCATGCTACTCTTGCTGAGCACGCCTGTTGCATCGGCGCCTGTTGTCAGACATCTGTGGAAGACATTCATACATCAGCGTTGATCTTACAATCCTCCAGCATAAGAAAAGGGAATTCAGAATTCTTCATGACACTGAGTGAACAAAGAGCTTCACTGATCCTCATTATGATTCAACACAGCTTCTCAGATAGAAAGGAAAGTAGAAGTAAATGGCTTCCCAACTAAATAACTAACTTTACTAACATTATAGCTAGGCCAAACTGCAGGAGAAACCCACAGGTTGGCAACAGTCATTACAAAGATTCAAATCCAGCACAAGTTCATCATAACAAGCATGCAAGCAACTGATAAGCAAACTAAGCTAATTGGAAGCAACTGATAAGCAAACTAAACTATCTATATTTAAGACTGAGACATCTGACTTAAGAGTTATTACAAACTTCGACGCTAACGATCTAAGGATCCAGATCTATCCTGGTCTTACAGGCAGGGGAACCATAAGTGTGGTGACCACGTGGCGGCGAGCGGTATGGGTGCTGAGTCCCAACAGGAGCGGGAGAACCACCCTCCTGGTGATGGCGCTCTGCCAGCTTAGCACGCAACTCCGCAATCTCTATTCGAGCCCTGCTCAGCTCGTCCAGAGAGTGATCCAGCTCAGTGTTAAGCACTGCGACTAGGTTGACTGTGCTGCTCAACCTAGGGTTAGCCTCACCAACAGGTGAGACAACCACACTCTCTGTGCTGCCAGTAGGGCGGCGGGGGTAGTACCGAAGGTTAAGACCGTCGGCTACGCCATCGAACAAAGAACAGTACTGGGAGAGTGCACGTCGTGCTGCATCCTGCATAGCCGCCTCTGCAGTGTCCCTCTCGGAGATGGAGTAGTGCTCCGAAACGGCCTCCGCACCCCGGAGGTCATCCTCCGGACGGCGAACTAGGCAGGTAGCCTCCCAGCGGTCCGGGTACCTCCCGCGACTGTGCTGGTAGACTACACAACGATACTCGATCGACCAGGTGTGCCGGTCAAAAGCCTGGCGCAGCAAGGTGTCGAGCACGTCGTGGAAGTGATGGGTCGGGCAACCCATCCTTCCGCCTCCTGCGGCTCAGAGGACTCCGTGCTGTGGTCTGAGTCGTCGTCGTCGGGGTCTCCTCCAAGACCTCCTCCAGTAGCTCCTCCAACAGCCGGGGCGTCCCGCGGTGGTACAGGGGGCGCCTCCAGCTGGGCAACAGAGGAACGGGGCCTCACGGACTCCACCTCTTGCTGGGGTGGGGAGGAAGAGCCCTGCTGCTCTCTGTGCTGGCGCCGGCGCTCCTGCTCCTCACGCAGGCGGTGGTGCAGTCTCTCCAGGTGACTCGACTGACCGGACACGGTGCGGTGCAGAGGACGCTCCGCAAGTCGAGACGGCAGGAAAGGAATCACCGACTTACGTGCAGTGTGTCTAAGACGAGCCATCTACAAAAGACACCGTAAGCATAAGAGTAAGAGCAGAACTAATATGACAAGTGAATAAACCATAGACAGAATAAGATAAAAATTTTAACAAGGTATAATATAATATATATGTAGTAAAACATAGGGTTGGTCGAGGTGACCGACTTTTGAAGTAACATCAGAGGTCAAGGTGAGAGGGAAGGTCAATAGTCCTTAGTACAACCAGTGCTACTCTAGGTCAGCGGTCCTACAGTCAGCACGGCTTTGATACCACTTATGTCACACCCAGTTTTGGAAGGCAAACCGAATGCGAACCATGTACGTGCCAGGATCAGAACTCACGTACACAGCGATTACATAAATGACTCATCATCGCACGGTGCTCGAATAATAACTTAAAAGAGTACTAACTTATTACATCACAGAGTCATAGACATCCACATAGTCATCGTCTTAACAGGTGAATCAAAGTGCTAGCGAAACGCAGTAAAGATAAGGCCTTCACAGGCAGCTGACTGGGGGTTGCCGCCAACCCACACCTAGAATTCGTCGTAGTCTTGGAACTCCTGGAAGTCTCCTTCCACGGCTTCATCTTCTCCTGAGCAGTGGTTACAATGCGGACAACCTGGTGTTTGGTGGTAAAGCAAGGATGAGTACACATCAACGTACTCAGCAAATGCCCCGTTTGGCTGAAGTGGACTAGCTTTATGTGGGGTTAGGCTCAAGCAGTTGCTTTTAGTTGGACAGGTATTTATCATTAGTAGAAGCCAGATTTTAGCATTAACCAACCCATGAACCATTTCCTCATCGAGGAACAACATCATCATATTCGAACCAAAACCATAACATAATCCTTGTATCTCGAACCATCTGTATCTCTAATCAAAGAGGATCCCAAGGCTGCTCCTAACCGTGAGCACGGCTGATATATCAGTTTCACTACCCTCTGCAGAGGTCGCACACTTTACCCATGAGTCATGATTCCCTTTCTGCCCGGGGAGAGCTAATCCCCATTGACCACTACCTAGGTGGTCCGGCAGGGTATCACTACGTAGCTGTTACAAAGATTCCCTAGAGATCATAGCTGCCTGTTAGGTTTCTCCAGTTTGGTAAACACAGTACCCCTCCCCGCAGGAGAGTGACTAACAAAAAGCAAAACGAAAGAACCTCGGCACTCAGCCTCGGCAGAGCAAGCACTGTGCCTGGACCCCATTGACGGCACGACGGCGAAGCAACTACACCTCTAGTTCCTCTAATTAATTAGCTAAGGGCGTCCCATTTCACCCTCATGGTTGCACTGTTATCCCGGGTGGTCTCTCAACGAACAGGTCCTTACGGAGAGGTACTCAGGAAACAGCCTGAGCCCCCTAGAGTATCACAAGATCATCAACATCATCAGGATAACAGTATCATAAATATTCACATCATGTTCATTGATTAAGTTAAGGCAGTAGCAGAATGCTAACCATAATAGCCCATAAGGTCATCAAGGATAAAGTAAAGTGTAAAGCTAGTCAATCCTTAGGTTTCAAGTAAGTAATGCGGGGTAGTAAGTTATAAATGAATAGGACATAATGGGTCAGAGGACACTTGCCTTCACCAAACTGTTGATCAGGAACTTCCTCTGCAACTCCCTCGGGAAACACAGACTGCTCGTTGTCTACGTAAAGTAATCATTCACACTATGCACTTGGGAAAATAACAAACAAAAACAATATACCAAACATATGCAGCAGAGAGAGATCACAAGTTCATAATAGAAAAGGGATAGGCACTCTGGTATTCTCTAGGTCTGGGGTAGAGGACTATACAAAGTGATTCATTATCCACTAATCAGGTTTAAGTTAGTGGTGGGATTAAATCATTATCTGGTTTTAAGTTCCTAAACTTAGGTGTTTAAGTCCATAAACTTAAGTGCTCCAACTTTTATTAAAGTCTACTATCCTTTATTTATCTCAAATAGGGTTCCCATAACATTAATTTTACCCTAATGATCAACTATTAATTGGGACATAGAAACAGCAGGGAAACATTGCATAAACAGATAGATAATAATATTATGAACATTTTGCAATTTGAAGCACCTAATTTGGAGTTCATATGGCAAAGTTATGAATTTTACAAGTTTAGGGGTTAAAAATATACCCTAAGTACCTATTTTGAATTAAATAAAAGGTCCGAGGACCTAACTGTAAGAAACCAGGGACGGCGGGTTAATTTTCAGGAAGCCGGGGGTCTCTTTTAAGAAAACGCGCAGGCGAAGGGTTATCGGGCGTTAATAGCCGTTAGATCTCAGGCGGACGGCCAGGATTAGATCCTGCGGGCGGGCGCGCGAGCGCGCGGCGGCCTGGGTGGCTGACAGGCGGGACCGGCAGGCAGCGCGAGCGCGCGGGCGGGCTGACAGGCGGGGCCGGCGGGCAGCGCGAGCGCGCGGGCGGGCTGACAGGCGGGGCCCAAACGGCAGGGAGACGGGGTGTGGGGGAAGCGGGCCTGGGCCGCTGGATCTCCAGCGGACGGCCAGGATCAGGTTTGGCCTAGTTAAAACGGGACCGCCCGATCTGGGACGGACGGTGGGGATTGGGTGGCCGGCCTGGGCTTCTCCTACGGCTAGCTGGGGCGGCGGCGCTCGTCCCCGCGGCGGAGGACTCGCCGGAGACGAGGGGCGCGGGCGCTTGGCGGGTCTCTGGGGCGTCCTGAGTGGCCGGGAAGGTTGGGAAGGGCACGGGGAATCCTTTGGTGGGGTCCGGGTCGGGGCAGGGGCACCGGAGGGGGGCGGTTCACGGCGGAGCGGCTCGGCGGCGGCGTTGAACAACTCCGGCGAGGAATTAAACGCAGCAGAGAGCAAAACAAAGGTCAATAGGGGCGGGAGAGGTTCTTTACCTCAAGGCGGGCTCCGGGGACTCCTCGGTGGCGGCGATGACGCGACGGTGACCCAGGGCGACGGTGGCGGACCTCCGCGGCTGCACGGAGGACGGCGGGTGAGCGCGGGCAGAGAGAAATAGGGAGGGGGAGGGGAAGTTGGAGCGCGTCCCGGGTTGCGGACGCCGGGGCGAAGCTCACCGTGGCGATGGACACGGCGGAGCTCCAACGGCGGCCGGGAAACGAGCTCGGGACGGCGGCGGTTCGCGGCGACGGCGCACTGGCGTGCGCGCAGCGAGGGGGAGGTGAGAGAGGGGTCGGCAGGTGCGCAAATGAGGGAGGGGGAGAGGGCGAGTGGGGTTCCGGGCTCAAGTGGCCGAGGCGAGGTGGGGGCGAGCTCCACGCGCGACGTGGGCGTGGAGTCCGCGGCACGCGCGGCGGCGGTTACGCGGAGACGACGGGGCTGACAGCCCGGGCCCGCGAGCAGAGAGAGAGGGGAAAGCGGGGGCGGGCGCGCGGAAGGCGGCCGCGCTGACGGGCGGGCCCGCCAGGGCAGAGAGAGCGGGGGAAGCGGGCGCGCGCGGGATGGGGAAGCGGCTGCGCTGACGGATGGGCCCGCCAGGGCAGAGAGAGGAGGGGGGAAGCGGGCGCGCGCGCGGGGAACGCGGCTGCGCTGACGGGTGGGCCCGCCAGGGCAGAGAGAGAAGGGGGGGGGGAAGGCGCGCGCGGGATGGGCCGATTGGGCCGAAAGGCCGAGGGGGCGGGGGTATGGGCCTTTTTCCCTTTTCTTTTTAATCTGGAATTGTTTTCTCTTTTCTTTTTATTTTCCCTATTTGATTCAAATTCAAATAAGCCACAAATTCAAATTAGACTTTCTAAGAATTATGCACCAAACAAAAGTGAAATCTAGGGTTCAACATGATGCAACAATTCATACTCCCTTGGAGTTTGAGCTAATAGACTATAGTTACAAATAAAACAACCACTTTTCTCCTATAGAAATGAGAAAGAGAAGATTGGGGAAGGATGAGAAAAGGGAAGTAACACCTGAATTTGTGAATATGAGCAAAGAAATTTTATACCCCCAAATTCAGGGTGTTACACGCAAGAACTCAAATGAATACAAATATCTCTCTCACTAGTCACTATTTGATTGGAATGATCTTTGGACTTGGGAGAGGATTTGATTTCTTGTTTGTGTCTTGGAGTGGAGTCTAGAGCTCTTGTATTGAATGCAATGGCTGAAAAACTTGGATGCCTTGAAGTGTGGTGGTTGGGGGGTATTTATAGCCCCAACCACCAAAGTGGCCATTGGGAGGGGCTGTTGTCGTATGGCGCACCGGACAGTACGGTGCGCCACCAGACACTGTCCGGTGCACCAGCCACGTCACCCAACCGTTAGGGTTCGATCGTTGGAGCTCTGACATGTGGGGCCACCGGACAGTCCGGTGGTGCACTGGACAGTCACTGTTCACTGTCCGGTGCGCCTTCTGCGCCTGCTCTGACTTCTGCGCGCACAGTTGCACTGTTCACTGTTCACTGTAGACTTTTGCAGACGACCGTTGGCGCAGTTAGTCGTTGCTCCACTGGCACACCGGACAGTCCGATGAATTATAGCGGAGTGGCTCCCCAAATTCCCGAAGCTGAGCAGTTCAGAGAGGATCTCCCGGTGCACCGGACACAGTCCAGTGGCACACCGGACAGTCCGATGCGCCAGACCATGGCAGCCTTCGTTTGTGTTTTGCTCTTTTTATTTGAACCCTTTCTTGGACTTTTCATTGGTTTGTGTTGAACCTTTGGCACCTGTAGAACTCATAATCTCGAGCAAACTAGTTAGTCCAATAATTTGTGTTGGGCAATTCAACCACCAAAATCATTTAGGAAAAGGTTTGACCCTATTTCCCTTTCACAGTGCCTGGGGCGTTGTCAGGGCTAGAGAGTTGTTGCGCCACCCTCCTAGCTCCACGGCCTAGCCGGGGGCCATGAAACAGTGGCGTGACGACGTCGACCGGCTACTCAGCATGGCGCATTCTGGCTCGACCAGATGTAGGTCTCGATCATCTTGGTGCCATCATGAGGCGACGACGTCTGTGCGCTCACCCTCGGTGAGGGGTGCACAGACCGACGACCTCCGGGCAGAGCTCAACCGCAGCGTGCGGGAGAGGATGACCGGATCTCTCTGGAGAGGGCGTGGGAGCACCGACAAAACTTCGAGGGTCGCGAAGACGCTCGAGTCTCTCTAGAGAGGGCACAAGAGCACCGACAGAATGTCGAGGGTCGCAATCTCGACCAAGACTTCGCTGCGGTCGCACCGCAGACTCCAAGGGGCACTCGGATCCAAGAGGGTGTCCCATTGGCTGGCGTGGGCTACGCCGCACTCGTGGACCATCTCCGTGCGGCGACCTGGCCATCCAAGTTCCGGCCACACCTGCCAGAGAAGTATGACGGTACATCCAATCTGTCGGAATTCTTGCAGGTTTATGTCACCGCCATCACGGCAGCAGGTGGACACACCACCGTGATGGCAACATACTTCCATGTTGCCTTGTCTAGGCCGGCTCGGACTTGGCTCATGAACCTTGCCCTAGGATCGGTCTACTCCTGGGAAGAGCTCTGTGCGCGGTTCACAGCGAACTTCGCCAGCGCTTACCAACAGCATGGCGTGGAGGCCCACCTCCACGCAGTGAGGTAGGAGCCCGTGGAAACTCTCCGGACGTTCATCTCCCGCTTCACCAAGGTATGAGGCACCATACCTCGTATTTTAGATGCTTCCATCATCACTGCTTTCCGCCAGGGAGTACGTGATGAAAAGATGTTGGAGAAGTTAGCCACGCACGACGTGGAGACTGTCACCACACTCTTCGCTGTGGCCGACAAGTGTGCCAGAGCCGCCGAGGGCCATGCATGGCACTCGACACCATAGACCGGGGCTGCCCAGACAGGTGGCTCGGGTGCCATCGCTTAGGATGACAAAAAGAAGAAGAAAAAGAACCGCGACCACGAGAAGCCGTCGTCTGCCGCTCTGGTCGTAGCAGCTACGGCTGGGGGTCGGAGCGAGCGCAAGAAGCGCCCACGGCCGCAGACGGGTAACAGCGGCTCATGCCCTGTACACCCCAATAGTCGCCACAGTGCCACAGAGTGTTGCGAGATCATTGAGCTCGCGAAGCGCGTCAGCGAGCGGCGTGAGCAGACCTCCAGGGATGGCTCCCCTCCTCACCGCCGGCCTGGCAAGGAAAGGGTCGACAGCGGCGAGGTGGCTGCGGGAGAACCGAACCTCGGGTATCAGTCACCCGAGGGCATCCTAAAGGATGTTTTCACCAGAGACTCCAACTCCGGTGACGAAAACTAGATGGGCCATCGGGGGGACCCCGTACCCCCTGGTCTACGGGGCCGAAGCCTGCCTTCCCACGAAAACCCCTCTGGACTCCCCATGGGTCCAATCTTTTGATAAGTCTGTGCAGGAGCGACTGCAGCGCGAGGATATGGACTCCATCCATGAACGCAGATAGCAGGCGGTGATACGAAGTGCACGTTGCAACCAGGCGCCTAGGCGCTACCGCCAACGGTTCGTGCATGAGTAGGGAGCTCCGGGTCGGGACCTAGTCCCATGGCGAGTACCGAACCAAGAAGGGGTCTGCAAACTCTCCCCCAGCCGGGAAGGACCCTTCAAGGTGACGGAAGTATGCCGACCTAGGTGAAAATTCCCTTTGACCCGGGAACAGGATCTAGATGTCGCCTAGAGGGGGGGTGAATAGGCGAATAAAACTTATTACTTTAAAACTTAAATTCTTACTCTACTCGAAGACTTAGTACGCAGTGGAGTGAGAAGACTCTTCGAGTAGGTTGCAGCGGAATAGAAGATCCTGTCTCAGAATGTCCTGCACTTCAAATAAAGCTTATACCACAGATAAGTATTGAAGTGCAGATATAAAGACGAGTAAGACAGAGAGTGAGGATACAATACAGAACAGAGCACACAGACGCAAGGATTTATCCCGAGGTTCGGCCAAGCCTGAAATGCTTGCCTAGTCCTCGTTGGAGTTAGCCACACCTAGGCTTGGAGTCTATTTCAACTCCTTCCTCCGTTTGCTCAGATCTGTCAGTATGACAGATAGAGCCTTTCACTATTGAGTTTGTTACAACGAAACCACGGCTGCTTACAATCTTCTTGGCAGCACCCCGGCAGAGTAACGATACGCTCAAGACCTTGCTCTAGCTCTTCGCAGCACTTCTCCTCTCACTAAAGGCTTATAGCTGTGCCTTCTACACAAACTATAGAGTTACACACAAGAGGGAGAGTGAGAATTGGTTCGAGTGATTTCTACACTTGTTGGCTGCACTTGTATTTTGCTTGAGGCGCCTAGGGGTCCCTTTTATAGGCACAAGAGGCCTAGGAGCCGTTGGAAGCAAACCAGGAAGGCGAATCTTGCCTTCTGTCGGGTGGCGCACCGGACAGTCCAGTGCACACCGGACACTGTCCGGTGCCCGATTTCTTTCCTTCTATGGCGAAGCCGACCGTTGGCAGTCTTGGAGCCGTTGACGCACCGGACATGTCTGGTGCACACCGGACAGTCCGGTGCCTCCATCTAGCCGTTGGCTCGACCACATGTCCCACGCAGATCGCGCGGCCGACCGTTGGCTCACCGGACAGTCCGGTGCACACCGGATAGTCCGGTGAATTATAGCCGTACGTCGCCGGTAAATTCCCGAGAGCAGCCAGCCTAGCGCACCGGACACTGTCCGGTGAGCCACCGGACAGTCCGGTGCACCCAGACTGAGCAGAACCTTGGCTGTACACAGCCAAGCCTTTTGCACCTCTTTCCTTTTCTTCTTCTTTCTGTTTCTAACACTTAGACAAGTATATTAGTACACTAAAACCAATGTACTAAGTCTAGAAACATACCTTCTATTAATTATTACATCCATAGCATTTCACATGCTTGAGCTTTGATGTTGGACTCATAAATCATCAAGTAGGCTTGACTTGATCTAGATTGACATTTCTTAGCTCCAACATCCTGCAAAGGTCACATAGAACATCTCCAAACATAGGAACAACCCAAACTAAAGATTAAGGTGAACTTAGCTCTTTTGGGCTGCTTCCAGTTCTGGTTTTGACACTTGTTCTCCTTCTAGTGACCTTGATCTCCTTCTTAGAGCTTGATCTTGAGCCTTATGACTTACACCACATAACTGTAGCTGTTACCTCATTGGCTGTAAGTCACGTCCTTATGTAGTGATCCTTGGTGTGTTATAGCTCTTCTCAACTCGATCACCCTTGACTTTGCAAGCCTTCTTCTTCACCCTTGGCTTTGGGTTCCTCAGCCTCCTTGACCTTCTCCCGTGCACTTGGTACCTCGAAGCTTCTCTTGCCTCCGCCCTTGGCTTGATCAGTTGTCTCCGAGCTATGCACCCGAGTCTCACTTTATGCAATGTCCATCTTACTTGTGATGTCCATTATGTATCCATAATCCAGTTCTTGGACCATCACATTTGTTCTCTTGTGTTGAACCCTGTTAGCTTTACTTTAGGCACCTGTTCAACACTTAGTACACTTGTTAGTCCTTTAATTGAGTTGTCATCCAAACACCAAAACTTACAAGAGAGCTTTCAATCTCCCCCTTTTTGGTGATTGATGGCAACACAATTAAAGCTTACATAAGAATAAGATTAGAAGCACAAATTTTGAATTCTAAGCTTATAGAATGCTCCCCCTAAATATGTGCTTACTTCAAAAACATGATTTTGGCCACAGACGCCAATATGCACATACTTAGGCAATTCGAAGCATTTCTACAACTTAGCACTTTTTAGGATGCATTGTGTCAAGAATCAAACCATGATGCTATAACACACAAATGCACATAATCAGATTTAAACACCATTCAAATTAGTGGATATATCACAGGAATATCAACCTACCACTATTCACTTTAAGATACCAATTTAAACTAAGATACCAATTTCCAATTTAAAGCAATCTTAAAGCACCATTAACCACATGACTATCTATTACACTATAAAAGCCAGTTAATTCATCGCAGCAGAAACACTAGTCCATATGATGCAACACATATAATACTGCAGGAAGCATATGAATAACACACTAGCAAAGCTTAAACTAACACATCACCCCTTAGGATAAGCTTTCCTCTCAGGTTGAGATAAGCTTTAATACACAAATTCTCCCCCTTTGACATCAAACACCAAAAACCATACTCAAGCAAGAACATAGGATGATGTCAAGGGACAGCAGGGTGTCAAGGAGGAAAAACGACTATCAAAACTCCCCCTTACTTATTGAACATATGCACTATCAACATTTAGGTAAGATACATATATGCAAAAAGATTAATACTTCCTTTTGAACCTTTACCATGTTGTAGTGTACTTCCCATCTTGAAAGTATTTAATCTCTCGAGAGCTTCTCCACACTTGTGCCTGATTCTTTCTCCTAACTTTTTCTTGTTGCTAAGACACCAAACTTAGAACAAGTTATAGTATTGGGCACAAGAAGAAACTTCTATTCTAATGATTATCAAAAGATGTCAATTGAAGCAGACTATCACGGCTACCAATTGAAAGATACCAATTTGCAAAGTTCATTTATTATCATTGCTCCATGATATTTAAGAATAAGCATCTATTATCACCAGATATTATAGAGCATGAGCAATCTAAAAATATGCACTTACTCATGACTTGAGATACCAATTTCTTGACTTACAGAGATACCCAAGTCCTGATTGCTCCATTTCTTGCTTATCTTCTCTTTTCCACCTAGAGACTATACAAGATTGCTCAAGAAACAGTTAGTCTCAAAAGACAAGTTATGTGTGCTCCCCCTCAAGTTGTGCATCAAGTATTTGAATGACTTGCACTTTGCACATTCTAGCTTCCTTAGAACTAGAGGGGATCACAACATACCTTGGTCAAGGCATACTCTACCACTTTCATCACACAAAGATGCCACTTTGAATATCAAATGAAAAGCCACTTAACACCAATTGAAGGCTAAATGAAAGGTTGACTAAATACAACAATGCATGCCTCAGTGGCACCTAAGCCAATTGAATACTCACAGGAAGTATAACATTTACACGCAACTTAGACATGCTTCATACTTAACTATCATTGCATCACATATACTAATTGAAAAACAACATGATCATGTCTAAGCACATTATAGTTAAAAAGGTTCTTTAGGTACACCAAAAGAAACAACATTTTAAGGCGTAAGTCTCCTAAGCCCCGATACTACCAATGAAATGCAAGAACACAGCTATGATAACAATCAATGGAACTTCAAGATATTCAATAAAATTGCACAGTTCCATTTTCCATACCTTTGCCTTTATGAGAGCACTTGTTATCACCAGTTCAGGGCTTCTGTTGCTCATGCACCTCATAGCTCAAAAGGGCACGACATGGATTTGAAATTCACACTATACCAAACTAGGGTAATCATGTGAACATGGACTAAACAATATGTCATATTTGCACATAGCATGACTTACAAAAAGTTACAGATTTATCCATATTCACCAAGAGAGTTAATCGTTGTGGATATAACAAATGAAAGAGCTACCCATGAATGATTCAAAAGATATATCCTATATAGCACCAGTCATGATTAAGCAAACATCATTATGATTCATTTAACACAGGCAATCATAAAGCATAACTACTCCAAAGACAGGTAGCACAACAAGCTAACTTAAGAGCAATACTAAATTGCAATTTTGTACTTAAAATACACGGGGTACCGTCCTTTGGAGAGCAAGTTGTAGATTCTCATCAAAGTCCTTTACTTGATTCACCAATAATGATTAAGGACCTATACACCTTATTTCACTTGAGATGAACATGGGATTAGTGTCTCACAATAATTCAACCTTGGGTCAATAAACACCAAAATAATTAACAGCTTAAGCATAGAGTTTTAGATAACCGTCTTAAGCTCTCCCATGGTCTCCAGTCCATCTCAAGGCACCTGCATGGTCTAGTTAGCACAGTTTGGTACCCATCTCGGGATGGGTCCATAATGATCATCTAAATGTGCCTTTGGTACCCAAATTGCCTTTGTGCTAGTTCTAGGTGATCTCATTATAGATCTAGCACAAGTGTATGATTTGGGTCTCCTACGCGAATAAACTTGAGACAAATTCACTTGCTTAGGAATCTTACCTTTATAACATACCTTGGATAGATGACCCTTCTCACCACACTTGTAGCAGATGCGTCGCTCAACCTGACATGACGCTTGCTGTTTGTCTTTTTCCTTGGTGAGGGTCACCTTGGAGGATGCACATCCTTGATTCTTCATGACCGGACATGAAGTGATCGTGTGGTCCTTGCATCCAAAACAACTCCTTGTCCCTTCATTCTTGTCTTTGTACGGACAAGACGCGATGAGGTGGCCTAACTTCTTGCACTTGAAGCACCTCCTTTTTCCTTTTCCCTTTTTGTACTTGAATGACATGGAGAGATGATCAGTGCAAACAACATGATTAATTGAATTTTTACCTTTTTCCTTGTTCATGTTGATTTCCTCATTTTTAGGAACATCCTTCTTATGGAGCTTAACACTTGCTGCAGTTTTTCCTTTCTCAAGCTTCTTCACCACGCGCCCGTGGATATCTTGAAAAAGTTGAGCAATGTGTCTCCTCCTTAGTTGTATTTGCTTCTTGTTCCCACAGAATTTCTTTTGTGACCCTAAAACTTGTTGCTCAATCAATGATTGGCTTTCTTTTGAGCAATAGGGGTTAGCACATGGTGATATACAATTCAAATGCGCACACATGCGAGAATGAGGTTCACATGAATTTAAGTTTGCAATTATAACCTCATGAGCAACATTAAGCATGATATGGTCATCAACTAATTTATTATGAGAATATGACAACATATCATACTTTTTACCTAGAGCATGTTTTTCTAAGTCTATTGTTTCTACTTGACTCTTAAGCATAGAATTTTCCGTTTTAAGTTGAGCAATATTAGATAATGCATCATGACTATTTATTTGCTCAATTAAAACATATTCATACCTTTGGACCAAATCATCATGAGAGCGCTTTAGCTTCTCATGTTCTTTGGTCATCTTCTCCAGGCTGTTGTTGGTTTTGATGAGGGACTCCTCTAGCCTGAGAAGCGTCTCGCCTTGTTCCTTGTTCCTTCTGAACAGCTTAACCAAGAGTGCCTTGTCCTCTTTGTTAAGATGGATGTAGAAACGGCGAATCTCCTCTTCTTCCACATCATCGGTCTCATTTTCCCTGTCATTAATGTCAGTGGAAGCCAAATAGGAAAATGTACCTTGAGGTGATGAAGATTCATCCTCGCTATCATCCACATATTCCTCCTCATCATGGCTTTTGTCTCCACCGTTATTGTTAGCAATAAAACACTTATTATTAGTGGAGACCAAACCTGTCGACGAGGTGGATTCATCGTTGGGTGTCCATCGTTCTTGATCTTCTCCCTTTGAAAGGTTAGCATCACAAGCAATATAGGGAGTACAATTTGCCACACAATATTTTACTTTAATTCTATTCCATAAATCATGAGCATCAACGAATAAATCATTATCACTACTCATGATGGCAAAATAAGCACCTCTAGAAAGAGAATCAACTAAGATGTTACAAGCACGGTGATTGAGAGATAAACATCTTAGTTCATCATTAGAGGGATTTTTACTAATATCAGATGGAAAAATACTTCTACTAAAGATCTGTCTCAAATCAGGATCAACACTCCTGAAAGCACTATAAATAGAAACAGACCAAGACTTGTAATTAGAACCATCACCTAAAAGAAGTTCTACAGTTATCTCTTGTGACGACATCGTTATCTCCGGACGGCTAAGCCCACACTGGAGAGGCCTGCCTCTGATACCAATTGAAAATTCCCTTTGACCCGGGAACAGGATCTAGATGTCGCCTAGAGGGGGGTGAATAGGCGAATAAAACTTATTACTTTAAAACTTAAATTCTTACTCTACTCGAAGACTTAGTACGCAGTGGAGTGAGAAGACTCTTCGAGTAGGTTGCAGCGGAATAGAAGATCCTGTCTCAGAATGTGTAACACCCGGTTTTAAAGGACAAAGCCGGGTGCATCTCATACATGCGCCAAAGAAGACAACATATATAATAACAGAGTGTATAGAGATAAATGTCATAAAACATCAGAGTATTTATTACATAGCGGAAGACTTATTACAAAATAAAATAAATGTAAAACGAACTAAGGATCGTCGGCGCCAATGTCGACTGAGAAACGCCACCTAGATCAGATCATACTCCTTGCTTTGAGGCTCCTCCTGAACCACCTGTTCTTCTCCTGTGGGGGGGTGTGAGACAGCAAGAGTGAGCTCACATACGTTCACAGCTCAACAAGTCGTGGGGAATAATGTGGCATGAACTCACCAAAGGTGGGAGTTCATGTAGTGTAAGGCTGATCAATGAAATAAAGGCTAAGGCTGAGCATTGCTTTTATAAGTTGGTCAAAATTTTATTAGCAATTACTAAGTGTAAGTAAATACCAAACCATTATAATAATAAGTAAAAGTAATAATAAAATAATACCAAATGCAATGAAATGACAAATTAAGTTTAAGTTCCATAATTTAATCATGTGAGTGTCCGAGCCGCTCATGACCGTGAGCACGGCTAGTATACCAGTTTTACACTCTGCAGAGGTTGCGCATCTTTACCCACAAGTCGTGTTACCCATCTGCCACAGGGTTGATCAGACTCCATACACCTCTACCTAGGAAGCGAGGCAGGGTACCACTACGAGGCCTTTACAAAGTTCCACTAGCTTCAGACTACCCGCTACAGTTTATAGGAAGATCCAGTACAGGGTTCCTGGCTGACCGCCATCGCAGCAAAATCAACCAGGGACCCCCCTGCACTAACCTCTCCCCTACTGCCCTTGCCCCTTTCGGGTAAGGTAGCCCTCCCCTAGCTTTCCTAGTTAATCAGCCAAGGGCGTCCCATTAAACCCTTGTGGTAGCACTGTTTTCCCGGGTGGTTCTCCATGTTCCCATTAACATAATGATCTTAACATGAACAAGGAATAATAAAACAGATAACAATAAATAATATAACAATGAGTGATGAATATCTCTATACCCAAATCCACATAAAGCAATAGCATGTACTACCCAAAACTTTAGTAGTAAAACCAGTGGTGAAGCAAGGTATAAAGATAGTCAAAATCTAGGGCATCCTATTGGGTCCCAGCAAAATTATCCTATGCAGATCATTATGAATAATAAGAACATGAATGGGTAAAAGAAGTGATCAAGGGCACAACTTGCCTTCAATGAGCTCCTGCTCAGCTATCTCTACTTGTTGAAGCTCAGGATCCACAGTGGGTTGCTCGTCTACTCGCATCAATACAATACATACATGGCATAGCATAAATTAACATCACATCAAACATGCAGATAGAATATACAGTAATAAACTAGACATTAAAATAAGATCACAGGAACTGGAATTATTAAATTTAGAGTTATATATTTTAAGTTATGGATTTTCTAAGGTTTTAGGCATTTAATACAGGATTAAGTGAAAGAATAATTTTAATGTGTTTGTCATGTCAGAACAGAGGCACTAATAGATAGACAATAATTTTATGAAAATTTAGGAACTGGAATGGTCTAATTTGGAGTTCATATGCATTTACTATGAATTAAACAAGTTTTAACATTTATTTATGCACTAAAAATTAATTTCAGATATTAATTTCTGATTTTATTGATTCCTGGACTAAGCGTCAATTACAGGAAAGCGCAGGGGCTAAACAATAAAAACTCCCGAGACACAGAGGGTAACTCGAGTGGACTGCGGGTTGATTTCCGCAAAGTCCAGGGACTCTTATGCAAAACGACCCGGCCGAAGGGGTATCCAACGACCCTGGCCGCAGGATCACTATCTGACGGTCACAATTAGATCGAATCACTTAACGAACCGGTACGCTACGTAGCTCGTTGGATTGGAAATCTACGGTCCGCGTTTATCATAACCGAGATCGAAGCGCAGCCCGTTGGATCGCGGATCAACGGTCGCGGTTCTTTTTACCTAAACGATACCCATACTCCTAATCTCAGCCGTATACCGTGGATCCGACGACGCACGTTTGTCTTCTCCACCCGTGGTCTCAAACGGCGGCACCGCGCGATAGACGCGGCGGCGCATCACCGGAGTAGCGCCCGAATGTGATTCATGCGCTAACACACCTATACGAAGGTAATTACAGAGGGTAGGAAAGCTAAGGTACGCAATGGGAAGGCACTCACCGGAGATTATGGTCCGAGCAGAGGTGTTCGCGGTGTGCGGCGGAGTCTGGCCACGGCGAGAAATTCAAGGCTCCACGACGGTCCTCCGATCGCGATACTTCTTGCCGGTGATCCCCACCCACCGAGGAATAATCCCGACACTTCAATGGCCCCCAATCGACAGCACAGGCACGAGACCACGGCGGCGGACGTTGGAGTCCCACGACGCGGGGTTTTCGCGACGAGGAAGAGGGGAGACAGGTCTGGAGGGAGTATAGGGCTTCAGGTACGCGGTTGTGGAGGTCGTGCGGGGGTTTTATCTACCGGGCGTTCAACGGCTTCCGCGCTATTAGCGGCGAAGGCGGCGTGGATGCGACGGCCGCCATGGACTCAGCTGGAGGGAGTCGTCGCCCTTCGGTCCCACATGGCAGCGAGTCAAGTTCTGGGATCCCAAGCCGCCCACTGACGTCTCGGCCCCGCGTATCGGCGAGTGAACCGAGCGCAGCGCAAGCGCAAGGGAGAGGCTGGGCAGTGGGCCCCACACGTCAGCGAAAGATGACGAAAGCGCGCGCGCGGGGGTGGACTGGGCCGCGCGGCGTGGTGTGCAGGTGGGCCGAAAGCTGTGCAGTTGGCCCATGTATCGTTTTTATTCTTTTCTTTTTTATATTTTCTGTTTTTTCTTCCCTTTTTCTCCACTTTCTAATCCAATTTGGATTCAAGTTTTAAATTCAAAATTTTGTGGCCACATTTACACTATGTTTGTACAGTAAAAAGTAGTAAGCCTAAGAATATTTATATTTTTGTATTTCTATGTCTTTCCCATTCTTCTTATTTTCAAACCCCTAAATTTTAATTTAAGGATCAATTCAACCTTTAGAATCATTGTTTTATTATTATTATTAACATTATTATTTTATTTAATGCACAAACAATAAAACTCCAACATGTTGCAAATTTTTTTATCATTTGTTGGAATTAAACTCTTAAATTTTGTGTAGGCTCTTTTCATGATGCAAATGAGACATACAAAATTGAGAATAACTCTCTATTATTTCTGGTATACAACTTGGAGTATTACAAATCCTACCCCCCTTAAAAATAATCTCGTCCTCGAGATTTAAGAAGAACTAGAGAAAAGGTGGGGAAAATCTATACGAAGCTCTTCTTCTCTTTCCCAAGTTGCTTCATCTTCACCGTGGTGACTCCATTGAACTTTGCACATCTTTATCACCTTGTTTCTTGTAACTCGAGTCAAAGTGTCCAAAATCTTGATAGGGTACTCCGCATAAGTTAGATCCTCTTGAACACTAAGGTCCTCCAGTGGTAGCTGCTCCTCAGGTACCCTGAGGCACTTCTTTAGCTGAGACACATGAAACACATCATGTACATCTGACAGATGATCGGGTAACTCTAGTTGATATGCAACTTCACCCACTCGCTTTAAGATCAAGAAAGGTCCAATGAAGCGAGGGGACAACTTTCCTTTAACTTTAAATCTCCTCATACCACGAAGTGGTGACACCTTCAAATAGACATGATCACCCTCCTTAAACTCCAGTAATCTCCTTCTGTTATCTGCATAGCTCTTTTGCCTTGATTGTGCAATCCTCAAATTTTCTCTTATCATTCGAACTTGTTCTTCTGCCTCTTGAATAAGCTCAGGCCCAAAGAACTGTCTTTCTCCAGTTTGATCCCAATACAGTGGAGTCCTGCATTTCCTGCCATACAAAGCCTCAAATGGAGACATCTTCAAACTGGCCTGGTAGCTATTATTATAAGAGAACTCTGCATATGGTAAACTCTTCTCCCAACTGCCACCATGCTTGAGAGCACAAGCTCTTAACATATCTTCCAGCACTTGATTAGTCCTCTCTGTCTGTCCATCAGTCTGGGGATGGTAGGCTGAACTAAAATTCAACTGTGTATCCAAACTCTCATGCAACTTCTTCCAAAATCGAGAAGTAAACTGTGATCCTCGATCAGACACGATCTTCTTAGGTACTCCATGTAGACAAACTATCCGAGTCATATACAATTCTGCTAGCTTGGCTCCCGTGTAATTAGTCCTCACAGGTATGAAATGAGCCACCTTTGTCAATCTGTCCACAATTACCCAAATAGAGTCATATCCTGCTGGAGTGCGGGGTAGTCCAACAATAAAATCCATACCAATTTCTTCCCATTTCCACTCAGGTATCTTCAATGGGTGCAATAATCCAGCGGGTCTTTGATGTTCAGCCTTGACTCTTTGACATACATCACACTTAGCCACATGAGTAGCCACATCTCTTTTTAGTCCGTACCACCAATACTTTCGCTTCAAATCTTGATACATCTTAGTGCTTCCAGGGTGGATGGAGTAATCAGAATCATGAGCTTCTTTCAATATAGCCCCACGGAGGCTATCGATCTCTGGAACACATATCCGATCTTTGAACCATATAGTACCTTGCTCGTCCTCCGTGAATTCCGGAACTCGACCATCCGTGATTAGATCTTTAATCTCTTGGATCTTAGCATCACCAACCTGACCTTTACGAATCTCCTGCTCCAAGGTAGGTTCCAACTCAATGGTTACTCCTTCAGTATGAGTAACAATTCCCAGGTTGAGTCTCTCAAAGTCTTTTGCTAATTCATCGGGTAGCTGGACAACGAAAGCGGAGTGAACATGCTCCTTCCGGCTCAAGGCATCTGCAACCAAATTCGCCTTGCCCGGGTGATAGTGAATCTCCAAATCATAATCCTTGATGAGCTCCAACCAACGGCGTTGCCTAAGGTTGAGATCCTTCTGAGTGAATATATACTTCAAACTCTTATGATCCGTATATACTTGGCACTTAGTTCCCATAATGTAGTGTCTCCAAATCTTAAGTGCATGCACAACCGCTGCTAATTCCAAGTCATGAGTGGGGTAGTTCAATTCATGCTTTCGCAACTGACGAGATGCATAGGCAATCACATGACCTTCTTGCATAAGCACACATCCAAGTCCTTGGCCACATGCATCACAATAAATGTCAAATCCCTTCTGCAGATCTGGCATAATCAATACTGGAGGTGACATCAATCTTTCCTTCAATTGATCAAAGCTCTCTTGACATTTCTCATCCCACTTAAATTCTTTTCCTTTCTCCAATAGCGATGTCATAGGCTTGGCAATCTTAGAGAATCCCTCAATAAATCTCCGATAATATCCTGCGAGTCCTAAGAAACTCCGAACCTCAGTAACTGTAGTGGGCACTCTCCATTCCATAATCTCCTTCACTTTAGCAGGATCCACTGCTATTCCTCCATTAGAAATAATATGACCAAGGAATGGCACCTTGTCAATCCAAAACTCACACTTGCTAAACTTAGCGTAGAGCTCATTATCTCGCAACTTCTGTAGCACCAATCTCAGATGTTGTTCATGATCACTTTCATTCCTAGAATAGATAAGAATATCGTCGATGAATACCACGACGAATCTGTCCAAATACTCCATAAACACCTTATTCATCAAATTCATGAAGTAAGCTGGTGCATTGGTTAGTCCAAACGACATAACAGTAAACTCATATAATCCATATCGAGTTGAGAAAGCCGTCTTAGGAATATCCGATGGTCTAATCTTCATCTGATGGTATCCCGATCGGAGATCAATCTTCGAGAATACCCTGGCTCCTCTCATCCGATTAAATAAATCCTTAATGCGGGGTAACAGAAACTTGTTCTTCACAGTGACATCATTAAGGAACCTTTAATCCACGCACATCCCTTGCAATCCATCTTTCTTCTTTACAAACAAAACTGGTACTCTCCAAGGTGAGGAACTCGGACGTAAGTAACTAGCCTCTTGTAATTCCGTTCACTGATTCTTCAGTCCCTTTTGGTGTAATTACCCTCATGGGTTTTCTCATATTGTCCAACACATATGCCCAAACCAAAATCTCAGCATGACGCATAATTTTATTAGCAACTCATGGGGTCAAATAGACCTTTTTATTCCTCCTAAAATGGTATCATACCGAATACTAACTAAAGGAACATGTAGATCTTACAAATAGTAGTAATTTATATATATGTTTATGTAGCTTGGTGGAGCTGGTGGTGGTGGAGATGGTGGTTGCTCTTGTCGTTGTCTCTCTAACCGTGATTGCCTTATTTCTTGATGTATCTCCAGACGGGCCTGACGTATTTCCTCGCATTCTTGTCTTATCTGGTTTTGCATTTCGGTCATCATGTCTGTCAATTGCTGTATTACCAGCCTTTGGGCTGCAATCACTTGCTCGGTTTCAACAGGTGGGGGATTTGGAGGATTCATTTCTGTTTGCTGTTGCGTGATAATCTTTCCTTTCCTGGTATTGACCATCTGAGTTAGATACATATGGTAAGAGAATAGTAGCCAAGGCAGGTACTTACAAATCAAGTTATTTTGGGGGATTTATTAGCTAAGCAGATTAATATTCCACCTACTATAGCTAATTCAATACCTTATGTTGGTACATGCTAAGATGTCCATCTATAATAATTCAATCAATCAAAGAAGCAAATCAGGCATTGATCAGCAGAACAATCAACCAATATTTTTAATAGAGAAAATAGTTTGAGTTTTGTCTTAGGTCTCCTATCTCTTAAAAAGTTCATAAATGTAGGATTCCAAGGTGTGAAATCCATCTTGTCTTAGAGTAGAAAAGATAAGAATAATCAGAGTAGAGTAGCAAAAGGTGAGATAGGATCAAGATGAGATAAGTATAGAATGAGTCAGAGTAAGGTAAGTAGGAAAGGGTTTTGTCCATTTCTATCTAGGTCTCGTCCTACAGTCAACATTTCCTCTGATACCATTTCTGTAACACCCGGTTTTAAAGGACAAAGCCGGGTGCATCTCATACATGCGCCAAAGAAGACAACATATATAATAACAGAGTGTATAGAGATAAATGTCATAAAACATCAGAGTATTTATTACATAGCGGAAGACTTATTACAAAATAAAATAAATGTAAAACGAACTAAGGATCGTCGGCGCCAATGTCGACTGAGAAACGCCACCTAGATCAGATCATACTCCTTGCTTTGAGGCTCCTCCTGAACCATCTGTTCTTCTCCTGTGGGGGGGTGTGAGACAGCAAGAGTGAGCTCACATACGTTCACAGCTCAACAAGTCGTGGGGAATAATGTGGCATGAACTCACCAAAGGTGGGAGTTCATGTAGTGTAAGGCTGATCAATGAAATAAAGGCTAAGGCTGAGCATTGCTTTTATAAGTTAGTCAAAATTTTATTAGCAATTACTAAGTGTAAGTAAATACCAAACCATTATAATAATAAGTAAAAGTAATAATAAAATAATACCAAATGCAATGAAATGACAAATTAAGTTTAAGTTCCATAATTTAATCATGTGAGTGTCCGAGCCGCTCATGACCGTGAGCACGGCTAGTATACCAGTTTTACACTCTGCAGAGGTTGCGCATCTTTACCCACAAGTCGTGTTACCCATCTGCCACAGAGTTGATCAGACTCCATACACCTCTACCTAGGAAGCGAGGCAGGGTACCACTACGAGGCCTTTACAAAGTTCCACTAGCTTCAGACTACCCGCTACAGTTTATAGGAAGATCCAGTACAGGGTTCCTGGCTGACCGCCATCGCAGCAAAATCAACCAGGGACCCCCCTGCACTAACCTCTCCCCTACTGCCCTTGCCCCTTTCGGGTAAGGTAGCCCTCCCCTAGCTTTCCTAGTTAATCAGCCAAGGGCGTCCCATTAAACCCTTGTGGTAGCACTGTTTTCCCGGGTGGTTCTCCATGTTCCCATTAACATAATGATCTTAACATGAACAAGGAATAATAAAACAGATAACAATAAATAATATAACAATGAGTGATGAATATCTCTATACCCAAATCCACATAAAGCAATAGCATGTACTACCCAAAACTTTAGTAGTAAAACCAGTGGTGAAGCAAGGTATAAAGATAGTCAAAATCTAGGGCATCCTATTGGGTCCCAGCAAAATTATCCTATGCAGATCATTATGAATAATAAGAACATGAATGGGTAAAAGAAGTGATCAAGGGCACAACTTGCCTTCAATGAGCTCCTGCTCAGCTATCTCTACTTGTTGAAGCTCAGGATCCACAGTGGGTTGCTCGTCTACTCGCATCAATACAATACATACATGGCATAGCATAAATTAACATCACATCAAACATGCAGATAGAATATACAGTAATAAACTAGACATTAAAATAAGATCACAGGAACTGGAATTATTAAATTTAGAGTTATATATTTTAAGTTATGGATTTTCTAAGGTTTTAGGCATTTAATACAGGATTAAGTGAAAGAATAATTTTAATGTGTTTGTCATGTCAGAACAGAGGCACTAATAGATAGACAATAATTTTATGAAAATTTAGGAACTGGAATGGTCTAATTTGGAGTTCATATGCATTTACTATGAATTAAACAAGTTTTAACATTTATTTATGCACTAAAAATTAATTTCAGATATTAATTTCTGATTTTATTGATTCCTGGACTAAGCGTCAATTACAGGAAAGCGCAGGGGCTAAACAATAAAAACTCCCGAGACACAGAGGGTAACTCGAGTGGACTGCGGGTTGATTTCCGCAAAGTCCAGGGACTCTTATGCAAAACGACCCGGCCGAAGGGGTATCCAACGACCCTGGCCGCAGGATCACTATCTGACGGTCACAATTAGATCGAATCACTTAACGAACCGGTACGCTACGTAGCTCGTTGGATTGGAAATCTACGGTCCGCGTTTATCATAACCGAGATCGAAGCGCAGCCCGTTGGATCGCGGATCAACGGTCGCGGTTCTTTTTACCTAAACGATACCCATACTCCTAATCTCAGCCGTATACCGTGGATCCGACGACGCACGTTTGTCTTCTCCACCCGTGGTCTCAAACGGCGGCACCGCGCGATAGACGCGGCGGCGCATCACCGGAGTAGCGCCCGAATGTGATTCATGCGCTAACACACCTATACGAAGGTAATTACAGAGGGTAGGAAAGCTAAGGTACGCAATGGGAAGGCACTCACCGGAGATTATGGTCCGAGCAGAGGTGTTCGCGGTGTGCGGCGGAGTCTGGCCACGGCGAGAAATTCAAGGCTCCACGACGGTCCTCCGATCGCGATACTTCTTGCCGGTGATCCCCACCCACCGAGGAATAATCCCGACACTTCAATGGCCCCCAATCGACAGCACAGGCACGAGACCACGGCGGCGGACGTTGGAGTCCCACGACGCGGGGTTTTCGCGACGAGGAAGAGGGGAGACAGGTCTGGAGGGAGTATAGGGCTTCAGGTACGCGGTTGTGGAGGTCGTGCGGGGGTTTTATCTACCGGGCGTTCAACGGCTTCCGCGCTATTAGCGGCGAAGGCGGCGTGGATGCGACGGCCGCCATGGACTCAGCTGGAGGGAGTCGTCGCCCTTCGGTCCCACATGGCAGCGAGTCAAGTTCTGGGATCCCAAGCCGCCCACTGACGTCTCGGCCCCGCGTATCGGCGAGTGAACCGAGCGCAGCGCAAGCGCAAGGGAGAGGCTGGGCAGTGGGCCCCACACGTCAGCGAAAGATGACGGGAGCGCGCGCGCGCGGGGTGGACTGGGCCGCGCGGCGTGGTGTGCAGGTGGGCCGAAAGCTGTGCAGTTGGCCCATGTATCGTTTTTATTCTTTTCTTTTTTATATTTTCTGTTTTTTCTTCCCTTTTTCTCCACTTTCTAATCCAATTTGGATTCAAGTTTTAAATTCAAAATTTTGTGGCCACATTTACACTATGTTTGTACAGTAAAAAGTAGTAAGCCTAAGAATATTTATATTTTTGTATTTCTATGTCTTTCCCATTCTTCTTATTTTCAAACCCCTAAATTTTAATTTAAGGATCAATTCAACCTTTAGAATCATTGTTTTATTATTATTATTAACATTATTATTTTATTTAATGCACAAACAATAAAACTCCAACATGTTGCAAATTTTTTTATCATTTGTTGGAATTAAACTCTTAAATTTTGTGTAGGCTCTTTTCATGATGCAAATGAGACATACAAAATTGAGAATAACTCTCTATTATTTCTGGTATACAACTTGGAGTATTACAGAATGTCCTGCACTTCAAATAAAGCTTATACCACAGATAAGTATTGAAGTGCAGATATAAAGACGAGTAAGACAGAGAGTGAGGATACAATACAGAACAGAGCACACAGACGCAAGGATTTATCCTGAGGTTCGGCCAAGCCTGAAATGCTTGCCTAGTCCTCGTTGGAGTTAGCCACACCTGGGCTTGGAGTCTATTTCAACTCCTTCCTCCGTTTGCTCAGATCTGTCAGTATGACAGATAGAGCCTTTCACTATTGAGTTTGTTACAACGAAACCGCGGCTGCTTACAATCTTCTTGGCAGCACCCCGGCAGAGTAACGATACGCTCAAGACCTTGCTCTAGCTCTTCGCAGCACTTCTCCTCTCACTAAAGGCTTATAGCTGTGCCTTCTACACAAACTATAGAGTTACACACAAGAGGGAGAGTGAGAATTGGTTCGAGTGATTTCTACACTTGTTGGCTGCACTTGTATTTTGCTTGAGGCGCCTAGGGGTCCCTTTTATAGGCACAAGAGGCCTAGGAGCCGTTGGAAGCAAACCAGGAAGGCAAATCTTGCCTTCTGTCGGGTGGCGCACCGGACAGTCCGGTGCACACCGGACACTGTCCGGTGCCCGATTTCTTTCCTTCTATGGCGAAGCCGACCGTTGGCAGTCTTGGAGCCGTTGGCGCACCGGACATGTCCGGTGCACACCGGACTGTCCGGTGCCTCCATCTAGCCGTTGGCTCGGCCACGTGTCCCGCGCAGATCGCGCGGCCGACCGTTAGCCCGGCCGACCGTTGGCTCACCGGACAGACCGGTGCACACCGGACAGTCCGGTGAATTATAGCCGTACGTCGCCGGTGAATTCCCGAGAGCAGCCAGTTCGCTCGAGCCAGCCTGGCGCACCGGACACTGTCCGGTGCACCACCGGACACTGTCCGGTGAGCCACCGGACAGTCCGGTGCACCCAGACTGAGCAGAACCTTGGCTGTACACAGCCAAGCCTTTTGCACCTCTTTCCTTTTCTTCTTCTTTCTGTTTCTAACACTTAGACAAGTATATTAGAACACTAAAACCAATGTACTAAGTCTAGAAACATACCTTCTCTTAATTATTACATCCATAGCATTTCACATGCTTGAGCTTTGATGTTGGACTCATAAATCATCAAGTAGGCTTGACTTGATCTAGATTGACATTTCTTAGCTCCAACATCCTGCAAAGGTCACATAGAACATCTCCAAACATAGGAACAACCCAAACTAAAGATTAAGGTGAACTTAGCTCTTTTGGGCTGCTTCCAGTTCTGGTTTTGACACTTGTTCTCCTTCTAGTGACCTTGATCTCCTTCTTAGAGCTTGATCTTGAGCCTTATGACTTACACCACATAACTGTAGTTGTTACCTCATTGGCTGTAAGTCACGTCCTTATGTAGTGATCCTTGGTGTGTTATAGCTCTTCTCAACTCGATCACCCTTGACTTTGCAAGCCTTCTTCTTCACCCTTGGCTTTGGGTTCCTCAGCCTCCTTGACCTTCTCCCATGCACTTGGTACCTCGAAGCTTCTCTTGCCTCCGTCCTTGGCTTGATCAGTTGTCTCCGAGCTACGCACCCGAGTCTCACTTTATGCAGTGTCCATCTTACTTGTGATGTCCATTATGTATCCATAATCCAGTTCTTGGACCATCACATTTATTCTCTTGTGTTGAACCCTGTTAGCTTTACTTTAGGCACCTGTTCAACACTTAGTACACTTGTTAGTCCTTTAATTGAGTTGTCATCCAAACACCAAAACTCACAAGAGAGCTTTCACTAGGTGTATCCATCTTGCCGCAACAGAAGGAGAACCTCTTCCCAGCCCCTGGAACATGGAGCATCTCCGTAAGTTCTGCCCAATAGGAGCAAGTCTGAGGGGTTAAGTTTTTCTGCTTTTGTAATTAGGTCGTGCATATGTGTATGCCAGCCCGGTGAGGTCCGCCCTCATAAACCCGGCCTGTTGGTCTGCACCCATGCATGTAAGCTTATAAAGAAAAGAATTACCCCCTCAGATGTGCTTTTATGATAGTCTTATCCTCCTGCTCCATGGTTTTATCCTGTAGTTTCCGGATATTATTTTTTTATCTAACCCACCCATACAGTTCCCATCCCTGCTGATATGACGACATCTGAATTGAGTAGCCAGGCTTGCAGTTTAGGACCCCTCTACGAAGGCAGGGGGTCCGACAGTCTGGGGGCCGGTTCTAAAGAACAGCAGCTCGTTCCATGGGGTGGTCTGGGGCTGTGTAGCCACTTAGCTTGGTTCCGTACCGTAAGCCTGCACACTCCACCACTCTGTGACGGGTATCATAGTATTTGGAGCTATGGTCATGTGGGTTCGACAATCTAGGGTCCAGTTCTAGAGAATGGACACTTGTCTCCTGGGGTGGTCCGGAGCCGTGTAGCCGCTTAGCTTGGTCCCGTACCGTAAGCCTGCACGCTCCACCACTCTGCGAAGGGTGTCCTAGTATCTAGCACCATGGTCTAGGGGGTCCGGACACACAACTTGGCTTCTCAGACTAAGTCGTGCAGGTCTTGTGCATGTATCAAACGATGGCTAATATCAGACGGAGGGTCCTATGGGTGTGCTACTAATGCTTCCTGGCTGAAGCTGTGTACAGGTCCAGGTCCCAGCCGAGGCAACTTCTTAGAGGCCGTTACCAACTATTTTAAGTATGCTAGTATCCAGCCTCGACACGTCGAGCCTACATCCCAGGGGGGCTAGGTACCGGGAAGGAGTCGGTAACGCCACACTCAATAGGGACAAATAGCATACAGATAAGTGCTAATACTGCTCGATAAGTAGTACTCCAAAGTATCTTACAAAAACAAAGTTATTACATCCGCTTTCAAGCAGAACCCTAGCTCCATTCCTACAGGTACAAACTACTCGGCACCAGCAGGGTCGCGCCAAAAGCACGTGGCCACCGTCTTCATGGCGTCCTGTACGACCTTCCGGACGGCTTGCCGGTGGCGGTGGCCTCCTCGACGTGTGCGCCGAGACAAAGGAGCCCTCATCGTTGGAGGCAACATCAGGGCCATTAAAGCCAAAGAGTTGGAAACATGGCGACATGTGTCGCCCAGTGTCCTAGCCACTGAAACGGAGCCAGAGCTCGACCAGTTCATGGAGGCGTGCCATGAGGCCGCTGCAGGAGGCAATGAAGTTCATGCAAAAGATGGAGCCGCAGCTCAGCTCGCTTTCCACCTCCACAAGGTTGATGAACATCCTTGAAACAGAGCACTAGCGGAAGAGCGCCACCTCCCACGAGGCCGCGCCCCTCCAGCAACAGTAAGAAGAAAGGCGAGATTGGCAGCACCAACACACAGGAGACGAAGAGCACGGACTCCCCTGCGGCAAGATCGCCGAGGAGGATGGCGCCGGCGCGGATCCTTTCGCTGAACGCCGGCGCGCTCCATCCAGGCAGGCGGCGCACCAATGTCGGGTGCCCACTTAGTCTGGAAGCGCTCAGAATGAAATAACAAGGCCATGGAAAATACGGCAGCGCAAAGCAGAGCTCGGAGGCGAAAGGGCGCAACAAGTAGGAGAGAGGCGAAAGAATAACTGCTGCTCGCGGGGTGAATCCCTTTTTAAAGCGGACTCTCCCGCTCGTGCCCCAAAACGCCATGGGAAATCTCCCCCGATGCACACCAGGGCGACCCAGTCTATGACACGGGGGCCTGGCCCTACAAGTCATACAGCTAGTATGCTGGTCTCCGAGTGCGAAGAAGGCGAACCGCCACGCGAGGAGCGAATCACTGCGCCTCTTCGTCTCCGCCGAAAGCAGTGGCCCAGCCTCTGACACGGGGGCTCGGGCCCATGGGTCATGCTCCATCAGCGTCGGTCTCCAAGTGCGAAGAAGGCTAACCACCGCGTGAGGAGCATGCCACCGCCCGCGGTGGTGCGCCTCTTCATCTCCGCCGAAATCAACTGCCCAGTCTCTGGCACGGGGGCCCGGGCCCACGAGTCATCCTCCTTGGGCACCAGTTCTTAGGCGCAGAGAAGTCGTACCGCCGCTCGTACCAGTACTACGCCTCCTCGAGTCAGCCGCAGAAGACAGAGAAGGTGAATTTTTTAAAAACCAACGCAGCGGTATCGAGACGCCTCGCGCGTGGGCCGACGAAACCATCAAGTATGGGGGCCACACATCAGTCAGCCGCGAGGATAGGCACGACAGTTGATCCGATGGCAGACTGATAGCGCATGCGCGCTGAGTTAATGCGGTGCACGCTGAGGTGGTGCCCCAGTCACCAGTCATGTCGTGCTGACGCAAGGTACAAGTTTTGGCCCCACCTGCAGGCTCGCTTCCTCCCCTGAGGTGGGCCCAGGGTCCACTGTCGGTACCCTAAAACAGGGGTACCCCTTACTACAGTGAGGAGACGCTATACCCGCACGGCTACCTCTAATCGTATGGTGAACAACACCCTACTCCACCACGTGGACGACTACGGGGTCGCCACGTGGCCAGGGAAGACGATATACTCCAAGATGTCAACAGTGGGTCCGGACCCCTATGGGAAAGTGCTGGATTCCCTGTACATGTAGACCGGACCTCCGGGCAAGGTTCAGGACCCCCACGGGCGCGACCCGGACCCCCAGGACAAGTCCCGGACCCCTTTGTGTGGGGTCCGGACTATCTACAGCCGGGTCCTAGGACTCTGGGACAGAGAATACCCAGACCATGCTCAGGCAGGGGTCCGGTGCCGACACGTGTCCAGGCCCAACCTGGTGCGAACCTGTTCGCATAACGCTACTGCTCCCCGCCCAGGCAGAGACCCGATGCTGCCACGTGGCCTACCGCACGTGATGTAAGCCTGCGGGCAGGGCCTGATGTAAGGTCTCCGGGTTGCACGGCCCCTACATTTATTGCGGATAAGGCGCGTCGCCTGACAAGCGATGTGCCGCCTTGGCATTTAATGAGGCCTGCCCACTTTGCTGTCAGGCAGCGACCTGTCCACTCTACTGGCAAGCAGTATGCCGCCTCAGCATTTAATGAGACCTGTCCATATCGCTAGCAAGCGGCATGCCTGTCCATTCTGATGGCAGGCGATACGCCCATGCTGCCGCGCGCACTATGTTCATCATCACTCGTATGTTGCCAGGGAAGCTTCTGCTGCACGATAATGCTACGCAGACCAAAAAACCAGGACGCAGGAAGATTGCACTGGCGACTAGCATTAGTTGCTCCAAGTATTACATTTGTTATGTTCCTGGGCCCATATGTCGGGGCTCAGCACCCTTGTACGTGCCCCCTTGGACTATAAAAGGGAGGGCACACTACGTTACAAGGCATCCTCATTCAGACTCAAGCCATCCTAGACACAACTCAAGCTCACGAGCAATACAACACACAGTGGAGTAGGGTATTACGCTCCGGCAGCCCGAACCACTCTAAACTCTTGGATGTTCTTGCGTGTTCATCCCGAATCCATCTAACAGGCAAAACGCTTAGGCCCCCTCCTCATCTTAGGATTTAGGGCGGGTGCATTCCGCCACCCGGCCGGAGATTTCCTCTCCGACACTATGTTTGCATCTAGTTCCACTTTTATTCATGGTAGAAGTAGGCCTAGGAGAAATCATGTTGTGTCTCATGCGCATAGGAGAATGTGCAATCGACCTTCTACTATTTATCATGCTTGCAATACTTCTTTTGTACTTTCATGTAAGAATGCAAAAGTAGTTGCTAGGAAGTTGGGATCCAAATGCAAGGGAGACAAGACTTGTATTTGGGTTCCAAAAGTTATTGTGACTAAACTTGCAGGACCCAACAAGAGTTGGGTACCTAAAACCCAAGCTTAAATTGCCTTGAGGATTGGGAAAGATAGCCATCACATCCGAGCATTCTATTTCTAATGTGTTTTTAATTGAATCGCTCGGGTATAATTTGTTATCTGTGAGTCAATTATGTAACATTGGTTATAATTGTTTGTTCACAAATGTAGATGTATCTGTCTTTTGAAGGAGTGATGGTTCATTAGCTTTTCAGAGTGTATTAGACGGCAAGCTCTATTTAGTTGATTTTTTGAAAGAGAATGCCGATCTAGATGCATGCTTAATAGCTAAGACTAACATGGGCTGGCTATGGCATCACTGTCTAGCACATGTTGGGATGAAGAACCTTCATAAGCTTCTAAAGGGAGATCATGTGTTAGGACTAACCGATGTCTGTTTTGAGAAAGATAGACCTTGTGCAGCATGTCATGCACGAAAACAGGTGGGAAGCACTCATCACAGCAAGAATGTGATGATGACATCAAGACCACTGTAGCTTCTTTACATGGATCTCTTCGGACCCGTTGCCTACCTCAGCATCAGGGGAAGTAAGTATGGTCTTGTAATTGTTGATGATTTTTGTCGCTTCACTTGGGTGTTCTTTTTGTAGGACAAATCAGAAACCCAAGGGACCCTAAAGAGCTTTCTAAGGAGGGCTGAAAATGAATTTGAGCTAAAGGTGAAAAAGATAAGAAGCGACAATGGGTCCGAGTTCAAAAATCTACAAGTTGAAGAGTATCTTGAGGAGGAAGGCATCAAGCACGAGTTCTCTGCTCCCTACACACCACATCAAAATGGTGTGGTAGAGAGGAAGAACAGGACGCTAATCGACATGGCGAGAACTATGCTTGGAGAGTTCAAGACGCCCGAGCGGTTTTGGTTGGAAGTTGTGAACACAGCCTACTACACCATAAACCGGCTCTATCTACATCGCCTCCTCAAGAAGACCTCCTACGAACTCCTTACTGGTAACAAACCCAATGTCTCTTACTTTCGTGTATTTGGGAGCAAATGCTACATTATGGTGAAGAAAGGTAGACATTCTAAATTTGCTCCCAAGGCAGTAGAAGGGTTTTTACTAGGGTATGACTCAAATACAAAGGCGTATAGGGTCTTCAACAAATCATCAGGATTAGTTGAAGTCTCTAGCGACGTTGTATTTGATGAGACTAATGGCTCTCCAAGAGATCAAGTTGATCTTGATGACATATATGAGGATGAAGTTTCGACGGCCGCAATGCGCACGATGGCGATAGGCGATGTGTGACCACAGGAAATACATGAACAAGATCAACCATGTTCTTCTACAATGGTGCATCCCCCAACTCAAGACGATGTACAAGTACCTCAAGAAGAAGGGAAGGATCAAGGGGGAGCATAGGAAGATCAAGTGATGGAGGAAGAAGCACCACAGGCCCCTCCAACTCAAGTCCAAGCGACGATCCAAAGACATCACCCCGTCGATCAAATTCTGGGTGACATCAGCAAGGGAGTAACTACTCGTTCACGATTAGCTAATTTTTGTGAGCATTACTCGTTTGTCTCTTCTATTGAGCCTTTTAGGGTAGAAGAGGCCTTGCAAGATCCAGACTGGGTGTTGGCCATGCAGGAAGAGCTCAACAACTTCAAAAGAAATGAAGTCTGGAGCCTGGTGCCATGTCCAAAGCAAAATGTTGTGGGAACCAAGTGGGTGTTCCGCAACAAGCAAGACGAGCACGAGGTGGTGACAAGAAACAAGGCTCGACTTGTGGCAAAAGGTTATGCCCAAGTCACAGGTTTGGATTTCGAGGAGACTTTTTCTCTTATAGCTAGGTTAGAGTCAATTCGAATTTTATTAGCCTATGCTGCTCACCATTCCTTTAGGCTATTCCAAATGGACATAAAGAGCGTTTTCCTCAACGGGCCAATCAAGGAGGAGGTATACGTAGAACAACCCCCTGGCTTTGAGGATGACAGGTATCCCGACCATGTGTACAAGCTCTCTAAGGCGCTCTATGGACTTAAGCAAGCCCCAAGAGCATGGTGTGAATGCCTTAGAGATTTCCTTATTTCTAATGCTTTCAAGGTTGGGAAAGCCGATCCCACTCTTTTCACAAAGACATGCAATGGTGATCTTTTTGTTTGCCAAATTTATGTCGATAACATAATAT
Organism: Zea luxurians; assembly: GCA_029449295.1. NCBI lineage: Eukaryota > Viridiplantae > Streptophyta > Magnoliopsida > Poales > Poaceae > Zea > Zea luxurians. The sequence continues at coordinate 32,197,806 of JAOPSE010000017.1, read as the reverse complement.
TTGGTTCTACTAATCAAAAGTCTTATGAGGAGTTTAGTAGGGTAATGATGCAAAAGTTCGAGATGTCGATGATGAGCGAGTTGACCTACTTCCTTGGATTCCAAGTGAAGCAACTCAAGGATGGCACTTTCATCTCCCAAATGAAGTACACTTAGGACCTTCTCAAGAGGTTTGGGATGAAGGACGCCAAGCCCGCAAAGACACCGATGGGAACTGATGGGCATATTAACCTCAACAAAGGAGGTAAGTCCGTTGATCAAAAGGCATACCAGTCAATGATATGTTCATTACTTTATCTTTGTGCTAGTAGACCAGACATTATGCTTAGTGTATGCATGTGTGCTAGATTTCAATTCGAACCCAAGGAATGTCACCTTGTGGCCATTAAGCGAATTCTTAGGTATTTAGCTATGCCTTGCTTCGGGATCTGCTATCCAAAGGGGTCTACCTTTGACTTGATTGGATACTCAGACTCCAATTATGCCAGGTGCAAGGTTGATAGGAAGAGTACATCAGGGACATGCCAATTTCTAGGAAGGTCCCTGGTGTCCTGGAGTTCCAAGAAACAAACATCCGTTGCCCTATCCACCGCTGAGGCCGAGTATGTTGCCGCAGGACAGTGTTGCGCGCAATTACTTTGGATGAGGCAAACCCTCCGGGACTTTCGCTACAATCTGAGCAAAGTCCCACTCCTAAGTGACAATGGCAGTGCAATTGAAAGTTGCCTAGAGGGGGTGAATAGGCGGAATCTGAAATTTATAAACTTTAAGCACAACTACAAGGTGGGGTTAGCGTTAGAAATATAATCGAGTCTGAAAGAGAGGGCAAAAACAAATCACAAGCAAATAAGAACGGATGACACGGTGATTTGTTTTACCGAGGTTCGGTTCTTGCAAACCTACTCCCCGTTGAGGTGATCACAAAGACCGGGTCTCTTTTAACCCTTTCCCTCTCTCAAATGGTCACCTAGACCGAGTGAGCTTTCTCCTTATCCCATGGGTCACTTAGACCCCACAAGGACCACCACACACTTGGTGTCTCTTGCCTTGGTTACAAAACACTTGAGAACAAGAAATGAGGAAGGAAGAAAGCGATCCAAGCGCAAGAACACAAATATCACTCTTTCACTAGTCACTATTTGATTGGATTGATCTTTGGACTTGGGAGAGGATTTGATCTCTTTTTTTTTTGTCTTGGAGTGAAGTCTAGAGCTCTTGTATTGAATGTAATGGCTAAAAACTTGGATGCCTTGAAGTGTTGGTGGTTGGGGGTATTTATAGCCCCAACCACCAAAGTAGCCATTGGGGATGGCTGCTGTCATATGGTGCACCGGACAGTCTGGTGCGCCGTCGGACACTGTCCGGTGCGCCAGCCACGTCACCCAACCGTTAGGGTTCGACCGTTGGAGCTCTAACATGTGGGGCCACCGGACAGTCCGGTGGTGCACCGGATAGTTCCTGTTCACTGTCCGGTGCGCCTTCTGGCGCTGCTCTGACTTCTGCGCGTGCAGGCGCGCACTGTTCACGTTCATTGTATACTTTTGCAGACAACCTTTGGCGTAGATAGCCATTGCTCCGCTGGCACACTGGACAGTGTGGTGCTACACCGGACAGTCCGGTGAAATATAGCTGAGGGGCTCCCCAAATTCCCGAAGCTAACAAGTTTGAGTTGATCCACCCTGGTGCACCGGACACTGTCCGGTGGCACACCGGACAGTCCGGTGCACCAAACCAGGGCAGCCTTCGGTTGTCTTTTGCTCTTTTTATTTGAACCCTTTCTTGGACTTTTTATTGGTTTGTGTTGAACCTTTGGCACCTGAAGAACTCATAATCTAGAGCAAACTAGTTAGTCCAATAATTTGTGTTGGGCAATTCAACCAACAAAATTATATAGGAAAAGGTTTGACCCTATTTCCCTTTCAGTCTCCCCCTTTTTGGTGATTGATGCCAACACAAACCAAAGCAAATATAAAAGTGCAGTATTGAACTAGTTTGCATATGGTAAGTACAAAGGTTCCTTGGAATGAAACGAATAACTATTTCTACTAGATATGCATGGATGGTTTTCTTCTTATTTAACATTTTGGACCACATTTGCACCACTAGTTTTATTTTTGCAAATACTTTGTAAAATTCTTTTCAAAAATCTTTTGCAAATAGTCAAAGGTATATGAATAAAATTAAAAGAAGCATTTTCAAGATTCAAAATTTTCTCCCCCTGTTTCAAATGCTTTTCCTTTGACTTAAACAAACCTCCCCCTCAATGAAATTCTCCTCTTAGTGTTCAAGAGGGTTTTACAAATGTTTGAAGATGTTTTCTCCCCTTTTGAAAACACAATAAGATATCAATTTGAAAACTTCATTTTAAAATTTGGTGGTGGTGCGGTCCTTTAGCTTTGGGCTAATACTTTCTCCCCCTTTGGCATGAATCGCCAAAAACGGATACTTGTGAGTGAAATATAAGCCCTTTCACTTTTTCTCCAATGGCAAACAAATAAATATGAGTGAAAGATTATACCAAAGTGGAGAACAATGCGGAATACCGGCAAAGAGTAAATAACACCGATGGAGTTGAGTGGAAGCGCCTTCTTTGCCGAATACTCCATTTCCCTTTCAATTCTATGACTAAGCATGAGAACACACTTGAAAACACATTAGTCATAGTCATAAAAGAGATATCATCAAAGGTATAGAAATGAGCTATGTGTGCAAAGAATCAATCAAAATTCCTAGAATCAAGAATGTTTAGCTCATTCCTAAGTTTGGTAAAGGATTTCTCATCTAAAGGCTTGGTAAAGATATCGGGCAATTGATCTTTGGTGTTAATATAGGCTATCTCGATATCCCCCTTTGTTGGTGATCTCTCAAGAAGTGATACCGAATGGCTATGTACTTAGTGCGGCTGTGCTCAACGGGATTATCCGCCATATGCGGATAGCACTCTCATTATCATATAGGAGAGGGACTTTGCTAAATTTGTACCCATAGTCCCTAAGGGTTTGCCTCATCCAAAGCAATTGCGCGCAACAATGGCCTGCGGCAATATACTCGCTTTGACGGTAGAAAGAGCTACTGAGTTTTGTTTCTTTGAAGCCTAAGACACCAGGGATCTCTCCAGAAACTGACAAGTCCCTGATGTGCTCTTTCTATCAATTTTACACCCTGCCCAATCAGCATCGGAATATCCTAATAAATCAAAATAGGATCCCTTGGGGTACCAAAGACCAAACTTAGGTGTATGAACTAAATATCTCAAGATTCGTTTCACGGCCCTAAGGTGAACTACCTTAGGATCGGCTTGGAACCTTGCACATATGCATATGGAAAGCATAATATCCGGTCGAGATGCACATAAATAGAGTAGAGATCCTATCATCGACCGGTATACCTTTTGATCTACGGATTTACCGCCCGTATCGAGGTCGAGATGCCCAGTGGTTCCTATGGGTGTCTTGATGGGCTTGGCATCCTTCATTCCAAACTTGGTGAGTATATCTTGAATGTACTTCGTTTGGCTAATGAAGGTGCCTTCTTAGAGTTGCTTCACTTGAAATCCTAGAAAATACTTCAACTCCCCCATCATAGACATCTCGAATTTTTGAATCATGATCCTACTAAACTCTTCACAAATAGATTTGTTAGTAGACCCAAATATAATATCATCAACATAAATTTGGCACACAAACAAATCATTTTCAATTGTTTTAGTAAAGAGAGTAGGATCAGCCTTTCAAACTTTGAAGCCATTAGTGATAAGGAAATCTCTTAGGCATTCATACCATGCTCTTGGGGCTTGCTTGAGCCCATAAAGCGCCTTAGAGAGTTTGTAAACATGATTAGGATACTCACTATCTTCAAAGCCGGGAGGTTGCTCAACATAGACCTCTTCCTTGATTGGTCCATTGAGGAAGGCACTCTTCACGTCCATTTGATAAAGCTTGAAGCCATGGTAAGTAGCATAGGCAAGTAATATACGGATTGACTCAAGCCTAGCTACGGGTGCATAGGTTTCACTAAAATCCAAACCTTCGACTTGTGAGTAACCCTTGGCCAAAAGTCGGGCTTTGTTCCTTGTCACCACACCATGCTCATCTTGCTTGTTGCGGAAGACCCACTTGGTTCCTACAACATTTTGGTTAGGACGTGGAACTAAATGCCATATCTCATTCCTCGTGAAGTTGTTGAGCTCCTCTTGCATCGCCAACACCCAATCCAAATCTTTAAGTGCATCCTCTACCCTGTGTGGCTCAATAGAGGAGACAAAAGAGTAATGTTCACAAAAATGAGCGACTCGAGATCGAGTGGTTACCCCCTTATGAATATCGCCGAGGATGGTGTTCACGGGGTGATCTCTTTGAATCGCCTGGTGGACTCTTGGGTGTGGCGGCCTTTGATCTTGTTCATCTTCCTTGTCTTGATCATTGGCATCTCCCCCTTGATCATTGTCCTTCTCTTGAGGTGGCTCATCTTCTTGATCTTCATTTTCATCATCTTGAGCTTGATCCTCATCTTGGGTTGGTGGAGATGCTTGCATGGAGGAAGATGGTTGATTTTGTGCTTGTGGAGGCTCTTCGGATTCCTTAGTACACACATCCCCAATGGACATGTTCCTTAGCGCGACGCATGGAGCCTCTTCATCATCTAGCTCATCAAGATCAACATGCTCTACTTGAGAGCTGTTAGTCTCATCAAACACAATGTCACCAGAAACTTCAACTAGTCCAGTGGACTTATTAAAGACTCTATATGCCCTTATGTTTGAATCATAACCAAGTAAAAAGCCTTCTACAGCCTTAGGAGCAAATTTAGATTTTCTACCTCTTTTAACAAGAATAAAGCATTTGCTACCAAAGACTCTAAAATATGAAACATTGGGCTTTTTTACCGGTGAGGAGTTCATATGATGTTTTCTTGAGGATTCAGTGAAGATATAACCGGTTGATGGCGTAGCAGGCGGTGTTGACCGCCTCGGCCCAAAACCGATCCGAAGTCTTGTACTCATCAAGCATGGTCCTCGTCATGTCAATGTTGGAGACTTGTTCTCAAGTACTATGAATTAAGAACAAGGCAACACAGAAAATGTTAAGCGTCAAAGTCCTTCATCCTCCGAAGCATTATTTCCCTTGGGATATAATTAATTTCGGAGAACGAAGGTTACGGAGGTCATACCTTCGTAAGTCTTAACACATAATAATGAATAAAAAGGATCATGTGAGAAATAAAAGTTAATATAAACATTCATATATCATCATTAGCTCATTTGTATTTTATTACTATGGGAAAATAGAAATGACATTAAATTACAAATGTACCTTCGGCTCAAAGGAAAGCAAAGAGTACAAGCGTGGTGCAAAAGCAAATGCCAAGTCAGCGTGAACAGTACGGGGTTACTGTTCATCTATTTATAAGCACGGGACGTAGCCCATGTGAATTTACACTCATGCCCTTTACATTTTGTAATAACTCTATAGTAATCCATCGGGGTCTAAATAGCCTTTTCATCTTTAAGTCGGTTTTCCTTTTCAGCTATCATGCCGAAGCTCTCCTACGCACAGCTTCGGCTTCACGCTTATCCTCCGTACTCCTTTTGTGCTTCTTCACGCTGTGGTTTCGACTCAAGTCTGAAGGTACCTGTTCATGCATTATACCTCCAGAAACATTGTTAAATCATGTTTTTGAGGACCTTTGGAAGCCGAAGGCCCCCAACAGTAGCCCCTCGCAATATTAATTTGTTAGAATAATAAATTTAGATTGCGATAAGGACGATGGCCCTAAGCCAAAGGTCCGAAAAAACACCTTCCCTTTGCTAGAATAGCAATAGCCACTGATAAGCGGGCCCTCCAGCATGCAACGCACCAGACGTATAAATAAGAGCACACCACGAGTTCATTTGGCACGCTTTCTTGCCATCTGCTCTTGCTTACTCAATTTCTAACTCTTGTGCACCAACACTTGCTTGGCTTTTTTAAATTTTTAAGCTTCGGCTTTGAATGCACTTTCTCATCATTTCCGAAGATGTCTGAAGACAAGAAAGCTGTCGCTAAATCGAAGCTGAGCCTTTCTAAAGAGATGAATCTTGGCTTTATTGAATCAATAGCAAAGGCAAAGACAAATACAGAGAAGCTTACTAGGGAGATTTTGGAAGGTTTATCTGAAGACACTGGTAATAGTGACAGCTATGATGTGGAAAGCGGCGGGGAGGACTCCGAAGATCGACCCTGGCGACCGAGTCATACAATTTTTGGAAAATCAACTATTAAGCAGAGTCATCTTGAGAATATGAGGGGAAGATATTTTCGAGATGTGTCTATTGTAAGGGCTGACAACGGAGAGAAGACTTCTCCTACTCCCGAAGAAAATGAAGTAGTGATCTTCCGAAGCTTTTTCAAAGCTAGGCTTCGGTTCCCCCTAAGCAGCTTTGTGGTTGAAGTTTTGAAGATATATGAAATCTTCCTTCATCAAATTACTCCCGAAGCAATCGTAAGGATGGGAATCTTTGTCTGGGCCGCGAGGAGCCAGGGCTTGAAGCCAAATGCAAAAAGTTTCTGCAGCATGCATGAACTGGTTTATGAGACAAAACCTTGGGGCAAAGAGCAGTATCATAACAATTTTGGTTGTTACAGCTTCGGTGCTCGCTCTAGGTCAAGCTGCCTGTGCTGACTTTTCGAAAGAGATGGCTCGGGGATTGGATGAAGGAATGGTTCTATGTGAAAAATGATTTAAAGGCACGAGAGGATATTAAGGATATTATCATGCGTCCTATCTGGCAGCGCTTCGACCTCCGGAAGCCGAAGGTGGAAATTGATGAAGCAGCCGAAGAATGCCGAAAGGCTTTCGGCATAGTCTGCTCCTTCATCGGGACAAGGGACTTAGTTCAAGAGCACGTAGCCTACAGGATATGGCCATTGATAGCCAACTGGGAGATGCCAAAGGAAGCTATCAGCAATCCTCTCGAAGGTGGTTTGGTTCGACTGAAGTATACCTTTAGATTTGTAGACCAATTTATCGAGCCAGACGACGATTGGCTGGAAAGTGTCGAAGATACAAGTGATGAACTGCTTGGGGCGTACTCCAAGACAGAGGATAATGCGCTATCAGCGGCCTTCGGAGGCCGGAAAAAGAAGAGGCTGAACAGAGTTTTCGATGCTATTGGATTTATGTACCCTGACTACCGCTACCCGGTATGGGGTCAGAAAAGAAAAGGTGTGGTTTCTATGAAGGAAGTTGCTTCGGCCGCTTCTAGTGAGCCTATGCCAAAGAGAAAAAAGGTGAAGGTTCTTACTCACCGGCCACGCTACATTGAGCCGGCCATAGTGCCTGATTTTGGTGGTGAGACCTCTTCGGCCACTGAAGCCAGAGAACCTACGCTTCTGCAGAATATTGAGGAACCGGCTGCAATGCCGAAGATGGAAAAAATTGAAGAACCGAGGGCTGAAGGGATAAGGACATCAGAAGTTTTGAGTCCTTCGGCAAGGGTTGAGGTGCCAGTGTCGAAGGCACAAAAGGATCTTACAACGACTCCCAAGAGGAAGAGAATGGTCAATGTGTTAGATGTATTAGAAACAATAAAAACTTCAAGCTCTACTCCGAAGAGAACTACCGAAACTTCAAAAACACAAATTGAGGCTGAAGCTGCCAAAAGCTGGGTCGAGACCGAAGTTGGGCCTTCAGAGCCCGCTAAGGAGAGATCCTTGGAAATTGGAAAAGAAACGGAAAAAGAGTCTGCAAAAGAAATTTTATCTGAGAAAACTGCCATTCCTATTCCCGAAGCATCTTCCGAAGCTCTCAACTATATTTTACGTCATGCTTCGGGTAGAAAATTGACTGAAAAAGAAAAGCGAGAAGCTCAATTCTATGCCCAAACATTGAAATATCCAAAAGGGGCGTTGATATTCAACGACAGCGGGGAAGAAGATTTCTTGTATTGTCTCCCAGACAGTAAGGAGATTTCTGTCTGCCGGGAGATGAGCAAGAGCTTCGGATTCCCGACATTAGAAGACGGGCTTTCAGTGTTATCAAAAGATGAGTTGTCTTACAGCTTAGCATACAATAGTTTAAAGGTGAGAAAATGAGATTTTTGTATTTAAAAACAAAATTTTCCATTTGCTTACTCTTAATACCGCATTTTTTGCAGGGCCTTATTCTTAGCAATGCCCTCAGGGCACAAAAAGATGCCGAAGATGAAGGGTGAACCATGGCCTTGAACAACCTTCGTTCCGAAGTAATTGAACTAAGGAACGAAGGTCTTGAAAAAGATAAAATACTATATTCATTGTTGAGCAAAATAAAAGAAGACGAAGCTGTTTCCAAAGCCCAAGCCGAAGCTCAAAAACACGAAAGCGAAGATCTTCGAAAACAGCTATTCGAAGCTAAGGAAAAATATGCTGTTATAGAAGCTAAACGAGAAATTAGCGAACAAAGGACAAATCGTTTAGAGAAAAACATTGAAGAACTTCGTATGTCCAAGGAGAAATGTTTTGAGAAATCTGTGGATTGCGTGAAGAGAATAAAAATTAGCTTCGCTAATGTTGGCGCATACTCAAGCGAGGAGAATTTCATAAGGGGTGATCCCAAGGGCCCAATTGAATGGATCAGCCACGAAGCTGAAGCTTTTGAGGAAGTTTTGAGTGGCCGTGGGGATATATGCGCCTTCTCGGGTGCTAGGGGGATTGCTGCTATCTTGGAGAACATAGGCTACGAACATATAAAATCTTTGGCGCAAACCGAAGCTGCCTTGTCTATTGAAGATACAAAAGACCCCTCGGACGAAGCAAGCTTAGTTGGTGGAAAGTTTTTCACCGACATCTGGGAAAATGGCGGCCGGGAGATGGCCCAAGAAATCATAAGGAAAAGTGAAAAAGATACTCACGATGCTAGAGAAGCAGCAAAGGCCGCTGAGAAAGCTGTGGATCTCGAGAGGCGGATAGGTATTGCTTAACAACTTTTAACTTTATGTTCTAATTTTGTGACTTCGAACTTATTTACGTTTTATATCACAGCCACGCTATCTCCTCCCCTAGAACCCGTCGAGCCATTGGCGGACCCCGAAGCGAAGAAAGAAGATGAAATTATTAAAATGGCCGAAGCTATTATGGATGAAGTTGTTGATCAACTACTAAACGAAGCTGCGAAAGTAGTTTTAAAAGAAGAATAGCTGGAATGTATTATTTGCTGAACAAAGTGTGTAATATTTTATGATTTTGAATGTACTGTATAAGCTATTTGTAATTCAATTCTTTACAATGCATGAAACTTTACGTACATACCGTTTTTGAGCCTTCGGCAAAAAACACCTTCCCTTCTTTTCATGCTTCGTGAAGAATATCCATATTCCATAAAAATATCGTCTTCGAAAAAACATTATGCTTTGTAAGCAATAGATCTCCTTTTCATATTAAAGTTGACGAAGCCGTACTTCTTCAAAACTTATTTTGTGCCTTGTCACTTCTTCGAAACAATCTCCAAAGATCAACATTGTAGATCAACATTGTATACCCTTCCGAAGGTCAACATTGCATCCCCTTCTTGTGCCATTGATGCAATATGATGTATGATGTTATGATATGAAAATGATGTAATGATGTTATGACATGCAAAATGATATTTGTGCCGAAGATACGCACACATTCCCTCAGTAAAGCACACAATCTTTTTGCCGTTTATTTTTCGGCTTCACCGTTTACTTTTTGGTGTATCAGCGCTGACTTTTCGCTGTAAGCCTCCCTTAGGAGCTTCTTCTCCTTCTATTTTGGCGGTATCAGCGTTTATTTTTCGCTGTAAGCCTCCCTTAGGAGCTTCTTCGCCTTCTATTTCGGTGGTATCAGCGTTTATTTTTCGCTGTAAGCCTCCCTTAGGAGCTTCTTCGCCTTCTATTTCGGCGGTATCAGCGTTTATTTTTCGCTGTAAGCTCTGCATTCCCCTTGGAACGACTTTTGAGCAGAAAACTTACGCTGCGCTCCCTTAGGAACGACTTTTTGTAACTTCAGCAAACTTACGCCGTGTTCCGTGGAACGACTTTTTGTAGTTTCGGAGATACTTTCTGTAGCCACAAGCTTTCTTGAGAACGAGTTTTTATGCTTTCGGTAACTTTTTGGACTCCATAAGTCTATGGAGAAGGTGTATTTTTACTGTGGCAAAAACGAAGCTATTACAAGAAAATATAAACGACAAGAAAAACTTAGGCTTTTAATGATTGTTCCTTTTGAAAAGAAAAATGATAACAAATGCAATAAATATTTCAGAAGTAGGATATCTTCTAGTAGATGTGCTTCGACTGTGGCACAGTACTGTTGACTGTGCGAGCTTCGGACTCTTCTCTGAAGTCTCGTTGCTGATGATTGTGCTGGCTCCCTTCTGGCTGCTAGCCTCGTTGCATTGGTGGTGGAGGTAGAGGCTGTTGCCAAGATGCCTGAGGTTGGCTTGCCGAAGCAACAGAAGCTGCAGAATGATTACCCACATACTCTGGAATGTATGGTGAGTGGTATGAGGCAGTGTGCATAACTTGCTTCGGCTGGCTCTATTGGGCTGCAACTTCGGCTATCTCTTTTTGTTTCTGGATGGTGACATGGCACATCCTGGTAGTATGGCCCTTGTCCTCACCGCAGAATAGGCAGTAAATTTTCCTGGGCTAATCCCCAAACCTTCCTCCGAAGCCCTGGTGCCTCTGCCCCTTGGGGCTGGGGGCCGAGGATAACTCTGTTGCTGCCCCGAAGCCTGAGAAGAATATTGCGGCCTTTGTTGCTGACTTCCCCTGTCATCATTCTGAGTGGAATGAATTGATCTGACGTGCCTGGGGTGAATTCTCCCTCCGAAGCCCCTGGTCATTTCGGAGAACCTGTAAGCTTCCTCCCTTCTCTGCCGAAAATCATTGTCAGCATGGATGTATTCATCCATCTTCTGAAGCAGTTTTTCCAGGGTCTGAGGGGGCTTCCTGGCAAAGTATTGGACCGTAGGTCCTGGCCGAAGTCCCTTAATCATGGCCTCAATGACGATTTCATTAGGCACTGTTGGCGCCTGTGCCCTCAGTCGTAAGAACCTTCGGACATACGTCTGAAGGTATTCTTCGTGATCTTGGGTGCACTGGAACAAAGCTTGAGCAGTGACTAGTTTCGTCTGAAACCCTTGGAAACTAGTGATCAGCATGTCCTTCAGCTTCTGCCATGATGTGATTGTTCCTGGCCGAAGAGAGGAGTACCAGGTTTGTGCAACATTTTTGACTGCCATGACGAAGGATTTCGCCATGACTGCGGTGTTGCCACCATACGAAGATATCGTTGCTTCGTAACTCATCAAAAACTGCTTCAGATCTGAGTGTCCATCATACATGGGAAGCTGGGGTGGCTTGTAAGACGGGGGCCAAGGTGTAGCCCGCAGCTCTGCTGACAGAGGAGAAGCATCGTCAAAAGCAAAATTTCCATGATGGAAATCCTCATACCAGTCATCTTCGTTAAAGAAGCCTTCTTGGTGCAGCTCTCTGTGCTGGGGCCTTCGGTTCTGCTCATCTTGAGCAAGATGACGCACTTCTTCGGTAGCTTCGTCGATCTGCCTTTGCAGGTCAGCTAGCCTAGCCATCTTTTCCTTCTTCTTCTGTACCTGCTGATGAAGCATCTCCAAATTCCTGATCTCTTGGTCCAAATCATCCTCTTGGGGTGTTGGACTGGTGGCCTTCCTCTTCTGGCTTCGGGCCTCCCGAAGAGAAAAGGTCTCCTGGTTCGGGTCCAGCGGCTGCAGAGCGGTAGCCCCTGTCGCTGAAGCTTTCTTCGGCGGCATGACGAAGGTCGATGCTTGCTAAAGGTGGTCGAAAAAGGGTTCACCAGAGGTGAGCGCCAATGTTGGAGACTTGTTCTCAAGTACTATGAATTATGAACAAGGCAACACAGAAAATGTTAAGCGTCAAAGTCCTTCGTCCTCCAAAGCATTATTTCCCTTGGGATATAATTAATTTCGGAGAACGAAGGTTACGGAGGTCATACCTTCGTAAGTCTTAACACATAATAATGAGGAAAAAGGATCATGTGAGAAATAAAAGTTAATATAAACATTCATATATCATCACCAGCTCATTTCTATTTTATTACTATGGGAAAATAGAAATGACATTAAATTACAAATGTACCTTCGGCTCAAAGGAAAGCAAAGAGTACAAGCGTGGTGCAAAAGCAAATGCCAAGTCAGCATGAACAGTACGGGGTTACTGTTCATCTATTTATAGGCACGGGACGCAGCCCATGTGAATTTACACTCATGCCCTTTACATTTGGTAATAACTCTATAGTAATCCATCGGGGTCTAAATAGCCTTTTCATCTTTAAGTCGGTTTTCCTTTTCAGCTATCATGCCAAAGCTCTCCTGCGCACAGCTTCGGCTTCGCGCTTATCCTTCATACTCCTTTTGTGCTTCTTCACGCTGTGGTTTCGACTCAAGTCCGAAGGTACCTGTTCATGCATTATACCTCTAGAAACATTGTTAAATCATGTTTTTGAGGACCTTCGGAAGCCGAAGGCCCCCAACATCCAGTAGAGTTCTATTCTTCCTCTCCTCTACACCATTTTGTTGTGGCATGTAGGGAGAAGAGAACTCATGCTTGATGCCCTCCTCCTCAAGAAAGCCTTCTATTTGTGAGTTCTTGAACTCCGTTCCATTGTCGCTTCTAATCTTTTTGATCCTCAATCCGAACTCATTTTGAGCCCGTCTCAAGAATCCCTTCAAGGTTTCTTGGGTTTGAGATTTTTCCTGCAAAAAGAATACCCAAGTGAAGCGAGAATAATCATCCACAATAACTAGACAGTACTTACTCCCGCCGATGCTTATGTAAGCTATCGGGTCGAATAGATCCATGTGGAGTAGCTCCATTGGCATGTCAGTCGCCATGATGTTCTTGTGTGGATGATGAACACCAACTTGCTTCCCTGCTTGGCATGCGCTACAAACTACAAATCCTATCTTTCTCAAAATGAACATTGGTTAGTCCCAAAATGTGCTCTCCCTTTAGAAGCTTGTGAAGATTCTTCATTCCAACGTGGGCTAGTCGGCGATGCCAGAGCCAACCCATGTTAGTCTTAGCAATTAAGCAGGTGTCGAGTTCATCTCTATTGAAATCAACTAAGTATAGCTGACCCTCTAACACTCCCTTAAAAGCTACTGAATCATCACTTCTTCTAAAGACAGTAACACCTACATCCGTAAAAAGACAATTGTAGCCCATTTTGCATAATTGAGAAACAGAAAGCAAATTGCAATCTAATGAATCTACAAGAAAAACATTGGAAATAGAATGGTCAGGAGATATAGCAATTTTACCAAGTCCTTTGACCAAACCTTGATTTCCATCCCCGAAGGTGATAGCTCGTTGGGGATCTTGATTTTTCTCATAGGAGGAGAACATCCTTTTCTCCCCAGTCATGTGGTTTGTGCACCCGCTATCGATGATCCAACTTGAGCCCCCGGATGCATAAACCTCAAAAACAAATTTAGGCCTTGTTCTTAGGTACCCAAACGGTTTTGGGTCCTTTTACATTAGAAACAAGCACCTTGGGTACCCAAACACAAGTCTTTGACCCCTTGTGTTTGCCCCCAACATATTTGGCAACTACTTTGCCTGATTTGTTAGTAAGCACATATGAAGCATCAAAAGTCTTAAATGAAATGTTATGATCATTTGATGCAATAGGAGATTTCTTCTTAGGCATTTTAACATGGGTAGAACGCCTAGAGCTAGAAGCCTCATTCTTATAAATAATAGCATGGTGAGAAACAGAATGAGTCTTCTTTGCATGAATTCTCCTAATCTTATCCTCAGGATAACCAGCAGGGTATAAAATGTAGCCCTCATTATCCTGAGGCATGGGAGCCTTGCCCTTAACAAAATTAGACAATCTTTTAGGAGGGACATTAAGCTTGACATTGTCTCCCTGTTGAAAGCCAATACCATCCTTAATGCCAGGGCGTCTCCCACTATAAAGCATGCTACGTGCAAATTTAAATTTCTCATTCTCTAGTTCATGCTCGGCAATTTTAGCATCTAGTTTAGCTATATGATTATTTTGTTGTTTAATCATAGCAAGGTGATCATGAATAGCATTAACATTAATATCTCTACATCTAGTACAAATAGAAACATGATCAACACCAGATGTAGAGGGTTTGCAATCATTTAATTCTACAATCTTAGCATGTAAAATAGCATTCTCATCTCTAAGATTGGTAATAGAAACATTGCAAACATCTAATTCCTTAGCCTTAGCAATTAATTTTTCATTCTCATTCTTAAGGCTAGCAAGAGAGGCATTCGATTTGTCAATCTTAGCAATTAAACAAGCATTATCATTTCTAAGATTGGCAATTGAAACATCACAAACATCTATCTTCTCAACCTTAGCAATTAATTGGGCATTTTCAATTCTAAGGTTAGAAATAGTGTCATGGCAAGTGCTTAGCTCACTAGTTAATTTTTAATTTTTCTCTACCTCCTGAGCATAAGCATTTTTAACCTTAACATGTTTTTTGTTTTCCTTAATAAGGAAGTCCTCTTGGCTATCCAAGAGTTCATCCTTCTCATGAATAGCACTAATCAATTCATTTAATTTCTCCTTTTGTTGCATGTTGAGGTTGGCAAAAAGAGTAAACAAATCATCCTCATCATCACTAGAATTAGCCTCATCACTAGATGTTGCATACTTAGTGGAGGATCTAGATTTTACCTTCTTCTTCTTGCCGTCCTTTGCCATGAGGCACTTGTGGCCGACGTTGGGGAAGAGAAGACCTTTGTTGACGACGATGTTGGCGGCGTCCTCGTCGGAGGAGGAGTCGATGGAGCTCTTGTCGAAGTCCCACTCCCGACAAACATGGGCATCGCCGCCCTTCTTATTGTAATATCTTTTCTTCTCCTTCTTCCCCCTCTTGTCGTTATCCCTGTCACTATCACTAGATAAAGGACATTTAGCAATAAAATGACCGGGCTTACCACATTTGTAGCAAACCTTCTTGGAGCGGGGCTTATAATCCTTCCCCCTCCTTTGCTTGAGGATTTGGCAGAAACTCTTGATGATGAGCGCCATTTCCTTGTTGTCGAGCTTGGAGACGTCAATGGGAAGCCTACTTGATGTTGACTCTTCTTTCTTCTCCTCCGTTGCTTTGAAGGCAACGGGTTGCACATCGGGTGTGGAGAAGGCGCCTTGCTCGATGATTTTCTAGGAGCCTTTGATCATCAATTCAAAGCTCACAAATTTTCCTATCACTTCCTCGGGAGACATTAGTTTATATCTAGGATCACCACGAATTAATTGAACTTGAGTGGGATTAAGAAATACGAGTGATCTAAGAATAACCTTGACCATTTCATGGTCATCCCATTTGGTGCTCCCGAGGTTGCGCACTTGGTTCACCAAGGTTTTTTGCCGGTTGTACATGGCTTGCGGGTCTTCTCCTTGGTTGAGCATAAACCGACCGAGCTCCCCCTCGATCGTCTCCCGCTTGGTGATCTTTGTCACCTCATCTCCTTCGTGCGCGGTCTTGAGCACGTCCCAAATTTCCTTGGCGCTCTTCAACCCTTGCACCTGTTATACTCCTCTCGACTTAGAGAGGCGAGGAGTATAGTGGTGGCTTGAGAGTTGAAGTGCCGGATTTGGGCAACTTCGTCTGAGTCGTAGTCTTCATCTCCCAACGATGGTACCTGTACTCCAATCTCAACAACATCCCAAATGCTAGTGTGGAGTGAGGTTAGATGGTGCCTCATTTTGTCACTCCACATATTATAATCTTCACCATCAAACATGGGTGGTTTGCCTAATGGGACGGAAAGTAAAGGAGTATGTTTGGAAATGCGAGGATAGCCTAGGGGATCTTACTAAACTTCTTGCGCTCATGGCGCTTAGAAGTTACGGACGGCGCGTCGGAGCTGGAGGTGGATGGCGATGAAGAATCGGTCTTGTAGTAGACCACCTTCTTCATTTTCTTTTTCTTGTCGCCACTCCGATGCAACTTGTGAGGAGGTAATTCCTCCTTCTTCTTGTTTCGGGACTCTCCCGATGGAGCCTTCCTATGGCTTGTGGCGGGCTTCTCGCCGGTCACCATCTCCTTCTTGGCGTGCTCTCCCGACATCACTTCGAGCGGTTAGGCTCTAATGAAGTACCAGGCTTTGATACCAATTGAAAAAGTCACCTAGAGAGGGGGTGAATAGGCAGAATCTGAAATTTATAAACTTTAAGCACAACTACAAGTCGGGGTTAGCGTTAGAAATATAATCGAGTCCGAAAGAGAGGGCGAAAACAAATCACAAGCAAATAAGAACGGATGACACGATGATTTGTTTTACCAAGGTTCGGTTCTTGCAAACCTACTCCCCGTTGAGGTGGTCACAAAGACCGGGTCTCTTTCAACCCTTTCCCTCTCTCAAACGGTCACCTCGACCGAGTGAGCTTTCTCCTTATCTCACGGGTCACTCAGACCCTACAAGGACCACCACACACTTGGTGTCTCTTGCCTTGGTTACAAAACACTTGAGAACAAGAAATGAGGAAGGAAGAAAGCGATCCAAGCGCAAGAACTCAAAAGAACACAAATATCAGTCTCTCACTAGTAACAATTTGATTGGATTGATCTTTGGACTTGGGAGAGGACTTGATCTCTTTGTTTGTGTCTTGGAGTGAAGTCTAGAGCTCTTGTATTGAATGTAATGGCTGAAAACTTGGATGCCTTGAAGTGTTGGTGGTTGGGGGTATTTATAGCCCCAACCACCAAAGTAGCCGTTGGGGATGGCTGCTGTCGTATGGCGCACCGGACAGTCCGGTGCGCCAGCCACGTCACCCAACCGTTAGGGTTCGACCATTGGAGCTCTGACATGTGGGTTCACCGGACAGTCCGGTGGTACACCGGACAGGTCCTGTTCACTGACCGATGCACCTTCTGGCGCTGCTCTGACTTCTGCGTGCAGGCACGCACTATTCATGTTCATTGTAGCCTTTTGCAGACGACCGTTAGCGCAGATAGTCGTTGCTCCGCTAGCACACCGGACAGTCCGGTGCTACACCGGACAGTCCGGTTAATTATAGCGGAGGGGCTCCCCAAATTCCCGAAGCTAGCAAGTTTGAGTTGATCCACCCTTGTGCACCGGACACAGTCCGGTGCGCCAGACCATGGCAACCTTCGGTTGTCTTTTGCTCTTTTTATTTGAACCCTTTCTTGGACTTTTTATTGGTTTGTGTTGAACCTTTGGCACCTGAAGAACTCATAATCTAGAGCAAACTAGTTAGTCCAATAATTTGTGTTGAGCAATTCAACCAACAAAATTATATAGGAAAAGGTTTGACCCTATTTCCCTTTCAGCAATCCGCTTGGCGGATCCTGTTGAACACAGCCGCACTAAGCACATAGACATCCGGCATCACTTCCTGAGAGACCACCAGCAAAAGGGAGATATCGATGTGTATCACATTAACACCGAGAACTAGCTAGCTGATATCTTCACCAAGCCTTTAGATGAGAAAAGGTTCTGCAGGTTGCGTAGTGAGCTAAATGTCTTAGATTCGCGTAACTTGGATTGATCTATAGCATACATGTAGTATATGCCTTTGATCATGTTACTTTGTGCATTTAAATCGGTTATTTATGGTGCTCAAGTTGTACAAGTCATCCCCGGACCTCACAAGTCCGTATGCAGATGTGCACATGTTTAGGGGGAGATGTGCTACACCTTGATCCATTTGAGACTAATTTGTTTGTTTGAGTACACTTGATGTAGTCTCAAAGGTACATTGAAAGGGAAAATGAACTTGGACGACGCAAAGACTTCCACTGCACTCCGGTATTAGTGTATTTAATTCCAAGTTCATACTTATGATCTCATTGCCTTTTTGCTCTTAATTGACATTTTTGGTGAGGCAATGGGGTTAAAGGGCCAAAAATGATCCCGTTTTGGTGCTTAATGCCAAAGGGGGAGAAATTAAGGCCAAAGCAAATGGATCAGCCAACCACTTGTGAATTTTGAAAATGGTAGGGTTAGAATTTTTGATTTGTCCAAAATACTCGTATTTCAAAATTTGGTCTCTTATGAGGGAAAATATTGATTACGGGAAAAAGAGGGAGTTTTTGGCATTTGATCAATTCCACCCTTGGAATATCTCTCTATTTGCACAAACAAGCGTGTTTGACTTAGAGATAGGAAAAAGAATTAGATTTGCAAAAACAAACCAAGTGGTGGTAAAGAGTGATCCAAATATGTCAAATCCTAAGTAAAGAGTATTTGGTCTTCATTTGTGTCACACCCGGTTTTAGAAGGCAAACCGAATGCGAACCATGTACGTGCCAGGATCAGCAATTCACGTACACAGCAGTTACATAACATGGACATCATCACATAGTGCTCAAATAGTATTAAAAAGGGAAATAGTAGTTGATTACATCATATGTCTGAGACATCCACATAGTCTTTACAATAAATCAAAGTGCGGAAAAGAAACGTAGATAAACGTGGCCATCACAGGCAGCCGACTTGTTTGTGCAAGATAGGGAGGGAGGGGGAGAGGAGAGGGAGGAGGGGGCACCGCGCGGGGGAGGGCGGCGCGGCGGCGGCGGCGGCGCGCAGGGGGAGGGTCGGGCGGTTGGGCAAGGGAGAGGGAGGGAGGGGGAGAGAATGACGGGCGGGGCCCGCAGGGGAGGGGAGAGGAATTTTGGGGGAGGGGGCGCGGCTGGGCTGCCTTGGGCCCAAAGCGGGGGCGGCGCGGGGGGGCGAGGTGGGTCGTGGCCAGGCCGGCCCACGGCGCGAGGGGGGAAAGGGGAGGGGAGGCGCGGCTGGGCCGACCGGCCGGCTGGGCCGCGCGCCGGGGGGGCGGCTGGGCCGAAATGGGAGGAGAGGGGGAAAGAGAGAAGAAAAAGGTTTTCTTTTTTCCTAAAATCTATTTTTCTCTAGATGAATGCATTCACATTTTCAAGCAATCAAAAAGAATGCATGGTTCGGCATGGTGCATCAACCAAAACAAAATATTTTAGGGTTTTGCTTTACATGGGATCACAGGCCGAATCCCGCTATAACTTTGGAAAAGATCAAGGTTTAGCGAGGAGAAAAGGGAAAAGGAAAGGGTAACGCCCGAATTTGGTGAGGGAAAAGAAGAAAAAAATTCTACCCCCAAATTCAGGGCGTTACAAACCTATCCCCCTTAAAGAATCTCGCCCTCGAGATTCAGGGTTGGCTAGCAAAGAGCTCAGGGTATTTAGCCATCAGATCATCTTCACGCTCCAGGTTGCCTCTTCCTTAGAGTGGTGACTCCATCTGACTTTGCACATTCTGATGGTCTTCCTTCGGGTGACTCTGTCTGCGGTTTCAAGAATCTGCGCTGGTTTCTCTATGTAGGTCAAGTCCTCCTGGACCTCCAGACCTTCCACTGGCAACTGCTCTTCTGGCACACGCAAACACTTCTTCAACTGAGACACATGAAAGACATCATGCACTATGGACAATCCTTCTGGCAAACTGAGCTGATAGGCCACTTCTCCACGCTTTGCGAGAATCTGATACGGACCGATGTAGCGGGGTGCTAGCTTGCCTTTGACTCCGAACCTTCTGACTCCTCTGATCGGTGACACTTTCAGATAGACGAAGTCTCCGACTTCGAAACTTAGCTCTCCTCTTCTTGTGTCTGCATAGCTTCGCTGCCTCGATTGCGCTATCTTCAAATTTTCTCAGACCATCTTGATGTTCTCTTCAGCTTCAGCAGAATGTCTGGCCCGAACACTTGCTTTTCTCCAGGCTGATCCCATTGCAACGGAGTTCTACAACTCCTTCCATAAAGCGCCTGAAATGGTGACATCTTCAAACTGGCCCGGTAACTGTTGTTATAGGAAAACTCTGCATAAGGCAATCTCTTGTCCCATCTGGACTGATCTTGCAACGCACAGGCTCTCAACATGTCTTCAAGGATTTGATTGGTCCTTTCAGTCTGACCATCTGTCTGCGGATGATAAGCTGAACTGAAATTAAGATGTGTGCCCAAGGCTTCATGCAACTACTGCCAGAAATGAGAGGTGAACTGCGTTCCTTGGTCTGACACTATCTTCTTCGGCACACCATGAAGACAAACGATCTGAGACATATACAATTCTGCCAATACTGCACTGCTGTAGTTGGTTTTGACAGGTATGAAGTGGGCTGACTTGGTCAAGCGGTCCACCACTACCCAAATGGAATCGTAGCCGGCTCGAGTGCGAGGCAATCCGACTATGAAATCCATGCCGATTTCATCCCATTTCCACTGAGGGATTTGCAACGGTTGCAACAATCCAACTGGTCTCTGATGCTCTGCCTTGATCCATCGACAACTATCACACATAGCCACATGCTCTGCGATTTCCCTCTTCATTCCGTACCACCAGAATTTCTTCTTTAGATCTTGATACATCTTCTCACTGCCAGGGTGAATCGAATAGGCTGTCTCATGAGCTTCCTTGAGAATCAACTCCCAAATAGACTGGACATTGGGAACGCACAAGCGGTCTTTGAACCATATCACACCTTCTACATCTTCTCGAAAATCTTTGCCTCTGCCATCTAGAATCAGTCGTCGAATCTCACTGATCTTCTCATCATTCTTCTGTGCTTCTTTGATTTCCCGCTCCAGGGTAGGTTCCAACTCAATTGTGACTCCTCGCGTGTTGTTTAGAAATCCGAGACTCAACCTGTCAAACTCTTTGGCCAACTCATAGGGCATCGGATGAGTGACCATCAGATTGACTTGACTCTTCCTGCTCAAAGCATCTGCCACTACGTTCGCTTTGCCTGGATGGTAGTGGATCTCCAACTCATAGTCTTTGATCAATTCTAACCATCTTCTTTGCCTCATATTTAGCTCTGACTGAGTGAATATGTACTTCAGACTCTTGTGGTCTGTGTAAACATCGCATTTCTGTCCATACAGATAGTGCCTCCATGTCTTCAATGCGTGAACCACTGCTGCCAACTCTAGGTCATGGATTGGATAATTCTGCTCATGAACCTTCAGCTGTCGGGATGAGTAAGCCATAACTCTTCCCTCTTGCATCAACACACATCCTAAACCAGTGTAACAAGCATCGCAATACACCGAGAAGGGCTTGTGCACATCAGGCAAGACTAAGACAGGCGCCGTAGTCAACTTCTCTTTCAGCGCTTCAAAGGCCTCTTGACATTTCTGGGTCCACCTGAACTCAACTTTGTTGCCTAGCAACGCTGTCATTGGTTTCGCAATCTTCGAAAACCCTTCAATGAATCGCCGATAATATCCGGCCATTCCAATGAAGCTCTTGATCCCTCGGGCATCTGTTGGCGCTTTCCAGTTCAGAATGTCTGCCACTTTCTTCGGATCCACAGCCAATCCTTCTTTGTTGATTATGTGACCCAAGAACAGGACTTCACTAATCCAAAACTCGCACTTGCTCAACTTTGCATATAGCTGGTGCTCTCGCAATCTCTGCAATACCATACTCAAATGACTTGCATGCTCTTCTTCGCTTTGAGAGTAAATCAGAATGTCATCAATGAATACCACCACAAACTTATCAAGATAATCCATGAATACACTGTTCATCAAGTTCATAAAGAAGGCCGGTGCATTGGTTAGACCGAAAGACATCACAGTGAACTCATACAACCCATACTTGGTAATGAATGCCGTCTTCGGAATGTGTGAAGGTAGAATCCTGAGCTGATGATAACCCGACCTCTTATCTATCTTGGAGAACACACTGGCTCCTCTCAACTGGTCTAACAGATCTTCTATTCTGGGCAAAGGATACTTGTTATTGATTGTGACTTCATTCAGAGCTCGATAATCGATACACATCCTTTTAGTGCCATCTTTCTTCTCCACAAATAGGACAGGGGCGGCCCAAGGCGAGGTGCTTGGCCAGATGTAACCTTTCTCTGACAGCTCATCGATCTGCTTCTTAAGTTCAACCAACTCTGGCCCAGATATTCTGTAAGCTCTCTTGAAGATAGGGGCGGTTCCAGGAAGAAGCTCTATGGCAAACTCAACTTTCCGCTCTAGTGGCATACCTGGTAAGTCCTTTGGAAACACATCTGGGAACTCGGACACAACCTTGATACTCTTAATTGGGTCTGCTTCTGCTATCGACAGCCATCTGATAACAACTTCCTTTGTTCGGCTCAGGCAAGACTAACTCGGTCACCACTTCCTCTCCTAGTGGGGACACCAACTTAATTGTCCTCTTATCACAACTGATAACTGCCTGATACTTATCTAGCCAATTCATCCCTAGGATGACATCTATTCCCTGAGTACCCATTACTATGAGGTTAGCGGGAAATGTTATCCCCCTTATTTCCACACTTACATTCAAACAAATGCTATCAGTTCGAATTCTATCACCGGCTGAGTCAATTTGAATGGGGGTTGACATGGTAGTAATTGGAAGATTATGTGCTTCTACCTATGATGCAGTAATGAAAGAATGTGTTGCTCCAGTATCAAATAACACTTCCGCAATATGGGAGTCGACTGGGAACATACCTACTATCATGCCGGGGGTCTCCTGAACTGCTTCAGCCTCCAAGTGGTTCAGTCTCCCATGGTTATAACGCAGCTGAGAGCGGTTGCCTGCTCCAGGCTGAGACACATTCTGCTTTGCTGGGGCATTGGGGCCTGACTGCTGCTGGGCTGCCTTCTTCGGACATTGCATCACCCAGTGGCCTTTCTCTCCACAGTGGAAACATGCTCTGTTTCCAACCTGAGCTGGTGCTGCCTGATTGTTCTGCTGGTTTGCTGGGGCAGGAAGACGAGGCGTCTGCTGATTCTGCCTCTGGAACTGACTTCCTCCTGACTGATTGTTCTAACGATTCTGATACTAGTGTTGAGGAAACTGCCTTTGAAACTGCTGCTGTTGAGGTGGACGCTGGTTCTGCCTGAACTGCTGAGGTTGATTGCTTGAGAAACGAGGGCGATTGCTGCTTCCAGGCTGGGGTCCACTGATCTAGCGCTTGCGATCCTCCATCTCTTTGTGCTTTCTCTCTGTCATGATTGCTCTGTCAATCAGGTGCTGGAATGTCGGGAAGGTGTGATTCATCAGCTGATACTGCAGAGGGTCAACCAAGCCTCTCAGGAAACGGTATTGTCACTTGGCGTCGGTGTTGACATCTTCAGGAGCATAGCGAGACAACTGCAGAAACCTGTCCCGGTACTCACTGACAGACGATGACCCTTGCTTGAGGGCCAGGAACTCCTCCTTCTTCACTGTCATCAGACGTGCAGGCACATGGTACTGACGAAAGTTACCTCTGAACTCTTCCCAGGTGATAGTGTCGGGGTGGGCATGGGTGGCGAGATAAGACTCCCACCATGACTGGGCTGCTCCTCTCAACAGACGGGGACCATACAGGACTTTCTCCCTGTCATCACATTGAGCGGTATGCAACTCCCGCTCCACAGTGCGCAGCCAGTCTTCAGCATCCATGGGGTCAGAAGAGTGAGCGAATGTTGGGGGATGACCTCTCATGAATTCAGCACGCTTGTCCCTGGGCATCTGAGGCATCTGGGGCTGAGGTGGTGGCTGCTGCTGCTGAATAGCGGCCAGAGTCTGACCAATAGCTTGAACAGCCTGAGTCTGCATCAGAAACATCTACTCGATGGACATCGGGGGCGGGGGCGGTAGGTGTTGTTGCTGGGGTACCTCATCCTGCTGAGCTGGCCGCTCCTGCTGAGCACGCCTTCCTCCTCTGCGCCTGTTTTCTGACATCTGCAGAACGCAACCACACATCAGAACTGATCTTGCAAATCTTGCAGCATAAGAAAAGAGTATAGAATTCTCCACAACGCTGAACAGATGAGCATCTTCACTGATCTCCAGCATAGACCAACACAGCTTCTCAAATAAAAAGGAAAGTGGAATAAAAGACTTCCCAACTAAATAACTAACTACATTAACATATAACAGGTAAACCAAAATGCAGGGGATACCCAAACTCTGGTGAAAGTCATTACAAAGATCCAAATCAAACATAGTTCATCATGACAAACATAAATGCACAGGATATAGCAAACTACCCTGTCTAACTAAGACTAACTAAGAGCGAGACTAACGCTAAGACTGTAGCTTCTACATATATGTATTTTGTATTAATTACAAGATCCGACTCTAACGATCTATGGTTCTAGATTTATCTTGGTCTTGCAGTCGGGATTGCCATAAGACTGGTGTCCACGCCGAGGTGAGCGGTATGGGTGCTGAGTCCCGACGGGAGCGGGGGAACCATCATCCAGGTGACGACGCTCCGCGCGCTCAGCCCACAGCAGGGCAATCTCAGCACGAGCCCTACTCAGCTCGTCTAGCGCATGGTCTAGCTCCGTGTTTAGCACGGCGGCTAGGTTGACTGTGCTGTTCAACCTAGGATTGTCCTCATAAACAGGTGAGACAATCACGCCTCTTGTGCTGCCAGATGGACGGCGGGGGTAGTACTTTAGGTTGAGGCCGTCAGCTACCCCACCGAGAACCGAGCAGTAGTGCGAAAGCGCACGCCGTGCAGCATCTTGCATGGCCGCCTCAGCTGAGTCCCGCTCAGAGATGGAATAGTGCTCCGAGCAGACCTCAGCACCCCAGAGACTGTTCTCCGGACGGCGCACCAAGCAGGTCGCCTCCCAGCGGTCCGGGTAGACCCCGCGACTATGCTGGTAGACCACACAGCGATACTCGATGGACCAAGTATGCCGGTCAAGTGTCTGACGTAGCAGGGTGTCGAGCGCATCGTGGAAGTGACACCCGTGAGCAGCGTCGCGAGTGATGGGTCGAGCAACCCATCCTTCTGGCTCCTGGTCAGCAGGGAAGTCGGTGTCGTGGCTCGAGCTGTCGTCGCCACCTCCATCGTCTGGGTCTCCTCCAGCAGCTACTCCAGAGGCTGGGGCGCCCAGTGGTGGTGCAGGGGGCGCCTCCAGGGGAAGCACAAGGGAGCAGCTCCTCACCGACTCTATCTCCTGCTGGAGCGAGAAAGAGGAGCCCTGCTGCTCCTGTCGTCGACGTTCCTGCTCCTCATGCAGGCGGTGGTGCAGCCTCTCCAAATGGCTGGACTGTCCGACCACAGGACGGCGAAGCGGACGCTCAGCAAGGCGGGAGGGTAAGAAGGGGATGACGGACTTTCGTGCAGTGTGTCTAAGACGAGCCATCTACAAAAGACACTGCAAGCAAAAGAGTGAGAACAGAATTAATATGACCAGCAAGTAATGAATCATAAATAAATGAAGGATTAGAATAAAACACAAATTTCAGCAAGGTATAATATATAGTAGAACATAGTTTGGTCAATGTGACCAACTTTTGAAGGGATACCAAAGTCAAGGCAGGGACAGAGGTCTATAGTCCTTAGAACGACCATTCTACTCTAGGTTAGCGGTCCTACGGTCAGCACGGCTTTGATACCACCTATGTCACACCCGGTTTTAGAAGGCAAACCGAATGCGAACCATGTACGTGCCAGGATCAGCAATGCACGTACACAGCAGTTACATAACATGGACATCATCACACAGTGCTCAAATAGTATTAAAAAGGGAAATAGTAGTCGATTACATCATATGTCTGAGACATCCACATAGTCTTTACAATAAATCAAAGTGCGGAAAAGAAACTAGATAAACGCGGCCATCACAGGAAGCCGACTGGGGGTTGCCGCTAACCCACACCTAGAACTCGTCGTAGTCTTGGAACTCCTGGAAGTCTCCTTCCACGGCTTCATCTTCTCCCGAGCAGTGGTTGCAATGCTGACAACCTGGGGGGTTTGGTGTGTAGAGCAAGGGTGAGTACACATCAACATACTCAGCAAGCGTCCTGTTTGGCTGTAGTGGACTAGCTTTATGTGGGGGTAAGTCAAGCAGTTTCTTTTAGTTGGTCAGATTGTTATCACCAGTAGAGAAAGCCAAGTTTTAGAATTAACCCACGTTATTAACCCAAACGTACTCTTTCCAAATGGAAAGAATACCACTTACCATTACCATAGTCAATACCATAAACCATCGATCTCATTGCCACCTGTAAACCAAAATGTATCTGATCAAGTACCACTAATCACTGGAGCTCCCTTGGATGCTCATAACCGCGAGCACGGCTGATATATCAGTTTTTAAACACTCTGCAGAGGTTGTGCACTTTACCCACAAGCCGTGATTCCCTTTCTGCCCGGAGATCATGACTCTCCATTGGTCACTACCAAGGTGACCCAGCAGGGCATCACTACGTAGCCTTTACAAAGATTCCTCGGGGCTGTAGCCGCCCGTTAGGTTTCCTAAATATACCGCACTCCTCCCCAAGGGACAAATCAACCTTGGTAGAGCGAGCCGCATACACCGAGCCCCATTGACGGCACGACGGCGAAGCGAACTACACCCCGGATCCTCTAATTATTCAACTAAGGGCGTCCCACTCCACCCTCATGGTTGCACTGTTTTCCCGAGCGGTCATCCAACGAACAGGTCCTTACGGAGAGGCACTCGAGAAATCGCTCGAGTCCCCTTAAATGCCACAAGTATGATATCATAAATAAGAGGGAAAACAGCGTATCATAGATAATTCTCATCATGTTCATTGATTAGTGTTGAGCGATAGCAATAAGCTAAACAATAATAATCCAACCCAAGTAGGTAAACAAGGACATGGATAACAAAAGCTAGTCAATCCTTAGGTATAAATGTGTAATGCGGGAGGTGAATTAAAGAATGAATAGGACAGAGATAGGTCAAGGGACACTTGCCTCCACCAACCGACTGCTGCTCAGGGGCTTCTCCTGCGAGTTCTTCGGGTTCTCCGACCGGATCGTTCTCTATGCGAGCGCAAACATACATACATCCACATATTTAATACAAAAGAACAGTACACCATACAATAGAATGCAGTAAGTAAACAGACGTTTCACGCGGGCTCGCAATTACGGTTAAGAGAGGAAGAGGAAAAGACAGTCGAGAAACGATCACGTTACATTATTATGAATTAAATCACTCGCTCAATTGAAAGGCATTAATGTAGACACTACGTTTAGCATAAAGTAAAGTCATGTTTCATGTCTAATCATTATAAGAAGATGAAGATAAATTAAAAGGATTGTCGCGCGGCGAGACGCGCGACATAGCACTTTAAATTGAATTAAGGAAATCAACGACTCGTCGCGCGACCGAGCGCACAACGAGACACTTTGCATTAATTATAAAGGGACGTTAAGCTTCGCGCGACGAAACGCACGACAACGTACGTCAACTGGACTGAGTCTAAAGTGGAACGTCGCGTGAATACACGCGCGACGTTACACATTAAACAACCTGAAATTAAAATAGATCGTCGCGCGACGAAGCGCGCGACACTACACTTTAATGAATATAAACTAAAAGAATCGTCACGCGACGAAGCGCGCGATGCAGCACATTAATAAACACAAATTTAAATTGAGTCATCGCGCGACGAAGCGCGCGACGCAACACATTAATATTTATAGATTAAAAGAATCGTCGCGCGACGAAGCGCACGACGCAGCACGTCGACTAAACAATTTAAAATCGAATAAAACGAGATTAAGCGCAGTGCGAATACGGTCGCACGCGCGAAAGCACGTTACGCGTGCCGAAGGCACGTGAACCGTGAGGCACGCGGGACGCGAATCGCCGGGGCATGGACACGGGGCCAGGCACGGCCGCCGGGGCGCGCGACGAGGGCGTAGCGTCGGGGGCACGGCCGGAGAGCGGGGGCTTGCGACGGGCGGGCTCGGCGAAGCGAGGGCGCGACGGGCAGGGGCCGAGCCACCGGCGCCGGACGCGGGCGGGGAGCCGCGGGCGCGGGGCTGGGGGGCTCGCCAGGGACGGCGCGGCTCGCCGAGGGGGCGCGGGGCTGAGCCGGGCGCGGAGCTCGCCAGGGCGGCGTGGGGCTCGTCGGGCGCGGGGAGGGGGCTCGCCGGGGGCGCGGGGCGGGGGCAGCTCGCCGGGGCTAAGCGCGCGCGGGGGGAGGGCGCGGCTCGCCGGGCGAGGCCGAGGCCGGGGAGGGGCGGGGCTCGCCGGGGCGGGCGCGGGGCGGCTCGCCGGGCGAGGGCGGCCGGGGCCGGGGCGGCGCGGCCGGGCGCGGCCGGGGCCGGCGAGAGGGAGGGAGGGGGAGAGGAGAGGGAGGAGGGTCTCACCGCGCGGGGGAGGGCGGCGCGGCGGCGGCGCGCAGGGGGAGGGGTCGGGCGGTTGGGCAAGGGAGAGGGAGGGAGGGGAGAGAATGACGGGCGGGGCCCGCAGGGGAGGGGAGAGGAATTTTGGGGGGAGGGGGCGCGGCTGGGCCGCCTTGGGCCCAAAGCGGGGGCGGCGCGGGGGGGCGAGGTGGGCCGCGGCCAGGCCGGCCCACGGCACGAGGGGGGGGAAAGGGGAGGGGAGGCCGGCTGGGCCGCGCGCCGAGGGGCGGCTGGGCCGAAATGGGGGGAGAGGGGGAAAGAGAGAAGAAAAAGGTTTTCTTTTTTCCTAAAATCTATTTTTCTCTAGATGAATGCATTCACATTTTCAAACAATCAAAAATAATGCATGGTTCGGCATGGTGCATCAACCAAAACAAAATATTTTAGGGTTTTGCTTTACATGGGATCTCAGGCCGAATCCCGCTATAACTTTGGAAAAGATCAAGGTTTAGCGAGGAGAAAAAGGAAATGGAAAGGGTAACGCCCGAATTTGGTGAGGGAAAAGAAGAAAAAAATTCTACCCCCAAATTCAGGGCGTTACAATTTGCATTAATATTGCACTTCTTCTGTTGCTTTTTGATGTGTTGGCATAAATCACCAAAAAGGGGGAGATTGAAAGGGAAATGTGCCCTTTAGCCATTTCTATAATTGTTTTGGTGATTAGATGCCCAACACAATGTTTTGAACTCTTATGTGCTAAACGAGCAAGAAGTGCAAATCAAAGAACAAGGTATGTTTCTAGACTTAGTGAATTGTTTTTGAGTACTAACATGCTTATCTAAGTGCTAGAAACAGTGCCAAGACAAGAAGATTCGAATTAGAAAAGAGTTGGTTGTGTACAGCCAACACCTGCTCGGGCCTGGCACACCGGACTGTCCCGTGTTCCAGGCTGGCCGACGGTGAACTGGCTACTCTCGGGAATCGGCCGGGCGTCTTCGCTATAATTCACCAGACTGTTCGGTGGTGCACCGGACTGTTCAGTGAGACATCTACTCCCGCACCCGACTCTTCAGCGACGAACTCGTCACCTCGGGAAAAGGAAAAGGCGACGTGGCTATAATTCACCAGACTGTCCGGTGGTGCACCGGACTGTCCGGTGAGCCAACGGCGCCAGCGGCCAATGGTCGTCCGCGCGATCAACGCGCGACACGTGGCCTGCTCCAATGGTCGGCTGGGTGCACCCGATATGGAAGGAGATCGCGCACCAGACTATTACAGTGGTTGTCCGGTGGTGCACCGGACTCGACAGAAGGCAAGAATTGTCTACCAAATTGATCTCCAACGGCTCCTAGCTGCCTTGGGGCTATAAAAGGGACCCCTAGGCGCATGGAGCAGAACACCAAGCTTACAAGAAACATCCTAAGAGACCTAGACTCTGCATTCATGCAATCGGATCATAGTTCTTGAGATTTGAGCACTTTTGAGTTGTAAACTCCTCGCGCTGTGTTTGTGTGCTCACTTCTTCACTTGTGTGCGTGGTTGTGCTGTGGATTTGAGTCTTGTGTGCGTTGCTCTCCTATCCTTACTCTTGTGCTTTCTTTGTGATCTATTGTAAGGGCGAGAGGCTCCAACTTGTGGAGATTCCTCGTAAATGGGAAGAGTACTAAAAGATAAAACACCGTGGTATTCAAGTTGATCATTGGATCACTTGAAAGGGGTTGAGTGCAACCCTCGTCCATTGGGACGCCACAACATGGAAGTAGGCAAGTATTACTTGGCCGAACCACGAGATAAAAATCACATGTCTCGTGTGTTGCTTCTTGTGATTGTTTTGTTAGCACGAGCGTGTTCCATAGCCACTTGATTTCACTAACACCTTAATAATCAAGTTTGTGGCTATTTAGTGTTTGATTTTATAGGATCACCTATTCACCCCCCTCTAGGTGCTCTCACCATTTGAACACTTGTCATTTCTTTGTTCCATTTAATGGACACTTGTAGTTGGTTTCACCATGGCCTAATTCTCCACATTTTTTGCACTCCCTCCCCTCTTATCATCTTCTTCTTGCTTTTTTCAATTTGGTTTTTAGCTTGCATGTCAACTTCATTAGCTGCCTCTTTGTCAGCCTCTTTTCCTTTTTCTGCAGCAGCCTCCTTGTCCTTGTTATTCCCACCTTCAATACAACCCTTGATTTTGGGTTTTTTGTACCTTCCTCTACCTCTCTTGTCTAGTGGTCTAGCAACAACAAATGATAGATCCACATGTGGCCACAATAGCACATCCTCATCCTCATCTCTTAGCCTCAATAGCACATACATTTGGTTATCATCAACTATTTCAATCCTTCCTTCTTCATCTGTACTATCAAAAATATGTAATGTGTCCCAATCAATAGTAGTTAGTGGTTGATCATGTCAGACAGGAACTTCTACAGTGGCTAATGGCTCATCATAAATGTTGGAAAATAAATATTTTAAAAGTGGTCATAGTTAATTGTTAGCGAATTGCACTGCTAATGTGTTTATACTCGACAACTAACACCAAAGTGATAGTAGAGCATTCCCATGGAAATCATCAATTAAGATGGACTCCATCTCATTGCCACCTTTTCTCCCTTTTTCTATAAACTAGGCTTTGGATTTTAGGGAATAGAGGACACTAATTATTTTGTATGCATACTATCAATCGAACATCAAATCAAAAATGAAAGCCTTGTTCTCTTAAATCTGATGTAGGAGGACTGGCCAAAGTAAAGGGCATCGACAACAACACAGTGGAGAGCTTCGACGACAGGCTGCAGGCAGTGGCGCAATCCCCTGTCGATGTGTGCATAGAGAATGGACAACATGGGCGCATGTGAGGACTGAGGTGGTGGTGAGGAGCTTGGCACAGTCCAACCGCTGGCGGAGGGTGAGGAGCTTGGCCACCATTTGGAATAAAGGCGTGGTCGCGGTCACATGAGAAGAAAGGGAGAAGACCGTGAAAGGATCTCTCGTGAAAAAGGTGGAGACGGGCAAAAGAGTTAGGTCACCTCCTCTAATTAGATTTAAGTTTTTTTAGTTGTTGTTAAATAATAAAAAGGTATTATATCGTGTATGTCATTGTTCATAATGGTGTCTAGGTGAATCCCATTCATTTGATGGCAATCTAGCGAAACCCACGTTTCATAATGGCATGATTCCAAATTTCTCGTTACTTCATCGAGGTAATCTGGCTTGTTATAGTTGTTTTTGTTGGATGTGTCCTCTACACAAGCCGGTTAAAAAAGTAACCGGGGGTAAATCTAGTCTTAATTAACTCCCTAATCTATGCCCTTGATCGAGGGCCACCCTAACCATGCTTGTAGTCTTCAGTGACACGACACCATATAAAAAGAATTAAAGGGGTCAATAAGACTAAGCCATCGCTAATCCTTAGCCAAAACCCTAATCTACATCCTGAGAGGCACTTATCGCCTATGTGTTTGCGAGTGATCAGAATCATTGTGATCTATGGCGACTGACGACCATGGCGCCCCAATGGACACTGGATCCAAGCCTCCACCTCTACAGGTGAACCAAGATGACGCTGGTGACCATGCTCCTCCACCACCATCGCTTTAGGACATGATAGTTGGAGGGAGCTCTACTATTGGAGGTTCATCGGCGACCGATGCAGCAGCACTGGCCAACCTCACCATGAACAACAACAACAATGAATGCACGTATGTAGATCTACTCCTCTTAGTTAGATTAGGATTCTTAGATCATCGAGATTTGGTTTTATATTGGCTTTCTAGAGCTTAGGAAGACCACAGTTTTTGTTAAACCAATCAATGGCATTGGAGCCAACATAAGCACCCAGATTCTTTAATCCGATTGAATTAATGGATCAAGAAATCATCTTGGGTATCATTGTGCGGGCTCAGAGAGCCATCATCACCCACTCACCCGAGAAAATAAGAAAAGAGAAGATTAGAAGATAAACAGAGAAAGAAAGAACAAATCAGGGGAGTTTGGTTCAGGGAAACCCTAAAGTTAATCCCCAAAATCTAGTTGTAAAGACCACCCAAGGGATCAAGATATAGAAATCTATGGCCTAGATCACTAGGTCAAGCACATGCAAGCTTGTAGAACCAATTAGGGTCAGAAACCCTAAAGGTTTTCCCCAAACCGACCAAATCAAGTGCATAAGTGCACTGTCCAAGAACTCAGAGAGTCTTTGGATGGAATCATACATACAAAGAAAGGGGAAAAGGGACCTGGATCTTCGAATCCAATTCAAATTCGATCCCAAAGTTGTTACATCTCATACACACATAGAAAGGGATTCAAATAAAGAGGCAAGATCTAGGTTAAAAAGTCACAAATGACGACAAAGAGGCCACCAACTTACCTTGCCGCCTCACAGGACCACCGACAAAGCTCGACCGATGGTGGTGCGCCCACCTGAGGGGACGAGTAAGGCCCACTGCCCCCCACATCATCCGTAAAGCTCGCTGACGTCGGAGAAGAGAAGGATGAAAAGGTTCCAGAGAGGGTCGGATAGAGCAGAGGGAGGAGGCGACCGAGAGCCACGACGCGGGCGTGGAGAAGTGTCTAGGGTTGCCAACACCTGACCGATTTTTTAGGTTTTATACTCGATAAACAATGTTGTGTTAAACCAGGGCCATCCGATCGAGATCGAGCGAATGACGGGAATGAGAGAACGTTGTGTGGAGGGGGGGCAGGCTGAATGCGTGAACTAGGCCTACGTTGCTGTGGCCTGGGTGTGCCCCCGCCTCCGCTCGACCGACCCTGGGCCACACGGTGTCAGGCTGAAAGGCCGGCATAGGCCAAATGGCATCTTCTTTTTTCTAGGAATTTGTGAATTCATTTATTCATTTCCTGTGGAATATAAAATAGAAAAGAAATTTGTAAAATAGTCAAGAAAACTAGAAACTTTGTAGAAATATCTTCCTGAGATGTAGAAATTTATAGAGATATTTTTGGACAACTTTGTTTCTGTCGCATAATTTGATACTGTTTATGCATTTTTTTGTTGATTATGAAACCAACATGGATTAATTCTTAGTTAATTGAATAGAAATTCAAAAAAATTTATGGTGATTGAATATGTTAACCAAGTGCAAACTGAATATATTGATACTTAGGCCGTCTCCACTAGATCCTCTATCTCATCTCCTATTTCAAACTTCACTCTGCAAACAGTATCGAATAGTGTCATATATAGTTCCACGTCCCCCTATTTTACCCTATCCATTGGAGTGAGCCTTACAGAAGGAAACAATTGGTTGCTAAGTTTTGATCAGCCCTTCTAACAAAGAAGCTACACTTACTAGCCTTGCAAGTGTCCAGTGATGTCTTCACCCAAAGCATCTCCAATAGCTCAAAAATAGTTGCTAAATCCTCATTCCAACTCGTCGAAATGAGTAGCTAGGAAAGCTTTTTGTGTTTCTCCAATAGTTGCAATAATTGGCTCCTAAAAAGGGTGAATAAAAAAGCATATTGACTTGTTCGGTTAGAAGTGAATTAAAAGAGATTAGAGAGTGCTAAACCTTTTACTAGTCAAAACTAAATAGAAAATAATTTAATCGCATCTATGCCCTCCCATCTCCACGCAACCGGTCGCAATGGGTTGGGAAACCGGTGCCTAGATCCATTCCACCGTCCTAAACGCCACCAACCAGCAGCCACCCCACAGCCAGCTGATGGCAGGTAGGCCAGCAGCGGCCGCAACCAGCCAGGAGCAGCTAGGGCGTGGGCGCGTGGCATATTGCTGGGGAGACGCAGGTGAGGCAAAAGCGCGTGAGTTGGCACCAGCTCGCAGATTGATAACACCGAGCACTCGTGCATAGATTGTTACAAAACAATGTAATATGATCAAGACCCATCCAACCGTCCATTCTACAGTTATTTGATCCAAGGGTCAGATGCCCTTTGTACACATGTATATAAAGAAGATCTCTGCAATAAACAAGACACACCAGTCATTTTGTCTCTCTCTGTTCTCTCATTTCACCACTGAGCGCTGCAATAGACCATAACACGTTATCAGCACTGCCTCAAGGGAAAATCAGAGAAGAAGAAGAACACGCTGTTCTTCACAAGAACAGCAAGATCGATCTACACATCAACAGCAAGGTATGGAGCATACCGTTCCAATGCGCATACGCCGTATGCGCGAAGTTCTGCACATTCTTGATGATTCGATGTTGGAGGCGTACGCCGCTGGTCAAGCCGCAGCGCTTCCACCGGTGCATGCGATCCCTGCACGCCGTGTGCAAGTGCAAAATGTGCACTACTGCGTCCTCCATGGATGGACAGCGGTGGTTCCGCTGCCGGTGGTGGAGTGTGGACTCCCCATTGCGTCCTCGTCGCCACCGGCGCCGGTGTTTGACGCGGGATCGTCTGCATCGGCCCCCATGGATGTCGATTTGGCGGCACCACCACCGCCTCCGTCCACTGCAGCGGCAGTTGCTCGTCGTTCGCCATCTCCACCAGTGCCTGTGGTCGTCGGTACGATCGCTGCACGTCGTGGACAACCCCCGCGCGCCGTCGATGCTCCACGCGGACGCGTCATCCTCACTGGCCATCGCCCAAATGGGGTGGCCCCATCTTCCTCCTCCAATGGGAGGGCCTAAATGGCCCTCGACCCGGCCGCCAAGACGGCCGTTTGGGGGGAGGGGGTGGGGAAGAGGCTTGGCCCCTACGCGCGGCACTGCTCCTCGACGTGGAGCAGTAGGCGGGCGGTGGCTCAGCAAGGCCAGAGGTTGGGCCTGGCGCGGCGTGTCCGGCCGAGCGCACGTGATGGCACCAGCCGGCGGTGCGTGGCCGCGGTGGCCTGGCCGAGTCGGCCACAACCACCCCCAGCGCGGTCGGGGAGGGCGGCTCCACTGGGACGCGCACCATGGCGGCTCGGCGCGACAACCGGCGGGCCCCCAGGCAAGCGCGCCGATCCGGCGCTCGGCGCAGGCAAGCCAGAGGCCCCTGCGCGCTCGACGTGACCTCCTCGGCTGCGCATTCGGGGACGGCACGGCCGGCCAGACGCATGCGTCCTGGCGCCTGGCGCGGACGCTGGAGGGCCCAGGCGCTGGCGCGCCGGCCATGGTGGCCAGGCGAGCGAGCCATGCCCGGCGCTCGGAGCAGGCGAGCCATGGCGCCCGCTCGGCACTGCTCCCCATGGCGCACGGCGGCCCCACCGACGCGGCACCAGGCGCGCTGCTTGGCGCTCGGCGCCGGCTCACCACTGCGCGGCCCCGTGAATGCTGCTGGCGGCTGCTGCTTGGCGCTTGGGATGCCCCCTGGCGGCGGCTGGAAAGGCACCTATGGGCGACGGCGGCTGGGGGCGGTTAGGGTTTGAAACCCTAGCCGCCCCAATATAAAATAGGCTTTTGGGCCTCTGTTGGGCCGCCTGGGCAGGCCAGCTAGGCTGGGCCGGCGTGCAGGCCTTCTGGCCGCTGCCTGGCTCGCCTGGCAGGCCGCCTGGGCTACTTTCAGAGGCCTAATATAGTCTGTTTTTACCATTTTTAATTCTGAATTTCTGTATAAGACTCTGTTTTATATGCATTTCAGTTCAAATTTATCTTAGGCGTCTAAATTCGTAATTTAGACTGCATATAATTGTAAAGACATATCTGTTTTATTGTACATATAGCAGATTTTAGTTCGTGAATTATTGTTTGTTTTACATTAATAATTCACATATCTCTACTTGCTATTATTTACGCATTCATTTATGTTTGCATACAAATATAGCATTTATTAAGTTCAGACTTAATAAAACTCATGCAAAAATAAAATTACATTATTTTGGATAAAGAGCACAGGGAGATAGAGTCCTAAGCATTGGCTGCACTAAATTCTTTTATAGAATTTAGTAGCCCAGAGACCGTGCTTGTGGCAGCATTTGGAATGCCTATCTCTATGAGGTCTACATCTTTTGGGATGACTACCTATATGTGCTATCCAAAATAACAAGATATTGAGTTATTGAAATTTTACTTTGATAATTAGTAGAGCATGGGTAGTGGAGACCTAAGCATTGGCTGCGGTTTGTTCATTTATGAACTTATCTGCCCAGAGACCGTGCTTTTAGGCAGCAAGTTTCTTGCCCACTACTAGGAGATCTACCTCATTAATTTGAGGATTATCTATACAATGCTCACTAATATTCAAAGTATTTATTCAATTGGAAGGTTTGGAACCTTCAGGAAACTCATATCACATGTAAGAGTTATTGAAATTTTACTTTGATAATTAGTAGAGCATGGGTAGTGGAGTCCTAAGCATTGGCTGCGATTTGTTCATTCATGAACTTATCTGCCCAGAGACCGTGCTTTTAGGCAGCAAGTTTCTTGCCCACTATTAGATCTACCTCATTAATTTGAGGATTATCTATACTATGCTTACTAAAATTCAAAGTATTTATTCAAATGGGAAGGTTTGGAACCTTCAAGGAACTCGTTACATATGTAATTTTAATATTTTTTGCATATTGAGCTTACAACATCACCATTGTGACTATTAATTTATGCGTAAATTAATGGATGTCCATGGTAATGACTGTAGGAACATGTCAACCAAAGAGTTCGAGGAACTCGCCCTTGATGGGCATAACTACCCAACTTGGGCTTCAGATATTGAAATAACTTTTGCTTCTCGTGGGATCATTGATGCAATTGCAGCACCCATCACTGGTACTGATCCAGTGAATGAGGTTAAAAAGAACACAGCACTTTTCCTTTTGAGGCTTTATATCCATAAGGACCTTAAGCAAGAGTACCTTATGGAGAGATGCCCTCACAACTTGTGGAAAGCTCTCAAAGAGCGCTATGAACAGCAGAAGGAGCTCATATGGCCGTCAGCCAACCATGAGTGGAACCACCTTCGACTGCAAGATTTTAAATCTGTTGCAGAATATAACCATGCTCTTCATAGCATTTGTTCTAAATTGAAGTTTTGCGAGAAAGAGCCCACTGAAGCAGACAAAATAGAGAAGACTCTATCTACCATGCTTCCAGAGGACAGGATATTGCATCAGCAGTATCGCTCTAGCAATTTCCAGAAATATTCTCAACTTATGCACACATTGACCCAAGCAGAAAAGCATCATGAGCTTCTTCTAAAGAATGCTCAGCAGCGCCCTCCTGGGTCTGCCCCTCTGCCTGAGGTACATTTCAATGTGCATAAGACTGGGAATAAGAAAGGATTCAAGAAAAACTTCAAGAATCCTCCTGGACCTCGCAAATTCAATAAGAACAAATTCCACAAGAAAGGTAAAGGAAAAGGAAAAGGAAATGGCAAGCCTCTACCATCTAAGGGCAACAGAGCTTGCCTTAAATGTGGTACTGAGGGCCATTTTGCTAGGGATTGCACTTGCCCTAAGCACCTTGTTCTTTTGTATCAACAATCCCTAAAGAAGCCAAAGTCCGATAAGCCTGCTTTTGAGGCTCATTTCAATTCTACTGAAGCACCAATTGAGGTTGGAAGTTCTTCACTGGCTTCTGGTGATCTGAAGAACACTCTTGCTAAAGAGCACCTCAATGTGGTTGACAACAAGCCTCCACTTCTGCAAGAAGATGAATCTGATGATATGATCATTGAGTATATGTCAAAGGATCCATTTGGAGATTTGGCATAAACCTCTCATGCTTGGAGATTTGATCATGATCACTGTGGCTTGTGTGGTTGTTCTATACTGTCTTTATAATGTTGTTGTAATAAGTAGAGGTATACAATCTCATGTTTTGAGATGTAACACACTCTACAGACCAGTGTTGGGTCCTGTGAGTAGTGCGAACTCATTGGTTGAGTCGCCATACCATTATTGTAATATGGTTTCGACATTGTGATATTTCATATCATGTTCTGTATAGTACTAAGTTGCATCATAAAATTCTTATTCAGAATTTTTTTATGTATAGATGCATAATGATGACAACTCGACGGAAGAGGAATTATGCCTTGTGGACAGTTGTACCACAAACTCTATACTTAGGGAGATCAAATACTTTCAGACTCTTAAGAAGAGAGATGGGAAAGTTTTGACCATCGTCGGACGCGATGCTGTGATAGTTGGCTCTGGTCGAGCAACTATTACCCTCCCCATGGGTACTGAAATTGTGATCGAGGATGCATTATTGTATCCTGATTCTACACGTACCCTCCTAAGTTTTAGAGATATCCGGCAAAATGGTTTTCATATTGAAACCCATGATGAAAATCAAGAAGAGTTTCTCTTCTTGACAAAGCCGAATAAATATGGCAAACGCATATGCGAGAAAATTCCATCACTCACGTCAGGGTTGTACTATACATACATTAAGAGCAATGCACATGTTGCATATAAGGTAATTTTCCAAGATGTTGATGCATTCCAGATTTGGCATGATCGACTTGGTCATCCTGGCATAGGGATGATGAGGAAAATTACAGGCAATTCAATTGGTCATAATTTGCCTACAACAAGTTTTCCCAAATCTAAGGATTTTGTTTGCACCGCATGTGCAACTGGGAAACTTATTTTGAGACCATCATATCTCAAAATTAAAGCTGAACCGCTTAAATTCCTTGAAAGGATTCAAGGAGATATTTGTGGGCCAATTATGCCAACTTCTGGGCTGTTCAGGTATTTCATGGTACTGATTGACGCATCTACAAGATGGTCACATGTGTGTTTACTATCAACACGCAACCATGCATTTGCCAAGATAATGTCTCAAATTATCAAGTTAAAGGCAAATTTTCCTGAACATCGGATTAGTTCAATCCGCATGGACAATGCTGCTGAATTCAAATCTCAGGCATTCAATGATTATTGCATGGCGCTGGGGATTTAGGTACAGCACTCGGTACCATATGTCCACACCCAGAATGGTTTGGCTGAGTCACTAATTGTCGGGGACCATAATTAGGGGTACCCTCAAGACGCCTAATTCTCAGCTGGTAACCCCCATCAGCATAAAGCTGCAAAGGCCTGATGGGTTTGATTAAGTCAGGGATCAGTCCATACGAGCGACTCGATCACGCCACGCCCGAGCCTAGCCTCGGGCGAGGGCAGCCGACCCTAAGATGACTCCGTCTCGCCTGAGGCCTCCTCTTTCACGGCAGACGCATCACCGGCTCGCCCGAGGCCCCGCCTTCGATAAGAAGTAACCCTGACTAAATCACCGCGCCAACCGACCAAGTCACCGGGGCGTTTAACGCAAAAGGTAAGACCGACGGGCGACCAGACTTTGCCAGAGGTGCCATAGGAGGCTCTGCCCGACCCAGGGCTCGGACTCGGGCTGAGGCCCCGGAAGACGGCGAACTCCGCTCCGCCCGACCCAGGGCTCGGACTCGGGCTAAGGCCCCGGAAGACGGCGAACTCCGCTCCGCCCGACCCAGGGCTCGGACTCGGGCTAAGGCCCCGGAAGACGGCGAACTCCGCTCCGCCCGACCCAGGGCTCGGACTCGGGCTAAGGCCCCGGAAGACGGCGAACTCCGCTCCGCCCGACCCAGGGCTCGGACTCGGGCTAAGGCCCCGGAAGACGGCGAACTCCGCTCCGCCCGACCCAGGGCTCGGACTCGGGCTAAGGCCCCGGAAGACGACGAACTCCGCCTCGCCCGACCCAGGGCTCGGACTCCGCCTCGGCCTCTGCCGAACGACCTCCGCCTCGCCCGACCCAGGAGTTCGGGCTCGGCCTCTGTCATGCAGGACGGACTCGACCTCGACTTCGGAGGAGCCTCCACGACGCCCGACCTAGGACACAAGACCGCCACGTCAACAGGAAGCGTCATCATCACCCTGCCATGAGCCGACTTGGGTCGCAGAGAACAAGACCGGCGTCCCATCTGGCCAGCTCCGCCAGATAGGCAATGATGGCGCCCCACTAGACCATGACGACGGCGACTCTCGCCTCCCTTACGAAAGCAGGGAGACGTCAGCAAGAGCACAGCTGTTCCGACAGCTGTCCCTCCATCAGGCTCCACTGCTTCTCCGACAGCCACGACGCCACACCAACAGGGTGCCAAGATCTCTCCGGCTGCCACCTTGGCATGTACTTAGGGCGCTAGCTCTCCCTCGCTAGACACGTAGCACCTCGCTACACCCCCATTTTGTACACCTGGATCCTCTCCTTACGACTATAAAAGGAAGGACCAGGGCCTTCTTAGAGAAGGTTGGCCTCGCGGGAACGAGGGCAGGGGCAGGCGCTCTCTCAGGGCCGCTCGCTCCCCTCACCCGCGCGGACGCTTGTAACCCCCTACTGCAAGCGCACCCGACCTGGGCGCGGGACGAACACGAAGGCCGCGGGAATTCTCCGACTCCCTCACGACCCGGCTCCGGCCACCTCGCTCTCGCTCTCTCTCTCTCTCCCCCCTTCGCGCTCGCCCACGCGCTCGACCCATCTGGGCTGGGGCACGCGGCACACTCACTCGTCGGCTCGGGGACCCCCCGGTCTCGGAACGCCGACAGTTGGCGCGCCAGGTAGGGGCATGCTGCGTGTTGACGAGCAGTTTCCCGTCAAGCTCCAGATGGGCAGTCTCCAACGACCTCTTCAACCCGGGACGGTGCTCCGTTTCGGGAGTCTTGAGTTCATGTCTTTCGACGCCAGCTACGACATGATACTCCTTCCACCGCCGCGCGACAGCGACAATGGTGGCGGACAGCCCGCCCGCCGGCGGCGGAATCGACGACGCCTTTCCCGCGTGGGGGAAGGACAACTTTCGAGCTCGCTCCGTCCTCTCCCTCGCCATCGGAGGAGGAGGCGGGGCAACCAAGGCCGAGCGGGAGGCTGCGCTCCGACGGCTGTCGAGCAAATCGACATCCCCGGCGCCCCAACGGAGGACACGCCAAGCGTCGCCCTCGCGTTCGAGGCAAAGGCGAGCAGCATCCCCCCGCAACACGTCGACCCCGAGCAGGTGGACGACGCCGGCGCGCTCACGAAGGGCCTGCAGGACGTCGCCCTCGTACCCAAGACGACGGCGCGATCAGCCCCCGACATGACTTCGTCGCTCCTCGTCGACAAAAAGGTACCAACTGCTCCCCATCTTTCGTCATTTCGACTCGACCTCAACCTGCCTAGCGACCTCGCTTTGGCGGGCGCTCACGTTGAGGCGAGTGCAACCTCTCTGGGGTTTCGTGTGTGGTCGCCTTGGGACCGATTGACGGGTGTCTCGACCTACGGACCCTCTGGGTCCGAGGAAGATGACGACCCCAGCATCTGCTGGGATTCCTCCGGATTTGGCAACCCCAGTGCCATGCGGGACTTCATGACCGCATGTGACTACTGCCTCTCCGACTGTTCCGACGGCAGCCGCAGCCTTGACGACAAGGACTGCGGCCCGAGCCGCGAATGTCTCCACGTCGAGCTAGGGGATCCCTTCGGAGGCGGCTGTCTCGGCATGCCGGAGGATGGTGATCCCCCTAGGCTAGCGCCTCGCGCCGACATCCCGCGGGAGCTAGCTGTGGTCCCCGTTCCGGCGGGGGGTCACGACCCGCAGCTCGAGCAAGTCTGCGGGGCGCAGGCCGGGCTCGATGAGGGAGCAGGAGCGCTCGAGGCAATCCGCCAGAACATCGGGCAGGTATGGGCGAGCCAGCCCCCAGCCGGAGGAATACGTCACCTGCCCCAAGGTCTCCAGCACCGCATCGCCAACGATGCCAGGGACAGACCGCCAACCGCATCCGGCGGAACCGGTCAGGACCTGGCCGCCGCAGCGATGCTCCTCCGCGCGATGCCGGAGTCATCAACCACCGAGGGTCGGCGAATCCAGGGAGAACTCAAGCATCTCCTGGAAGGCGCTGCGGCCCGGCGGGCCGAGAGCTCTGCCTCTCGAAGGAAGGGGTACCCCTCGGAACCTCGTGCCGCGACTTCCCGACTCACGCGGGAAGCCTCGGTCTACACCGGGCGCACGCGCAACACCGCGCCTGCGGCCCCGGGCCACCTCGGCGACGAGCACCCTCATCGCGACCGTCGGGCCCGCCTCGACGAAAGGGTGCGCCGAGGTTATCACCCCAGGCGTGGGGGACGCTACGACAGCGGGGAGGATCGGAGTCCCTCGCCCGAACCACCTGGTCCGCAGGTCTTTAGCCGAGCCATTCGGCGGGCGCCGTTTCCGCCCCGATTCCGACCCCCGACTACTATCACAAAGTACTCGGGGGAAACGAGACCGGAACTGTGGCTTGCGGACTACCGCCTGGCCTGTCAACTGGGTGGGACAAACGATGACAACCTCATCATCCGAAACCTCCCCCTGTTTCTCTCCGACACCGCTCGCGCTTGGTTGGAGCACCTGCCTCCGGGGCAGATTTCCAACTGGGAGGATCTGGTCCAAGCTTTCGCCGGCAACTTCCAGGGCACGTACGTGCGCCCCGGGAATTCCTGGGACCTCCGAAGCTGTCGGCAACTGCCGGGAGAGTCCCTCCGGGACTACATCCGGCGGTTCTCGAAGCAGCGCACCGAGCTGCCCAACATCACCGACTCCGATGTCATCGGCGCGTTCCTCGCCGGCACCACCTGCCGTGACCTGGTGAGCAAGTTGGGTCGCAAGACCCCCACCAGGGCGAGCGAGCTGATGGACATCGCCACCAAGTTCACCTCCGGCCAGGAGGCGGTAGAGGCCATCTTCCGAAAGGACAAGCAGCCCTAGGGCCGCCCGTCGGAAGATGCTCCCGAGGCGTCTACTCCGCGCGGCGCCAAGAAGAAAGGCAGGAGGAAGTCGCAAGCGAAACGCGACGTTCCCGATGCAGACCTTGTCGCCGCCGCCGAGCACAAGAACCCTCGGAAGCCCCCCGGAGGTGCTAACCTCTTCGACAAGGCACTCAAGGAGACGTGCCCCTACCATCAGGGGCCCGTCAAGCACACTCTCGAAGAGTGCGTCATGCTTCGGCGCCACTTCCACCGGGCCGGGCCACCCGCAGTGGGTGACAAGGCCCGCGACGACGGCAAGAAGGAAGATCACCAAGCAGGA
Organism: Zea luxurians; assembly: GCA_029449295.1. Lineage (NCBI taxonomy): Eukaryota > Viridiplantae > Streptophyta > Magnoliopsida > Poales > Poaceae > Zea > Zea luxurians. The sequence continues at coordinate 32,154,774 of JAOPSE010000017.1, read as the reverse complement.
GGGTTCCCCGAGGTCCGCGACTGCTTCATGATCTATGGAGGGCATGCGGCGAACGCCTCGGCTCGGCATCGTAAGCAAGAGCGTCGGGAGGTCTGCTCGGTGAAGGTGACGGCGCCAGTCTACCTAGACTGGTCCGACAAGCCCATCACCTTCGACCGGGACGACCACCCCGACCACGTGCCGAGCCCGGGGAAGTACCCGCTCGTCATCGACCCCGTCATCGGCGACGTCAGGCTCACCAAGGTCTTGATGGACGGGGGCAGCTGCCTCAACATCATCTACGCTGAGACCCTCAGGCTCCTGCGCGTCGATCTGTCATCCGTCCGAGCAGGCGCTGCGCCCTTCCACGGGATCATTCCCGGGAAGCGCGTCCAGCCCCTCGGATAGCTCGACCTCCCTGTCTGCTTCGGAACACCCTCCAACTTCCGAAGGGAGACTTTGACGTTCGAGGTGGTCGGGTTCCGAGGAACCTACCACGCAGTGCTGGGAAGACCATGCTACGCGAAGTTCATGGCCATCCCCAACTACACCTACCTGAAGCTCAAGATGCCGGGCCCCAACGGGGTCATCACCGTCGGCCCCACATATAAACACGCATTCGAATGCGATGTGGAGTGCGTGGAGTACGCCGAGGCCCTCGCCGAGTCCGAGGCCCTCATTGCCGACCTGGAAAGCCTCTCCCGAGAGGTGCCGGACGTGAAGCGACATGCCGGCAACTTCGAGCCAGCGGAGACGGTTAAGGCCGTCCCCCTCGACCCCAGTGGCGACGCCTCCAAGCAGATCCGGATCGGTTCCGGGCTTGACCCCAAATAGGAAGCAGTGCTCGTCGACTTTCTCCACGCAAACGCCGACGTCTTTGCGTGGAGTCCTTCGGACATGCCCGGCATACCGAGGGATGTCGCCGAGCACTCGCTGGATATTTGGGCCGGAGCCCGACCGGTCAGACAGCCTCTGCGCCGATTCGACGAGGAAAGGCGCAGGGTGATAGGCGAGGAGATCCACAAGCTGATGGCAGCAGGGTTCATCAAGGAGGTATTCCATCCCGAATGGCTTGCCAACCCTGTACTTGTGAGGAAGAAAGGGGGGAAATGGCGGATGTGTGTAGACTACACTGGTCTTAACAAAGCATGTCCGAAGGTCCCCTACCCTCTACCTCGCATCGATCAAATCGTGGACTCCACTGCAGGGTGCGAAACCCTGTCTTTCCTCGATGCCTACTCAGGGTATCATCAAATCAAGATGAAAGAGTCCGACCAGCTCGCGACTTCTTTCATCACGCCCTTCGGCATGTACTGTTATGTCACAATGCCGTTCGGTTTGAGGAACGCGGGTGCAACGTACCAGCGGTGCATGAACCATGTGTTCGGCGAACACATCGGTCGCACGGTCGAGGCCTACGTCGATGACATCGTAGTCAAGACGAGGAAAGCCTCCGACCTTCTCTCCGACCTCGAACTGACATTCCGGTGTCTCAAGGCGAAGGGCGTCAAGCTCAATCCCGAGAAGTGCGTCTTCGGGGTGCCCCGGGGCATGCTTTTGGGATTCATCGTCTCCGAGCGGGGCATCGAAGCCAACCCGGAGAAGATCGCGGCCATCACAAACATGGGGCCCATCAAGGACTTAAAAGGCGTACAGAGGGTCATGGGATGTCTCGCGGCTTTGAGCCGTTTCATCTCGCGCCTCGGCGAAAGAGGCCTGCCCCTGTACCGTCTCTTAAGGAAGGCCGAGTGCTTCACTTGGACCCCCGAGGCCGAGGAAGCCCTCGGGAACCTGAAGGCGCTCCTCACCCAGGCGCCCGTCTTGGTACCCCCAGCTGATGGAGAAACCCTCTTGGTCTACGTCGCCGCAACCACTCAAGTGGTCAGCGCCGCGATCGTGGTCGAAAGGCAGGAAGAGGGGCATGCTTTGCCCATTCAGAGGCCAGTTTACTTCGTCAGCGAAGTGCTGTCCGAGACCAAGGTCCGCTACCCACAAGTCCAGAAGCTGCTATATGCAGTGATCCTGACGAGGCGAAAGCTGCGACATTACTTTGAGTCTCATCCGGTGACTGTGGTGTCATCCTTCCCCCTGGGGGAGATCATCCAGTGCCGAGAAGCCTCGGGACGGATCGCGAAGTGGGCGGTGGAAATCATGGGCGAGGCAATCTCGTTCGCCCCTCGGAAGGCCATCAAGTCCCAGGTACTGGCGGACTTCGTAGCCGAATGGGTCGACACCCAGTTGCCAACGGCTCCGATCCAACCGGAGCTCTGGACCATGTTTTTCGACGGGTCGCTGATGAAGACGGGAGCCGGCGCGGGCCTGCTTTTCGTCTCGCCCCTCGGGAAACACCTGCGCTACGTGCTACGCCTCCATTTCCCGGCGTCCAACAATGTGGCTGAGTACGAGGCTCTGGTCAACGGATTGCGAATCGCCATCGAGCTAGGGGTCCGACGCCTCGATGCACGCGGCGACTCGCAGCTCGTCATCGACCAAGTCATGAAGAACTCCCTCTGCCGCGACCCGAAGATGGAGGCCTACTGTGACGAGGTTCGACGCCTGGAAGACAAGTTCTACGGTCTCGAGCTTAACCACATCGCCCGGCGCCTCAACGAGACTGCGGACGAGCTGGCGAAGATAGCCTCGGGGCGAACAACGGTTCCCCCGGACGTCTTCTCCCGGGATCTGCACCAACCCTCCGTCAAGATAGGCGACGCGCCCGAGCCCGAGGCACCCTCGGCCTCGTCCGAGGTGACCTCGGCCCAGCCCGAGCCATCCTCGGCTCAACCCGAGGAACCCTCGGAGCCCGAGGGCGAAGCACTGCGCATCGAGGAGGAGCAGAGCGGGGTCATGCCAGATCAAGATTGGCAAACCCCGTACCTGCAATATCTCCGCCAAGGAGAACTGCCCCTCGACCGAGCCGAGGCTCGGCGGGTGGCGCGACGTGCCAAGTCGTTCGTCTTGCTGGGCGAGGAGAAGGAGCTCTACCACCGTAGCCCCTCGGGCATCCTCCAGCGATGTGTCTCCATCGCCGAAGGTCAGGAACTCCTGCGGAAAATACACTCGGGGGCTTGCGGCCATCATGCAGCACCCCGAACCCTCGTCGGGAACGCTTTCCGCCAAGGCTTCTACTGGCCAACGGCGGTGGCTGACGCCACCAGAATTGTCCGCGCCTGCGAAGGGTGCCAATTCTATGCGAAGCAGACCCACCTGCCCGCTCAGGCTCTGCAGACGATACCCATCACCTGGCCCTTCGCTGTGTGGGGTCTGGACCTCGTCGGCCCTCTGCAGAAGGCGCCCGGGGGCTACACGCACCTGCTGGTCGCTGTCGACAAATTCTCCAAGTGGATCGAGGTCCGACCCCTGAACAGCATCAGGTCCGAGCAGGCGGTGGCATTCTTCACCAACATCATCCATCGCTTCGGGGTCCCGAACTCCATCATCACCGACAATGGCACCCAGTTCACCGGCAAAAAATTCTTGGATTTTCGCGAGGATCACAACATCCGGGTGGACTGGGCCGCCGTAGCTCATCCCATGTCGAATGGGCAAGTAGAGCGCGCCAATGGCATGATCCTACAAGGGCTCAAGCCTCGGATTTACAACAACCTCAACAAGTTCGGCAAGCGGTGGATGAAGGAACTCCCCTCGGTGGTCTGGAGCCTGAGGACGACGCCGAGCCGAGCCACGGGTTTCACGCCTTTCTTCCTGGTCTACGGGGCCGAGGCCGTCTTGCCCACGGACCTGGAATACGGCTCCCCGAGGACGAGGGCCTACGACGACGAAAGTAACCAAGCAAGCCGAGAAGACTCGCTGGACCAGCTGGACGAGGCTCGGGACAGGGCCTTACTACACTCGGCGCGGTACCAGCAGTCCCTGCGACGCTACCACGCCCGAGGGATCCGACCCCGAGACCTCCAGGTGGGTGACCTGGTGCTTCGGCTGCGGCAAGACGCCCGAGGGAGGCACAAGCTCACGCCCCCCTGGGAGGGGCCGTTCATCATCGCCAAAGTTCTGAAGCCCGGAACGTACAAGCTGGCCAACAGTCAAGGCGAGGTCTACGGCAACGCTTGGAACATCCAACAGCTACGTCGCTTCTACCCTTAAGATGTTTCCAAGTTGTTCATATACCCCGCACCCACGCAAAGTTTAGTCAACAAGGAAGGGTCGGCCTCGCCTCGGCAAGGCCCGACCCTCCCTCGGGGGCTAAAAGGGGGGAAACCCCCTCTGCGTCAAAATTTTCCTCGAAAAGAAAATCTCTTTTACCAGAACATCTTTCGTGCTTTTTGACTACTTCGAAAAGTGGGTCCTGGAAACGACGGGGTACACGTAAGCAGTCAAGGCTGACCGAGCCGAGGGACTCCTACGCCTCCGGGATACGGATACCTCACTCATCACCTTCTGCGATAAGTAACTCGCGCTCGGATAAGGTGAATCCGCGGATCGAACGAGTCTTTACGTACGGAAGCTCTTCTGTCGAAGCGATTCTTCGAGCCTTCTCGACCGAGTCGGTGACAGGGCCTCATGGACGGGTAAAAGTACGCGTAAGCGGCAAGGCCGACCGAGCCGAGGGACTCCCACGCCTCCGGGATACGGATACCTCACTCATCACCTTCCGCGAGAAGCAACTCTCGCTCGCACTAACATCCCTGCTACCGACAAAAAGTCCAGATACTCGAAACAAGAGGAAAAGAGACGCAGCTTTATAACGCAGCAAGGGTGTGTGTTCCGGCCTCGACGGCCGCACAAGGCCCACGCTACAAGACGATTTGACCCTGCAGGCTCGGGTCTTAACGCTGGAAGAGGGCGATGACACCCTCGGCATCGACAGCACCTTCGGCAAGGCCCGACCTAGCCTCGGACGGCGACGCGGTCCGAGGGCCTCCGCTCCGAAGGACAACGTCATCACCACGCTCGAGCAATCTCTGCCAGGGACTTCTCCGAGAACCCGGCCCGAGCGGACGGCTCGGCCGGCCACCTCCGGGGCCTCGGCCGACCGCCTTCCGAGGGCGCCAGCTCGATCCGAAGCCTCGGCTGAGCAACTCCGACGACAATCCTGCCAACAGACAACCCGGCTAGGCTCCGGCCAACCAGGTTTCATTTCCGAGCCAACTCCGCCTCTGCTCGTGCTGATATCGCTACCCCTAGCCTCGGCTCGTCGAAGAGCGGCCGAGGGGTCTCTTTAACTAAGCTAGAGGAGCCTCGGACAACAGGTCCGACCGAGCCGAGGGACTCCTACGCCTCCGGGATACGGATACCTCACTCGTCACCTTGACACGGGGCAACTCACGCTTGGTGAAGCGGTTCAGATAATCAGCAGGCGAGTCTTAGTGCTCGAAAATGAGGAAAAAACATGGCTCCGTGCCAAAATTACATACATGTTCAGGCCCCGAAAGCCAAAATGAACAAAAAACCCGGCACTCGAAGTGCCATTACAAACGGAACTCCGGTTCCCCCCCCCCCCCGCAGGTACGAACAACCCCACTCGATGGGGGTGGGCCTGCGGGGCAGCAGAAGACCGACGAACGGCACGTCGCCGCCCGCCCCGGTAGCGGCGACGATGAAGACGTCTGTCCTGGGGGGCCCAACAGCAGCAATGATGGCCTCAGGGCGGATGCTGCTGCTGGGAGGCCCCCGCCCTTGCCCAAACTCGAGAGGCAAGGACGGGCAGAAGGCCGTAGAGTCGGAGGTCGGTCCGTGGCCAACCTCGGCTGTCGCGCCGGCGGAAGAACCTCTTCCAGCTGCCGTGGCGGGAGGCGGCACCGGGGGCGGCTCCGAGATCGCTCGGCTCAGAGAGCCGGGCACGCTGCAGCTGTTGGCGCCACGGACGACTCCCGCCCTTCCCCCCGATCACTGAGGGAAGGAGCGGGTCACCACCCGCGCAGGGGCCAACCCCGACCCGGCACACGCCCCTCCTCAGCCCTGGTGATGAAAATCCTTGAGGCTGAGGAAGGGGCGGATGCCACAGCCCGGCTCGCTTTCCCCCACCATCAAGCTGGAGGTCACCACCCTGGGTGACCGCCGGTGGAGGGGTGCAGCCGGGCTGCATGATGAAAATCCTTGAAGCCGAACGATGGCTGAAAGGTACCAACTCCCACGGAGTTGCGTTCCTCCAACGATGGGGCGAAGAGACGGCGGTTCCCCCCATCCGGGGGCTTGGAAGGTGGAAAGACACGATGCATAAGGCAGGGAGAAGGCATGGTCGCCTTACGAAAGGGTCGCCCTCCTTTTAAAGGCAACTCCCCCTGCTTACGCCCCCAACCGTCACGGGCTGAGTCTTCTTCAACACGCCTCCAAAGCCCTCCCCCGCGGCGCGGGGGCTGGGACCCACAAGTCAGGAAGACCGGCTTCGAGCAGAGGAGGTCGAACCGTCACGCACGACGCACGCAACCACCCAGCGGTTACAAGTAACCCTCCACTTTTGCCCAGACCAGCGGGCAAAAGGGGCAGGCGGCCATGCAGGCGGCATGCAACCGCGCCACGTGGACGCGCCTCTCCGACTCCTGACAGGCCAGCGCGGAGGCTCAAGCCCACGCGTCGCGCAACCGGCGCGCCGGATGCTGCATGCAAGCCGCTGTATCACTTGCGCCACCACCGCACCTCCTCGATTGCGGAACCGATACCACGACTCGAGGCGACCCAGCGCGCGACCCAGCAGTGCCAGCCTGACGCAGCGGTCAAACGCGGTCAAAAGTGGGCCGGCAGTAATGACAGTGGCAGGCGCGCAAGAGCAGCGATCACGTCATCAGCCAGGCTCACGTCCCATCCGGAGGCGGCAAGAGAACCCCCTCTCTCGCGGTGCGAAGAAGACGCGCCCGTGACCCGTACCTCGAACGGCTCGCGCACGCGCAACGGCAACCTCGCCAACTACTCACCCCGGCGCATTAACTCCGCGGCTCGACGGACAGCGCTACGGGCGGGAGCGGCTGGCGACGTTTCGCCTTCGCCAGAACAACCACGCCGAAAAAGGTACGCCACGACGTTCAATTTCGAATCCTTTTTCCCTTTTCCTTCTTTCTCTATCTCTTGCAACAGGGACCGGGAAAGGGGATACCCCCAAAGGGATCCTTCCCCGTGAAGGAACTAGGCTCCGAGCCTCCTTACTGATCAGGGGTTCGAAGGCTGGCCCCCCGAAGGGTTCAACAGCCGCCTCAGATCGCGTGGGCCCGACACCCACTACTGGTCAGGGGTTCGAAGGTCGGCCCCCGAAAGGTTCCACGACCGCCTCAGGCTACTAGGGCTCCGCGCCCACTACTGATCAGGGGTTCGAAGGCTGGCCTGTCGAAGGGTTCACAGTCGCCTCAGACGCCGAGCGAGGGATGACCAGGGGTACGTTCGATACATAACCAAGGCTCGGGCTGCGCTCCCGAGGTACCCTAGGACATTTCCGAGACCAGCGGGAACGACTCTGTAACGGAATCCCATCGGAGGGAGGCAACGAGCCCTCGGACCCCGTCGCTAGGGGACCGGGTCCGGCAGATCACCCGCAGGTACTTTTGGGCGTGCCTCCGGGCCCCTAGCCGACCCCCAACGAACGGGGCACGGACGTCCACTCGGATTACCCGATTGCAGCTCACTGGAGACACCATGTTCGGTGCCCATCGAGGGTAACATGGCGCTCTCCCCCCCTCCTCCTTGCGGAAAGGCGACGTAGGGGCGTATGTAAAAAGTCGAGTCTGTCCCTGATCGTCCTCTCGCTCCGTGCGGAGGCTCGGGGGCTGCTCTCGCAAACCCGGCTCCGGCCGAACCGTTGACAGCGTCAACATACCAGCCCGAGAACTTGGGCCCCGACAGTGCACCTGGGCTACGCCCTGCTCGCATGAGGGAACCGCCAGACCAGCCGAGGCATTACGCAAGGCATTAAGACCTCGAAGGAGTGAAACCACTCCTCCGAGGCCTCGGGGGCTACACCCGGCGGGTGCGCTCGCGCGCACCCACCGGAACAAAGTACCACCGAGAAAGGCTGGTCCCCTTGCAAAAAAGTGCGACGCAAGCCTCCAAGCGAGTGTTAACACTCTCTTCGAGGCTCGGGGGCTACTGTCGGGGACCATAATTAGGGGTACCCTCAATACGCCTAATTCTCAGCTGGTAACCCCCATCAGCATAAAGCTGCAGAGGCCTGATGGGTTTGATTAAGTCAGGGATCAGTCCATACGAGCGACTCGATCACGCCACGCCCGAGCCTAGCCTCGGGCGAGGGCAGCCGACCCTAAGATGACTCCGTCTCGCCTGAGGCCTCCTCTTTCACGGCAGACGCATCACCGGCTCGCCCGAGGCCCCGCCTTCGATAAGAAGTAACCCTGACTAAATCACCGCGCCAACCGACCAAGTCACCGGGGCGTTTAACGCAAAAGGTAAGACCGACGGGCGACCAGACTTCGCCAGAGGTGCCATAGGAGGCTCTGCCCGACCCAGGGCTCGGACTCGGGCTGAGGCCCCGGAAGACGGCGAACTCCGCTCCGCCCGACCCAGGGCTCGGACTCGGGCTAAGGCCCCGGAAGACGGCGAACTCCGCTCCGCCCGACCCAGGGCTCGGACTCGGGCTAAGGCCCCGGAAGACGGCGAACTCCGCTCCGCCCGACCCAGGGCTCGGACTCGGGCTAAGGCCCCGGAAGACGGCGAACTCCGCTCCGCCCGACCCAGGGCTCGGACTCGGGCTAAGGCCCCGGAAGACGGCGAACTCCGCTCCGCCCGACCCAGGGCTCGGACTCGGGCTAAGGCCCCGGAAGACGACGAACTCCGCCTCGCCCGACCCAGGGCTCGGACTCCGCCTCGGCCTCTGCCGAACGACCTCCGCCTCGCCCGACCCAGGAGTTCGGGCTCGGCCTCTGTCATGCAGGACGGACTCGACCTCGACTTCGGAGGAGCCTCCACGACGCCCGACCTAGGACACAAGACCGCCACGTCAACAGGAAGCGTCATCATCACCCTGCCATGAGCCGACTTGGGTCGCAGAGAACAAGACCGGCGTCCCATCTGGCCAGCTCCGCCAGATAGGCAATGATGGCGCCCCACTAGACCATGACGACGGTGACTCTCGCCTCCCTTACGAAAGCAGGGAGACGTCAGCAAGAGCACAGCTGTTCCGACAGCTGTCCCTCCATCAGGCTCCACTGCTTCTCCGACAGCCACGACGCCACACCAACAGGGTGCCAAGATCTCTCCGGCTGCCACCTTGGCATGTACTTAGGGCGCTAGCTCTCCCTCGCTAGACACGTAGCACCTCGCTACACCCCCATTTTGTACACCTGGATCCTCTCCTTACGACTATAAAAGGAAGGACCAGGGCCTTCTTAGAGAAGGTTGGCCTCGCGGGAACGAGGGCAGGGGCAGGCGCTCTCTCGGGGCCGCTCGCTCCCCTCACCCGCGCGGACGCTTGTAACCCCCTACTGCAAGCGCACCCGACCTGGGCGCGGGACGAACACGAAGGCCGCGGGAATTCTCCGACTCCCTCACGACCCGGCTCCGGCCACCTCGCTCTCGCTCTCTCTCTCTCCCCCCCTTCGCGCTCGCCCACGCGCTCGACCCATCTGGGCTGGGGCACGCGGCACACTCACTCGTCGGCTCGGGGACCCCCCGGTCTCGGAACGCCGACACTAATCAAGAGGATTAAACTCATAGCAAGGCCATTATTGATGAATTGCAAATTGCCTTCGTCGTGTTGGGGTCATGCAGTTCTGCACGCTGCTGACCTTATACAATTACGACCAACTGCATACCATTCAACATCCCCAATACAAATGGTACGTGGAAATCCTCCAAGTATTTCCCATTTGCGTAAATTTGGATGTTGTGTATACATTCCAATCTCACCACCTCAGAGAACAGCTATGGGCCCACACAGGAAAGTGGGGATCTATGTGGGATTTCATTCTCCGTCGATCATTAAGTATTTAGAACCCTTAACAGGGGATCTATTTACAGCCCGTTTTGCTGACTCTATCTTTGATGAGGAACATTTCCCGGCATTAGGGGGAGAATTCAAGTACCAAAAAGAATGCCAGGAAATAAATTGGAATACTCAATGTGTTCCAGGTTATGATCCACGTACTTCAGAAACTGAACTACAAGTTCAGAAAATTATACATTTGCAAAGACTTGCAAATGAACTGCCAGATGCATTCACTAATTACAAAGGTGTCACTAAATCATTCATTCCTGCTAGGAATGCACCAGAAAGAGTGGAAGTACCGAGTAAGGCCACTCAACTCCTAGATAGGAGAAGTATGGTGAATAAGCGCAGTTCTGTTGCTAAGAAGCAAAGAACAATAGTGAATGCAAAAGGACACCAATATGATACAATGTATCATGTGGATTGTGATGATCCACAACCCAGCTCGGATGTGCACATAACCGAGGCTGGGACATCGGAAAATCCTAGACACATCAATTTGGGAAATTCTGATGAGTCTCTAAGGAATGATGAAATTGCCATCAACTATGTTGAGACTGGTGAAACATATGACAGAAAAGCTACAAATGTCGACATATATTTCTCCGAGCAGATTGCTGAGGACCTTCAAAATGATCTAGATCCTAAGACCATGGCAGAGTGCAGTAAGCGCTCGGATTGGATCAAATGGAAGGCAGCAATTGAAGCGGAGTTAGCCTCGCTTTACAAAAGAGAAGTTTTCTCTGCTGTAATACCTACACCACGTGATATCTTCCCTGTGGGATATAAGTGGGTTTTCATTCGGAAACGAAATGAAAATGATGAGGTAGTGAGATACAAAGCAAGGCTAGTAGCACAAGGGTTTACGCAAAGACCCGGCGTTGATTTCAACGAAACTTATTCACCAGTCATGAGTGCAATAACATTCCGATATTTAATATCATTGGCAGTACAAAATCGTCTATCTATGCAGTTAATGGACGTAGTGACTGCATATCTTTATGGGTCACTGGATTCTGATATATACATGAAAGTTCCTGATGGAATAGATGTACCGAATCCAAAGGCAAAGCGCAACATGTATTGCGTGAAGTTGCAAAAGTCATTATATGGCTTAAAACAATCGGGCAGAATGTGGTACAACCGATTAAGTGAATTCCTTCTAAGTAAGGGATACACGAAAAATGATGATTGCCCGTGCGTCTTCATCAAAAGATCCAAAGTAGGATTTTGTATCATATCAGTTTATGTTGATGACCTTAACATCATAGGAAATAAACTTGATATTGATGAAGCACGTCATCATTTAACGACGGAATTTGAGATGAAGGATTTGGGTAAAACCAAATTTTGCTTAGGTCTACAACTTGAGCATTTACCTTCTGGAATCCTTGTACATCAAAGTACATATACCCAAAAGGTATTGGAAAAATTCAACATGCATATGTCTTATCCTTCAAAGACTCCTATGGTGGTCAGATCTTTGGATTTAAAGAAAGATCCATTCAGACCACGGGATGATGAAGAACAGATATTGGGACCAGAGTTCCCATATCTCAGTGCTATTGGTGCATTGATGTATCTTGCTAACAATACCCGGCCGGATATTGCTTTTGCAGTAAATTTGTTAGCAAGGCACAGTTCTGCCCCAACAAAAAGACATTGGGTTGGCATTAAGAATATTTTCCGATACCTAAATGGCACAAAGGATCTAGGACTCTTTTACAAAAGAAGTAATGATCCTAGTTTAATTGGGTATACAGATGCTGGCTATTTATCTGATCCCCACAATGGCCGATCGCAAACAGGATTCGTGTTCTTACAAGGTGGAACTGCCATCTCGTGGAAATCGTCTAAACAGACCTTGGTGACCACGTCCACCAACCATTCTGAAATAATTGCATTATTTGAAGCATCACGTGAATGTGTATGGCTTCGTAGAATGGTGAATCATATACTCACGACTTGTGGTATTGGTTCTCTTGACTCACCAACAATTATCTATGAAGATAATTCAGCTTGTGTTGTTCAGATGGATACAGGTTATATCAAGAGTAATATCAATAAGCATATTTCTCCTAAACTGTTTTATCCCCATGAACTTCAGGATAAGGGGGATATAAACATCTTGCAAACAAAGTCTTGTGATAATCTTGCAGATCTATTCACAAAATCTCTACCATACTCTACATTTCAGAAATGTGTTGAGGGGATTGGTATGAGAAGACTTAAATGCTTGCAAGGTTCAGGGGGAGTAAATCTCCGTGATATATGACCTGTATTGAACCATCATATTACACTCTTTTCTTTGTATGAGTTTTGCCTTGCTAAGGTTTTCTCATCCAAAGTTTTTAACGAGGTAATATCAACAAAGCTATATACTTCATCATTAATTTTCCCCACAGGGGTTTTTATACATGATGACTACAAGCATATTTTCTTTTGGAAACTATATGAGATTTATCTCATTATCCAAAAGGGTATTATGTACTCCTTATTTTTCCCACAGGGTTTTTGAGGAGATAAGACAAATTGCAGATGATCAAACGGTTTTGGGTTGATCAAGGGGGAGTGTTACAAAACAATGTAATATGATCAAGACCCATCCAACCGTCCATTCTACAGTTATTTGATCCAAGGGTCAGATGTCCTTTGTACACATGTATATAAAGAAGATCTCTGCAATAAACAAGACACACCAGTCATTTTGTCTCTCTCTGTTCTCTCATTTCACCACTGAGCGCTGCAATAGACCATAACATAGATGACGAGTTTTTCGCAGCGTTGAGAAAAATAGCAAGTGTGGAACGGGAGTCGTTGGGGATCCATGTTTTCACCTCTGCCAAACCGGTGGGGGTGGGAGAAATCATTAATTATCCTCAGCATAAATGTAAAATGAATCCTTTTAAAAGGTTTGGACTTTTTGAAGTGCAAGGCCGTTTTTTTTATTAAAACCTGGTCAGCCTAGTGAAATGCTGCACTGACGCAATCAGTAAACAGTAATACAGTCCGCTCAAATGTTTCTTTTTGTTTGCTGCGCAGAAAACCATGGCTCAGGGGAAAGAACACTGTGAAAGGAAATTTTAATTTATTGAAGTCAAATTTTGATGAGCTGGTTGAGGTACTGCTCTGCTCTTGTATAGAGTACGTTGCTAGTATTTCTTCCCATCTGGAGGAGCAAATGCTTTGATGAGCTGGTTGAAGGCAGCGTTCCGTTGCAGGTTGTTGGTTGTTGCATCTCGTTGTAGGTGCAGCGTTCCGTTGTAGCATGGCGTTGCCAAACTAGCCTTTAATGAACTAACCATGCAACATTCAACCCAAGAAAACCCTCGTGCTCGCAACATCCAACCGGAGAAAATCCTCTTGTTTGGTCAAATTCTAGACTACGCTAAACTTGCCCGACGCGTTCCGTTGTAGGTACAATCCATATCCGACAGCCGTCCTACACTAATTCGGCTTCTAACGCCGTGGCTGGACAAGGAAAAAAGGAACCCTGAGACGCAGGTTTCTCTTGCCTCCAGAAAACCTTCAGTGAGTAGAGACGATAGAAGGTGCCATGAAGATAGCTGTTGCTCCGGTTTGACTGGTTAACAGATGAGCATGCAGTATCCTCAAGTCCTTCAAGGAAGAGTCAGGCAGAGCGCATATAGAGGTGATCTCCTGCTGCCTGCCTGGCTCTCATCATCTGTGGCCGGTGAGTAGGGTGTGAATCGAACTTCCAGCGGCTGCTCTTTTCTTGGACTGAAAATTCCACCGTCAGCACAGGGTTAAAACATGCACGTGACACGAATGGCTCAGGGCCAGGCACCTTTGCGTTGTTGAAGAGATCCTCCGCAATGGCCTCCATTTGTTTCCGCTGCTTCTCCTCCCGCATGAAATCGGTCATCGTGCTGCCTCGTTCGTGGTCCGACTCTCTGCAAAAAGAAAACAAACTCACTCAACTTTTTGTGTCTAAACTATCAATAGCCTTTCGGACTCACCGGAAGCCTTTTGAGCACTTGCCTGTATGGTTCCCGCGCAAACGGAATGAGGTCCTTGAAGCTGTTTCCAGACACTATTTCCCTCTGAAACAACGAGCAAACGAGCTCGCATTCAGTTACTTGTGCGGTTGTGCCAGAAAGGATTTACACACACAGTTGTTGTACATTATGTTACCTTCCTGAACCGCTTGAAGTTAACACCTCCAATTTCTGCTGGTGCGGCAGGAGCTGACTGGGGGAGGCTTCTTCTGACGACCAGATTCGGACTAAATATGACATCAGAAGCCCCATCCCTGCTGGTGTCTAAATTTTCATCCTTTGGCGCCTTGTTTAGAATGCGAGCATCCTCGTCTCTACCCGTGGACCTGTACGTTGCTGTTTTCTCTATGACCTTCACATCCTCCTCCATCGGTTTCAAATCTTCAACGCTCTCTGGGTGTTTTGGGTGAATAACGTTACCCTTCCTTGCAACTTCGTTGGTTATATTTGTGGTTTGTTTTTCATTGTCAGAGATATTCTCGATGTGATGTTGAGACTTGTCGGCAGCACCAGTAGGATTAGAAGTTGCTGTCTCCATTTCAACATCCGAATCCGCCACAATAGTGTCATCCGTGGAATTCGAGGATGTAACGATGACTGGCAGAAATAGAACAAAAAGAACATATGAACTTATAGCTCGGTTTTTATTCAGGGAAAGGCGTCAAAGGTGTTATTGCTAATGCAAAGATAAAAGGAGAATAGCAGTGAGCTAGTGAACAAATTTGTTCTGTTAATACTTACAAGCAGGTGGTTCAATAGAAGTTGCTTCCAGGCGGCCAGACAATATAGCTGCAAATAGCTTAATATCACTGATCTTTGACAAAGTAAACAGCACACGTATCTTGCTGAATTCCAAAGGATATCGTGCAGGAACTACAAGAATTTGTTGATCAGTATCTCCAGCTGCTGAGTCCTATCAACAATAAGGTAGAAAATCAGTATCGAAGGCCATGCAGCAATCAACTCAACTAGAAAAACTTGTGCAAATTCTACTAGCATAGACCAGTAAGGAAAACTTCAATTTTTTGCTACACGTCCAATTGGAGAAAACATATTACACATCCCACATTTTCTGTAGACAGCCATAAATTAGTTTTATCATCAACACTTACCTGGCTGTTTGCACAAAAGTTGTCAATGTGGACGTATTTTGCTCCAGTTAATTCCAGTAATCCATGGAGCTTCTCACCAAATTGATACTGCACATGAATATAATTAATCAACAATGAAGTATTTAATATCGTCTTTCTTTCTACAGAAAAAGAACGGTACACAACTTTATCTGATGACCCCAGGATAAAAGTATAGCCTTCTAGGCAATTCTGAATGAGGTTGATATCCACCATTTTGATCACCATCCCATCAAGAGTCAAGTTTGGAATGTATCTGGATTAAAAAAAACACCTCACTGTCTATCATCATAAAGCAAGCACAAGTGCACAACATGAACAAGGATCCACACAAGCTATATTATCATTGCATCAAAGGGGTGTCCACAACTTACTGTGTACAAGAAGGGATCTCTGTGTGTATGTTCTTTTCAGCCATTGCCTGAAACAAATACAAGTATACAGAACTCAGCTGGAAGCATGCGCTATAAGAACGGTTTATACACCACAACTTAACTAGGAGTTGAATGCTAATTCAGACTCAAGAGTCAAAATCAGTGACACCATGGGTCATCTATATTTTATATGAGGATAATTTTTAACCTAGTATTGTGTGGCAAGCTAATTCACACAAGCCTGTCTACATGAAAGATAACAATTCACTGATCTAAAACACTGGAGCTGTGGAGCATATAAGAAGTATGGCCATAGGGGAAACGAAGTACCTCAAACCAGTCTCCCAACACGATCTGCTTCTTTGCCATAACTGCATCGAGGAGCTCAGGTGTTAACGAACATGATCCGTCAACAAGAACATGTGTGCATTCATTGCTCCACTTACGAGTAGCATATGCACCTTCCAAAACAAAAAATGGTGGCCATCATTAGTGTGCAAAAGAGAAAAAACATGTTATCATTTATCAACGACTGTAGCAACATTCACAAAAGGAAAATAATATGCTTTCCAATAAATCAACAGTGCTTCTACTAGATAATGGAAGTGCTGATTACGACTAACCAATAGATTTCATGACTGCATGTAATGATGGATCAATTCGTGTCGATTTTGCGCCATGAAAAAAAACCACTATCGCAACAAATGACAACCTGTAATAAGGATCATAAAAACTCAAATAAATACAATCCGATCAACTTTCACAGCAAAGGAGCACAATGATACATATGAGTAAAAAAAGCTAAGATAGAGTCATGTATCGATAAGGTGTTTTTAAAACATAAGGGATGTGTAATAAGTAAAGGGATTAGCATATGGGATATTTGGACTTCACCTAAAGGTCGCATTACCAGTTCCAAACGTCACAGCATCCCCATCAGTAAGCATCATATCTTCATCTTTATGCAGACGGCTGCCCTGGGTTCCATGTACTTTGTTGACAAATGTGCCATACTTTGATCGGTCGATTACACGAACAAATGATGGACTGGCAGGTGCACCAGAATGTGGATCCCAGGCAACCATCTTTTCAATTGCAATCTCCGCATGGACTCGGGATATAGATGTGTCAGTTTGAACAATGACATCACAATCTGTAGTGGAAATCAACAATATCAGGATAAAGTTTCGTGTACTAGGTTAAGTAAATTTAAGACAAGATAAACTTTAATAAAACCACAAAAAAAAACAGGACCTATGTTCTTCTCAATTGCTGATTCACTAAGTAGCAAAAGCAAACATAAATCCATAAACCTTTTCCTAGCTCACATTGCCATTCTTAATCTGAGGAGTCACGAATCATGGTCTCCCTTTAGTGAGAAGGGGCACACCAAGCGCTAAAAAGAAGTAGCTCACAGTCACACCAATTAACAACGATAAACTGAAAAAAAAGATTTACTAAAATTCAGGTGCCTGAGTTTGCAGACGACGATAATGCATATATTTTATATTAAAATTGGAGCCTTAGTTTGTAGCAAATTCTATAGATATAATCTGCAATTTTTTGTTATCCCAATAAAAAATCTTATTGGCAAAATCACAAATCTAAAGATAATTATCAATTCAATGTTGTTTTTATAGTGAAAGACAAAAATTGATATGTTACAAAGACAAATACCAAACCATAAAGTAATGATTTAGTTATAATAGTTGATAGTATAAGAGCGTCCACTGAAAAGCAAGGGGAGGTCAAAGAAGGCACCTTTGCGGCCGACCTTGTACGTCCCGGCAGCGAAGATGTAACGCTTCTGAATCCCTGCGGAACATAAGAACAAACATTCACTAAACCATCGACCAAAACACACAAATGCCCAGCCAAATAGGAAGGCGATAAGTATCTGGACGGGGATAGGAAAGGCGGCGCACCGCGCACTGTGTCGACGGGGTCCAACACCCAGACCATCTCTTCCTCCGCTTTACCCAACTCGTACACTCTCCTCAACTCTTTTTCGGGGATTCTTTGCAGGTCAGCCGCGAAGAGGAGAGACAGAAGGCTAGCGCCCGAGGGTGCTTCCGCCCGCCACAGGGCCACAGCGACCGTCGGAGGCTCGAAGCACCGCGGCGACCGGAACTGGGTCGTCTAAACGCCGTATCGTCCAGAGCGAGTACATAAACTTTGGTAGTTTTGTCCAACTTGCTCAAATTGTTCTCCGTTAGGGCATACTACATTGCGGTTCTCCGAGCACTAAAAAATCTCTTCATACAACTTATTCTATCTAAATCTTATATTTTATTCACTAAAAACTTTCAAGATACAATTTATTTATATATATATATATGTTGTATGGCTAAAATTATATCTAAACTTAGAGAACTATGGCAGATACGTTCTTTCACCAAGATATATCTCTTGTGTTTTTTTTGCACTTATCATCTTGATACCATTTAAAATATGGGACATTTATGTGAGTTGTACATGCCCTTAGTTCAATGCGGCCCATATGATTTATGTCCCGTTTAGTTTGAGAGACTAAAAATTAGTCCCTCCATTTTAGTCTTATTTAGTCCCTAAATTACCAAACGGTGGTACTAAAACAGATACTAAACTACATTAGTCTCTACTCCCTCAAGGGGTGCTAAAAGAGACTAAACCATATTAATTTCACATTTTGTCTCTCGTTTATTTCAATTACACTAATGACACTAAGGAGTATTTTGGCCTTCTTATGATTTATTTAATATGTTCTAAAAACTTTTAGTACCTAGAATCAAATAGGGTAGGGACTAAATTTTAGTCCCCTAACTAAACTTTAGTCATTGGACTAAAGGAACCAAACAGGCCCTTACTTTCCCAAGCTGCAAGACCCAAAGTGGTACTGTTTTTTCTTTTCTTTTCTTAGACATTTTGTGGTTTAATTTTTATCAGTGGAATTGGCCACTCGACCCAACCAACCTGACTAGGGATGATAATAGTTTCAGAATTTTTTGAAATTCCAGAAATTGTTTTTGGTTTTTTCGATCGAATTCACCTGTAATGGTAATTTTCGGAAACGGATCGGTTATCCAAATTTTGTATCAAACAGTGGTGGTCCTAATATTTTAGGGGTCCAGGACAAGTTTTAATGAAGAGTCCCTTATGATTATTTTATATATACATGTTACTAATATAAATACTCAATATACATCTAAAAATATTTATATCAATATATTACAATACCTTAAAAGTTTCTTATAACATGTTTTAATATGATCGAGATATGAATACATCATGGTCGTCAACTCTTGGACGCTTCAATGTTGAACTTATAGACCATAAACTAGTAGTCTAGTGAGTATAACTATATATTTAGGGTTGGACCCTTTGAAATCTGGGGCCTGAGGCGGCGGTCCCTCTGCTCCACTCTCAAACCCGCCCTTGATATCGTAACCAGTATCGAAATCGGTGTGGCATTTTACTGATCTTTACCGAAATTAGTCCGAATTTTTCGAAATTAGGTCTCAGAATTTTTTAAAAACGATTTCAGAATTTTTCGGAATTCCAAAAACTGTTTTTGGTTTTCTTTGATCAGATTCATTAGTAAGGGGGGTTGATTATCATAATTTTGTGAATTGTGAACTTTTGGTCTTTGTAAACATGTCAAGCAACTTGTGAAATGTGAGTTTGTGAACTTTTGGTCTTTCTTGCACTACTAGAAAACCCCCCTTGTAGGTACGTTTTAGTTGTAGCGCACACAAAAGCGTCTCTACGGCGGTACATAAAGATGTTATTTCAAACAATTTTAAGAACGCATCAAAATGTTACGGTATTTGACACGCTTTCAACGTGAAGAGATACCTAAACACAATTTTTAACACGCTATTAAAATCGTATTAGAATGACATGAAATTAGACATGCTTTCAATCGTCAGTAACCTATCGACATGTTGCAAAACACGTATTAAAATCGTCTATAGGAACCTTAAGACACGTTTTGATATGCAATTAAAAACGTATAAAAATGACATAGTTAGACATGCTTTCAATACGAGACTAACATGAAGATACTGTCATAAAGCGCATCGAATAACCGTTCTTAGCCACATAGAGATGTTTTTTATGTGATAACGAAATATCTCTAGTTGATATGAAATTAGATACGCTTTTAACCGTTACTACTTGAAGACACGTTTTAATGTGTATTAGCAATTTATCCTTAACCATGTAGAGATGTTTTTGGTGTAAAATTTAAAACATGTAACCTACCGAGGTATATTAGTCACCATAGTTGTTGTGTGGTATATCTTCCACTAGAGCTAACGTGGCATATATTATAGGAGGCTAAAACAATGTTAACATTAATTGTGTTTAGCTAGTGTATGTTGTATAGGTCTAATAAAGACATAATAATAATAAAAAAATCAGAAAAAATATGGTCATGCCCACTTGAAATGGGAAAAAGTATGGTCACTACTCGATAATAATAAATAGAAAAAGCGTCTGATTTGGGCACACTCATAACCAGAAAACATCAAAGCTAAGAATAATTAAATAAGCCATGTTACAAGTCTCATGGATTGTAGTATTTAATCAAATAGGAAAATTTGTACACTAAACAACATTAACCCAACAAGTTGGCACCTCCTATCTAAAGTAACACATATTAGTTCATTCTGATTCAGTGCAAGTAAAAAAACCCACAATATTCTTCTATAGCATTAGATGACCGGAAAATCTAAGCCTTGTCTAACTTTCTTCATCGAGTTATACACCCATGTCAAAATTATCTCTTGGGCTAACTCTCACCACAGTGTTCCATGGTTCAGCTTTTGGGTTTTAGACATAAAAGACTTACTGAATTTGTGATAAAAATACAAAAAGATCATCATCTAGTTTATCACCAGTGTGTATTTTCCGGGAAAAATTCACATGATTGTATCCGAACTCATCTTGTCGCAACCCAACTTTATGATGAACATCATACCATTCACACTTGAAAAGCACTACCTTGTAGTTTGCATATGACAATTCAACTATATCTAATAATCTGCCAAAATAATTAACCCCATCATCAGTAATGTTGACCACACCACTGTTTTGTGTCAACCGTGCAGCCTCACGACTCAAAGTGTGGAACCTCGAACCATTAATAATGTAACCACTGTATGTCACTCCATATATGTTTGGTTTTGCAGCCAAAGCTCGGACCTTTGTCGTGATCCCTGTTCCATCGCCTAATATAACCTGTATATAAGGAAAAACGCTCACGTACATTTCTTTTATTAGTTCCATGCCAAATTTGCAACAATTTTAGATGTATAGACCTTTTGCTCCAACCAGTCAGGAAAGTGTTGATCCATCAAATTCTGAATGGAGGAAGGTGTTAGATTAATTGAGGGATGTAATTTTCTTTTCTCCTCATCCAAGAATTCTCTACAACAATAGTATCAGTGTCATGTCAGCAAATAGCAGTAAAAAATAAATACAAGTTACTGGTTATAATAAATGTGATGTTGTGTGTTTTAGAAATACTGATCTATTGCATATTGCAAGCTTGAACAAGTTCTGGACATTCTAATTATTAAAAATGTATCTTGCAGCATGCGATCTTATCTCTAAACTATGTTTAATTCTAAGTAATTTCCTACAGAACAGTATTGCTCCTTTATCAGTCATTATCTTAACCACTTCTGAACATAAGACTTCAAATTTAAGCTTTGTTTGATCAACTAAACTGTAGAAATACTCCTTCCACACTAGTGATGATAAAAAATTTGGTCATTAATACTGAAAGAAATTAGGTTTCCTAGATGCCTAAGGCCTTTAGCCTTACACTCTAATCAATAAGAAAACACACAAACAAATCAAATCAGCCAGCATCACAAAAAATAAATTATTAAACAAATGAAATCAGTACCCCTCTACTAGTCATCTTATTAACGTTCAGCGTCCCAGCCAAACACGGGCAGACTAGTATCGAATAAACAACATCACACTTTGAAGGAGACAACACTATATGAACGCACCTGCGGAAATCTTCAAGTTCATCACAATGCCGCAACACATATCGATGAGCCTGAACAAGAAGCTGCTTATCAAGGTTGACGGCAGTACTCTTTCCAATAGGTTCACCAGCAGTATCAAACAAATACATGTTTGCTATTTCATCAGATGGTCCAGGATTTCTAGATGGCCTTGTAAAACGTGTAGTTCCTTCTATAAATCTGGAACAAAAGGTCAAGCACTCCTCCATGCAATATCCTTCAGCTATTGATCCTTCTGGTTGAGCTTTATTCTTCACAAGTGCATTTAGCTTAACAAAATATCTAAATGCAATAATTGACACATGTAAGTTAAAACTGAATTATTGATTATCATTGTGCAAATTAAAGTTGACAACATACCTCTCCATGGGGTACATCCACCGGTACTGAACTGGACCGCCTAGTTTAACTTCTTCTACCAAGTGCACCATCAAATGCACACTTACAGTAAAGAATGATGGCAGGAAAATTCTCTCCATATCACAAAGTGTCATCACAATACTATCTTGAAGCTGCTCCAGCTCAGCAACATCTATGACCTTGGAGCACAACTTCTTGAAGAAGTTAGATAACTGAACAACTACTTTCATGACATCCTTGCTAGGGTAACAAGACTGCAGTGCCACTGGAAGAATGTCATGCAGTAAAATATGATTGTCATGACTCTTTAGTCCAGTCAATGTACAATCTTTCATATTTACACACCTAGATATATTTGATGCATATCCATCTAGAGTCCTGAGGTTCTGAATTACTGAGCAAAAAATCTCTTTTTGATCTTTAGACATAGTAAAAGGTGCATCAGGAGTTGTTTGCTTTCCTTGAGCATCTACAACAGGATGAAGATCCTCTCGAATTCCAAGTTCAACTAAATCTAGTCGGGCATTCAGATCATCCTTTGTTTTATGACAAATATTCAATAGAGTGGCGATAAAGTTGTCACACACATTTTTTTCTAAGTGCATTACATCTAGATTGTGTCTTAGTTTGTTGTGTTCCCAATATGGTAGTTGAAAGAAAATTGACCTCTTTTTCAGCCAATCTTCTGGTTTCTTCTCCACTTTACCACAACCCCCATCTAATTTCTTCTTTTCTCCCAGTCTTGTATGCTTGCGTTTCTGACCACTTTTATCTTCGACTTTCTTATTCTTGCCTTTCTTCTTACCCACCTTGGATGTTCTCTCCCCTTTCCCTAACACGAACTCTTTGCCTTCCAACATTTTCAAAACAGTAGTTCCACTCATTTTTTCAGGTGAAAGTCCAGTCTCTACCAAGCCATCAAATTGCATCCTTTGCCTTCGGTATTTGTGATTTATTGGCAGCCAGCGACGATGTCCCATATAGCACATCTTTTTACCTTTCTTCAGGTGAAAATGATTTTGTAGCTGGACCACAAGAAGGACATGCATATCTACTGCTCGTGGTCCATCCATATAGGTAAGCTAGTGCAGGAAAATCATTTATAGTCCACAATAATGCAGCTCGAAGAGTAAAATTCTTTTCTGAGGAGGCATCAGGTGTTCTATCTATTCTCGCCCACAAAAGTAATAGTTCATCGATAAGGGGCTGCAAATATACATCTACATCATTACCTGGAGAATTTGGTCCAGGTATGATCATTGACAAAATTAAAGATGTTTGCTTCATGCAGATCCAAGGTGGAAGGTTGTAGGGAACAAGCATTACTGGCCATGTACTGTGCTTTAAATTCTTGTTCCCGAAAGGGTTAAATCCATCACTAGCTAGACCAAGGCGTACATTACGAGCATCTTCTTTAAAGTTAGGATATCTATGATCAAAGTCTTTCCAAGCATCACCATCTGCTGGGTGGCGTAGTTTTCCATCCTTTGTTCGCCCCTCGTCATGCCAACGCATGTCATCTGAAGTTTTGGTAGATGAAAATAACCTTTGGATCCTAGGAATCAATGGAAAGTAACGCAACACTTTGGCTAGTTTCCTTTTCCCCTTAGGTTTCACTACAGAGGCATTTGAATCCTTCTTATCAACTTTCCAACGAGAGCTCTCACACACGTGACAAAAATCTTGTTTGGCAAAATCACCTCGAAAAAGAATGCAATCTTTGGGGGCAAGAATGGATTCTCTCATAATCAAGACCTAAGTCACGGATGATTTTCTTCGCTTCATAGTATGTCTTAGGTAGATTAGCTCCAGGAATACCAGATAGCAGATCCATTAGTCCTGTAAATGATTCTTGTGACCAACCATGTAAGCACTTCAAGTGATATAAGTGGACTAAAAATGACAGCCTAGAGTATTTACACCTAGAAGAAAATATTCTTGCATCTGCATCCTTCAATGAGCTTGCATATATATTCTGTTGCCTCCCCAAAGTATCTCCTTCCGCTAGATTCACATTATCCTTAGTGGCATTATGTTCCACATCTACAGATCCAGACTGAATATCATCTGCTTCAGCACCAATTATACTTGCAGCCCTTCCAAATGCAGCCTGCAAGAGTTCTTGCATGTCATCCAATCTTCCATCCTGGCGGTCTCATATTGGACCTGAAGTAGTCAAATTTGCACTGATATTTGGTACATCAGCAAGTTCTATAGATGGCCTGTCATATCTTTCACCATAATGAACCCAGATAGTATAACCTTTAATAATACCATCACATCTCAGATGTGTCCTGACCTCATTACAGCTGTGGTTGTATCTATTTTTGCAGTTTATGCATGGACAAAGTATCTCGCTACCTTGTGGAAGGTCCTGGTAAGCAAATGCTAAAAACTCCTCAACGCCATTTTTATATGCAGTGTCCAATCTTGATTCTTTCATCCAATTTCGATCCATCAATCTTTATATTATGACCTATTAAAGTTGAATAAAACCCGTAAGCATTTATCCAAACCAGTTTAATTTATCTGTCCAAATCCCTACAAGCAATCTGTCAAAAACTCCAATCGAAACACAAATTTACCAGAGAGACAGAGAAGGCAGCCAGCAGTCAGCACCTCAGCTTGGTCTGTAGCTTTCGTCTAGGGATGGCAGTCAGCAGCACCTCAGCGGTCACTGGTCAGCCGATTAGTGTCACACCCGGCTTTAAGGAACAAAGCCAGGTGCATCTCATACATGCGCCAAGAAGACAACATATATAATAATAGACTGTATAGAGATAAATGTCACAATAACATCAGAGTATTTATTACATAGGGGAAGACTTATTACAAAATAAAATAATAAATATAAAACGAACTAAGGATCGTCGGCGCCAATGTCAACTGAGAAACGCCACCTAGATCAGATCAAACTCCTCGCCTTGTGGCTCCTCCTGAACCTAAAAGTCGCCTAGAGGGGGGTGAATAGGGCAAAACTGAAATTTACAAAGTTAATCACAACTACAAGTCGGGTTATCGTTAGAAATAAAAGCGAGTCCGAGAGAGAGGGTGAAAAACAAATCGCAAGCAAATAAAGAGTGAGACACAAGGATTTGTTTTACCGAGGTTCGGTTCTTGCAAACCTACTCCCCGTTGAGGTGGTCACAAAGACCGAGTCTCTTTGAACCCTTTCCCTCTCTCAAACGGTCATTTAGACTGAGTGAGCTTCTCTTCTCAATCACACGGGACACTAAGTCCCCGCAAGGACCACCACACAATTAGTGTCTCTTGCCTTGGTTACAATTGAGTGAATCTCAAGAAAGAATGAGAAAGAAAAGAAGCAATCCAAGCGCAAGAGCTCAAATGAACACAAATGTCGCTCTCTCTAGTCACTATTTGATTTGGAGTGATTCCGGACTTGGGAGATGATTTGATCTCTTTGGTTGTGTCTAGAATTGAATGCTATAGCTCTTGTAAGGTGTTGGAAGATGAAAAACTTGGATGCAATGAATGGTGGGGTGGTTGGGGTATTTATAGCCCCAACCACCAAACTAGCCGTTTGGTGGAGGCTGCTATCGTATGGCGCACCGGACAGTCCGGTGCGCCAGCCACGTCACCCGGCCGTTAGGGTTCGACCGTTGGAGCTCTGACAGGTGGGGTCTTCTGGCTGTCCGGTGGTGCACCGGACAAGTCCTGTAGACTGTCCGGTGCGCCTGCTACGCGTGCTCTGACCTCTGCGCGCGCAGGTGCGCATTAAATGCGTTGCAGTCGACCGTTGCGCGCGAAGTAGCCGTTGCTCTACTGACACACCAGACACTGTCCGGTGCATACACCGGATGGTCCGGTGAATTATAGCGGAGCGGCCTCCATTTTCCCGAAGGTAGCGAGTTCAGCGTTGATTTCCCTGGTGCACCGGACACTGTCCGGTGGCACACCGGACAGTCCGGTGCGCCAGACCAGGGCACACTTCGGTTGTCTTTGGCTCTCTTTGTTTGAACCCTTTCTTGGTCTTTTTATTGGTCTATTGTGAACCTTTGGCACCTGTAAAACTTATAATCTAGAGCAAACTAGTTAGTCCAATTATTTGTGTTGGGCAATTCAACCACCAAAATCAATTAGGAAAAGGTGTAAGCCTATTTCCCTTTCAATCTCCCCCTTTTTGGTGATTGATGCCAACACAAACCAAAGCAAATATGGAAGTGCAGAATTGAACTAGTTTGCATAATGTAAGTGCAAAGGTTGCTTGGAATGAAACCAATAAATATTACTTACTAGATGCGCATGGATGGCTTTTCTTTTCATATTTAACATTTTGGACCACGCTTGCACCACATGTTTTGTTTTGCAAAATGTTTTGGAAATTCTTTTCAAAGTTCTTTTGCAAATAGTCAAAGGTAAAT
Organism: Zea luxurians; assembly: GCA_029449295.1. NCBI lineage: Eukaryota > Viridiplantae > Streptophyta > Magnoliopsida > Poales > Poaceae > Zea > Zea luxurians. The sequence goes on along the minus strand of JAOPSE010000017.1, from coordinate 32,128,621 downwards.
GAATAAGATTTTGAGAAGCATTTTCAAGTTTTGAAATTTTCTCCCCTGGTTCAAATGCTTTTCCTTTGACTAAACAAAAACTCCCCCTTAATGAAATCCTCCTCTTAGTGTTCAAGAGGGTTTTAGATATTAATTTTGAAGAGGGTATACCAATTTGAAATTGTATCAAAATAAGATACCAATTGAAAAACTTCTTTTAATACCAAATGAAAGACTACATTTTTTTTTGAAATTGGTGGTGGTGCAGTCCTTTTGCTTTGGGCTAATACTCTCTCCCCCTTTGGCATGAATCGCCAAAAACGGATGCTTGAGTGAAATATAAGCCCTTTTAAACTACTCTCTCCCCCTTTGGACGGAAATAAAGGAGTGAAGATTATACCAAAGTTGGAGAGTTAGTGCGGAGCGACGGCGATGAATGATTCGATGGAGCGGAGTGGAAGCCTTGTCTTCGCCGAAGACTCCTTTTCCCTTTCAATCTATGACTTAGCATGAAATGGACTTGAAAGAACACATTAGTCATAGCATATGAAAGAGATGATCAAAGGTATATATATATGAGCTATGTGTGCAAAACATCAATAAAAATTCCTAGAATCAAGAATATTTAGCTCATGCCTAAGTTTGGTAAAAGTTTGTTCATCCAATGGCTTGGTAAAGATATCGGCTAATTGTTCTTTGGTGCTAACATATGCAATCTCGATATCCCCCTTTTGTTGGTGATCCCTTAGAAAATGATACCGAATGGCTATGTGTTTAGTGCGGCTATGCTCAACGGGATTATCCGCCATGCGGAATGCACTCTCATTATCACATAGAAGAGGAACTTTGGTTAATTTGTAACCATAGTCCCTAAGGGTTTGCCTCATCCAAAGCAATTGCGCGCAACAATGTCCTGCGGCAATATACTCGGCTTCGGCGGTTGAAAGAGCCACAGAATTTTGCTTCTTTGAAGCCCAAGACACCAGAGATCTTCCCAAGAACTGGCAAGTCCCCGATGTGCTCTTTCTATTAATTTTGCACCCTGCCCAATCGGCATCGGAATAACCAATTAAATCAAATGTGGATCCCCTAGGGTACCAAAGGCCAAACTTAGGAGTATAAACTAAATATCTCAAGATTCATTTTACGGCCCTAAGGTGAGCTTCCTTAGGATCGACTTGGAATCTTGTACACATGCATACGGAAAGCATAATATCCGGTCGAGAAGCACATAAATAGAGTAAGGAACCTATCATCGACCAGTATACCTTTTGATCTACGGATTTACCTCTCGTGTCGAGGTCGAGATGCCCATTAGTTCCCATGGGTGTCTTGATGGGCTTGGCGTCCTTCATCCCAAACTTGGTTAGAATGTCTTGAATGTACTTCGTTTGGCTAATGAAGGTGCCCTTGTCGGTGTTTTGGGTCCGACCGCACACCCGGGGTTGCCCCTCAAGGTGTTTTTAGGAGTAGGACGGTGTCGACTACTATAGCAAAATGGTTCGTTCCAGTTGCACGAGGGACAGTGGACAATGTTTACAGGTTCGGGCCGCTTAGAGATGCGTAACGCCCTACGTCCTGGCGAGTATGCTTGGTGAATGAGGTTACAAGAGAGCTCTCTGAATTGAGAATGCAGAGAGTTGAAGTGGGTGGCTAAGTAATAGGGTCGATCGTTCTGAAGGGGTGCCCCCTAGGCCTTATATATTCGACCGTGGGGCAATACACGTGGATATGATAACAATGCGTAGCTAAAGGATCAGCAATTGTTTGAGTTTATCTCCCTGTAGTTCCGCCGACCTATCCTCGCGTGGCTCCGTTGCATGGGGGCTCCAGCGCGGGAAAGTCGGATCTCTGTTGTGGTCGCTCGCTCGACGTTGTGGGCCGTCCAGGTTTGCACCAATCCGGCCTCGTGTCAACCTGCTTTGCTGATTGTTCCTCCCCAGGCCCACGAAAGAAAGGCCTTATGATTTATTGGGCCCTTGGGCCTTTCGTGAGGTCTTTTACCCTTTTAGTGGACCCGGGGGATATCTGTCCCCCACAAGCCCCCGATCTCTAGGTTAATTTAGAGGTAATCAGCCCAAAGATCCCAGGTCCAGCTTGCAGGCGATTTGAAGAGAACGACTTCTTACTGTCTCCTCCTGCTTTGATCTCTCGTAAACCGAAGCTTTGTTTCGTGTTCGTGCCTTAGAGGTTGGCATTTCGTTTTGTAAGACCCTGAACTTCATTAGGTGCACCGGAGGTGCACCCAATGGGTGTAGCCCCCGAGCTTCAAGTAGATTTTAGAAAATAATCTACTCGAAGGTCTTTACCAGAAATTATTTCCACTTTTACTCCTGCGTTTTGGTTGAGGGCCAGCCTTGTCTTTAATCTTGTCCCATGCCTTAGAAGTCGGCACTATCTTGGCTTGGAATGATGATCCATGGGGTGCACCGAAGGTGCACCCAATGGGTGTAGCCCCCGACCTTCAAGTGGATTTTTGAGGATAATCCATTCGAAGGTCTTCCTTTTGTGTCTTTTTGCTGAAGATTATCCTTTCTGCTTGTAAAAATCGGCATGATGTCATCCACATTATGCTTTGGAGGTCAGCATTATGTCATCAATATTATGCTTCAGAGGTCAGCATGTATTTTGTCTTTTGCAGCCGAGTTCGCAATCCATCCATATCTTGCTAGGTAGTGTAATTTATTTGCTCTGCGACTGATTGGACATTTGATGGACGTTCTCTGTCTAGTCTTCACGTCGCTTCTATCGGCCATATTTTGTACTTCACTGGCTATATTTGGCTTTCCTCTGATCCTCACTGATATCTCATTTTTGTCTTGATGTATTCACTGCATGCCCTGCACAGATGTGACCGTTTTGAAAAATATACTGATAATTCCTGGGCGTCCCCCCCATTGGGTGTGGGCAAGGGACGGCTTGGTACGCTGAGTGTTTTAGCCGGCTGCTTCTGAGTAGTAATGTGATGCGACGATGGGTGTAATCATATCCTCCGCGCTGTTGACTGGAGTCCCAATGGGTGTTGTGTTGCATGAAACGGCGTCAGCCGCCTGACGTGTCTTCAGACGGGTTGAAGTGCTTATTGAATGCTTTGCGACTGTTCAGTGACCACGGTTGGAGGTGAGCGGTTGCCTTCTTTTCCTATAAATAGTGCCTTTGCCTGCCTGGTTTTTTCACATCTCTCGCTGTTCTCCACTGCCTGCTTTCTTTCTTCTACCTGCATTTCCACCATGGGCAAGAAACGCAAGCGCGAGCCAACTCCTCCGTCTGAGGATTTTGGTGACTCGGAGTATTCAGAGGAGGAGTTCTCCTCTGAATCCGAGGGGTCTCCGGCTCCCATCCCTCTGCGTGAGTCGTCTGACGACTCAGACGACTCCTAGGGGCTCGTGGCGGAGGTCTGGACGTACATCCAGGCCGTCGAGCGCTCCGGGCTCGAGGGCTCGGATGAGTCGGAGTACTCCTCGGATGAGGAGGACTCGGACGGTGGCGGCGAGGACGAGGACGGCGACGACGACGACGACGAAGGCGGTGGCGGCGGTGACGGTGACGGCAGCGGTAGGGGCGGCAGCAGCGGCAGCAAGGACGGTGACGGCGGCGGCAGCAGGGGCAGCAACAGGGGCGGCAGCGGCGGCGGCAGCAACTGGGCCAGTGGCTAGATGCCACTGGTCCTTTAGATGTTAGTATAGTATAGTTAGAATAATGTAGTAGTATTTAGTAGTGTAGAGTAGTATAGTGTAGTGTAGTAGTAGTAGTAGTAGTATAATGTAATGTAGCAGTAGTAGTAGTAGGGAAGTATCAACTCATAATGACTTGATTTGTAAGTATGATATCTTCCCTTTAATGAAGAAATGATGTTGGCTTCTCTGTGATTATTGCTCGTTGATATTCGTAACTCAAAGTTCTTGAATCATTCCTCTTCCCGCCTTTTTCGTGAAGTTGATTCCTTTGGAATAGTAAGTGAATAACTTGGACATCATATCGATGCTTTTAGAAGTAGCTGCCGAGCGACTTGTAGATGATGTCAGAGTTTTAGAGATAACTGCCGAGCGACTGAACGCAATGTCGGAGTTTTAGAGTTAACTGCCGAGCGACTGAACACGACGTCGGAGTTTTAGAGATAACTGTCGAGTAACTTGAAGGCGACGTCGGCGTTTTAGAGGTAACGCCGAGCGACTGAACGCAATGTTGGAGTTTTAGAGTTAACTGCCGAGCGACTTGAAGACAACGTCGACGTTTTAGAGTTAACACCGAGCGACTGAACACGATGTCGGAGTTTTCGAGTTAACTGCCGAGCGACTGAACGCAATGTCGGAGTTTTAGAGTTAACTGCTGAGCGACTTGAAGACAACGTCGGTGTTTTAGAGGTAACGCCGAGCGACTGAACACGACGTCGGAGTTTTAGAGATAACTGCCGAGTAACTTGAAGGCGACGTCGGCGTTTTAGAGGTAACGCCGAGCGACTGAACACGATGTCGGAGTTTTAGAGTTAACTGCCGAGCGACTTGAAGACAACGTCAGCGTTTTAGAGGTAACGCCGAGCGACTGAACACGATGTCGGAGTTTTAGAGTTAACTGCCGAGCGACTTGAAGACAACGTCGGCGTTTTAGAGGTAACGCCGAGCGACTGAACACGATGTCGGAGTTTTAGAGATAACTGCCGAGTAACTTGAAGACGACGTCGGCGTTTTAAAGGTAACACCGAGCGACTGAACACGATGTCGGGGTTTTAGAGTCAACTGCCGAGTAACTTGAAGATGACGTCGGCGTTTTAGAGGTAATGCCGAGTGACTTGAGGGCGACGTCAGCATTTTAGAGGTAATGCCGAGCGACTTAATACTATGTCGGAGTTTTAGAGTCAAGTGCCGAGCAATAGCGGGCTACGTGGGCCACTTTGAGGTTAATAGCCGAGTGATGATGTGGCGCACCGGTGTTTTGGAAATAACTGCCGGGTGATGATGTGGCACGCTGGTGTTTTGGAAATAACCGCCGGGTGCTGACTGGGCGCTTTTTGAAACGGTATCTGGCTCGGGAGTATGCCATAAGTGCTGCGCTTTTAGCCGCCTCTGCTTTCCGTGCCCTAGTTCTTGCTTTCTTGCTTCCGAATCCTCTCCGCAATTCGCCTCCTACTCTGCTCGCCTGTAGAATCGAGATGGCGCCCAAGAGGAAAGCCTCGAGTTCGTCTGCCGTGGTGATTCCTCCAATCGACCCCAACAGCCAGTTGCCTTTCGCAGGTAACCACATGTCCGTCATCTCTGAGCCCGAACTTCTCCACCTCGTGTCCATCGGGGTTCTTCCTCCGAGGGAACTCTGCTCTTGGCGGATTTGCCATGGGGTTACTGTCCCAACTGAGGATACCCATGAGTCCGTGATTTATGCTCCTTTCCTTCTCCGCGGCCTTGGCCTTCCCATTTCTCCCTTTTTCCGCGGCCTCCTTGATTTCTACCATCTTAACTTGACCCATCTGAATCCCAATTCTATCCTGCAAATCTCCATTTTCGTTCATTTATGCGAAGCCTTTCTTGGCGTGCTACCACATTTCGGGTTGTGGAAGTACTTGTATCACTGTCGCCCTGGGATGGCCGGGGGACAACATCAATTGGTTGGGGGTGCTAGCTTGGAGATGCGCCGCGGGAGGAAGACTGAGTATCTCAAAATCTCTCTCAAAGACAGTATCAAGGGGTGGCGCTTGGATTGGTTCATAGTTGAGAATTATGGAAACTCTCTCCCCCCGGTCGGGAAGACAGCCGAATGTTCGCACCCCAAGCTGGACCGAGTCTCCCACAGATCAGGAGGTAGCTGAGGCAGGTGCTTTGCTTGCTGAAGTTGGATTGCTGAAAGAGAGGGGTCTGACTGCTGAAGCTGTGGTTGCTGATTTTGTTTTCAAGAATATTCAGCCGTTGAAAGACAGGGCATACCCAGCTTATCTGTATCGAGGCCTAGCCGACTCAACTCGGGTCACTAACAGAAGAATTCCCTCTATGGACTTGGTGAGCCGACTTGAGATGATCCTTAGAGGCAAAGTGTCAAATGTTGGTGCCCCAGTGGCATTCTCAGCCTAGAACTTGCCTCCTCCCAAAGCCTTCACTCTTTTTGTGTCGAATCCTCCTGTCACTGATGGCAGTTTGGGCCTTAGAGTGCGGCCCTCTGCTGAAGAAGTTAGTGCCTTGGTTGCCTCGCTCGGGGGGATTCCTGATGAAGAACGGCAGGTCCATTTTGAGGTGCCCCTGAACCCTAGTGATGCGGAGATAAGTGCTATGCTTGATTTGCTGGCTGAGGACTCTTCTGACGCTGCTCCTGCTGGGGCATTAGTAGTGGCGCCCCTCCCAGAGGCTGATACAACTTTAGATACTCAGAAGCCTGCTGGTACTCGCCCGAGGCGCCCTTGCCGAGCCAATCAACCTGATCCTTCTGCTGATGAGCAGAAAAAGAAAAAGAGACGCCTCCGGCAAGTATCCAGTTTGGATCGGGACGTTGGTACCTCGGTTCCTGATGCTGAAGAAGTGCCTGCGACTGAATTTACTGACGCTGACCCCAATGGGTGTACCCAATTTGTTGCTGATCCCAATGTGAGTGCTCCATCTGTTGCTGATCCCAATGGGGGTGCTCCATCTGTTGCTGATCCCAATGGGGGTGCTGCCTGCGTTGCTAATGTGGACGACGAGGAGGGAGAAGATGAAGTTCCTTTGACTCGGAAAAACAGTCGGCAGTTCATCGCTAGCGGTGAAAGTAGTGGAGTTCCTTCTCCTGCTTTGTCTGCTCTCATTGGTCTGCAAGAACTGTCCCTGGCCAATTTTGATCAGACTCTTGAGGATATGGTTCCAGAGGATTTGTTATCGGAGCCAGCAGATGATGGTGTGATGGAGGTTTGTGCTGATGTGCTTGATGCTGGGTTGAGGTCATCCCATGCCTCGTCGACCTTAGAGCGCGATCTCGAGGGTCGGGAGACCGACTTGGATCGTCCTGGTCCCATGGAAGTAATTGAGGGCCCATCAGCCTTAGAGGTGGCTATCGCAGAGAACTTGGACCCCAAGGATGGTGTTGACACGTGCCTAGCCCCCGAGAATGTTGTCGGGGATGACTTGGTTCGGGTGGGAAGTGCAAGCCACTGCCCAACCCCCGAGGGTGCTGCCGGGGATGATCCGGCTCAAGTGGGCAGTGCAAACTATGACCCAGCCCCCGAGGATGTCCGAGCGGGGTCTCTCTCTTGTACTTCCATGGACGTTCATGCGGGGTCGCCTCCGCACTCCGGCTGTATGGTGGTAGCCCAAGCCTTGGACCAGGGAGTCGCTTTAGAGGGTAGCGTCCCCGCTGACCGAGTGTTGGGCTCTGTTGATGGCACCGAGTTGATTCCTGCTGGTTCGTTGCAAGCTGCTTCGTGTGGTGGCCTTACGCCCGGTTATCAATTGATCTCTCCTGATTTGGGGATCCCTTCGTTCTTTTCCAACCTCCAGGTACTGTGATGTATTTTAGCTTGGCTTTTTACATTGCATGAACTGCTGTCATTACATTCATCTGCTCTCCTCATCAGGCTTTGGTGGATGGGATGGCTAGCCAGCTGAGGTTACAGGGTGCTTCTGTCCCAGAAGTAGCTTCGTCACTTGCATGTTGGAATCCAGTGTCACTTCAACATCGTTTCTCTGAATTGGAGGCGACCAACGCTGGTTAGTGCTTTTTTGCTTCTCTTTGTCTTCACTGTAGACTGCTTTACATTCTGACCCCTTTTTGTTTGATTGTCTCCTGCTAGGTATGACTCGGCAGATTTCCACTCTTGAGGAAAAACATTCCCGAGATCAGGCTGAATTGGCCCAGCGGTGCACTGACTTTGAGGAAAAGTACTCTCAAAGTCAGACTGAACTGGGTCAGGTCTCCGCTGCCTTAGATGACGCCAATGCACTGAGTTCTTCTCTTCATGCTCAGCTCAATTCTGAAAAGGTGATTTATGAAACTGTGCTTTGCCTTGTTGTGCTCCTATTACTTGCTTGGTGTTTGAGGGAGTTGACTTTTGTTTGCAGGAAGAAAAACGTATCCTTGCTGCTTCTCGCGACAGTCTTGACAGATTGTATCGTGATTCTAGCAACTCGCTGACTATCATGGAGAGGAGTCATCGCTTCACCATGGAAGAGTTAGACAACCAACGCTGTAAGCTGCAGGAATCCATAGATGAAGTGACCCGACTCAAGCAGTTGATATCAGCGAAGGACGCTACTATCAAAGAACTCCGAGCTTCCAAGAAATCCATCGCCCAAGAGTTAGAAACTGCTCGGCTGGCTACCAAGGTTGCCGAAGAAACTTCTGTTACTCTCAGAGCCCAGCGTGATAGAGCCATGGACAAGGCTATTCGGGCGGGGCGAATCTTGATGAGGAGACCCGGCGTGGTTGTTCCCGAAGATATAAGGGCTGATGTGAATGCTGCCCCTGATTCCTCGAGTCGTCCTTCCTCATCGATTGCTCCTGAGAAAAATATCACGAAATATAGAAACATTTTGCGTGCTTTGAACGCGCGGTTAGCATGGTCAGACATCTGTTAGAGGACGTCATTTCAGTACTTGGACGATATTGTTATTTTCATATTGTTTCAGAATTCATCAGCTCATAAATTTGTAGTAGTAAAATGATGTGCGATGGTTTTGAAATTTGTTTGCGGGATATAGAAGCCATCCTTATATGAGTAATTGTAATCACGTCAAATCGCCTTAAGTCGCTGCTGACTTAAGTCGATTGCTTCTATTAATAGGGCGTAGTGGTCACCCTGAATTGCGTAGGCGCGAGCATGTTGCACCGGCTTAAGTCGCTGCCGACTTAAGTCGATTGCTCCTTTAGCAGGGCGTAGTGGTCACCCCGAGTTAAGTAAGCGTGAGCATGTTGCACCGCCTTAAGTCGTTACCGACTTAAGTCGATTGCTCCGTTAGCAGGGCATAGTGGTCACCCCGAGTTAAGTAAGCGTGAGCATGTTGCACCGCCTTAAGTCGTTGCCGACTTAAGCCGATTGCTCCATTAGCAGGGCATAGTGGTCACCCCGAGTTAAGTAAGCATGAGCATGTTGCACCGCCTTAAGTCGTTGCCGACTTAAGCCGATTGCTCCGTTAGCAGGGCATAGTGGTCACCCCGAGTTAAGTAAGAATGCAAGTCAATCGTGAACAAACTGAGTATCTTTGAAGCCTTTCTTTATTGATGACATATTTCCATTTTACAGAGTACATCGTCGTCCCGATAGCTTTTGAAATACAGCTAGGGATAAAACTTCCTGAGGTGTTCTATGTTCCAGGAGTTCCCGACTTCTGTGCCATCCATCTGAGTGAGACGATATGATCCTGGCCGAGTGACTTCTGCTACCACGAAGGGTCCTTCCCATAAGGGCGATAACTTGTGTCGTCCCTCCCCCGTTAGAATTCGGCGGAGGACGAGATCTCCTACTGAGAAGGATCGCCGTCGCACGGCCTTGTCGTGATAGCGCCTTAGAGTCTGCTGGTACCGTGCTGATTGGATTACCGCATTCAGCCGTTCTTCCTCGAGTATATCAATGTCTTCTAGCCTAGTGGCTTCGACTTCTGCTATGTTTTCGAAGATCAACCTTGGCGCCCCGAATTTGAGATCGGCGGGTAACACTGCCTCCGACCCATAGACCATGAAGAAAGGAGTGTTTCCATGCAGAGCTCGGCTAGGTTGGGTTCTTAGGCTCCAGACGACATAGGGCAATTCCCTTATCCATTTTCCTGCGAACTTTTCATTCTTATCGAAGACCTTTTTCCTGAGTGCCTCCAGTATCATCCCGTTGGCTCGCTCAACTTGCCCGTTGGCTCTCGGGTGTGCTACAGAAGCATACTTGATCTGAATGCTTTTTTGCTCGCAGAAGTCGAAGAACTCTGAACTTGTGAAGTTGGATCCTAGGTCAGTTATGATGCTGTTTGGTATCCCGAATCTGAATATTATGTCTTGTATGAATTCCACGGCCTTAGCTGAGGTCAAAGAGGCAATGGGCTTGAACTCTATCCATTTAGTGAATTTGTCGATTGCTACCAATACATGAGTGTATCCTCCTTGAGCTTTCTTGAAAGGTCCAATCATATCCAGTCCCCAGCATGCGAAAGGCCAAGTTACTGGTATGGTCTGCAGTTGCTGTGCTGGTAGATGTTGTTGTTTTGACAAGTATTGGCAAGCTTCGCACCTCTGAACTAACTCGGCTGCATCACTCTTCGCTGTTGGCCAATAGAATCCTGACCTGAAGACCTTCCCGACTAGTGTTCTGGATGCTGCATGTATTCCACATTGCCCAGCATGGACCTCCTCCAGAAGTCGCTTCCCAGTAGATGGGAGAATGCACTTCATGAGGACGCCTGATGCACCCCTTCTGTACAATGTCTCCCCAATGAGTGTGTAGTGAGCCGACTGTCTGGCGATGCGCTCGGCTGAATTCTTGTCATCTGGTTCCTCTTCATTCTTTATATACTTGATGATTGGCCTTCTCCAGTCATCAGAGTCTGACTCGGGTTGATCTATAATATTACACTCTTCTGCTTGATCCATTGAGATGCTCGGCCGTAGTATTTCTTGCACAAAGACTCCAGGTGGGACCTGAGTTCGACTGGATCCTAACTTGGACAACACATCGGCTGCTGTGTTCCGATCTCTTTCTACATGATGAAATTCCAGACCCTCAAATTTATCTTCCAGCTTTCGGACGGCAGTGCAGTATTTTCCCATTGAATTGCTTGAACAATCCCATTCTTTGTTTATCTGGCTAATGACTACCAGAGAGTCTCCGTACACCATCAATCTCTTGATGCCCAATGATATGGCGATGTTCAATCCATGGATTAGAGCTTCATACTCGGCTGCATTGTTGGAGGCTGGAAACAGCAACTGGAGGGCATATTTGAGGTGCTCGCCTCCAGGTGCGGTGAAGAGAATTCCTGCTCCTGCTCCCTGCAGCTTCAGAGAGCCATCGAAATACATTTGCCACACTTCTGCAGTCTCTGGGTTATCTGGTACTTGCTGTTCAGTCCACTCTGATACGAAATCAACCAGTGCTTGAGTTTTGATGGCAGTGCGAGGTCGGAACTCGATGTCATGAGATCCCAGCTCACAAGCCCACTTGGCTATTCGGCCAATGGCTTCCTTGTTGTGAAGAATATCCCCTATCGGAAAACCGGTGACTACTATGATTTTGTGGTCATCAAAGTAGTGACGTAGCTTGCGGGCAGTTAGAAGTACTGCATATAATAGCTTCTGAACTTGAGGATACTTTTTCTTTGAGGGGCCCAGAACTTCGCTGATGAAGTAAACAGGATGTTGCACTGGGTAGGCATGTCCTTCTTCTGCTCGCTCGACTACCAACGCGGTGCTTACCACGTGAGTCGTGCAAGAGATATACAGTAGTAGATCTTCAGCTGGTTGAGTTGACGTAGCTCGTCGTGGTGGCTTCAGTACTGGTGGTGTTGTCAAGAATTTCTTCAGTGCATCTAGAGCTTCCTGTGCCTCTGAAGTCCACTGAAACTTATCCGCCTTCTTGAGTAGCTTGTAAAATGGTAAACCTTTTTCTCCCAGCCTGGATATAAATCTGCTCAGAGCTGCCATACATCCAGTAAGTCGCTGAACCTTCTTTTGTGATCGAGGTGCTTCCATCTTCATGATAGCTTCAATCTTATCCGGATTAGCCTCAATTCCCCGGTGGCTGACAATAAACCCGAGTAACTTTCCTGCTGGTACCCCGAAAACACATTTTTCGAGATTAAGCTTCCATCTATACCGCCTCAGACTGTTGAAAACCAGTTGTAAGTCTTCGATGAAGTTTTCTGAGTTCTCTGTTTTGATTACCACATCATCTACGTAGGCCTCCACACGCTTGCCCCACTGATCGGCTAAGCATGTTTGAATGGCTCTCTGATAAGTCGCTCCAGCGTTTTTGAGGCCGAACGGCATGGAGGTATAACAGAAAGCACCAAACGGAGTAATGAACGCTGTTTTTTTCGTCTTCCTTTGCCAAACTAATCTGGTGGTATCCGGAATAGCAATCCAGGAAAGACAGCACAAAACATCCAGCGGTGGAGTCCACCACCTAATCTATCCTCGGGAGCCCGAAGGGATCCTTCGGACAGTGTTTGTTGAGATCAGTGTAGTCGACGCACATGCGCCAATCCACTTTATTCTTTTTGAGTACAAGAACAGGGTTAGCTAACCACTCGGGGTGTAATACTTCTCTAATAAATCCAGTCGTGACCAAGCGAGCTAACTCGGCGCGAATGGCCTCTCTCTTGTCAGGCGTGAAACGTCGTAGTTTTTGACGGATCGGCCTCGCCTGGGGATAGACTTTCAGTTTGTGCTCGGCCAGTTCTCTTGGGACTCCCGGCATATCCGCAGGTTGCCACGCGAATACGTCTCGGTTATCTTGCAGAAACTGGACGAGCGTGCTTTCCTATTTGTCGTCCAGGCTGGAGCTGATGATGGCAGTCTTGCGTTCATCAGCGAACCCCAGGTTGATCCTTTTAGTTTCTTCAGTCGGCCGCATAGAGGTCGTGGCCTGAGCTTCGTTTGCCAGTACTACAAGGTCTTCCTCAGGCTTAGAGTTCGCCTGTGTTGAAGAAATCGTTGATGGCTTGGTGGTGAGGGCTGCTTGGATGGCCACTCGGAAACACTCTGCGGCGCCTTGGAAGTCGGCGCGCACAGTTATGATTCCTTGCGGTCCTGGCATCTTCAGTATCATGTACGTGTAGTGCGGAATGGCCATGAATTTGGCCAATCCCGGCCTTCCAATGATGGCGTTGTACCCGCAGTCGAAGTTCGCCACTTCGAACCTCAGGAACTCGGTTCTGTAGTTTTCCGGAGTTCCGAAGGTGACAGGCATGTAGATGTGGCCCAGCGGGTATTCCCCTTCAGTCGGCACGATGCCGAAGAAGGGAGTGTCCGACTCGTGGAGCTCTTTGAGGTGGATTCCCAGGCCTCGGAGTGTCTGGGGGAAGGTGACGTTGATGCTGCTCCCCCGTCCACTAGCACCTTCTTCACCCGGCTCTCTCGGATCACCGGATCGACGAGGAGCGGGTATTTGCTTGGATGGTCGAAGTTGAGCCATTGATCCTCCCGAGTGAAAGTGATCGGGTGCTCCGACCACCGGTATGGAGCGGGAGGACCGGTGGTCGCCGCCAGTATCTGGCGGTCGTTGAGCTTTTGTTGTCTTTTGTTCTCCTGCGACCCGTGTCCGCCGAAGATGACATTGACCTCCCTGTCAATGCGCGGGAAAGCTCCTCCTCCTCCCTCCTCCTGCTGACGGGGTTGTCGTGGTTCATCTGGTCCTCCCCTCGGCGGAGGAGGAGGTAGAGGCTGGAAGGATCGGCCGTGCCCGACGGAGTGCTTGAAGTCCCGACAGTTACGAAGAGTGTGGCGCATGTCTTTGTGGTACGGGCACTGGGCATCGAGGATGTCGTCCAGTGTGCGCTCGCCTCCGCGAGGTCCTCCTCGGGCGCGAGAGGCAGGTGGTCCGGCGGCGTGCACTTCTTCGCGAGGCCTCTTCTCCCAGCGCTTGTCGGGTTGCTGGTTCATGTCACGTCGTGGTGCCGCCGGTGCAGGCTTTGCTCCTCCGATGAGATCCTGGGCCCGTTCGTCGGTGGTGATGTAGAGATCGGCTTCCCGGAACAGCTCCTCGGAGGTAGTCGGTGCCTTCTGTAATATGGCTCGGACGAAGGCCGAGTCGTTTGATCCTCTGTAGAAGTCCTCGATCACGGCCGCTTCCGTGACCTCGGGAATACGATTTCTCATGGTCTGGAACCTTTTAAGGTAAGACCGGAGAGTTTCGTCCCCTCGGCGCTCGATGGATTTGAGGTCACATGGTTGTGCCAGTTTGTCGGAGAGGGACTGGAAATTGGCGGTGAAGCGTCGACTGAAGTCGCCCCAGTCGTCGATGCAGTGTCGGGGTAGATGTCGCAGCCATTGCAGCGCGTCTTGCCCAAGGACAATGGGTAAGTACGCGGTCATCACGTCTTCGGACGCCCCGGCAGCTCGAGCAGCGGTGGTGTAGACGGCTAGCCAACCCCTTGGATCCTGCTTAGGTTCATATTTGTCGACATTGGATACCTTGAAGTTGGGAGACCATTGGATGGCCCTAAGGCGCGGAGTAAGAGCAGACACTCCGCATGTGTCCTCCTGTCGTCGGAGATGATGTCTGTCCTGGGGAGGGGAGCAGCTGTTGTGGTTCCTCGACCGTCCCCGGGTAGTACCGCCAGTTGAGGCCGTTGCCGACTCAGTTATGGTGGCCTGGCTCCGAGCTGGGATGCCATGATCCCTATCGTACTCCTCCCGGCGGTAGATCTCGTTCTCATGCCGTCGTTCACGCGAAGCATTGATGGAGCTTCGCGCGTCTCGGCGACTGTTGATGGCGTGTCGTAGATCGTTCGGCGGGTGAGCAAGCGGTAGAAGATGGTTGGCTGCCTGGGTGAATAGTCGTCGGTAGCCCTCGGCGTCGGGAGTCCGAGGGAGTCCATCAGCTATCCGAGCTAGTACTCCTCCAACTTCGCTCGGCGTGTTCATGGCTCCGGCGAAGTCGGGGTTCAAGTTGCGCCCGAAGAATGGATTCTCCCGACGTTGCCTTGCATCTTGCTCGGCTTGTTCTTGAGCCCGGCGGCGATCACGTCGTCGGGAGTTCCTTCGTTCTCTGAAGACGCGTTCCTCCGGCGTTTCTCCTATCTCCGAGACCTCATCTCGCGAGACAGGTTGCTCCAGATCCCGTTCTCCGGCCGCGTGATGTCGTCGAACATTCCTGCGCCGGTTTCTCCGTCGGCGGGATTCTCATTGAGGTGGTTCCTCTCCGGGTGCGGTCGGCTCGTCGTCGGAGACGGTAGGCGACTCCACTCTCCCGATGAAGAGGACGTCGGGATAGAATGGCGCTGCTGTCATGGCGACCTTCTTTCCGTTCTCCTCTGAGGGCGGAGGAACGGAAAGAACAACTTGCTTCCCCTTGGTCTCCTTCTTCCTCGTGATCTGTGTCCATTCTTTTGTCGGGGAAGTAGACAGTGGAGTTCTCCGGGTCAACGGGCCCTCGGCCCCTGACTTTCCGAAGACGATCTTTTTCCGGAGAGCTGGAGGTTGCGCTTCTCCGACACTTTCGGAGTTCGTTGGAGGAGACTTCTTTTCCGGCGGATCCGCAATGCGGTGTAGAGTTCCCTCTTCATCTGCTACGGATGAGATTGTTCTGAAGCAGAATACGGATCCGGGACGGAGGGTGATCTTGCTGTGGAAGGTGACGACCATTGAGCTAGCTTGGATCGTCGACACACCCCCTACCTGGCGTGCCAGCTGTCGGTGTTTTGGGTCCGACCGCACACCCGGGGTTGCCCCTCAAGGTGTTTTTAGGAGTAGGACAGTGTCGACGACTGTAGCAAAATGGTTCGTGCCAGTTGCACGAGGGACAGTGGACAATGTTTACAGGTTCGGGCCGCTTAGAGATGCGTAACACCCTACGTCCTGGCGAGTATGCTTGGTGAATGAGGTTACAAGAGAGCTCTCTGAATTGAGAATGCAGAGAGTTGAAGTGGGTGGCTAAGTAATAGGGTCGATCGTTCTGAAGGGGTGCCCCCTAGGCCTTATATATTCGACCGTGGGGCAATACACGTGGATATGATAACAATGCGTAGCTAAAGGATCAACAATTGTTTGAGTTTATCTCCCTGTAGTTCCACCGACCTATCCTCGCGTGGTTCCGTTGCATGGGGGCTCCAGCGCGGGAAAGTCGGATCTCTGTTGTGGTCGCTCGCTCGACGTTGTGGGCCATCCAGGTTTGCACCAATCCGGCCTCGTGTCAACCTGCTTTGCTGATTGTTCCTCCCCAGGCCCACGAAAGAATGGCCTTACGATTTATTGGGCCCTTGGGCCTTTCGTGAGGTCTTTTTCTCTTTTAGTGGACCCGGGGGATATCTGTCCCCCATAGCCCTCTTGGAGTTGCTTGACTTGGAATCCTAGAAAATACTTTAACTCCCCCATCATAGACATCTCGAATTTTTGTGTCATGATCCTACTAAATTCCTCACATGTAGATTCGTTAGTAGACCCAAATATAATATCATCAACATAAATTTGGCATACAAACAAATCATTTGCAAGAGTTCTAGTAAATAAAGTAGGATCAGCCTTTCCGACTTTGAATCCATTAGCAATAAAAAATCTCTTAGCATTCATACCATGCTCTTGGGGCTTGCTTGAGCCCATAAAGCGCCTTAGAGAGTCTATAAACATGGTTAGGATACTCACTGTCTTCAAAGCTGGGAGGTTGCTCTACATAGACCTCTTCCTTGATTGGTCCATTGAGGAAGGCACTCTTCACGTCCATTTGATAAAGCTTGAAGCCATGGTAAGTAGCATAGGCAAGTAAAATGTGAATTAACTCAAGCCTAGCTACGGGTGCATAGGTTTCACCAAAATCCAAACCTTCGACTTGTGAATATCCCTTGGCCACAAGTTGGGCTTTGTTCCTTGTCACCACACCATGCTCGTCTTGTTTGTTGCGGAAGACCCACTTGGTTCCTACAAGTTAGGACGTGGAACTAAATGCCATACCTCATTCCTCGTGAAGTTGTTGAGCTCCTCTTGCATCGCCATCACCCAATCCGAATCTTGGAGTGCTTCCTCTACCCTGTGTGGCTCTATAGAGGAAACAAAAGAGTAATGCTCACAAAAATGTGCAACACGAGATCTAGTGGTTACCCCCTTATGAATGTCGCCGAGGATGGTGTTGACGGGGTGATCTCGTTGGATTGCTTGGTGGACTCTTGGGTGTGGCGGCCTTGGAACTTGTTCATCCTCCTTGTCTTGATCATTTGTATCTCCCCCTTGATCATTGTCGTCGTCTTGAGGTGGCTCATCTTCTTGATCTTCTTCTTCATCATCTTGAGCCTCATCCTTATCTTGAGTTGGTGGAGATGCTTGCATGGAGGAGGATGGTTGATCTTGTGCTTGAATGGGCTCTTCGGATTCCTTAGGACACACATCCCCAATGGACATGTTCCTTAGCGCGACGCATAGAGCCTCTTCATCATCTAATTCATCAAGATCAACTTGCTCTACTTGAGAGCCATTAGTCTCATCAAACACAATGTCACAAGAAACTTCAACTAGTCCAGTGGACTTGTTAAAGACTCTATATGCCCTTGTGTTTGAATCATATCCTAGTAAAAAGCCTTCTACAGCCTTAGGAGCAAATTTGGACTTTCTACCTCTTTTAACAAGTATAAAACATTTGCTACCAAAGACTCTAAAATATGAAACATTGGGCTTTTTACCGGTGAGGAGTTCGTAGGATGTCTTCTTGAGGATTCAGTGAAGATACAACCGGTTGATGGCGTAGCAGGCGGTGTTGACCGCCTCGGCCCAGAACCGATCCGAAGTCTTGTACTCATCAAGCATGGTTCTTGCCATGTCCAATAGAGTTCTATTCTTTCTCTCCACTATACCATTTTGTTGTGGTGTGTAGGGAGAAGAGAACTCATGCTTGATGCCCTCCTCCTCAAGGAAGCCTTCAATTTGTGAATTCTTGAACTCCGTCCCATTATCGCTTCTAATTTTCTTGATCCTTAAGCCGAACTCAGTTTGAGCTCGTCTCAAGAATCCCTTTAAGGTCTCTTGGGTTTGAGATTTTTCCTGTAAAAAGAATACCCAAGTGAAGCGAGAATAATCATCCACAATAACAAGACAATACTTACTCCCACCGATGCTTATGTAAGCGATCGGGCCGAATAGGTCCATGTGGAGGAGCTCGAGTGGCCTGTCAGTCGTCAAGATGTTCTTATGTGGATGATGAACACCAACTTGCTTCCCGGCTTGGCATGCGCTACAAATCCTGTATTTCTCAAAATGAACATTGGTTAGTCCTAAAATGTGTTCTCCCTTTAGAAGCTTGTGAAGATTCTTCATCCCAACATGTGCTAGTCGGCGATGCCAGAGCCAGCCCATGTTAGTCTTAGAAATTAAGCAAGTGTCGAGTTCAGCTCTATTGAAATCAACTAAGTATAGCTGACCCTCTAACACTCCCTTAAATGCTACTAAATCATCACTTCTTCTAAAGACAGTGACACCTACATCAGTAAATAGACAGTTGTAGCCCATTTTGCATAGTTGAGAAACGGAAAGCAAATTGTAATCTAAAGAATCTACAAGAAAAACATTGGAAATAGAATGGTCAGGTGATATAGCAATTTTACCCAATCCTTTGACCAAACCTTGATTTCCATCCCCGAATGTGATAGCTCGTTGGGGATCTTGGTTTTTCTCATAGGAGGAGAACATCTTTTTCTCCCCTATCATGTGGTTTGTGCACCCGCTATCGATGATCCAACTTGAGCCCCCAGATGCATAAACCTACAAAACAAATTTAGTTCTTGTTTTTAGGTACCCAAACAGTTTTGGGTCCTTTGACATTAGATACAAGAACTTTGGGTACCCAAACACAAGTCTTTGATCCCTTGTGTTTGTCCCCAATATACTTGGCAACTACTTTGCCAGATTTGTTAGTCAAAACATAAGATGCATCAAGAGTTTTGAATGAAATGCTAGGTTCATTTGATGCACTAGGAGTTTTCTTCTTAGGCAATTTAGCATGAGTTGATTGCCTAGAAATAGATGTCTCACCCTTATACATAAAATCATGATTAGGGCCAGAGTGAGACTTCCTAGAATGAATTCTCCTAATCTTATGCTCGGGATAACCGACAGGGTACAAAATGCAACCCTCGTTATCCTGAGGCATGGGAGCCTTGCCCTTAACAAAGTTAGATAATTTTTTAGGAGGGGCATTAAGTTTGACATTGTCTCCCTTTTGGAAGCCAATGCCATCCTTGGTGCCAGGGCGTCTTCCACTATAAAGCATACTACGAGCAAATTTAAATTTTTCATTTTCTAGTTCATGCTCGGCAATTTGAGCATCTAATTTTGCTATATGATCATTTTGTTGTTTAATTAAAGCCATATGATCATGAATAGCATCAATGTCAATATCTCTACATCTAGTGCAAATAGAAACATGCTCAATGGTGGATGTAGAGGGTTTGCAAGTTTTTAGTTCAACAATCTTAGCATGTAAAATGTCATTTTCACTTCTAAGATCGGAAATGGAAGCATTGCAAACATCTAAGTCTTTAGCCTTAGCAATCAATTTTTCATTTTCAAATCTAAGGCTAGCAAGAGAGGCATTTAATTTCTCAATCTTAGCAATAGAAATAGCATGATCATTTCTAAGATTGGCATATGAATCATCACAAACATTTGAATCAACCTTAGCAATTAATCTAGCATTTTCATTTCTAAGGTTGGCAATCAAATCATGACAAGTGCTTAGCTCACTAGTTAATTTTTCACATTTTTCCATTTCTAGAGCATAAGCATTCTTAACCTTAACATGCTTCTTATTTTCCTTAATTAGGAAGTCCTCTTGGCTATCCAAGAGTTCATCCTTATCATGAATAGCGCTAATCAATTCATTTAACTTCTCTTTTTGTTCCATGTTAAGGTTGGCAAAAAGAGTAGACAAATTATCCTCCTCATTACTAGAATTGTCTTCACCACTAGAGGATGCATATTTAGTGGAGGATTTAGATTTAACCTTCTTCCTTTTGCCGTCCTTTGCCATGAGACACTTGTGGCCGACGTTGGGGAAGAGGAGTCCCTTGTTGACGGCGATGTTGGCGGCGTCCTCGTCGGAGGAGGAGTCGGTGGAGCTCTCGTCGGAGTCCCATTCGCGGCACACATGGGCATCGCCGCCCTTCTTCTTGTGGTACCTCTTCTTTTCCTTTCTTCTCCCCTTTTTGTCGTCGCCCCCTGTCACTGTCACTAGAAATAGGACATTTTGTAATAAAGTGACCAGACTTACCACACTTGTAGCAAACCTTCTTGGAGCGGGGCTTGTAGTCCTTCCCCCTCCTTTGCTTGAGGATTTGTCGAAAGATTTTGATGATTAAAGCCATCTCCTCATTGTCGAGCTTTGAGGCGTCGATGGGGAGCCTACTTGGTGTAGACTCTTCCTTCTTCTCCTCTGTTGCCTTGAATGTAACGGGTTGTGCCTCGGGCGTGGAGGAGGTGCCTTGCTCAATGATTTTCTTTGAGCCTTTGATCATTAGCTCAAAGCTTACAAACTTCCCTATAATTTCCTCGGGAGACATTAGCTTGTATCTAGGATCACCTCGAATTAATTGAACTTGCGTAGGGTTAAGAAAAACGAGGGATCTAAGAATAACCTTGACCATCTCATGGTCATCCCATTTGGTGCTCCCGAGGTTGCGCACTTGGTTCACCAAGGTCTTCAAGCGGTTGTACATGGTTTGCGAATCCTCTCCTTGGTGAAGCATGAAGCGACCGAGCTCCCCCTCGATCGTCTCCCGCTTGGTGATCTTGGTCACATCGTCTCTGTCGTGCGCGGTCTTGAGCACGTCCCAAATTTCCTTTGCACTCTTCAACCCTTGCACCTTATTATACTCCTCTCGACTTAGAGAGGCGAGGAGTATAGTAGTGGCTTGGGAGTTGAAGTGATGAATTTGGGCCACTTCATCTGAATCATAGTCTTCATCCCCTATGGATGGTACCTGTACACCAAACTCAACAACATTCCAAATGCTTGTGTGGAGTGAGGTTAGATGATGTCTCATTTTGTCACTCCACATATTATAATCTTCACCGTCAAAGACTGGTGGTTTGCCTAATGGAACGGAGAGTAAAGGAGTACGCTTTGAAATACGAGGGTAGCGTAGGGGAATCTTACTATACTTCTTGCGCTCATGGCGCTTAGAAGTTATCGACGGCGCATCGGAGCCAGAGGTGGATGGCGATGAAGAATCGGTCTCGTAGTAGACCACCTTCCTCATATTCTTTTTCTTGTCGCCACTATGGGGGACAGATATCCCCTGGGTCCACTAAAAGAGTAAAAGACCTCACGAAAGGCCCAAGGGCCCAATAAATCGTAAGGCCATTCTTTCGTGGGCCTGGGGAGGAACAATCAGCAAAGCAGGTTGACACGAGACCGGATTGGTGCAAACCTGGACGGCCCACAACGTCGAGCGAGCGACCACAACAGAGATCCGACTTTCCCACGCTGAAGCCCCCATGCAACGGAGCCATGCGAGGATAGGTCGGCGGAACTATAGGGAGATAAACTCAAACAATTGCTGATCCTTTAGCTACGCATTGTTATCATATCCACGTGTATTGCCCCACGGTCGAATATATAAGGCCTAGGGGGCACCCCTTCAGAACGATCGACCCTATTACTTAGCCACCCACTTCAACTCTCTGCATTCTCAATTCAGAGAGCTCTCTTGTAACCTCATTCACCAAGCATACTCGCCAGGACGTAGGGTGTTACGCATCTCTAAGCGGCCCGAACCTGTAAACATTGTCCACTGTCCCTCGTGCAACTGGCACGAACCATTTTGCTACAGTCGTCGACACCGTTCTACTCCTAAAAACACCTTGAGGGGCAACCCCGGGTGTGCGGTCGGACCCAAAACACCGACAGCTGGCGCGCCAGGTAGGGGGTGTGTCGACGATCCAAGCTAGCTCAATGGTCGTCACCTTCCACAGCAAGATCACCCTCCGTCCCGGATCCGTATTTTGCTTCGGAACAATCTCATCCATAGCAGATGAAGAGGGAACTCTACACCGCATTGCGGATCCGCCGGAAAAGAAGTCTCCTCCAATGAACTCCGAAAGTGTCGGAGAAGCGCAACCTCCAGCTCTTCGGAAAAAGATCGTCTCCGGAAAGTTAGGGGCCGAGGGCCCGTTGACCCGGAGAACTCCACTGTCTACTTCCCCGACAAAAGAATGGACACAGATCGCGAGGAAGAAGGAGACCAAGGGGAAGCAAGTTGTTCTTTCCGTTCCTCCGCCCTCAGAGGAGAACGGAAAGAAGGTCGCCATGACAGCAGCGCCATTCTATCATGACGTCCTCTTCATCGGGAGAGTGGAGTCGCCTACCGTCTCTGACGACGAGCCGACCGCACCCGGAGAGGAACCACCTCAACGAGAATCCCGCCGACGGAGAAACCGGCGCAGGAACGTTCGACGACATCACGCGGCCGGAGAACGGGATCCAGAGCAACCTGTCTCGCGAGACGAGGTCTCGGAGATAGGAGAAACGCCGGAGGAACGTGTCTTCAGAGAACGAAGGAACTCCCGACGACGTGATCGCCGCCGGGCTCAAGAACAAGCCGAGCAAGATGCAAGGCAATGCCGGGAGAATCCATTCTTCGGGCGCAACCTGAACCCCGACTTCGCCCGAGCCATGAAGACGCCGAGCGAAGTTGGAGGAGTACTAGCTCGGATAGCTGATGGACTCCCTCGGACTCCCGACGCCGAGGGCTACCGACGACTGTTCACCCAGGCAGCCAACCATCTTCTACCGCTTGCTCACCCGCCGAACGATCTACGACATGCCATCAACAGTCGCCGAGACGCGCGAAGCTCCATCAATGCTTCGCGTGAACGACGACATGAGAACGAGATCCGCCGCTGGGAGGAGTACGACAGGGATCATGACATCCCAGCTCAGAGCCAGGCCACCAGAACTGAGTCGGCAATGGCCTCAACTGGCGGTACTACCCGGGGATGGTCGAGGAACCACAACAACTACTCCCCTCCCCGGGACAGACATCATCTCTGACGACAGGAGGACACATGCGGAGTGTCTGCTCTTACTCTGCGCCTTAGGGCCATCCAATGGCCTCCCAACTTCAAGGTATCCAATGTCGACAAATATGAACCTAAGCAGGATCCAGGGGGTTGGCTAGCCGTCTACACCACCGCTGCTTGAGCTGTCGGGGCGTCCGAAGACGTGATGACCGCGTACTTACCCATTGTCCTTGGGCAAGATGCGCTGCAATGGCTACAACATCTACCCCGACACTGCATCGACGACTGGGGTGACTTCAGTCGACGCTTCACCGCCAATTTCCAGTCCCTCTCCGACAAACCGGCACAACCATGGGACCTCAAATCCATCAAGCGCCGAGGGGACGAAACTCTCCGGTCGTACCTTAAAAGGTTCCAGACCATGAGAAATCGTATTCCCGAGGTCACGGAAGCGGCCGTGATCGAGGACTTCTACAGAGGATCAAATGACTCGGCCTTCGTCCGAGCCATATTACAGAAGGCACCGACTACCTCCGAGGAGCTGTTCCGGGAAGCCGATCTCTACATCACCGCCAACGAACGGGCCCAGGACCTTATCGGAGGAGCAAAGCCCGCACCGGCGGCACCACGACGTGACACAAACCAGCAACCCGACAAGCGCTGGGAGAAGAGGCCTCGTGAAGAAGTGCACGCCGCCAGACCACCTGCCTCTCGCGCCCGAGGAGGACCTCGCGGAGGCGAGCGCACGCTGGACGACATCCTCGACGCCCAGTGCCCGTACCACAAAGACATGCGCCACACTCTTCTTAACTGTCGGGACTTCAAGCACTCCGTCGGGCACGGCCGACCCTTCCAGCCTCTACCTCCTCCTCCGCCGAGGGGAGGACCAGATGAACCACGACAACCCCGTCAGCAGGAGGAGGGAGGAGGAGGAGCTTTCCCGCGCATTGACAGGGAGGTCAACGTCATCTTCGGCGGACACGGGTCGCAGGAGAACAAAAGACAACAAAAGCTCAATGACCGCCAGATACTGGCGGCGACCACCGGTCCTCCCGCTCCATACCGGTGGTCAGAGCACCCGATCACTTTCACTCGGGAGGATCAATGGCTCAACTTCGACCATCCAGGCAAATACCCGCTCCTCGTCGATCCGGTGATCCGAGAGAGCCGGGTGAAGAAGGTGCTAGTGGACGGGGGGAGCAGCATCAACGTCACCTTCCCCCAGACACTCCGAGGCCTGGGAATCCACCTCAAAGAGCTCCACGAGTCGGACACTCCCTTCTTCGGCATCGTGCCGACTGAAGGGGAATACCCGCTGGGCCACATCTACATGCCTGTCACCTTCGGAACTCCGGAAAACTACAGAACCGAGTTCCTGAGGTTCGAAGTGGCGAACTTCGACTGCGGGTACAACGCCATCATTGGAAGGCCGGGATTGGCCAAATTCATGGCCATTCCGCACTACACGTACATGATACTGAAGATGCCAGGACCGCAAGGAATCATAACTGTGCGCGCCGACTTCCAAGGCGCCGCAGAGTGTTTCCGAGTGGCCATCCAAGCAGCCCTCACCACCAAGCCATCAACGATTTCTTCAACACAGGCGAACTCTAAGCCTGAGGAAGACCTTGTAGTACTGGCAAACGAAGCTCAGGCCACGACCTCTATGCGGCCGACTGAAGAAACTAAAAGGATCAACCTGGGGTTCGCTGATGAACGCAAGACTGCCATCATCAGCTCCAGCCTGGACGACAAATAGGAAAGCACGCTCGTCCAGTTTCTGCAAGATAACCGAGACGTATTCGCGTGGCAACCTGCGGATATGCCGGGAGTCCCAAGAGAACTGGCCGAGCACAAACTGAAAGTCTATCCCCAGGCGAGGCCGATCCGTCAAAAACTACGACGTTTCACGCCTGACAAGAGAGAGGCCATTCGCGCCGAGTTAGCTCGCTTGGTCACGACTGGATTTATTAGAGAAGTATTACACCCCGAGTGGTTAGCTAACCCTGTTCTTGTACTCAAAAAGAATAAAGTGGATTGGCGCATGTGCGTCGACTACACTGATCTCAACAAACACTGTCCGAAGGATCCCTTCGGGCTCCCGAGGATAGATTAGGTGGTGGACTCCACCGCTGGATGTTCTGTGCTGTCTTTCCTGGATTACTATTCTGGATACCACCAGATTCGTTTGGCAAAGGAAGACGAAGAAAAAACAGCGTTCATTACTCCGTTTGGTGCTTTCTGTTATACCTCCATGCCGTTCGGCCTCAAAAACGCTAGAGCGACTTATCAGAGAGCCATTCAAACATGCTTAGCCGATCACTGGGGCAAGCGTGTGGAGGCCTACGTAGATGATGTGGTAATCAAAACAGAGAACTCGGAAAACTTCATCGAAGACTTACAACTGGTTTTCAACAGTCTGAGGCGGTATAGATGGAAGCTTAATCCCGAAAAATGTGTTTTCGGGGTACCAGCAGGAAAGTTACTCGGGTTTATTGTCAGCCACCGGGGAATTGAGGCTAATCCGGATAAGGTTGAAGCTATCATGAAGATGGAAGCACCTCGATCACAAAAGAAGGTTCAGCGACTTACTGGATGTATGGCAGCTCTGAGCAGATTTATATCCAGGCTGGGGGAAAAAGGTTTACCATTTTACAAGCTACTCAAGAAGGCGGATAAGTTTCAGTGGACTTCAGAGGCACAGGAAGCTCTAGATGCACTGAAGAAATTCTTGACAACACCACCAGTACTGAAGCCACCACGACGAGCTACGTCAACTCAACCAGCTGAAGATCTACTACTGTATATCTCTTGCACGACTCACGTGGTAAGCACCGCGTTGGTAGTCGAGCGAGCAGAAGAAGGACATGCCTACCCAGTGCAACATCCTGTTTACTTCATCAGCGAAGTTCTGGGCCCCTCAAAGAAAAAGTATCCTCAAGTTCAGAAGCAATTATATGCAGTACTTCTAACTGCCCGCAAGCTACGTCACTACTTTGATGACCACAAAATCATAGTAGTCACCGGTTTTCCGATAGGGGATATTCTTCACAACAAGGAAGCCATTGGCCGAATAGCCAAGTGGGCTTGTGAGCTGGGATCTCATGACATCGAGTTCCGACCTCGCACTGCCATCAAAACTCAAGCACTGGTTGATTTCGTATCAGAGTGGACTGAACAGCAAGTACCAGATAACCTAGAGAATGCAGAAGTGTGGCAAATGTATTTCGATGGCTCGCTGAAGCTGCAGGGAGCAGGAGCAGGAATTCTCTTCACCGCACCTGGAAGCGAGCACCTCAAATATGCCCTCCAGTTGTTGTTTCCAGCCTCCAACAATGCAGCCGAGTATGAAGCTCTGATCCATGGATTGAACATCGCCATATCATTGGGCATCAAGAGATTGATGGTGTACGGAGACTCTCTGGTAGTCATTAGCCAGATAAACAAAGAGTGGGATTGTTCAAGCAATTCAATGGGAAAATACTGCACTGCCGTCCGAAAGCTGGAAGATAAATTTGAGGGTCTGGAATTTCATCATGTAGAAAGAGATCGGAACACAGAAGCCGATGTGTTGTCCAAGTTAGGATCCAGTCGAACTCAGGTCCCACCTGGAGTCTTTGTGCAAGAAATACTACGGCCGAGCATCTCAATGGATCAAGCAGAAGAGTGTAATATTATAGATCAACCCGAGTCAGACTCTGATGACTGGAGAAGGCCAATCATCAAGTATATAAAGAATGAAGAGGAACCAGATGACAAGAATTCAACCGAGCGCATCGCCAGACAGTCGGCTCACTACACACTCATTGGGGAGACATTGTACAGAAGGGGTGCATCAGGCGTCCTCATGAAGTGCATTCTCCCATCTACTGGGAAGCGACTTCTGGAGGAGGTCCATGCTGGGCAATGTGGAATACATGCAGCATCCAGAACACTAGTCGGGAAGGTCTTCAGGTCAGGATTCTATTGGCCAACAGCGAAGAGTGATGCAGCCGAGTTAGTTCAGAGGTGCGAAGCTTGCCAATACTTGTCAAAACAACAACATCTACCAGCACAGCAACTGCAGATCATACCAGTAACTTGGCCTTTCGCATGCTGGGGACTGGATATGATTGGACCTTTCAAGAAAGCTCAAGGAGGATACACTCATGTATTGGTAGCAATCGACAAATTCACTAAATGGATAGAGTTCAAGCCCATTGCCTCTTTGACCTCAGCTAAGGCCGTGGAATTCATACAAGACATAATATTCAGATTCGGGATACCAAACAGCATCATAACTGACCTAGGATCCAACTTCACAAGTTCAGAGTTCTTCGACTTCTGCGAGCAAAAAAGCATTCAGATCAAGTATGCTTCTGTAGCACACCCGAGAGCCAACGGGCAATTTGAGCGAGCCAACGGGATGATACTGGAGGCACTCAGGAAAAAGGTCTTCAATAAGAATGAAAAGTTCGCAGGAAAATGGATAAGGGAATTGCCCTATGTCATCTGGAGCCTAAGAACCCAACCTAGCCGAGCTCTACATGGAAACACTCCTTTCTTCATGGTCTATGGGTCGGAGGCAGTGTTACCCGCCGATCTCAAATTCGGGGCGCCAAGGTTGATCTTCGAAAACATAGCAGAAGTCGAAGCCACTAGGCTAGAAGACATTGATATACTCGGGGAAGAACGGCTGAATGCGGTAATCCAATCAGCACGGTACCAGCAGACTCTAAGGCGCTATCACGACAAGGTCGTGCGACGGCGATCCTTCTCAGTAGGAGATCTCGTCCTCTGCCGAATTCTAACGGGGGAGGGACAGCACAAGTTATCGCCCTTATGGGAAGGACCCTTCGTGGTAGCAGAAGTCACTCGGCAAGGATCATATCGTCTCACTTAGATGGATGGCACAGAAGTCGGGAACTCCTGGAACATAGAACACCTCAGGAAGTTTTATCCCTAGCTGTATTTCAAAAGCTATCGGGACGACGATGTACTCTGTAAAATGGAAATATGTCATCAATAAAGAAAGGCTTCAAAGATACTCAGTTTGTTCACGATTGACTTGCATTCTTACTTAACTCGGGGTGACCACTATGCCCTGCTAACGGAGCAATCGGCTTAAGTCGGCAACGACTTAAGGCGGTGCAACATGCTCATGCTTACTTAACTCGGGGTGACCACTATGCCCTGCTAACGGAGCAATCGGCTTAAGTCGGCAATGACTTAAGGCGGTGCAACATGCTCATGCTTACTTAACTCGGGGTGACCACTATGCCCTGCTAACGGAGCAATCGGCTTAAGTCGGTAACGACTTAAGGCGGTGCAACATGCTCACGCTTACTTAACTTGGGGTGACCACTATGCCCTGCTAACGGAGCAATCGGCTTAAGTCGGTAACGACTTAAGGCGGTGCAACATGCTCACGCTTACTTAACTCGGGGTGACCACTACACCCTGCTAGAGGAGCAATCGGCTTAAGTCGGCAGCGACTTAAGCCGGTGCAACATGCTCGCGCCTACGCAATTCAGGGTGACCACTACGCCCTATTAACAGAAGCAATCGACTTAAGTCAGCAGCGACTTAAGGCGATTTGACGTGATTACAATTACTCATATAAGGATGGCTTCTATATCCCGCAAACAAATTTCAAAACCATCGCACATCATTTTACTACTACAAATTTATGAGCTGATGAATTCTGAAACAATATGAAAATAACAATATCGTCCAAGTACTGAAATGACGTCCTCTAACAGATGTCTGACCATGCTAACCGCGCGTTCAAAGCACGCAAAATGTTTCTCTATTTCGTGATATTTTTCTCAGGAGCAATCGATGAGGAAGGACGACTCGAGGAATCAGGGGCAACATTCACATCAGCCCTTATATCTTCGGGAGCAACCACGCCGGGTCTCCTCATCAAGATTCGCCCCGCCCGAATAGCCTTGTCCATGGCTCTATCACGCTGGGCTCTGAGAGTAATAGAAGTTTCTTCGGCAACCTTGGCAGCCAGCCGAGCAGTTTCTAACTCTTGGGCGATGGATTTCTTGGAAGCTCGGAGTTCTTTGATAGTAGCGTCCTTCGCTGATATCAACTGCTTGAGCCGGGTCACTTCATCTATGGATTCCTGCAGCTTACAGCGTTGGTTGTCTAACTCTTCCATGGTGAAGCGATGACTCCTCTCCAAGATAGTCAGCGAGTTGCTAGAATCATGATACAATCTGTCAAGACTGTCGCGAGAAGCAGCAAGGATACGTTTTTCTTCCTACAAACAAAAGTCAACTCCCTCAAACACCAAGCAAGTAATAGGAGCACAACAAGGCAAAGCACAGTTTCATAAATCACCTTTTCAGAATTGAGCTGAGCATGAAGAGAAGAACTCAGTGCATTGGCGTCATCTAAGGCAGCGGAGACCTGACCCAGTTCAGTCTGACTTTGAGAGTACTTTTCCTCAAAGTCAGTGCACCGCTGGGCCAATTCAGCCTGATCTCGGGAATGTTTTTCCTCAAGAGTGGAAATTTGCCGAGTCATACCTAGCAGGAGACAATCAAACAAAAAGGGGTCAGAATGTAAAGCAGTCTACAGTGAAGACAAAGAGAAGCAAAAAAGCACTAACCAGCGTTGGTCGCCTCCAATTCAGAGACACGATGTTGAAGTGACACTGGATTCCAACATGCAAGTGACGAAGCTACTTCTGGGACAGAAGCACCCTGTAACCTCAGCTGGCTAGCCATCCCATCCAACAAAGCCTGATGAGGAGAGCAGATGAATGTAATGACAGCAGTTCATGCAATGTAAAAAGCCAAGCTAAAATACATCACAGTACCTGGAGGTTGGAAAAGAACGAAGGGGTCCCCAAATCAGGAGAGATCAATTGATAACCGGGCGTAAGGCCACCACCCGAAGCAGCTTGCAACGAACCAGCAGGAATCAACTCGGTGCCATCAACAGAGCCCAACACTCGGTCAGCGGGGACGCTACCCTCTAAAGCGACTCCCTGGTCCAAGGCTTGGGCTACCACCATACAGCCGGAGTGCGGAGGCGACCCCGCATGAACGTCCATGGAAGTACAAGAGAGAGACCCCGCTCGGACATCCTCGGGGGCTGGGTCATAGTTTGCACTGCCCACTTGAGCCGGATCATCCCCGACAGCACCCTCGGGGGCTAGGCAGTGGCTTGCACTTCCCACCCGAACCAAGTCGTCCCCGACAACATTCTCGGGGGTTGGGCACGTGTCAACACCATCCTTGGGGTCCAAGTTCTCTGCGGTAGCCACCTCTAAGGCTGATGGGCCCTCAATTACTTCCATGGGACCAGGACGATCCAAGTCGGTCTCCCGACCCTCGAGATCGCGCTCTAAGGTCGACGAGGCACGGGATGACCTCAACCCAGCATCAAGCACATCAGCACAAACCTCCATCACACCATCATCTACTGGCTCCGATAACAAATCCTCTGGAACCATATCCTCAAGAGTCTGATCAAAATTGGCCAGGGACAGTTCTTGCAGACCAATGAGAGCAGACAAAGCAGGAGAAGGAACTCCACTACTTTCACCGCTAGCGATGAACTGCCGACTATTTTTCCGAGTCAAAGGAACTTCATCTTCTCCCTCCTTGTCGTCCACATTAGCAACGCAGGCAGCACCCCCATTGGGATCAGTAACAGATGGAGCACCCCCATTGGGATCAACAACAGATGGAGCACCCCCATTGGGATCAGCAACAGATGGAGCACTCACATTGGGATCAGCAACAGATTGGGTACACCCATTGGGGTCAGCGTCAGTAAATTCAGTCGCAGGCACTTCTTCAGCATCAGGAACCGAGGTACCAACATCCCGATCCAAACTGGATACTTGCCGGAGGCGTCTCTTTTTCTTTTTCTGCTCATCAGCAGAAGGATCAGGTTGATTGGCTCGGCAAGGGCGCCTCGGGCGAGTACCAGCAGGCTTCTG
This sequence comes from Zea luxurians, assembly GCA_029449295.1. NCBI lineage: Eukaryota > Viridiplantae > Streptophyta > Magnoliopsida > Poales > Poaceae > Zea > Zea luxurians. The sequence continues at coordinate 32,098,107 of JAOPSE010000017.1, read as the reverse complement.
AGTATGTAAAGTTGTATCAGCCTCTGGGAGGGGCGCCACTACCAATGCCCCAGCAGGAGCAGCGTCAGAAGAGTCCTCAGCCAGCAAATCAAGCATAGCACTTATCTCCGCATCACTAGGGTTCAGGGGCACCTCAAAATGGACCTGTCGTTCATCATCAGGAATCCCCCCGAGCGAGGCAACCAAGGCACTAACTTCTTCAGCAGAGGGCCGCACTCTAAGGCCCAAACTGTCATCAGTGACAGGAGGATTCGACACAAAAAGAGTGAAGGCTTTGGGAGGAGGCAAGTTCTAGGCTGAGAATGCCAATGGGGCACCAACATTTGACACTTTGCCTCTAAGGATCATCTCAAGTCAGCTCACCAAGTCCATAGAGGGAATTCTTCTGTTAGTGACCCGAGTTGAGTCGGCTAGGCCTCGATACAGATAAGCCGGGTATGCCCTGTCTTTCAACGGCTGAATATTCTTGAAAACAAAATCAGCAACCACAGCTTCAGCAGTCAGACCCCTCTCTTTCAGCAATCCAACTTCAGCAAGCAAAGCACCTGCCTCAACTACCTCCTGATCTGTGGGAGACTCGGTCCAGCTTGGGGTGCGAACATCCGGCTATCTTCCCGACCGGGGGGGGAGAGAGTTTCCATAATTCTCAACTATGAACCACTCCAAGCGCCACCCCTTGATACTGTCTTTGAGAGGGATTTCGAGATACTCAGTCTTCCTCCCACGGCGCATCTCCAAGCTAGCACCCCCAACCAATTGATGTTGTCCCCCGGCCATCCCAGGGCGACAGTGATACAAGTACTTCCACAACCCGAAATGTGGTAGCACGCCAAGAAAGGCTTCGCATAAATGAACGAAAATGGAGATTTGCAGGATAGAATTGGGATTCAGATGGGTCAAGTTAAGATGGTAGAAATCAAGGAGGCCGCGGAAAAAGGGAGAAATGGGAAGGCCAAGGCCGCGGAGAAGGAAAGGAGCATAAATCACGGACTCATGGGTATCCTCAGTTGGGACAGTAACCCCATGGCAAATCCGCCAAGAGCAGAGTTCCCTCGGAGGAAGAACCCCGATGGACACGAGGTGGAGAAGTTCGGGCTCAGAGATGACGGACATGTGGTTACCTGCGAAAGGCAACTGGCTGTTGGGGTCGATTGGAGGAATCACCACGGCAGACGAACTCGAGGCTTTCCTCTTGGGCGCCATCTCGATTCTACAGGCGAGCAGAGTAGGAGGCGAATTGCGGAGAGGATTCGGAAGCAAGAAAGCAAGAACTAGGGCACGGAAAGCAGAGGCGGCTAAAAGCGCAGCACTTATGGGATACTCCCGAGCCAGATACCGTTTCAAAAAGCGCCCAGTCAGCACCCGGCGGTTATTTCCAAAACACCAGCGTGCCACGTCATCACCCGGCAGTTATTTCCAAAACACCGGTGCGCCACATCATCACTCGGCTATTAACCTCAAAGTGGCCCACGTAGCCCGCTATTGCTCGGCACTTGACTCTAAAACTCCGACATAGTATTAAGTCGCTCGGCATTACCTCTAAAATGCTGACGTCGCCCTCAAGTCACTCGGCATTACCTCTAAAACGCTGACGTCATCTTCAAGTTACTCGGTAGTTGACTCTAAAACCCCGACATCGTGTTCAGTCGCTCGGTGTTACCTCTAAAACGCCGACGTCGTCTTCAAGTTACTCGGCAGTTATCTCTAAAACTCCGACATCGTGTTCAGTTGCTCGGCGTTACCTCTAAAACGCCGACGTTGTCTTCAAGTCGCTCGGCAGTTAACTCTAAAACTCCGACATCGTGTTCAGTCGCTCGACGTTACCTCTAAAACACCGACGTTGTCTTCAAGTCGCTCAGCAGTTAACTCTAAAACTCCGACATCGCGTTCAGTCGCTCGGTGTTACCTCTAAAACGCCGACGTTGTCTTCAAGTCGATCGGTAGTTAACTCTAAAACTCCGACATTGCGTTCAGTCGCTCGGCAGTTAACTCTAAAACTCCGACATCGTGTTCAGTCGCTCGGCGTTACCTCCAAAACGCCGACGTTGTCTTCAAGTCGCTCGGCAGTTAACTCTAAAACTCCGACATCGCGTTCAGTCGCTCGGCGTTACCTCTAAAACGCCGATGTCGCCTTCAAGTTACTCGGCAGTTATCTCTAAAACTCCGACGTCGTGTTCAGTCGCTCGGCGTTACCTCTAAAACGCCGACGTTGTCTTCAAGTCGCTCGGCAGTTAACTCTAAAACTCCGACATTGCGTTCAGTCGCTCGGTAGTTATCTCTAAAACTCTGACATCATCTACAAGTCGCTCGGCAGCTACTTCTAAAAGCATCGATATGATGTCCGAGTTATTCACTTACTATTCCAAAGGAATCAACTTCACGAAAAAGGCGGGAAGAGGAATGATTCAAGAACTTTGAGTTACGAATATCAACGAGCAATAATCACAGAGAAGCCAACATCATTTCTTCATTAAAGGGAAGATATCATACTTACAAATCAACTCATTATGAGTTGATACTTCCCTACTACTACTACTGCTACATTACATTATACTACTACTACTACTACTACTACACTACACTATACTACTCTACACTACTAAATACTACTACATTATTCTAACTATACTATACTAACATCTAAAGGACCAGTGGCATCTAGCCACTGGCCCTGTTGCTGCCGCCGCCGCTACCGCCCCTGTTGCTGCCCCTGCTGCCGCCGCCGTCACCGTCCTTGCTGCTGCTGCTGCCGCCCCTGCCGCTGCCGTCACCATCACCGCCGCCACCGCCTTCGTCGTCGTCGTCGTTGTCGTCGCCGTCCTCGTCCTCGCCGCCACCGTCCGTGTCCTCCTCATCCGAGGAGTACTCCGACTCATCCGAGCCCTCGAGCCCGGAGCGCTCGACGGCCCGGATGTACGTCCAGACCTCCGCCGCGAGCCCCTAGGAGTCGTCTGAGTCGTCAGACGACTCACGCAGAGGGATGGGAGCCGGAGACCCCTCGGATTCAGAGGAGAACTCCTCCTCTGAATAATCCGAGTCACCAAAATCCTCAGACGGAGGAGTTGGCTCGCGCTTGCGTTTCTTGCCTATGGTGGAAATGCAGGTAGAAGAAAGAAAGCAGGCAGTGGAGAACAGCGAGAGATGTGAAAAAACTAGGCAGGCAAAGGCACTATTTATTGGAAAAGAAGGCAACCGCTCACCTCCAACCGTGGTCACTGAACAGTCGCAAAGCATTCAATAAGCACTTCAACCCGTCTGAAGACACGTCAGGCGGCTGACGCCGTTTCACGCAACACAACACCCATTGGGACTCCAGTCAACAGCGCGGAGGATATGATTACACCCGCCGTCGCATCACATTACTACTCAGAAGCAGCCGGCTAAAACACTCAGCGTACCAAGCCGTCCCTTGCCCACACCCATTGGGGGGGGGGACGCCCAGGAATTATCAGTATATTTTTCAAAACGGTCACATTTGTGCAGGGCATGCAATGAATACCTCAAGACAAAAATGAGATATCAGTGAGGATCAGAGGAAAGCCAAATATAGCCAGTGAAGTACAAAATATGGCCGACAGAAGCGACGTGAAGACTAGACAGAGAACGTCCATCAAATGTCCAATCAGTCGCAGAGCAAATAAATTACACTACCTAACAAGATATGGATGGATTGCGAACTCGGCTGCAAAAGACAAAATACATGCTGACCTCTGAAGCATAATATTGATGACATAATGCTGACCTCCAAAGCATAATGCGGATGACATCATGCCGTTTTTACAAGCAGAAAGGATAATCTTCAGCAAAAAGACAAAAAAGGAAGACCTTCGAATGGATTATCCTCAAAAATCCACTTGAAGGTCGAGGTCTACACCCATTGGGTGCACCTTCAGTGCACCCCATGGATCATCATTCCAAGCCAAGATAGTGCCGACTTCTAAGGCATGGGACAAGATTAAAGACAAGGCTGACCCTCAACCAAAACGCAGGAGTAAAAGTGGAAATAATTTCTGGTAAAGACCTTCGAGTAGATTATTTTCTAAAATCTACTCGAAGCTCGGGGGCTACACCCATTGGGTGCACCTCCGGTGCACCCAATGAAGTTCAGGGTTCTACAAAACAAAATGCCGACCTCTAAGGCACGAGCACGAAACAAAGCTTCGGTTTACGAGAGATCAAAGCAGGAGGAGACAGTAAGAAGTCGTTCTCTTCAAATCGCCTGCAAGCTGGACCTGGGATCTTTGGGCTGATTACCTCTAAATTAACCCAAAGATCGGGGGCTTGTGGGGGACAGATATCCCCCGGGTCCACTAAAAGAGTAAAAGACCTCACGAAAGGCCCAAGGGCCCAATAAATCGTAAGGCCATTCTTTCATGGGCCTGGGGAGGAACAATCAGCAAAGCAGGTTGACACGAGGCCGGATTGGTGTAAACCTGGACGGCCCACAACGTCGAGCGAGCGACCACAATAGAGATCCGACTTTCCCGCGCTGGAGCCCCCATGCAACGGAGCCACGCGAGGATAGGTCGGCGGAACTACAGGGAGATAAACTCAAACAATTGCTGATCCTTTAGCTACGCATTGTTATCATATCCACGTGTATTGCCCCACGGTTGAATATATAAGGCCTAGGGGGCACCCCTTCAGAACGATCGACCCTATTACTTAGCCACCCACTTCAACTCTCTGCATTCTCAATTCAGAGAGCTCTCTTGTAACCTCATTCACCAAGCATACTCGCCAGGACGTAGGGTGTTACGCATCTCTAAGCGGCCCGAACCTGTAAACATTGTCCACTGTCCCTCGTGCAACTGGCACGAACCATTTTGCTACAGTCGTCGACACCGTCCTACTCCTAAAAACACCTTGAGGGGCAACCCCGGGTGTGCGGCCAGACCCAAAACACTGACAGCCACTCCGATGCGACTTGTGGGAAGAGGATTCCTTCTCCTTCCCTTTGTTGCGGGACTCTCCCGATGGAGCCTTCCCGTGGCTTGTAGCGGGCTTGTCGCCGGTCACCATCTCCTTCTTGGCGTGATCTCCCGACATCACTTCGCGCGGTTAGGCTCTAATGAAGCACCGGGCTCTGATACCAATTGAAAGTCACCTAGAGAGGGGTGAATAGGGCGAAACTGAAATTTACAAAGTTAATCACAACTACAAGTCGGGTTAGCGTTAGAAATAAAAGCGAGTCCGAGAGAGAGGGTGGAAAACAAATCGCAAGCAAATAAAGAGTGAGACATAAGGATTTGTTTTACCGAGGTTCGGTTCTTGCAAACCTACTCTCCGTTGAGGTGGTCACAAAGACCGGGTCTCTTTCAACCCTTTCCCTCTCTCAAATGGTCACTTAGACCGAGTGAGCTTCTCTTCTCAATCACACGGGACACTAAGTCCCCGCAAGGACCACCACACAATTAGTGTCTCTTGCCTTGGTTACAATTGAGTGAATCTCAAGAAAGAATGAGAAAGAAAAGAAGCAATCCAAGCGCAAGAGCTCAAATGAACACAAATGTTGCTCTCTCTAGTCACTATTTGATTTGGAGTGATTCCGGACTTGGGAGAGGATTTGATCTCTTTGGTTGTGTCTAGAATTGAATGCTATAGCTCTTGTAAGGTGTTGGAAGATGGAAAACTTGGATGCAATGAATGGTGGGGTGGTTGGGGTATTTATAGCCCCAACCACCAAACTAGTCGTTTGGTGGAGGCTGCTGTCGCATGGCGCACCGGACAGTCCGGTGCGCCAGCCACGTCACTCGGCCGTTAGGGTTCGACCGTTGGAGCTCTGACAGGTGGGGTCTTCTGGCTGTCCGGTGGTGCACTGGACAAGTCCTGTAGACTGTCCGGTGCGCCTGCTACGCGTGCTCTGACCTCTACGCGCGCAGGCGCGCATTAAATGCATTGCAGTCGACCGTTGCGCGCGAAGTAGCCGTTGCTCTGCTGACACACCGGACACTGTCCAGTGCATACACCGGATGGTCCGGTGAATTATAGCGGAGCGGCCTCCATTTTTCCGAAGGTAGCGAGTTCAGCGTCGAGTTCCCTGGTGCACCGGACACTGTCCGGTGGCACACCGGACAGTCCGGTGCGCCAGACCAGGGCACACTTCGGTTGTCTTTGGCTCTCTTTGTTTGAACCCTTTCTTGGTCTTTTTATTGGTCTATTGTGAACCTTTGGCACCTGTAAAACTTATAATCTAGAGCAAACTAGTTAGTCCAATTATTTGTGTTGGGCAATTCAACCACCAAAATCAATTAGGAAAAGGTGTAAGCCTATTTCCCTTTCAATCTCCCCCTTTTTGGTGATTGATGCCAACACAAACCAAAGCAAATATGGAAGTGCAGAATTAAACTAGATTGCATAATGTAAGTGCAACGGTTGCTTGGAATGAAACCAATAAATATTACTTACTAGATGCGCATGGATGGCTTTTCTTTTCATATTTAACTTTTTCGACCACGCTTGCACCACATGTTTTGTTTTGCAAAATGTTTTGGAAATTCTTTTCAAAGTTCTTTTGCAAATAGTCAAAGGTAAATGAATAAGATTTTGAGAAGCATTTTCAAGTTTTGAAATTTTCTCCCCCTGGTTCAAATGCTTTTCCTTTGACTAAACAAAAACTCCCCCTTAATGAAATCCTCCTCTTAGTGTTCAAGAGGGTTTTAGATATTAATTTTGAAGAGGGTATACCAATTTGAAATTGTATCAAAATAAGATACCGATTGAAAAACTTCTTTTAATACCAAATGAAAGACTACATTTTTTTTGAAATTGGTGGTGGTGCAGTCCTTTTGCTTTGGGCTAATACTCTCTCCCCCTTTGGCATGAATCGCCAAAAACGGATGCTTGAGTGAAATATAAGCCCTTTTAAACTACTCTCTCCCCCTTTGGATGGAAATAAAGGAGTGAAGATTATACCAAAGTTGGAGAGTTAGTGCGGAGCGACGACGATGAATGATTCGATGGAGCGGAGTGGAAGCCTTGTCTTCGCCGAAGACTCCTTTTCCCTTTCAATCTATGACTTAGCATGAAATGGACTTGAAAGAACACATTAGTCATAGCATATGAAAGAGATGATCAAAGGTATATATATATGAGCTATGTGTGCAAAACATCAATAAAAATTCCTAGAATCAAGAATATTTAGCTCATGCCTAAGTTTGGTAAAAGTTTGTTCATCCAATGGCTTGGTAAAGATATCGGCTAATTGTTCTTTGGTGCTAACATATGCAATCTCGATATCCCCCTTTTGTTGGTGATCCCTTAGAAAATGATACCGAATGGCTATGTGTTTAGTGCGGCTATGCTCAACGGGATTATCCGCCATGCGGATTGCACTCTCATTATCACATAGAAGAGGAACTTTGGTTAATTTGTAACCATAGTCCCTAAGGGTTTGCCTCATCCAAAGCAATTGTGCACAACAATGTCCTGCGGCAATATACTCGGCTTCGGCGGTTGAAAGAGCCAGCCCAAGACACCAGAGATCTTCCCAAGAACTGGCAAGTCCCCGATGTGCTCTTTCTATTAATTTTTCACCCTGCCCAATCGGCATCGGAATAACCAATTAAATCAAATATGGATCCCCTGGGGTACCAAAGGCCAAACTTAGGAGTATAAACTAAATATCTTAAGATTCGTTTTACGGCCCTAAGGTGAGCTTCCTTAGGATCGGCTTGGAATCTTGCACACATGCATACGGAAAGCATAATATCCGGTCGAGAAGCACATAAATAGAGTAAGGAACCTATCATCGACCGGTATATCTTTTGATCTACGGATTTACCTCCCGTGTCGAGGATAGTCCGGTGCGCCAGACCAGGGCACACTTCGGTTGTCTTTGGCTCTCTTTGTTTGAACGCTTTCTTGGTCTTTTTATTGGTCTATTGTGAACCTTTGGCACCTGTAAAACTTATAATCTAGAGCAAACTAGTTAGTCCAATTATTTGTGTTGGGCAATTCAACCACCAAAATCAATTAGGAAAAGGTGTAAGCCTATTTCCCTTTTAGAACCACCTGCTCTTCTCCTGTGGGGGGTGTGAGACAGTAAGGGTGAGCTCACACATGATCATAGCTCAACAAGTTGTGGGGAACCAGTGGACATGAACTCACAAAGGTGGGAGTTCATGTGATGTATAAGGCTAATCAATGACAGGGGTTAAAGCTGAGCATTGCTTTTAAGTAGTTGGTCAAAATTTTATTAGCAATTACTAAGTGTAAGTAAATACCAAACCTTAAATGAGGTAATAGAACAAAATTAATAATAATCCCATGCAATGCAAATGACAAAATTGAGTTTAAGTTCCATAATTTAATCATCAGAGAGTCCTGAGCTGCTCATGACCGTGAGCTCGGCTAGTATACCAGTTTTACACTCTGCAGAGGTTGTACCCTTTACCCACAAGTCATGTTACCCATCTGCCAAGGGATCACGACTCCCATACACCTCTACCTAGGAAGCGAGGCAGGACAACACTACGAGGCCTTTACAAAGTTCCACTAGCTTCCGAAAACCCGCTACAGTTTATGGGAAGAGCACTTGCAAGAATCCCCCGTCTGACCGCCATCGCAGCTAAATCAACCCGAGAACCTCCTTGCATGCAACTCCCCTACTGCCCTTGCCCCTTTCGGGTAAGGTAGCCTTCCATTAGCTTTCCTAATTAGTCAGCCAAGGGCGTCCCATTAAACCCTTGTGGTGGCACGTGTTTCTCAAGTTAAGCTCTATGTTCCAATTAACATTAATGATCTAGACATGAACATAAATAAAATAATAGAAGAATTGGAACATAGAAATAATAAATGATTATCCCAAAACCATGTAAAGCAATAGCAAACTACCTAAGTGATTAAGGGGTAAACAAGGTAATGAGATAAACAATCTAGGGTGACCTATCGGGTCCCATCAAAATTAACCTATGCATGAGTAAATGATATTAAAGAATATTATTGGGTAAAAAGTGGTCAAGGGCATAACTTGCCTTCAATGAGCTCCTGCTCAACTACTTCTATCTGCTGCTCACCAAGATCCTCAGTCACAGGCTCTTCTACTCGCCACAATATAAACAAGCACAGTGTATAGAGGAAATTAACATCACACCAAACATGTAAACAAAATACACAGCAATAATCTACACATTAAAATAAAACCCTAAGAACAGAAATCATACATTTTTTTGAGTTATAGATTTTAAGATATGAATTTTTAAAGGTTTTATGTGCTTGAAATGGAATTAAATGAGGAATAAATTTTCTTACTATTTTCATGTCAAAACAGAGACTCTGAGTGATAGTGAATAATATTACAAAATTTTAGAAAGTGGAATGGGGTAATTTGGAGCTCATATGAATTTTCTATGAATTTTATAAGTTCTAGCAATTCTTTTTCTCATTAAAATCATTTTCAAATTTTATTTAACCATTTCTTATGAACTCTGGACTGGGCGCACTATTACAGAGGAAGGTAGGGGGCTCGGGGTAAAAGTTCTTAAGACACATAGCACTGCTAGTTAGACTGCGGGTTGATTTTCTGTTTACCAGGGGGCTCTTAAGAAAATGTGCCAGGGCCGAAGGGGTACAGAGCGCTCACAGCCATCCGATCTAAATCAGATGGATAGTAGTCGTCCAAGCTGAACGGGTGAGCACATCTAATCTCTACCGTCCGCTCAAATCAAACGGCAGAGGCATCTTCTTCTACCCCCAGTCGTCAGCAGACGCACGCGAGACAGAGGGGTTACTGTCGTTCAGCTCTACCCCGCGACACCAGGTCCGATCGACCGCGCCATGACTATTTCCCCACCATGACCGGCTATCTGGTGCATGCCAACGACCTGGCAGGAGAACTCCAGTCGTTCGCCAGCCCCCAGGACCGCCCCCATCCTAATATCGTGGCCCGATTCCGAATACTAGAGGTCAACAAGGATATCACAGAGGGCAAATGGCTCACCGGCGATGGTGTGCAGTGCCGACCACCGTCGTCGAGCGATGACCCACCGTCTGCGCAGATTCCGACGAAGGCGCCACGTAGACAAACAGGGGGAGAGGAACGGCAGCGCCCTAGTTTTATATAGGGACGCAGGGGGTGAGCTGTTGAGCTAGCGGCGCCAGCGGTTGCGCGCTCATGGTTGCGCACGATCTGCGCTGACCGCGGGGCCGAGTGGCCAGCGACCGAGAAAAGGGGGAAAGCAGCGCACGGGATCTCGCTCGGCCGATGCACTAGCTGGAGCAGCGTAGGGGCAGTTATGGCACCGGCGATCCCGACGGTGGATTCGGTTCATCGGTTACGGGGTTGGGGATGATTCCGACCAGCGGGGCCCACATGTCGGCCAGCAACCGACTGAGTGCGGATGAGCGCGGTGCAGCGGCTTTGAGGGCGCGCGGTGAGTGGGTGACTGCCTGGGGGCCCCATGTGTCGGTACCGGCGAGTAGAGTGGGCTACGCGCGGGAGTAAAATGATGGTGGGCTGAATTGAGGTTAAGGGCCCAGCAAGGTTTTCTCTTTTTTTTTTCTTTTTACTTTCTTTTCTTTTGTCTTTTCCCTTCTTTCCAAATTCAAACTTCAATTCAAATTCAAACTTTGTGGCACTTTGTACACTGGCTAATTATTTATTTTGATCATACCAACTATGATGAAGTTATTAAATTATAATTTTATTTGTATTGAACAATATTCCTTTCTCTCCTCTATTTTCATGGTTTTATTTTCAAGTTAGAGTTTAAATTCTACGGATCCATTGGTATGCTATTAATGACACATTTATTTTATTAACCACTAATGCATAATCAAGTAAAAACTCAGCATGAGGCAAGTTTTGTTGGGCATCTCTTGTCATTTATTTATTTGTTTAATTATGGTGTTCACATAAAATGAGAAACATAGATAACACATATAGTTATAAAGTAATATAATTTCTCTTTCTAGACCTTTCTTACAAATTGGGTGTTACAGTTAGCCGCTCGGAGCCTTGGACAGTCGGACCTCAGCAAGCGGCGCTCGGGCCTTAGCAAGCCTCAGCCGCTCGGTCACTAGCCAGCCGGTCTGCGCATTGGGCAGCAACAGCAAGCAAGCCACTTAATTCAACATAAACCCACAAGGGGAATATAGTGGGCCAAATCCTGTTCCACGGTTCGCCCAATAGGCAAGCATACGCTCCCTTTTATAACCAATCGTCGGTCCATCTGGGGAGGACCAAGAAACAGAGAGACGGTTTCCGAGTCGTCGCATCAGGTCGATCCCCTCGATTCTTCACCGGTGGCACCACCAACCGGCAAGGTGATGCCTCCTCCTTCCTCTTCCCCAATTAGTTCCGTGTTTCCGTGTTTCCCCAATTAGTTCCATGTTTCCAATGGTGGCGTCAGGGAGGGTGCCGATGGGTTGGCGGTCCTGGCGGTTCAATGGAGTGACGCAAACCTTCTAGAACATCAAGTTCCCATGACATCCCTCCTCCCCCTTCATCGATCCTGCCCCGAACGTCGAGCAGGAGGCCCCTGAGCCTCGCCACCTCTGCCTCTAGAGCCGCGTGGTCCTACAGCCGCCGCACGAGCTGCTGGTTGGCGGCGCGCAGCTTCTTGACCTCACCTTCCAGGAAGGCCGCACACGCCTTCTTCTTCTCGTGGTACTTGCGCACAGCTTCCCTGTTCCCCAGGGGCCTCCGCGGCTTCACCGAGCCGTCGTCCTCCCCGTCGCTGCCCAGGACCTGGGTGTGCGTGTGCAGGCATGTGTGGGTGTGCATGGCGGCCGAGGGGCTCGGAGGGTCGCAGCTGTGCGTGTGGGTGCAGGTGGTCGTGGTCGTGGCGCTGCTGAAGAACTCGTCGAAGCTGTGAGGCATCTCCGAGTGGGAGAAGAGCATTCTAGATAAGGAAACAAGACCCCTGTTGCGCAACCTCCACTGAGTTAGTCTGCTTCGGACCACCACTATAGCAGGCAGATAACAAGCATTCTAGATTGGAGTTTTTGATAGATTGCTTGTAGGGATTTGGGCAGATAAATTAAACTGGTTTGGATAAATGGATTTTGTTGATCTCCTATATGTAATAAGCAGAATCAATCATGACAAGAGGACTTCGAAGATTAAAGAATTTGAACATTGATGGAGATGGTGCAGAAGCTGCTCAGGAGGAGCACGAAAATGTGGCAGATAATGAGAATAATGAAAGTTTACAGTCCCCTCCTGATGTTGATGGTTTATTAGTCCGCCTGCCACACCAACCTCGAAGTCCAATTAAGATCATATGTAAGTTTCAGGTTTGTTCTTGTATATCTTGGTACAATGTGAAATCTTATATTTTCATATATGCAGGGCCAAATGGAGAGGTTAGACAGATTATAGGGGAATTCACACTTCCAAATTTACTAGCATTACAAGGAGGAAAGGTAATTGTAGAGACAGATGAAAATGGTGTCCCAAATGAAAGGTCAGCCTCCATTCTTGGGCAACACCTTGGCCATGTAGCAGAAAGCCCAACCTTAGCTCCTTTAGACATCCCAAGATTTGACAATCGCAGGTTTAATTCACACAAGGAACAAATAATAAAGGACGTTGAGGTAATTTTTTGTTATCGGTGCAAGCATGTACCTTCATTTTTATATATGTACTAACATTTACCTTCCTGTATATAGCTAAAGTTTGCCTTCCCAAGGCAAACCATACATCTTACAAGGGACTGGATCCTAAGGACAGTTAATAATAGGTGGCGAGCATACAAATCTAAGTTGAAGAAACAATACTTCAATCGTGACGAGAGAACTCTAGAAGAAATCCTAAGAGAGAAGCCACTAACGACTAATGAACATCAATGGAGATCTGTAGTTGGAATTTGGTGCCAAGAGCAACATAAGGTGCCATCTATTTACTCAACACGTTTATATCAATTTTTAATCAAGGAATGTTACATTATTGCTTAATCATTGCCTGTCTTTGCAGAAATTATGTTCCACAAACTCTCGTTGTGCAAAAGAACAGAAGACTGCACACACATGTGGGAGGAAAAGCCTTGCTAGATTAAAAAAGAGATGGTGATAAATATTCATCCATATTTGTTAAATTTCACTATCATCTATTTGAGGATTGAAATGACAGCCAAATAACTCAATTATGCAGAAAACCAAAACTAAACGAAATGTTCATAGGATAGAACTATGGGAGGTAGCTCATAAAAAGAAGAATGGTAGATACACAACAGAAAAAGCAGAGACACTGATGGTACGTACATTTTCTGGTATAAATGATTTATGCTTGATCTAAAAATCTGCTTATAGTTCCTTAACCTTCCTATATACTTGTTTCAATAGGCTACATCTTATGAGGAATTTAAAAAAAGGCGAGGGAACAACGATGGTAATCGTCTTTCATCTAAAGATTACAATGAAGTGTTCAATGATATTGTTGCCAAGGATTTCAAAGCATGTGGGTACTATGATGATAAGTACTGGAGTCAAGTACAAGCTTTTCAAGGTTTACCGTTTGTTATTCAAACGGAGGAAGAAAGAATGTACCAAGAGAATGTAAATGAAATTGACAATAAAATGGAATCCGTGAGTGGTCTTATGAAGCATTGGCTTACTTTTATGTCAAAAAAGTATCCAGAAGATTTAACCCAAGAGATGAGAGAAGCTTTACAAAATGAAGTAAGCTTGCATTCAACCATGACCCCCTCCCTCTCTAGAATAAGAGCATATTTTTAACAGTATGTTGGTTCAAATATTTCAGGGTGGTGATAGTTATGACCAATGCACTGAAGATGACAAATCTGAAAATTATGCTGCCAAAGATACGAGTAGCATCCAAGAAGATTCAAATGCTGACGTGAACTCTCGAACAAATGAAGTGCATGTATACTTCCTTTATTTCAATTATTAAATATCATTAGCTACTATATAATAATATTCAAGCTCTTGCTAATGGCTTGTAGAACATGGTTCATGTTGAGCAGCAGCAACAACAATCTGTCCATAGAAGTCTTGGATGAACTCAAGTCCATACATCTACACCACATGAGCAAACACCTTCAAAGGTATGTTAGAAAGGCCTACTCAATTATCAATGCACATGTATCTTGTATTTTTTTTGTATTTTGTTACCTGCTTCAAATTTGTTATTTTGCAAATTTGAATACTTGTAGTTGGATATAGATTGTTCTTGCAGAATAGAAGAGATATAAAGGATTTTCATGTGAGATAAATTTGCAAAGTTTCTTTTCACCTGTTGATTTATTGCTCCTTGATTCTGTGTAGTTTTTTAAGAAGAAGTAGCATGTACTCTGCATTCATTCAGTTGTTAATCCGTCTCATTTAGCCTATATAAACTTAAGTGAAAAGCATTAAAAACTCCCTTTTAGTTTAGTTGCCTAATTAATTAGCTTTCTTTTGCAACTCTAGGGTTCAGTAATTGGTCCTGTTCTTCTACATTCCCTGTTAAAATCTAATATTTATAATTTCCTTTTTCTATAATAATTGAGTGAAACTATGCATGTAGGAGGCACAACTTGATGGCAATGTAGTCACAGATTTGCCAAGTGATCCTATATTGCACAACATGGTATGTCTAAGCTAATTGTATTATTGTTTCAATTAAAATATAAAGCATAATTTGATTAAGTGATGCTATGATTTGATGTTTATTATAGAGAACTCGAAGGGTTCAAGCTGCCAGCATGGGCATATCAGAATCAGTATGTGGTTTTATTTGCCTTATTTCTTTCCAATTATGACGTTGTTTTACCAAAAGATCATATGTTCATGTTTTGTAATTTGTAGAGACAAAAGCAAGTCTACCTTATTTCACTGATAAACAAAGGCAGAGTTGTGGCCAAAGGGAAGTTAGTGACTACAGATAGCCAAAGAGAAATATTAGGAGCAAAGCTTGGACCAGAATATTGTGGGGTTCTTGTTGAAGGCCTTGAAAATATTGAACTTGGCAATATTATAGATGAGGAGGTACCTAGACCATCTAATCAGATTCGTACACTAATTGATGTTATTGGCTATGTTATTCCTTGGCCAATTACACATGTAAGTTTCTTTTTTATTTCAAATAGTACATGTGTCCCCATAACAACTTCAAATTGAGTTATTCATCTAACACATGCTTCATAGGCGAAGCAAGCTAGAAGCTCATCTTGTACCCGCAACAAGTTGGTACCTGCAGCACGTGGACAATGCTAGATGGCGTGGACAAAGCTAGATGGGAAGCCTAGTATAATTGCAAAGTGAATCAGTTAGATTCTAGTAGTTACTAAAATTTTTAAGTGATATTTGTATGATATTGCCACTTTGGCTTTGCTTCTTTGTGAACACAATTGGCAGTTACTGAACATGTTTGCTATCGAGTTAGTTAGCTTCTTGATATTTTGCCAAGGCCAAAAGCAATATTATTGAGGGTTTATAATTTGATTTTTTTTAACATTCATCTCGATGCACATTTATATATATAAATATATAAATGAAAACATCTTTTTTGGCACGTAATAAAGTGTTACAGTATAACGTGTCTATATTATTACAAACAAATATAGATGTATGTACAAAATCGTTTCTACAGGTCTTAATACACACTTTGACGTTACTATATAACGTATTGATATGCGTAGGCACACAATACAAACGTGGCTATAGTATTGTTTCTACTTTTGTTAACACACGTTTTGGCATTACTATAAAATGTGTCACTCGCCACTTCAGCTGACACGTCACCTTTCCACATCACCTGCCACGTCATGTTTCCACATCACCTGCCATGTCACCTATCCACATCACCTTCCATGTCATCATTCGTGTCACCTACTATATCGTCTCTATACTCCTTAATGTGCAATAAAGCGTCACTATAAAACGTGACTATAGTAATACACATGAATTATGAATGTATCTATAATATCGTATCTATATTTTTTCACACATAATGAAACGTTACTATATGACGTAACAACAATAATAGACACATGTTATATGCGCATCTATAAAAGCGTATCAATGTGTCTAAACATGCATCTAACGTGTCTATGAAACGTCTATTCATCTAATATATACGCTTACGATAATCGTTTCTACAAAGTCTGATACGGTCCATACGAAGACGCTTCTAACACGTTTTTAGCGTGCGTACATTCATATAGAGACAAATTAAAGCGTGCCTATTGTCCAAAAAAGCAAAGCTACAAGGGGGGTTTTCTAGTAGTTTAATTGAACTTGTTATACATGTGAATTGTGAACTTGTGATCTTCGAAAACTTGTCAACTTGTGAATTGTTAACTTGTGATCTTTATGAACTTGCGAATTGTGAGCTTGTGAATTGTGATTCTTCTGAACTTGTTTTATTTTCAACTTTTGATAATTGTGATCTTATATACTCGTTATATTGAGATATTTTCATCTTGGTATGTTTACCGATCATATTTTAAATTCTGATAGTTATCGGTGCATTTTCCGTACCGATTTCGTTTCCGCTCCCGAAGTTACCATTTTTATTTCGTTTCCGATAAAGAAATATAAAACAGAAATGGTTTTAGTGTTTAAGGATTGTTTTCGACTGTTTTCATGTATAAACCCGACCTGATCCATCCGAAAAAACCTGATCCATTCTAACTAATGCAACGAGTGGGTACGAGCCATAGTTTTTGACCCGCAATAATCCACGCGCCGAATATAGGGGTTGTAATTGTAACACCCTGGTGTTACTGTAACTAAAATTTGAGCATGGCATCATAAGCATTGGCATTGTATATGTTTGATACACCTAGAGTGCATTCACTAGGTAAAAATTTCAAACAAGTTGTATTGTTTTAGTGTTTTGCAAATAGAACCCTGGTTAAGGGACTTAACCCTAAACAGAGATTAAAGGGGTAAAACCTAACCCAAGATGAGAAAACCTAAAGACTTTAGGGAAAGAGTCATAAAATATCCCCAAAAACAAAGTGGAATCACATTTATGCCCCTGGGGTACCAAAAATCTCAATTAGAACCCTGGAAAACCCTAAAACTAAAACCTAGGGGCCTAAGTGCAAAATTAGTCCACTTTTGGACTAAAGTGCAAAAACCAAGATAAATAGGTATCTTTAGTCATTTGGGTCACATATATGTAAATTTGCAAACCAAACCCTAGGTTTTGGACCAAAATGCAAAAATCACCTCTTAAAGCACTATAAAGGCTAAGTCTGAAAATTCAGAATGTTGGCTCAACTTTGGAGCCCTGTATCTTTTGAAATATAGGGTTTTTGCCCAAAGTGACCACAACAAGTTTGTAGCCCAATTATAGGAGAACAACTTTGTTTAAGGGAGCAAGCATAGTTGTTAAGATAAATTTAGAGATAATTGAGCCTGAAGTTGGACTGTCAGACTGCCTGAGGTCTGAAATTCAGATTAACAGTGTTATGAGATGAACTTTGAGCTCGATTTTGAATGGGATCCAGTGACTTTTTGTGGGAGCACATTGTAGCAAAATGATAGATGGATTATAGCTCTACAACTTTACTACAAAATGTTGGCCTAGGTTTCACACAAAATCGGGAGTAAATTGAGCTCCAATTTGCTCTATCAGTCAAGCTTTTTACTGAATCCAGAGCACTGTTCACCATCATCTGAAATATCACGCCGTGGATCAGGATCACCCCCCCCGCCGGCGATAAGAACGCCACCGCGACGTGACCGGTCGTCGGTGGTCGCGGTAAAAATCCTCGGCGTCGTGGCAAAAGGTTACCGAGGTGGCGAACTCCGGTTAAACGGCGACCTCGTGCCCTCACCGGAAACCGCCGCGCGAAAAGCTTGCCAGCGCATCCGTAGTTCGCGCTTATTCTCCAACTCCGGTCGACGGCCTATAAATTGAGCTCGGACTCCGCTTCTTCTCCCCAATACGCACCCCAGTGCTCAAGCAATTACCTCCATTTCGTCAGAGAACTTGCGCAGCCCTAATTCCCTCTCTTCTTCGTTCTTGCTCCGCCGCGAAGAACTTCTTCGTAGCCAGCGTTCCTCTGGTCGGTAACTCTCAAATTGCTCCCTGTTTTAGTTACTCTTTGCTCTCCTATCGCGCCTAGATGTGGCAATTTAAAGTTTGGCCGAAGCTCCTCACCGGAACGCACCTGTGCGCTGTCAAACACCGCTGTGACCCCCCCCACCGTCGACCCGTTCTTCGGGTCTTGTTCTGCCCAAACCGAAGCATGTCCATGGACCCTAGTGAACCCGTAAACCTTTACCTAGCCTCAATTTAGCCATCCCCGCCGTTGTCCGATCGGAACATGTTCACCCTCTGGTCCATCCGCTCTGCCACCGTGGCCGGGACATTATAGTGCACCTTTAGTGAAATTGATGGAGGGGAAATGGTCGGGATGGATCTATTTGTGTTCCTGTCGCTTGAGAGCCCCAGTCGTGGTGCCATCTGGCCGGAATAATCTCGCCGGAGCATGGGCCGGCGTCGCTCATCGATGGGGACTTCGGTCTGCAAAGGATTAGAAATGAGAGGACTTTTATGCAAACTGTCAGCGACTGTGTTAAACAGTGGAAGACCAGATCCCAGTTTGTGAAAACCCCGAGGACTTTTGCGCAAAACCGCCAGCGCACGCGGGCGCGCGCGGGCACTTTCTTCCTCTGAGTTGGGCTACTGGGCTGAAATCAGCCCAGTACTATTCATAGGCTTTTCTTTTTCTTTTTACTCCAGAGTTAAAACAATTATAGAAAACAGTAGAAAAATGATAAAATTGTGAAACCAATTTTCCTAGGTTTCTTATTTTCCCTAGAATTTAATAAAAATAGTTTTGTGATTTTTAGGTTAAATAAGGAATTTTAAGACATTTAAAGTAGTTAAAAGTAGTAGTTTTGGATTTTTAAAAGATAAGTTGTAATCCCAAAAATGCTCAAAATTTTTATATGAATTCCTCATATTATTTAGAAGCCTTGGGTAGAATTTGGGTTGATTTGAACCTTGTTTGATCACCAAAACCCAAAACACCCCCCGCCCTATGAACTCCTTTACTGACTCCGGAAACCCTAAGTTCTCGGAGTACCGTGAAGGAAAGTTGTATTCAAGACCTAGATAATAAGTTTATATTATCTTTGCACCCTCATGAGCATCCCATGGCATCCATTCTTATACATATATATATGGTTATGTTAGAGCACGAAGAAGAAGAGGAAGTCACCGAAGAAAGGACACCACCACCCTCGGATTCTCAAGCAGGCAACTGCTTCTACTTTGATATTTATGGATCCGAGCCAGACTCACCTGTTAACAAAGGCAAGCCCCGGTGCATGCAACCCCTTTCCTTGTGTTTTTAAATACTTTTCGCACACCTTAAGTCAAGTGAATGTGCATTAAGTTCATAGGAATTGCTTGGAACCTTTTGATGCATTGCTTTCCTTGATATCCACACCTTTATGGATACTTCTGGTGAAGTATCAAAATTGTTTTATAAAAATGCTTAGCCCTGCTTAGGTCTTGTGGATAGAGGTTGTCTTTTGCTATACTGCCTAGCTCAGGGGTTATCCTGAGGAAAGATGACTTCTACCTGCAAGAATACTTTCATTGAGAGCGTGGTGGGATCTTACTACAAAGTTCCCTGTGATGCTCCGTCCATCCTAAGGAACAGAAACAATCCTAAGGGTGGAAGTACTTAAATCGAAACTTAGGTTAGGAACAGGTGATGTTCTACCCAGGTTGATTAAGGATTGAACGTGTATGTAGGCGTGCTGATCGAGGACCCTTTAACTGGTCACATGCCTCGTCATGGGTAAGCCTTGCCTCGGGCAGACTAAGGCCAGAATAAGATAACACGAAATGGGCGTGGAGCGGTGGCGGGAGTAGCGTGTACCCACCGTGGCAAGAGGCTGGACGGTGGTGTATCTGTGCTCTCGGTTTGCGTGAACCTGATCTGGTCTTAAGAAACTCGGTGGCGGGTTGACATATGCAAGGGTTAAGTGCTACATATGTTGTGTGATTGGAGATCCTCAGCTGAGTATAATCGATTCGGATCGCCGTACCTTCGCGGTTATGAAGACTTGGTCACTTCCCTGCAACCTAGAGTCAGGATGTGAACAATATGAATAAAAATGATATTGTACTGATGACATGATTAGACTAAAGGCAAACAGAGGCTATTAATACTTAACATGGCATTAAAAGATTGAAAGTAAGGACTCACTTTAGTAAGCTGTTTCTGCAAAGGTATCTAAAGTTGATTTTTGCTAAAACCTCTCCTTGATTCCTATTTACCCAGCATACCCTTGAGAGTCTTTTCCTTAGTCGGGTAAGACTTGCTGAGTAATTCCATACTCAGGGTTTATCCCCTTGTTGTTTTTAGGTGAGGAAGCAGCAGATTTCTGTTGCTTCTGTACCAAGGTGGTTCCTAATGAAGATAAACAAGAATGAAGTGCGGGAGGAAAGGATCCTCCACTAAGACTTTTTGTGTGATAGCTGTCGGGAGGAGTTTTTACCTCCCTTGGTATGTGTAATAATAATACTCTGCACTCGTTATATACTCCTGGTCTGTAATAAACAACGTGATCTTACTTTTTAATAAATGTAAGCTTATGTAATCGCTTCCGCATTTCTTTATCTCCGATGTTCTGTAATATCTGCATGACGGGTGAGACGTTCCTGGAAAGGTAAGGAAAGATACCGAGCTTGTCAAGTAGTTCAGGGGCACCTATAGGGTTGTCTGAGGTCCGTTGGACAAGGACAACTGTAGGTGGGCCTAATTACTTGGGAGGTTCCGTCACAGTAATGGATAATGATCTAAATGTTTCTTCACAATAAGCTAGGGCACTTAACTAATACTAGTTCAAAAATAAGTAGGAATAGAGTCTGATCCAAATCTGATTCGATCCTTAAATTTTATAGTATAAAATCTTGAGCCGGTTACCACCCCTAGCCGGGCACGAGCCATAATTTTTGACACAAAAGTGGACCTAACTAAAAAACCTGACCCAACACGTCCAATAGGGCACATGCCAATCTAACCTGACCAGATAGTAGGCATGGGTCGAGTATGGGCTGTGCCAAACAACAGATGACTCGACACTGACCTGACCTGATCTGAACTCGACCCGACGTTTGAACAGGTCTACTGGCACTAGGCCTAAGGGAAGCAAATCAATAACGTAGATAAAAAAGACAAATCACAGGTCTATAGTAGATTGGTATTGTAATTGTAACTATGTAGTTTGCATTTGGTATATAAGCATGATCATCATGAGTCTTACATCATCAACATTCATATTTGACAAATAACAAGTTGGTGTGCTAGTTTGACTGGATCATTAGAAACATTGATAATTATCATGTCAATCATATAGTTCATTCACTTTATTAATTAGAGCCATGATTTTTCATAAATAGGTTTGATAGGGATATCAGAAAGTTCACTAAAATGTGTTGCCAATAAAAACTATACAATTTATGAGTTGTCCAAAGCACATATCTCTTGGTCCCACATATGAGCATGAGTGTCACCACCCTTTTTCTGCTCTCGATCTTTCCCTACACTCCTTCCCTCTCTACACCAAGAACACAACAAGATAGAGAAGATAACCAAGGTGGCGGAGGAGTTGCAGCGTCGTTCATTCCCTGAGACATTCCCATCACTAGAGTGGAGCCAAGAAATCTCCCAACCTCTTCTAGCTTGGTGGGGAAGAAAGAGCAAGGGAAGTACAACCTCCAAACTTTCTACACCAACATAGGTCGCAAGCTTGAATCTTAGACGTGAAGGGTAAGCTCTAACCCTAGAACCATAGTAACTTCACCTAGAAACCATTTCCATCTCACAAACATGGTATGATAGCCATGCATGATATAAATTTCAACTATGCACAAGCTACCCATTTACCCCAATGCACTTTAGGAACCCCCGACACCTACTAGGAACAGGCCTTGCACAAAGCTTTGGCCCAGCATGTTCTGGACGATCTTGAGTTTGGATCTCAACGCCTTCACCAATATTGACAAACGCCTGTACCATCAGACAGTTGCCAAAGCAAAACTCAACATCATAACATAGTTGTTTCCATGTGAAACACATAGACAACAAAACTCAACCTCATAACGTAGTTGTTTCCATGTGAAACACATGGACGACCGAAGGATCACTTGAGCATTCGACAAGTAAAAACTTGACACATAGAGAGAGAGAGTACGGTATACAATGTTCGCATGAGCGATTGAGCAGTTGAAACCAGCCTACCCTAAAGCTGCAAAAAAATAGTTTCCTTTGGTTTCTCACAAACTTGGCACAATTTTGCGAAATTAGAACTAGATTTTTTTTATCAAAATGGTTTTTCAAAACAACTTCAAATCCACAAGATAAATTGTACAAAAGAAACCAAAGGTAAAACACTTTTAGGCCTCCTTTAGAACGTAAAAATTTCAAAAGAATCATGTAAAAATTCCATAAGAATCAGTTTATTTTTATAGAAAAATATAGAAAATGGAAAAAAAATTCCAACCTGGTAAACTGACACCTAAATTTTCAAAATCCACCTTCGGCACAAATCTTTAAAAGCGGGTAGATGCTCTTTGCCGAACATTTAGATGGTATCGGCTGAAATTATTTAAACCAATCCCCAACAGATATCACAACACTGTTCGACTGAGTGAGGCATATAACTGGCTTTACTGTTTGCGCAGTTCAACTTAATCCGTGATTCCGTGTACAAGGGCAGCTGTACTTACACAGGTCTGTGTAATCTTGAAGAGCCAACTTTTTGTCCAAGAACATTATGATTCTCACCTTCCAATACTAAAAAAAAGGGTTCTGGGTTCTCGATCGATCAAAGTTGTTTTATTTTTTGGTTTCCCTTTCCATCGCCAGAGTTTTTCTTTCCTCCTGCTCTCGTTTCTTTCTCCACCCCCGCATGTTAACAGATTACTAGTGGAGATGTATGAGAGAAGAGGAAGATATAGAGGAACAGAGAGATACAGCAGAGAGCTAGTAGCACCGTGACGGCTGGAAACTAAGTGGAAGTTTAGGTTATTACATTTTATACCCTCTACCGCAACACATTCCTAATATATATATACTCCAGTCTCTGCTTGTGCATTGGTGGGTTCATTTTCCTTCGACGAACGCCCCTTCTCGGCCCATCATCAGCTTGCTCTTCTGGCCCATCATCCAACTCAGCATTCAACCGCTCCTGTGCCACAACCGGCAATCGAAGGGCTGATGCTGACACCGCATCCCGTCAGTGAATCCAAGCGGCAAGCAAGCTCTGCTTGAAGGCGCGGATCCTCTCCAGGCACCGTTGGGCGCGCTCGATGGCCGTGTCTGCCGTGTGCTTTGTCCCTCCCGGCGGCTGCGTACTCGCCCGCCGTCTCTGCTTCCCCTCCTCCCGCTCCCGCACGCTGCCACGCGACTTTCTCTTCCGGGTCGACGACGACTCTGCACAAGTTCCTCTCAAGGTGAGTGAGTGAGCGGCTGATGATGATGGCTGGATCATGCATGCGCTGGCACCGTGGCAGGGAACGAGACAGGAAGGGTGCATGACATGGCATGGAGCGGACAGCGGAAGGCACGTGCAGCGGTGCAGGACGAACCTTGAGTGCACACGGGCACCGTGGTCGAAGGAGCAGCAGCAGGCTGGGACGAGGCGGCCGGAGTGGGATCGATGACGGCGCCGGCGCGCGGTGAGACGAGCGGGAACGCTGCCTCGTCCAAGCCGGGCTCGACGACGAGGCGCTCGAGCTCGGCCTTGAGCGGGGCGAAGCGGCCCGGGTGCGCTGCCTCCAGCTTCGCCAGCTCCTCGCCCGCCACCTCCGCCATCCACGCCCAGCGGCCCGCCGATGCCATCTCCCTCGCCGCGCGCGGCCACCCGTGCACACACGGCTGGCAGCGGCAGCGGCAGGCAACAACAGCTACCTAGAGACGGGAGTGGCTGGGTAGCAGTGCTTCCTGGAGACGTCGTCGCGAATGCGCAGCTACCGCGAATCCACGCCAAGTCGCCAAGCGCGGTGCAGGAGGGAAATCGGATGCGTGGGACGGGCGTTCGATGGAAGCGATTTCGACTGACGCGGACCGCCGATGGCAGTGACTGGCGCTGATTGTTTTGATTTGGCACGAACTCGACTTGACCAGTCGACCCTGACCGCGCGGCCTGAGGCCTGTGGCCTGCTGCAGGGCAATGGGCCGAGCGCACGGCACGGGCCACGGGGCGAGTGCGAGTTGGAACGCGCGCGGGCCTTGTCGGGCGCCGCGCCCGCTCGCGCAGGGTGTAGTGTAGTGCCGCGCAGCTCACCACCTCTCATCGGGCCTCGCTTCCAGGCTTCCCCCGGCTTTTCGAGTCCTGCTCTGCTTCCAGCGTCCTGTTGGCTCTTTCTGATGTGAGTACTAGTCCTACTGTACTACTTGCTTCTGGCACGGCATGCCGGCAGTCTTTCTATCTATGTTACGTGTCATTCTTTATTTCAAATTTTACGAATAATAAAATAGTGTTTTGAGATATTTTAAATTTCACTATAATTAGTGCGTGCAAAATACTCCGGCTGTTTTGGAGTAGCTGAAGATAGCGTAAGCCTAGTCCGAACTGTCCTACTCCATAGTTGTACCAGCACTGCAGGCGAGTCCGGCCCAACCACAAACGCCAGACATGGCTCAATCTCGTTATGTCCAGTTTGGAACCACTAGTGTTTATTGAAAAAAACAGTTTATCTGAGAAGCCCGTGAAAAAACACATTCTATTTAGACCCCCTTTGGAACCCAGGAATTTTATAGGAATGATATAGAAATTTCATGAGTTAGTTCAAAAACAAAGGAAAAACACATGATTAATAAAATAATCTTTTGTTCCAAAGGATGACTTATTGTTTGTTTTTAGTTCATTTTGATAAACAACTAAACTGATAAGCTACGGCAAAAACACCCTATTTGGTATAACTCTTGTTTACATCTGTGGAAAGATGGTGAAATAAGTTGTGTTAAATAGGACCATACTCCCACCTATCCGCTCTCACTTCGGCAAATCCTGACGTTCATGTCTCGCTTTATGAGACACTATCTTCCTACAAAACATAATAATCAATCCTCATTTGTGGCGTTGCTCTTGCTTCTCTTGATGTTGTCTAACATTGTCGTCGTCTCTCTCGTCGTTCTCCTCATTTTATGACCTCTTCGTTGTTGGATATCTCTCGTATGAGCTGCTACTGCTCCTTCAGGCCACGTGACCCTCCCTCCTCAAAACCCTAATCACATTCTATCTCATCTCTCTCTCCCATGTCTCTATGCATCTCGCTCTTGTGTCTCTCTTCTTTGCATAATATGATCGTCACATCGCTTGTGTCATCCCATCTTCGGTGACCTTCACTATTAGCTCTTGTAGATCTTCTCGTGTCCTTCTCACCTTTCCTACTCTTGTTTCATCTCGATATTGTTCGGTGTCTGTCATCGACCTTTCTCATTGTTCCTTGTCCATCGAGGCAAGTCTCTAGCTGCCAAGCATCTTCATCTTCATATCTCTAGCTTCAAGCTTCGAATGTGTAGGTTTGTAACATGAATCCTAACCCTAGATCTCTTTGATTTGTAACATCAACCCTAATTCTATCTTGTTTTGTGTCTAAGATTGGTTACAGGTCATCGTCTAATGCTCGGTGCGTTCTGTTGGTGCCGCACGTGCCATTGATGGAAAGTGTTGAGAGGGAGGAGAAAACAACATTCGAGATGGCAATGGTCGAAGACAATGCTGGCTACCCTATAGAACCATGAACCATCAATAGATATCTCATGACAGTAAGGCTGACCCTTGATAACATCGACGACATGGGGGACACTAATGTTGCCTTGTTTGGTAGAAGTGTTGCTCCAATCAACTTGGAGGCAGTGGTGCTTAGTGATGCCATAGACTAATGATAGTGAATCACTCCCACCTTTGTTAAGCGTTCCTATTGGGAGCCTATATTATCGAAATTCCTAAAAACCCTTCATCTCCAAATTGAGAAAGTGTGTTTCAGGTATAATATAAAGAACGGACAAAGCCAACCTTCGTCAGAAGCAACTAGCGAACCAGAAAGGAAAAGCCATGGAGCTTCGCCTGTGTATAAGCATAGCGAAGGTATGTACCAAATCAAGCAACTTCGACGTCGAAGGAATTCATGTACGAAGCAAAGGAGAAGATGACTCAGATGACTTGTTTAGCGCAAAAGGAGAAGAAGGAAAGATGACATTGCCCCTGTAACACTTGTGAACAATGTGTGTAAAATTCATGGGCATACTTGTAATTTTATATGAAGTTGAACCTCTCTCCAATAAATAGAGGAACAGTGTCATGCGTAAATTCATCTTTCGAGAGCTCAGAGCTTCATTTCGCCAAGCCTTCGAAGATACTTTCGAGCTACCATTTGTGTAAAGCCGAAGGTATGGTTGTTATCATTTGATATATTGCAAGGAATGAAATTATATATGTGTGGGCATTCAAATGAGCTTACATGTCTTGCTCTTCATTATTTACACGTCGTCCTTGTTAATATACATATTATAAGGAAAATGGACCCCAGGCCATTTGGCTCAATAGGTTTTGGTGTTTGATGATCAACATAACATGTGGACTAAGGTGTTTGCTAGTGTTTATGTTTGTAGTTCACAAGATGCGAAGAGGATTGGACTAAGGCACCGAGGATGCAACACCTCAAATGAAGACATAAAAAGAGCTTAGAAGTCCAAGACTCAAGAACAAAAGAAGCCCAAAGAATCAACGAAGAAAACCATGAAGTGGACGGTCAGTCAGCGCCCTGGTGGCGCACCTGATAGTGCACAGTGAATGTCTGGTGTGCACCAAACTGTCTGGTGTGCACCGGACAGTCAGGCAACGGTCAGATCCAACGGTCGACTGCTGTAGACCTCAACGGTCGGCTGACATGGCAGGGCACCAGACAGTGAACAGTGCTTGTCTGGTGTGCACCGGACTGTCCGGTGCGCCCATCGATAGAAAGCTACTTCTTTCTGTCCAACGGCTATAATTGTGGGGGGAGGCTATAAATACCCCCAACCGGCCATTTGGAAGTGTGGGAGCCCAAACAACATACCAAGGCATAGTATAGACATTTACAAGAGCTCATACACCCAAGTGCTCAATAGAATCACTCGGTGATTAGCATAGGTGCTTTGCGAAGTGTTTAGATTAGTTAGACCGCTTTAGCGCTTGCTCTAGGTGAATCCTAGTTAGTTGAGTGAGTTTAGAAAAACCACACAACCCCTCGGCTCTTGCGCGAGCCGTTGTAATTGTACCGAGTGGGGGCGAGTCTTGCGAGACTGTGACAACCGAGTTTGTGTCACGGCCGCCACCGTGTACTGGAGGGAACGAGGCCCATGGTGTTTTCACCCGGAAGCTCGATAGTGGAGACGGTGGGGAGCGTCCGAGAGGAGCCGGAAGCGGAGCACCACTTGCGTGTGGAGAAGGCCTGCGTCTGTCTATAGAGTTACTCGACCGTGGTGCTTGGCCCTCGCGTGGGCTTCCCTTTGCGTAGGGGCACCAACAAGGATTAGTTGGGACCTTGCGTGGTTTCGGATACCTCGGCAAAAATACCAGCGTCATCCACGAGGGTTTGCATCTCTACCTTGCTCTTTAGCTTCCACATTTATATTAAGCATTTAAGTTTCAATCTTGTCTTTATACTTAGACAGTGCGGTAGAGATAGCAACACTTAGACAAAACCAAGTTTGCACATTCTAGTTTGATTAATTGCATATGTTTTGCTCTAGAGATTTATTTGTGGCCTAGTTTAGATAAAGTTTTAGAAGTCCTAATTCAACCCCTCTTAAGCATCACCCGTTTCCTTCACATATATTCTCACCCTTTATCTTCTCTCTTTCATTAACCTTCAAAGAAGGGTTAGTTGAAGAGAGAAGCTTATGGTTTTATAACTTGTATTGCCTTGTTTTTGATATCCTTTAGTAATAAAAAGCAAGTGATGAACATCGGCACCCACCTCCAGTGAATTCATGACCACAACAAACTCCATCATGTCGCCAAAGAAGTCGACGACAACTAGCGTTGTCCTCATGCCCTTGGATCCCAACCAAGGAGAAGAAGCACTCCTTCGAGAATCAAGGAACCAAAAGAGGAAGGCTGTTAGCTCTGAACTGCGAGATGATGAACTTGATCGATAGATCAACAACCTCAAAACTATTCACAAGCAAGTCGAGAAGCATAAGCAGAAGATGCTTTGGCTCTTTGAGCTTCAGAAGAAGATTGATGACACAACTGAGCAAATGTGCAACATCGCGCAGGATACTGAACAACAAGAGCATCAACTCAACCATAGAGACCTTCGGCATGAGGGTCATAACCATGATGACCTTCGTCGTGAAGCATACAACTATAAGGATTTCTTGTATGATGAAGCTTCCCCATTGACACTAGAACTACAAGCTACATCGTGGCCACCACTTTATAGACCTCCTAAGCTACCAATGTATCATGGCCTATCAGACCTGAAGCAGTTCCTGATGAGTTACGAAGCCACAATATTTTCCTATGGTGGCAATACGGCGGTCATGGCAAAGTCATTTGTCATGGTAGTCAGAAGTGTAGCCCAAACTTGGTATTCGTCTCTTCAGCCAAGGATTATCACTTCGTGGCAGAAGCTAAAGGACATACTCCTCACAAGCTTTCAAGGTTTCTAGACCAAACCAATTACTGCCCAAGTTCTCTTATAGTGCACTCAGGAGCACGATGAATACCTTCAGGCTTATATCGGAAGTTTCTTCACCTAAGGACTCAAGCACCAACTGTGCAAGATGACATTGCCATATAGGCAATGATCAAGGGGCTTCGTCTAGGCCTAGCAGCTCAGTACTTTCTAGGAAACCACCTCACTCCTTAGAGAATCTGTTGCAGAAGGTGGATGTATACATAAGGGCAGATAATGATTTCCACTAAGGGAGGAGGTCCAAAGGTATGCAGATACCACTAGGGGCTTCGGGGGAAGATTCCACCCGAGATTTATTTGAAGCATACATAACACAACTCAAAGTGATGAGAAGGCAGCTCAATCTCAGGCAAGCCAGCATAAACAACCAAGTACTCAACAACACTCTTCCTAAAGCACCTTCTGCCCACTAGCTTCGAGAGTAGGAAGAGGAGGTCGAAGCTTCGGTGGCAAGTTCAACACATAAGCAAGAAAGTTGTATTGTGTGTTTTGTGGTGAAGATAAAGGCCACACATCAAGGACTTGCCAGATAACCATCCACAAGCAAAAAGAGCTCGCTGCTGTGATTGCTCAACCATCTCAGTCAAAGGAGGTGTTTAGTACATCTTTGTACTACTCACCCTACATCCCATAATATATCCAACCCTAGGACCCCAAGCCACAACAACCTTTGGTTTTTAATTCTTCAAGTAACCCAATGATGGGCGAATGGTTGCCATCTACTTCGTCCATCCCAGGGCCACCCTCTATGATCAAGTCCCTATTGGCCATCCCAAGTTCCTAATGTAGGACATGCATTAATGGGACAGAAGGGAGGCCTCTAATGCCTGCACAGTTAACATTATGGTCCCAGAAACAAAGCATATATACTGAGGCCTAAGGGGCTAGGTAAGCAAAGCCAAAGCTACCAAAACACTCTTGCGTATCTTTGTTTACCTACATTTACTTGTAGTTTCCTTTTCTTCGCACTACGTAGTTCTATGTAATAATTTGATTACACCTTTGAGTGCAATGAAGAAGCAATGACACTCTCGA
The DNA here is from genome assembly GCA_029449295.1 of Zea luxurians. Taxonomy (NCBI): domain Eukaryota; kingdom Viridiplantae; phylum Streptophyta; class Magnoliopsida; order Poales; family Poaceae; genus Zea; species Zea luxurians. The sequence goes on along the minus strand of JAOPSE010000017.1, from coordinate 32,068,463 downwards.
GGACCTTCTTATGAAAGGTCAAAAAGACTCTAAAGTCGTTCCTAAGGAAATGTAGAGTTAGATATTTCATACACAAAAGTAAAGGTGTAAAAGACTCCAAAGTCATTCCTAAGGGAATGCAGAGTCAGATATTTCATACACCAAAGTAAAGGTGTAAAAGACTCCAAAGTCGTTCCTAAGGGAGTGCAGAGTCAGATATTTCATACACCAAAGTAAAGATGTAACAGACTCCAAAGTCATTCCTAAGGGAATGCAGAGTCAGATATTTTATACACAGAAGTAAAGGTGTAAAAGACTCCAAAGTCGTTCCTAAGGGAATGTAGAGTCAGATATTTTATACACCAAAGTGAAGTGTAAAAGACTAAAGTCATTCCTAAGGGAATGCAGAGTCAGAAACAAAAGACACCTCCCAAAGGTGAAGAAATTCCTAAGGGGATGATCACGAAGTTCTATCAATTTCAAAAACAACTTCGAGTCATCGAAGATAATAACGAAGAGCATTGCCTTTGTCACATGTGAAAAAAGAAGGGAAGGTGTTTTTCGCCTTCGGCTAAAAAACGTGTGAGATTTTGATTTCACACATCACAAAGGCAAAAATAACAAACCAAGTAAAGTACTTTATATTACATTATATTGTTACAACAAAAAGAGTTTTGAAGCATTCATTGTCCCCTCATCACTTCACCATAAATATCATTACAAATTTTCATCATGATGTCATCTGCATTTTTATCTGCCACTTCAATAGCAATTGCTTCCGCATCCAATTCAGACTGCTTAGCTCTGACTATGGCCTATGAAGGGGAAGCTTCCCAATAAAAAGTCAAACAAAGAAAACAAGAACCACCAATACACACACGAAATGAATCGAAGAACAATGATACAAAACAAATTTACACACCTTTGGGCTCCTTTGGTTGTAGAGCTTTTGTGATGGTTGTGGCCTTCTTAGCTGCCTTCTGTGCCTACAATAAGCTAGATATCAGAAACACGTTTACTCCAAAGAAGTGGCATAAAATGAGAAGTAGTTGATAAGTGAAAACCTTCTCCCTGTTTTTCTAGACTCCTCAAGAGCGATTTCTTTTACTCCTTTGGTCCATATATCGGATAAGAATTTTTTTGCTCCACTTTGAAGCCTCAGCAGTTGACCTTCTAACATTTTACACTGGCAATTTGAAGTTGGGGTCTAGACATGCCTTCGTGTGCTCTCAACCAACTCTCAGAAGTGTCGAAGCTATGCTTTGGGCACCTATCCAAGCACAATAATCTTCCCGAGTTGAGAGAACACCCTTGAAGGCTCCTACTTCGCCATAGATCCATCTCATCACACCAACTATATCGCCATCAATAAATTTTTTCTCCTAGGACCTTTCTCCAACTTAGGAGAAGGTCCTTTCCAATTCTTCACAACATTTTGTAGCCACACAAAAGCAATCGTCTTTTAAGCTTTTAAAATTTCCAACAAGTTTATCTAAATGATCTTTCTTATCTATATCATCTTCTTTTTTAACTTTTCAAGCTCAAAGTCAACCTTTTCTTCAGCAGTTGTCCTTCTTAGTTTGTCAGTTTCAGCTTCGTGGCTTTCCTTTAGCTCTTTCATTTCAGCTTCGAGTGCAGCAAGGCGCTCGCCATGTTGTGAATTTAGCGCTTCAATCTTTGAGATTTTGGCAATCATAGTTCCTTTAAGTTTTATAGCTTTGTCTTTTCCTCGATCAGCTTCTGGACTTTGCTCTGACTCTCCATAAAAGTCTTTCTCTAGAATCTTGAGCGTTTTTTCTTTTTCGACACAATTAAATGAAGCCCATATACCTCAGACCGAAGCTTCATAGTTTCCTTTTGGGAAACTTTGTCCTCTACATTCTTCTAGTTCTTGAGTGCCTTGCTTAAGATTAGCCCCTATAAAGTCAAATAGAAAATAAGACTTGAGTCGAAGAACAATCTAACAATCCGAAGCAGCAATGGCACCACAAGCTATTCCTTCAAATGCGTATAGGCAAGACAGTATGAAAATCTTCAAAAGGCATTGCTGACAATACAACTTCAAGCTTTGGAACTCCTATGTTGTCCGCCATGTAGCGGCACACATCGGTCTCTTGGCTGTCTGGACAACAATGCAAGTAATCATCTGCCCCACTCCAAAGATTGCTGATCCCGAAGGATACCCAAGTTGCTCAGCAAATTCGAAAGCTTTGGCCATTTGTTTTGCGCCCATGCCATTTCCGGCTGAGTGATGAACTTTATACCGTCGGCCACCAAACTCTTGGTCAAAATGACCTTCTCCCATAGACATATCACCCGCTATAGCCATTTTGGCCTCTTCAATTTTTGTAGCCCCTTTTCCCTTTTCAATTGCCAGTGCAGGCCCTGCAGATTCAACCTTCTCTCAGCCGCCTTGGCTAGCGACGGTATCGCTGTCGACGGTACCATAAATACCTCCTAAGTGTCTGGTGCTGCTACAACATGCTATCCTTCATCGCCACGACCATTGTGGCAGTTGCCTTGGCCTTGTCCTCATTGTCGTTATCTTCATCTTCAAAATAGAACACGCTCATCACTAGAGCTATGCGTTTATCCTCCTTTGCACTGCAAGGAAAAAGTTCAAAGTGGGAGCTTCCTTCGCCTTAGAGGCAATGCTTGCCCAGGGAGTTTCCTCAAGAATGGGTAACTCGACAACTTTGTCATCCCCGGAGTTAGCTTGCAAATACAAGAATGACTAAACAAACGAAGTTTACTAATCAGAAAACAAATTCAAAAAATATGTATCGTACCCTTGGCTCTTTCGAAGCTTGAGTAATCCTTGCCTCGAGTTTCTTTTTTGAAACACAAACTTTGCGATGTTTGGAAATCAACTTGGCATGTTTTTGCTTCCTCTTCTCCTTTGCCTCTTGAGAGCACCTAGAGGGGGGAGGGAATGAATAGGTGATCCTGCAAAACTTGCTCAAAACAACACAAACTTGGTCTATAGTATGAGTTAGAGTAAATAAAACCAAGGTTGAGAGTAGAGAGAAAGAGAGAAATTCTTTTAACTTGATTGCTCTATCAAGATATAATTTAGACTTAGAGGAATATCACAAGTGAGAGGATGGAACTTGGAAGAGATAAAAAATGCAAGAAAGTAAATGACACAAGAAACAAAACAATTTTTATCCCATGGTTCGGTCAAGCGTAATATGCTTGTCTACTCCACGTTGTGGCGTCCCAATGAACGAGGGTTGCATTAAACCTCTCTCAAGTGACCCAAAGATCAAACTTGAGTACCATGGTTCTTCCTTATATCACAATATCCCATTTGTGAGGAATCTCCACAAGTTGGAGACTCTCACTCCTTACAAATGATCACAATCAAAACCGAAGTAAGGGGGAGTAAGAACACACACACGAGCATAATCGCAGCAACAAGACACACGAAAGCAAAGACAAGAGCGCAAGAACAAAACGATAGAGTTACAGCTAAGAAATGCGCTCAAATCTCTCTCGAATCACCGAACGGTGGTCGCGGAGTCTCAGAGTTGTAGTGTGCTCTTAGAATGCTTGGTGTACTGGTAGAGGTGCCCAAGGGCCTCTTATATAGCCTCAAGGCCAAGGGAGTCGTTGCTCTTTCCTTTTGTAAGTGCAGATTGTCTTCTGTCTGTGGGTGCACGGGACAGTCCGAAGCACACCGGACACTCTAGTCTGCAACAATCACAGGATCAGTTGATTGGTTGCTTTGCCTTCCTTTTCAGGTGGGCACCAGACTATTCGGTGACCCCTCCTGACCTTGGACGAGCTGATGTGGCCGACGTTGATCCCGCTGCCAACCATTACGCTGCCGGGGAGCTGTTGGCCGCTTGGCACATCGGGACATGTCTGGTGAATTTTAGCCAGTGAGCCCAGTCAACACCAGAGAGCAGCCAGTTGACCAGCCAACACCGAACATGTCCGGTGCACACCGGACTATCCGGTGACCCCTCCTGACCTTTGACGAGCTGATGTGGCCGACGTTGATCCCGCTGCCAACCATTACGCTGCTGGGGAGCTGTTGGCTGCTTGGCACATCAGGACATGTCTTGTGAATTTTAGCCAGTGAGCCCAGTCAACACCTGAGAGCAGCTAGTTGACCAGCCAACACCGAATATGTCCGGTGCACATCGGACTGTCCGGTGAAGCCTAGTCTGGCATGAGTTTGTCCAGTTTTGAGCCAAATTACTTTAGTTTCTTTTGGCTCGACTTGAGATGTTCTCTAGCACTTAGACAAACATAGTTAGCAACTAAACAAATGACTAAGTGCTAGTATCATACCTTTATCACTTTACTCCAATAGGATTTGCAATATGTGCAATCTCAAGCCTAGAAAGTACTTTTGTCTACAAAATATGTTAGAGCCTAAACACAAGTGCTAGAAACATTGTAAAGGGCCTATGCAACATATTTAAAAGTGCAAACCTCACACTTATACCATTTTCCACAAAGTTGCATATTTTGGGTCCATGTTTGTGCCCTTTTGGACTAGATAGCTTTAATTTGCTCTCTAAACACATGTGCTCATGCTCATATGAGGAGAGTTAGATTAAGGTGGTGTGATGAGTATTTAATCGTCAAAACAACTAGAAATGGACCAATGGAACATTTCCCTTTAACCTCCTAGATTACACGGGGGTAGTTAGAATAAAAGAATCCAATAGCATAAAATACGTGATTTAAACGACACTTTTCCGCGCTGTGAAGGTCAGATCCAGTGCTCCAGCCTCTTCTTCGTTATAATTTCTGAGAATTTTGTCGCACTTATCTTCAATAGCATCTAGCCATTCATCGCAAGGTTCTCCAAACTAAGCTTCGAACTTATACTTGTAACGAAGCCTAACTAAATCAGGCTCTACTTCGGAAGCATCCTCCTCCTTCAACTCAGGCATATCTCCAAACACCTTCGAAGGCGGAGGAATTCCAGCGCACTCTGATTTCCACCGTGTCGTAATGCATGTCACGGTTCCTCTATTTATAGTGTTAGGGTACAACTTCGTATGGAATTACAAACATGCTCATAAGTCCTACTTACATGGTTTACAAAATTTGTGAGGGTAGAGTTGTCTTTTCTCCTATCTATCGTCCTGGCCAGGTTTCTGGATTCTTCTTTTCCTCTTTTGTGTGTCAATGCCACGAAGCCAAAGCTCTTTCCTTCGATCCCGTCATTGTATCAGTCCTTCGGAGCTGAAGCAGCTTCGCCGCTTTCCCTTCGTGCACTAGTTTAGACGAAGACTGGCGCAGACTGGCTGCACCATTCTTTAATGGCACCTGAGATATGTTTTAATATACAGTACGAGATTAGTATATAATGCGAGGATCTTCGGGTACTGTCCCCAACACTATGGGTGTGGGTGCATTGCAGGTGGAACAGAACACCAGCGCTGTAGTTCTTTTTTTTTTCCTTTCCAGCCAGTAAACATACATGAATTCTGGCTTACGGCGGAGCAGCTGTGTTTAATTATTTTGGCATTGGCAAACGTTGGACACCTAACTGTTAGGCTGTTAGCTAGCTAGTTAGTTAGTTCTGTGCACGTTACTTTTCACTTTGTTGTGGTTTTGTATGCATACCCTGATGATGATCATGTCAGTGTCAAAGGTGGCTGCAGTTTGTTGGGAAAGGCAGCGCGCACCTACTACTAGAACAAACACAGCAGGCACTGTGCTATTATGACGAACGATGTAAAATCGTGACACGAGCAATAAGGGGCAAGCAGACAGGCAATAAGGAGAACCTACGCTACGTAACGGCATGCGTCTTCTTGAGGACCCTTTTGTGACGGAAAGGGTTCTGGAGCGGTGGATGACGACGTGACCCGACCTTGACACGAAGGCGGAGGCCGGCGCCATGCAGTGGCTGGGCAAGGGGGTAGGGGGCAGTGGTTGCCAGCCGCGCCTCGCCACCACCGCCCGGCATCGGCAACGAAGGATGGCGGGCAGGGGGCAGCTGGGCAGGACGCGAGCGGGCGAGCTAGACGGGCGCTCGGCTCGGCCACCAACCACAAACCTGCCAGCCATCCTGGTCATCTACAGTTTCTCCCGCAGCGACAAGTCACCGTAGCTAAGCTAAAGGAAACAAGAACGACGTTACTACCACCGGAGTACCGGACACACAAGACAAGAGGTATGCCCATCGCAGTAGCAGCATGCATGTTGAAGACAGACAAACCATGTCCTGGAAATGGAGGAATCAGCAAGCAAGACACTGCCACGTCGTTAAGACGATGGGTGTTCACCGTTTGAGCGCCGGATTATTAAAAAAAAAACCGTCAACTCTTTTATTTTGGCCTTAGTATCTGACTGCAAGAGGTGTGAGAAAATTCATGCCGGCGCAATCTGGAAAATCATGTATCCACGCTGCGAAACATGCAAATCGAAACAAACACTCCCTAAACTACGGATGAGAAATGTCGCTTTTGTAGTTTTGAAATTTCTTTCATTTACAGCTAATAAGATGCCTATAAAATGTACATCTTTGGCATAATTAAGTACGGGGTTTGTCACCTGAAATGAAATATATATTAAATTAAATTAGAGTTCTCGATAAGATCTACACTAATTTGTTTTCAAGTTTTTTTTTATTTTGAAGGCATTACTCTGCAAAATCTGGGATGTATGAAAGTGCATGGTATCCTCTCCATATGGTCAACGTCTGCATTTATATATAGCTTCAACCCTTTACATGATGTAGTATACAACTAGGACTCCTAAGTTGATACAGATTGTAACAAAATTAATCTATAACTCCAACCTAGTAGAAAACTGTTGAGCACCAATTTGAGCAGCGGACGGTCCACGCGTGCGCAGAGCAGATTAAGGTTCCGAGTTTTGTGCTATGGTTGTTAGCTAGATTGGCGGAATTAGCTCGGGAAATAAGTTTGTAAAGGGTCCAGCCCCCCTCCTCTATAAATAGAGAGATATACGACCGATTTATAATCATCAATCGAATCAATAACACCTCTATTTCGCATTTATTTCCTGTACAGTTAGGAGTAGTTCTAGTTTAGTTCTAGTTTAGCCTTTCGATCCCCAAATTCTCTGCTTCTCTTCGACTCTACGTCGATTAGAGGAGTCTAGGTCGGCCTGCCCGAGCCTAGACAACTCCTAGGATCTCTCCTCTCCGACGGGGTCCCTCCCGGGAGCGAGATCCAGACGCCGCTGACAATCTTCCGCCGCCCCTGCGCACGCGCGGATCGTCCGACCCTAGGGCATGGACGGTTCGGCCGTCAGGCAGGAAAACCTAGCCTCGCGCCAGGTCGCGGACCGTTCGGCCCCTGGCCGCGGACCGTCCGCGCCTACGCAGAGAGCACCGCCGCTGGTTCGTGTTGAGTGATTGACGCCCCAAAAAGGTGCCAACATACTTTTTGGCGACTCTGCTGGGGACAACACATATAGACCTATCAAATCGGCCCTCAATGGCCGATTCAAAGGATAATTCTGAAGTTTCCACTAGCAATATCATCACGCCGACATGGGAAACCTTGCCGGCTGAAGAATAGCTCCTGTTCGAGGAGCGCCAGGAGCAGCTGATCCAAGAAGCAAAGACGAAGTTCCTGGCCAACTTCAAGGTGGACAGGAACAACAAAGTCATTCGGCAACGGGCGATAGATCTGGCTTCGCTCCGACCTACTACGATTACCCCCAATTTAAGTAGCACCAACGAACTCCAATCTCTTAAAGCTTACATAGACGAACAGCGAGAGCAGTTGCAACGTATCGTAGGGGATATACAAAATGATCATAAAAGGCTAGTGCGTGCGCTTGATAAGTCTACTATGACAAATCTTCCTTCGCACGAGGTTAAATTAAGGGAATACACATGTAATTCATCGGCTACAGGTTGTCACGAAAACCCATTTATGGGATGCCGATAGACATATACCTTGGGCAACGACAGCCTCCCACGCACATCGGCGATAAATTTGTCAATCTGCGCATGTCTAGACCGTCCGCACGTGAGCGCGGACCGTCTGGGCCAGCGGTGGCCGATCCCATTTTTAGAAGCGAATTACCGAGACCTGCACCCTAGCCACCACATGCCGTGCAAACCCTAGATAACCCATTCGGACCATCTGCGTATGGCGCCAGACAGTCCGAATATAATGTCGGACGGTCCGGCTACATGGCCGGACAGTCCGCGCACTGAGTCGGACGGTCCGTGTATTTAACCAGATGGTCCGGCACAGAGTTTTTTGAGGAGGGTAGATATCCAACTCCGTATCCGTCCCAGCTAGACTCCCCATCTCACCATACGATACACCAGAAGGCCAGAACGGAATGGCCAGTCCTATGAGCCTCATAGGGCATGTATTAACGCGTCACAAAACCCAAACCAATGGGGAAGAAAACAACATACCAACATCCAAACAAACTCACCCATATTGGACCAAAGAGCCGGTGATCTCCCACCGGCTGCCATCGATATAGTAAGAGAGGAAATAGCTGGGGCGTTCCGAGATAAGCTCGGAGTTAGTATAGTCCCCGGAGGGCAGTCATATCGGAGACCTTATGATAGCCAGTTTGACCGTCTCCCATACCCGCAGGGGACCAGAATACCCGAATTCGCAAAATTTTTGGGTGACCAAGGAAAAAACACACGCGAACACATAGGCCAGTTCTTAGCACAATTAGGAGAATTGGCCGACACAGAAGCATTTCGCGTGTGTTTATTTTCACTGTCTTTAACAGGAACCGCGTTCGCATGGTATGCTACATTACCTCCTAATTCTATCTTGTCATGGGGGGATTTAGAACAAAAATTCCATGATCACTTTTTCTCTGGTGACTATGAGTTAGATTTAGTGGATTTAGTGGCTTTGCGACAAGAAAAGGATGAATCGGTTAGTGATTACATCCGGAGATTCTGGGATACAAGAAACCGATGCTTTCAAATTTATTTAACAGATAAACAACTGGCGGGAATAGCCTTTGATAGATTGCACTATTATTTAAAAGAGAAATTAGAAGGCATCCAGTTCTTTACGCTAGCACAATTACATCAGAGAGCTTTGGCTTGTGAAAGCCGAAGCAAAGAACTAGTCAAAACGGTTCATCATAATGTCCATATAGTAGAACACAATCAAAGTAGTTCGGACGATGAACCAAAGGAAGTTTACACTGCCAAAATAGTTTGGCCCGAACAGGCCAAATCTTTGGCTTACTCCTCCTTGCAGTCAGTTCAAAAGAAACGGCAGGAGGAGATTAAGTTTACATTTAATGTCGACAAATGTGATAAGATATTCAATGAATTACTAAAAAATGGTAACATTAAGATCGATTATACCATCCCACCCGCCGACGAACTAAAGCGTCGCGCATATTGCAAGTGGCACAACTCATTTTCTCATGCCACTAATGATTGTAATGTGTTTTGACGATAAATCCAATCGGCCATTAACGAGGGACGATTGAAATTTCAGGAGGACACGGAGCCCTTCCCAATGAATGTGATCGACTTCAATGGCAAAAAGGTCCTAATTTGGCCCAACACAGCCGATAAGGGCAAAGACAAAGAAGTCATCATCGGCAACGCATGGGAGGCCGATGGAAACAACAAAATTTCTTGCAGGAAAGTGGTGGCCGAGAAGACTCCTGATGGAGGGGAGACACTGATGGTGACCATCACAAACTTCGGCACTGGAGGGCAAGCGCAGACAAGGGGACATGAGCGAGAACCCATACTACGCATCGCGGACGGTCCGGTGCCCAGGCGCGAATGGTCCGTAACATCATCGGACTGTCCGAAGCGTTCCAGCGGACGGTCCGGCAACGACGAAGAGCCACAATGACCACGTACCTTCAAACCACGACGACCAGAAATAGGTACATGGAAAACTAACACGTTCAAGGCAACAGGTTGGTTGGTAAAATCTAGTCCGACCTTTGATCAATTATTGTCTAAATATGTGAAAAAGAAGGCCGGCCCCAGCGACCGGCCACCAAAGCGACCTCGCTTACCCACCCTGGTGCGACAGCAGGTTAGGCCGATTGGACCACCATACCAATCGGAAAGGACGAGAGGTCATAATGTTCAATTAAGACCTTACGTACCTGCGTGGACACCTCCACTCCCATATCCACCTATGCCATATCCATACACATACATACCTCCACCATATGTCCCAAATCAAATGTGGGGTATGCCACCATACCCATTTGGGATGCCACAGTACCCCGCTTGGGGGGCACCCCAAACATCTGTATTCAATAGGTTGACACCTCCAGTACAAGACCGATTGAGAGCCCCTCAATCTGGTCCACGAGCATAGGCCGAGCAAGATTGCCGAACAACTCGGCCCCAAAGGTTGACTAATCCGGCAGGGGGGCATACAGCTACAACCTCCAACAGTACGAAAAAAAGGAGATGTCATTAAAATAGGAACGACAGATGTCGTCGTACAACAAAATAACGAAGGACCGATGATTTTTGGTGAATCGGCCAACACAAACAAAAAAAGAAGGTACGGCTGTCAACAGAACATCCGATCCAAAATACTCCATGCCCCGATGGTGCCCATCGGGATTGACACGATCGCAAAAGCGAAAATTACAGCGCCTTAGAGCAAAGGAGAATCAGGAGGAGGCAGAAAAAATATTCAATGGCACGCATCCGCAGTATCCACCACCACAAAAGAGATGGAGACCAAAGGCCACTGAGAAAAATCAAACGGCCACAAATACAGAAAATAAAACAATAACTGTGCAGTTCTTTGCAGGTATGGCAGACAGTCTGGCTATAAAGATCAGACCAACCGTACAGGGCGCGGACAGTCCGACCCCTGAGGCCAAACCATCCGCACTACACCATGACACCTCCAACGACGTACCAACACCCATGGAGGAAGATGACCTGCAAGGAGAAGACCTGGATGACTACGGAACTATGCCAGAACACTTAGAAAATTAGGAAAAACAAGGTGACAAATTGGTCAGGATCAGTATGATGCTCGACGGTGTTGGGACTGACAGTTTGATCAAAGCTAAAGGGGTCATGTCCGTTGAGTCAACCATCGAGACCAAGCCATTGCGTACCATCCTAGTAAGTGGCAAGACGCCTAAGAAAACGATGTGATCACATCGAGTTAGTTGCTTTTGGTTCGCTCAGCTCCACCAAAAGGCAGGGGGCATATGTTGAGCACCAATTTGAGCGGCAGACGATCCAACCTTGAGGCCGGACGGTCCGCGGTCCGAACGGTCCGCGCGTGCACAGAGCATATTAGGGTTCTGAGTTTTGTGCTACAGTTGTTAGCTAGATTTGCGGAATGAGCTCAGGAAATTAGTTTGTAAAGGGTCCAACCCCCCTCCTCTATAAATAGAGAGGTATACGGCCGATTTCTAATCATCAATCGAATCAATAACACTTCTATTTCGCATTTATTTCCTATACAATTAGGAGTAGTTCTAGTCTAGTTCTAGTTTAGCCTCTCGATCCCCAAATTCTCCGGTTCTCTTCGACTCTACGTCGATTAGAGGAGTCTAGGCCGGTCTGCCCGAGCCTAGACAACTCCTAGGATCTCTCCTCCCCGACGGGGTCCCTCCCGGGAGCGAGATCCAGGCGCTGCCGGTGATCTTCTGTCGCCCCTGCGCACGCGCGGACCGTTTGGCCCTAGGGCGCGGACCATCCGGTCCCTGGCCGTGGATCGTCCGCGCCTACGCAGAGAGCACCGCTGCTGGTTCGTGTTGAGTGATTGGCGCCCCAAAAAGGTGCCAATAGAAACCTACCGTACAACCTACTAAAAGACCTACCGTATAAGAAAGGGATTGGCCTAGACGTATATCTTAACAACCTCATTCAATCACAACTTTTAAGTTGATATTGTATCTAAAGTTTTTTAATTGACCCACATCGAAAAAGTTTTGTTGAAGCCATCTGCAACCTAATCCTAGTAGGTATAAAATCAATATCAAGAAGCTTCTTTGTTACCAATTTTCTCAAAAAAATAATAATTAGTCTCTATATGTTTTGTTATGGCATGAAACACAAATTGGAAGACAAATATTTTGCTCTCATATTTTCATATCATAGACGTGTTGTGTTAGGACTTCTAATCTTTAACTCCATCAATAGGATATGTATCGGGAACGAATACCATAGGTACGATGCGAACCCTCGAGAACAGACCCACTCCTCGCTTCGCTCGACCTTGAGTCTCCTAGGGAGTCAGAACGTAAAAATGCCCTCTGGAAAGGTACACTTCACCCGACCTCGAGGTTCGGGAAGGGTCGTGCCCGAGTCCCTAGACTAGAACTAACAAAGACGTACTAGAGACCATTATAGGAGTAGGTACACGTGGGTCATACCTACAAGCATGTGATTGGACGATGGGACAATAAGGGGTATGTCTGAACAAAGATGTCGCATGACACGACATGGACGATGACACCAAACCAACCACTCCCTCACCAAGAAGTCAATAAAGGATGATAGGTAAAATAGCCGTGGGATAAGACGATACGTAACAATAGCCGTGGTGTTGCTACAGGGCCCTGGAATAAGAAGGAAGAGTCATCTTCATGAGTTTGTATGTCAGAAAGAACATCGAAGGACATGAAACATACAAGACCCACAAGATGCATGTAACGGGTTCCCGTCTGCCTTGACCTATAAAAGGCAGATAGTACATGTTGGTCACCTATTCGTGAAATGAGGCCAAAACAAGGAAACATAATCAATGATAGGGGGCCTTCATTCTTTTAATCTATTCAAGGGATAGATTAAAGGAAGAAGATTATGAGAGTAAACGACCTCTAGATAAAAGTACATAGAGAAGACAATTACGGTCATGTTCTCTTTACTACTTCTTCTTCATTACAACTAATGAAAAATATACTTGCATAAGTAGAAGCGACAATACAAAGGTAGAGAAATCACATCTTCAGAGGTGGAGCGATTCAATTGACCCATAATGCCCTATTGTGGCTTGGGGTCTTCATTTGGGCCGTGAGGAGCCTAGGCGTGGAGCCGAATGCAGAATGCTTTTGCCAGAACCATGACCTGCATTATCAAACGAAGGCCACCGGGAAATAACAACTTCAGTTGATACACCTTCCAATACCAGAAAGAGGCCCATTATCTGGCTCTAGTATACCAAAACAAGTGGCCAAACGCTTGGACAATGTAATGGTTCTATGTGAAAAATGACTTGTAGAAGAGGGAGGACAGAAAGGATATTATTCAAAGGCCTATGAAATCCAACTTTGGCATAAAGAGGCTGTTGTGCCATATGAATGACGAAGCTCAAACTACTTTGGTTGCCTTCAACGCTATGTGCAGCGACATCAAAATAAGACACCTTGTTCAAGAGCATATGGCCTTTAAGGTCTGACCACTTTGGGCTGAATGGAAAATGCCAGAGCCGAAGGAAGGTAGCCCATCGAAGCGGGATGCTAAGAAGGGGACTTATAAATTTGAAATACACATATAAGTTCAGAAATCAATTCACCGAGTCGTGCAACGAATGGCTAGAAGTTATTGAGTCAAAGTGTAACGAAGTTCTAGGGAACTTTGTGAAAAAGGAAGGCAAAGCCCTAATAGCCACTTTCAGGGACCAAGGGAAAAGAATACTAAACTGAGTATTCGATGCTATAGGCTTCGTATACCCAGACTACCCTCAGCTAGCACAGGGCAGGGCAAAGAAAAGGAAAATGACTTCAAAGCCGCCACCAGCCGCCCAAAGCATAAAAGAGCGAAAGTTACAATAAAGCACTAAAAAGTCAACTTCTTAGAGGGGCAACATTTATTGAACCAAGGCTACCCATGGAGCTTGTATCTCTTAAGGATGTTGCAATCGAACCATAATTAATTTCTAAGCTGAAGGTCTCCAATTCTTTAGAAATGACGAAGGTAAAACAACTTCTTATTTCTTTTTAGGTCATGAAGTTTTATTTTTAAGGGATGTTAAAGCGGCTTACTTTTCTCAAGGGAAAAGAAAGGAGGCAATGAAGAGGTGGTTGAGTTGCCCATCCGAGACGAGGCCCCTTGGCCACCATGCACCTCGAACCACAGCCGAAAACGACTACCAAGAGGACACCGAGGAAAGGCAATAGAATGACCTCAGTTATGGATGCGCTCTTTGGTACCACGACTGTAGAAGAGCCTTACAAGTCATTTGGCTCAAAAAGGAGCGCCAAGTCAAAATTGTTCATTAGTCTACTAAATGAAATCTAGCAGCAAATGGGCAGATTGGCTGTAGATAATCCTGTGGAGAACAAACTGACTAGTAGGATCAAGCCAAAGGCTAACAAGAAGGATATCAATGCAAATATTCATCCGCATGTTAATGCCACTAATCAATAATGCTCCAAATGCTTATCAAACAACGTCGGAGGTGAACCAAATGACATTTCTGAATGGGAACATTGTTTATGGACCTCATCTCCCACATTCTGAAGACTGTCATCTATGGACCTCATCTTCCACATGGATACTCAGCCGAAGGAAGCAACTTGTTTTGGAACACAAGTGACAGGACTTGAAGATGCAGCATCATGTCGTTGCTCATACATTGTATGGCACTTGTCAAGCGAAAACTCTAACATCATCAACCTGCAGTGTAGCATGTTGTATTATCAATTTTTCAGTTGCGCTCGATATGCTCATTCAGCTGCTGTTTCCGCTGACCAGTATCTTCTGATCTTTAGTGGCTCTTCTCACTCTACCTGCTTTAATGATCTTTACCTATTCTACTTGCAAACTGTAACTGATGAATGTTATTTATGAGTTATGTTACACAAGCTCATTTGTGTTCTTATATAATTTTGAACTATGAACAAGTTTACAAAAGCAAGCATCTGTGGCAATCCATCTTTTAATCTTGTTCTTTGATTGCTTATGTGTGCCTTCAAATCATTTTATCTGTTCTTTGGAGCTTTGTTCCCTGTGTAGTGTCCTATTAGCAATTTTGCAGTTGCGCTCTTGTTTATTGGGAGTTTTTATTAGTTCGATTTATGATTGGCTCGATTGCCTTTTGTGCAGCTTATGTCACACATGAGCACCCTCAACAGGTAACTGCATTTTTTTCTTGAAATACTATGTGCAAATTTTCGTTTATTTTTATGATATTTTTAAAGAAAATATTCATGGGTGTGTTTCATCGTGTTTGTTTATGTTTAATGCAGAAGTTTGATTTGCCTTCATAATGAAGAGTTTGACTTGCCTTCATCCAGCACACGAACATGCATCCAAGTGCGCTGACCAACAACTCATCAGCCAACCACCTCCCGCCTCCCGCACTGTCTTCGTCCGTCGAGGCCATGATAAGTATTTGATTTATATCATTGTGCTCCAAAGGTTCCTATGGCGATCATGTCATATATTACTGGAGAGCTATTGGTATGAACCTGTCACAAGATTAGCCTTCCAAGATTGTCTCCAACGGCTCCTAGCTGCCTTGGGGCTATAAAAGGGACCCCTAGGCGCCTGGAGGAGTCACCCAAGCACAGTCTAAGCATCCCAAGACTTCTAGTCCTCACTTTCATGCAATCGTTCATCGTTCTTTAGATTGGAGCACTTTTCGAGTTGTAAACTCCCCGCGCGTGTTTTGTGTGCTCATCTTCTCACTTGTGTGCGTGTTTGCGGTGTGGATTTAATTCTAGTGTGTGTTGCTCTTTCCAACCTTACTCCGTGCTTTCTTTGTGAACAATCTTGTAAGGGCGAGAGGCTCCAACTTGTGAAGATTCCTCGCAAACCAGAAGAAAACTATAAGGAAGAACACCGTATTATTCAAGTTGATCATTGGATCACTTGAAAGGGGTTGATTGCAACCCTCGTCCATTGGGACGCCACAACGTGGAAGTAGGCAAGTGTTATACTTGGCCGAACCACGGGATAAAACACTGTGTCTCTTGTGTTGTCTTTCTCTGTGATTATTGTGATTCGCAAGAGCTCGCTCTATAGCCACTTGGTTCTATTGCACTAACATCTTTATAACCAAGCTTGTGGCTATTTAGTGTTGAATTTTACAGGATCACCTATTCACCCCCCCTCTAGGTGCTCTTAATTGGTATCGGAGTCGTTCTCTTCACGTAAGGGACTAATCGCCCAAAGAGATGGATCCTAAGAGAATGGGAATGGTGGTCAACGATAAGGAGAAGGAGTCCATCTTCAATGAGCCAAGGGACAACAAGCCCACTGACTCTGGCTCGAGTCACAAGAAGAAGGACAGGAAGAAGAAGAGACGTATTAAGAAGATCGTGTACTACGACATCGATGAATCTTCTTCTTCACCAAGAGACGATGACAAGAAAAAGAAACCGGTTAATTCAAATTATTCATTTGATTATTCTCATATTCCTTTTAATTCCAATGCTCATTTGCTTTCAATTCCTCTTTGTAAACCTCCACACTTTGATGGAGAGGACTACGCTTTTTGGAGTCACAAAATGCGTAGTCACTTATTTTCTCTCCATCCTAGTATATGGGAGATAGTTGAAAATGGAATGCATTTCGACAGTACCGTTAACCCTGTGTTTATCAATGAGCAAATTCATAAGAATGCACAAGCTACCACTATTTCGCTAGCATCCTTGTGCAGGGACGAGTACAACAAGGTGAGCGGCTTGGACAACGCCAAGCAAATCTGGGACACCCTCAAAATATCACATGAGGGAAACGACGCCACCATGATCACCAAAATGGAGTTGGTGGAAGGCGAGCTGGGAAGGTTCGTGATGATCAGGGGAGAGGAGCCAACACAAACGTACAACAGGCTCAAGACCCTGGTCAACAAGATTAGGAGCTATGGAAGCATAAGATGGACGGACCACGACGTCGTCTGACTTATACTCAGGTCTTTCACTGTTATTGACCCTCATCTTGTGAACCTCATCCGTGAAAATCCCAGGTACACAAAGATGACACCCGAGGAGATATTCGGAAAATTTGTAAGCGGGCGCATGATGGTCAAGGAGGCAAGGTATGTTGATGATGCATTAAACGGCCCGATGCCCATCTACGAGCCACAACCCGTTGCGCTCAAGGCAACAAGCAGCAAGGAGGCGCTACCTAGCAAGGTGGCACAAGTAGAGGCTGCCAGGCTCAATGAGGATGAAATGACGCTCATCATCAAGTGCTTCAAGACCGCTCTTAAAGGACGCAAGGAGTACCCCAACAAGAATAAGACAAGGGGAAAGCGCTCCTGCTTCAAGTGCGGTAAGACTGGTTACTTTATTGCAAACTATCCTAATAATGATAGTGACCAGGGATAAGAAAAGAGCGGGAAGAGGGAAAAGAAGAAGGCCTACAAAAAGGCGAAGGGCGAGGCGCACCTTGGCAAAGAATGGGATTCGGACTGCTCTTCTTCCGACTCCAACGACGAAGGACTTGCTGCCTCGGCCTTCAACAAGTCTTCTCTCTTCCCCAACGAACGCCACACTTGCCTCATGGCCAAGGAAAAGAAGGTAAGTATTCGAGAAACCTCTAAGTATACTAAAGCGATGATGATTCTAGTGACGATGAAGTAGATTATACTAATTTATTTAAGGGTTTAGATAGAGCAAAAATAGCTAAAATTAATGAGTTAATTGATGCTCTAAATGAAAAAATAGGTTGCTAGAGAAGCAAGAGGACATTTTATATGAAGAACATGACAAATTTGTTAGTGTAGAAAAGTATCTTGCTTTAGAAACTAAAAGAAATGAAATGTTATCCTCTTAATTATCTGTGTTCCATGAATCAATCTCTAGCTTAAAGATATCGAATGATGATTTAAATGCTAAGCTAGAGGTAGCTAATAAATCTAGTTCATGTGTAGAACATGTTGTATTTTGCAATAGATGTAAGGATTTTGATGTTAATGCTTGCAATGAACATCTTGTTGCTATTACAAAATTGAATGGTGAAGTGGCAAGTCTTAATACTCAACTTAAGACTTGCAAAATTGACTTTGATAAGTTAAAATTTGCTAGGGATGCCTACACCGTTGGTAGACACCCCTCAATTAAGGATGGACTTGGCTTTCGAAAGGAAGCCAAGAACTTAACAAGCCATAGGGCTCCCATTCCCAACAAGGAGAAAGGGAAGGCCCCTACGGCTAGTAGTAATCAAAAGAATCATGCTTTCATTTATAATGATAGGAAATTTTCTAGAAATGCTCATTATAATCGGAGTTATGATGTGTTTAATTCACATGCTATTTTTGCTTCTAGCTCTACTTTTGTGCATAGTAATGGTAGGCATAGGAGAAATTTTGTGTCTCATGCTCCTAGGAAAATGTGTAATAAACCTACTACTGTCTTTCATGCTTGCAACACTACGTTTGTACTTTCATGTAAAAATGAAAAAGTGGTTGCTAGAAAATTGGGATCCAAATGCAAAGGAGACAAGGCTTGCATTTGGGTACCAAAAGCTATTGTCACTAACCTTGTAGGACCCAACAAGAGTTGGGTACCTAAAACCCAAGCCTAATTTGCCTTGCAGGTTTATGCATCCGGGGGCTCAAGCTGGATTATCGACAGCGGATGCACAAACCACATGACGGGGGAGAAGAAGATGTTCACCTCCTACGTTAATAACAAGGATTCCTAGGATACAATCATTTTTGGAAATGGGAATCAAGGCAAGGTCAAAGGTTTGGGAAAAATAGCCATCACAAGCGAGCACTCTATTTCCAATGTATTTTTAGTAGAGTCGCTAGGCTATAATTTCCTGTCTATAAGTCAATTGTGCCACATGGGCTACAATTGTTTGTTTACAAATGTTGATGTATCTGTCTTTAGAAGGAGTGATGGTTCATTAGCGTTTAAGGTGTACTAGATGGCAAACTCTACTTAGTTGATTTTTCGAAAGAGGAGGCCGATCTAGATGCATGCTTAATCGCTAAGACTAGTATGGGCTGGCTGTGGCATCACCGTCTAGCACATGTTGGGATGAAGAACCTTCACAAACTTCTAAAGGGAGAGCATATGTTAGGACTAACCAATGTCTACTTCAAGAAAGATAGACCTTGTGCAGCTTGTCAGGCAGGGAAACAGGTGGGAAGCACTCATCACAACAAGAATGTGATGACAACATCAAGACCACTGGAGCTTCTCCACATGGACCTCTTCGAACCCGTCGCCTACCTTAGCATCAGGGGAAGTAAGTATGGTCTAGTAATTTTGATGATTTTCCCGCTTCACTTGGGTGTTCTTTTTGCAGGATAAATCAGAAACCCAAGGGACCCTCAAGGGCTTTCTAAGGAGAGCTCAAAACGAATTTGAGCTCAAGGTGAAAAAGATTAGAAGCGACAACAGGTCCAAGTTCAAGAATCTGCAAGTAGAGGAATATCTTGAGGAGGAAGGCATCAAGCACGAGTTCTTCGCTCCCTACACACCACAACAAAATGGTGTGGTAGAGAGGAAGAACAGGACGCTCATCGACATGGCAAGGACAATGCTTGGAGAGTTCAAGTCGCCTGAGCGGTTTTGGTCAGAAGCTGTGAACATAGCTTGCCACGCCATAAACCGGGTCTACCTTCATCGCCTCCTCAAGAAGACTTCGTATGAACTTGTTACCGATGAAGATGACGTTCCAACGGCCGCAATACGCACCATGGCGATTGGAGATGTGCGACCACAGGAACAACTAGAGCAAGATCAACCCTCTTCCTCAACGATGGTGCATCCCCCAACTCAGGATGATGAACAAGTTCCTCAAGAAGAGGCGCGTGATCAAGGGGGAGCACAAGAAGAACCGGCTATGGAGGAAGAAGACCACGGGCCCCTCCAACTCAAGTCCGAGCGACGATTCAAAGGAATCATCCCATCGACCAGATTCTGGGTGATATAAGCAAGGGAGTAACTACTCACTCAAGACTAGCTAACTTTTGTGAGCATTACTCGTTTGTCTCTTTTATTGAGCCTTTTAGGGTAGAAGAGGCCTTGCAAGATCCGGACTGGGTGTTGGCCATGCAGGAAGAGCTCAACAACTTCAAGAGGAACGCAGTTTGGAGCCTGGTGCCACGTCCCAAGCAAAATGTTGTGGGAATCAAGTGGGTTTTCCGCAACAAGCAAGACGAGCACGGGGTGGTGACAAGAAATAAGGCTCGACTTGTGGCAAAAGGTTATGCCCAAGTCGCAGGTTTGGGTTTCGAGGAGACTTTTGCTCCTGTGGCTAAGCTAGAGTCTATTCGCATTCTATTAGCCTATGCCGCTCACCATTCTTTCAGGCTATTTCAAATGGATGTGAAGAGCGCTTTCCTCAATGGGCCGATCAAGGAGGAGGTATACGTGGAATAACCCCCTGGCTTTGAGGATGAATGGTACCCCGACCATGTGTGTAAGCTCTCTAAGGCGCTCTATGGACTTAAACAAGCCCCAAGAGCATGGTATGAATGCATTAGAGATTTCTTAATTGCTAATTCTTTCAAGGTTGGGAAAGCCGATCCCACTCTTTTCACTAAGACTTGTGATGGTGACCTATTTGTGTGCCAAATTTATGTCGATGACATAATATTTGGTTCTACTAACCAAAAGTCTTGTGAGGAGTTTAGCAGGGTGATGACATAGAAATTTGAGATGTCGATGATGGGCGAGTTGAACTACTTCCTTGGGTTCCAAGTGAAGCAACTCAAGGACGGCACCTTCATCTCCCAAACGAAGTACACTCAAGACTTCTCAAGCGGTTTGGGATGAAGGACGCCAAGCCCGCGAAGACACCAATGGGAACCGACGGACATGTCGACCTCAACAAAGGAGGTAAGTCCGTTGATCAAAAGGCATACCGGTCTATGATAGGGTCATTACTTTATTTATGTGCTAGTAGACCGAATATTATGCTTAGCGTATGCATGTGTGCTAGATATCAATCTGACCCAAGGGAATGTCATCTTGTGGCCATTAAGCGGATTCTTAGACATTTAGTTGCTACGCCTTGCTTCGGGATCTGTTATCCAAAGGGGTCTACCTTTGACTTAATTGGATATTCAGACTCCGATTAAGCCGGGTGCAAGGTTGATAGGAAGAGTACATCATGGACGTGCCAATTCCTAGGAAGGTCCTTGGTGTCTTGGAGTTCAAATAAATAGACATCCGTTGCCCTATCTACCGCTGAGGCCGAGTATGTTGCCGCAGGACAGTGTTGTGCACAACTACTTTGGATGAGGCAAACCCTCCGGGACTTTGGCTACAATCTGAGCGAAGTCCCACTCCTATGTGACAATGAGAGTGCAATCCTCATGGCGGATAATCCTGTTGAACACAGCCACACTAAGCACATAGACATCCGACATCACTTTCTGAGAGACCACCAGCAAAAGGGAGATATCGAAGTGTTCCATATTAGCACCGAGAACCAGCTAGCCGATATCTTTACCAAGCCGTTAGATGATAAAACCTTTTGTAGGCTGCGTAGTGAGCTAAATGTCTTAGATTCTCGTAACTTGGATTGATCTATATCATACATGTGTTTTATGCCTTTGATCATGTTACTTATACATTTATACAATTTGTTGCTTATTTATGGTGCTCAAGTTGTGCAAGGGATCCCCGGACCTCACAAGTCCATGTGTGAACGATGCACATATTTAGGGGGAGAAGTGCTACAACTTGACCCTTTAAGACTAACCTTTGTGTTTGAGTGTTCTTGATGTAGTATCAAAGGTGCATTGAAAAGGAAAGGTGAGCTTGGACCATGCAAAGACTTCCACTGCACTCCGGTATTGGTGTATTTTGTTCCAAGTTCACCGTTGTGCTCTTATTGCCTTTTTGCTCTTAATTGACATTTTTGGTGAGGCAATGGGGTTAAAGGGCCAAAAATGATCCCGTTTTGGTGCTTAATGCTAAAGGGGGAGAAATTATGGCCAAAGCAAATGGATCAGCTACCACTTGAGTATTTTGAAAACAATAGAGTTAGAACTTTTGATTTGTCAAAATACTCTTATTATCAAAACTTGGTCTCTTGTGGGGAGAATCTATGATTATGGGAACAAGGGGGAGTTTTTGGCTCTTGATAAATTTTTCCATTGGAATATCTCTCTTTATGCCAAAACAAGTGAGTTTGAATTAGAGATAGGAAAATGAATTTGGTTTGCAAAAACAAACCAAGTGATGGCAAAGAATGATTCAAATATGCCAAATTTGAATCAAAAAAACAAGTTTGTTCTCAATTGCATTGATGTTGCACTTCCTTTGGTTGCTTTTTGATGTGTTGGCATAAATCACCAAAAAGGGGGAGATTGAAAGGGAAATGTGCCCTTGGGCCATTTCTATAATGTTTTGGTGATTAAGTGTCCAACACACATTGAGTGAGTTGATTATGTGCCAAACAATCAAGAAGTGCAAATCATATTACAAGGTACGTTTCTAGACTTAGTACATTGTTTTGAGTACTAACATATATTGTCTAAGTGCTAGAAACAGGAGAAAAGGAATTGGAAAAGAGTTGTCTGTGTAGAGCCAACTCCTGCTCGGTCTAGGTGCACCAGACTGTCCGGTGAGCCAGGCGAGTACAAGGTGAACTGGCCACTCTCGGGACTCGACGGCGGAGTACGGCTATAATTCACCGGACTGTCCGGTGAGTCGTCCGCGGCGAAGTCGTCGCTCTCGGGAAAAGGATCTGCGGCGTACGGCTAAAATTCACCGGACTGTCCGGTGGTGCACCGGACTGTCTGCTGAGCCAACAGTCGACTGCGCAACGGTCGACCGTGCAATCCGCGAGCGACGCGTGGCCCGCTCCAACGGTCGGTAGGGGGCACCAGACTGTCTGATGTGCACCAGACAGTGTCCGGTGCGCCAACTGCCGCGAATCTGCAACGGTCGTCTGCGCTAGAAAAGGAAACAGATCCGCACCGGACCGTCTACAGTGACTGTCCGGTGGCGCACCGGACTGTCCGGTGTGCCACCCGACAGAAGGCAAGATTAGCCTTCTAAGATTGTCTCCAACGGCTCCTAGCTGCCTTGGGGCTATAAAAGGGACCCCTAGGCGCATGGAGGAGTCACCCAAGCACAGTCTAAGCATCCCAAGACTTCTAGTCCTCACTTTCACGCAATCGTTCATCGTTCTTGAGATTGGAGCACTTTTCGAGTTGTAAACTCCCTGTGCGTGTTTTGTGTGCTCATCTTCTCACTTGTGTGCGTGTTTGCGATGTGGATTTAATTCTAGTGTGCGTTGCTCTTCCCAACCTTACTCCATGCTTTCTTTGTGAACAATCTTGTAAGGGCAAGAGGCTCCAACTTTTGGAGATTCCTCGCAAACGGGAAGAAAACTATAAGGAAGAACACCATGGTATTCAAGTTGATCATTAGATCACTTGAAAGGGGTTGATTGCAACCCTCGTCCATTGGGATGCCACAACGTGGAAGTAGGCAAGTGTTATACTTGGCCGAACCACGGGATAAAACACTGTGTCTCTTGTGTTGTCTTTCTCTGTGATTATTGTGATTCGCAAGAGCTCGCTCTATAGCCTCTTGGTTCTATTGCACTAACATCTTTATAGCCAAGCTTGTGGCTATTTAGTGTTGAATTTTACAGGATCACCTATTCACCCCCCTCTAGGTGCTCTCACTTTGTGACTATAACACAAGCAATGCTTACTGGTTTCTATAATGTTATCTTGTCAGTGAGTATGTTGATAGCTTGGTACGTACGAGTGATGATGAGTATAACACATGCGGTAGCATGGGCGTGCCGCCTGCCAATGGAATGGACAGGCATGCTGCCTGCCAGCGGAATGGACAGGTCTCATTAAATGCTGAGGCGGCACACTGCCTGCCAGTAGAATGGACAGGTCGCCGCCTGACAGCAGGGTGGACAGGCCTCATTAAATGCCAAGGCAACACATCGCTTGTCAAGAGGTGTGCCTTATCCGTAATAAATGCTGGGGCTGCGTAACCCAGAGGCCTTACGTCAGGCACCGCCCGCTGGCTTACGTCACGCGCAGTAGGCCACGTGGCAGCATTGGGTCTCCACCTGAGCGGGGAGCAGAAGCATATGCGGACAGGTCCGCACCAGGCTAGGCCTGGACACGTGTCGACACCGGACCCCTTCTTGGGTCCTATCCAAGGCCCATGTATGTTCCATCCTGGGACCTTGGGACCCCAATGTGGGCGACCCCGGACCCATACGGAGGGGTCCGGATCCTATTCCAAGGGTCCGGCCCGGACACGTGGAGGTCTAGGACCACCCTTGGGGGTCCGGACTGTATATCCGGGGGTCCGGCATTCTCCCGTGGGGGTCCGGACCACTATTGACGCCATGGAGTATATCACCTTCTCTGGACATGTGGCGGCCTTGGACCTTCCCACGTGGTAGGGTTGGGTGCTGCTGTGGACCCAGAACAGCCGTCTGAGATTGGGGCGAGCCGTGGCTTGGTCCCACACACAACACATCTACCACGCGACTAAGTGATAGCCGCGTGGGCACTGCGTCTTTGCACAGTAGTAAGGGGTACCCTAGTTACAGGGTACCGATAGTGGCCCTCGGGCTCACCTCAGGGGAGGATGTGAGCCTGCAGGTGGGGCCAAAACTTGTACTTTGCGTCAGCATGGCATGACCGGTGACCGGGGCGCCACCTCAGCGCGTGCCGCATTAACTCAGTGCGTCTGGTGACGCGCGAGCCGCCAGTCCGCCCTCGGTCACGTCAACTGCCACATCTGTCCCCGCAGCTGACTAACCCACGGCCCCATGTCTGGCGGTTCCATTGGGCCACGCGCGGGGCGCCTCGTTGCCGCCTTGGTTAATAAATATCTCCCCACAGCGGCCCAGAGGTGGTGCATGGTCAGGCGCGGCGGTTCGTTCCTCGTGCGGCGGTTCGCCTTTTTCGCACTCGGAGACCGGCACACCAGCTGCATGACTAGTGGGCCTAGGCCCCCTTGCCAGTGACTGGGTCGCTTGGGTGCTAGGTGCGCGTCGAACAAGATTTCCCGGGGCGCGAGCGGGGAGTTTTCCTTGAAAAGGGATTCTCCTCGCGTGCAACAGTTACGCTTTCGCATTCTCTCCCACTGCTGCGCCCTTTCGCCTCTGAGCCCTCTGCGCCCCTTTGCATTCGCGCTCTTCTGCTTTCCGCCGCCACAGTCGCCATGGCCTTGCTGCTTCATCCCGAGCGTTTCTAGTCCGAGGGGGCACTCAACCTGGTGCGCAACATGCTCGGATGGAGCGCGCCGACGTTTGCCAAAAGGATCCGCGCCGGCGCCACTCCCCTCGGCGATCTCGCCTCTGGGCAGTTCGTGCTCTTCGTCTCCTACCTCTCCTACAGGTTGGCGCTGCCGATCTCACCTTTCTTCCTGCTGCTACTGGAGGAGGTCGACCTTCAGCTTCAGCACCTCACACCCCACTCCATCCTCCAGGCGGCCATCTTCTCCCACCTGTGCGAGATGTTCATGGCGGTGGCGCCCTGCACCTCCCTCTTCCGCCATTTCTTTGTGCTGGTGAAGTCAGGGAAGGCGAAGGACCACCTCGGTGCTTACTACTTCCAGACGAGGCCGAACTCGGCCGGCGCCTACATCTCCTCCCTCGGTGGCGCGAGGTGGGAAAACTGGCGCGCCGACTCGATGATCATCAGCACCGAGGCCAACGACCGCCTCACGCTGCCGAGCAAAGGGCCAAGGCTCGATCGAAAGCAATGGAGGGCCAAGCCATCGCTGGCACCGGAGTTTGAGCCCGTACTGGACAGGATCAAGACCATGGCAACTGGTGGCCTGACGTCGATGCACGTGGTTAGCGACTTCTTGAAGCGCCGGATCGCGCCGCTGCAGCAGAGGGCATGGCTGTGTTGCTGGTTCATCGGTCCAAACGACATCAGCCGGATCCAGCATGGGCCAGGGACCGACCTTTCATGGGACGAGCTGGAAGTCCTGGTGAAGGAGATCACAAGTGAGTCCTTCATCCCTGAGTCCCTAATCCCTCCCCAGGGCATCCCTCCGCTCTGCGACGACCCAGGGTTGAGGACGGCGATCTTGGTCTGGCTACCAATCCTCGACGAGAGCGGCATGGCGGTTCGCCAGACCGGCGGTCGGGACCCCCACCGCGGGATCCAGATCCCCGGTGTATCGGCCAGGGGTTCCTAGCCCACCGAGGCGGGTTCTAGAGTTCCCCCCGCGGCACCCAGCCCCTTGGACAAGGGCAAAGGGGCTGCAAGCAGCTCCTCCGCCCCGGGTGGCACCAAGGGGTTGGAGGAAGAGAGGCGACGCCGGCTGCATCGTGCGGACGGATCACTCATCACGGATCCACTCGTTGATTCAGACCCACCCCAGAAGCGTCAGAGGACAGCTGGCGGGGCCAAGGAGACTGGCCCCTAGGCCCAAGGCGCGCCAGCAGCAACAGCAGCAGCAGCAACAACAACAACAACAACAATAGCAGGCGTCCCGCTTCCAGGGTCGCTGGAAGGTCCAGGGCCCGAAGTAAGTGTAGCTCTATCCTTGTTTTTGCGAGTGTAATTATCATGCCGACGGGTCTCAACCCATCCTTGTTTGCCTGGGCTTCCTCCCCCTCTGCTCCCAAGGCTTCCCCACCTCCTGCTCCTAAGGTCGTGCCTTCGCTGCCGGGTACTATGCCCGCCAGCGGGTCTGACTCTCAGCAGCAGGCGTCTACTGGGAGTGGTGCCGGCGGTCCGCACCCGACCGTTGCAACTGTGCTGATGGCTACCTTAGCCTCAACAACGGCGACACCGTCAAGTACACCGTCGGCAGCGGTCGAGGAGGTCCCAGCTGTGCCCGTCCCCACCACGAGGGGTGACGCAAGGGGCGCATCCAACTCTGTCCCGCCGCCCACTCCGGAGGAGCCGGAGGTAGTTCTTGGGCGGCGGCTCCGATCCAGCACCGAGCCAGAAGCGGTGCCGGTTCCCCTCCCCCGGGAGCTGTCTCATGTGCATCAGGCTCTTCAAGAGACTAAGGCGGTGATCCGGCGGGAATGGGAGGCGTTGGAGTCCGAGCATCAACGCCTCAGCGACTGGCGTACCCAACTGGAGGAACGCACCAACGCGGCGTCCTAGCGGTTCACCTTTGAGCGGTTCGAACTGGCGCGGGATCGCAAGGACTACAAGAAGGACCTCCAGAGGGTGTACGCCCGGGAGCTGGAGGCGGCCTAGATGGAGAAGAGGCTGGCCAAGAAGGAGGAGCACCTGGACCAGAGGGAGGAGGTCGTCACGGAGCTCCAGGCCAAGCTGGATGCCTTCAACAAAATCCTGGAGGAGCAGCGGGCCCAACAGACCGCGGCTGTGGAGAGCCTACAAAGGCTACAGCGGGAGCTGGATGACAGGGTCAGCAGCATTGCCCTGACTAAGGAGAACCTTAAGGAAAAAGATGCCTCCCTGGATAAGCGGGCGACGGATCTTGCCTAGCAAAAGAAGGACCTCGCCTTTAGGGAGGAGGTTTTTGAAAGACGGGAGAAGCTGCTGGCTGATCATGAGCTCAAGGCGAGCAGAAGAAGGAGCGGGAGGAGCGGGTTCACCGGTTCCAGGCGACGCAGGCGGCTCCGGGCCCCCAGGCGGTGGAGGCGCTGAAGAAGACACTTGAAGATCTCCAGGCAGAGCAGCGCGCCGAGGTCCAGCGCATCGCCGTATGGGTCGGTGAGGCGAGCACGACACTGGTGCCACTGGGGGTGAGCCCCATCCCGGTGTCGGAGCTGCCGGCGACCATCACCAAGGCGCTCTCGGTGCTGGACTCCGCCGCGGACTACCTCCATTGCCTGGACCAGATTCTAGGTGTCCACTTGGAGGCCGAAGGCGGCAAGCTCTGCCGGGCGGTGATAGAGTACATCTTGACGTGCTTCCGGAGCCACGACCCGACCATTTCCTTAGAGCCGGTGATCGCTGGTTCGATGGCTAACACCGAAGACGCCGCTCGGCAGGGCGTACAAGATACCGTGGAGGTGGTAGCCGAGCGCTTCCAGTGGGACCCGCCGATGATGAGTAGTTAGATCTACAGAGAGAAAGCAAGGGTCCCGCTGGGAAGCGGCTTTGTAATAGTTTTTGTTTTGTAAGATACTTTTGAGAAGTATTGATCTAACAATGACAAAACTTATATGTATGCTATTTGTCTTTGCTGTGTGCGCTGTTACCAACTTCTCCCCTGTACTTGGCCCCCCTGGGATGCAGGCTCGACGTGTCGAGGCTGGATGCCAGCATACTCAAGAGAAAATTGGTGACCTGGCCCCCCTGGGATGCAGGCTCGACGTGTCGAGGCTGGATGCCAGCGTACTCAAGAAAGAATTGGTGACCTGGCCCCCAGGAGGTAATCTCAACTAGGACTTGGACCTGCACACAGCCTTGGCTAGGGAGTTTTAGTAGTGCACCCATAGGACCCGCCAGTTGGTATATTCTATCCTTTGATTCATGCAACAGGGCCTACAGGACTTAGACAGGGAAGCCAATCCATGTGTCCGAACCCCCTGAATCGCAGCTCCAAATACTAGGACACTCATCGCAGAGTGGTGGAGCGTGTAGGCTTAGGGTACAGGACCAGGCTACACGGCTACACAGCTCCGGACCACCCTAGGAGACAAGTGTCCATTCTTTAGAACTGGACCCCAGGTTGATGGACCCACAGGACTATAGTTCCAAATACTAGGATACCCGTCACAGAGTGGTGGAGCGTGCAGGCTTAGGGTACGGAACCAAGCTAAGCGGCTACACGGCCTCGGACCACCCTAGGAGACAAGTACCCGTTCTTTAGAACTAGCCCCCAGGCTGCCGGACCCCCCTGCCGAGGGGTCCCGAACTACAAGCCTGGCTACTCAATTTGGATGTCATTATATCAGCAAGGGTGGGAACTGTATGGGTGGGTTAGATAAAAAATGATGCTCATAAATTGAAGCAAAATAAGATCATCACAAAAACAAATCTAGGGGTGAGTCTTTTCTTTATAACTTGATATACATGAGTGTAGGCCAACAAATCGGGTTTATGAGGGTGGACCTCACCGGGCTGGCGTACATATATGCGCTACCTAGTTACAAAGGAAGAAAATCGGGTCCCTAGGTTTGCTTTTATGGGAAAAACTTACGGAGATGCTCTATGTTCCAGGGATTGGGAAGAGGCTCTCCTTCAGTTGTAGCAAGGCAGACACACCCGGGTCGGCATATTTCTATCACCTTGAAGGGTCCTTCCCAGCTGGGGGAGAGTTTGTGGAGCCCCTCTTGGTTCAGTACTCGCCTTAGGACCAGGTCCCTGACCCTGAGCTCCCTACTATGCACGAACCGTTGGTGGTAGCGCCTGAGCGCCTGGTTGTACCGTGCATTTCGGATCGCCGCTCGCCATCTGCACTCATCGATAAAGTCTATGTCCTCACGCCGTAGCTGTTCCTGCACAGACTCATCGAAGGCTTGGACCCATGGGGAGCCCATAATGATTTCCAGGGGAAGGAAGGCTTCGGCCCCGTAGACCAGGAAGAACGGGGTCTCCCCAGTAGCTCGGCTGGGTGTGGTCTGGTTCCCCTAAAGCACGGACAGAAGCTCACTGACCCAATTTGCATCGTGCTTTTTCAAGCAGTCGTATGTGCGTGTCTTGAGTCCCCTGAGGATCTCTGCATTTGCCCTCTCCACCTGGCCGTTGCTCTTGGGATGAGCCACGAACGCAAAGCAGAGCTGGGTGCTAATGCCCTCGCAATACTCCTGGAAAAGCCGATTTGTAAACTGGGTCCCGTTGTCCGTAATGATACGACTTAGGACCCCAAATCTACAGACAATCGACTTGAGGAAAGCGACAGCAGCACCCTAGGTGATGTTGACCACAGGGGTGGCCTCTGGCCACTTGGTGAACTTGTCGATGGCGACGAAGAGGTACCGGTACCCACCGACGGCCCTGGGAAATGGTCCCAGGATATCCACCCCCCATACGGCGAATGGCTAGGAGGTCGGAATCATCTGCAGAGCCTGAGCCGGTGTGTGTATCTGCTTTGCATGGAATTAACACGCCTTGCAGGACTTTACCATCTCAACTGCATCCTAGAGGGCGGTTGGCAAGTAGAAGCCATGCCGGAAGGCCTTACCGACCAGTGTGCGGGATGAGGAATGACTTCCACACTCACCTCCATGGATCTCCATGAGTAACTCATGGCCCTCCTCCTGGGTAATGCACTGCATTAGAATGCCGTTGGCGCCATGGCGGTAGAGATCTCCTTCCACCACCTTGTAGCGTTTAGCCAACCGCACTATGCGCTCTGCGGATACATGATCTTCAGGAAGGATGTTTTTCTTCAGGTAGTCCCGGACCTTGGAGATCCATGCATCGGGACCACTCTGAGATACTGGTTGTGGTGCTAAGGGATAGGTAGGACCCCCTATAGCACACACAGTCTTCGGTGGGTGCTGTAACGCCACCGGGACCGCTAGCTTCGAGGTGCTAGTCTCGCCCCCTTCGCCTAGTTCGGCAGGCTGGGCGGTGGGTCTCAGCAGCTGTCTTTCGAAGACGCCCTCGGGCACGGGTGCCCAAGTTGATGCCCTCATGGAGAGGTCATCTGCCGCCGAGTTGTCAGCCTGAGGAACATGTTGCAGTTCTAGGGCCGTGAAGTCCTTCTCCAGCTTCCTGACGTGGAGGAGGTAAGCTGTGAGCCTGGGCTCATTGCAGCTACATTCCCCGCGGACTTGCTTGATGATTAGCTGGGAGTCCCCCTTCACGAGGAGCTGGCGGATCCCTAGGGATAGGGCCGCAGACAAGTCGAAGATAAGTGCTTCGTACTCTGCCATGTTATTGGTGGCCTTGAACTCAAGGTGTGTTGGGGACTTGTTCTCAAATGCTAAGAGTTAAGAACAAGGCAACATAAAAAGTGTTAAGTATTAAAGTCCTTCGTCCTTCGAAACATTATGTCCCTTCGGGAAATAATGAGTTTCGGACGAAGGTCACAAGAGACATACCTTCGTAAATATAATAAGTAATGACGAAGGATTCATATAAAGCATGAAATATTATATAGACATCATCATAGAATCATTTCTATTTTATTAACATGGAAAAATAGAAATGATTTCAAATTACAAATGTACCTTCGGTCCTGAGAGAAGGTAAAAAGTACAAGCGTGACGCAAAAGCAAATGCCAAGTCAGCGTGAACAGTACGGGAGTACTGTTCATCTATTTATAGACGCGGGACGCAGCCCACGTAAAATTACATTCATGTCCATTACATTTGCCAATGACTTATGGAAATCTGTCAAGGCCCAAGTAGTCCTTTCATCTTTAAGTCGGTTCCCCTCTCTGCTATCGCGACGAAGCTTCCCTGCGCACAGCTTCGGCTGTGCACCATCCTTCGTGGAGCTTGGTAATCAGCCCGTCCTCCATTTTAATCCCCCTTCGTCTGGTTCAGGCTTCGTCCTGACCGTACTTCATGTTCATAATTCTGAGTCCGAAGATACCTGTTCACATAATCCACTTGGAAAACATTGTCAAACCATGTTTTTGAGGACCTTCGGAGGACGAAGGCCCCCAACAGTAGCCCCTCGCAATATTAATTTGTTAATGATAAATTCAGATTGCGATATGGACGAAGGCCTTGAGCCGAAGGTCCGAAAAAACACCTTCCCTTTGCTAGAATAGCAACATTCACTGACAAGTGGGGTCTTTCAATTTTCAACGCTCTGGGGGTATAAATAAGATCATACCGCAAACTTATTTGGTACGCACACTTGCCATTTGCTTCGGCCCACTAAATTTTTAGCTCTTGTGCATTAAGATTTGCTGATCTTTTTGTTCTTGAAGCTTCGGCTTTGAAAACAGTTTTTTAGCGTTTCCGAAGATGTCTGAAGGTAAGAAGATCCCTGCTGAGACGAAGCTGAGTCTCGACGAAGAGAAGAACTTGGGGTTCCTTATAGCGATGGCGGAGACCAATACGGAGAAAATCACCAAGGAGATTCTTGAAGGTTTGTCCGAAGATACTGGTGACAGCGATAGTTATGATGTAGAAAGTGGTGGGGAAGAGTCCGAAGATCGACCATGGCGGCCAAGTCACACGGTCTTCGGGAAAACTACTATTAAGCAGAGTCATATTGATAATATGAGGGGGCGGTATTTCCGAGATATATCTATTGTGAGGGCTGACGCTGGAGAAAAGACTTCTCCCACCCCCGAAGAAGATGAAGTCGTAATCTTCCGAAGCTTTCTCAAGGCTGGGCTTCGATTCCCCCTAAGCAACTTTGTTGTTGAAGTACTGAAAACATTTCAAGTCTACCTTCATCAAATTACTCCCGAAGCTATCATAAGAATGGGGATGTTTGTCTGGGCTGCAAGAAGCCAAGGTTTAGAACCAAATGCTAAAAGCTTTTGCAATATTCATGAGTTGTTATACGAGACGAAGCCTTGGGGGAAAGAACAATATCACAACAACTTTGGGTGTTACAGCTTCGGTGCCCGCTCTGGGTCAAGCCGCCCTGTGCCAACTTTTCGGAAAAGATGGCCCGGAGCCTGGATGACAGAGTGGTTCTATGTAAAGAATGACTTAGCAGCGCAAGAAGATGTCAAGAATATCATTATGCGCCCCATCTGGCAACGCTTCGGACTTCGAAGGCCGAAGGTTGAAATGGATGAAGCAGCCGAGGAATGCCAAAGAGCCTTCGGCGTAATCTGCTCTTTCATTGGGACAAGGGACTTGGTCCAAGAGCATATTGCCTTCAGGGTGTGGCCACTTGCAGGAAAGTGGGAAATGCCGAAGGAGACCATCAAAGAGTCCGACGAAGGCGGACTGGTCAGACTGAAATACACATTCAAATATGCGGATAAGTTTGTTGAACCTGATGATGACTGGTTGAAAAGCATTGAAACATTAAGTGACGAACTGCTTGGGGCATATTCGAAGGCCGAGAATACTGCGTTATCAGCAGCCTTCGGAGGCCGAAAGAAGAAAAGGCTCAACCGGGTATTTGACGCAGTCGGGTTTGTCTACCCTGACTATCACTATCCGGTATTGGGTCGCAAAAGAAAAAATACTTCTCCTGCGACAGAAGCTACCACGAGTGCTACTAGTGAGCCAGCACCACAAAGGAAAAAGATGAAGGTGCTCACCCTCCGAGCGCGTTTTATTGAGCCGGCCACAGTGCCAGAGTTTATTGGTGAAGTCTCTTTGGCCTCTGAAGCTCCAGAACCAGCTCCAGTGCCGAAGATAGAAGAGAAAACTGAAGTGCCTTCGGCAGAAAAAGTAGAAAAACCGAAGGTCAAAGGGCCAAAAGCATCGGAAATCTTAAGTCCTTCAGCAAATGTCGAAACAATAAAAAACCAAAAGGGCCCATTGGTGACCCCAAAAAGAAAAAGAATGGTGAATGTACTAGATGTCTTGGAGACAATTAAGTCTTCAAGCACAACTCCAAAGAAGACTGTTGAACTTGCTGAAGCGTCTACTGAAGCTTCGAAACAACAAGCTGAAACTGAAGTTGGGCCTTCAGAGCCCACCAAGGAACAATCCGAGAAAATATCAGAACCAGTTTTGGTTGAAGAAATTGACACTGCCGCCCCCGAAGCTCCTTCCAGCACATGCGATTACATCGTGCGACATGCTTCGGGGAAGAAATTATCTGAAGAAGAGACTTATGAAGCGAATCATTATGCTAGAGAGTTAAAGTATCCGAAGGGGGCAGTAGTATTCAATGGGACAAATGAAGATGACTTCCTATACTGCCTCCCTGATAACAAAGAATTATCTGTCTGCCGGGAGATGGCTAGAAGTATGGGTTTTCCGAAGCTCGAAGCTGGATTATGTGCTATGACGAAGGAAGATCTCGCGGACAGTCTTGCGTACAATAGCTTAAAGGTATGGGAATTAGACGCTTGAGAAAATTTTTATTGTGTAATTCATTCTTTTATCCTTATATGGATTCTTTTTTGTATAGGGTTTAATCCTAAGCAACGCATTAAGAGCACAAAAGAGTGCCGAAGATGAAAGCTACGAAATTGCGTTCAACAATTTACGTTCAGAAGTTATTAAACTGAGAAACGAAGCTCTAGAAAAAGATAAAATGCTGCTTACATTAGTAGACAAGATAAAAAAGGACGAAGCTGCTGCAAAGGTTCAGGCCGAAGCTCACAGACGCGAGATTAAAGACCTTCAGAAGCAACTGGCCCGGGCGAAAGAAGAACACATACTTGAAGAAACAAGATGGGAATGTAGCGACCAATGGGCCGATCATTTGGAAGCAACCGTGGAAGAGCTTCGGTCTTCTAAGAAAAAATGCTACGAAAAATCCATGGAATGCGTAAAGAAAATTAAAACCAGCTTCGCCAGCGTGGGCGCATTTTCTAGTGAAGAGAATTTCTCAAGAGGCAATCCCGAAGGTCCATTGGAATGGATCAGTCACGAAGCAGAGGCCTTCGAGGAAATCCTGAGTAGCCGCGGCGACATCTGCGCTTTTTCGGGCGCCAGGGGAGTTGCTACTGTCTTGGAGAAGAAAGGTTGCGGGCATGTAAAATTTTTAGCTCAGTCCGAAGCTGCCTTATCCTCCGAAGATATCAAAGACCCCTCGGCCGAAGCAAGCATGGTTGGTGGCAAATTCTTTACTGATGTCTGGGACAACGGCGGCCGAGAAATGGCGCAAGAAATCATTCAAAGGAGTGAAAAAGGCATCCATGATGCTAGGAAAGTAACAGAAGTTGCCGAAAAAAGTACAGAGCCCGAAGGGCAAATAGGTATTAATTAGCCGTTCTTATTGTGTTGTAATTTTTATTTCAAACTTTGTTCGTGGTTTGTAATAGTAATGCAGAAATATTCTCTTCCCTCAGAACCTGCTGGATCGTCTGGTGGCCCTCACACAAAAGGGGATGACGAAATTAAACAAATGGCCGAAGCTATCATGGATAAAGTTGTTGAACAACTTCTAAACGAGGCTGCCGAAGTAGTATTAAGAGAAGACTAGGTGTTATTAGAAAAAACATTTGAAGTGTGATCTATGTAATAATTTGTACATTTGAATGTAACATACAAGTCTCTTTTCATTATTCAATTCTTTACGATGCATGAAATTATACATACATACCATTTTTGAGCCTTCGGCGAAAAAACACCTTCCCTTCTTTTCATGCTTCGTGAAGAAGACATTCTCCGTTAAAACTATTCTGATGAATCACGTCCATGCTTCGTGAAAACATTATTCGAAGCTGTACAATTTCGATATTGCTCTGATGAAGCTCATCCATGCTTCGTAAAAACATTCTCCGAAGCTGTATTCCGGAGATTAACATTGTATTCCCTCGTGACTTTACACAATTTTCGCTTTCTCAAAGCGTCCTTTCGAAGGTTGATACTGTGTCCCCTTCTTTTGCCATATGCAACATGATGTATGATGCTTATGCTATGCAAAATGATGTGATGATGTTATGTTATGCAAATAACGTTTGTTCCGAAGATACACACAATATATTTGTAAGCTCTGCATTCCCTTAGGAACGTCTTTGGAGCTTCTTCGCCTTTTACTTAGGCGGTATCAGCGTTGACTTTTCGCTGTAAGCTCTGCATTCCCTTAGGAACGTCTTTGGAGCTTCTTCGCCTTTTACTTTAGGCGGTATCAGCGTTGACTTTTCGCTGTATGCTCTGCATTCCCTTAGGAACGTCTTTGGAGCAAAAAACTTACACTGCGCTCCCTTTGGAACGGCTTTTTGTAACTTCAGCAACTTACTCTGCGTTCCTTAGAACGACTTTTTGTTGCTTCGAAGGATTCTTAATAATTCGAAGGTCCTCCTTGTTACCGCAAACTTTTAAGCTTCAGCGACTTAAGCCTGTGGAGAAGATAGGTTTTCCTCATAATCAACCACGAAGCTATTACATGAAAACTGAAATGTTCTTTATTACACAGAAAATAGAACTAAACGGAAAAGACTGTTATCAAAGTAGGATATTTGTCAATAAATGTTCTTCGACTCTGGCACAGTACTATTGACTGTGCGAGCTTCAGATTGTTCTCTGAGATCCCTTTGGTGCGGAACATATTGGCTCCCTTCTGGCTGTTGGCCTTGTTGCAGCGGAGGTGGAGGCGGGGGCTGTTGCCATGAAGGTTGAGGTTGACTCGCCGAAGCTACGGAAACTGCGGGGTGGTTGCCCACGTATTCCGGGATGTAAGGCTGATGGTACGAAGCAGTATGCATGACCTGCTTCGGCTGGCCCTGTTGCGCTGCAGCTTCTGCTAGCTCCTTTTGTTTCTGGATGGTGACATGGCACATCCTGGTGGTATGGCCCTTGTTTTCACCACAGAATAAGCAAAATACCCTCCTTGGTTGATCCCCAAATCTTCCGTCGAAGCCCCTGGCGCCTCTGCCTCTTGGAGCTGGTGGTCGGAAGAAAGTTTGCTGTTGTCCCGAAGCCTGTGAGGAGCTCTGCGGTCTGTTCTGCTGACTCCCCTTATCATCATTTTGAGTGGAGTTGTGGATGGACCTGACATGCCTCGGATAAAATCTTCCTCCGAAGCCCCTGGTCATTTCAGAAAATCTGAAGGCCTCCTCCCTTCTTTGGCGAAAGTCATTATCGGCACGAATGTACTCGTCCATCTTTTGGAGCAACTTCTCCAGAGTTTGAGGAGGCTTCCTAGCAAAGTATTGAGCTGCAAGTCCAGGGCGAAGCCCCTTGATCATGGCTTCGATGACAATTTCATTGGGCACCGTTGGTGCCTGCGCCCTCAAACGCAAGAACCTTCTGACATATGCCTGAAGGTATTCTTCATGATCCTGAGTGCACTGGAACAAGGCTTGAGCAGTGACCGGCTTCGTCTGAAATCCTTGAAAGCTGGTTAACAACATATCCTTCAGCTTCTGCCATGAAGTGATCGTTCCTGGTCGAAGGGAGGAATACCAGGTCTGAGCAACACTCCTGACGGCCATAACGAAAGACTTTGCCATGACTGCAGCATTGCCACCATACGAAGACACTGTTGCTTCGTAGCTCATCAAAAACTGCTTCGGGTCTGAGTGGCCGTCGAACATGGGAAGCTGGGGTGGCTTATAGGACGGAGGCCAGGGTGTAGCCTGCAGCTCAGCGGACAGAGGAGAGGCATCATCGAAAACAAAATTTCCATGATGGAAATTGTCATACCAGTCATCTTCGTTGAAGAAGCCCTCCTGATGAAGGTCTTTTTGTTGAGGCCTTCGGTTCTGCTCATCGTGGGTAAGATGACGAACTTCTTCAGAAGCTTCGTCTATCTGCCTTTGCAGCTCAGCTAGCCTGGCCATCTTTTCCTTTTTCCTCTGCACCTGTTGATGAAGCATCTCCATATCCCTGATCTCTTGGTCTAGTTCATCCTCCTGAAGCGTCGGGCTGACGGCCTTCCTCTTCTGGCTTCGGGCCTCCCGAAGAGAGACGGTCTCCTGGTTGGGGTCCAGCGGTTGCAGTGCTGCAGCCCCAGTCGCTGAAGCTTTCTTCGGCGCCATAGCGAAGGTCTATAGCTTCCGAAGGTGTTCAAAAAACTCGAAGTGGAAGTGAGTTCACCGGAGGTGGGCGCCAATGTTGGGGACTTGTTCTCAAATGCTAAGAGTTAAGAACAAGGCAACATAAAAAGTGTTAAGTATTAAAGTCCTTCGTCCTTCGAAACATTATGTCCCTTCGGGAAATAATGAGTTTCGGACGAAGGTCACAAGAGACATACCTTCGTAAATATAATAAGTAATGACGAAGGGTTCATATAAAGCATGAAATATTATATAGACATCATCATAGAATCATTTCTATTTTATTAACATGGAAAAATAGAAATGATTTCAAATTACAAATGTACCTTCGGTCCTGAGAGAAGGTAAAAAGTACAAGCGTGACGCAAAAGCAAATGCCAAGTCAGCGTGAACAGTACGGGGTACTGTTCATCTATTTATAGACGCGGGACGCAGCCCACGTAAAATTACATTCATGTCCATTACATTTGCCAATGACTTATGGAAATCTGTCAAGGCCCAAGTAGTCCTTTCATCTTTAAGTCGGTTCCCCTCTCTGCTATCGCGACGAAGCTTCCCTGCGCACAGCTTCGGCTGTGCACCATCCTTCGTGGAGCTTGGTAATCAGCCCGTCCTCCATTTTAATCCCCCTTCGTCTGGTTCAGGCTTCGTCCTGACCGTACTTCATGTTCATAATTCTGAGTCCGAAGATACCTGTTCACATAATCCACTTGGAAAACATTGTCAAACCATGTTTTTGAGGACCTTCGGAGGACGAAGGCCCCCAACAAGGTGCACCATGTACTTCACTTGATCTTTGCTTGGGTCGATGAGGACCACCCTGGCCCCACCAACTTGCTGGCGAGCGGATCCGTCGAAGAAGAGCGTCCAGTAGGGCTCGGTGAAGACTGGACCCCTGGGCTTCACAGGTGTGGGGTCCGAATCGGGATCCGGACCCCCAAGGGCGCTTGGGGGAGGCATCCACTCCACGATGAAGTCAGCCAGGACCTGGCTCTTGATAGCGTGGCGAGGCTGGAAGTCCAGCTGGAACTCAGCGAGCTCCGCAGCCCACTTGGCGATGTTGCCTGTGGCGTTAGAGTTGTGGAGGATGGCCCTTAACAGAAAGGAGGTCACCACCACAACCCTGTGTGCCTAGAAATAGTGGCGCAGCTTCCTGGATGCAACAAGTATAGCATAGAGGAGCTTGTGCGTCTCAAGGTACCTAGTATTTGCCTCATGGAGGACCTCACTGATGTAGTAGACCGGCCTCTGAACGGTCCGGACCCCTGTAGCTGGTCCCGAGCCCTCAGGTTCTTGGCCTTTTTGCACCGCCCTTTCCACAACCAGCACCATGCTCACCACTTCTGCGGCCGCCGTGATGCATAAATACAACGGCTCCCTAGGGTCTAGAGCTACCAGTACTGGTAGGGACACCAGGTGCTGCTTCAACTCTTGAAAGGCTTGCTCAGCCTCTTCGGTCCAAGAGAATGGGCTGGATTTTTGTAGGAGCTTGAAGAAGGGTAGCACCCTCTCAGCCAGCCGTGAGATGAAGCGGCTAAGGGCGGCTAATGACCTTGTAAGCTTCTGGACATCCTTAATACGGGCTGGAGGCGTCATCGCCTCAATTGCTCTGATCTTCTCTGGGTTTGCTTCAATCCCTCGGTGCGAAACCAGGAATCCTAGTAGCTTCCCAGCGGAGACACCAAAGACGCATTTGTCCGGGTTCAGCTTTGTGCGCGTCGCCCACAGTTTGTCAAAGACCAGGGCCAGGTCTTCCACCAGAGTTGACCCCCTCCTAGTCTTGACCACGATGTCATCGACATATACCTCAACCTTGTCCCTAATCAGGTCCCCAAAGGTCTTACTCATCGCTCGTACAAACGTTGGCAAGGCATTCTTCAAACCGTAGGGCATTACAACATAGCAGTAGAGCCCATCCACTGTTACAAAAGTGGTATGCTT
The DNA here is from genome assembly GCA_029449295.1 of Zea luxurians. Taxonomy (NCBI): domain Eukaryota; kingdom Viridiplantae; phylum Streptophyta; class Magnoliopsida; order Poales; family Poaceae; genus Zea; species Zea luxurians. The sequence goes on along the minus strand of JAOPSE010000017.1, from coordinate 32,029,264 downwards.
CCTGTCCTCCCTAGCCATCCGGATCTGATGGAAACCTGAGTAGGCATCTAGAAAAGACAATAGGTCGCACCCGGAGGTAGAGTCCACGATTTGATCTATGCGTGAAAGTGGATACGGGTCCTTGGGACATGCCTTGTTTAGGCTGGTGTAGTCGATGCACATCCGAAGCTTCCCATTCGCCTTGGGGACGACGACTGGGTTGGCCAGCCACATAGGGTGATGGACCTCCTCGATGAAGCCGGCGTCAAGGAGCTTCTAGACCTCCTCACGGATGAAGTCATGTCGCTTAACGGACTGTCTCCAAGGCTTCTGGCTCACCGGCCTAGCGTCGGGGTGGATCTTCAGATGGTGCTCAATCACCTCCTTGGGGATCCCAGGCATCTGTGACGGTTCCCAAGCGAAAACGTCTACATTTGCTCGAAGGAAGGTGACGAGCGCGAGTTCCTATTTCTCTCCTAGATTGCCCGCGATGCGGGTGGTCTGGGAGGAGTCCGCGCCGACATGGATGGTCTTCACGGGTGCACCTTTGGCACCTCGGCAGGCGCCTTGGTGCCGGAGGTCGAGGGGCCCTTCCCCCCGTCGTCCGGGCGAGCAGCTTCCGCCGCCAGGGCGTGCAGCTTCTCGACCGCCGTCACCACAGCGGCGCGGTCGCCCTGCACGGTGAGGATCCCAGCAGGGGATGGCATCTTGTAACACCCGGTTTTAAAGACAAAGCCGGGTGCATCTCATACATGCGCCAAGAAGACAACATATATAATAACAGAGTGTATAGAGATAAATGTCATAAAACATCAGAGTATTTATTACATAGCGGAAGTCTTATTACAAAATAAAGATAAACATAAAACGAACTAAGGATCGATGGCGCCAATGTCGACTGAGAAACGCCACCTAGATCAGATCGAACTCCTCGGTATTAGGCAGCTCCTCTTCAACAACCTGTTCTTCTCCTGTGGGGGGGGGTGTGAGACAGCAAGGGTGAGCTCACATACGATCATAGCTCAACAAGTCGTGGGGAATAATGTGACATGAACTCACCAAAGGTGGGAGTTCATGAAGTGTAAGGCTGATCAATGAAATAAAGGCTAAGGCTGAGCATTGCTTTTATAAGTTGGTCAAAATTTTATTAGCAATTACTAAGTGTAAGTAAATACCAAACCTTAATAATAATAAAGAACAGTAATAGTAAAATAATCCCAAATGCAATGCAAATGTCAAGTTAAACTTAAGTTCCATATTTAATCATGTGAGGGTCCGAGCCGCTCTTGACCGTGAGCACGGCTAGTATACTAGTTTTACACTCTGCAGAGGTTGCGCATCTTTACCCACAAGTCGTGTATCCCATGTCGCCTGGGTTTGCAAGGCCCTTAGACACTACCGAGGTGAATGGCTAGGGATCCACTACGAGGCCTTTACAAAGTTCCACTAGCTTCCGAAAACCCGCTACAGTTTATGGGAAGATCCAGTAAAGGGTTCCTAGCTGATAGCCATCGCAGCAAAATCAACTAGGGACCTCCCCGCACTGACCTCTCCCCTACTGCCCTTGCCCCTTTCGGGTAAGGTAGTCTTCCACTAGCTTTCCTAATTAATCAGCCAAGGGCATCCCATACTACCCTTGTGGTAGCACTGTTTTCCCGGGTGGTCGCTCCATGTTCCCATTAATTTAATGATCTTAACATGAACAACAATAATAACAAAATAATAACAGAATAATCATGAATAATGAATCTCCATACCCAATCCACATAAAGCAATAGCAAGTACTACCCAAAAATATTCCAGGGGTGAACAAGGTATAGAGGTAATCAAAACTGGGGTACATAAAGGTTCCCATCAAAATTAACCTATGCAGATCATTAAAATTAATAAGAACATGGCTGGGAAAAGTAAGTGATCAAGGGCACAACTTGCCTGCAATGAGCTCCTGCTCAGCTATCTCAACTTGCTGAACCTCAGTTTCCACAGTAGCTTGCTCGTCTACTCGCATCAATACAAAACATACATGGCATAGCATAAATTAACATCACATCAAACATGCAAATAGAATATACAGTAAAAATCTACACATTAAAATAAAACCATAGGAACTGGAATCACTGAATTTGGAGTTATAGAATTTAAGTTATGAATTTCCTAAGATTTAAGGTGATTATAATAGGATTAAATGATAAATTTATTTCCTAACAGAGTTCATGTCAAAACAGTGATCCTAAATGATAGGGAATAATATTACAAAATTTTAGGAATTGGAATGACTCAATTTGGAGCTAAAATGAATTTTCTATGCATTTTACAAGTTTCTAGATTTGTTTTTGTATTAAAAATGAATTTCTAATATTATTTCTCTGTTTTTAAATATCTCTGGACTGGGCGTCAAATACTGAAAACTGCAGGGGCTAGCGGGTAATTTAAACCAGACTCAGTGTACAGTGGCCAGTGGACTGCGGGTTGATAACTAAATTTTCCAGGGGCTCTTTAACAAAGTATACCCGCGAAGGGGTATAGACGATTTCTGGCCGTTGGATCGACGTCGAGCGGCAGAGATTAGATCTCATCTATTATGAAACGCTACGCGCTGACGCCCCTCGGATCAGAGACCGACGATCCCGATTTTAAGTAGCCAAGGCCCTGTCGGATCCGCCCGATCGTGATCCAAGGGCCAACGTTGATCCACGCTACGCTACGTCCCAGATTACATCCGCACCGTACAGCAGCGAATCAACGGTTCCCTCCACTTCGCCCCTACATCTAATCGTGGCCGTTAGTCATGGGATCAACGGTCGACGCCGCGTCGCCTTCCTCGAGCCGAGGCACGACGGTGCTTCCTCACACGGCGGTGAGCCCGCCGGGATTTCGAATCCGGCCGGCCCGAGCACCAAACAGCAATTAAATCGCGCCACGCAAAGTAGACGCCTCCCTAAACTCGATCCCCCAATCAATTTTAGCCGACTCCGAGTGTCCGACTCGGTACGCGGCGCACAGCGGCGGCGCCATGGCCGGATAGCGGACCCAGGGGGGTAAAACTACACCATACTTCAATTCGATAGCGCATAGCCTAAAGGAAGGGATGATGGATACGATGGCGACTCACCAGTGGCCAGCCGAGGTAAGGTGATGCCCGTCCACGAAGCTTGGCGGTCCGGCGGGTATTTTCCGCCACGGTGAGCAATTGACGAGCAATCGACGCCCCTTCGCGGAAGAAGACGCCACGCCAACGACCGTGCGATCCACCCTGACCACTTCCCGCTTCCAATCGACAGCAGGATCAGGTAATTCCGCGGCGCACTAAGCACGGCCGCGAGCGCTCTTCCCTCACCCACGATTATGCGTTTCACGAGCTCTGGTCACTACGGCGAGGCGAGTAGGGAAGAGGTGGTGGTCACGAGAACCCAATTTAATCCCCTGGAGTCCAAGTCGGAGAGGAGGTGGCCCGCCATTGTCGCGCGGGTGGTTGAACGCGTCCGCGCGGAGCTCGGCGAAGCTGTTAGCACAGACCCGGCGCGTCGGTCCCACCGGTAAGCGACACCATGCGGCGTGTGGATGAGGAGTGGGCCCGGCTTGTCAATCGTACACGGTCAGCGCGCCATCGCACTACCGTTACTGGCAGAGGGGCCCCGCGGAGCAGTGACCAAGGACGCGCGAGCGGAGAAGGCTGGGCGAGGCGCGGCGCAAGGGGGACTGACAGGTGGGGTAGGGGTGTCGGCGCCAAGGATAGCTTGGGCTGCGCGGCGAGGCTCCCCTGGGTGGGCCGAATTGGAGTCTGCCGGCCCAGGTAAGGTTTTCTCCTTTTTCTTTTTATTTTTCTGTTTTCTTTCTTCATTTTCAAACCAAATTTGAATTCAAATTTTTAAATTCAACCCTTGTGCAGAGTTTGTCCTCGAATTTTATTGTGAACTTAGGAAGTACTAATTTGGAACATTTATGAAATTTGTTTTATATTTTATATACCTTCTCCTTCTCATTTTCAAAACCCTCATTTTTAATTTAGGATTCGTTTTAACTTCTAGCATTTATTATCTTTTTATTCCTATTATTATTATTATTTTATTTAATGCACAAACATAAAACTCCACATGATGCATTTTCTTTTATTTTGGTATTATTGGTTTTATTTAGTCACTCTCAATTACATAGGTGCTCTTTTTATGATGCAAATGAAACACACAAAATGAGGAACTCTCTTTATTACTCTTGGTATACAACTTGAGTATTACAAATCCTACCCCCCTTAAAAATAATCTCGTCCTCGAGATTTAAGAAGATCTAGGGAATAGGTGGGGAAAATCTATACGAAGTTCTTCTTCTCTTTCCCAAGTTGCTTCATCTTCACCGTGGTGGCTCCATTGAACTTTGCACATCTTTATAACCTTATTTCTCGTAACTCGAGTCAAAGTATCCAAAATCTTGATGGGGTACTCAGTATAAGTCAAATCCTCTTGAACACTAAGATCCTCCATTGGTAACTGTTCTTCAGGCACCCTGAGACATTTCTTCAGTTGAGATACATGAAATACATCATGAACATCCGCGAGATGATCTGGTAACTCCAATTGATATGCAACCTCTCCCACTCGCTTTAAGATTAAGAAGGGTCCAATAAAGCGAGGGGACAACTTTCCTTTGACTTTGAATCTTCTCATACCCCGGAGTGGTGACACCTTCAAATAGACATAATCACCCTCCTTAAACTCAAGTAGTCTTCTCCGGGTATCAGCATAACTTTTCTGCCTGGATTGTGCAGTTCTCAAATTCTCCCTGATCTGTTGGACTTGTTCCTCTGCTTCCTGTATAATCTCAGGCCCAAACAATTGCCTTTCACCAGTTTGATTCCAATACAAGGGAGTCCTACACTTTCTGCCATACAAGGCCTCAAACGGTGACATCTTCAAACTGGCCTGATAGCTATTATTATAAGAGAACTCCGCATACGGTAGACTCTTATCCCAACTTCCACCATGCTTAAGTGCACAAGCTCTCAACATATCTTCCAGTACTTGGTTAGTCCTCTCAGTTTGCCCATCAGTCTGGGGATGGTAAGCCGAACTGAAATTCAATCTTGTATCCAGTGACTCGTGCAACTGCTTCCAAAATCGAGAGGTAAACTGTGATCCTCGATCTGACACAATCTTCTTTGGCACACCATGCAGGCATACAATCCGTGCCATGTACAACTCTGCCAACTTAGCTCCTGAATAGGTGGTCTTCACTGGAATAAAGTGGGCTACTTTAGTTAGCCTGTCCACAATCACCCATATAGAATCATATCCAGCAGACGTGCGGGGTAATCCAACAATGAAGTCCATGCCAATCTCTTCCCATTTCCACTCAGGTATCTTCAGTGGATGCAATAGTCCGGCTGGCCTTTGGTGTTCAGCTTTAACTCTTTGGCATACATCGCACATAGCCACATGTGCAGCCACATCTCTCTTCAATCCATACCACCAATACTTTTGCTTCAAATCTTGGTACATCTTAGTGCTCCCAGGGTGGATTGAATAAACTGAATCATGTGCTTCCTTCAATATGGTTTCCCGAAGACTATCAATATCGGGAACACAGATCCGATTCTTGAACCATATCGTGCCTTGCTCATCTTCCGTGAACTCTGGGCCTCTTCCTTCAGTAATAAGATCCTTAATCTCCTGAATCTTAGCATCACCAATCTGACCTTTACGAATTTCTTGCTCCAAGGTAGGTTCCAATTCAATGGTGACTCCTTCCGTATGTGTGACAATTCCCAGGTTGAGCCTCTCAAAGTCTTTTGCCAATTCATCAGGTAGCTGGACAACGAAAGCGGAGTGAACATGCTCCTTCCGACTCAAGGCATCTGCAACCAAATTCGCCTTGCCTGGGTGATAGTGAATCTCCAAGTCATAATCCTTAATGAGCTCCAACCAACGACGCTGTCTAAGGTTGAGATCCTTCTGAGTGAATATATACTTCAAACTCTTATGATCCGTATATACTTGGCACTTAGTTCCCATAATGTAGTGTCTCCAAATCTTGAGTGCATGCACAACTGCTGCTAATTCCAAGTCATGAGTGGGATAGTTCAGTTCATGCTTCCTCAACTGACGAGATGCATAGGCAATCACATGACCATCTTGCATAAGCACACATCCAAGTCCTTGGCCGCATGCATCACAATAAATATCAAATCCCTTCTGCAGATCTGGCATAATCAATACTGGAGGTGACATCAACCTTTCCTTCAATTGATCAAAACTCTCTTGACACTTCTCATCCCACTTAAATTCTTTTCCTTTCTCCAAAAGCGATGTCATAGGCTTGGCAATCTTAGAAAATCCTTCAATAAATCTCCGATAATATCCTGCGAGTCCCAAGAAACTCCGAATCTCAGTGACTGTAGTGGGCACTCTCCACTCCATTATCTCCTTAACTTTAGCAGGATCCACTGCTATTCCTCCATTAGAAATAATATGACCAAGGAATGGCACCTTGTCAATCCAAAACTCACACTTGCTAAACTTAGCGTAGAGCTCATTATCTCGTAACTTCTGTAGCACCAACCTCAGATGTTGTTCATGATCACTTTCATTCTTAGAATAGATAAGAATATCGTCGATGAATACCACGACGAATCTGTCCAAATACTCCATAAACACCTTGTTCATCAAATTCATGAAATATGCTGGTGCATTGGTCAATCCAAACGACATAACAGTAAACTCATATAGTCCATATCGAGTTGAGAAAGCCGTCTTGGGAATGTCCGATGGTCTAATCTTCATCTGATGGTAACCCGATCGGAGATCAATCTTCGAGAATACCCTGGCTCCTCTCATCTGATCAAATAAATCCTCAATACGGGGCAACGGATACTTGTTCTTCACCGTGACATCATTAAGAGATCTATAATCCACACACATCCGTTGCGATCCATCCTTCTTCTGCACAAATAACACCGGTGCTCCCCAAGGTGAGGAACTTGGACGAATATAACCAGCCTCTTGTAACTCCGTTAACTGCTTCTTCAGTTCCTTCAACTCCTCTACGGACATTCTATATGGCCGTTTAGAAATAGGGGCGGTTCCAGGTAAGAGATCAATAACAAACTCAACTTCTCTATCAGGTGGCATCCCTGGTAACTCCTCTGGAAAGACGTCCGGAAAATCTCTAACCACCCGGATGTTGTCACCAACAAACTCCTCAGGCATAAAGAACATTGCACGCATGGATGTGGAGGTTACTGCAATATTAACTTGAAACCTTTCTCCTTTAGTGGTAGTGAGCTCTATAGTACCTCTACCACATGCTATAACGGCCTTTGCCTTCCTTAGCCATGACATACCAAGTATCAAATCTATACTGCTTGACTCCAATATTATAGCAGTAGCTCCAAATTCTCTACCCATAATGGTCAAGGTCAATCTACGTGTCATTTGATTCGCCTCAACAGGCCCTTTAGGTGTAATTACTATCAGGGGTTTTCTCATATTTAGCAGTGGTATTTCATTTGTGTTGGCATATCTAGCAGACATGAATGAATGTGTGGCACCAGAATCAAATAATATTGTTGCAGGAATTGCATTAACATAAAACATACCAATCACGAGGTCTCCTCCATCCGGAGTATCATCAACGCTGACTTGATTCACCCTGGCTATAGAATATCCCTTGCCAGGGGTCTGTTGCTTGTTCTGAGCTGGAGTAGTGGCAATCCTCTATGGGCAGACATTTGCATAATGACCCATCTTCCCACACTTGAAGCATTGAGTGCCTGTACTCTGTCCTGCAAACTTCGTCGGGGTGCCAGTAGGGGTAGCCTGTCGAGTAGGTGTCCTCAGTGGTGATTGCTGAACTGGGCGCGGTCCTCCTGGTCGAGTCGGTGTACCCTGTGGTGAACTGTAGCGAGGACGAACACTGCTGCTACCCTGTCCCTGTGAGATAGCCTTCCTCTTCAAATCGCCCAGTTGAACACGCTTGTGTTCAATAGCAAGAGCCTTATCCAACAGTCTCTGGAATGATGGAAATGTGTGTGCCACAAGAGCATACTGCAGTGGCCCATTAAGTCCTTCAATGAAATGCTCCTGCTTCCTTTCATCCTCAGCAACTTCCTCCGGAGCATATCTGGATAACTGAATAAACTTGTCGCGGTACTCGCTGACTGACATACTCCCTTGCTTCAGCGACAGAAATTCCTTCTTCTTGATCTTTATCATCCCAGCTGGAATATGGTAGTTCCTGAATTGTGTACTGAACTCTGCCCAAGTAATATTATCCGCAGCATCATGGGCAGCAGTATAAGAATCCCACCAGTCAGCAGCAGGACCAATCAGACGTCCAGAAGCATATAAAACCTTCTCCCGGTCAGTGCATTGTGCAATGTTGAGCATCTTCTCAATTGCTTTCAGCCAATCATCCGCGTCCAGTGGATCAGGTGAGCTTGCAAATGTGGGTGGCTTGTGACTCATAAACTCTCTGTGCTTATCCCGAGGTGGAACTGGTGGTGGTGGTGGAGGCAGTGGTACTTGTTGCTGCTGTTGCTGTTGTTGCTGCGCCCTCCTTTCTTGGCGTATCTCATCTCTCTCCTGGCGCAACTCCTGGCGTATATTCTCTCTTTCTTGACGCATCTCCTGGCGTTCTTGCTGCATCTGGGCACGCATATCAGCCATGGTGTCTGCCATCTGTTGCATCACCGCCATCTGAGCAGCAACCAATGGGTCAACTCCGCCGGGTGGAGGATTGGGAGGATTCATCCCTGCAGGCTGTGGCTGAGGTTGTCTTCGAGTGTGTTGGTTAGGAGGCAAGTCAATTCCACCACCCCTCCTGGTATTGACCATCTGAGTTAGATACACATGGTAAGAAAGAGCAGTAGACAAGGCAGTAATTACAAATCATGTTACTTTGGGGGATTTATTAGCTAAGCAGATTAATATTTCACCTACTATAGCTAATTCAATACCTTATGTTGGTACATGCTAAGATGTCCATATATAATAATCCAATCAATCAAAGAAGCAAATCAGACATTTAGCATCAGCACAATCAACCAACATTTTTAATAGAGAAAATAGTTTAATTTTGTCTTAGGCTTCCTATCTCTTAAAAGTGTCATAGGGGTAAGGATTCCAAGGTGTGAAATCCGTCTTGTCTCAGAGTAGAAAAGGTAAGGATGATCAGAGTAGAACAGTAGAAGGTGAGACAGGATCAAGATAAGTGTAGAAAGAATCAGAGTAAGGTGAGTGTAGAATGAATCAGAATGAGATAAGTAGGTAAGGGTCTGTCCAGTCTATCTAGGCCTCGTCCTACAGTCAACATTTCCTCTGATACCACTTCTGTAACACCCGGTTTTAAAGACAAAGCCGGGTGCATCTCATACATGCGCCAAGAAGACAACATATATAATAACAGAGTGTATAGAGATAAATGTCATAAAACATCAGAGTATTTATTACATAGCGGAAGTCTTATTACAAAATAAAGATAAACATAAAACGAACTAAGGATCGATGGCGCCAATGTCGACTGAGAAACGCCACCTAGATCAGATCGAACTCCTCGGTATTAGGCAGCTCCTCTTCAACAACCTGTTCTTCTCCTGTGGGGGGGGTGTGAGACAGCAAGGGTGAGCTCACATACGATCATAGCTCAACAAGTCGTGGGGAATAATGTGACATGAACTCACCAAAGGTGGGAGTTCATGAAGTGTAAGGCTGATCAATGAAATAAAGGCTAAGGCTGAGCATTGCTTTTATAAGTTGGTCAAAATTTTATTAGCAATTACTAAGTGTAAGTAAATACCAAACCTTAATAATAATAAAGAACAGTAATAGTAAAATAATCCCAAATGCAATGCAAATGTCAAGTTAAACTTAAGTTCCATATTTAATCATGTGAGGGTCCGAGCCGCTCTTGACCGTGAGCACGGCTAGTATACTAGTTTTACACTCTGCAGAGGTTGCGCATCTTTACCCACAAGTCGTGTATCCCATGTCGCCTGGGTTTGCAAGGCCCTTAGACACTACCGAGGTGAATGGCTAGGGATCCACTACGAGGCCTTTACAAAGTTCCACTAGCTTCCGAAAACCCGCTACAGTTTATGGGAAGATCCAGTAAAGGGTTCCTAGCTGATAGCCATCGCAGCAAAATCAACTAGGGACCTCCCCGCACTGACCTCTCCCCTACTGCCCTTGCCCCTTTCGGGTAAGGTAGTCTTCCACTAGCTTTCCTAATTAATCAGCCAAGGGCATCCCATACTACCCTTGTGGTAGCACTGTTTTCCCGGGTGGTCGCTCCATGTTCCCATTAATTTAATGATCTTAACATGAACAACAATAATAACAAAATAATAACAGAATAATCATGAATAATGAATCTCCATACCCAATCCACATAAAGCAATAGCAAGTACTACCCAAAAATATTCCAGGGGTGAACAAGGTATAGAGGTAATCAAAACTGGGGTACATAAAGGTTCCCATCAAAATTAACCTATGCAGATCATTAAAATTAATAAGAACATGGCTAGGAAAAGTAAGTGATCAAGGGCACAACTTGCCTGCAATGAGCTCCTGCTCAGCTATCTCAACTTGCTGAACCTCAGTTTCCACAGTAGCTTGCTCGTCTACTCGCATCAATACAAAACATACATGGCATAGCATAAATTAACATCACATCAAACATGCAAATAGAATATACAGTAAAAATCTACACATTAAAATAAAACCATAGGAACTGGAATCACTGAATTTGGAGTTATAGAATTTAAGTTATGAATTTCCTAAGATTTAAGGTGATTATAATAGGATTAAATGATAAATTTATTTCCTAACAGAGTTCATGTCAAAACAGTGATCCTAAATGATAGGGAATAATATTACAAAATTTTAGGAATTGGAATGACTCAATTTGGAGCTAAAATGAATTTTCTATGCATTTTACAAGTTTCTAGATTTGTTTTTGTATTAAAAATGAATTTCTAATATTATTTCTCTGTTTTTAAATATCTCTGGACTGGGCGTCAAATACTGAAAACTGCAGGGGCTAGCGGGTAATTTAAACCAGACTCAGTGTACAGTGGCCAGTGGACTGCGGGTTGATAACTAAATTTTCCAGGGGCTCTTTAACAAAGTATACCCGCGAAGGGGTATAGACGATTTCTGGCCGTTGGATCGACGTCGAGCGGCAGAGATTAGATCTCATCTATTATGAAACGCTACGCGCTGACGCCCCTCGGATCAGAGACCGACGATCCCGATTTTAAGTAGCCAAGGCCCTGTCGGATCCGCCCGATCGTGATCCAAGGGCCAACGTTGATCCACGCTACGCTACGTCCCAGATTACATCCGCACCGTACAGCAGCGAATCAACGGTTCCCTCCACTTCGCCCCTACATCTAATCGTGGCCGTTAGTCATGGGATCAACGGTCGACGCCGCGTCGCCTTCCTCGAGCCGAGGCACGACGGTGCTTCCTCACACGGCGGTGAGCCCGCCGGGATTTCGAATCCGGCCGGCCCGAGCACCAAACAGCAATTAAATCGCGCCACGCAAAGTAGACGCCTCCCTAAACTCGATCCCCCAATCAATTTTAGCCGACTCCGAGTGTCCGACTCGGTACGCGGCGCACAGCGGCGGCGCCATGGCCGGATAGCGGACCCAGGGGGGTAAAACTACACCATACTTCAATTCGATAGCGCATAGCCTAAAGGAAGGGATGATGGATACGATGGCGACTCACCAGTGGCCAGCCGAGGTAAGGTGATGCCCGTCCACGAAGCTTGGCGGTCCGGCGGGTATTTTCCGCCACGGTGAGCAATTGACGAGCAATCGACGCCCCTTCGCGGAAGAAGACGCCACGCCAACGACCGTGCGATCCACCCTGACCACTTCCCGCTTCCAATCGACAGCAGGATCAGGTAATTCCGCGGCGCACTAAGCACGGCCGCGAGCGCTCTTCCCTCACCCACGATTATGCGTTTCACGAGCTCTGGTCACTACGGCGAGGCGAGTAGGGAAGAGGTGGTGGTCACGAGAACCCAATTTAATCCCCTGGAGTCCAAGTCGGAGAGGAGGTGGCCCGCCATTGTCGCGCGGGTGGTTGAACGCGTCCGCGCGGAGCTCGGCGAAGCTGTTAGCACAGACCCGGCGCGTCGGTCCCACCGGTAAGCGACACCATGCGGCGTGTGGATGAGGAGTGGGCCCGGCTTGTCAATCGTACACGGTCAGCGCGCCATCGCACTACCGTTACTGGCAGAGGGGCCCCGCGGAGCAGTGACCAAGGACGCGCGAGCGGAGAAGGCTGGGCGAGGCGCGGCGCAAGGGGGACTGACAGGTGGGGTAGGGGTGTCGGCGCCAAGGATAGCTTGGGCTGCGCGGCGAGGCTCCCCTGGGTGGGCCGAATTGGAGTCTGCCGGCCCAGGTAAGGTTTTCTCCTTTTTCTTTTTATTTTTCTGTTTTCTTTCTTCATTTTCAAACCAAATTTGAATTCAAATTTTTAAATTCAACCCTTGTGCAGAGTTTGTCCTCGAATTTTATTGTGAACTTAGGAAGTACTAATTTGGAACATTTATGAAATTTGTTTTATATTTTATATACCTTCTCCTTCTCATTTTCAAAACCCTCATTTTTAATTTAGGATTCGTTTTAACTTCTAGCATTTATTATCTTTTTATTCCTATTATTATTATTATTTTATTTAATGCACAAACATAAAACTCCACATGATGCATTTTCTTTTATTTTGGTATTATTGGTTTTATTTAGTCACTCTCAATTACATAGGTGCTCTTTTTATGATGCAAATGAAACACACAAAATGAGGAACTCTCTTTATTACTCTTGGTATACAACTTGAGTATTACACATCTTGAGGACCAAATACCCGTAGTGGGCAATGGCCATGAACCGGTATAGGGTTAGCCTGCCAATGATGGCGTTGAATGGGAGGTTAACCTCCGCGACGTCGAACTGGACGTTCTTGGTGCGGAAGTTTTCCTCTGTCCTGAATGTAACCAGGAGCGTGATGCTCCCAAGGGGATACACCGGTTGAGCACCCACTCCGAAGAATGGACGAGAGGGTCCCAGATGGGACCCCGGGATCTGCAGCTACTTGAATGCAGCATGGCTGATGACGTTGAGGCCTGCCCCACCGTCGATCAGCACATGGTGCAGTCGCATGTTGGCGATGACAGGGGCGGTGATGAGCGGTAGTATACCGACCCCTACCATGTTGTCGGGGCAGTCGGATGCCCCGAATGAGATGGTGGTGCTCCTCCACCGCTGGTGCGGAGCAGCCTTCGGGACCCCTGGGGTCGCCGATAGGACCTCGCGGCGCAGAGACTTGATGTTCCTGCGAGAGGTGAGCTCCTAGCTCCCGCCGTGCATGACATACAGCTTCTTGCGGTGATCGCTCTCACCACCGGAGTCGGAGTCTTCAGTGAAGACGTCCTTGAGGTCCCCCTCGGGCGACTGGTACCCGAGGTCCTGCTCTCCGGTGGCCACATCACCGTCGTTGGCCCTCTCCTTGCCAGGCCGACGACGAGGTGGGGAGCCGTCCTTGGAGGACTGCTCGTGCCGCTCGCTGACGCGCTTCACAAGCTTGATGATCTCGTGGCACTCCACAGTGCTGTGGTGGCTGTTGGTGTGCACAGGGCATGAGCCGTTGTTGCCCCCCTGTGGCCGCGGGCGCTTGTTGCGCGTGGTCCGGCCCCCAGCCGCAGCCGCGACGGCTGGAACAGCAACCTGCGGCCTCTCGTGGCCGCGGTTCTTCTTCTTCTTCTTCTTCTTGCCGTCCCAGGCGACGGCACCCGAGCCACCCGTCTGGGCAACCCCAGTCTGTGGTGCCGAGTGCCATGCACAACCCTCGGCAGCTCTGGCGCACTTGTCGGCCAGAGCGAAGAGTGTGGTGACAGTTTCCACGTCATGTGTGGCCAACTTCTCCAACATCTTTTCATCACGTACTCCCTGGCGGAAAGCAGTGATGATGGAAGCATTGAAGATACGAGGTATAGTGCCCCGTACCTTGGTGAAGCGGGAGATGAAGGCCTAGAGAGTCTCCCCGGGTTCCTGCCTCACTGCATGGAGGTGTGCCTCCATGCCATGCTGTTGGTAAGCGCTGGTGAAGTTCGCAGTGAACCGCGCACAGAGCTCTTCCCAGGAGTAGATCGATCCTAGGGCAAGGTTCATGAGCCAGGTCCGGGCCAGCCCAGACAAGGCTACATGGAAGTATGTTGCCATCACAGCAGTGTCTCTACCTGCTGCCATAATGGCGTTAACGTATACCTGCAGGAATTCCGACGGGTTTGACGTACCGTCGTACTTCTCCAGCAGGTGTGGTCGGAACTTGGACGACCACGTTGCCGCGCGGAGATGATCCGCAAGTGCGGCGCAGCCTACGCCGGCCAACGGGACACCCACTTGGCTCGGGGCACCCCTTGGGGTTTGCGGTGCGACTGCAGCAAAGTCTTGATCGAGGTTGCGACCCTCGATGTTCTGTTGGCGCTCACGCGCCCTCTCTAGAGAGACACGAGCATCCTCGCCCGCATGCCTGCGATTGAGTTCTGCCCGTAAGTCGTCAGACCTCTCCAGAGAGACTGGAGCGTCCTCTCCCGCCCGCCGGCTGTTGAGTTCCGCCCACAGGTCTTCGGTCGGCGCAGCCTTCACTAAAGGCGAGCGCACCAACACCGACGCCTCGTGTTGACGCCGGAACGACCGAGGCCTGGGCCTGGTCGAGCTAGGTTGCGTCATGCCCAGGAGAAAATCAACGTCATCGCGCCACTGCTTCATGGCCCCCGGCGAGGCCCTGGAGCTTGGAGGGTGGCGCAACAACTCCCTGGCTACAGAGAGCGCACCGGGTGCGGCCCTTGATGGCGCCCAGGATGACTGAGCGGGAGTGTGCTGCTACGCAGCGTGCACAGCAGCAGCACCAGGCGCTGGGCGGCTCGAGCCCAGTGGCATGGACGACGCAGCCTCCTCCTCCATGAGGAAGTCTTCAGAAGCCGCGTCGTGGTGCTCGACGATATGAACCATAGTGTCGAGCAGAAAAACAAGCAAAAACCTGAAGCCAAGCCCCCTACCTGGCACGCCAAATGTCAGAGAGAAAATCTCTGGCCGGGTGGCGAAATGCACCCGCGCTAAATCCTAAGATGAGGAGGGGGCCTAAGCGTTTCGCCTGTCTGATGGAAGGTGTAAGAACACACGAGAACACGAAGATTTAGAGTGGTTCAGGCCGCCGGAGCGTAAAACCCTACTCCACTTGTGTGTTGTATTGAGTGACTGAGCACTTGACCTTGCGTGAGTCTAAGTGAGCCTGTGGGTGTTAGCGTCTAAGTGAATCTGCCTTGTAACGTTGTGTGCCTTCCCTTTTATAGCCCAAGGGAGGCACATACAAGGTTGCTGAGCCCCGACATGTGGGCTCAGGGACATAATGGAAGAAATACATGGAGCAACTAATACATGTGACGCCTGAGAGATCTTCTGGCGCCCAGATGTCCGCTGCCCGCGCAGTGTTGATACACAACGGTAGCTTTCTTGGTACGTACGAGTGATGATGAGTATAGCGAATGCGGCAGCATGGCGTGCCGCCTGCCAATGGAATGGACAGGCATGCCGCCTGCCTGCGGAATGGACAGGTCTCATTAAATGCTGAGGCGGCACACTGCCTGCCAGTAGAATGGACAGGTCGCCGCCTGACAGCAGGGTGGACATGCCTCATTAAATGCTGGGGCGGCACATCGCTTGTCAGGTGGCGCGCCTTATCCGCAATAAATGCTGGGGCCACGTAACCCGGAGGCCTTACGCCAGGCACTGCCCGCTGGCTTACGTCACGCACAGTAGGCCACGTGGCAGCATCGGGTCTCCGCCTGAGCGGGGAGCAGAAGCGTATGCGGACAGGTCCGCACCAGGCTGGGCCTGGACACGTGTCGACACCGGACCCCTGCTTGGGTCATGTCCAAGGCCCATGTATGTTCCGTCCTGAGACCTTGGGACCCCACTGTGGGCGACCCGGACCCCATACGGAGGTGTCCGGATCCTATTCCAGGGGTCCGGCCCGGACACGTGGAGGTCCGGGACCACCCTTGGGGGTTCGGACTGTATATCTGGGGGTCCGGCGTTCTCCCATGGGGTCCGGACTACTGTTGACGCCCTGGAGTATATCACCTTCTCTGGACACGTGGTGGCCTCGGACCCGGCCACGTGGTAGGGTTGGGTGCTGCTATGGACCCAGAACAGCCGCCTGAGATTGGGGCGAGCCGTGGCTTAGTCCCACACACAGCACATCTACCACGCGACTAAGTGATAGCCACGTGGGCACTGCGTCGTTGCACAGTAGTAAGGGGTACCCTAGTTACAGGGTACCGACAAAATATTTTTCGTTTTAAATTCCTGGGATGGGTAAATATAACGGTGAAACTTCGTGTGTTCGTGTTCTTATCTAATTGTGCTAGCTCTATCAATCATGTGAATTCTAAAATGAGCATATCATATAACTTCAACTCCTTTCAAATAATTTAGTTTACGAAACAACTATGTATATATAAAAAGAGGATAGTCGTAGCAACGCACGAATACCTTACTACATCTTTTAAAGTATATAAACATTTATTCTTAGTGATGCTAATAAAAGTATAGAATAATAATTAGTGTTTTTAAATATCATATATCTAGTGTCAGATATATATACTGTATATAGGATAGGATAATGCACCTACAGTCACGTATTAATTACTAGTGGTGACACTCAAACATCACACAATCAAGCTGTTTTCGACCCGCGGACGTTACAATCACAGTAGTTACTTTCGTTCTCGAGCCTTTCGGCTCACCAAATCAAAACGGCCTGTATGTATGTTGTTGCCATCAAGCAACAACCACCGTCATGGCGGCAGCACAGTACCACTCTCGCGCCTATATATTGCAGCATCCTCAGGAACTCTCTCCAAGAGCTAAACGCCATCACGTTCTTTGCCCAGGCCACACAAGCCAAGGCCAAGCCGCCGCTACCACCTTTCTTTGCCCAGCCCACGCCAACGCCATCCATGAGCGCCATGGACTCCGCCGTCTCGCAAAACGCCACGGTTGCTGCGGCGGCGACGACGGCCGGTGTCGGCAGCGCCGGGCTAGCGGGCCTGCTCCCGGAGGTGCAGACAGTGGAGCTGCTGGTGGCCGTGTCCATCTTCGTTGCCATCCACTCGCTGCGGCAGCGGCGCACGCAGGGCTTGCCCACGTGGCCGCTCGTCGGCATGCTCCCGTCCCTGCTCCTCGGCCTCCGTAGCGACATGTACGAGTGGATCACCGGCGTGCTCAAGGCGCGCGGGGGCACGTTCACGTTCCGCGGGCCGTGGCTCACCAACCTCCACTGCGTTGTCACCGCCGACCCGCGCAACCTGGAGCACCTCCTCAAGACCAGGTTCGGGAGCTTCCCCAAGGGCCCCTACTTCCGCGAAAACATGCGGGACCTCCTCGGCGACGGCATCTTCGGCGCCGACGACGAGGTGTGGAGGAGGCAGCGCAAGGCAGCCAGCCTCGAGTTCCACTCCGCCGAGTTCCGCGCGCTCACCGCCAGCTCGCTCGTCGAGCTCGTCCACCGCCGGCTGCTCCCCGTGCTGGCCGGCGCGGAGGCCGCGGCCGGCGCCGTGGACCTCCAGGACGTGCTCCTCCGCCTCACGTTCGACAACGTCTGCATGATCGCCTTCGGCGTCGACCCGGGCTGCCTCCGCCCGGGCCTCCCCGAGATCCCGTTCGCCCGCGCGTTCGAGGACGCCACGGAGGCGACCACCGTCCGCTTCGTCACGCCGACAGCGCTGTGGCGCGCGATGCGCGCGCTCGGCGTCGGGCACGAGCGCGTGCTCCGGCGCTCCCTGGCCGGCGTCGACGAGTTCGCGTACGACGTGATCCGCAGGCGCAAGGAGGAGCTCGCCGACGCCGCGGCCGCGGCCGGGCGCAGGTCGGACCTGCTCACCGTGTTCACCAGGATGCGCGACGAGGACGGGCGCCCGTACACGGACAAGTTCCTCCGCGACATCTGCGTGAACTTCATCCTGGCCGGCCGCGACACCTCGTCTGTGGCGCTCGCGTGGTTCTTCTGGCTGCTCGGCAAGAACCCCGGCGTGGAGGCCAAGATCCTGGAGGAGGTGGAGGGGATCGTCGCGGCGCGGAAGGGGGCTGGGGAGGTCGTCGAGGAGGAGGAGGAGCTCGTGTTCAGGCCCGAGGAGGTGAAGCGGATGGAGTACCTCCACGCCGCGCTCTCCGAGGCGCTCCGCCTCTACCCGTCCGTCCCCGTCGACCACAAGGAGGTACGTGATGCATGCACCACACGCAAGGGCGCAAGGCACCCCACACCCAAACCATGCATGTCAGGCCCCAAGTGTGTGAGTAGATGGCTCTGTCTGCATGTGAAAGTTGCAAAATCTGCATGAATCGCCACTACAGGTCGTGGAGGACGAGGTGTTCCCGGACGGGACGGTGCTGAAGAAGGGCACCAAGGTGATCTACGCCATGTACTCCATGGGGCGGATGGAGAGCATCTGGGGCGACGACTGCCGCGAGTACAAGCCGGAGCGGTGGCTCCGGGACGGACGCTTCGTGGGCGAGTCCGCCTACAAGTTCACGGCCTTCAACGGCGGCCCGCGCCTGTGCCTCGGCAAGGACTTCGCCTACTACCAGATGAAGTTCACCGCCGCCTCCATCCTCCGCCGCTACCGCGTCCGCGTCGTCGAGGGCCACCCCGTCGCGCCCAAGATGGCGCTCACCATGTACATGAAGCACGGGCTCAAGGTGACGCTCACCAAGAGAGGCAAGGCCAATTAAGCTCTGAACCGTGGTGTGCCGAGATCGAGCTTGCCAATTGTAAGGCGCAGAGACGACTGGAGAAACACATGAAACAAGCGCTACTTTCGTCGTGCCAATTTGTGACTGGGATGGAAGTGTTGATGCTGCTGTGGAACAAGATCTCTGTGTTTTCATGCGTTTTATTTCTCCCTTTCTTTGTACTAGTTGTTTTGTACTTCGTTTGTTTCATTTACATGTAGTGTAGAACTTTTGCAGATGTGTAAACTTATATGTATATGCGTGTTGGCAAAACACTTGGCCTTCAGGTGGTGTAACCGGTAATGTTCTTGTAGAAGTATTAATTATTTCAGGAAACAGCAGCAAGATGCCACGGTATTTGTTTGAACAAATTTGCCATAATTAAACCAACTGAACTCAGTGCTAGCTTGCTATCTACGACCTAGTTGGACTTGGCAAAGCACTTATATTTCAGTTTATACATATTTCACAGAATCGATAGTGGGTTGATTGCTTATCACAGAGGCTAATGATTGTTCAGCCAACCTTAGTTAGGGCCTGTTTGGAAGTACAATTTTTAAGAAACTGATTTATGAAAACTGAGGTGGTTCCAAACATATCAGTTTATATTTCAGTTTATAGAAACAAGATTCCTAGTTTTTTAAAAACCAGTTTTTTTTCATAAACCAGTCTATAGAAACTAGAGATAGAAACTGAATTCTTAAAAACTAGGTTACTTTCAAACAGGATCTTAATAGACTCTGCATTGTTTATTTGCCTGACTTCATCAGAGGAAAATAGGCCAGGTAGATGAACATCATCATGAGTTGTTGAGAAATGGTTGGCCAACTGCACACTCCGACAGAAGCTCAAAACGTGGTTGTTCAACCTCAAGCCCTGCCACTCCACTCTTCGTAGAACTCAGCCACAAAACTCCTCCATGAACCTATGCCTTTTCTCAGCTCTCCTTTTCCTGGCCTATGCGCAGAGTGAACTAGGTGTCAGTATATATCAAGCAGATAAAGGAATCGCATAAAAAGACGAGAGTATATATGTTGGGGTAAACCTTGCCTGATACTATGACACTTGCATAAAAGATCGAGTAGGGAGCAAATAACATGCGACTGTTAAACATGACAGTAATCCACACTAGCGGGAGTAGGATCAAAAATGTAGTCCCCACAAATTATGTAGGAACAATGCTTTCTTCCGGAATTTATACAAATTATGTAGCTCAAAACTAGTTTCCCCAAACAAGAAAAATGAAGTAAACTTGATCTAAATCACTCTATAACTCTTACTCGGTTCGTTACTGTTGACACCCTTTTTCGGGCGCCAAACACTCAACAAGAACCGGCGGCGGTGCTCTCTGCACAAGCACGGACTGTCCACGGCCAGGGGCCGGACGGTCCACGACCTGGCGCAGAGGCTGGCGTTTCCTGCCTGATGGCCGGACGGTCCGCGCCCTGTGGCCGGACGGTCCGCGCGTGCGCAGGGGCGGCGAAAGGTCGCCGGCGGCGCCTGGATCTCGCTCTCGGGAGGGACCCGTCAGGGAGGAGAGATCCTAGGTGGTGTCTAGGCTCGGGTAGACCGACCTAGACTCCTCTAATCGACGTAGAGTCGAAGAGAGGCGGAGAATTTGGGGATTGGAATACTAAACTAGGGCTAAACTAGAACTAGACTAGAACTACTCCTAATGCATAAGGTAAAAACGAGTAATAAACTGGATTTAATCGATTGTTGGGGGGTTCAATCGGCCGTAGCCCTTTATCTATATAAAGGGGAGGTCTAGATCCGCTTCCAACTGATTTCCAAGTTAATCTCGCGGTTTTAGGTAACAAATCCCGCGAGAAACTAGGAACCCTAACTGACTCTGCGCACGCGCGGACCGTCTGCGCCACCACCGCGGACAGTCCAGACCGCGGACCGTCCGCACGGCCATTTTGGTTTCCAACATATGCCCCCTGCCTTTTGGTGAAGGTTGACGAACCAAAAGCATATGAACTAAACCTGATGTAAGTCACCGGCTTTTCGATATGGAGATTATTCAATAAAGCACCAATATAAAGGCCGTTTCGGATTGTACCTTTCTCGGCCATCACCATTTGATCAATGGATCAAAAGGAATAGAATGGAGGTTCCCCCCAGTCTGGATAGACGAAGGGACTATACATGTACCATGGATTCATCATCGTGCCATTCCATGTTTGAACATGATAATATACCGACGATGAGTAAATAGGTGGAAAGTACCCTGGTCTCATAGAATGAATAGGCGATGCCATTCCATGAATGATAGACGAAGGTATATCCGGATTGTCCAGCCGTATATGGTGCTACATGGGTAGTCTCATACCCAGACCGTCTGTCATAAAGAACTGGACGGTCCGTGATCGGGCCGAATGGTCCAGGGCTGTACCTGTACGGATCGACCATATATGGCGCGACTTGGGTAGTCTGCGCGTGGACTCGTGTAGAGTCGGATGGTCCAGCGTAATACGTTGGCCGGTTCATGCCATATCCGAACGGTCCGGCGTAAGATGGCGGACGGTCCGCAACATATCTGGACGGTCTGGCGTGATGTACCGGACGGTCCGTGATGGGGCCGAAGTGTTCAGGGTTGTACCCTGATGGTCTGGCCATGTACGGTGCGACCTGAGTGTTTTGTGTGCGGGCCTGCATCTGGTCGGACGGTCCGGCGAAATACGCCGGACGGTCCACGGTATAACCGGACTGTCTCAGATGATGCTCGGACGGTCCGGTCGCGTCCAGTACCTGCCGCGTGCCTAGTGGTTGAGGCTGTGATGGTGACACAAAAGCGTGCATTGGCATACCATATGATGGCTGGGTCAAGGGTGACCCGTCTATAGCCGATGTGTTTGACGTGGGTGGCACTGTATTAGACTCTCGCGATGGAAAGTTAGGAGCAGTTGATTTCTCGTATGCACGTAAATGCATTTTAATAGATTCATCTACATATTGCTTTAACTGATCTCCTCGTTGATCCATGAAAGTCGTAAGAGATAGATCTAGAGTACTTACAGCGGGACCCTGAAGTGGAGGTAGGAGAGATTCCATATCGATCTCCCCTTGACGGACGATCTTTTGGTGGCGATCTACCGTGAAGTGTGACAAGTAATTGTCCGCCGCCTCCTTGCGCCGTTCGGAGAGTTTATGCAGCAGTTCCGCCTCTTCCTTGTCACGTTGTTCGTTCCATTACCACATCACCTCCTTCTCATCACGCATTACGAGGTCTTCAAAGGGCCTTTGGTCATCAGCCGGGAGCGCCTCCATGGCTAGCTTGATGATGTTGGTGGTGGAGATCTTGGTGTGATCCTTAGAACTGGCCATCTATGGGCCAATTTTTAGCAGGTCTAGACACCTAATCCCCAGCGGAGTCACCAAAAAGTATGTTGACACCCTTTTTCGGGCGCCAAACACTCAACAAGAACCGGCGGCGGTGCTCTCTACACAAGCGCGGACGGTCCGTGGCCAGGGGCCGAACGGTCCGCGACCTGGCGCAGGGGCTGGCGTTTCCTGCCTGACGGCCGGACGGTCCGCGCCCTAGGGCCGGACGGTCCGCGCGTGCGCAGGGGCGGCGAAAGGTCGCCGGCGGCGCCTGGATCTCGCTCCCGGGAGGGACCCCGTCGGGGAGGAGAGATCCTAGGTGGTGTCTAGGCTCGGGTAGACCGACCTAGACTCCTCTAATCGACGTAGAGTCAAAGAGAGGCGAAGAATTTGGGGATTGGAATACTAAACTAGGGCTAAACTAGAACTAGACTAGAACTACTCCTAATGCATAAGGTAAAAACGAGTAATAAACTGGATTTCATCGATTGTTGGGGGGTTCAATCGGCCGTAGCCCTTTATCTATATAAAGGGGGAGGTCTGGATCCGCTTCCAACTGATTTCCGAGTTAATCCCGTGGTTTTAGGTAACAAATCCCGCGAGAAACTAGGAACCCTAACTGACTCTGCGCACGCGCGGACCGTCCGCGCCACCACCACGAACAGTCCGGACCACGGACCGTCCGGCCTCAGGGTCGGACCATCCGCACGGCCATTTTGGTTTCCAACATATGCCCCTCTGCCTTTTGGTGAAGGTTGACGAACCAAAAGCATATGAACTAAACCTAATGTAAGTCACCGGCTTTTCGATATGGAGATTATTCAAAAAAGCACCAATATAAAGGCCATTTCGGATTGTATCTTTCTCGACCATGACCATTTGATCAATGGATCAAAAGGAATAGAATGGAGGTGCCCCCTAGTCTGGATAGACGAAGGGACTATACATGTACCATGGATTCATCATCGTGCCATTCCATGTTTGAACAGGATAATATACCAACGATAAGTAAATATGTGGAAAGTACCCTGGTCTCATAGAATGAATAGACGATGCTTGTTGTGTCGCCTTTCGGGCCGTTTTGTTTAACCGTTTTGTTTTAGCAGGTGACCGGGGTTTCTTTGTTGAACGATCACGTGGAACAGTCTTTTTGCTAGCATTTTTGGAGAGCAACTGATCAAAAGTAGGATCGACTTTGATCAGCCGATTATATGTGCTTTGACCTTGCGTCTTTTTCCTTGCTTTGTGTAGAGGTTGACGCCTTTGGTCATAGGGGGACTGTCTGGCTGAGCTAGCCGGGCCGTTTGTCTGAGCACCGGATCGGCCGCACATAGGTGCCGGACCATATATGATGCTCGGGCTAGGCTGATGTGTTTGGTTCATTAACTGTGCCTGCCCCCGGCGTCTTCGGACGTTTTAGCCTTCTCGTCCGAAGCCTTTCGAGCAATCTCCTTTTGTGATATATCTGAAATGCGGGGATCGCTAATGACGATGCCCTTGCCTTTGCCTTTATCGGCCATTTCGGGCCAAACCAAGACCTTTTTGCATGTGAGTTCTATTGTATTAACAGGAAAAGGTTGTGTGTCTACTTGCATCTCCTGAAAAGCCAATCGACCCTCATTTATGGCCGATTGTATCTGTCGATGAAAAACATTACAATCATTGGTGGCATGAGAAAAGGAATTATGCCACTTACAATAAGCACGCCTCTTTAATTCATCAGGAGGAGGAATTGTGACGGAACCTCCCAAGTTATTAGGCCCACCTACAGTTGTCCTTGTCCAACAGACATCAGACAACCTTGTAGATGTTCCTGAATCACTTGACAAGTTCGGTATCTTTATCCTTACCTTTCCAGGAACGTTTCACCCGTCTGACAGACAATATGCTCATCGGAGATACGAAAATGCGGAAGTGGTTACATAAACTTACATTTATTTAAAAAGTAGGAGTAAGTCATATAATACAGACCAGAGAGTGCTGAAAAGTATTATTACAATACCTGGGAGGCAAAAACTCCTCCCATTAAGTTCTTTACATAAAAGTTTTTAAGGAGGACTCGGTCCTCCGGCAGCTTCATTCTTGATTTTCTTCACTTTTCACCACCTTGGTACAAAAACAACAAAAGTTTGTTGTCTCCTCACCTAAAAACAACGGGGGAATAAACCCTGAGTATGGAATTACTCAGCAAGTCTTACCCGACTAAAGAAAAGACTCTCAAGGGTATGCTGGTCATATGGGAGTCAAGGTAAGGCTTCTCAATAATCAAAGACTCTGTTTCGCAGAAATGCTTACTAAAGTGGATCCTTAAAATCCAGTTTTATTGGTCAAGTTAAGTAAACTTACTTATCTCTAGAGTTCTCTCTAATCTAGTTCAAACACTTATCCTGAACTAGCCAAGTTCTTAATTTATCCTTCATCTTTACTGGATTGCTACGTGTAGGGCAGTGACCAAGTCTTCATAACCGCGAAGGTACGGCGATCCGAATCGATTATACTCAGCTGAGGATCTCCGATCACACGACATATGTAGCACTTAACCCTTGCATATTGAGAGCACCTAGAGGGGGGGGGGGTGAATAGGTGATCCTGTAAAAACTTCAAACTTAAGCCACAAAAACTTGTTAAGTGTTAGCACGATTATTGCCAAGTGGCTAAGGTGAAGTCTCAACAAAACACAATACCACAAAAGATCAAGACAGAGGTGACACAGTGGTTTATCCCGTGGTTCGGCCAAGACCAACGCTTGCCTACTCCACGTTGTGGCGTCCCAACGGACGAGGGTTGCAATCAACCCCTCTCAAGCGGTCCAAAGACCCACTTGAATACCACGGTGTTATGCTTTTCTCTTCTTATCCCTTTCGCAAGGAATCTCCACAAATTGGAGTCTCTTGCCCTTACGAGTATATGATCACAAAGAAGCACAAAGTAAGGGAGGGAAGCAACACACACAAATCCACAGCAAAAGCGCACACACACGGTCAAGAATCGAGCTCACAAGACTATCTCAGAGTTCTCACTTAGAACAGAGCTCGAATCACTTAGAAACACAAACGAATGCGCAGAGACTTAGTGTGGATGATCAAGAATGCTCAAATGTTGCTTGTGTGTCTCCTCCATGCGCCTAGGGGCTCCTTTTATAGCCCCAAGGCAGCTAGGAGCCGTTGAGAGCAAATCCGGAAGGCCATCCTTGCCTTCTGTCGTCGGGGGCACCGGACAGTCCGGTGCACACCGGACATGTCCGGTGACCGATTTCTTTCCTTAACTGGCGCTTCTGACCGTTGCAGACCGTTGAAGATCTGGGAGCCGTTGGCGCACCGGACATGTCCGGTGCACACCGGACAGTCCGGTGCCGTCTTCCGACCGTTGGCTCTGCCACGTGTCCCGCGCAGATTGCGCGGCCGACCGTTGGCCCGGCTCACTGTTGGCTCACCGGACAGTCCGGTGCACACCGGACAGTCCGGTGAATTTTAGTCGTACGCCGCCGGCCAATTTCCCGAGAGCGGCCAGTTCGACCCGAGGCAGCCTGGCGCACCGGACACTGTCCGGTGCACACCGGACAGTCCGGTGCTCCAGACCGAACTGGGTCTTGGCAGCAAACAGCCAAGTCAATTCTCCTCTTCTCTTTTCTTCTTCTTTCTGTTTCTAACACTTAGACAAATATATTAGTACACAAAACCAATGTACTAAGGCTTAGAAACATACCTTTATCTCATGATTTGCACCTTGTTCATCCATGTACATAAATTCACAATTAAGCACATGTGTTGGCACTCAATCACCAAAATACTTAGAAATGGCCCAAGGGCACATTTCCCTTTCACATATGTCAACCCGCCACCAGGGTTCTTAAGACCAGATCAGGTTCACGCGAACCGAGAGCACAGATACACCACCGTCCAGCCTCTTGCCACGGAGGGTACACGCTACTCTCGCCACCGCTCCACGCCCATTCCGTGTTATCTTATTCTGGCCTTAGTCTACCCAAGGCAAGGCTTACCCATGACGAGGCATGTGACCAGTTAAAGGGTCCTCGATCATCAAGCCTACATCGACAAGGTCCTTAATCGACTCAGACGGAGACACTACACCGAGACTCTCTTCTCGTGCAAGTCACCCGCCCGGTCTCAACTTAATCATTTCAACCCAAAAACTTGGTACCTGGCAGAGGTACATCTTTTCCGATGTTGAATCCATCACGGCCGTGATGGATTCACCATCAAGTTTTATTTTTGAAAATGTCACACCCGGGTTTTAGGGGCACCAAGACCCGGGCGCGAACATAAACACCAGGTATGCTGGGACCAAGTCTCACACATATGATGTATAGTGGCACAGGATCGAATGTCACATCTTTATATATAACAGGAGTTCTATACAAAATAAATAATTACATTATAAGGAGACAACGGTCCAGCAACCCAAAGTTGACTGGGAGACGACGGCCTAGATCTCTCACGAACACGTCACAGCATCCTCCATGCGCCTCATCCTGCGGTACCTGTTCTTGACCTGTGGGGGGTGTGAGACAGCAAGAGTGAGCTCACATACGTTCATAGCTCAACAAGTTGTGGGGAATAATGTGCATGAACTCGCCAAGAGTGGGAGCTCATGTGAAGTGTAAGGCTTACTAAAGAGGATGGTTAGAGCTGAGCATTGCTTTTAAAGTTGGTCAAAATTTTATTAGCAATTACTAAGTATAAGTAAATACCAACCCAATTAAGTAGTAGAACAAAAGTAACAACATCACCTGCGATGCAATGCATATGACAAATTGAATTTAGTTCCATAAATTAATCATGTGAGTGTCCGAGCTGCTCATGACCGTGAGCACGGCTAGTATACCAGTTTTACACTCTCTGCAGAGGTTGCGCATCTTTACCCACAAGTCGTGTTACCCATCTGCCAAGAGACGGCCAATCCCATACACCTCTACTGAGGAGGTGAGGCAGGGTAACACTACGAGGCCTTTACAAAGTTCCACTAGCTTCAGAAAACCCGCTACAGTTTATAGGAAGTTCCAATGCAGGAATCCCTTGCAGGACCGCCATTGCAGCAAAATCCTCCCGAGGGCCTCCCTAGCAGGAATCCCTTGCAGGACTGCCATCGCAACAAAATCCTCCCGAGGGCCTCCCTACACTGACCACTCCCCTACTGCCCTTGCCCCTTTCGGGTAAGGTAGTCTTCCACTAGCTTTCCTAATTAATCGGCCAAGGGCGTCCCATTAAACCCTTGTGGTAGCACTGTTTTCCCGGGTGGTTCTCCATGTTCCAATTAACATAATGATCTTAACATGAACAATAAATAACAACTGACAATAAAAGTATAATCATGAATAGTAATGTGTATCTCTATACCCAAAACCACATAAAGCGATAGCAAGTACTACCCAAAGATTCAGTGGTGAACAAGGTATAAAGATAGTCAAACTAGGGTAACCTATTGGGTCCCATCAAAATTAACCTATGCAGATCATTATGATTAATTAGAACATGAGTGGGTAAAAAGAAGTGATCAAGGGCACAACTTGCCTGGGACTTGAGATTCCAGGTACCACTTGCTCTTCAGACGACACGTGACCTTGCTCTAGTCGTAGCAATACAGACAAACATGTATAGGCAAAATTAACATCACACCAAACATAGGAACAAAATACATGTTAATAATCTACATATTAAAATAAGATTCTAGGAACAGGAATCATTAATTTTGGAGTTATAGATTTCAAGTTATGAATTTCCTAAGTTTTAATGTGATTAAAATAGGATTAGATGAGAAATTAATTTTCTAACTGAGTTCATGTCAAAACAGAGACACTAAATGATAGACAATAATATTACAAAATTATAGGAAGTGGAATGGATTAATTTGGAGCTAAAATGAATTTAATATGAATTTATCAAATTCTAGTAATTATTTTCATATTAAAAATCTATTTTCCATTTATATTCTCTGGTTTTCGAGTTCTCAGGACAGGGCCTCAATTATCAGAAAACGCAGGGGTTAGTCTACAATTATTCCCTAGACTCAGGATCCCCACGCACTGGACGACGGGTTAATTTATCAATACTGGAAGGGCTCTTTTATAAAATGTGATCGGCGAAGGGGTATAGAGAGATTTGGGCCGCACGATAGAAACCGGACGACCCAGATTAGACACTGATCAATCTGAACCGGTACGCACCACTGGCCGTTGGATCAGCGCTCGACCGCACAGATTTAAAATGTCCAAACCGTTTTCCATGCGCCAGATCCGGATCGAATGGCCATGGTTGCATCGTCGCGAACCGGTACCCAGATCAGATCTACACCATCAGCTCCACGATCGACGGTCCCAATTGATCTAGCCGAATCGCTACACAGTGTTTGATCACAGCCGTTCATTATAGACCAACGGCCACCGCGTCATGAGTCGAATCGGCCCGGCATGAATTAATCTGAGCCGCCCATAGCAAGATTTACGGCAGTGAGCTTCTTCCCCGTGAACCCGAGCAGAGCCGTGGCATCCACGACAGCCCGTGGCGGACCATCGCCGGCGCGGCCTGTTCTAGCCCTATACCCGAGCCTACCCGGTGATACACGATGCGGGCATGGTTGCGAACTTCTAGTAGGAGACTTACTGGAAGCGCCAAACGACGATGAGAGCTGACCACGACGCGTGGAACTCCCGCAACGGATCTCCCTGGCAACGGCGCAGATCGCGGTTGCGGCGACTCGGTGGAGTTCCTCGACCACACAAGCAGCGCGTAGACGGCACACCACGTTCTCTCTCTCGAGTTCTTGGCCGCTATATTCTAGGCAGCGAATGATAATGGAGCAGGGCGCGGTGGACGCACACATATATACGCGGGCGGAGTTGGGCGACCATCCTATCAACCCGCAAGAATCGCAACTAACGCTAGCCTGCGATCTGTTGGTGGTTTCAGATCGCCATGGCTAGGAGTCCGCAGTCAAGGTGATATTTCTTAAGCCCATGGCCCACACGTCATTGAGGGTAGCTGATGTCATCGCTGACCTCAGGATGACACAGGGTGATTTTTTTATTACTTTCTCTTCGGCAACTGGATTGAAGAATAAACAAAAGAAGAGCACGAGAGAGGGATGTGGGCTGGCTTCCAGGATAGTGGGCCGACCGTGAGGCACAAGCAGGTGAGTTTTCCCTTTCATTTTTTTGTTTCTTTTTATTTTTCTTATTTCTATTTTGTTATTAATTTCTTTCGTCTTTGGTTTAAAATTCAAATACAGTCTGATTACCAATATTAAATGCACAAATTTAAAAAAAAATTTAAAAAAAAACTCAACATGAAATACATGGTTTATTATATTTTATTTATTAAATATTTATTTAGTCAAATGAAATGCACCAGACACAAAACTATCAGCATGAGATGCATACTTCTTTATTTATTTATTGGTAACTTGACTTATTTGATACTATTAATTGAATATGCACAAAGAAAGGAAAACCAAATAATCTCCAAAGGTTCTATAATTCTAAAACACCCACTTATAAGCATATTTATTTATTTATTTTATATTTTTTTTCATTATACAATTTTTGGGCTTTACAGAAAACATCCCACCCACTTTTGCCACATCAACTTTTGTAAAAACAAAACATTTTGTTTTTATAAAGCAATGCTAAGCATCAAAAATCTTTTGTAAAACAGGTGATGAAGGAAGGTAATCAAGTTCAAGGAAGGTAATGCAGGAATTGTTTAGCAATCAACTCCTATCACCTAATGCATCAAGCAAGTGAAAAAGATTTTTAAAACACAAGGAGGTGGCAAATGCACCGGGGCTTGCCTTTGTTTATGGGTGAGTCAGGATCAGATCCACAAATATCAAGGTAGAAACAGTTCTCAGCCTGTGTTTCCAAAGGTGGTGGTACTTGCTCTTCAGTGGCTTCCACTTCTTCTTCGTGTTCTAATCATAACCATACATATGTATATAAGAATGAATGCCATGTAATGCTCATGAGGGTGCAAAGATAATATAAACTTATTATCTAAGTCTTGAATACAACTTTCCTTCACGGAACTCCGAGAACTTAGGGTTTCCGGAGTCGGTAAAGGAGTTCACAGGGCAGGGGGGTGTTTTGGGGTTTGGTGATCAAACAAGCTCCAAATCAACCCAAATTCTACCCAAGGCTTCTAAATAATATGAGGAACTCATATAAAAATTTTCAGCATTTTTGGGATTACCATTTATCTTTTAAAAATCCAGAACTACTACCTTAAACTATTTTAAATACCTTAAAATTCCTAATTTACCCTAAAAATCATGAAACTATTTTTATTAAATTCTACGAAAAATAACACGTCTAGGAAAATTAGTTTCACAATTTTACCATTTTTCTACGATTTTCTACATATTTCTAAAGTTCTCCTGAAAAAGAAAAAGGAAAATACTCAACAGTATTGGGCTCAAACTGGCCCAAGCGGCCCAACTTCATGCAGAAACGCGCCCGCGCGCCGCGCGTTCTGGCAACTTTGCACAGAGGCCCACGTTGAATGAATAATTCCTTAAGCGTCCTTAGCTACTGTTTACCTTCTCTCTGACATTTATAAAAGGGTCCCTGGGGTTTTGTTTCTTCTCCAAGGAGCTCCCCGACCGCGGCGCGCTCATTGTTCACGCCTGCCGTGGTTCATACCGGCCATGGCCGGCGATGATTGCTCAAGCTGACTATCGGAGAGGCTTTACCGACCTAAGACGGCTTTAGAACACACACCAATTTGACCCGAACACCCCGAGAACGGCCGGTCCACGTGCACGGCGGAAACCGAGCACGGGAGTACATGTTCCCGCCAAACCATGGTCGATCAGAGCAAACATACGCCACCATGAGCTTCGCAAGTATGCAAGGGCACTAGAACAACACAAGGATTGGACAGTGACTTACCAGAGTAAGCTGGCCACGGGCGGGCTGTTTTGGGTGGCGCGGCGGACTGATTTGGGGGAAAATGGCAATTCTCCGGCTAGGGCGGCTAATCGAGGTCAGGAAGGGTTGCTATAGCTTCGCAATTTGGAGACGAAGGTCAGGGCTTGGTTGATTTGAGAAGGGGGGGGCGAGGTCGGGATGAATTTATAGCCGCAGAGAGTCACTATCGCGGTCACGGTGATAACCATTGTCGGCCCGAGCTGGCGATCAGCGATGGCACCGAACACGGCATTCCCCAAGAGCTTGCCATGTTCAACCACGGCCGTAAGGCAGTCAAATCCATGATGGCATGGCCGAACAGAGGAGAGCGGCGCCGATGATAGGACATGGCCGGAAGGAGGAATAACCGCGTGGCAGCCGGAGTTAGTGCCCTCCACCGCGGCGGTCCTATCCGGAGTAAAAAGGTCTTTGCGGGGAGATGCTCGCCGCCCGATCGTCTCTACCCCGGCGCAAATCGTGGCGCAGATAGGTCATCGGCGGTGAGATTTTTCCACCGTGGCGATCTGACCCTTATCTGCTTTCCCGATGCACTGTACCATGGCCAGCCCCATCAGACAGCCTAACAGCCCATATTTGGGGTCGATTTTCTCCAATTTTTATGTGGTGACTAAGCCAACCTTCTGTATCAAAATTATATACCTATAATCCATGCTCAACTTTGTCACAAGGCTTGTCATCAAATAGTTACCGAAGACCATTCAAAATCGAGCTCAAAGTTCATCCCATCACACTGCTACTGAAAATTCAGTTCAGGGATTGACTGACAGCCCGACTTTGAGCTTAATTATCTCTCAAATACTCTTAACAACTATGCTTACAACCTTAAGCAAAGTTGTTCTCCTTAGTTTGCTCTATAATCTTTATGTGGTGACCTAGGGCAAAAACCCTAGAATTTGAAAGATACAATGCTCCAAAGTTGAGCCCTCAACACTGAATTTCAGACTTAGAATAGAACCTAATTGAGGTCCATTTTGCATTTAAGTCCAAAACCCAAGATTTGGCTTACAAGTCCACACATTTGTGAACCAAAGGCCTTAAGATACTTATTTGACTTGGTTTTTGCACTTTAGTCCAAAAGTGGACTAATTTTGCACATAGGTCCCTAGGGTTGGGATTTAGGGTTTTCTAGGGTTCTAATTGAGATTTTTGGTATCCCAAGGGTATAAATGTGATTCAACTTTGTTTTTGGGGACATTTTATGACCCTTTCCCTAAAGTCTTTAGGTTTTCTCATCTTGGGTTAAGTTTTACCCCTTAAATCCCTATTTAGGGTTAAGTTCCCTATCTAGGGTTCTATTTGCAAAACACCAAAAACAATGCACTTGTTTGAAATTTTTACCTAGTGAATGCACTCTAGGTGTGTCAAACATATGCAATGCCAATGTTTATGATGCCATGCTCAAGTTTTAGTTACAGTAACACCAGGGGTGTTACAGGAATAGTATGAGTTAATTTAATGTTGCCGTTTTTCAGTAACTCGTCAAATATTTTATCGCATTTGGCAACATTAAAAGTAAACTTAACTTCTTCTTGTCGATTCTTTCGAATTGACTGTAAAGCAGAACACGCTGAAGGTTTAGCCTGTCCTGGCCAAACCAGTTCGGCGGTGTATACATCCGTGGATTCATCGTCCGAATTATCGTATCCTACTAGATGCATCTTATGGCTAGCCAATTTTGATGTTTCCTTACTTCGGCTTTCACAGGTCATAGCCCGCTGGTGTAAGTGCACTAGCGAAAAGAATTGGGTGCCATCTAATTTTCCTTTTAAGTAGGGTCGCAACCCATTGAAAGCTAGCCCTGTTAGTTGTTTTTCTGCGACATGAATCTGAAAGCCTCGGTTTCTAGTGTCCCGGAATCTCCGGATATAGTCATTAACCGATTCTTCAGGCCCCTGTCGGACTGAAGCTAAGTCAGCCAATTCTAATTCATGTTCTCCTGAGAAGAAGTGTTCATGAAATTTCTGCTCTAATTCTTCCCAAGAGTTAATAGAGTTTGGTGGCAAAGCTGCGTACCATGCAAATGCAGTATCAGTAAGGGACAACGAGAATAAATGAACGCGGTAGGCTTCCCCATCAGCCAATTCTCCCAAGTGTGCTATGAATTGGCTAATAAGTTCGTGTGTGCTTTTCCCACCTTCACCAGAAAATTTAGAGAAGTCTGGTATTCTAGTTCCCTGTGGATATGGCACGGTGTCGAATCGGTGGCTATAAGGCTTCCGATACGATTGCCCTGTACCTGACACACTAACACCGAGTTTGTCCCTGAACATCCTAGCTACCTCGTCTCTGACCCTCTCCGCCATGTCTGGCGACCATCCATTGAGTTTGTGGGTAGAAATCTCAGGTTGCCTGACATCACTCTGTCGGCTTTCCTCCCAGGGATGTTTGAGGTGTGTGTTAGGTGTCCTATTAATGTCACCAGCTCCTGCCCTATACCTCTCAGGCTCTCTTGTGGCTGAATAGTATTCAGCCCTATGTCCATGAGGTGGTATGGCATGATTATAATGTGTTGCTGGTGGGACACCATAATGTTGCTACGATGAATGTGGGAACTGTGCGTATTGCGCAGCTCTCGGCTCTGCGTATGCATATCCGGACGGTCCGGCATAAGAAGCCGGATGGTCTGCGACCTGGCCAAACGGTCCGAAGGTATATCCGGATTGTCCAGCCGTATATGGTGCTACGTGGGTAGTCTCATACCCATACCGTCTGTCATAAAGAACTGGACGGTCCGTGATCGGGCCGAATGGTCCAGGGCTGTACCTGGACGGATCGACCATATATGGCGTGACTTGGGCAGTCTGCGCGTGGACTCGTGTAGAGTCAGATGGTCCAGTGTAATATGTTGGCCGGTTCATGCCATATCCGGATGGTCCGGTGTAAGATGGCGGACGGTCCGCAACATATCCGTACGGTCCGGCGTGATGTACCGGACGGTCCGTGATGGGGCCGAAGTGTTCA
Organism: Zea luxurians; assembly: GCA_029449295.1. Taxonomy (NCBI): domain Eukaryota; kingdom Viridiplantae; phylum Streptophyta; class Magnoliopsida; order Poales; family Poaceae; genus Zea; species Zea luxurians. Next base: position 31,995,263 of record JAOPSE010000017.1, on the reverse strand, counting down.
GGGTTGTACCCTGATGGTCCAGCCATGTACGGTGCGACCTGAGTGTTTTGTGTGCGGGCCTGCATCTAGTCGGACGGTCCGGCGAAATATGCCGGACGGTCCGCGGTATAACCGGACTGTCTGAGATGATGCTCGGACGGTCCGGTCGCGTCCAATACCTGCCGCGTGCCTAGTGGTTGCGGCTGTGATGGTGACACGAAAGCGTGCATCAGCATACCATATGATGGCTGGGTCAAGGGTGACCCGTTTATAGCCAATGTGTTTGACGTGGGTGGCACTGTATTAGACTCTCGCGATGGAAAGTTAGGAGCAGATGATTTCTCATATGCACGTAAATACATTTTAATACATTCATCTACATATTGCTTTAACTGATCTCCTCGTTGATCCATGAAAGTCATAAGAGATAGATCTGGAGTACTTACAGCGGGACCCTGAAGTGGAGGTAGGAGAGATTCCATATCGATCTCCCCTTGACGGACGATCTTCTGGTGGCGATCTACCGTGAAGTGTGACAAGTACTTGTCCGTCGCCTCCTTGCGCCGTTCGGAGAGTTTATGCAGCAGTTCCGCCTCTTCCTTGTCGCGTTGTTCGTTCCATTGCCGCATCACCTCCTTCTCATCGCGCATTACAAGGTCTTCAAAGGGCCTTTGGTCATCAGCCGGGAGCGCCTCCATGGCCGGCTTGATGATGTTGGTGGTGGAGATCTTGGTGTGATCCTTAGAACCGGCCATCTATGGGCCAATTTTTAGCAGGTCTATACACCTAATCCCCAGCGGAGTCGCCAAAAAGTATGTTGACGCCCTTTTTCGGGCGCCAAACACTCAACAGAACCGGCGGCGGTGCTCTCTGCACATGCGCGGACGGTCCGCGGCCAGGGGCCGAACGGTCCGCGACCTGGCGCAGGGGCTGGCGTTTCCTGCCTGACGGCCCGACGGTCCGCGCGTGCGCAGGGGCGGCGAAAGGTCACCGGCGGCGCCTGGATCTCGCTCCTAGGAGGGACCCCGTCGGGGAGGAGAGATCCTAGGTGGTGTCTTGGCTCGGGTAGACCGACCTAGACTCCTCTAATCGACGTAGAGTCGAAGAGAGGTGGAGAATTTGGGGATTGGAATACTAAACTAGGGCTAAACTAGAACTAGACTAGAACTACTCCTAATGCATAAGGTAAAAACGAGTAATAAACTGGATTTGATCGATTGTTGGGGGGTTCAATCGGCCGTAGCCCTTTATCTATATAAAGGGGGAGGTCTGGATCCGCTTCCAATTGATTTCCAAGTTAATCCCGCGGTTTTAGGTAACAAATCCCGCGAGAAACTAGGAACCCTAACTGACTCTGCGCACGCGCGGACCGTCCGCGCCACCACCGCGGACAGTCCGGACCGCGGACCGTCCGGCCTCAGGGCCGGACCGTCCGCACGACCATTTTGGTTTCCAACAGTTACTATTGCTTTCTTCCGGAATTTATACAAGATGAATGTTCACCAATTAGAAGACCTCTATAAAAGATGAAGCGTTACCTTTGTCTTCACCATCTTCTTCAATTTAAAAAGCTTCTTACGAAAATGATTGATTGATGTTATCTGTTAGTCAATCACCAACAATATAAGTCTTACCATTTTTATTCTTCTTGTGGAATTACTTCTTCTTGTCATACTTTTCTTATATGACTTGTCTTCTTATTTTCATCATCACTTGAGTCATCTTTCTAGCCCTTTAGTTTTTTAGGCTTAGAGCATTGATGAGCTAGATGATTAAATTCACCAAATTATAGCAATTCATTTTGGAGATAGGCTTCTTCTTGCTACTTGTGAAAATCCTTTTCTCCTTTAGGTCCAACTTAGTGTCCTTCTTATTGATCGTTTTTAGTATTTTTGTTGTTTTCTTCATCATGAGAGATATCTTTATATCACCACCTTCTTCTTTACTTGAGCTATCGAGGTCTTCCTTGATTTTGCATTTGCCCTTCTTTCTTGGTTGGCCTCAAAGGCCAAATCTTTCTTCTTATTAAAAGAATAGGCATCATGAGGAGTGATATGCATGTACATCTCATGAGCATTAATCTTCTCTAATATTTGAGTTGGTATGGTGGTGGAAAGATTAACTTGATGGACCACAGTGATAATATGTTCATACTTCTTAATTAGGAGGATACTTAGAAATTTTCTTACATAGGATTGTGATAATTGAGTGAGTTCAAGCCCATAGATTTCCTCTATAAGCACATTCAAGCAAGAATACTTGATATTAGTACTTTCTCGAGGAAGCATCACAATAGAATAACTTTTAATCACAAAGTGATATTGTTCCTCACACTGACTCTTTGTTCCCTTATGGAGCGCACAATTGTTCGACCATAGTGCATTGGCATCCTTGTGGTTCAACACACGGTTAAAAACCTTCTTACAAAGGCCTCTAAAAGGTGTTTTTGACCTTTGCATTTCATTTCTAATTATATGTTGTTACCAACTAGATTGGCGGGATCCTTTGGTTTTGAAGCCCTTGTATAGTGGCTCTAAATACTTTAACATTTATGGTCTCAAAATACGCCTCCATTCAAATTTTCCAATAAGGAAAACCGTCTCCATCGAACATGGAGGTCCATCCCCCACCAAACATCTATCTCTAGATGGTGAAGCCTAAATCAATGAGCATGAGACTCAGATACCAATTGAAAAGATAAAGATGCCCAAGAGGGAGGGCTAATTGAGCTAATCTGAATTTTTTCGCACCAATTCAATCCTACCAAATGTCCTACTTCACCCATTGTGCCTAATAGTGTTTTTGAAAGGGAAATTTGCCCTTGGGCCATTTCTAAAGTTGTTGGGTACCGTAATTAGGGGTACCCCCAACACTCCTAAACACGACTGGAAAACGTCTTCAGAACAAACCATAAAGACTAATAATCACGGTTCAAGTCAAGGCCTCGTCTGCCAAGGGACGCAATCTCGCCTCGCCCGAGCCCGGCCTCGGGCGGGAACAGTAGTCCCGGGTGGATTCACGCCTCGCCCGAGGGCCTCCACAGGCAGTGGGCGCACCCTCGGCACACCCGAAGCCAAGCTCGGGCAAACTTTGTCGCGCAGCGACCTCAACCAAATCACCTTACCAACCGACCGTATCGCATGCGCATCAAATGCGGGGATCGCCTGACACGCGTGCCTCAGTCGGCAAGGTCGAAGTGGCCGCAGTCACTTTGCCCTTTCGCTGACCGTTCTGACAGGAAAACAACACTGTGCGCCCTGCTCCGGCTACTGTGCCAACCACCAGGGTAAGATTAACAACAGTAAGTCACGGCCTCTCCCGAGTTCGGCCTCGGGCACAACAGGGAGCTCCGCCTCGCCCGACCCCAGGCCTCGGTCTCAGCCTCGGCCTCGGGGGAAATTCTCTGCCTCGCCCGACCTCGGCCTCGGGGAGGAGTCACATCTGCGCCCGACCTCAGCCTCGGCCTCGGGAGGAGTCACCGCCTCGCCCGACCTCAGCCTCGGAACCGACTACGCTACAGGAGATACATCATTACCCTACCGCTAGCTAGCCACCCCATGCTACGAAGGAACAAGACCGGAGTCACATCAAACTACTCCGATAACAGGTAATGATGGTTCCCCGCGTGCGTCCATGACGTCGATGGCTCTCAGCTCCCTACGGAAGCAAGGAAACATCAGCAGGATCCATGCCGCACCGCCAGCTGCCCTTCTACAGGGCTCAAGCACTTCTCCGTCGACCACGTTAGTGAAGGATTACGGGGAGGCTACGCTAGTGCAAAACAAAATTTTCAACACCATAAAACCAAGAACTACTGCGGTTATAGGTCATGGAATTACCACTAGACGCGCAGAGCAGCGGAAGACATCTCGATGTAGACGAACGCGTCGAGCAGGCCGTGCAGTCGTCGGCGTCCTTCACGTCCTCGCACGGTTCGTCCTAGTGCTCCAGATGTAGCACCTCCGAGGTATCCACACGTACAGGGAGGAAGCGCCGTGTACTGAACTGCTAGGTTCACGATGGCGGCTTGGCGAGGGCGAGAGGCGAGTGGCTACTCGTTTGCTGGTGGCGAATTAGGGTTAGCCTAACCGCGCCCCCACCCCTCATTATATAGGCGTTATGGTGGGCTTCTGACACCGAGGCCCATCAGTAACCCTAAAGCCCAGTCTAATTTCGGATCTAATCCGAGTTAGGCTTCCTTCCCCTTAAGTGTGTGACCCTATAGGTTCACGTACAAATAGACATAGCCCGAGTACTCTTACTTGGCCCAATAATTGACAGCGGCCTCTAGCAAGACATGTCAACTCCTATGCGCACGTAAAGATCATATCAGACGAACCATTGCAACATTACGTACAAGCTGTTCCCTTTGTCTCACGATATTTGGTCTGGCTCTAAGATGACCTCTCTTTCTCGATACTGTGAATTGGAATCCTTTCAATGGTTAACTCTTAACCCTAGCAAGACCATGAATTTCTTGATCCAATCACTCGAGGGGCCCAGAGATATCTCTCTCACAAAGAGAGGGACAAATTCCATCTTGACTGACCATGCCTCACAGCATGCTTCCTAACAAACCCAAAACTACCTTTATAACTACCTAGTTACGGAATAGCGTTTGATAGTCCCTAAGTAAGTCAATTCACATCTTGAGAACATGCGACAATCTTAGGTCTAAGGATACAATATTCATGTTGCAAAAATAGAACTATATTACAATATCTCACGTTGGGTCGGTCCAGCCTCATGTCATACATGCGCCCACATTATTAGTTTAACATCTCCATGTTCATGACTTGTGAAATGTAGTCATCAACTAATACATGTGCTAGTCATCGACTCTGACTAGGGACATCATTTAGAATAACCATATAAGTAAAGAATCTCACAAACAATTCACATAATTGCTAATCAATACAAGGTGCCTTCCATGGATATTCAATTAAGCAATATATATATCATGGATACAAAGAAATATGCTCATCTCTATGATTATCTCTAGGGAATATTTTTAACAGTCTCCCACTTGCACTAGAGTTAATCTAGAAGATATCTAATACCCATAGATCTCATGTGTGCCTCATGCTTACTTTGTGGAAGAGGTTTTGTCAAAGGATCAGCAACATTCAAATCCGTATGTATTTTGCATATCTTTATCTCACCCCGCCTAACGAATTCCCATATGAGGTGAAACTTCCGTAGTACGTGTTTGTTTTTCTGGTGGTTCCTAGGCTCCTTAGCTTGCGCAATAGCCCCATTGTTGTCATAGTAGAGGTTCAATGGACTAGATGCATTAGGAAACACACCAAGCTCAATGAGGAACTTCCTTATCCAAACACCTTCCTTCGCAGATTCAGAAGCTGCAATGTACTCGGCTTCTGTTGTAGAATCAGTCACAGTCTCCTGTTTGGAACTCTTCCAACTAACAGCACCACCATTTATTGTGAACACAAAACCTGATTGCAATTTTAACTCGTCTGGGTCAGTTTGGAAGCCAGCATCGGTGTAACCAGTTACAACGAGCTCCTCCTTACCCCCATATACCAGGAACATATCTTTAGTCCTTCTTAAGTACTTAAGAATGCCTTTTACCGCTCTCCAGTGACCCTCACCTGGATTAGCCTGGTACCTACTCGTAGCACTTATAGCGTATGAAACATCTGGGCATGTACTTATTATGGCATACATGATTGATCCAATTGCTGAGGCATATGGTACCTTACTCATGCGCTCCCGCTAATTAGCCATCGTAGGACATTGCATCTGGCTAAGGCGTATACCATGTGACATAGGTAAGAACCCTTTCTTGGACTATTCCATGTTGAACCGTTTCAAAACCTTGTCAATGTACGTATCTTGACTTAATCCTATAAGCCTCTTCGACCTATCTCTATAGATCCTTATGCCCAAAATATATGCTGCTTCCCCTAAGTCCTTCATAGAAAAACTCTTTTTCAGTGAAGCCTTGACGGACTCCAGAATAGGAATGTCATTCCCAATCAATAATATGTCATCCACATACAAGATCAGAAATACAACAGCGCTCCCACTTTCCTTCTTGTAAACACAAGCTTCTTCTTCATTCTGATGAAAACCAAGCCCTTTGACCACTTCATCAAAACGAATGTTCCAACTCCAAGATGCTTGCTTCAACCCATAAATGGATTTCTGAAGTTTGCATATCTTTCCAGCATTGATCAGATCGACAAAACCCTCGGGCTGTATCATATACACGTCCTCATCTAGGTTTCCATTAAGGAAAGCTGTTTTGACATCCATCTACCAAATCTCATAATCGAAATATGTGGCAATAGCTAGAATGATCCAAATAGATTTAAGCATCGCTACTAGCGAGAATGTCTCGTCATAGTCAACTCCTTGAACTTGTCGAAAACCCTTTGCAACAAGTCGAGCCTTATAGATGTGAACATTTCCATCCATGTCTTTCTTCTTCTTATAGATCCACTTGCATTCTATGGGTCTAACACCATCAGGCGGGTCAACCAAGTTCAAAACTTGATTTTCTCCCATGGAATCTATCTCGGATCTCATGGCGACTTGCCATTTCTCGGAATCTGGGTCCATCATCGCTTCTGCATATGTTGCAGGTTCGTCGTTGTCTAACAACAACACTTCCCCATTGCCCAACAATAGCACTTCTCCTCGTGCCTCGCGAAGCCTTGCTGACCTTCGTGGTTGTGGTGGTGATTCTCTTGCCATAGACGTCTCAACTTGTTCTGCTACATTAGCATCACTTGTTGAATCTTGTCCCACTGGCTCATCCTGAACTTCTTCAAGATACACCTTTTGTTTACTTTTCTCTCTTTTGAGAAACTCTTTCTCTAAGAACACACCGTTCCGAGCGACAAACACTTTGGCCTCTGACCGATGGTAAAAGTAATATCCTAAAGTTTCCTTTGGATATCCCACGAACATGCACTTGTCCGATTTTGGAGTGAGTTTATCCGACTGAAGTCGCTTGACGTAAACCTCACAACCCCAAATCTTCAGAAAAGACAAACTGGGAGTCTTCCCAGTCCACATCTTATATGGTGTCTTAACTACGGACTTAGACGGTACCCTATTTAGTATGAAAGCTGCTGTTTCTAGAGCGTATCCCCAAAACGACAAAGGTAGGTCCGACTGGCTCATCATTGATCGAACCATATCCAATAAAGTCTGATTACGTCGCTCAGACACACCATTCCTCTGAGGCGTTCCAGGCGGCATAAGCTGTGGAACAATTCCACAACTCCTTAGAAGATTGCTAAACTCATGACTCAAATATTCACCTCCATGATCCGATCACAGTGCTTTAATTTTCTTGCCACGCTGATTTTCTACTTCATTCTGAAACTCTTTGAACTTTTCTAAGGATTCAGACTTGTGTTTCATTAAGTAGACATACCCATATCTACTAAAATCATCAGTGAAGGTTATGAAGTATTGGAATCCTCCCCTAGCTGTCGTACTCATTGTTCCGCACACATCAGTATGTATGAGTTCCAATAAATCTAATGTCCTCTCCGGTAAACCCGTGAAGGGTGCCTTGGTCATTTTACCAAGTAAGCAAGCTTCACATGTCTCGTATGATTCAAAATCAAACGAAGTTAAAAGCCCATTAGAATGAAGCTTCTTCATGCGATTCTCACTTATATGACCCAAACGACAGTGCCGCATGTAGGTAGGACTTAAATCATTAGGCCGAGGCCTTTTAGCACTAATATTACAGATAGGTGCATCATCAATATTTAAAATGAATAACCCATTCATAACGGATGCAAAAGCTACAAACATGCCATTCTTAGAGATCACACAACCATTGTTTTCACTCGCAAATGAATAACCATCCTTCATCAAACATGAAGGAGACATAATGTTTCGACTCATACTAGGAACTAGATAACAATTATTTAACTCCAAAATAAATCCTGATGGGAGGTGGAGTTGCATCGTCCCGATGGTCAAAGCAGCAACTCTTGCATTATTGCCTACCTGGAAATCAACTTCTCCTCTTTTCACGCTTCTACTTGTTATCATTCCCTGCATTGAATTGCAAATATGAGCAACCGATCCGGTATCAAATACCCAAGAATTAATATAAGAATCAGCAAGAAAAATTTCTGTAATGTGAATAGCAAGTGTACCTGCTGCGGCTGTACCCTTACCGCCACGATCCTTAATAGAGGCCAAGTACTGCTTGCAATTCCTTTTCCAGTGACCAAGTTCTTTGCAATAAAAGCACTCTGCATCTGCAGCTGGTCCAGCCTTGGGCTTTTGATTTGGCTTGGATACTGTATCCTTTGCCTTGCCCTTCTTCTTTTGAGATTTACCCTTCTTATTAAAGTTGGGTTTGTTTTGGACCGCCATCACATGGCCGCTGCTGCCAGCGCTTTTCTTTATGTCCCCCTCTGCTGTTTTCAGCATGCCACATAGTTCATTGAGGCCCCTCTCCGCCCCATGCATATGGTAGTTCGTAATGAAGTTTCCATAGCTGGGCAGAAGAGATGCCAAAATGAAGTCAGTGGCCAACTCTTGGCTTATTGGGAAGCCTAGCTTCTCCAACCTCTGACTGTAACCAACCATTTTGATTACGTGTGGCCCAACTGCTGTGCCTTGTGCTAGCTTGCATTCCAGAAAGGCTTTGGACACATTGAACCTTTCAGTCCTAGCCTGAGTCTGGAACATATCCTTGAGCGCCACGATCATATCGTGCACCTCATGGTTTGTCTCAAACTGCATCTGTAGCTCAGGCTCCATGCAAGCAAGCATTAGGCAACTCACTTCAAGATTAGCATCCATTGCTTTCTTGTAAGCGGTTTTAGCTGCAGCAGTTGCATTTTCACCAGGATCCTCTGGCAGTGGGGTGTCTAGAACGTCTTCCTTTTTTTCAGCCCTGAGAACAATTCTCAGGTTACGGATCCAATCCGTATAGTTTGTTCCATTTAACTTATCCTTTTCAAGAATTGATCGCAAAGTAAATGTTGGTGTGCTAGGTGCCATTTATCTACAACAAAATAATGCAAAATACTAAGACAAAAACATCCATGACAGAGTAAATCATATTAAACATTTAATAGTCTACTCCCACTAAAATCAATATCCCTCGATTGATACTTAGTGATTCAGAACCCACAACTAACAAGTCTACTAGTGAGCTTTAGCATCACCGCTAGAAGACAAGGTAGATCGGTAAGCAACTCCTTGCTAATCATATCATATATATGACTTCTGTTGTTGGGTGACATCTCTATGTCTCGGCTCCCAACCTCATGCCCCAAAGTCCTTAACCATTAAGCTGACTTTGTTTAAGTTAACCAACCCTTTCTGCAGTTCGTATCCGATACAAACCTATCTAGTCAAGGAAAACTGGTGGCACCCTAATTTCATAGACCCACCACCAATTGTACAAGACTTATGATAGTGCAAGGTTTGGAGAGGCATTTAAGCTTAAACATTTATGAGGGATCGTCCTACTTATATCATCACACGCAAGAACATATATGCAATATGAACAAGTAGAACATTAAGAATGGCATTCACACAATAGTTGTGATTCGGTATGGCTTGCTGTCACATGGTGATCCCCATCTCCAATAATCTGTCCATCACGATGATCTCCATCTCCATGATATAGGTATGTCATCCTTCAGGTGATGAGTCCTTCAAGACCTATCTAACGTATGCTGGTAAACAAATTACATATACGCTTTGGATCATCACATGTTGACACGCAGGTCATTACATTAAATTTGGACAATACATGTGGCTCCAGCCGTATTGCCCTAGTCACGACACGCAGGTCATGAATAATTCATTAATATGCATCATATACACACAATATCCATACCGATCACAAGATGTCCTGCAAAAACAGGTTAGACAAACACGTTTCTATATGTTCGCCACTACAGCAGATAGCCACGGCGGTCCCACTGAAAATTCCACTGCATCGTATGTATGGAAATTCCACTGAAAATCTCATGCGGTTATCAAATCAACCCAAATCCGAGACTTTCGACCCGAAGAAGATCACACTCATGACGTCGATCTATTACGTCAATCTGCTGGTTGTGTACGCAGCTAGCCACCCCATGCTACGAAGGAACAAGACCGGAGTCACATCAAACTACTCCGATAACAGGTAATGATGGTTCCCCGCGTGCGTCCATGACGTCGATGGCTCTCAGCTCCCTACGGAAGCAAGGAAACGTCAGCAGGATCCATGCCGCACCGCCAGCTGCGCTTCTATAGGGCTCAAGCATTCTCCATCGGCCACATTAGTGAAGGATCACGGGGAGGCTACGCTAGTGCAAAACAAAATTTTCAACCCCATAAAACCAAGAACTACTGCGGTTATAGGTCATGAAATTACCACTAGACGCGCAGAGCAGCGGAAGACATCTCGATGTAGACGAACGCGTCGAGCAGTGCCGTGCAGTCGTCGGCGTCCTTCACGTCCTCGCACGGTTCGTCCTAGTGCTCCAGATGTAGCACCTCCGAGGTATCCACACGTACAGGGAGGAAGCACCGTGTATCGAACTTCTAGGTTCGCAACGGCGGCTTGGCGAGGGCGAGAGGCGAGCGGCTACTCGTTTGCTGGTGGCGAATTAGGGTTAGCCTAACCGCGCCCCCGCCCCTCATTATATAGGCGTTATGGTGGGCTTCTGACACCGAGGCCCATCAGTAACCCTAAAGCCTAGTCTAATTTCGGATCTAATCCGAGTTAGGCTTCCTTCCCCTTAAGTGTGTGACCCTATAGGTTCACGTACAAATAGACATAGCCCGAGTACTCTTACATGGCCCAATAATTGACAGCGGCCTCTAGCAAGACATGTCAACTCCTATGCGCACGTAAAGATCATATCAGACGAACCATTGCAACATTACGTACATGTTGTTCCCTTTGTCTCACGATATTTGGTCTGGCTCTAAGCTGACCTCTCTTTCTCGATACTGTGAATTGGAATCCTTTCAATGGTTAACTCTTAACCCTAGCACGACCATGCATTTCTTGATCCAATCACTCGAGGGGCCCAGAGATATCTCTCTCACAAAGAGCGGGATAAATTCCATCTTGACTGACCATGCCTCACAGCATGCTTCCTAACAAACCCAAAACTACCTTTATAACTACCCAGTTACGGAATAGTGTTTGATAGTCCCTAAGTAAGTCAATTCACATCTTGAGAACATGCAACAATCTCAGGTCTAAGGATACATTATTCATGTTGCAAAAATAGAACCATATTACAATATCTCACGTTGGGTCGGTCCAGCCTCATGTCATACATGCGCCCACATTATTAGTTTAACATCTCCATGTTCATGACTTGTGAAATGTAGTCATCAACTAATACATGTGCTAGTCATCGACTCTGACTAGGGACATCATTTAGAATAACCATATAAGTAAAGAATCTCACAAACAATTTACATAATTGCTAATCAATACAAGGTGCCTTCCATGGATATTCAATTAAGCAATATATATATCATGGATACAAAGAAATATGCTCATCTCTATGATTATCTCTAGGGCATATTTCTAACAGTTAGCACATAGCTACACTCCCATTGTACAGCTAGACCATCTCCTTGTATCTATAAAAGGGGATGTCCAGGGCCTTCCTAAGGAGGGTGGGCAGAAGAAGCAGGGGCGAACAGAGGCAGGTAGAATGGGAGAGACGCAGAGGAGGCTAACCCAGACAACTCAAGGCCGAACCCTCTCTCTCTCTCTCTATCTCTCTCGATCTTGCTCTCACTCTCGCTCAGCTTGTAACCCCTACTGCAAGCACCCCCGGTGCAAGATAATACAAGCCTCATTCCCCCTCTTGTGTTCCATCTTGCATCAACCCATCTGGACAGGGGCACGCGGCACAAAATTCACTAGTCGGTCCGGTTGAGGGTCCCCCGAGTCCAAAACGCCGACAGTTGGCGCGCCAGGTAGGGGCTCGCTGCATGTTGACAATACTTTCCCGTTGAGTTCCAGATGGACAATCTTCAGCAGCCTCTTTAGCCCGGTACGGTGCTCTGCTTTGGAAGTCTCGAGTTCATGTCCCCCGATGATGGCTACGACATGGTACTGCTCCCTCCGCAGCACGACAACAACGACGGTCGACGGCTCGCCCAGCGGAGGCGAACTCGGCGACGACATCTCCCCGTGGTGGAAGAACACTCGGGTCAACCCCGCCACCCTCCTCGCCGGAGGAGACAGAGATGGGGCAAACATGGCTAGGCGAGAGGCAGCACCTCGACGGCTGTCAGACCAGAGCGAGTCGACGACGCCGACACCCCTGCGGGGGACATGTCGGGTGTTATCCTCGCACCTGAGACAACGACGGGTGTCACTTCCCAGCAAAACGCCAGCCCCAGGCGGACTGATGACGCTGGCACCCTTGCGAGGGACTTGTCGGGCATTAGTCTCGTACCTGAGATAACGACACATTCCACCTCTGATGTAACTTCACCACCGTCTACCAACCAACAGGTACCTTCAATTTTCCATCCCGTTCCCTTTAGATTCAGCTTCGACCCACCAAGCGACCCTGCTTTGGTGAGCATGTTTGTAAGGGCATATCCTGACCTTCTGGGGTACCATATGTGGTCAACTTGGGACCGACTGACGGCCGTCTCAACCTCTGGACCCACGGGTTCCGAGGAAGAGGACAACCTCGACGTCAGTTGGAATTTCTCCGGACTCCGTGATCCCAGTGCCATGCGTGACTTCATGTCCGCATGTGACCACTGCCTCTCTGGCTGCTCTGATGATGGTCACAGCCTTGATGATTAGGGTTACGACCCAACTCGCGAGTGCTTCCACATCGATCAGGAAGATCACGACAGAGACCACCACCCCAGCATGCCAGGAGGCGACGGCGCCCTTGCACCTGCATCTCGCGTCGAAATCCCGCGGGAGCTAGCTGTGGCCCAGGTCCCTACGGGGGTCAGGGCTCACAACTTGAGCAACTCCGCGAGATGCAGGCCAAGCTCAACGAAGAAACGGGGCAACTTGTGCAGCTCCAACAAAACCTCGAGCAAGAATGGGTAGGCTGAGCGCTCGCCGAAGGAGCGCGTCATCGGGCTCGGGACATCTAGCACCGCATTATTGACGATGCCAGGGCAAAGCTGCCCCCGGCCATCAATGGGGCCGGCCAGGACCTGGCTGCAGCGGCGGTATTGCTTCGAACGATGTCGGAGCCATCCACCACCGAAGGGCGACGTATCCAGGGTGAACTCAAAAACCTCCTGGAAAACGCCGCAGCCCAGCGAGCCGAGAGCTCCACCTCCCGAAGGCGAGGGTGCCCCTCAATGCATCATGTAGCGTCCTCCCGACACATGCGCGAGGCCTCAGTCCACACCGAGCCTACAAGAGACGAGACACCTACAGCCAGGGATCGCCTCAGCGACGATCAGCACCGCCGCGACCGTTGAGCCCGCCTCGAGGAAAAGGTGCGCCGAGGCTACCACCCCAGGTGTGGGGGATGCTACGACAGTGAGGAGGATCCGAGCCCCTCACCCGAACCACCAGGCCCGCGGGTCTTTAGCCGAGCCATACGATGAGCACCGTTCCTGGCCCGGTTCCGGGCCCCGACTACCATCACCAAGTACTCGGGGGAGACGAGGCCAGAGTTGTGGCTCGCAGATTACCGGCTGGCGTGCCAGTTGGGAGGGACAGACGACGACAACCTCATCATCCACAACCTCCCCCTTTTTCTCTCTGACGCTGCCTGGGCCTGGCTAGAGCATCAGCCCCCTGCGCAGATCTTCGGCTGGGACGACCTAGTCAAGGCCTTCGCAGGAAATTTCCAAGGTACGTATGTACGCCCTAGGAACTCATGGGACCTCCGGAGCTGCCGCCAGCAGCCCGGGGAATCCCTACGAGAGTACATCCGACAGTTTTCAAAGCAGCGCACCGAGTTGCCTAACATCACTGACTCGGACATCATCGGGGCTTTCCTCGCCGGCACCACTTGCCGGGACCTGGTGAGGAAACTGGGGCGCAAGACACCCACCAAGGCAAGCGAATTGATGGACATAGCCACCAAGTTCACCTCTGGCCAGGAGGCGGTCGAAGCCATCTTTTGGAAGGACAAGCAGCCTTAGGAAAGGCAGAAGGAAGACGACCCCGAGGCGTCCGTCCAGCGTGGCACGAAGAAGAAGACCAGGAACAAGGCGCAAGCGAAGCACAACGCCGTCGACGCGGACCTCGTCGCCGCTGCCGAGCACAGGAATCCTCAGAAGCCTCCCGGAGGGGCCAACGTGTTTGACAAAATGCTCAAGGAGTCGTGCCCCTATCACAGGGGCCCCGTCAAGCACACCCTTAAAGAGTGCGACATGCTCCGGTGTTACTTCAATAAGGCTGGACCCTCGGCGAAGGATGGCAAGGACCTAGGCAACAACAAGAAGGGAGGCGACAGGGAAGAAGAGTTCCCAGAGGTCCGCAACTGGCGAATGCCTCGACTTGACACCGCAAGCAGGAGCGCTGGGAGGTCTGCACGGTGAAGGTAGCAACGCCAGTTTACCTAGACTGGTCTGACAAGCCCGTCACCTTCGACCAAGGCGACCACCCCGACTACGTGCCGAGCCTAGGAAGGTACCCGCTCGTCGTTGACCCAATCATTGGCAACATTAGGCTCTCCAAGGTCCTCATGGACAGAGGTAGCAGCCTCAACATCATCTACGCTGAGACCCTAGAGCTCTTGGGGGTTGATCGGTCCGAGATCCGGGCTAGCGCAGCACCCTTTCACCGGATTGCACCCGAAAAGCGTATCCTGCCCCTCGGACAGATTGACTTGCCCGTCTGCTTCGGAACTCCCTCCAACTTCCGAAAGGAAACCCTCACCTTTGAGGTAGTCGGGTTTCGAGGGACCTATCACGCGGTGCTGGGAAGACCATGCTACGCCAAGTTCATGGCCATCCCCAACTACACTTACCTCAAGCTCAAGATGCCTGGCCCCAAGGGAGTCATCACCGTCGGGCCCACGTACCGCCACGCTTACGAGTGCGACGTGGAATGCGTGGAGTATGCTGAAGCCCTCGCCAAGTCCGAAGCCCTCATCGCCGACCTGGATTGCCTCTCCAAAGAGGCGCCCGATGCGAAGCGGCACGCCGGCAACTTCGAGCCAGCCGAGGCAGTCAAGTCTGTCTCTCTCGACCCCAGCAACGACGCCAGCAAGAAAGTCAGGATCGGCTCAGAGCTCGACCCCAAATAGGAAGTAGTGCTTGTCGACTTTCTCCGCGCAAACGCCAAAGTTTTTGAGTGGAGTCCCTCGGACATGCCGGGCATACCGAGGGATGTCGCCGAGCACTCACTGGACATCCGAGCAGGTGCCCGACCTATGAAGCAGCCCCTACGCCGCTTTGATGAATAAAAGCGTAGGGCCATAGGTGAGGAGGTCCACAAGCTAATGGCTACAGGGTTCATCAAAGAGGTATTCTATCCAGAATGGTTAGCTAACCTTGTGCTTGTAAAGAAAAAAGGTGGGAGGTGGAGGATGTGTGTGGACTACACTGGGCTAAATAAAGCCTGCCCCAAGGTTCCCTACCCTCTGCCTCGCATCGATCAAATTGTGGACTCCACCGCTGGGTGCGAAACCCTGTCTTTCCTCGATGCCTACTCAGGCTATCACCAAATCAAGATAAAAGAATCCGACCAGCTCGCGACTTCTTTTATCACACCTTTGGCATGTATTGCTACACTACTATGCCATTTGGTTTGAGGAATGCAGGTGCAACATACCAAAGGTGCATGAACCACGTGTTCGGAGAACACATCGGTAGAACGGTCGAGGCTTACGTCGATGACATCCTTGTCAAAACAAGGAAAGCCTCTGACCTCCTCTCTGACCTTGAGGTAACATTCAGGTGCCTAAAAGCGAAGAGCGTAAAACTCAATCCTGAGAAGTGTGTCTTCGGAGTCCCCCGTGGCATGCTCCTAGGGTTCATCGTCTCCGAACGAGACATCGAGGCCAACCCAGAGAAAACCGTGGCCATCACCAACATGGGACCCATCAAAGATTTAAAACGAGTACAAAGGGTCATGGGATGCCTTGCGGCTCTAAGCTGCTTTATCTCGCGCCTTGGCGAGAAAGGATTGCCCTTGTACCGCCTCTTAAGGAAGGCCGAGCGCTTCACTTGGACTCCCGAGGCCGAAGAAGCCCTCAAAAACTTAAAGGCACTCCTTACTAATGCGCCCATCTTGGTGCCCCCCGCTGCGGAAGAAGCCCTCTTGATTTACGTCACCGCAACCACTCAGGTGGTCAGCGCTGCGGTCGTAGTCGAGAGACAAGAAGAAGGGCATGCACTGCTCATCCAGAGGCCAGTCTACTTCATCAGCAAAGTGCTATCCGAGACCAAAATCCGCTACCCGCAAATCCAGAAGCTGTTGTATGCAGTGATTCTGACACGACGGAAGCTGCGACACTACTTCGAGTCTCATCCGGTTACTGTGGTGTCATCTTTCCCCCTAGGAGAGATCATCCAGTGCCGAGAGGCCTCGGGTAGGATAGCAAAATGGGCAGTGGAACTCATGGGCGAAACACTTTCATTTGCCCCTCGGAAGGCCATAAAATCCCAAGTCTTGGCCGACTTCCTGGCTGAATGGACAGACACCCAGTTGCCAACGGCTCCAATCCAGGCCGAACTTTGGACCATGTACTTCGACGGGTCGTTGATGAAAACCGGAGCAGGCGCGGGCTTGCTCTTCATCTCACCCCTCGGAGAACATGTGCGTTACGTAATACGCCTCCATTTTCCGGTGTCAAACAACGTGGCCGAGTACGAGGCCTTGGTTAATGGACTGCGCATCGCCGTCGAGCTAGGGGTTCGGCGCCTCGATGCTCGTGGTGACTCGCAGCTCGTTATTGACCAAGTCATGAAGAACTCTCACTGCCGCGATCGGAAAATGGAGGCCTACTGCGACGAAGTTTGGCGCTTGGAAGATAAGTTCTACGGGCTAGAACTCAACCATGTTGCTCGACGGTACAACGAGACTGCAGATGAGCTGGTGAAAATAGCCTCGGGGTGAATGATGGTTCCCCCGAATGTCTTCTCCAGGGATATATATCAGCCATCCGTCAAAATCGACGACGCGCCCGAACCCGAGGAGACCTCGGCCCAGCCCGAGGTACCCCTCGGCCGCCGAGGGTGAGGCCCTGCGTGTCGAGGGAGAGCGGAATGGGATCACACCAGTCCCAAACTGGCAGACCCTGTACCTAGAATATCTCCTCCAAGGAGAGCTGCCCCTCGACAAGGCCAAAGCTCGACGACTGGCTCGGCGTGCCAAGTCGTTTGTTTTACTGGGTGATGAAAAGGAGCTGTATCACCACAACCCCTCAGGCATTCTCCAACGATGCATATCCGTTGCCCAAGGACAAGAGCTGTTACAAGAAATACACTCGGGGGCTTGCGGTCACCATGCAGCACCTCGGGCCCTCGTGGGAAACGCTTTTCGACAAGGCTTCTACTGGCCAACCGCAGTGGCCGACACCACTAGGATTGTACGCTCCTGCCGAGGGTGTCAATTCTACGCAAGACAGACGCACCTGCCTGCTCAGGCTCTACAAACAATACCTATCACTTGGTCGTTTGCTGTGTGGGGTCTGGACCTCGTCGGTCCCTTGCAGAAGGCACCCGGGGGCTTCACGCACCTGCTGGTCGCCATCGACAAATTCTCCAAGTGGATCGAAGTCCGACCCTTGACCAGCATCAGGTCCGAGCAGGCGGTAGCATTCTTTACAAATATTATCCACCGCTTTGGGATCCCAAACTCTATCATCACCGACAATGACACGTGGTTCACTGGGAAGAGGTTCCTAGACTTCTGCGAAGACCACCACATCTGTGTGGACTGGGCCGCCGTAGCTCACCCAATGACAAATGGGCAAGTGGAGCACACCAATGGCATGATTTTGCAGGGACTAAAGCCGAGGATCTACAATGACCTCAAGAAGTTTGGCAAGCGGTGGATAAAAGAGCTACCCTCGGTGGTTTGGAGTCTGAGGACGACGCCGAGCCGGGCCACGGGTTTCTCGCCGTTTTTCCTAGTCTATGGGGCCGAGGCCATCTTACCCACGGACTTGGAATATGGTTCCCCGAGGACAAAGGCTTACGACGACCAAAACAACCAAACCAGCTGAGAAGATTCATTGGACCAGCTAGAAGAGGCTCGGGACGTAGCCTTGCTACACTCAGCACGGTATCAGCAGTCCCTGCGACGCTATCACGCCCGAAGGATTCGGCCCCGAGGCTTCCAAGTGGGAGATTTGGTGCTTCGGCTACGACAAGACGCTCGAGGGCGCCACAAGCTTACTCCTCTCTGGGAAGGGCCGTTCATCATCGCCAAAATTTTGAAGCCCGTGACATATAAGCTGGCCAACGATCAAGGCGAGGTCTACAACAACGCTTGGAACATCAAACAACTACGTCGCTTTTATCCTTAAAATGTTTCAAGTCGTTTATATACCTCGGTCCCTTTACATGTACAAATAAAAGGTCTAGCTGTCAAGGGAGGATCGGCCTTGCCTCAACAAAAACCGGGGCTAGAAGGGGGGAACCCCCTCTGCGTCAAAATTTTCCTCGGAAAAGTTTTCTACCAAAACGTCTTTCGTGCCTTTCGACCATGTCGATAGCGGAGTCCCAAAAACGAGCAAGTGAGACCTTGAACGGCAAGGCCGACCGAGCCAAGGGACTCCTACGCCTCCGGGATACGGATACCTCACTCATCACCTTCTGCGTAAGGCAGCTCACGCTCGGATAAGTGATTCTGCTACTGAACAAGTCCTAACGCTCGGGTAGAAAACGACTTTCGTACCATTTTGACTATATCGATAACAGAATCCTAAAAACGAGCGAGAGAGACCTTGAACGGCAAGGCCGACCGAGCCGAGGGACTCCTACGCCTCTAGGATACGGATACCTCACTCGTCACCTTCCACGAAGGGTAGCTCACGCTCGGATAAGTGACTCTGCTATCGAACAAGTCCTAATGCTCGAAACAAGAGGAAAGGAAATGCAGCTTTAAACTCCAACATTAAAAATGTTTAGGCCTCAGTGGCCACAAGAAACATATGCATACTTAAAGCAAACTGTTCCTACAGGCTCAGGTATCGGCAGGGGGAGGAGCAGCACCCTCGGCGTCATTTCCGCCCTCGACAGAATCTGGCCCGGCGTCAAATGGCGACATGGGCGGAAGGACCTCCACCTTGAAGGAGGAAGCCAGCACCGCGCTTGGGCCCTCGACAGCCGTGTCAAGCCTCTGGACCTCGGCTAAGGTGGTCTCCTCTTCGTCGGGTAAGCAGTACCCCTCGCTGACCCGCTCCAGATCCACGTCGTAGTGGGAGGCGAGGATGGCGAAGGCCCACCTAACGCCGTGGTGTAGCGCCCCGCGGAATGCGCTACGCACACGACCGCCCAAGGCCCGCAGGTGACTCTGGGGGGGAGCTACCCGAGGGGACGTCGTCAAGGCCAAAGGCCTGGCAAAAGGCCGAGATAGCCTCGGACATGGCCACGCGGTCGGCCTCCTTCTGCTCAGCCGCCTGGGCAAGCGTCTTGCAGTTCTTGACGGACTCGTTAAGAGCCGTCTCGAACCCTGCAGACAGCCGGACAACGTTCTTCAAACACAAGGAGAAGGACGAAGCTAAAACCAAAGTCACAATGCGGGCAAAACATACCTTCGGCCCAGGCACGCTGCTGCGAGGCCACGGCTTGGGCAGACTGGGCAGACCTGACGGCCACGGCCAGGCCCTCCGCAAGGGTCCCTACCCGAGCAGACGCCTCGGCTAGCTGCTCCGTAGCCTCAGCCAGCTGACCCCTAAGGGCCTCAACCCGGCTCATGGCCTGTAACACCCCAGGTGTTACTATATGTTAACTGAGAATATGGACTTAAGCACGAGATGTTGATGAGAATAGTAATCTCATTATTTATCCTGATTATTTTCGTCTATCACGATTTTGATATCGTCCTCATCTCTACCCATTTGGATTAATCTAAATGGTATGTGTTGGGGACTTGTTCTCAAATGCTAAGAATTAAGAACAAGGCAACATAGAAAATGTTAGGTGTTAAGGTCTTTCGTCCTTCAAAACGTTATATCCCCTCAGGATATAAAGGATTTCGGACGAAGGTTACGAAGGACATACCTTCGTAAACATAATAATGAGGACGAAGCATTCATATAGATCATGAGGTATAAAATGGACATTTAAATGTTAACATAGAATCATTTCCACTTTTATTAACATGAATGAATATAAATAATTTCAAATTACAAGTGTACCTTCGGTCCTGAGGAAGGCGAGAGTACAAGTGTGATGCGAAGGCAAATGATAGGTTCGCGTGAACAGTACAGAGGTACTGTTCATCTATTTATAGGCACAGGTCGCAGCCTGTGACAAATTACAATTATGCCCCTTACAAAAGTTTACAACATTGACTCAGACCTCTTATGGATAAAAAGGTCATTCTATTTCTATGTCGGTTTGTAACGCCGAAGCTCCATGAAAAGGAACCTTCGGCCATCTTTTGGAGACGACTTCAGCCGAAGCTGCTTCTTCGTGTGGGACCTTCGGCGCACCGAAGCACGACCCCAACAGTAGCCCCTTTCGCGGTGCTAGATCGTTTTTCGTAACGAGCTTGACCCGTGAAAAAAGCCTCTTCAGCTTCGGGAAGCCGAAGGTCCAAAAAACACCTTCCCTGAGCTCGTTGCGGAGAAACGATCCGGCTTCCGAGCGCGTGCCAGGCCCACCTTGCAGAGTTACTGTTTGATCTTTGCGGTCCACTGCACAGCGAGTACAAGTGACCGCCCGTCTGGTGTAAAAATCCTGCTGCTTCGCCTTCTTACCTGCAGCACTATATAAACAAACGGGTAGGTGTGAAGTTACCACAGCATTCATTGCTATTTGCACTGTTTTGCTGCCAAAATTTTCCACCGTAGCCGAAGCTTGACTCTCAGAATTGAACGAAGGTCCGTCTCGACGTCTGCTTCGTCAGAAAGAAGAGCTTCGGAGAAAAGAAAAAAGAAAAAAGTTTCTGACTTCCCCAAACTCAGAATCAAATGGCGAGAGTGCGATCTACTGCCAAAGTTGTACGTGAGAGAGACGAAGCCGAAGGTTCGGACACTGTGCCCATCTCCGAAGCGATGCAGCGCTCCGGTCTAGTGACTGCGGAAGAAAGGCCTGCTGCCGAAGCAAACCCGACAACTGGCGAAGGAGAAGAAGAAAACATTGAAGGGACTGACCCCGAAGATGACTACCACATTGCCATGCCCAGCAAGCCCAGTCACCTGGATTTTGGGAAATCAACTGTTTCAAAGGCTGACCTTTCGAAGATGGTGAAAGCAGGCTTTTTCAATGAAGATCAGAAGAAGCTACTTCGCTTCGGGGGAGAAGAAACCACCCCGAAGCCAGAAAAGGACGAGATTGTTATCTTTAAGAGCTTTTTAAAGGCTGGGCTGAGATTCCCTCTTCACAATATTATTGCGGAGATACTGAAGAGGTTTGGTATCTACTTTCATCAATTGACTCCTAACGCCATCGTTAGGCTCAATGTTTATATCTGGGCCCTCCGAAGCCAAGCTGTGGAACCGTTTGCCGACAGCTTCTGCCGAGTTCACGAATTACACTACCAAACAAAGGCCAGAAAAGATGGGCTACATGATAATTTCGGTTGCTATAATTTTGCCTACCGGAAGACAACAAAGTGTCCTGTCATCAGCTACCGAAGCAAATGGCCAGCAGGCTGGAAATCTGAGTGGTTTTATGTAAAAGTTGACGAAGACAAAGAAAAATTGGTACAAAGCCCTCTGGATTTAATCTTCGGAGAGACGAGGCCACGTTGCCGCATCGGCGATCTAAAGGGTCCTACCTGGGCTGCTCTGGGTGAATTTGAAATTATTTCAGAACATATTGGCACCAGGGATCTAGTTCAGGAGTTCCTGGCATTCAGAGTTTTCCCTACTCTAAAAGAGTGGGAAATGCCGAAGCTAGAGGGAGAGAAGAAGAAGGGGGAGCTTGTCCGGCTGCCTTATCACTTCAAGTTTAAGAAGTACTTTAAAAAACCCTGCAAAGAGTGGTTAGACACAGTTGAGGTGATGTGCAATGAAATCCTGGGGAATTACTCCAAAAAAGAGGATCAACTAATGACAGCGGCCTTCGGCGCCCGACCGAAGCGAAGGCTGAACCGAGTATTTGATGCCCTGGGCTTCGAATACCCAGACTATGAGCAGTTGAACAAGGGTGCCGAGGGCCACAAAAGAAAAAGAGTGGCCGAAACTCTGGTCAAAGATGAAGAAAGACCAGCAAAGGAGAAGAAAATTCCCAAGAAAAGAAAAATATCTACTCCGAAGCGCAAATCACCCGAAGAAGAAAGGACCCCCACACCGCCTTCTGCCAGCGACGTGGAGGAAATTTTAAAGGTAATGACTGAACCCATGCCCACGAAGCTAAGTCCATTAGGGCTCCAACTGACGAAGCTTTTTCAAAAGGTGGACGAGCCGGATCAGACGAAGATAAGCAAACCCAAGCGGCAAAGAATTATTGCGGTAACTGAAGTTATCGACAAGACGCCGCCTAGGGCGTCAATTCAGAAAACGGCAGCTGCTGAAGGCACAACAATCGTCGAAGGCGCACCTTCGGAGATCGCGGCTACCGAAGCCGCTACAGCCGAAGATACAAACTTGGAAACTACCATTGAGGACATTAACAAGATTTTGGAAGACATAGCTGCAGAAGAAGCTGGTGCTACTACTGAAAAAACCATGGCCACAGTGCC
The DNA here is from genome assembly GCA_029449295.1 of Zea luxurians. Classification (NCBI taxonomy): domain Eukaryota; kingdom Viridiplantae; phylum Streptophyta; class Magnoliopsida; order Poales; family Poaceae; genus Zea; species Zea luxurians. The sequence goes on along the minus strand of JAOPSE010000017.1, from coordinate 31,972,513 downwards.
TGAGAAAGGAAAAGAAATAGCCGAAGACACTTCGGACGACGAAGCCTACTCTTTCCAGAATTTAGTTGGGCAAAAACTGACGAAGGACGAAATAGAAGAGCTCAAGGACTATGCCAAATCTTGCGGCTACAAGCCAGGAGCCCTTCTATTTGGAGGCATTGACGACGAAAAATTGGGCTGCATTCGAGACCAAACTGGAGCTAAGGTAATCGGTACTCTATCAAAGAGTATCGGTTTTCCGAAGCTAGAAACAGACATCAGCCGCTACCGACGACAACATATCGTCGGCAGCTTATTTTACTCCAACTTCAAGGTAAACAACCTTTTCTCTGGTTTTTATTGCTGTTAATAATGAAAATGTTACCAACGTAAGTTGTTTCTGTGCAGAGCATGCTACTGAGCAAAGCTCTGAAGATGCAGCAAGATTTGGAGGACAGAAAACACGAAGCTATAATTGAAAACTTAGAAAACAAGATAAAAGAACAATCTGCCATCATTGAAAAGAAAGACTTCGAGCTCCAATCGACCGAAGGCTTGCTGGCTGAGACTGAGGCTAAAGTATCAGAGTTAAATTCGAAGCTTATCAGTCAATCAAAACAATTCGATCAGGAGAAGCTAGAGCTTAATTCGAAGCTTGAAGCCGAAGTCCAGACCAGCTCAGAGTTGAAGAAAACGTTAACAAGCCTTCAAAACAAATGCTTGAACTTTAGCAATAATTGTATTGGACGATTAAAGAAGATATTTTACTCTGTTGGAGCCAGCAGCGGGAAATTTAACCCTTCAGCGGGAAATTTACCACAGGCCTTCGATCATATCGAAGCTGAAATCGAAGAACTTGACGAAGTTATAGCCGGGCACGGCGACTTCTGTGCCTGGGTAGCTTCCCGGGGTACCGCTGCTGCATTCCTGAAGGCCGGCTGCGAGCATGGAAAAATTGTCAACAGGCCCAACTTCACCTTATCTCCATCAATCCTGGATGATATACCTGACCTCGCCCGAAGCATCTCGAATAGATTTATAAAAATGATATGGACAAAAGGCGGGCGGGAGAAGGCTGGAGACGAAGCCCGAAGTCATCTTGAACCAGTAAGAAATGATACTTCGTACTTACCTTTTCCTTTGCACTTGATTTTTACTCACGATTCCTTGATTTATGTAGGATGACGAAGGTGAAGATGATGCCTAAGATATGTTGCCGAAGCCATCGCCGAAGCTGAAGCTTAATGAAGATCAGTAGAAGTACACTATAGGAACAACTCAGGATACTTTTGTAACAACTTTTGTAAATACAATTAATCTGTTCTCAAGGAACTTTGTACATACCTTATAATATATTCTTACCCTTCGATCGAGGCGCTTTGATGTGGACGAAATCAGTATTTTGAGCCGAAGGCGAAAAAACACCTTCCCTTCTTTTCGTACACAACGAAGCATAAAAGCAATTATTCTTTTTGCCGAGCAACGAAGCTTTTCTCTTCTTTGTACACAACATAGCATAACGAATCATAAAAAGCCAATTCTCTTTTTTGCCGAAGCAACCACTTTGATACATAAATGCTATGAATGAATGCTTATGTATGCAAATGCCATGATGTAGTGTAATGTGCGAATGCATGTCCGAAGCGTATGTCCGAAGCCACACTCATCCATCATTTCCTTAGGAACAACCACACATCAGCTCTGCATTCCCTTAGGAACGACTTTGGAGCCTCTTCGCCTTTTACTTAGGCAGTATTAGCGTTGACTTTTCGCTGTAAGCTCTGCATCCCCTTAGGGACGTCTTTGGAGCTTCTTCGCCTTTTACTTAGGCGGTATAAGCTCTGCATTCCCCTAGGAACGTCTTTGGAGCTTCTTCGCCTTTTACTTTCGGCGGAATCAGCGTTGACTTTTCGCTGTGAGCTCTGCATCCCCTTAGGGACGTCTTTGGAGCTTTTTTCTCTTTTTCAGTTTCGGCACTCGATGGTGCGTCCTCAGCTTTTACATTTACATTCTTTGGGGGATTTTGCTCTTATAAAACTAAAAAGGAAAATTACATATGATGGCCCCATTAAAAACCTTTCTCCCCCTTTAGAAAGGAAAAGGGTGCCATAAAAAAGAAAAGAAAAAACATAAAAAATTACATCGAGTTATACATAAAATCGCCGAAGCTCATCCGCATTCCAAGATCTTGGAATTTCATTGCCATCCATGTCCTTCAGCCTGTACGAACCAAGCCTTGACGAAGATGCTACTAAGAAAGGCCCTTCCCATTTCAATTGTAACTTGCCCACTGTATCTGGGTTGGCCACTCTCCGAAGCACCAAATGCCCTGGCTCAATATTTTTTAGCCGGACCTTTCTATCTCGCCATTTTACTGTTTCAGCCTGGTATTTATTGATATTCTCCACGGCCTGAAGCCTGATCCCTTCTAAGGCATCCTTTTCCACAAGACAAGTATCTTCGGCACTTGATTCTGCCGAAGCTACCACTCTTATTGATCCAGCTTTAGCTTCTTCTGGAGTTATTGCTTCGTCACCAAATAACAACTTAAATGGGGTAAAGCCTGTAGACCTTGATGTTGTTGTGTTATGGCTCCACACCACTTTGGTCAACTGATCTGGCCATTTTCCCCTTGGTTGATTAAAGATTAGCTTCATTATTCCTGTCATTATGATGCCGTTGGCCCTTTCAACAAGCCCATTCGACTCCGGATGCCTGACTGATGCAAAATGGATCTTCGTTCCAATTTGATCACAGAAATTTCTGAAATCTTCGGAGTCGAACTGTGTTCCATTATCTACAGTGATGGCCTTCGGCACTCCGAAGCGACAGACAATGTTCTGCCAGAAAAATTTTTGGACAGTGGCCGAAGTTATTGTGGCTAATGGCTTCGCCTCAATCCACTTGGAAAAATACTCCACAGCCACTATAACATATTTCAGATTGCCTTGAGCCGGTGGTAATGGACCCAGCAGGTCGAGGCCCCACCTTTGCAATGGCCAGACGGGTTGTATCAGCTGTGTTAACGACGAAGGTTGCTTTTGATCTCTTGCACATTTTTGACAACCTTCGCACTTTTGAACTAACTCCGCTGCATCCGAAGCTGCCTTCGGCTAATAAAATCCTTGGCGGAACACTTTTCCAAGTAACGGCCTGGATCCGATGTGGGATCCACACAGGCCTGCATGTATCTCCTTCATCAACTCTATACCTTCGGCCCTAGACAAGCACTTGAGCAGCGGGGCACAAACTCCATGCTTGTATAACTCCCCTTCTATCATGACATAGGGACGAGCTCTTGCCTCTATCCTTTTATTATAAGCTTCGTCATCTGATAAGAAGTTACCCTGAAGGTAAGAGATTATTTCAGTTCTCCAATCTTCACTGTACACAGGAGAAATGTTAACGACTGCTCTTTCAAGTAGCTCCACTGAAGGTGCCTTTATTGTTTCGAAGAACACATCCGAAGGTAGCGGCAGCCCCTGTGCTGCAGACTTGGCCAACAAATCAGCATGCTCATTTTGTCCTCGAGGGATATTCTTAACAGAAAATCCTTCGAAGGAAGCTTCGATCCTTCGGACCGTGTCTAGGTATTTTTCAAGCTTCGGGTCTTTAGCCTTGCAACTTTTGTCAATATGACCCGAAACAACCTGGGAATCAGTTTTAAGAATCGCCCTTCTGATCCCCATTGCCTTTAGTTTCCGAAGACCCAGGAGCAGGGCTTCGTACTCAGTGATATTATTTGTGCAGCTGAAGTCAAGTCTTGCTGCATAACAAGTTTTAACCTTGGAAGGTGAAACCAACACAGCAGCTGCACCTGCTCCGAAGGTTCCCCAAGAGCCATCACAAAACACCGTCCATACTTCGGCATCTTTATTCACTTCTTCGTCCTGAGCCCCTGGCGTCCAGTCGGCAATGAAATCTGCCAATGCTTGAGACTGAATTGAGGATCTGTGCACATAATCAATGTAAAATTCATTGAGCTCTGCAGCCCATTTTCCAATCCGGCCAGTAGCTTCTCTATTTCTCATGATATCCTTCAACGGCTGCGAAGAAGGAACAATAATATTGTATGCCTGAAAATAATGCCGAAGCTTCCTGGATGCCATTAAAACGGCATACAACACCTTCTCTAGCTCTGTATAATTTTTCTTTGAGACACTAAGGACCTCAGATACAAAATATACTGGGACCTGCTTCTTGACTTGTCCATCAAACTTCTCTTGAACAAGTGCCGCACTTACTGCTGAGTGCGAAGTTGCCACATACAACAACAGAGGAGCCCCTGGCGTTGGTGGAGTTAATGTTGTGAGATCTATTAAGTATTGCTTCAGCTCTTCGAAGGCTTTTTGTTGACTTGGGCCCCATTGAAAGACTTCAGCTGACTTCAGCACCTCGAAGAATGGTAAGTTTCTTTCTGCTGATCTGGATATAAATCTGTTGAGAGATGCCAGCCTTCCTGTCAATCTTTGGGCCCCCTTTCTTGTGGTTGGTGGCTCCATTCGAAGTATAGCTTCAATTTTATTTGGGTTAGCTTCGATTCCCTTTGTTGAAACCAAACATCCAAGAAATTTACCCTTCTTCACTCCGAAGACACATTTTTCTGGGTTCAGCTTCAGACCAGCTTGTCTGAAGCTGGCGAAGGTCTCCTGTAGATCAGCAATATGATTTTCTTGCTTCGTGCTCTTTACGATGATGTCATCGACATAAGTCAACACATTCCTGCCTATCTGAGATTGGAGAACCTTCGCAGTCATTCTGCTGAAACTCCCTCCAGCATTCTTGAGCCCCTCAGGCATCCGAAGATATCAATATGTACCACTTGGGGTTATGAAGCTAGTCTTCGGCTCATCTTCCTTCTTCATCCAGATTTGATGATAGCCTGAGTAGCAGTCCAGGAGACTCATGAGCTCTGAAGAAGCTGCTGCATCAACTAAAGAGTCTATCCTTGGCAGCGGGAATTCATCCTTCGGACAAGCCTTGTTGAGATCTGTGAAATCAATACACATTCTCCACTTGCCATTGGCCTTCTTCACCATAACAGTGTTAGCTAGCCACTCTGGATATTTCACTTCTCTGATAACTCCTGCACTGAGGAGTCTTTTCACTTCATTGCGAGCCCCTTCGGCCTTGTCATCAGACATTTTCCGAAGCCTCTGCTTTCGGGGTCTGAAGGATGGGTCAACATTGAGCGAATGTTCAATAACATCCCGATTTACTCCACAGAGATCATTAGCTGACCATGCAAAGACATCTTTGTTGTTGAATAAAAACCTTATCAAGGTTTTTCTCCTGGTCTTCAGATAATTGCGAGCCCAACAACACCTTCTGCTCTGCTACATCTTCACACAATAACATAGGCTTCGGCTGATCCGCTGAAGCTGCCTTCTCCCTCCTGAATTTGTACTGTTCACAAGCTTCAGCTCCATCTATGTTATGGATTGCCTTGGAGTCAGTCCAGCTTCCTTCGGCCCTTCTAGCAGCTTCCTGGCTTCCATGAATAGCAATAGGCCCTTGGTCCGAAGGTATCTTCATGCAGAGATAAGCTGGGTGAAGAATTGCTTCGAAGGCATTAAGAGTACCACGGCCGATGATAGCATTGTAGGGATACTCCATGTCAACAATATCAAACACAATTTGCTCAGTCCTTGTGTTGTTAACAAATCCGAAGGTTACCGGCATGGTAATCTTCCCAAGTGCTACAATCTGCCGCCCTCCGAAGCCACAAAGAGGGTGCGTAGCATCATGAATCTTGTCTTCGGGCTCTTGCATTTGTCTGAAGGCTTTGGCAAATATAATGTCAGCTGCACTGCCTGTATCAACTAGGACATTGTGGACCAGAAATCCTTTGATCACGCAAGAGATGACCATGGCATCATTGTGAGGATAATCCTTAAGCTGAAGGTCTTCCTGAGAGAAAGTAATTGGAACATGGGACCATTTTGACTTGATGAAGGGTCTCTGTACTCCAACATGCTGCACCCTTCTCTGAGCCTCCTTCTTCTGCTTCTTGTTAGCCGGCTCTGAGCAAGAACCGTCTGTTATCGGGAGCACCAGCTTCGAAGCCGAAGCAGCTCCAGCTTGATTGTTGAACGAAGCCATCAGCTCAGAAAAGTGGAAGTGAGTTCACCGGAGGTGGGCGCCAATGTTGGGGACTTGTTCTCAAATGCTAAGAATTAAGAACAAGGCAACATAGAAAATGTTAGGTGTTAAGGTCCTTCGTCCTTCAAAACGTTATATCCCCTCAGGATATAAAGGATTTCGGACGAAGGTTACGAAGGACATACCTTCGTAAACATAATAATGAGGACGAAGCATTCATATAGATCATGAGGTATAAAATGGACATTTAAATGTTAACATAGAATCATTTCCACTTTTATTAACATGAATGAATATAAATAATTTCAAATTACAAGTGTACCTTCGGTCCTGAGGAAGGCGAGAGTACAAGTGTGATGCGAAGGCAAATGATAGGTTCGCGTGAACAGTACAGAGGTACTGTTCATCTATTTATAGGCACAGGTCGCAGCCTGTGACAAATTACAATTATGCCCCTTACAAAAGTTTACAACATTGACTCAGACCTCTTATGGATAAAAAGGTCATTCTATTTCTATGTCGGTTTGTAACGCCGAAGCTCCATGAAAAGGAACCTTCGGCCATCTTTTGGAGACGACTTCAGCCGAAGCTGCTTCTTCGTGTGGGACCTTCGGCGCACCGAAGCACGACCCCAACAGTATGTGAAATTCGGAACATATTTATTATATGAGCTGTCGAGTCTTGCTCCTATTTAAAATTAATCTATTTCCTTGTTCAGACTGTGGATAAAATTATCGGGTTTCGAATCGAACCAAATTAAGCACAATCTTAATATATCGACTCTGATGTTGTTTGGTTTGGTCCATCGACATCTTGTCTAAAATACTATCTCATATATCGCCTGCATTTCTATCCATTTGGACTACTCTAAATATTTTATGAAGTTTAAAATTTAAGAATCTTCTGAGACGTCGAGTTCTGTACTGTGTGAATCACTCGAGTGGGTGAAAATAAATTTAGGGAGTGTCTAAATTTTATAATTCGACCGCGCATGTTATTGGAGAAAATTCACGTGTGAGGTTTATATTTGGGATTGTTCTTCCAATATGTTATTCACGTCAGAGAATCATGAGTTTAAATAACGGGTGATATTTATCTGAATTCAATCGGATCTAATACAGTCTAAATATTATACTCCATATCGTTTTGGTCCAATCTGTATTACTCTTTTAAATCTTAATCATGAATCCATATTTACCTAGACAATTTCAAAAAAACAAAAGAAAATACTTCAATTTCTCCTTATCTCCTTGCCGACACTCTCCAAAGTTTTTTTTCAACTTTATCTACACGTAGACTCACTGGATGGATACGTATGCATTTCTCTCTGATTCTTGCTGTTGTCTCCTCCACGTTCTTGGTCTCCAGAAAATATCCCATCGGCCATCGCACAACAGATTTTTTTTTCTTCTTCTTCACGCGACGTACTCCTATCCCTTATCCCACTGCTCTCTGATATTTCTCTGAGTCGCCGCGTGTAGCAAGCAGGAGCAGCTGGGATGCCGGTTGGGTGCTTCCACGAATCCATTTCAGCCGCCGCCGCCTACAGGCTTCGGCCTCTTCCCTCACATCTCTTTCTCTCCCCAGCCGCTCCTTTCAGCACCCACCTCGCTAGTCTCTAACACCTCTGTGTTGTCTTGGAGCTCGCTGCCGTCCTCCATCCTCTCTAGCTCGCCATGGTGTTTACTGAACCTCGCCGTTGAAGTCCGTCGTCTTTCCCTAGTGGCGAGCTCGCCCGGGTCGCGACCTTGCCGAACCGCGCCCTGCTCGAGGCCGGGTCGGCGTCCTCCCCATCTCCTATAGCTGCGCCTAGCCCCAGCTCTGTTGGCCGCGGTCGTCCTTGCACCTCGGCTAGCCACGCAGAACTTTCGCTATCCATGGCCACGCCTGCCCCTCTGTCTTCTAGGCGCTGGCCACCTAGGAGATTCGAGCTCGCCAGTCCGGGCTCCACCTTCCATGGTCGTGTTTCCCCCTCGCCTTCCTATGGTGCTCGGTCCTGCTCGCCCGGGTCGGATGAGGATTCCCTACGAGCTCCCCTCGACAACCGCCGTGCCATCTCCCAGCGCGCGACGCCCGTTTCTGTCCAGCAAAATTTGCTACGCTCTCCCTGGTCTGCACTCTAGACCTTCCCGTCCTACTCCTCTCGGCCAGCTGCTCGCGATATCGGGTCCGAGATAGGCGCTCGAAAAGGACGTGAAGAAGACGCCGCGTGTGCTTGTGTCGAGCTCCACAGCACCTTGCCATGCCTCCATCGCACCTGCAGCCGCGTTTACAGTACTGTCGAGTCTATGTGTGAGCTCGCTGTCGGGCTACGCTATCGTGGGATCGCTGTGCCATCGTGCTCTGGCCGGCACTCGGCTTCCAGCTCGCCACGTCCATCTCCCTGCGTGCACTCCATCTTCCCCAATGCGTCCCTGGCCCCGCTCGGATTTCTCCATTTTCTCCTGCAGATCGCCGAGTCGTGCGCAGCGCCGTTGACGCCTGCCGGGTATTCGATACTTTGCGTGGCTAAGTAGCGGTCCTGCACAGCAGCATCTGTCTCCCGGCTCTGCGCCTCAGATCCCCATCGCCATGCCATTATTTTCGTCAAATAGAATTGTCGTGCCGACACGTCAATGTCGTGATTTGCCTTCGCATTGCGGCTGGTCGGCGATCTTGTTGTCGTCATGTTCACTCCAACTCTGCCTCTATGTGCTCGCCTTCGATCATCGTTGAAATTTTAGAAATTCGAGTGAAGAAGGGGAACTCGTGGGACGCGCTTGCCAGGAACTCGACTGGAGGCATGAACAAGAATCATGGTTGCTTGGAATTTTAATTGAATCGGTAAACGTTCTCTAGTTCGTCATTTCTTTAATTGATTGAGTCGATGGATTGAATAAATTAATGTGCTAGTGTGATGCTCACTAGGTGCTCGATAAATTGCGTGAGTCATGGAATTCTCGTCGACTTCGCGGTTCTCGCGATTATCGAGCCAGATTCAGTTATGGCGAGTTATTTCGCTATTCCAGTCAATTAGCTAAATTGGTGGACCAAGTAGGATATTAGTAGGCTTGTGTGATGATAAAATATTTTAATCACTTATAAAGATGTGGTGTAAGGTGAAATTAGTAACATGAAAAAATAAATTAATAAATTCAAACGTGGGGCTAGTAAATGTTATTAAGGTTGCTTTCGATAGATTTGGTTTATTGCAGTTAGTGTTACGCTTAAGTAGTCATGATACTCTTCGTTAGAAACCAATTAAATGCCCTAAATAAATATCTAGCATTATCAAATGAGTGGAAGTGAATAATATCGATAGGTTTGTTTCTGTTAGAATTGAATCCAGCTAAGTTAAAATAATATGTCTGGTAGAAAGTCGGAGCCTGAGTCGTTGTTGTTTTTGTGAGATTCATGGCGGGTTAGATCTTTGGTTGTTTAGAAGGTCGTTTTGAAGAACTCTATGATGTTTGAATTAGATTTGATTAAGTTAGAAAGGCGGCTATTGCACTTAGTCATACGTCGAAACTCGTGTCTCTGTATGAATGGTACAACGCCTCGCCGCTAGGTATTTAATCCGCTATCGTGTAGCACTAGTTAGGTTTATGATATTCCTATCTATATGCATTCATGTGCATAATGCATTTCATTTAGGTACGTTGATTAACCACGTGATGCGGAAGATGAGCCAAGTCGACCCCAAGAGCGGGCTACTCCGCGTGGTGATGCTAATGGATGAACCTTCCTGATCAAGTGCTCGGACAAGGATGATTGTCAAGTGGTCGTCGTCTAACAAACACTAACATAGTGTTTATTCCAGGCAAGCCCCGGTGCATTTGCCCCTTCCTTGTGTTTTAAATGCTTTTTCACCTTATCTGATGCATTAGGCGATAGGAGTTGTGTGATAAACAATTGATGCACTACCATTCCTTGGAAACTCCTTAATCCTGGTTTTATAAAAAGAACTAATAATGCTTAGCCCTGCTTAGAAACTGAAAAATCATTTGTTTTCAAAAAGGATGATTGTGGAACATTGGTTATGGGCCTTTCGTTTCAAAAATCAAAGCAAACTTATGGTGATGATTCCACTTCAGCCGGAGTGGGTTCATCATTTGGAAAAGAGTACCCCTGCCGGGTACCAAAAATGGGAAAATGGTTCGAATACATCTAGACTAGACGTTGAGCGGACATGGTCGCCCGTCTGTGTCGATTAAGGATCGATCGATGTAGGCCTGATGAGGTGAGACTTTGCAACTAACCACATGCTCCGGTAAGCCTGAACCTGGCTATTCCATACGTGAAAAAGACAACCGCGCACTGGGCGTGGGAGATGGTGGGAGTAGCGTGTACCCTCCTGGCTAGAGGCTGGATGGAGGAGTACTGTGCTCCCGGGTAGCGTGGACCGGTTCATGTTGTGGAGGATCTATGGGAACGGTTGACATATGCAAGGGTTAAGTGCTACATATGTCGTGTGGTTAGGGATCCCCAGCTGGGTATAATCGGTTCGAATCGTCGTTGCTCCTCGGTTATGGAGACTCGACTCACTGACCACTCATCGTAGTTCATGAGTGAAACATGATTGTAGTTGGTTAAAAGAAAGCTAGATCAGGACAAGTGAATGCTCTAGATTAGGCAAATCTAGATTCAGGAAAAGTACTTAACTTGCAAAGTAAAATTTTGGCATAAGGATTCACTACTAGTAAGCTCTTCTGCAAAATGAGTCCTTGATTATTGCTTAGCCTTACCTTGACTCCCTCTAGCCAGCATACCCTTGAGAGTCTTTTCTTTAGTCGGGTAAGTCTTGCTGAGTAATTGCGTACTCAGGGTTTTATTCCCTGTTGTTTTTTAGGTCATAGTTTTGTGCTGCTGATGGTGGTGTTAAGTGCCGGTGGGCTCGGCCTTCTTATAAGTTTAAGTAACCCTTCTATACTTCTTAATGAGGATGGTCCCTTGAGCTAGCATATATTTCAAACTTATACTTTTGCAATCACTCCGATAAAATAATGTAAAATTTTTGTAACTTCTAAAATTTGGTAACAAGATTTCCGCTGCAAAAATATTAGTGTGTGTGATTTGTGTTACTTAATCCCGCGGTTCTGGTTGTCAGTGGTTTATCCGGTGTCCTTGGGGCAATCGGACGGATCCTGTTAAGTTATCTAGTGCACATGCATAGTAGTCTGAGGTCTTTGAGACAAGGACAGGTGCATGTGGGCCCAATAACTTGGGAGGTTCTGCCACAGCTGGTATCGGAGCAGGATTAAGTTTATACGGTCACATACGTAATTTCAGAACAAAAGTTTTGGTTTTAGAAAACCTATTTTCAACTAAACACATTGTTTAGCTTTGAAAAACAGTTTTAAAAAACTATAATGCTAGAGACATCCTCTATTAAGCCCTAAGTTAAGGATTATCAGGTGGCTTAGTTGAAAACCATAACCCATAATCGGGTGGGTATTGCATACATGTGTATTGTTATTTTGAGGCCATTCAGTTTTGAATGGATTGACGCTCAGATAAGGTGAGATGTGAGAGCATGACCGAACAACCGTCGGTCTACGGAAGAGTATAAAAAGCGCTTGATTATATACATGTTTTACATATGTATATATGAAGGCTGCGATGTGGAGTAATTACTTTTCTGGGAATTCAGTACCCCATGGATGTGTACGGGTATACAGACGTGGGAATACTGAGAAGTGTAATGTACTTGTAACGATGCACCTACGCTCAGGTAAGAAGGTAAGTTACCATAATGGGTTGCCCTATGGTTAAAGTGTGGCAACGGCGCCTATGTGTGGCTCGGCGCTTAATGATGAGCTGGCCTCCATATAGCAATATATGAAGTATAAACTGTGATAAAAATGTCATGTGTGGATCTTGCATCATGGGAAATTAGGCTATGATGGATTTTCTGCAGGTACACTAACCTCGAAAACGTATGTGTAGCTGACGACTAACAAAATACCGTGAGAGTCGTTAGTATGCCACCCATATAGAACGTTATCGCCATATTATGTTGGCAAAATTTATGAGGACGAATAAGACGAGCATGCATCCTGATTGTTGCATCATGTTTGTCACCTATACACCCAAGATGCTTCTCTCATCTTTATTCCAGTAGCCAATGATTGTAAATAATGTGGTGTAATGTGGTATTATGAACTTCGATGAGATATCTGTCCTCCATTCTTAGGTAATCTATTTAGGTACTATATGTGTTTGCTCTTGTGCTTGATGTGCCGATAGAAGGTTGGTGACTTGTTTGCCTAAACCCAAAACTAGGCCATGTTCTTATTTAGTGAACCATGACCCAAATTTGAATTTTCCATTATCACTCCATGACTAAACCCATGCAAATAAATGCGTAGATAATTTCTTTGTTGGACATAAATTGTGCCTAGGCTTAAACAAGAATCTCGAGTCATGTTTCCTTCTAAAACCATTCCCTTGTTTATTGGTGCAAGCTGATGTACCTTAACCAGTTTGCCTGTTCTTAAGGATCGCCATGTTGAATTATCAACCCAACCTAGGAAAAGTATGTCCGACCATTTTCTTGAATTTGATGCCTTTGATTTCCCCCATACCTATCGAAGGCATACCAACTTAATCTTATGATTGTTTCCCCTCTGTATCTAATCAGATACTAATCCTTGACCCTTGTACCCTCTGCGATGGGCATAGAGATATGCTTGGGGCTGAACTTACTGTCTCCCATCGTACTCCCTCACCACATAGTTTTGGTTATGGCCATACCTTGTTCATTTCCTCGGGCCATGATCTATTTGGCTCTCTACCTGTAACTATTCATACAGGAGGAGTATCTCTTTGTATATTATCATCCTTGCCCAGTCTATTTGTGATGTGTGAGATTTCTTATTGGTTATGTTTGATAATGGTGTTATGACTAAAACCGGTGGTGCCGTGACGAAACCGAGGGCCTTCTGTGTGTGCGCACACATGGTTGTGCTACTCGGCACGCGCTGGTATCACAGTCAGTAGTTGTAATCCATTATGAGACTATGTCAATGCGTTATCTTGGCACAATCTATTTTTGCTACGTGAGATTCATTATTGGTGCCAGTTCGGTAGTGGTGTCACGATCAAGGACTTATGGTGCCGCAGCAAAACTGAGAGCCTCCTGTGAATGCGCACACAGGGTTGTGCTACTCGTCGGATGCTGGTATCAAGGTCTCTAGTCATGATCCATTATGGAACTACACTGATGTGTTATCTCCCGAAGATCTCTTCCTTGAAACGATTTCGGTGTTGCTTGTCAAGTGATCAAGCAGCATCTATCATCTCTGTTGGATCAAACGGGCATACCACTTCCATGTATGGTCTCTTTTCCCTTGACCTTGGTAGTGACTACTCATGCAAATTCCCTTTGCATTCTTTGTGTAAAGGTGAAGCCTTGGAGCTTTTTAGTGTTGGAAGACAGCTGATTAGCTCTCAAAATGGAGATATGTTTTCCTTGTCGTTGAGATGTAGGAGTTTGATCATTCACTCTCTTATTAATCCCTATATTCCTTAACTAAGCGGATAATTCATCTCGCATGAAGAAACGGATGAACAACCTGACCAAATGGATTTCTACCCAAATGCTTGATCTCCTGCTAGTAAATGTGAACTCTCAACCCTTGGCTTATCGATGGTACTGAGAGGACCTGCTCAATGTTAAAAGTAGTTCAACAAGTTGGTTTTACTAACTTGTAACTGCCTTGTGAACAAAGGTTGAGTTTAGAGATCATTTTTATCGAGTTGTCTAAACTCACTTTGACTCAACCCACCCTAAAGAAAGTAATTACAAGAATTGAGATTAAGTCGGCCAGTAACCATCTAATCATCGCTCTAGTCATGTCTCGATCGCCTCACGTATGGTTTTCCGACGTGTGTGATCAGGTCGAGCCATGCCTAGTGCTCGATAAAATGGATTGGTTGCGAAGTCAACATCAACGGATCTCTTCATTGATATTTTCCGAGTCTCCATCATTTTCTTGGACTTGGATTCTCTGGCTAACACGAGTTAACGGTGATGTTACTCGACATTCACACCCGTCTCGTGTGCTATGAACTTACCGTGACCACTTGTTGGTAAACCTCTTTCTGTGCGTTTTACCCAAGAGGTTGCATCAAACTTGGCTTGGACAATTGCTATCAACCTGTCCACTACTCGCTTAACAGACTCATGTTATCAGAGAAAGAAAACTGCACCTATGGAACCTTATATGGGTAGTGTGATACATGTTATATCCACTAGAGAAACATCCTGAGATACTCGCTTTCGCTTGGAACTGCCTTATGCTATCGCTGATATGGACGGGGTTACATGCTTCTCTACTCTTAAAAGTATTTCACTCCGAATCTCAGGACGAGATTCTTTTAAGGGAGGAGGGCTGTAACACCCCAGGTGTTACTATATGTTAACTACAAATATGGACTTAAGCACGGGATGTTGATGAGAATAGTAATCTCATTATTTATCCTGATTATTTTCGTCTATCACGATTTTGATATCGTCCTCATCTCTACCCATTTGGATTAATCTAAATGGTATGTGAAATTCAGAACATATTTATTATATGAGCTGTCGAGTCTTGCTCCTATTTAAAATTAATCTATTTCCTTGTTCAGACTGCGGATAAAATTATCGGGTTTCGAATCGAACCAAATTAAGCACAATCTTAATATATCGACTCTGATGTTGTTTGGTTTGTTCCATCGACATCTTGTCTAAAATACTATCTCATGTATCCCCTGCATTTCTATCCATTTGGACTACTCTAAATATTTTATGAAGTTTAGAATTTAAGAATCTTCCGAGACGTCGAGTTCTGTACTGTGTGAATCACTCAGTGGGTGAAAATAAATTTAGGGAGTGTCTAAATTTTATAATTCGACCGCGCATGTTATTGGAGAAAATTCATGTGTGAGGTTTATATTTGGGATTGTTCTTCCAATATGTTATTCACGTCAGAGAATCATGGGTTTAAATAACGGGTGATATTTATCTGAATTCAATCGGATCTAATACAGTCTAAATATTATACTCCATATCGTTTTGGTCCAATCTGTATTACTCTTTTAAATCTTAATCATGAATCCATATTTACCTAGACAATTTCAAAAAAAAAACAAAAGAAAATACTTCAATTTCTCCTTATCTCCTTGCCGACACTCTCTAAAGTTTTTTTTTCAACTTTATCTACACGTAGACTCACTGGATGGATACGTATGCATTTCTCTCTGATTCTTGCTGTTGTCTCCTCCACGTTCTTGGTCTCCAGAAAATATCCCATCGGCCATCGCACAGCAGATTTTTTTTCTTCTTCACGCGACGTACTCCTATCCCTTATCCCACTGCTCTCTGATATTTCTCTAAGTCGCCGCGTGTAGCAAGCAGGAGCAGCTGGGATGCCGGTTGAGTGCTTCCACGAATCCATTTCAGCCGCCGCCGCCTACAGGCTTCGGCCTCTTCCCTCACATCTCTTTCTCTCCCCAGCCGCTCCTTCCAGCACCCACCTCGTCGGTCTCCAACACCTCTGTGTTGTCTTGGAGCTCGCTGCCGTCCTCCATCCTCTCTGGCTCGCCATGGTGTTTACTGGACCTCGCCGTTGAAGTCCGTCGTCTTTTCCTAGCTAGTGGCGAGCTCGCCCAGGTCGCGACCTTGCCGAACCGTGCCCTGCTCGAGGCCGGTGATGGCTGTCGTGTGCCCCTGTGCTCGGCGTCCTCCCCATCTCCTCCCTCACCTATCTCCTATAGCTGCGCCTAGCCCCAGCTCTGTTGGCCGCGGTCGTCCTTGCACCTCGGCTAGCCACGCAGAACTTTCGCTATCCATGGCCACGCCTGCCCCTCTGTCTTCTAGGCGCCGGCCACCTAGGAGATTCGAGCTCGCCAGTCCGGGCTCCACCTTCCATGGTCGTGTTTCCCCCTCGCCTTCCTATGGTGCTCGGTCCTGCTCGCCCGGGTCGGATGAGGATTCCCTACGAGCTCCCCTCGACAACCGCCGTGCCATCTCCCAGCGCGCGACGCCCATTTCTGTCCAGCAAAATTTGCTACGCTCTCCCTGGTCTGCACTCTAGACCTTCCCGTCCTACTCCTCTCGGCCAGCTGCTCGCGATATCGGGTCCGAGACAGGCCCTCGAAAAGGACGCGAAGAAGACATCGCATGTGCTTGTGTCGAGCTCCACAGCACCTTGTCGTGCCTCCATCGCACCTGCAGCCGCGTTTATAGTGCTGTCGAGTCTATGTGTGAGCTCGCTGTCGGGCTACGCTATCGTGGGATCGCTGTGCCATCGTGCTCTGGCCGGCACTCGGCTTCCAGCTTGCCACGTCCATCTCCCTGCGCGCACTCCATCTTCCCCAATGCGTCCCTGGCCCCGCTCGGATTTCTCCATTTTCTCCTGCAGATCGCCGAGTCGTGCGCAGCGCCGTTGACGCCTACCGGGTATTCGATACTTTGCGTGGCTAAGTAGCGGTCCTGCACAGCAGCGTCTGTCTCCTGGCTCTGTGCCTCATATCCCCATCGCCATGCCATTATTTTCGTCAAATAGAATTGTCGTGCCGACACGTCAATGTCGTGATTTGCCTTCGCATTGCGGCTGGTCGGCGATCTTGTTGTCGTCATGTTCACTCCAACTCTGCCTCTAAGTGCTCGCCTTCGATCACCGTTGCAATTTTAGAAGTTCGAGTGAAGAAGGGGAACTCATGGGGTGCGCTTGCCAGGAACTCGACTGGAGGCATGAACAAGAATCATGGTTGCTTGGAATTTTAATTGAATCGGTAAACGTTCTCTAGTTCATCATTTCTTTAATTGATTGAGTCGATGGATTGAATAAATTAATGTGCTGGTGTGATGCTCACTAGGTGCTCGATAAATTGCGTGAGTCACGGAATTCTCGTCGACTTCGCGGTTCTCGCGATTATCGAGCCAGATTCAGTTATGGCGAGTTATTTCGCTATTCCAGTCAATTAGCTAAATTGGTGGACCGAGTAGGATATTAGTAGGCTTGTGTGATGCTAAAATATTTTAATCACTTATAAAGATGTGGTGTAAGGTGAAATTAGTAACATGAAAAAATAAATTAAAAAATTCAAACGTGGGGCTAGTAAATGTTATTAAGGTTGCTTTCGATAGATTTGGTTTATTGCAGTTAGTGTTATGCTTGAGTAGTCATGATACTCTTCATTAGAAACCAATTAAATGCCCTAAATAAATATCTAGCATTATCAAATGAGTGGAAGTGAATAATATCGATAGGTTTGTTTCTGTTATAATTGAATCCAGCCAAGTTAAAATAATATGTCTGGTAGAAATTCGGAGCCTGAGTCGTTGTTGTTTTTGTGAGATTCATGGCGGGTTAGATCTTTGGTTGTTTAGAAGGTCATTTTGAAGAACTCTATGATGTTTGAATTAGATTTGATTAAGTTAGAAAGGCGGCTATTGCACTTAGTCGTACGTCGAAACTCGTGTCTCTGTATGAATGGTACAACGCCTCGCCGCTAGGTATTTAATCCGCTATCGTGTAGCACTAGTTAGGTTTATGATATTCCTATCTATATGCATTCATGTGCATAATGCATTTCATTTAGGTACGTTGATTAACCACGTGATGCGGAAGATGAGCCAAGTTGACCCCAAGCACGGGCTACTCCGCGTGGTGATGCTAATGGACGAACCTTCCTGATCAAGTGCTCGGACAAGGATGATTGTCAAGTGGTCGTCGTCTAACAAACACTAACATAGTGTTTATTCCAGGCAAGCCCCGGTGCATTTGCCCCTTCCTTGTGTTTTAAATGCTTTTTCACCTTATCTGATGCATTAGGTGATAGGAGTTGTGTGATAAACAATTGATGCACTACCATTCCTTGGAAACTCCTTAATCCTGGTTTTATAAAAAGAACTAATAATGCTTAGCCCTGCTTAGAAACTGAAAAATCATTTTTTTTCAAAAAGGATGATTGTGGAACATTGGTTATGGGCCTTTCGTTTCAAAAATCAAAGCAAACTTATGGTGATGATTCCACTTCGACCGGAGTGGGTTCATCATTTGGAAAAGAGTACCCCTGCCGGGTACCAAAAATGGGAAAATGGTTCGAATACATCTAGACCAGACGTTGAGCGGACATGGTCGCCCGTCTGTGTCGATTAAGGACCGTTCGATGTAGGCCTGATGAGGTGAGACTTTGCAACTAACCACATGCTCCGGTAAGCCTGAACCTGGCTATTCCATACGTGAAAAGACAACCGCGCACTGGGCATGGGAGATGGTGGGAGTAGCGTGTACCCTCCTGGCTAGAGGCTGGATGGAGGAGTACTGTGCTCCCGGGTAGCGTGGACCGGTTCATGTTGTGGAGGATCTATGGGAACGGTTGACATATGCAAGGGTTAAGTGCTACATATGTCGTGTGGTTAGGGATCCCCAGCTGGGTATAATCGGTTCGAATCGTCGTTGCTCCTCGGTTATGGAGACTCGACTCACTGACCACTCATCGTAGTTCATGAGTGAAACATGATTGTAGTTGGTTAAAAGAAAGCTAGATCAGGACAAGTGAATGCTCTAGATTAGGCAAATCTAGATTCAGGAAAAGTACTTAACTTGCAAAGTAAAATTCTGGCATAAGGATTCACTACTAGTAAGCTCTTCTGCAAAATGAGTCCTTGATTATTGCTTAGCCTTACCTTGACTCCCTCTAGCCAGCATACCCTTGAGAGTCTTTTCTTTAGTCAGGTAAGTCTTGCTGAGTAATTGCGTACTTAGGGTTTTATTCCCTGTTGTTTTTCAGGTCATAGTTTTGTGCTGCTGATGGTGGTGTTAAGTGCCGGTGGGCTCGGCCTTCTTATAAGTTTAAGTAACCCTTCTATACTTCTTAATGAGGATGGTCCCTTGAGCTAGCATATATTTCAAACTTATGCTTTTGCAATCACTCCGATAAAATAATGTAAAATTTTTGTAACTTGTAAAATTTGGTAACAAGATTTCTGCTGCAAAAATATTGGTGTGTGTGATTTGTGTTACTTAATCCCGCGGTTCTGGTTGTTAGTGGTTTATCCGGTGTCATTGGGGCAATCGGACGGATCCTGTTAAGTTATCTGGTGCACATGCATAGCAGTCTGAGGTCTTTGAGACAAGGACAGGTGCATGTGGGCCCAATAACTTGGGAGGTTCTACCACACGGCCTCGGCAGCTTGGCTCCGAGATTGGTCCCGCTCGTCGATGACCTGGCCAAGCTCCAGCTGCCGCTGCTGCATCTCCTCGGCCTGGGAAGCCACCTGCTCCTAGGCCGACGAAGCCTCCGTCCGTGCCGACGCCGCCTCTGCCCACGCCACCGCTGCCTCCGACTTTAGCTCATCACAGAGCAGCCGAAGGTCCGCCATCTCGGCGCTCTATTGGGTGAGGCGCTCATTAGCCTCGGTAAGCGCGGCCCACTGGGACCGCAGCGAATCCTAGACATCGCTCTCGCTGCGGATGAACAGCGACTTGGCGGTGCTCACGTCCGCAAGTTCTTGAGGAAGGAAAACAGGATATTACAAAGAATCCCTGGTCATGCAAGGTGTACGTCTAAATCCTTACCTGGAAGATCCTGGGAACGTCCTTGGAATGGATTTCCATGGTCGACCGAAGCGACCTCATCACCGCCTCGGTATACTCACGGAAATTATCCCGTGACCTCTTCTCCAGCTCATCGTTGAGGGAGAGGAGGGGCTCCGGGTCCGAGGTGTCGCGGCTCCAGAACAGGAGCGGTTGCCCACACCACTCATTGGGGTTGAGCTACGCGGGGATAAGGTCGCTGCTCCCAAGACGGGCCACGGTTCTACGTGCCCCTCGACCAAGGCGTCGGGTCCCTCTGCAGCCGATGCATCGGGCACCGCCACAGTCGACGTATTGGGCCTCCACTCGGCTAAGGTGGCAGGCCTCTGATCACCGACCTCGGCAACGACGGCCACCTTCTCCTCATGGCAGAGAGCGGGGAGGTCGGGGATGACCACGGGCGGCAGTGCCTCAACCATCCCGACGTTGGCAGCGACGGGCGGCTCCGCGGGCGAATCAGCGACGGCCCCGGCAGGAGCTGATGCCGGCGTCGGCAACAAGTTAGGCGGGCTCACGTCCACGGCCGCGTTAGCGGCCTCTCCCGGCATAATGGCCGCTCCAACAGGGGGTCAGCCTGGGAGGCTTGCCCCATGGCAACTCGTGCCGCCTGGGCACCCCGCCGGAGGGCGCCTTGTGTGGAGGCCAACCAACCGGCATGACGCACCGCAGCACCAGCAGCAGAGGCCGACCCCGTCTTAAGGGCCTTCGTGGGGGCCAGACCGGCCGAGCCCTGCCTCCGCTTGCTGAAAGAGAGAGAGAGCAAGTTCAAGATACACAGCGAAAAAACCAAAACAGAGGTATCTTTAGATACTTACCTGCTCCGGGGTAAGGCCAATCGTGCCTGCGGGGAGACCCCTTGGGCCTTGGTCTCCGCAGGCTCTGCCGAGGGTTGCCCCACTGCAGGCTTCGACGCCATTTCCGCCATGGGCCGAGGCTCAGGCTACGCTTCCGAGGTACCCTAGGACATTTCCGAGACCAGCGGGAACGATTTGTAATGGAATCCCACCGGAGGGAGGCACCGAGCCCTCGGACCCTATCAAATGGGTCTGGGTCCAGCAAATCACATGCAGGTATTTTTGGAGCGCTCCTCTGGGCCACCAGCCGGCCCTTATCGAACGGGGCTCGGGCGTCCACTCGGATCACCCGATAGCAACTCACTAGAGACACCGTGTCCGGTGCCCTCCGAGGGTAACATGGCGCTTTCCCCCCTTCCTCCTTGCGGAAAGGCGACAAAGGGGCGTATAATAAAAGTCGAGACGGTCCTTGATCATCCTCTCGCTCCGTGTGGAGGCTCGAAGGCTGCTCTCGCACCAGGCTACGGCCAAATTATCGACCACGTCGACAAAACAGCTCGAAAACTCGGAGCCTGACCATGCACCCGGGCTGTGGCCAGGCCGCATGAGGAAACAACAAGGCCAACTGAGGCATCACAAAATGAATTAAGACCTCAGAGGAGTCAAACCACTCCTTCGAGGCCTCGGGGGCTACACCCAACGAGTGCGCTCGCGCGCACCCATCGGAACAATCACCGAAAAGGGCTAGTCTCCTTGCAAAAAATTCGGCAGAACCTCCAAGAAAGTGCCTACACTCCCTTTGAGGCTCGGGGGCTACTGTCGGGTACCGTAATTAGGGCTACCCCCAACACTCCTAAACATGGCTGGAAAATGTCTTCAGAACAAATCATAAAGACTGATAAGCATGGTTCAAGTCAAGGCCTCGTCTGCCAAGGGACGCGATCTCGCCTCGCCCGAGCCCGGCCTCGGGAGGGAACAGTAGTCCCGAGCGGATTCACGCCTCGCCCGAGGGCCTCCACAGGCAGTGGGCACACCCTCGGCTCGCCCGAAGCCAAGCTCGGGCAAACTTTGTCGTGCAGCGACCTCGGCCAAATTGCCTTACCAACCGACCATTTAAGGCCTCGTCTGCCAAGGGATGCGCATTTAATGCGGGGATCGCCTGACACCTTATCCTGACACACGTGCCTCAGTCGACAAGGTTGAAGTGACCACAGTCACTTTGCCCTTTCGTTGACCGTTCTGACAGGAAAACAGCACTGTGCGTCCCGCTCCGGCTACTGTGCCAACCACCAGGGTAAGACTAACAACAGTAAGTCACGGCCTCTCCCGAGTTCAGCCTCGGGCACAACAGGGAGCTCCGCCTCGCCCGACCCCAGGCCTCGGTCTCAGCCTCGGCCTCAGGGGAAATTCTCCGCCTCGCCCGACCTCGGCCTCGGGAGGAGTCACATCCGCGCCCGACCTCAGCCTCGGCCTCAGGAGGAGTCACCGTCTCACCCGACCTCGGCCTCAGAACCGACTACGCTACAGGAGATACATCATTACCCTACCGCTAGCTAGCCACCCCATGCTACGAAGGAACAAGACCGGAGTCACATCAAACTACTCTGATAACAGGTAATGATGGTTCCCCGCGTGCGTCCATGACGTCGATGGCTCTCAGCTCCCTACGGAAGCAAGGAAACATCAGCAGGATCCATGCCGCACCGCCAACTGCGCTTCTACAGGGCTCAAGCACTTTTCCGTCGGCCACGTTAGCACATAGCTACACCCCCATTGTATAGCTGGACCATCTCCTTGTATCTATAAAAGGGGATGTCCAGGGCCTTCCTAAGGAGGGTGTGCAGAAGGAGCAGGGGCGAATAGAGGCAGGCAGAGTGGGAGAGACACGGAGGAGGCTAACCCAGACAACTCAAGGCCAAACCCTCTCTCTCGCTCTCTCTCTCGCTCTCGCTCTCGCTCAGATTGTAACCCGTACTGCAAGCACCCCCGGTGCAAGATAATACAAGCCTCATTCCCCCTCTTGTGTTCCATCTTGCATCAACCCATCTGGACAAGGGCACGCGGCACAAAATTCACTAGTCGGTCCGGTTGAGGGTCCCCCGGGTCTGAAACGCCGACAAAAGTGTTTTGGTGATTAAGTGCCCAACACATATTCTCTAAGTGTTAAATTGTGCCAAAGATTTAAGAAGTGCAAATCATGCAACAAGGTATATTTCTAGACTTAGTACATTGATTTGGGTACTAAAATATTGTGTTTAAGTGCTAGAAACAAGAGATAAGCAATTGGAAAATAGTTGGCTGTGTACAGCCAACTCCTGCTCGGACTGGGTGCACCGGACAGTGTCCGGTGCGCCAGGCCAGCCTCCGGTGAACAAGCCACTCTCGAGACTCGATGGCGGCGTACGGCTATAAATCACTGAACTGTTCGGTGAGTCATCCGCGGCAAAGTCATCGCTCTCGGGAAACGTTCAACGACGTACGACTAAAATTCACCGGACTATCCGGTGGTGCACCGGACTGTCCGGTGAGCCAACGGTCGACTGCGCCAACGGTCGGCCGCGCAATCTTTGCACGATGCGTGGGCGTGCCAACGGTCGGCAGGGGGCACTGGACTGTCCGGTGTGCACCAGATAGTGTCTGGTGCGCCAACTGCCACGAATCTGCAACGGTCGGATGCGCCAGAAAAGGAAGAAGATCACGCACCGGACAACTATAGTGACTGTCCGGTGGCGCACCGGACTGTCCGGTGCGCCACCCGACAGAAGGTAAGATTAGCCTTCCAAGAATGCCTCCAACGGCTCCTAGCTGCCTTGGGGCTATAAAAGGGACCCCTAGGCACATGGAGGAGTCACCCAAGCATACTCTAAGCATTCTAAGTCTTCCACACTCCGTCTCCGCGCACTTGATAGACTGTGTTAGTGATTTGAGCTCCGTTCTAGTTGTGAACTCGTCATGCTTCATTTTGAGCTCAAGTCTTGGCTTGTGTGCGTGTGTATTCACTACACGACGGTTGATCTTTAGCGACCCTTATTAGGTACCAACTGTTGGTTGCTAAAGGTTAGGGACCGACGGTCAGTCGCTAAATCCTTTTGTAGCAACGTTCGGTTGGTCGCTAAAAATCTAGAATTTTAAGAACTTACGGTTGGTCGCTATAGATGTCGTCGGGGACTAGCGGTGGGTCGCTATAGAGCAAGGATCACTATCAAATCTTATAGCCTAAACGTGCATGTAGATGTTAGTGACTAAAAATTAATTAAAACAAGTAAACATTGATCGCTAAATTGCGTGGTGATTTATTTCTTTTTAATATTGCTTGTATGTTTATTTCATGGTTTATTTATGTATGTACATGACTATAGTGTGCTACTATGTTCTTTGTGCTTATATTAAATAGGGTAATAAATTTTTATTCAAATGTTTATTATTTATTTGCATTCGTAATAATTTATTCAAATGTTTATTATTTATTTGGTAATTTTTTATGAATTTTTGAGTAATTTAAAAATGCATTTTGAAATAAATAAAAAAAGAAAACTCTCCCTAACCCTAAGGCCCACATGGGGCCCATCTACCTAGCAGTCGCGCGCTCCTGGCTTTTCTCCCAGCCGCCGCCGGCCTCTATGTCTCCCTTCCATCTTATCTCTCCCCTCACCTCTCTCTTCCCTTCCCTCGCCTGCACCGACCGCGCCATGAGCGGGGGACGGCGGCGCGACCGCTCCGCCTTGTGTACTGCGACGACAAGGGCAAGTTCGTGATGGTCCCCGAGGCGGTGGCGGCGCTGCAGCTCGTCAAGGGCCCCGTCGGGGTCGTCTCTGTCTGCGGCCGCGTGCGCCAGGGCAAGAGCCTCATCCTCAACCAGGTACGGCGCGCGACGGGGCAAGCTTAGTTTTTTTAATACCGTAATAGCGCCTGGGTCTGCGCATCTGTGGTGCGGTGCGCGGCTAGGGTTTCGGCGTTGTTTTTCTGAGATGGATGGCCCGCTGGTTTGTTTACTGGTGGTGTTGTAGCTTTTACCTGCAATTTGGAAATATGTTGCGAGTTGACACTGTGTTCGTCAGAAGCATTATTATGACACTAGAACTCAACATGGGTCCGAGTCCAACTTTCAGGAGGAGAAAGAGAATTAAAATCCATGGATTATTAAGCAGTGTGGGACTGCTGGTGGTTTAATTCTTCATCAAATGGTTAAGGGTGAAAAGTTGTGTTCATATATTAGGTGTGTAGTTTTTTTAGCAAAACCAGTGTTTCAAATGGTTTAAGCAGTGTGGGACTGCTGGTGGTTTAATTCAAATGAAGTGAATGCTTTGCTTTTGTAGATTTGGAGTGTGTTCTCTTCGTAATCTCCAGTCTCGTCACCAAGGCCGGATCCGAGGACCAGGCGCTGCAGATCACCGACCTCATCCACGCCAAGCCCACCTAGCAGGCAGGCGACAAGCCAGCGCTGTGCCTCAATGTGTAACCAACAACCGTTCGCAGAGAATTCGATTATTTGTTTGTGGCAGCCAAAGGGGTTTGCTTACACACCTGTTTACAATGTCTATCTATATGTAGTCTTTTCAGCTTTACAATCTTCTCCTAAGCCCCTACGGCAAGGCAGCAACCATTGAGTTCATCAAGTCGTCTATCCTATTTCAGCTGCTTGGTTACTCCAGTCCATGCATCTGTAAAATTGGTTGTATGTGAAAAAAACATGACATATAATCCTCGGGAAGATATTTTCCCCCTGAGAAGTGCATTTGTGCCTTTTTGCAACACAGGGTGCTATTCTTATTCCTTTTATTCCAAATGTGTCTTTGCAATTAGACTGCTGAATGTAGTTATTAATGTCAGCGTTAGTTTCATGGACAAAAGATGCTCTAATGCTATCTGCTTACATGTAATTATTGTTGGTTAGCATCTTTTAAGTTGTCTCTTACATTTGTTTCTGTAATTTTGTAGTATGGTTTTGATCGCATATTAAGCTGGCCAGCTGGGGTATTTGAATTGTATCTATTGATTTAACTTTTGGTGAATACAGTTTTCTGGAGCTATCTCTGTCCATGCCTTTCAATTTGTATATGTGCTTGTTTCCTTCCAATTGGTTTTCAGAATTTCACATTTATTTTTCTATGGACAATGGCATCCAAAATGTGTTATTCCCCAGTTTGTAAGGAACAATCAAGTTGTATACATGCCACATGGAACTAAAATGTATATATGATTCTGATTTTGAGAATCTTAATCAGGTTGACATGGATGGGCTAATAATGGACTAACGAGTTAGGTCGCTTGTGGTGGGGCAAGATGTTTTGAAATAAAAAACTCAGGTAATAATGTGTACTTGCACTTTTTCAAGTGTCTGCATAAGTTAGTGTATATGGCATCAGCATTTACTTCATAAGCATGCTTGATTTGGTCCCCTAGGTAGGTCCAGTTTGCTGTTTGCACAACCCTGGCCCACACAGTGATCTTTAGTTAGCATCTCTAAAATATTATATGATATTTATTGAGTTTTTTATATGTCTTATAAGTTTTCCCAATTATTTCTAAACCAACCTATAGCTTATGTTTTGATATACATGCTCACTAAATATATTTGATATCTTTTCAGCGACAAGAAAAATATAACCAAGTGCAATTGTTTTTTTTGAAGGAGATGCATTACATCAAGAAAAAGATTTAGTGAAATTGTTTAGAAAGCTATTGTAAGTACCTATTTACCTTTTTCCCTTCATTTTCGACTTGTGTTACGCTAAACTAAGTTTTAATCTTGATGCTAGGATGATATTGATGCTAGGATGATATGGAAGCAACAATAGCAGTACCAGTTGAAGATGGACAGTTTGCGAAGTCTTCTACATAAATTTCACATGTCTTGCTTTTGTGACTGATCAGCTCTGGAGCAGCTAGAATGATGTAGTTGTGGGCTTTTGAACAATAGCTGGAGTGATATGAAACATTAGTGATGTAGTTGTGGGCTTTTGAACTGCTTCAAGCTGGAGTGATGTCGCTGTGGTGTTTTTGTGACTGATCATCTATGGAACTTTTGTGAATGATCTAGCTAGCTATCTGTAAATGATCTAGTTGTGAATGATATTATAATTGTGATGCTTTTGTGAATATATAATTGTGGTGCTTTTGTGTTTATGTGATGGATCTATGACTGTGGTATACTGATTAACTGTGTATGTCTTTATGATTTGTGTATAAAAATCTGTGATTTGTGGTGCTTAATTAAATGCATATTTTTATTAATAACAACTATAAAAAGGGCGACTTTCTGTTGGTTGCTAAATGTATAGTATGACGACTTACGGTTGGTTGCTAAATCTATAGTACAGCAACCCACGGTTGGTCGCTAAATATACAATATTAGCAACGGACGGTCGGTCGCTAAAAAGATGTCGGTCGCTAAAGCCTTTAGCGACGGCACTTACAGCGACCATCCTTATGGGTCGCTAAAAGTTTTTAGCGACCAACCGTAGGTCGCTGAAGGCCGTTTTAGCAACCAACCGTAGGTCGCTGTAAGTGAACCGTCGTGTAGTGATTGCTACGGATTTGTGTGTGTTGCTTCCCACCCTTACTCTTGTGCTTTCACTGTGATCTTTGTTGTAAGGGCGAGAGACTCCAACTTGTGGAGATTCCTCGCAAACGGGAAAAAGAGATAAGCAAAGAAAAGTCGTGTATTCAAGTTGATCATTGGATCACTTGAAAGGGGTTGAGTGCAACCCTCGTCCATTAGGACGCCACAACATGGAGGTAGGCGAGTGTTATACTTGGCCAAACCATGGGATAAACACTGTGTCTCTTGTCATTGCTTTTCTATGATTACTTGTGTATTTGCAAGAGCTCGCTACTTAGCCGTACTAACACTTAACCAAGTTTTGTGTCTATTTAGTATTGATTTTTACAGGATCACCTATTCACCCCCCTCTAGGTGCTCTCAATTGGTATCGGAGCCGTTCTCTTCACGAAAGGGACTAATCGCCCGAAGAGATGGATCCTAAGGGAAAGGGGATGGTGGTCAACGATAAGGAGAAGGAGTCCATCGTCGACGAGCCAAGGGACGACAAGCCCACTGACTCTAGCTCGAGTCATAAGAAGAAGGACGGGAAGAAGAAGAGGCGCATCAAGAAGATCGTCTACTATGACAGCGACGAGTCTTCTTCCCCAAGAGACGATGATGACGACAAAAAGAAACCGGTTAATTAAAATTTTTCATTTGATTATTCTCATATTCCTTATAATTCCAATGCTCATTAGCTTTCTATTCCTCTTGGTAAACCTCCACACTTTGATGGGGAGGACTACGCTTTTTGGAGTCACAAAATGCGTAGTCACCTATTTTTTCTCCATCCTAGTATATGGGAGATAGTTGAAAATGGAATGCAATTTGATAGTACGGATAACCCTGTATTCATTAACGAACGAATCCATAAGAATGCACAAGCTACCACTGTTTTGTTAGCATCATTGTGCAGGGATGAATACAACAAGGTGAGAAGCTTGGACAACGCCAAGCAAATATGGGACACCGTCAAGATATCGCATGAGGGAAACGACGCCACCATGATCACCAAAATGGAGTTGGTGGAAGGCGAGCTAGGAAGGTTTGCCATGATCAGGGGAGAGGAGCCAACTCAAACATACAACAGGCTCAAAACCCTGGTCAACAAGATCAGGGGCTATGGAAGCACGAGATGGACGGACCATGACGTCGTTCGACTAATGCTCAGGTCTTTTACTGTCATTGACCCTCATCTTGTGAACCTCATCCGTGAAAATCCTAGGTACACAAAGATGACGTCCGAGGAGATACTTGGAAAGTTTGTGAGCGGGCGTATGATGGTCAAGGAAGCAAGATATGTTGATGATGCTTTGAACGGCCCAATGCCCATCTATGAGCCCCAGCCCGTTGAACTCAAGGCAACAAGCAGCAGCAGGGAGGCGCTACCTAGCAAGGTGGCACAAGTTGAGGCTGCCGGGCTAAATGAAGATGAGATGGCCCTCATCATCAAGCGCTTCAAGACCGCGCTAAAAGGATGCAAGGAGCATCCCAACAAGAGCAAAGCAAAGGGAAAGCGCTCCTGTTTTAAATGCGGTAAGACTAGTCATTTTATAGCAAATTGTCCTGATAATGCTAATGACCAGGAACAAGAAAAGAGCGGGAAGAGGGGGAAGAAGAAGGCCTACAAGAAGGCAAAGGGCGAGGCGCACCTTGGCAAAGAATGGGATTCGGACTGCTCTTCTTCTGACTCCGACGATGAAGGACTCGCCGCCTTGGCCTTCAACAAATCGTCACTCTTCCCCAACGAGCGCCACACTTGCCTCATGGCAAAGGAGAAAAAGGTAAGCGCTCGAGAAACCCCCAAGTATACTACTTCAAGCGATGATGATTCTAGTGATGATGAAGTAGATTATACTAAATTATTTAAGGGTTTAGATAGAGCAAAAGTAGATAAAACTAATGAGTTAATTGATGCTTTGAATGAAAAAGATAGATTGTTAGAGAAGCAAGAAGATATTTTGTATGAAGAGCATGACAAGTTTGTTAGTGTGCAAAAGTCTCTTGCTTTAGAGGTTAAAAGCAATGAAATGATATCTTCTGAATTATCTGCTTGTCATGAAACTGTGTCTAGCTTAAAGAGTATTAATGATGATTTAAATGCTAAGCTAGAAGTAGTTAATAAATCTAGTTCTTGTGTTGAGCATGTTGTCATTTGTAATAGGTGTAAGGATTTCGATGCATGTGTTGAGCACCTTACTTCTATTACAAAATTAAATGGTGAAGTGGCAAGTCTTAATGCCCAACTTAAGACTTGCAGAAATGACTTTGATAAGTTAAAATTTGCTAGGGATGCCTACACCATTGGTAGACATCCCTCTATTAAGGATGGACTTGGCTTTCGAAAAGAAGCCAAGAACTTAACAAGTCAAAGGGCTCCCATTCCCAACAAAGAGAAAGGGAAGGCCCCTATGGCTAATAGTAGTCAAAAGAATCATGCTTTCATGTACAATGATAGAAAATTTTCTAGAAATTCACATTATAATAGGAGTTATAATGCTTTTGATTCTCATGCTATGATTGCTTCAGGTTCTATGTTTAATGGTAGGCCTAGGAGAAATTTTGTGTCTCATGCTCCTAGGAAAATGTGTAATAAACCTACCACTGTCTTTCATGCTTGCAACACTACGTTTGTACTTTCATGTAAAAATGAAAAGTGGTTGCTAGAAAGTTGGGGGTCAAATGCAAGGGAGACAAGACTTGCATTTGGGTCCCAAAGGCAATTGTAACTAACCTCGTAGGACCCAACAAGAGTTGGGTACCTAAAACCCAAGCCTAATTTGCCTTGCAGGTTTATGCATCCGGGGGCTCAAGCTAGATTATCGACAGCGGATGCACGAACCACATGACGGGGGAGAAGAAGATGTTCACCTCCTACGTCAAGAACAAGGATTCCCAAGATTCGATCATCTTTGGAGATGGGAACCAAGGCAAGGTTAAAGGACTAGGAAAGATAGCCATTTCATCCGAGCATTCCATATCTAATGTATTCTTAGTTGAATCGCTCGGGTACAACTTGTTGTCTGTTAGTCAACTATGTAATATGGGTTATAATTGTCTATTTACCAATGTAGATGTGTTTGTCTTTAGAAGAAGTGATGATTCATTAGCTTTTAAGGGTGTACTAGATGGCAAACTCTACTTAGTTGATTTTTCGAAAGAGGAGGCCGATCTAGATGCATGCTTAATTGCTAAGACTAGCATGGGCTGGCTGTGGCATCGCCGTCTAGCATATGTTGGAATCAAGAACCTTCATAAACTTCTAAAGGGAGAACATGTGTTAGGTCTAACCAATGTATTTTTCAAAAAAGATAGACCTTGTGCATCTTGTCAAGCAGGTAAACAAGTGGGAAGCACTCATCACAACAAGAATGTGATGACCACATCAAGACCTCTAGATCTACTTCATATGGACCTCTTCGGACCCGTCGCCTACCTCAACATCGG
Source organism: Zea luxurians (assembly GCA_029449295.1). Classification (NCBI taxonomy): domain Eukaryota; kingdom Viridiplantae; phylum Streptophyta; class Magnoliopsida; order Poales; family Poaceae; genus Zea; species Zea luxurians. The sequence continues at coordinate 31,942,079 of JAOPSE010000017.1, read as the reverse complement.
GGGAAGTAAGTATGGTCTTGTTATTGTTGATGATTTTTCCCGCTTCACGTGGGTATTCTTTTTACAAGATAAATCAAAAACCCAAGGGACCCTAAAGCGCTTTCTAAGGAGAGCTCAAAACGAATTTGAGCTCAAGGTGAAAAATATAAGAAGCGACAACGGGTCTGAGTTCAAGAACTTACAAGTGGAGGAGTACCATGAGGGGGAAGGAATTAAGCACGAGTTTTCCGCTCCCTACACACCACAGCAAAACGGTGTGGTAGAGAGGAAGAACAGGACGCTTATCGACATGGCGAGGACGATGCTTGGAGAATTCAAGATGCCCAAGCGGTTTTGGTCGGAAGCTGTGAACACAGCTTGCCACGCCATAAACCGGGTCTACCTTCATCACCTCCTCAAGAAGACCTCGTATGAACTTCTAACCGGTAACAAACCCAATGTTTCATACTTTCGTGTATTTGGGAGTAAATGTTATATTCTAGTAAAGAAAGGTAGAAATTCCAAATTTGCTCCCAAAGTTGTAGAAGGGTTTTTGCTAGGTTATGACTCAAATACAAAGGCGTATAGAGTCTTCAACAAATCATCTAGTTTGGTTGAAGTCTCTAGCGACGTTGTATTTGATGAAACTAATGGCTCTCCCAGAGAGCAAGTTGAACTTGATGATGTAGATGAAGATGACGTTCCAACGGCCGCAATTCACACCGTGGCGATTGGAGATGTACGACCACAGGAACAACAAGAGCAAGATCAACCTTCTTCCTCAACGATGGTGCATCCTCCAACTCAAGACGATGAACAGGTTCCTCAAGAGGAGGCGTGTGATCAAGGGGGAGCACAAGAAGACCAAGTTATGGAGGAAGAAGCACCATGGGCCCCTCCAACTCAAGTCCGAGCGATGGTTCAAAGAAATCATCCCATCGACCAGATTTTGGGTGATATAAGCAAGGGAGTAAGTACTTGCTCAAGATTAGCTAACTTTTGTGAGCATACTCGTTTGTCTCTTCTATTGAGCCTTTCAGGGTAGAAGAGGCCTTGCAAGATCCGGACTGGGTGTTGGCCATGCAGGAAGAGCTCAACAACTTCAAGAGGAATGAAGTTTGGAGCCTGGTGCCACGTCCCAAGCAAAACATTGTGGGAACCAAGTGGGTGTTCCGCAAGAAGCAAGACGAGCACGGGGTGGTGACACGAAACAAGGCTCGACTTGTGGCAAAAGGTTATGCCCTAGTCACAGGTTTGGATTTCGAGGAGACTTTTGCTCCTGCGGCTAGGCTAGAGTCTATTCGCATTCTATTAGCCTATGCCGCTCACCACTCTTTCAGGTTGTTCCAAATGGATGTGAAGAGCGCTTTCCTCAACGGGCCAATCAAGGAGGAGGTGTACGTGGAGCAACCCCCTAGCTTTGAGGATGAATGGTACCCCGACCATGTGTCTAAGCTCTCTAAGGCGCCCTATGGACTTAAGCAAGCCCCAAGAGCATGGTATGAATGCCTTAGAGATTTCCTAATTGCTAATGCTTTCAAGGTTGGGAAAGCCGATCCAACTCTTTTCACTAAGACTTGTGATGGTGACCTATTTGTGTGCCAAATTTATGTCGATGACATAATATTTGGTTCTACTAACCAAAAGTCTTGTGAGGAGTTTAGCAGGGTGATGACACAGAAATTTGAGATATCGATGATGGGCGAGTTGAACTACTTCCTTGGGTTCCAAGTGAAGCAACTCAAGGACGGCACCTTCATCTCACAAACGAAGTACATGCAAGACCTTCTCAAGCGGTTTAGGATGAAGGACGCCAAGCCCGCAAAGACACCAATGGGAACCGATGGACATGTCGACCTCCACAAAGGAGGTAAGTCCGTTGATCAAAAGGCATACGGTCTATGATAGGGTCATTGCTTTATTTATGTGCTAGTAGACCGGATATTATGCTTAGTGTATTCATGTGTGCTAGATATCAATCCGACCCAAGGGAATGTCACCTTGTGGCCGTTAAGTGGATTCTTAGATATTTAGTTGCTATGCCTTGCTTCGGGATCTGGTATCCAAAGGGTTCTACCTTTGACTTGATTGGATACTTAGACTCCGATTATGCCGGGTGCAAGGTTGATAGGAAGAGTACATCAGGGACGTGCCAATTCCTAGGAAGGTCCCTGGTGTCGTGGAGCTCAAAGAAACAAACTTCTGTTGCCCTATCCATTGCTGAGGCCGAGTGTGTTGCCGCAGGACAGTGTTGCGTGCAACTACTTTGGATGAGGCAAACCCTTCGGGACTTTGGCTACAATCTAAGCAAAGTCCCACTCCTATGTGACAATGAGAGTGCAATCCGCATGGCAGATAATCCTGTTGAACACAGCCGCACTAAGCACATAGACATTCGGCATCACTTTCTGAGAGACCACCAGCAAAAGGGGATATCGAGGTGTACCATATCAACACCGAGAACCAGCTAGCCGATATCTTCACCAAGCCTTTAGATGAGAAAAGGTTTTGCAGGTTGCGTAGTGAGCTAAATGTCTTAGATTCGCGTAACTTGGATTGATCTAGAGCATACATGTGTTTTATGCCTTTGATCATGCATTTCAATCTATTTTGTTCATTTGTGGTGCTCAAGTTGTACACATGATCGCCAGACCGCACAAGTCCATTTGCAAGTGATGCACTTATTTAGGGGGAGGCATGCTACAACTTGACCCTTTGAGACTAACCTTTGTGTTTGAGTTCTTGATTTAGTCTCAAAGGTGAATTGAAAGGGAAAGGTGAACTTGGACCATGCAAAGACTTCAACTGCACTCCAGTATTAACTCCAAGTTCATATCTATGCTCTAATTGCCTTTTTGCTCTTAATTGACAATTTTGGTGAGGCAATGGGGTTAAAGGGCCAAGAATGATCCTGTTTTGGTGCTTAATGCCAAAGGGGGAGAAATTAAGGCCAAAGCAAATGGATCAGCTACCACTTGTGAAATTTCGAAAAGAGTAGAGTTAGAACTTTTTGATTTGTTCAAAACACTCTTATTGCAAAATTTGGTCTCTTGTGGGGAGAATCTATGATTATGGGAAAAAGGGGGAGTTTTTGAATCTTGATCATTTTCACTCTTGAGATATCTCTCTTTGTGCCCAAACAAGTGAGTTTGACTTAGAGATAGAAAATGAATTTGATTTGCAAAAACAAACCAAGTGGTGGTAAAGAGTGATCCAAATATGCCAAATTTGAATCAAAAACAAGATTGTTCTCTTTTGCATTGATATTGCACTTCTTTTTGTTGGTTTTGGATGTGTTGGCATAAATCACCAAAAAGGGGGAGATTGAAAGAGAAATGTGCCCTTGGGCCATTTCTAAAGTGTTTTGGTGATTAAGTGCCAACACATATTCTCTAAGTGTTAAATTGTGCCAAAGATTGAAGAAGTGCAAATCATGCAACAAGGTACGTTTCTAGACTTAGTACATTGATTTGGGTACTAATATATTGTGTCTAAGTGCTAGAAACAGGAGATAAGCAATTAGAAAATAGTTGGCTGTGTACAGCCAACTCCTGCTCGGTCTGGGTGCACCGGACTATCCGGTGGTGCACCGGACTGTCCGGTGCGCCAGGCTAGCCTCCAGTGAATAGGCCACTCATGGGACTTGACGGTGGCGTACGGCTATAAATCACCGGACTGTCTGGTGAGTCGTCCACGGCGAAGTCGTCGCTCTCGGGAAACGTTCAACGACATACGACTAAAATTCACCGGACTGTCCGGTGGTGCACCGGACTGTCCGATGAGCCAACGGTCGACTGCGCCAATGGTCGGCCACGCAATCTTCATGCGACGCGTGGGCGCGCCAACGGTCGGTAGGGGGCATCAAACTGTCCGGTGTGCGCCGGACAGTGTCTGGTGCGCCAACTGCCACGAATCTGCAATGGTCGGATGCGCCAGAAAAGGAAGGAGATCGCGCACCGGACAGCTACAGTGACTGTCCGGTGGCGCACCGGACTGTCCAGTGCGCCACCCGACAGAAGGCAAGATTAGCCTTCCAAGAATGCCTCCAATGGCTCCTAGCTGCCTTGGGGCTATAAAAGGGACCCCTAGGCACATGGAGGAGTCACCCAAGCATACTCTAAGCATTCTAAGTCTTCCACACTCTGTCTCCGTGCACTTGATCGACTGTGTTAGTGATTTGAGCTCCGTTCTAGTTGTGAACTCGTCGTGCTTCATTTTGAGCTCAAGTCTTGGCTTGTGTGCGTGTGTATTGCTGCGGATTTGTGTGTGTTGCTTCCCACCCTTACTCTTGTGCTTTCACTGTGATCTTTGTTGTAAGGGCGAGAGACTCCAACTTGTGGAGATTCCTCACAAACGGGAAAAAGAGATAAGCAAAGAAAAGTCGTGGTATTCAAGTTGATCATTGGATCACTTGAAAGGGGTTGAGTGCAACCCTTGTCCATTGGGACGCCACAACGTGGAGGTAGGTGAGTGTTATACTTGGCCGAACCACCAGATAAACATTGTGTCTCTCGTGATTGCTTTTCTGTGATTACTTGTGTGTTCGCAAGAGCTCGCTACTTAGCCATACTAACACTTAACCAAGTTTTGTGGCTATTTAGTGTTGATTTTTACAGGATCACCTATTCACCCCCCTCTAGGTGCTCTCAGTTTTATATCCTTCACGCAAATGTTTTGCACCCTAAGTTCCAACCCTATTCTAGCATGGCAATTCTAGTAATGTAAATACAAGAAGATAATTTCATAGAGTTAAATTCTAAAAGTAAATAAAGGATTAGGAACATGATGATGCTTTCTTGAGGTATTGGGGAGTTGGCACTCCCTACTAGTTTATGTTGGATTATCCGTGCAAGGGTGTGACTCCCTCTTGATCCATGTAAGGATCAAGTGTGTTCTATGGGTTGATTATTTGCCGCTTTAGCATGATGAATCACCCACAACCTTTTACACCATTAATTGAGACACCAACAATCTCCATGGGGTGATCACCAAGTTATCGATCACCACCAAGACATCTAGGAGATGTTTATCGCAAGGAGTAACGTGCACAAACTCTCACTTGATCTAAACGAGCCTAATGAAGAAGATGGATGCACACTTGCTGATCTTTATGCACTAATGAGGTCCTTACTCTTGTGATATGAAATCTTAAACACCTCACTATGCTAAGGCTTCCCCGTTATCTCCAATGTGTTTATTCAACTAAATAAATGGGAAGAGAGCTAGAATGGATGAGTTGGGGGGGTATTTATACATACCAACCATCCAACTAGCCATTACAATGTTTACTATGCTGAATTCATAGACGTTAGCCCATCCAACGTCTAAGTACCCGACCAATCTCCATGGTCCAATGAGAGTCAATGGTTACAGTAACCTTAATATGTCAAATATAGTCATTGGAAAACTTGTATAGCATAAGGTCTGGCGACACCCTATTAGACCAGTTTGACACACCAAATTCCTCTAAAAAATCTTTGAGAAAGATGTTGGACTGGGGCACAATGATGTGACATTTGTCTTGTTCACATGGTTCGATGCCCTGTAGAGATAATCCTCACTACTATAGGGCATAGTGTATGTACAATATAATGACCCAAATTTCTATGGTGAAAAGTTCTAGATGGATAGATGGGTGAATAGCCTAAAAATTGTTTTCGAAACTCACAATTATCACTAGAGCAAAGTTAATTAGTAACAAAGGAGGCACAAAAGCATATGATGTATCTAGCTCTAGCTTACTTTATGTAAGCCACCCTAAAACAATACTAGTAGCTTGGTCTCTAGTATATGTTGAACAAACAAGCTACTTACTAGCAAGAGATATCAAACAACAACAACAACTAAGTCTAATCTATAGAATGCTGGTTGAGCCAACATTGTACAACAAGTAGATACATATAATTGTAATAGTAAGTAAGGATTGCAAACCGCACATGGCAAGAAATGACATAAGATATATCTTCGAGGTTCAGTAGCTTGCCGACAATTATGTACTTATTATGGCAAGTCCAAACTAGGTGGTTCATGCACTAATTGGCATCACATTCTAAGGACACAATAAGGGCATCATAGGAACCACACCAAAGAGGCACTCCAACAAGTCAGGTTTATTAGAGTTGTTTTTCATGATTCTTTCTATGAGGAATGAGCATAAGAGCACCTCACAATCAATGATCAGAGCCAGCTACAATCATCAACAACCACTCAATAATCCCACAAACTATAGGCCATCTGGGTGATGACAATTACCAAAAGTAACAAGAGTAGAACCAGTCCAAGTTACTCAGCTAGTGCATGCCACAAGATGCAATAACTATATGCAAAACACTAGGACCTCTTCAATCTCACTCAAGTAATGATATATAAGATGCAAGTGAGTGGAGTGTGTTTCTCTATCCCTAAGAGGTCTCAAGTATAAGGAGTAAAGGGATGCCAACCAAGGCTGGCTAGGTCTATTTATAGCCCCAACTCGAATCCAACTAGTACATCTTGGTGGACTAAAATTGGGGATACTAGATATGTTTGGTGCACCACTGGTTCCAACATCTGATATGTCATGTTCCTTCCTAATTGCTATAATCCTAATGAATATAAATTAGCTTTTACACTTGTTATGTATCTGGTGCACTTATCGGACATGTTTGGTGCATGTTAGACTGAAGTGTATAAATTACATCCTCTCTGAGTACCCTATCAAGTGTGGTATCTAGTGCCACACTATCGGCGTTTCGACCCTGGGGGTCCCTGGACCGACGAGTAAATTGTCGCTGCGTGTCCCAGCCCAGATGGGTCGGCGCGAGACGGGACACAAAGGGGGGAGAACAGTAAGGGGAAACCGCGGCCTTCGTGTTGTCCTGCGCCCAGGGCGGATGGATGCGCTTGCAGTAGGAGGTTACAAGCGTTCGTGTGGGAGAGAGAGTGAGAGCGAGAGCCTTATGCGTCGGCCCGTTCTCCCGCGCGGCCCACCCTCCCGTACGAGAGCCCTGGACCTTCCTTTTATAGGCGTAAGGAGAGGGTCCAGGTGTACAATGGGGGGTGTAGCAGTGTGCTAACGTGTCTAGCAGAGAGGAGCTAGAGCCCTAAGTACATGCCGTCGTGGCAGCCAGAGAGGTTTTGGCACCCTGTTCATGTGATGTCGTGGCCGTCGGAGGAGCACTGGAGCCCTGCGGAAGTACAGCTGTCGGGGCTGTCGGATCCTTGCTGACATCTCCTTGCTGTCGTAAGGGGCTGGGAGCTGCCGTCGCCATGGAGCGTGCAGGGTGTCATCATTACTTGTTTACTGGGGCAAGCCAGATGTGACGCCTGTCTTGTTCCCCGTAGCCTGAGCTAGCTAGGGGCAGGGTAATGATGGCCCCCTGGCGACGTGGCTGGTCCGGACCCGAGTTTGGGCGAGGTGGCGATTCCTTCGAGGTCGAGGTTGAGTCCGAGCCCTGGGGTCGGGCGAGGTGGAGTCCGTCGTCTTCCGGAGCCGAGGCTGAGTCCGAGCCCTGGGGTCGGGCGAGGCGGAGTTCGTTGTCTTCTGGAGCTGAGGCTGAGTCCGAGCCCTAGGGTCGGGCGAGGCGAAGTCCGTCGTCTTCCGGAGCCGAGGCTGAGTCCGAGCCCTGGGGTCGGGCGAGGCGGAGTTCGTCGTCTTCTAAGTCGTGGTTGAGTCCGAGCCCTGGGGTCAGGCGAGGCGGAGTCCATCGTCCGAGGCCGAGATGGGGGCCGAACCCTGGGGTCGGGCAAGGTGGAGCTTCCTATGTCGTCCGAGGTTGGACTTGGCCGCTGTCGACCTCACTCTGGCGAGTGGCACGGCAGTCGGAGTGGGGCAGGCGGCGCTGTTTTCTTGTCAGGTCGGCCAGTGGAGCGGCAAAGTGACTATGGTCACTTCGGCTCTATCGACTGAAGAGCGCGCGTCAGGATAAGGTGTCAGACAATCCTTGCATTAAATGCTCCTACGATACGGTCGGTTGGCGTGGCGATCTGGCCAAGGTTGCTTCTCTGCGAAGACTGGGCCTCGGGCGAGCCGAAGGTGTGTCCGTTGCTTGAGGGGGCCCTCGGGCGAGACGTGAATCCTCCGGGGTCGGCTGCCCGAGGCTGGGCTCGGGCGAGGCGAGATCGTGTCCCTTGAGTGGACTGAGCCTTGACCTTAATCGCGCCCATCAGGCCTTTGCAGCTTTGTGCTGATGGGGGTTACTAGCTGAGATTAGGAGTCTTGGGGGTACCCCTAATTATGGTCCCCGACAGTAGCCCCCGAGCCTCGAAGGGAGTGTTGGCACTCTCTTGGAGGCTTTTGTCGCACTTTTTTGCAAGGGGACCGGCCTTTCTCGGTTGCGTTTCGTTCCGGTGGGTGCGCGCGAGCACACCCGCCGGGTGTAGCCCCCGAGGCCTCAGAGGAGTGGTTTGACTCCTTCGAGGTCTTAGCGCGTTTGATGATGCTTCAACTAGTCTGGTGGTTCCCTCATGCGAACTGGTCGTATCCCGGGCGCATAGTCGAGTCCCAAGTTCTCGGGTTGGTATGTTGATGCTGTCAACAGTTTGGCCGGAGCCGGGTTTGCGAGAGCAGCTCCCGAGCCTCCGCACAGAGCGAGAGGATGGTCAAGTACAGACTCGGCTTTTTCCATACGCCCCTACGTCGCCTTTTCGCAAGGAGGAGGGGGGGGGGGAAAGCGCCATGTTGCCCTCGGAGGGCACCGAACATGGTGTTTCCAGTGAGTTGCTAACGGGTAATCCGAGTGGACGCACGTGCCCCATTCGTTAGGGGTCGGCTAGTGGCCCAGAGGCGCGCTCCAAAAGTACCTGCGGGTGATTCGCCGGACCCAGCCCCCTTTTGACGGGGTCCAAGGGCTCGATGCCTCCCTCTGATGGGATTCCGTTACGAAATCGCTCCCGCTGGTCTCGGAAATGTCCTAGGGTACCTCGGGAGCGTAGCCCGAGCCTTGGTTGTGTATCGAACGTACCCAGAGTCATCCCTCGCTCTGCGTGCTCTGAGGCGGCTATCGAACCCTTTGGGGGCCAGCCTACGAACCCCTGATCAGTAGTGGGCGCGGAGCCCAGGTGGCCTGAGGCGGCCGTTGAACCCTTCCGAGGGGCCAGCCTTCAAACCTCTGACCAGTAGTGGGCACGGAGCCCGAGTGCTCTGAGGTGGCTGTTGAACCCTTCCGAGGGGCCAGCCTTCGAACCTTTGATCAGTAGGGGGGCTCGGGACCCGCCTCCTTCGTGGAGAAGGATCCCTTTCGGAGTATCCCCTTTCCCGGTCCCTACGACAAGAGAGAGAAAGGTAAAGAGGAAAAGATACAAAATTGAGCGACGTGGCGCACCTTTTTTGACGCGGTCATTATGGCGGAAGTGAAGCGTCGCCTGCTTTGCCTGCCAAAGGTGCTGCCTGCCCTGCCACAGAGTTAATGCGATGGGACGAGTGGTTGGCAGGGCAGCCGTTGTGCGTGCGCGAGCCGTTCGAGGAACGGGCATTTCGCCTTCGAGTTTTGGGTTTCGCGGCGGGTTCGAGCGGAGCATTGAATAGGTCTTGCCCGGGTCTTTATATATTCGGAGGAGGGTCTGGTGGTGGTTCTTTACTCTGCTGCTCACCTCTGCTTAGGTTTCCGCAACCTGAGGGAATAGCCAGAGAAAGAAAACCCCGCACCTTGTCCGCCCCGCCGCCACCTCCTTCGCTTGGCGATGGCCGACCGGGTAACCATCGTTCTGCCGTGCGACCCATGGCCTTCTTCCATTGTCACAGTGGACGACCTTGAGGCCATTGTTGCCGATGGCTTGCTTCGCCCCCTCTCTGATGTCCTGCGGCCGGAGTGGATGGTCCCTCCAAGCGGGGCTGACCCGAACCCGCCGCCGGGGTATGTGCTGAGTTTCGTCTCCTTCCATGAGCGGGGGTTTGGTGTGCCAGCAAGCCGCTTTATGCGGGCGCTCTTGCATCACTATGGGGTGGAGCTGCACAACCTTAGCCCCAACTCCATCGCGCAAGCGGCCATCTTCATGGCGGTTTGTGAAGGATTTTTGGGGGTTGCCCCCCACTGGGATCTGTGGACTCATCTCTTCTCCACAGAGCCTTTTGCCTCGGCGACGGGGGAGAAGAGGGTCCGCATGGCAGTGCGGGCTGGTGGTTGCACCCTCCAGCTGAGGCAAGCGCGTGCGCAGTAGTACATCCCTGCCATCCTTGCGTCTTCGAACAAGGGGTGGCAGCGCAGGTGGTTTTACCTCCGAAATGATGATGGGAGGCTCCCGTTGTTTTCTCTACGAGTGGTGACCGCCGCCGGCAGCCATTGGCGCTATGGGGCCCCGCGCGAGAGGCAGAAGAACCATCAGCCCCTTCTGGAGGCCTTGGAGAAGCTGCGGAAGGGAGGGCTCACCGCCGCGGGGGTGGTTGCCGCCATCCATCGCCGAAGGGTGCTCCCCTTAATGGAGCGACGACTGCTACTGTCGAAGATGACGCCGGGGGTCGGCTTGGAGGGTTCGCAGATGTCCTCGGTCCCCCTCTCCGCCGATGACCTCCACAGGCGGTGGCCAGTACAGTAGGGAGGCTAGACGCCGGCACCCTCACCCAGCTTCCGATGCGTCCCGAGTGCGGGTGTATGTCCCTGGTGAGTGTCCGCCTCTCCTTCTTTCTTGTGTCGGATTGCCCCTGGTCCTCTCAGCCGAGACCTTTCGTTTGTCTCCAGGAGCTGGGGCCTCACAAGCCTTCCCTGCCACCAGTCCCGGAGGACGCGGTGGACCGAGCCACGCGGAGGGTCGCTGCAGAGAGGAAGAAGGAGAAGAAGGATGCGAAGAAGGCTCGGGCCGGCGAGTGGATGCGAGCTCGAGACGCCTTGGAGAAGCGTCGTCGACGGCAGGAGAGGGACGGGCTCCCGAGGGAGTCATCGCCGGAGACGCCTGATGATGACGACGACGATGATGATGAAGACGATGACATGGCCGCCCACCTTGGCCTCAGCCCGGATGTGAGGCTGGGCCAGGGGTCGTCGAGCCAGCCCCCGAGTGGGTCGGTGCTGTCGGTATCTGAGGCGGGGGCATCAGGGTCCCCACCCGAAGAATAGGGGCAGGCCAAGGGGTTTTTTGACCCCTTGGCCCAGGTAGCTGAGGTGACCCCGGGGAGTCAGGTCATCCCACCTGTGCCCCCAGAGCCGTTGTCTGTGCCGGCAGCAGAGGAGGCCGATCCTCGGGTCGCTGTGTTCGCGCCTAGGCGGACCGTCCCTTCAGTGCCCCGGGCGCCCAAGGCAGGGATGGCACCGAAGCCGGCAGCGGGGCAAACCTCGGCGGTGCCTGCGGGGGCCGAGGCTTGAGGGGCCTCCCCGCAGGCACAATTGGTCGTGGCCCGGAGTGGGTAAGTATCTGAGGATACTTCTGTCCCGGCGCCTTCTTCGTGTGTCCTGATCCTGCTTTTTCCCTTTCTTCCTAGCAAACGGAGGCACGGTTCGACCGGTCTGGCTCCCCGAAAAGCCCTTAAGACGGCGCCAGCTTCTGCAGCTGGTGCCGCACCAGGCCTCGGCGACCGGCTAGCCTCTGCACAAGGCACTCCCGAGCAGGGGGTTCAGTCGGCACAAGTTGCCGTGGGGCGAGCTCCCGAGGCCAACTCCTCCGTCGAGGCGGCCGTCGTGCCGAGGGAGACTGCTGGCGCGGCTGTGGCCTCGAGCCCACCAGACGCGTTGCCGGCGCTGGCACCGGCTTCTGTCGATGTGGTTGTCGTTCTGGCCATGGAGCCACCCGTCGCCGCCGATGCTGAGATGGCCGAGGCGTCGCTACTCGATGCCTCGGAGGAGGGGGCGCAGAACCGCGACCCGTCCTGGGGAGCGGCAACCTCGTCCCCGCGCGGCGCCGTCCCGACAGGCGGCGTCAGTCGCTCCAGTTCTGGACCAGTGGGGCTTCGGATCCCCTCTTCGTTCTTGACGATGAGCGAGAGGAGCAGTCTTGGGACGGGCTTCGTGAGTGTGCCGAGGCAACGGTGGGGTCGCTTCGGTCGACCTTGGAGGTACTTTGCAGGGACGTTCCCAAGATCCTCTAGGTAATGATTTCAAGCATACCTTCCATGTGACCAAGGCATTCTTCGTGACGCCCCGCTTCCTTTCCTCAGGATCTGATGGATCTGAGCGCTACCAAGTCGTCGTTCATCCGCAGCAAGGCTGTTGTCTGGGGTTCGCTGCGGTCCCTGAGGACCACGCTTGCCGAGGCTACCGAGCACCTCTCCCAATGGAGCGCCGAGGTGGCGGACCTTCGGTTGCTCTGTGTCGATCTGGGAGCAGAGGCAGCGGCGACACGCGCAGAGGCGCAGCGGCAGTAGTTGGAGCTTGGCCAGGTCATCGGCGAGCGGGACCAATCTCGGGGCCGGGCCGCCAAGGCTGAAAGCCGGGCTGAGGCTCTTGGAGTCCAGTTAGCCGAGGCGTATGCTCGGGCCGGAGCCCTTGCGGCAGGCCTAGCCGTGGCCCATGTCGCATCCTCGGAGCAGCGTGCCCGAGTCGAAGGTATGTCTTGGCTGTTTTAAGATTTTGATTCAGCTTCGTTCCTCAACTCGTGTTTGAAGTCTTCTGTTTTGGCTGTTTTTAGAGCTCGAGTCTGCCCTCGATGAGTCCACCAAGGCACTTGCCCAGGCGGCCGAGTAGAGGGAGGCCGACCACGCGGCCATGTCCGAGGCCATCTCGGCCTTCTGCCGGGTCTTTGGTTTCGACGACGTCCCCTCGGGAAGCTCCCCTCAGAGTCGCCTGCAGGCCTTGGGTGACCACACGCGTGGCAGACTCCATGAGGCGCTGCATCACAGCGTCAGGCGGGCCTTCGCCGTGCTCGCTTTCCACTACGACGTGGATCTGGAGCGGGTCAGCAGGGGTATTGCCTTCCCGAGGAAGATGAAGCTGCCCTGGCCGAAGTCCAGAGGCTTGACGCGGCCACCGCGGGCCCAAGCGTGGTGCTGGCGACCACCTTCGAGGCAGAGATCCTCCCGCTTGCGCCGTCGCCCAAGGCCAGGGCGGATCTCGTCGAGGGTGGAGACGAAGCCGAGGGCGTGGTTCCTTCTCCGGGTGACGCCTGATTCTACCGGAGCAGTTTATTTTGAATGCATACGTGTCTTTTGCGGCCGCCAAGGCCCGAACACTTTATCATCGTAATATAAGGTTGTGTCTCTTTTCCTCCTGTTTTGCGTATCCGGACTCGTTCGTCAGTAGCAGGATTGCTTACCCAAGTAAGAGTTATTTTTCGCGGCAGGCGACGAGTGAGGTATCCGTATCCCAGAGGCGTAGGAGTCCCTCGGCTTGGTCGGCCTTGCCACTTACATGCACTCTTATTCGTTTCTTGGGGTCCTGTTACTGATATAGCCGGGAGACGCGAAAGTCATTTTGATGGAAGACTTTTTTCGAGGAAAATTTTGACGTGGAGGGGGTTCCCCCCTTCTAGCCCCCGAGGGAGGGTCGGGCTTTGCCGAGGCAAGGCTGACCCTTCCTTGATGGTTAGACTTTGCATGTAAACGAGGTATATGAACGACTCGAAAACATCTTAAGGGTAGAAGCAACGTAGCTGCCGGATGTTCCAAGCGTTGCTGTAGACCTCGCCTTGACTGTTGGCCAGCTTGTATGTTCCGAGCTTCAAAATCCTGGCGATGATGAACGGCCCTTCCCAGGGAGGCGTGAGCTTGTGCCGCCCTCGGGCATCTTGTCATAGTCGAAGCACCAAGTCGCCCACCTGGAAGTCTCGGGACCGAACCCCTCGGGCGTGGTAGCGTCGCAGGGACTGCTGATACCGCGCCAAGTGTAGTAGGGCCACGTCCCGAGCCTCTTCCAGCTGGTCTAGTGAGTCTTCTCGGTTAGTCTGGTTGCGTTGGTCATCGTAGGCCCTCGTCCTTGGGGAACCGTATTCTAAGTCTGTGGGCAAGATGGCCTCGGCCCCATAGACTAGAAAGAACGGTGTGAAGCCCGTGGCTCAACTTGGCGTCGTCCTTAGGCTCCAGACCACCAAGGGGAGTTCCTTCATCCATCGCCTACCGAACTTGTGGAGGTCGTTGTAGATCCTCGGCTTGAGTCCTTGCAGAATCATGCCGTTGGCATGTTCTACCTGCCCATTCATCAAGGGGTGTGCTACGGTGGCCCAGTCCACCCGGATGTGGTGATCCTCGCAGAAGTCCAGGAACTTTCTGCTGGTGAACTAGGTGCCATTGTCAGTGATGATGGAGTTCAGGACCCCGAAGCGATGGATGATGTTGGTGAAGAATGCCACCGCTTGTTCAGACCTGATGCTGTTTAGGGGTCGGACCTCGATCCACTTGGAGAATTTGTCGATGGCGACCAGTAGGTGCGTGTAGCCCCCGGGTGCCTTCTGTAAGGGACCGACGAGGTCCAGACCCGACACAGCAAATGGCCAGGTGATGGGTATTGTTTGCAGAGCCTGAGCAGGTAGGTGCGTCTGCCTTGCGTAGAATTGACACCCTTGGCAGGTGTGGACAATTCTAGTGGCGTTGGCCACCACGGTCGGCCAGTAGAAACCTTGTCGGAAAGCGTTTCCAACAAGGGCTCGAGGCGCTGCGTGGTGACCGCAAGCACCCGAGTGTATTTCTTGTAAGAGCTCCTGGCCTTCGGCGATGGATATGCATCGCTGGAGGATGCCGGAGGGGCTGTGGTGGTAGAGCTCCTTCCCATCACCTAGCAAGACGAATGACTTGGCGCGCCGCGCCAGTCGCCGAGCTTCGGATCGGTCGAGGGGCAGCTCTCCTCGGTGGAGATATTGCAGGTATGGGGTCTGCCAGTCTCGATCAGGCGGGACTCCATTTCGCTTTCCCTCGACGCGCAGTGCCTCACCCTCGGGGGCCGAGGGTGCCTCGAGCTGAGCCGAGGGCGCCTCGGGCTGAGCCGAGACCTTCTCGGGCTCGGGCGTGTTGTCGGTCTTGACTGAGGGTTGATGTAGGTCCCGGGAGAAGACGTTCGGGGGAACCGTTGTTCGCGCCGAAGCTATCTTCGCCAGCTCGTCCGCAGTCTCGTTGTACCGTCGAGCGACATGGTTGACCTCGAGCCCGTAGAACTTGTCCTCCAGGCGCCGGACTTCGTCGCAGTAGGCTTCCATCTTCAGGTCGCGGCAATGGGAGTTCTTCATGACTTGGTCGATGACAAGCTGCGAGTCGCCGCGAGCGTCAAGGCGTCGGACCCCTAGCTCGATGGCGATGCGCAACCCGTTAACCAGAACCACATACTCGGCCACATTGTTGGACGCCGGGAAATGGAGGCGCAGCACGTAGCGGAGGTGCTTCCTGAGGGGTGAGATGAAGAGCAGGCCCGCGCCTGCCCCTGTTTTCATCAGCGACCCGTTGAAAAACATGGTCCAGAGTTCCGGTTGGATCGGAGCTGCCGGGAGCTGGGTGTCGACCCATTCAGCCACAAAGTCCGCCTAGACTTGGGACTTGATGGCCTTCCGAGGGGCGAACGAGATTGTCTCGCCCATGATTTCCACCGCCCACTTTGCAATCCTACCTGAGGCCTCTCGGCACTGGATTATCTCCCCCAGGGGAAGGTGTAACACCCGGATTTTAGGGGTCCAAAACCCGGGCGTAAACATAATCACCAGGTGTGCTGGGACCAAGTCTCACACATATGATGAATCATGGCACAAGATCGAATGTCACATCTTTATATATAACAGGAGTTCTATACAAAATAAATAATTACATTATAGGGAGACAACGGTCCAGCAACCCAAAGTTGACTGGGAGACGACGACCTAGACCTCTCACGAACTCATCGCAGCATCCTCCAAGCGCCTCATCCTGCGGTACCTGTTCTTGACCTGTGGGGTGTGTGAGACAGCAAGAGTGAGCTCACATACGTTCATCGCTCAACAAGTTGTGGGGAATAATGTGCATGAACTCGCCAAAGGTGGGAGCTCACGTGAAGTGTAAGGCTTACCAAAGAAGATGGTTAGAGCTGAGCATTGCTTTTAAAGTTGGTCAAAATTTTATTAGCAGTTACTAAGTATAAGTAAATACCAACCCAGTTAAATAGTAGAACAAAAGTAACAACTTCACCTGCGATGCAATGCATATGACAAATTGAGTTTAAGTTCCATAATTTAATCATGTGAGGGTCCGAGCTGCTCATGACCGTGAGCACGGCTAGTATACCAGTTTTACACTCTGCAGAGGTTGCGCATCTTTACCCACAAGTCGTGTATCCCATGTCGCCAGGGTTTGCAAGGCCCTTAGACACTTCCGAGGTGAATGGCTAGGGATCCACTATGAGGCCTTTACAAAGTTCCACTAGCTTCCGAAAACCCGCTACAGTTTATAGGAAGATCCAGTGCAGGAATCCCTTGCAGGACCGCCATCGCAGCAAAATCCTCCCGAGGGCCTCCCTACACTGACCTCTCCCCTACTGCCCTTGCCCCTTTCGGGTAAGGTAGTCTTCCACTAGCTTTCCTAATTAATCAGCCAAGGGGTCCCATTCCTCCCTTGTGGTAGCACTGTTTTCCCGGGTGGTCGCTCCATGTTCCAATTAACATAATGATCTTATCATGAACAATAAATATCAACTGATAACAAAAGTGTAATCATGAATAGTGTATCTCCATACCCAAAACCACATATAGCACTAGCAAGTACTACCCAGAAAGTTCAGTGGTAAACAAGGTATAAAGATAGACAAACTAGGGTAACCTATTGGGTCCCATCAAAATTAACCTATGCAGATCATTATGATTAATTAGAACATGGCTGGGTAAAAAGAAGTGATCAAGGGCACAACTTGCCTGGGCCTTGAGATTCCAGGTACCAGGATGATCTTCAGGTGACACGTGTCCTCACGCTAGTCGTAGCAATTCAAACAAACATGGTATAGGTAAAATTAACATTACACCAAACATAAGAACAAAATACACATTATTAATATACATATTAAAATAAGATCACAGGAACAGGAATCATTAATTTTGGAGTTATAGATTTTAAGTTATTGAATTTTCAAAGGTTTTATGTGTTTAAAATGGATTAAGTGAGAGATTAAATTTCTAACTGTTTTCATGACAAAACAGAGGCCCTAGGTGGTAGAGAATAAAATTATAAAATTTTAGAAAGTGGAATGGATTAATTTGGACTAAAAATGGATTTTCTATGAATTATCTAAGTTCTAGCAATTATTTTCATATTAAAAATCTATTTTCTATTTTATTTATTCAATTTAAACGAGTTCTGGACTGGGCCTCAATTAATGGAAAACGCAGGGGGCTCGGCGCTAAAAATACCGAGACACAGGAAACAGTTAAACGGGGATGGCGGGTTGATTCAGTGAAACCCGAGGGGCTCTTTAACAAAAGCGCCAGCGCGAAGGGGTATCGGATGGGCTGAGCCGTCCGATCAGAAACGGAGGGCTCAGATTAGATCTGGGTTCCCGTGAACCGGTACGCTATAAAAGCCTTTGGATCAACAATCTACGGTCCCGATTTAATGAACCCTGGATCCAGTTCCTACCGCACGCCGTGAGATCAACGGCGCGGATCAATCCGAGCGGAGGGAGATGCTGGACCCAATTACAGCCGTTCGATAAGAATCCAACGGCGCACGATGTCTTCCCCTTCCTCGGTTCTCAAACACGACGGCGCAGCCACCACACGGCGGCGGGTTCACCGGAGCTCGCGAAATCCGGTCCCCCCGAGCGCCAAACCCAAATTAAAAGGCGCCACACGATCTAGAGGGCAATGCGAACCGCATGGAGGAGAACTCACCGTCGATAATGGCGCAGAGACGACTGCCCACGGTGAAGAGCGGCTTCACGGCGGACGGTAAAAGTCGGCGAGCAATTCCGGATTGAGCAGGGTTCAATCCGCCCAGGCGAAGTCACAATCCGATCCCACGCGACTTGGTGCGGTCCCCAAACTCGATACCGAGGTGCAAGCGCCAGTGAATCGCAGATTTGGCCACCAATGCCCATGGCGGACTTCGTTTCGACTGATGGAGTTTGCGGTGGAACGGTCGGCGATGGAGGAGGGGTCCCAGGTGCCCAGCTGGTTTTATAGTCAGAGGAAAGCGCGACAGAGGCGGGGATTCGGCCACCGCGCGGATTCCGCGGCGAGTTCGGTAGCCCAGCGTGCGGCGGAGTCGCGCGATTCTGTTGTCGGATAGAAGAAGCAGCTGACAGGGGGGCCCACGCGTAAGCGACAGAGCGGTGAGGAGCGCGCGCGCGTTAGACTGCCCGGTGGGGCCCTTCTGTCGGCGCGCGTCGAGCGCCCGCGAGCGTGGAGTTGGGCCGCGCGCGGTGAAAGCGTAATTGGGCCAGATGCGAAGGAGCCGGCCCAGGTAAGATTTTTAATCTTTTTCTTTTTATTTTCTTTCCTAATTTCCATTCCATTTATCCAACTCATTTCAAATTTAAATTCCAGTTTAAATCCAAAGTTTGTGGTAAATTTGTCTTCATTTAAATGTTCAATGTGAACATAGCATGGATAAATTTTATTTATTTATAGATTTATTTTGCTTTACATAGTATTTTCTCTTGCCTTATATATTATTTCCCTTTTCCTAAAGTGCACCCCTTTTGGGTTAACTTCAAATTCTCAATTCCATTATTATATTTTATCATTATTTTAAATGCACATATAATTAAAACTCCATCATGAGTGCCAAATATGGTTCTATTTATTATGTATTCACTTAAGCAAATGCTTTTAAATAGGGAGATGAGTCTTCAAATGTTATGAGAGTTCTAAAGAGAGAGAAAAAGAAAATTTCTAATGCAATATCTTTGAAAATTTTTACTATATTCTCAAAATGAGATTTAGGGTGTTACAAATCCTACCCCCCTTAAAAATAATCTCGTCCTCGAGATTTGTAAGGAAAAAAAAGGGTGCATGTTCATATTGATTCAACACATATGCATAAACAAAATCTCGGCATGATGCATAATCCTTTAACAAAACATAGGTTTAATAGACCTTACTATTATCACTAAAATAGTAATAATACTAACTAATAGCTAAACTAATATTTAGGTCTTACAAATAGTAAATATATATATATATATATGTATCTATATCTATGTTTATCTCTCTATTCTTGTTGCTCGTTGACTTCTTCACCGACTACTTCATCTTCAACTGGCTCTTCTTCTTGAATTTCAAGTTCACCGGGTTCAGCTTCTACTTCTGCATGATGGGCATATCCCCGGTTGATAGATAGGGGCTGACTCTTTCCTGCCGAGGCTTGTCCTTGCTTCATCGGAGCCGGTGTAGTGTAGGCAGCTCGGTTGGGACAGTAGTTGGCGTAGTGTCCCGGTTGTCCACACTTGAAGCATGTCCTGATGGCGGTTGTGTTAGGAGCAACGGTTCCTACTGGAGTGCTTGCTTTTGGAGGAGCAGTTGGTGCCTGATGAGTTTGTTGTCCAGAACTGCCACAAGCTGGTGTACTTGGAGTGGTAGTATAGCGAGGACGGGAACTACTTCCAGCCTGCCCTTGGTTAGCAGCCTTTCTTTTCTCTCCAAATATACTCCTCTTGTTTTCTACGGCAATAGCTTTGTCCAATAGCCTTTGGAAGGATGGGAAGGTGTGTGATACCAGCTGATATTGCAAGGGTCCAATCAAACCGTCCAGAAAAAGCTCCTGCTTTTGCTCATCATCCTCAACATCTCTGGGAGCATATCGAGATAACTGGATGAATTTGTCCCTATATTCACTCACGGACATACTTCCTTGCTTGAGGGATAAAAACTCCTTCCTCTTAATCTTCATGAGTCCAGCAGGAATATGGTAATTCCTGAATTGTGCGGAGAATTCTGCCCAGGTAATTGTATCGGCAGCAGCATGAGCTGCACAGTACGCATCCCACCAATCTGCAGCGGGACCAGCAAGACGACCTGATGCATAGAGTACTTTCTCTCTATCCGAGCACTGAGCTATGTTGAGCATCTTCTCTATGGACTTTAACCAGTCATCTGCTTGCAGCGGATCTGCGGAGTTGGAGAAGGTTGGTGGTTTGTGGCTCATGAATTCCCGGTGCTTGTCCCGGGGTGGAACTGGTGGTGGAGGTGGAGGCAATGGCACTTGTTGTTGTTGCTGCTGTTGTTGAAGTTGTTGCTGCAGCTGCTGTTGTTGTACCCTTCTCTCTTGGCGCATCTCTTCCCGCTCTTGGCGCATTTCCCGACGTGCATCCTCTCTTTCCTGGTGCATTTCTTGGCGTTCTTGCTGCATTTGGGTGCGCATATCTGCCATAGTGTCCACCATTTGCTGCATCATTCTCATTTGAGCTGCGACTAGTGGATCAACTCCGCCTGGTGGAGGATTAGGAGGATTCATCTCTGCTGACTGTGGTTGGGGTTGTCGATTAGCAGGTAAATCAATTCCACTACCCCGCCTGGTATTGACCATCTAAGTTAGAAGCATATGGTAAGATAGTTTTGCAAGGGAATCATTTAGTAGGCAGAATGAATAAGCTAATAGTTGGTTATGTACTGAAACTTCTTTGGCAGGGCTGGGCCAGATATTCTATGTCAAGACTAGGGTAATTAGTTGTACGAGGTGAATGTCCAAAGGTAAGATAGAATATGTCAAGATGAGATAGATACGGAATACTATATATATATATTTTTCTAAGGGAATATTCTAGATTGTCTAGTTATCTTTCAAATGCTATCCTTTACACCTAGATGTATATGCAGATGTAATTGTGGACATTACTCCACAACCCATCACACTCAAACAAAGATCCAAATCAGACAGATATCATAAGAACAAACATTCAAATATATAGACACTTATATAAAAAAAATAGTTTTGTTTTTGTTCCTAGGATTAGGTCTCCTATTCCTAAAAGTCATTTTAGGTACATGATTTCAAAGTGTGAAATCCAAGTTTGTCTTTAGAAGGAAAAAGGTAAGAGTAATCAGAGTAAAGCGGAAATAGATGAGAAAAGATTAAGAAAAGTTTAGAAATGATCAGAGTAGCAAAGGTGAGTAAACAAGGGTTGTCCAGTTCTATCTAGGTTTCGTCCTACAGTCAACATTCCTCTGATACCACTTCTGTAACACCCGGATTTTAGGGGTCCAAAACCAGGGCGTAAACATAATCACCAGGTGTGCTGGGACCAAGTCTCACACATATGATGAATCATGGCACAGGATCGAATGTCACATCTTTATATATAACAGGAGTTCTATACAAAATAAATAATTACATTATAGGGAGACAACGGTCCAGCAACCCAAAGTTGACTGGGAGACGACGACCTAGACCTCTCATGAACTCATCGCAGCATCCTCCAAGCGCCTCATCCTGCGGTACCTGTTCTTGACCTGTGGGGTGTGTGAGACAGCAAGAGTGAGCTCACATACGTTCATCGCTCAACAAGTTGTGGGGAATAATGTGCATGAACTCGCCAAAGGTGGGAGCTCACGTGAAGTGTAAGGCTTACCAAAGAAGATGGTTAGAGCTGAGCATTGCTTTTAAAGTTGGTCAAAATTTTATTAGCAGTTACTAAGTATAAGTAAATACCAACCCAGTTAAATAGTAGAACAAAAGTAACAACTTCACCTGCGATGCAATGCATATGACAAATTGAGTTTAAGTTCCATAATTTAATCATGTGAGGGTCCGAGCTGCTCATGACCGTGAGCACGGCTAGTATACCAGTTTTACACTCTGCAGAGGTTGCGCATCTTTACCCACAAGTCGTGTATCCCATGTCGCCAGGGTTTGCAAGGCCCTTAGACACTTCCGAGGTGAATGGCTAGGGATCCACTACGAGGCCTTTACAAAGTTCCACTAGCTTCCGAAAACCCGCTACAGTTTATAGGAAGATCCAGTGCAGGAATCCCTTGCAGGACCGCCATCGCAGCAAAATCCTCCCGAGGGCCTCCCTACACTGACCTCTCCCCTACTGCCCTTGCCCCTTTCGGGTAAGGTAGTCTTCCACTAGCTTTCCTAATTAATCAGCCAAGGGGTCCCATTCCTCCCTTGTGGTAGCACTGTTTTCCCGGGTGGTCGCTCCATGTTCCAATTAACATAATGATCTTATCATGAACAATAAATATCAACTGATAACAAAAGTGTAATCATGAATAGTGTATCTCCATACCCAAAACCACATATAGCACTAGCAAGTACTACCCAGAAAGTTCAGTGGTAAACAAGGTATAAAGATAGACAAACTAGGGTAACCTATTGGGTCCCATCAAAATTAACCTATGCAGATCATTATGATTAATTAGAACATGGCTGGGTAAAAAGAAGTGATCAAGGGCACAACTTGCCTGGGCCTTGAGATTCCAGGTACCAGGATGATCTTCAGGTGACACGTGTCCTCACGCTAGTCGTAGCAATTCAAACAAACATGGTATAGGTAAAATTAACATTACACCAAACATAAGAACAAAATACACATTATTAATATACATATTAAAATAAGATCACAGGAACAGGAATCATTAATTTTGGAGTTATAGATTTTAAGTTATTGAATTTTCAAAGGTTTTATGTGTTTAAAATGGATTAAGTGAGAGATTAAATTTCTAACTGTTTTCATGACAAAACAGAGGCCCTAGGTGGTAGAGAATAAAATTATAAAATTTTAGAAAGTGGAATGGATTAATTTGGACTAAAAATGGATTTTCTATGAATTATCTAAGTTCTAGCAATTATTTTCATATTAAAAATCTATTTTCTATTTTATTTATTCAATTTAAACGAGTTCTGGACTGGGCCTCAATTAATGGAAAACGCAGGGGGCTCGGCGCTAAAAATACCGAGACACAGGAAACAGTTAAACGGGGATGGCGGGTTGATTCAGTGAAACCCGAGGGGCTCTTTAACAAAAGCGCCAGCGCGAAGGGGTATCGGATGGGCTGAGCCGTCCGATCAGAAACGGAGGGCTCAGATTAGATCTGGGTTCCCGTGAACCGGTACGCTATAAAAGCCTTTGGATCAACAATCTACGGTCCCGATTTAATGAACCCTGGATCCAGTTCCTACCGCACGCCGTGAGATCAACGGCGCGGATCAATCCGAGCGGAGGGAGATGCTGGACCCAATTACAGCCGTTCGATAAGAATCCAACGGCGCACGACGTCTTCCCCTTCCTCGGTTCTCAAACACGACGGCGCAGCCACCACACGGCGGCGGGTTCACCGAAGCTCGCGAAATCCGGTCCCCCCGAGCGCCAAACCCAAATTAAAAGGCGCCACACGATCTAGAGGGCAATGCGAACCGCATGGAGGAGAACTCACCGTCGATAATGGCGCAGAGACGACTGCCCACGGTGAAGAGCGGCTTCACGGCGGACGGTAAAAGTCGGCGAGCAATTCCGGATTGAGCAGGGTTCAATCCGCCCAGGCGAAGTCACAATCCGATCCCACGCGACTTGGTGCGGTCCCCAAACTCGATACCGAGGTGCAAGCGCCAGTGAATCGCAGATTTGGCCACCAATGCCCGTGGCGGACTTCGTTTCGACTGATGGAGTTTGCGGTGGAACGGTCGGCGATGGAGGAGGGGTCCCAGGTGCCCAGCTGGTTTTATAGTCAGAGGAAAGCGCGACAGAGGCGGGGATTCGGCCACCGCGCGGATTCCGCGGCGAGTTCGGTAGCCCAGCGTGCGGCGGAGTCGCGCGATTCTGTTGTCGGATAGAAGAAGCAGCTGACAGGGGGGCCCACGCGTAAGCGACAGAGCGGTGAGGAGCGCGCGCGCGTTAGACTGCCCGGTGGGGCCCTTCTGTCGGCGCGCGTCGAGCGCCCGCGAGCGTGGAGTTGGGCCGCGCGCGGTGAAAGCGTAATTGGGCCAGATGCGAAGGAGCCGGCCCAGGTAAGATTTTTAATCTTTTTCTTTTTATTTTCTTTCCTAATTTCCATTCCATTTATCCAACTCATTTCAAATTTAAATTCCAGTTTAAATCCAAAGTTTGTGGTAAATTTGTCTTCATTTAAATGTTCAATGTGAACATAGCATGGATAAATTTTATTTATTTATAGATTTATTTTGCTTTACATAGTATTTTCTCTTGCCTTATATATTATTTCCCTTTTCCTAAAGTGCACCCCTTTTGGGTTAACTTCAAATTCTCAATTCCATTATTATATTTTATCATTATTTTAAATGCACATATAATTAAAACTCCATCATGAGTGCCAAATATGGTTCTATTTATTATGTATTCACTTAAGCAAATGCTTTTAAATAGGGAGATGAGTCTTCAAATGTTATGAGAGTTCTAAAGAGAGAGAAAAAGAAATTTTCTAATGCAAGATCTTTGAAAATTTTTACTATATTCTCAAAATGAGATTTAGGGTGTTACAGAAGGATGACACCACAGTCACCGGATGAGACTCGAAGTAGTGTCGCAACTTCCGCCACGTCAGAATCACCGTGTACAACAGCTTCTGAATTTGTGGGTAGCAGATCTTGGTCTCGGACAGTACCTCACTGATGAAGTAGACCGGCCTCTGGACGGGCAATGCATGCCCTTCTTCTCATCTTTCGACCATGATCACGGTGTTGACCACCTGAGTGGTAGCGGCGACGTAGATCAAAAGGGCTTCTCCGGCAGCGGGAGGCACCAGAATGGGTGCGTTCGTGAGGAGCGCCTTCAGGTACCCGAGGGCTTCCTCGGCCTTGGGGGTCTAAGTGAAGCACTCGATCTTTCTTAAGAGGCGGTATAGAGGTAGGCCTCTTTCGCCGAGGCGCGAGATGAAGCGGCTCAGAGCCGCAAGACATCCCATGACCCTCTGTACGCCTTTCAAGTCCTTGATGGGCCCCATGTTGGTGATGGCCGCGATTTTCTCTGGGTTGGCCTCGATGCCCCGCTCGGAGACGATGAACCCCAAGAGCATGCCTCGGGGGACCCCAAAGACGCACTTCTCGGGATTGAGTTTTACGCCTTGTGCCTTGAGACACTTGAATGTCGTTTCAAGGTCGGAGAGGTGGTCGGAGGCTTTCCTCGTCTTGACTACGATGTCATCGACGTAAGCCTCAACCGTTCGACCAATGTGCTCTCCGAACACGTGGTTCATGCACCTTTGGTACGTCGCACCCGCATTCCTCAAACCAAATGGCATAGTAACGTAGCAGTACATGCCAAAAGGTGTGATGAAAGAAGTCGCGAGCTGGTCGGACTCTTTCATCCTGATTTGGTGATACCCTAAGTAGGCATCAAGGAAAGATAGGGTTTCGCATCCAGCAGTGGAATCCACGATTTGATCGATGCGAGGCAGAGGGTAGGGAACCTTCGGACATGCTTTCTTTAGACCGGTGTAGTCTACACACATTCGCCATTTCCCTCCTTTCTTTCTCACAAGCACAGGGTTGGCAAGCCATTCGGGATGGAATACCTCTTTGATGAACCCTGCGGCCATCAGCTTGTGGATCTCCTCGCCTATGGCTCTGCTCTTTTCTTCGTCGAATCGGCGTAGAGGCTGCTTCACGGGTCGGGCTCTAGCTCGAATATCCAGCGAGTGCTCGGCGACATACCTCGGTATGCTAGGCATGTCCGAGGGACTCCACGCAAAGACTTCGGCGTTCGCACGGAGAAAGTCGACGAGCACTGCTTCCTATTTGGGGTCGAGCTCGGAGCCGATCTGGATCTGCTTGGAGGCGTCGTTGCTGGGGTCGAGAGGGACGGACTTAACAGTCTCTGCTGGCTCGAAGTTGCCGGCGTGGCGCTTCGCATCTGGCGCCTCCTTGGAGAGGCTCTCCAGGTCGGCGATGAGGGCCTCAGATTCGGCGAGGGCCTCGGCGTACTCCACGCACTCCACGTTGCATTCGTACGCGTGTCGGTACATGGGGCCGACGGTGATGACCCCGTTGGGGCCCGACATCTTGACCTTGAGGTAGGTGTAGTTGGGGACGGCCATGAACTTGGTGTAGCATGGCCTCCCTTGTACTGCGTGGTAGGTTCCTCGGAACCCGACCACCTCGAACGTGAGAGTTTCCCTTCGGAAGTTGGAGGGAGTCCCGAAGCAGACAGGCAGATCGAGTTGTCCGATGGGTTGAACGCGTTTCCCTGGGTGATCCCATGAAAAGGCGCCGCGCCTGTCCGGATCGAGGACAGATCGATCTGCAGGAGCTTGAGGGTCTCGGCGTAGATGATGTTGAGGCTGCTGCCTCCGTCCATGAGGACCTTGGTGAGCCTGACGTTGCCGATGACGGGGTCGACAACGAGCGGATATTTCCCTGGGCTCGGCACGCGATCGGGGTGATCGCCCTAGTCGAAGGTGATGGGCTTGTCGGACCAGTCTAGGTAGACTGGCGCCGCCACCTTCACCGAGCAGACCTCCCGATGCTCTCGCTTGCGGAGCCGAGCCGAGGCGTTCGCCACTTGCCCACCATAGATCATGAAGCAGTCGTGGACCTCAGGGAACTCCTCTGCCTTGTGATCCTCCTTCTTGTCATTGTTGTGGGACCTGACACCTTCCCTAGGTGGCTCGGACTTGTGAAAGTGGCGCCGAAGCATGACGCACTCCTCAAGGGTGTGCTTGATGGGCCCCTGATGATAGGGGCATGGCTCCTTGAGCATCTTATCGAAGAGATTGGCACCTCTAGGAGGTTTCCGAGGGTTCTTGAACTCAGCGGCGGCGACAAGGTCTGCGTCGGTGGCGTCGCGTTTCGCTTGCGACTTCTTCTTGTTCTTCTTCTTGGTGCCGCGCTGAGCGGACGCCTCGGGATGTCTTCTGGCTGGCGGCCCTAGGGCTGCCTGTCCTTCTGGAAGATGGCCTCAACCGCCTCCTGGCCAGAGGCGAACTTGGTGGCGATGTCCATCAGCTCGCTCACCCTGGTGGGGGTCTTGCGACCTAGCTTGCTCACCAGGTCGTGGCAGGTGGTGCCGACGAGGAACGCGCCGATGACGTCCGAGTCGGTGACGTTGGGCAGCTCGGTGCGCTGCTTCGAGAATCGCCGGATGTAGTCCCGGAGAGACTCTCCCGGCTGCTAGCGGCAGCTTCGGAGATCCTAGGAGTTCCCAGGGCGCACGTATGTGCCCTGGAAGTTGCCGGCGAAGGCTTGGACCAGGTCGTCCCAGTTGGAGATCTGCCCCAGAGGCAGATGCTCCAGCCAGGCTCGAGTGGTGTCGGAGAGGAACAGGGGGAGGTTGCGGATGATGAGGTTGTCATCGTCCGTTCCACCCAGCTGGCAGGCCAGTCGGTAGTCTGCGAGCCATAGTTCCGGCCTCGTCTCCCCCGAGTACTTTGTGATGGTAGTCCGGGTTCAGAACCGGGTCGGGAACGGCGCCCGTCGTATGGCCCGGCTAAAATCCTACGGACCGGATGGTTCGGGCGAGGGGCTCCGATCCTCCCCGCTGTCGTAGCGCCCCCCACGCCTGGGGTGGTAGCCTCGGCGCACCCTCTCGTCGAGGTGGGCTCAACGGTCGCGGTGGTGGTGCTCGTTGCCGAGGCGACCCGGGGCCGCAGGCACCGTGTTGCGCGTGCGCCCGGTGTGGACCGAGGCTTCCCGCACGAATCGGGAAGTCGCGGCTCGATGCTCCGAGGGGTACCCCTGCCTTCGGGAGGCAGAGCTTTTGGCCCGTCGGACCGTGGCATCCTCTAGGAGATTCTTGAGCTCTCCCTGGATACGCCGCCCTTCGGTGGTCGATGGTTCTGGCATCGCGCGGAGTAGTATTGCTGCTGCAGCCAGGTTCTGGCCGACCCCACTGGAAGCCGGTGGCAGCCTTGCCCTGACGTCGTCGGCAATGCGGTGCTGGATGCCCTGGGGTAGATGACGTGCTTCTCCGGCCAGAGCTTGGCCTACCCATTCCTGCCCGATGTTCCGCTAGAACTGCTCAAGTGTTCCTGCTCCCTCGTCGAGCCTGGCCTGCATCTCGCGGATTTGCTCGAGCTATGCGTCCTGACCCCCGCAGGGTCTGGGACCACAGCTAGCTCCCGAAAGATGTCAACGCGAGGCGCAGGCCTAGGGGGATCGCTGTTTTCTGGCATACCAAGATGGTTGCCTTCGTCGGGACCCCATAGATCGACGTGGAAACATTCACGACTCGGGCCGCAGTCCTCATCACCGAAGCTGCGGCTACCATCGGAACAATCGGAGAGGCAGTAGTCGCATGCGGTCATGAAGCCCCGCATGGCACTGGGGTTACCGAGCCCAGAGAAATCCCAACAAAAGTCAGGCTCGTCATCTTCCTCAGAACCCGAGGGTCCGTAGGTCGAGACGGCCGTCAGTCTGTCCTAGGGCGACCGCATATGGTACCCTGGAGGGTTGCTACATGCCTCTATGGAGGCTTCCATCGAAGCGAAGTCGCTTGGTAGGTCGAAGCTGAATCCAAAAGGCACAAGAAGGGAATCGGTCGGTACCTCTTGGTTGACAGGCGGTGACAAAGTCGCGTCAGGGGCGGACTGCACCGTTGTCTCAGGTACGAGGGCGACGTCCAGCAAGTCCTTCGCGAGCGCGCTGGCGTCGTCCGTCTGCTTGGGGTTGGCGTGTTGCGGGGAAACGACGCTCGTCTTCGTCTCAGACGCAAGGTCGAAGCCCGACGTGTCCCCCGCTGGGGCGCCAGCGTCGTCGACTTGCTCGACAGCCGACGAGGTGCTGCCTCCTGCTTGGCCATGGTTGCCCCGCCTCCTCCTCCGTCGATGGGGGAGGTGACGGGACAAACCCGGATGTTGTTCTTCCGCCATGTGGCGAAGACGTCGTTGATTCCGCCGCCGCCGGGCGGGCTGACAGCCGCCATTGTCGTTGTCACGTGGTGGAGGAAGGAGTATCATGTCGTAGCTGCCGTCGAGGGACATGAACTCAAGACTCCCGAAACGGAGCATCGTCCCGGGTTGGAAAGGTTGCTAGAGACTACCCATCTGGAGCTTGACGGGAAGCTGTTCGTCAACACGCAGCAGGCCCCTACCTGGCGCACCAACTGTCGGCGTTTCAACCCTAGGGGGTCCCTGGACCGACGAGTAAATTGTCGCTGCGTGTCCCAGCCCAGATGGGTCGGCGCGAGACGGGACACAAAGGGGGGAGAACAGTAAGGGGAAACCGCGGCCTTCGTATTGTCCTGCGCCTAGGGCGGATGGATGCGCTTGCAGTAGGGGGTTACAAGCGCTCGCGTGGGAGAGAGAGTGAGAGCGAGAGCGAGAGCCTTATGCATCAGCCCGTTCTCCCGCGCGGCCCACCCACTCGTACGAGAGCCTTGGACCTTCCTTTTATAGGCGTAAGGAGAGGGTCCAGGTGTACAATGGGGGGTGTAGCAGTGTGCTAACGTGTCTAGCAGAGAGGGGCTAGAACCCTAAGTACATGCCATCGTGGCAGTCGAAGAGGTTTTGGCACCCTGTTCATGTGATGTCATGGCCGTCGGAGGAGCACTGGAGCCCTGCGGAAGTACAGCTGTCGGGGCTGTCGGATCCTTACTGACGTCTCCTTGCTATCATAAGGGGCTGGGAGCTGCCATCGTCATGGAGCGTGCGGGGTGTCATCATTACTTGTTTACTGGGGCGAGCCAGATGGGATGCTGGTCTTGTTCCCCATAGCCTGAGCTAGCTAGGGGCAAGGTAATGATGGCCCCCCTGGCGACGTGGCTGGTCCGAACCCGAGTTTGGGCGAGGTGGCGATTCCTCCGAGGTCGAGGTTGAGTCCGAGCCCTGGGGTCGGGCGAGGCGGAGTCCATCGTCTTCCGGAGCCGAGGCTGAGTCCGAGCCCTGGGGTCGGGCGAAGCAGAGTTCGTCGTCTTCTGGAGCCGAGGCTGAGTCCGAGCCCTGGGGTCGGGCGAGGCGGAGTCCGTCGTCTTCCGGAGCCGAGGCTGAGTCCGAGTCCTGGGGTCGGGCGAGGCAGAGTTCATCGTCTTCTAAGTCGTGGTTGAGTCCGAGCCCTGGGGTCGGGCGAGGCAGAGTCCATCGTCCGAGGCCGAGACGGGGGCCGAACCCTGGGGTCGGGCAAGGCGGAGCTTCCTATGTTGTCCGAGGCTGGACTTGGCCGCTGTCGACCTCACTCTGGCGAGTGGCACGGTAGTCGAAGCGGGGCAGGCGGCGCTGTTTTCTTGTCAGGTCGGCCAGTGGAGCGGCAAAGTGACTGCGGTCACTTCAGCTCTGTCGACTGAAGAGCGCGCGTTAGGATAAGGTGTCAGGTGATCCTTGCATTAAATGCTCCTGCGATACGGTCGGTTGGCGTGGCGATCTAGCCAAGGTTGCTTCTCTGCGAAGACTGGGCCTCGGGCGAGCCGAAGGTGTGTCCGTTTCTTGAGGGGGCCCTCGGGCGAAACGTGAATACTCCGGGGTCGGCTGCCCGAGGCTAGGCTCGGGCGAGGCGAGATCGTGTCCCTTGAGTGGACTGAGCCTTGACCTTAATCGCGCCCATCAGGCCTTTGCAGCTTTGTGCTGATGGGGGTTACCAGCTGAGAGTAGGAGTCTTGGGGGTACCCCTAATTATGGTCCCCGACACACACGGAACACATCAATTGCATTATAGAGACGAACTACACATTTGACATGCTCTCTAGGTGCTCTATCCAATGGGCTATCAATGCTGCATTGGGCATGTTCGGTGAGGCATATCTAATGCACATTGAACATCATAGTGCTTGGTTGAAAACCATGCAACATGTATATGCTAACTTCATATCTGGTGCACATGTTCGGTGCACCATAGGTCATGTTTGGAGCCTTCTAAAAATCTGCACTGAGAGCACTTCCTTATTTCTTGTCAAGCTTGCTAATTCACAAATGTTTTGTCGAACATATGAGAGCATAGTTAGCATTTTTCAAAGTGTCTTCAGTAAACATTTTGCTTGCTCTCACATGTGTCACTTAGGAATATATGCAATGCATATGACTCCATCACCCACTAGATAACTGAATTGTCTAATTAAGCTCCCATCTTGATAGTACAACCATATCCTAAATCTATCCATGCACTATATTGTGTCTAGAAAATCAAAATGCCCTAGCTATATCTTTGCATTGAGCCCTTGCATTTTACTTTTCTCCTTTATATTTTCCATGTTAAGCACTTGATCATCATTTGTGGCCCTCACCATCATTTTCATGATTACCAATCTTGCTTGTTGGGGGCCTTCGTCCTCCGAAGGTCCTCAAAAACATGATTTGACAATGTTTTCCAAGTGGATTATGTGAACAGGTATTTTCGGACTCAGAATTATGAATATGAAGCGCGGTCAGGACGAAGCCTGAACCAGACGAAGGACGAACACAGCCGAAGCTGTACGCGGGGAAGCTTCGTCGCGATAGCAGAGGGGGGAACCGACTTAGAGATGAAAAGACTACGTGGACCTTGACAGATTTTCATAAGTCATTGACAAATGTAATGGACATGAATGTAATTTTATGTGGGCTGCGTCCCACGTCTATAAATAGATGAACAGTACTCCCGTACTGTTCACGCTGACTTGGCATTTGCTTTTGCGTCACGCCTGTACTTCTTACCTTCTTTCAGGACCGAAGGTACATTTGTAATTTGTAACCATTTCTATTTCTCCGTGTTAATAAAATAGAAATGATTCTATGATTTATATTTCATGTTTTGTATGAATCCTTCGTCATTACTTGTTATATTTACGAAGGTATGTCTCTTGTGACCTTCGTCTGGAACTCATTATTCCCGAAGGGGAATAATGTTTAGAAGGACGAAGGGCTTTAACATTCAACACCTTTTATGTTGCCTTGTTCTTAACTCTTAGCATTTGAGAACAAGTCACCAACATTGGCGCCCACCTCCGGTGAACTCACTTCCACTTCGAGTTTTTTGAACACCTTCGGAAGCTATAGACCTTCGCTATGGCGCCGAAGAAAGCTTCAGCGACTGGCGCTGCAGCACTGCAACCGCTAGACCACAACCAGGAGACCGTCTCTCTTCGGGAAGCCCGAAGCCAGAAGAGAAAGACCGTCAGCCCGACGCTTCAGGAGGAAGAGCTAGACCAAGAAATCAGGGATATGGAGATGCTACATCAACAGGTGCAGAGGAAGAAGGAGAAGATGGCCCGGCTAGCTGAGTTGCAAAGGCAGATAGACGAAGCTTCTGAGGAAGTTCGCCATCTTACTCATGATGAGCAAAACAGAAGGCCTCAGCAGAAAGACCTTCATCAGGAGGGCTTCGTCAACGAAGATGACTGGTATGACAATTTCCATCATGGAAATTTTGTTTTCGATGATGCCTCTCCTTTGTCCGCTGAGCTGCAGGCTACACCTTGGCCTCCGTCCTATAAGCCACCCCAGCTTCCCATGTTCGACGGCCACTCAGACCCGAAGCAGTTCTTGATGAGCTACGAAGCAACAGTGTCTTCGTATGGGGGCAATGCTGCAGTCATGGCAAAGTCTTTTGTTATGGCCGTCAGGAGTGTTGCTCAGACCTGGTATTCCTCCCTTCGACCAGGAACGATCACCTCATGGCAGAAGCTGAAGGATATGTTGTTAACCAGCTTTCAAGGATTTCAGACGAAGCCGGTCACTGCCCAAGCCTTGTTCCAGTGCACTCAGGAACATGAAGAATACCTTCAGGCGTATGTCAGAAGGTTCTTGCGTTTGAGGGCGCAGGCACCAACGGTGCCCAATGAAATTGTCATCGAAGCCATGATCAAGGGGCTTCGTCCTGGACCTGCAGCCCAATACTTTGCTAGGAAGCCTCCTCAGACTCTGGAGAAGCTGCTCCAAAAGATGGACGAGTATATTCGTGCTGATAATGACTTTCGCCAAAGAAGGGAGGAGGCCTTCAGATTTTCTGAGATGACTAGGGGCTTCGGGGGAAGATTCTATCCGAGGCATGTCAGGTCCATCCACAACTCCACTCAAAATGATGACAAGGGGAGTCAGCAGAACAGGCCGCAGTACTCCTCACAGGCTTCGGGGCAACAGCAAACTTTCTTTCGGCCACCAGCTCCAAGAGGCAGAGGCGCCAGGGGCTTCGGCGGGAGATTTGGAGATCAACCAAGGAGGACATTTTGCTTATTCTGCGGTGAGAACAAGGGCCATACCACCAGGATGTGCCATGTTACCATCCAGAAACAAAAGGAGCTAGCAGAAGCTGCAGCGCAACAGGGACAGCCGAAGCAGGTCATGCATACTGCTTTGTACCATCAGCCTTACATCCCGGAATATGTGGGCAACCACCCTGCAGTTTCCGTAGCTTCGGCAAGTCAACCTCAAGCTTCATGGCAGCAGCCCCCGCCCCCACCTCCGCTGCAACAAGGCCAACAGCCAGAAGGGAGCCAATATGTTCCGCACCAAAGGGATCTCAGAGAGCAATCTGAAGCTCGCACAGTCAATAGTACTGTGCCAGAGTCGAAGCACATTTATTGACAGATATCCTACTTTGATAAAAGTCTTTTCCGTTTAAGTTCTATTTTCTGTGTAATAAAGAACATTTCAGTTTTCATATAATAGTTTCGTGGTTGGTTATGAGGAAAATCTATCTTCTCCACAGGCTTAAGTTGCTGAAGCTTAAATATTTGCGGCAACAAGGAGGACCTTCGAATTATTAAAAATCCTTCGAAGCAACAAAAAGTCGTTCTAAGGAACGCAGAGTAAGTTGCCGAAGTTACAAAAAGCCGTTCCAAAGGGAGCGCAGTGTAAGTTTTTTGCTCCAAAGACGTTCCTAAGGGAATGCAGAGCATACAGCGAAAAGTCAACGCTGATACCGCCTAAGTAAAAGGCGAAGAAGCTCCAAAGACGTTCCTAAGGGAATGCAGAGCTTATACCGTCTAAGTAAAAGGCGAAGAAGCTCCAAAGACGTTCCTAAGGGAATGCAGAGCTTACGAATATATTTTGTGTGTATCTTCGGAACAAATGTCATTTGCATAACATAACATCATCACATCATTTTGCATAACATAAGCATCATACATCATGTTGCATTTGGCAAAAGAAGGGGACACAGTATCAACCTTCGAAAGGATGCTTTGAGAAAGTGAAAATTGTGTAAAGTTACGAGGGAATATAATGATAATCTACGGAATACAGCTTCGGAGAATATTTTTACGAGCTTCATCAGAGCAATTTTGAAATTGTATAGCTTCGGGGAATATTTTCACGAAGCATGGACGAGTTTCATCAGAATAATTTTAACGGAGAATGTCTTCTTCACGAAGCATGAAAAGAAGGGAAGGTGTTTTTTCGCCGAAGGCTCAAAAATGGTATGTATGTAGAGTTCCATGCATCGTAAAGAATTGAATAATGAAAAGAGACTTGTATATTACATTCAAATGTACAAAATGTTACATAGATCACACTTTAAATGTTTTTTCTAAATAGCATCTAGTCTTCTCTTAATACTGCTTCGGCGGCCTCATTTAGAAGTTGATCAACAACTTTATCCATGATAGCTTCGGCCATCCGTTTAATCTCGTCATCTCCTTTTGTGTGGGGGTCGGCAGTCGATTCAGCAGGTTCTGAGGGAAGAGAATATTTCTTCATTACTATTACAAATCGCGAACAAAGTTTGGAATAAAAGTTACAACACAATAAGAACGACTAATTAATACCTAATTTCCTTTCGGGCTCTGTACTTCTTTCGGCAGCTTCTGCTACTTTCCTAGCATCATGGATGCCTTTTTCACTTCTTTGAATAATTTCTTGTGCCATTTCTCGGCCGCCGTTGTCCCAGATATCAGTGAAGAACTTACCGCCAACCATGCTTGCTTCGGTTGAGGGATCTTTGATGTCTTCAGAGGACAGGGCAGCTTCGGACTGAGCTAAGGATTTTATATGTTCACAACCTTTTTTCTCCAAAACAGCGGCAACTCCTCTGGCGCCTGAAAAAGCGCAGATGTCACCGCGGCTGCTCAGGATTTCTTCGAAGGCTTCTGCTTCGTGACTAATCCAGTCCAGTGGACCTTCGGGATTGCCTCTTGTAAAGTCTTCTTCACTAGAAAAGGCGCCAACGCTGGCGAAGCTGGATTTTATCTTTCTGACGCATTCTACAGATTTAACATAGCATTTCCTTTGAGAGGCACGAAGCTCCTTAACACTTAACTCCAACTTATTGACCATATGATCACTAAGTTCTCGTTTTGTTTCCTCAAGCACACGTTCCTCTTTAGCTCTAGCTAGCTGTTTCTGAAGATCTTTAATTTCACGTTTTTGGGCTTCGGCCTGGGATTTTGAAGCAGCTTCGTCTTTCTTTACCTTATCTACCAGTGTTAGCAGAATTTTATCCTTTTCTAGAGCTTCGTTTCTCAGTTTAATAACTTCGGAGCGTAAGTTGTTGAACGCAATGTCATAGCTTTCATCTTCGGCGCTCTTTTGGGCTCTTAATGCGTTGCTTAGAATCAAGCCCTATACGAAAAAGAATCCATATAAGAACAAAGGAACGAATTACGTATTAAAAAAGTTTTTTTCAAGCGCTTAATTTCCATACCTTTAGGCTATTGTACGCAAGACTGTCTGCGAGATCCTCTTTCGTCATGGCGCTTAATCCAGCTTCGAGCTTTGGGAAACCCATACTTCTAGCCATCTCCCGGCAGACGGATAGTTCTTTGTTATCAGGGAGGCAGTATAGGAAGTCATCTTCATTTGTCCCATTGAATATTACTGCCCCCTTCGGATACTTTAACTCTCTAGCATAATGATTCGCTTCATAAGTCTCTTCTTCAGACAGTTTCTTCCCCGAAGCATGTCGCACGATGTAATCGCATATGCTGGAGGGAGCTTCGGGGGCGGCAGTGTCAATTTCTTCAACCAAAGCTGGCTCTGATATTTTCTCGGATTGTTCCTTGATGGGCTCTGGCGGCCCAGCTTCAGCTTCAGCTTGTTGTTTCGAAGCTTCAGTAGATGCTTCAGCGAGTTCAACAGACTCCTTTGTGGTTGTGCTTGAAGACTTAATTGTCTCCAAGACATCCAGTACGTTCACCATTCTTTTTCTTTTTGGGGTCACCAATGGGCCCTTTTGATTTTTTGTTGTTTCGACATTTGTTGAAGGACTTAAAATTTCTGATGTTTTTGGCCCCTCAATCTTCGGTTTTTCTACTGCTGAAGGCGCTTCAGTTTTCTCTTCTGTCTTCGGCACTGGAGCTGGTTCTGTAGCTTCAGAGGCCAAAGAAACTTCACCAATAAATTCTGGCACTGTGGCCGGCTCAATAAAGCGCGCTCGGTGAGTGAGCACCTTCATCTTTTTCCTTTGCGGCGCCGGTTCACTAGTGGCACTCGTGGTAGCTTCTGCCGCAGGAGAAGTATTTTTCCTTTTGCGACCCAATACCGGATAGTGATAGTCAGGGTAGACAAACCCGACTGCGTCAAACACACGGTTGAGCCTTTTCTTTTTTCGGCCTCCGAAGGCTGCTGATAACGCAGTGTTCTCGGCCTTCGAATATGCCCCAAGCAGTTCGTCACTTAATGTCTCAATGCTTTTCAACCAGTCATCATCAGGTTCAACAAATTTATCTGCATATTTGAATGTGTATTTCAGTCTGACCAGTCCGCCTTCGTCGGACTCTTTAATGGTCTCCTTCGACATTTCCCACTTTTCTGCAAGTGGCCATACCCTGAAGGCAATGTGCTCTTGGACCAAGTCCCTTGTCCCAATGAAAGAGCAGACTACGCCGAAGGCTCTTTGGCATTCCTCGGCTGCTTCGTCCATTTCAACCTTCGGCCTTCGAAGTCCGAAGCGTTGCCAGATGGGGCGCATAATGATACTCTTGACATTTTCTTGCGCTGTTAAGTCATTCTTTACATAGAACCATTCAGTCATCCAAGCTCCGGGCCACCTCTTCCGAAAAGTTGGCACAGGGCGGCTTGACCCGGACCGGGCACCGAAGCTGTAACACCCAAAATTGTTGTGATATTGTTCTTTTCCCCAGGGCTTCGTCTCATATAACAACTCATGAATGTTGCAGAAACTTTTAGCATTTGGTTCTAAACCTTGGCTTCTTGCAGCCCAGACAAACATCCCCATTCTTATGATAGCTTCGGGAGTAAGTTGATGAAGGTAGACTTGAAATGTTTTCAGTACCTCAACAACAAAGTTGCTCAGGGGGAATCGAAGCCCAGCCTTGAGAAAGCTTCGGAAGATTACAACTTCATCTTCTTCGGGGGTGGGAGAAGTCTTTTCTCCAGCGTCAGCTCTCACAATAGATATGTCTCGAAAATAACGCCCCCTCATATTATCGATATGGCTCTGCTTAATAGTAGTTTTCCCGAATACCGTGTGACTTGGCCGCCATGGTCGATCTTCGGCCTCTTCCCCACCACTTTCTACATCATAGCTGTCGCTGTCACCAGTATCTTCGGACAAACCTTCAAGAATCTCCTTCGTGATTTTCTCCGTATTGGTCTCCGCCATCGCTATGAGGAACCCCAAATTCTTCTCTTCGTCGAGACTCAGCTTCGTCTCGGCAGGGATCTTCTTACCTTCAGACATCTTCGGAAACGCTAAAAACTGTTTTCGAGGCCGAAGCTTCAAAACCAAAAAGACCAGCAAATCTTGGTGCACAAGAGCTAAAAATTTAGTGGGCCGAAGCAGATGGCAAGTATGCGTACCAAATAAGTTTGCGGTATGATCTTATTTATACCCCCAGGGCGTTGAAAATTGAAAGACCCCACTTGTCAGTGAATGTTGCTATTCTAGCAAAGGGAAGGTGTTTTTTCGGACCTTCGGCTCAAGGCCTTCGTCCATATCGCAATCTGAATTTATTATTAACAAATTAATATTGCGAGGGGCTACTGTTGGGGGCCTTCGTCCTCCGAAGGTCCTCAAAAACATGATTTGACAATGTTTTCCAAGTGGATTATGTGAACAGGTATTTTCGGACTCAGAATTATGAATATGAAGCGCGGTCAGGACGAAGCCTGAACCAGACGAAGGACGAACACAGCCGAAGCTGTACGCGGGGAAGCTTCGTCGCGATAGCAGAGGGGGGAACCGACTTAGAGATGAAAAGACTACGTGGACCTTGACAGATTTTCATAAGTCATTGACAAATGTAATGGACATGAATGTAATTTTATGTGGGCTGCGTCCCACGTCTATAAATAGATGAACAGTACTCCCGTACTGTTCACGCTGACTTGGCATTTGCTTTTGCGTCACGCCTGTACTTCTTACCTTCTTTCAGGACCGAAGGTACATTTGTAATTTGTAACCATTTCTATTTCTCCGTGTTAATAAAATAGAAATGATTCTATGATTTATATTTCATGTTTTGTATGAATCCTTCGTCATTACTTGTTATATTTACGAAGGTATGTCTCTTGTGACCTTCGTCTGGAACTCATTATTCCCGAAGGGGAATAATGTTTAGAAGGACGAAGGGCTTTAACATTCAACACCTTTTATGTTGCCTTGTTCTTAACTCTTAGCATTTGAGAACAAGTCACCAACATTGCTCAACCATGGATGTGAACATAACCAATCCCAAATGCAACACTAGAGGTTAGTCCATGTAGTTGTCTCAATTACTAAAAACAACACATGGATCTTTTAGTCTCCCTTGTTTGGTAATTGATGACAACCATACAAAGATAGGAATTAAATTTTGAACTCCAAGCTAGTGTTCCATACAAGTATGAATTACTAACTTGGTTTGGATTTATGTTGCTTGTTGATGAATTTTGATCACTAGTGTCGTTTGGACAAGGTTCACATACTCCATTTAGTAGTATTAGCTCGCCCAACATAAGTTATAGATGTTTAAATTTTAAGCTTGAACATATGTTAGATTTGAAACTGCTAAATAAGCAATAATACCAAATGATGCTAAGGTTTATAGTATATACCTTTGAAGTGTGTTTATTTGTCACACTTGGATTTAAGGACAAACCTGAGCGCATCTCAAATATGTGCTTGGATCAAGTCTCACACATGATGACTCATGGTACAGAAATCAATGTTACTACTTAATAATATTTCCATTAAAATAGCTAAATAAAATACACCATATGACAACAACAATCCTCCACAACCATAGTTGATTGGAAGGCGACGACCTAGACCTCTCTGAACTCATCGTAGCATCCTTCATGCTCCTCATCTTGTGGTACCTATTCTTGACCTGGTTTGAATTTAGTAAGAGTGAGCTCACATATGTTCATCGCTCAGAAAGTGTGGGAAAATGTAGTGTAAGGCTTACCAAGGAAAATGGTTAAGGCTGAGCATTGTTTTTAATAAGTTGATCAAAATTTAATTAGCAGTTACTAAGTATAAGTGTATACCAATCCACTTAAATAATTGATCACAATTAATAATAAATCCCACAATGCAATGCAAATGACAGGTTAAATTAAATTCCATAAATTACTCATGTGAGGGTCAAAGCCCTCTTGACCATGAGCATGACTGATATACCCGTTTTACACTCTACAAAGGTTGCACATCTTTACCCACAAGTCATGATACTCATTTGCCACCGGGTCATGAATCTCATACACCTCTACTGAGGAGGCGAGGCAGGGTAGAACTATGAGGCCTTTGCAAAATTCCACTATCTTTAGAAAACCCGCTATGGTTCTTGAGAAGGGGGCGATATAGAAACCCCTCGTCCAAAAAGCCATCGCAACATGATCTACCGGAGAACCTCCCTATACCATCAGGACTTCATATCGCTCTTGCCCCTTTCATGTAAGGTAGTCCTCCACTAGCTTTCATAATTAACCAGGCAAGGGTGTCCCATACCACCCTTGTGGTAGCACTATTTTCTTGGGTGGTCGCTCCATGTTCAAATTAACACAAAGTTATCTTACCATGCATGAGAGTAAACCGACAATAGTGTCACACCCGGGTTTAAGGGGCACCAAGCCCGGGCGCGAATAATCACCAAGTGTGCTGGGATCAAATCTCACACATATGATGACTCATGATACAAAAACGAATATCACATCTTTACTATATAATAGGAGTTCTGTACAAAATAGCTAAATAATTACATCATATGCAGACAACGATCCAGCAACCTTAGTTGACTGGGAGACGACGGTCTAGACCACTCACGAACTCATCACAACATCCTTCGTGTGCCTCCTCCTGTGGTACCTGTTCTTGACCTAGGGGATGTGAGTACAGCAAGGGTGAGCTCACGTACGTTCATCGCTCAACAAGTTGTGGGGAATAATGTGCATGAACTCACCAAAGGTGGGAGTTCATATGAAGTGTAAGGCTTACCAAAGAAGATGGTTAAAGCTAAGCATTACTTTTTAAAGTTGGTCAAAATTTTATTAGTAGTTACTAAGTGTAAGTAGATACCAACCCAATTAAATAAGAGATCAAAATTACCCGCGATGCAATGCATATGATAGATGAAGTTTAGTTCCATAAATTAATCATGCGAGAGTCCTGAGTTGCTCATGACCACGAGCACGGCTAGTATACCAGTTTTACACTCTGTAGAGGTTGTACCCTTTACCCATAAGTCATGTTACCCATCTGCCACGGGGTTGTATGGGTACATACACCTCTACCAAGGAAGCGAGGCAGGGTAACACTACGAGGCCTTTACAAAGTTTCACTAGCTTCAGAAAACCCGCTATAATTTCTATGGAGCGCAATATAGGAATCCCTCGTCTGAAAAGCCATCGCAGCAAAATCAACCCGAGAACCTGTAACACCCTAAATTTGGGGGTATAAAATTTCTTTCCTAATATCCTCCAAATTCAGGTGTTACCCTCTTCCTTACCTGCTTCTCTTCTCTTTTTTCTAAATAATGGAAAGTTATTTTATTATACATGTATATAAGTTTTTAGCCTAGTAAAATAAAACGCTAGGGGTGCTTGATTGTCTCATCATACTGGAGCATGCTTTCATTTTGTTGGATGATTGAGTTTGTGGGGCATGCATGTAATAAGAAATTCAATTTGAAATAGTAGGAAAATAGAAAAGAGAAGGAAAAGAAAATGAAAATAAAGAAAAACAAAAGTAAAAGCCTCCCTCAGCCCCCCACGTTCCCACTCCTCCCCTGGCAACCATCACCTCCCCTTCTCATTTCCCAGCCGTCAAGCCTCCTCATGCATGCCCTCCTATTGTGACAGAACCTCCCAAGTTATTAGGCCCACCTACAGTTGTCCTTGTCCAACAGACATCAGACAACCCTGTAGATGTTCCTGAATCACTTGACAAGTTCAGTATCTTTCTCTTACCTTTCCAGGAACGTTTCACCCGTCTGACAGACAATATGCTCATCGGAGATGCGGAAATGCGGAAGTGATTACATAAACTTACATTTATTTAAAAAGTAGGAGTAAGTCATTTAATACAGACCAGAGAGTGCTGAAAAGTATTATTACAATACCTGGGAGGCAAAAACTCCTCCCATTAAGTTCTTTACATAAAAGTTTTTAAGGAGGACTCGGTCCTCCAGTAGCTTCATTCTTGATTGTCCTCATTTTTCACCACCTTGGTACAAAAACAACAAAAGTTTGTTATCTCCTCACCTAAAAACAACGGGGGAATAAACCCTGAGTATGGAATTACTCAACAAGTCTTACCCGACTAAAGGAAAGACTCTCAAGGGTATGCTGGTTATATGGGAGTCAAGGTAAGGCCTTTCAATAATCAAAGACTCTGTTTGCAGAATTGCTTACTAAAGTGGATCCTTAAAATCCAATTTTATTGTCAGGTTAAGTAAAATTACCTGCAGCTAGAGTTCGTTCTACCCTAGTTCAATCACTTGACCTGCACTAGCCAATTTCTTATCAACCCTTCATCTTTACTGGATTGCTACGTGTAAGTCAGTGGCCAAGTCTCCATAACCGCGGAGGTACGGCGATCCGAATAGATTATACTCAGCTGAGGATCTCCGATCACACGACATATGTAGCACTTAACCCTTGCATATGTCAACCCGCCACCGGGATTCTTAAGACTACATCAGGTTCACACAAACCGAGAGCACAGATACACCACCGTCCAGCCTCTTGCCACGGAGGGTACACGCTACTCTCGCCACCGCTCCACGCCCATTTCGTGTTATCTTATTCTGGCCTTAATGCCCGAGGCAAGGCTTACCCATGATGAGGCATGTGACCAGTTAAAGGGCCCTCGGTCAGCAGGCCTACATCGACAAGGTCCTTAATCGACTCAGACGGAGACACTACACCGAGACTCTCTTCTCGTGCAAGTCACCCGCTCGGTCTCAGCTTAATCATTTAACCCCAAAGGTTGGTACCTGGCAGAGGTACATCTTTTCCGATGTTGGACCCATCATGGCCATGATGGATCCACCATCAAGTTTTGTTTCAAAAACATCCCAACCACTTTTGCCACATCATCTTTTGTAAAACAAACATTTTGTTTTTCTAAAGCAAGGCTAAGCATCAAAAATCTTTTGTAAAACGGTGATCAAGGAAGGTAATCAAATTCAAGGAAGGTAATGCAGGAATTGTTTTAGCAATCAACTCTTATCACCTGTTGGAGACTTGTTCTCAAATGCTTTGCCTTAAGAACAAGGCAACATAAAATGTTAAATATTAAGGCTCTTCATCCGCCGAAACATTATCTCCGTAAGGATTTAATGAACTTCGGACGAAGGTCACGAGCGTAATGTTACGAAAGTTTCACCTTCGTAATTAAACTTGTAAAGATAATACAAAGTCCAATATTAAAGATAAATACATTAAAAATAGGAGACATCATTCACATATCTTATTATACAAATTTAAGATATTTGAATACAATGTTTAGGCACATTTATACCTTTGCCTTGACAAACAATGATTCCCGAACGATGCGTTAGCGATTACAGGAATGCGTGAACAGTAAAGGAATACTGTTCACTATTTATAGGCACAGGACACAGCCTGTGAAGAATTACAGTCATGCCCCTCATAAAAGTTTACAACAATGACTCAGACCCCTATGAGCTAAAAGGTAATTCCATCTTTAAGTCGGTTCGATCCTTCATCTTCGGATATGTTATAATACCGAAGCTTCATGAATGATGCCTTCGACGTCACGTACAAGCAGCTTCAGCTGAAGCTATTTCTTTCTGCAGGACCTTCGGCGACGAAGCGTGGTCCCAACAGTAGCCCCTTCACGGTGCTAGATCGTTTTTCGTAACGAGCTTGATCCGTGAAAAAAGTCTCTTAGGCTTCAGGAAGCCGAAGGTCCGAAAAACACCTTCCCTGAGCTCGTTGTCGAGAAACGATACAATTTTCGAGCGCGTAGCGATTCCACCATGTGGGTTCACTATTCTGGTTTTTGCGGTCCACCTGCAGCGGGTGCGAGCAATCATTTGCTTGATGTAAAAATCCTGACGATTCACCTTCCTTCCTGCAACACTATATAAACAGACGAGTAGGTGTGAAGTTCCTACAACATTAATTGCTACTACACTGTTTTGCTGCCAAAATTTTTAACCATAGCCGAAGCTTGATTTTCGCATTCGAACGAAGCTCTAGTTTGGCGTCTACTTCATCAGAAGAAGGGCTTCGGGAAAGAGGTTATTAATTTCTGAGCAATTTTCAAGATACTCAAAAATCACATGGCCAGAGTGCGCTCTACTGCTAGGGCTGAGCACGAAGGAGATGAAGCCGAAGCTGCGGAAATTGTCCCTATCTCGGAAGCGATGAGGCGAAGTGGATTGGTGACATCGGAGATCGTCCCCGCTGCTGAGGCAGAACAAGCAGATATTGAAGAGACTGATTCTGAGGATGATCACACTATTGCAATACCAAGCAAGCCTAGCCACCTGGACTTCGGAAAGTCAACAATCTCCAAGGCTGATTTCCCGAAGATGGTAAAATCGGGATACTTTAGCGAAGATGAGAAGAAGCTGATTTTCAGAGAAGGAGAGGAAACTACCCCGAATCCAGAGAAGGATGAAATAGTGATTTTCAAGAGTTTCCTCAAAGCTGGTTTGAGATTTCCTTTGAATAGGATGATTGCCGACGTGCTAAAAAAGTTTGGTATTTATTTTCATCAATTAACTCCTAATGCTATTGTTAGGCTTAGTGTTTATATTTGGGCTCTCCGAAGCCAGGGGGTGGAGCCATTTGCCGAAGATTTCTGCCGGGTACACGAGCTACATTATCAAACTAAGGCCAGAAAAGATGGGTTGCATGAAAATTTTGGTTGTTACAATTTTGCCTATCGGAAGACTACGAAATTTCCTGTAATCAGCTATCGAAGCAAGTGGCCGGCAGGCTGGAAGTCAGAATGGTTCTACGTCAAAGTTGACGATGATAAGGAGAAGCTGGTACAGAGCCCGCTTGAATTGATATTCGGAGAGACCAGACCCCACTGCAATATGACACCAGAAGGTCCAACTCAAATCGCGTTGGCCGAATTCAGGACTATTGCTGAGCACATTGGCACTAGAGATCTTGTGCAGGAATTTCTGTCGTTCAAAATATTTCCAACTAAGAAGGAATGGGCTATGTCGAAGCTCAAAAAAGAGAAGAAAGAGGGGGAACTTGTCCGCCTGCCCTACCATTACAAGTTCAAGAAATATTTTAAAGAACCCTGCCAAGAATGGTTCGAAACAATTGAAGCAATGAGTACTGAAATTCTTGGAAATTATTCTAAAAAAGAAGACCAATTGATGACAGCAGCCATCGGCACCCGGCCGAAACGAAGGCTAAACAGAGTGCTTGATGTTATAGGTTTTGAATACCCTGACTACGAACGGCTAGACAAGGGTGCCGAAGGGCAAAAAAGAAAACGAGTGACCAGTGTTCTAACTAAAAATGCCGAAGATCAACCAGAAAAGAAGAAAGAAAAACTTGAACCGAAAGCAATTACTTCAAGAAAGAGAAAAGCTGCATCTCCGAAGGCTACATCTCCGAAGGCTACATCTCCGAAGCTA
The DNA here is from genome assembly GCA_029449295.1 of Zea luxurians. NCBI lineage: Eukaryota > Viridiplantae > Streptophyta > Magnoliopsida > Poales > Poaceae > Zea > Zea luxurians. Next base: position 31,897,506 of record JAOPSE010000017.1, on the reverse strand, counting down.
GCATCTCCAGAACCAGAGATATTGGCCCGAGATGAAGGAGTGTCTGTGGCACCTTCTGCTGCCGAAGTAGAAGAAATTTTGAAGGTAATGACTGAATCTCTGCCTGTCAAGTTAAGTCCGTTGGCACCGGAACTGACAAAGTCTTTACAGAAGGACAAAGAGACTTCGGCAGCTGAAAGTCCTACGAAGCCGAAAAAACGAAGAATCATTCAAGTGATAGATGTGATCCATGGGACACCATCACTGACATCGGTGTCAAAAATTGTTGTTGCCAAGGCCGCCGAAGGTGCCACAGCCGAAGCCACCAGAGTGGAAACCCCTGAAGCTGAAACCGGCAAAGCCGAAACTACCGGGGCCGAAGCCGGGGCCACAGAAGATCCAAACCTGGAAGACACACTTGAAGTTATTGATAATATACTCCTGAAAATGGCTGAAGAAGAAGCTGATGTAGTTGCGGCAAGCGCAGCTACTGAAAAGGAGAAAAAGCAAGTTGAAGACGTTTTGGAAGAGGGAGATTTTAAATTTCAAGATTTACTTGGACAGGAATTAACAGATGCTGAAAAGAAGAGCTTAAAAAATATGCTGTATCCTATGGATATAAGCCTGGGGCTATGCTATTTGGTGGAGTTAACGAAGGAAAACTGAGATGCCTTCGAAACCGCAGCGAAGCTAAAATTATTAGAACTCTCTCGAAAAGCATTGGCCTGCCAAAGGTAGAAGTTGACCTTTGCCGCTATCAGCGACACCATATCGCTGGAAGCTTGCTTTATGCTAATTTCAAGGTAAAAAACATTATTACCATTTTATTATTAATTTTTTGGGTCATTTTCTAATGAAGACTGTTTTGATAGAGTATACTATTAAGTAAGGTTCTAAAAATGCAACAAGATCTCGAAGAAGAGAAGAACATGGTTATCATCAAAGATTTGGAAGAAAAAGTTGAAAATTACGAAGCTATTCTGAAAAAGAAGGACTTCACCATTCAAGATCTTGAAATCATGGCTAAAGAGCACGAAGGTGCATTGGAAAAGAAGGACTTTGTTATTCAGTCTATGGAAGGCTCCTTGGCGGTAGTCCAAGCTGAGAACGACAGCTTAAAGAATGAATTGCTTAAACAATCAGAAAAATTTGAGTAGGAAAAGAAACACCTTGAAACAAGTCTTAAAACTGAGATGGATAAAAATTCAAATTTGCAAACATCCTTGAAAGAACTTCAAGAGAAATGTCTAAGCTTCGGCAGCCGATGCGTGCAGCGGCGAAGGATGTGTTTCATTCTATCGGAGCCAGCTCTGAAAAATTTACACCTTCGGCTGCAAACCTGCCCAGCACATTTGAATATATTGAAGGTGAGGTTGATGCTCTTGACGAAGTTATTGGTGGGCATGCCGACTTCTGTGCCATGGTAGCTTCTCGGGGCACAGCTGCCGCTTTTCTGAAGGCTGGCTGCACGCATGGAAATATTGTGAATAGACCAAACTTCAGCTTATCAGCGTCAGATCTGATAGATATCCCAAGCCTGGCCCGAAGCATTGGAAATAGATTCATGACCCAGATCTGGGTAAATGGGGGGCGAAAAATGGCAGGTGACGAAGCTCGAAGTCATCTTAAGCCAGTAAGAAACTTATATTTGTTACGTTTACCTTCTCCTTGAAATTTGCACCTTCCTTATTCTGATCTTTGATATACGCAGGATGACGAAGCTGAAGTATGACGAAATCTAGCCTGAAGCTTGATAGTTGCTTCACCATACTTTCCTGCAAAAATTCTGGAGAGACTTTTGTAATATAATTATGGAACAACTCATGTAAATTTGTACAAACCTTGTAATATATTTTGTTTCCGTTATCTTCATCCAATTTGCTTTGCTGTGGACGAAACTCCTCTTTTGAGCCGAAGGCGAAAAACACCTTCCCTTCTTTTCGTACACAACGAAGCATAAAAAATTTTCCTTCGAAGTCTTTTCTCATTGCCGAAGCACCTGTCTTTTTAGTGTGGTATGATGATGATTCTATATATGTCTAAATGAATGTTTATGAATGCAAATGACATGATGGAATGTATTGTGCAAATGAATATTGAGACATGTTCAAAAATCATGATCACAGCCCCTTCATCCCGTTAGGAACGATTCGAATCTTTTTGCCGTTTACTTTTCGGCTTCACCGTTTACTTTTCGGTGTATCAGCGTTGACTTTTTGCTGTAAGCCTCCCTTGGGAGCTTCTTCGCCTTTTACTTTCAGCGGAATCAGCGTTGCGTTGACTTTTTGCTGTAAGCCTCCCTTGGGAGCATCTTCGCCTTTTACTTTCAGTGGAATCAGCGTTGACTTTTCGCTGTAAGCCTCCCTTAGGAGCTTCTTCACCTTTTACTTTCAGCGGAATCAGCGTTGACTTTTCGCTGTAAACTCTGCATTCCCTTAGGAACGACTTTTGAGCAGAAAACTTACGCTGCGCTCCCTTAGGAACGACTTTTTGTAGCTTCGTCGTGCTCTGCATCCCCTTAGGGACGTCTTTCGAGCTTCTCCCTGTTTTCTTTTCTTTTTCCTTTCGCATTTACATTTACATTTTTGGGGGATATCACTCTTATAGAATTAAAATAAGGAAAATTACATGTTGTAGCCCCATTAAAAACCTTTCTCCCCCTTTGGAAAGGAAAAGAGTGCCACAAAAAAGAATAGAAAAAGAAAATTACATAAAGCTAAACATAATATCGCCGAAGCTCATCCGCGTTCTACGATCTAGGGATGTCGTTGCCGTCCATATCCTTTAATCTGCAGGAACCGGGTCTTGACGAAGATACTACCAAGAAAGGGCCTTCCCACTTCAGCTATAGTTTGCCTACTGTGTCTGGGTTGGCCACTCTCCGAAGCACAAAATGTCCTGGCTTAATGTTCTTCAACCGAACCTTTCTGTCACGCCATTTTATTGTTTCGGCTTCGTATTTATTGATGTTTTCCACAGCCTGAAGCCTGATCCCCTCTATAGCATCCTTTTCCACAGAGCAATCAGCTTCATCTTCGCCTTCTGCCGAAGCTATTGTTCTTATAGATCCTGCTTTGGCTTCTTCCGGTGTTATTGCTTCGTCACCGAACAATAGTTTAAATGGTGTAAAGCCTGTTGATCTTGACGCTATTGTGTTATGGCTCCACACCACTTTGATTAATTCTTCTGGCCACTTTCCCCTGGGCTGATTGAAGATTGACTTCATTATTCCTGTCATTATGATCCCATTGGCTCTTTCGACTAGTCCATTTGATTCTGGATGCCGAACTGACGCAAAATGGATCTTCATGCCGATTTGGTCACAAAACTCTTTGAAAACTTCGGAGTCAAACTGCATTCCATTGTCCACAGTAATGGCCTTCGGCACTCCGAAGCGACAAACAATGTTTTGCCAGAAAAACTTTTGGACGGTGACCGAAGTTATTATAGCTAAAGGCTTTGCCTCAGTCCATTTAGAAAAATATTCCACTTCCACTACAACATATCTTAAATTTCCTTGTGCTGGTGGTAGCGGACCTAACAAATCAAGGCCCCACCTTTGTAACGGCCAAGTGGGTTGTATTAACTGAGTTAGAGACGAAGGTTGTTTTTGATCTCTTGCACATTTCTCACAACCTTCGCACTTTTGCACCAGTTCCGCTGCATCCGAAGCTGCTTTTGGCCAATAAAATCCTTGACGAAAAACTTTTCCCAACAAAGGCCTAGATCTGATGTGAGATCCACACAGGTCTGCATGTATTTCGTTCATCAATTCTATGCCTTCGGCTCTGGACAAACACTTGAGCAACGGGGAACAAACCCCACGCTTGTATAATTCCCCTTCTATAATAACATATGATCGAGCTCTTGCTTCTATCCTTCTGTTGTAAGCTTCGTCATCTGAAAGAAAATTACCCTGAAGGAAAGAGATGATTTCAGTTCTCCAATCTTCACTATAGACAGGGGATATGTTGAGGGCCGCTCTTTCAAGAAGTTCAACCGAAGGTGCTTTTATTGTTTCAAAAAATACATCCGAAGGTAAAGGCAGCCCCTGTGCCGCTGACTTGGCTAACAGATCAGCATATTCATTTTCTCCGCGAGGAATATTTTTGACAAAGAATCCTTCAAAGGAAGCCTCAATCCTTCGGACTGTATCTAGATATTTTTCAAGCTTCAGATCTCTTGCTTTATAGCTCTTATCAATATGGCCAGAAATAACTTGGGAGTTAGTTTTAAGAATAGCCCTTCTGATCCCCATTGCCTTTAATTTCCAAAGACCCAACAGCAGAGCTTCGTACTCAGCAATATTATTTGTGCAACTGAAATCAAGTCTTGCCGCATAACAAGTTCTAACTTTGGAAGGTGAAACCAACACAGCAGCTGCTCCTGCTCTGAAGGTTCCCCAAGACCCATCGCAGAACACTGTCCATGCTTCGGCATCTTTATTCATTTCTTCTTCTTGAGCTCCTGGCATCCAGTCAGCAATGAAGTCTGCCAACGCTTGGGACTGAATCGAAGATCTATGGACATAATCAATACAAAATTCATAGAGCTCTGCAGCCCATTTTCCAATCCTTCCAGTAGCTTCTCGGTTTCTTATAATATCCTTCAAAGGTTGTGAAGAAGGAACAATTATGTTGTAAGCTTGAAAATAATGCCGAAGCTTCCTGGAGGCCATCAAAACAGCATACAATACCTTCTCCAATTCTGTATAATTTTTCTTTGATAAACTAAGAACTTCGGACACAAAGTATATTGGGGCCTGCTTTTTGACTTGGCCTTCAAGCTTCTCCTGAACAAGTGCTGCACTTACCGCTGAGTGCGAAGCTGCCACATATAATAACAAAGGAGCCCTTGGCATTGGTGGAGTTAGTGTTGTTAGATCTATTAAATATTGCTTCAGCTCTTCGAAGGCTTTCTGCTGGACTGGTCCCCACTGAAAAACTTCGGCTGTCTTCAGCACTTCGAAAAATGGCAAATTTCTCTCTGCTGATCTGGATATGTATCTGTTGAGAGATGCCAGTCTTCCTGTCAATCTTTGAGCCCCTTTCTTTGTACTTGGTGGTTCCATTCGAAGGATAGCTTCGATTTTGTTTGGATTAGCCTCAATTCCTTTTGTTGAAACTAGGCAACCAAGAAATTTCCCCTTCTTTACTCCAAAGACACATTTTTCTGGGTTTAGCTTTAAACCAGCCTGTCTAAAATTAGCGAAGATCTCCTGCAGATCAGCAATATGATTATCTTGCTTCGTGCTTTTTATAATGATATCATCAACATAAGTTAGCACATTTCTGCCTATCTGAGAATGGAGAACCTTCGCTGTCATTCTACTGAAGCTTCCTCCAGCATTCTTAAGCCCCTCAGGCATCCGAAGGTAACAATATGTTCCACTAGGGGTTATGAAGCTGGTCTTCGGTTCATCCTCCTTCTTCATCCAGATTTGATGATAGCCTGAATAACAATCCAGCAGACTCATAAGCTCCGAAGAAGCTGCTGCATCAACCAAGGAATCTATCCTTGGCAATGGAAACTCGTCCTTCGGACAGGCCTTATTGAGATCAGTAAAATCGATACACATTCTCCATTTACCATTGGCCTTCTTCACCATAACAGTGTTAGCCAACCACTCTGGGTATTTTACCTCTCTAATAACTCCAGCACTGAGTCTTTTCACTTCATTCCGAGCACCTTCAGCCTTGTCATCAGACATCTTCCGAAGTCTCTGCTTTCTGGGTCTGAAAGATGGGTCAACATTGAGCGAGTGCTCAATGACATCCCTGTTAACTCCGCAAAGATCATTAGCTGACCAAGCGAAAACATCTTTATTGTTGAACAAAAACCGTATCAAGGCTTTCTCCTGTTCTTCGAACAATTGAGATCCCAATAGCACCTTCTGCTCTGCTATGTCCTCACATAAGAGCATGGGTTTCGGCTGATCAGCCGAAGCAGCTTTTTCCCTTCTGAACTTGTACTGCTCACAAGCTTCAGTTCCATCTATGTTATGGATCGCCTTTGAATCTGTCCAATTTCCTTCGGCCCTTCTGGTAGCTTCCTGACTTCCATGAATAGCGATGGGCCCTTGGTCCGAAGGTATCTTCATGCAAAGGTAAGCTAGATGAAGAATTGCTTCGAAGGCATTGAGAGTACCATGACCAATGATAGCATTGTAAGGATACTCCATGTCAACAATGTCAAACACAATTTGCTCAGTCCTTGTATTGTTAACAAATCCGAAGGTTACTGGCATGGTGATCTTCCCAAGTGCTACAATTTGCCGTCCTCCGAAGCCACAAAGAGGGTGCGTAGCATCATGGATCTTGTCTTCGGGCTCTTGCATTTGTCTGAAAGCTTTAGCAAATATGATATCAGCTGCGCTACCTGTATCAACCAAAACATTATGGACCAGAAATCCTTTGATCACACAAGAGATAACCATAGCATCATTGTGTGGGTAATCTTTGAGTTGAAGATCCTCTTGGGAGAAGGTAATTGGAATGTGAGACCATCTTGACTTGATGAAGGGTCCTTGCACCCCGACGTGCTGTACCCTTCTCTGTGCTTCCTTCTTCTGTTTCTTGTTGGCTGGCTCTGAGCATGAACCGCCTGTTATCAGGAGTACCAGCTTCGGGGCCGAAGCAGCTCTAGCTTGATCGTTGAACGAAGCCATCAGCTCAAAAAAGTGGAAGTGTGTTGACCGGAGGTGGGCGCCAATGTTGGAGACTTGTTCTCAAATGCTTTGCCTTAAGAACAAGGCAACATAAAATGTTAAATATTAAGGCTCTTCGTCCGCCGAAACATTATCTCCGTAAGTATTTAATGAACTTCGGACGAAGGTCACGAGCGTAATGTTACGAAAGTTTCACCTTCGTAATTAAACTTGTAAAGATAATACAAAGTCCAATATTAAAGATAAATACATTAAAAATAGGAGACATCATTCACATATCTTATTATACAAATTTAAGATATTTGAATACAATGTTTAGGCACATTTATACCTTTGCCTTGACAAATAATGATTCCCGAACGATGCGTTAGCGATTACAGGAATGCGTGAACAGTAAAGGAATACTGTTCACTATTTATAGGCACAGGACACAGCCTGTGAAGAATTACAGTCATGCCCCTCATAAAAGTTTACAACAATGACTCAGACCCCTATGAGCTAAAAGGTCATTCCATCTTTAAGTCGGTTCGATCCTTCATCTTCGGATATGTTATAATACCGAAGCTTCATGAATGATGCCTTCGACGTCACGTACAAGCAGCTTCAGCCGAAGCTATTTCTTTCTGCAGGACCTTCGGCGACGAAGCGTGGTCCCAACATCACCTAATGCAGCAATCAAGTGAGAAAGATTTTAAAAACATCAAGGAAGGTGGCAAATGCACCGGAGCTTTCCTTTGTTTATGGGTGAGTCAGGCTCAGATCCACAAATATCAAAGTAGAAACAGTTCTCATCCTGTGTTTCCAAAGGTGGTGGTACTTGCTCTTCAGTGGCTTCCACTTCTTCTTCGTGTTCTAATCATAACCATACATATGTATATAAGAATGAATGCCATGTAATGCTCATGAGGGTGCAAAGATAATATAAACTCATTATCTAAGTCTTGAATACAACTTTCCTTCACGGAACTCCGAGAACTTAGGGTTTCTGGAGTCGGTAAAGGAGTTCACAGGGCAGGGGGGTGTTTTGGGGTTTGGTGATCAAACAAGGTCCAAATCAACCCAAATTCTACCCAAGGCTTCTAAATAATATGAGGAACTCATCTAAAAATTTTGAGCATTTTTGGGATTACCATTTATCTTTTAAAAATCTAGAACTACTAACTTAAACTATTTTAAATACCTTAAAATTCCTAATTTAACTTAAAAATCATGAAAATATTTTTATTAAATTCTAGGGAAAATAAGAAGGCTAGGAAAATTGGTCTCACAATTTTAGGATTTTTCTACATTTTTCCAGGAATTTCTAAAGTTATTCTGAAAAAAAGGAAAATACTTCAACAGTATTGGGCTCAAACTGGCCCGAGCGGCCCAACCTCGCGCAGAAGCGCGCCCGCGCATGCGCCCGCGCTGGCCATTTTGCACAGTGGTCCTCGGGGTTCTGGATAATAGGAAACAAGTTCCTTTACTGTTCTGATGTGTCGCTGACAAATTATAGAAAGGCCCTCCATCTTCTATTCCTTTACACGACACGACCTCGACGGCGTTCATGCGTGGCCGAGCTCTGATGAGCTCGTAGACCGGCCGATTGGGGCAACGGCTAGGGTTCCCGAGCAGCAGACATGAAATCGGGGCTATCTTGATCATTTTCCCTAACTTAATTGCGCTTATGATCAACTACGGAGCTCTGGCCACGGTGGCCGTGAGTATCGCGGCTATACTGCCGTGTTCCCAGCGACCAGAGGACCTCTAGCTTAATTAAATGGGTTGTCGAGCATCACAGAGCTATGAAAAGACTTAAACGAGAGAGAAAAGAAGATGAGCTGACCGTAGTACGGCTGGCCGCGGTGAGGTTGAGTTTCGGGTGGCGGAGAATGGATTTGGGGGAAATCTTAAATTCGAGCTCTCGGAGGCACGGTTGCTAACGATTGCTGGTGACTGGGTGGGTGATGATGTTACGTAGCTAGGGGAGGGCTCAATTTATAGGCGGCTTCGCCGGTGGCGCACAATTTGGTCGAGCAACGCGGCGGCCGGAGGTGGAGAGGATTACTGGCACGCGTGAATCGCTGTCCCATGCCGTGGCAAGCTCTCCGGCGTTGATTAGACAACAGTGGGGGTTTACGGCGATGCAGTGGAAAGGTTGAGCCACGCGGTGCACGGCCGGGAAGCGGCGGTCGCCGGTGAGCTTATCTGTTCCCGTCGTAGGGTAGAGGGGGAAGCACGGGAGGGTCACCGGAGTGGAGCCCAGCTCACGACGGTGAAGATCTTTACTGGGCGATGCTTACCTGCTGGTCACGGCGCACGAATCACGGCGAGCGGCAATCGACGGCGACGGGCCACCGGTGACGGGCAGGGGGGAAAAAACCATGATCTGTTTCAGTTTGGGGTACTGTACCATGGCAAGACCTCATCAGAACACCTGACTGAGCAACTTCAGAGCCATTTTTCTTAAAATTTTGTATTACAACTTGGTCATATTTCTGCACCAAAGTTGTAGAGCTATAGTTAATCTTCAACTTTGCCACAATGCTTACCATCAAATAGTCATTGAATCCCATTCGAAATCGAGCTCAAAGTTCACCCTATCACACTGCTACTGAAAATTCAGTTCAGGGATTGCCTGACAGCCTGACTTTGAGCAAGATTATCTTCCAATTTCTCACAAGAACATGGCTTGCACTCTTAAGCAAACTTGTTATCCATTAATAGATCTACAAGTTTTCCAGGGTTCTAATTGAGATTTTTGGTATCCCAGGGGTATAAATGTGATTCAACTTTGTTTTTGGGAACATTTTATGACTCTTTCCCTAAAGCCTTTAGGTTTTCTCATCTTGGGTTAAGTTTTACCCCTTTAATCCCTATTTAGGGTTAAGTTCCTTATCTAGGGTTCTATTTGCAAAACACCAAAAACAATGCACTTGTTTGAAATTTTTACCTAGTGAATGCACTCTAGGTGTGTCAAACATATGCAATGCCAATGTTTATGATGCCATGCTCAAGTTTTAGTTATAGTAACACCAGGGGTGTTACATCCTTCCCCCCAGAAAAGAATCTCGTCCCGAGATTAAAGGTCCTAGGGTGAGTAATGGAAAAGGAAATGTGTCACATTTTTATTTCCTTATTTCTGGTACAAGGCAGGGGGTGGTGTGGGGGTTCACTCCTTTATTACAATAGCTATACACACTTTATAAATTACATGAGGCTAGAAAGCCTGGGAAATTCTTACCTAAAAAGTCTTGAGTTTCCCATGTAGCCTCTTCTTCAGAATGTTGGTTCCACTGTATCTTATAGAACTTGAGAGTTTTGCTCCGGGTAACTCTGTCCTTTTGATCCAAGACTCGAATAGGGTGCTCAGAGTATGTCAAGTCTGGTTCAAGGACAACATCTGTTACTTCAATGGTTCGATCGGGAACCCGAAGACACTTCTTCAATTGTGACACATGGAACACATTATGAATAGTGTTGGGGACTTGTTCTCAAATGCTTCGATTTAAGAACAAGGCAACACAGAAAAGTTAATGGTTAATGTCCTTCGTCCTTCGAAGCGTTATTTCCCTTAGGATATAACGATTTCGGACGAAGGTTATGAAGGACATACCTTCATCATCATAATTTATATTGATAAAAGAAAAAGCACATGAAACATGAAAGAATACACGAATAATCATATAACATTATTAAGTGTTATCATTATATGATTGTAGAAGAATAAGAACAATATTGAATTACATTTGTACCTTCGATTTGACGGAAGGCAAAAATACAAGCGTGACGCACGAGCGAATACAAGTCAGCGTGAACAGTACGGGGGTACTGTTCATCTATTTATAGACACAGGACACAGCCTGTGAAGAATTACAATTATGCCCCTCATAAAAGTTTACAACATTGACCCAGACCTTTATGGATTAAAAGGTCATTCTATCTCTAAGTCGGTTTGTAATACCGAAGCTTCATGAAAAGGAACCTTCGGTCATCTCCTGGGGACAACTTCAGCCGAAGCTGCTTCTTCTTACAAGACCTTCGGCGCAACGAAGCATGACCCCAACAGTAGCCCCTTTCGCGGCGCTAGATCGTTTTTCGTAACGAGCTTGATCCGTGAAAAAAGTCTCTTAAGCTTCGGGAAGCCGAAGGTCCAAAAAACACCTTCCCTGAGCTCGTTGTCGAGAAACGATCCAGTTTCCGAGCGCGTGTCAGGCCCACCTTGCAGAGTTACTGTTTGGTCTCTGCGGTCCACCGCGCAGCGAGTGCCAGTGACTGTCCGCCTGGTGTAAAAATCCTGGCGTTTCGCCTTCTTACCTGCAGCACTATATAAACAGACGGGTAGGTGTGAAGTTACCACAGCATTCATTGCTATTTGCACTGTTTTGCTGCCAAAATTTTTAACCATAGCCGAACCTTGACTCTCGGAATCGAACGAAGGTCCAACTCAAAGTCTGCTTCGTCAGAAGGAAAGGCTTCGGGAGAAAAAAGTATTCAATTTCCACAAACTCAAAATTAAATGGCCAGAGTGCGATCTACTGCCAGGGTTGAGCGTGAAGGAGACGAAGCTGAAGGTTCAGAGACTGTTCCCATCTCTGAAGCAATGCAACGATCCGGACTGGTAACTTCGGAGGAAATCCCCACTGTTGAAGCAGAACAAGCAACTGCCGAAGCAGAGGATGAGAACATTGAAGACACTGATCCCGAAGATGATTATCGCATTGCCATGCCAAGTAAGCCCAGCCACTTGGACTTCGGAAAGTCGACCGTTTCGAAGGCTGATCTCTCCAAGATGGTAAAGTCAGGTTATTTCAGTGAAAGTCAGAAGAAGCTACTTCGCTTCGGGGGAGAAGAAACTACCCCGAAGCCAGAGAAGAATGAGATAGTCATTTTCAAGAGCTTTCTAAAGGCTGGGTTGAGATTCCCCCTTCATGGGATTATTGCAGATGTATTGAAGAAGTTTGGTATCTACTTTCATCAATTGACTCCTAACGCTATCGTTAGGCTTAGTGTTTATATCTGGGCTCTCCGAAGTCAGGCGGTGGAGCCGTTTGCCGACAGCTTTTGTCGAGTTCACGAGCTGCATTACCAGACGAAGGCTAGAAAAGATGGATTACATGATAACTTTGGTTGCTACAATTTTGCCTATCGGAAAACCACAAAGTTTCCTGTTATCAGCTACCGAAGCAAATGGCCGGCAGGCTGGAAGTCAGAGTGGTTCTATGTGAAAGTTGACGAAGACAAAGAGAAGTTGGTACAAAGCCCACTTGAATTGATCTTCGGAGAAACAAGACCGCGATGCCACATGACATTAGAAGGTCCCACCTGGGCTGCACTGGGTGAGTTTAAAATTATTTCAGAGCATATCAGTACCAGGGACCTGGTTCAAGAGTTCTTGGCCATCAGGGTTTTCCCTACTTTAAAAGAATGGGAAATGCCGAAGCTGGAAGGGGAGAAGAAAAAAGGGGAACTTGTCCGGCTTCCTTACCATTTCAAGTTCAAGAAATACTTTAAAAAACCTTGCCAAGAGTGGCTGGACACAGTTGAAGTAATGTGCAATGAAATTCTTGGGAATTATTCGAAAAAAGAAGATCAATTGATGACTGCGGCCTTCGGCACCCATCCGAAGCGAAGGCTGAACCGAGTGTTTGATGCCCTGGGTTTTGAGTACCCTGACTATGAACGGCTGGATAAGGGTGCTGAGGGCCAAAAAAGGAAAAGGGTGGCCGAAACTTTGAACAAAGATGAGGAAGAACCACCAAAAGAGAAGAATATTCCAAAGAAGAGAAGAATATCATCTCCGAAGCGAAAATTACCCGATGAAGAGGGGACTCCTGCACCACCCTCTACCACCGACGTGGAGGAAATCTTAAAGGTAATGACTGAACCCCTGCCCGTGAAGCTAAGTCCATTAGGGCCTCAACTGACGAAGCTTTTTCGAAAGGTGGAGGAGCCTGAAAAACGAAGAAGATAACCAAAACAAAGAGACAAAGGATTATTACAGTGACCGAAGTCATTGACAAGACGCCACCGAGGGCTTCAACTCAGAAAGCGCCAGCGGTTGAGGGCACAAGAAATGTCGAAGTCGCTCCTTCGGAGGTCGCGGCTACCAAAGCCTCTTCGGCCGAAGATTTGAACTTGGAAACTACAATTGAAGACATCGACAAAATACTGCTAGATATGGCCGCAGAAGAAGCTACCACTGCTGCCGAAGAAACCATGGCCTCAGTACCTGGCAAGGGAAAGGAAATAGCCGAAGATACTTCGGAGGACGAAGCTTTCATATTTCAAAATTTAGTTGGGCAAGAACTGTCGAAGGCCGAAATAGAAGAGCTTAAAGAATATGCCAAATCTTGCGGATATAAACCAGGAGCTCTTCTTTTCGGAGGTATTGACGATGAGAAATTGAACTGCATCCGGGATCAAACTGGAGCTAAGGTCATCGGTACTCTATCGAAGAGTATCGGTTTTCCAAAGCTGGAAACGGATATCAGCCGCTACCGACGACAACATATCGTTGGTAGTTTATTTTATTCCAATTTCAAGGTAAACAACTTTTCTTTGACTTTTATTGCTTTCAATAATGTAGACCTGTCTTAATGAAGGTTGTTTACGTGCAGAGCATGCTGCTGAGCAAGGCTTTGAAAATGCAACAAGATCTGGAGGATAAAAAACACGAAGTTATTATTGAAAATTTAGAGAGCAAAATAAAAGAACAATCAGCTACTATTGAAAAGAAGGACTTCGAGCTCCAAACAACTGAAGGCTTATTGGCAGAGACTGAGGCTAAAGTAGCAGAATTGAACACGAAGCTTCTCTGCCAATCAAAACAATTTGAACAAGAGAAGCAAGAGCTTAATTCAAAATTTGAGGCCGAAGTCCAAAAAAACTCAGATTTGAAAAAATCATTGACAAGCCTTCAGGACAAATGTTTGGAATTTAGTAACAACTGTATTCAACAATTAAAAAAGATCTTTTATTCAGTTGGAGCCAGTAGTGGAAAGTTCACTCCTTCAGCTGAAAATTTGCCAAGAACCTTCGAACATATTGAAGCTGAAATTGATGAGCTTGACGAAGTTATAGCCGGGCACGGTGACTTCTGTGCCTGGGTAGCTTCTCGGGGCACCGCTGCTGCCTTCCTAAAAGCTGGCTGTGATCATGGAAAAATCGTCAACAGGCCCAATTTCACTCTATCTCCATCAATTCTAGACGATATTCCTGACCTCGCCCGAAGTATTTCAAACAGATTTATAAAAATGATATGGACGAAAGGCGGGCGAGAAAAAGCTGGAGACGAAGCTCGAAGTCATCTTCAGCTAGTAAGAAATCATACCTTGTTCTTACCTTCTCCTTCAAACTTGATTTTTACTCACAATACCTTGATTCATGTAGGATGACGAAGCTGAAACTGATGCTTAAAGAATATGCAGCCGAAGCTGAAGCCCGGTGAAGATTAGTAGGAGTAGACTGTAGAAAAAACTCAAGAAACTTTTGTAATAACTTTTGTAAATACAACTACACTACTCTTAATGAACTTTGTTCATATCTTGTAATATATTCGTACCCTTCCATTGAGGCGCTTTGATTGTGGATGAAATTAGTATTTTGAGCCGAAGGCGAAAAAACACCTTCCCTTCTTTTCGTACACAACGAAGCATAAAAGACCGCTTCTTCTTTTTTGCCGAAACCTTTCTTTTTTGTACGCGAAGAAGCTCTTCTCTTATGCCGAAACAGCCACTTATGCCATGATGATGATTATCCTATATATGCCTGAATGTTTATGAATGCAAATGCTATGATGTAATGTGATGTGCAAATGAATGTCCAAACACATATCCGAAGCTATCCCTTTAGCCATTATTTCCTTAGAAACAATCACACATCAGCTCTGCAATCCCTTAGGAACGACTTTGGAGCTTCTTCGCCTTTTACTTTCGGCGGAATCAGCGTTGACTTTTCGCTGTAAGCTCTGCATTCCCTTAGGAACGACTTTGGAGCTTCTTCGCCTTTTACTTTCGGCGGAATCAGCGTTGACTTTTCGCTGTAAGCTCTGCATTCCCTTAGGAACGACTTTGGAGCTTCTTCGCCTTTTACTTTCGGCGGAATCAGCGTTGACTTTTCGCTGTAAGCTCTGCATTCCCTTAGGAACGACTTTGGAGCTTCTTCGCTTTTTCAGTTTTCGGCACTCGATGGTGCATTCTCAGCTTTTACATTTACATTCCTTGGGGGATTTTGCTCTTATAAAACTAAAAAGGAGATTACATATGATGGCCCCATTAAAAACCTTTCTCCCCCTTTAGAAAGGAAAAGGGTGCCATGAAAAAGAAAAAACATAAGAAAAGTTACATCAAATTACACATAATATCGCCGAAGCTCATCCGCATTCCAAGATCTTGGAATGTCGTTGCCGTCCATGTCCTTCAATCTGTATGAACCAGGTCTTGACGAAGATGCTACTAAGAAAGGCCCCTCCCATTTCAACTGTAACTTGCCCACTGTGTCTGGGTTGGCCACTCTCCGAAGCACCAAGTGTCCCGGCTCAATATTCTTTAGCCGAACTTTTCTATCCCGCCATTTGACTGTTTCGGCTTGGTATTTATTGATATTCTCGACAGCTTGAAGCCTGATCCCTTCTAAAGCATCTTTTTCCACAAAGCGAGCATCTTCAGGACCTGATTCTGTCGAAGCTACTACTCTTATTGATCCAGTTTTAGCTTCTTCCGGAGTTATTGCTTCGTCGCCGAATAACAACTTGAATGGAGTAAAGCCTGTAGACCTTGATGTTGTTGTATTGTGGCTCCACACCACTTTAGTTAACTGATCTGGCCACTTTCCCCTGGGTTGATTGAAGATTAACTTCATTATTCCTGTCATTATGATGCCGTTGGCTCTTTCAACGAGCCCATTTGACTCCGGATGCCTGACTGATGCAAAATGGATCTTCGTACCAATTTGATCACAGAAATTTCTGAAAGCTTCGGAGTCGAATTGTGTTCCATTATCTACAGTGATGGCCTTCGGTACCCCGAAACGACAAACAATATTCTGCCAGAAAAACTTTTGGACAGTGGCCGAAGTTATTGTGGCTAATGGCTTTGCCTCAATCCATTTAGAAAAATACTCCACAGCCACTATAACATATCTTAAATTCCCTTGAGCCGGTGGTAATGGACCTAACAAGTCAAGGCCCCACCTTTGCAATGGCCAGATGGGTTGTATGAGCTGTGTTAAAGATGAAGGTTGTTTCTGATCTCTTGCACATTTCTGACAGCCTTCGCACTTTTGAACTAATTCCGCTGCATCCGAAGCTGCCTTCGGCCAATAAAACCCTTGGCGGAAAACTTTTCCAAGTAACGGCCTAGATCCAATGTGAGATCCACACAGGCCTGCATGTATCTCTTTCATCAACTCTATACCTTCGGCTCTAGATAAGCACTTGAGTAGCGGAGCACAAACTCCATGCTTGTACAACTCCCCTTCTATCATGACATATGGACGAGCTCTTGCCTCTATCCTCCTGTTATAAGCTTCGTCATCTGAAAGGAACTTACCCTGAAGGTAAGAGATGATCTCAGTTCTCCAATCTTCGCTATAAACAGGAGATATGTTGAGGACTGCTCTTTCAAGGAGTTCTACTGAAGGTGCCTTTATTGTTTCAAAAAACACATCCGAAGGTAAAGGCAGCCCCTGTGCTGCTGACTTAGCCAGCAAATCAGCATGCTCATTTTGTCCTCGAGGGATATTTTTGACAGAAAATCCTTCGAAGGAAGCTTCGATTCTTCGGACCGTGTCCAGATATTTTTCAAGCTTCGGATCTTTAGCCTTGCAACTCTTGTCGATGTGACCCGAAACAACCTGGGAATCAGTTTTAAGGATGGCCCTTCTGATTCCCATTGCTTTTAATTTCCGAAGGCCCAAAAGCAGGGCTTCGTACTCAGTAATATTGTTTGTACAGCTAAAATCGAGTCTTGCCGCATAACAAGTTTTGACTTTAGATGGTGAGATCAATACAGCGGCTGCTCCTGCTCCGAAGGTTCCCCAGGACCCATCGCAAAACACTGTCCACACTTCGGCATCTTTATTTGTTTCTTCATCCTGAGCCCCTGGCGTCCAATCGGCAATGAAATCTGCCAACGCTTGAGACTGGATCGAGGATCTATGCACATAATCAATGCAAAATTCATTGAGCTCTGCAGCCCATTTTCCAATCCGTCCAGTGGCTTCTCTATTTCTCATAATATCCTTCAACGGTTGCGAAGAAGGAACAATAATATTGTATGCTTGAAAATAATGCCGAAGCTTCCTGGATGCCATCAAAACAGCATATAATACCTTCTCCAACTCTGTATAGTTTTTCTTTGACACACTAAGGACTTCAGATACAAAATACACTGGAACCTGTTTCTTGACTTGGCCATCGAGCTTCTCCTGAACAAGAGCTACACTTACTGCTGAGTGCGAAGCTGCCACGTATAACAACAAAGGAGCCCCTGGCGTTGGTGGAGTTAATGTTGTTAAATCTATCAAATATTGCTTCAGCTCTTCGAAGGCTTTTTGTTGGCTTGGTCCCCATTGAAAGACTTCAGCTGACTTCAGCACCTCGAAGAATGGTAAATTTCTTTCTGCTGATCTGGATATGAATCTATTGAGAGATGCCAGCCTCCCTGTCAATCTTTGGGCCCCCTTTCTTGTAGTTGGTGGTTCCATCCGAAGTATAGCTTCAATTTTATTTGGATTAGCTTCAATTCCCTTTGTTGAAACCAAGCATCCAAGAAATTTCCCCTTCTTTACTCCGAAGACACATTTTTCTGGATTCAGCTTTAAACCAGCTTGTCTGAAACTGGCGAAGGTCTCCTGCAAATCAGCAATATGATTTTCCTGTTTCGTGCTTTTTACAATGATGTCATCAACATAAGTTAGCACATTTCTGCCTATCTGAGACTGGAGAACCTTCGCAGTCATTCTGCTGAAACTTCCTCCAGCGTTTCTGAGCCCTTCAGGCATCCGAAGATAGCAATATGTGCCACTTGGGGTTATGAAGCTAGTCTTCGGCTCATCTTCCTTCTTCATCCAGATTTGGTGATAGCCTGAGTAACAGTCTAGCAGACTCATGAGCTCTGAAGAAGCTGCTGCATCAACTAAAGAGTCTATCCTTGGCAATGGGAATTCGTCCTTCGGACAAGCCTTGTTGAGATCTGTAAAATCGATGCACATTCTCCACTTGCCGTTGGCCTTCTTTACCATAACAGTGTTAGCTAGCCATTCTGGGTACTTTACTTCTCTGATAACTCCTGCACTGAGGAGTCTTTTTACTTCATTGCGAGCACCTTCGGCTTTATCATCAGACATTTTCCGAAGCCTCTGCTTTCGGGGTCTGAAGGATGGGTCAACATTGAGCGAGTGTTCAATAACATCCCGATTTACTCCGCAAAGGTCATTAGCTGACCATGCAAAAACATCTTTGTTGTTGAACAAAAACCTTATCAAGGTTTTCTCCTGCTCTTCGGATAATTGAGAGCCCAACAGCACCTTCTGCTCTGCTATGTCCTCACATAAGAGCATGGGCTTCGGCTGATCTGCTGAAGCTGCTTTCTCCCTTCTGAATTTGTACTGTTCACAAGCTTCAGCTCCATCTATGTTATGGATTGCTTTGGAGTCAGTCCAGCTTCCTTCGGCCCTTCTAGCAGCTTCCTGGCTTCCATGAATAGCAATAGGCCCTTGGTCCGAAGGTATCTTCATGCAGAGGTAAGCTGGGTGAAGAATTGCTTCGAAGGCATTGAGAGTACCGCGACCAATGATAGCATTGTAAGGATACTCCATGTCAACAATATCAAACACAATTTGCTCGGTCCTTGTGTTGTTAACAAATCCGAAGGTTACTGGCATGGTAATCTTCCCTAGTGCTACAATCTGCCGTCCTCCGAAGCCACAAAGAGGGTGCGTAGCATCATGGATCTTGTCTTCGGGCTCTTGCATTTGTCTGAAGGCCTTAGCAAATATGATATCAGCTGCACTGCCTGTATCAACCAAGACATTGTGAACCAGAAATCCTTTGATAACACAAGAGATAACCATGGCATTGTTGTGTGGGTAATCCTTGAGTTGAAGGTCCTCTTGGGAGAAGGTAATAGGAATGTGAGACCATCTCGACTTGATGAAGGGTCCTTGCACCCCAACATGCTGTACTCTTCTCTGTGCTTCCTTCTTCTGCTTCTTGTTGGCTGGCTCTGAACATGATCCGCCTGTTATCGGGAACAGCAGCTTCGGAGCCGAAGCAGCTCCAGCTTGATCGTTGAACGAAGCCATTAGCTCAAAAAAGTTGAAGTGAGTTCACCGGAGGTGGGCGCCAATGTTGGGGACTTGTTCTCAAATGCTTCGATTTAAGAACAAGGCAACACAGAAAAGTTAATGGTTAATGTCCTTCGTCCTTCGAAGCGTTATTTCCCTTAGGATATAACGATTTCGGACGAAGGTTATGAAGGACATACCTTCATCATCATAATTTATATTGATAAAAGAAAAAGCACATGAAACATGAAAGAATACACGAATAATCATATAACATTATTAAGTGTTATCATTATATGATTGTAGAAGAATAAGAACAATATTGAATTACATTTGTACCTTCGATTTGACGGAAGGCAAAAATACAAGCGTGACGCACGAGCGAATACAAGTCAGCGTGAACAGTACGGGGGTACTGTTCATCTATTTATAGACACAGGACACAGCCTGTGAAGAATTACAATTATGCCCCTCATAAAAGTTTACAACATTGACCCAGACCTTTATGGATTAAAAGGTCATTCTATCTCTAAGTCGGTTTGTAATACCGAAGCTTCATGAAAAGGAACCTTCGGTCATCTCCTGGGGACAACTTCAGCCGAAGCTGCTTCTTCTTACAAGACCTGCGCAACGAAGCATGACCCCAACAAATAGCAGACAGAATTTCGGGGAGCTGCAGTCGATATGCCACTGGTCCACACTTCTCAAGTACCGGGAATGGACCAATGTATCTGGGTGCAAGTTTCCCTTTAACCCTGAAACGCGATACTCCCTTCATGGGTGAAACTTTCAGGTAGACATAGTCCCCTTCATGAAAATATAAGGGCATTCGTCGTTTGTCTGCATAACCCTTCTAACGGGCTTGTGCTTTCTTCATGTTATGAATAATTTTCTGAACCTTTTCCTCGGCCTCCTTAACTAAATCAGGCCTAAAGAAATACCTTTCTCCAGGTTCAGACCAATTTAGTGGAGTTCGACATCGTCGCCCATATAAAGCTTCAAAAGGTGCCATCTTGATACTTTCTTGATAGTTATTATTATATGAAAACTCCGCCAAAGGCAAACATTCATCCCATTTTGGTGAGAAGTCCAAAACACAAGCTCGCAACATATCTTCGAGTACTTGATTAATCCTCTCAGTCTGTCCACTGGTTTGTGGATGATATGCCGAACTATGGAGCAACTTAGTACCCAAGGATTTGTGAAGTGCTTCCCAAAACTTGGCTACAAATTGAGGTCCACGATCCGACACTATGGTCTTCAGAACACCATGCAGACTAAGAATACGAGCCATGTATAATTGGGCGTAGACAATAACTGGGGAATCTGTCTTGACCGGCAGAAAGTGAGCAATCTTCGTAAGCCAATCAATTATAACCCAGATAGAATCATACCCTTTTGTAGTCCTGGGCAATCCCACGATAAAGTCCATACTTATGTCTTCCCATTTCCATGTTGGGACATGCAAAGATTGTAATGGACCAGCAGTTTTCATGTGTATGGCCTTGACAAGTCTACAAGTGTCACACTTAGCCACATAGCGTGCAATTTCAATTTTCATCTTCATCCACCAGTAGTGTTGCTTTAGATCATGATACATCTTAGCGCTTCCCAGATGAATAGAATAGCGACTAAGATGCGCTTCATCTAAAATTTGCTGGCGGAGTTCTTCATTCTTCGGCACCACTATGCGGTTATTGAACCATATCACACCTTGATCGTCTTCTTTGAAACATTTGGCTGTTCTAGCCCTTATCTTCTTCCGTATGTGTTTCATACCCACATTATCCTTTTGAGCATCAATTATCCTTTGCAAGATGATTGACTCAAGCTTTAGCTGATTCAGGGTCCCTTGTTGGACCATCCCCAGGTTTAGCTTTTCCATCTCTTGACATAAAGTGTTGTCAGCGGTCTTCACCATAAGACAGTGGCAGGAAGCCTTACGGCTCAGTGCATCTGCCACAACATTGGCTTTACCTGGGTGATAATGAATTTCAAGTTCATAGTCCTTAATAAGCTCAAGCCATCGCCTTTGCCTCATATTTAATTCTGACTGGGTGAAGATATACTTCAAGCTTTTATGATCTGTATATATGTGACAGATATTTCCCAGCAGATAGTGACGCCAAATTTTCATGGCATGAACCACAGCAGCTAGCTCCAGATCATGAGTTGGGTAATGCTCCTCATGTCGGCGCAACTGCCTTGAAGCATATGCAATTACTCGGCCCTCTTGCATTAATACACAGCCGAGTCCACTGCCTGACGCATCACAATATACATCAAAAGGCTTGGTGATGTCCGGTTGAGCCAATACCGGAGCAGTGGTTAATAATGTCTTCAATTGCTCAAAAGCTTCATTACACTTAGAAGACCAATTGAATTTAATGTCATTCTTCAATAAACTTGTGATTGGCTTCACAAGCTTAGAAAAATCTGGTATGAATCTGCGATAATATCCCGCCAGTCCAAGGAAACTTCGGACTTGATGAACAGTGGTTGGGGGTTTCCACTCCAAAATGTCCTTGACTTTGCTGGGGTCTACCGCAATCCCACTGGCAGATAGAACATGTCCCAGAAATTGAATTTCCTCCAGCCAAAACGCGCATTTGCTGAACTTGGCATACAACTGATGTTCCCTCAAGCGCGTCAATACAATCCGCAAATGTTGAGCATGCTCCTCTTCATTTTTAGAATATATCAAGATATCGTCGATGAAGACCACCATGAACTTGTCCAACTCGGGCATGAATACCGAGTTCATCAAGTAAGTGAAATGGGCAGGAGCATTTGTTAGTCCGAAGGACATTACCAAATATTCAAATAAACCATACCGCATAGTAAACGCGGTCTTCGGTATATCCTCGGGCCGAATACGGATTTGGTGATAGCCCAACCTGAGATCGATCTTGGAAAATACCCTCGCTCCAGTCAGTTGATCAAATAAGATGTCAATCCTCGGAAGAGGGTACTTGTTCTTGACGGTGACCTCATTCAGGGGTCGATAATCCACGCACATTCGTAAGGTTTGATCCTTCTTAACAAAAATGGCGGGGCAACCCCATGGAGACAAGCTTGGCCGGATGAATCCTTTATTCAGTAGATCTTGTAATTGAATCTTCAATTCTGCCAACTCATTAGGGGGCATACAGTACGATCTTCGAGAAATGGGAGCCGTACCGGGCTTTAACTCAATTACAAATTCTACATCTCTTTCAGGTGGTAGTCCAGGCAAATCTTCTGGAAATACATCTGGAAACTCACATACTACCGGAATATCCTTGACCTCTGGTACAATGGCTTCATATATTCTACCAGAAGCTTTGGCTGGATTGGTTACGGGGAGAGACAAAAGAATCTCTTCTTGATTATAGCTCAACCTGACGGTTCTGAGCTCAGTATTGAGAATTGCCTTATGTTGGGTTAACCAATTCATACCCAAAATTACATCTATATCCTGGCGTTTCAGAACAATCATGTTAGCAGGAAAGTTCCGTCCGGCCATTGTTACTGGCACTTGATAGGCCACTTCTCTAGTAAAGATGTGTCCCCCAGGTGAATGAATTTTAAATCCTTCTTTTGATTCATGGCATGAAATGTGATGTTGCTCCACAAATGTCTTGCTAATAAATGTATGCGAAGCACCAGAATCAAAAAGAATAATTGCAGGGTGACTGGCCACGAGAAACGTACCCATCATCACCGGTTCACCTTCTGGTGTAGTGGCCACTTGAGTATAGTATATCTGCCCCGTCTTCTTTGTATTCTTCCCCACATTATTTCCCTTGGGCTGAGCTGATTTCCCAGATCCTTGCTGAGTATTTGATTGATTCTGCTTGGGATATGGGCAATCCTTGATGAAATGTCCAGACTTGCCACAATTGAAACACCCGGTTGAGGAGCTGGGCAAAGCAGGGAATCGAGTGCCCGAGGCACCCGGCTGACTTAGGGTAGTGGGGGCATTGTTGGGACGAATAATGATTGGCTGCTTGAAAGGGAATGAGGGTGGATGAGAAAAAGAGCGATTTTGGCTAGAAGGCCGGATCACAAACCGTTGCCTTTTTGCCTGGCCCTGATTAGACTTCTCACCTCCAAATCCCTTGTTCTTCCCGGAACCTGCATATTTTGCTTCAACAGATAGGGCTGTGCTGACAGCCTTCCCATACGTAAGATCTATGCAGGCCGCCATTTTTCTCTGCAATCGATCATTTAGACCTCTCATAAAGCAATTCTTCTTCTTTAAATCAGTATTCACCTGATCGATGGCATACTGCGACAGGTGATTGAACTTGTTGAGATACTGATTAACAGTATCTCCCCCTTGTTTCAACTTCATAAACTCTTCTTGCTTCATATGCAGAACACCTTCGGGTATATAGTTCTCGTGGAAGGCCACTTTAAATTCTTCCTAGGTTACTTGATGATTAGCAGGTTGAATAGCCACAAAATTTCCCCACCAGGTGCTGGCAGGGCCGCGCAGTTGTTGCACTGCAAACAAAGGCTTCTGTGTCTCTGAACAGCGGAGAAGACCAAATTTTTGCTCAATAACCCGTATCCATTCATCAGCTTCCAACGGGTCCTCAGCCTTGACAAATAGTGGTGGAAGGGTTTCAGAGAAATCCAGATATGTGGTTTCACGGGGGCCTTGCTGATAACCCCTTCCTCCCTGCTGCTGGAATTGTTGGCCCACCATTTCTCTAAGAAAGCGGGTATTGTCTGCTGTTGCGTTCACCAAGGCGGCGATCGCCTCGGCCAATGTGGGAGGAACAGGAGGTGGATTCGGTGTAGATTCCCTTCCACTAGAGGGTCCCGCTGCATCCTGGGATCGAGTTTTGGATGGCATCTGTGGCAATAAACATTTGAAAGCAAATATAATATGCCAAAGACCAAAACCATCTGATTCACATTACCAAAGAGAGTAATGTACAACTCGATTTTACAACAGGATACATTACCCAGTACACAATAGCACTACCTATTATACATTAGTACAACCTACAATACACTACTTTCTATTTCTACTACTATACCACCATTTCTACTTCTAGTTGTTCCTGGCAGCCTCGTCGTCGGGTGTGGGAGACCATTCATCGACCAGCCTCAAAGAAGGAGGGGGCTTAAAAAGGTCTAGCTCACCACCAAGCGCTTCTCCCGCAACATGCGAGGGTTCGGCTTCTGACCTGACAGGATCCGCAGGGACATTTGGGTGTAATTGTGAATACAGTACATGAACTTCCTCATGTAAAGTATTGCAATATGCCTGCAAGTTGTCAATATCAGTGCTAAGCTCTTCGACTCGTGCTCGAGCCTTCGCTTCCTTAGCCCAAGCTACTGAACGAGACTGTATCGCCCAATCAAGCGCCAAATCTCGATCAGCAAGTTGATCTTGCAGGGTGCGGATATAACTTCTTAATTCATTTATTCGGTCACCATCCGCAACCCATAAATTGGTCCTGCGTTGTAACTCTGTTTGAAGTTGATTCACTCGAGCTTCGAGATCACCAATAGGATCGTTGCTCCCGCTACTGCTATCTTGCTCCCGTGGGGCAAGTTGGTGTCGAGGTACACCGATAGGTCCAGTATGCTTTCATGTCGTTTTCCTTGTACGCGGCGGCATTTTCTAAGGGGAAAATTTATTAGTACAATTCTTAGCATGATGCATGAATAATTACAGAATCAATCTTAGTTGATTCAACCTTCTATACATTGCACTCTTCCTATCTGGTCTTTGAAATAAACTCTTCAGAGATGCTTAGGTAAGAAGAGAAGAAATTTTCCTAGGTAAGTTTAAGAAAATCCTCTTTGAAGATGCTACATAGTATCTGCCAAGAATGGCTACGCTCCGATACCAGCTGTGACAGAACCTCCCAAGTTATTAGGCCCACCTACAGTTGTCCTTGCCCAACAGACATGAGACAACCCTTTAGATGTTCCTGAATCACTTGACAAGTTCGGTATCTTTCTCTTACCTTTCCAGGAACGTTTCACCCGTCTGACAGACAATATGTTCATCAGAGATGCGGAAATGCGGAAGTGATTACATAAACTTACATTTATTTAAAAAGTAGGAGTAAGTCATTTAATACAGACCAGAGAGTGCTGAAAAGTATTATTACAATACCTGGGAGGCAAAAACTCCTCCCATTAAGTTCTTTACATAAAAGTTTTTAAGGAGGACTCGGTCCTCCAGTAGCTTCATTCTTGATTGTCCTCATTTTTCACCACCTTGGTACAAAAACAACAAAAGTTTGTTGTCTCCTCACCTAAAAACAACGGGGGAATAAACCCTGAGTATGGAATTACTCAGCAAGTCTTACCCGACTAAAGGAAAGACTCTCAAGGGTATGCTGGTTATATGGGAGTCAAGGTAAGGCCTTTCAATAATCAAAGACTCTGTTTGCAGAATTGCTTACTAAAGTGGATCCTTAAAATCCAATTTTATTGTCAGGTTAAGTAAAATTACCTGCAGCTAGAGTTTGTTCTATCCTAGTTCAATCACTTGACCTGCACTAGCCAATTTCATATCAACCCTTCATCTTTACTGGATTGCTACGTGTAAGTCAGTGGCCAAGTCTCCATAACCACGGAGGTACGGCGATCCGAATCGATTATACTCAGCTGAGGATCTCCGATCACACGACATATATAGCACTTAACCCTTGCATATGTCAACCCGCCACTGGGGTTCTTAAGACCAGATCAGGTTCACGCAAACCGAGAGCACAGATACACCATCGTCCAGCATCTTGCCACGGAGGGTACACGCTACTCTCACCACCGCTCCACGCCCATTTCGTGTTATCTTATTCTGGCCTTAGTCTGCCCGAGGCAAGGCTTACCCATGATGAGGCATGTGACCAGTTAAAGGGCCCTCGGTCAGCAGGCCTACATCGACAAGGTCCTTAATCGACTCAGACGGAGACACTACACCAGACTCTCTTCTCGTGCAAGTCATCCGCCCGGTCTCAGCTTAATCATTTAACCCCAAAGGTTGGTACCTGGCAGAGGTACATCTTTTCCGATGTTGGACCCATCATGGCCATGATGGATCCACCATCAAGTTTTGTTTCAAAAACATCCAACCACTTTTGCCACATCATCTTTTGTAAAACAAACATTTTGTTTTTCTAAAGCAAGGCTAAGCATCAAAAATCTTTTGTAAAACGGTGATCAAGGAAGGTAATCAAATTCAAGGAAGGTAATGCAGGAATTGTTTTAGCAATCAACTCTTATCACCTAATGCAGCAATCAAGTGAGAAAGATTTTAAAAACATCAAGGAAGGTGGCAAATGCACCGGGGCTTGCCTTTGTTTATGGGTGAGTCAGGCTCAGATCCACAAATATCAAAGTAGAAACAGTTCTCAGCCTGTGTTTCCAAAGGTGGTGGTACTTGCTCTTCAGTGGCTTCCACTTCTTCGTGTTCTAATCATAACCATACATATGTATATAAGAATGAATGCCATGTAATGCTCATGAGGGTGCAAAGATAATATAAACTTATTATCTAAGTCTTGAATACAACTTTCCTTCACGGAACTCCGAGAACTTAGGGTTTCCGGAGTCGGTAAAGGAGTTCACAGGGCAGGGGGTGTTTTGGGGTTTGGTGATCAAACAAGGTCCAAATCAACCCAAATTCTACCCAAGGCTTCTAAATAATATGAGGAACTCATATAAAAAATTTGAGCATTTTTGGGATTACCATTTATCTTTTAAAAATCCAGAACTACTAACTTAAACTATTTTAAATACCTTAAAATTCCTAATTTAACTTAAAAATCATGAAACGATTTTTATTAAATTCTAGGGAAAATAAGAAGGCTAGGAAAATTGGTCTCACAATTTTAGGATTTTTCTACATTTTTCCAAGAATTTCTAAAGTTATTCTGAAAAAAGGAAAATACTTCAACAGTATTGGGCTCAAACTGGCCCGAGCGGCCCAACCTCGCGCAGAAGCGCGCCCGCGCTGGCCATTTTGCACAGCGATCCTCGGGGTTCTGGATAACAGGAAACAAGTTCCTTTACTGTTCTGATGTGTCGCTGACAAATTACAGAAAGGCCCTCCATCTTCTATTCCTTTACACGACACGACCTCGACGGCGTTCATGCGTGGCCGAGCTCCGACGAGCTCGTAGACCGGCCGATTGGGGCAACGGCTAGGGTTCCCGAGCAGCAGACATGAAATCGGGGCTACCTTGATCATTTTCCCTAACTTAATTGCGCTTATGATCAACTACGGAGCTCTGGCCACGGTGGTCGTGAGTATCGCGGCTATACTGCCGTGCTCCCGGCGACCAGAGGACCTCTAGCTTAATTAAATGGGTTGTCGAGCATCACAGAGCTATGAAAAGACTTAAACGAGAGAGAGAAGAAGATGAGCTGACCAGAGTACGGCTGGCCGCGGTGAGGTTGAGTTTCGGGTGGCGGAGAATGGATTTGGGGGAAATCTTAAATTCGAGCTCTCGGAGGCACGGTTGCTAACGATTGCTGGTGACTGGGTGGGTGATGATGTTACGCAGCTAGGGGAGGGCTCAATTTATAGGCGGCTTCGCCGGTGGCGCACAATTTGGTCGAGCAACGCGGCGGCCGGAGGTGGAGAGGATTACTGGCGCGCGTGAATCGCTGTCCCATGCCATGGCAAGCTCTCCGACGTTGATTAGACAACAGTGGGGGTTTACGGCGATGCAGTGGAAAGGTTGAGCCACGTGGTGCACGGCCGGGAAGCAGCGGTCGCCGGTGAGCTTATCTGTTCCCGTCGTAGGGTAGAGGGGGAAGCACGGGAGGATCATCGGAGTGGAGCCCAGCTCACGGCGGTGAAGATCTTTACTGGGCGATGCTTACCTACTGGTCACGGCGCACGAATCACGGCGAGCGGCAATCGACGGCGATGGGCCACCGGCGACGGGCAAGGGGGAAAAAACCATGGTCTATTTCAGTTTGGGGTACTGTACCATGGCAACACCTCATCAGAACACCTAATTGAGCAACTTCAGAGCCATTTTTCTCAAAATTTTGTATTAGAACTTGGTCATCTTTCTGCACCAAAGTTGTAGACCTATAGTTAATCTTCAACTATGCCACAATGCTTACCATCAAATAGTCACTGAATCCCATTCGAAATCGAGCTCAAAGTTCACCCTATCACACTGCTACTGAAAATTCAGTTCAGGGATTGCCTGACACCCTGACTTTAAGCAAGATTATCTTCCAATTTCTCACAAGAACATGGCTTGCACTCTTAAGCAAACTTGTTATCCATTAATAGGTCTACAAGTTTGATGTGGTACTCCAGGGCAAAAACCCTATATTTGGAAAGATACAGGGCTCCAAAGTTGAGTCCTCAACACTGGATTTCAGACTTAGAATAGAACTTAGGTGAGGTCCATTTTGCATTTAAGTCCAAAATCCAACATTTGGCTTACAAGTCCACATATTTGTGAACCAAATGATTTAAGATACTTATTTGACTTGGTTTTTGCACTTTAGTCCAAAAGTGGACTAATTTTGCACATAGGTCCCTAGGGTTTGGTTTTAAGGTTTTCGAGGGTTCTAATTGAGATTTTTGGTATCCCAGGGGTATAAATGTGATTCAACTTTGTTTTTGGGAACATTTTATGACTCTTTCCCTAAAGCCTTTAGGTTTTCTCATCTTGGGTTAAGTTTTACCCCTTTAATCCCTATTTAGGGTTAAGTTCCTTATCTAGGGTTCTATTTGCAAAACACCAAAAACAATGCACTTGTTTGAATTTTTTACCTAGTGAATGCACTCTAGGTGTGTCAAACATATGCAATGCCAATGTTTATGATGCCATGCTCAAGTTTTAGTTATAGTAACACCAGGGGTGTTACATCTATCTTCAACCTCTAGCAGCTCCGTTGTCCCTGGTGGCCGGCGCCCCTACATGGATTCCCCCTCCCTGCACCCTCTTGGCGCCCAAGCCCTCCTCCATCCCCTCCGCTCGACACCCCCCTTCCTTGGCATCTTCCCCTAGGCAGCCAGCCACCGCCATGGGAACTCATCTCCCTTGAGCTCGGCTCCCCTGCACCTTCACCAGTTTCGTCGGTTTCACCCAGTCTTCATCGACCTTGGCCTCTACCGAGCTCCGGTCAATGGCGCCCCATGCCATTTCCCCACCTCCGGTGGCTGATGTATACGCGGCTGACCGGCAGCAGGGAAGCTGGCTAGGGACACCAACAGCCGACAGGAAGCTCTCTAGCAGGGCGTCCCTTCCCAGCCAACCCCAGCGGCGCAGCTCGCCTGGCACGGTTGGCGTGGCCCTCGCGCTCGCGTCTGGCGTGGCCCGCGTGTGTGCCCCGGCGCGGCCTGCGTAGCCCCAACTCGAATTTTGCGCGGCCCTGGCGCAACAGCAGTCTCGCCGTTCTCGTGCCTTGTCATGAGCTCATCTGGCCATCCACCGTCGTTGCGAGGTGAGCATCGTCTACACGT
The DNA here is from genome assembly GCA_029449295.1 of Zea luxurians. NCBI lineage: Eukaryota > Viridiplantae > Streptophyta > Magnoliopsida > Poales > Poaceae > Zea > Zea luxurians. Next base: position 31,868,149 of record JAOPSE010000017.1, on the reverse strand, counting down.
TAATAACCTTGTTTCACCATATCGCACGTTTTAAATAATTAATTATACTTTTGTTTAACTCATGTTAATTAATTAGACCTTTTAATTAAACTAATTTATAGTAGTTAACTTCCGCTTTATAAATCCATGTCAACGTAATTAATAGTAACTCAAATGTTTTGCTCTAATATTTGTTTAATATAAATGCGACGACTATTTAGTTTTTATCGTGTAACGCTTGCTGCTCGCTCACTTCGTCATCGCTCAGTAAATCGTTATTTGCACGCTTTAAACAAAATCACTTCACTATATCGTTCATGTTAATCACTTGATTAATTGTTTAGTTGTGAGTTATTAAAACAACAGTTCAATCGAATCTAGTTCATAATTTTTATTACGCATTTGTAGATATCTAGTAATGTGTTCATGCTGACTCGAATGTTATATTTAACACTTGTTTAATATAAGAAAACGACGCAGTTGAGTAGTATTCGTGTGTCGCGACATGTCCAGCCGCGAATGGTTAGTCATCCAATATATATATATATATATATATATATATATATATATATATATATATATATATATATATATATATATATATATATCTTGCGTCGCAAACCGTTACAACTTGTTTTAGTCGTATCAACTTCGTGACAGCGTCGATTTCGTATTAGTAATGTTATTTTATCATGTCACAAGTTTTAATTATTTAATTAGTGGTTTATTCGATACTTATGACCTTCTAATTAAAACTAGTTTAAAGTTCATCTCGCGCCTTTATAAATAAATATTAACTCGATTAATACCGACTTAAGCGCTTTTCATTTAATACTTGTTTATTATAAACTCATGGTGGTTTAGCGAGTATCGCGTGCGTCGTTCGTGTGGGTCGCGCATGCTGTTCGCACGCGTAGTCGTGTTGACTCGCGCGTGTCGCGCGCTGTTGTGCGTGTTGTTTCGCGCACGCGCAGCGCGTCGTCGGGGTCCCGACGACATCCGTCTACCCCCTAGACGACTCCCGTCTATCCCCCGTGTACCTCGTCTATCCCCCTGCGCTAATTAATTTCCTATTTAATTGTCGGTCAGTAAACTGAATACTCAATCGATTAAAATTATGATTTTAGTTAGACGATTGTAAATATGTGGTAATGTGATTCTTAACAACTTAGATGTGGTATTTAATATCTATTTAGTGTTTAGTATAAACACGATGTCTGTTAGCGACTCTTGTGAGTCGTGCGCGTCGTCGCACTGTCTACACGCTGTTCACACGTGTGGCGCTCGTCGTCGTCGTGTTGTTTGTGTGTATAGTTCGTGCGCTATTATCGTGTTGTCGTGTGTGCTGTCCGTGTGCTCCTTTGCGCGTGCCGCAGGGTTGTTTCACGTGTCGTCGCGCGTGCTAATTCACATGCTGTGTCGTCGCGCACGCTAATTCACACGATGTTCGCTCGCGTCGCCGCTCGCATAAATCACTATTCAAGCGCTTTGATAAAATTGCTTCGCCGCATCGTTCATGTTAAATAATTAATTTCTTGTTTAGCGCCGGTTAGTTAAAATAATAGTTCAATCGGACCTGTTAAGCGATTATGCCGACTTAGACGTTATATTCAATATTCGATTAATATAAAACGATATAATTTAGTGGTACCCGTACGTCGTGTTGTTTATAAATTTATTATATGTTTAAACATAGTGAGTCTTGTGTGTCGTGTTCATAAATATAATCCGACCAGTTTAAAAACGTGGTTTTCTATCAAATTACAATCCCAATTAATGCCACATTAGGTATTTCTTTAGAGTATCTTCCGCAAATGATTTATATTAATTAGAATCGACCTAGAACATAGGTTACATGTTTATTATGCAAACCTTTCGAAAACCATACCGTCTCAACCATAGTTTCGATTTCAGCGCTTATTTCCTCGCGTGACTGTAGAAGCGATCTCTATTTTGTAGTACATGTTTTTATAATGGTTTCCTTTATATGGTGTAATGTTCTTATGCATGTATATGTTTGTTTGTCTATGTCTGTTCGTATTCGCTGCGTGTTGCGAATAGATCGTGATTTATTTCCGAGCTTCGAGGAATCGACGGTCAAGCGTTGGCGACCAAGTGATCTGGTTCTTTGAGTTCTACGAGATTGAAGACCCTGAGCATCTGTTTCGTGAAGGCAAGTGTACTCTAACCCATTATGTCTTATTTACTTTATAAATCACTATCCCGCATTACTCAATTGAAACCTAAGGATTGACTAGCTTTGTATTTACCTTGTCCTTGATTACCTTTTGGGTTATTATGGTTAGCTTCATGCTATTGCTTTACTTTAATAAATGAACATGATGTGATTACTTATGATACGATGCTGTTATCCCGATAGTGGTTGTTGGTACTGTCTCTCGACAGCAAGGAGATCCAACACGAGTGAATGGAGATGGCAACAGGGCACTCGCGCGTGATGGCAAAAGCTCTGTTAATCTGGCCTCTCACGGGCACTGTGCGGGGGTATTTATAGGTATCCGAGTGCACGGCGCCTTGCGTTAAGGACGCATGTGCCCTCAGGTACCTAGTTTATCCCCAGAATATTCCCATAAAGCGGGGTTACAAGCTGTAATTACAAGTACGCCTTTACAAATTAGGCCCGTAACACAACCGCGGCCACGCAGGGCCCGTTACAATGGGCCCGACCTCATGTGGGCCTCGGAGCTGACCGAGGCCGCGCCGTAGGGAGGCGTTGCCGCAGGCCTTCGTCTGGTGCCGAATCGAGCGAAGGGTCTCCATGTTGTCCCTGGTGTCGATCAAGCGAAGGGTGTCCCTGCCTGCTTTGCCTGTCAGGGCAGGGGCTAAGCGGTGGAGACTTCGGGCGAAGGGTGGCGTTTGCCCTCCGAGGGACCAGTTCGACAAAGTCACCTGGTGCCGAAGACGTCGCTAGATGGCGGAGACGCTGCCCTCGCTCGAAGTGGTTCCGCGGGGGTTTTTGATGTGACCGTTGATGGACATCGTACTGTTGGACTGCGGGTTTTCCGAAGCGTCGCGCCCTGTGGGATTGCGAGTTTCCCGAGGAGCCGCGCCCTGCCTATAAAGGGGGGCGGGGGATGGCGCTGTTTGCACTTTGCCTTCCACGCTCCGTGAAAACCCTAGCCGCCCGCCGTCTTTCTGCTCCTCTTCTTCTACTGCTCGCCTTGCTCGACAGAGATCTGGCTCGAGTGAAGCAGACCGCCCGCCGCCGCCGACGGTACGTAGCAATGCCATCCTCTTCTTCTTCCGCCGACGCCACGCCGCCGGCCGCCGCCTCGTCTGAGGAGACGTTGAGTAGCGTGATGGTGGAGGAGCTGCGCGCCGGCGACTCTGTTGATTTTGGTGTGTCACGGATGACGTCGGCCCGCGTCGAAGAAATGCAGCGCTTGGGCTACTTTGGCGGCGGAGTCGCTCGTGCTCCGGGGACGGAGGAAGTCCCCGAGCCGGAGGGTGAGTTGGTTGTTTTTGAGGCGTTCTTCGTCGCCGGTCTCCGCTTGCCTGCGCACCGGTTTGTTGGCGAAGTCCTGCGTAGATTCAACGTTCAAATTCATCAGCTGACACCGAACGCCGTGGTGGCGCTGGCGAAGTATGTCTGGGCGACGACTTCGTACGGCGGACAGCCGTCGGTTGAAGTTTTTGCGAAGAATTACTGCTTGCATTGGCAGAAGAGGGTGATTGAGGACGGAGTTGCCCAGTTTGGGTCGTGCACATTCACGCCGAAGACCGGCAAGACCACAATGCTAGTAGTGGAGTTGGTTCCGTGCGCCCGCAATAAGTGGGGCAATTGGAATGAATTTTGGTTTTACGTTGCTGAGGCTACTGTCGAAGGCCATGAAGGACTGCCCGTGTCTGAGATGTGCTCTCACTATTACTCTGTGTATCCGCCCTTTGAAGTGGCAGAAGAGGATGCAGACGAAGGGGCCCTTCGATGCGCCGCCGGCCAGAGCAGTGGTCGTGATTTAGTTGAAGAGTTTGTGGAGTCCGGGGTCTGGCCCTTGGCGCACGGCTGGGCGTTGGGCGAAGTGTGCCCTCGCCAGATGCCTTTTCACGGAGGAAGGGTGGTGCGAAGTCCTGCCTTTGCACTGAATTTGCGAAACCGTGACCCGGCCGCCTTTGTGCGTGATGCGGAGGACTTGGCGGTGCGGCTCGTGGGGCGGTACGTGGCGAGGACGGAAGGCCAGCGCAGCTTTGATATTCGCGGGTCAAATGAACGTTTGAACAGGGTCTTCGAATTGAATCAATTGCCGTACGACGGCTACCCTGGTCAAGACGAAGCGGACCGCCGTGGGAAGAAGCCGGCGGTGGAGACTGGAGGCGACCCTGCGCTGACGGCCGCCCCCTCCTCAAAAAAGAGAAAATTAGGTACTGCGATGGGAGGAATCGGGGTGTCTGATAGTTTTGCTAGGGAGTTAATGAGGACGTGTGCGGCCCCGGGGGAGAGGATGTCTTCGCCCGAGCTCCGGGAGTCTTCGGCTCGGATGCTGAGGGTTACCGGGGGCTGCTGGCCTAGAAATGTTCCTGTCCCCTGCGCGGCTGAGGAAGACTGTTTTACATCTCGTATGGTTCGTCAGTGGAGGGTTTTTCCTTACGGGCGAAATATCGGTGCTGTTGTGTGGGCAGTGATGGACAAGGATCGCCAAGGGGCGGCGCAAAAACGCCAGGCGACCGTAAGGATTCACGACGCCCGGCCGAAAAGGCAACGGGGAACGGCGAAGGCTGCGGCCTCCAGCGGAGGCAAGCCGCCGCTGGCGGCGAAGGCGGGCGCCTCTGCGCCCAGCAAGGCGCCGGAGACAACGGCGGGCGCCGGAGTCTCCAAGCCGACGAAGGTGGTGCCGCCGGCCAGCGGAGTGGCGGAGGCTTCGAAGGCGGCCCGAGCGTTGCCGCCGCCGGGCAAGCGCGTTGCCGACTTCGGCATCGACATTAGTGTGGACGATTATCTTGGGGGTAAGTCACCCGGCCGCCCCTTTTTTTTTGATCGTTGATGCGCTGCAGGGTCGGACGAGGGCCGGCTTGCTATAGCTGTGCCTGCCGGGGCAATCGCGACGGCTGCGCTGTCGTCGAAGGCGAAGGGCGGGACCCTTGGCGCCGGAGGCGAGGTGCCGGCCCTCGCGTTGGTCAGAGACGAGGCTGGCGCGGCGACCCGCCGGCTGAAGGGAGTGACGGAGGCGCTGAGTCAGGCGACGGAGGCGCTGAGTCAGGCGACGGAGGCGCTGAGTCAGGTCCGCCGAGCTTTTTTTTTTTTACGGCCATGGCCTTACGTGTTCTCTGCAGGTGGCGGACTTCACCAGCCGTACTGCGTCGGGGGCACTTACGGCAGCCTTATCTGCCGAAGTCGAGAGACTTCGGACGCAACATGCTGACGCTGTCCGTGAGAAGTCTGCCTCCGACAGCAAGTGTCGTAAATTGGCGGACAAGGTGGCCGCCCTGGAGGAGGAAAAGGCTGACCTCCGGCGCCAGCTGGCGGGGGAGAGGAGGGAGACCAACGAGGCCATCGCCAAGGAGCAGGCCGCGCAGGCGGAGGCTAGGCTGGCACGGGCGGAAGCCAATCTTGCCAAGGATCTCGCCGAAGACCTGCGGGGGCGGCTCACCGCTCTGGAGAGCCACGCGAAGGGGGCCGAAGCCGCGGTGCGAACGGAGGCCGAACGGACGCGCACACAGCTTATGGCCACATATCGCGAGCTGGGTGCGCGGACCGGTGACTTCGTGGTGCCGGAGCGAGAGGCCGGGCTTCGCTGTTTGGAATGGGTGCAAGAGGAGCTGCAGGAGCTCCCTACTGTCCTGGGGGGGTTAATGTCGTTCGCCTCCCTGGTCACCTGCGAGGGGGCGATGAACGCACTCTCTCGCGAAGGGTGCCGGCACTATGAGGCCTTCGACCAGGCAGATGAAGATTTTGGGCGAGACATCTATAAGGTCGAAGACCCCGTGGTGAAGGAGTCCGCCGGCGCCCTCTATGACCGGATGTGGGGTCTGTATGGTGGTGAAGTGGTCAGGGAGCGGGCCGAGGCTGCGAGGGCTCAGGTAACGTTGTCGTTTGTTTGGCGTTTGCTGGGTGTGGTCTGTGCGTGTGTTTGCTGACTTTTTGTATGTTTTGTTTTAGGCGGAGCGAGGCGAGCGGGTGGACGATTTCGGAGCACTGAACGACGCCCTGCCTGACCCGGAGCCGGCCCCGGAGACCACGGAAGACGCACCAGGCGCCCCCACATCTGCTGCGACAGTTGAAGACCTGCCCCTGAAGGTGGCCGACGGCGCTCCCGATGCCCTCGCAGCAGCTGCGCCGACCGTCGAAGATCCGACGGCGGAGGCGGTGGAAACAATGGCGGGAGTGGCGGCGGAGACAACGGCGGAGGCACCCGCCGCGTCAGGGCCCTCGCAGGTGGCGTAGTGGTTGTTTAGGGTTAGGGAATTTTGGATGTTGTACTGAACTTTGGTTGCTGCGCAGGTTCAAGATTTTGGGCCTGCGCACGCAACCACTGCTACTGAGTTTTTGGCGGCCTCGACCGCGGAAGGTGATAATCAATATAGTGGGTCTGCATCTGAGTTTTTTGACTTTGCTGACTCCGGGAGCTCGGTTGAGTGGACTGAGGAGTCGTCGGAGGAGAATTTGGATTATTTTACGGCCTTGGACGTGGCTGCGGCGGAGGCCTCGCCACACGCCGCGGACGCGTCGGACGTGCCAGGCCCTAGCGTCGGGCGCCGTCGACGAAGGGCGGTTGCAAAACGTAGGGTTAGCGCGGAGGAGCGGGCTCTGCTTCGTGTGAGTGGGGCTGGTCGGCAGGAACTGTTGTCTCTGCCGACCGCCGAGAGTGTAGGTGAAGGGGAACTGCGAAGGCTTTTTGCGGGTGAGGAGCTCAGGATAATGTTATTTAATTATAGGGAGATGGGAATTATTCCTAAGGTTGAGCCGATGTAGAGTGTGGTGCCCTCGCTTGCGTATGTAGCGGCTTGTATGGTGGAATTGTGTGCCCTCGCGTGCATGTGTGTGAAGGCGTTTTGTACTAACTGATTCGTTCGGCTGCGCTGTGCTTGCTTGATTATAATTGGTCTTGGCGTGAATGGTTCGATGTTGTCGTTTCGGCCGTTGTTGCGCTGCACAGATAGTCTTCGGTTTTTTCGCACTTGTTGTGTTAAACCGGTTGTGCCCTTAGGCGACTTCCGCGCGGATAGTCTTCGCGATAGACTTAGATTTTTTCCGGCTGCACCCTTAGGCGACTTCTGCGCGGATAGTCTTCGCGATAGACTTAGATTTTTTTCCGGCTGCACCCTTAGGCGACTTCTGCGCGGATAGTCTTCGCGATAGACTTAGATTTTTTCTGCACTTGTTGTGCTAATCCGGCTGCACCCGTAGGCGACTTCGGCGCGGATAGTCTTCGCGATAGACTTAGATTTTTTCCCGGCTGCACCCTTAGGCGACTTCTGCACGGATAGTCTTCGCGATAGACTTAGATTTTTTTCTGCACTTGTTGTGCTAATCCGGCTGCACCCGTAGGCGACTTCGGCGCGGATAGTCTTCGCGATAGACTTAGATTTTTTCCCGGCTGCACCCTTAGGCGACTTCTGCACGGATAGTCTTCGCGATAGACTTAGATTTTTTCTGCACTTGTTGTGCTAATCCGGCTGCACCCTTAGGCGACTTCTGCGCGGATTTGTCGCACGCGAGGGTAGCTAGCGCTTAGCCTCGCGGTGACCTCGTGGTGGTCGAATGTCGAAGACCGTCATCGCGGTCTTTTTCGACGCATGTCTTTTTGCGGGGGATTTTTTACGCATATATTACATGGCTCCGCCTCGTTAAAAACCTCACCCCCCGGGAGGAAAAGAGTGCGGGCCAGTGCAAGATTGTTTTTGCGAATTACAAGGGCGAAGACAGCCCTGAGGAATCAAACAAAAAATTTGCGGAGGTTGTCAATGTTCCAGGAATGCTCCAGGTCCTCGCCGGTTGGCGTTGTGAGCCTGTATGCGCTGGGGGAAGCCTTTGTCTTGACGATGAAAGGGCCCTCCCACTTGGGCTCCAGCTTGCCCTTTGACTCCGTCCGAGCTGTCCGAATGAGCACGAGGTCCCCCTCGCTGAACTCCCTCGGGGTGACTGAGTGGTCGCGCCATGCTTTGGTCTGGGCTTGATACTTGTTCAGGGCCTGTAGGGCGAAGACACGGTCTCCGTCGATGAGATCCTTTGAAGTTGGCTCGTCCACATCTGGGACGGCTGACGGGACTGTTCGCGGGGACCCGTGCTTTATTTCCTGCGGGGTCATGGCCTCCGATCCGTATAACAGACGGAAGGGAGTAAACCCGGTTGCCCTGCACTCAGTCGTGTTTAGTGCCCAGACTGCCTCAGGTAAGAAATCGTTCCATCTGCCCTTTTTTTCATCGAGGAGCATTTTTTTGATAGCTGTGAAGATTTTTCCGTTGGCGCGCTCCACGACCCCGTTGGACTGCGGATGATAGACTGAGGCGAAGGCAAGCTTGGTGCCAATGGAGAAACAAAAATCCTTGAAGTCTTGGTTATCAAACTGTTTGCCGTTGTCGACCGTTAACTCGGACGGTACTCCGAAACGGCAAACGATGTTCTGCCAGAAGAATTTTTGGGCAGTCTTCGATGTTATTGTGGAGACAGCCCGTGCCTCGATCCATTTGGTGAAGTACTCGACCGCGACGAAGGCGAACTTGAGGTTCCCCTGAGCGGTGGGCAGGGGTCCAACAATGTCGAGACCCCAGCGCTGGAGAGGCCATGTGTGGGCGATCAGCTTTGTGTACTGCGAAGGGCCGCCTGACCGAGGAGAGAACTTCTGGCAGGCTTCGCAGGACCGAGTGACCCGATTCGCGGCGCAAATCATTGCTGGCCAGTAAAAACCCTGGCGTATCACCTTAGCAGCTAGGGCCCTTGGCCCCGCGTGCGAGCCGCACGTGCCACTGTGGACTTCACGTAGGACCTGCATGCCTTCGGCCTCGGTGACGCACTTAAGCATTGGTTGGCTGACCCCTTTTTTGTAGAGTTGGCCTTCAATCAGAGCGAAGTCCCGGCTTCGATGTCTGAGGCGCTTGGCCTCACTGATGTCGGCTGGGTGATAAAACCCCTGCAGGAACAGGGTAATGGGTGCTCGCCAGTCTTCGGTCATGATGAGGTTGACTGTACGGTGGCCCTCGCTGTCATTGGTTATTTGGAGCCCTTCGGGGCTCCGGACTGCTGGCGTGCCGATGACGTGGAAGAACACGTCGGAGGGCAGAGTTTCGCCCCTGGCCGCGGCCTTGGCCAATGCATCGGCCTCCTCATTCTTGGCCCGGTCCACATGCTGCACGGTGAACCCCTTGAACTGCCTCTCGAGACTTCGGATGGCCGCGAGGTACTGCATGAGCGCGGGGTCCTTGGCTGCATAGTCTTTGTCGACCTGGCCGGCAACTACCTTGGAGTCTGTTTTGATGATGCAAGTGGTGACTCCGAGGGCCCTCAGCTTGCGGAGGCCGAGGATGACTGCTTCGTATTCTGCTATATTATTTGTGCACCTGTCGGATTCCAGATTGAAGCTGAGTCGTGCTGCATATCTGTGCCTGACCCCGACTGGTGATGTTATGATTGCAGCGACGCCTGCCCCCGCATGGCACCAAGCGCCGTCACAATGGATCGTCCAGACCTTCTCTGTGGTCGGGTCCGGCTGTGTTACTGGCCCGGTCCAGTCGACGACGAAGTCTGCCAGGACTTGCGATTTGATGGCTGTCCTGGGCTCGAAGCTGATGTGGTAGCCGGAGAGTTCGGCTGCCCACTTGGCGATCCTCACCGATGCCTCCGGGTTTCTAAACAGTTCGCCGAGCCCCCTATCTGAGGTGACGCGGACCTTGAATGCTTCAAAATAATGGCGCAGCTTGCGCGAGGACATAACGACTGCGTAGGCGATCTTCTCCAGCTCTGTCATGTTGCATTTGGACGGAGTCAGGACCTCGGAGACGTAATAAACAGGGCACTGTCTGACAGCGCCTTCGACTGTCTGCTCCTGCACTAGTGCCGCGCTGACCGCGTGCGGCGAAGCCGCGACATAGAGCAATAAGGGGAGCGAGGAGTCGGGGCTCGTGAGGGTGGCTAGCTCCGTTAAGTACTGCTTTAATGAGGCGAAGGCCGCTGCTTGCTCCGGCCCCCAGGCGAAGTCTTTTGCGCCGCGGAGAGTTTTGAGGAAAGGAAGACTTCGCTCGGCCGACTTGGAAATGAATCTGTTGAGAGCGGCCAATCTGCCTGTCAGACGCTGGACATCCCTGGTGGACTGCGGAGGCGACATGTCGATGATGGCCTGGATCTTGGTTGGGTTGGCCTCGATGCCACGGTGCGACACCAGGTAGCCCAATATCTTGCCTTGGCGAACACCGAAAACGCACTTTTCCGGGTTTAAGCGGAGTCGTGCGTCTCGCATGTTTGCGAATGTCTCGGCCAGGTCGGCGAGGTGGTCCTCCTTATTTTTGCTGGCGACGACGATGTCGTCCACATATGTAAATATATTTCTGCCGACCTGCCCCTCGAGTACTGTTTTGGTGAGTCTGGAGAAGGTGGACCCGGCGTTCTTGAGACCCTCCGGCATTCTGATGAAGCAATAAGTGCCGAAGGGTGTTATGAAGCTGGTGCTGGCCTTGTCTTCCTCCTTCATGTATATCTGGTGATAGCCGGAGAAGCAGTCGAGGAGAGACATGACCTCGCATCCGGCCGCGCTATCGACTATTTTGTCGATCCGTGGCAACGGAAAATTGTCTTTTGGGCAGGCCTTATTGAGACTGGTGAAGTCTATGCACATCCGCCATTTCCCGCTTTTTTTCTGCACCATTACAACATTGGAGAGCCATGTGGGGTAAGCCACTGGCTCAATGAATTTAGCCTCTAGGAGGCGGTGCACCTCCGCCTTGGCGGCCTCTGTCTTTTCATCGGACATTTTGCGAAGCTTTTGCTTTCTTGGTCGCACCGAGGGGTCGATCCCCAGACTGTGCTCTATTATGGATCGGCTGACTCCGACCAGGTCGAGGGCGGACCAAGCGAAGACATCTTTATTCTTGGCCAGGCAGCAGAGAAGCTTCTCTTCTTCATGCGAAGTAAGGTCTTCGCTGATAGTGACTGTCTGCTTGGGCGTGGCCTGATCGAGGGGGACAGTCTTGGTCCCATCCTGACTCTGCAACTGAGCCTTGTCGTGCTGCTTGTCAGTTGGGCTGGCGGGCGCAGGGACCTCGCACTGTGTCGTGAGACAGTGCACGTTCCTCTGACCAGGCACGAAGTCCCGCTCTATGTTGCGTGCAGCTTGCTGGTTGCCGCGGACTGTAATTACGCCTAGAGGGCCTGGTATCTTCATGCACAAATACAGTCCGTGGATGGCAGCTTCAAACTTATTGATGGAGCCCCGACCCATGATGGCGTTGTATGGATATACCATATCCACAATGTCAAAAGTCACTTGCTCGCTTCGGGCATTGGGTGCTACACCGAAGGAGAGGGGCAACTCTATTTTGCCGACGGGGAAGGTGCCTTTGCCGCCGAAGCCATACAACGGGTTGTCCGAAGGCTTGAGCAGGCTGTGGCTGATGCCCATGCGATCGAAGGCGTGGAGGAAGATGATGTCCGCCTGGCTGCCGTTGTCAACGAGGACCTTGTGTAGGTCCCAGCCTGCCACGCTGCAATTGATGACCATGGCATCGCAGTGGGGGGCGCTACGCAAGTCGACGTCCCGTGCGTCGAAGGTGAGCGGTATGTGGGACCACTTCATCTGCACAACTGGGCCCGTGACAGCGACATGGTTTATGCTGCGGTAGTGGTCCCGCTTCTGCCGCTTGGTGTCGAAGTCGGTGCTGGACCCCCCAGTTATCATATGAATGACTCCGCGATAAGGTTGATCGGCGAAGTCTTCCTGTTTTGGGGCGTGGGGGATGTTTTGTTGTTGCTGGTGTGGTGGTGGAGGCGGAGGATGTACGATTTGTACTTCCTGATGATGTTGGTAAGCGTGGTGCGGTGGATGCGGGGCGGGAGCGTGGATATATGGTGGAGGGGGTGGCTGGTAATTATGCGCGACAATTCTGGGGTTGTCGGCTGGCTGCGCCCTCGCCATTCTGTCTCTGGTGGCCTTTACTTCGGGGCAGTCTTTAGTTTGGTGGGCGCAGTCTTCGCCATGGAAAAGGCAGTAAAATCGGCGCGGCGGAGGGGGTGGCTGCGCACGCCCTCGGCCCCTGTCGCGAGTTCCACTTCCGCGGCCCTGGGGGGGATATTCCTGGCGACGAAGGGGGTCAGCGGCCGGCTGCTGGTTGGCGATGTTGTGCACTTGCTGCTGACCGCGGCCATCCCGACCGGAGTCTGGCTGCGGAGTCCTTGTCCACGTGCGGCTGGACTGCGGAGCATCTTTTGGCTTCCGCTGGGACTCAATCTTACGCTGGTGGAGCTCCTCGGATCTGGCGTACTTTTCAAACAGCTGGTATAACTCTTGGAGGTTCTTGGGCGGGTCCCTGATGCAATGGCTGTAAAGGACGCCAGCGCGAAGACCACTGATAGCATAGTGGATGGCAATCTGGTCATCGACTGAGGGTAGCTGTGACTTGAGTGTCAAGAATTTGCGGTAATATTCCCTCAGGGTCTCCTTCTCTAGCTGCTTGCAGAGCGAGAGCTCGGCCAGGGCGTCGGTGTCCGGGCGGTACCCCTGGAAGTTGAGGAGGAACTTGTCCCGGAGACTTCTCCAGGAATCGATGGACAGCGGGGGCAACCTGGTGAACCAGGTGAGCGCGGGGCCCTCGAGGGCGATGATGAAGGACTTCGCCATTGTGGCGTTGTCCCCCCCGGACGATGCGACGGCGACCTAGTAACTCATTATGTATTGAGCCGGGTCGGTGCTGCCGTTGTACTTGGGGTAGGTCCCAGCCCGGAAGTTAGCTGGCCACGGCGTCACTTGCAGGTGAGGCGCCAGGGGGCTTCGCTCATCGAGATAGTTGACCCCTTGGAATGGCGCGGCGTGCTGGAAAGTGAAGTCGCGCTGGGGGAAACGCGGGTCCTCCGGTTGCGCGCGGTGTTGCAGGGGTGGCCCATGCTGCAGGCCGGGGTGGCCTTCGCGCGTGTCTTCGTTTTGTGCGCGTTGCTGGAGGGATGACTCGTGCCGCGGGCTGAGGTGGCCTTCGCGCTGCATCAGCGCGATCTCCCGCTCGAGTTCCTGGGCCTTGTGCTCTTCGTCGCGTATCATCTGCCGCACCTTGGCAAGTGCGGACACACGCTGGCGCTTGGCCTCCAGTATCTCCTTCTGCCTCTGGAGGTTGCGGTTCTTGAGGCGCAGGGCGCGCAGCTGTAGCTGTTCTTCTGCTGAGATGCCGAGGACCTCACCGTCCTCGGCGAGATCCGCGCCCTCCGGTGGAGCGATGTCTGAGGGAGGTGCGAAGCCTGAGGGTTGTCCCTCAGGGTCGCAGGTGCGGAGGGTGTCGTCTTCAGTGGCCTCTTGGTGGGTGGATTGGGTGAGGGCGAGGGCCTTGCCCTTTCTTGCGGCGAGCAATGCTGCCTTCGCAGCCTCGTCAGCCTTCGGGTTAGCTCTCTTGGGTGCCATCGCGGGTGGTTGTCTCGTAGCCCCCACGGTGGGCGCCAAATGTTGGTACTGTCTCTCGACAGCAAGGAGATCCAACACGAGTGAATGGAGATGGCAACAGGGCACTCGCGCGTGATGGCAAAAGCTCTGTTAATCTGGCCTCTCACGGGCACTGTGCGGGGGTATTTATAGGTATCCGAGTGCACGGCGCCTTGCGTTAAGGACGCATGTGCCCTCAGGTACCTAGTTTATCCCCAGAATATTCCCATAAAGCGGGGTTACAAGCTGTAATTACAAGTACGCCTTTACAAATTAGGCCCGTAACACAACCGCGGCCACGCAGGGCCCGTTACAATGGGCCCGACCTCATGTGGGCCTCGGAGCTGACCGAGGCCGCGCCGTAGGGAGGCGTTGCCGCAGGCCTTCGTCTGGTGCCGAATCGAGCGAAGGGTCTCCATGTTGTCCCTAGTGTCGATCAAGCGAAGGGTGTCCCTGCCTGCTTTGCCTGTCAGGGCAGGGGCTAAGCGGTGGAGACTTCGGGCGAAGGGTGGCGTTTCTGCCTTCGCTCCAACAGTGGTCTTGTGACACTTTAGGGGACTCAGGCTATTTCCTAAGTGCCTCTCCGTAAGGACCTGTTCGGGGAGTGACAACCCGGGAAAACAGTGCAACCATGAGCGTGGTATGGGACGCCCTTGGCCAAGTAATTAGGAAAGACTTATGTTGGGTGCTGGTTTTTGGTCATTGGAAAACGGAGGCATCTGTTATGGCTCGTATATTCTCGCTCAGGGATCTGGGTACGGGCATCGTCCCACGGCTTTTCTTGAGGGCAGAGGTATAGGTTTTGGGACATCAGATGGACTTTATGCAATGGTCATTTCCAACATTCGCATAGTGAGGATCCTAGGGAAAAGCCACGTAATGAGACCCTGCTAGTTCACCTTGGAAGCGATCAATGGGGAGTCGCGATCCTCGGGCAAAAAGGGAATCACGGCTCATGGGTAAAGTGTGCAACCTCTGCAGAGTGTTATGAAACTGATATATCAGCCGTGCTCACGGTTATGAGCGGCCTTGGGATCCTCTTTGATTAGAGATACAGATGACCTAAGATTCAATGATTCTATTTATGGTTTTTGGTTCGATGATGATAATGATGTTCCTCGAGGAGGAAGTGATTCACGGGTTGGTTATTGCTAAAACTTGGCTTCCATTAATAATAAATATCTTACCAACTAAAAGCAACTGCTTGAGCTTAACCCCACATAAAGCTAGTCCACCTCAGCCAAACGGGACATTTGCTGAGTACGTTGATGTGTACTCACCCTTGCTTTCACAAAACACCTGGTTGACTTTGGTGCAATCTATGCTCAGGTAAAGAAGAAGATGTCGAGGCAGATCTCCAGGAGTTCCAGGACTTCGACGAGTTCGAGGATTAGGCTAGCGACCTCCCCCAGTCAGCTGCCTGTGATGGGTTTATTTACGTTGGCTACGTTTCTATTATGTGCACTTTGATTTTTATTATGTAAATGACTCTAGTCTTTAATATTATTACTTACTCTTTGTTGTAATTCAAAGCATTGTGCTATGATGAGTCATTTATGTAATCGCTGTGTACGTGAATTTCTGATCCTGGCACGTACATGGTTCGCATTCGGTTTACCTTCAAAACCGGGTGTGACAGAACCTCCATATACCGACAACTCCCCTACTGCCCTTGCCCCTTTCGGGTAAGGTAGTCCTCCACTAGCTTTCCTAATTAGTCAGCCAAGGGCATCCCGTTCCACACTTATGGTGGCACGGATATCTCAAGTTAAGCTCCATGATCCAATTAACACAATGATCTTGTCATGAACAATAATTAAAACAACAGTATATCTGGAACATGATCATAATATAATATTAATCCCAAAACCAGATAGAGCAATAGCATAATTACCCAAAAGTTCAGTGGTAAACAAGGTGTGGGATAAACAAGTCTAGGGAAACCTATTAGGTCCCATCAAATTAACCTGAGCATGTCACAGTGATTAACAGGAACATTATTGGGTAAAGAAAAGGGATCAAGGGCACAACTTGCTTTAGACTCGAGATTCCTAGGTACCAACTTGCTCTTTAAGTGACTCGTAACCTCGTTGCTAGTCGTAGCAAAAAAAACAAATATGGTATAGGCAAAATTAACATCACACCAAACATAATAACAAACTGCACAATAATGTTCTACGCGTCGTAACTAGATTCTAGATTCAAGAACCACTAAATTCGGAGTTAAGGTGATTAAAGAGTAAAACTATATTCTATATTAATTACTATAAGTCAGAAAATATATGACAAATAACTAACTAATTTATCTTTTTATTTATGTTATAACTTGATTTGAGATCACATTTTAGTCGGATTATAAGTATTGTCAGATTAACTTTGATTGGAAAGATTAATCTTTTATATATAAGCTAAGCAATATCTTTCTATAAAAGTTATGTGACATGACAAAATAATGTTGTTACTTCGTATGCAATTTTATTATGAAGCTAACAAGACTGGAACGGGTACAATCAGAGTTAAGGTTGTTAGGGTTATTTCTATACCTAAAAATCAATTTCTATATTTATTTTATAATTTCTGATTGACTTATGGACGGTGGTCCAATTCCATAAAATCTATGGTTCAGTCTGCAAAAGTTTGGACTCAATAGTAATTATTTCAAAACAAAGATGGACTGTGGGTTTATTCTCTAACAAGTTAGGGGCTCTTTAGCAAACGAGCGAAGGGGTATGCGACGATATAATATTAGCCGTCCACTTGGATTGAACGACCCCAGTTTAATGGAATGAACGGGTACGCCTACATCTATTTCTAGCCACGCGATCAGAGATGGACGCCCCAGATTATATCGAAGTCCCATGAACCGATACTCGGCCAGATCCATTAGATCGAAAATCATCGGCCTATATTCAATTAAGTCAGATTGACTCGTGAGCTCCCATCGTTTGATCAACGGCCGAGAGCAAACACCTCCTAGATCTAATCTCCATCGCTCCTGATGCATCCAACAGTCAGGACCCCATTGCCTTCCCCAGCCGAACACAGACGGCGGCGGGAATCCTCCCACGGTGGCGCCATTGCCACAGGAATGACACCCGAAGGTCGGCGGTCAAATTGACCTCAGAAACGTGTAGAACAAAATTCACGCCACCGCAAACTCGATAGAAGGTGACATACCAGATGGCGCGGCGTAGAGGGCTCTCCCCATGGCACGCAACAAACCTGCGGCGGAGGGTCAGCTCCTGTGAGTTAATCCGGTGTCCTCGCTGGATTTCCCACCCGAGTCGGCCATGGTTGCTTCCAGTGAGCGCCCACGAACCCACATGGCCACCCCAAGGGGGAAAAATCATCGGTGTAGACGACGCAGGTCGGTGGTCGCTTCATCCGTTTCGCTCCGACGAGGATGCCCCCGATGATTCGCCCCACCGTGCTCCCCCATGGTTTATGGTGTGACAAGAGGAGGAAGAGGAGGGAGACGACTAGAAGCTTTGCGGCAAGGTATTGCGACTTATATGCCCCGAGGAGACGCTGCAACAGCCGAGCGGATTCCCTAGGAGACGTCCGCGAAGGTTGCGCTGATTCTGTTACGGGCCCACAAGTCATTGAGCGGATACGCGCACGCGAATAGTGTCCGGGAGTATGCAGGCGAGAGTCTGGGCAGTGGGGCCCCATGTCAGTGATCCAAGGATACGCATGGGTGGGCGAGGGTGAAATGCTGGCGTGAGGAGTGGAGAGCGGCTAATGCGCAGGCCCTACGCGTTGGTGACATGGTGTGCGCATGTGCGGATGTGGGGAGAAGACATATGACGGGTGGGGACCATCAGTCAGCGCGTGCAGTTGGCTGGCGCACGGGTTACATGGGCCGAGGCTTAGGGAATTCAGCCCACGAGCACAGGTGGGTGAGTTTTTCCTGCTTTCCTTTTCTTTTTTTTCTATTTTGTTTTCTATATAAATTTTCATATTCCTAATTTGATTTCAAATCCGATTTTTAAATTCCAATCTAAATGCAACAACCAAAGTATCAGCATTAATGCGAAGTATGATTTCTTTATTTCCATATATAAATGGAAATATTCATTTATTTAGACAAATGCTTCAAGTATGAAATGCACACCCATTATGCACTTTAGAAACTTATTGTCTTTGAGTATGCATACATTTAAAAGTTACTCGAAAATTGAATTTCCATTACCTATTTATTTTAGGTCAAGCAATTAATTTCAAATGCAAGGTCTTAACTTAATTTAAACCTAGCTTTGTTCACATAAGTGTCTGGATCCTTTATTTGAAAATACATCCATTTTGGGGGGAGAAAACAATTCTAGAAGTGAAGAGCTCACATTAAGGGACATTTTAATTCTTAAACTTTTGGAGAAACATTTATAAATCCCAAAATAGGATTTTGGGTGTTACAAATAGTAAATCATATTGGAACATGATCATTAATCATATATAGCATTAATTTCTAAAACCAGGTAGAGCAATAGCAAGACTACCTAGTAGTTCATTTGTTTCTAAGGTGTAGGGTAAACAAAATAAACAACCTATTAGGTCCCATCAGCTTAACCTAACTGTAACATGGTGATTAACCGAACATTATTAGGTATAAGAATGTGATCAAGGACACAACTTGCCTTTTTGGTGCAACTCCAGGTACTTCTCCAGGTAGGTTGCTCGTTGCCTCGCTTCTATCATAGCAATACGTACAAATAAATAAATAATAGATATGATAACATTACACCAATATATGAGAACCAACTGTGTAAGAATATTCTACGTGTTGATATGAATCCGTATGTTCGAGGACCATTAAAATCAGAACTACAGTTAAAAATATATGGTTTTCAGAAGATCTACGTGATTAACTATAAAAAACTATATTCTATGTTGATTTAATATAAATCACATGAGATAAGGTACTTTAAATAATTATTTCAACTTTAATCTACATTATAACTTGATTAGAGATCACATTTTAGTCAAACTATATTTGTGGATAGATTAACTTTGATTAGCAAGATCAATATACTAAACATAGGTTAGATAAATATTTATTTATAAAATTATGCGATATGTTACACTTATTGTTGTTACTTTGTAGGTAATTTTAATACAAAGCTAATGCAACTTGAACGGAGTCAATTGGTGTTAAAACACAAAAGTTATGATTTTTTCTAGTCTTTCTATAATTATTTTCATATATCTAAATCATTTCTGTAATTTTAATATAAACTTAAGTTGGTTGGGCGGCTGATGCTATTTTATCCAAGCTCAAGGACTAATCCATAAAGTCGAGGACCTAATTGCTATGATCTTTAAACTGAGGTGGATAGAAGGCCGATTTTTTTTTTGCAATTTAGCCTTTTTAAAAAAAAAACACATTTCAACTCTTGGATGACTTAACGTCATTTTTGGACCCGTTACTCACGCCATGGCTCATAGCGCTAAGGTAACACGTTACAACCCCATAGTCTATTGCACCTAGGTACCTGGTGAGCTGACACCTCGATATACGCTGGTAGCTGATGTGGCCTAGCTCGGCGCCACCGATCGTGGCACCGAACTAGGCGATGGCTGATTGAAACATGTGTGAGGCATCATGGAGAAGATACATGCGCAGATTTCACGTCGGAAAGTGCTCGCGCTTTTGAAAGGCTGGCTTCGTGTGTGGGCACACCAGACATCTCCCGTAACTGCGACACACCAAGCGAGTACCAGCGACCCCGACCGCTTGATATAAAGGAGCCGCACGCTGCAGCATATTATTTCGCTTCTTTCATGGGACACAACTCATGCACTAATATATCTCTTCTTTCACGGGACATATTTCTCATCTTTCACTATATGCTGCTGTCGATACCCTAAAACTAGGGTACCCCTTACTACTGTATAAAGACGCAATACCCACGCGACTATTTTTAGTCGCGTAGTAAAAAGAGCTGTATGTGGGACCAGACCATGACTCGCACCAGCCTTGGTCGACTACTCTGGGCTAACAACAACACCTGACCCCACCACATGAGCGGGTCCGGTGCCACCACGTGTCCAGAGAAAGTGACATACTCTGAGGCATCCCCAGTGAGTCCGGACCCCATGGGAAGGTGCCAGACCCCTATATACACGGTCCGGGCCTCCAAGTTTGGTTCGGGACCTCGACGTGTGCGAACCGGACCCCTGAAATAGGATCCGGACCCCCCTGTATGGGGTCCGGGCTGCCCACAATGGAATCCCAGGGTTCCAGGACAGAACATACCCGGGCCTTAATCAGGGCACAGGTGGAGGTCTGGTGCTGACACGTGTCCAGACTTGGTCTGGTGGTATCCGGACCTTATCACATACACATCTGCTCCCCGCCCAGGCGGAGACCCGATACTGCCACGTGGCGTACTACGTGGCGTAAGCCAACAGGCGGAGCCTGGCATGAAGCCTCTAGGCTACGCGTGTCTTTGCATTTATTACAGATAAGACGTGCGCCTGTCCATTCCAGTGACAGGCGGCGTACCCAGTCCTTGCTACGTGGGCCGTGCAGTTACTCATATGTTACCATATTAAGGGTAATAACTCACCATTACTGGCGCGTTTCCAAGAGGAAGGTTACTGCCTATCAATGCTGCATGGACTGCAGTCATCATGACCCCCGCTAATTACTAATGCGTTACTAAGGCGGGCAACACAACGTTCGACAAAGATCTCTGTGTGCTGTTGGCATCTATTATTCACATAATGTATTTCTTCCATTATGCTCCTGGGCCCACATGTCGGGGCTCAGCATCCTTGTATGTGCCACCCTTAAACTATAAAAGGAAAGGCACACAACGTTACAAAGGACACACTCAATACAACTTACACACAGTGGAGGTAGGGTATTACGCTCCTGCGGCCTGAACCACTATAAACCCTCGAGTGTTCTTATGTTCATCGACAATTCACTAATCAGGCGAACGCTTAGGCCCCCTCCTCATCTAAGGATTAGGGCGGGTGCATTCCGCCACCTGGCCGGAGGATTTTCTCTCCGACATTTGGTGCGCCAGGTAGGGGCCTAGCTTTAGGTTTTTCTCCTATTTTCTTGCTCGACAAGATGGTTCAGATCGTCGAGCACCGTGACTTGTCTCCCGAGGCTTCTGGATGGAGGAAGGGGCAGCATCTTCCGTGCCATAAGGCTCTTACCGCCCTGCTCCTGGTGCTGCTACTATGCACGCTGCGCAGCAGCACAAGCCCGTGCAGACATCCAGGGCTCCGTCGAGGGCTGCTCCTGGTGGGGCACTATCTGCAGCCAGGGAGTTGCTACGCAACCCTCCAAGCTCCACGGCCTTGCCGGGGGCCATGAGGCAGTGGCGCGAGGATGTCGACCATCTCCTAGGCATGG
Organism: Zea luxurians; assembly: GCA_029449295.1. Lineage (NCBI taxonomy): Eukaryota > Viridiplantae > Streptophyta > Magnoliopsida > Poales > Poaceae > Zea > Zea luxurians. The sequence goes on along the minus strand of JAOPSE010000017.1, from coordinate 31,847,236 downwards.
CACATTCTGGCTCGGCCAGGCCTAGGCCTTGGTCACTCCAGCGTCAACGCGAGGCGTCGGCATTTGTGTGCTCACCCTCAGTGAGGGGTGCATGGACTAACGACCTACGGGCAGAGCTCAACCATAGGTGTGTAGGCAAGGATGCTCGAATCTCTCTGGAGAGGGCTGACGACCTGCGGGCAGAGCTCAACCGTAGGCGTGCGGGCGAGGATGCTCGAGTCTCTCTGGAGAGGGCGCGTGAGCGCTGGCAAAACTTCGAGGGTCACGACCTCGACCAAGAATTCGCTCCAGTTGCGCCACAAACTCCAAGGGGCGCTCGAATCTAGGTGGGTGTCCCATTGGTCGGCGTGGGCTGTGCCACACTAGCGGATCACCTCCGCACGGTGACTTGGCCACCCAAGTTCAGGCCACACCTGCCGGAGAAGTACAACGGTACGTCAAACCAATCGGAATTCTTGCAGGTCTACGTCACTGCCATTACGACAGCTGGTGGAAACACTACCGTAATGGTGAGCTACTTCCATGTAGCCTTGACCGAGCCGGCTCGGACCTGGCTCATGAACCTCACCACGGGGTCCATCTACTCCTAGGAAGAGCTCTATGCACGGTTCACAGTAAACTTTGTCAGTGCTTATCAACAGCATGGTGTGGAGGCTCATCTCCGTGATGTAAGGTAGGAACCCAGGGAGACTCTCCGGGCTTTCATCTCCCGCTTCACCAAGGTATGAGGGACTATACCTCGTGTCTCCTATGCCTCCATTATCACTGCTTTCCAACAGGGGGTGCGTGATGAGAAGATGTTGAAACCGTCACTACGCTCTTTGCTCTGGCCGACAAATGTGCTAGAGCTGCCGAGGGCTGTGCATGGCACTCGACACCACAGACCGGAGTTACCTAGACAGGTGGCTCAGGTGCCGCCACCCAGGGCGGCAACAAGAAAAAGAAGAAGAACCGCGGTCACGATAGGCTGCAGTCTGCTGCTCCAGTCGTCGTAGCTGCGGCAGGGGGCCGGAACGAGCGCGGCAAGCGCCCACGGCAACAGGGAGGTAACAGTTGTTCATGCCCTGTCCATCCCAACAGTCGCCACAGCACCTCGGAGTGCTGAGGGATCCTCAAGCTCGCGAAGCGCGTCAGCGAGCGGCGCAAGCAGGCCTCCAAAGATGGCTCGCTGCCTCGTCGCCAACCTAGCAAGGAGAAGGTCGACGAGGGTGATGCGGCCACGGGAGGACGGGACCTCGGGTATCAGTCCCCCGTGCAAGTCCTCAAGGACATCTTCACTGGAGACTCTGACTACGGTGATGACAACGACCGCCGCAAAAAGTTGTACATGATGTATGGCGGAAGCTGGGAGCTTACCTCCCGTAGGAACGTGAAGTCCTTGTGCCGCGAGGTCCTTTCAACGATCCCAGGGGTCCCGAAGGTGACTCCACATCAGCGGTGGGGGAGTACCACTATCTTCTTCAGGGCATCTGACTGCCTCGAAAACATGGTAGGGGCTAGCATATTACCACTCATCACCGCCCCTATCATCGCCAACATGAAGCTGCATCATGTCCTGATTGACGGTGGGGCTGGGCTCAACGTCATCAGCCATGCTGCGTTCAAGCAGCTGCAGATCCTAGGATCTCGGCTAGGACCCTCTCACCCATTCTCTAGAGTGGGCCCTCAACTGGTGTATCCCCTTGGGAGCATCACACTCCCGGTTACATTCAGGACTGAGGAGAACTTCTGCACTAAGAACGTCTAGTTCGACGTTGCGGAGGTTAACCTCCCTTTCAATGCCATCATTGGCAGGCCGGCCCTGTACCGGTTCATGGCCATTGCTCATTACGGTTACTTGGTCCTCAAGATGCCATCCCCTGCTGGGGTCCTCACCGTGCGGGGCAACCGCACCGCTGCGCTTGCAACTGTCAAGAAGTTGCACGCCCTGGCGGCAGAAACTGCTCGCCCGGATGACGGGGGGAGAGACCCCTCGACTTCCAGTACCAAGGCGCTTACCAAGGTACCTAAGGTGCAACCATCTGGAGCAGATGGCGGTCCCGTCAAGACCATCTAGGTCGACGTGGATTCCTCCTAGACCACTCGCATCGCGGGTAATCTGGGGGAGAAATAGGAAATCGCGCTCGTCGCCTTCCTCCAGGCAAATGCCAACGTATTCGCATGGGAACCGTCGCAGATGCCTGGGATCCCCAGGGAGGTGATCGAGCACCATCTAAAGATCCACCCTGACGCCAAACCAGTGAGTTAGAAGCCTCGGAGACAGTCCATTGAGCGGTAGGATTTCATCCGTGAGGAGGTCCGGAAGCTGCTACACGTTGGCTCCATAGAAGAGGTCCATCACCCAGTATGGCTGGCCAATCCAGTCATCGTTCCCAAGGCAAACGGGAAGCTTTGGATGTGCATCGACTACACCAACCTCAATAAGGCCTGTCCCAAGGACCCATATCCACTTCCACGAATAGATCAAATCGTGGATTCTACCTCTGGGTGCGACCTTCTGTCCTTCCTAGATGCTTACTCTCATTTCCATCAGATCCATATGTCTAGACAAGATAGGAAGCATACCACTTTTGTAACTGTGGATGGGCTTTACTGTTATGTTGTAATGCCTTATGGTCTGAAAAACGCCTTGCCAACATTTGTACGGGCGATGAGTAAGACCTTTGGTGACCTGATTAGGGACAGGATAGAGATATACGTCGATGACATCATGGTCAAGACTAAGAGAGGGTCGACCCTAGTGGAAGACTTAACCCTGGTCTTTGACAAGCTGCGGGCAGCACGCACGAAGCTGAACCCGGAAAAGTGTGTCTTTGGTGTCTCCATAGGGAAGTTGCTGGGATTTCTGGTTTCGCATCGGGGCATTGAAGCAAACCTGGAGAAGATCAAAGCAATTGAGGCAATGAGGCCTCTGGTCCGAATCAAGGACGTCCAGAAGCTTACGGGGTCGCTGGTCGCCCTTAGCCGCTTCATCTCAAGACTGGCTGAGAGGGCGCTACCCTTCTTCAAGCTATTACGGAAGTCCGGCCCATTCTCTTGGACCGAGAAGGCAGAATGTGCCTTTCAAGAGTTGAAGCAGCACCTTGTGTCCCTACCAATACTGGTAGCTCCAGAACCAGGAGAGTCGTTGTACTTATACATTGCAGCGGCTACAAAGGTGGTGAGCATGGTGCTGGTCGTTGAAAGGACGACACAACATCCCCAGGGGAGCCAAAAAGTTCCCCTAGGAGAAGGTGGTGGTCCGACCACCACGGTGCTAATGGAAGGTCAAGAGTTTGAGGACTCGAGACCAACCCCAGGGGTCCAAACCATCCAGAAGCCAGTCTACTACGACAACGAAGTCCTCCATGAGGCGAAGGTCAGGTACCTTGAGACGCACAAGCTTATCTATGCTATACTTGTTGCGTCCAGGAAGTTGCGCCACTATTTTCAGGCACACAGGGTTGTGGTGGTGACCTCCATCCCGTTAAGGGCCATCCTCCATAACTCTAATGCCACAGGCGGCATCGCCAAGTGGGCCGCGGAGCTTGCTGAGTTCCAACTGGACTTCCAGCCTCGCCACGCTGTCAAGAGCCAGGTTCTGGCCGACTTCATCGTGGAATGGACCCCTCTCCCGAGCGTTCCTGGGGGTCCGGATCTCGATTCGGACCCTACATTTGCGGAGCCCAGGGCTCCGGTCTTCACCGAGCCCCACTAGACGCTCTTCTTCGACGAGTTTGCCCGCCAGTAGGGTGGCGGTGCTGGGGTGGTCCTCGTCGACCCAAGCGGAGATCAAGTGAAGTACATGGTGTAGCTTGAGTTCAAGGCCACCAACAACATGGCAGAGTATGAAGCACTGATCTTCGGCTTGTCTGTGGCCCTATCCCTAGGGATCCGCCAGCTCCTCGTGAAGGGGGACTCCCAGCTTATTATCAAGCAGGTCCGCAGAGAATGTAGCTGCAATGAGCCCAGGCTCGCAGCTTACCTCCTCCACGTAAGGAAGCTAGAAAAGGATTTCATTGCCCTAGAACTGCAACATGTTCCTTGGGCTAACAACTCAGCAGCAGATGAACTCTCCATGAGGGCATCAACTGGGGCACCCGTGCCCGAGGGCGTCTTCGAAAGACGGCTGCTGAGAACTACCGCCCAGCCTACCGAGCCAGGCGAAGGGGGTGAGCCTAACATGTCACACCCAAATTTAAGGGACAAATCCAGGTGCATCTCATATGTGCGCCAAGGAAGAACAACACACATAATAACAGAGTGCATAGAGATAAATGTCATAAATATCATAAATGTACTTATTACATAGCGGAAGTCTTACAAAAATAAATGATAAAGTAAAGCGAACTAAATATTATTCCCTGGCGCCACAAAGCTGTCTGGGAGACGCCACCTAGATCAAGTCGAATGCCTCAGAGTTAGGTGGCTCCTCTTCGACCACCTGTTCTTCTCGTATGGGGGTGTGAGATAGCAAGAGTGAGCTCACATACATTCATAGCTCAACAAGTCGTGGGGAATAATGTGCATGAACTCACCGAAGGTGGGAGTTCATGTGAAGTGTAAGGCTGATCAACAAAATAGAGGCTGAAGGTGAGCATTGCTTTTATAAGTTGGTCAAAATTTTATTAGCAATTACTAAGTGTAAGTAAATACCAAACCTTAATAATAATAAAGAAAAGTAATAATAAAATAATCCCAAATACGATGCAAATGTCAAATTAAATTTAAGTTTCATAAATTAATCATGTGAGGGTCCGAGCTGCTCATGACCGTGAGCATGGCTAGTATACCAGTTTTACACTCTGTAGAGGTTGCACATCTTTACCCATAGGTCATGTTACCCATCTGCCAAGAGACGGCCAATCCCATACACCTCTACCGATGAGGCGAGGCAGAGTAACACTACGAGGCCTTTACAAAGTTCCACTAGCTTTAGAAATCCCGCTACAGTTTATAAGAAGCTCCAGTGCAGGAATCCCTCGCCTAACCGCCATCGCAGCAAAATCAACCCAAGGACTTCCCTACACTAACCACTCCCCTACTGCCCTTGCCCCTTTTGGGTAAGGAAGTCATCCACTAGCTTTCCTAGTTAATCAGCCATGGACGTCCCATTAAACCCTTGTGGTAACACTATTTTCCCAGGTGGTCGCTCCATGTTCCCATGAACATAATGATCTTAACATGAACAGTAATAATAAAAAGATAATAAAAGTGTAATCATGAATAGTGTATCTTCATACCCAAATCCACATAAAGCAATAGCAGGTACTACCAAAAAATATTTTAGTGGTAACAAGGTATAAAGATAGCCAAAACTAGGGTGACCTATTGGATCCCATCAAAATTAATAAGAACATGACTGGGAAAAAGTAAGTGATCAAGGGCACAACTTGCCTTCAATGAGCTCCTGCTCAGCTACTTCTACTTGCTGAACCTCAGAATCCACAGTGGCTTGCTCGTCTACTCGCATCAACACAATACATACATAGTATAGCAAAAATTAACATCGCACCAAATATATAATAAAAATACACAATAAAAATCTAGACACTAAAATAAGCTCATAGGAACTGGAATCATTAAATTTGGAGTTAGAGATTTTGAATTATGAAGTTTCCAAGGTTTAATGTGCTTGAAATGGAATTACATGAGAAATAAATTTTCTTTCTGTTTTCATGTATGTTTGGCACCAATTTGAGGTGCGGACAATCTGGCCCTGAGGTCGGACGGTCCGCGCCTGTGGGCCGGACGGTCCACGCGTGTGCAGAGCAGTTTAGGGTTCCGAGTTTTGTGCTACGACTGTAAAGGGTCCAGTCCCCCTCCTCTATAAATAGAGAGGTATACGGCCAATTTGAACAATGAATCGAACCCACAATCAATACAATTTACATTTATCCTTAGGAGTAGTTCTAGTCTAGTTTTAGTTTAGTCTTCCAATCCCCAAATACTCCGCTTCTCTTTGACTCTACGTCGATTAGAGGAGTCTAGGTCAGTCTACCCGAGCCTAGACAACTCCTAGGATCTCTCCTCCCCGACGGGGTCCCTCCCGGGAGCGAGATCCAGGCGTCGTCGGTGATCTTCCGCCGCCCCTGTGCACGCGCGGACCGTCCGGCCGTTAGGCAAGGAACCCTAGCCTCCATGCTAGGTCACGGACCATCCGACCCTTGGCCACGGACTGTCTGCACCTGACCAGAGAGCACCGCCGCCTCGCGCTAGGTCGCGGACCGTCTGGCTCTGTGCCGTGGACCATCCGCGCCTGACCAGAGAGCACCGTTGCTGGTTCTTTTGAGTGATTGGCGCCTCCAAAAGGGTGTCAACATACTTTTTGGCGACTCCGCTGGGGTCAACGCATATAGACCTATCAAATCAGCCCTCAATGGCCGGTTCAAAGGATAGCTCTGAAGTTTCCACCAGCAACATCATAGAGCCGACTTGGGAGACCTTGCCGGCTGACGAACAGCTCCAGTTTGAGGAGCACAAGGAGCAGATGATCCAGGAGGCAAAAGCAAAGTTCTTGGCCAACTTCAAAGTGGACAGGAACAACAAGGTCGTCCAACATCAGGCGACGGATCCGGCTTCGCTCCGACCCACACCAGATATCCCCAATGTAAGTAATATAAACGAGCTACAATCTCTTAGAAATTATGTAGATGAACAGCGTGAACAAATGCAAACTATCATAGGGGGTATGCAGAAAGATTATAGGAGACTAGTACGTGCATTTGATAAATCTAATATCGCAAATTTTCCTTCGTCCGAGGTTGAGTTAGGGGGTAACACACGTAATACATCGGCTACAGGTTGTCACGACCAGTCGCAACCCCTTTATGGGATGCTGATGGACACATACCCTAAGCAACCGCAAATCGGCAGCAAACCAGCCGATCTGCACATGCCCGGACCGTCCGCACGTGAGCGCGGACCATCCAGGCCAGCCACAGTTAGGCCCATTTTTAATGAGTTAGCACAAAATTCAAACTACCCAGTCAGACCGTCCGCATACCACGACGGACGGTCCGGGCCAATGTCCGGACAGTCCGCGCATGACCTTTTTGAGGAGGATTGTTATCTGAATCCTCACCCGTCCCAGCAATACTTCCCATCACATTATACAATGCATCAGCCTAATAATACAAAATTCAGAGCCCAGGAAAGCTTTCCGGCCCCGCCTAGAAGGCCAGAAAGGAGCGATCAATCTTATGGGCCATATAGGGCAAACGGCAATGCGCCACATAGCTCAAACCAATGGGGGGAAAGACAACATGCCAATATCCAACCAACCCCACCTATGTTTGACCAGAGAACTGGTGGTCTCGCACCGACTGCCATTGATATAGTGAGGGAAGAAATAGCTGGGGCGTTCCGAGATAAGCTCGGAGTAAGCATGATCCCTGGGGGGCAATCATATCGGAAACCTTACGATAGCCGATTTGATCACCACCCATACCCACAGGGAACCAGGATACCCGAATTCTCAAAATTTTCGGGTGACCAGGGAAAGAGCATGCGCGAACACGTAGGCCAGTTCCTAGCACAATTAGGAGAATTGGCCGACTCAGAAGCATTTCGCGTGCGTTTATTTTCATTATCTTTAATAGGAACCGCGTTCGCATGGTATGCCACTTTACCTCCTAATTCTATTTCGTCATGGGGGGATTTAGAACAAAAATTCCATGATCATTTTTTTCTCCGGTGACTATGAATTAGATCTGGTAGATCTAGTGGCCTTGCGACAAGCGAAAGATGAATCGATTAATGACTATATCCGGAGATTCCGAGATACCAGAAACCGATGCTTCCAAATTCATTTGGCAGAAAAACAGTTAGCGGGACTAGCTTTTAATGGATTGCGATATTATTTAAAGGAAAGATTAGAAGGCATTCATTTTTTCATGCTAGCGCAATTACACCAAAGAGCTTTAGCCTATGAAAGCCAAAGCAAAGAGACTGCCAAAACTATTCGTCACAATATCCATATAGTAGAATGTGACCAAAGTAGCTCAGACGACGAATCAACAGAAATTTATGCTGCTGAAATGGTTTGGCCAAAGCAGGCCAAATCTTTGGCTTGTTCCTCCTTGCAGCCGGTTCAAAAGAAATGGCAAGATGAGGTTAAGTTTACATTTAATGTTGGTAAATGTGATAAAATATTTGATGAATTACTCAAAAATGGAAACATTAAAATAAATCACACTGTTCCATCCGCCGACGAGCTAAAACGTCGGGCATACTGCAAGTGGCATAACTTATTTTCTCATGCCACTAATGATTGTAATGTATTCCGTCGACAGATTCAATCGGCCATTAACGAGGGACGATTAAAATTTCAGGAAATGCAGGTGGATACAGAGCCCTTTCCGATGAACATGATCGACTTCGAGGGCAAGAAAGTCCTGGTTTGGCCAAACACAGTCGATGAAGGCAAAGGCAAGGAGATAGTCATCGGCAATGCAAGAGAGGCCGATGAGAATCATAAAATTTCTTGCAGGAAAGTGGTGGCAGAGAAGACTCCTTATGGAGGGGAAACTCTTAAGGTGACCATCACGACCTCCAGCACTGGGAGGCAAGCACGGACCAAGGAGCAGGAACCTGTGCTACGCACCACGGACGGTCCGACACATAGGCGCGGACGGTCTGGGACCTCGCCGGACGGTCCGGAGAACTCCAGCGGACGGTCCAGCCGTGCTCAAGACTCACAACGGCCATGTACTTTCAAACCACGACGACCAGAGATAGGTACGTGGAAAACAAATACATTTATGGCAGCTGGTCTGTTGGTCAAAGCCGGCCCAACTTTCGATCAATTATTGTCTAAATACGTAAAAAAGAAGGCCGACCCCAGTGACCAGCCAACAAAGCGACCCCGCTCACCCATTCATGAGCAACGTCAGGTAAGGGCAATTGGACCACCTCACCAATCGGAAGAAATGAAAGGTCATACTGTGCAACTGAGACCTAACATACCTGCATGGACACCTCCACCTTATCTGCCTATGCCATATCCATACACATATTTACCTCCACCATATGTCCCAAACCAAATATGGGGCATGCCACCATATCCATTTTGGATGCCATAGTACCCTGCTTGGGGGGCACCCCAAACATCTGTATTCGACAGGTTGGTGTAACACCCCTGGTGTTACTGTAACTAAAACTTGAGCATGGCATCATAAACATTGGTATTGCATATGTTTGACACACCTAGAGTGCATTCACTAGGTAAAAAAAATTTCAAACAAGTGCATTGTTTTTGGTGTTTTGCAAATAGAACCCTAGATAAGGAACTTAACCCTAAATAGGGATTAAAGGGGTAAAACTTAACCCAAGATGACAAAACCTAAAGGCTTTAGGGAAAGAGTCATAAAATGTTCCCAAAAACAAAGTTGAATCACATTTATACCCCTGGGATACCAAAAATCTCAATTAGAACCCTCGAAAACCCTAAAACCAAACCCTAGGGACCTATGTGCAAAATTAGTCCACTTTTGGACTAAAGTGCAAAAACCAAGTCAAATAAGTATCTTAAATCATTTGGTTCACAAATATGTGGACTTGTAAGCCAAATGTGGGATTTTGGACTTAAATGCAAAATGGACCTCACCTAAGTTCTATTCTAAGTCTGAAATCCAGTGTTGAGGACTCAACTTTGGAGCCCTGTATCTTTCTAAATATAGGTTTTTTTGCCCTGGAGTACCACATCAAACTTGTAGACTTATTAATGGATAACAAGTTTGCTTAAGAGTGCAAGCCATGTTCTTGTGAGAAATTGGAAGATAATCTTGCTCAAAGTCAGGCTGTCAGGCAATCCCTGAACTGAATTTTCAGTAGCAGTGTGATAGGGTGAACTTTGAGCTCGATTTCGAATGGGATTCAGTGACTATTTGATGGTAAGCATTGTGGCAAAGTTGAAGATTAACTATAGCTCTACAACTTTGGTGCAGAAAGATGACCAAGTTGTAATGCAAAATTTTGAGAAAAATGGCTCTGAAGTTGCTCAGTCAGGTGTTCTGATGAGGTGTTGCCATGGTACAGTACCCCAAACTGAAACAGACCACGGTTTTTTCCCCCCTGCTCGTCGCCGGTGGCCCATCGCCGTCGATTGCCGCTCGCCGTGATTCGTGCGTCGTGACCAGCAGGTAATTAAGCATCGCCCAGTAAAGATCTTCACCGCCGTGAGCTGGGCTCCACTCCGGTGACCCTCCCGTGCTTCCCCCTCTACCCTACGACGGGAACAGATAAGCTCACCGACGACCGCCGCTTCTGGCCGTGCACCGCGTGGCTCAACCTTTCCACTGCATCGCCGTAAACCCCCACTGTTGTCTAATCAACGCCAGAGAGCTTGCCACGGCATGGGACAGCGATTCACGCGCGCCAGTAATCCTCTCCACCTCCGGCCGCCGCGTTGCTCGACCAAATTGTGCGCCACCGGCGAAGCCGCCTATAAATTGAGCCCTCCCCAAGCTGCGTAACATCATCACCCACCCAGTCACCAGCAATCGTTAGCAACCGTGCCTCCGAGAGCTCGAATTTAAGATTTCCCCCAAATCCATTCTCCGCCACCCGAAACTCAACCTCACCGCGGCCAGCCGTACTCCGGTCAGCTCATCTTCTTCTCTCTCTCGTTTAAGTCTTTTCATAGCTCTGTGATGCTCGACAACCCATTTAATTAAGCTAGAGGTCCTCTGGTCGCCGGGAACACGGCAGTATGGCCGCGAGACTCACGACCACCGTGGCCAGAGCTCCGTAGTTGATCATAAGCGCAATTAAGTTAGGGAAAATGATCAAGGTAGCCCCGATTCCATGTCTGCTGCTCGGGAACCCTAGCTGTTGCCCCAATCGGCCGATCTACGAGCTCGTCGGAGCTCGACCACGCATGAACGTCGTCGAGGTCGTGTCATGTAAAGGAATAGAAGATGGAGGGACTTTCTGTAATTTGTCAGCGACGCATCAGAACAGTAAAGGAACTTGTTTCCTGTTATCCAGAACCCCGAGGACCGCTGTGCAAAATGGCCAGCGCGGGCGCGTGCGCGGGCGCGCTTCTGCGCGAGGTTGGGCCGCTCGGGCCAGTTTGAGCCCAATACTGTTGAAGTATTTTCCTTTTTCTTTTTCAGAATAACTTTAGAAATTCCTGGAAAAATGTAGAAAAATCCTAAAATTGTGAGACTAATTTTCCTAGCCTTCTTATTTTCCCTAGAATTTAATAAAAATAGTTTCATGATTTTTAAGTTAAATTAGGAATTTTAAGGTATTTAAAATAGTTTAAGTTAGTAGTTCTGGATTTTTAAAAGATAAATGGTAATCCCAAAAATGCTCAAAATTTTTATATGAGTTCCTCATATTATTTAGAAGCCTTGGGTAGAATTTGGGTTGATTTGGACCTTGTTTGATCACCAAACCCCAAAACACCCCCTCTGCCCTGTGAACACCTTTACCGACTCCGGAAACCCTAAGTTCTCGGAGTTCCGTGAAGGAAAGTTGTATTCAAGACTTAGATAATAAGTTTATATTATCTTTGCACCCTCATGAGCATTACATGGCATTCATTCTTATATACATATGTATGGTTATGATTAGAACACGAAGAAGAAGTGGAAGCCACTGAAGAGCAAGTACCACCACCTTTGGAAACACAGGCTGAGAACTGTTTCTACTTTGATATTTGTGGATCTGAGCCTGACTCACCCATAAACAAAGGCAAGCTCCGGTGCATTTGCCACCTTCCTTGATGTTTTTAAAATCTTTCTCACTTGATTGCTGCATTAGGTGATAAGAGTTGATTGCTAAAACAATTCCTGCATTACCTTCCTTGAATTTGATTACCTTCCTTGATCACCGTTTTACAAAAGATTTTTGATGCTTAGCCTTGCTTTAGAAAAACAAAATGTTTGTTTTACAAAAGATGATGTGGCAAAAGTGGTTGGGATGTTTTTGAAACAAAACTTGATGGTGGATCCATCATGGCCATGATGGATCCAACATCGGAAAAGATGTACCTCTGCCAGGTACCAACCTTTGGGTTTAAATGATTAAGCTAAGACCGGGCGGGTGACTTGCACGAGAAGAGAGTCTCGGTGTAGTGTCTCCGTCTGAGTCGATTAAGGACCTTGTCGATGTAGGCCTGCTGACCGAGGACCCTTTAACTGGTCACATGCCTCGTCATGGGTAAGCCTTGCCTCGGGCAGACTAAGGCCAGAATAAGATAACACGAAATGGGCGTGGAGCGGTGGCGAGAGTAGCGTGTACCCTCCATGGCAAGAGGCTGGACGGTGGTGTATCTGTGCTCTCGGTTTGCGTGAACCTGATCTGGTCTTAAGAACCCCGGTGGCGGGTTGACATATGCAAGGGTTAAGTGCTACATATGTCGTGTGATCGGAGATCCTCAGCTGTGTATAATCGATTCGGATTGCCGTACCTCCGCGGTTATGGAGACTTGGCCACTGACTTACACGTAGCAATCCAGTAAAGATGAAGGGTTGATAAGAAATTGGCTAGTGCAGGTCAAGTGATTGAACTAGGGTAGAACAAACTCTAGCTGCAGGTAATTTTACTTAACCTGACAATAAAATTGGATTTTAAGGATCCACTTTAGTAAGCAATTCTGCAAACAGAGTCTTTGATTATTGAAAGGCCTTACCTTGACTTCCATATAACCAGCATACCCTTGAGAGTCTTTCCTTTAGTCAGGTAAGACTTGCTGAGTAATTCCATACTCAGGGTTTATTCCCCCATTGTTTTTAGGTGAGGAGACAACAAACTTTTGTTGTTTTTGTACCAAGGTGGTGAAAAATGAGGACAATCAAGAATGAAGCTACTGGAGGACCGAGTCCTCCTTAAAAACTTTTATGTAAAGAACTTAATGGGAGGAGTTTTTGCCTCCCAGGTATTGTAATAATACTTTTCAGCACTCTCTAGTTTGTATTAAATGACTTACTCCTACTTTTTAAATAAATGTAAGTTTATGTAATCACTTCCGCATTTCCGCATCTCCGATGAACATATTGTCTGTCAGACGGGTGAAACGTTCCTGGAAAGGTAAGAGAAAGATACCGAACTTGTCAAGTGATTCAGGAACATCTACAGGGTTGTTTGATGTCTGTTGGACAAGGACAACTATAGGTGGGCCTAATAACTTAGGAGGTTCTGTCACAGGCTGGTATCGGAGCATAGCCATTCTTGGCAGATACTATGTAGCATCTTCAAACAGGATTTTCTTAAACTTACCTAGGAAAATTTCTTCTCTTCTTACCTAAGCATCTCTGAAGAGTTTATTTCAAAGACCAGATAGGAAGAGTGCAATGTATAGAAGGTTGAATCAACTAAGATTGATTCTGTAATTATTCATGCATCATGCTAAGAATTGTACTAATAAATTTTCCCCTTAGAAAATGCCGCCGCGTACAAGGAAAACGACACGAAAGCATACTGGACCTATCGGTGTACCTCGACACCAACTTGCCCCACGGGAGCAAGATAGCAGTAGCGGGAGCAACGATCCTATTGGTGATCTCGAAGCTCGCGTGAATCAACTTCAAACAGAGTTACAACGCAGGACCAATTTATGGGTTGTGGATGGTGACCGAATAAATGAATTAAGAAGTTATATCCGCACCCTGCAAGATCAACTTGCTGATCGAGATTTGGCGCTTGATTGGGCGGTACAGTCTCGTTCAGTAGCTTGGGCTAAGAAAGCGAAGGCTCAAGCACGAGTCGAAGAGCTTAGCACTGCTATTGACAACTTGCAGGCATATTGCAATACTTTACATGAGGAAGTTCATGTACTGTATTCACAATTACACCCAAACGTCCCTGCGTATCCTGTCAGGTCGGAAGCCGAACCCTCGCATGTTGCGGGAGAAGCGCTTGGTGGTGAGCTAGACCTTTTTAAGCCCCCTCCTTCTTTGAGGCTGGTAGATGAATGGTCTCCCACACCCAACGACGAGGCTGCCAGGAACAACTAAAAGTAGAAATGGTGGTATAGTAGTAGAAATAGAAAGTAGTGTATTGTAGGTTGTACTAATGTATAATAAGTAGTGCTATTGTGTACTGGGTAATGTATCCTGTTGTAAAATCGAGTTGTACATTACTCTCTTTGGTAATGTGAATCGGATGGTTTTGGTCTTTGGCATATTATATTTGCTTTCAAATGTTTGTTGCCACAGATGCCATCCAAAACTCGATCCCAGGATGCAGTGGGACCCTCTAGTGGAAGGGAATCTACACCGAATCCACCTCCTGTTCCTCCCACATTGGCCGAGGCGATCGCCGCCTTGGTGAACGCAACTGCAGACAATACCCGCTTTCTTAGAGGAATGGCGGGCCAACAATTCCAGCAGCAGGGAGGAAGGGGTTATCAGTAAGGCCCCCGTGAAACCACATATCTGGATTTCTCTGAAACCCGTCCACCACTATTTGTCAAGGCTGAGGACCCGTTGGAAGCTGATGAATGGATACGGGTTATTGAGCAAAAATTTGGTCTTCTCCGCTGTTCAGAGACACAGAAGCCTCTGTTTGCAGCGCAACAACTGCGCGGCCCTGCCAGCACCTGGTTGGAAAATTTTGTGGCTATTCAACCTGCTAATCATCAAGTAACCTGGGAAGAATTTAAAGTGGCCTTCCGCGAGCACTATATACCCGAAGGTGTTCTGCATATGAAGCAAGAAGAGTTCATGAAGTTAAAACAAGGAGGAGATACTGTCAATCAGTATCTCAATAAGTTTAATCACCTGTCGTAATACACAATCGATCAAGTGAATAATGATTTAAAGAAAAAGAATTGCTTTATGAGAGGTCTAAATGATCGATTACAGAGAAAAATGGCGGCCTGCATAGATCTTACGTATGGGAAGGCTGTCAGCACAGCCCTATCTGTTGAAGCAAAATATGCACGTTCCGGGAAGAACAAGGGATTTGGAGGTGAGAAGTCTAATCAGGGCCAGGCAAAAAGGCAACGGTTTGTGATCCGGCCTTCTAGCCAAAATCGCTCTTTTTCTCGTCCACCCTCATTCCCTTTCAAGCAGCCAATCATTATTCGTCCCAACAATGCCCCCACTACCCCAAGTCAGCCGGGTGCCCCGGGCACTCGATTCCCTGCTTTGCCCAGCTCCTCAACCGGGTGTTTCAATTGTGGCAAGTCTGGACATTTCATCAAGGATTGCCCATATCCCAAGCAGAATCAATCAAATACTCAGCAAGGATCTGGGAAATCAGCTTAGCCCAAGGGAAATAATGTGGGGAAGAATACAAAGAAGACGGGGCGGATATACTATACTCAAGTGGCCACTACACCGGAAGGTGAACCGGTGATGATGGGTACGTTTCTCGTGGCCAGTCACCCTGCAATTATTCTTTTTGATTCTGGTGCTTCGCATACATTTATTAGCAAGACATTTGTGGAGCAACATCACATTTCATGCCATGAATCAAAAGAAGGATTTAAAATTCATTCACCTGGGGGACACATCTTTACTAGAGAAGTGGCCTATCAAGTGCCAGTAACAATGGCCGGACGGAACTTTCCTGCTAACATGATTGTTCTGAAACGCCAGGATATAGATGTAATTTTGGGTATGAATTGGTTAACCCAACATAAGGCAATTCTCAATACTGAGCTCAGAACCGTCAGGTTGAGCTATAATCAAGAAGAGATTCTTTTGTCCCTCCCCGTAACCAATCCAGCCAAAGCTTCTGGTAGAATATATGAAGCCATTGTACCGGAGGTCAAGGATATTCCGGTAGTATGTGAGTTTCCAGATGTATTTCCAGAAGATTTGCCTGGACTACCACCTGAAAGAGATGTAGAATTTGTAATTGAGTTAAAGCCCGGTACGGCTCCCATTTCTCGAAGATCGTACCGTATGCCCCCTAATGAGTTGGCAGAATTGAAGCTTCAATTACAAGATCTACTGAATAAAGGATTCATCCGGCCAAGCTCGTCTCCATGGGGTTGCCCCGCCATTTTTGTTAAGAAGAAGGATCAAACCTTACGAATGTGCGTGGATTATCGACCCCTGAATGAGGTCACCATCAAGAATAAGTACCCTCTTCCGAGGATTAACATCTTATTTGATCAACTGACTGGAGCGAGGGTATTTTCCAAGATCGATCTCAGGTCGGGCTATCACCAAATCTGTATTCGGCCCGAGGATATACCGAAGACCGCGTTTACTACGCGGTATGGTTTATTTGAATATTTGGTAATGTCCTTCGGACTAACAAATGCTCCTGCCCATTTCACTTACTTGATGAACTCGGTATTCATGCCCGAGTTGGACAAGTTCGTGGTGGTCTTCATCGACGATATCTTGATATATTCTAAAAATGAAGAGGAGCATGCTCAACATTTGCGGATTGTATTAACGTGCTTGAGGGAACATCAGTTGTATGCCAAGTTCAGCAAATGCACGTTTTGGCTGGAGGATATTCAATTTCTGGGACATGTTCTATCTGCCAGTGGGATTGCGGTAGATCCCAGCAAAGTCAAGGACATTTTGGAGTGGAAACCCCCAACCACTATTCATCAAGTCCGAAGTTTCCTTGGACTGGCGGGATATTATCGCAGATTCATACCAGATTTTTCTAAGCTTGTGAAGCCAATCACAAGTTTATTGAAGAATGACATTAAATTCAATTGGTCTTCTAAGTGTAATGAAGCTTTTGAGCAATTGAAGACATTATTAACCACTGCTCCGGTATTGGCTCAACCGGACATCACCAAGCCTTTTGATGTATATTGTGATGCGTCAGGCAGTGGACTCGGCTGTGTATTAATGCAAGAGGGCCGAGTAATTGCATAGGCTTCAAGGCAGTTGCGCCGACATGAGGAGCATTACCCAACTCATGATCTGGAGCTAGCTGTTGTGGTTCATGCCCTGAAAATTTGGCGTCACTATCTGCTGGGAAATATCTGTCACATATATACAGATCATAAAAGCTTGAAGTATATCTTCACCCAGTCAGAATTAAATATGAGGCAAAGGCGATGGCTTGAGCTTATTAAGGACTATGAACTTGAAATTCATTATCACCCAGGCAAAGCCAATGTTGTAGCAGATGCACTGAGCCGTAAGGTTTCCTGCCACTGTCTTACGATGAAGACCTCTGACAATACCTTATGTCAAGAAATGGAAAAGCTAAACCTGGGGATGGTCCAACAAGGGACCCTGAATCAGCTAAAGCTTGAGTCAATCATCTTGCAAAGGATAATTGATGCTCAAAAGGATAATGTGGGTATGAAACACATACGGAAGAAGATAAGGGCTGGAACAGCCAAATGTTTCAAAGAAGACGATCAAGGTGTGATATGGTTCAATAACCGCATAGTGGTGCCGAAGAATGAAGAACTCCGCCAGCAAATTTTAGATGAAGCACATCTTAGTCGCTATTCTATTCATCCGGGAAGAACTAAGATGTATCATGATCTAAAGCAACACTACTGGTGGACGAAGATGAAAATTGAAATTGCACGCTATGTGGCTGAGTGTGACACTTGTAGATGTGTCAAGGCCATACACATGAAAACTGCTGGTCCATTACAATCTTTGCCGATCCCAACATGGAAATGGGAAGACATAAGTATGGACTTTATTGTGGGATTGCCCAGGACTTAAAGAGGGTATGACTCTATCTGGGTTATAATTGATCGGCTTACGAAGATTTCTCACTTTCTGCCGGTCAAGACAAATTATCTGGTTACTGTCTACGCCCAATTGTACATTGCTCGTATTCTTAGTCTGCATGGTGTTCCGAAGACCATAGTGTCGGATCGTGGACCTCAATTTGTAGCCAAGTTTTGGGAAGCACTTCACAAATCCTTGGGTACTAAGTTGCTCCATAGTTCGGCATATCATCCACAAACCAGTGGACAGACTGAGAGGATTAATCAAGTACTCGAAGATATGTTACGAGCATGTGTTCTGGACTTCTCACCAAAATGGGATGAATGTTTGCCTTTGGCGGAGTTTTCATATAATAATAGCTATCAAGAAAGTATCAAGATGGCACCTTTTGAAGCTTTATATGGGCGACGATGTCGAACTCCACTAAATTGGTCTGAACCTGGAGAAAGGTATTTCTTTAGGCCTGATTTAGTGAAGGAGGCCGAGGAAAAGGTTCAGAAAATTATTCATAACATGAAGAAAGCACAAGCCCGTTAGAAGGGTTATGCAGACAAACGACGAATGCCCTTATATTTTCATGAAGGGGACTATGTCTACCTGAAAGTTTCACCCATGAAGGGAGTATCGCGTTTCAGGGTTAAAGGGAAACTTGCACCCAGATACATTGGTCCATTCCCGGTACTTGAGCGGTGTGGACCAGTGGCATATCGACTGCAGCTCCCTGAAATTCTGTCTGCTATTCATAATGTGTTCCATGTGTCGCAATTGAAGAAGTGTCTTCGGGTTCCCGATCGAACCATTGAAGTAACATATGTTGTCCTTGAACCGGACTTGACATACTCTGAGCACCCTATTCGAGTCTTGGATCAAAAGGACAGAGTTACCCGGAGCAAAACTCTCAAGTTCTATAAGATACAGTGGAACCAACATTCTGAAGAAGAGGCTACATGGGAAACTCAAGACTTTTTAGATAAGAATTTCCCAGGCTTTCTAGCCTCATGTAATTTATAAAGTGTGTATAGCTATTGTAATAAAGGAGTGAACCCCCACACCACCCCCTGCCTTGTACCAGAAATAAGGAAATAAAAATGTGGCACATTTCCTTTTCCATTACTCACCCTAGGACCTTTAATCTCGGGACGAGATTCTTTTATGGGGGGAAGGATGTAACACCCCTGGTGTTACTGTAACTAAAACTTGAGCATGGCATCATAAACATTGACATTGCATATGTTTGACACACCTAGAGTGCATTCACTAGGTAAAAAAAATTCAAACAAGTGCATTGTTTTTGGTGTTTTGCAAATAGAACCCTAGATAAGGAACTTAACCCTAAATAGGGATTAAAGGGGTAAAACTTAACCCAAGATGAGAAAACCTAAAGGATTTAGGGAAAGAGTCATAAAATGTTCCCAAAAACAAAGTTGAATCACATTTATACCCCTGGGATACCAAAAATCTCAATTAGAACCCTGGAAAACCCTAAAACCAAACCCTAGGGACCTATGTGCAAAATTAGTCCACTTTTGGACTAAAGTGCAAAAACCAAGTCAAATAAGTATCTTAAATCATTTGGTTCACAAATATATGGACTTGTAAGCCAAATGTTGGATTTTGGACTTAAATGCAAAATGGACCTCACCTAAGTTCTATTCTAAGTCTGAAATCCAGTGTTGAGGACTCAACTTTGGAGCCCTGTATCTTTCTAAATATAGGTTTTTTTGCCCTGGAGTACCACATCAAACTTGTCGACTTATTAATGGATAACAAGTTTGCTTAAGAGTGCAAGCCATGTTCTTGTGAGAAATTGGAAGATAATCTTGCTCAAAGTCAGGCTGTCAGGCAATCCCTGAACTGAATTTTCAGTAGCAGTGTGATAGGGTGAACTTTGAGCTCGATTTCGAATGGGATTCAGTGACTATTTGATGGTAAGCATTGTGGCAAAGTTGAAGATTAACTATAGCTCTACAACTTTGGTGCAGAAAGATGACCAAGTTGTAATGCAAAATTTTGAGAAAAATGGCTCTAAAGTTGCTCAGTCAGGTGTTCTAATGAGGTCTTGCCATGGTACAGTACCCCAAACTAAAACAGACCACGATTTTTTCCCCCTGCCCGTCGCCAGTGGCCCATCGCCGTTGATTGCCACTCGCCGTGATTCGTGCGCCGTGACCAGTAGGTAAGCATCGCCCAGTAAAGATCTTCACCGCCGTGAGCTGGGCTCCACTCCAATGACCCTCCCATGCTTCCCCCTCTACCCTACGACGGGAACAGATAAGCTCACCGGCGACCGCCGCTTCCCGGCCGTGCACCGCGTGGCTCAACCTTTCCACTGCATCGCCGTAAACCCCCACTGTTGTCTAATCAACACCGGAGAGCTTGCCACGGCATGGGACAGCGATTCACGCGCGCCAGTAATCCTCTCCACCTCCGGCCGCCGCGTTGCTCGACCAAATTGTGCGCCACCGGTGAAGCCGCCTATAAATTGAGCCCTCCCCTAGCTTCGTAACATCATCACCCACCTAGTCACCAGCAATCGTTAGCAACCGTACATCTGAGAGCTCGAATTTAAGATTTCCCCCAAATCCATTCTCCGTCACCCGAAACTCAACCTCACCGCGGCCAGCCGTACTCCGGTCAGCTCATCTTCTTCTCTCTCTCGTTTAAGTCTTTTCATAGCTCTGTGATGCTCGACAACCCATTTAATTAAGCTAGAGGTCCTCTGGTCGCCGGGAACACGACATTATAGCCGCGATACTCACGGCCACCGTGGCCAGAGCTCCGTAGTTGATCATAAGCGCAATTAAGTTAGGGAAAATGATCAAGGTAGCCCCGATTTCATGTCTGCTGCTCGGGAACCCTAGCCGTTGCCCCAATCGGTCGGTCTATGAGCTCGTCGGAGCTCGGCCACGCATGAACGTTGTCAAGGTCGTGTCGTGTAAAGGAATAGAAGATGGAGGGCCTTTCTGTAATTTGTCAGCTACGCATCAGAACAGTAAAGGAACTTGTTTCCTGTTATCCAGAACCCCGAGGACCGCTGTGCAAAATGGCCAGCGCGGGTGCGTGCGCGGGCGCGCTTCTGCGCGAGGTTGGGCCGCTCGGGCCAGTTTGAGCCCAATACTGTTGAAGTATTTTCCTTTTTCTTTTTCAAAATAACTTTAGAAATTCCTGGAAAAATGTAGAAAAATCCTAAAATTGTGAGACCAATTTTCCTAGCCTTCTTATTTTCCCTAGAATTTAATAAAAATAGTTTCATGATTTTTAAGTTAAATTAGGAATTTTAAGGTATTTAAAATAGTTTAAGTTAGTAGTTCTGGATTTTTAAAAGATAAATGGTAATCCCAAAAATGCTCAAAATTTTTATATGAGTTCCTCATATTATTTAGAAGCCTTGGGTAGAATTTGGGTTGATTTGGACCTTGTTTGATCACCAAACCCCAAAACACCCCCCCTGCCCTGTGAACTCCTTTACCGACTCCGGAAACCCTAAGTTCTCGGAGTTCCGTGAAGGAAAGTTGTATTCAAGACTTAGATAATAAGTTTATATTATCTTTGCACCCTCATGAGCATTACATGGCATTCATTCTTATATACATATGTATGGTTATGATTAGAACACGAAGAAGAAGTGGAAGCCACTGAAGAGCAAGTACCACCACCTTTGGAAACACAGGCTGAGAACTGTTTCTACTTTGATATTTGTGGATTTGAGCCTGACTCACCCATAAACAAAGGCAAGCCCCGGTGCATTTGCCACCTTCCTTGATGTTTTTAAAATCTTTCTCACTTGATTGCTGCATTAGGTGATAAGAGTTGATTGCTAAAACAATTCCTGCATTACCTTCCTTGAATTTGATTACCTTCCTTGATCACCGTTTTACAAAAGATTTTTGATGCTTAGCCTTGCTTTAGAAAAACAAAATGTTTGTTTTACAAAAGATGATGTGGCAAAAGTGGTTGGGATGTTTTTGAAACAAAACTTGATGGTGGATCCATCATGGCCATGATGGGTCCAACATCGGAAAAGATGTACCTCTGCCAGGTACCAACCTTTGGGTTTAAATGATTAAGCTAAGACCGGGCGGGTGACTTGCACGAGAAGAGAGTCTCGGTGTAGTGTCTCCATCTGAGTCGATTAAGGACCTTGTCGATGTAGGCCTGCTGACCGAGGACCCTTTAACTGGTCACATGCCTCGTCATGGGTAAGCCTTGCCTTGGGCAGACTAAGGCCAGAATAAGATAACACGAAATGGGCGTGGAGCGGTGGCGAGAGTAGCGTGTACCCTCCATGGCAAGAGGCTGGACGGTGGTGTATCTGTGCTCTCGGTTTGCGTGAACCTGATCTGGTCTTAAGAACCCCAGTGGCGGGTTGACATATGCAAGGGTTAAGTGCTACATATGTCGTGTGATCGGAGATCCTCAGCTGAGTATAATCGATTCGGATCGCCGTACCTCCGTGGTTATGGAGACTTGGCCACTGACTTACACGTAGCAATCCATTAAAGATGAAGGGTTGATAAGAAATTGGCTAGTGCAGGTCAAGTGATTGAACTAGGGTAGAACGAACTCTAGCTACAGGTAATTTTACTTAACCTGACAATAAAATTGGATTTTAAGGATCCACTTTAGTAAGCAATTCTGCAAACAGAGTCTTTGATTATTGAAAGGCCTTACCTTGACTCCCATATAACCAGCATACCCTTGAGAGTCTTTCCTTTAGTTGGGTAAGACTTGCTGAGTAATTCCATACTAAGGGTTTATTCCCCCATTGTTTTTAGGTGAGGAGACAACAAACTTTTGTTGTTTTTGTACCAAGGTGGTGAAAAATGAGGACAATCAAGAATGAAGCTACTGGAGGACCGAGTCCTCCTTAAAAACTTTTATGTAAAGAACTTAATGGGAGGAGTTTTTGCCTCCCAGGTATTGTAATAATACTTTTCAGCACTCTCTGGTCTGTATTAAATGACTTACTCCTACTTTTTAAATAAATGTAAGTTTATGTAATCACTTCCGCATTTCCGCATCTCCGATGAACATATTGTCTGTCAGATGGGTGAAACATTCCTGGAAAGGTAAGAGAAAGATACCGAACTTGTCAAGTGATTCAGGAACATCTATAGGGTTGTCTGATGTCTGTTGGACAAGGACAACTGTAGGTGGGCCTAATAACTTGGGAGGTTCTGTCACAGTTGGCACCTCCAATACAAGACCGATTGAGCGCCGCTCAATCAGGTCACCAGGCACAAGCCCAACAAGAGTGTTGGAGTACTCGGCCTCAAAGGCCGACCAATCCGGCAGGGGGGCATGTACCTGCAGCAACCGAAAGGACAACAAGAAAGGATGTCATCAAAATAGGTACTATAGATGTTGTCATACAGGAAGATAATAAAGGGCCGATGATTTTTGGTGAATCGGCCAACACAATCAAAAAAGAAGATACGGCTACCATCAAAACAGCCGATCCAAAATACTCCATGCCTCGATGGTGCCCAGCGGGATTGACACGATCCCAAAAGCAAAAATTACAACGCCTAAGAGCTAAAGAAAACCAGGAAAAGGAGGCGGAAAAGATATTCAATGACACACATCCACAGTACCCGCCACCACAAAAGAAATGGAGACCAAAGGCCGTTGAAGAAAAACAAACGGCCACAAAGATAGAAAATGAAACAACACTTGTACAAAACCCTTTAGGCATGACAGATAGCCTAGCCAACAAGGCTGGACAATCTGCACCAGGCGCAGATCGTCCGCCCCCAGAGTCCGGACCGTCTGCACCACACCAGGAAGCCTCCAACGACACGCCAACATCAATGGAAGAGGATGACCTACTGGGAGAAGACCTGGTAGACTATGAGGCTTCTCCAGAGCGCCCAGGTATGGATGTAAATGTTATTACATTTTCCGCCGATTGTACTATTGTTGGCGATGATGAACCTGTTGTTGCCCAGTTTAATTTTGGTCCTAAAGAAGCCGCCTTTACTAAACTAAAGGAATCGGTGAACCATTTAAAGTCGCTCTTCGTGCGCGGTCACATCGATGGGATACCAATTGCTAAAATGTTAGTAGATGGAGGGGCGGCTATAAATCTAATGCCTTATTCATTATATAGAAAATTAGGTAAACAAGATGACGAACTTGTCAAGACCAACATGACCCTCAGTGGTGTTGGGGATAGTTCGATTAAAGCCAGGGGAGTCACGTCCGTTGAATTAACCATCGGGACTAAGACCCTTGCTGCTACATTCTTCGTCGCTGATGTAGAAGGGAATTACAGCCTAATAGGTAGAGATTGGATTCATGCCAACCAATGTATACCTTCTACATTACATCAAATGTTAATACAATGGGTAGGCGATGATGTAGAACAGGTACATGCTGATGTATCGGCCTGTATCGCTGTGGCCGATGCCCCTGTACTCTGGACTTACGAGACTGCTACATGTCTCACAGGAGTAGATTTTTCTGATTATCAGTTCATAAGTATAGATAAGAGAGGTTTCATTCCTATAATGCTAGAGCCGATGGAGCATCGGCTAAATTCTAAATAAAGTTTAAATGATGAGTACACACAAAGTTCATGAGTCTTTGGTCACGGACAATTCGGCTTCTAAAGCCGGATGGTCTGGTCTTTCACAAAACAGTTCGGACTTTAAGACCGAGCATCTACCGCAGCATAAAGACAGTATTACGGATGATCCGGTACCCGAGACCGGAAAATCCACCATCACACAAAGATCATCTGATTCCTCTGTGGGGGACATGATAGAGGAATTCAGATATCTTGATAAACTAGGACAGGGGTTTACATCGGCTGATCCTTTGGAGGAGATTGACATAGGAGATGGTAAAACTCCAAGGCCGACTTTTGTAAACAAGACCCTAGAGACCGATCCTAGAAATGAAATGATCGGTCTATTGAAAGAATATTCAGATTGTTTTGCTTGGAATTACACTGAGATGCCTGGACTAAGACGAGAGATCGTCGAACATCGGCTACCTATTAAGTCCGGTTTCAGCGGCTACCTATTAAGTCCGGTTTCAGACCTTTCAAGCAGAAAGATAGAACATTTAGTCCAGATCTTCTCCGACGAATCAAGGACGAAATCCACCAGTTGCTAGAAGCTAATTTTATTAGACCTTACAGATATGTAGAGTGGGTCTCCAATATTGTGCCAGTGGAGAAGAAGGAGTCAGGTAAGCTTAGGGTATGCATTGATTTTCGCAATTTAAATAGAGCAACTCCTAAAGATGAATATCCCATGCCCATAGCCGACACATTAATCAATAATGCATCAGGAAATAGAATTATTAGCTTTCTTGATGGTAATGCCGGATATAATCAGATTTTCATGGCCAAAGAGGATGCGTCTAAAATGGCCTTTATATGTCCAGGCTTCATTGGTTTATTTGAATGGGTTGTCATGACATTTGGTCTTAAAAATGCTGGTGCTACTTATTAGAGGGCTATGAATCTGATCTTCCATGAGTTGTTAGGAAACACTGTGGAAGTCTACATTGATGATATTGTAGTCAAATCGGCTGAGTTTAGTTCTCATATAGCTGATTTGCGCAAAGCCTTTGATAAAATGCGTCGGTATGGTTTGAAAATGAACCCACGTAAATGTGCTTTTGGAGTGTCGGCTGGTAAGTTTTTAGGATTTGTCATCCATGAACATGGTATAGAAATAGACCCTGACCGAATCAAGTCTATTCGGAATGTAGGGCCTCTGACTTGTAAGGTCGAAGTGCAGAAGTTTCTTGGCAAGGTGAATTATTTACGAAGGTTTATTTCTAACCTAGCCGGGAAGATTGATGCCTTCACCCCTATCCTTCGGCTTAAGAATGATGCCAAATTCACTTGGGGGGCAGAGCAGCAGGAAGCATTTGATCTCATTAAAAAATACTTGTCTTCGGCTCCCGTGTTAAAAGCACCACAAGTAGGAGCACCATTCAGATTATACATTGCAGCTGAAGATAAGGTTATTAGGGCTGTTCTGACACAAGAAACTAAAGGAAAGGAGCATGTGGTGACATATCTAAGTCGGAGGTTGGTGGATGCTGAAACAAGGTACACTTTTATTGAAAGGTTATGCTTATGCTTGTTTTATGCATGCACCAACTGTAGATGTTATTTACTGTCTAGTCATTGCACTATTTCTGGTCAAGCCGATGTAATCAAATACATGTTGCATAACCCAATTATGAGTGGTAGAATTGGTAAGTGGGCTTATGCACTTATAGAATATGACTTGGCCTATGAACCATTGAAATCTATGAAAGGCCAGGTCATAGCGGATTTTATTGTAGAACATCGGATTAATGATATTCATAAACTAGACATGACATACCTCACTATTACTCCTTGGACTTTATATTTTGATGGATCGGTTTACAATGAAGGGCAAGGCATTGGCATCGTACTTGTTTCACCAAGTAATGTCTCCTTCGACTTCTCTAGCCGATTGAAAACTTATTGTACTAATAATCAAGCCAAATATGAGGCCCTCTTATTCGGTTTGGAACTCTTAAATTGTATGGGAGTAAAACATGTGAAGGCATTTGGTGATTCTCAACTGGTCGTCCAACAGGTGTTAGAAGAATATCAATGTTTTGATGGCACTTTAAATAGTTACCTTGAAAAATGTTGGAGCATAATCCATTCTTTTGACGAATTCAGTATTTGGCATATCTCTAGAGTTGAGAATCATAGAGCTAACAATTTGGCACAAGATGCATCAGGTTATCGGATAAAGCGAGGGAGATTTCACAACACTGAAAATCTAGTAACCAGTGCAGGGCCAAATCACCAGGCCGCGGACCGTCCGTGTGAAGGCGCCAGACCGTCAGGAGTTACCAGGAAGGTCCTCCTAATTGATTCGGCTGATAATGAAGCCGATGCAAGTGATTGGAGGACGCCCATAACAAATTATTTACGAAATCCCAATGTCAGGACAGATAAGAACATCCGGCGTACAACTTTCAAGTATGTTTTGATGAGTAATGAACTCTACCGCCGAACAGTCAACGACGTCCTGCTTAAGTGCTTGGGCCCAGATGATGCTATATTAGCCATGGCCGAAGTGCATGAAGGAGTTTGTGGTACCCATCAATCGGCTCCAAAGATGAAATGGTTGTTGCGAAGGTCTGGTTTTTATTGGCCTAACATGATAGCTGATTGTTTCAAGTACTACAAGGGTTGCCAAGTGTGTCAAAAATTCGGCGACTTACAGTTGGTCCCTGCAGTCGAATTACATCCTATCATCAAGCCTTGGCCTTTCAGAGGATGGGGATTAGACTTTATTGGAGAAATTCATCCTTCATCATCAAAGGGACATCGGTTCATGTTAGTTGCCACTGACTACTTTACCAAATGGACTGAAGCCGTTGCTCTGAAGAACATGACACACAAGGAGGTAATTGAGTTCATAACTGAACATATCATTCATAGATTCGGCATTCCCTAGACCTTGACTACAGATCAAGGGACTTCTTTCATGTCAAATGAGGTACGTGAATTTGCTGAATTATATAGAATTAAGCTGCTTAATTCATCTCCATATTATGCTCAGGCCAATGGACAGGCCGAGTCTAGTAATAGGACATTGATTAATTTGATAAAAAAGAAGATATCTGGTAATCCTAAACATTGGTATAAGATTTTGTCCGAAGCTTTATGGGCTCATAGAATATCTAAACATAGTGCTACTAAAGTATCTCCTTTTGAGCTTGTCTATGGGCAGAAAGCAGTGTTGCCTGTGGAAATAAGTTTGAATGCTATCAGGTTCGCCAGACAAAATGATCTAACTGTCACTGATTATTATAATTCAATGATGGATAATATTGATGAGGTGACCGACAAGAGGGTGATAGCTTTGGGAGCAATAGAAAAGGACAAGATTATGGTAGCCAGGGCCTACAACAAGAAGGTCAAAGCAAAATCATTTCAAGTAGGGGACCTGGTGTGGAAGACCATCCTGCCTCTAAGGAATAAAGATCGGAAGTTCGGGAAATGGTCGCCAAGCTGGGAGGGTCCTTATAAAGTAAAACAGGTGATGTCTGGTAATGCTTATTTACTACAAATATTACAAGGCAAGGATTTACCTAAGGCTTTGAATGGGCGTTTCCTCAAACAGTACCATCGTAGTATGTGTCAAGATGCCTAAGAGAACCAATGTAATCACATCAAGTTAATTGCTTTTGGTTTGCTCAGCTCCACCAAAAGGCAGGGGGCATATGTTCAGCACCAAATTGAGGTGCGAACAGTCTGGCCCTGAGGTCGGACGGTCCACGGTCCGGACGGTCCGCGCCTGTGGGCCGGACGGTCCGCGCGTGTGCAGAGCAGTTTAGGGTTCCGAGTTTTGTGCTACGGTTGTTAGCTAGATTCGCGGGATTCGCTTGGAAATTAGTTTGTAAAGGGTCTAGTCCCCCTCCTCTATAAATAGAGAGGTATACGGTCAATTTGAACAACGAATCGAACCCACAATCAATAAAATTTACATTTATCCTTAGGAGTAGTTCTAGTCTAGTTTTAGTTTAGTCTTCCAATCCCAAAATACTCCGCTTTTCTTCGACTCTACGTCGATTAGAGTCTAGGTCAGTCTACCCGAGCCTAGACAACTCCTAGGATCTCTCCTCCTCGACGGGGTCCCTCCCGGGAGCGAGATCCAGGCGCCGACGGCGATCTTCCGCCGCCCCTACGCACACGCGGACCGTCCGGCCCTAGGGCGCGGACCGTCTGGCCGTTAGGCAGGGAACCCCAGCCTCCACGCCAGGTCGCGGACCGTCCGGCTCCTGGCCGCGAACTGTCCACACCAGACCAGAGAGCACCGCCACCTCGCGCCAGGTCGCGGACCGTCCGGCTCTGTGCCGTGGATCGTCCACGCCTGACCAGAGAGCACCGCCGCTGGTTCTTTTGAGTGATTGGCGCCATCCAAAAGGGTGTCAACAATGTCAAAACAGAGACTAGGTGATAGATATTAATATTACAAAATTTTAGAAATTGGAATGGATCGATTTGGATTAAAAATGAATTTTCTATGCATTTTACAAGTTTCTAGATTTGTTTTTGTATTAAAAACAGATTTCTATAATTATTTCTCTGTTTTTAATCATCTCTGGACTGGGCCTCGATTTCCAGAAAAGTCAGGGGGTTAGCGCAAGATTTCTAGGACTCTGTTAACAGTCAGCGTGGACGGCGGGTTAATTCAGAAATAATAGAAGGTCTCTTTTAGAAAACACTCGGCTGACACGGTCCGGACTAACCTGAGTCGTCCGATCAACTGCTAGCGGTCCAAATTAGATCAGCGGTCCACACGAATCGGTACGCGCCATCAGCCCTTGGATCGAGTATTAATGGCCATGATTTAAAAATCTCGCCAACCGCCTGATGCTAGATCACCGGCGCAGATCTAACCTACCCAATCGGTACGCCCCGATTAATCAGGGCCATCCAATCAGATCAAATGGCCAGGAGCCAGCTTCCTACTCTATGCAACGTGACCGGCGGCGGCGCCGTTCCTCGCGGCAAGGATCTCGCCGGCGATCACCGCCCCAACAATTCCGAGCACTTCACATGGATTACTCTAGCGCAAAACAAAGAGGATGATCGTACGAAAAAGGAGGTCGGGTGCTCACCAAGGATTAGGACACAGATGTTCCCGGCGACGACGAGGTGCGGCACCACAGCGAGAATTGGCTCCGGTGACAAATTGTCGCCGTTGATCAGCAGCACGGCTCCCCGAAACGCTCCCGTGCAGACCCCCGATGGTTCAGAGAACTACGCAACCCCACCCGACAGCTTCTACGGCGGTGGCCGGGAAACGCAATGGCGGTGGCTCTCCCTCACGCTTTGGTGGTGTCGGCAAACTGGTGTCGGGACAGGAGTTGCACTTAGGGTTTGGGATGGAGCCGAGGACGGCGGCTCTACCTCGTGACTATATAGGGCGCGATGGAAACGGTGGGGGAAACACGCGACACACGGGAGGATCACGCGGTGGTTGAGCTTGGATCCGATTTTATCGCGAGGTGGAAGAACGTGCGGCACACGCGCGGTGTATGACAGGATGGGCCCGCGCATCAGTGGAAGGGAATGTGTCCGCACAGCGTGGCTGTCCAGTGGTGAAAGCTCTCTTGTGGGTTTTGGTGTTTGGATGACAACTCAATTAAAGGACTAACAAGTGTGCTAAGTGTTGAACAGGTGCTTAATGTAAAGCTAACAGGGTTCAACACAAGTGAACAAGTGTGATGGTCCAAGGACTAGATGATGATAGATAATGGGCATCACAAGTAAGATGGACATTGCAAAAGTGATACTCGGGTGCGTAGCTCGGAGACAACTGATCAAGCCAAGGACGGAGGGAAGAAGAGCTTCGAGGTACCAAGTGCACGGGAGAAGGTCAAGGAGGCTGAG
Organism: Zea luxurians; assembly: GCA_029449295.1. Classification (NCBI taxonomy): domain Eukaryota; kingdom Viridiplantae; phylum Streptophyta; class Magnoliopsida; order Poales; family Poaceae; genus Zea; species Zea luxurians. The sequence continues at coordinate 31,817,227 of JAOPSE010000017.1, read as the reverse complement.
GAACCCAAAGCCAAGGGTGAAGAAGAAGGCTTGCAAAGTCAAGGGTGATCGAGTTGAGAACAGCTACGGCACATCAAGGATCACTACATAAGGACGTGACTTACAACCAATGAGGTAACAGCTACAGTTATGTGGTGTAAGTCATAAGGCTCAAGATCAAGCTCTAAGAAGGAGATCAAGGTCACTAGAAGGAGAACAAGTGTCAAAACCAGAACTGGAAGCAGCCCAAAAGGGCTAAGTTCACCTTGATCTTTAGTTTGGGTTGTTCCTATGTTTGGAGATGTTCTATGTGACCTTTGCAGGATGTTGGAGCTAAGAAATGTCAATCTAGATCAAGTCAAGCTGACTTGATGATTAATGAGTCCAACATCAAAGCTCAAGCATGTCAAATGCTAGATGTAATAATTAAGAGAAGGTATGTTTCTAGACTTAGTACATTGGTTTTGTGTACTAATATACTTGTCTAAGTGTTAGAAATAGAAAGAAGAAGAAAAGGAAAGAGGTGCAAAAGGCTTGGCTGTGTACAGCCAAGACTCAGCTCAGTCTGGCACATCGGACTATCCGGTGGTGCACCGGACAGTGTCCGGTGCGCCAGGCTGAACTCTGGTGAACAGGCCGCTCTCGGGAGAAGCCGGCGGTGTACGGCTATAAATCACCGGACTGTCCGGTGTGCACCGGACTGTCCGGTGAGCCATTCACAGGCGAAGTCGTCGCTCTCGGGAAGCCATCAACGGCGTACGACTATAATTCACCGGACTGTCCGGTGGTGCACCGGACTGTCCGGTGAGCCAACGGTCGCTGGGCCAACGGTCGGCCGAGGATTCCGCGCGTGACGCGTGGCCGAGCCAACGGTCACATTGGGGCACCGGACTGTCCGGTGTGCACCAGACAGTGTCCGGTGCGCCAACGGCTCCCGGACTGTCCGGTGAGCCAACGGTCGGCTGGGCCAACGGTCGGCCGAGGATTCCGCGCGTGATGCGTGGCCGAGCCAACGGTCACATTGGGGCACCGGACTGTCCAGTGTGCACCGGACAATGTCCGGTGCGCCAACGGCTCCTGGACTGCAACGGTCGACTGCTCCATTTCTGGAAGGAAATCGGGCACCGGACAGTGTCCGGTGGTGCACCGGACTATCCGGTGCGCCACCCAACTGAAGGCAAGATTTGCCTTCCTGGATTGCTTCCAATGGCTCCTAGGCCCCTTGTGCCTATAAAAGGGACCCCTAGGCGCCTCAAGCAAGACACAAGTGCAGCCAACAAGTGTAGAAATCACTCGAACCAATTCTCACTCTCCCTCTTGTGTGTAACTCTATAGTTTGTGTAGAAGGCACAGCTATAAGCCTTTAGAGAGAGGAGAAGTGCTGCTAAGAGCTAGAGCAAGGTCTTCAGCGTATAGTTACTCTGCCGAGGTGCTATCAAGAAGTTTGTAAGCAGCCGCGGTTTTGTTGTAACCCAACTCAATAGTGAAAGGCTTTATGTGTCATACTGACAGACCTGAGCAAACAGAGGAAGGAGTTGAAATAGACTCCAAGCCCAGGTGTGGCTAACTCCAACGAGGACTAGGCAAGCATTTCAGGCTTGGCCGAACCTCGGGATAAATCCTTGCGTCTGTGTGCTCTGTTCTGTATTGTATCCTGACTTTCTGTCTTACTCGCTTTGATATCTGTACTTCAACACTTATCTGTGGTGTAAGCTTTATTTGAAGTGCAGGACATTTTGAGACAGGATCTTCTATTCCGCTGCAACCTACTCGAAGGGTCTTCTCATTCTACTGCGTACTAAGTCTTCGAGTAGAGTAAGAATTTAAGTTTTAAAGTGATAAGTTTTATTCGCCTATTCACCCCCCTCTAGGCGACATCCAGATCCTGTTCTCGGGTCAAAGGGAACTTTCAATTGGTATCGGAGCTAGGCCTCTCTAGTGTGGGCTTAGCCGTCCGGAGATGACAATGTCATCACAAGAGGTAACTGTAGAACTTCTTTTAGGCGATGGCTCTAATTACAAGTCTTGGTCTGTCTCTATTTGTAATGCTTTCGTGAGTGTTGATCCTGATTTGAGACAAGTCTTTAGTAGAAGTATTTTTCCCTCTAATGTTAGTAAAAATCCTTCAAATGATGAACTGAGATGTCTATCTCTAAATCACCATGCTTGCAACATCTTAGTTGATTCTCTTTCTAGAGGCGCTTATTTTGCCATCATGAGTAGTGATAGTGATCTATTTGTTGATGCTCATGATTTATGGAATAGAATTAAAGAAAAATATTCTATGGCAAACTGTGATGCTCCTACTCCCTATATTACTTGTGATACTAACCATTCAAAGGGAGAAGAACAAGAACGATGGCACCCAAACGATGAATCCACCTCGTCGACAGGTTTGTTCTCCACTAGTGATAAATGTTTTATTGCTAACAATGACGGTGGAGATGAAAGCCATGATGAGGAGGAATATGAGGATGATAGCGAGGATGAATCTTCATCGTCACAAGGTACATTTTCCTATATTGATTCCACTAACATTAATGACAGGGAAAATGAGACCGATGATGTGGAAGAAGAGGAGATTCGCCGTTTCTACAACCATCTCAACAAAGCGGACAAAGCTCTCTTGGTTAAGTTGTTGAGAAGGAACAAGGAACAAGGCGAGACGCTTCTCAGGCTAGAGGAGACTCTCATCAAAACCAACGACAGCCTGGAGAAGATGACCAAAGAACATGAGGAGCTAAAGTACTCTCATGGGAATTTGGTCCAACGGTATGAATCGATTTTAATTGAGCAAAGAAATAATCATGATGTATTATCTAATGCTGCTCAACTTAAAATTGAAAATTCTATGCTTAGGAATCAAGTAGAATTGTTAAGTCATGATAAGTTTGCTCTGACTGAAAAATATGACTTATTGTCTTGTTATCATCATAATCTCTTGGATAGACATATCATGCTTGAAGTTGCTCATGAGGTCGTAATTACGAACTTAAATTCATGTGAACTTCATTCTTGCACAAGTACACATTTAGATAATTCATCACCATGTGCTAACCCCTGTTGTTCAAAAGAAAGCCAATGTTTGAATAAGCATCAAGCTGCAGGGTCACAAAAGAAATTGTGTGGGAACAAGAAGCAAAGACAACTAAGGAGAAGACACATTGCTCAACTCTCTCAAGATATCCACGGGCGCGTGGTGAAGAAGCTTGAGAAAGGAAAAACTGCAGCAAGTGTCAAGCTCAATAAGAAGAATGTTCCTAAAGATGAAGAAATCAACATGAGCTTGGAAAAAGGTAAAGATTCAATTAATCATGTTGTTTGCACTGACATTTTCTCTATGTCATCCAAGAACAAAAAGAGAAAAGGGAAAAGGAGGTGTTTTAAGTGCAACAAGTCAGGACACCTCATTGCGTTGTGTCCATACACCAACAAGTGTGAAGGGATAAGGAGATGCTTTGGATGCAATGACAAGAACCACACGATCACTTCTTGTCCTCTAGTAACGGATCAATCATGTGCAGTCTCCAAGATGACTCTCACCAAGGAAAATGACAAACAGCAAGCGTCATGTCAGGTTGAGCGACGCTTCTGCTACAAGTGTAGTGAGCAGGGTCATCTATCCAAGGTATGTTATAAAGGTAAGATTCCTAAGCAAGTGGATTTGTCTCAATCTCATTCGCTTAGGAGACCCAAATCATACACGTGTGCTAGATCTATAACGAGATCACCTAGAACTAGCACAAAGGAAATTTGGGTACCAAAGGCACATTTAAATGATCATTATGGACCCATCCCGAGATGGGTACCAAACTGTGCTAACTAGACCATGCAGGTGCCTTGAGATGAACTGGAGACCATGGGAGAGCTTAAGACTGTTATTTCAAACTCTATGCTTAAGCTTTTAATTGTTTTGGTGTTTATTCATTGACCCAAGGTTGAATTATTGTGAGACACTAATCCCATGTTCATCTCAAGTGAAAAGTTGAATAGGTCCTTAATCATTTTTGGTGAATCAAGCAAAAAGGACCTCGATTGCGCATCTGTCTCTTCAAAGGACGGTACCTTGTATCTTAAGTACTTTGTTGATAATCAATATTGCTCTTAAGACTAATTGTTGTGCTACCTGTCCTTGGAGTAGTTATGCTTCTTGATTGACTATGTTGAGTACCTCTCAATCAATGATTAATGATTTCCAAGATCATAACCATGCTTGCTTAATCATGATTATGTGCTTTAAATGTTATGTCTCTTGAATCATTTAATGGGTAGTTTTTCATTGAATATATCCACCAATAATTAACTCTTGTTGTGTTCGTGAATAAACCTGTATTCAGTTGTGAGTTATGCTATATGGTTTTAATGATTAACCTGTGTGCAAATATGACATATTGTTTAGTTTATGTTCACTTGATTACTCTAGTCTGGTATTGTGTGAATACAAACTCCATGTTATGCCTCTAATGCACTCTTTTGAGCTATAAGGTGCATGATCAAAAGGAGCCCTCAATTAGTGACAACTGGTGCTCTCATAGCAATTCAGGAAAAGGCAAAGGTATGGAGAATGGAACTATGCAATTTCATTAAAAATCTTGAAGTTCCATTAATTGTGATCACAGCTATGGTTTTGCCTCTGAATTGGTAGTATCTTGGCTTAGGTGCTCCTTCTTTATAATGTTGATTCTTTTGGTGTATCTAAGGAACCTTCTTAATTATGATGTGCTTAGACATTGTGCTTTATATGCATGATCGTGTTGTCCTTCAATTGGTATATGTGGTGAAATGATTGTCAAGTATGAAGCATGTCTAGGTTGCTCGTAAAATGGTATACTTCTTGAGGCATGCATTGTTGGATTAAGTCAATCTTTCATTTGATATTCAAATTGGTATCTCTGTGTGATGAAAGTGATAGAGTATGCCTTGACCAAGGTATGTCGTGATCCCCTCTAGTTCGGAGGAAGCTAGAATGTGCAAAGTGCAAGTAATTCAAATACTTGATGCACAACTTGAGGGGGATCACACATAACTTGTGTCTTTTGAGACTAATTGTATCTTGAGCGATCTTGTGTAGTCTTAAGGTGGAAAAGAGAAGATGAGCAAGAAATGGAGCAATCAGGACTGGGGTACCTCTGTAAGTCAAGGAATTGGTATCTTAAGTCGTGAGTAATTGCATATTTTTAGATTGCTCATGCTCTATAAAATTTGGTGAAACTAGATGCTTATTCTTAAATATCATGGAGCTATGATAATAAATGAACTTGCAATTGGTATCTTTCAATTGGTAGCCGTGATAGTTTGCTTCAATTGACATCTTTTGATAATCATTAGAATAGAAGTTTCTTCTTGTGCCCAATACTATAACTTGTTCTAAGTTTGGTGTCTTAGCAACAAGAAAAAGTTAGGATAAATAATTAGGCACAAGTGTGGAGAAGCTCTCGAGAGATTAAATACTTTCAAGATGGGAAGTACACTACAACATGGTAAAGGTACAAAAGGAAGTATTAATCTTTTTGCATATATGTATCTTACCTAAACGTTGATAGTGCATATGTTCAATAAGTAAGGGGGAGTTTTGATAGTCGTTTTTTCCTCCTTAACACCGTGTTGTCCCTTGACATCATCCTTTGTTCTTGCTTGCTTATGGTTTTGGTGTTTTGATGTCAATGGGGGAGAATATGTGCATTAAAGCTTATCTCAACCTGAGAGGAAAGCTGTGATGTGTTAGTTTGAGCATTGTGTTATTGATAAGTCTTATCATATGCTTCTTGCAGTATTGTATATGTTGCATCATATGGACTAGTGTTTCCGCTGCTATGAATTAATTGGCTTCTATAGTGTAATAGATAGTCATATGGTTAATGGTGCTTTAAGATTAAAGGTGCTTTAAGATTGCTTTAAATTGGTATCTTAGTTTAAATTGGTATCTTAATGGTGAATAGTGGTAGGTTGATATTCCTGTGATATATTCACTAATTTGAATGGTGTTTAACTCTGATTATGTGCATTTGTGTGTTATAGCATCATGGTTTGATTCTTGGCACAATGCATCCTAAAAAGTGCTAAGGTGTAGAAATGTTTCGAATTGCCTAAGTATGTGCAAATTGGCGTCTGAGGCTAAAATTAAGTTTTTAATGCAAGCACATATTTAGGGGGAGCATTCTACAATCTTAGAACTCAATTTGTGCTTTAAATTTCACTCTTATGTAAGCTTTAATTGTGTTTCCATCAATCACCAAAAAGGGGGAGATTGAAAGCTCTCTTGTGGGTTTTGGTGTTTGGATGACAACTCAATTAAAGGACTAACAAGTGTGCTAAGTGTTGAACAGGTGCTTAATGTAAAGCTAACAGGGTTCAACACAAGTGAACAAGTGTGATGGTCCAAGGACTAGATGATGATAGATAATGGGCATCACAAGTAAGATGGACATTGCAAAAGTGATACTCGGGTGCGTAGCTCGGAGACAACTGATCAAGCCAAGGACGGAGGCAAGAAGAGCTTCCAGGTACCAAGTGCACGGGAGAAGGTCAAGGAGGCTGAGGAACCCAAAGCCAAGGGTGAAGAAGAAGGCTTGCAAAGTCAAGGGTGACCGAGTTGAGAACAGCTACGGCACATCAAGGATCACTACATAAGGACGTGACTTACAACCAATGAGGTAACAGCTACAGTTATGTGGTGTAAGTCATAAGGCTCAAGATCAAGCTCTAAGAAGGAGATCAAGGTCACTAGAAGGAGAACAAGTGTCAAAACCAGAACTGGAAGCAGCCCAAAAGAGCTAAGTTCACCTTGATCTTTAGTTTTGGTTGTTCCTATGTTTGGAGATGTTCTATGTGACCTTTGCAGGATGTTGGAGCTAAGAAATGTCAATCTAGATCAAGTCAAGCTGACTTGATGATTAATGAGTCCAACATCAAAGCTCAAGCATGTCAAATGCTAGATGTAATAATTAAGAGAAGGTATGTTTCTAGACTTAGTACATTGGTTTTGTGTACTAATATACTTGTCTAAGTGTTAGAAACAGAAAGAAGAAGAAAAGGAAAGAGGTGCAAAAGGCTTGGCTGTGTACAGCCAAGACTCAGCTCAGTCTGGCACACCGGACTGTCCGGTGGTGCACCGGACAGTGTCCGGTGCGCCAGGCTGAACTCTGGTGAACAGGCCGCTCTCGGGAGAAGCCGGCGGTGTACGGCTATAAATCACCGGACTGTCCGGTGTGCACCGGACTGTCCGGTGAGCCATTCACAGGCGAAGTCGTCGCTCTCGGGAAGCCATCAACGGCGTACGACTATAATTCACCGGACTGTCCGGTGGTGCACCGGACTGTCCGGTGAGCCAACGGTCGGCTGGGCCAACGGTCGGCCGAGGATTCCGCGCGTGACGCGTGGCCGAGCCAACGGTCACATTGGGGCACCGGACTGTCCGGTGTGCACCAGACAGTGTCCGGTGCGCCAACGGCTCCCGGACTGTCCGGTGAGCCAACGGTCGGCTGGGCCAACGGTCGGCCGAGGATTCCGCGCGTGATGCGTGGCCGAGCCAACGGTCACATTGGGGCACCGGACTGTCCGGTGTGCACCGGACAGTGTCCGGTGCGCCAACGGCTCCTGGACTGCAACGGTCGACTGCTCCATTTTTGGAAGGAAATCGGGCACCGGACAGTGTCCGGTGGTGCACCGGACTGTTCGGTGCGCCACCCGACTGAAGGCAAGATTTGCCTTCCTGGATTGCTTCCAACGGCTCCTAGGCCCCTTGTGCCTATAAAAGGGACCCCTAGGCGCCTCAAGCAATACACAAGTGCAGCCAACAAGTGTAGAAATCACTCGAACCAATTCTCACTCTCCCTCTTGTGTGTAACTCTATAGTTTGTGTAGAAGGCACAACTATAAGCCTTTAGAGAGAGGAGAAGTGCTGCTAAGAGCTAGAGCAAGGTCTTGAGCGTATAGTTACTCTGTCGAGGTGCTATCAAGAAGTTTGTAAGCAGCCGCGGTTTTGTTGTAACCCAACTCAATAGTGAAAGGCTTTATCTGTCATACTGACAGACCTGAGCAAACGGAGGAAGGAGTTGAAATAGGCTCCAAGCCCAGGTGTGGCTAACTCCAATGAGGACTAGGCAAGCATTTCAGGCTTGGCCGAACCTCGGGATAAATCCTTGCGTCTGTGTGCTCTGTTCTGTATTGTATCCTGACTCTCTGTCTTACTCGCTTTGATATCTGCACTTCAACACTTATCTGTGGTGTAAGCTTTATTTGAAGTGCAGGACATTTTGAGACAGGATCTTCTATTCCGCTGCAACCTACTCGAAGGGTCTTCTCATTCTACTGCGTACTAAGTCTTTGAGTAGAGTAAGAATTTAAGTTTTAAAGTGATAAGTTTTATTCGCCTATTCACCCCCCCCTCTAGGCGACATCCAGATCATGTTCCCGGGTCAAAGGGAACTTTCAAGTGGTCCACGCAACACAGTGAAGGGTGAAGGCGAGCGCGCGCGCGGTGGAGGTTTGGGCCGCGCAGAACGCTTCTACTGGTGGGCCAAATAGATGGTGCTCGGCCCATTCGGTGTACGGTGCTATTTTTCATTTTCTTTTCCTATTTTCTTTTCTCTATTCCCCAAATTCTACTTTAAATTCAGATTTAAATTCAAATCTTGTGCCACATTATCCTCATTTCATGTTGTGAAATTTAGAAACACCAATTTTAGAAATATAATTATATATATTATTTATATCACCTTTCTCTCTTTCTTATTTTCAAAACCCTACTTTCAAATTTAGGGTTTAATTCAACTTCTAGTATTTATTATCTTATTGTGATTTTATTTAATGCACAAACATACAACTCCAACAAGATGCACTCTATTTGATTTTAGTATCATTTGTTTTAATTAATCCCTCATAATTATATGTTTGCTCTTTTTATGATGCAAATGTGGCACATAAAATAAGGAAGTCACTATATAATCCTTTTATACAATTTTGAGTATTACAAATCCTACCTCCCTTACAAAGAATCTCCTCCTCGAGATTTGAGAAGGACTAGGAAAGAGATGGGGAAAATCTATGCGAAGCTCTTCTTCTCTCTCCCAAGTAGCTTCATCTTCGCCGTGGTGACTCCATTGTACTTTACACATCTTTATCACCTTATTCCTCATGACTCGAGTCAGTGTATCAAGAATCTTGATGGGATACTCAACATAAGTCAGATTATCTTGAACACTAAGGTCCTCTATTGGTAGTTGTTCTTCAGGTATCCTAAGACATTTCTTCAGCTGAGATACATGAAAGACATCATGAACATCCGCAAGATGGTCCGGTAACTCCAATTGATATGCCACCTCTCCCACTCGCTTTAGGATCAAGAAGGGTCCAATAAAGCGAGGGGACAACTTTTCTTTGACTTTAAATCTTCTCATACCCCGGAGTGGTGACACCTTCAAATAGACATGATCACCCTCCTTAAACTCTAGCTGTCTTCTCCGGGTATCAGCATAGCTTTTCTGCCTTGACTGTGCAGTCCTCAAATTTTCCCTTATTTGATGGACTTGTTCCTTTGCTTCTTGTATAATCTCTAGTCCAAATAACTGTCTTTCACTAGTTTGATCCCAATACAATGGAGTCCTGCACTTCTTGCCATACAAAGCCTCAAACAGTGACATCTTCACACTTGCCTGGTAGCTATTATTGTAAGAAAACTCCGCATAGGGCAAACTCTTATCCCAACTTCCACCATGTTTAAGAGCACAAGCTCTTAACATATCTTCTAGCACCTGGTTGGTCCTCTCAGTCTACCCATCAGTCTGTGGATGGTAGGCCGAACTAAAATTCAATCTTGTATCCAAGGACTCGTGCATTTTTTTCCAATACCGAGAAGTAAAATGTGATCCCTGGTCTGACATAGTCTTCTTTGGCACACCATATAGGCAGACAATCCGTGCCATGTACAACTCTGCTAGCTTGGCCCCTGAATATGTGGTCTTCACTAGAATAAAGTGGGCTACCTTAGTTAGCCTATCCACAATCACCCATATAGAGTCATACCCAGCAGATGTGCGGGGTAATCCAACAATGAAGTCCATACCAATCTCTTCCCATTTCCACTCAGGTATCTTAAGCGGGTGTAGTAAACCAGCAGGTCTTTGATGTTCTGCTTTCACCCTCTGGCAAACATCACAAAGTGCAACATGTGAAGCAACATCCTTCTTTAGCCCATACCACCAATATTTCTGCTTCAAGTCCTGGTACATCTTAGTACTACCAGGGTGGATAGAATAAACTGAGTCATGTGCTTCCTTCAATATGGTTTCACGAAGACTATCGATATCAGGAACACAAATCCGACTCTTGAACCATACAGTGCCTTGCTCATCCTCTGTGAATTCTGAACCTCTACCTTCTGTAATCAGATCCTTAATCTCTTGAATTTTAGCATCACCAACTTGACCTTTACGAATTTCTTGCTCCAAGGTAGGTTCCAATTCAATGGTAACTCCTTCCGTATGTGTAACAATTCCCAGGTTGAGCCTCTCAAAATCTTTTGCTAATTCATCGGGTAGCTAGACAACAATAGCGGAATGAACGTGCTCCTTCCGACTCAAGGCATCTGCAACCAAATTTGCCTTGCCTGGGTGGTAGTGAATCTCCAAATCATAATCCTTAATAAGCTCCAACCAACAGTGTTGCCTAAGGTTGAGATCCTTCTAAGTGAATATGTACTTCAAACTCTTACGATCTGTGTATACTTGGCACTTAGTTCCCATAATGTAGTGTCTCTAAATCTTAAGTGCATGCACAACGGCTGCCAGTTTTAAGTCATGAGTGGGGTAGTTCAATTCATGTTTCCGCAACTGATGAGACGCATAGGCGACCACATGTCCTTGCATGAGCACACATCCCAATCCTTGGCCACATGCATCACAATAAATGTCAAATCCCTTCTGTAGATCTGGCATAATCAACACTGTGGTGACATCAATCTCTTCTTCAATTGTTCAAAGCTATCTTGGCATTTCTCATCCCACTTAAATTCTCTTCATTTCTCTAGCAGTGAGGTCATAGGCTTAGCTATCTTAGAAAATCCTTCAATAAACCTTCGATAATATCCTGCAAGTCCCAAGAAACTCCAAATCTCAGTAACTGTAGTGGGCACTCTCCACTCCATAATCTCCTTAACTTCAGCAGGATCCACTGAAATTCCCCCATTAGAAATAATATGACCAAGAAATGGCACCTCGCCAATCCAAAACTCGCACTTGCTAAACTTGGCGTAGAGTTGATTATCTCGTAGCTTCTATAGCACCAACCTTAGGTGTTCTTCATGATCACTTTCACTCTTAGAATAGATAAGAATATTATCGATGAACACCACGACGCATCTGTCCAAATACTCCATAAACACCTTATTCATCAAATTCATAAAATAAGCTGGTGCATTGGTTAATCCAAACGACATAACAGTGAACTCATATAATCCATATCTGGTTGAGAAAGCCGTCTTAGGAATATCCGATGGTCTAATCCTCATCTGATGGTAACCGGATCGGAGATCAATCTTTGAGAATACCCTGGCACCTCTCATCTGATCAAATAAATCCTCAATGCGGGGTAACGGATACTTGTTCTTCACAGTAACATCATTAAGTGATCTATAGTCCACACACATCCGTTGTGAACCATCCTTCTTCTGTACAAATAGTACTGGCGCTCCCCAAGGTGAGGAACTCGGACGAATGTACCCTGCTTCTTGTAACTCAGTTAACTGCTTCTTAAGTTCTTTTAATTCTTCTACGGACATCCTGTAGGGCCGTTTAGAAATAGGGGTAGTTCTAGGTAAAAGATCAATGACAAACTCAACTTCCCTATCTGGTGGCATCCCTGGTAACTCCTCTAGAAAGACATCCAAAAAATCTCTAACCACCCGGATGTTGTCACCAACAAACTCCTCAGGTATGAAGTATATAGCCCGTTTGGAAGAGGTGGTTACTGCAATTTGAACTTGAAACGTTTCTCCTTTAGGGCTAGTGAGTTCTATAGTACCCGTACCACATGCTATAATGGGCTTTGCCTTCCTTAACCATGACATACCAAGGATTAGATCTATACTGCTGACCTCTAATATTATAGCAGTAGCTCCAAATTCTCTTCCCATAATTGTTAATGTCAATCTACGTGTCATTTGATTTGCCTCAATAGGCCCTTTAGGTGTGATTACTTAATTGGTTTTCTCATATTTAGTAGTGGTATCTCATTTGTGTTGGCATATCGAGAAGACATGAAAGAATGTGTAGCACCGGAATCAAATAATATGGTTGCAGGAATGGCATTAATGTAAAACATACCGAGTACGATGTCAGCACCATCAGGAGTAGCATCGACGCTAACTTGATTAACTCTGGCTATAGAATATCCCTTGCCAGGAGCCTGTTGCTTATTCTTAGCTGGTGTACCAGAATTTCCCATCGGACAAGCATTAGCATAGTGCCCAATCTGACTGCACAAGAAGCATGTAGGGCCGGTCTTCTGTCCTACAGACCTCGTCGGGGTGCTAGTGGGGGTAGCCTGACGAGTAGGTGTCCGTGGAGACCCCTATGGAGCGTACTGAGCTGGGCGTGGTCCTCCTCCTAGACGAGTAGGTGTACCCTGTGGCGAAACGTAGCAGGGACGAACACTGCTGCTACCCTGTCCCTGTGAGATAGCCTTCCTCTTCAAGTCTCCCAGTTGAACTCGCTTGTGTTCAATAGCAAGAGCCTTATCCAGTAGCCTCTGAAATGACGGAAATGTGTGTGCAACTAGTGCATACTATAGGGGTCCATTAAGTCCTTCAATAAAGTGTTCCTGCTTTCTCTCATCCCCAGCAACCTCATCCGGAGCATATCTCGACAGCTGAATGAATTTATCTCTATACTCGCTGACAGACATGTTGCCTTGCTTCAATGACAGAAACTCCTTCTTCTTGATCTTCATCAATCCAGCTGGAATGTGGTAGTTTCTGAACTATGTACTAAACTCTGCCCAAGTAATAGTATCAGCAGCATCATGGGCAGCAATATACGAATCCCACCAGTCAACAGCAGGACCTGTCAGACGACCAGAGGCATAAAGAACTTTCTCCTGGTCTGAGCACTGGGCGATGTTGAGCATCTTCTCAATTGATTTCAACCAATCATCTGCATCAAGTGGATCTGGCGAACTGACGAAGGTCGGTGGCTTATGGCTCATAAATTCCCAGTGCTTATCACGAGGTGGAACTGGTGGTGGTGGTGGTGGAGGTAATGGTACTTGTTGCCGTTGCTGTTGTTATTGAAATTGCTGTTGCAGCTGCTGTTGCGCCCTTCTCTCCTGGCGTATCTCTTCTCGCTCCTGGCGCAACTCCTGGCGTATCTCTTCTCGTTCCTAGCGCTTCTCCTAGCGTTCTTGCTGCATCTGAGCCCGCATATCTGCCATAGTGTCCACCATTTGTTGCATCATCCTCATCTGAGCTGCAACCAGTGGGTCAACTCCGCCTGGTGGAGGATTAGGAGGATTCATCTCTGCTGGTTGTGTTTGGGTTTGTCTAAATATCCTCCGAGTGTATCGTCTGGGAGGTAAATCAATTCCACCACCCCTCCTGGTATTGACCATCTAAGTTAGATACATATGGTAAGAGAGAATAGTAGACAAGGCAGGTGATTACGAATCAAGTTACTTTGGGGGATTCATTAGCTAAGTGTGTTGCCTACTAAAGCTAATTCATTACCTTATGGTGGTACATGCTAAGATGTCCATCTATAATATTTCAATCAATCAAAGAAGCAAATCAGACATCTATCATCAGAACAATCAAACGACATTTTTTAAAATAGAGAAAATAGTTTTGATTTTGTCTTAGGTTCCCTATCTCTTAGAAAGATCATAAGTGTATGTAACATCCCAATTTTCAACCCAAGATTTGGAACCCTAATCTAATCCCCCCTTTCTTATTTATTTTATCCCTAGGTCTTCTCATCATATGCATACACTTTGTTTGATTACAAGCACCTCACTTAGAATATATTTTTTAGCACCTAAGATTACCTAGTTAATTAATTGTTCAAAGAAAGGGATGCAAAAATGGAAATAGAAATTGGAAAATAAAAATAAAAGGAAAAGCCTTTCTCTCCCCCTAGCTGGGCCGATTCCAGCCCACGCCCGCAACCGCCTTCCCCTTCCGCGCTCGCGACTCCCCCCCCCCTCGGCCCACCTCCGGCCCACTCCGCGCTCGTGCCCATGCACCACTGACACGCCGTCCCCACTCGTCAGTCGCCTCCCCCTCGCCCTCGCTCGCGACCGCTCCTGCAGGCAGGCTGGCCCCACCAGTCAGCCACCCCATCGTCCTCGCCGCGTACGGCTTCGCCGCGGTCACCTCCGGCCACCGTCCTCTTCCTTGCCCCGTCCCCTCGCCCATCCCCTCGCCGCACAGGGAAGTTTGGCACCACCCTGTCCTCGCCGCTGTGGGCGCGTCCTTGCACGGCACCACCCCGCCGTGCGGTCTCGTCGTCGCTGCTGCGTAGCATTAACTCTGGCGCTGTGCGACCTCACCGGCGTCCGCCTAGCTCTGTCGCTCCCCTCCCCTCGGGCGCCTATAAAAGGGTCACCCCGAGCACCCCTTTGCTACGCACCGGCCTCAGCCACCCATCTCCCACTCGCCCGAGCTCAATCGCGCTAGCGCCACCGTCTTCCTCCACTCTAGTAAGACATTCCCCTTATTTTCCCTCCCCCTCTGGTGGTTCAGCGAGCAATTAGCTAGGCTCATCTATTTCGCCACATCGCCGCGGGCTTGGAACACCACTCCCCTACCCCAATCCCCGCACGAACCTCACCGGCGACGACTCCCACCGCGGAGATCCGCCACCTCCCCGCGGTTAGCCCCCTCCCAGCCTCCTCTAGCCAAATTGGGCCCGCCCCTAAGCTCGTCAGCCCCTCTTCATGCTAGGGCGCCTGCCCGTTGTCCAAGAACCGGGTCGCCGGCGGCGAATCGCCATCGAGCCCACCAGCGGCCGGTTTTCTCCCCCGCGGACGACCGGTTCGCCCCGCCCCGTCGATCGTTGGCGTCATCTCCCCCTCCCTCTCTCTCTGATGCGTGGGCCCCGCGGAAACGGCGTCGCCCCTCACGCGCCCGCGCCGTTTTCCGCCATGGGCCGTAGCTGGGCCGGCGCAATCGCGCGCGCCCTGCGCCCGGCTGGGCCATATTCCCTCCGGTCCACCAGAGCCTAAATCCTTTTTCTTTTTCCTTTTTCAGCCTTTTTCTCCTTTAGTTATTACATCTCAATATTTTATGCACCAAAAATTATCAAAACACTTTCTAAAGTCACATGTAATGATAATATTAGAAAATGACACACTCCACTTAGTAAACCACTATTGATGTATTGTTCATTTGCCTGTTTTACTAGAAGAAGCGGGGACCGTCGATCCGGAACCCGTAGCCCCGGAAGAAGGGCTAGAGCCCGATCTCCTGGAGGTAGACCTTTTGTGCCAGGAAAGCTTCGACGAAGGCAAGTCCATCCTTCCCTTGATGCATAAATTACCTATTCTTTCTATCACTACCTAGGCCAGGATTTCAGGGTGGAATAAATGCATTGTGAGTAGAGAGATAGCCCGCATTAACATATATCTTTTGGATACAAAATGTGGGATGGGAGAAAAGGTAGTGTGTTTCTTCAATCGAGATTTTTTTTTAAAAAAAAAGGAATGTGCGATGAAGGGTATTCACCCTCGTCACCTTGTGAGTGGGATGATCAGGGGCTCCCTGGTTTAGGGGAGGGCCTAAGGTATTGGCTCAGCTAGTTTAGGCGTGAGCAGAAGGATTGTCCCCTCATATAAGGACCGGTTTGTCATCTTTCACTACCTGTACTCATAAATAGTACAACCACTCGAGACTGTGTGGGCAGTCACTCAATCCGAACTCGTACGGTCCAACCCCAGGGTTATGAAGGCTGGATAGCACTGGAAGGATAAGGAGGGGGAAAGTTTTGTCCGGTTTGGACATGGCGGTGGCCTGACTCCTTCTGGTATAATCGTTAAGGTTAGGACGTGCGAGGAAGGAAAGAGATTCGGCATTTGAGTCTCATGACGGTGAGATCACAGAAACCAGACTAGTGGGTAAAGTGTACCCCTCTGCGCAGAGTTGAAACCTATTCGAATAGTCCGTGTCCACTGGTATGGACAAGGCTAGTGTGGTATGACAATTAGTATTTTTTTTAACCTCCATGAATTGGGAAATGTGTGTGTAAGTTGAAAAAGAAAATAAGGCCACGGGAGCGAGAAGCTCAGTGGTGGTTGAGTATTGTGTTATTTTATTTTCCTTGGGAAAAACCCTACTTAAATTGCCTTTCTCTGAGAAAAAGAAGAGTGACTCCAAACTCCACCATATAAAGCATGTATGATATAGGTCTCTTTCTCTTTACGGGAGCGAGATGGGCTTGTGGAATACCTCGTGTATTCACCCAGATTTATTTATGTTTTTCAGCAGCCGAAGACTTCTTTTCTGCTATGCTTGATTGAGAGGGTTGTGTCTGCACCCAGTTCTGCCTATGGTTTGGGCTAGTGTGCCTTCTACTACGCTTTATATTCTGGCTTTCTCAGAGCTTGTACCCGGTATTGTAATAACCTTTATTTGAACTCTTTACTATTTGAAGTAAGGAATGTGGTTACTAGCCTCCTGGGACTAGTAATTGTATCACATTTGAGTCCCAAAGGATCGGGACGCTTCAGGTGGTATCAGTGCCATAGGACTGGCCATAGGTCGCAGTCCTGACCTTAAAAGTTGCCTTAAAAGAAAATACCTTTTGCCCCAAGAAAAATCTTCTCTCCTTTCCCCTGATATTAATAGACCCTTCTTTTCCTATTCCAGATGGAAGACTCTCTGGTCATTAGGACATCCTACTGCTCAGAGGTGGAGGGGTTCCCACATCTATTGTGAAGTTGTGCGCTTCGCATGGGGATCCACAAGAAGCCATAATATGTCTAGAAGGAGTATCTCGAAAATGGAATGGAGAAATGCTCTATGGCGGTCTACCTGGGAGAAAGCCGAAACTACCCGAACCATCCTTCTTTCCAAGTCACTTTCACCGGACACCGCTTCCCAAATACTTGCCAGAATGTTGCCCAAAAAGCCCTCTGACAACTATGCCAGAACTACAGCAGAGTAATCTTTGAAACCCCCATTCGCTACTTTCCACCCAGCAACAAAAATACCCCCGCCTGGAGGAAAAGACTTCAGGCCCTGTTAGGGAGAGACCCTACCGAGGATGACCCCACCATCGTCTACATGGATGGATACCTCCACACTCTCGATAACCAATATGATGACCTTGCCTCCCACTGCACTCACCTAAACTCCCGGGTGGAAAGCCTAGAGCAACAAGTCAGGGAACTTACAAGGGAAAAGGCGTCCCTTCAAGAGAGTCTTGAGATAGCGGAAGGCGAGGAAACCAACACCCGTGAGTCCTACCTAACTCTGAAGATGGATTACGACAAGAAGCTAAAGAAGCTCACCCCCACAAGAAAAATCCGCAAGAAGACCAGAAGCCAAGGATGCCAGACTGAGCAGAAGGAAGAAGCCCCTCTAGCCCTACCTCCTACCAGAATAGGGAACTCGTCCGACACCGAGGAAATGTCCCTAGCTAGCCTTGATGACCTTCTCAAGGAATTTGGGGACACTTTAGAGAAGGAGTTCGGGAGTACCCTAGATAGCACTCGTGTGTAATGAACTTATGGTAGTTGTATGCTGTAATGAACTTGTGTAATGAATAAAGTAACTTGTTGAAAAAAAAATTGGCATGTGCATGGTAGTAACTCTTTTCCCCTGGCAGATGGCTTCGGATAAAACCACGCCTACCGCCTCAGGGATTGGAGCAGGGTTTCCCCTAGGAGCAGAAGGAGAAGCTAGAGGAGAAGGGAGTGAGACCCACCTCCCCGCACCTCCGGAACTACCACTAGATTTGGCCCAAGTTCTAGCCAATCAAACCCGACTCATTGAAGTCCTCACTAGAAGTCTGGAGAACCAGCGCCCAGGTGGTGGAAGACCACAGGACAGGATGGGAGAATTTCTGAGACTCAAGCCTCCCACGTTCGCTGGATCTAGCAATCCCCTCGATGCCGACGATTGGCTGTGCACGATCAAGAGGAAATTGGAAGCCATCGGATGCCCCAAAAATCAGCGTGTTCTATTGGCTGCTCATCAACTTTTTGGGATGGCCCTAGCATGGTGGGATACCTTCAGCACGGCCGTCAGAGATGCTACCTGGGCAGAATTTGAAACTGCTTTCCATGAGCACCATGTACCCCAGGGGATCGTTCAACTCAAGGAAGATGAATTCCGGGAGCTAACTCAAGGTGGAAGATCTGTCAGTGAGTACATGCACAAATTCACAGAGTTGGCTCGTTACGCGCCTGACGATGTCAGCACCGAAACTAAGAAGATGGCCCATTTTCTAAAAGGGCTAAGACCAGAACTCAAGACTATCCTCGCTAGCCAAGATTTCCTCAGCTTCTCGCACCTCTCCAACAAAGCCATACAAGTGGAAAGGGCAAAAGAGGAAGAAAAAGGGCATCTCAAGAGGAAATTCCAAGTTCTCCGAGCTCAGCAGCAAGACCGACACCAGAGAGCTCTATCCTACGGGCTTCCACCCAAGGGACTGAGCTTCAATAGACCAGCTGGACCCACTCCGTCACGTTACAGCCAGCAGAGTCAGAGCTCCTTTCAGGCCCCCTCGGTTGCAAGCAACCAACCGTCTGCAAATGCCTGTTGGCACTGCGGAGACCCCAGTCACTTCAAGAATAACTGCCCCCAGTTGAAGGCACCCGGACCTACCTACTCCAACTCGGTGAATGGCCCCAAGATTACCTCAGCACCTGCCTCCAAGGCACACCCCTCCAACAGTCAGCAGAGCAGGACCCAGTACCAGGGCAGAGCACGAGTTAACCACGTCGATGCTCAAGAGGCCCAACAAGCTCCGGGAGTAGTGCTTGGTGAGTTCCTTGTCGAATTTACTCCCGCTATTGTACTTTTTGATTCAGGAGCATCCCATTCATTTATAGCCACTAGTTTTGTGGAAAAACATGGCATCCCCTCTACACCCCTAGAAATCCCTTTGGTCACCCGAACCCCAGGGTTAGACCTTCTATGCCAGCTCAAATGCTCCCAAGTCAGAATTCTTTTAAGTGGGGTAGTGTTCTTAGCAGACTTAACCGTCTTGCCATCCCAAGGGATTGATGTGATCCTAGGAATGGATTGGCTAACTAAGCACAAGGGCATCATAAGTTGCACAAGCAAGACCGTCCTTCTCACTGACCGTCAAGGAAAAGCAGTTTCTTGTCAAGCCCAACCACCCGCCAATGATCCAATGATGTTTATTCTAGCAGCAGAAAATGTATCCGTAATCAAAGAATTCATGGATGTATTTCCGGAAGAGTTGCCTGGAATGCCGCCTAAAAGAGGAGTTGAGTTCTATATAGATCTCATTCCTGGCACTACGCCCATCGCAAAGAGACCATACCGCATGGCCCCCACAGAGTTAGCAGAATTAAAACTCCAGATTGCAGAGCTGTAGCAAAAAGGGTACATCCGTCCTAGTTCGTCTCCCTGGGGAGCACCCGTCCTTTTCGTCACCAAAAAGGATGGAAGTATGAGAATGTGTATTGATTATCGATCCTTGAATGAAGTTACAATCAAGAATAAGTATCCACTCCCTCGGATCGACGATCTCTTTGACCAGCTACAGGGAGCCAAATATTTCTCCAAGATAGACCTAAGGTCAGGATATAACCAACTGAGAATCAAGGAAGCAGATATACAGAAGACTGCATTCGTCACCAGATACGGACAATATGAGTTCACAGTGATGCCGTTTGGGCTAATGAACGCACCCGCCTTTTTCATGAACCTCATGAATAAGGTATTCATGGAAGAATTGGATAAGTTTGTCATAGTCTTCATCGACGACATCCTTATCTATTCCAAAAATCGCAAGGACCATGAGAATCACCTTCGAATCGTCCTCGGAAGACTCAGGGCACATCAACTCTATGCTAAACTCAGCAAGTGTGAATTCTGGTTAGAAAAGATAGCCTTACTTGGGCATATCTTGACTTCAAAAGGAATAGAAGTAGACCCATCCAAGGTAGAAGCGGTTTCAAAATGGAAGCAGCCATCCAACGTCAGTGAAGTGCAAAGCTTTCTGGGAATGGCAGGGTATTACTGCCGCTTTATCAAGGGATTCTCCAGCATAACAAGACCTATGACTGAACTCCTCAAGAAGGACAATAAGTTTGTGTGGACCCCAAAGTGTGAGGAAAGTTTCTAGATCATAAAGGAAAAGCTCACAACCGCGCTCGTTTTGACATTACCAGATATACACCAGGATTTCGTCATCTTCTGTGATGCTTCAAGACAGGGCTTAGGGTGTGTCCTGATGCAAAATGAGAAAGTTATTGCTTATGCATCCCGCTTACTCAAGCCACATGAGCAGAATTACCGCACCCACGATTTGGAATTGGCAGCCATAGTGCATGCCCTAAAAATATGGAGGCACTATCTAATTGGGAACAAATGCCACATCTTCACTGATCACAAGAGTCTGAAGTATATCTTCACTCAGCCAGACCTCAACCTCCATCAAAGAAGATGGCTTGAACTGATCAAAGATTATGACCTCAAGATCCATTACCACCCCAGAAAGGCCAACATGGTAGCAGACGCCCTCAGCCAAAAACCTTTCGGGATAAAGGGGACCAACTTTTTAGAAGATTGGAAGAAGGAATCAGCTCAGCTAAATGCATGTCTGGGAGACAACGGTAGCCTAGAAGTCAAGCCAATGCTAGAAGACCTCATATGCAAGACTCAACGCCTGGACACGGAGACAGCAAGACTTATGGAAAAACCTCGCAAAGAGCAACTTCCGGACCTTAGGACAGATGAACAAGGAGTTCTTTGGTTCAAGAACCGTTTGTGTGTACCAAAAGGAGAGGCATAGGAAGTCCTGCTCAATGAAGCCCACAACTCAGCCTACTCCATCCACCCAGGAACCACCAAGATGTACCTAGACCTCAAAACCAGATACTGGTGGAGAGGGATGAAGAAAGAGATAGCACAGTATGTGGCCCGGTGTGACACCTGCCAACGAACGAAGGCTGAACACTAGAGTCCTGCAGGCCTACTGCAACCCCTCCCAATGCCTGAATGGAAGTGGGAGGATATAGGCATGGATTTTGTAACCGGACTGCCCCGGACGCAAAAAAAATGACTCTATCTAGGTAATAATAGACCGTCTCACCAAGGTGGTCCACTTCATTCCAGTGAAAACCACTTTTGGAGGAGCCACCCTTGCCTAGATATATCTTAAAGAGATAGTCAAGCTCCATGGTATTCCTCGGAAGATAGTGTTAGATAGAGGGACGCATTTCACCTCAAAATTTTGGAAGAGCCTTCAGCAAGCTATGGGCACCAAGTTAGATTTCAGCACCGCCTATCACCATCAGTCAGATGGTCAAATGGAAAGGGTCAACAAGGTCCTCGAAGATTTACTAAGAGCCTATGTGCTGATGTTCGACAGAAATTGGGAGTCCAATTTGCCGTATGCCGAATTCTCATATAACAACAACCATTAGGCTAGTATCAAGATGTCACCATTCGAAGCATTGTATGGACGAAAGTGCCAGACCCCCCTAATGTGGTCCAATGTAGGGGAAAGGACACTGGAAGGACCCGACTTTGTTAAAGAGGCCGAAGAGAAAGTTGCCCTGATCCGCAAGAGGTTACTTGAAGCTCAGAGTCGCCAGAAAAGTTATGCAGACAACAGACGAAGAGAACTCAGATTTGAGGAAGGAGACTTCGTATACCTCAAGGTCTCCCCGATGCATGGGGTCAAAAGGTTCCAAATGAAAGGAAAGCTAGCACCGCATTTTGTCGGCCCTTATCCCGTCATTAGCAGAGTGGGACCCGCAGCATACCGCCTTGCACTACCAGAATCCATGTCAGATATTCACAATGTGTTTCATGTGTCCCAGCTCCGTAAGTGCCTGCAAGTACCAGAGAACCACATCGAAGCAAAGACAATTTAGATTCAAAAAGATCTCCAGTATCGGGAAAAGCCAATAAAGATTCTTGAATCAGCAGTCCGAAAGACCCGCAACTCAGAAGTAAGACTCTGTAAGGTTAAGTGGAGCAGAGAAGGATAAGAGGAAGCTACCTGGGAAAGTGAGGACTCTCTGAGGAGGGGATACCCTTACCTTTTCTCGAGCCCCGTCTGAATCTCGAGGGTGAGATTCCTTTAAGTGGGGTAGGTTTGTAACATCCCAATTTTCAACCCGAGGTTTGGAACACTAATCTAATCCCCCCTTTCTTATTTATTTTATCCCTAGGTCTTCTCATCATATGCATACACTTTGTTTGATTAGAAGCACCTCACTTAGAATATATTTTTTTAGCACCTAAGATTACCTAGTTAATTAATTGTTTAAAAAAAGGGATGCAAAAATGGAAATAGAAATTGGAAAATAAAAAGAAAAGGAAAAGCCTTTCTCTCCCCCTAGCTAGGCCGATTCCAGCCCACGCCCACGGCTGCCTTCCCCTTCCGCGCTCGCGACTCCCCCCCCCCTCGGCCCACCTCTAGCCCACTCCACGCTCGCGCCCGCGCACCACTGACACGTCGTCCCCACTTATTAGTCACCTCCCCCTCACCCTCGCTCGCGACCGCTCCCGCAGGCAGGCTAGCCCCACCAGTCAGCCACCCCTTCATCCTCGCCGCGTACGGCTTCGCCGCGGTCACCTCCGGCCACCGTCCTCTTCCTCGCCCCGTCCCCTTGCCCATCCCCTCTCCGCACAGGGAAGTTTGGCACCGCCCCGTCCTCACCGCTGTGGCCGCGTCCTTGCATGGCACCGCCCCGCCGTGCGGTCTCGTCGTCGCCACTGCGCGGCATTAACTCCAGCGTTGTGCGACCTCACCGGCGTCCGCCTAGCTCCGCCGCTCCCCTTCCCTCGGGCGCCTATACAAGGGTCGCCACAAGCACCCCTTTGCCCCGCACCGGCCTCAGCCACCCATCTCCCACTCGCCCGAGCTCAATCGCGCTAGCGCCGCCGTCTTCCTCCACTCCAGTAAGCCCTTCCCCCTCTTTTCCCTCCCCCTCTAGTGGTTTAGCGAGCAATTAGCTAGGCTCATCTATTTCACCACATCGCCGCGGGCTTGGAACACCACTCCCCTACCCCAATCCCCGCACGAACCTCACCAGCGACGACTCCCGCCGCGGAGATCCGCCACCTCCCCACGGTCAGCCCCCTCCTAGCCTCCTCTGGCCAAATTGGGCCCGCCCCTAAGCTCGCAAGCCCCTCTTCATGCTAGGGCGCCTGCCCGTTGCCCAAGAACCGGGTCGCCGGTGGCGAATCGCTGTCGAGCCCACCGGCGGCCAGTTTCTCCCCCGCGGACAGCCGGTTCGCCCCGCCCCATCGACCGTTGGCGCCGTCTCCCCCTCTCGCTCTCTCTAACGCGTGGGCCCCGCGGAAACGGCATCGCCCCTCACGCGCCCGCGCTGTTTTCCGCCATGGGCCGTAGCTAGGCCGGCGCAATTGCGCCCGCGCGCGTCCTGCGCTTGGCTGGGCCAGATCCCCCCCCTCCGGCCCACCAGAGCCTAAATCCTTTTTCTTTTTCCTTTTTCAGCCTTTTTCTCCTTTAGTTATTACATCTCAATATTTTATGCACCAAAAATTATCAAAACACTTTCTAAAGTCACATGTAACGATAATATTAGAAAATGACACACTCCACTTAGTAAACCACTATTGATGTATTGTTCATTTGCCTGTTTTACTAGAAGAAGCGGGGACCGTCGATCCGGAACCCGTAGCCCCGGAAGAAAGGCCGGAGCCCGATCTCCCGGAGGTAGACCTTTTGTGCCAGGAAAGCTTCGACGAAGGCAAGTCCATCCTTCCCTTGACGCATAAATTACCTATTCTTTCTACCACTACCTAGGCCGAGATTTCAGGGTGGAACAAATGCATTGTGAGTAGAGAGATAGCCTGCATTAACATATATCTTTTGGATACAAATGTGGGATGGGAGAAAAGGCAGTGTGTTTCTTCAATCGAGATTTTTTTTAAAAAAAAAGGAATGTGTGATGAAGGGTATTCACCCTCGTCACCTTGTGAGTGGGATGATTAGGGACTCCCAGGTTTAGGGGAGGGCCTAAGGTGTTGGCTCAGCTGGTTTAGGCGTGAGCAGAAGGATTGTCCCCTGATATAAGGACCGGTTTGTCATCTTTCACTACCTGTACTCATAAAAAGTACAACCACTCGAGACTGTGTGGGCAGTCACTCAATCCGAACTCATACGGTCCAACCCCAGGGTTATGAAGGCTGGGGAGCACCGGGAGGATAAGGAGGGGGGAAGTTTTGTCTGGTTTGGACATGGCGGTGGCCTGACTCCTTCCGGTATAATCGTTAAGGTTAGGACTTGCGAGGAAGGAAGAGATTCGGCATTCGGGTCTTGACGGTGAGATCGCAGAAACCGGACTAGTGGGTAAAGTGTACCCCTCTGCGTAGAGTTGAAACCTATTCGAATAGTCCGTGTCCACGGTATGGACGAAACTGGTGTGGTATGACAATTAGTATTTTTTTAACCTCCGTGAATAGGGAAATGTGTGTGTAAGTTGAAAAAGAAAACAAGGCCACGGGAGCGGGAAGCTCAGTGGTGGTTGAGTATTGTGTTATTTTATTTTCCTTGGGAAAAACCCTACATAAACTGCCTTTCTCTGAGAAAAAGAAGATTGACTCCAAACTCCACCATATAAAGCATGTATGATATAGGTCTCTTTCTCTTTACGGGAGCAGGATGGGCTTGTGGAATACCTCGTGTATTCACCCAGATTTATTTATGTTTTTCAGCAGCTGAAGACTTCTTTTTTGCTATGCTTGATTGAGAGGGCTGTGTCTGCACCCAGTTCTGCCTGTGGTTTGGGCTAGTGTGCCTTCTACTATGCTTTATATTCAGGCTCTCTCAGAGCTTGTACCCCGGTATTGTAATAACCTTTATTTGAACTCTTTACTATTTGAAGTAAGGAATGTGGTTACTAGCCTCTTGGGACTAGTAATTGTATCATATTTGAGTCCCAAAGGATCAGGACGCTTCAGTGTAGGATTCCAAGGTGTGAAATCCATCTTGTCTCAAAGTAGAAAAGGTAAGAATGATCAGAGTGGAACAGTAGAAGGTGAGACAGGATCAAGATAAGTATAGAAAGAATTAGAGTGAGATAAGTATAGAATGAATCAGAGTAAGATAAGTAGGTAAGGGTTTTATCCATTTCTATCTAGGTTTCGTCCTACAGTCAACATTTCCTCTGAAACCACTTCTGTCACACCCAGATTTAAGGGACAAATCCGGGTGCATCTCATATGTGCGCCAAGGAAGAACAACACACATAATAATAGAGTGCATAAAGATAAATGTCATAAATATCATAAATGTACTTATTACATAGCAGAAGTCTTACAAAAATAAATGATAAAGTAAAGCTAACTAAATATTATTCCCTGGCGCCACAAAGCTGACTGGGAGACGCCACCTAGATCAAGTCAAATGCCTTAGAGTTAGGCGGCTCCTCTTCGACCACCTGTTCTTCTCCTGTGGGGGGTGTGAGACAGCAAGAGTGAGCTCACATACGTTCATAGCTCAACAAGTCATGGGGAATAATGTGCATGAACTCACCAAAGGTGGGAGTTCATGTGAAGTGTAAGGCTGATCAACAAAATAGAGGTTGAAGCTGATCATTGCTTTTATAAGTTGGTCAAAATTTTATTAGCAATTACTAAGTGTAAGTAAATACCAAACCTTAATAATAATAAAGAAAAGTAATAATAAAATAATCCCAAATGTGATGCAAATGTCAAATTAAATTTAAGTTCCATAAATTAATCATGTGAGGGTCCGAGCTGCTCATGACCGTGAGCACGACTAGTATACCAGTTTTACACTATGCAGAGGTTGCACATCTTTACCCATAAGTCATGTTACCCATCTGCCAAGACACGGCCAATCCCATACACCTCTACCGAGGAGGCGAGGCAGAGTAACACTACGAGGCCTTTACAAAGTTCCACTAGCTTCAGAAATCCCGCTACAGTTTATAGGAAGCTCCAGTACAGGAATCCCTCGCCTGACCGCCATCGCAGCAAAATCAACCCAAGGACCTCCCTACACTGACCACTCCCCTACTGTCCTTGCCCCTTTCGGGTAAGGAAGTCATCCACTAGCTTTCCTAGTTAATCAGCCAAGGGCGTCCCATTAAACTCTTGTGGTAGCACTGTTTTCTCGGGTGGTCGCTCCATGTTCCCATTAACATAATGATCTTAACATGAACAATAATAATAAAAAGATAATAAAAGTGTAATCATGAATAGTGTATCTCCATACCCAAATCCACATAAAGCAATAGCAGGTACTATCCAAAAATATTTCAATGGTAACAAGGTATAAAGATAGCCAAAACTAGGGTGACCTATTGGATCCCATCAAAATTAACCTATGCAGATCATTATAATTAATAAGAATATGACTAGGAAAAAGTAAGTGATCAAGGGCACAACTTGCCTTCAATGAGCTCCTACTCAGCTACTTCTACTTGCTAAACCTCAGAATCCACAGTGGCTTGCTCGTCTACTCGCATCAACACAATACATACATAGTATAGCAAAAATTAACATCGCACCAAATATATAAATAAAATACACAATAAAAATCTAGACATTAAAATAAGCTCATAGGAACTAGAATCATTAAATTTGGAGTTATAGATTTTGAATTATGAAGTTTCCAAGGTTTAATGTGCTTGAAATGGAATTACATGAGAAATAATTTTTTTCTGTTTTCATGTCAAAACAGAGGCTCTAGGTGATAGATATTAATATTATAAAATTTTAGAAATTGGAATGGATCGATTTGATTAAAAATGAATTTTCTATGCATTTTACAAGTTTCTAGATTTGTTTTTGTATTAAAAACGGATTTCTATAATTATTTCTCTGTTTTTAATCATCTCTGGACTGGGCCTCGATTTCTAGAAAAGTCAGGGGGCTTAGCGCAAGATTTCTAGGACTCTGTGAACAGTCAGCGTGGATGGCGGGATAATTCATAAATAACAGAAGGTCTCTTTTAGAAAACACTCGGCTGCCACGGTCCGGACTAACCTGAGCCGTCCGATCAACTGCTAGCGGTCCAGATTAGATCAGCGGTCCACACGAATCAGTACGGGCCATCAGCCCTCGGATCGAGTATTAATGGCCACGATTTAAAAATCTTGTCAACCGCCTGATGCTAGATCACCGGCGCAGATCTAACCTACCCAATCGATACTCCCCGATTAATCAGGGCCGTCCAATCAGATCAAACGGCCAGGAGCCAGCCTCCTACTCTACACGACGCGACCGGCGATCGCCGCCCTGACAATTCCAAGCACTTCACATCGATTACTCTAGCGCAAAACAAAGAGGATGATCGTGCAAAAAAGGAGGTCGGGTGCTCACTAACGATTAGGACACGGATGTTCCCGGCGACGACGAGGTGCGGCACCACGGCGAGAATTGACTAAGGTGACAAATTGCCGCCGTTGATCAATAGCACGGCTCCCCAGAACGCTCCTGTGCAGACCCCCGATGGTTCAGAGAACTCCGCAACCCCGCCCGACAGCTTCTACGGTGGTGGCCGAGAAACGCAACGGCGGCGGCTCTCCCTCACGCTCTGGTGGCATCGGCAAACAGGTGGCGGGATGGGAGTTGCACGTAGGGTTTGGGATGGAACCGAGGACGGCGGCTCTGCCCCGCGACTATATAGGGCGCGATGGAAACGGTGGGGGGAAACACGCGACACACGGGAGGATCACGCGGTGGTTGAGCTCGGATCCGATTTTATCGCGAGATGGAAGAACGTGCGGCACACGCGTGGTGTATGACAGGATGGGCCCGTGCATCAGTGGAAGGGAATGTGTCTGCACAGCGTGGCTGTCCGGTGGTCCCCGCAACATAGTGAAGGGTGAAGGCGAGCGCGCGCGCAGTGGAGGTTTGGGCCGCGCATAACGCTTCTACTGGTGGGCCAAATAGATGGTGCTCGGCCCATTCGATGTACAGTGCTATTTTTCATTTTCTTTTCCTATTTTCTTTTCTCTATTCCCCAAATTCTACTCTAAATTCAGATTTAAATTCAAATCTTGTGCCACATTATCCTCATTTCATGTTGTGAAATTTAGAAACATCAATTTTAGAAATATAATTATATAGATTATTTATATCACATTTCTCTCTTTCTTATTTTCAAAACCCTACTTTCAAATTTAGGGTTTAATTCAACTTCTAGTATTTATTATCTTATTGTGATTTTATTTAATGCACAAACATATAACGCCAACAAGATGCACTTTATTTTATTTTAGTATCATTTGTTTTAATTAATTCCTCATAATTATATGTATGCTATTTTTATGATGCAAATGTGGCACATAAAATAAGGAAGTCACTATATAATCCTTTTATACAATTTTGAGTATTACATAGCACCTCGAAGCTAGCGGTCCTGGTGGCGTTCCATCTGCAGAACCCACCAAGGATTGTATGTGCTACAGGGGGTCCTACCAACCTCTTAGCACCACAACCAGTAGCTCAGAGTGGTCCCGATGCATGGATCTCTAAGATCCGGGACTACCTGAAGGAAAATATCCTTCCTGAAGATCATGTGTCCGCATAACGCATAGTGCAGTTGGCTAAACCATACACGGTGGTCGAAGAGGATCTATACTGCCATGGCGCCAATGGCATTCTCATGCGGTGCATCACCCAGGAGGAGGGCCGTGAGTTGCTCGCGGAGATCCATGGAGGTGAGTGCGGAAGTCATTCGTCATCCCGCACACTGGTTGGTTAGGCCTTCCAGCATGGCTTCTATTGGCCAACTGCTCTCGAGGGGGCAGCTGAGTTGGCGAAGTCCTGCAAAGCATGTCAGTTTGATGCTAAGCAGATACACACACCGGCTCAAGCTCTACAGATGATTCCACCCTCCTGGCCATTCACCGTATGGGGGTGGATATTGTGGGACCATTCCCTAGGGCTGCCGGTGGGTACTGTTTCCTCTTCGTCGCTATCGACAAATTCACAAAGTGGCCAGAGGCCACCCCTGTGGTCAGTATCACCCAGGGCGCTACTGTTGCCTTCCTCAAGTCGATTATCTGCAGATTTGGGGTCCCAAGCCATATCATTACGGACAATGGGACCCAGTTGAAAAGTCGGCTCTTCCAAGAGTATTGCGAGGGCATCGGCACCTAGCTCTGCTTTGCGTCTATGGCTCATCCCAGGAGCAATGGCTAGGCTAAGAGGGCAAATGCAAAAATCCTTAGGGGACTCAAGACACGCACCTATGACTACTTAAAAAAGCATGGTGCAAATTGGGTCAACGAGCTTCCGTCCGTACTATGGGGGAACCGGACCACACCCAGTCGAGCTACCGGGGAGACCCCGTTCTTCCTGGTATACGAGGCTGAAGCCTGTCTTCCCCCGAAAATCATTATGGGCTCACCACGAGTCTAGTCGTTTGATGAATCTATGCAGGAACAACTACGGCGTGAGGACGTGGACTTCATCGACGAACGTAGATGGCAAGCGGCGATTCGAAATGCACGGTACAACCAAGCGCTCAGGCGCTACCACCTGTAGTTTGTGCATAGTAGGGAGGTTAGGGTCGGGGACCTAGTCCTAAGGCGAGTACTGAACCAAGAAGGGCTCCACAAACTCTCCCCCAGTTGGGATGGACCCTTCAAGGTGACTGAAATATGCCGACCCGGGTGTGTCCGCCTTGCCACAACAGAAGAAGTACCTCTTCCCAATCCCTGGAATATAGAGCATCTCCGTAAGTTCTATCCATAAAAGCAAAACTGGGAGGTTGAGTTTTCTTCCTTTGTAACTAGGTTGCACATATGTGTATGTCAATCCGGTGAGGTCCGCCCTCGTAAGCCCGGC
The DNA here is from genome assembly GCA_029449295.1 of Zea luxurians. Taxonomy (NCBI): domain Eukaryota; kingdom Viridiplantae; phylum Streptophyta; class Magnoliopsida; order Poales; family Poaceae; genus Zea; species Zea luxurians. Next base: position 31,787,262 of record JAOPSE010000017.1, on the reverse strand, counting down.
CTGTTGGTCTGCACCCATGTATATCAAGTTATGAGGAAAAGATTTACCCCCCAGATGTGCTTTTGTGATGGTTTCATTTTACTTCAGTTTACAAGCATTAATTTTTATCTAACCCACCCATATAGTTTCCCACCCTTGCTGGTATGATGACATCTGAATTGAGTAGCCAGGCTTGCAGTTCAGGACCCCTCTACTGTTGAAGGGGGTCCGGCAACCTGGGGTCTAGTTCTAGAGAATGGGTGCTTGTTCCCTGGAGTGGTCCGGAGCCTGCTTAGCATGGTTCTATACCCTAAGCCTGCACGCTCCACCAATCTGCAATGGGTACCCTAGTATTTGGAACTGTGATCCTGTGGGTCCGGACATATGGCTTGGCTTCCCAGGCTAAATCCTGCAGGTCCTGTTGCATGAATCAAAGGACGACAGATACCAGGCGATGGGTCCTATGGGTGTGCTCCTAACACTTCAAGACCGAAGCTGTGTGCAGGTCACCACCAATTTCTTCTTTGGTATACTGGTATCCAGCCTCGACACGTCGAGCCTACCTCCCAGGGGGGCCAAGTACCAGGTGGAAGTTGTTGAGGATGCCACACACATATCAAGGGCAAATAACATATAGATAAGTTCTAGTGCTACTTGATTAAACGGTTCTTAGAGTATATTACATGGCCAAAAATTATTACAGCCGCCCCCAGCGGAACCCTTGCCTTGTTTCTACAGGTTCAGCTACTCAGCATCGGTAGGATCATGCTGGAAGCACGCGGCCACCATCTCCACTACATCTTGAACACTCTCCCGGGCGGCATCTTCTGTGGCTGCCACCGGACCATCGATCACCGGCACCAAGGATATGGCGGGGTCGTGGCTCCGGAAGCACGTCAAGACGTAGTCTACCACCGCCCCGTAGAGCTTGCTGCCCTCTGCCTCCAGGCGGGCACCCAGGATCTGATCCAGACGCTGGAGGCGATCGGTGGTAGAGTCCAGTATCGGGAGGGCATCGGAGATCGACACTGGCGGCTCCGACACCGGGATGGGGCTCATCCCTAGTGGCACCAGTGCCCTGCTTGCCTCGTCGGCCCACTCAGCAATGCGCTGGACCCCGGCGCGGTGCTCTGCCTAGAGATCTTCAAGGGCCTTCCTGGTGGCGTCCATCGCTTGGGGACCCGGCACCGCCTGCGCCGCATTAAACTGGCGGATCTGCTCCACCAGCTTCCTCTCTTTTTCCTCTGCTTCGAGCTCGTGCTCGGCCAGCAACTTGCCTCGCTAGGTGAGCATTTCTTCCCTGAAGGTGAGATCCGTCTCTCGCCTGGTGAGGTCTGTCTCCCACCTGTCCAAGGACTGCTCCTTCGCCTTAAGGTTTTCCTCGGTGAGGGCAACGTCGCTGGCCTTGCCCTTAAGCTCTTGCTGCCATTTCTGCAGCATTTCCACAGCCTTGACCTGTTGGGCCCGCTAGGCTTCTAGAGTCTGGTCCAGAGCACTCAGCTTGGCCAGGTACTCTGTCGTGAGGGCCTCCCTTTAGGTCACGGCCTCCTCCCTCCTGGCCACTTTCTTCTCCCTCCAGGACGCCTCCAGGTCCCTGGCACACACCCTCTGGAGGTCTCTCTTGTACTCCTTGCGGTCCCGCTCGAGTTGGGACCGCTCAGAGGTGAACTATCGGGACGCCGTTTTTGTGCGCTCTTCCAGTTGGGTGCGCCAGTCACTGAGGCGCTGGTGCTCAACCTCAAGCGCCTCCCACTCCCGCAAGATTGCTGCCTCAGTGTCACTAAGGACTTGGTGGGCACGGGACAGCATGCAGGGGAGGGGGACTAGCGTAGCTTCTTTCTCGGCACCCGACCGGAGTCGTCGCCCAAACACCACCTCCATCTCCTTCAGAGCAGGCGGGGGGTTGGAGCTGGACGCGCCTCCTATGTCACCCCCAGTGTCGGGAGTGGGCGCAGATCCCCTAGCTCGGACCTCCTTCGCCACTGCGACACCGCCCGACGCTAGCGTCGCTAGCGCTGTCTTGACAGTAGCTGGGGGCAAACCGCCGGCACCACCCTCAGCAGATTCCTGCTGCTGAGAGCCAGACCCGTCGGTTGGCCTGGTACCTGGCAGAGGAGGCGTGGCCTTGGGAGTAGCGGAGGAATAAGCCTTGGCAAACAGATGATGGGTTAAGACTTGTCGGCATGATGATTAGGCTCAATGAAAAAGGGACTACACTTACTTGGGGCCCTGGACTTTCTAGTGACCCTAGAAGCGAGGCGATCGCCACTCCTGCTGTTGTTGCTACTGCTGGTCCTCCTGGGGGTGATCACCCACAGATGGTGGTGGTGGCGATAGGATCGGAGGACTGACGCGCCTCTACACGCTGTGGGCCTGGGAGCTGGCCTCCTTGGCCCCACCTGCAGTCCTTTGGCGCTTCAGCGGGGCTTCGAAACGAATGACCCATCAGCGCGGCGTAGCCTGTGTCGCCTCTCCTCCTTTGACCCCCTGGAGCTACCTAGGGCAGAGGCACTGCTTGTAGCCCCTTTGCCCTTGTCCAAGGGGCTAGGGCCACGACGATATTGGAATTGGGAGCCACACCAGCAAGCTAGGGACCTCCAGCCGGTGCATCGGAGATCCAGATCCCGCGGAGGGGGTCCTGGCCGCCGGTCTGGCGAACCGCCACGCCGCTGTCGTCGAGTGTCGGCAGTGTGGCCAAGATAGCGGTCCTCAGGCCTGGGTCATCACAGAGCACCGGGATGGCCTGGGGGAGTATCAGGGATTCAGGGACAAAAGTCTCCCCAGTAATCCCCCCACCAAGAGTTCCAGCTCATCCCAGGATAGATCGGTGCCTGGCCGGCGCTGGATCCTGCCGATGTCGTTCGGGCCGGTGAACCAGCAGCACAGGCATGGCCTCCTCTGCAGTGGCATGATCCGGCGCTTCAGGAGATCGCCGACCACGTGCATTGATGTTAGGCCGCCCGTGGCCAAGACCTTGATCCTGTCCAATACGGGCAGAAACTCTGGCGAGAGGGACAGCTTGGTCCTCCATTGCTTGCGGTCGAGTGCTAGCCCATTGGACGGCAAGACGAGGTGGTCGCTGGCCTCGGTGCTGGAAATCACCTAGTCGCTGCGCCAGTTTTCCCACCTCGCTCCACCAAAGGTGGGGATGTAGACTACGGCTGGATCTGGCCTTGTCTGGAAATAGTAGGCACCGATGTGGTCCCTAGTCTTCCCAGACCTGACTAGCACGAAGAAGTAGCGGAAGAGGGAAGTGCAGGGGGCCACACCTACGAACATCTCGTAGAGGTGGATGAAGATTGCTGCCTAGAGGATGGAGTGGGGCGTGAGGTGTTGAAGCTGAAGCCCGAACTCCTCCAGCAGTAGCAGGAAGAAGGGCGAAATCGGCAGTGCCAACCCACAAGAGATGTAGAAGGAGAACAGCACAAACTCCCCGGCGGCGAGATCGCCAAGGGGGGCAGCTCCAGCACGGATTCTTCCGGTGAGCCCTGGCGCGCTCCACCCAAGCAGGCCACACACCAGATTAAGCGCTTCCTCAGACTAAAAGCGGTCAGGATGACCAAGCAAAGCCATGGTGTGTGCGGCGGCGCGGGCGTGGAACAGAGGAGCACGAAGGCAAAGGGGCGCAGCCGGTTGGGAGAGAATGCGAAAAGGTAACTGCTGCACGCGGGGTGAATCCTTTTTTAAGGAAACCTGAATCCTTGTTTAGGGAAACCCTTCCGCGCACCCCTGAATTGCCGTAGGAAATCTCGTTCGACAGGCACCTAGGACCTAGGCAGCCCAGTCTGTGACATGGGGGCCCGGGTCCACAAGTCATATAGTTTGTGTGCCGGATTTCGGGGGCGGAAAGAGCGAACCGCCGCACGCGATAGCGCGCCTCCTTGGGGCCGCTATAGAAGACAAAAAGTAATCTTTAAAACCAATGTAGTGGCAACGAGGCGCCCCGCGCGTGGCCCGACGAAACCACCAGGCGTGGGGCCGTGGGTCAGTCAGCCGCGGGGACAGATATGGCAGTTGGCGTGACCGAAGGAGGATTGACAGTGGGTGCGCCAGCAGATGTGCTAAATCAGTGCGTCAATCACCGATCAAGCCATATTAAGGCAAAGTACAAGCTTTGGCCCCACCTGTAGGCTCGCATCCTCCCCTAAGGTGGGCCCGAGGGCCAATGTCGGTACCCTGAAACTAGGGTACCCCTTACTACTGTATAAAGACACAGTACCCACGTGACTATTTTTAGTCGCATGGTAAAAGAGCTATATGTGGCACCAGGCCATGACTCGCCCCAGCCTTGGGCGACTACTCTGGGCTAGCAACAACACCTGACCCCACCACATGGGCGGGTCCGGTGCCGCCACGTGTCTAGAGAAAGTGACATACTCTGAGGCATCACTAGTGAGTCTGGACCCCATGGGAAGGTGCCGGACCCCTATATACACGGTCTGGGCCTCCAAGTTTGGTCCGGGACCTCCACATGTGCGAACCGGACCCCTGGAATGGGATCTGGACCCCCTATATGGGGTCCAGGCCACCCATAATGGGATCCTAGGGTTCCAGGACAAAACATACCTGGGCCTTAATCAGGGCTCAGGCGGGGGTCCGGTGCTGACACATGCCCAGACCTGGTCTAGTCGTATCCGGACCTTATCACATACACATCTGCTCCCCGCCCAGGCAGAGACCCGATACTGCCAAGTGGCGTACTGCGTGCGGCGTAAGCCAATGGGCGGAGCCTGACATAAAGCCTCTGGGCTACGCGCGTCTTTGCATTTATTACGGATAAGACGTGCGCCTGTCCATTCCAGTGACAAGCGGCGTACTCAGTCCACGCTACGTGGGTCGTGTAGTTACTCACACGTTACCATATCAAGGGTAATAACTCACCATTATTGGTGCATTTCCAAGAGGAGGGTTACTGCCTATCAATGCTGCATGGACTGCAGTCATCATGACCCCCGCTAATTACTCATGTGTTACTAAGGCGGGCAACACAGCGTCCGACAAAGATCTATGTGTGCTGTCGGCATCTATTATTCACATAATGTATTTCTTCCATTATGCTCCTGGGCCCGTATGTCGGGGCTCAGCATCCTTGTATGTGCCTCCCTTAAACTATAAAAGGGAAGGCACACAACGTTACAAAAGACACACTCAATATAACTTACACACAGTGGAGGTAGGGTATTACGCTCCTGCGGCCTGAACCATTGTAAACCCTCAAGTGTTCTTGTATTCATCGACAATTCACCAATCAGGCGAACGCTTAGGCCTCCTCCTTATCTAAGGATTAGGGCGGGTATATTCCGCCACCTGACCGGAGGATTTTCTCTCCGATAGTTGCCTATATGTTGTAGCGTGCTGGTCCTTTATATCAAGCTGCCAGGGTCATTGGTACTCACTTGGTGTGTCACAGTACGTCAGGGAGATGTCAGGCATGACCACACGAAGCCATCCTTTCAAAAGCGCGAGCCCTTTCTAACGCGAAATCTGTGGACGTCTCTTCTCCATGATGCCTCACACGGGTTTCAATCAGCCATCGTCTAGCTCGGCGTCACAATATGTGGCGCCGAGCTAGACCACATCAGCTGCCAGTATGGACTAAGGCGTCAGCTCGCCAGGTTCTTCGGCGCCATAGGCCATGGCACCGAGTAAAGGGTCCAAAAATTGACATTAAGTCATTTATGGGTCCAAACGTGAAGTTTTTTGGAAAAATGTCCAAATTGCATAACAAAATCGAGACGACGGGTTAATATTCAACTTTCCTAAGGGCTCGTTTACAAAATGTGTTCAGCAAAGGGAGATGTCCGATCGCCCGCCAACGACCCAGATTAGACTATAGTTTTAATGAACCGGTATGCGACATGAACCACTCAATCAAATCTCGATGGTCTGGATTTCATGATACGAAGGGGTATGCTGGGTTCTATCGCATCCGTCTGATTATGATCCGACCCCTACTCATTCATCTCTCTCCACTGGTGGTTGAACACGGCGGCGCTGCCTTGTACCACGGTGGCGCCATGGCTGGAGGCTCCGCTCGATCATGCTTGTATGACCCAACTCCCGATTAGAATGGTGTCACGCATAATATAGGAGAACACGAAGTCAAGTAGAAGGATCTCACCGGAGTTTGCAGCGTGGACACCCATCGGCCATGGTGAAGCATTATTCCACGTCGATGGGAAACGACAGTTCCGGTCACCTCGGTCGATCTTCATCCACAGAAGCCCTATATACGTGATCCATACGCCCCGATGAAGCTCCCTGGTACCCCACCTGGGCATCGAACAACGTCGTGGCGAGAAGTGACGGTGGCGGCGTCGAGTTTCTCTCTTCTCTGTCTCTCTGTGTCACAGCGGCTAAGCATGGGTGGCTCAGAGTCATGCGCTAACTCGATGGAAGGAGGGGGTCATGGTGCTTGGGTCTTTTTGTATGTGCGATGTGTGACTATATTAGAAGCGGATTCTGTGGTAGAGGACCCGAATTTGTTTGAAGAAGATTGGCATGATACTTTTGAGCAAGGCAAGTGAATTTCTCTCTCTGTTTTTTCTATCTGATCCCATACAATACATTTAATAAAGTTTACTTTTGGATATGTGCATAATTTTATGGTTTGCCTAAATAGGATTTTTTAGAAGTACCATCCTTATTCCTAGTTTAACCTAGGTTTAATACTATGTTTAGTAACTTTGCTATTGCTCAACTTAAACTTTATGTCGACACTCCTTTTAATGATATTAATGTTCTAGAGATTAAATTTATATTATTGTTCTTAATTCGATGATTAAACAAGATCATATTGTGTTAAATGAAACATGGAGTGACCCCCAAGAAAACAGTGCAAGCGCAAGTGCTATCATGGCTATAGCTTTGGTAATTAGTTTTATATACTTAGTGTCTATCAACCTTACCTAAAATATGGGCAAGAGGAGGTGACAGTGGTTTAGTGGCAGCTCACGTTAACATAGGAGCATAGTATTGGCTAAGTTGTCTCGCCTAGAGGGTCACCGATACTGATGTGGAAACCTTAGCAGGTGGCTTTTGTACTAAGGATATTTTCTGAAAACTTCATAGTGGATCCCTAGTCATTCACCTCGGTAGGGAAAACGGGACTCGGGAACCCAGGATAGAGAGGATACACTGCTTGTAGGTAAAGTTATACCACCTTTGTAGAGTGTAAAAAACTGATATATCAATCGTGCTCATGGTTAGGAGCGGTCTGAACCCTCACATGATAATTAAACTCTAAGATGGATATCAAATTGTGATCTTTTGGGTTAAAGTGATTGGCTTAAATGTTTTCCCTTAAGTGTTTTTGGATATAATTATTTATGCTCATGTTTAATTTTGGGATGGGATACAATTATACTTAGTAATCAGATGTTGATAATACAATGTTGACCAACTAAAATGCTAACTGTATAAAACTTTAGCCTTACCTTGTTAACCTTACATATTTCTCCCACTTGATGAGCCCCCACCGTCAGTGAGCTCACCCTTTCCTTAATTTTTGAGCAAATGGTGAGTAGAAAGACTATGATGAGGACCTTGATGAGTACTAAGTCTAGCGATGCTCCGTTATCTTCCTATGGAAGATCGTCGCTATTATTTCCGTTGTACTTTGATTATGCTACTATTTAAGACTCTTAAGTCCGAATGATGTAATAAAGTTTATATACTCTCTTTTATGCCTTTATGCATTGTCTTTTGATACATTACACTTGTGACGTCAACATATATGTGAAAAATAGATCCTAGCACACATATTGTCGGGGACCATAATTAGGGGTACCCCCAAGACTCCTAATCTCAGCTGGTAACCCCCATCAGCACTAAGCTGCAAAGGCCTGATGGGTGCGATTAAGCCAAGGCTCGGTCCACTCAAGGGACACGACCTCGCCTCACCCGAGCCCAGCCTCGAGCAAGGGCAGCTGACCCCGAAAGATTCACGTCTCGCCCAAGGACCCCCTCAAGAGACGTACACACCTTCGGCTCGCCCGAGGCCCACTCTTCGCCAAGAAGCAACCTTGGCCAGATCGCCACAACAACCGACCGAATCGCAAGAGCATTTAATGCAAGGATGGCCTGACATCTTATCCTGTCACGTGCCCTTCAGTCAACAGAGCCGAAAGTGACCGCAGTCACTTCGCCGCTCCACTGACCGGCCTGACAAGAAGACAACGCCGCCTGCGTCGCTCCGACTGTTGTGCCACTCGACAGAGTGAGGCTGACAGCAGCCAAGTCCGGCCTTGGGCGCCATAGGAAACTCCGCCTCGCCCGACCCCAGGGCTCGGACTCGGGCTCGGCCCCGGAAGACGACGAACTCCGCTTCGCCCGACCCCAGGGCTCGGACTCGGGCTCGGCCCTGGAAGACGACGAACTCCGCCTCGCCCGAACCCAGGGCTCGGGCTCGGGCTCGGCCCCGGAAGACGACGAACTCCGCTTCGCCCGACCCCAGGGCTCGGACTCGGGCTCGGCACCGGAAGACAACGAACTCCACCTCGCCCGACCCTAGGGCTCGGACTCGGGCTTGGCCCCGGAAGACGACGAACTCCGCCTCACCCGACCTGGGGCTCGGACACGACCTCGACCTCGGAAGACCGACTCGACCCCGACCTCGGAGGAGCCTCCGCCTCGCCCGACCCAGAGCTCGGACCGACCACGTCACAGGGGGGCCATCATTACCCTATCCCTAGCTAGCTCAGGCTACGGGTAACAGGACTGGCGTCCCATCTGGCTCGCCCCGGAAAACAGATAATGATGGTGCCCGCGTGCTCCATGACGACGGTGGCTCTCAGCCCCTTACGGAAGCAAAGAGACGTCAGCAAGGACTCGACAGCCCCGACAGTTGTCCTTCCGCAAGGCTCCAATGCTCCTCCGACGGCCACGACATCACATGAACAGGGTGCCAAAACCTCTCTGGATGCCACGACGGCATGTACTTAGGGCACTAGCTCCTCTCTACTAGACACGGTAGCGCACTACTACACCCCCCATTGTACACCTGGACCCTCTCCTTACGCCTATAAAAGGAAGGTCCAGGGCTCTCTTACGAGGGGGTTGGCCACGCGGGAGGACGGGACGACGCGTAGAGTCCCTCGCTCTCCCCCCATGCGGACGCTTGTAACCCCCTACTACAAGCGCACCCGACCTGGGCGCGAGACAACACGGAGGCCGCGGGTTTTCCCCCTTTTCTCCCTCTCTTCTACCCCCCTTCGTGCTCCGCCTCGCGCCGACCCATCTGGGCTGGGACACGCGGCGACAATTTACTCATCGGTCTAGGGACCCCCCGGGGTCAAAACGCCGACAGTTGGCGCGCCAGGTAGGGGCCTGCTGCGTGTTGACGAACAGCTCCCCGTCAAGCTCCAGATGGGTAGTCTCCAGCAACCTTTCCAACCCGGGACGGTGCTCCATTTCGGGAGTCTTGAGTTCATGTCCCTTGACGGCAGCTACGACATGATACTCCTTCCTCCGCCGCGCGACGGTGACAATGGCGGCCGACAACCCGCCCGCCGGCAGCGGGATCGACAACGTCTTCCCCACGAGGCAGAAGAACGACGTCCGAGTTTGTCTCGTCACCTCCCCCACCGGAGGAGGAGGAGGCGGGGCAACCATGGCCAAGCAGGAGGCGGCACCTCATCGGCTGTCGAGCGAGTCGACGGCGCCGGCGCCCCGATGGGGGACACGTCGGGCGTCGACCTCGCGTCTGAGACGAAGACGAGCGCCGTTTCCCCGCAACACGCCAACTCCAAGCGGACGGACGACGCCAGCACGCTCGCGAAGGACTTGCTAGGCGTCACCCTCGTACCTGAGACGATGGTGTAGTTCGCCCCTGACGTGACAATGTCACCACCTGTCGACCAAGAGGTACCGACCGACTCCCGTATCATGCCTTTTGGATTCGGCCTCGACCCACCAAGCGACCCCGCTTTGGTGGAAGCCTTCATAGAGGCATGCACCAACCCTCTAGGGTATCATATGCGGTCACCCTAGGACTGGCTGACGGCCGTCTCGACCTACGGACCCTCAGGTTCCGAGAAAGATGACGAGCCCGACTTTGGTTGGGATTTCTCCGGGCTCGGTAACCCCAGTGCCATGCGGGACTTCATGACCGCATACAACTACTGCCTTTCCGATTGTTACGACGGTAGCCACAGCTTCGGCGACGGAGACAGCGGCCCAAGTCATGAATGTTTCCACGTCAATCTAGGGGGTCCCGACGAAGGCAACCATCTTGGTATACCAGAAAACGGTGATCCTCTAGGCCTGCGCCTCACGTTGACATCCTTCGGGAGCTAGCTGTGGTCCCAGTCCCTGCGGGGGGGTCAGGACGCACAGCTCGAGCAAATCCGCGAGATGCAGGCTAGGCTCGATGAGGGGGCAGGAACACTTGAGCCGCTCCACCGGAACATCGGGCAGGAATGGGTAGACCAAGCTCCGGCCGAAGAAGCGCGTCATCTACCCCAGGGCATCCAGCTTCGCATCGCCGACGACGTCAGGGCAAGGCCACCACCGGCTTCCAGTGGGGTCGGCCAGAACCTGGCTGTGGCAGCGATACTTCTCCACGCAATGCCGGAACCATTAACCACTGAAGGGCGGCGGATCCGGGGAGAGCTCAAGAATCTCCTGGAGGATGCCACGGGCCGAGAGCTCTGCCTCCCGAAGGCAGGGATACCCCTCGGAGCACCGCGCCGCGACTTCCCGATTCGTGCGGGAAGCCTCGGTCCACACCGGGTGCACGCGCAACACAGCGCCTGCAGCCCCGGGACGCCTCGGCAACGAGCACCACCACCGCAACCATCAAGCCCGCCTTGACGAGAGGGTGCGCCGAGGCTACCACCCCAGGCGTGGGGGATGCTACGACAGCGGGGAGGATCGGAGCCCCTCGCCCGAACCACCCGGTCCGCAGGCTTTCAGTCGAGCCATACGACGGGCGCCGTTCCCGACCCGGTTCCGAACCCCGACTACCATCACGAAGTACTCGGGGGAGACAAGGCCGGAACTGTGGCTCGCGGACTACCGGCTGGCCTGCCAACTGGGTGGAACGGACGATGACAACCTCGTCATCCGCAACCTCCCCCTGATCCTCTCCGACTCCGCTCGGGCCTGGCTGGAGCATCTACCTCCGGGGCAGATCTCCAACTGGGACGACCTGGTCCAAGCCTTCACCGGTAATTTCCAGGGCACGTATGTGTGCCCTGGGAACTCCTGGGATCTCCGAAGCTGCCGCCAGCAGCTGGGAGAGTCTCTCCGGGACTACATCCGGCGATTCTCAAAGCAGCGCACCGAGCTGCCCAATGTCACCGACTCGGATGTCATCGGCGCGTTCCTCGCAGGCACCACCTGTCGCGCCCTGGTGAGCAAGCTGGGTCGCAAGACCCCCACCAGGGCGAGCGAGCTAATGGACATCGCCACCGAGTTCGCTTCTGGCCAGGAGGCGGTTGAGGCCATCTTCCGGAAGGACAAGCAGCCCCACGGCCGTCAGCCGGAAGATGTTCCCGAGGCGTCCGCTCAGCGCGGCACCAAGAAGAAAGGCAAGAAGAAGTTGCAAGCGAAATGCGATGCCGCCGACGTGGACCTTGTCGCCGCCGCTGAGTACAAGAACCCTCGGAAACCTCCCGAAGGCGCCAATCTATTCGACAAGATGCTCAAGGAGCCGTGCCCCTATCATTAGGGACCCGTCAAGCACACCCTTGAGGAATGCGCCATGCTTCGGCGTCACTTCCACAGGGCCGGGCCACCTGCGGAGGGTGGCAGGGCCCCCCACGACGACAAGAAGGAGGATCACCAGGCAGAGGAGTTCCCCGAGGTCCGCGACTGCTTCATGATCTACGGTGGGCCAGTGGCGAACGCCTCGGCTCGGCACCGCAAGAAAGAGTGTTGGGAGGTCTGCTCGGTAAAGGTGGTGGCGCTAGTCTACCTAGACTGGTCCGACAAGCCCATCACCTTCGACCAGGGCGATCACCCCGACCGCGTGCCGAGCCCGGGGAAATATCCGCTCGTTGTCGACCTCGTCATCGGCAACGTCAGGCTCACCAAGGTCCTCATGGATGGAGGCAGCAGCCTCAACATCATCTATGCCGAGACCCTCGAGCTCCTACAGATCGATCTGTCCTCGGTCCGGGCCGGTGCGGCGCCTTTTCACGAGATCATCCCCGGGAAACGCATCCAACCCCTCGGACGACTCGATCTGCCCGTCTGCTTCGGGACTCCCACCAACTTCAGAAGGGAAACCCTCACGTTCGAAGTGGTCGGGTTCCGAGGAACCTACCACGTGGTACTGGGGAGGCCATTCTACGCCAAGTTCATGGCCATCCCCAACTACACCTACCTCATGCTCAAGATGTCGGGCCCCAACAGGGTAATCACCGTCGTCCCCACATACCGACACGCGTACGAATGCGACGTAGAGTGCATGGAGTACGCTGAGGCCCTCGCCGAATCCGAGGCCCTCATCGCCGACCTGGAGAGCCTCCCCAAGGAGGCGCCAGACGTGAAGCGCCATGCCGGCAACTTTGAGCTAGTGGAGACGGTTAAGTCCGTCCCTCTCGACCCCAGCAACGACGCCTCCAAGCAGATCCAGTTCGGCTCCAAGCTCGACCCCAAATAGGAAGCAGTGCTCGTCGACTTTCTCCGCGCAAACGCCGAAGTCTTCGCGTGGAGTCCCTCGGACATGCCTGGCATACCGAGGGATGTCGCTGAGCACTCGCTGGATATCCGAGCTGGAGCCCGACCCGTGAAGCAACCTCTGCGTCGATTCGACGAAGAAAAGCGCAGAGCTATAAGCGAGGAGATCCACAAGCTGATGGCCGCAGGGTTCATCAAAGAGGTATTCCATCCCGAATGGCTTGCCAACCCCGTGCTTGTGAGAAAGAAAGGAGGGAAATGGCGGATGTGTGTAGACTACACTGGTCTAAACAAAGCATGCCCAAAAGTTCCCTATCCTCTGCCTCGCATTGATCAAATCATGGATTCCACTGCGGGATGCGAAACCCTGTCTTTCCTCGATGCCTACTCAGGGTATCACCAAATCAGGATGAAAGAGTCCGACCAGCTCGCGACTTCTTTCATCATACCTTTTGGCATGTACTGCTATGTTACTATGCCATTTGGTTTGAGGAATGCGGGTGCGACGTACCAAAGGTGCATGAACCATGTGTTCGGCGAACATATTGGTCGAACGGTCGAGGCTTATGTCAATGACATCGTAGTCAAGACAAGGAAAGCCCCCGACCTCCTTTCCGGCCTTGAAACGACATTTCGGTGTCTCAAGGCAAAGGGCGTAAAACTCAATCCCGAGAAGTGTGTCTTCGGAGTCCCCCGAGGCATGCTTTTGGGGTTCATCGTCTCCGAGCAGGGCATCGAGGCCAACCCGGAGAAAATCGTGGCCATCACCAACATGGGGCCCATCAAGGACTTGAAAGGCGTACAGAGGGTCATGGGATGCCTTGCGGCTCTGAGCCGTTTCATCTCGCGCCTCGGCGAAAGAGGCCTACCTCTGTACTGCCTCTTAAGAAAGACCGAGTGCTTCACTTGGACCTCCGAGGCCGAGGAAGCCCTCGGGAATCTGAAGGCACTCCTTACGAACGCGCCCGTCTTGGTGCCCCCCGCCGCCGGAGAAGCCCTCTTGATCTACATCGCCGCTACCACTCAGGTGGTCAGCGCCGCGATCATGGTTGAGAGACAAGAAGAAGGGCATGCATTGCCCGTCCAGAGGCCGGTTTACTTCATCAGTGAGGTACTATCCGAGACCAAGATCCGCTACCCGCAAATTCAAAAGCTGCTGTACGCGGTGATCCTGACACGGCGGAAGTTGCGACACTACTTCGAGTCTCATCTGGTGACTGTGGTGTCATCCTTCCCCCTGGGGGAGATCATCCAGTGACGAGAGGCCTCGGGTAGGATTGCAAAGTGGGCGGTGGAAATCATGGGCGAGACGATCTCGTTCGCCCCTCGGAAGGCCATCAAGTCCCAAGTCTTGGCGGACTTTGTGGTTGAATGGGCCGACACCCAGCTCCCGGCGGCTCCGATCCAGCCGGAACTCTGGACCATGTTTTTCGATGGGTCGCTGATGAAAACAGGGGCAGGCGTGGGCCTGCTCTTCATCTCGCCCCTCGGGAAACACCTACGCTACGTACTGCGCCTCCATTTCCCGGCGTCCAACAACGTGGCTGAGTACGAAGCTCTGGTCAACAGGTTGCGCATCGCCATTGAGCTAGGGGTCCGATGCCTCGACGCTCGCGGTGACTCGCAGCTCGTCATCGACCAAGTTATGAAGAACTCCCACTGCCGCGACCCGAAGATGGAAGCCTACTGCGATGAGGTTCGGCGCCTGGAGGACAAGTTCTACGGGCTCGAGCTCAACCACATCACCCAACGACACAACGAGACTGCGGACGAGCTGGCTAAGATAGCCTCGGGGCGGACAACGGTTCCCCCGGACGTCTTCTCCCGAGACCTACATCAACCCTCAGTCAAGACCGACGACACGCCCGAGCCCGAGAAGGCCTCGGCCCAGCCCGAGGCACCCTCGGCACAGCCCGAGGCGCCCTCGGCTCGGCTCGAGGCACCCTCAGCCCCCGAGGGTGAGGCACTGCGCGTCGAGGAAGGGCGGAGTGGGGTCCAGCCTAATCGAAACTGGCAGATCCCGTACCTGCAATATCTCCGCTAAGGAGAGCTGCCCCTCGACCAAGCCAAGGCTCGGCGACTGGCGCGGCGCGCCAAGTCGTTCGTCTTACTAGGTGACGGAAAGGAGCTCTACCACTGCAGCCCATCCGGCATCCTCCAGCGCTGCATATCCATCGCCGAAGGCCAGGAGCTCTTACAAGAAATACACTCGGGGGCTTGCGGCCATCACACAGCGCCCCGAGCCCTTGTTGGAAATGCCTTCTGACAAGGTTTCTACTGGCCGACCGCGGTGGACGATGCCACTAGGATTGTCCGCGCCTGCCAAGGGTGTCAATTCTATGTAAGGCAGACCCACCTACCCGCTCAGGCTCTACAGACAATACCCATCCCCTGGCCGTTTGCTGTGTGGGGACTGGACCTCGTCGGTCCCTTGCAGAAGGCACCCGGGGGCTACGCGCACCTGCTGGTCGCCATCGACAAAATCTCAAAGTGGATCGAGGTCCGTCCCCTAACAGCATCAGGTCCGAACAGGCGGTGGCATTCTTCACCAACATCATCCATTGCTTTGGGGTCCCAAACTCCATCATCACCGACAACGGCACCCAGTTCACCGGCAGAAAGTTCCTGGACTTCTGCGAGGATCACCACATCCGGTGGACTGGGCTGCCGTGGCTCACCCCATGACGAATGGGCAGGTGGAACGTGTCAACGGCATGATTCTGCAAGGACTCAAGCCGAGGATCTACAACGACCTCCACAAGTTCGGCAGGCGATGGATGAAGGAACTCCCCTCGGTGGTCTGGAGTCTGAGGATAACGCCGAGCCGAGCCACGGGCTTCACACCGTTCTTTCTAGTCCATGGGGCTGAGGCCGTCTTGCCCATGGACTTAGAATACGGTTCCCCGAGGACGAGGGCGTATGACGACCGAAGAAACCAGACCAACCAAGAAGACTCACTGGACTAGCTCGAAGAGGCTCGGGACATGGCCTTACTACACTCGGTGCGGTACCAGCAGTCCCTGCGACGCTACCACGCCCGAGGGGTTCGGTCCCGAGACCTCCAAGCGGGCGACCTGGTGCTTCGGCTGCGACAAGACGCCCGAGGGCGGCACAAGCTCACGCCTCCCTGGGAAGGGTCGTTTGTCATCGCCAAGGTTCTAAAGCCCGGGACATACAAGCTGGCCAACAGCCGAGGCGAGGTCTACAGCAACGCTTGGAACATCCGACAGCTACATCGCTTCTACCCTTAAGATGCTTTCCAGTCGTTCGTACACCTCGTTCACGTTCAAAGTCTAACCATCAAGGAAGGGTCAGCCTTGCCTCGGCAAAGCCCGACCCTCTCTCGGGGCTAGAAGGGGGAACCCCCTCTGCGTCAAAATTTTCCTTGGAAAAAGTCTTTCTGCCAGAACGTCTTTCGTGCTTTTTGACTACTTCAAAAGTGGGGTCCTGAAAACGACGGAGTACATGTAAGCAGCCAAGGCCGACCGAGCCGAGGGACTCCTACGCCTCCGGGATACAGATACCTCACTCATCACCTTCTGTGATAAGTAACTCACGCTCGGATAAGCGATTCTGCCGATCGAACAAGTTTTAATGCTCGAGACCTTTCTGCCGAAACGGTTTTTTGGGTCTTCTCGACTACATCGTTAGCAGAATCCTACAGACGAGTAAGAGTACACGTAAGCGGCAAGACCGATCGAGCCGAGGGACTCCTACGCCTCCGGGATACGGATACCTCACTCATCACCTTCCGTGAAAAGTAACTCTCGCTCGAACAAACAATTCTGTTACCGACGAACAAGTCTTGATACTCGAAACAAAGGAAAAAAAGACGCAGCTTTACAACACAGCAACAGTATGTTTGGGCCTCGGCGGCTGCAGAAAACATATGCATACTACAAGGTAAACTGATCCTGCAGGTTCGGACCTCGATGGAGGGGGAGCAACAGCACCCTCGACGTCAACACCACCTTCGGCGAAGTCCGACCGTGCCTCGAACGGCAACACAGTCAGAGGATCTCCGCTCCGAAGGACAACGTCAACACCACCTTCGGCGAAGTCCGACCGAGCCTCGAATGGCGACACAGTCGGAGGATCTCCGCTCCGAAGGACGACGTCAGCACCACACCCGGGCCATCGCCGCCAGGGTCTTCTCCAGGAGTCCGGCTCGAGCAGACGGCTCGGCCGGTCGCCCCGAAGCCTCAGCCAACTGTCCCCCAAGGACATCAGCCCGGCCCATGGCCTCGGCAACTCGACTACGGTGCCGGTCCCGCTAGTGGACGGCCCGGTCAGGCTCTGGCCGACGAAGAGTTCTTTTCGAGCCAACTCTGCCTCTGTCCACGCTGATACCGCTGCCTCCGGCTCCGGCTCATCGAAGAGCGGCCGAGGGTTTCCTTTAACTAAGCAAGAGAAGCCTCGGGCGGTAAGGCCGACTGAGCCGAGGGACTCCTACGCCTCCGGGATACGGATACCTCACTCATCGCCTTCGCACGAGGCAACTCACACTTGGTGAAGCGGTTCGGTTAGTTGACAGGCGAGTCCTAGTGCTCAGAATGAGGGAAAAACACAGCACGCCAAAAGATACATACATGTTCAGGCCCCGACAGCCACAATGAACATACGCCAGCACTCAAGGTGCCATTACAAACGGATCTCAGGTTCCACCCCCGCAGGTACGAACAACCCCCCACGTTGGAGGGCCTGCGGGGCGACAAAACCCCCACTCGGTGCGCTCCTCCGCCTCAGCCCGGATGACGAAAATCCTTGAAGCTGAGGGCAAGGCGGAGGCCGCAGCCCGGCTCGCTTCTCTCCACCAAATTGCCCATTGGTGAGGGAAGGCGGCCGGGCTGCCTGACAAAAATCCTTGAAGCCGAACGATGGCTGAAAGGTACAAATTTCTGCAAAGTTGCGTTCCTCCAACGACGACAAGGCGGAAGAACCACGGGCGCCACCCGTCTGGGGGCTCGAAAGGTGGAAAGACACAACACATGAGGAGAGCGCGAAGACATGGTTGCCTTTTGAGGGGGTCACCCTCCTTTTAAAGGCAACTCTCCCCACTTGTGTCCTCAGCCGTCGCGGGCTGAGTCTTCTCCAATACGCTCCAAGGTCCTCCCCCTACGACACGGGGGCTGGGCCCCGCGCATCATGCAAGCTGGTGCAGGGCAGACAGGGCCAAACCGCCGCCCACGGTGCGCGCAACTGCCCAGCGGTTACGAGTACTCCTCCACTTTCGCCCAGGCCAGCGGGTGAAAGGGCGGGCCGCCATGCAGGCGGCATGCAACCGCACCTAGGGGGACACACCCTTTCGACTTCGACGCATCCAGCATGGAGGCCCAGACCCACACGTCATGTAACCGGCGCGCCGGTTACTACGTGCAAGAAACTGCACCGCCACTCGCGCCAGTACCACGCCTTCTCGACTGCGGAACTAGTACCACGACTCGAGGCGACCCTGCGCATGACCCGACAGTGCCAACCGAGCACATCGGTCATAGGCCGGTCAGCCGCGGGAGAGGGCGCGACGGTCGATATGGCCAGAAATAGGTCGGCAGTAATGGCGGTGGCAGGCGGGCGGAAGCGGCAGTTGAGTCGTCAGTAAGCTCACGTACCCTCCTGGGATAGCGAAAGGACCTTCTCCCACGGCGGAAGACGACACGTCCGCGTTACGTTCCTCGAACGGCTCACACACGCGCAACGACCGCCCCGTGAACCACTCGTCCCGTCGCATTAACTCTGCGGCAGGGCAGGCGACACCTTTGGCAGGCGAAGCAGGCGACGCTTCACCTCCGCCATAATGACCGCGTCAAAAAATGTGCGCCACGTCATTCGATTTCGTATCCTTTTCATTTCCTCTTTCTCTCTCTTGTCTCAGGGGTCGGAAAAGGGGATACTCCGAAAGGGATCCTTCTCCGTGAAGGAAGCGGGCCCCAAGCCCCCCTACTGATCAGAGGTTCAAAAGCTGATCCCTCTGAAGGGTTCAACAGCCGCCTCAGAGCGCTCGGGCTCCGCGCCCACTACTGGTCAGAGGTTCGAAAGCCGGCCCCTCGAAAGGGTTCAACGGCCGCCTCAGGCCACTCGGGCTCCACGCCCACTACTGATCAGGGGTTCGAAGGCTGGCCCCCGAAGGGTTCGACAGCCGCCTCAGACGCAGAGCGAGGGATGACCCTGGGTACGTTCGATACATAACCAAGGCTCGGGCTGCGCTCCCGAGATACCCTAGGACATTTCCGAGACCAACGGGAACGATTTTGTAACGGAATCCCACCAGAGGGAGGCATCGAGCCCTCGGACCCCGTCAAAAGGGGACCAGGTCCGGCAAGTCACCCACAGGTACTTTTGGAGCGCGCCTCCGGGCCACTAGCCGACCCCTAACAAATGGGGCACGGGCGTCCACTCGGATTACCCGTTAGCAACTCACTAGAGACACCATGTTCGGCGCCCTCCGAGGGCAACATGGCGCTTTCCCCCCCTCCTCCTTGCGGAAAGGCAACGCAGGGGCGTATGTAAAAAGCCGAGTCTGTCCCTGACCGTCCTCTCGCTCTGTGCGGAGGCTCGGGGGCTGCTCTCGCAAACCCGGCTCCGGCCAAACCGTTGACAGCATCAACATACCAGCCCAAGAACTTGGGACTCGACTGTTCACCCGGGCTACAGCCAGTTCGCATGAGGGAGCAGCTAGACCGGCCGAAGCATTACGAAACATACTAAGACCTCGAAGGAGTCAAACTACTCCTCCAAGGCCTCGGGGGCTACACCCGGCGAGTGCGCTCGCGCGCACCCACCGGAACAAAAGGCAACCGAGGAAGGCCGGTCCCCTTGCAAAAAAGTGCGACAAAAGCCTCCAAGCGAGTATCAACACTCCCTTCGAGGCTCGGGGGCTACTGTCGGGGACCATAATTAGGGGTACCCCCAAGACTCCTAATCTCAGCTGGTAACCCCCATCAGCACTAAGCTGCAAAGGCCTGATGGGTGCGATTAAGCCAAGGCTCGGTCCACTCAAGGGACACGACCTCGCCTCACCCGAGCCCAGCCTTGGGCAAGGGCAGCCGACCCTGAAAGATTCACATCTCGCCCAAGGACCCCATCAAGCGACGTACACACCTTCAGCTTGCCCGAGGCCCAGTCTTCGCCAAGAAGCAACATTGGCCAGATCGCCACACCAACCGACCGAATCGCAGGAGCATTTAATGCAAGGATGGCCTGACATCTTATCCTGTCACGCGCCCTTCAGTCGATAGAGCCGAAAGTGACCGCAGTCACTTTGCCGCTCCACTGACCGGCCTGACAAGAAGACAGCGTCGCCTGCGTCGCTCCGACTGCTATGCCACTCGATAGAGTGAGGCTGACAGCAGCCAAGTCCGGCCTCGGGCGCCATAGGAAACTCCGCCTCGCCCGACCCTAGGGCTCGGACTCGGGCTCGGCCCCGAAAGACGACGAACTCCGCTTCGCCCGACCCTAGGTCTCGGACTCGGGCTCAGCCCCGGAAGACGATGAACTCCGCCTCGCCCGACCCTAGGGCTCGGACTCGGGCTCGGCCCCGGAAGACGACGAACTCCGCCTCGCTCGACCCCAGGGCTCAGACTCGGGCTCGGCCCCGGAAGACGACGAACTCCGCCTCGCCCGACCCCAGGGCTCGGACTCGGGCTCGGCCCCGGAAGACGACGAACTCCGCCTCGCCCGACCCCAGGGCTCGGACTCGGGCTCTACCCCGGAAGACGACGAACTCCGCCTCACCCGACCCGGGGCTCGGACACGACCTCGACCTCGGAAGACCGACTCGACCCCGACCTTAGAGGAGCCTCCGCCTCGCCCGACCCAGGGCTCGGACCGACCACGTCACGGGGGGGCCATCATTACCCTATCCCTAGCTAGCTCAGGCTACGGGTAACAGGACCGGCGTCCCATCTGGCTCGCCCCGGAAAACAGATAATGATGGCGCCCGCGTGCTCCAAGACGACGGCGGCTCTCAGCCCCTTACGAAAGCAAAGAGACGTCAGCAAGGACTCGACAGCCCCGACAGCTGTCCTTCCGCAAGGCTCCAACGCTCCTCCGACGACCACGACATCACATGAACAGGGTGCCAAAACCTCTCTGGCTGCCACGACGGCATGTACTTAGGGCACTAGCTCCTCTCTGCTAGACACGGTAGTGCACTGCTACACCCCCCATTGTACACCTGGACCCTCTCCTTACGCCTATAAAAGGAAGATCCAGGGCTCTCTTACGAGGGGGTTGGCCGCACGGGAGGACGGGACGACGCGTAGAGTCCCTCGCTCTCCCCCCACGCGGACGCTTGTAACCCCCTACTGCAAGCGCACCCGACCTGGGCGCGGGACAACACGGAGGCCGCGGGTTTTCCCCCTTTTCTCCCTCTCTTCTACCCTCCTTCGTGCTCCGCCTCGCGCCGACCCATCTGGGCTGGGACACGCGGCGATAATTTACTCGTCGGTCCAGGGACCCCCCGGGGTCGAAACGCGGACACATATGCTATGCATTCAGTTTTGCCCCTAAAACCGGGTGTGACAATGATCTTCCTCAAACCGTCTATATGGACACTGCCAGCAACGTTGGTGGGGCCCTTAGGCCAGTTCCAATGTGGGTCGGTACCGATAGTTGGCGTGGTGAACCTGGCGGTCGATGCCGACTGAGCCGATCGCAGCATCGGTCGGCTCAGTCGACCTATCTATTAGGCCGTCGACCGAGTTGTATCGCCTATGTTGGAGCCCACGCGACCGTTTAACTCGCCGATACTGACTAACCTGTTGGGGCCACATCCAAAACTGAGCGGGCGCGATTGGTATCACCCGACGTTTGTACATGTGCCAGCTTCTGATTGGCCCATTCAATTTTAAACGTTTGAATTCAGAAAAAATAAAAAAATCTTGAACTCACACCCTACAAATAAAGGGGGTTCTTCCCTTCTTTCATCCACAGTTATGTTTCCTTCTTTCGCTCATATTCATCTACGTTCACACAGTTCCATCTTTGTTTAGATATGAATTCGAAGTGAAGTTCCAACTACAAAACTTTTGCCTCCATCCAAGAACCAGTTTGTATTGCACCATATAAGTTGATCTTCTAGCCAGCACAACAATACCATGTGGTATCATAGAAACCAATTCTTGAATGGAATTATGGTCGCCGAACCGAATAAGAACTTTGTCCCTTTTTGTTTTATAAATGTAATGATTTTTTTATTTTTGCAATATTAATTTTTAATTAGTTATATATTCTTTTTAATGTTTTTTCTCATTTTGTTTATGACATTTGAATTAAAAACCGTGTTTCATTGTGCATCGAGTCTATATAAATAAAAGCTGACGTAGCGCTGAGGCTATAGGCTGACGATATAGGTTGTGCGCTAGAAAGTTCTTGTAGATAAAAGCTGACGGTGGTAGATACAAACCGGTTCTTAGTGATATGACATACATTAGAACCAGCCTTATCGCGAGGCCATGTGATGCCAACACCAGAGTCCATCGCCCACACTTGCCTCAACCATGGCAGCTAGGGCCTTCTGATGGAGTGATGGCCGATCAGCTACTGAAGCAACCTGGGAGATGCCTTAGACACCATCAAACATACGCTTTATGGCTTATTTGGAACAACTTTTTCTGAAGATTTTTTTAGAATCTGGATTGCTGATTAATCTAGCTGTCACGAGAATCTGGATATCGCAGGGCTTGTATTCGGAGGAAGGTGAAGAGGTATGCACGGCTTAGGGTTTAGAAAGAGGCAGGTTCCTCTAGTCATGACGACTCGGATTCTGCATTCACGTTGATTTAGGCGATTTTTATAGAAACGATTCTTACATAAGCAGGCTAAGAAGCGAGATGTTTAGCTGACAAAAGCCGATTCTGATGACCAGAATGTGGCCAGAAGCCAAAAATAAATAGGGCCCTAGACACCTTCAACGAGACGCGTCCACGGTTTTAGCTCAGGAACAAGTTGTTTCTCCAAGACGATGTAGTGTTGTGGATATTTTTTCGAAAAAATATAGACAAGCTACAAGAAGTCCAAGTCCACAATAGCAAGTGGCTAGCTGGCATCTAGATTGGTGCTAATCTGATTGTATCTTTTCTAGTTTGTTGAGAAATAATAAGATTGGTTGCATTCAGCCCAATCAGACCTTGTTCGGTTATTCCTATCCCATGTAGATTGAATGAAATTAGAAAAAAATTATAAAAGATTTTGAGTTGTTCGGGATTGAAACCCACTCAATCCATATGAATTGAGAGCAAAATGAATAAGTCGAGGGTGGGAATAGTAGGAAATGGAGCAATTGTAGGGAGTAGTGAGCCTCAATGGCTATTTAGGCCTTATTTGTATCGATGAGACCTTTAGTCGCTACCTTTTAGTTTCTTTTAGGGACTAAACCATCAAACATAAGAACTCAATAAAGGGCTAAATATTTTTAGTCTTTAGTCTTTATACATCTACTTTAATAACCTTTAGTCTCTTCTAGGCCTTAGATCAAATGGTAGGTGTTTAATTTCAAAACTAAATTTCGCTGTAGTGAAACGAACATGTCCTTACCTAACCCTTATGAGCTTTGGAGTTAAATAAGAAATGAGTTATGGGCTTAAAGCATGTATGTTTGAGAGCTAAGAGGAACAAAAGAGATTCGAGGGACTAAAATCTCCTTACTATTCAATTTAGTAAAGGATTTTAGCCCCTCCACCCAAACAAGATTAAACAAGAAGCGACAGACGTACATGTCTCCTTAGTCCATTATGATGTCACCCATGTCTCCATGATTCATGATTGGCAGTATATACAGCAGGACCAAGCAATTTACTTTAGGGTACCGGCTGCTGAAATACAACTTTGTAACACGACACGACAACTTTCTATGCCTACACCTTCACTATGCACCATTGAATGTTCACAAGTCCTTGTCTCCTTGAACATAGAAGGCTATATCCCTATGAAAAAATGTCAATCTTAAAGCATCTTCACTTTGACTTCTTTCGAAATCGTTGCCGCTTCTTGCCTCCGGAGTTGTTACTTCCATCCCAAGCACTTCCCCAGAAAAACAATGACATCCAGAACAGAACGGCAAAGAAGATCCTTGCTCTATCCTGCAAACTTGACAGCCTCTCTTGCCAACCTGTCAAAAGAAAAAAACAAAATTAATCATAGTGCGCACGCACTTATTAAGCCAGAATCTCGAGTGTCACAATGGGTCTATGATAGGAAACCATATCATAAAACTTCCAAGAAGCTGATCGACACTATAAAGAAATACTTCGTTCATGAAACTGAACAAACTGTCTAGATTGACTGTTCCTCGATAGATCTAAGATCCTAAAAAATAATTTGCTGACAAACATCCCAAAAAAACTGAAGTAACCTACTTCTACCTAGATTTCTGCCTCAATCACACGTTTCAGAAACAGTATGTAAAACCAGGAAGGAATGACTGAGGTCGCCAGTCATGAACCAGGTTTATAAATAACATCAAGCAAGTCAGTATTTTGGGAACTACAGTGTTGATGCTGAAATTTTATCCTATAACAATTTACAAATCAAAACCAAGGAAAATAAGTTCAGCAAGGCCTGCTTTTTTCTATCAGGAAATACAATACCCTTTTTTAATAGATGTCACATGTCCTATTGGCACGACTTGTCATGCTTACCAAACTTTTGATCAAATGATGCACTGCTTTCTCGTAAGAAATTGCTCAAAACTAAAATTGAGGCCAAAATTCCTCATTCAATGTGCCTCCAGTTGTGACAACTTGGTGTTATCTTAACTTGATCTACACATGGGACGATATATAGAATGCATCACATCTTATGAAGACCAAAAATATGAGAAGTACTCCGTATCAGCAGATGGTACCAGTGCATCGATTTATCGATCAAGAAACTGACCTAGAATGGGACATAAAGAGTAACTGAAGGATCGAGATATGCTGGGCAAGAGATACTATACATATGGCTACAACATAGCTTCAGTTTGCAATTAAATTCTACAACTTAGCTCACTTCTTTGTATTAGAGAGAAAGAAAAGGTCCCCATACAACACACTCCTCTCAGACGTGGACCAAATATGAGAGGTGGTTATATTAACCTACATGGTCACCTTGAATACAGAAAAAAAGGACTCAGACCACCACATTAAACTCTAGCACTAAGCTCTAGATCTTGTACTTTCTTAGCTCTGGCCATACACCAGAGTCTGCTCATCCTTGAATTCCCTTAGAATGGCGTTAACAGATGGAAAAGCACCCTTAAAGACACAAGCATTCCTATGCTTCTAAATAACCCAAGCGCCCAGGATAATTAAAGAACTCAGTCCCTTCTGGTGATTCCTCTCAGTTCTTATTATTTTGTGCCACAATTAGCAAAGCTAAGTTCAGTGTGTCTAGGAACCGACCCAACCAATCCAATTGGATGGAGTAATTTGTAACCATATTTCTCTTGCTACGACACATGTTGCTAAAAGGTGTTGGATCGTCTCATCTTCTTGATCACAAAGAGGACATTTATCTGGATGAGACAATCATATCCTAGCAAGTCTGTCTGCTGTCCAATGGATCGCCAACCAAAGGAAAATTTTGCATTTCGCAGGAGCCCAAGACTACCATAACGGGCGCCAAGGCACAAACATAACGGGTCCACTGAAATATGCTCTCAGGGGCGGAGCTAAGCCAGTTTGCCGGTGTCAGCTGAAACCGGTGGCTTTTTATAAAATCAATGGAAAATCTTTGATATATACTATTTATCTATAGAGCTCAGTATGTAGTAGAACTGACACCGTTAGTTCCTTCAGCTGGCTTCGCCTCTGTATGCTCTGTATGCCGATTTAGAAGAATAGACCCCATATGCATCCAATCTCCAGGTATGACAATCCTCTTGGTCATTCAAAACCATCTCACTGGGGCAATCCCATAACCACAAGAATTCCATGAATATCCTGTGGCAGAGTTCTCAAGAAGTGCTTCAGCTACTGTCCTCTTTTTGCGGATTGTTGGGGTACACAGGAAACAATTCCAGACGCAAGGTTCTCAATAGAACATCCATGAAGCCAACGAGCACTCCAAACTAATTACGCGCACTTTCATGGATGTGTCATAGTCAAAGCAAAGCTAGACATAGCAAACTGGAGGACAGAAACTGCAGAAACGAAGGCAAAACAATACGGAACAGCAAGCTAACCGTGTGGGGATGGAGGAGGGGGCTCTGAGGAGGGCGGCGAGGGCCCGGCGGCGGCTCGACAGCGTATGCCGGGCAAGGGACGACAGCCTGGGCCCAGAGCAATCGAGAAAGGCACAGCGGCGGCGGCCGCCACTGGTGCTGGCCAGAAGCGAAGGCGCGGAAGGGAAGGGCGCAGTGGCCGGAGACGCGAGACGGAGGTGGTGGCGGTGGACGCGGGGGCAGCTGGAGGGGAGGTCGGCGTCGCCATCGGGAAGGTTCGTCCGGAGAGTGGGGGAAAGACGTGGCTGTCCGGAGGTTAGGCGAAGTCGTGTTCGCTGTCCTGTTTAGGTCCTCGCTGTTCACCGCCAGTGAGTGGTGCACCGGCTGACGGGTGGACTGTAATGTATCCGGGCCAGCTACTACTGATATCCCTCATGCCGAGCCCAGGAAGTCCAACCGAGCCCGTCGGCACAGTGTGCGTGGGCGTGACCCAGACAGAATGTGTGAGCCAACCCTGTCTTGAACAATTTGCTAGAGTTTATTTTTCAACTAAACAACGAAAAATAAAAAAGAATGGATAGAGTATCTATCTTTTGTATATATCGTTTATATAATGTTGAGTTTTTTTTTTGCCAAAAACCAAACAAACCATATAGCCTGCACGCGACGTGCACGACCTTAGGGTTCTCTCTGCAGAAGTGCGGATATCCACGATAGACGGTTGGACCGTCCGCCACTGCGCACCTCTATACTTCTATAGGCGCTCGGACCATCCGCGTGTAGTCGGGCAGACCGTCCTCAAGACACAGAGAGCTCTGATAGAACCAAGATCTCTCTCAGAAGGGACCCGTCGGGAGGAAAAAATCTTTGAAGGACCGATGATGCGATCAGAAAGGGTGAATGAGAGCCACAAAATTTTCTCTACCTGAGAGAGAACCATGACTTGATCCCAACTCCAACGCAATCCCCACGAAACTCCAAAGACTGTGTAGCACAGGATAAATCAATCCAGTGTCGATTGACTATACCAAATTGCTAGTAAGGAACCAACTTAGAATTCTGCAAAAAAAACAGAGACAAAACTGCAGAACAAGCCAAGCGGCAGTGTCGGGCAGCGGCAGTGTCGCGTTATGGAGCGGCAATGCCACACAGTAAAACTTGCACAAAATGATCTCAAATTTTCACATCAACAAGCGCAGAGGGAGAGGAGATGTTTCGTGAAGTTTGAACCAGAACAAATCAAGACTTCACAAACAGATTCAAATTCCCGAGAATGAGTGGGGTTTTATCTTTTTGATCAAAACGAGTTCAACTCAAACCACGACAAAAAATCACACAAACCAGAAGATCTCTATGGTCTATGGACTGATTCAACCCTAGAGATAAACCCCCAAAACAATCCCCAACTAAAGAACACGAAGGTTCCTCCAAAAGCCGAAGAGAGAAAGGAGGAGAGGAAGAACTCAATCAAGTGCAAACTCAAATCAGATTCAAATTGAACATCAAAAACACGCGTACCACGTGTGGTTACGACCACACTTCCTCATAAAATCACAAGTGCACATATGCGGAGTTCAAAACATCTGCGGATCTCCTCGCTACAAAAGTGAAAGAGGCTAAGCCTAGGGCAATGGAAAACCAAGTGTGCTCTAGTCACTAGCCAAAGAGATGGTTGTAGAAACAACCCTTCCACCTATTTATAGGAGGTTATTCCACTAGACTAAACCACCCCTAGATACATAGAGTCTATCCACTCAGCCAGGGGCAGAATAGACCAACTCCTGGAATATGCATCTAACGGCCACACGCTCTTCACGAAGTTGCTTTGCCTAGACGCGCCCTTCGCAATGATGCCATGTGTCACCTCAAATTTCTGCCGGAACCGCACCGACGAGTTTTGAGGCCCAAACTCGGTGAAACCATCCCTCCATAGCGTTGGGTGGTTTTGAGGCTCAACCACCGGAACTGCTGTGAGTGGCATACTCCATACTCGCCCCCACGTCCTGAACACATGTCCCACCAATCCGCAACTACGCCGGTGACACGGTCTACTCTGCCACGTCCTCACGTCGGCGCGTGTCCCAAGTGTCGGCCACCACGACTAGTCACTAGGCTTTTCTAGTCCCTGGATCAAGACCTAACACTCGTCCTCTGCCGCTCCTGGCCCATCGACACGAATCGACATGACCTTCATCTTCGTCATCGACCATTGTCCCTATACTGCACACCTTCACACCAAAAGCCAAGAGACATGGTTGCACAACACAAGCTTGTGCTCTGATTAGTCCAAGACTCACACCAAAGCGCTACCCATGTTGATAATCACTCATCTTCAACCCGAACCACAAGGGACAAGTCAGCCTTGTGTTCGCAATCTTCCCCTTGATACCAACACAACCATTCAAACACAC
Organism: Zea luxurians; assembly: GCA_029449295.1. Classification (NCBI taxonomy): domain Eukaryota; kingdom Viridiplantae; phylum Streptophyta; class Magnoliopsida; order Poales; family Poaceae; genus Zea; species Zea luxurians. The sequence goes on along the minus strand of JAOPSE010000017.1, from coordinate 31,759,107 downwards.
AAATTAGCAGAAGGAGGAAGAAGGGAAGCTCACTTAAATGACCAAAAACTAGACAAAAGTCAAAACAGGTCATCCAGAGTGAGCAAAGCTTGGTCCTCAAAGAAATGGGCAATGGCTCAACATGACTAGGCGAAAAATGGCTAGTCCTCAAGAAGAGGCAGAAAAGGGCTCAACACCACTAGCTAGCAATCAAAGCCAAATCGGAGCATAAAGAACAACAAATATGCTGAAATCAAAGCTAGTTCCTCCAGAAAGAGACAAAGGCTCAACACAATTAGCAAAAGCTCCCCCTCACAAAAACATCTCCCCCTAAAGCACAACTCAAAACCTCACAGAAAGGAAGGCATCCTCCACAAAATGTGTATATGAGAAGAACTCCCCAAAATCTATCCCCCTTTGCACACTTCCAAAATTCTCCCCAAACTCTACAAATTTCTCCCTCAAAGACTCAAATTGGTCTTGACATCGTCGTCATGTTCTTGCTTGGATGACTTGTTCCCATTTTCTTCCATGCCTAACATGGTGCACAAGGTCTTTCTTTCTCAAAATAGATATCGGTTAGTCCTAACACATGTTCTCCCTTTAGAAGCTTATGAAGGTTCTTCATCCCAACATGTGCTTGACGGTGATGCCACAGCCAGCCCATGTTAGTCTTAGCAAGTAGACATGCATCTAGATCGGCATTCTCTTTAGTGAAATCAACCAAATAAAGCTTGCCATCAAATACACCTTTAAATGTCAATGAACCATCACTCCTAAAGACATTTACATCAACATTTGTAAATAAACAATTATAACCCATATGAAAAACTGGCTAACGGGAAGCAAATTATAACCAAGTAATTTTACCAAAAAGACATTTAAAATCGAATGCTCGGTAGTAATCGCTATCTTACCTAACCCCTTTATCTTGCCTTGGTTCCCATCTCCAAACATGTTTGTGTCATGGGAATCCTTATTCATGACGTAGGAAGTGTAACACCTCAAAATCTCATTTTGTGAATTATGTAAAATTTTCCATAGATTTGGAGTCAGAATATTTTTGTATCTCTTCTTCCAAAAACTTTTGAAGTCACACCTCCTAAAATAAAATGTTTTATAATAAAGATTTAATAAAAGGGATTCTTAAATGAATTATCCTTTATTTAAGTTAATAAGTATTATATAAGTATAAATATTAGAGAACTCCTTAGAAATATTTGGATCAAAAGAAAAATAAATCATAATGAAGACTTGATATTAAAATTCTCCTAAACTAAATAAGTAATGTGTAAATCAATCCCTTGTGAATTATGCTATAGGAGCATTCATTTAGGGGGATAATTAACCAATAAATAAATAAATAAATATGCATTTCATGCTGAACTCTTTTGGTTTGTATAATCACTTTAAGTTTGAAATTTTGAAACTAGATTTAAATTTATAAATAATATGAAGAGAAACTAGAAAACATAAAAGAAAATAAAGAAAAAGGGAAGAGATGACTCACATGCGCATGGGCCAATTCTTCCTCGTCGCGGCCCAAATCCCTTCTTTCCCTTTTGCCAGCCGGCCCAGTCTACTCCCTATGCGACTCACGCCGACAGGAGGGCCCCACACGTCAACCCTCTTGCCACGCACTCTGGTTACCTCTGTGCTCACTGGCAGGTGGACCCAGCACCAGGATCTTCTTCCCCGTTGCAACAAAAATCGCCGCAAACTCGGATCGCCGCCGACCGCGGAACCGAACCCCAGAGAGCTCGGGAGCCTCCCGAGAATCTAGAATCGATCGTCTAGCACTACATAAAGGGTACGAGTTCCCTTCTTCTACTCTCCGTCTTCCTAAACCCACCGTGAGAGTGAAGCCAACGAGGACCCGCCGCCGCGACCCTCTTTGCCTAGCCGCCGATGTCGCTAGTGGCCACGCCATCGTTCTATTCCCAGAAGGGTACCTCAGGGACTCACTAATACACATGTAGTGCGCGCGTGTCTCTGAGTACGCAGACCACCGGAGAAATCCATCGCCGGGCTTCGTGCGGCGTCGCGGATGCGCGCACCACCACGGGCAGGCCATCTGTGGGGTTGTCGGGACCTTGATTGTGGGTCTAGGCATTTGCCTGGACCCAGGGAGCATGTCTGTGGACCAGCTAGGCCGAAGGATTAGGCGGGGATCGAGCAATTGCTCATCGTCGTCCGCACCGTCAAGGGAACCGCCTCATCGCGTGGACGGACCTTTCGTCGCTCTAATCCAAGGTAAGAATGCCACAGTGGATCTCGTTGTATTCGGTTCATCGAGTAGTGCCTGTTGGGGGGCTCATTTGAGCACTGGGCGTCTTTTCTCCGGTGATGGCTCCGCCGGGCTCGTGGGCGGCGGCGCCGTCCTCGGTGCGCGAAGGGAGAAAAGAGCAGGGACGTTAGATTCAAAATCTACGGCGATGGATGGACGAGATTAGGACACCGCATACCCCCTTCGCTGCATAAAATCCGGGCTGAGGATTTGTGATCCAATGGCCACAGTTGATTACCGCTTCATTCAAATGGAGATCTAATCTAGGCCGCTAGATTTCAATCGGGTGGCTGGCGTGGCCCGATACCCCTTCGGCCGTGTCAAATTATCAAAGAGCCCTCGGGATTCTTCATAATAAACCCGCGGTCCACTTGGTGGTTGGCTGAGTCTGGGCGAGTTTTATAAATTAGCCCCTAATATTTTTGGTATTTGGTGCGCAGTCCAGAGGATAATGAAGATAGAAAATTAATTACAGAAATTGGTTTTTTAATACAAAAATAAATCCAGAAACTTATTTAATTCATATTAAATTCATTTTAACTCCAAATTGAGTCGTTTCAGTTGCAATAATTTTGTATTAATATTGTTTACCACCTAGTACCTTGTATAGCCATGAAACTTGAATTAAAATTGTTCATTTGAATTAATCTATTCTAGGTGCTAAATAACTCCAGAAATTCATAACTCAATAATCGTAACTCCGTTTTGATCCATTCTAGTTGCATTAGTCCCACAACAATATTTATTATCATCTGGTAACTTTGTGTTGTCATGAAATATAGGTTAAAATGTTGCACTTAGTCTATTCTATATTTAACCGCGTGGATCTTCGGAAAACCATAACTTCATAACCGTGACTCCGAATTTGGTGATTCTCGAACCCACGATCTCGTAGCAATGCATAGATTATTATTATGCAATGTATTATTATGTTTGGTGTGATGTTAATTTTGCCTATACCATGTTTGTCTGTATTGCTACGTTTAGCAGTGAGGACACGTGTCACCTGAAGAGCGAGTTGGTACCTGTATTCTCAAGTCCCAGGCAAGTTGTGCTCTTGATCACTTCTTTTTACCCAGTCATGTTCTAATTAATCATAATGATCTGCATAGGTTAATTTTGGTGGGACCCAATAGGATACCCTAGTTTGACTATCTTTATACCTTGTTCACCACTGAATCTTTGGGTAGTACCTGCTATTGCTTTATGTGGTTTTGGGTATAGAGATACATATTATTCATGATTATACTTTTATTATCAGTTGTTATTTATTGTTCATGAGAAGATCATTATGTTAATTGGAACATGGAGAACCACCCGGAAAAACAGTGCTACCACAAGGGTTTAATGGGACACCCTTGGCTGATTAATTAGGAAAGCTAGTGGATGACTACCTTACCCGAAAGGGGCAAGGGCAGTAGGGGAGTGGTCAGTGTAGGGAGGCCCTTGGGATGATTTTGCTGCGATGGCGGTCATGCGAGGGATTCCTGCATTGGAGCTTCCTATAAACTGTAGCGGGTTTTCTGAAGCTAGTGGAACTTTGTAAAGGCCTCGTAGTGATACCCTGCCTCGCCTCCTCGGTAGAGGTGTATGGGATTGGCCGTCTCTTGGCAGATGGGTAACATGACTTGTGGGTAAAGATGCGCAACCTCTGCGGAGTGTAAAACTGGTATACTAGCCGTGCTCACGGTCATGAGCAGCTCGGACACTCACATGATTAATTTATGGAACTAAATTTAATTTGTCATATGCATTGCATCGCAGGTGATGTTATTACTTTTGTTCTATTACTTAATTGGGTTGGTATTTACTTATACTTAGTAATTGCTAATAAAATTTTGACCAACTCTAAAAGCAATGCTCAGCTTCAACCATCCTCTTTGGTAAGCCTTACACTTTGTGAGCTCCCACCTTTGGCAAGTTCATGCACATTATTCCCCACAACTTGTTGAGCTATGAACGTATGTGAGCTCACTCTTGCTGTCTCACACCCCCCCACAGGTCAAGAACAGGTACCACAGGATGATGCGCATGGAGGATGTTGTGACAAGTTCGTGAGAGGTCTAGGTCGTCATCTCCCAGTCAACTTTAGGTTGATGGACCGTCGTCTCCATATAATGTAATTATTTATTTTGTATAGAACTCCTGTTATGTAGTAAAGATGTGACATTCGATCTTGTGCCATGATTCATCATATGTGTGAGACTTGGTCCCAGCACACCTGGTGATTATATTCGCGCCCGGGTCTTGGTGCCCCGAAATCCGGGTGTGACAGAAGTGGTATCAGAGCAATGTTGACTGTAGGACGAAACCTAGATAGTATTGGACAACCAATACTTACTTACATTTGCTACTCTGATTCTTTCTAAACTTTTCTTAATCTTTTCTCATCTATTTCCGCTTTACTCTGATTATTCTTACTTTTTTCTTTCCAAAGACAAATGTGGATTTCACACTTTGAAATCTCGTGCCTAAAGTGACCTTTAGGAATAGGAGACCTACTCTTAGGAACAAAAAAAATCAAAACTATTTTTGTAAATATTTGTATACTTGATTGTTTGTTCTTATGATACTTGTCTGATTTGGATCTTTGATTGAGTGTGATGAGTTGTGGAGTAACGTCCACAATTACATCTGCATATACATATAAAAAAATGCTTATAAAAGTAACTAGACAAACTAGATTATCCCTCATTAAAAATATCTAGCCCAACCATATCCATCTCATCTTAAAAGATTCTATCCTACACTCATAGATCCATCCTATCTCAAACAGATCCTAACTTATCCTAATTAAAATATATCTAGCTTAAGAGATCTATCTTATCTTAAAAGATACTCTATTACCTTAGTAGATTCATCTTATCTTGAAAAGATTTTATGTCATCCTAATAGATCTAACAACCTCAAAAGATTCTACCTTATCCTTATGAATTTATTTTGCCCTAATTAGTACATTTATCTCATCCTAGTATAACAACCATGATCTAATTCAAAATAATCAGATCTTAACTAGTTTAATCTAGTCACGCCAACCTAATCTAGATTCTATCTAATCTATTATGATCTAATCTAGAGAGAGTTACTTAATGCCGGTACAAAAAATAAGACCATACTCCTAATTCACCTAAGCTTAAATCGGTAACTTAGATCAACTCGGCCATACCCAACAACCTGACCTACATAATAGGTTACATAACCTATCCCAATCATTCAGAAGCAAAACAACCAAACCAGATTATGACTAATATCATTTAACTTATAGCCACCTACTAAACTAGCTGCTCCACCACCTACTTTACCTTAACTACATGTCCCTAATTCGGATAACAACTTCAAGAACGAAGATCGAAGATGATCAACTTTATCAAGAAAGGATGAGCACCAACTGAAGTCTTCAAGGATCAAGTGAGATCACCAAGATGAGTCAAGATCCACAATCTTGGATGGAGTCTTTCCTTACCCCATTCCTTCTTACCCAAAACGATATATGCTTTAAAGATATCTTTCATCTGCATAATAAAGTGGGTATACCCATATATACATAGGCCTTCCTAATCACCCACTATTGTCTAAAAAATATGAAACACTGGATCTTGAACCTATTATAGACTAAAAGCCAAATCACAAACCAATCCTTATGTATCTCTTTCTTACAAATCTCGAGGACGAGATTTTTGTTAAGGGGGGTAGGATTTGTAACACCTCAAAATCTCATTTTGTGAATTATGTAAAATTTTCCATAGATTTGGAGTCAGAATATTTTTGTATCTCTTCTTCCAAAAACTTTTGAAGTCACACCTCCTAAAATAAAATGTTTTATAATAAAGATTTAATAAAAGGGATTCTTAAATGAATTATCCTTTATTTAAGTTAATAAGTATTATATAAGTATAAATATTAGAGAACTCCTTAGAAATATTTGGATCAAAAGAAAAATAAATCATAATGAAGACTTGATATTAAAATTCTCCTAAACTAAATAAGTAATGTGTAAATCAATCCCTTGTGAATTATGCTATAGGAGCATTCATTTAGGGGGGTAATTAACCAATAAATAAATAAATAAATATGCATTTCATGCTGAACTCTTTTGGTTTGTATAATCACTTTAAGTTTGAAATTTTGAAACTAGATTTAAATTTATAAATAATATGAAGAGAAACTAGAAAACATAAAAGAAAATAAAGAAAAAGGGAAGAGATGACTCACATGCGCATGGGCCAATTCTTCCTCGTCGCGGCCCAAATCCCTTCTTTCCCTTTTGCCAGCCGGCCCAGTCTACTCCCTATGCGACTCACGCCGACAGGAGGGCCCCACACGTCAACCCTCTTGCCACGCACTCTGGTTACCTCCGTGCTCACTAGCAGGTGGACCCGGCACCAGGATCTTCTTCCCCGTTGCAACAAAAATCGCCGCAAACTCGGATCGCCGCCGACCGCGGAACCAAACCCCAGAGAGCTCGGGAGCCTCCCGAGAATCTAGAATCGATCGTCTAGCGCTACATAAAGGGTACGGGTTCCCTTCTTCTACTCTCCGTCTTCCTAAACCCACCGTGAGAGTGAAGCCAACGAGGACCCGCCGCCGCGACCCTCTTTGTCTGGCCGCCGATGTCGCTAGTGGCCACGCCATCGTTCTATTCCCAGAAGGGTACCCCAGGGACTCACTAATACACATGTAGTGCGCGCGTGTCTCTGAGTACGCAGACCACCGGAGAAATCCATCGACGGGCTTCGTGCGGCGTCGCGGATGCGTGCACCACCGCGGGCAGGCCATCTATGGGGTTGCTGGGACCTTGATTGTGGGTCTAGGGATTTGCCTGGACCCGGGGAGCATGTCCGTGGACCAGCAAGGCCGAAAGATTAGGCGGGGATCGAGCAATTGCTCATCATCGTCCGCACCGTCAAGGGAACCGCTGAAAGCTCTCTTGTGAGTTTTGGTGTTTGGATGACAACTCAATTAAAGGACTAACAAGTGTACTAAGTGTTGAACAGGTTCTTAAGGTAAAAGCCTACAGGGTTCAACACAAGTGAACAAATGTGATGGTACAAGAACTGGATTATGGATACATAATGGACATCACAAGTAAGATGGACATTGCATAAGTGAGACTCGGGTGCGTAGGAAACAACTGATCAAGCCAAGGACGGAGGCAAGAAAAGCTTCGAGGTACCAAGTGCACGGGAGAAGGTCAAGGAGGCTGAGGAACCCAAAGCCAAGGGTGAAGAAGAAGGCTTGCAAAGTCAAGGGTGATCAAGTTGAGAACAGCTACAGCACATCAAGGATCACTACATAAGAACGTGACTTACAGCCAATGAGGTAACAGCTACAGTTATGTGGTGTAAGTCATAAGGCTCAAGGTCAAGCTCTAAGAAGGAGATCAAGGTCACTAGAAGGAGAACAAGTGTCAAAACCAGAACTGGAAGCAGCCCAAAAGAGCTAAGTTCACCTTAATCTTTAGTTTGGGTTGTTCCTATGTTTGGAGATGTTCTATGTGACCTTTGCAGGATGTTGGAGCCAAGAAATGTCAATCTAGATCAAGTCAAGCTGACTTGATGAGTCCAACATCAAAGCTCAAGCATGTGAAATGCTATAGATGTAATAATTAAGAGAAGGTATGTTTCTAGACTTAGTACATCGGTTTTGTGGACTAATATACTTGTCTAAGTGATAGAAACAGAAAGAAGAAGAACAGGAACAAGGTGCAAAAGGCTTGGCTGTGTACAGCCAAGGTTCTGCTCAGTCTGGGTGCACCGGACTATCCGGTGGCTCACCGGACAGTGTCCGGTGGTGCACCGGACAGTGTCCGGTGCGCCAGGCTGGCTCGAGCAAACTGGCCGCTCTCGGGAATTCACCGGCGTCGTACGGATATAATTCACCGGACTGTCCGGTGAGCCAACGGTCAGCCGGGCCAACGGTCGGCCGCGCAATCTGCGCGGGACACGTGGCCGAGCCAACGGCTAGAAGACGGCACCGGACTGTCCGGTGTGCACCGGACATGTCCGGTGCGCCAACGGCTCTCAGGCTGCCAATGGTCGGCTTTGCCATAGAAGGAAAGAAATCGGGCACCGGACAGTGTCCGGTGTGCACCGGACTGTCCGGTGCACCACCCGACAGAAAGCTGATATTGCCTTCCAAATGAAGTCCAACAGCTCCTATGCCCCTTGGGTCTATAAAAGGGACTCCTAGGCACCTCCAAGAGATGTACAAGCGCAGCCAACAAGTATAGACTTCACTGGAATCAGTTCTCGCTCTCCCTCTTGTGTGTAACTCTATAGTTTGTGTAGAAGGCACAGCTATAAGCCTTTAGAGAGAGGAGTAGTGCTGCTAAGAGCTAGAGCAAGGTCTTGAGCGTATCATTACTCTGCCGGGGTGCTGCCAAGAAGTTTGTAAGCAGCCGCGGTTCTGTTGTAACCCCACTCAATAGTGAAAGGCTCTATCTGTCATACTGACAGATCTGAGCAAACGGAGGAAGGAGTTGAAATAGACTCCAAGCCCAGGTGTGGCTAACTCCAACGAGGACTAGGCAAGCATTTCAGGCTTGGCCGAACCTCGGGATAAATCCTTGCGTCTGTGTGCTCTGTTCTGTATTGTATCCTGACTCTCTGTCTTACTCGCCTTTATATCTGCACTTCAATACTTATCTGTGGTATAAGCTTGATTTGAAGTGCAGGACATTTTGAGACAGGATCTTCCATTCCGCTGCAACCTACTCGAAGAGTCTTCTCACTCCACGGCATACTAAGTCTTCGAGTAGAGTAAGAACTTAAGTTTTAAAGTAATAAGTTTTATTCGCCTATTCACCCCCCCTCTAGGCGACATCCAGATCCTGTTCCCGGGTCAAAGGGAACTTTCAATTGGTATCGGAGGTAGGCCTCTCCAGTGTGGGCTTAGCCGTCCGGAGATAACGATGTCGTCACAAGAGGTAACTGTAGAACTTCTTTTAGGCGATGGCTCTAATTACAAATCCTGGTCTGTCTCCATTTATAATGCTTTCATGAGTGTTGATCCTGATTTGAGACAGATCTTTAGTAGAAGTATTTTTCCATCTGATATTAGTAAAAATCCCTCTAATGATGAACTAAGATGTTTATCTCTCAATCACCGTGCTTGCAACATCTTAGTTGAATCTCTTTCTAGAGGTGCTTATTTTGCCATCATGAGTAGTGATAATGATTTATTTGGTGATGCTAATGATTTATGGAATAGAATTAAAGTAAAATATTGTGTGGCAAATTGTACTGCTTCTACTCCCTATATTGCTTGTGATGCTAACCTTTCAAAGGGAGAAGATCAAGAACGATGGGCACCCAACGATGAATCCACCTCGTCAACAGGTTTGGTCTCCACTAATAATAAGTGTTTTGTTGCTAACAATGACGGTGGAGACAAAAGCCATGATGATGAGGAATATGAGGATGATAGCGAGGATGAGTCTTCATCACCTCAAGGTACATTTTCCTGTTTGGCTTCCACTGACATTAATGACAGGGAAAATGATACCGTTGATGTGGAAGAAGAGGAGATTCGTCGTTTCTACATCCATCTCAACAAAGAGGACAAGGCACTCTTGGTTAAGCTGTTGAGAAGGAACAAGGAACAAGGCGATACGCTTCTCAGGCTAGAAGAGTCCCTCATCAAAACCAACAACAGCCTGGAAAAGATGACCACAGAACATGAGGAGCTAAAGTGCTCTCATGATGATTTGGTCCAAAGGTATGAATATGTTTGTCGGCGTTCCGAGACCGGGGGGTCCCCGAGCCGACGAGTGAGAGTGCCGCGTGCCCCAGCCCAGATGGGTCGAGCGCGTGGGCGAGCGCGAAGGGGGGAACAGAGAGAGAGGTCGGTGGCCGGAGCCGGGTCGTGAGGGAGTCGGAGAATTCCCGCGGCCTTCGTCTTCGTCCCGCGCCCAGGTCGGGTGCGCTTGCAGTAGGGGGTTACAAGCGTCCGCGCGAGGTGAGGGGAGCGAGCGGCCCCGAGAGAGCGCCTGCCCCTGCCCTTCGTCCCCGCGAGGCCAACCTTCTCTAAGAAGGCCCTGGTCCTTCCTTTTATAGTCGTAAGGAGAGGATCCAGGTGTACAAGATGGGGGTGTAGCAAGGTGCTACGTGTCTAGCGAGGGAGAGCTAGCGCCCTATGTACATGCCAAGGTGGCAGCCAGAGAGATCTTGGCACCCTGTTGGTGTGGCGTCGTGGCTGTTGGAGGAGTAACGGAGCCGGACGGGGGGACAGCTGTCGAAGTGGCTGGGCCCTTGCTGACGTTCTCCTGCTTTCGTAAGGGAGCTGAGAGCCGCCGTCGTCATGATCTAGCGGGGCGCCATCATTGCCTATCTGGCGTAGCTGGCCAGATGGGACGCCGGTCTTGTTCTCTGCGACCCAAGTCGGCTCAGGGCAGGGTGATGATGACGCTTCCTGTTGACGTGGCGGTCTCGTGTCCTAGGTCGGGCGTCGTGGAGGCTCCTCCGAAGCCGAGGTCGAGTCCGTCCTGCAAGACAGAGGCAGAGTCCGAGCCCTGGGTCGGGCGAGGCGGAGATCGTTCGGCAGAGGCCGAGGCGGAGTCCGAGCCCTAGGTCGGGCGAGGCGGAGTTCGTCGTCCTCCGGGGCCTTAGCCCGAGTCCGAGCCCTGGGGTCGGGCGGAGCGGAGTTCGCCGTCTTCCGGGGCCTTAGCCCGAGTCCGAGCCCTGGGGTCGGGCGGAGCGGAGTTCGCCGTCTTCCGGGGCCTTAGCCCGAGTCCGAGCCCTTGGTCGGGCGGAGCGGAGTTCGCCGTCTTCCGGGGCCTTAGCCCGAGTCCGAGCCCTGGGTCGGGCGGAGCGGAGTTCGCCGTCTTCCGGGGCCTTAGCCCGAGTCCGAGCCCTGGGTCGGGCGGAGCGGAGTTCGCCGTCTTCCGGGGCCTTAGCCCGAGTCCGAGCCCTGGGTCGGGCGGAGCCTCCTATGGCACCTCTGGCGAAGTCTGGTCGCCCGTTGGTCTTACCTTTTGCGTTAAACGCCCCGGTGACTCGGTCGGTTGGCGCGGTGATTTAGTCAGGGTTTCTTCTTATCGAAGGCGGGGCCTAAGGCGAGCCGGAGATGCGTCTGCCGTGAAAGAGGAGGCCTCAGGCGAGACGGAGTCATCTTAGGGTCGGCTGCCCTCGCCCGAGGCTAGGCTCGGGCGTGGCGTGGTCAAGTCACTCGTATGGACTGATCCCTGACTTAATCAAACCCATCAGGCCTCTGCAGCTTTATGCTGATGGGGGTTACCAGCTGAGAATTAGGCGTCTTGAGGGTACCCCTAATTATGGTCCCCGACAGTAGCCCCCGAGCCTCGAAGAGAGTGTTAACACTCGCTTGGAGGCTTGCGTCGCACTTTTTTGCAAGGGGACCAGCCTTTCTCGGTGGTACTTTGTTCCGGTGGGTGCGCGCGAGCGCACCCGCCGGGTGTAGCCCCCGAGGCCTCGGAGGAGTGGTTTCACTCCTTCGAGGTCTTAATGCCTTGCGTAATGCCTCGGCTGGTCTGGCGGTTCCCTCATGCGAGCAGGGCGTAACCCAGGTGCACTGTCGGGGCCCAAGTTCTCGGGCTGGTATGTTGACGCTGTCAACGGTTCGGCCGGAGCCGGGTTTGCGAGAGCAGCCCCCGAGCCTTCGCACGGAGCGAGAGGACGATCAGGGACAGACTCGACTTTTTATATACGCCCCTACGTCGCCTTTCCGCAAGGAGGGGGGGAGTGCGCCATGTTACCCTCGATGGGCACCGAACATGGTGTCTCCGGTGAGCTGCAATCGGGTAATCCGAGTGGACGTCCGTGCCCCGTTCGTTGGGGGTCGGCTAGGGGCCCGGAGGCACGCCCAAAAGTACCTGCGGGTGATCTGCCGGACCCGGTCCCCTAGCGACGGGGTCCGAGGGCTCGTTGCCTCCCTCCGATGGGATTCCGTTACAGAGTCGTTCCCGCTGGTCTCGGAAATGTCCTAGGGTACCTCGGGAGCGCAGCCCGAGCCTTGGTTATGTATCGAACGTACCCCTGGTCATCCCTCGCTCGGCGTCTGAGGCGACTGTGAACCCTTCGACAGGCCAGCCTTCGAACCCCTGATCAGTAGGGGCACGGAGCCCGAGTAGCCTGAGGCGGTCGTGGGACCTTTCGGGGGCCGACCTTCGAACCCCTGACCAGTAGTGGGTGTCAGGCCCACGCGATCTGAGGCGGCTGTTGAACCCTTCGGGGGGCCAGCCTTCGAACCCCTGATCAGTAGGGAGGCTCGGAGCCTAGTTCCTTCACGGGGAAGGATCCCTTTGGGGTTATCCCCCTTCTCGTTCCCTGTTGCAAGAGATAGAGAAAGAAGGAAAAGGGAAGAAGGATTCGAAATTGAACGTCGTGGCGTACCTTTTTCGGCGTGGTCGTTTTGGCGAAGGCGAAGCGTCGCCAGCCGCTCCCGCCCGTTGCGCTGTCCGTCGAGCCGCGGAGTTAATGCGCCGGGGTGAGTTGCTGGCGAGGTTGCCGTCGCGCGTGCGCGAGCCGTTCGAGGTACGGGTCACGGGCGCGTCGTCTTCACGCCGTGAGAGGGGGTTCTCTTGCTGCCTCCGGATGGGACATGAGCTTGGCAGACGGCGTGACCGCTGCTCTCGCACGCCTGCCACCATCATTACTGCCGGCCCATTTTTGACCGCTTTTGACCGCTGCGCCAGGCTGGCGCTGCTGGATCGCGGGCTGGGTCGCCTCGAATCGCGGTATCGGTTCCGCAATCGAGGAGGTGCGGTGGTGGAGCGAGTGGCATAGCGGTTCGCATGCAGCGCCCGGCGCGCCAGTTGCACGACGCGTGGGCTTGAGCCATCGCGCTGGCCTGTCAGGAGTCGGAGAGGCACGTCCACTTGGCGCGGTTGCATGCCGCCTGCATGGCCGCCTGCCCCTTTTGCCCGCTGGTCTGGGCAAAAGCGGAGGGTTACTTGTAACCGCTGGGCGGTTGCGTGCGTCGTGCGCGGTGGTTCGGCTTCTTCTGCTTGGAGCCGGTCTGCATGACAGGCGGGCCCCAGCCCCCGCGCCGCAGGGAAGGGCTTTGGAGGCGTGTTGGAGAAGACTCAGCCCGTGACGGTTGAGGGCGCAAGCAGGGGGAGTTGCCTTTAAAAGGAGGGCGACCCCCTTCGTGAGGTAACCATGTCTCCTTCCTCCCCTATGCATTGTATCTCTCCATCTTCCGAGCCCCCGGATGGGGGGAACTGCCGTCTTTTCGCTCCATCGCTGGAGGAACGCAACTCCGTGGGAGTTGGTACCTTTCAGCCATCGTTCGGCTTCAAGGATTTTCATCAGACAGCCCGGTTGCCCCCCTCGGCTGGGGGTCACCCGAGACGGTGACCACCAGCTCCTGGGTGGGGAGGAGCAAACCGGACTGCGATCTGGGTCCCACCCTCAGCTTCAAGGATGTTCATCATCCTCGCTGGGGTGGGTGCCGGACTGAGCCGGCGCTCCACCTCCCGCACGGGTTCGTGGGTCATCCTCTCCCACGATATTCGAGGGAGAAGGCGCTCACTGGCCCAGCGGGTGGCGCGGACTTCGACAACGTGGGATGGATCGGCGGCGAACGCCGTCACCTCCAGCGTGTCGGGTCCGCTAGCTCGGCTCCGGCGGGCCCTTTTGTCGGGGGGCGGCTGCCGCGCCGTGTACACGGGAGGTCCACCCTAGACACCGCACGCCGCTAGGGCGGCGCTCGTGTTCTGGGGTGGCCCTGCCTTTGCACCAGGGCGGCGCCTTTGCGCGGAGGCCGGTGCCCCACTCATCGGGGAGGATTTGAGTGGGGATCTGGCGGTAGGCTGGTGGCTCCTGGCGTCAGTGCCGAGGTGGAGGCGGCTCGAGAAGTCCCCGTCAGCGACGGGATCACCGCCACCATCGGCGCTTCGGGCCTTCGGCTCTTTGTACTTGTCCTCGCCCCTCGGGTGGCGTTATGGGCGAGGGCAAGACAGCAGCTGTGCCTTCTCCTGAGGCCTGCGCCGCCGCAGAGGGAGGAACCGGAGTTCCGCTTGTAATGGCACTTCGAGTGCCGGGTTTTTTGTTCATTTCGGCTTTCGGGGCCTGAACATGTATGTAACTTCGGCACAGAGCCGTGTTTTTTCCTCATTCCCGAGCGCTAAGGCTCGTCCGCTGATTGTCTGAACCGCTTCACCAAGCGTGAGTTGCCCCGTGTCAAGGTGACGAGTGAGGTATCCGTATCCCGGAGGCGTAGGAATCCCTCGGCTCGGTCGGACCTGTTGTCCGAGACTCCTCTAGCTTAGTTAAAGAGACCCCTCGGCCGCTCTTCGACGAGCCGAGGCCAGGGGTAGCGATATCAGCATGAGCAGAGGCGTTGTTGGCTCGGAAATGAAACCTGGTTGGCCGGAGCCTAGCCGGGTTGTCTGTTGGCAGGATCGACGTCGGAGCTGATCAGCCGAGGCTTCGGACCGAGCTGGCGCCCTCGGGAGGTGGTCGGCCGAGGCCCCGGAGGTGGCCGGCCGAGCTGTCCGCTCGGGCCGGATTCTCGGAGAAGTCTCTGGCAGAGATTGCTCGAGCGTGGTGATGACGTCGTCCTTCGGAGCGGAGGCCCTCGGACCGCGTCGCCGCCCGAGGCTAGGTCGGGCCTTGCCGAAGGTGCTGTCGATGCCGAGGGTGTCGTCTCCCTCTTCCAGCGTCAAGATCCGAGCCTGCAGGGTCAAATCGTCTTGTAGCGTGGGCCTTGCGCGGCCGTTGAGGCCAGAACACATACCCTTGTTGCGTTATAAAGCTGCGTCTCTTTTCCTCTTGTTTCGAGTATCTGGACTTTTTGTCGGTAGCAGGGATGTTAGTGCGAGCAAGAGTTGCTTCTCGTGGAAGGTGATGAGTGAGGTATCCGTATCCCGGAGGCGTGGGAGTCCCTCGGCTCGGTCGGCCTTGCCGCTTACGCGTACTTTTACCCGCCCATGAAGCCCTGTCACCGACTTGGTCGAGAAGGCTCGAAGAATCGCTTCGACAGAAGAGCTTCCGTACGTAAAGACTCGTTCGATCCGCGGATTCGCCTTATCCGAGCGCGAGTTACTTATCGCAGAAGGTGATGAGTGAGGTATCCGTATCCCGGAGGCGTAGGAGTCCCTCGGCTCGGTCAGCCTTGACTGCTTACATGTACTCCGTCGTTTCCAGGACCCACTTTTCGAAGTAATCAAAAAGCACGAAAGATGTTCTGGTAAAAGAGATTTTCTTTTCGAGGAAAATTTTGACGCAGAGGGGGTTTCCCCCCTTTTAGCCCCCGAGGGAGGGTCGGGCTCTGCCGAGGCGAGGCTGACCCTTCCTTGTTGACTAAACTTTGCGTGGGTGCGAGGTATATAAACAACTTGGAAACATCTTAAGGGTAGAAGCGACGTAGCTGTTGGATGTTCCAAGCGTTGCCGTAGACCTCGCCTTGACTGTTGGCCAGCTTGTACGTTCCGGGCTTCAGAACTTTGGCGATGATGAACGGCCCCTCCCAGGGGGGCGTGAGCTTGTGCCTCCCTCGGGCGTCTTGCCGCATCCGAAACACCAGGTCGCCAACCTGGAGATGTCGGGGTCGGACCCCTCGGGCGTGGTAGCGTCGCAGGGACTGCTGATACCGCGCCGAGTGTAGTAAGGCCCTGTCCCGAGCCTCGTCCAGCTGGTTCAGCGAGTCTTCTCGGCTAGCTTGGTTGCTTTCTTCGTTGTAGGCCCTCGTCCTCGGGGAGCCGTATTCCAGGTCCGTGGGCAGGATGGCCTCGGCCCCGTAGACCAGGAAGAATGGCGTGAAACCCGTGGCCCGGCTTGGCGTCGTCCTCAGGCTCCAGACCACCGAGGGGAGTTCCTTCATCCATCGCTTGCCGAACTTGTTGAGACCGTTGTAAATCCGAGGCTTGAGCCCTTGTAGAATCATGCCGTTGGCACGTTCCACTTGCCCATTCGACATGGGGTGAGCTACGGCGGCCCAGTCCACCCGGATGTTGTGATCCTCGCAAAAATCCAAGAATTTTTTGCCGGTGAACTGGGTGCCATTGTCGGTGATGATGGAGTTCGGGACCCCGAAGCGATGGATGATATTGGTGAAGAACGCCACCGCCTGCTTGGACCTGATGCTGTTCAGGGGTCGGACCTCGATCCACTTGGAGAATTTGTCGATGGCGACCAGCAGGTGCGTGTAGCCCCCGGGCGCCTTCTGCAGAGGCCCGACGAGGTCCAGACCCCACACAGCGAAGGGCCAGGTGATGGGTATCGTCTGCAGAGCCTGAGCGGGCAGGTGGGTCTGCTTCGCATAGAATTGGCACCCTTCGCATGCGCGGACAACTCTAGTGGCGTCAGCCACCGCCGTTGGCCAGTAGAAGCCTTGGCGGAAAGCGTTCCCGACGAGGGTTCGAGGTGCTGCATGATGACCGCAAGCCCCCGAGTGTATTTCCTGCAGGAGTTCCTGACCCTCGGTGATGGAGATGCATCGCTGGAGGATGCCCGAGGGGCTTCGGTGGTAGAGCTCCTTCTCATCGCCCAGCAAGACGAACGATTTGGCACGTCGCGCTACCCGCCGAGCCTCGGCTCGGTCGAGGGGCAGTTCTCCTTGGCGGAGATATTGCAGGTACGGGGTTTGCCAATCTTGATCTGGCACGACCCCGTTCTGTTCCTCCTCGATGCGCAGCGCTTCGCCCTCGGGCTCCGAGGGTTCCTCGGGGTGAGCCGAGGATGGCTCGGGCTGGGCCGAGGTCACCTCGGACGAGGCCGAGGGTGCTTCGGGCTCGGGCGCGTCGCCTATCTTGACGGAGGGTTGGTGCAGATCCCGGGAGAAGACGTCCGGGGGAACCGTCGTTCGCCCCGAGGCTATCTTCGCCAGCTCGTCCGCAGTCTCGTTGTAGCGCCGGGCGATGTGGTTAAGCTCGAGCCCGTAGAACTTGTCTTCCAGGCGTCGAACCTCCTCACAGTAGGCCTCCATTTTCGGGTCGCGGCAGAGGGAGTTCTTCATGACTTGGTCGATGACGAGCTGCGAGTCGCCACGCGCATCGAGGCGTCGGACCCCTAGCTCAATGGCGATTCGCAATCCGTTGATCAGAGCCTCGTACTCAGCCACATTGTTGGACGCCGGGAAATGGAGGCGGAGCACGTAGCGCAGGTGTTTTCCGAGGGGCGAGACGAAAAGCAGGCCCGCGCCAGCTCCCGTCTTCATCAGTGACCCGTCGAAAAACATGGTCCAGAGCTCTGGTTGGATCGGAGCCGTTGGCAACTGGGTATCGACCCATTCGGCTATGAAATCCGCCAGTACCTGGGACTTGATGGCCTTCCGAGGGGCGAACGAGATTGCCTCGCCCATGATTTCCACCGCCCACTTCGCGATCCGCCCCGAGGCTTCTCGGCACTGGATGATCTCCCCCAGGGGGAAGGACGATACCACAGTCACCGGATGGGACTCGAAGTAATGTCGCAGCTTTCGCCTCGTCAGGATCACTGCATATAGCAGCTTCTGGACTTGCGGGTAGCGGATCTTGGTCTCGGACAGCACTTCGCTGACGAAGTAAACTGGCCTCTGAATGGGCAAAGCATGCCCCTCTTCCTGCCTTTCGACTACGATCGCGGCGCTGACCACCTGAGTGGTTGCGGCGACGTAGACCAGGAGGGTTTCTCCATCAGCTGGGGGTACCAAGATGGGCGCCTGGGTGAGGAGCGCCTTCAGGTTCCCGAGGGCTTCCTCGGCCTCGGGAGTCCAAGTGAAGCACTCGGCCTTCCTTAAGAGACGGTACAGGGGCAGGCCTCTTTCGCCGAGGCGTGAGATGAAACGGCTCAAGGCCGCGAGGCATCCCATGACCCTCTGTACGCCTTTTAAGTCCTTGATGGGCCCCATGTTTGTGATCGCTGTGATCTTCTCCGGGTTGGCTTCGATGCCCCGCTCGGAGACGATGAATCCCAAGAGCATGCCTCGGGGCACCCCGAAGACGCACTTCTCGGGATTGAGCTTGACGCCCTTCGCCTTGAGACACCGGAATGTCAGTTCGAGGTCGGAGAGAAGGTCGGAGGCTTTCCTCGTCTTGACTACGATGTCATCAACGTAGGCCTCGACCGTGCGACCAATGTGTTCGCCGAACACATGGTTCATGCACCGCTGGTACGTTGCACCCGCGTTCCTCAAACCGAACGGCATTGTGACATAACAGTACATGCCGAAGGGCGTGATGAAAGAAGTCGCGAGCTGGTCGGACTCTTTCATCTTGATTTGATGATACCCTGAGTAGGCATCGAGGAAAGACAGGGTTTCGCACCCTGCAGTGGAGTCCACAATTTGGTCGATGCGAGGTAGAGGGTAGGGGACCTTCGGACATGCTTTGTTGAGACCAGTGTAGTCTACACACATCCGCCACTTCCCCCCTTTTTTCCTCACAAGTACAGGGTTGGCAAGCCATTCGGGATGGAATACCTCTTTAATGAACCCTGCTGCCATCAGCTTGTGGACCTCCTCGCCTATCACCCTGCGCCTTTCCTCGTCGAATCGGCGCAGAGGCTGTCTGACCGGCCGGGCTCCGGTCCGAATATCCAGCGAGTGCTCGGCGACATCCCTCGGTATGCCGGGCATGTCCGAGGGACTCCACGCAAAAACGTCGGCGTTTGCGCGGAGAAAGTCGACGAGCACTGCTTCCTATTTGGGGTCGAGCCCGGAACCGATCCGGATCTGCTTGGAGGTGTCGCCACTGGGGTCTAGAGGGACGGCCTTAACCGTCTCCGCTGGCTCGAAGTTGCCGGCATGCCGCTTCACGTCCGGCACCTCTCGGGAGAGACTTTCCAGGTCGGCAATGAGGGCCTCGGACTCGGCGAGGGCCTCGGCGTACTCCACGCACTCCACATCGCATTCGAATGCGTGTTTGTACGTGGGGCCGACGGTGATGACCCCGTTGGGGCCCGGCATCTTGAGCTTCAGGTAGGTGTAGTTGGGGATGGCCACGAACTTCGCGTAGCATGGCCTCCCCAACACCGCGTGGTAGGTTCCTCGGAACCTGACCACCTCGAACGTCAAGGTCTCCCTTCGGAAGTTGGAGGGTGTTCCGAAGCAGACAGGGAGGTCGAGCTGTCCGAGGGGCTGGACGCGCTTCCCGGGAATGATCCCGTGGAAGGGCGCAGCGCCTGCTCGGACGGATGACAGGTCGACGCGCAGGAGCTTGAGGGTCTCAGCGTAGATGATGTTGAGGCAGCTGCCCCCATCCATCAAGACCTTAGTGAGCCTGACATCGCCGATGACGGGGTCGACGACGAGCGGGTACTTCCCCGGGCTCGGCACGTGGTCGGGGTGGTCGTCCCGGTCGAAGGTGATGGGCTTGTCGGACCAGTCTAGGTAGACTGGCGCCGCCACCTTCACCGAGCAGACCTCCCGACGCTCTTGCTTACGATGCCGAGCCGAGGCGTTTGCCGCATGCCCTCCGTAGATCATGAAGCAGTCGCGGACCTCTGGGAACTCTCCTGCTTGGCGATCCTCCCTTTTGTCGTCGTCGTGAGCCCTGCCACCCTCTGTGGGTGGCCCGGCCCTGTGGAAGTGGCGCCGAAGCATGACGCACTCTTCGAGGGTATGCTTGACGGGCCCCTGATGGTTGGGGCACGTCTCCTTGAGTGCCTTGTCGAAGAGGTTAGCACCTCCGGGGGGCTTCCGAGGGTTCTTGTGCTCGGCGGCGGCGACAAGGTCTGCATCGGGAACGTCGCGTTTCGCTTGCGACTTCCTCCTGCCTTTCTTCTTGGCGCCGCGCGGAGTAGACGCCTCGGGAGCATCTTCCGACGGGCGGCCCTGGGGCTGCTTGTCCTTTCGGAAGATGGCCTCTACCGCCTCCTGGCCGGAGGCGAACTTGGTGGCGATGTCCATCAGCTCGCTCGCCCTGGTGGGGGTCTTGCGACCCAACTTGCTCACCAGGTCACGGCAGGTGGTGCCGGCGAGGAACGCGCCGATGACATCAGAGTCGGTGATGTTGGGCAGCTCGGTGCGCTGCTTCGAGAACCGCCGGATGTAGTCCCGGAGAGACTCTCCCGGCAGTTGCCGACAGCTTCGGAGGTCCCAGGAATTCCCGGGGCGCATGTACGTGCCCTGGAAGTTGCCGGCGAAGGCCTGGACCAGATCTTCCCAGTTGGAAATCTGCCCCGGGGGCAGGTGCTCCAACCAGGCACGAGCGGTGTCGGAGAGAAACAGGGGGAGGTTTCGGATGATGAGGTTGTCATCGTCCGTCCCACCCAGTTGACAGGCCAGGCGGTAGTCCGCAAGCCACAATTCCGGTCTCGTCTCCCCCGAGTACTTTGCGATAGTAGTCGGGGGTCGGAATCGGGGCGGAAACGGCGCCCGCCGAATGGCTCGGCTAAAGACCTGCGGACCGGGTGGTTCGGGCGAGGGACTCCGATCCTCCCCGCTGTCGTAACGTCCCCCACGCCTGGGGTGGTAGCCTCGGCGCACCCTTTCGTCGAGGCGTGCCCGACGGTCACGATGAGGGTGCTCGTCGCCGAGGTGGCCCGGGGCCGCAGGCGCGGTGTTGCGCGTGCGCCCGGTGAAGACCGAGGCTTCCCGCGTGAGTCGGGAAGTCGCGGCACGAGGTTCCGAGGGGTATCCCTGCCTGCGGGAGGCAGAGCTCTCGGCCCGCCGGGCCGCGGCGCCTTCCAGGAGATGCTTGAGTTCTCCCTGGATTCGCCGACCCTCGGTGGTTGATGACTCCGGCATCGCGCGGAGGAGCATCGCTGCAGCGGCCAGGTCCTGACCGGTTCCGCCGGATGCGGGTGGCGGTCTGTCCCTGGCATCGTTGGCGATGCGGTGCTGGAGACCTTGGGGCAGATGACGTATTCCTCCGGCCGGGGGTTGGCTCGCCCATACCTGCCCGATGTTCTGGCGGATTGCCTCGAGCGCTCCTGCTCCCTCATCGAGCCCGGCCTGCGCCCCGCGGACTTGCTCGAGCTGTGGGTCGTGACCCCCCGCCGGAACGGGGACCACAGCTAGCTCCCGCGGGATGTCGGCGCGAGGCGCTGGCCTAGGGGGATCACCATCCTCCGGCATGCCGAGACAGCCGCCTCCGGAGGGATCCCCTAGCTCGATGTGGAAACATTCGCGACTCGGGCCGCAGTCCTTGTCGCCAAGGCTGCGGCTGCCGTCGGAACAGTCGGAGAGGCAGTAGTCACATGCGGTCATGAAGTCCCGCATGGCACCAGGGTTGCCAGATCCGGAGAAATCCCAGCAGATGCTGGGGTCGTCATCTTCCTCGGACCCAGAGGGTCCGTAGGTCGAGACACCCGTCAATCGGTCCCAAGGCGACCGCACACGAAACCCCAGAGAGGTTGCACTCGCCTCAATGTGAGCGCCCGCCAAAGCGAGGTCGCCAGGCGGGCTGAGGCCGAGTCGAAATGACGAAAGATGGGTAGCAGTCGGTACCTTTTTGTCGACGAGGAGCGATGAAGTCACGTCGGGGGCAGATCGCGTCGTCGTCTCGGGTACGAGGGCGACGTCCTGCAGGCCCTCCGTGAGCGTGCTGGCGTCGTCCACCTGCTCGGAGTCGACGTGTTGCGGGGGGATGGCGCTCGCCTTTGCCTCGAACGCGAGGGCGACGCTTGGCGTGTCCTCCGTTGAGGCGCCGGGGATGTCGATTTGCTCGACAGCCGTCGGAGCGCGATCTCCCGCTCGGCCCTGGTTGCCCCGCCTCCTCCTCCTCCGATGGAGAGGGAGAGGATGGGGCGAGCTCGAAAGTTGTCCTTCCCCCACGCGGGAAAGACGTCGTCGATTCCGCCGCCGGCGGGCGGGCTGTCCGCCACCATTGTCGCTATCGCGCGGCAGTGGAAGGAGTACCATGTCGTAGCCGCTGTCGAGAGACATGAACTCGAGGCTCCCGAAACGGAGCACCGTCCCGGGTTGAAGAGGTCGTTGGAGACTGCCCATCTGGAGCTTGACGGGAAACTGCTCGTCAACACGCAGCAGGCCCCTACCTGGCGCGCCAACTGTCGGCGTTCCGAGACCGGGGGGTCCCCGAGCCGACGAGTGAGAGTGCCGCGTGCCCTAGCCCAGATGGGTCGAGCGCGTGGGCGAGCGCGAAGGGGGGAACAGAGAGAGAGGTCGGTGGCCGGAGCCGGGTCGTGAGGGAGTCGGAGAATTCCCGCGGCCTTCGTGTTCGTCCCGCGCCCAGGTCGAGTGCGCTTGCAGTAGGGGGTTACAAGCGTCCGCGCGAGGTGAGGGGAGCGAGCGACCCCGAGAGAGCGCCTGCCCCTGCCCTTCGTCCCCGCGAGGCCAACCTTCTCTAAGAAGGCCCTGGTCCTTCCTTTTATAGTCGTAAGGAGAGGATCCAGGTGTACAAGATGGGGGTGTAGCAAGGTGCTACGTGTCTAGCGAGGGAGAGCTAGCGCCCTATGTACATGCCAAGGTGGCAGCCGGAGAGATCTTGGCACCCTGTTGGTGTGGCGTCGTGGCTGTTGGAGGAGTAACGGAGCCGGACGGGGGGACAGCTGTCGAAGTGGCTGGGCCCTTGCTGACGTTCTCCTGCTTTCATAAGGGAGCTGAGAGCCGCCGTCGTCATGATCTAGCGGGGCGCCATCATTGCCTATCTGGCGTAGCTGGCCAGATGGGACGCCGGTCTTGTTCTCTGTGACCCAAGTCGGCTCAGGGCAGGGTGATGATGACGCTTCCTGTTGACGTGGCGGTCTCGTGTCCTAGGTCGGGCGTCGTGGAGGCTCCTCCGAAGCCGAGGTCGAGTCCGTCCTGCAAGACAGAGACAGAGTCCGAGCCCTGGGTCGGGCGAGGCGGAGATCGTTCGGCAGAGGCCGAGGCGGAGTCCGAGCCCTGGGTCGGGCGAGGCGGAGTTCGTCGTCTTCCGGGGCCTTAGCCCGAGTCCGAGCCCTAAGGTTGGGCGGAGCGGAGTTCACCGTCTTCCGGGGCCTTAGCCCGAGTCCGAGCCCTGGGGTCGGGCGGAGCGGAGTTCGCCGTCTTCCGGGGCCTTAGCCCGAGTCCGAGCCCTTGGTCGGGCGGAGCGGAGTTCGCCGTCTTCCGGGGCCTTAGCCCGAGTCCGAGCCCTGGGTCGGGCGGAGCGGAGTTCGCCGTCTTCCGGGGCCTTAGCCCGAGTCCGAGCCCTGGGTCGGGCGGAGCGGAGTTCGCCGTCTTCCGGGGCCTTAGCCCGAGTCTGAGCCCTGGGTCGGGCGGAGCCTCCTATGGCACCTCTGGCGAAGTCTGGTCGCCCGTTGGTCTTACCTTTTGCGTTAAACGCCCCGGTGACTCGGTCGGTTGGCGCGGTGATTTAGTCAGGGTTTCTTCTTATCGAAGGCGGGGCCTAGGGCGAGCCGGAGATGCGTCTGCCGTGAAAGAGGAGGCCTCAGGCGAGACGGAGTCATCTTAGGGTCGGCTGCCCTCGCCCGAGGCTAGGCTCGGGCGTGGCGTGGTCAAGTCACTCGTATGGACTGATCCCTGACTTAATCAAACCCATCAGGCCTCTGCAGCTTTATGCTGATGGGGGTTACCAGCTGAGAATTAGGCGTCTTGAGGGTACCCCTAATTATGGTCCCCGACAATGTTTTAATTAAGCAAAGAAATAGTCATGATGTTTTATCTAACATTGCTCAACTTAAAACGGAAAATTCTATGCTTAAGAGTCAAGTAGAAACAATGGACTTAGAAAAATGTGCTCTAGGTAAAAAGTATGATATGTTGTCATATTCTCATAATAAATTAGTTGATGACCATATCATGCTTAATGTTGCTCATGAGGTTATAATTGCAAACTTAAATTCATGTGAACCTCATTCTCGCACGTGTGCGCAATTGAATTGTATATCATCATGTGCTAACCCCTGTTGCTCAAAAGAAAGCCAATCATTGATTGAGCAACAAGTTTTAGGGTCACAAAAGAAATTCTGTGGGAATAAGAAGCAACGACAACTGAGGAGAAGACACTTTGCTCAACTCTCTCAAGATATCCACGGGCGCGTGGTGAAGAAGCTTGAGAAAGGAAAAACTGCAGCAAGTGTCAAGCTCAATAAGAAAAATGTTCCTAAAGATGAAGAAATCAACATGAGCTTGGAAAAAGGTAAAGATTCAATTAATCATGTTGTTTGCACTGACCCTCTCTCCATGTCATTCAAGTACACAAAGGGAAAAGGAAAAAGGAGGTGTTTCAAGTGCAAGAAGTTAGGCCACCTCATCGCGTCTTGTCCGTACAAAGACAAAAATGAAGGGACAAGGAGTTGTTTTGGATGCAACAATAAGGACCACACGATCACTTCATGTCCGGTCATGAAGAATCAAGGATGTGCATCCTCCAAAGTGACCCTCACCAAGGAAAATGACACACAGCAAGCGTCACGTCAAGTTGAGCGACGTTTCTGCTACAAATGTGGTGAGCAGGGTCATCTATCCAAGGTATGTTACAAAGGTAAGATTCCTAAACAAGTGAATTTGTGTCAATCTTATTCGCGTAGGAGACCCAAATCATACACTTGTGCTAGATCTATAACGAGATCACCTAGAACTAGCACAAAGGCAATTTGGGTACCAAAGGCACACTTACATGATCATTATGTACCCATCCCGAGATGGGTACCAAACTGTGCTAACTAGACCATGCAGGTGCCTTGAGATGGACTGGAGACCATGGGAGAGCTTAAGACGGTTATCTAAAACTCTATGCTTAAGCTGTTAATTGTTTTGGTGTTTATTGTCCCAAGGTTGAATTATTGTGAGACACTAATCCCATGTTCATCTCAAGTAAAATAAGGTGTATAGTTCCTTAATCATTATTGGTGAATCAAGTAAAAGGACTTTGATGAGAATCTACAACTAGCTCTCCAAAGGACGGTACCCCGTGTATTTTAAGTACATAATTGCAATTTAGTATTGCTCTTAAATTGGCTTGTTGTGCTTCCTGTCTTTGGAGTAGTTATGCTTTATGATTGCCTGTGTTAAATGTATCATAATGATGTTTGCTTAATCATGACTGATGCTATATAGGATATATCTTTTGAATCATTCATGGGTAGCTATTTCATTTGTTATATCCACAACGATTAACTCTCTTTGTGTATATGGATAAACCTGTAACTTTTTGTAAGTCATGCTATGTGCAATTATGACATTTTGTTTAGTCCATGTTCACATGATTACCCTAGTTTGGTACTGTGTGAATTTCAAATCTGTCGGCGTTCCGAGACCGGGGGGTCCCCGAGCCGACGAGTGAGTGTGCCGCGTGCCCCAGCCCAGATGGGTCGAGCGCGTGGGCGAGCGCGAAGGGGGGAGAGAGAGGGCGAGAGGTCGGTGGCCGGAGCCGGGTCGTGAGGGAGTCGGAGAATTCCCGCGGCCTTCGTGTTCGTCCCGCGCCCAGGTCGGGTGCGCTTGCAGTAGGGGGTTACAAGCGTCCGCGCGAGGTGAGGGGAGCGAGCGGCCCCGAGAGAGCGCCTGCCCCTGCCCTTCGTCCCCGCGAGGCCAACCTTCTCTAAGAAGGCCCTGGTCCTTCCTTTTATAGTCGTAAGGAGAGGATCCAGGTGTACAAAATGGGGTGTAGCAAGGCGCTACGTGTCTAGCGAGGGAGAGCTAGCGCCCTAAGTACATGCCAAGGTGGCAGCCAGAGAGATCTTGGCACCCTGTTGGTGTGGCGTCGTGGCTGTTGGAGGAGTAACGGAGCCGGACGGAGGGACAGCTGTCGGAGTGGCTGGGCCCTTGCTGACGTCCTCCTGCTTTCGTAAGGGAGCTGAGAGCCGCCGTCGTCATGGTCTAGCGGGGCGCCATCATTGCCTATCTGGCGTAGCTGGCCAGATGGGACGCCGGTCTTGTTCTCTGTGACCCAAGTCGGCTCAGGGCAGGGTGATGATGGCGCTTCCTGTTGACGTGGCGGTCTTGTGTCCTAGGTCGGGCGTCGTGGAGGCTCCTCCGAAGTCGAGGTCGAGTCCGTCCTGCATGACAAAGGCTGAGCCCGAACTCCTGGGTCGGGCGAGGCGGAGGTCGTTCGGCAGGGGCCGAGGCGGAGTCCGAGCCCTGGGTTGGGCGAGGCGGAGTTCGCCGTCTTCCGGGGCCTTAGCCCGAGTCCGAGCCCTGGGTCGGGCGGAGCGGAGTTCGCCGTCTTCCGGGGCCTTAGCCCGAGTCCGAGCCCTGGGTCGGGCGGAGCGGAGTTCGCCGTCTTCCGGGGCCTTAGCCCGAGTCCGAGCCCTGGGTCGGGCGGAGCGGAGTTCGCCGTCTTCCGGGGCCTTAGCCCAAGTCCGAGCCCTGGGTCGGGCGGAGCGGAGTTCGCCGTCTTCCGGGGCCTTAGCCCGAGTCCGAGCCCTGGGTCGGGCAGAGCCTCCTATGGCACCTCTGGCGAAGTCTGGTCGCCCATCGGTCTTACCTTTTGCGTTAAACGCCCCGGCGACTTGGTCGGTTGGTGCGGTGATTTAGTCAGGGTTACTTCTTATCGAAGGCGGGGCCTCGGGCGAGCCGGTGATGCGTCTGCCGTGAAAGAGGAGGCCTTAGGCGAGACGGAGTCATCTTAGGGTCGGCTGCCCTCGCCCGAGGCTAGGCTCGGGCGTGGCGTGATCGAGTCGCTCGTATGGACTGATCCCTGACTTAATCGAACCCATCAGGCCTCTGCAGCTTTATGCTGATGGGGGTTACCAGCTGAGAATTAGGCGTCTTGAGGGTACCCCTAATTATGGTCCCCGACAGTAGCCCCCGAGCCTCGAAGAGAGTGTTAACACTCGCTTGGAGGCTTGCGTCGCACTTTTTTGCAAGGGGACCAGCCTTTCTCGGTGGTACTTTGTTCCGGTGGGTGCGCGCGAGCGCACCCGCCGGGTGTAGCCCCCGAGGCCTCGGAGGAGTGGTTTCACTCCTTCGAGGTCTTAATGCCTTGCGTAATGCCTCGGCTGGTCTGGCGGTTCCCTCATGCGAGCAGGGCGTAGCCCAGGTGCACTGTCGGGGCCCAAGTTCTCGGGCTGGTATGTTGACGCTGTCAACGGTTCTGCCGGAGCCGGGTTTGCGAGAGCAGCCCCCGAGCCTCCGCACGGAGCGAGAGGACGATCAGGGACAGACTCGACTTTTTACATACGCCCCTATGTCGCCTTTCCGCAAGGAGGAGGGGGGGAGAGCGCCATGTTACCCTCGATGGGCACCGAACATGGTGTCTCCGGTGAGCTGCAATCGGGTAATCCGAGTGGACGTCCGTGCCCCGTTCGTTGGGGGTCGGCTAGGGGCCCGGAGGCACGCCCAAAAGTACCTGCGGGTGATCTGCCGGACCCGGTCCCCTAGCGACGGGGTCCGAGGGCTCGTTGCCTCCCTCCGATGGGATTCCGTTACAGAGTCGTTCCCGCTAGTCTCGGAAATGTCCTAGGGTACCTCGGGAGCGCAGCCCGAGCCTTGGTTATGTATCGAACGTACCCCTGGTCATCCCTCGCTCGGCGTCTGAGGCGACTGTGAACCCTTCGACAGGCCAGCCTTCGAACCCCTGATCAGTAGGGGGCACGGAGCCCGAGTAGCCTGAGGCGGTCGTGGGACCTTTCGGGGGCCGACCTTCGAACCCCTGACCAGTAGTGGGTGTCGGGCCCACGCGATCTGAGGCGGCTGTTGAACCCTTCGGGGGGCCAGCCTTCGAACCCCTGATCAGTAAGGAGGCTCGGAGCCTAGTTCCTTCACGGGGAAGGATCCCTTTGGGGGTACCCCCTTTCCCGGTCCCTGTTGCAAGAGATAGAGAAAGAAGGAAAAGGGAAAAAGGATACGAAATTGAACGACGTGGCGTACCTTTTTTGGTGTGGTCGTTTTCGCGAAGGCGAAACGTCGCCAGCCGCTCCCGCCCGTAGCGCTGTCCGTCGAGCCGCGGAGTTAATGCGCCGGGGTGAGTAGTTGGCGGGGTTGCCATTGCGCGTGCGCGAGCCGTTCGAGGTACGGGTCACGGGCGCGTCGTCTTCGCACCGCGAGAGGGGGTTCTCTTGCTGCCTCCGAATGGGACGTGAGCCTGGCCGATGGCGTGACCGCTGCTCTCGCGCGCCTGCCGCCGTCATTACTGCCGGCCCATTTTTGACCGCGTTTGACCGCTGCGGCAGGCTGGCGCTGCTGGGTCGCGGGCTGGGTCGCCTCGAATCGCGGTATCGGTTCCGCAATCGAGGAGGTGCGGTGGTGGAGCGAGTGGCATAGCGGTTCGCATGCAGCGCCCGGCGCGCCAGTTGCACGACGCGTGGGCTTGAGCCGTCGCGCTGGCCTGTCAGGAGTCGGAGAGGCGCGTCCACTTGGCGCGGTTGCATGCCGCCTGCATGGCCGCCTGCCCCTTTTGCCCGCTGGTCTGGGCAAAAGTGGAGGGTTACTTGTAACCGCTGGGTGGTTGCGTGCGTCGTGCGCGGCGGTTCGGCTTCTTCCGCTTGGAGCCGGTCTGCATGACAGGCGGGCCCCAGCCCCCGCGCCGCAGGGGAGGACTTTGGAGGCGTGTTGGAGAAGACTCAGCCCGTGACGGTTGAGGGTGCAAGCAGGGGGAGTTGCCTTTAAAAGGAGGGCGACCCCCTTCGTAAGGTGACCATGTTTCCTTCCTCCCCTATGCATTGTGTCTCTCCATCTTCCGAGCCCCCGGATGGGGGGAACCGCCGTCTTTTCGCTCCATCGCTGGAGGAACGCAACTCCGTGGGAGTTGGTACCTTTCAGCCATCGTTCGGCTTCAAGGATTTTCATCATGCAGCCCGGTTGCCCCCCTCGGCTGGGGGTCACCCGAGACGGTGACCACCAGCTCCTGGGTGGGGAGGGGCAAACCGGACTGCGGTCCCGGCGCCGCCCTCAGTGTTGAGGGTGTTCGTCATCCTCGCCGGGGCGGGGAGCGAGGCGAGCCGGGGCCCCACCTCCTACACGGGTCGGCGGGCCACCTCATTTTCCAGCTTCTGGTGGTGGCAATCGCCTTTTAGCCCCACGGCGGAGACATCCTCCAGTCATGCCGGGGAAGGAGAACTGTTGCTGCCCAGCTAGGATGCAACATTCCGTCTTCCTCCTCGCATTCGCAGCGAGGACGGCTGCGAGGATCTGCCGGGGTGCTTAGGGGCGTCCCGCGTTTGCTGGTGATTCGCCCAGAGCTTGTCACTCCACGGGCTTCCCTGGCGGGGAGGTTGTCCGTACCCGCGGGGATGGAACCGGAGTTCCGTTTGTAACGGCACTTCGAGTGCCGGGTTTTTTCCTCATTTCTGAGCACTAAGACTCGCCTGTTGTTTGCCTGAACCGCTTCACCAAGTGTGAGTCGCCCCGTGTCAAGGTGACGAGTGAGGTATCCGTATCCCGGAGGCGTAGGAGTCCCTCGGCTCGGTCGGCCCTGTTGTCCGAGGCTCCTCTAGCTTAGTTAAAGAGACCCCTCGGCCGCTCTTCGACGAGCCGAGGCCAGGGGTAGCGATATCAGCACGAGCAGAGGCGGAGTTGGCTCGGAAATGAAACCTGGTCGGCCGGAGCCTAGCCGGGTTGTCTGTTGGCAGGATCGACGTCGGAGCTGATCAGCCGAGGCTTCGGACCGAGCTGGCGCCCTCGGAAGGCGATCGGCCGAGGCCCCAGAGGTGGCCGGCCGAGCCGTCCGCTCGGGCCGGGTTCTCGGAGAAGTCCCTGGCAGAGATTGCTCGAGCGTGGTGATGACGTCGTCCTTCGGAGCGGAGGCCCTCGGACCGCGTCGCCGTCCGAGGCTAGGTCGGGCCTTGCCGAAGGTGCTGTCGATGCCGAGGGTGTCATCGCCCTCTTCCAGCGTCAAGATCCGAGCCTGCAGGGTCAAATCGTCTTGTAGCATGGGCCTTGTGCGGCCGTCGAGGCCAGAACACACACCCTTGCTGCGTTATAAAGCTGTGTCTCTTTTCCTCTTGTTTCGAGTATCTGGACTTTTTGTCGGTAGCAGGGATGTTAGTGCGAGCAAGAGTTGCTTCTCGCGGAAGGTGATGAGTGAGGTATCCGTATCCCGGAGGCGTGGGAGTCCCTCGGCTCGGTCGGCCTTGCCGCTTACGCGTACTTTTACCCGTCCATGAGGCCCTGCCACCGACTCGGTCGAGAAGGCTCGAAGAATCGCTTCAACAGAAGAGCTTCCGTACGTAAAGACTCGTTCGATCCGCGGATTCACCTTATCCGAGCGCGAGTTACTTATCGCAGAAGGTGATGAGTGAGGTATCCGTATCCCGGAGGCGTAGGAGTCCCTCGGCTCGGTCAGCCTTGACTGCTTACGTGTACCCTGTCGTTTCCAGGACCCGCTTTTCGAAGTAGTCAAAAAGCACGAAAGATGTTCTGGTAAAAGAGATTTTTTGTTCGAGGAAAATTTTGACGCAGAGGGGGTTTCCCCCCTTTTAGCCCCCGAGGGAGGGTCGGGCTTTGCCGAGGCGAGGCCGACCCTTCCTTGTTGACTAAACTTTGCGTGGGTGCGGGGTATATGAACAACTTGGAAACATCTTAAGGGTAGAAGCGACGTAGCTGTTGGATGTTCCAAGCGTTGCCGTAGACCTCGCCTTGACTGTTGGCCAGCTTGTACGTTCCGGGCTTCAGAACTTTGGCGATGATGAACGGCCCCTCCCAGGGGGGCGTGAGCTTGTGCCTCCCTCGGGCGTCTTGCCGCAGCCGAAGCACCAGGTCGCCCACCTGGAGATCTCGGGGTCGGACCCCTCGGGCGTGGTAGCGTCGCAGGGACTGCTGATACCGCGCCGAGTGTAGTAAGGCCCTGTCCCGAGCCTCATCCAGCTGGTCCAGCGAGTCTTCTCGGCTAGCTTGGTCGCTTTCTTCGTTGTAGGCCCTCGTCCTCGGGGAGCCGTATTCCAGGTCCGTGGGCAGGATGGCCTCGGCCCCGTAGACCAGGAAGAAAGGCGTGAAACCCGTGGCTCGGCTCGGCGTCGTCCTCAGGCTCCAGACCACCGAGGGGAGTTCCTTCATCCACCGCTTGCCGAACTTGTTGAGACCGTTGTAAATCCGGGGCTTGAGCCCTTGTAGAATCATGCCGTTGGCACGTTCCACTTGCCCATTTGACATGGGGTGAGCTACGGCGGCCCAGTCTACCCGGATGTTGTGATCCTCGCAAAAATCCAAGAATTTTTTGCCGGTGAACTGGGTGCCGTTGTCGGTGATGATGGAGTTCGGGACCCCGAAGCGATGGATGATGTTGGTGAAGAACGTCACCGCCTGCTCGGACCTGATGCTGTTCAGGGGTCGGACCTCGATCCACTTGGAGAATTTGTCGATGGCGACCAGCAGGTGCGTGTAGCCCCCGGGCGCCTTCTGCAGAGGGCCGACGAGGTCCAGACCCCACACAGCGAAGGGCCAGGTGATGGGTATCGTTTGCAGAGCCTGAGCGGGCAGGTGGGTCTGCTTCGCATAGAATTGGCACCCTTCGCAGGCGCGGACAATTCTAGTGGCGTCAGCTACCGCCGTTGGCCAGTAGAAGCCTTGGCGGAAAGCGTTCCCGACGAGGGTTCGAGGTGCTGCATGATGACCGCAAGCCCCCGAGTGTATTTCCTGCAGGAGTTCCTGACCCTCGGCGATGGAGATGCATCGCTGGAGGATGCCCGAGGGGCTGCGGTGGTAGAGCTCCTTCTCATCGCCCAGCAAGACGAACGATTTTGCGCGTCGCGCTACCCGCCGAGCCTCGGCTCGGTCGAGGGGCAGTTCCCCTTGGCGGAGATATTGCAGGTACGGGGTTTGCCAATCTTGATCTGGCATGACCCCGCTCTGCTCCTCCTCGATGCGCAGTGCTTCGCCCTCGGGCTCCGAGGGTTCCTCGGGTTGAGCCGAGGATGGCTCGGGCTGGGCCGAGGTCACCTCGGACGAGGCCGAGGGTGCCTCGGGCTCGGGCGCGTCGCCTATCTTGACGGAGGGTTGGTGCAGATCCCGGGAGAAGACGTCCGGGGGAACCGTCGTTCGCCCCGAGGCTATCTTCGCCAGCTCGTCCGCAGTCTCGTTGTAGCGCCGGGCGATGTGGTTAAGCTCGAGCCCGTAGAACCTGTCTTCCAGGCGTCGAACCTCC
Organism: Zea luxurians; assembly: GCA_029449295.1. Classification (NCBI taxonomy): domain Eukaryota; kingdom Viridiplantae; phylum Streptophyta; class Magnoliopsida; order Poales; family Poaceae; genus Zea; species Zea luxurians. Next base: position 31,726,999 of record JAOPSE010000017.1, on the reverse strand, counting down.
TCACAGTAGGCCTCCATCTTCGGGTCGCGGCAGTGGGAGTTCTTCATGACTTGGTCGATGACGAGCTGCGAGTCGCCGCGCGCATCGAGGCGTCGGACCCCTAGCTCGATGGCGATTCGCAATCCGTTGATCAGAGCCTCGTACTCAGCCACATTGTTGGACGCCGGGAAATGGAGGCGGAGCACGTAGCGCAGGTGTTTCCCGAGGGGGCGAGACGAAAAGCAGGCCCGCGCCAGCTCCCGTCTTCATCAGCGACCCGTCGAAAAACATGGTCCAGAGCTCTGGTTGGATCGGAGCCGTTGGCAACTGAGTATCGACCCATTCGGCTACGAAATCCGCCAGTACCTGGGACTTGATGGCCTTCCGAGGGGCGAACGAGATTGCCTCGCCCATGATTTCCACTGCCCACTTCGCGATCCGCCCCGAGGCTTCTCGGCACTGGATGATCTCCCCCAGGGGGAAGGATGACACCACAGTCACCGGATGGGACTCGAAGTAATGTCGCAGCTTTCGCCTCGTCAGGATCACTGCATATAGCAGCTTCTGGACTTGTGGGTAGCGGATCTTAGTCTCGGACAGCACTTCGCTGACGAAGTAAACTGGCCTCTGAATGGGCAAAGCATGCCCCTCTTCCTGCCTTTCGACCACGATCGCGGCGCTGACCACCTGAGTGGTTGCGGCGACGTAGACCAAGAGGGTTTCTCCATCAGCTGGGGGTACCAAGACGGGCGCCTGGGTGAGGAGCGCCTTCAGGTTCCCGAGGGCTTCCTCGGCCTCGGGAGTCCAAGTGAAGCACTCGGCCTTCCTTAAGAGGCGGTACAGGGGCAGGCCTCTTTCGCCGAGGCGCGAGATGAAACGGCTCAAGGCCGCGAGGCATCCCATGACCCTCTGTACGCCTTTTAAGTCCTTGATGGGCCCCATGTTTGTGATGGCCGCGATCTTCTCCGGGTTGGCTTCGATGCCCCGCTCGGAGACGATGAATCCCAAGAGCATGCCTCGGGGCACCCCGAATACGCACTTCTCGGGATTGAGCTTGATGCCCTTCGCCTTGAGACATCGGAATGTCAGCTCAAGGTCGGAGAGAAGGTCGGAGGCTTTCCTCGTCTTGACTACGATGTCATCGACGTAGGCCTCGACCGTGCGACCGATGTGTTCGCCGAACACATGGTTCATGCACCGCTGGTACGTTGCACCTGCGTTCCTCAAACCGAACGGCATTGTGACATAACAGTACATGCCGAAGGGCGTGATGAAAGAAGTCGCGAGCTGGTCGGACTCTTTCATCTTGATTTGATGATACCCTGAGTAGGCATCGAGGAAAGACAGGGTTTCGCACCCTGCAGTAGAGTCCACAATTTGGTCGATGCGAGGTAGAGGGTAGGGGACTTTTGGACATGCTTTGTTGAGACCAGTGTAGTCTACACACATCCGCCATTTCCCCCCTTTTTTCCTCACAAGTACAGGGTTGGCAAGCCATTTGGGATGGAATACCTCTTTAATGAACCCTGCTGCCATCAGCTTGTGGATCTCCTCGCCTATCACCCTGCGCCTTTCCTCGTCGAATCGGCGCAGAGGCTGTCTGACCGGTCGGGCTCCGGCCCGAATATCCAGCGAGTGCTCGGCGACATCCCTCGGTATGCCGGGCATGTCCGAGGGACTCCACGCAAAGACGTCGGCGTTTGCGCGGAGAAAGTCGACGAGCACTGCTTCCTATTTGGGGTCGAGCCCGGAACCGATCCGGATCTGCTTGGAGGTGTCGCCACTGGGGTCGAGAGGGACGGCCTTAACCGTCTCCGCTGGCTCGAAGTTGCCGGCATGTCGCTTCACGTCCGGCACCTCTCGGGAGAGGCTTTCCAGGTCGGCAATGAGGGCCTCGGACTCGGCGAGGGCCTCGGCGTACTCCACGCACTCCACATCGCATTCGAATGCGTGCTTGTACGTGGGGCCGACGGTGATGACCCCGTTAGGGCCCGGCATCTTGAGCTTCAGGTAGGTGTAGTTGGGGATGGCCATGAACTTCGCGTAGCATGGCCTTCCCAACACTGCGTGGTAGGTTCCTCGGAACCCGACCACCTCGAACGTCAAAGTCTCCCTTCGGAAGTTGGAGGGTGTTCCGAAGCAGACAGGGAGGTCGAGCTGTCCGAGGGGCTGGACGCGCTTCCCGGGAATGATCCCGTGGAAGGGCGCAGCGCCTGCACGGACGGATGACAGATCGACGCGCAGGAGCCTGAGGGTCTCAGCGTAGATGATGTTGAGGCAGCTGCCCCCATCCATCAAGACCTTGGTGAGCCTGACGTCGCCGATGACGGGGTCGACGACGAGCGGGTACTTCCCCGGGCTCGGCACGTGGTCGGGGTGGTCGTCCCGGTCGAAGGTGATGGGCTTGTCGGACCAGTCTAGGTAGACTGGCGCCGCCACCTTCACCGAGCAGACCTCCCGACGCTCTTGCTTACGATGCCGAGCCGAGGCATTCGCCGCATGCCCTCCGTAGATCATAAAGCAGTCGCGGACCTCGGGGAACCCTCCTGCTTGGTGATCTTCCTTCTTGCCGTCGTCGCGGGTCCTGTCACCCTCTGCGGGTGGCCCGGCCCGGTGGAAGTGGCGCCGAAGCATGACGCACTCCTCGAGGGTGTGCTTGACGGGCCCCTGATGGTAGGGGCACGTCTCCTTGAGTGCCTTGTCGAAGAGGTTAGCACCTCCCGGGGGGCTTCCGAGGGTTCTTGAGCTCGGTGGCGGCGACAAGGTCTGCGTCGGGAGCGTCGCGTTTCGCTTGCGACTTCCTTCTGCCTTTCTTCTTGGCGCCGAGCGGAGCAGACGCCTCGGGAGCATCTTCCGACGGGCGGCCCTGGGGCTGCTTGTCCTTCCGGAAGATGGCTTCAACCGCCTCCTGGCCGGAGGCGAACTTGGTGGCGATGTCCATCAGCTCGCTCGTCCTGGTGGGGGTCTTGCGACCCAACTTGCTCACCAGGTCACGACAGGTGGTGCCGGCGAGGAACGCGCCGATGACATCGGAGTCGGTGACGTTGGGCAGCTCGGTGCGCTGCTTCGAGAACCGCCGGATGTAGTCCCGGAGAGACTCTCCCGGCAGTTGCCGACAGCTTCGGAGGTCCCAGGAATTCCCTGGGCGCACGTACGTGCCCTGGAAGTTGCCGGCGAAAGCTTGGACCAGGTCCTCCCAGTTGGAAATCTGCCCCGGAGGCAGGTGCTCCAACCAGGCACGAGCAGTGTCGGAGAGGAACAGGGGGAGGTTTCGGATGATGAGGTTGTCGTCGTCCGTCCCACCCAGCTGACAGGCCAGGCGGTAGTCCGCTAGCCACAATTCCGGTCTCGTTTCCCCCGAGTACTTTGTGATAGTAGTCGGGGGTCGGAATCGGGGCGGAAACGGCGCCCGCCGAATGGCTCGGCTAAAGACCTGCGGACCGGGTGGTTCGGGCGAGGGACTCCGATCTTCCCCGCTGTCGTAGCGTCCCCCACGCCTGGGGTGGTAGCCTCGGCGCACCCTTTCGTCGAGGCGTGCCCGACGGTCGCGATGAGGGTGCTCGTCGCCGAGGTGGCCCGGGGCCGCAGGCGCGGTGTTGCGCGTGCGCCCGGTGTAGACCGAGGCTTCCCGCGTGAGTCGGGAAGTCGCGGCACGAGGTTCCGAGGGGTACCCCTGCCTTCGGGAGGCAGAGCTCTCGGCCCGCCGGGCCGCAGCGCCTTCCAGGAGATGCCTAAGTTCTCCCTGGATTCACCGACCCTCGGTGGTTGATGACTCCGGCATCGCGCGGAGGAGCATCGCTGCAGCGGCCAGGTCCTGACCGGTTCCGCCGGATGCGGGTGGCGGTCTGTCCCTGGCATCGTTGGCGATGCGGTGCTGGAGACCTTGGGGCAGGTGACGTATGCCTCCGGCCGGGGGCTGGCTCGCCCATACCTGCTCGATGTTCTGGTGGATTGCCTCGAGCGCTCCTGCTCCCTCATCGAGCCCGGCCTGCGCCCCGCGGACTTGCTCGAGCTGTGGGTCGTGACCCCCCGCCGGAACGGGGACCACAGCTAGCTCCCGCGGGATGTCGGCGCGAGGCGCTGGCCTAGGGGGATCACCATCCTCCGGCATGCCGAGACAGCCGCCTCCGGAGGGATCCCCTAGCTTGATGTGGAAACATTCGCGGCTCGGGCCGCAGTCCTTGTCGTCAAGGCTGCGGCTGCCGTCGGAACAGTCGGAGAGGCAGTAGTCACATGCGGTCATGAAGTCCCGCATGGCACTAGGGTTGCCAGATCCGGAGAAATCCCAGCAGATGCTGGGGTCGTCATCTTCCTCGGACCCAGAGGGTCCGTAGGTCGAGACACCCGTCAATCGGTCCCAAGGCGACCGCACACGAAACCCCAGAGAGGTTGCACTCGCCTCACTGTGAGCGCCCGCCAAAGCGAGGTCGCCAGGCGGGTTGAGGCCGAGTCGAAATGACGAAAGATGGGGAGCAGTTGGTACCTTTTTGTCGACGAGGAGCGATGAAGTCACGTCGGGGGCTGATCGCGCCGTCGTCTTGGGTACGAGGGCGACGTCCCGCAGGCCCTTCGTGAGCGCGCCGGCGTCGTCCACCTGCTCGGAGTCGACGTGCTGCGGGGGGATGGCGCTCGCCTTTGCCTCGAACGCGAGGGCGACGCTTGGCGTGTCCTCCGTTGGGGCGTCGGGGATGTCGATTTGCTCGACAGCCGTCGGAGCGCGGCCTCCCGCTCGGCCCTGGTTGCCCCGCCTCCTCCTCCTCCGATGGCGAGGGAGAGGATGGGGCGAGCCCGAAAGTTGTCCTTCCCCCACGCGGGAAAGACGTCGTCGATTCCGCCGCCGGCGGGCGGGCTGTCCGCCACCATTGTCGCTGTCGCGCGGCGGTGGAAGGAGTATCATGTCGTAGTTGCCGTCGAAGGACATGAACTCGAGGCTCCCGAAACGGAGCACCGTCCCGGGTTGAAGAGGTCGTTGGAGACTGCCCATCTGGAGCTTGACGGGAATCTACTCGTCAACATGCAGCAGGCCCCTACCTGGCGCGCCAACTGTCGGTGTTCCGAGACCGGGGGGTCCCCGAGCCGACGAGTGAGTGTGCCGCGTGCCCCAGCCCAGATGGGTCGAGCGCGTGGGCGAGCGCGAAGGGGGGAGAGAGAGGGCGAGAGGTCGGTGGCCGGAGCCGGGTCGTGAGGGAGTCGGAGAATTCCCGCGGCCTTCGTGTTCGTCCCGCGCCCAGGTCGGGTGCGCTTGCAGTAGGGGGTTACAAGCGTCCGCGCGAGGTGAGGGGAGCGAGCGGCCCCGAGAGAGCACCTGCCCCTGCCCTTCGTCCCCGCGAGGCCAACCTTCTCTAAGAAGGCCCTGGTCCTTCCTTTTATAGTCGTAAGGAGAGGATCCAGATGTACAAAATGGGGGTGTAGCAAGGCGCTACGTGTCTAGCGAGGGAGAGCTAGCGCCCTAAGTACATGCCAAGGTGGCAGCCGGAGAGATCTTGGCACCCTGTTGGTGTGGCGTCGTGGCTGTTGGAGGAGTAACGGAGCCGGACGGAGGGACAGCTGTCGGAGTGGCTGGGCCCTTGCTGACGTCCTCCTGCTTTCGTAAGGGAGCTGAGAGCCGCCGTCGTCATGGTCTAGCGGGGCGCCATAATTGCCTATCTGGCGTAGCTGGCCAGATGGGACGCCGGTCTTGTTCTCTGCGACCCAAGTCGGCTCAGGGCAGGGTGATGATGGCGCTTCCTGTTGACGTGGCGGTCTTGTGTCCTAGGTCGGGCGTCGTGGAGGCTCCTCCGAAGTCGAGGTCGAGTCCGTCCTGCATGACAAAGGCCGAGCCCGAACTCCTGGGTCGGGCGAGGCGGAGGTCGTTCGGCAGGGGCCGAGGCGGAGTCCGAGCCCTGGGTTGGGCGAGGCGGAGTTCGCCGTCTTCCGGGGCCTTAGCCCGAGTCCGAGCCCTGGGTCGGGCGGAGCGGAGTTCGCCGTCTTCCGGGGCCTTAGCCCGAGTCCGAGCCCTGGGTCGGGCGGAGCGGAGTTCGCCGTCTTCCGGGGCCTTAGCCCGAGTCCGAGCCCTGGGTCGGGCGGAGCGGAGTTCGCCGTCTTCCGGGGCCTTAGCCCGAGTCCGAGCCCTGGGTCGGGCGGAGCGGAGTTCGCCGTCTTCCGGGGCCTTAGCCCGAGTCCGAGCCCTGGGTCGGGCGGAGCGGAGTTCGCCGTCTTCCGGGGCCTTAGCCCGAGTCCGAGCCCTGGGTCGGGCAGAGCCTCCTATGGCACCTCTGGCGAAGTCTGGTCGCCCGTCGGTCTTACCTTTTGCGTTAAACGCCCCGGCGACTTGGTCGGTTGGTGCGGTGATTTAGTCAGGGTTACTTCTTATCGAAGGCGGGGCCTCGGGCGAGCCGGTGATGCGTCTGCCGTGAAAGAGGAGGCCTCAGGCGAGACGGAGTCATCTTAGGGTCGGCTGCCCTCGCCCGAGGCTAGGCTCGGGCGTGGCGTGATCGAGTCGCTCGTATGGACTGATCCCTGACTTAATCGAACCCATCAGGCCTCTGCAGCTTTATGCTGATGGGGGTTACCAGCTGAGAATTAGGCGTCTTGAGGGTACCCCTAATTATGGTCCCCGACAAAATCCATGTCGTGCCCTTTTGAGCTATGAGGTGCGTAAGCAAAAGGAGCCCTGAAATGGCGATAACAAGGGCTCTCATAAAAGCAAAGGTATGGAAAATGGAGCTATGCAATTTCATTAAATATTCTTGAAATTCCATTCATTGTGATCATAGCTATGTTCTTATCTTTCAATTGGTAATATCTTGGCTTAGGTAATTTATGCCTTTAAAATGTTGTTTCTTTTGTGCACCTAAGAAACCTTCTTAATTATGACATGCTTAGATATTTCGCTTTATATACATGATTGTGTTGATCTTCAATTGGTATATGCAATGATAGTTAAATATGAAGCATGTACAAGTTGCGTAAATGTTAGACTTCCTGTGAGTATTCAATTGGCTTAGGTGCCACTGAGGCGTGCATTGTTGTATTTAGTCAACCTTTCATTTAGCCTTCAATTGGTGTTAAGTGGTGTTTCATTTGATATTCAAATTGGCATCTTTGGGTGATGAAAGTGGTAGAGTATGCCTTGACCAAGGTATGTTGTGATCCCCTCTAGTTCTAAGGAAGCTAGAATGTGCAAAGTGCAAGTCATTCAAATACTTGATGCACAACTTGAGGGGGAGCACACATAACTTGTGTCTTTCGAGACTAACTGTTTCTTGAGCAATCTTGTATAGTCTCTAGGTGGAAAAGAGAAGATAAGCAAGAAATGGAGCAATCAGGACTTGGGTACCTCTGTAAGTCAAGAAATTGGTATCTCAAGTTGTGAGTAAGTGCATATTTTTAGATTGCTCATGCTCTATAATATCTGGTGATAATAGATGCTTATTCTTAAATATCATAGAGCCATGATAATAAATGAACTTTGCAATTGGTATCTTTAAATTGGTATCTTTCAATTGGTAGCCGTAATAGTTCGCTTCAATTGACATCTTTTGATAATCATGAGAATAGAAGTTTCTTCTTGTGCCCAATACTATAACTTGTTCTAAGTTTGGTGTCTTAGCAACAAGAAAAAGTTAGGAGAAAGAATCAGGCACAAGTGTGGAGAAGCTCTCGAGAGATTAACTACTTTCAAGATGGGAAGTACACTACAACATGGTAAAGGTACAAAAGGAAGTATTAATCTTTTTGCATATATGTATCTTACCTAAATGCTGATAGGGCATACGTTCAATAAGTAAGGGGGAGTCTTGATAGTCGTTTTTCCTCCTTAACACCCTATTGTCCCTTGACATCATCCTATGTTCTTGCTTGAGTATAGTTTTTGGTGTTTGATGTCAAAGGGGGAGAAGTTGTGCATTAAAGCTTATCTCAACCTGAGAGGAAAGCTTATCCTAAGGGGTGATGTGATAAAGTGTTAGTTTGAGCTTTGCCAAGTGTGATATTCATATGCTTCTTGCAGTATTATATGTGTTGCATCATATGGACTAGTGATTCCGCTGCGCTGAATTATTTGGCTTCTATAGTGTAATAGATAGTCATGTGGTTAATGGTGCTTTAAGATTGCTTTAAATTAGTGTCTTAGTTTAAATTGGTATTAGTTGAATTGGTATCTTAATGATGAATAGTGGTAGGTTGATATTCCTGTGATATATCCACTAAATTGAATGATGTTCAACTCTGATTACATCCATTTGTGTGGTATAGCATCATGGTTTGATTCTTGACACAATGCATACTAAAAAGTACTAAGGTGTAGAAATGTTTCGATTTGCCTAAGTATGTGTAAATTGGCGTCTGAGGCCAAAATTATGTTTTTGAAGTAAGCACTTATTTAGGGGGAGCATTCTATAATCTTAGAATTCAAATTTGTGCTTCAAATCTTATTCTTATGTAAGCTTTAATTGTGTTGCCATCAATCACCAAAAAGGGGGAGATTGAAAGCTCTCTTGTGAGTTTTGGTGTTTGGATGACAACTCAATTAAAGGACTAACAAGTGTACTAAGTATTGAACAGGTGCTTAAGGTAAAAGCCTACAGGGTTCAACACAAGTGAACAAATGTGATGGTACAAGAACTGGATTATGGATACATAATGGACATCACAAGTAAGATGGACATTGCATAAGTGAGACTTGGGTGCGTAGGAAACAACTGATCAAGCCAAGGACGGAGGCAAGAAAAGCTTCGAGGTACCAAGTGCACGGGAGAAGGTCAAGGAGGCTGAGGAACCCAAAGCCAAGGGTGAAGAAGAAGGCTTGCAAAGTCAAGGGTGATCGAGTTGAGAACAGCTACGGCACATCAAGGATCACTACATAAGAACGTGACTTACAGCCAATGAGGTAACAGCTACAGTTATGTGGTGTAAGTCATAAGGCTCAAGATCAAGCTCTAAGAAGGAGATCAAGGTCACTAGAAGGAGAACAAGTGTCAAAACCAGAACTGGAAGCAGCCCAAAAGAGCTAAGTTCATCTTAATCTTTAGTTTGGGTTGTTCCTATGTTTGGAGATGTTCTATGTGACCTTTGCAGGATGTTGGAGCCAAGAAATGTCAATCTAGATCAAGTCAAGCTGACTTGATGAGTCCAACATCAAAGCTCAAGCATGTGAAATGCTATAGATGTAATAATTAAGAGAAGGTATGTTTCTAGACTTAGTACATCGGTTTTGTGGACTAATATACTTGTCTAAGTGATAGAAACAGAAAGAAGAAGAACAGGAACAAGGTGCAAAAGGCTTGGCTGTGTACAGCCAAGGTTCTGCTCAGTCTGGGTGCACCGGACTGTCCGGTGGCTCACCGGACAGTGTCCGGTGGTGCACCGGACAGTGTCCGGTGCGCCAGGCTGGCTCGAGCAAACTGGCCGCTCTCGGGAATTCACCGGCGTCGTACGGATATAATTCACCGGACTGTCCGGTGAGCCAACGGTCAGCCGGGCCAACGGTCGGCCGCGCAATCTGCGCGGGACACGTGGCCGAGCCAACGGCTAGAAGACGGCACCGGACTGTCCGGTGTGCACCGGACATGTCCGGTGCGCCAACGGCTCTCAGGCTGCCAACGGTCGGCTTTGCCATAGAAGGAAAGAAATCGGGCACCGGACAGTGTCCGGTGTGCACCGGACTGTCCGGTGCACCACCCGACAGAAAGCTGATATTGCCTTCCAAATGAAGTCCAACGGCTCCTATGCCCCTTGGGTCTATAAAAGGGACTCCTAGGCACCTCCAAGAGATGTACAAGCGCAGCCAACAAGTATAGACTTCACTGGAATCAGTTCTCGCTCTCCCTCTTGTGTGTAACTCTATAGTTTGTGTAGAAGGCACAGCTATAAGCCTTTAGAGAGAGGAGTAGTGCTGCTAAGAGCTAGAGCAAGGTCTTGAGCGTATCGTTACTCTGCCGGGGTGCTGCCAAGAAGTTTGTAAGCAGACGCGGTTCTGTTGTAACCCCACTCAATAGTGAAAGGCTCTATCTGTCATACTGACAGATCTGAGCAAACGGAGGAAGGAGTTGAAATAGACTCCAAGCCCAGGTGTGGCTAACTCCAACGAGGACTAGGCAAGCATTTCAGGCTTGGCCGAACCTCGGGATAAATCCTTGCGTCTGTGTGCTCTGTTCTGTATTGTATCCTGACTCTCTGTCTTACTCGCCTTTATATCTGCACTTCAATACTTATCTGTGGTATAAGCTTGATTTGAAGTGCAGGACATTTTGAGACAGGATCTTCCATTCCGCTGCAACCTACTCGAAGAGTCTTCTCACTCCACGGCGTACTAAGTCTTCGAGTAGAGTAAGAACTTAAGTTTTAAAGTAATAAGTTTTATTCGCCTATTCACCCCCCCTCTAGGCGACATCCAGATCCTGTTCCCGGGTCAAAGGGAACTTTCAACCGCCTCATCGCGTGGACGGACCTTTCGTCGCTCTAATCCAAGGTAAGAATGCCACAATGGATCTCGTTGTATTCGGTTCATCGAGTAGTGCCTGTTGGGGGGCTCATTTGAGCACTGGGCGTCTTTTCTCCGGTGATGGCTCCGCCGGGCTCGTGGGCGGCGGCGCCGTCCTCGGTGCGCGAAGGGAGAAAAGAGCAGGGACGTTAGATTCAAAATCTACGGCGATGGATGGACGAGATTAGGACACCGCATACCCCCTTCGCTGCATAAAATCCGGGCCGAGGATTTGTGATCCAATGGCCACAGTTGATTACCGCTTCATTCAAATGGAGATCTAATCTAGGCCGCTAGATTTCAATCGGGTGGCTGGCGTGGCCCGATACCCCTTCGGCCGTGTCAAATTATAAAAGAGCCCTCATGATTCTTCATAATAAACTCGCGGTCCACTTGGTGGTTGGCTGAGTCTGGGCGAGTTTTATAAATTAGCCCCTAATCTTTTTGGTATTTGGTGCGCAATCCAGAGGATAATGAAGATAGAAAATTAATTACAAAAATTGGTTTTTTAATACAAAAATAAATCCAGAAACTTATTTAATTCATATTAAATTCATTTTAACTCCAAATTGAGTCGTTTCAGTTGCAATAATTTTGTATTAATATTGTTTACCACCTAGTACCTTTGTATAGCCATGAAACTTGAATTAAAATTGTTAATTTGAATTAATCTATTCTAGGTGCTAAATAACTTCAGAAATTCATAACTCAATAATCGTAACTCCGTTTTGATCCATTCTAGTTGCATTAGTCCCACAAAAATATTTATTATCATCTGGTAACTTTGTGTTGTCATGAAATATAGGTTAAAATGTTGCACTTAGTCTATTCTATATTTAACCGCGTGGATCTTCGGAAAACCATAACTTCATAACCGTAACTCCGAATTTGGTGATTCTCGAACCCACGATCTCGTAGCAACGCATAGATTATTATTATGTTTGGTGTGATATTAATTTTGCCTATACCATGTTTGTCTGTATTGCTACGTTTAGCAGTGAGGACACGTGTCACCTGAAGAGCGAGTTGGTACCTGGATTCTCAAGTCCCAGGCAAGTTGTGCCCTTGATCACTTCTTTTTACCCAGTCATGTTCTAATTAATCATAATGATCTGCATAGGTTAATTTTGATGGGACCCAATAGGATACCCTAGTTTGACTATCTTTATACCTTGTTCACCACTGATTCTTTGGGTAGTACCTGCTATTGCTTTATGTGGTTTTGGGTATAGAGATACATATTATTCATGATTATACTTTTATTATCAGTTGTTATTTATTGTTCATGAGAAGATCATTATGTTAATTGGAACATGGAGAACCACCCGGGAAAACAGTGCTACCACAAGGGTTTAATGGGATGCCCTTGGCTGATTAATTAGGAAAGCCAGTGGATGACTACCTTACCCGAAAGGGGCAAGGGCAGTAGGGGAGTGGTCAGTGTAGGGAGGCCCTTGGGATGATTTTGCTGCAATGGCGGTCATGCGAGGGATTCCTGCATTGGAGCTTCCTATAAACTGTAGCGGGTTTTCTAAAGCTAGTGGAACTTTGTAAAGGCCTCGTAGTGTTACCCTGCCTTGCCTCCTCGGTAGAGGTGTATGAGATTGGCCGTCTCTTGGCAGATGGGTAACATGACTTGTGGGTAAAGATGCGCAACCTCTGCAGAGTGTAAAACTGGTATACTAGCCGTGCTCACGGTCATGAGCAGCTCAGACACTCACATGATTAATTTATGGAACTAAATTCAATTTGTCATATGCATTGCATCGCAGGTGATGTTATTACTTTTGTTCTATTACTTAATTGGGTTGGTATTTACTTATACTTAGTAATTGCTAATTGATAGTCGCCTAGAGGGGGGGGGTGAATAGGGCGAAACTGAAATTTACAAAAATAATCACAACTACAAGCAAGGTTAGCGTTAGAAATATAAACGAGTCCGCGAGAGAGGGCTCAAAACAAATCGCAAGCGAATGAGAGTGTGACACGAGGATTTGTTTTACCGAGGTTCGGTTCTCTCAAACCTACTCCCCGTTGAGGAGGCCACAAAGGCCGGGTCTCTTTCAACCCTTCCCTCCCTCAAACGATCCCACGGATCGAGTGAGCTTCCTCTTCTTCCCAATCAACCGGGAACAAAACTTCCCCGCAAGGGCCACCACACAATTGGTGCCTCTTGCCTTGGTTACAATTGAGTGATGATCACAAGAACAAATGAGAAAGAAAAGAATGCGATCCAAGCGCAAGAGCTCGAAAGAACACAAGCAAATCACTCTCTCTAGTCACTATGGAGTTGTGTGGAATTTGGAGAGGACTTGATCTATTTGGTGTGTCTAGAATTGAATGCTAGAGCTCTTGTAGTAGTTGAGAAGTGGAAAACTTGGATTGCTATGAATGTGGGGTGGTTGGGGTATTTATAGCCCCAACCACCAAAAGTGACCGTTGCTGGAACTCCTCTGTTCGATGGCGCACCGGACAGTCCGGTGCACACCGGACAGTCCGGTGCCCCTGCCACGTCACCATTGCCGTTGGATTCTGACCGTTGGAGCTTCTGTCTTCTGGGCCCTCCTGGGTGTCCGGTGCACACCGGACAGGTACTGTTTGATGTCCGGTGCACCGGTATGGGCGTCCCTGACATCTGCGCGCGCTGCGCGCGCAATAAATGCTCCGCAGGGAGCCGTTGGCGCCGCAGAGAGCCGTTGCCCCGCTGGCACACCGGACAGTCCGATGCACACCGGACAGTCCGGTGAATTTTAGCGGAGCGGCTGCCGCGCGAACCCGAGGCTGGCGAGTTCCGGAGACGGCGATTCCTTGGAGCACCGGACATGTCCGGTGCACACCGGACAGTCCGGTGAATTATAGCGCGTCGTCTTCCGAGAAAACCCGAGAGCGAAGAGTTTGAAGTCGAAGTTCTCTGGGCGCACCGGACAGTCCGGTGCACACCGGACAGTCCGGTGCCTCCAGCCAGAGGTGCCCTCGGTTGCCTTGCTGCTCCTTTGTTGAATCCAAAACTTGGTCTTTTTATTGACTGAATGTGAACCTTTTGCACCTGTATAACTTATGCACTAGAGCAAACTTAGTTAGTCCAATATTTGTGTTGGGCAATTCAACCACCAAAATTATTTAGGAACTAGGTGTAAGCCTAATTCCCTTTCAATCTCCCCCTTTTTGGTGATTGATGCCAACACAAACCAAAGCAAATATAGAAGTGCATAATTGAACTAGTTTGCATAATGTAAGTGCAAAGGTTGCTTGGAATTTGAGCCAATAAATATTTATATGATGCGCATGGATTGTTTTCTTTGTTTTTGACATATTGGACCACATTTGCACCATAAGTTTTGTTTTTGCAAATTCTTTTGTAAATTCTTTTCAAAGTCATTTTGCAAGATGGTCAAAGGTAAATGAATAAGATTTTGCAAAGCATTTTCAAGTTTTGAAAATTTTCTTCCTTTGTTCAAATGCTTTCCCTTTGACTAAACAAAACTCCCCCTCAAATAGGGTCTCCTCTTAGTGTTCAAGAGGGTTTTCCATTAATTTTGAAAATACTACTTGCTCCCCCTTTAGAACACAAAGAGATACCAATTTTGAAATTTACCAATATAAAATCATCAAATTTATAAAATTAGGTGGTGGTGCGGTCCTTTTGCTTTGGGCTCATATTTTCTCCCCCTTTGGCATGAATCGCCAAAAAACGGAATCATTAGAGCCCAATGAAGAACTTTCTCCCCCTTTGGTCATGAGATGAATGAGTGAAGATTATACCAAAGTTGGAGAGATGATGTGGAGCGACGGCGAAGGATGAGTAGTAGAGTGGAGTGGAAGCCTTGTCTTCGCCGAAGACTCCAATTCCCTTTCAATATACCTATGACTTGGTTTGAAATACACTTGGAAACACATTAGTCATAGCATATATAGAAGAGACATGATCAAAGGTATATTTATGAGCTATGTGTGCAAGACTAGCAAAAGAAATTCCTAGAATCAAGAATATTGAGCTCATGCCTAAGTCGGGTAAAAGATTGTTCATCAAGAGGCTTGGTAAAGATATCGGCTAATTGATCTTTAGTATTAATGTAAGAAATCTCGATATCCCCCTTTTGTTGGTGATCCCGAAGAAAATGATACCGAATGGCTATGTGCTTAGTGCGGCTGTGCTCGACGGGATTGTCGGCCATTTTGATTGCACTCTCATTGTCACATAGCAAAGGGACTTTGGTTAATTTGTAACCGTAGTCCCGCAGGGTTTGCCTCATCCAAAGCAATTGCGCGCAACAATGGCCTGCGGCAATATACTCGGCTTCGGCGGTAGAAAGAGCGACCGAATTTTGCTTCTTTGAAGCCCAAGACACCAAGGATCTTCCCAAGAACTGGCAAGTCCCCGATGTGCTCTTCCTGTTAATCCTACACCCCGCCCAATCGGCATCCGAATATCCAATCAAATCAAAAGTGGATCCCCGAGGGTACCAAAGCCCAAACTTAGGAGTATAAGCCAAATATCTCAAGATTCGTTTTACGGCCGTAAGGTGTGATTCCTTAGGGTCGGCTTGGAATCTTGCACACATGCATACAGAAAGCATAATGTCCGGTCGAGATGCACATAAATAAAGCAATGAACCAATCATCGACCGGTATACCTTTTGATCCACGGACTTACCTCCCGTGTCGAGGTCGAGATGCCCATTAGTTCCCATGGGTGTCTTGATGGGCTTGGCATCCTTCATTCCAAACTTGCTTAGGATATCTTGAGTATACTTCGTTTGGCTAATGAAGGTGCCCTCTTGGAGTTGCTTGACTTGAAATCCTAGAAAATACTTCAACTCCCCCATCATCAACATCTCGAATTTCTGTGTCATGATCCTACTAAATTCTTCACATGTAGATTTGTTAGTAGACCCAAATATAATATCATCAACATAAATTTGGCATACAAACAAATCATTGTCAAGAGTTTTAGTGAACAAAGTAGGATCGGCCTTGCCGACTTTGAAGCCATTTGTAATAAGGAAATCTCTAAGGCATTCATACCATGCTCTTGGGGCTTGCTTGAGCCCATAAAGCGCCTTAGAGAGCCTATAAACATGATTAGGATACTCACTGTCTTCAAAGCCGGGAGGTTGCTCAACATAGACCTCCTCCTTGATTGGTCCATTGAGGAAGGCACTCTTCACGTCCATTTGATAAAGCTTGAAGCCATGGTAAGTAGCATAGGCCAATAATATACGAATTGACTCAAGCCTAGCTACGGGTGCATAGGTTTCACCAAAATCCAAACCTTCGACTTGTGAATACCCCTTGGCCACGAGTCGAGCTTTGTTCCTAGTCACCACACCATGCTCGTCTTGCTTATTGCGGAAGACCCACTTGGTTCCTACAACATTTTGATTAGGACGTGGAACTAAGTGCCATACCTCGTTCCTCGTGAAATTGTTGAGCTCCTCTTGCATCGCCATCACCCAATCCGAATCTTGAAGTGCTTCCTCTACCCTGTGTGGCTCAATAGAGGAAACAAACGAGTAATGTTCACAAAAATGAGCAACACGAGATCGAGTAGTTACCCCCTTATGAATATCGCCGAGGATGGTGTCGACGGGGTGATCTCGTTGTATTGCTTGGTGGACTCTTGGGTGTGGTGGCCTTGGTTGATCATCCTCCTTGTCCTCATCATTTGCATCTCCCCCTTGATCGTTGCCGTCATTTTGAGGTGGCTCATCTTCTTGATCTTCCTGTTCAACATCTTGAGCCTCATCCTCAATTTGAGTTGGTGGAGATGCTTGTGTGGAGGAGGATGGTTGATCTTGTGCATTTGAAGGCTCCTCGGATTCCTTAGGACACACATCCCCAATGGACATGTTCCTTAGTGCTATGCATGGAGCCTGTTCTTCACCTGTTTCATTAAGATCAACTTGCTCTACTTGAGAGCCATTAGTCTCATCAAACACAACGTCACAAGAAACTTCAACAAGTCCTGAGGACTTATTAAAGACTCTATATGCCCTTGTGTTTGAGTCATATCCTAGTAAAAAGCCTTCTACTGTTTTAGGAGCAAATTTAGATTTTCTACCTCTCTTAACAAGAATAAAGCATTTGCTACCAAAAACTCTAAAATATGAAATGTTTGGCTTTTTACCGGTTAGGAGTTCATAAGATGTCTTCTTGAGGATTCGGTGAAGATATAACCGGTTGATGGCGTAGCAGGCGGTGTTGACCGCCTCGGCCCAAAACCGATCCGGTGTCTTGTACTCATCAAGCATGGTCCTAGCCATGTCCAATAGAGTTCGATTCTTCCTCTCCACTACACCATTTTGTTGTGGAGTGTAGGGAGAAGAGAACTCATGCTTGATGCCCTCCTCCTCAAGGAAACCTTCGATTTGAGAGTTCTTGAACTCCGTTCCATTGTCGCTTCTAATTTTCTTGATCCTTAAGCCGAACTCATTTTGAGCCCGTCTCAAGAATCCCTTTAAGGTCTCTTGGGTATAAGATTTGTCCTGTAAAAAGAACACCCAAGTGAAGCGAGAATAATCATCCACAATTACAAGACAATACTTACTACCGCCGATGCTTATGTAAGCGATCGGGCCGAATAAGTCCATGTGTAGGAGCTCCAGTGGCCTGTCGGTAGTCATGATGTTTTTGTGTGGATGATGGACACCAACTTGCTTCCCGGCTTGGCAGGCGCTACAAATCCTATCTTTCTCAAAATGAACATCGGTTAGTCCCAAAATGTGTTCTCCCTTTAGAAGTTTGTGAAGATTCTTCATTCCAACATGGGCTAGTCGGCGGTGCCAGAGCCAACCCAAGTTAGTCTTAGCAATCAAGCAAGTGTCGAGTTCAGCTCTATCAAAATCTACCAAGTATAGCTGACCCTCTAACACTCCCTTAAATGCTACTGAATCATCACTTCTTCTAAAGACAGTAACACCTGTATCAGTAAAAAGACAGTTGTAGCCCATTTTGCATAATTGAGAAACGGAAAGCAAGTTGTAATCTAAAGAATCTACAAGAAAAACATTGGAAATAGAATGGTCAGGAGATATAGCAATTTTACCCAAACCTCTGACCAAACCTTGATTTCCATCCCCGAATGTGATAGCTCGTTGGGGATCTTGGTTTTTCTCATATGAGGAGAACATCCTTTTCTCCCCTGTCATATGGTTTGTGCACCCGCTGTCGAGTATCCAACTTGAGCCCCCGGATGCATAAACCTACAAAACAAGTTTAGTTCTTTGTTTTAGGTACCCAAACGGTTTTGGGTCCTTTGGCATTAGATACAAGAACTTTGGGTACCCAAACACAAGTCTTGGATCCCTTGTGTTTGCCCCCAACAATTTTGGCAACTACCTTGCCGGATTTGCTAGTCAAAACATAAGATGCATCAAAAGTTTTAAATGAAATGACATGATCATTTGATGCGTTAGTAGTTCTCTTTCTAGGCAACTTGGCATGGGTAGGTTGCCTAGATCTAGATGTCTCACCCTTATACATAAAAGCATAATTAGGGCCAGAGTGAGACTTCCTACAATGAATTTTCTTAATTTTATTCTCAGGATACCCGGCAGGGTACAAAATGTAACCCTCGTTATCCTGAGGCATGGGAGCCTTGCCCTTAACAAAGTTAGACAAGTTCTTAGGAGGGGCATTAATTTTGACATTGTCTCCCCTTTGGAAGCCAATGCCGTCCTTAATGCCCGGGCGTCTCCCATTATAGAGCATGCTTCTAGCCAATTTAAATTTTTCATTTTCTAAGTCATGCTCTCTAATTTTAGCATTAAGTTGTGCTATGTGATCATTTTGTTTTTTAATTAAGGCAAGGTGATCATGGATAGCATCAACATTAATGTCTCTACATCTAGTACAAATAGAAACATGTTCAACATTAGATGTAGAGGGTTTGCAAGATTTTAGTTCAACAACCTTAGCATGCAATAAATCATTTTTAGCTCTAAGGTCGGAAATAGTAGCATTGCATATATCAAAATTCTTAGCCTTAGCAATTAGTTTTTCATTCTCATTTCTAAGGCTAGTGATAGAAACATTCAACTCATTAATCCTAGCAAGAGAGTCAACATTATCATTTCTAGGATCAATGCAAACATGAGAATCAACCTTAGCTAACAAATTTGCATTTTCATTTCTAAGGTTGTCTAAAGTCTCATGGCAAGTACTTAGCTCACTAGACAATTTTTCACATTTTTCTATTGCTAGAGCATAAGCATTTTTGACCTTAACATGCTTCTTATTTTCTTTAATAAGGAAGTCCTCTTGAGAATCCAAGAGTTCATCCTTCTCATGTATGGCACTAATTAATTCATTTAATTTTTCCTTTTGTTGCATGTTGAGGTTGGCAAAAAGAATACGCAAATTATCCTCCTCATTTTTATCATTATCCTCATCACTAGATGTTTCATATTTAGTGGAGGATCTTGATTTTACCTTCTTTTTGCCGTCCTTGGCCATGAGACACTTGTGGCCGACGTTGGGGAAGAGGAGGCCCTTGGTGACGGCGATGTTGGCGGCGTCCTCGTCGTCGGAGGAGTCGCTTGAGCTTTCGTCGGAGTCCCACTCCCGACAAACATGGGCATCGCCGCCCTTCTTCTTGTAGTATTTCTTCTTCTCCTTCCTCTTGCCCTTCTTGTCGTCGCCCCTGTCACTGTCACTAGACATAGGACATTTTGCAATAAAGTGACCGGGCTTACCACACTTGTAGCAAACCTTCTTGGAACGGGATTTGTAATCTTTCCCCTTCCGTTGCTTGAGGATTTGCCGGAAGCTTTTGATGATTAGGGCCATCTCCTCGTTGTCGAGCTTGGAGGCGTCAATAGGTTGTCTACTTGGTGTAGACTCCTCCTTCTTCTCCTCCATTGCCTTGAAGGCCACGGGTTGCGCCTCGGATGTGGAGGGTTCATCAAGCTCGTTGATCTTCTTGGAGCCCTTAATCATGCATTCAAAACTCACAAAATTCCCGATAACTTCCTCGGGGGTCATTTGTGTATATCTAGGATTGCCACGAATTAATTGAACTTGTGTGGGGTTAAGGAAAATAAGGGCTCTTAGAATAACCTTAACCACTTCGTGGTCATCCCATTTTGCGCTTCCGAGATTGCGCACTTGGTTCACCAAGGTCTTGAGCCGGTTGTACATGTCTTGTGGCTCCTCCCCTTGGCGAAGACGAAAACGACCGAGCTCCCCCTCGATCGTTTCCCGCTTGGTGATCTTGGTGAGTTCATCACCTTCGTGCGCCGTCTTGAGTAAGTCCCAAATCTCCTTAGCGTTCTTCAACCCTTGTACTTTGTTGTATTCCTCCTTGCTTAGGGAGGCAAGGAGGATGGTTGCGGCTTGGGAGTTGAAGTGCTCGATTTGGGCCACTTCGTCCGTGTCGTAGTCTTCATCCCCTACGGATGGTACCTGTGCACCATACTCAACAACATCCCATAATCTTTTGTGGAGAGAGGTTAAATGAAATCGCATTAAATTACTCCACATAGCATAATCTTCACCATTAAAAGTTGGTGGTTTGCCTAATGGGACGGAAAGTAAAGGTGTATGTTTAGGAATGCGAGGGTAGCGTAGGGGAATCTTACTATACTTCTTACGCTCTTGGCGTTTAGAAGTGACGGACGCCGCGTCGGAGCCGGAGGTAGATGTTGATGAAGTGTCGGTCTCATAGTAGACCACCTTCCTCATCCTTTTGTGCTTATCCCCACTCCGATGCGGCTTGTGAGAAGAGGATTTTTCCTTCTTCTCCTTGTGGTGAGAAGAGGAAGATCTTTTCTCCTTCCGCTTGGAGGATTTCTTCTTCTTCTCTCTTCTCTTGGTGCGAGACTCTTCCGATGAGGATGAAGTGCTCCCTTGGCTTGTAGCGGGCTTGTCGCCGGTCTCCATCTCCTTCTTGGCGTGATCTCCCGACATCACTTCGAGCGGTTAGGCTCTAATGAAGTACCGGGTTCTGATACCAATTGATAGTCGCCTAGAGGGGGGGGGGGTGAATAGGGCGAAACTGAAATTTACAAAAATAATCACAACTACAAGCAAGGTTAGCGTTAGAAATATAAACGAGTCCGCGAGAGAGGGCTCAAAACAAATCGCAAGCGAATGAGAGTGTGACACGAGGATTTGTTTTACCGAGGTTCGGTTCTCTCAAACCTACTCCCCGTTGAGGAGGCCACAAAGGCCGGGTCTCTTTCAACCCTTCCCTCCCTCAAACGATCCCACGGATCGAGTGAGCTTCCTCTTCTTCCCAATCAACCGGGAACAAAACTTCCCTGCAAGGGCCACCACACAATTGGTGCCTCTTGCCTTGGTTACAATTGAGTGATGATCACAAGAACAAATGAGAAAGAAAAGAATGCGATCCAAGCGCAAGAGCTCGAAAGAACACAAGCAAATCACTCTCTCTAGTCACTATGGAGTTGTGTGGAATTTGGAGAGGACTTGATCTATTTGGTGTGTCTAGAATTGAATGCTAGAGCTCTTGTAGTAGTTGAGAAGTGGAAAACTTGGATTGCTATGAATGTGGGGTGGTTGGGGTATTTATAGCCCCAACCACCAAAAGTGACCGTTGCTGGAACTCCTCTGTTCGATGGCGCACCGGACAGTCCGGTGCACACCGGACAGTCCGGTGCCCCTGCCACGTCACCATTGCCGTTGGATTCTGACCGTTGGAGCTTCTGTCTTCTGGGCCCTCCTGGGTGTCTGGTGCACACCGGACAGGTACTGTTTGATGTCCGGTGCACCGGTATGGGCGTCCCTGACATCTGCGCGCGCTGCGCGCGCAATAAATGCTCCGCAGGGAGCCGTTGGCGCCACAGAGAGCCGTTGCCCCGCTGGCACACCGGACAGTCCGGTGCACACCGGACAGTCCGGTGAATTTTAGCGGAGCGGCTGCCGCGCGAACCCGAGGCTGGCGAGTTCCGGAGACGGCGATTCCTTGGAGCACCGGACATGTCCGGTGCACACCGGACAGTCCGGTGAATTATAGCACGTCGTCTTCCGAGAAAACCCGAGAGCGAAGAGTTTGAAGTCGAAGTTCTCTGGGCGCACCGGACAGTCCGGTGCACACCGGACAGTCCGGTGCCTCCAGCCAGAGGTGCCCTCGGTTGCCTTGCTGCTCCTTTGTTGAATCCAAAACTTGGTCTTTTTATTGACTGAATGTGAACCTTTTGCACCTGTATAACTTATGCACTAGAGCAAACTTAGTTAGTCCAATATTTGTGTTGGGCAATTCAACCACCAAAATTATTTAGGAACTAGGTGTAAGCCTAATTCCCTTTCACTAATAAAATTTTGACCAACTCTAAAAGCAATGCTCAGCTTCAACCATCCTCTTTGGTAAGACTTACACTTTGTGAGCTCCCACCTTTGGCAAGTTCATGCACATTATTCCCCACAACTTGTTGAGCTATGAACGTATGTGAGCTCACTCTTGCTGTCTCACACCCCCCCCCACAGGTCAAGAACAGGTACCACAAGATGATGCGCATGGAGGATGCTGTGACAAGTTCGTGAGAGGTCTAGGTCGTCGTCTCCCAGTCAACTTTGGGTTGCTGGACCATTGTCTCCATATAATGTAATTATTTATTTTGTATAGAACTCCTGTTATGTAGTAAAGATGTGACATTCGATCCTGTGTCATGATTCATCATATGTGTGAGACTTGGTCCCAGCACACCTGGTGATTATGTTCGCGCCCGGGTCTTGGTGCCCCGAAATCCGGGTGTGACAGGAAGAGAACATCTTCTTCTCCCCCATCTTGTGGTTTCTGCATCCACTATCGATAATCCAGCTTGAGCCCCCAATGCACAAACCTACAAGGAATTTAGGCTTGGGCTTCACGTCCCCAACTAGTGTTGGGTCCTATCAGGTTAGTTACATAAGCTTTTGGAACCAAAATACAAGTCTTACCCTTCTTGTATTTAGGTCCTACATTACAAGCAACAACTTTATCATTCTTGCGATAAACCACATAGAAAGCATCAAATGTATGAAATAGTATAGGTGGACCATGAGATGCATTCCTATCCTTAGGCGTATGAGAATCAACACGAGATGCACAACGCCTAGGTCTACCATGAGCATGTGAGTAACTAGAAGATGCATTCATGGTATGTGAAGAATAAACATCATGACGTTTAGCAGGCACCGTGTAACATCCCAATTTCGATCTTGACGTTAGAAAACCTAAACTCCTAACCCCCCTTAATCATCTCCTAAGACCCCATAAAGCATTATATTCATCATATGCATACACCATGATTGCTAGTAGCACTTCTCATAGAATATTTCATTTTGGGCACCTAGAAAATTTATATGAATTTTTGTTTAAAGGAAAAAGGGATTAAGGAAAAGGAAATAGAAAAGAAATTGAAAAAAAAATAAAAAAAAAGGAAAATCCATTCCCCCCCCCCCTCTCGGCTGGGCCGGATCCGGCCCAAGCCTTCTCCCCTTCTCTCTCTCGCGCGCTCGCACTCCTCCCCCGCTCACGGCCCACGCGGCCCACCTCCCGCGCACCCGTCCACGCACCACGCTCTTCCCTCCCCCACAGACCGCCCGGCCCCACCCGTTAGCCGCGCCCACCCTCTCTCCCTCGCACCCTCTCTTCCGCTGACAACCCGGTCCCGCTCGTCAGCCCTTCCCCCTCGCCCATGATCGGCCAACGACGCGATCGTCGCCAGCCACCGCCCGCCCCGTCTCCTCGCCATTACTCGCCCACCAGCAAGGTTTGTCGCCTTGCGTCCCCATGCACTGTGACCGAGTCGTCCCGTCACCATCGCCTGCACCGAGCCATCCCGTCGCCACCACTGTGCCGCCATCATCGCCGTCGCAACGCGCCTCGCCGGTGCACGCCACCTCCTCCTCCCCCCTCCTCGGTCGCCTATAAAAGGACCGCCCCGAGCCCCTCATCTCCTCACACCAGCCTCGGCCACTCCCTCTCCCCTCCCCTGGACCCAATTGAGCTCGGCGCCGTCGTCTCTCCCCTCTCCGATGAGCTTCCCCCTCCCCTCTCCGCTGGCTTAAAGTCTAATTATGTAGTTCACGAGCTTTGCCACTTCGCCACAAGCACAGCGTGCCCTTCTCCTTCGCTTATTGCGCCCAGTAGCCCCACCGCGTGACCTTGCCGTCGCAGGAGCCCGCCACCTCGCCGTGGACCGGCCATCCCAAGTGTCCACCGGCCAAATTAACCCCACCACCATGACACCTTACCCCAGGCCGCACTAGCCACCTCCCAGACCACCCGGAACCGGAACCACACCGGAGAACCACTGTGGAACCTCATCGGCGGTCGGTTTTCCCGACCCCGGCCGGTTTGCCCCTCCCCCGTCAGACCGCCCGACGTGGTCAGCTCTCCCCCTCTCTCTGGCGCGTGGGCCCATGCTCACGGCGTCCGCCCGCGCCGTCTCCTCTCCTCGTGGGCCGCATGGGCCCATTTGCCCGCGCTGGGCCGAAATCCCCCCTTCCCCAGGCCTAGCTAACCAAGAATCCCTTCTCCTTTTTTTCTTTTTCCCTTTTTCTTTTCCTATTTTCATATATATGTATATGTATATGTATATATGTTGATATTTTATGCACCAAAAATAGTCCAAATATTCTTTATGTCACATAATAATATTTGGAACTTGACACACTTTGCTAAGCCACAATGGTTGATGTAGTGTTTATTGCCTGTTTGTGCTAGGCGAAGAGGGATCTGATCCTTCGGAAATCGTAGCTCCAGAAGAAGGGCAGGAGCTCGACCTCTCGTAAATAGACCTTTCGTGCCAAGAAAACTTCAGCGAAGGCAAGTCCATTCTTCCCTTGATGCATGAATTACCTACTCTTTCTACCACTGCCTAAGCCGGGAATATGGGTTGGGTTCTATGCATTGTGAGTCGAGAGATGGCCTGCATTAAAGAACATCTTTTGAGTACATAATGTGGGTCGAGGAAATGGTGGTTTTTCTAAAAAGGAAAATGTTTTTTAAAGAAGTGTATAATGAAGGGTATTCACCCTTATCACCTTTTGAGTGGGATAGTCAGGGACTCCCTGGTTTAGGGGAGGGCCTCAGGTGTTGGCTCAGCCGGGTTAGGTGTGAGCAGGAAGGATTGTCCCCTCATATAAGGACCGGTTTGTCATCCTTCACTACCTGTACTCGTGACAAGTACAACCACTCGAGACTATATGGGCAGTCACTCAATCTGAACTTGTACGGTCCAAACCCCAAGGTTATGATGGTTGGGGAGCACCAGAGGATAAGGAAGGGGAATGTTTTGTCCGGTTTAGGGCATGCTGGTGGCCTGACTCCTTCTGGTATAATCATTAAGGTAAGGACGTGCAAGGAAGGAAATATATTTGGATTCGGGTCTCATTGGCCATGAGACCGCAGAGCCAGACTAGTGGGTAAAGTGTACCCCTTTGCGCAGAGTTGAAACCTATTCGAATATTATGTGTCCACAGGTATGGACGAGTCTGGTGTGGTATGGCAATTAGTGTTTTCGATCTTCGTAAACATGGAAATGTGTGTGGGTGTTTTTGAAAATAAAAGTAATACCATGGGAGCAGGAAGCTCAGTGGTGGTTGAGTGTGAAAATATGCTACTTCTCTCTCTCTCTGGGGTAAACCATCAAAGTATAGCCTTTCTCTGAAAAAGAAAAGAGTGACTTCAACTCCACCATACCAAGCATGTACTGTATTGGTCTCTATCTCTTTACGGGCGAGATGGGCTTGCGGAATACCTAGTGTATTAACCCAGATTTATTTATGTTTTTCAGCAGCTGAACACTTCTTTTCTGCTATGTTCGACTAGAAGGGGGCTGTGTCTACACTCAGTCTGCCTGTGGCTTGGGCTAGATGATCTTCCACTGTGTTTTGTCTCCAGGCTCGCTAGAGCTTGTATTTTGGCATTGTAATAACTATTATTCAAGACTATACTATTTGAAGAAAGGATTGTGTTTATGAAAGGGAAATGTGCCTTTGGGCCATTTCTATAATGTTTTGGTGATTAAGTGCCCAACACATTTAATTAAGTTCTTATATGCTAAATGAAGAGAAAAATGCAAATCAAGACATGAGGTATGTTTCTAGACTTAGTACATTGTTTTGAGCACTAACATATTCTGCCTAAGTGCTAGAAATAGGAAAAGAAAGGATTGCAAAAGACTGGTTGTGTGCAGCCAAAGTTTAGCTCAGTCTGGCACACCGGACGACATCTGGTGGTACACCGGACGGTGTCCGGTGCGCCAGGATGGACTCCGGTGAATAGGCCGCTCTCGGGAAAATTTGGCGGCGTACGGCTATAATTCACCGGACTGTCCGGTGGTGCACCGGAATGTCTGGTGAGCCAACGGTCGCCAGCACAACGGTCGGTCGTGCAATCCGCGGGCGACGCGTGGCCCGCGCCAATGGTCGGTAGGGGGCACCGGACTGTCCGGTGTGCACCGGACAGTGTCTGGTGTGCCAACTGCCCTGGAGATACAACGGTCATCTGCGCCAGAAAAGGAAGGAGATCCGCACCGGACCGTCTACAGTGACTGTCCGGTGGCGCACCGGATTGTCCGGTGTGCCACTCGACAGAAGGCAAGGATAGCCTTCCTTGTTGATCTTCAATGGCTCCTAGCTGCCTTGGGTCTATAAAAGGGACCCCTAGACGCATGGAGGAGTCACCCAAGCTTACAAGAAACATTCTAAGACTCCAAGACTCCAACTTCACGCATTTGATTCTTTGAGATAGTGACTTGAGCTCCATTTGAGTTGTGAACTCTGTGTGTTGTGTTTTGAGCTCGAGTTGTGACTTGTGTGCGTGATTGTGCTGTGAATTTGAGTCTTGTGTGTGTTGCTCTCCCCTCCCTTACTTCTGTGCTTCTTTTGTGATCATCATTGTAAGGGCGAGAGGCTCCAAGTTGTGGAGATTCCTCGCAAACGGGAGAAAGACTAAGAAAGGAAAACCCATGGTATTCAAGTTGATCATCGGATCACTTGAAAGGGGTTGAGTGCAACCCTCGTCCATTGGGACGCCACAACGTGGAAGTAGGCAAGTGTTACTTGGCCGAACCATGGGATAAAATCGCGTGTCTCTTATGTGCTTTCTCTTTGATTGTCTGTGTTCACAAGAGCTCGTTTCAAGCTACTTAGCCGTTCTAACTTTCATAACTAAAGTTTTGTGGCTATTAGTGTTGAATTTTATAGGATCACCTATTCACCCCCCCTCTAGGTGCTCTCAATTGGTATCAGAGCCATTCTCTTCACGTAAGGGACTAATCGCTCGAAGAGATGGATCCTAATGGAAAGGGGATGGTGGTCAACGACAAGGAAAAGGAGTCCCTCCTCAACGAGCCAAGAGACGACAAGCCCACTGACTCTAGCTCGAGTCACAAGAAGAAGGACAGGAAGAAGAAGAGGCGCATCAAGAAGATAATCTAATATGACAGTGATGCCTCGTCTTCTTCACCACACGACGACAACGATGACTCCTCATCAAAGAAGAAACCGGTGAATCAAAACTATTCATTTGATTATTCTCGTATTCCATTTAATTCTAATGCTTATTTGCTATCAATTCCACTTGGGAAACCTCCACACTTTGATGGAGAAGACTACTCTTTTTGGAGTCACAAAATGCGTAGTCACTTATTTTCTCTCCATCCTAGTATTTGGGAGATTGTTGAAAACAGAATACATTTTGATAGTATTGACAACCTGAGAGCACCTAGAGAGGGGTGAATAGGTGATCCTGCAAAATTCAACACTAAATTCCAACAAGCTTGATCAAAGAGATGTTAGCACGAGTTAATCAAGTCAATGAGGCGAGCTCTTGTGAACACAGACAATCAAAGAGAGAAGCAACACAAGAGACACGCGATTTTATCCCATGGTTCGGCCAAGTAACACTTGCCTAATTCCACGTTGTGGCGTCCCAATGGACGAGGGTTGCACTCAACCCCTTTCAAGTGATCCAACGATCAACTTGAATACCACGGTGTTCTTCCTTATAGTTTTCTTCCTATTTGCGAGGAATCTTCACAAGTTGGAGCCTCTCGCCATTACAAGAATGATCACAAAGAACGCACGGAGTAAGGTTGGGAAGAGCAACGCACACAAGACTCAAAAACGCAGCACACCAACGCACACAAGTGAAAACTTGAGCTCAAATGACACATAGGGAGTTCTTGACTCGAATGGAGCTCAAATCTCTAACACAACAAAACGAATGCGCAGGAGCAGAGTCTGGATGCCTTGATTGCTTAGTGAATGCTTGGATGACTCCTCCATGCGCCTAGGGGTCCCTTTTATAGCCCCAAGGCAGCTAGGAGCCGTTGGAGGCCAACAAGGAAGGCTATCCTTGCCTTCTGTCGGGTGGCGCACCGGTCAGTCCGGTGCGCCACCGGACAGTCACTGTAGACGGTCAGGTGCCGATCTCCTTCCTATTCTGGCACAGACGACCGTTACAGATTTGTGGCAGTTGGTGCACCGAACACTGTCCGGTGCACACCGGACACTGTCCGGTGCACCCTGCTGACCGTTGGCGTGGGCCACGCGTCGCGCGAAGATTGCGCGGCCGACCGTTGGCGCAGACGACCGTTGGCTCACCGGTCTGGTGCACCACCGGACAGTCCGGTGAATTATAGCCGTACGCCGCCAAACTTTTCCCGAGAGCGGCTTATTCATTGGAGTTCAGCCTGGCGCACCGGACACTGTCCTATGCACCACCGGACAGTTCGGTGTGCCAGACCGAGCTAGACTTTGGCTGCACATAGCCAAGTCTTTTGGAATTCCTTCTTTTCCTGTTTCTAGCACTTAGACAAAATATGTTAGTACTCAAAACAATGTACTAAGTCTAGAATCATACCTCATGTCTTGATTTGCACTTTTCTCTTCAATTAGCACATAAGAACTTAATTAAATGTGTTGGGCACTTAATCACCAAAACATAATAGAAATTGTCCAAGGGCACATTTCCCTTTCAATCTCCCCCTTTTGGTGATTTATGCCAACACATCCAAAAGCAACCAAAAGAAGTGCAACATCAATGCAATTGAGAACAAAATTGTCTTTACACAAGTTTTGACATATTTGGATCAATCTTTGCCACCACTTGGTTTGTTTTTGCAAATCAAATTCATTTTCCTATCTCTAAGTTAAACACACTTGTTTAGGCACGAAGAGAGATATTCCAATGGAAAAATTGATCGAGTGCCAAAAACTTTCCCTTTTCCCATAATCAATATTCTCCCCCACAAGAGACCAAATTTTGCAATTAGAGTATTTTGGCAAATCAAAAGTTCTAACTCTATTGTTTTCAAAATTCACAAGTGGTAGCTGATCCATTTGCTTGCTTTGGCCTTAATTTCTCCCCCTTTGGCATTGAGCACCAAAACGGGATCATTCTTGGCCCTTTAACCCCATTGCCTCACCAAAAATGTCAATTAAGAGCAAAAAGGCAATAAGAGCATAAAGATGAACTTGGAACGAAATACACCAATACCAGGGTGCAGTGGAAGTCTTTGCAACGTCCAAGTCCATTTTCCCTTTCAATGCACCTTTGAGACTACATCAAGAACACTCAAACACAAAGGTTAGTCTCAAAGGGTCAAGTTGTAGCACATCTCCCCCTAAATAAATGCATCACTTGCAAATGGACTTGTGAGGTCCGGGGATCATGTGTACAACTTGAGTACCACAAATAAACAATAATGGATTGAAATGCAATAAAGTAGCATAATCAAAGGCATAGAACACATGTATGCTATAGATCAATCCAAGTTACACGAATCTAAGACATTTAGCTCACTACGCAACCTGCAAAACCTTTTCTCATCTAAAGGCTTGGTGAAGATATCGGCTAGCTGGTTCTCGGTGTTAATATGATACACCTCGATATCTCCCTTTTGCTCGTGGTCTCTCAGGAAGTGATGCCGGATATCTATGTGCTTAGTGCGGCTGTGTTCAACAGGATTATCCGCCATGCGGATTGCACTCTCATTGTCACATAGGAGTGGGACTTTGCTCAGATTGTAGCCAAAGTCCTGGAGGGTTTGCCTCATCCAAAGTAGTTGCGCGCAACACTATCCTGCGGTAACATACTCAGTCTCAGCAGTGGATAGGGCAACGGATGTTTGTTTCTTTGAGCTCCATGACACCAGGGACCTTCCTAGAAATTGGCACGTCCCCGATATGCTCTTCCTATCAACCATGCACCCGGCATAATCGAAGTCTGAATATCCAATCAAGTCAAAGGTAGACTCCTTTGGATACTAGATCCCGAAGCAAGGCGTAGCAACTAAATACCTAAGAATTCGCTTAACGGCCACAAGGTGACATTCCTTGGGGTCGGATTGAAATCTAGCAAACATGCATACACTAAGCATAATGTCCGGTGTACTAGCACATAAATAAAGCAAGGAACCTATCATAGACCGGTATGCCTTTTGATCAATGGACTTACCTCCTTTGTTGAGGTCGACATGCCCATCGGTTCCCATCGGTGTCTTCGCGGGCTTGGCGTCCTTCATCCCAAACCTCTTGAGAAGATCTTGAGTGTACTTCGTTTGGGAGAGGAAGGTGCCGTCCTTGAGTTGTCTCACTTGGAACCCAAGGAAGTAGTTCAACTCGCCCATCATCGACATCTCAAACTTTTGAGTCATCACCCTGCTAAACTCCTTACAAGACTTTTGGTTAGTAGAACCAAATATTATGTCATCGACATAAATTTGGCACACAAAAAGATCACTATCACAAGTCTTAGTGAAAAGAGTGGGATCGGCTTTTCCAACCTTGAAAGCATTAGCAATTAAGAAATCTCTAAGGCATTCATACCATGCTCTTGGGGCTTGCTTAAGTCCATAGAGCGCCTTAGAGAGCTTAAAAACGTGGTCGGGATACCTATCATCCTCAAAGCCAGGGGGTTGTTCCACGTATACCTCCTCCTTGATTGGCCTGTTGAGGAAATCGCTCTTCACGTCCATTTGAAACAACCTGAAGGAATGGTGAGCGGCATAGGCTAATAGAATGCGAATAGACTCTAGCCTAGCCACAGGAGCAAAAGTCTCCTCAAAATCCAAACCTGCGACTTGGGCATAACCTTTTGCCACAAGTCGAGCCTTGTTTCTTGTCACCACCCCGTGTTCGTCTTGCTTGTTGCGGAACACCCACTTGGTTCTCACAACGTTTTGCTTTGGACGTGGCACTAGGCTCCAAACTTCATTTTGCTTGAAGTTATTGAGCTCTTCCTGCATGGCCAACACCCAATCTAGATCCTACAAGGCCTCTTCTACCCTGAAAGGCTCAATAGAAGAGACAAACGAGTAATGCTCACAAAAATTAGCTAGACGTAAGCGAGTTGTCACTCCCTTGCTTATGTCACCCAGTATCTGATCGACGAGGTGATGTCATTGGATCGTCGCTCGGACTTGAGTTGGAGGGGCCCGTGGTGCTTCTTCCTCCATCACTTGTTCTTCCTGTGCTCCCCCTTGATCTTGTCCCTCTTCTTGAGGTACCTGTTCACCGTCTTATGCTGGGGAATGCACCATTGTTGAGGAAGAACGTTGATCTTGCTCTTGTTGTTCCTGTGGTCGCACATCTCCAATCGCCATGGTGCGTATTGCGGCCGTTGGAACATCATCTTCATCTACATCATCAAGATCAACTTGCTCTCTTGGAGAGCCATTAGTCTCATCAAATACAACGTTGCTAGAGACTTCAACCAAACCCGATGATTTTTTGAAGACTCTATACGCCCTTGTATTTGAGTCATACCCTAGTAAAAACCCTTCTACTGCCTTGGGAGCAAATTTAGAATTTCTACCTTTCTTCACTAGAATGTAACATTTGCTCCCAAATACACGAAAGTATGAGACGTTGGGTTTGTTACCGGTAAGAAGTTCGTACGAGGTCTTCTTGAGGAGGCGATGTAGGTAGAGACGGTTTATGGCATGGCAAGCTGTGTTCACAGCTTCCGACCAAAACCGCTCGGGCGTCTTGAATTCTCCAAGCATCGTTCTCGCCATGTCGATAAGCGTCCTGTTCTTCCTCTCTACCACACCATTTTGTTGTGGTGTGTAGGGAGCGGAGAACTTGTGCTTGATGCCTTCCTCCTCAAGATACTCCTCCACTTGCAGATTCTTGAACTCAGACCCGTTGTCGCTTCTTATCTTTTTCACCTTGAGCTCAAATTCGTTTTGAGCCCTCCTTAGAAAGCGCTTTAGGGTCCCTTGGGTTTCTGTTTTATTCTGTAAAAAGAACACCCAAGTGAAGCGGAAAAAATCATCTACAATAACAAGACCATACTTACTTCCCCTGATGCTAAGGTAGGCAACGGGTCCGAAGAGGTCCATATGTAGTAGCTCCAGTGGTCTTGATGTTGTCATCACATTCTTGCTGTGATGAGTGCTCCCCACCTGTTTTCCTGCCTGACAAGGTGCACAAGGTCTATCTTTCTCGAAACATACATTTGTTAGTCCTAACACATGTTCTCCCTTTAGAAGTTTGTGAAGGTTCTTCATCCCAACATGTGCTAGACGGCGATGCCACAGCCAGCCCATGCTAGTCTTAGCTATTAAGCATGCATCTAGATCGGCCTCCTCTTTCGAAAAATCAACTAAGTAGAGTTTGTCGTCTAGTACACCCTTAAACGCTAATGAACCATCACTCCTTCTAAAGACAGATACATCTATATTGGTAAATAGACAATTATAACCCATATTACATAATTGACTCACAGACAATAAGTTGTACCCGAGCGATTCAACTAAGAACACATTGGATATAGAATGCTCGGATGAAATGGCTATCTTCCCCAATCCTTTAACCTTGCCTTGGTTCCCATCTCCAAAGATGATCGAATCCTAGGAATCCTTGTTCTTGACGTAGGAGGTGAACATCTTCTTCTCCCCCGTCATGTGGTTTGTGCATCCGCTATCGATAATCCAGCTTGAGCCCCCGGATGCATAAACCTGCAAGGCAATTTATACTTGGGTTTTAGGTACCCAACTCTTGTTGGGTCCTACAAGGTTAGTCACAATAGCCTTTGGAACCCAAATACAAGTCTTATCTTCCTTGCATTTGGATCCCAACTTTCTAGCAACTACTTTTTCCTTCTTACATAAATGAGCAAATGAAGTATTGCAAGCATGGTAAATCATAGTAGATTCATTGCACATTTTCCTAGGCACATGATGAGCAACATTACCTTTTCTAGGCCTACTTCTCCCATGCACAAAAGTAGAGCTTGAAGCAATCATAGCATGTGAATCAAAAGCATCATGATCATAACTCCTATTATAATTGGAATGACTAGCAATTTTCCTATTATACATGAAGGCATGATTCCTTTGAATGCTACTAGCCATAGGGGCCTTCCCTTTCTCCTTGGCGAGAATGGGAGCCTTTTGGCTTGTTAAGTTCTTGGTTTCCTTTCGAAAACCAAGTTCATCCTTAATAGAGGGGTGTCTACCAATTGTGTAGGCATCCCTAGCAAATTTTAATTTATCAAAATAAATTTTGCAAGTCTTAAGTTGAGCATTAAGACTTGCCACTTCATCATTCAATTTTGTAATAGCAATAAGATGTTCATTACAAGCATTAACATCAAAGTCCTTACATCTATTACAAATTCTAACATGCTCTACACATGAATTAGATTTATTAGCTTCCTCTAGCTTAGCATTTAAATCATCATTTAAACTCATTAAACTAGATACAGTTTCATGGCAAGCAGATAACTCAGAAGATAGTATTTCATTCCTTTTAGTTTCTAAAGCAAGAGATTTTTGTACACTAACAAATTTGTCATGTTCTTCATATAAAATGTCCTCTTGCTTCTCTAGCAATCTATCTTTTTCATTTAGAGCATCAATTAACTCATTAATTTTATCTACTTTAGCTCTATCTAAACCCTTAAATAAATCAGTGTAATCTACTTCATCATCACTAGAATCATCATCGCTTGAAGTAGTATACTTAGGGGTTTCTTGAACACTTACCTTCCTTTCCTTGGCTATGAGGCAAGTGTGGCGTTCGTTGGGGAAGAGAGAAGACTTGTTGAAGGCCGAGGCTGCCAGTCCTTCATCGTCAGAGTCGGATGAAGAGCAGTTCGAGTCCCATTCTTTGCCAAGGTGCACCTCGCCCTTCGCCTTCTTGTAAACCTTCTTCTTTTCCCTCTTCCCATGCTTTTCTTGTTCTTGGTCATTTTCATTATCGGGGCATTGTGCTATAAAATGACCAGTCTTACCGCATTTGAAGCAGGATCGCTTCCCCTTTGCTTTGTTCTTGTTGGGTGCTCCTTGCGTCCTTTTAGAGCGGTCTTGAAGCATTTAATGATTAGGGCCATCTCTTCTTCGTTTAGC
Source organism: Zea luxurians (assembly GCA_029449295.1). Classification (NCBI taxonomy): domain Eukaryota; kingdom Viridiplantae; phylum Streptophyta; class Magnoliopsida; order Poales; family Poaceae; genus Zea; species Zea luxurians. Next base: position 31,693,249 of record JAOPSE010000017.1, on the reverse strand, counting down.
CCGGCAGCTTCAACTTGTGCCACCTTGCTTGGTAGTGCCTCCCTGCTGCTTGTTGCTTTGAGGGCAACGGTTTGAGGCTCGTGGACAGGTAGTGGACCTTTTATAGCATCGTCCACATATCGGGCCTCCTTCACCATCATGTGCCCGCTCACAAACTTCCCAAGAATCTCCTCAGGCGTCATCTTGGTGTACCTGGGATTCTCACGAATAAGGTTAACAAGATGGGGGTCAATTACCGTGAATGACCTTAGCATAAGTCAGACGATGTCGTGGTCGTCCATCTCGTGCTTCCGTAGCTTCTAATCTTGTTGACCAGGATCTTGAGCCTGTTGTATGTTTGTGTTGGCTCCTCTCCCCTGATCATCGTGAACCTTCCCAGCTCGCCTTCCACCAACTCCATTTTCGTGATCATGGTGGCGTCGTTCCCCTCATGAGATATCTTGAGGGTGTCCAAGATTTGCTTGGCGTTGTCCAAGCCGCTCACCTTGTTGTACTCATCCCTGCACAAAGATGCTAGCAAGACAGTGGTAGCTTGTGCATTCTTATGAATTTGCTCGTTGATGAACACAGGGTTATCCGTACTATCAAAATGCATTCCATTTTCAACTCTCTCCTAAATACTAGGATGGAGAGAAAATAAGTGACTATGCATTTTGTGACTCCAAAAAGAGTAGTCTTCTCCATCAAAATGTGGAGGTTTACCGAGTGGAATTGATAGCAAATGAGCATTAGAATTGAATGGAATACGAGAATAATCAAATGAATAGTTTTGATTAACCGGTTTCTTTTTAGACGAGTCATCGTCGTCGTCGTCTCTTGGTGAAGAAGAAGATTCATCGCTGTCGTAGTAGACGATCTTCTTGATGCACCTCTTCTTCTTCTTCCCGTCCTTCTTCTTGTGACTCGAGCCAGAGTCAGTGGGCTTGTCATCTCTTGGCTCGTTGAAGATGGACTCCTTCTCCTTGTCGTTGACCACTATCCCCTTTTCCTTAGGATCCATCTCTTCGGGCAATTAGTCCCTTATGTGAAGAGAACGACTCTGATACCAATTGATAGCACCTAGAGGAGGGGTGAATAGGTGATCCTGCAAAATTCAACACTAAATTCCAACAAGCTTGATCAAAGAGATGTTAGCACGAGTTAATCAAGTCAATGAGGCGAGCTCTTGTGAACACAGACAATCAAAGAGAGAAGCAACACAAGAGACACACGATTTTATCCCGTGGTTCGGCCAAGTAACACTTGCCTACTTCCATGTTGTGACGTCCCAATGGACGAGGGTTGCACTCAACCCCTTTCAAGTGATCCAATGATCAACTTGAATACCACGGTGTTCTTCCTTATAGTTTTCTTCCCATTTGCAAGGAATCTCCACAAGTTGGAGCCTCTCGCCCTTACAAGAATGATCACAAAGAACACACGGAGTAAGGTTGGGAAGAGCAACGCACACAAGACTCAAAAAAGCAGCACACCAAAGCACACAAGTGAAAACTTGAGCTCAAATGACACACAGGGAGTTCTCGACTCGAATGGAGCTCAAATCTCTAACACAACAAAGCGAATGCGTGGGAGCAGAGTCTGGATGCCTTAGATTGCTTAGTAAATGCTTGGATGACTCCTCCATGCGCTTAGGGGTCCCTTTTATAGCCCCAAGGCAGCTAGGAGCCGTTGGAGGCCAACAAGGAAGGCTATCCTTGCCTTCTGTCGGGTGGCGCACCGAACAGTCACTGTAGACGGTCCGATGCCGATCTCCTTCCTATTCTAGCGCAGACGACCGTTGCATATTCGTGGCAGTTGGCGCACCAGACACTGTCCGGTGCACATCGGACAGTCCGGTGCCCCCTGCCGACCATTGGCGCGGGCCACGCGTCGCACGAAGATTGCGTGGCCGACCGTTGGCGCAGACGACCGTTGGCTCACCGGACAGTCCGGTGAATTATAGCCGTACGTCGCCAAACTTTTCCCGAGAGCGGCCTGTTCACCGGAGTTTAGCCTGGCGCACCGGACACTGTCCAGTGCACCACCGAACAGTCCGGTGTGCCAGACCGAGCTGGACTTTGGCTGCACACAGTCAAGTCTTTTGGAATTCCTTCTTTTCCTGTTTCTAGCACTTAGACAAAATATGTTAGTACTCAAAATAATGTACTAAGTCTAGAAACATACCTCATGTCTTGATTTGCACTTTTCTCTTCAATTAGCACATAAGAACTTAATTAAATGTGTTGGGCACTTAATCACCAAAACATAATAGAAATTGTCCAAGGCAAATTTCCCTTTCACAACCCTGTTTTCATAAATGAGCAAATTCATAAGAATGCCCAAGCTACTACTATGTTGCTAGCATCTCTTTGCAGGGATGAGTACAATAAGGTGAGTGGTTTGGATAATGCCAAGCAAATTTGGGATACCATCAAGATCTCACATGAGGGAAACGACGCCACCATGATCACCAAAATGGAGTTGGTGGAAGGCGAGCTAGGAAGGTTCGCGATGATCACGGGAGAGGAGCCAACACAAACATACAACAAGTTTAAGACCCTGGTCAACAAGATTAGAAGCTATGGAAGTACAAGATGGACGGGCCACGACGTCGTTCGACTAATGCTCAAGTCCTTTACAGTTATTGATGCCCATTTTGTGAATCTTATTCGTGAAAGAGTGCCCACTCCTAGACACACTATTGGTCATCACCGAAGAGACGAAAGTCATATTCTGATCCAAGACCGTTGAAAAGGTAGATGAGCACGTCATCGTCACTGAGAGGAGCATCAACAGCGGCAAGATCAGAGACAACACTCGTTATCTTGCGTAAGTAGTCGACAACATATAGATCTTGTTTCATCGTAGTAACAAGGTTCAGCATAGATCTAAACCTTGCGTGCTTGATAGAAGATGCAAACTTAGGGTGTGTTTGAGTTGAAGTATCAATCTACTCTAGATAAGGTAGTATATCATGAGTCTATTCCATAAATTTGGTAAAATAGATCCATTTATCACATATTATTATTAATTATTAGCTTATAAGGAATAAAATGGTGATAGATCAATTTATTTTATTCCACAAATCAAATAAAAAAGTGAGAAGTGAAAAGATAATAGATTATATCATTCCTTAAACCAAACACTCTGTTAGGGAATCTCCGAACTCTATAGATGACGTGGCATCGACAGCATCGCGAAGAACTCTCATATATGGAGAGAACGTCGCTGAGGACCTGTTGGTCCTGATCATACCGGTGTTCATACTTCGGCTTCACCAGCAAAGGTAAACGACTGCAACGGCATTGAGCAGTTAAACACACACACAAGGATAAAAAGAAATAATCTGGAGTTAAACGAAGACAACCACCTCTATATTAGGGTATGGAATCACACATACAACACATATATAACCGCCCTTTGATGCTCTACATTTTCTCATTGTGTACAGAAAAAAATCCTCCTCAAATATATCTCCTCTATGTCATCTAGCATCTATAATTTATATGACCGAATATTAACGTTGCTACTCTTGGCGCAACATGCCCAATATAACACGAGAATCATGTAAACCTAATCTAGATGCCGTCTGGAAACATAGACGCCATGCGTCTGATCTTCGGAATGTTCTAGCTAGCAGGAGCCAATACTACAGTCCTGCTCTGCTCTGCTTCCAAAGCTGTAGAGGCTGGTGCCAACCTAATGTAAAGCTCCTTCATGAACACTTCCCGCTTTCTGGGCCTCCTGGAGTTCAGGAAAAATCATGCGCGTAGCAGTTTATTAGTCGCGAGCCGGCTTGTTTCTCCAAGCAGCAATGGGCTTTGGAATGTTGTCAAAACGAGGGATCGGGAGAGGAAGAGCAAAAGCATCTGTATTTATGCTCCACTTGCTCGCTGACCATATGGATGAACTGGTGTTGGTCTCTGGCTCCTGGAACTCCGGAGTGCTGGATGATTTCCTTACAGTTTGCAAACCATTGCCAAACAAAGGCTCCGCCATTGCAAAAAGATTCTGCTGGCTCTTGTTCATGTCTGGTCGATTGCTAGACTTTGGCCTCAGAGCCAAGCCTTTTCCAACGCTTGCCAGAAAGTCACCACCATTTTCCTCCCTCGGTAACAGCTCACCATCAGCTTTCTGGCGCCGTCTTATGAACCTTTCACTGTCACCGTTCTCATCAGTACCACCATCAAGAAAAGAACCTACCATCAAGCTTCTGGTTTTCCTATTCTGAAGAGGGAAGGGGTCGGAATTTGGTGGCTCCAGCCACGGCTCAACATCCAAAAAAGCAGATTTGCCTTTACTGTGAACTGCCATCTCAGTGCCCTCACTTGTTTGATCTCTCTTTGGAGGTGGTTCAAGGCCATAGTATCCCTGCAGAAGACTCATAGCTGGCGAAACTTTGGACTTTGGTGTTTTCAATATTGATTCCAAGATATCATCATGAATGCGACGTGGAGTACATTCCCTGAAACGATAATATCATTATGTCATGTAAAGTGTATCATAGAAATAGCAAAAACGGCCCTATCTGGAGAAGACTTTATACAATGTAATTAACTATAACTGTTGTGGAAAACCTTGACTCGACAAGATATAAAGAAGCACTTGCTGCAATAGTAACTAGAAAGGCTAAGATTTTGTGGTGCATAATGACTGAAAACACTGCCACTGTATTCACCCAGAATGTCTCACAAATGTCAAATGTCTGAAGTACATCTAACTCTGTGAGATTATTTTAGATAGGTAGAGATCATAAATGCTTCAATGCTTGAAGATTACCACAGGCGCATAAGCAGAAGCCAAATAAGATGTATTTGCATAGTGGTTCACATGAACCGTTAGCTACTATAGTGCTCTTCACATGTGACTTATGTCCATAGCTAATACTGCAGTCACGTGAAGACAGCTTAAAATAGCCAATATAAATATGATACACTGTCTTAGATATGCCACATGAACGTTCGTTCATACTGTCAGACCCAAAATATCAAGTTATATGCCCACTCAATTGATTAGCGGCATGTCACTAAAAGAAAATTGTGGCTACAGAAAGATCCAAGGACTTAAGATTCCTTCGGTTAAAAGGTGTAACGATTGCTGACAGCTCCAACACAAGGTTATTGTGCATATTTATTTTGTTAAAATCAATTTTTCCATAACAAATCAAATCAAACTTCAGTGTGTGGGGTTGGCAGGTACCAAACAGGCCAAATCATTTGGATAGTACAGAAGACCAAAACAACTCAAATAACTCTACAGGGACTGAAAAAACACTTCTAAAATATTAAATGTATACAAGGGAATAGCTGAAGAACAATTGCTGCTTGCATTGAACGCAGAAACAGGACACGACAAAAGCTAATTACTCTAGCTGCATGTTTAGATTGCAGCAAACATGGCAAGCCGTTTTTAAAATTTTATACATCTAGAGTAATGTATTACTACCACATCAATAATTCAAAACCTTTTGGGGCTTGCAAATATGGGAGGACTTCATAACTTATTTTCAGTTTAGCTTCTCTCTCCAATAACAGATCTCAAAGCAACCTCAATAACTGATGTGATAGGTGAACGTTCCCGTGGTTGTAGAAAGTTTTTTTTTTGGCAACAACCATGCGGTTGAAACTTGAAATGATAAGAAACATTTTGCATGAGACTATAAGGCTAAGCTCCCTTTTCGGTTGCTATTTCAAGTTGCATTACAGACTTCAGTTTGACGTCGCAATAGTTGAAGGCATGTATTCAGCAAAATTGCATTATTGTCCTAGCCTGACCTTGACCTTGACATGCATATCCTGATTGAACTTTCTATTGACTCTTAAATAACTAGTGGTTATCACTTCACACAAAAAAATGCTTGATCAGAAACACACAACATGAGACACACTGGTAGCATGGTTATGTAGCATCATGCTGATGTACAGTACAATTTCAGTCTAGCTACCTGTCGTCACTCTCATATGAACCATTCTGCTGGTAAGACGACGGAGGGTGCCTCCCTGGGAGTGGAATCCGCAGTGTCTTGTGTGCAAACATCTGGAGATCAGTTGAGAGGCCGTTCAGCCTCTTAATGTCGGCTACCTACACAATCCGAGTACATCAACCGTTCCAAAATCAGTTCACCAAAAATACAAAATAGAAAGGAGTTCCACGCAGAACAGCTACCAAGTTAAAGAATGGTGTTGTTGTATATACCATCTGATACTCCAACGTAATATTAAAACCAGAGACCCTAAATAATACACAGCAGCACATCACTCCCGTCGCATTACCTCGACACCATACTTGATGGCGACGCCCGCTAGGGTGTCCAGCTTGCGCACCCGGTGTAGCATGTACTGCCCGCACGATGACATCGCCGCCGCCGGCGACGACGCCGACGGGGACGAGGACTGCGAGGGGGACTGTTCGACGGCTACGGAGGCCGCAGCGCCCACCTCCTCGATCTCGCCGAGGCCGCGGGCCCCGCCGTCCAAGGACCCATTGGTGCGCGGGAAGGCCGGGTCCTTGGGCAAATGGGGGCGGATCATGACATCCGGAAGCGCGGAGGGGGGAGATCTAAGCGCGGAGGGCGCAGATTTGGGGCGGCGCCCCGTGGAATCGCCGTCGGTGCCGGCGGCTGGGGGTGAAGAATAGGAGATGGTGCGAGGAATCGACGAGGAGAGAGCAAGGGAAGGGTGGGAGGGGAGAGGGGAGCTCTCACAGGTTTGGTTCCTTTGACGCGGCTCGGGGAGAAGAAGGAAGAAGGGGACGCTAGAAACGTGGCGCACGGGAAGTACCATGCGCTTCGACGTTTTTAATTGCGTCGTCATAAATAAAATATTGAAAATGAATCTCGATTTCTATCTATTTGAAAAATGAAGGTTATTGATGACCCCTTGCCCCATTGGTTTTGAAATGGTCTTTTTATCTTAAACAAAACCATTGCACTACTAAACTGCACTGCAGCATTAGATAGTTTTTTAAAAAAAATAGTTATTATTTTGCTTTTTTTGTGTTCTATTACGGTGAAGTTCCCTCTCTTTGTTCCAAACTACAAAAGTTTAGTGACTAAACTCACTGTCACTAAACTACAAATAGGGAGACTAAAGGCCTCCTAAAATTTAGTTCTTTAGTCACTAAAACAGTGACTAAAGTAGCACTTTTACTGGATTTGCCCTTTCTTCAACCTCTCTCCTTACATTTTTCTTCTTGCCTTTAAGTAGGGGTAATACAGTCTTTATGCATAGTAATTAATGCTTTTAGTCACTTTTATGTGTACTTGAAATGAAACCACATTATGTCATATTGATCGATGTTCGTCAATATTAATAAAATAAAGCAAGTACTGGTCGCGCGAGCTAGCCCTACCACGCCAATCACCTAGCCGCCCAATACCTATGCGCTGGCGAGGCAAAGTTGTGTCACCCGCCTACACTCTTCCAACGGTAGTCGTGCCGCACCCTCGCCTAGATAACGCGCGTCCTAATCAACGCCATATTGTCTTGTCCACTCCCTCGCGCCGAGGAAGACTGACACGTCGCATCGGCGCCACCGCTCTAATCACGTGGTTGTGGCCTTCTGTCGGTGTTTTGGGTCCGACCGCACACCCGGGGTTGCCCCTCAAGGTGCTTTTAGGAGTAGGACGGTGTCGTCAACTGTAGCCCAATGGTTCGTGCTAGTTGCACGAGAGACGGCAGACAATGATTTACAGGTTCGGGCCGCTTTGAAATGCGTAATACCCTACGTCCTGGCGAGAGTGTTGTGTATGTTGAGTTACAAGGTGATTCTCTAATGTGTATGAAGCTGGGATGGACGGCTAAGTGGTGGGTTCGCTTCCTTTTGAGGGGGTGCCCCATAGGCCTTATATACTCGACCGTGGGGCAATACATGCAGATATGATAGTCACGTGCACCTAAGAAATAGTAAACCGACTAAGTCTATCTAACTATAGTTCTGACGACCCATCTTCGCTCGGTTCGTTGTACGGGGCCTCCAGCGCGGGGAGATCGGGTCTCCGTTGTGATTACTCGCTTGAGATCATTGGGCCGTCTGAGCTTGCTCCTATCCAACCTTGTGTCGATCTGCTTCACTGGTTGTTCCTCCCCAGGCCCACGAAGGGATGACCTTACGACTTATTGGACCCTTGGGCCTTTTGTGAGGTCTTTTATCCTTCCAGTGGACCCGGGGGATATTTGTCCCCCACAAGCCCCCGATCTTTGGGCTGATTTTGAAATAATCGGCCCAGAGATCCTAAGTCCAGCTTGCGGTCTTTGTTTGTAACAGGGAGTACTCTCTGGGTAATCTGGTAAAAACGATTTCTTACTATTTCCTTCTGCTTTCATCACTTGAAAATTGGTGTTCTGTCTTAGACTTTTGCTTTGGAGGTCAGCACTTCGTCCTGCAGGACTTCGAGGTCATTGGGTGCACCAAAGGTGCACCCAATGGGTGTAGCCCCCGAGCTTCGAGTGGATTTTTGAAAATAATCCACTCGAAGGTCTTCACTTTGAGTATTATCAGAGGTCGCCTTCATCTTCCAGTGTGTTTTGTCGGAGGTTAACCTTGCATTGATCTTACCCTATGCTTTAGAGGTCAGCATTGTCTTGATCCAAGATAATGATTCATTGGGTGCGCCGAAGGTGCACCCAATGGGTGTAGCCCCCGAGCTTCGAGTGGATTTTTGAAAATAATTCACTCGAAGATCTTCATTTTATGCCTTTTTATAGTGATCTTCTTCCCTTTTTGCCGGATGCCTTGGAGGTCAGCACTATGTTACTGATATTACGCTTTAGAGATCGGCGTATATTTTGTCTTTGAGGCCGAGTTCGTGATCTGCTCATATCTTGCTAGGCAGTGCTATTTATTTGATCTGTGACTGCTTGGACGTTCGACAGGTGACCCTTGGCTAGTCTTTGTTATCACTTCTTGCTTCAATGCTTCTGTCGATTAGACTTGTACCTTGTTGGCTATATTTGGCTTTCCTTTGATCCTTGTCGATATCTCACTTTTGTCTTGAAGTATTCATTGCACACGCTGCACGGATGTGACAGTTTTGAAAAATATACTTGTCGGGGACCATAATTAGGGGTACCCTCAAGACCTCTAAATCTCAGCTGGTAACCCCCATCAGCACAAAGCTGCAAAGGCCTGATGGGTGCGATTAAGTCAAGGATCGGTCCATTCAAGGGACATGATCGTGCCTCGCCCGAGCTTAGCCTCGAGCAAGGGAAGCCGACCCCGGAGAACCTACGTCTCGCCCGGGGACCCCCCTCCAGCAACGGGCACACTATCGGCTCGCCCGAGGCCTAGTCTTCACCGAGAAGCAACCTTGGCCACATCGCCATGCCGACCGACCAAATCGCAGGGGCATTCAATGCAAAGGGGGCCTGACACCTTTATCCTGACGCACGCCCTCCAGTCGGCAGAGCCGAAATGACCACAGTCACTTCGCCGCTCTACTGACCAGTCTGACAAGAGGACAGCGCCGCCTGCGCCGCTCCGACTGCTGAGCCACCCGACAGAGTGAGGCTGACAGCACCCAAGGCCGGCCTAGGGCATCATAGGAAACTCCGTCTTGCCCGACCCCAGGGCTCGGACTTGGGCTCAGCCCCGGAAGACGGCGAACTCCGCTCCGCCCGACCCAGGGCTCGGACTCGGGCTCATCCCCGGAAGACGGCGAACTCCGCTCCGCCCGACCCAGGGCTCGGACTCGGGCTCAGCCCCGGAAGACAGCGAACTCCGGTCCGACCGACCCAGGGCTCGGACTCGGGCTCAACCCCGGAAGACGGCGAACTCCGCTCCGCCCGACCCAGGGCTCGGACTCGGGCTCAGCCCCGGAAGACAGCGAACTCCGCTCCGCCCGACCCAGGGCTTGGACATGGGCTCAACCCCGGAAGACGGTGAACTCCGCTCCGCCCGACCCAGGGCTCGGACATGGGCTCAACCCCGGAAGACGACGAACTTCGCCTCGCCCGACCCCAGGGCTCGGACATGGGCTCAACCCCAGAAGACGACGAACTCCGCCTTGCCCGACCCTAGGGCTCGGGCTCAGCCCTGGCCTCAGCCGACGGTCTCTGCCTCGCCCGACCCAGGGGCTCGGACTCAACCACGGCTACAGAAGACAGACTCGACCTCAACCTCGGAGGAGCCTCCACATCGCCCAACCTAGGGTGCGGACCGACCACGTCGACAGGAGGCGCCATCATTACCCTACCCCGAGCTGACTCAGGCTACGGGGAACATGACCGGCGTCCCATCTGGCTCGCTCCGCTAGATGGGCAATGATGGCGCCCCGCAAGCTCTGTGACGACGGTGGCTCTCGGCCCCCTTACGGAAGCAAGAGGACGTCAGCAAGGACTCGACAGCCCCAACAGCTGTCCTTCCGCCAGGCTCCAGCGCTCCTCCGACGGCCACGACACCACACGAACCGGGTGCTAAAACCTCTCCGGCTGCCACGACGGCGTGTACTTAGGGCGCTAGCTCTCCTCCGCTAGACACGTAGCACTCTGCTACACTCCCCATTGTACACCTGGATCCTCTCCTTACGCCTATAAAAGGAAGGACCAGGGCCCTCTTACAGAGGGTTGGCCCGCGCAGAGAAGGACGAGACGGCGCTCGCGCAAGGCCGCTCGCTCCCACTCCCGCGTGGACGCTTGTATCCCCCTACTGCAAGCACACCCGACTCAGGCGCGGGGCTAACACGAAGGCCGTGGGATCCACTCTCTCACGTCCGCCTCTCTCCGGCTGCTTCCTTTCCCCCCTTCGTGTTCCGCCTCGCGTCGACCCATCTGGGCTGGGGCACGCGGTGACAATTCACTCGTCGGTCCAGGGACCCCCCGGGTTTCGAAACACCGACAGTTGGCGCGCCAGGTAGGGGCCTGCTGCGTGTTGACGAACAGCTTCCCGTCAAGCTCCAGATGGGCAGTCTCCAGCAACCTTTCCAGCCCGGGACGGTGCTCCATTTCGGGAATCTTGAGTTCATGTCCCTCGACGGCAGCTACGACATGATACTCCTTCCCCCGCCGTGCGACAGCGACAATGGCGGTCGACAACCCGCTCGCCGACGGGGAAATCGGCGACGCCTTCCCCGCGCGGTGGAAGGACGACATTCGGGCTTGTCCCGTCCCCTCCCCCGCCGACGGAGGAGGAGGCGAGGCAACCAAGGCCAAGCGGGAAGCGGCACCTCGTTGGCTGTCGAGCGAGTCGACGGCGCCGGCGCCCCAACGGAGGGCGCGTCGGGCATCGATCTCGCGTCTGAGACGAAGACGAGCGCCGCCTCCCCGCAACACGCCAATCTCAAGCAAACGCACGACGCCAGCACGCTCGTGAGGGACTTGCTGGGCGTCGCCCTCGTACCTGAGACAACGGTGCAGTTAGTCCCAGACGCGACCTCGTCACCGACTGTCGACCGAAAGGTACCGACCGATTCCCGCCTCGTGTCTTTTGGATTCGGCCTCGACCCACCAAGCGACTCCGCTTCGGTGAGTACTCTTTTAGAGGCGAGTCCAAGCCCTCTGGGGTATCGTGTGCGGTCACCCTGGGACCAACTGACGGCCGACTCGACCTATGAGCCCTCGGGGTCCGAGGAAGATGGCGAGCCCGACCTCTGTTGGGATTTCTCCGGACTTGGTAACCCCAGTGTCGTGCGGGACTTCATGACCGCATGTGACTACTGCCTTTCCGACTATTCCGACGGCAGCCGCGGCCTCGACAATGAGGACCGCGGCCCAAGTCGTGAATGTTTCCACGTCGATCTAGGGGCTCCCGGCGAAGGCAACCATCTTGGTATGCCGGAAAACGGTGATCCCCCTAGGCCCGCGCCTCGCATTGACATCCTTCGGGAGCTAGCTGTGGTCCTCGTCCCGGCGGGGGGTCCTGACCCACAGCTCGAGCATATCCGCGAGAGGCAGGCCAGGCTCGACGAGGGAGCAGGAACGCTTGTGCCGATCCGCCGGGACATCGGGCAGGAACGGGCGGTCCAACCCCCGGCCGGAGAAGCGCGTCATCTCCCCCAGGACATCCAGCACTGGATCGCCGACGACGTCAGGGTGAGGCCACCGCCGGATTCTAGCGGAGTCAGCCGGAACCTGGCTGCAGCGGCAATACTCCTCCGCGCGATGCCGGAGCCATCAACCACCGAGGGGCGGCGTATCCAGGGAGAGCTCAAGAATCTCCTGGAGGACGCCGCGGTCCGACGGGCCGAAAGCTCTGCCTCCCGAAGGCAGGGGTTCCCCTCGGAACATCGCGCCGCGACTTCCCGATTCATGCGGGAAGCCTCGGTCCACTCCGGGCGCACGCGCAACACAGCGCCTGCGGCCCCGGGTCGTCTCGGCAACGAGCGTCATCATCACAGCCGTCGGGCCCACCTCAACGATAGGGCGCGCCGAGGCTACCACCCTAGGCGTGGGGGACGCTACGACAGCGGGGAGGATCGGAGTCCTTCGCCCGAACCACCCGGTCCGCAGGCTTTCAGTCGCGCCATACGACGGGCACCGTTCCCGACCCGGTTCCGAACCTCGACTACTATCACAAAGTACTCGGGGGAGACGAGACCGGAACTGTGGCTCGCGGACTATCGGCTGGCCTACCAACTGGGTGGAACGGACGACGACAACCTCATCATCCGCAACCTCCCCCTGTTCCTCTCCGACACCGCTCTAGCCTGGTTGGAGCACCTGCCCCCGGGGCAGATCTCCAACTAGGACGACCTAGTCCAAGCCTTTGCCGGCAATTTCTAGGGCATGTACGTGCGCCCTGGGAACTCCTGGGATCTCCAAAGCTGCCGCTAGTAGCCGGGAGAGTCTCTCCGGGACTACATCCGGCGATTCTCGAAGCAGCGCACAGAGCTGCCCAACGTCACCGATTCAGATGTCATCGGCGCGTTCCTCGTCGGCACCACCTGCCGCGACCTGGTGAGCAAGCTGGGTTGCAAGACCCCCACCAGGGCGAGCGAGCTGATGGACATCGCCACCAAGTTCGCCTCTGGCCAGGAGGCGGTTGAGGCCATTTTCCGGAAGGACAAGCAGCCCCAGGGCCGCCCACCGGAAGATGCTCCCGAGGCGTCAACTCAGCGCGGCGCCAAGAAGAAGGGCAAGAAGAAGTCGCAAGCGAAACGCGACGCCGCCGACGCGGACCTTGTCGCCGCCGCCGAGCACAAGAACCCTCGGAAACCTCCCGGAGGTGCCAACCTCTTCGACAAGATGCTCAAGGAGTCGTGCCCCTATCATCAGGGGCCCGTCAAGCACACCCTTGAGGAGTGTGCCATGCTTCGATGACACTTCCACAAGGTCGGGCCACCGGCGGAGGGTGGCAAGGCCCTCGACGATGCAAAGGAGGAAGATTACAAGGCAGGAGGGTTCCCCGAGATCCGCGACTGCTTCATGATCTACGGCGGGCAAGTGGCGAACGCCTCGGCTCGGCACCGCAAGCAAGAGCGTCGGGAGGTCTGCTCGGTAAAGGTGGCGGTGCCAGTCTACCTAGACTGGTCCGACAAGCCCATCACCTTCGACCAGGCCGACCATCCAGACTACGTGCCGAGCCCGGGGAGATACCCACTCGTTATCGACCCCATCATCGGCAACGTCAGGCTCACCAAGGTCCTCATGGACGGAGGCAGCAGCCTCAACATCATCTACGCCGAGACTCTCGGGCTCCTGCGGATCGATCTGTCCTCGGTCCGAACGGGCGCTGCGCCTTTCCACGGGATCGTCCCCGAGAAGCGCGTTCAACCCCTCGGACAACTCGACCTACCCGTCTGCTTCGGGACGCCCTCCAACTTTCGAAAGGAGACCCTCACGTTCGAAGTGGTCGGGTTTCGAGGAACCTACCACGCAGTGCTGGGGAGGCCATGCTACGCCAAGTTCATGGTCGTCCCCAACTACACCTACCTCAAGCTCAAGATGCCGGGCCCCAACGGGGTCATCACCGTCAGGCCCACGTACCGACACGCATTCGAATGCGATGTGGAGTGCGTGGAGTACGCCGAGGCCCTCGCCGAATCCGAGGCCCTCATCGCTGACCTGGAGAGCCTCTCTAGGGAGGCACCCGACGCGAAGCGCCACGCCGGCAACTTCGAACCAGCGGAGACGGTCAAGTCCGTCCCTCTCGACCCCTGCAACGACGCCTCCAAGCAGATCCAGATCGGCTCCGAGCTCGACCCCAAATAGGAAGCAGTGCTCGTCGACTTTCTCCGCGCAAACGCCGACGTTTTCGCGTGGAGTCCCTCGGACATGCCCGACATACCAAGGGAATTCGCCGAGCACTCTCTGGATATTCGAGCTGGGGCCCGACCCGTGAAGCAACCTCTACGCCGATTCGACGAAGAAAAGCGCAAAGCCATAGGCGAGGAGATCCACAAGCTACTGGCGGCAGGGTTCATCAAAGAGGTATTCCATCCCGAGTGGCTTGCCAACCCTGTGCTTGTGAGAAAGAAAGGGGGGAAATGGCGGATGTGTGTAGACTACACTGGTCTAAACAAAGCATGTCCGAAGGTTCCCTACCCTCTGCCTTGCATCGATCAGATCGTGGATTCCACTGCTGGGTGCGAAACCCTGTCTTTCCTCGATGCCTACTCAGGGTATCACCAGATCAGGATGAAGGAGTCCGACCAGCTCGCGACTTCATTCATCACGCCCTTCAGCATGTACTGCTATGTTACAATGCCGTTTGGTTTGAGGAATGCGGGGGCGACGTACCAGCGATGCATGAACCATGTGTTTGGCGAACACATCGGCCGAACGGTCGAGGCCTACGTCGATGACATCATAGTCAAGACGAGGAAGGCCTCCGACCTCCTTTCCGACCTTGAAGCGACATTCCGATGTCTCAAGGCGAAAGGCGTGAAGCTTAATCCCGAAAAGTGTGTCTTCGGGGTCCCCCGAGGCATGCTCTTGGGGTTCATCGTCTCCGAGTGGGGCATCGAGGCCAACCCGGAGAAGATCGCAGCCATCACCAGCATGGGGCCAATCAAGGACTTGAAAGGCGTACAGAGGGTCATGGGATGTCTCGCGGCTCTGAGCCGCTTCATCTCCCGCCTCGGCGAAAGAGGTCTGCCTCTGTACCGCCTCTTAAGGAAAGCTGAGTGCTTCGCTTGGACTCCCGAGGCTGAGGAAGCCCTCGGGAACCTGAAGGCGCTCCTCACGAACGCGCCCATCTTGGTACCCCCCGCTGCTGGAGAAGCCCTCTTGATCTACGTCGCCGCAACCACCCAGGTGGTTAGCGCCGCGATCGTGGTTGAGAGACGAGAAGAAGGGCATGCATTGCCCGTCCAGAGGACAGTCTACTTCATCAGTGAGGTACTGTCCGAGACCAAGATCCGCTACCCACAGATCCAGAAGCTGCTGTACGCGGTGATCCTGACACGGCGGAAGTTGCGACACTACTTCGAGTCTCATCCGGTGACTGTGGTGTCATCCTTCCCCCTGGGAGAGATCATCCAGTCCCGAGAGGCCTCGGGTAGAATTGCGAAGTGGGCGGTGGAGATCATGGGCGAGACAATCTCTTTCGCCCCTCGGAAGGCCATCAAGTCCCAGGTCTTGGCGGACTTCGTGGCTGAATGGGCCGACACCCAGCTCCCGACGGCTCTGATCCAACCGGAGCTCTGGACCATGTTTTTCGATGGGTCGTGGATGAAGACGGGGGCCGGCGCAGGCCTCCTCTTCGTCTCGCCCCTCAGAAAGCACCTACGCTACGTGCTACGCCTCCACTTTCCGGCATCCAACAACGTGGCTGAATACGAGGCTCTGGTAAACGGGTTGCGAATCGCCATCGAGCTAGGGGTCCGACGCCTCGACGCTCGCGGTGACTCGCAGCTTGTCATCGACCAAGTCATGAAGAACTCCCACTGCCGTGACCCGAAGATGGAAGCCTACTGCGATGAGGTTCGGCGCCTGGAAGACAAGTTCTACGGGCTCGAGCTCAACCACATCGCCCGATGCTACAACGAGACTGCGAACGAGCTGGCTAAAATAGCCTCGGGACGAACAACAGTTCCCCCAGACGTATTCTCCCGAGACCTGCATCAACCCTCCGTCAAGATCGAGGACACGCCCGAGCCCGAGGCACCTTCGGCTCCGCCTGAGGCACCCTCGGCTCAGTCCGAGGTACCCTCAGCCCAGTCCGAGGTACCCTCGGCACGGTCCGAGGTACGCTCGGCTCAACCCGAGGTACCCTCGGCCCCCGAGGGTGAGGCACTGCGCGTCGAGGGGGAACCGAGCGAGGTCACGCCTAATCAAAGCTGGCAGACCCCGTACCTGCAATATCTCCATCGAGGGGAGCTGCCCCTCGACCAAGCCGAAGCTCGGCGGTTGGCGCGGCGCGCCAAGTCTTTCGTCTTACTGGGGGATGGGAAGGAGCTCTACCACCGCAGCCCCTCAGGCATCCTCCAACGATGCATTTCCATCGCCGAAGCCAGGAGCTCTTGCAAGAGATACACTCGGGGGCTTGAGGCCATCACGCAGCACCTCGAACCCTCGTTGGAAATGCCTTCCGACAAGGATTCTACTGGCCGACGGCGGTGGCCGACGCTACTAGAATTGTCCACACCTGCGAAGGGTGTCAGTTCTACGCGAGGCAGACCCACCTGCCCGCTCAGGCTCTGCAGACCATACCCATCACCTGGCCGTTTGCTGTGTGGGGTCTGGACCTTGTTGGCCCCTTGCAGAAGGCACCCGGGGGCTACATGCACCTGTTGGTCGCCATCGACAAATTCTCCAAGTGGATCGAGGTCCGACCCCTAAACAGCATCAGGTCCGAACAGGCGGTGGCGTTCTTCACCAACATCATCCATCGCTTTGGGGTCCCGAACTCCATCATCACCGACAACGACACCCAGTTCACCGGCAGAAAGTTCCTGGACTTCTGCGAGGACCACCACATCCGGGTGGACTGGGCTGCCGTGGCTCACCCCATGACGAATGGGCAAGTGGAGCGGGCTAACGGCATGATCCTGCAAGGACTCAACCTCGGATCTACAACGACCTCAATAAGTTCGGCAAGCGGTGGATGAAGGAACTCCCCTCGGTGGTCTGGAGTCTGAGGACAACACCAAGCCGAGCCATGGGCTTCACACCGTTCTTTCTAGTCTATGGGGCCGAGGCCATCTTGCCCACAGACTTGGAATACGGTTCCTCGAGGGCGAGGGCCTACACCGACCAAAGCAACCAAGCCAACCGAGAGGACTCACTGGACCAGCTGGAGGAGGCTCGGGACATGGCCTTAATACGCTCGGCGCGGTACCAGCAGTCCCTGCGACGCTACCACGCCCGAGGGGTTAGGTCCCGAGACCTCCAGGTGGGCGACCTGGTGCTTCGGCTGCGACAAGACACCCGAGGGCAGCACAAACTCACGCCTCCCTGGGAGGGGTCGTTCGTCATCACCAAGGTCCTGAAGCCCGGAACATACAAGCTGGCCAACAGTCAAGGCGAGGTCTACAACAACGCTTGGAACATCCAACAGCTACGTCGCTTCTACCCTTAAGATGCTTTCAAGTTGCTCGTATACCTCGTTCACACACCAAGTCTGGTCATCAAGGAAGGGTCAGCCTTGCCTCGGCAAAGCCCGACCCTCCCTCGGGGGCTAGAAGGGGGCAACCCCCTCTGCGTCGAAATTTTCCTCGAAAAAAGAAAAAAAAATCTTTTCTGTCAGAATGCCTTTCGTGCACTTCGACTACTTCAAAAGTGGATCCTGAAAACGACGGAGTACACGTAAGCAGCCAAGGCTGACCGAGCCGAGGGACTCCTACACCTCCGGGATACGGATACCTCACTCATCACCTTCTGCGATAAGTAACTCGCGTTCTGATAAGTGACTCCATGGACCGAACAAGTCTTCATGCTCGAGAGCTCCTCTGCCGAAATGATTTTTCGGGCCTTCTCGACTGCGTCGATAACAGAACCCTATGGACGAGTAAGAGCGCGCATAAGCGGCAAGGCCGACCGAGCCGAGGGATTCGTACGCCTCCGGGATACGGATACCTCACTCATCACCTTCCGTGAAAAGCAACTCTCGCCCGCACAAACAATTCTGTTACCGACAAAGGAGTCCGGATACTCGAAACAAAAGGAAAAGGAACATAGCTTTACAACACGACGACAGTGTGTTTAGGCCTCGGCGGCCGCTGAAAACATACACACACTACAAGACAACCTGATCCTGCAGGCTCGGACGTCGACAGCCGAAGGGGGCAGCAGCACCCTCAGCGTCAATTACACCCTCGGCGGGGTCTGACCTAGCTCGGACGGCGACGCGGTCGGAGGGCCCCCACTCTGAAGGACGACATCAGCACCACACCCGGGCCATCGCCGCCAGGGTCTTCTTCGAGAATCCGACCCGAGCAGGCGGCTCGGCCGGTCACCCCGAGGCCTCGGCCAGCTGACCCCCAAAGACATCAGCTCGGCTTGTGGCCCCGGCAACTCAACTCCGGCGCCGGCTCCACCAGTGGACGACCCGGCCAGGCTCTGGCCTACTACACCTCCTTTTCAAAGCCAACTCTGCCTCGGCCCGTGCTGACACCGTTGCCTCCGGCTTCGGCTCATCGAAGGGCGGCCGAGGGGTTCCTTTAACTAAGCAAGAGGAGCCTCGGACAGCAAGGCCGGCCGAGCCGAGGGACTCCTACGCCTCCGGGATACGGATACCTCACTCGTCCCCTTCGCACGAGGAGGCTCACGCTCGGTGAAGCGATTCAGATAACCAACAGGCGAGTCTTAGTGCTCGAAATGAAGAAAAAACACGGCTCCGTGCCACAAATACATACATGTTCAGGCCTCGACAGCCGCAATGAACAAAACACCGGCACTCAAAGTGCCATTACAAACGGAACTCCGGTTCCACCTCCGTAGGTACGAACAACCCCACACAATTGGGGGGGCTGCGGAGCAATAGAAGACAGACGAACGGCTCGCCGTCGCCCGCCCAGGCAGCGGCAACGACGACGACTTCTGCCCCGGAGGGCCGAACAGCAGCAGCGATGACCTCAGGGCGGATGCTGCTGCCATGAGGCCCTCGCCCATGCCCCCAACTCGAGAGGCAAAGACGGGCAGAAGGCCGACGAGTTGGAGGTCAGTCCGTGGGTGGCGCCGGCTAGCTCGTCGGTGGCGGAACCTCTTCTAGCTGCCGTGGCGGAAGGCGGCACCGGGAGCGGCTCCGAAGCCGCTCGGCTCAGAGAGCCGGGCACGCGGCAGCTGCCCATGCCATGGACGGCGGACGCCCTTCCCCCCGATCACTGAGGGAAGGAGCGGGCCACCGCCCACGCAGGGACCGACCCCAACTCGGCACACTCCCCTCCCCAGCACTGGTGATGAAAATCCTTGAGGCTGAGGGAGGGGCAGAGGCCGCAGCCCGGCTCGCTTTCCCCCTCCATCGAACTGGAGGTCACCGTCTTGGGTGACCGCCGGCGGAGGGGTGCAGCCGGGCTGCATGATGAAAATCCTTGAAGCCGAACGATGGCTGAAAGGTACCAACTTCCACGAAGTTGCGTTCCTCTGACGACAAGACGGAACGGTTCCGGGCGTCCCCCGCCCGGGGGCTCGGAAGGTGGAAAGACACGGTGCATGTGGGAAGCGCGAAGACATGGTTGCCCTCCAAAGGGGTCGCCCCCCTTTTTAAAGGCGGCTCTCCCCACTTGCGCCCTCGACTGTTGCGGGTCGAGTCTTTTCCAGCACGCTCCAAGATTCTCCCCCCCCCCACGACGTGGGGGCTGGGTCCCACACGCCATGCAAGCCGATCCAGAGCAGAAGAAGCCAAACCGCCGCGCGCGGTGCATGCAACCGCCCGGCGGTTACAAGCACTCCTCCACTTTTGCCCAGACCAGCGGGCGAAAGGGCGGGCAGCCATGCAGGCGGCATGCAACCGCGCCAAGTGGGCGCACCTCTCCGACTTCCAACACGCCCAGCATGGAGGTCCAGGCCCACGCGTCATGCAACCAGTGCGCCGGTTGCTACGTGTGAGCAACTGCACCGCCACTCACGCCACTACCGCGCCTCCTCGACCGCGGAGTCAATACCGCGACTCGAGGCAACCCTGCAGTGCCAGCCAAGCGCGATGGTCAAATGCGGTCAAAATTGGGCCGGCAGTAATGGCGGTGACAGGCGGGCAGAAGCAGCGGTCACGTCGTCAGCCAAGCTCACGTCCCATCCAGGGGCAGCGGGGGAAGCCTCTCCCATGGCGTGAAGACGGCACGCCCGTGATCCGTTCCTCGAACGGCTCGCGCACGCGCAACGGCTGCCCCGCGAACCACTCGCCTCGTCGCATTAACTCCGCTGTGGGACGGGCGGCGCCTCAGGCGGGAGAAGCGAGCGAACGCTTCGACTTTGCCATAATGACCGCGTCGAAAAAGGTACGCCACGTCATTCGACTTCGCGTCCTTTTCTTTTCCTCTTTCTCTCTCTTACAACAGGGACCGGGAAAGGGGGATACCCCGAAAAGGACCCTTCTCCGTGAAGGAAACAGGCTCCGAGCCTCCCTACTGATCAGAGGTTTGAAGGCTGGCCCCTCGGAGGGGTTCAACAGCCGCCTCAGAGCACGTGGGCTCCACACCCACTACTGGTCAGAGGTTCGATGGCCGACCCCTCAAAGGGTTCAACGGCTGCCTCAGGCCACTCGGGCTCCGCGCCCACTACTGATCAGGGGTTCGTAGGCTGGCCCTCGAAGGGTTCATAGTCGCCTCAGACACAGAGCGAGGGATGACCATGGGTACGTTCGATACATAACCAAGGCTCGGGCTACGCTCCCGAGGTACCCTAGGACATTTCCGAGACCAGCGGGAGCGATCTTGTAACGGAATCCCATCAGAGGGAGGCACCGAGCCCTCGGACCCCGTCGACAGGGGACCGGGTCCGGCAGATCACCCGCAGGTACTTTTGGGCGCACCTCTGGGCCTCTAGCCGACCCCTAACAAATGGGGCACGGATGTCCGCTCGGATTACCCGCCAGCAGCTCACCGGAAACACCATGTTCGGCGCCCTCCGAGGACAACATGGCACTTTCCCCCCTCCTCCTTGCGGAAGGGCGACGCAGGGGCGTATGTAAAAAAGACGAGTCTGTCCTTGACCGTTCTCTCGCCCTGTGCAGAGGCTCGGGGGCTGCTCTCGCAAACCCGGCTCCGGCCAAACCGTTGACGGCGTCAACATGCCAGCCCGAGAACTTGGGACCCGACCGTGCACTCGGGCTACGGCCAGCTCGCATGAGGGGACAACTAGTCCAGCCGAAGTGTTGCGAAGCGCACTAAGACCTCGAAGGAGTAAAACTACTCCTCCGAGGCCTCGGGGGCTACACCCGGTGGGTGCGCTCGCGCGCACCCACCGGAACAGAATGCAACCGAAAAAGGCTGGTCCTCTTGCAAAAAAGTGTGGCAAAAGCCTCCAAGCGACTATTAGTACTCCCTTGGAGGCTCGGGGGCTACTGTCGGGGACCATAATTAGGGGTACCCTCAAGACCTCTAAATCTCAGCTGGTAACCCCCATCAGCACAAAGCTGCAAAGGCCTGATGGGTGCGATTAAGTCAAGGATCGGTCCATTCAAGGGACATGATCGTGCCTCACCCGAGCCTAGCCTCGGGCAAGGGAAGCCGACCCCGGAGAACCTACGTCTCGCCCGGGGACCCCCCTCCAGCAACGGGCACACTATCGGCTCGCCCGAGGCCCAGTCTTTACTGAGAAGCAACCTTGGCCACATCGCCACGCCGACCGACCAAATCGCAGGGGCATTCAATGCAAAGGGGGCCTGACACCTTTATCCTGACGCACGCCCTCCAGTCGGCAGAGCCGAAGTGACCGCAGTCACTTCGCCGCTCTACTGACCAGTCTGACAAGAGGACAGCGCTGCCTGCGCCGCTCCGACTGCTGAGCCACCCGACAGAGTGAGGCTGACAGCAGCCAAGGACGGCCTCGGGCGTCATAGGAAACTCCGCCTCGCCCGACCCCAGGGCTCGGACTCGGGCTCAGCCCCGGAAGACGGCGAACTCCGCTCCGCCCGACCTAGGGCTCGGACTCGGGCTCAGCCCCGGAAGACGGCGAACTCCGCTCCGCTCGACCCAGGGCTCGGACTCGGGCTCAGCCCCGGAAGACGGCGAACTCCGCTCCACCCGACCGAGGGCTCAGACTCGGGCTCAACCCCGGAAGACGGCGAACTCCGCTCCGCCCGACCCAGGGCTCGGACTCGGGCTCAGCCCTGGAAGACGGCGAACTCCGCTCCGCCCGACCCAGGGCTCGGACATGGGCTCAACCCCGGAAGACGGCGAACTCCGCTCCGCCCGACCCAGGGCTCGGACATGGGCTCAACCCCGGAAGACGACGAACTCCGCCTCGCCCGACCCCAGGGCTCGGACATGGGCTCAACCCCGGAAGACGACGAACTTCGCCTCGCCCGACCCCAGGGCTCGGGCTCAGCCCTGGCCTCAGCCGACGGTCTCCGCCTCGCCCGACCCAGGGGCTCGGACTCAACCACGGCTACGGAAGACAGACTCGACCTCGACCTCGGAGGAGCCTCCACATCGCCCAACCTAGGGTGCGGACTGACCACGTCGACAGGAGGCGCCATCATTACCCTACCCCGAGCTGACTCAGGCTACGGGGAACATGACCGGCGTCCCATCTGGCTCGCTCCGCCAGATGGGCAATGATGGCGCCCCGCAAGCTCTGTGACGACGGCGGCTCTCGGCCCCCTTACGGAAGCAAGAGGACGTCAGCAAGGACTCGACAGCCCCAACAGCTGTCCTTCCGCCAGGCTCCAGCGCTCCTCCGACGGCCACGACACCACACGAACCGGGTGCCAAAACCTCTCCGGCTGCCACGACGGCGTGTACTTAGGGCGCTAGCTCTCCTCCGCTAGACACGTAGCACTCTGCTACACTCCCCATTGTACACCTGGATCCTCTCCTTACGCCTATAAAAGGAAGGACCAGGGCCCTCTTACAGAGGGTTGGCCCACGCGGAGAAGGACGGGACGGCGCTCGCGCAAGGCCGCTCGCTCCCACTCCCGCGTGGACGCTTGTATCCCCCTACTGCAAGCGCACCCGACTCAGGCGCGGGGCTAACACGAAGGCCGCGAGATCCACTCTCTCACGTCCGCCTCTCTCCGGCTGCTTCCTTTCCCCCCTTCGCGTTCCGCCTCACGTCGACCCATCTAAGCTGGGGCACGCGGCAACAATTCACTCGTCGGTCCAGGGACCCCCCCGGGTTTCGAAACACCGACAATACTGGTATTTCCTGGGCGTCCCCCCAATGGGTGTAGGCAAGGGACGGCTTGGTACACCGAGTGTTTTAGAAAACTGTCTCTGAGTAGTAACTTGATGTGACCGTGGGTGTAATCATATCGCTCGTGCAGTTGACTGGAGTCCCAGTGGGTGTTGTGTTGCGTGAAACGGCGTCAGCCGCCTGACGTGTCTTCAGATGGTTTGAATTGCATATTGAATTTTTGCGACTGTTCAGTAGCCGTGGTAGGAGGTGAGCGGTTGCCTCCTTCTTCTGCTGATGGCGGTTTGGGCCTTAGAGTGCGACCCTCTGCCGAAGAAGTTAGTGCTTTGGTTGCTTCGCTTGGAGAAATTCCTGATGATGAACGGCAGGTCCACTTTGAAGTGCCTTTGGATCCTAGTGATGCAGAGATAGGTGCCATGCTGGATATGTTGGCTGGGGATTCTTCTGATGCTGCTCCTACTGAAACATTAGTGGTGGTTCCCATCCCTGAAGCTGATAAAGCCTTGGACGCTCATGAGCCTATCAATGTTCATCCAAAATGATCTCGCCGAGTTGACCAAGTCTCTTTTCCTGCTGAGGGGGAGAAAAAGAAGAAGAGACGCCTTCGTCAGGTGTCTAGCTTGGATCAAGGTGCCGGTCCTTCTGCTCCTATTGCTGAGGAAGTGCCAGTGCCTGAATTCACTGAAGCTGATCCCAATGGGTGTGACCCGTCTGACGCTGAACCCAATGGGTGTACTGCCCGTCTTGCTGATGATAACGGTGAAGAAGAAGACGAAATTCCCCTGATTCAGAAAAACAGCTGCCGTTACACTGCCAGTGGGGAAAGTAGCGGTGTTCCTTCCCCAGCCTTGTCTGCCCTCATTGGACTGCAAGAATTATCTCTAGCTAACTTTGATCAGACTCTTGAGGACATGATTCCAGAAGATTTGCTATCAGAATCGGCGGACGGTGGCGCCATGGATGTTCATGTTGATGTGCTCGACGCTGGGTTAGGGTCCTCCCGGGCAGCGTCCCGCGCCTCATCGACCTTGGAGCGCGGTCTTGAGGGTCAGGAGGCTAGTTTGGATTTCCCTGCTCCCATGGAAGTGACTGAGGGACCTTCAGCCTTAGAAGCGACTGCTGCAGAGAACTCGGCCCACAATGACGGTATTAGCCTTTACCCAGCCCCCGAGGATGCTGCCGGAGATGATCCGGCTCAAATGGATAGTGCCAGCTGCTACCCAGCCCCCGAGGGTGTTGCCGGATATGATCCGGCTCGGATGGGTAGTGCGAGCCATGATCCAGCCCCCGAGGGTGTCCGAGCGGGTTCTCCCTCTTGCACCTCCATGGATGTTCACATAGGGTCCTCCCCTCCATACTCTGGTTGCGTGGTAACAGCCCAAACCTTTGGTCAGGGGGTCGCTTTAGAGGCCAGCGTACCTGATGACAAGGTTTTGGGTTCTGCCGATGTCACTGAATTGGTTCCTGCTGAATCGTTGCAAGTTGCTCCAAGCGGTGATCCTTTGCTGAGCCATCAGTTGATCTCTCACGATTTGGGAGTCGCTTCCTTCTTCTCCAACTTCCAGGTATTTTGGTTTCTTCTGATCTGACTTTTACCCAAGCAGGTAATTATTCTCATGCCCGTCTGCTTTTTAATGCCAGGCGTTGGTCGATGAGATGTCTAGTCGGCTGAGGTTGCAGGGTGCTTCTGTTCCGGAAGGAGCTTTATCTGTGGCGCGTTGGAATCCGGTGCTGCTTCAGCGGCGTGTTTCTGACTTAGAGGCGGTGAATGCTGGTTAGTGCTCTTGTGCTTCCTTCTGGCTACCTTATCAAACTGCTTCTTATTTCAACACCTTTGCTTGACTGCTTCTCGCTAGATATGACTCGGCAGTATTCTGCCCTTGAGGAAAAACGCTCTCAAGACCAAGCTGAACTGGTCCGGCGGTGTTCTGATCTTGAGGAAAAGTATTCCCAAAGTCAGACAGAACTAGCCCAAGTTTCTGCTTCTCTGAATGACGCCAACACGCTGAACTCTACTCTCCGCGCTCAGCTTGACTCTGAGAAGGTGACCTGTGAATCCAGGTTTTGTTTTGCTGTGCTTTTATTGCCTGCTTGACGTTTGAAAAAGTCGATTCTTGCTTGCAGGAAGAAAAACGTGCCCTTGCCACTTCTCGTGACAATCTTGACAGGCTATATCGTGATTCTAGCAACTCGCTGACCATCTTGGAGAGGAGTCATCGCTTCACCAGGGAGGAGTTAGACAATCTTCGTTATAAGCTACAGGAATCCTTGGATGATGTGATTCACCTCAGGGAGTTGATATCGGCCAAAGATGTTGTCTTCAAGAATCTGCGTGTTTCTAAGAAATCTGTCACCCAAGAACTAGAGACCGCTCAGTTGGCTGTCAAGGTTGCTGAAGAAACTTCTGCTACTTTGAGGGCCCAGCGCGATAAAGCTATGGATAAAGCTATTCACGCGGGGCGGATTCTGATGAGGAGACCTGGCGTGATTGTCCCAGATGACATAGTGGCGGATGTGAACGTTGCTCCCGATTCCTCAAGTCGCCCTTCTTCGTCAGTTGCTCCTGAGAAAAATGTCGAAAAATAGAAAAACGTTGCATGCTTCGAGCGCATGGTTAATGTGCTCGGATGTTTTGTTAGAGGACACCCTTTAGTACCGAATGCTACTATTGTTCTCCTATTGTTTTAGAATTCAACAGTATCTACATTTGTAGAGGTAAAATGTAGCGTAATGGTTTTGAGACTTCTTCATGGGACATAGAGGCCGCCCCTGGATGAGTAACCGTGTACGCGCTGAGTGCGTTGTGCCACTTCAAGTTAGTATTAGCTCAAACCAATTGCTCCATTAGTGTGGTTTAGCGGCCACCCTGAGTTAAGCAGGCGCGAGCATGTTGCACCATTTTAAGTCGTTGCCGACTTAAGCCGATTGCTCCGTTAGCAGGGCATAGTGGTCACCCTGAGTTAAGTAAGCGTGAGCATGTTGCACCGCCTTAAGTCGTTGCTGACTTAAGCTGATTGCTCCATTAGCAGGGCATAGTGGTCACCCTGAGTTAAGTAAGCGTGAGCATGTTGCACCGCCTTAAGTCGTTGCCGACTTAAGCCGATTGCTCCGTTAGCAGGACATAGTGGTCACCCTGAGTTAAGTAAGCGTGAGCATGTTGCACCGCCTTAAGTCGTTGCCGACTTAAGCCGATTGCTCCGTTAGCAGGGCATAGTGGTCACCCTGAGTTAAGTAAGCGTGAGCATGTTGCACCGCCTTAAATCGTTGCCGACTTAAGCCGATTGCTCCTTTAGCAGGGCATAGTGGTCACCCTGAGTTAAGTAAGCGTGCAGATCAACAATGAACAATTTGAGCGCTCTCGAAGTCTTCTTATTGATGATATATTTCCCAGTTTACAGAGTACATTGTCGTCCCAATAGCTTTTGGAATATAGCTAGGGGTAAAACTTCCTGAGGTGTTCTATGTTCCATGAGTTCCCGATTTCTGTGCCATCCATCTGAGTGAGACGATATGATCCCGGCCGAGTGACTTCTGCTACTATGAATGGTCCTTCCCATAGAGGTGATAACTTGTGCCTCCCCTCCCCCGTTAGAATTCGGCGGAGGACGAGATCTCCCACTGCGAAGGATCGATGTCTCATGGTCTTATCGTGATAGCGCCTCAGGGTTTGCTGGTACCGTGCTGATTGAATTACCGTGTTCAGCCGTTATTCTTCGAGTACATCAACATCCTCCAGCCTAGTAGCCTCGGCTTCTGCTATGTTTTCGAAGATCAACCTTGGCGCCCCAAACTTGAGATCAGCAGGTAGCACAACCTCTGAACCATAGACCATGAAGAAAGGGGTATTTCCATGCAGAGCTCGACTGGGTTGAGTTCTTAAGCTCCAAACGACGTAGGGCAACTCCCTTATCCATTTCCCTGCAAACTTTTCATTTTTATCGAAGACTTTTTTCCTGAGGGCCTCCAATATCATCCCGTTAGCTCTTTCAACCTACCCGTTGGCTCTTGGGTGTGCCACCGAAGCGTATTTGATCTGAATGTTTTTCTGCTCGCAGAAATCAAAGAACTCTGAACTTGTGAAGTTAGATCCTAAGTCAGTTATGATACTATTCGGTATTCCAAATCTGAATATTATGTCTTGTATGAACTCCACCGCCTTGGCTGAAGTTAAGGAAGCAATGGGTTTGAACTCTATCCATTTAGTGAATTTGTCGATAGCCACGAGCACATGAGTGTATCCTCCCTGAGCTTTCTTGAAAAGCCCAATCATGTCCAGTCCCCAACACGCGAACGGCCAAGTTATGGGTATCGTTTGCAGTTGCTGTGCTGGTAGATGCTACTGTCTTGACAGGTACTGGCAGGCTTCGCACCTCTGGACTAACTCGGCTGCGTCACTCTTCACTGTTGGCCAATAGAAACCTGACCTGAAGACCTTCCCGACCAGGGTTCTGGACACTGCGTGCACTCCACACTGCCCAGCATGGACCTCGTCCAGAAGTTGCTTTCCAGTAGCTGAGAGAATGCATTTCATGAGGACTCCTGATGCACCCCTTCTGTATAGTGTTTCCCCGATGAGTGTATAGTGAGCCGATTGCCTCGCGATGCGCTCGGCCGCATTCTTGTCGTCTGGCTCCTCCTCATTTTTTATATACCTGATGATCGGCCTTCTCCAGTCATCAGAATCTGACTCTGATTGGCTCAAAGTATTACATTCTTCTACCTGACCCAGTGAAATGCTTGGGTGTGATATCTCTTGGACGAAGACTCCAGGCGGGACCTGAGTCCAACTGGATCCTAGTTTGGACAACATGTCAGCCGCCGTGTTTCGATCTCTCTCCACATGGTGAAATTCCAGACCTTCAAATTTATCCTCTAATTTTCGGACGGCGGTGCAGTATTTTCCCATGGAATTGTTCGAGCAATCCCATTCTTTGTTTATCTGACTTATGACCACCATAGAGTCCCCATATACCATCAATCTCTTGATGCCCAATGATATAGCAATGTTCAGTCCGTGAATCAGAGCTTCATATTCTGCTGCATTGTTGGAGGCTGGAAATAACAACTGTAGAGCATATCTGAGGTGTTCGCCTTCAGGTGCAGTAAAGAGGATCCCTGCACCCGCTCCCTGCAGCTTTAATGAGCCGTCAAAATACATTCGCCACACTTCTGAAGTTTCTGGGTTATCCGGTACTTGTTATTCGGTCCACTCCGATACAAAGTCAACCAGTGCTTGAGTTTTGATGCAGTGCAAGGTCGAAATTCAATGTCGTGTGATCCCAGCTCGCAGGCCCATTTGGCTATTCTCCCGATGGCCTCTTTGTTGTGAAGAATGTCCCCTATTGGAAAACCAGTAACTACTACGACTTTGTGGTCGTCGAAGTAGTGACGGAGCTTGCGTGCAGTTAGAAGTACTGCATATAATAGTTTCTAAACTTGAGGGTATTTTTTCTTCGAGGGACCCAGAACTTCGCTGATGAAATAAACAGGATGTTGCACTGGATAAGCATGTCCTTCTTCTACTCGCTCGACTACTAACGCGGTGCTCACCACGTGAGTCGTGCAAGAGATATATAGCAGTAGATCTTCAGCTGGTTGAGTCGGCGTGGCTCGACGCGGCAGTTTCAGCACTGGTGGCGTTGTCAAGAATTTTTTCAGTGCCTTTAGAGCCTCCTGTGCCTCTGAAGTCCATTGAAATTTGTCCACCTTCTTGAGCAACTTATAAAACAGCAAGCCTTTTTCTCCCAGCCTCGATATGAATCTGCTTAAGGCTGCCATGCATCCTGTGAGTCTTTGCACTTTCTTCTGTGACCGTGGTGCCTCCATCCTCATAATAGCCTTGATCTTTTCTGGGTTGGCCTCGATTCCTCGGTGGCTGGCAATGAACCCAAGTAACTTTCCTGCTGGTACCCCGAAGACGCATTTCTCGGGATTAAGCTTCCATCGATACCGCCGCAGGCTGTTGAAAACCAGTTGTAGATTTTCGATGAAATTTTCTGAATTTTCTGTTTTGATTACCACGTCGTCCACATACGCTTCCACACGCTTGCCCCAGTGATCGGCTAAGCATGTTTGAATAGCTCTCTGATAAGTCGCTCTAGCGTTCTTGAGGCCGAACGACATGGAGGTATAGCAGAAAGCACCGAATGGAGTGATGAACGCCGTTTTTTTCCTCGTCCTCTTTCGCCAGGCTAATCTGGTGATATCCAGAGTAGCAATCCAAGAAGGACAGCATAGAACATCCAGCGGTGGAATCTACCACCTGATCTATCCTAGGGAGCCCAAAGGGGTCCTTTGGACAGTGTTTGTTGAGATCTGTATAGTCGACGCACATGCACCAATCCACCTTATTCTTTTTGAGTACAAGAACAGGGTTAGCCAGCCACTCAGGATGTAACACTTCTCTAATAAACCCAGCCGTGACCAAGCGAGCCAGCTCGGCACGAATGGCCTCTCTCTTGTCGGGCGTGAAACGTCGTAGTTTTTGCCGAATCGGCCTCGCCTGGGGGTAGACCTTCAGTTTGTGCTCGGCCAGTTCTCTCGGGACTCTTAGCATATCCGCAGGTTGCCATGCGAATACATCTCGGTTATCTTGCAGGAACCGAACGAGCGCGCTTTCCTATTTGTCACCTAGGCTGGAGCTGATGATGGCAGTCTTGCGTTCATCAGCGAACCCGAGGTTGATCCTTTTAGTTTCTTCAGTCGGCCGCATAGAGGTCGCAGCTTGAGCCTCGTTCGCAGGTACCGTGAGGTCTTCCTCAGGCTTAGAGTTTGCCTGCACAGAAGAAGTCGCCGACGGTTTGGTGGTGAGGGCTGCCTGGATGGCCACCCGGAAACATTCTGCGACGCCTTGGAAGTCAGCGCGCACAGTTATGATCCCCTGCGGCCCTGGCATCTTCAGTATCATGTAGGTGTAATGGGGAATGGCCATGAATTTCGCCAATCCAGGCCTCCCGGTGATGGCGTTGTACCCGCAGTCGAAATTCGCCACTTCGAACCTCAGGAACTCGGTTCTGTAGTTCTCCGGAGTTCCGAAGGTGACCGGCATGTAGATGTGGCCCAGCGGGTATTCTCCTTCGATCGGCACGATGCCGAAGAAAGGAGTATCGGACTCGTGGAGCTCTTTGAGGTGAACTCCCAAGCCTTGAAGCGTCCGAGGGAAGGTGACGTTGATGCTGCTACCCCCGTCCACCAGTACTTTCTTCACCCGGCTCTCTCGGATCACCGGATCGACGAGGAGCGGGTATTTGCCTGGGTGGTCGAAGTTGAGCCACTGATCTGCCCGAGTGAAGGTGATCGGGTGCTCCGACCATCGGTACGGAGCGGGAGGACCGGCGGTCACTACCCATATTTGGCGATCGTTGAGTTTTTGTTGTCTCTTGTTCTCCTGTGATCCATGTCCGCCGAAGATGACGTTGTCCTCTCTGTCGATGCGCGGGGAGGCTCCATCTCCTCCCCCCTCCTGTTGTTGGGGTTGTCGCGGTTCTGGTCCCCCCCGCGGCGGAGGAGGTAGAGGCTGGAAAGGTCGGCCGTGCCCAACAGAGTGCTTGAAGTCCCGACAGTTTCGAAGGGTGTGGCGCATGTCCTTGTGGTACGGGCACTGGGCGTCGAGGATGTCGTCCAGCGTGCATTCGCCTCCACGAGGTCCTCCTTGGGCGCGAGAGGCGGGTGGTCCGGCGGCGTGAACTTCTTCGTGAGGCCTCTTCTCCCAACGCTTGTCGGGCTGGTGGTTCGTGTCGCATCGTGGCGCTGCCGGTGCTGGCTTCGTTCCTCCGATGAGGTCCCGAGCCCGTTCGTCGGCGGTGATGTAGAGGTTGGCTTCCCTGAACAGCTGCTCGGAGGTAGTTGGCGCTTTCTGTAATATGGCACGGACGAAGGCCGCGTCATCGGAGCCTCTGTAGAAGTCCTCGATTACTGCTACCTCCGCAACCTCGGGGATACGATTTCTCATGGTCTGGAACCTTTTGAGGTATGACCTGAGAGTTTTGTCCCCCCGACGCTTGATGGATTTTAGGTCCCATGGTTGCGCCGGCTTGTCGGAGAGGGACTAGAAGTTGGCGATGAAGCGTCGACTGAAATCACTCTAGTCATCGATGCAGTGTCGTGGTAGATGTCGCAGCCATTGCAGTGCATCTTGCCCGAGGATGATGGGCAAGTACGCGGTCATTACGTCCTCAGTTGCCCCGGCGGCTCGGGCAGCGGTAGTGTAGACGGCCAGCCAGCCTCCCGAATCCTGCTTAGGCTCATATTTGTCAACGTTGGATACCTTGAAGTTAGGGGGCCATTGAATGGCTCTGAGGCGTGGAGTAAGTGCCGACACTCCGCACGTGTCTTCTTGTCGTCGAGGATAATGTCTGCCCCGGGGAGGGGAGTGGTTGTCATGGTGCTTCGACCGTCCCCAGGTGGTGCCGCCAGTCGAAGCCGTTGCCGACTCGGTCCTGGTGGCCTGACTCCGGGTTGGGATGCCATGATCCCTGTCGTATTCTTCCCGGCGACGGATCTCACTCTCATGTCGTCGTTCGCGTGAAGCGTTGATGGAGCTCCGTGCGTCCCGCCAACTGTTGATGGTATGTCGTAGATCGTTCGGCGGATGTGCGAGAGGTAGAAGATGGTTGGCCGCTCGAGTGAACAGTCGCCGGTAGCCCTCGGCATCGGGAGTCCGAGGGAGACCGTCGGCTATCCGAGCCAGTACTCCGCCGACTTCGCTTGGCGTGTTCAAGGCTCGGGCGAAGTCGGGGTTCAGGTTGCGCCCGAAGAGAGGGTTTTCCCGACGCTGCTTAGTTTCCTGTTCGGCCTGTTCTTGAGCTCGCCGGCGATCGCGTCGTCGGGAATTCCTCCTTTCCTGGAAGACACGCTCTTTCGGGGTTTCTCCCATCTCTGAAGCCTCGTCTCGCGACACAGGCTGCATCGGATCCCGTTCTCTGGCCTCGTGATGTCTCCGGATATTTCGGCGTCGGTTCCTCCGTCGGCGGGATTCCCGCTGAGGAGGTTCCTCTCCGGGTACGGTCGGCTCGTCGTCGGAGATGGGGGGCGACTCTGCTCTCCCGATGAAGAGGACGTCGGGGGTAGAATGGCGTAACTGTCGTGACGATCTTCTTTCTGTTCTCCTTTGAGGGCGGAGGCGCAGAAAGAACAACTTGCTTCCTCCCAATTTTATTTGTTTCTTTCTTTCTTGTGATTTGTGTCCATTCTTCCGTCGGAGAGGTAGACAATGGAGTTCTCCGGGTTGGCGGGCCTCGAGCCTCTGTCCTGCCGGAGGCGATCCTTTTCCGGAGCATTGGAGGTCGTGCCTTTTCCTGCTTTTCCCCGATTTCCACGGAGATTTTTGAGGAAGATCTTCTCTCCGTTAGGTCCGCAATGCGATGCAGAGTTCCCTCCTCATCCGCTACAGCTGAGATGGTTCCGAAGCAGAATTTGGATCCGGGGCGGAAGACGATCTTGTGCAGGAAAGTGACGGCCATTGAGCTAGCTTGGATTGACGACACACCCCCTACCTAGCGCGCCAGCTGTCGGTGTTTTGGGTCCGACCGCACACCCGGGGTTGCCCCTCAAGGTGCTTTTAGGAGTAGGACAGTGTCGTCAACTGTAGCCCAATGGTTCGTGCTAGTTGCACGAGAGACGGCAGACAATGATTTACAGGTTCGGGCCGCTTTGAAATGTGTAATACCATACGTCCTGGCGAGAGTGTTGTGTATGGTGAGTTACAAGGTGATTCTCTAATGTGTATGAAGCTGGGATGGACAGCTAAGTGGTGGGTTCGCTTCCTTTTGAGGGGGTGCCCCCTAGGCCTTATATACTCGACCGTGGGGCAATACATGCAGATATGATAGTCACGTACACCTAAGAAATAGTAAACCGACTGAGTCTATCTTCCTATAGTTCTGCCGACCCATCTTCGCTCGGTTCGTTGTACGGGGCCTCCAGCGCGGGGAGATCGGGTCTCCATTGTGATTACTCGCTTGAGATCATTGGGCCGTCTGAGCTTGCTCCTATCCAACCTTGTGTTGATCTGCTTCACTGGTTGTTCCTCCCCAGGCCCACGAAGGGATGACCTTACGACTTATTGAACCCTTGGGCCTTTCGTGAGGTCTTTTATCCTTCCAGTGGACCCGAGGGATATCTGTCCCCCACACCTTCCCCGACGAAGAATCCATCAATGTTTTAAACCTATTCAATGTTTAGAGGCCCAAATTACACACCACGAGAAAGAGATAAATGAGTCGGCGAGAGGCGGCTATTGTGGCGGATGAGTGAAGGCACAAGGGTGAGAAATTGCGAAAGTTGGGTGGTACGGTGGTGGGTTGGATCGAAGCATAGTTAAAATTTAGACGGGTAGCGATGTCTCCAACAGTTACTGAGTGAAGGAATTTCTGATGAGTGAGGCAAGGCGTGCAGAGATGGTTCAACAGATTGGGTTCAATAGACTGGTTGATGAATATGTATTATTACGCGCTCAAACACTAATAACTTCTCTACTATATATAAAATCACATGTCACTCTTCTCCTTCCTACTTATTACAAAATAAAGCATAATTACACACAAAAAAATTTTCAAATCTTGACTGTTGGCTTCACATTCATATTCACCTAACCAATAACCAATAGAACACACATTTTTGTCTTATTAAAATAAAGTCGACTCATACGATATATAGTAGAAACTGCAGCAATGCATTGACTGACTAGTAAAAATTAAAAATAGAGCGCTTGAGTAAGAAAAGGGCAAGGTTAAACAAAACTTCTATATATTAACAAATCTGTGTAACCGTTGTGGCTCTACGCCTCTGCTGCTGATTGCGACACATGTACAAGTATTATGGCCACAGTTTGATCACACTGCACAAAACTCTTGCTCGTACTATTTCACATACATACTGACTCTCCATGTATAAAAATTATCAATATGTGCTCAAAATCCTAAACTATTTGCGACTGCATACATAACTTTACATCTTTGAGGTGCTTTAGTTCTACTTGCTATGAGAAACACAGAAACTGGCGGTGGACGAGCAGAGAAGAAACGTAATTAGTAATTTAGTATGATGCGCCCGCAGCTCACCCATGTTGGCAGGATGATATTCCTCTTGCGACTGCGATCTCTTTTCCACCCTTGTGGCAGGCTATCAGAGTTGAGTGGAGATGCCACTGATTCATGCCAGGCGCCCTGTTCTCCACATCAGAATCTGTACTCGATGCCAGGCAACTCCGGTTGGCTCCAAACGCAGCTATGCTGAAATTATAATGGCCTGCTAAGAGGTGCAAGAAATCAAGTTATGTTTGATGCATTGTGAAGATGGTAGGCAGGTGTAACTTCAGAGTACAGCAAAAAGGACCAACGCATAGTAGCACACGACTACACGACCCCTGAACATAAACTGACCTAAAACCTTCAGGCATCAACTTTCTGGTCATGGATTGTGTGTCATGCAAGCATATTAGCTAGCAACACTACACATATGAGCAAAAATATTACTCCTTCAGTTTTAAATCATAAGACATTTTGTCTTTTCTACATAAGTAATTTTTGCGCTTAGATGTACATTATGTTTAGATACATATATAGTAAAAGCGATGTATGTAGAAAAGCCAAAACGTCTTATAATTTAAAACGAATGGAGTATAAAGCACGCAAAACGCAGAGTAGGAGCAGTTTCTGATCAGGAGTCTGAACACTAAATAACTACAAACTGCTCATCACCATATCGCACAGTTCCTTCTAGTGTTTGTTCACTTGAATGAATGACAAAAGTACAGTCTAACACATGAATACATGACTGTCGGAAAAGCTACTCGAGTATCGCATTGAATGATGTTAACGATATTCCCTCCATTCCAAATTATAAGACATTTTGGTTTTCTAGATACAGTAAAAGCGATGTATGTAGAAAAGCCAAAACGTCTTATAATTTAAAACGAATGGAGTATAAAGCACGCAAAATGCAGAGTAGGAGCAGTTTCTGATCAGGAGTCTGAACACTAAATAACTACAAACTGCTCATCACCATATCGCACAGTTCCTTCTAGTGTTTGTTCACTTGAATGAATGACAAAAGTACAGTCTAACACATGAATACATGACTGTCGGAAAAGCTACTCGAGTATCGCATTGAATGATGTTAACGATATTCCCTCCATTCCAAATTATAAGACATTTTGGTTTTCTAGATACGTAGTTTTTATTATGTATGTAATGTCTGGATCTAAATACATAGTAAAACAATGTACCTATAAAAGCCAAAATATCTTATAATTTGGAACAGGGAGAATACTTAGAATGGGCAAGCAAGGTACCTTTCTAGCTATGGCACAAGCACCTCGTAAATGCTTAACCTTAAGAACCTTTCAGTACTAGATGAAATGCAGTTTACCTTTAACTACTTTTAGAAGGGAACTAGTCAGGAAGCTTCAACTGTCTAAAGAATTCGAAAAGATGAACATTAGATGTCCAGTAAAAGAAAGCTATCACAGGACCATCTCTGATGAACTGCAAGTTGCAAAACAGAAAGTATATTAGGAAGACAGTAAGTAAAGGACCAAAGATGTTATTTGTTTATTAAATTCACCTTTCCATCTAGTATCAAAAGCTCCCCGTCAACCCATTGAGGGTTTTGGAAACCAGGATCTGCAATTTTCCTTTGCCCCTTGTACCTAGCAATCTATATCACATTGGTTGTAAGGTTTGATGTTTGCTGGTGAAAAAACAAAAAAAATATTTGGATTATAGAAAATACCACTCCAAGTTCTCTGGGGATAATTCCCTTATGAGGGAGCCGATAGTGTTCACCAACTTTTGCACGGAAAACAACCTAGCAAAGGAACCATAAAAGGTCAGTCAGAGTTACTATGCTTATCAATGACAATTATGCTTATTGTTAGAGTATATTAGGCAACTCTTGATATGGTTGGTTTAGGATTGATTGTAATCCCGAGATAACCTTCCTTACCTCCAGTCATGTACTCCTATATATTCACCCCAGAGCCTCAATGCAACATTATCCCACGCATTATACACAATCTCCCCTTCCTCCATGGTATCACGAGTTTAGGTTTTAGATCTAAAAGACGTCTTCCGCTGCCGCCGCCGCACCGCCCCTAGGGAGATCGATCTCCGCCGGGGGTAGCGTCCTTGTAGGATGCGTCGCGGGTTCGTCTAATCCGCCGCGCTTGTCTTCGTCATCGTTAAGCACAGCAGATCAGAGTTCTCACTGCTTCACTGGTGTCTGTCGGCTCGATCGCCGGTCGCGTCTACCTCGCTCCATCTTGTCCAGACATCGTCATGGTGACGGATGCGACTAGGCTGCCGCGTCCAAGCTTCCCCTCCTCTCGACGTCATGGAGACGGCTTTGGAGGAACCACTCGGATCTGTAGACGTGACTCCACCAGTGGTCCGCTCTCCGCGGTGGTGAACTGTGTGCGAGCCCCTCTGCCACATTGTTGGCCGCACCACGCGCTTAACCCTTCGCGGCTTCGTCGAGCGCAGCCCCCTAGCCACGGCACGAGCAGAGCACAGTCCGAGCCTAGTGGCACGGGCACGGCTCTGGCCTGGCGCTTACCATCGACGAGAGGCGACCCAGGCGTGGGCGCAGCCCCGACGAGGGCGCAGCCCCGACGAGAGACGGCCCCGGTGCGGGTGGTGCAGGCGCAGCCCCAGCCAGAGGCCCTCGGGCACGAACGCGACCCAGCCTGACGCAGCCTCATGCAGGCCCGACCATGGCCTGCTGCTCCCCGGCGGTCTGAGCGCGGCCTGGCGCTTCCCGGCGCGCGGACACTACTTTCGGTGGAGGGGTCGGCACCAGCACCTACAGGCGAGGGGGAGGACGAGGCGGGGTAGCGCTCGACAACCATGGAGGGGTGGCCGAAGGTGAAGACCGTGTCGTGGTGGTTCCACGCGATGTGGCGGAGGAACGACTCTATTTTCTATTGCCTGATGGTCGGCCGGCTGCACTAGCCATGCTCATCCCGATATGCTTTATATATCCTCTCCTTTGTTGTGTGTGAAGAACGACGGGAGGGGAGTTGGGTCCCCAGCTCTCCTCTCCCTCCGTGACTTTATTCTTTACACTAACAGACATGAGGAGAGAAAGTAGAGTGCCTAAGGGTATCCAATGTGTATCTAGATCTGTCCTGCTACGTATTTTTTCCTCGACCTAGGATCGGGTTTGTGTCGCCCACCGCCAGTCGACTCACGTCCTCAACATCGACTTCGACAACATTGACTTCTTCATCTTCTTCGACGGCACAACTGGTGTGGCCTGCGGCGTAACCGAAACGACCGCCTGTGTCGCGCCCCTTTGTCTACACATCCATTTACGCCAGCTCGTCGCCACCGCCGATCGGGAGGCTCCACCATCGACATCGTCGTCTCCTCCTCGCACGTCGTTGGCCTGATCAACAGATCGCGAGCGAACCACCCTCCCAAGACATCTTCTCTGGTTGTTCATCACGCGATGCTTCGCCAAGCAAGAGGGTTGTCGTTGTGTCGCCTCCTTGGGCAGCAGCATCGTCGCCTGTCGTCGTCCTCGCAGTTGCATACACACCACTGACTCTTGTCGGTGCACGTCTTCTCTAGTTGTTCAAGTCCTTCATCGACTTTCAGCACCGCCGTCGCACTACAATGGCACTGTCGAGGGCCTTCTTCCTATGTGTCGTGGCTCTCCCGCCGCTGCAACTCCAGGAATCTCAATGTGTCGCCACGCCTTCGTCCAGCACAACCTTGTTGCCAGCGTTGTCGTCTCATCCTCGACTACTTCGTCTACTCCGCTCTGACAACTGTGAGCTGCGACGGCACTCCCACCATACCGCACCACAAACGTCATGGGGCCCTTTAGGCGCTAACACATGGTTGGAGCCCTCTCCCTTGTACGTTCGGTATTGGCAACACCGGCACGTGCCTTCATCCACAATGCGTTTCCAGATCTAGCAACCCTAGTGCACGCCTCGTCCACGACAGTTTGACGACATCGTCCTCCATGTCGATTTCTCCATCGACTGTCGCGACTGCGTCTTCGTCTATGGCGCCCTCCTTTTGCGCCACTGTCAACCTGACGCCTCTTGGCGCACTGTGGACCTTCCCACATGTTGTGCCCACGCCCGCGACTTGTGCGGTTTGACCTCTTCGGCATCCTCGACAGCTACATCGACCACAGCTACCCGACACACGACACCTCGCAACGGCTCCACACCCTTGCACTCGACTAACTCAACATTATCGCTTATCGCCACAAAGGGCTATCATCTGCATGGGCTACTCCAGTCGCATCATTCACACTGGCGTTCGGACTGCGCGGGGGGGGGGGGGGGGGGGGGGGGGGGATATCTCCAGTCTATCCGTTCGTGTTGCTAACGTTACGGCTGCAGGGGGTGTTAGAGTATATTAGGCAACTCTTGATATGGTTGGGTTAACATTGATTGTAATCCCGAGATAACATTCCTTATCTCCAACCATGTACTCCTATAAATTCACCCCAGGGCCTCAATGCAACATTATCATACAAAATCTCCCCTTCCTACACTTATCGATGATATAGCATAAAGTTAGGCTGCATCAGCACTTGGAAAAAATTTATGAATGAAACCAACAGAGAAGGCTGTCCAAAAATGTGTATGATATCCAAAGGAGAAAAGGAAAGGGCTCCATTCTCTGATCATTTTGGTGACTTGGGAAACCTAGAAACATAGGAACGATTGTGTGGTCAATAGGGCCAACCCAGCGGTTGGGACCATTCTACTAGCCATAGCTAATGAGTGTGTGTTATGGTGTGCTGCTGGAGCTGTAGGGCTTCAGAAACTGTATAGAGGCAGGACCTTGAGTGTTTCCCAACCCTACTCGGCTTGTGTGTAGTGTGGTCCTTTTTTTGTGGGACAGGTGTTTCATACCCTGTGTTGTACTATCTTCTCTTCTATAAATAAGATGACGCACAATTATCTTGCATGTTTGAGAAAAAAATGTGTCTGATATGATGAACACTCTTCTTAGCTTGAAGTTGGCGAGTGAAAATTAATATGGAAATATAAAAAAAATTATGTACTAACTACTTCCTATTTTCTAAGATCACAAATATAAGTTCACTTGGGTTCATCCTAAACCAAACATTTTTAACTTTGACCATTATTATATAGATTGAAAGTACTATATTCATTATGAAAACTGCTTTCAATCATATATACTAGTTTCATTTAAGACTGTTACTGATATTACTGGTCAAAGTTGGAAAAGCATGATTTAGTTCGAATTTAGATGGACTTATATTTGTGATTAGAAGAAGTATCCTTCTAAACAGGAAGACCGTGAACCAGAAGGCACGTATTACTTAGCTACTTATAAACGCTATTCCTATATGGTAATAAAAACCCAGTGGAAGTTATCATAATCCATACCTGACCAGCTGGCATGAGGTTGTCCCCTGTTAATTTTACAGCTTCAACATACTCATAGAACAATAGGTCACTATGCTCCTCAGATGGACCATCCTCCCGCCATTGACCAAATTTTCGTTGTAAACTAAGAATTTCTGAGTCAAATCCTGATGCGGTCAAATATAAGCCTGCCGAAAGAATATATTCCAGTCAATATCAGAAAGAGAAGAGAAGCAAAGATGAATATCATGTAAAGCTCAAGTGGTAGGTACACAATTTGGAACATACCGGTAAGAGGATCTGAAGATATAGACATCTGAATACGACTAAAGTGGGTAACTCCATGCAGTTTTTTCTGAACCTTGTTATTTCGTTTGATGCCAAGTTGTAGTATCTGCATTAGATAAGTTGAAATGATATCAAGAAGCTGTTTAAAAGTATTTCATATTGTAAGTCGACAGCACCATAAAGAAATTCATCCTCAAGCACATATATATTCGAATTCATTTATAAATTTGTGTCAATATGCATGTTGGAATCTGACAATCAATGGCAAACTAGATAATCAAAGGTAAATGAAGGATCATGGGACAACATTATCATAATAATCTAAGGTGTTTGATACAGATGTAAGAAGCAGGTATTGTACACATTCTGTGAAGAAATGGTTGACAGGTCCTTGCTGTTTTTTTTCTTGAACATGCAGGAGAGCTGCATATCTATTTCATTAGCAGAAGGAAGAAAAACAAAACACAGTATATACACGGACCTAACAAAACACTCACGCACACACATACAACAAGAGGTCTCCTGCGTGTTTATCACAAGGTCAAAGTGGTCCGGTTTATAAAATGAATGCAGCTCAGAAGATCCACTGGGGTTCAAGCATAAAACAGGTTATGTTTGACGTTTTACTTTACCAGTTCATATAGAAACTGAATAGATTAAACCAGAAGTGATCTTTAATAAAAAACAGTTGGTCCCCATAGTCAAACAAGACACAAATCAATGCTCATTTGGACAATTCAATGAAGCGCAATGAATGGTGCCAAAACTTAATGCAGCACATTATATACAAATAAAGTATTTACCGAAAGTTTTTTGTTGCTGCCGCTCAACTTTACACGATCAAGCTCGACAAAACCATCATAATCCTGCTGATCGGTATGCAAACCAACTGTTTTCTTTGAAGTCTGCTGGGCCTTTCCAGCATCTAGTTTTTTACTATATTCTTCAGTATAGAAGGAAAACGAGAAGCGGTCTCTTTTTTCTAATCTAGCTGGCATTCGTTCAAAAGCTTCAGCAGATGGACGAGAAGCATAGTCATTGTTATTCTCAATGACAAAATCAATTGAAACCAAGGGTTCAATATCACTTTCGTCACCAGATTCATCACCGTTCTCTTCTGCAGAAACTGTTTCTGCTACTCCACTGTTATCTTCATCACCAGCATCTTCTGAAGATTCATTTTCAACTTCAGGATCATCATTCTCATCATTTTCCTCTGAAATCTGATCAAAGATATTGATTATGTAGTCTTTGTCAACATTCTGCATGGGTACCACTTTCAAGATTTTAATCCTGGGAACTACAGTTGGATCGCTTGACAAGTCTTTCGAACCAGGGCCAGCATCAATGTTGCTATCATCACTATCTTTATCATCCATGTTTACACTTCCATCGAATTCTTCATGCTTAGACCCTACTGAACTGCTAGATATATTTATACTGTCCATGCCAAGTTCCTCCCTTAACATGTTTGGCACTTGGTCAGAATCACTATCATCTGGTTTCAGATGCACTGCCTGAAAACATCCCAATTTTTAAAATGGACAAAACTATAAGACATTACTAACAAGATAAGAGTTCATTTTTAATATAGTAACTGTTATTTGACCTTACTCATAGCTACTGAAATCTTGCAGTTAACAATATCAGCACTTGAAATCGGAAGCTGCTCAAAACTGATACAGGAAATTTATTCTCATGGTGCATGCCAAATACATTTTCCCAATATAATGCAAAGTTGCAAACGCTCAAGTTCAATGTGTGTGGATTTATGTACAGGGATATGAAACGTGAAGTGAAACAAGGCTTTTTATGTTCATACTCAAGTCTGACAAACATGTGCAAGTACGGGCCAGGAACATATGGTCCAGTCAGAGAGTTAGGTGTTGTTTGGTTCACGAAATGTAACGTAAATGGTAACGGTAATAATTCACACCTGATTACCAGCGGTAACAAGTTTGAATAAGACGGTATTAATTTCTAGTGGTATCTGATTACGGTTGGACTTAAACAAACATGGTTTAACGTTATCGATTACCGTTCACGTTACAAATAGGTGAACCAAACAGCACCTTAATGGTTTTTTAAATAAAAAATGAGTATGCAAGGCTGTCCAATATGGCGCTTGGCATTATCATATTCTATACTAATAATAATGTCAAAAATCTGAACCATGGGAAGAATACGCTTGTCATTATCATATCATATACTGTTAATGTCAAAAATCTCAACCATGGGAGAAGACATGTCCCTAGCTTTTCTTCCAAACCCTGTTTGACCATGAAACACACTGAAACCAGTTCTCACTTCTCAGAAAGGTATCCACATCCACATGACATGTGAGCCAGGTACAAAGCCAGGAGGATGTCTACACAAATGGAGGCTCCATCAACTGAATTATCACTCAGTCCTCAACAGCAAAAAGAAATAAAGGATGACATCCAGAATTTCTAGAGCACATGTCAAAACTCAGTATTCTGTTTACGAACCTGGTAAGTGGTAAGATTACATGAAATAGAAGATGATTTTTATGTTTCCCAACCCAAAATTTCATTGCCAAAATTATTTTAATACTTGCACATTGATTTTACTTTTATTAAGTGTAAAGCATTGTACCTGCAGGTTGTATCCACCATTTGCCTCTGCAAAGTATATTTCAAATATAGGGAGACCAGAGCTGTCAGAAGTCAGCTGTCTGAAAATGAGGAGAATTAAAAAGTCATTTAGCATGCAAACAAATATTTCTTTTTTTCTCGAATACGCAGGAGAGTTGTGTATAATTACATGAATAAGAAATATAGAAGGGTATAGACCCTATTACATAGAGGACACACACAATTGTCACCTGATACAAACAAACACTACCACGACCAACACACGGGAAAACACTAAGTGCCTAACCCACCGACCTGAACATAGGAGAGAGCTTTAGCATCAGCCATAGACCAGTACAGAAGCTCCTCCTTATCCATTCTAACAGCAGAAATAACACTAGGAAGACACTTATCAAACACACTTATTTATATGCAAACAAATATTTCATACAATAAAGTAAACACATTTTGCACCAGTAAAATGAAATCAGCTAAAAGGTACTATAACATTAACAAGCATATGGATCACCGGCGCATATATTTAAGGAAGTTTAAAACTGTAGTGCTGATTATATTAACTTATGAAACATGTGTGTTACTGTTCAAGCAGTCTGCTGCACCATATCACCAACTAGGAATGATAAAAGGGAAGTTTCTTCTTGCAGTTCTTCATAGAACATTTTAATGATTTATGACTGGCATGCTGAGGCATGCTTTGAGATATTTTGAAAACAAGTTGTTCACTTTTATAAATTCGCAATCCATTTTGCCCACACGTTTCTACACAGATAAGCTCCAGTGACTAATTCAACTATCAA
The DNA here is from genome assembly GCA_029449295.1 of Zea luxurians. Lineage (NCBI taxonomy): Eukaryota > Viridiplantae > Streptophyta > Magnoliopsida > Poales > Poaceae > Zea > Zea luxurians. The sequence continues at coordinate 31,650,045 of JAOPSE010000017.1, read as the reverse complement.
GTAGGCTAACTCAACCACAAACAGACACACTTCTCTCCTGTTGTACGCATTAATTTCTCTACAAGTGACCTCCTGATGCTCAAACCAGTACTTATGTGCACCCTGTAACCAAAATAGCATTGCCAAATGCCAAGAGCTCCTTAAGTGGTCTAGGACCTAGAGCATACCGCAGTAACCCCATTATCTCATGCATTTTTACCATCCACAGCGAAATATTAATATTGAAATGTATTCGAGAATTCCATAGAAGGGCAGACTTGGAGCAGCGGTGAGAGCTGTATCACTGTGTTAGAATACCCGATTAGGGTTTGGGGTTCTCCCCGTGTAATTATTGTCTCGCCCCTCTGTAATGGGTCTGGCCCAGTTACTCCAGTCTATTTAATAGATTGCCCAACCCCTGTTAGGCTTAGGGTTTCCAATATGGTATAGAGCCAAAATAAATTGTTTTTCTCTCCCAGCCGCCACCTCCCCTGCCCAGCCGCCGGTGCTTCCCTCCCCTGCGCCGCCGGCGCCCCCATCTACTCCCTGGCAACAGCCGCCGCCGTGCCCTGCCCGACCGACTGCCTCGACCCGTGCAGCGCCAGAAACAGCAGAGCCGCCACCTGCTCCGAGCGCCGACCCCGGCCATCCGAGAGCCCCAGCGCCCCTGCCGTGCCGCCCGACGCACCAACGCCAGGAGCCGCGACACCCGCCCGGCCACCCGTGCGCAGCTCCTGCGTGCCAAGCCCCGGCCACAACCGAGCCCCTGCACCCACCCGAGCGGACCGCGCCAAGGTCCAGCGCCATGACCCCGACCGCGCGCACCCAGCCGTGCAGCGCTCAAACGTCCGCTGCCCTTCCCCGCGCCTCCAGCTCCGGCGCCCACTCAGCCGCCGCGCCGCCGGCTGCCTTCCCTGCGCCGCCGGTTCCCTCCCCACTCAGCAGTCGCACCCCTGCGCCGCCGGTCGCCTCCATCGCGGCCTTGCGCAGCCGGCCGCCGCGTTCTTCTCCCCACTCAGCCGCCGCGGGCCGCTTGGGCCACGCCCCTGCGCCGTCGGCCGCCTCCATCGCGGCCCTGCGCAGCCGGCCGCCGCGTCCTTCTCCGCCTCCCAGGATCCCACCACGCGCCCTCTCTGCCGGTCTCGCCCCCCCCCCCCCCCACCGCGGCCGCCCTGTGCCGGATCCCGCTGCGCCCGGCCTCTCCTCGCCGGGATCCCGCCGCGCCCGGCCCCTCCGCATCCTCTGCCCCGTCGCCGACTTTCGCGACCTCCTCCAGCTCTCCTCCATCAGCTGCTGGTCCCCAGCCGCCCTTCTCCCTGCCGCGAGCGCTCCCCGCCGCGGCCTCCTCTTCCCCTGCCGTCGGGCGCTGTCGGCCTCTGCTCCCAGCCTCGCCGCCCGACCCGATCCTAGCAGCTGTGCGCGCCCTTCTTGACGACCCTCCTCACTACTCGCGCAGCTGCGCTACTCTTACCAGTGTTGTCTCCTCCCACACCGGTTCCATGGCGTCACCCCCACCATACATGAGCTTTACCTCGCCCGCCGCTCTCGTGACTGTGTGTGTCCTCCTCCACGACGACCAACTCATCCAGGGCATGTTCGTGTCCTTCGATCCAGTCTGGAACCCTATTCTTCGGGACTGCGTCGAGGTCCACCCTCAGGCGGGCCGTCACGTGCCTGGACCGCTTGTCTTCCCACGTGCTGCGATCGCCTCCCTAGCGGTTGAGCCCGTATCATCTCCCTCCCTTTCTAGTGCCTCTATCGGGGCACCTTCTTTGGCCCTCTCCGCTCACACCGTACCTTCGCCACCACCTCCTCCCCCAACCACCACCGATTGGGTGGTTGACTCCGGGGCCTCCTTCCACACTACCCCTACAACTAGTTCGTTACTCCACTTCCATCCACCCCACCCCTCACATCCTTCCTCCATCGTCGTCGGCAACAGTTCCACCCTCCCGATCACCTCAGTAGGTACATCGGTTCTTCCAAAACCATTCTGCCTTAACGACGTCCTTGTTGCTCGTGGACTGACTCATCCCCTCCTCTCGGTTCGTCGCTTCACTAGTGACAACCAGTGCTCTATGGAGTTCGACCCCTGGGGTCTCACCATACGCCACCTTCCCACACATGCTGTGACAGCTCTGGTCCCCTCTATTCTCTTCACTTGCCCTCCACTCCCCACACCAGAGTAGCCTCATCTCCTGCACTTGCTACTACCACCACCTCCTCCGCCATTTGGCACCGTCGCCTCAGGCACCCTGGACCTGACGTCATGTCCCAGCTTTCCGGCCAATCAGACATATCCTATACTCAGGGCTCTTCTGAGCGCCTCTGTCATGCTTGTCAGCTCGACCGTCACTCCCGTCTTCCTTTTTCCACTTCCACGTCCAGGGCTGTTCAGGCCTTTGATCTTATCCACTGTGATCTCTGGACGTCTTCTGTCCTTAGCCTCTCCGGCTACAAATACTACCTGGTCATTCTGGACGACTACTCCCATTCCCTTTGGACTTTCCCCCTTCGGCTGAAGTCCGACACGTTTACCACCCTCACTCACTTCTTCGCCTGGGTATCCACCCAGTTTCGGCGCCCGGTCCGTGCCCTGCAGTGCGACAATGGCCGCGAGTTCGACAACAACGCCTCCTGTTCTTTCTTCCTCACTCACGGCGTCCAGTTGCGTCTCTCGTGTCCCTACACCTCTGCTCAGAACGGCCAGGCCGAGCACATGATTCGCACCACCACCAACATGATCCGCTGCCTTCTCTTTCAGGCGTCTCTCCCTGCCACCTACTGGGCAGAGGCCCTCCATACCGCCACGCATCTCCTCAACCGTCTTCCCTCGAAGGCGGTGAGCCACCCTACACCTCACTTCGCCCTGTACGGCACAGCCCCTTCCTACGACCAACTGCGCGTGTTCGGCTGTGCCTGCTACCCTAACACTTCCGCTACCGCCCCTAACAAGCTTTCTCCTCGCTCCACTCGCTGCCTCTTCCTCGACTACTCCCCTGACCACAAGGGGTATCGCTCACTCACTTCTTCGCCTGGGTATCCACCCAGTTCCAGCGCCCGGTCCGTGCCCTGCAATGCGGCAATGGCCGCGAGTTCGACAACAACGCCTCCCGTTCTTTCTTCCTCACTCACGGCGTCCAGTTGCGTCTCTCGTGTCCCTACACCTTTGCTCAGAACGGCCGGGCCGAGCGCATGATTCGCACCACCACCAACATGATCTACTGCCTTCTCTTTCAGGCGTCTCTCCCTGCCACCTACCACCTACTGGGCAGAGGCCCTCCATACCGCCACGCATCTCCTCAACCGTCTTCTCTCGAAGGCGGTGAGCCACCCTACACCTCACTTCGCCCTGTACGGCACAGCCCCTTCCTACGACCACCTGCGTGTGTTCAGCTGTGCCTGCTACCCTAACACTTCCGCTACCGCCCATAACAAGCTTTCTCCTCGCTCCACTCGCTGCCTCTTCCTCGGCTACTCCCCTGACCACAAGGGGTATCGGTGTCTGGACCTCACCTCCCACCGCATCATCTCTCGTCACGTCGTCTTCGACGAAGATGTGTTTCCCCTTGCAGGCTCCACCCCACCCACCGATCTCGACTCACTCCTCGAGTCCGATCCGATTCCCCCCCACCCTCGGCGCCCCGCCTTGCGCCGTTACCTGTACCTCGTGCGGCCCCGACGCCACCGCTCGCACCCATTCCCGCGCCACACGCGGCCCCGCCTACGCCCCGCGCGGCCACGCCTGCGCCACGCGCAGCCCCGACGACCCCGCCTGCGCCACGCGCGGCCCCGTCGATCACGCCTGCGCCATGCGCGGCCCCACCGATCATGTCTGTGTCACGCGCGGCCCCGTCGATCACGCCTACGCCACGAGCGGCCCCGTCGACCTCGCCTGCGCCACGCGCGGCCCCGTCGACCCCGGCTCGCTTCGCCGACCCCGCGCTCGTCTACCACCGTCGCGGCCACGCCGCTACCTCGGCGCCTGCTGACTCGGGCCCGTCGACGAGCGCGGCCCGCTTTGCCGACCCCGCCGTCGTCTATCACCGCCGCGAGCCGACCACACCCATCGCTCCCGACGTTCCGGCGACCTGCTCCGAGCCGTCAGTGTACCACCCGATCGCCATCCACCGCGACCCCGAGCACGTCCACTCGATGGTGACTACTGACTCGGCGCGCCGCTGGCGTTCTTCGCCCCGTCGACCGGCTGATCCTGGCAGCTGATACGACCTGCACTCCACCGGACGCATCCCCAGTGCCCTCCTCCGTCCGCACTGCCCTCGCCAACCCACATTGGCTTCGTGCTATGGAGGAGGAGTACGCGGCCCTCTTGGCCAACCACACCTGGGACCTGGTGCCGTGTCCACCAGGCACCAACGTGGTCACCGGCAAGTGGCTATTTCGCCACAAGCTGACCTCGGACGGCTCCCTCGACCGCTACAAGGCCCGTTGGGTCCTTCAGGGCTTCACCCAGCGCCCCAGAGTAGACTACGACGAGACCTTCAGCCCTGTCGTCAAATTCGCTACTGTTCGCGCTGTCCTCTCCCTCGCCCTCTCCCGCGACTGGGCGATCCATCAGCTCGACGTCAAGAATGCCTTCCTCCATGGCACTCTGACGGAGACTGTTTGCTGCAGCCAGCCCACCGGCTTCGTCGACGCCGATCGTCCGGATCTGGTCTGCCGGCTGAACCGATCCCTGTACGGCCTCAAGCAGGCGCCGCGGGCATGGTACAGTCGCTTCGCCTCCTACTTGGCCTCCATCGGCTTCGTCGAGGCCAAGTCGGACATGTCCCTGTTCATCTACCGGCGTGGCGACGACACCGTCTACCTCCTGCTCTACGTCGACGACATTGTGCTCACGGCATCCACCGCCGACCTTCTACAGCGCACGATCGTCGCCCTTCAGTGGGAGTTCGCGATGAAGGACCTAGGGCCCCTACACCACTTCCTCGGCATCACCGCCGAGCGCCGGCCTCAGGGTCTCTTCCTCCACTAGCGCCAGTACGCCATCGATATCCTAGAGCGGGCTGGCATGTCTGACTGCAAGCCCTGCTCCACGCATGTCGACACTCAGGCAAAGCTCTCTGAGGACGACGGGTCTCCGGTCGCCGACGCGACGTCCTACCGGAGCCTGACCGGCGTGCTCCAGTACCTCACCTTCTCCAAGCTCGACATCGCCTACACCGTCCAGCAGGTGTGCCTACATATGCACACTCCGCGGGAGCCCCACCTCACCGCTCTCAAGCGGATACTGCGCTACCTCCGCGGCTCCCTCGACTACGGCCTCCTACTTCGACCATCCCTGACGTCGGAGCTCGTGGTCTACACCGACGCTGACTGGGCTGGCTGTCCCGACACGCGCCGGTCCACCTCCGGTTACGCCGTGTTCCTGGACGCCAACCTCGTCTCTTGGGCCGCCAAACGGCAGCCCGTCGTCTCTCGCTCCAGCGCTGAGGCCGAGTACCGCGCCGTGGCAGAGGCCTCCTGGCTGCGACAGCTCCTCCACGAGCTCCACAGTCCCCTTCAGCGCGCCACCCTTGTCTACCGCGACAACGTCAACGCGGTCTACCTCTCCACCAATCCCGTGCAGCATCAACGCACGAAGCACGTGGAGATCGACCTGCACTTCGTCCGCGAGCGTGTTGCTGCCGGTGACGTTCGGGTTCTCAGCGTCCCCACCACGCTGCAGTTCGCTGACATCTTCACCAAGGGATTACCGTCGAGTGTATTTTTAGACTTCCGATCCAGTCTCAACATCTGTACAGGATAGAGTTGTGACTGCGGGGGGTGTTAGAATACCCGATTAGGGTTCTCCCCGTGTAATTACTGTCTCGCCCCTCTGTAATGGGCCTGGCCCAGTTACTCTAGTCTATTTAATAGATTGCCCAACCCCTGTCAGGGTTAGGGTTTCCAATACACTGAGTCACCAGGTCACGGGTTCAAAGCATCCTCTCCACATTTGCGAGGGCAAGGCTTGCCTCAGTTTATCCCTTTCCTAGACCCCACTCAGGGCTTGTTCGGTTAGGAGTGGATTGAAGGGGATTGGAGGGAATTAAATCCCTTGCTATTCAAAATTAAATAGAAAGGAATTTAATCCCACTCAATGCCCTCCGATCCGTACACAACCGAACAAGGCCTCATGTGGGAGCATCCAACACTAGGTCTGCCCTTTTTATTCGAGCATTCCATCCTTTAAAACGAAGACAGAAAATGTGAAGAGCAAGTCCACTCGCAGAATGATCAATTAAACTATAAACAATCAACAATAATGTTTACTCCTTAAGTGCTTTAGGACCTAGAGCATACCATAGTAGAGAACCCCATAATCCTAGGCATTTTTTCCATCCACAACAAAATATTAATAATGAAATGTATTTGAGATCGAGCATTCCATCTTTAAAACAAAGGCAGGCAAACGAGAAGAGCAAGTCCACTCACAAAATGATCAATTAAACTATAAACAATCAACAGTAATGTTATTATGCACACAATAATATTCAACAAAATTAATACCTTGTATCATAACTTCTTGCCACATATCGACCATGTTCAGCACTTATACGGATTATAAGACCATATGGATCGGACAAATTTCCGGAAATTCCAGACCACCACCCCAGCTGCATGTGCTCTAATGGATCAGACAATGGCATACTTTGTTCGGATGGAAAGAAATATGATGTAATAGGCAATTATGAATCACAAAGCATAATCAAAGGTTTATTGTTTGAGAAAGAATAGTAAAAATCTATTAACTTGGATGCAAAGAAGTCAAAGAAACTTAGATAGCAAGGGACAAACAATATAGAAGAACTCCACGGTACTAACCAGTCCTGTGCCAGCATGATCTCTGATATATGCTGCATCCTTGTAGCGTTCCTCATCTATGGCCATCTGCAAAACCCAAAATAGCAGACAACTATCTTATAAATAACAATTTTAGCCCCTCAACTTGATCATAGACCAAATCAGCTCCTCTACACGAAAACACTTGATACTAGTTCTTCTATAAATGTATTATATGGCTAGCAGTCCTGTTACCAAGGGTGTTGACATATCACATATGACATGGTATAACGACACTGGTTACAACGGAGTATGTGCTACAGCAGCTAAGAGAACATATTAGTGTAAGAACAACATCCCCATACATTCAGTTATTTCAGATAGCTGCAAACTTAGTTGATGTTTATTATTACTTCTTTCAGTCAACTAAGTGGTGTTTTTTATACTTATAAGACCTCCAGAACACCACTTTGACCATAATTTACTAATATCTAGTGGTGTGCTTTTTATAAGTACAACATCCAATCTAAATATTCAGAAATATGGATACCAGATGTCCAGATATTAAAACATCTAGAGGCAAGCATCCTAAAATGTCGTATTCAGAGATATGGATACCAGATTAAATCATCTGGAGACAGGCATCCTAAAATGTCATCTAGTTTTACTAGAGGGAGTACTCTACAGCTAAATTATGAACCATACAAGACATTCATCCTTCTTGTAGAGTAGGAGCAATATTACACTGTAAGTAGTGCGTAATGTAGAAGAGGGTAATTCAAATATGAAAGAAAATAAAAAAAAGGTAAGAAATATTATTTACCACTAACTAAATAAGACAAATAAATATTTCTTACATTTAAGTCAGAGACAGCTCTACCCACAGTGTCATTTTTCACTATAGTAGCAATAGCTAGCCTCAGCTTATGAGCACTTCTGTAGTCTTCTCTATAAACAGACGCCTGGAGTTGCAACTGCAATATAATATACATGTATCAGGATATTTGATATTTCTCAATATATATTATAATGTTATTATAGTATTTAAAGTGAGATCTGCACAAAATACAACACATACACATGGGTAAACCATGCAAGCAGCAATTCACTCAAAGGTCGCACAAAGGAAGGTTTGGACTGCAAATAGGCTACAAAAAAGAGGCTTGGACCATCCGGAGAGATGTCCATTATGTGATCAGGATCAAGAAACCTTGGACCATATGTTGATTGGATGTGTTTTCGCTCGAGAATTTTGGTTCAAACTACTTCATCAAGTGAACCTTCAGCTTCTTGCCCCCCAATCCGAGGATAGTGCCTTCCTAGAATGGTGGAGAGTGTTATGTACTAAGGTCTCTGGAATCGCAAGGGATGGCCTCAATTCTCTAGTCATCCTGGGTGTTTGGACCTTATGGAAGCAGCGCTGTGGCTGTGTTTTTGACAACAAGAGCCCCAGTATTAATGATGCTATTAGAAGAGTTGGGTTGGAGGTTGACCTTTGGGAGATGGCTGGTAAAAAGAAGTTGTCTTTGCTTACCGCCCCCATTCCGGGCCTCTCTGCTAGTTAGCTAGCACTGTGGTAGTTCTTGTTAGTTTTTTAGACATGGATGGATTTTTGTATGTCTGCTATTGGCCGCCGTAGGGGCCCCTAGTTTGTTTCTTGTATCTGTTCCTCTTCTTTAATATATTATCGTGCAGTTCTCCTGCGCTTTCGGGAGAGAAAAAAAGTTCTATCAACATGTACTTCAAAAAGTTATATTTTGACAGCACGTGAGTCGTGACTGGCATCTCAATAGTTTAAAAACCACATCACCCAAATCGCACATAAGCTCCTGAAACTCTGCAACACTGGCATGAACCACGAACATTCTCAAAACATTAGACACTAAATTATGCAGTTTGGTAGCAACCACAACAGAGGAAGGCACATTTAGTCATGTGATCCACTGAAACAACTGCAATTCCAACACTACATTTGACTATTCGAGCATAGGGGTTCAATGTACAAATAGGGAAAAGTCTATACATAACCCACCCACCCACTAAAAACCAGGTATTGTCTTAAACTACGTAAAAAACTCAGCCGGGGAGGAAATGACTGCCCTCCCGGTATAATACTAAGAAGAGACTGAAACATTGGTCCCGGCCGAAAAAATCCCCGAACCCTGGCCTCTCCATCAATAACGGACCGACATCAACCGTCCACTCTGCAACGACCCAACTGGGAGGGTGGCGCATAGAACATCGTAACTCGAGAGCGGATGAGGCACAACGAGGGGATTTTTTTAACCAAGCTGAAAAAATCGCCCTGAGGGGAATCGAACCCGGGTCATGGAGGTGCTACTCAGAAGCCTTAACCGCTAGGCTAGAGGCCATTTCACGTCTTAAACTATGTAATACCATTTAAATAAACCCTGGAGGTGATTTTGCCACCATGACATTTAAGATTGCTTGCAGATGGCATCTAGCAATCCTCACCGGCATCTGATGGCATCAAGGCTATCCCATCAGGATCTCCTTCAACCTTCGACCATCCCATTCCTCGTGCTCCTCTGCCAATTTGTCCGACTGAGCTGCGAGGTGGCATGGTCTCCCTCATCCACTCTTGTCCATCAACCCTGTTGCAGTGGTAGGCGTTGCTCCTCCATCCGGCCCAACAAGACTACCGAAGAACATGAGGGTGGGGCCACAAAGGAGCAACATTGCCATTGTCCAACCTCACCTGTGTCGTGGAGGAACAGCATCCCTATCGATTGTCCTCCTCTAAGCCACCCACTCCCCACCATCCTATCATCATCATGGATCCCGTCGAGGGTTCCTCACGGCCAGAGCCAGAGCTCATCAGAACTTTGAAGCGACAGCGATGTGGTTAAGATAAGGGGTGCTCGATGAGGTATCGATAGAGAGAAGGGTAAAGGGGAGAACATGGTTGAGCAAGTGGAGCTTAGAAAAGCCGCCGCCACCACCACATTTGTCGGGTATCATAATTAGGGGTACCCGGATTATGCCCCTAAGCATACCTAACACCCGAGTACCAGGAAATCATAAACCAAAAAACGCGCTCCCCGAGGCCACGCATGGGTCGAATCACGATTCGCCCGAGACCCCGCTTGACGGTTGCTCAAAACTACGCCTCGCTCGAGCCCATCCTCAGGCGAAGGTTGCGCCTGCGTGGATCCTCGACTCACCCAAGGAGTCGTGCACCCTCTCACGGGAAGCAAAAATCTGCCTCGTCCGAGGGCATCTCGGACGAAGGCCGGGCCCGAGCCCGGCCTCGGCCAAAGTTCTCAAGAACCACAAGATGTGTGCATTAAATGCAACCGATACGAATACCTGCTCCACCAATGACACCGCAGTCAACAGAGGACAATGCGATCGCGGTCCCATCTACTTTCACCATCTACGATGACGCACGCCCACGAATATCGGGCACTGCTCCCTCGCTCTGGTCACTATTCTCAACAACTTCGGATGGGACATGCGACGTCTAGGCACAACCTCAGCCTCGGGAGGGAACTAAGGTTTTGAAAATCCACGACTACGACGCGCCTAGGCGCTAGGCCACGGCCTCCCGCCTAGACTAGGGGGGTAGGCGAGCTGCTAGGCGTTTGGAGCGCCTAGGCGGCGATTCCGCGCGCCCAGGAGCCCAGGCGGCCGCGTAGGCGAGCTAGGCGCGCGCGCGCGGGGAAAAGGTCGCGCGCGCGCATGAGAGAAAATGGCGCGCGTGGGGGAGAAAATAGGACGCGCGCGGTAGAGAAAAGGCTGGCGCGCGAAGAAAAGGACTGTACGCCAGAAAAAGAAGTTGTACGCCAGAAAAGGAAGGAAGGAGAGAAAACATGCGGTAGAGAAGACCCCTGTAGCTGCTTGCTTCTCTCCTGTACGCCGGACCCCTGTAGCTGCTTGCTTCTCTCCTGTACGCGGTAAAACCTGCTTCTCTCCTCCCAATCTTGTTTCTCTCTTGTACGCGGGCGGCTACTGCTTGCTGAAGGTTTCTCTCCTGTACGCGCGACAGCAGATAGCCCAAGGTTTGTTCCTCGTCCCCTGCTTCTCTCCTCTCATCTCCTCTGTTATTCCCATTTTCAGTTTCTAATTTGTTGACTGTTGGCTTGAACTCAGATGACAGAGGGTCAATCTGAAAGTGCAAGTGCACCAGAGGGAGTTAGTGGCCTTAGAAGAAATTCAGATGATGTGGGATGGGAGTATGGGGTTCTTGTTGATATAAACAATAAAGACAAGGTAAAGTGCATACTGTGTGACAATCAAATGTGTGGAGGGGTTTATCGGTTGAAGTAACATATCGCCTAGGAAGGAAAGAATGCGAAGAAATGCCAGGGCATGAAGAGTTGAAGACCACCAAAGAGAAGTTACTGGAGGCTCAAGAAAAGTGCAAGAAAGCACTAGATGAAGCAAAAAGGAAAAGGGAGGAGAAGACTGTTCGTGAGCTAGAACTTAGAGAGGAAGTTCATGTGTCTAGGGTTGGAGGATCAGAAAAAGTGACTTGTGTTGGAAGTTCAGAGCCTCACAAATTAGGCCCCATGGACAAATGGACAAAAGCTATTGATCCTACAGCAACCAAATCTGAATCTTTGACTCAACAGAGGCTGAACAAGGAACCTTGGAAAGAAAGATTACATGAGGTGCATAAATATATTGCAAGATGGGCCTTTAACCATGGTAATTTCCTTGCTGTTTTTTAATTTCAGATTTCAATTTGATCAGATTTCCTTGTTGTAGTACTCAATTGAACACTAATTTACTTTTTTGTAACATTGACAGCAATATCATTTAATGCATGTGACAACGATGAGTTCAAGCAAATGTGTGAGGCAATTGGACAATTTGGGCCTGGAATTGAACCTCCAACTATGTTTGACCTGCGAGGGAGATTGTTGGAAGAAGAATATGCAAGAACCAAGAGTTTGCTGCAAGAACGTGAAGCCGAGAAGATGAAGAATGGGTGCTCTATAATGACCGATGCTTGGTCAGATAAGAAGAGAAGCATAATGAATGTCCACTAATTGTGCTGATGGAACTAGTTTTATTTCCTCAAAAGAGATGTCAGATGTGTCACACACAAGTGAAGTGATATTTGAACTAGTGGACAAAGCAATCGAAGACATTGGTCTAGATGATGTGGTGCAAGTTGTGACTGATAATGCTTCTAACAACATGGGAGCAAAAAAGCTACTGCATGTAAAGAGACCACATATCTTTTGGACCTCTTGTGCAACTCACACAATTAACTTAATGCTCCAAGGAAATTGGCAACATGCCTCAGTTCAAGAAGGTGATTGACTAAGCAAAGGCATTCACCATATTTGTCTATGGGCACACAAGAACACTAGAGTGCATGAGATACTTCACTGAGGGGAAAGAGATAGTAAGGCCAGGAGTGACTAGGTTTGCTTCAAATTATCTAACTTTGGACAACATACAAGAGAAGAAGGACCAACTAAGAAAGATGGTGGTTCATAGTAGGTGGGACTCACTGAAGGATGTTGTCGGTACCCTGGATCGGGGGCACCCCTTACTACAGCATGAAGGCGCGATGCCCACGCGACTATCCCTAGTCATGTGGTGAACATCGTCCGGCTCCACCACGTGGATGGCTCCAGGGTCGCCATGTGGCCAGAGAGATACACTCCAAGATGCCAACAGTGGATCCGGACCTACATGAGAAAGTGCCGGACCCCTGTACATGTAGACCGGACCTCCGGGGGAAGGTCCAGGACCCCCATGAGTGTAACCCGGGCCTCCGGGTCGGGTCCCAGACCCCTCTGTGTGGGGTCCAGACTGCCCACAGCCGGGTCCCGGGACTCTGGAGCAGGAAATACCCAAGCCTTGCTCAGGCGGGGGTCCGGTGCCGGCATGTGTTCAGGCCCAGTCTGGTGCGGACCTGCCCACGTAACGCTACTGCTCCCCGCCCAAGCGGAGACCCGATGCTGCCACGTGGCCTACCGCGCGTGACGTAAGCCAGCGGGCGGAGCCTGACGTAAGGCCTCTGGGTCGCGCTGTCTCTGCATTTATTGCGGAGAAGACGCGCCGCCTGACTATCCCGCTGACAGGCGATGTGCCCCTTCAGCATTTAATGTGTCCTGTCCACTCAGCTGGCAGGCGGCGTCCAAGCCATCCAGCAGGCGGCGTGCCTGTCCATTCCGTCGCCAGACAGTACGCCCGCTTTGCAAGGTGCACTGTGCCCATCCATCATCACTCGTGCGTTGCCAGGGAAGCTTCCCCTGCACGCCAAAGCTACGTAGATCGCAGATATCAGGGCTCGAGGAAGATCGCACTAGGGACGGGCATTAGTCGCCCCAAGTATTACATCCGTTATGTCCTTGGGCCCACATGTCGGGGCTCAGCACCCTTGTACGTGCCCCCCTTAGACTATAAAAGGGAGGGCACGCTGTGTTACAGGGAGCAGACACACACAAACGCTCTCAGACTCATTCGGACTCAAGCTCACGAACAATACAATACACAGTGGAGTAGGGTATTACGCTCCGGCGGCCCGAACCACTCTAAACTCTTGCGTGTTCTTGTGTGTTCATCCCCCCAATCTCTAACCAGCAAAACGCTTAGGCCCCTCCTTATCTTAGGATTTAGGGCGGGTGCATTCCGCCACCCGGCCGGGGATTTCCTCCCCGACATTTGGCGCGCCAGGTAGGGGCCTGGCATTAGGTTTTTGCTTGTTTTCCTGCTCGGCGCCATGGTTCACATCGTCGAGCACCACGACTTCATCCCCGAGGATTTCCCCATGGAGGAGGCCGCCTCTTCCATACCACGGGCCTCTAGCCGCCCTGTGCCCGGTGCAGCTGCTGTTGAGCGCTCTGCGCGGCAGCACACTCCTGCGCAGTCGACCAGGGCGTCAAGAGCTACCCCTGGTGCGCTGTCCGCAGCCAGGGAGTTGTTGCGCCACCCTCCTAGCTCCGCGGCCTCGCCGGGGGCCATGAAACAGTGGCGTGACGACGTCGACCGGCTACTCGGCATGGCGCACTCTGGCCCAGCTAGGCCCAAGCCTCGCTCGTCCAGACGTCAGTATGAGGCGTCCGCGTCAATGCGCTCGCCCTCTGTAAGGGCTGTGCCGACCGAGGACTTGCGGACGGAGCTCAACCGCCGGCGCGAAGGAGAAGAAGCCACAACCTCTCTGGAGGTGCCAGGCGATCTACGGGCAGAACTCAACCGCAGGCGTGCGGGCGAGGATGCCTCGTGTCTCTCTGGAAAGGGCGCGTGAGCGCCGAACAAACATCGAGGGTCGCAACCTCGATTACGACTTCGCTGCGGTAGCACCGCAGGCCCCGACGGGCGCCCGGATCCTGACGAGTGTCCCGTTGGCCGGCGTGGGCTGCGCCGGGCTCGTGGATCATCTCCGCGCGGCGTCCTGGCCATCCAAGTTCCGGCCACACCTGCCGGAGAAGTACGACGGTACATCAAATCCGTCGGGATTTCTGCAGGTTTACGTCACCGCTATTACAGCAGCAGGTGGAAACACTGCTGTGATGGCAACATATTTTCATGTCGCCTTGTCTGGGCCCGCACGGACTTGGCTCATGAACCTGGCCCTAGGATCAATCCACTCCTGGGAAGAGCTCTGTGCGCGGTTCACAGCGAACTTCGCCAGTGCTTACCAACAACACGGCGTGGAGGCCCACCTCCACGCAGTGAGGCAGGAGCCCGGAGAAACTCCCCGGACGTTTATCTCCCGCTTCACCAAGGTGCGAGGTACTATACCTCGCATCTCCGATGCTTCTATCATCACGGCCTTCCGCCAGGGGGTACGTGACGAAAAGATGTTGGAGAAGTTGGCCACGCATGACGTGAAAACTGTCTCCACTCTCTTCGCTCTGGCCGACAAGTGCGCCAGAGCTGCCGAGAGCCGTGCGTGGCACTCGGCGCCACAGACTGGGGAAGCCCAGGCGGGTGGCTCCGGTACCGTCACCCAGGACGGTAAGAGGAAGAAAAAGAAGAACCGCGGTCACAAAAAGCCGCATTCTACCGCTCTGGTCGTTGCAGCTGCGACTGAGGGCCACGGCGACCGCAACAAACGCCCACGATCGCAGAGGGATAACCGCGGCTCATGCCCTGTGCACCCCAACGGTCGCCACAGTGCCACAGAGTGTCGCGAGATCATCGACCTCGCGAAACGCGTCAGCGCGCGGTGCGAGCAGTCTTCCGGGGACGGCTCCCCACCTCGTCGCCGACCTGGCAAGGAAAAGGTCCATGACGACGAGGTGGCCGCGGCCGAACCGGACCTCGGGTATCAGTCACCCGAGGGAGCCCTGAAGGATGTTTTCACCAGAGACTCCGACTCTGGTGACAACAGCTAGACGGGCCGCCAGGGGGCCCGTATTCCCTAGTCTAAGAGGCCGAAGCCTGCCTTCCCCGCGAAAACCCTTTTTGGACTCCCCACGGGTCCAGCCTTTTGATGGGCCTATGCAGGAATGGCTACAGCGTGAGGACGTGGACTCCATCGTTAAAACGCAGATGGGAGCCTAGGGTCGGGACCTAGCCCTGGGGCGAGTACTGAACCGAGAAGGGCTCCGTAAACTCTCCCCCAGCTGGGAAGGACCCTTCAAGGCGACGGAAATGTGCCGACCCGAGGGTGACCACCTCGTTGCGACTAAAGGAGTACCTCTTCCTAACCCTTGGAGCATATCTGTAAGTTCTATCCATAGGAGCAGGTCTGAGGGGTTGAGTTTTTCTCCCTTTGTGTAGCTAGGTTATGCATATGTGTGCACCAGCCCGGTGAGGTCCGCCCTCATGAACCTGGCATGTTGGTCAGCACCCATGCATGCCAAGTTATTAAAAAAAAGATTTACCCCTCCGGATCTGCCTCCATGATAGTTTAATCCTCCTGCTTCATGGTGTTACCCTGCAGTTTCCAGACGTTAATTTTTATCTAACCCACCCATATAGTTCCCACCCTATCTGACATGATGACATCCGAATTGAATAAGCAAGGCTTGCAGTGTAGGACCCCTCCGCGAAAGTAAGGAGGTCCGGCAGCCTGGGGGCTGGTTCTAAAGAACGGGAACTTGTTCCATGGGGTGGTCCGGAGCAGTATAGCCGCTTAGCCTGGTCCCGTACCGTAAGCCTACACAGTCCACCACTCTGTGATGAGTACCCTAGTATTTGAGCTATAGTCCTGTGGGTCCGACAACCTGGGGTCCGGCTCCAGAGAATGGACACTCGTCTCCTGTGGTGGTCCGGAGCCGTGTAGCCGCTTAGCCTAGTCCCGTACCGTAAGCCTGCACACTCCACCGCTCTGCGGCGGGTGTCCTAGTATCTAGAGCCATGATCCAGGGGGTCCGGACACACAACTTGGCCTCCCAGACTAAAAACTGCAAGACCCGTGCATGTATCAAAGGATAGCTAATGTCAGACGAGGGGGCCTATGGGTGTGCTACTAACGCTCCCTGGCCGAAGCTGTGTACAGATCCAGGTCCAGGTCGAGGCTACCTCCTGAGGGTTGTTGCCAACTCTTTCAGGTTCGCTGGTATCCAACCCCGACACGTCGAGCCTGCATCCCAGGGGGGCCAGGTACCAGGGAAGAGTCAACAACATCACACACAACAGGGACAGGTGGTACACAGATAAGTGCTAATACTGCTTGATAAATAGTACTCAAAAAGTACCTTACAAAAGCAAAGGTTATTACATCCGCCTTCAAGCAGAGCCCTAGCTCCATCTCTACAGGAGTGAACTACTCGACGCCAGCAGGGTCGCGCTGGAAGCTCGTGGCCACTGTCCTCGCGGAATCCCCCTGGGCGGCTTGCCAGCGGCGACGACCACCTCTGCACCAGCGGCTCGCCAGCGGCGGCGACCACCTCAGCACGAGCGCCATGGCGAAGAGGCCCTCGCCCCCGTCTCCTACGAGGGGTGACGACGAGGCCATTAAAGCCAAAGAGTTGGGTGCACGGCGGTAGGCAGCGCTGGTGGTCTGGCCAGCGGCGGCGACCACCTCTACACCAGCGGCGGCGACCACCTCAGCGCATGCGCCATGGCAATGAGGCCCTCGCCCCCGCCCTCCTACGGGGGTGACGACAAGACCATCCAAGCCAAGGAGTTGGAAGCTCGGCGGCTGACGGCGCTTGTGGTCCGGCCAGCACCGCGTAGCCAAAGTTCGCCTCCTTCACAAGGCTGGTGAACATCCTTTTCCTCCGAATGCTGGAGGAAGAGGCGGGTCATCAGCTCATGCGAAAGGCAGAACCGCAACTCGGCTCGCTCTCCACCCCTACAAGGCTGATGAACATCCTTGAAGCTGAGGGCAGGGGGGAGGCCGCAGCCTGGCTCGCTTCTCTCCACCACAAAGCTGGTGGTCATCCTTGTAGATGACCACTGGTGGGAGACCGCAGCCCGGCTGCGTGATGAAAATCCTTGAAGCTGAGCAATGGCGGAAGAGCGCCAACCCCCACGAGATCGCGCTCCTCCAGCAACAGCAAGAAAAAGGCAAGATCGGCAGCGCCATCGTGCAGGAAACGAAGAGCGCGAGCTCCCCGGCAGCAAGATCGCCGAGGGGGAAGGCGTTGACACGGATCCTTCCACCAAACGCTGGCGCGCTCCATCCAGGCAGGCGGCGCGCCCGGTCAGGCGTCCACTCAGTCTAAAAGCGCTCGGGATGAACTTACAAGGCCATGGCGAGCTACGGCGACGCAAAGCAGAGAGCTCGGAGGCGAAAGGGCACAGCGAGGGGAAGAGAAGCGAAGGCATGGCTGCTACTCGAGGGATGAACCCCTTTTTAAAGGCAGATTCCTCCGCTCGCGCCCCGAAAGGCCACGAGAAGCCTCCCCCGATGCACACCGCAGCACCCAGCCTATGACGCGAGGGCCCGGCTCCACAAGTCGTACAGCTGGCGCGACGGTCTCCCAGTGCGCTGAAGACGAACCGCTGCGCGGGGAGCGAATCGTCGCGCCTCTTCACCTCCGCCGAGAGCAGCGGTCCAGCCTCTGACACGGGGGCCCGGGTCCATGAGTCATACTCCTCGGGCGTCGGCCTCCGTGTGCGGAGAAGGCAAACCACAGCATAAGGAGCATGCCACCAGTTATGGTAGTGTGCCTCTTCACCTCCGCCGAAACCAACAGCCCAGGCTCTGTCGCGGGGCCCGGGCCCACGAGTCATCCTCCTTGGGCGCCGGTCCCTGGGTGCGGAGAAGTCGAACCGCCACACGCACCAGTACCGTGCCTCCTCGGGGCTGCCACAGAAGACAGAGAAGGTGAATTTTCAAAACCAAATGCAGCGGTATCGAGGCACCCCGCGCATGGCCCAGTAAAGCCATCGAGTGCGGAGACCACGGGTCAGCCAGCCGCGGGAACAGGCGCGACAGTTGATGTGACTGATCGTAGGCTGATAGCGCTAGCGCGCCGAGTTAATGCGGCGCGCGCAGAGGAGGCGCCTCAGTCACCGGTCATGCCAAATTGACGCAAGGTACAAGCTTTGGCCCCACCTGCAGGCTCGTATCCTCCCCTGAGGCGGGCCCGGGGGCCACTGTCGGTACCCTGGATCGGGGGTACCCCTTACTACAGCATGAAGGCGCGATGCCCACGCGACTATCCCTAGTCACGTGGTGAACAGCGTCCGGCTCCACCACGTGGATGGCTCCAGGGTCGCCATGTGGCCAGAGAGATACACTCCAAGATGCCAACAGTGGATCCGGACCCCCATGGGAAAGTGTCGGACCCCTGTACATGTAGACCGGACCTCCGGGGGAAGGTCCAGGACCCCCGTGAGTGTAACCCGGACCTCCAGGTCGGGTCCCAGACCCCTCTGTGTGGGGTCCGGACTGCCCACAGCCGGGTCCCAGGGCTCTGGAGCAGGAAATACCCAGGCCTTGCTCAGGCGGGGGTCCGGTGCCGGCATGTGTTCAGGCCCAGTCTGTTGCGGACCTGCCCACGTAACGCTACTGCTCCCCGCCCAAGCGGAGACCCGATGCTGCCACGTGGCCTACCGCGCGTGACGTAAGCCAGCGGGCGGAGCCTGAGGTAAGGCCTCTGGGCCGCGCTGTCTCTGCATTTATTGCGGAGAAGACGCGCCGCCTGACTATCCCGCTGACAGGCGATGTGCCCCTTCAGCATTTAATGTGTCCTGTCCACTCAGCTGGCAGGCGGCGTCCAGGCCATCCAGCAGGCGGCGTGTCTGTCCATTCCGTCGCTAGACAGTACGCCCGCGTTGCAAGGTGCATTGTGCCCATCCATCATCACTCGTGCGTTGCCAGGGAAGCTTCCTCTGCACGCCAAAGCTACGCAGATCGCGGATATCAGGGCTCGAGGAAGATCGCACTGGGGAGTGGGGACGGGCATTAGTCGCCCCAAGTATTACACCGTTATGTCCCTGGGCCCACATGTCAGGGCTCAGCACCCTTGTACGTGCCCCCCCTTAGACTATAAAAGGGAGGGCATGCTGCGTTACAGGGAGCAGACACACACAAAAGCTCTCAGACACACACAAACGCTCTCAGACACACACAAACGCTCTCAGACTCATTCGGACTCAAGCTCACGAACAATACAATACACAGTGGAGTAGGGTATTATGCTCCAGCGGCCCGAACCACTCTAAACCCTTGCGTGTTCTTGTGTGTTCATCCCCCAATCTCTAACAAGCAAAACGCTTAGGCCCCTCCTCATCTTAGGATTTAGGGCGGGTGCATTCCGCCACCCGGCTGGGGATTTCCTCCCCGACAGATGTGAAATCAAAGAAGGGAAAAAATGCCACAGCAACTATATTGAATCCAACCTTTTGGAAGGATGTGAAGTTGACATTGGCAGGCTTTGCGCCATTGTTCAAAGTTCTCCGTTTGGTTGATGGGGATGTGAAGCCATCCATGGGCTTTGTATATGGAGAACTATTGAAGGCAAAGAGACATGTCAAAGAGGCCCTTGGCAATGTTGAGAACCGTTTCAAGGATGTTGTTGCTGTTATTGAGAAGAAGATGGCTGGAAGACTTGATTCTCCATTGCATTTGACAGCTTATTTACTGAATCCACACTACAGTTATGCTGACCCATCAATCTTTGATGTTCCCAAAATAACAGAAGGTTTTATCAATTGTGTGGAGACTTTTTATTATCATGATGACGAAATGCAAGAACAAGCAGCCAACATCGAACTCCAGAAGTTTCAGAATAGAGAAGGCCCATTTAGCAAGAAGCTTGCAAGGACTTTTGAAAACTTTGATTATAATCCAGGTAACAGTTGTTTTTAAATAGAGAGGTTTTTTATTTCAGCATTGTAACAAGCAATCTGTTATACTACTAACTAATAGAGAGGTATTTTATTTCAGCATCATGGTGGCGGCTTTATGGAACTGAAACACCAGCTCTACAGAAGATGGCTACCAAGATCCTATCTTTAACAGCAAGTTCTTCTGGTTGTGAAAGAAATTGGAGTGGGTTTGATGGGGTTAGTACCTATCTGTTATCAAAATTACAGCAGCATTACAATAAAATTGCAGAACTAAAAGTGCTCTTATTTTTAATTTATAGGTGCACACTAAGAAGAGAAATAGGCTAACTACAGACCGCCTCAACAAGTTGGTCTACATTCAGTTCAACAACAGGCTGATTAATAAGTGAGCAAAGATCAAGTCCAAGAAAATTACTGATGTTCTCTTGTCTAGTGGTACAACTGAAGCTCAAGGTTTCCTCCAAGAGAATGGAGATGATTGTGCATTAGTTTCCTTTAGAGATGACGAAGATGAGGAAGAAGTCATGGAAGGTACAGGGATACCTTGGTCTGTGCTTGGAGATGCAGTGGGAGCAGAAGAACAACTAGAGCTGCGTAGAAGTGCAAGGGTGAGAGAGCTCAATGAAGAAGAGTTTGAGTCCGAAGAAGAAGAGTTTGATGAAGATGAGGATGAGTATGAGATGGATGAAACCTAAGTGTGAACCAGCTTCATGTCATGTTTTAGCTTTTATTATGCATCCATGTATCTTTAACTTGTGAACTTAGAACTCCTGCTGTGCGCTTGTGTTTTGTGTTGTGACTTGTGAGAACTGAATTATGCGCTTGTTATTTTATTTCGTGGTCTGCTATGCATTTTATATGTGTTGCTGCCTGCTGTCCCTTCATGTTTGTGATTTCTAAAGGCTATCCTATGTTGTTGATCAGTACTTAATGGATGGAAGAAGGGTCAGACCTCAGATAAGTACCTAACTTGTTATTTCCTATTTTTTATCACTTGTATTGATGCCCAATTGCATCTAAAAGTGTTGTCCACTTTTATTGTGGCAGTGCTTGAGGATTCAGTGATCAGCAGATCTGCAAGGACAAAGGACCTAAGGTATGTCTACTGGTCCTTCCCTATTTTTTATCTATAAATGTATATATTATATAAGTTGGCAAAACGCCTAGAAAAACGCCTAGCATCGCCTAGGCAAGCCTAGGCTGGACTAGTCCCTAGGCTAAGGGTCATCGCCTAGATTCCGCCTAGCGCCTAGCAAAACTTTGGGAACTACGCCTCGCCCGAAGTCTACCTCGGCCTCGGGAGGGAACTCCGCCTTGCCCGAGCTCAGTCTCAGCCAGCTGCCTCGGCATTGGCGCATTAAATGCCACCACCTCCCCGCGAATCCCGCAGGAGACCACCCCGACTACTGTTCTGACCACACCCAGCATGACTACGTGTCCAGGCGCAGGCCCGACCATGGCCTCGGAAGAAATCTCTGTCTCGCCCGAGCCATGGCCTCGGGCAAACAACATCAACAGGATGGCTACAGAAAACACATGGTTGGTGTCAAGTCCGATTTACGCCATACGGGCCGGATTACCATGCACTTTTCACCATACTCATCGTTATTTCAACCACTACGGCTCAGACCTCTCGTCCACAAGATAGGCTCTGGTACGCATCCGAGCCCCCGACCTTGGCCTGGGCTCTCTGCTTGGTCAAGATACTGATACATGAACCAGACATTCACCTCCTGATCAAGGACAACAACCAGGACAGGAGCCATCTCAGTGGCCATACTGCTACAGGGGCTGGGGATCACCCCCTCTCAACAACTACGACAACCCTTGCACTCCTGGGTTCCCTCCTTGCGGCTATAAAAGGAGGAGTCCAGATCCCCAAGGGACAGGGGACAACACTTCACTATTTTCCCTCCGCGTTCGATATTGGCACTAGCCTCAATCACTCACAGAGACTTGGGATCCACTCCCTCTCTCGTTTAGCTTGTACCCCCTACTACGAGCACTTAGGTGCAAGATAATATGTCTCATCCCCCCGCTGGAAATAGGGCCTTCTATTGCCCAAACCAGGATAAATCTTGTGTCTTCTTGCATCACCCATCTGGACCGGGACACGTAGCACAAATTCACTAGTTGGTTAGGACCCTCGGGTCAAAACATCGACAACAGTCTTGCTCTACTCCTCCAGGTCGTGTCTGTCATATCCACATGATTCCTCAACACCGCACGACTTTATTCAACATGTCGGTGCCCTTGGATATGTACCACGACCATTAGAGACGTGTGTCATGGCAAGCACCAAGGGTGCCTCCCTCTTCATATTCGGTCGCAGCCCTCCTTCGTCACCATCGTTGTTGCATCTGCCTAGGGGTGACCAGCACGTATGCGATATCATCATTATCCCCCCAGTGCAACCAATGAACCACCAAGAGCACCAGCAAGCCAGATGAAAATACAAGTGCATTGGCGACAGCATGGCCCTTGGATTTTCTATACCCCAATGAAGAACAGGAGATAGGGAGATCGACTGACTGAGGGGGAGGGAACGGGTGATAGAAAAATAGGACAAAACGCCACGTGCCATCCGTCATCCCTGACAAGCAGGCCCAAATGTCATGGTGAAAACCCCACCCTAGTGATTATTTGAACCGTATTACATAGTTTGGGATGCACGATACCTTTTTTTAGGTTGGAATGAAGTAGACGACATGTCATAAGTTAGAGGGTTATACGTACAAACAGAATAAAGAAACTTCAACCAATAGTATGATGCATATGCATGGTTTGTGAACCTACATCAGGTGACTGGGCTGATTATGAAATGGATATTTCAATGTTTGATACTAAGAGTTGCAATGTTAAGGGATGTATTGTTGACAACATGTCAACAGTACGGTGGAAAATAAGTGAATATCATATGCAGCAAATAGAGTACGTCAGTGATTTTTATAAAAGAACCTTTTCATCTCCTACAAAGTCGATTCAAGTAATACATCAAACAACCAGTGCTATTTGATTAAAAAAATTAACTTCAAAGCAGCCTGTTCAAATTTGAGTGAGTTTAATAGTTTTTTTTTCCTAAGTAAAGCTCCCATAACAGTTAATTAGCATGAATCTAGTGTGTAAAGTATCTGTGTTAGGCAATTTTCTTTAGACTCACGCTACTGAAGTAACAAATCCTGATGCGGAAGCTAAATGAAAAATGGTGTGTACATCTACATCATATCCATATAATGGTGCAATTGTGTTGTGTTCAATTGTACCTTTAACCAAAGAAACCCTAGTTTATTTTGAGGGGCATTTCAAAGAATAAACTTCCAGGATTGGTATCATATACTAATGGAAATTTTCAGCTTCATTCAACCACGTCTCCAACTTGCTAATTAGCAAGTTAAGCGGTGTAAAAACTCCAGTGTTGAGTCATAAGCAAGTTCCGTCCGCATTTAAAGCATTGCTACCATGTAGACTGTAGTAAGTATATGGGTCGGGATAAAATTAACCTGGAGCTCATCAACGAGACGCTCGCTCTCCTCAATGAGAGCAAAATGCCGCTTCCACCTCTCCCAGCTCCACTTTCCCTCTTCGTCCCCAACCTTCATCTCCCCTTCATCCCCATTCATCACCTCCTCATCGTAAGAACTCCCAACCCTCTTCCCCGTACCCGCCTCCTTCACAGAGGGCGGTAGGGGCCAGTAATTGCTGACGTACTCGCTCCACCGTCGCACGGCACCCTGGAAGGCGTCGTGGAGCATCGCGTCCCAACCCCGCCGGCGTTGCTCATCGCCGGCGTCCGCATCGGGGCTACGCGCGGAGTAGCAGACCCACGGAGCGCGCCGCGACGGGGCCGCGCCGGCGAGGCGGCGGACGACGCGGAGGCGCCGCCCGGCGAGGAAGCGGCTTCCACTAGGGTTCGGATCCACCTGCCGCGCGGATGACGAGGAGGACGCCACCGTCGGGAGCGGGGCGCGCGGCGCCGTGTACACGGACGCCATGGACGAGCGCGAGGCTGCGCGATGACACTGGTGGCGGAGGAGCTCGTCTGCTCGTGGCCGTATACTCGTACTCGTACTCGTACTCGTACTCGCGTCGCGTGTGATCGATTGATGAGGCTCGCCGCTCGCAGCTCGCGTGGCAGTTGGAGTCGTGCTAGAGTCCTCGACCTCGTCTCGTGTGGATTAGAACGAGGTCAGGAGGGTGATAAGACTCGCCGAGAGCATACGGCCTCCGTGAGAGACCGTGACAGACAAGTGGACCTCGGAAAGTGGCAGATGATTTTGGGCCCATGCCGGTGGTAGAAGGCTAGCGGCGTTGCGTCCGAGCTTTAGCGGGTTGCATTAGGCTATCTTGTAAGGATCCGGTACATTGGGACATAATTGGATCGAATACGAACGCGTATCACAGAAATCATATTTGTTTTCATATTTTATTTGGATTTGAATTCCAATATAGATATTTTTATATACAAATACAAATACGAGTATTCTCGAATGCAAATATTGATAGTCATGTGTCGAATACGGAACTAGTCAGACACACATAATATCGGTAACCAGTGACGGAGGACGCATCAAAATCAAAATGTTGCTAAAAGTAATTTGTAGCTATAAAATAAAGGATAAATATGGAAAATACCTTTATTTCCCTTGTTTTTGTTTCCATGCATAGGTGATGCAGTTTTTTTGTTTGATTGACTTCGAAGCGACACAGTTGTCGAGCTTGGCATATGTGCGGATGGTCTGGTGTGCTAAGGCCAGAGACATGAACGGTGGAACATGGCCACAACTAGCAGAGCTGGGCAACTGGGTATTGATGTAGCATAGCCTGTGTGACTCGTGGCTAGACGGAAGCAATAGGAGCTAGGCGGAGCTCGGCCTGGGCGGGGGCATAGCCTTGCAGGGCGAAGCTCGGCTAGCGGCCTGTAGCACCCCGAAAATTCAAATCTTGAAATTTTCTCAAACTCGATCTAAATTTAAAATGAATTTTAAATTTTGTTTTAAAAGTATTTGTTTACGAGTTGATCTCAACAAATAAAATATAGTGGTCTATATTATCTCCAAAATTCTCCTCAAAATATCTTACAAATATTTTCCCAGTGATCCCCTCTGATTCTTTCCAGAAATACTGCCCAAATATTCCACCGATATTTCTCCAAATATTTTCCTCCTGAGAAATACCTTCAGAATCATTTTTAAAGTCTCTACAAATATTTTCTTCATAATTTTTCTCATGCTCATATGTATACGTACGCCTCCAGTGTCATACAGTGAGCTTTACAAGCTAATTTCACTTATACATGACTAATACATGCTTATCTCCCACTAATCATCGCATCCTCCCACTAATCCTCGCCTCCTCCCTCTAAATCTCTAATCCCCCACCTAGCCTATAAATAGAGGGGCAAGGGCCTCCCCTCAAGCCACCCCAAGTCATTTCATGGCAACTCTCTCCACCCCCCACTCCCACTCCCACACAAGCACAACACTAGCACAAGGATCGTTCGGTCGTTCATTCGATCGTTCGTCCAACTGTTCTTAGTTCGTTCGTTCGTCCGATCGTTCATGGTTCATTCATTTGTTCGTTCGATCGTCCGATCATTCGATCGTTCGTCCGTTCGTTCGTCCAAATAATCTTTGTTCAGCCATTATGCTGCCGAAATTCCGATCGTTCGATCGTTCGTTCGTTCATTCATCATCCCTATTCATCGTTTATCGTTCATTCATAGTCCCTATTCATCGTCCATAGTCCCTATTTCTCGTTTATCGTTCGTTCATAGTCTCTATTCATCGTTCATAGTCCCTATTTATCGTTCATCGTTCGTTCATAGTCACTATTCATCGTTCATCGTTCGTTCATACGAACTATTCACCATTACTATTCATCGTTACTATTCCATCTGTCGGGGACCATAATTAGGGGTACCCTCAAGACTCCTAAATCTCAGCTGGTAACCCCCATCAACACAAAGCTGCGAAGGCCTGATGGGTGCGATTAAGTCAAGGATCGGTCCATTCGAAGGACGCGATCACGCCTCGCCCGAGCCCAGCCTCGGGCAAGGGCAGCCGACCCCGGAGGATCTACGTCTCGCCCGAGGACCCCCTCCAGCAACGGACACACCTTCGGCTCGCCCGAGGCCCAGTCTTCACCAAGAAGCGACCTTGGCCAAATCGCCACACCAACCGACCAAATCGCAGGGGCATTTAATGCAAAGGTGGCCTGACACCTTTATCCTGACGCACGCCCTCCAGTCGACAGAGCCGAAGGGACCGCAGTCACTTCGCCGCTCCACTGACCGGTCTGACAAGAGGACAACGCCGCCTGCGCCGCTCCGACTGGTGAGCCACTTGACAGAGTGAGGCTGACAGCAGCCAAGTCTGGCCTCAGGTGTCATAGGAAACTCCGCTTCGCCCGACCCTAGGGCTCGAACTCGGGCTCAGCCCCGGAAGACGACGAACTCCGCTTCGCCCGACCCCAGGGCTCGGACTCGGGCTCAGCCCCGGAAGACGACGAACTCCGCTTCGCCCGACTCCAGGGCTCGAACTCGGGCTCAGCCCCGGAAGACGACGAACTCCGCTTCGCCCGACCCCAGGGCTCGGACTCGGGCTCAGCCCCGGAAGACGACGAACTCCGCTTCGCCCAACCCCAGGGCTCGGACTCGGGCTTAGCCCCGGAAAACGACGAACTCCACTTCGCCCGACCCCAGGGCTCGGACTCGGGCTCAGCCCCGAAGGACGACGAACTCCGCTTCGCCCGACCCCAGGGCTCGGACTCAGCCCTGGCCTCAGCCGACGGGCTCCGCCTTGTCCGACCCGGGGGCTCGGACTCTGTGGGGGATAGATATCCCCCGGGTCCACTAAAAGAGTAAAGGACCTCACGAAAGGCCCAAGGGCCCAATAAATCGTAAGGTTATTCTTTCGTGGGCCTGGGGAAAGACAACCAGCAACGCAGGGCGACATGAGGCCGGATTGGTGCAAACCCGGACGGCCCATAGCGTCGAGCCATTGGCCGCAACAGAAATCCGACTTTCCCGCGTCGGGGCCTCCATGCAACGAAGCCACATGAGGATAAGTCGGCGAGGGTTACGTAAAGGATAATCTCGAGAGGTTCACTATCTTTTAGCCACTTGTTGTTATCTTATCCATGTGTACTGCCCCACGGTCGAGTATATAAGGCCTAGGGGGCACCCCTTCGGAACGATTGACCCATTACTTAGCCACCCACGTCAACTCTCTGTATTCTCGATCCAGAGAGCTCTCTTGTAACCACATCCACCAAGCATACTCATCAGGACGTAGGGTGTTACGCATCACTAAGCGGCCCGAACCTGTAAATCTTGTCCACCGTCCCTCGTGCGATCGGCACGAACCATTCTGCTACAGTTGTCGACACCTTCCTACTCCTAAAATACCTTGAGGGGCAACCCCGGGTGTGCGGTCGGACCCTAAACACCGACAGCTGGCGCGCCAGGTAGGGGGTGTGTTGACAATCCAAGCTAGCTCAATGGCCATCTCCTTCTACAGCAAGATCGCCCTACGCCCCGGATCTATGTTCCGCTTCGGAACAATCTCATTCGTAGCGGACGAAGAAGGAACTCTGCACCGTATCGCGGATCCGCCAGAAAAGGAGTCTTCCTCAACAAACTCCGAAAATACCGGAGAGGTGCAACCTCCGGCCCCCCGAAAGAAGATCACCGCGACGGCAGCACCGTTCTACCCCGACGTCCTCTTCGTCGGAAGGGCGGAATCGCCCACCATCTCCGACGACGAGCCGACTGTACCCGGGGAGGAACCGCCTCAGCGAGAGTCCCGTCGACGAAGGAACCGGCGCAGGAATGTTCGACGACATCACGCAGCCGGAGAGCGGAATCCGGAACAACCTGTCTCGCGAGACGAGGTCTCGGAGGTAGGAGAAACCCCGGAAGAACGCGTCTTCAGAGAGCGAAGGAACTCCCGACGACGTGATCGCCGACGAGCTCAGGAGCAGGCTGAGCAGGATGCAAGGCAACATCGAGAGAATCCACTCTTCGGGCGCAATCTGAACCCCGACTTCGCCCGAGCCATGAACACGCCGAGTGAAGTCGGAGGGGTGCTAGCTCGGATAGCGGAAGGACTTCCTCGGACTCCTGACGCCGATGGCTACCGACGATTGTTCACCCAGGCGGCCAACCATCTTCTACCGCTTGCTCATCCGCCGAACGATCTACGGCACGCCATCAACAGTCGCCGGGACGCGCGGAGCTCCATCAACGCTTCGCGGGAACGGCGGCATGAGAACGAAATTCGTCGTCGAGAGGAGTACGACAGGGATCATGGCGCCCCGACTCAGAGCCAAGCTACCAGGACTGAGTCGGCAACGGCTTCAACTGGCGGAACCTCCCGGGGACGGTCGAGGAATCACAACCACAACTCCCCTCCCCGGGACAGACATCGACCTCGACGACAGGAGGACACGTGCGGAGTGTCCGCCCTTACTCCGCGCCTTAGGGCCATCCAATGGCCTCCCAACTTCAAGGTATCCAACGTTGACAAATATGAACCTAAACAGGATCCGTGGGGTTGGCTAGCCGCCTACACCACCGCTGCTCGAGCTGCTGGAGCATCTGAAGACGTGATGACCGCGTACTTGCCCATTGTCCTTGGACAAGACGCGCTGCAATGGCTACGACATCTACCCCGACACTGCATCGACGTCTGGGGAGACTTCAGTCGACGTTTCACCGCCAACTTCCAGTCCCTCTCCGACAAGCCGGCGCAGCCGTGGGACCTTAAATCTATCAAGCGCCGGGGGGACGAAACCCTCCGATCGTACCTCAAGAGGTTTCAAACCATGAGGAATCGTATCCTCGATGTCACGGAGGCGGCCGTGATCGAGGACTTCTATCGAGGATCTAATGATTCGGTTTTCGTCCGAGCCATACTACAAAGGGCGCCGACCACCTCGGAGGAGCTGTTCCGGGAAGCCGACCTCTACATCACCGCCGACGAGCGAGCTCAGGATCTCATCGGAGGAGCAAAACCCGCACCGGCAGCACCACGGCGCGACACGAACCAGCAACCTGACAAGCGGTGGGAGAAGAGGCCACGCGAAGAAGTGCACGCCGCCGGACCACCTGCCTCTCGCGCTCGAGGAGGACCTCGTGGAGGCGAATGCACACTGGACGACATCCTCGACGCCCAGTGCCCGTACCACAAGGACATGCGCCACACTCTTCGTAACTGCCGAGACTTCAAGCACTCCGTCGGACACGGCCGACCCTTCCAACCTCTACCTCCTCCTCCGCCGAGGGGAGGACCAGATGAACCACGACAACCCCATCGGCAGGAGGAGGGAGGAGGAGGAGGAGCTTTCCCGCGCGTTGACAGGGAGGTCAACGTCATCTTCGGCGGACACGGATCGCAGGAGAACAGAAGACAGCAAAAGCTCAATGATCATCAGATACTGGTGGCGACCATCGGCCCTCCCGCCCCATACCGATGGTCGGAGCACCCGATCACCTTCACTCGGGCGGATCAATGGCTCAACTTCGACCACCCGGGCAAGTACCCGCTTCTCGTCGATCCGGTGATCCGAGAGAGCCGGGTGAAAAAGGTGTTAGTGGACGGGGGGAGCAGCATCAACATCACCTTCCCCCGGACACTCCAGAGCTTGGGAGTTCATCTCAAAGAGCTCCACGAGTCGGACACTCCTTTCTTCGGCATCGTGCCGACGGAAGGGGAATACCCGCTGGGCCACATCTACATGCCGGTCACCTTTGGAACTCCGGAGAACTACAGAACCGAGTTCCTGAGGTTTGAAGTGGCAAACTTCGACTGCGGGTACAACGCCATCATCGGGAGGCCAGGATTGGCCAAGTTCATGGCCATTCCGCATTACACATACATGATACTGAAGATGCCAGGGCCACAAGGGATCATAACTGTGCGCGCCGACCTCCAAGGCGCCGCAGAATGTTTCCGAGTGGCTATTCAAGCAGCCCTCACCGCCAAGCCATCGACAGCTCCCTCCGCAATGGCGAACTCTAAGCCTGAGGAGGACCTCGCAATACCAGCAAATGAAGCTCAGACCGCGACCTCTATGCGGCCGACTGAAGAAACCAAGAGAATCAACCTGGGGTTTGCTGATGAGCGCAAGACGGCCATCATCAGCTCCAGTTTGGATGACAAATAGGAAAGCGCGCTCGTCCGGTTTCTGCAAGATAACCGAGATGTATTCGCATGGCAACCTGCGGATATGCCGGGAGTCCCGAGAGAACTGGCCGAGCACAAACTGAAGGTTTTTCCCCAGGCGAGGCCGATTCGGCAGAAATTACGTCGTTTCACGCCTGATAAGAGGGAAGCCATTCGCGCCGAGTTAGCTCGCTTGGTCGCGGCTGGATTCATTAGAGAAGTATTACATCCTGAGTGGTTAGCCAATCCTGTTCTTGTACTCAAAAAGAATAAAGTGGACTGGCGCATGTGTGTTGATTATACCGATCTCAACAAACACTGTCCGAAGGATCCCTTCGGGCTCCCGAGGATAGATCAGGTGGTGGACTCCACCGCTGGGTGTTCTATGCTGTCTTTCTTGGATTGCTATTCTGGGTACCATCAGATCAGCCTGGCAAAGGAAGATGAAGAAAAAACGGCATTCATTACTCCATTTGGCGCTTTCTGTTATACCTCCATGTCGTTTGGCCTCAAAAACGCTGGAGCGACTTACCAGAGAGCTATTCAAACATGCTTAGCCGATCACTGGGGCAAGCGTGTGGAGGCTTATGTGGATGACGTGGTGATCAAAACACAGGACTCAAAAGACTTCATCGAAGATTTGCAACTGGTTTTCAACAGCCTGAGGCGGTATAGATGGAAGCTTAATCCCGAGAAATGTGTTTTTGGGGTACCAGCCGGAAAGTTGCTCGGATTTATTGTCAGCCACCGAGGAATTGAGGCTAATCCGGATAAGATTGAAGCTATCATGAAGATGGAAGCACCTCGATCGCAGAAGAAGGTTCAGCGACTTACTGGATGCATGGCAGCTTTAAGCAGATTTATATCCAGACTGGGGGAAAAAGGTTTGCCGTTTTACAAGTTACTCAAGAAGGTGGATAAATTTCAGTGGACTTCAGAAGCACAAGAAGCTCTAGATGCTCTGAAAAAATTCTTGACAACACCGCCAGTACTGAAACCACCTCGGCGAGCCACACCAACTCAACCAGCTGAGGATTTGCTATTGTACATCTCTTGCACGACTCACGTGGTGAGCACCGCGTTGGTAGTCGAGCGAGTAGAAGAAGGGCATGCCTATCCAATACAGCATCCTGTCTACTTCATTAGTGAAGTCCTCGGCCCCTCAAAGAAAAAGTATCCTCAAGTTCAGAAACTATTGTATGCAGTACTTCTAACTGCCCGCAAGCTGCGTCACTACTTTGACGACCACAAAGTCATAGTAGTCACAAGTTTTCCAATAGGGGATATTCTTCACAACAAGGAAGCCATCGGTCGAATAGCCAAGTGGGCCTGTGAGCTGGGATCTCATGACATCGAGTTTCGGCCTCGCACTGCAATCAAAACCCAAGCACTGGTTGATTTCGTATCAGAGTGGACTGAACAACAAGTACCAGACAACCCGGAGACTGCAGAAGTATGGCGAATGTATTTTGATGGCTCACTCAAGCTGCAGGGAGCAGGAGCGGGGATTCTTTTCACTGCACCAGGAGGCGAACACCTCAAGTACGCCCTCCAGCTGCTATTCTCGGCCTCCAACAATGCAGCCGAGTATGAAGCTTTGATCCATGGATTGAACATTGCCATATCACTGGGCGTCAAAAGATTAATGGTGTATGGGGATTCTCTAGTAGTCATCAGCCAGATAAATAAGGAGTGGGATTGCTCAAACGATTCGATGGGAAGATACTGCACTGCCGTCCGAAAACTGGAGGATAAATTCGAGGGTCTAGAATTTCATCATGTGGAAAGAGATCGGAACGCGACAGCCGATGTACTGTCCAAGCTAGGGTCCAGTCGAGCTCAGGTCCCACCCGGGGTTTTTGTGCAAGAAATTCTGCAGCCAAGTATCTCATTGGGTCAAATGGAAGAATGCAACATCATAGATCAACCCGAGTCAGATCCCGATGACTGGAGAAGGCCAATCATTAAGTACATAAGGAATGAAGAAGAACCAGATGATAAGAACTCGGCAGAACGCATTGCAAGACAGTCAGCTCACTATACACTTATTGGGGAAACATTATACAGAAGGGGTGCATCAGGCGTCTTCATGAAGTGCATTCTCCCATCCACTGGAAAGCAACTCTTAGAAGAGGTCCACGCTGGACAATGTGGGATACATGCAGCCTCCAGAACACTAGTTGGGAAGGTCTTCAGGTCAGGATTCTATTGGCCAACAGCAAAGAATGATGCAGCCGAGTTAGTTCAGAGGTGCGAAGCCTGCCAATACTTGTCAAAGCAACAACACCTGCCAGCACAGCAGCTGCAGACCATACCAGTGACCTGGCCTTTTGCATGCTGGGGGCTGGATATGATTGGACCTTTCAAAAAAGCTCAAGGGGGATATACTCATGTGTTAGTAGCAATTGACAAGTTCACTAAATGGATAGAATTCAAGCCCATTGCCTCCTTAACTTCTGCTAAGGCCGTGGAATTCATACAAGACATAATATTCAGATTCGGGATACCAAACAGCATCATAACTGATTTAGGGTCCAATTTCACGAGTTCGGAATTCTTTGACTTCTGCGAGCAAAAAAGCATTCAGATCAAGTATGCATCTGTAGCCCATCCAAGAGCCAACGGGCAAGTTGAGCGAGCCAACGGGATGATATTGGATGCACTCAGGAAAAAGATTTTCGATAAGAACGAAAAATTCGCAGGAAAGTGGATAAGGGAATTACCCTATGTTGTTTGGAGCCTAAGAACCCAACCTAGCCGAGCTTTGCATGGAAACACTCCTTTCTTCATGGTCTATGGGTCGGAGGCAGTGCTGCCTGCTGATCTCAAGTTTGGGGCGCCAAGGCTGATTTTTGAAAGCATAGCAGAAGCTGAGACCACCAGGCTGGAGGACATAGACGTACTCGAGGAAGAACGGCTAAGCGCAGTAATCCAGTCAGCAAGATACCAGCAGACTCTAAGGCGCTATCACGACAAGGCTGTGCGGCAACGATCCTTTTCAGTAGGGGAGCTCGTCCTTCGCCGAATTCTAACGGGAGAAGGACGACACAAGTTATCACCCTTATGGGAAGGACCCTTCATAGTAGCAGAAGTCACTCGGCCCGGATCATATCGTCTCACTCAGATGGATGGCACAGAAGTTGGGAACTCCTGGAATATAGAACACCTGAGAAAGTTTTATCCTTAGCCGTACCTCAAAACTGCTGGGATAACAATGATGTACTCTGTAAAGTGGAAATATGTCATCAATAAAGAAAATGTTTCGAGGATACTCAATTTATTTACGATTGACTTGCATTCTTACTTAACTCGGGGTGACCACTATGCCCTGCTAACGGAGCAATCGACTTAAGTCGGCGGCGACTTAAGGCGGTGCGACATGCTCACGCTTACTTAACTCGGGGTGACCACTATGCCCTGCTAACGGAGCAATCGACTTAAGTCGGCGGCGACTTAAGGCGGTGCGACATGCTCACGCTTACTTAACTCGGGGTGACCACTATGCCCTGCTAACGGAGCAATCGACTTAAGTCGGCGGCGACTTAAGGCGGTGCGACATGCTCACGCTTACTTAACTCGGGGTGACCACTATGCCCTGCTAACGGAGCAATCGACTTAAGTCGGCGGCGACTTAAGGCGGTGCGACATGCTCACGCTCACTTAACTCGGGGTGACCACTATGCCCAGCTAACGAAGCAATCAGCTCCAGTTGGCGCCTACTTAAGACCAATGCAACATGCTCTCGCCTATTTAATTCAGGGGATGATTTCCATATCCCACCGACAAAATTCATAGTCATCATGCGTCATAACTACCTAACTCATTAACTAAAAAATTCTGATACAATGAGTGAATAACTATGTTGTTTAAATAAACTGGTGTCCTCTAACAAATGTTCAATCATGCAAGCTGCGCGCTTGGAGCACGCGAAATGTTTTCTCTATTTTGCAATGTCTTTTCCAGGAGCAGTTGACGAAGAAGGACGACTCGAGGAATCGGGAGCAGCGTTCACGTCAGCCCTTATATCTTCAGGAACGACTACGCCAGGTCTCCTCATCAGAATTCGTCCCGCTCGAATGGCCTTATCCATGGCCCTATCGCGCTGGGCTCTCAGAGTATTGGAAGTCTCTTCAGCAACCTTGACAGCCAACTGGGCAGCCTCTAGCTCCTGGGTAACAGATTTCTTGGAAGCACGCAGATTCTTGATGACAACGTCTTTAGCCGATATCAACTCCCGAAGGCGAATCACATCATCCAAGGACTCCTGCAGCTTATAGCGAAGATTGTTCAACTCCTCCATGGAAAAGCGATGACTCCTCTCCAGAATAGTCAACGAGTTGCTAGAATCTCGATACAACCTATCAAGATTGTCACGAGAAGCGGCAAGGATGCGTTTTTCTTCCTGCAAGCACAAATCGGTTACTTCAGAAAACCAGGCAAATAACAGGAGCACAGCAAGACAAAAGCACAGTTTCGTATTTCACCTTTTCAGAGTCGAGCTGAGCATGCAAGGAAGAACTCAACGCGTTGGCATCATCTAGGGCGGCAGAGACTTGACTCAGCTCAATCTGACCTTGAGAGTACTTTTCCTCAAGATCAGTGCATCGCTGAGACAATTCAGCCCGATCTTGAGAATGTTTCTCCTCAAGTAGTGTAATCTGTCGAGTCATTCCTAGCGAAGGATAACCAAACAAAGCAAGGTCAGAAGGTAAAACAGTCCACAACAAGCACGAAGAAAAGAAAAAAGGGGCACTAACCAGCGTTAGTCGCCTCCAACTCGGATACACGGCGATGAAGAGACACCGGATTCCAACACGAAAAGGATGAAGCTACTTCTGGGATAGGAGCACCATGCAATTTCAGCTGGCTGGTCATCCCATCCACCAAAACCTGATGAGAAGAGCAGATGAGCATAATGGCAAGAGTTCATGTAAAAGTCAAGCTAAGAAACAGCACAGTACCTGGAGGTTGGAGAAGAACGAAGGGATCCCCAAGTCAGGAGAAATCAAAGGATAACCAGGCGCAAGGTCACCACCCGAAGCAGCATGCAATGGAACAGTGGGAATCACTTCATCTCCTTCAACAGAGCCGGATACTCGATCAACGGGGACGCTGCCCTCCAAAGCGACGCCCCGGTCTGAAGTTTGGGCCACCACCATGCAGCCAGAGTGTGGAGGTGACCCAGCGTGAACGTCCATGGAAGTGCCGGAAGGAGACCCTGTTTGGGCACCCTCGGGGACTGGGCCATAGTTGGCACTGCCCACTTGAGCCGGATTATCCCCGGCAACACCCTCGGGGGCTGGGCAGTAGCTCGCACTCTTCGCCCGGGCTAAGTCATCCCCGACGACACCCTCGGGGGCTGGACATGTATCAACACCATCCCTGGGGTCCAAACTTTCAGCAATAACCATCTCTAAGGTTGATGGGCCCTTGGCTACTTCCATGGAATCAGGACAATCCAGGCTAACATCCCGTCCCTCAAGATCGCGCTCTAAGGTTGATGAGGCACGGGATGACCTCAACCAAGCGTCCGGCACGGCATCACAAGCTTCTGTCACATCATCATCCACTGGCCCTGATAACAAGTCTTCTGGGACCATATCCTCCAGAGTTTGATCAAAGTTGGCCAGGGATATGTTTTGCAGACCAACAAGAGCAGACAAAGCTGGAGAAGGAACCCCACTACTTTCCCCACTGGCGAGGAATTGCCGACTGTTCTTCCGAGTCAGAGGAACCTCATCCTCTTCCCCTTCGTCGTCTTCATCAGCAACACTGGCAACACCTCCATTGGGATCAGCAACAGATGGACCACACCCATTGGGATTAGCAACAGTCATACCACACCCATTGGGATCAGCATCAGCAAATTCAGGCGCAGGAACCTCCTCATCAGCAGGAACCGAGGGACCAGCACCCTGATCCAAACTAGATACTCGCCGAATACGTCTTTTCTTCTTTTTCTGCTCATCAACAGAAAGATCAGTCTGATTGGTTCGGCGGGGACGCCTCGAGCGAGCACGGACAGGTCTCTGAGCATCCAAGATTATACCGACCTCTGGGAGAGGTGCCACTGCCAATGTCTCAGCAGGAGTAGCGTCAGAAGAATCTTCAGCCAACATGTCAAGCACGGCATTCATTTCAGCATCAGTAGGATCCAAAGGCACCTCGAAATGGATTTGTCTTTCATCATCAGGGATTTTCCCAAGTGAGGCAACCAAAGCACTAACCTCCTCGTCAGAGGGCCGCGTTCTAAGGCCCAAATTGCCATCAGTTGAAGGTGGGTTTGACACGAAACGAGTGAAGGCCTTGGCAGGAGGCAGATTCCAGGCTGAATACGCCACCGGAGCACCAACATTGGATACTTTGCCTCTGAGAATCATCTCCAGTCGGCTCACCAAATCAGCAGAAGAGATTCTTCTATTGGTAACTCGAGTTGGGTCGGCTAGCCCTTGATACAGATAAGCCGGGTGGACCCTATCTTTCAGTGGTTGAATGTTTTTGAAAACGAAGTCAGCAACTATAGCTTCAGCATTTAAACCCCTTTCTTTCAATAGCCCAACTTCAGCTAGCAGCACACTGGCCTCAGCCACCTCCTCGTCTGTAGGAGACTCGGTCCAGCTCGGGGTGCGAACATCTGGCTGTCTTCCTGACCGGGGGGGGGGGGGAGAGAATTTCCATAGTTATCAACTATAAACCATTCCAGGCGCCATCCCTTAATGCTGTCTTTAAGGGGGATCTCAAGATACTCAGTTTTCCGTCCCCGGCGCATCTCCAAGCTGGCACCTCCAACCAACTGATGTTGTCCCCCGGCCATCCCAGGGCGACAATGATACAGATGTTTCCACAAACCAAAATGCGGCAGCACGCCAAGAAAAGCCTCACATAAGTGGACGAAGATAGAAATTTGCAGAATTGAATTAGGGTTCAGATGGGTTAGGTTGATGTGGTAGAAATCAAGAAGACCACGGAAAAAGGGAGAAATAGGAAGGCCAAGGCCGCGGAGAAGAAAGGGAGCGTAAACCACGGACTCGTGGGTGTCCTCCGTCGGGACCGTAGTCCCGTGGCAAATCCGCCAAGAACAGAGTTCCCGTGGAGGAAGAACCCCGATGGACACGAGATGGAGGAGTTCGGTTTCAGAGATGATGGACATGTGGTTACCTGCGAAAGGCAACTGGCTGTTGGGATCAATTGGGGGAATCACCACAGCGGAAGAACTCGCGATTTTCCTCTTGGGAGCCATCTCGATTTCACCAGCGAGCAAATTGGAGGCAAGCGCAGAGAGGATTTGGAAGCAGGAATGCAAGAACTAGGGCGCGGAAAGCAAAGGCGGCTAAAAGTGCAACTCTTATGGGATATTCTCGGACCAGATACCGTTTCAAAAAGTGCCCAGTCATCACTCGACAGTTATTTCCGAAATCCCAGCATGCCACGTGGTCATTCGGCAGTTATTTCCCAAAAAACTGGTGGGCCCTCTCCTTACTCGGGTGTTAATCCTCAAAATAACTCGGCGTTGCCTCTAAAATGCCGACGTCACTATTCAGTCACTCGGCGTTGCCTCTAAAACGCCGACCTCGAGTTCAATCGTTCGGCATTACTTCTAAAATGCCAACGTTGACCTTCAATCACTCGGCGTTGCCTCTAAAACGCTGATCTCGAGTGCAATGACTCGGCGTTGCCTCTAAAATGCCAACGTCACTATTCAATCACTCGGCGTTGCCTCTAAAACGTCGATCTTGAGCTCAATCGCTCGGCATTACTTCTAAAATGCCGACGTTGACCTTCAATCACTCGGCGTTGCCTCTAAAACGCTGATCTCGAGTGCAATAACTCGGCGTTGCCTCTAAAATGCCGACGTCACTATTCAATCACTCGGCGTTGCCTCTAAAACGTCGATCTTGAGCTCAATCGCCCGGCATTACTTCTAAAATGCCGACAATGACCCTTAATAACTCGGCGTTGCCTCTAAAACGCTGACCTTGAGTTCAATAACTCGGCGTTGCCTCTAAAACGCCGACGTCACTACTCAATCACTCGGCGTTGCCTCTAAAACGTTGATTTCGAATTCAATCGTTCGGCATTACTTCTAAAATGCCAACGTTAACCTTAAATCGCCCAGCATCACTTCTAAAAACATTGATACAGACTGCAATATCGCTCGGAAGCGTCAGCATAATGATCAAGCTGTTCGTCTATGGCCTCAAGAGACTCAGATTCATAGTCAAACGAAATGATTAATCAAAAGGAAACCAAGTTCGTTCTTCATTCAAGGGAAGTGGCAATAGTTACAAATCAACTCATTATGAGTTGATACTTCCCTATTTCTACTACTACTACTACGCTACACTATACTACTCTACATTACTAATACTACTACATTATCTAACTATACTACTTCTAATCTATACTAATATTTAAAAGGACCAGTGGCATCTAGCCACTGGCCCTGCCCCTGCCGCCGCCGCCGCTCTTGGTGCCGCCGCCGCCGCCGCTCTTGGTGCTGCCCCTGCTGCTGCCGATGCCGCCGCCCCCGCCACTGCCGCTGCCGTCGTCGTCGTCGTCGTCGTCGTCATCGTCGTCGTCGTCGTCGTCCTCGCCCTCGCCGCCGCCGTCCTCCTCCTCCTCCTCCGAGGAGTACTCAGACTCATCCGAGCCCTCGAGCCCGGAGCGCTCGACGGCCCGGATGTACGACCAGACCTCCGCGGCTATCCCCTGGGAGTCGTCCGAGTCATCGGACGACGCCGGGGGAGAGACGGGGGCCGGGGACCTCTCGGACTCGGAGGAGAACTCCTCCTCCGAGTACTCCGAGTCGCCGAAGTCCTCCGATGGAGGAGTCGGCTCGCGCTTGCGTTTCTTTCCCATGGAGGCAAGCAGAAAAGAAGAGAAGGAAGCAGTAAGGAATAGCGAAGGGATGTGAAGAAACCAGAGGAACAACATCGTTATTTATAGAAGAGAAAGGCAACCGCTCACCTCCAACCGCGGTCACTGAACAGTCGCTAAGCATTCAATATACACCTCCACCCGTCCAAAGACACGTCAGGCGGCGGACGCCGTTTCATGCAGCACTACACCCATTGGGACTCCAGTCAACAGCGCAAAGGATATGATTACACTCGCCGTCCCATCACATTACAACTCAGAAGCAGCCGGTTAAAACACTCAGCGTACCAAGCCGTCCCTTGCCCACACCCATTGGGGGGGGACGCCCAGGAATTGTCAGTATATTTTTCAAAATGGTCACATCTGTGCAGAGCATGCAGTGAATGCCTCAAGACAAAAATGAGATATCAACAAGAGTTAAAGGGAAGCCAAGTATAGCCAGCAGAGTGCAAAATATGGTCGACAGACATGACTTGAAGACTAGACAGAGAACGTCCATCGAATGTCCAATCGAGTGCAGAGCAAATACACTATGCTACCTAGCAAGATACGGAAGGATTGCAAATTCAGCTGCAAAAGACAAAACACATGCTGACCTCTGAAGCATAATATTGATGACATAGCGTGGATGACATCATGCCAACTTTTTTTTTTAAGCAGAAAGAGTAATTTTCAGCAAGAGGACACAAAAAGAAGACCTTCAAGCGAATTATCCTAAAAAAATCCACTTGAAGGTCGGGGGCTACACCCATTGGGTGCACCTTCGGTGCACCCCATGGATTGTCATTCTAAGCCAGGATAGCACCAATTTCTAAGGGCATGGGACAAGATTAAGAAGCCAATCCTCAACTGGAATAAAGGAACACAAATGGAAGTAATCTCTGATGAAGACCTTCGAGTAGATTATTTTCTAAAATTTACTCGAAGCTCGGGGGCTACACCCATTGGGTGCACCTCCGGTGCACCCAATGAGGTTCAGAATCCCACAAACAGGAATGCCGATCTCTAAGGCACAGGCACAAAGCTAGGATTTGGTCAACGAATGATCGAAGCAGGAGAGAACAGCAAGGAGTCATCTTTCTTCAAATCACCTACAAGCTGGACCTGAGATCTTCGGGTTGATTACTTCTAAATTAACCCAAAGATCGGGGGCTTGTGGGGGATAGATATCCCCCGGGTCCACTAAAAGAGTAAAGGACCTCACGAAAGGCCCAAGGGCCCAATAAATCGTAAGGTTATTCTTTCGTGGGCCTGGGGAAAGACAACTAGCAACGCAGGGCGACATGAGGCCGGATTGGTGCAAACCCGGACGGCCCATAGCGTCGAGCCATTGGCCGCAACAGAAATCCGACTTTCCCGCGTCGGGGCCTCCATGCAACGAAGCCACGTGAGGATAAGTCGGCGAGGGTTACGTAAAGGAT
The DNA here is from genome assembly GCA_029449295.1 of Zea luxurians. Lineage (NCBI taxonomy): Eukaryota > Viridiplantae > Streptophyta > Magnoliopsida > Poales > Poaceae > Zea > Zea luxurians. Next base: position 31,609,643 of record JAOPSE010000017.1, on the reverse strand, counting down.
AATCTCGAGAGGTTCACTATCTTTTAGCCACTTGTTGTTATCTTATCCATGTGTACTGCCCCACGGTCGAGTATATAAGGCCTAGGGGGCACCCCTTCGGAACGATCGACCCATTACTTAGCCACCCGCGTCAACTCTCTGTATTCTCGATCCAGAGAGCTCTCTTGTAACCACATCCACCAAGCATACTCATCAGGACGTAGGGTGTTACGCATCACTAAGCGGCCCGAACCTGTAAATCTTGTCCACCGTCCCTCGTGCGATCGGCACGAACCATTCTGCTACAGTTGTCGACACCTTCCTACTCCTTAAATACCTTGAGGGGCAACCCCGGGTGTGCGGTCGGACCCTAAACACCGACAGACTCGACCTCGACCTTGGAAGACAGACTCGACTTCGACCTCGGAGGAGCCTCCACCTCGCCCAACCTAGGGCACGGACCGACCACGTCGACAGGAGGCGCCATCATTAGCCTACCCCGAGCTGACTCAGGCTACAGAGAACAAGACCGGCGTCCCATCTGGCTCGCTCCACTATACGAGTAATGATGGCGCCCCGCATGCCCTGTGACGACGGCGGCTCTCAGCCCCCTTACGGAAGCAAGAGGACGTCAGCAAGGACTCGACAGCCCCGACAGCTGTCCTTCCGCCAGGCTCCAGCGCTCCTCCGACGGCCACGACATCACACGAACTGGGTGCCAAAACCTCTCCGGCTGCCACGATGGCATATACTTAGGGCACTAGCTCTCCTCCGCTAGACACGTTAGCACACTGCTACACCCCCCATTGTACACCTGGATCCTCTCCTTACGCCTATAAAAGGGAGGTCCAGGGCCCTCTTACAAAGGGTTGGCCGCACGGGGAAGGACGGGACGGCGCTCGCGCAAGGCCGCTCGCTCCCTCCCGCGTGGACGCTTGTAACCCCCTACTGCAAGCGCACCCGACCTGGGCGCGGGGCTAACACGAAGGCCGCGGGTTCCACCTCCCACGCCTGTCTCCCTCCGGCTGCTTTTCCCCCCTTCATGTTCTTCCTCACGCCGACCCATCTGGGCTGGGGCACGCGGCGACAATTTACTCGTCGGTCCAGGGACCCCCCGGGTTTCAAAACGCCGACAGTTGGCGCGCCAGGTAGGGGCCTGCTGCGTGTTGACGAACAGCTTCCCGTCAAGCTCCAGATGGGCAGTCTCCAGCAACCTCTCCGGCCCGGGACGGTGCTCCGTTTCGGGAGTCTTGAGTTCATGTCCCTCGACGGCAGCTACGACATGATACTCCTTCCCCCGCCGCGCGACAGCGACAATGGCGGTCGACAACCCGCCCGCCGACGGGGAAATCGACGACGCCTTCCCCACGTGGTGGAAGGACGACATTCGGGCTTGTCCCGTCCCCTCCCTCACCGACGGAGGAGGAGGCGGGGCAACCAAGGCCAAGCAGGAGGCGGCACCTCGTTGGCTATCGAGCGAGTCGACGGCGCCGGCGCCCCAACAGAGAGCGCGTCGGGCATCGGCCTCGCGTCTGAGACGAAGACGAGCGCCGTCTCCCCGCAACACACCAACCTTAAGCAAATGAACGACGCCAGCACGCTCGCGAAGGACTTGCTGGGCGTCACCCTCGTACCTGAGACGACAGTGTAGTCAGTCCCTGACGTGACTTCGTCACAGCCCGTCGACCAAAAGGTACCGACCGATTCCCATCTCGCGCCTTTTGGATTCGGCCTCGACCCGCCAAGCAACTCCGCTTCGGTGGACACTCTCATAGAGGCGAGTCCAAACCCTCTAGGGTATCGTGTGCGCTCACCCTGGGACCGGCTGACGGCCGTCTCGACCTACGGGCCCTCGGGGTCCGAGGAAGATGGCGAGCCCGACCTCTGTTGGGATTTCTCTGGACTTGGTAACCCCAGTGTCGTGCGGGACTTCATGACCGCATGCGACTACTGCCTTTCCGACTGTTCCGACGGTAGCCGCAGCCTCGGCGACGAGGACTGCGGCCCAAGTCGCGAATGTTTCCACGTCGATCTAGGGGGTCCCGGCGAAGGCAACCATCTTGGTATACCGGAGAACGGTGATCCCCCTAGGCCCATGCCTTGCGTTGACATCCTTCGGGAGCTAGCTGTGGTCCCCGTCCCGGCGGGGGGTCATGACCCACAGCTCGAGCAAATCCGCGAGATGCAGGCCAGGCTCGACGAGGGAGCAGGAACGCTTGAGCCGATCCGCCGGGACATCGGGCAGGAATGGACGGGCCAACCTCCGGCCGAAGAAGCGCGTCATCTCCCCCAGGGCATCCAGCACCGCATCGCCAACGACGTCAGGGTAAGGCTGCCATCGGTTTCCAGTGGAGTCGGCCAAAACCTGGCCGCAGCGGCAATACTTCTCTGTGCGATGCCGGAGCCATCAACCACCGAGGGGCGGCGTATCCAGGGAGAGCTCAAGAATCTCCTGGAGGACGTCGCGGTCCAACGGGCCGAAAGCTCTGCCTCCCGAAGGCAGGGGTACCCTTCGGAACATCGCGCCGCGACCTCCCGATTCATGCGGGAAGCCCCGGTCCACACCGGGCGCACGCGCAACACAGCGCCTGCGGCCCCGGGTCGCCTCGGCAACGAGCACCATCACCACAGCCGTCGGGCCCACCTCGACAAGAGGGTGCGCCGAGGCTACCACCCCAGGCGTGGGGGACGCTACGACAGCGGGGAGGATCAGAGTCCTTCGCCCGAACCACCCGGTCCGCAGGCTTTCAGCCGCGCCATACGACGGGCGCCGTTCCCGACCCGGTTCCGAACCCTGACTACTATCACAAAGTACTCGGGGGAGACGAGACCGGAACTGTGGCTCGCGGACTATCGGCTGGCCTGCCAACTGGGTGGAACGGACGATGATGATCTCATCATCCGCAACCTCCCCCTGTTCCTCTTCGACACCGCTCGAGCCTGGCTGGAGCACCTGCCTCCGGGGCAGATCTCCAACTGGGACGACCTGGTACAAGCCTTCGCCGGCAATTTCCAAGCCACGTACGTGCGCCCTGGAAACTCCTGGGATCTCCGAAGCTGCCGCCAACAGCCGAGAGAGTCTCTCCGGGACTACATCCGGCAATTCTCGAAGCAGCGCACCGAGCTGCCCAACGTCACCGATTCGGATGTCATCGGCGCGTTCCTCACCGGCACCACCTGCCGCGACCTGGTGAGCAAGCTGGGTCACAAGACCCCCACCAGGGCGAGCGAGCTGATGGACATCGCCACCAAGTTCGCCTCTGGCTAGGAGGCGGTTGAGGCCATCTTCCAAAAGGACAAGCAGCCCCAGGGCCGCCCACCGAAAGATGCCCCCGAGGCGTCAACTCAGCGCGGCACCAAGAAGAAAGGCAAGAAGAAGTCGCAAGCGAAACGCGACGCCGCCGACGCGGACCTTGTCGCCGACGCCGAGTACAAGAACACTCGGAAACCTCTCGGAGGTGCCAACCTCTTCGACAAGATGCTCAAGGAGCCGTGCCCCTATCATCAGGGGCCCGTCAAGCACACCCTTGAGGAGTGTGCCATGCTTCGACGCCACTTTCACAAGGCCGGGCCACCCGCGGAGGGTGGCAAGGCTCTCGACGACGCTAAGAAGGAAGATCACAAGGCAGGAGAGTTCCCCGAGGTCCGCGACTGCTTCATGATCTACGGTGGGCAAGTGGCAAACGCCTCGGCTCGGCACCGCAAGCAAGAGTGTCGGGAGGTCTACTCGGTAAAGGTGGCGGCGCCAGTCTACCTAGACTGGTCCGACAAGCCCATCACCTTCGACCAGGGCGACCATCCCGACCATGTGCTGAGCCCGGGGAAATACCCGCTCGTTGTCGACCCCATCATCGGCAACGTCAGGCTCACCAAGGTCCTCATGGACGGAGGCAGCAGCCTCAACATCATCTACGCCGAGACCCTCGGGCTCCTGCGGATCGATCTGTCCTCGGTCCGGGCGGGCGCTGCGCCTTTCCACGGGATCATCCCCGGGAAGCGCGTCCAACCCCTCGGACAACTCGATCTACCCGTCTGCTTTGGGACGCCCTCCAACATTCGAAGGGAGACCCTCACGTTCGAAGTGGTCGGGTTTCGAGGAACCTACCACGCAGTGCTGGGGAGGCCATGCTACGCCAAGTTCATGGTCGTCCCCAACTACACCTACCTCAAGCTCAAGATGCCGGGCCCCAACGGGGTCATCACCGTCGGGCCCACGTACCGACACGCGTACGAATGCGACGTGGATTGCGTGGAGTACGCCGAGGCCCTCGCCGAGTCCGAGGCCCTCATCGCCGACCTGGAGAGCCTCTCTAGGGAGGCGCCAGACGTGAAGCGCCACGCCGGCAACTTCGAGCCAGCGGAGACGGTTAAGTCCGTCCCTCTCGACCCCTGCAACGACGCCTCCAAGCAGATCCGGATCGGCTCCGAGCTCGACCCCAAATAGGAAGCAGTGCTCATCGACTTTCTCCGCGCAAACGCCGACGTCTTCACGTGGAGTCCCTTGGACATGCCCGGCATACCGAGGGAAGTCGCCGAGCACTCGTTGGGTATCCGAGCTGGAGCCCGACCCGTGAAGCAGCCTCTGTGCCGATTCGACGAAGAAAAGCGCAGAGCCATAGGCGAGGAGATCCACAAGCTAATGGCGGCAGGGTTCATCAAAGAGGTATTCCATCCCGAATGGCTTGCCAACCCTGTGCTTGTGAGAAAGAAAGGGGGGAAATGGTGGATGTGTGTAGACTACACTGGTCTAAACAAAGCATGTTCGAAAGTTCCCTACCCTCTGCCTCGCATCAATCAAATCGTGGATTCCACTGCTGGGTGCGAAACCCTGTCTTTCCTTGATGCCTACTCAGGGTATCACCAGATCAGGATGAAAAAGTCCGACCAGCTCGCGACTTCTTTCATCACACCCTTCGGCATGTACTGCTATGTTACCATGCCGTTTGGTTTGAGGAATGCGGGTGCAACGTACCAGCGATGCATGAACCATGTGTTCGGCGAACACATCGGCCGAACGGTCGAGGCCTACGTCGATGACATCATAGTCAAGACGAGGAAAGCCTCCGACCTCCTTTCCGACCTTGAAGTGACATTCCGATGTCTCAAGGCGAAAGGCGTGAAGCTCAATCCCGAAAAGTGTGTCTTCGGGGTCCCCCGAGGCATGCTCTTGGGGTTCATCGTCTCCGAGCGGGGCATCGAGGCCAACCCGGAGAAGATCGCAGCCATCACCAGCATGGGGCCCATCAAGGACTTGAAAGGCGTACAGAGGGTCATGGGATGCCTCGCGGCTCTGAGCCGTTTCATCTCGCGCCTCGGCGAAAGAGGCCTACCTCTGTACCGCCTCTTAAGGAAGGCCGAGTGCTTCGCTTGGACCCCTGAGGCCGAGGAAGCCCTCGGGAACCTGAAGGCGCTCCTCACGAACGCGCCCATCTTGGTGCCCCCCGCTGCCGGAGAAGCCCTCTTGATCTACGTCACTGCTACCACTCAGGTGGTTAGCGCCGCGATTGTGGTTGAGAGACGAGAAGAGCGGCATGCATTGCCCGTCCAGAGGCCAGTCTACTTCATCAGTGAGGTACTGTCCGAGACCAAGATCCGCTACCCACAAATTTAGAAGCTGCTGTACGCGGTGATCCTGACGCGGCGGAAGTTGCGACACTACTTCGAGTCTCATCCGGTAACTATGGTGTCATCCTTCCCCCTGGGGGAGATCATCCAGTCCCGAGAGGCCTCGGGTAGAATTGCAAAGTGGGCGGTGGAGATCATGGGCGAGACGATCTCGTTCGCCCCTCGGAAGGCCATCAAGTCCCAGGTCTTGGCGGACTTCGTGGCTGAATGGGTCGACACCCAGCTCCCAACAGCTCCGATCCAACCGGAACTCTGGACCATGTTTTTCGACGGGTCGCTGATGAAGACGGGGGCCGGCGCGGGCCTGCTCTTCATCTCGCCCCTCGCGAAGCACCTACGCTACGTGCTACGCCTCCACTTCCCGGCGTCCAACAACGTAGCTGAGTACGAGGCTCTAGTAAACGGGTTGCGAATCGCCATCGAGCTAGGGGTCTGGCGCCTCGACGCTCGCGGTGACTCGCAGCTCATCATCGACCAAGTCATGAAGAACTCCCACTGCCGCGACCCGAAGATGGAAGCCTACTGTGATAAGGTTCGGCGCCTGGAAGACACGTTCTACGGGCTCGAGCTCAACCACATAGCCCGACGCTACAACGAGACTGCGGACAAGCTGGCTAAAATAGCCTCGGGGCGAACAGTGGTTCCCCCAGACGTATTCTCTCGAGACCTGCATCAACCCTCCGTCAAGACCGACGACACGCCCGAGCCCAAGAAGGCCTCGGCCCAGCCTGAGGCACCCTCGGCTCAGTCCGAGGTACCCTCGGCTCAACCCGAGGCACCCTCGGCTCAGCTCGAGGTACCCTCGGCCCCCGAGGGTGAGGCACTGCGCGTCAAGGGGGAGCGGAGTGAGGTCACGCCTAATCAAAACTGGCAGACCCCGTACCTGCAATATCTCCACCGAGGAGAGCTACCCCTCGACCAAGCCGAAGCTCGGCGGTTGGCGCGGCGCGCCAAGTCTTTCGTCTTGCTGGGAGATGGGAAGGAGCTCTACCACCGCAGCCCCTCGGGCATCCTCCAGCGATGCATTTCCATCGCTGAAGGCCAGGAGCTCTTACAAGAGATACACTCAGGGGCTTGCGGCCATCACGCAGCACCTCGAACCCTTGTCGGAAACGCCTTCCGACAAGGTTTCTACTGGCCGACGGCGGTGGCCGATGCCACTAGAATTGTCCGCACCTGCGAAGGGTGTCAGTTCTACGCAAGGCAGACCCACCTGCCCGCTCAGGCTCTATAGACCATACCCATCACCTGGTCGTTTGCTGTGTGGGGTCTGGACCTCGTCGGCCCCTTGCAGAAGGCACCCGGGGGCTACACGCACCTGTTGGTTGCCATCGACAAATTCTCCAAGTGGATCGAGGTCTGACCCCTAAACAGCATCAGGTCCGAACAGGCGGTGGCGTTCTTCACCAACATCATCCATCGCTTTGGGGTCCAGAACTCCATCATCACCGACAACAGCACCCAGTTCACCGGCAGAAAGTTCCTGGACTTCTGCGAGGATCACCACATCCGGGTGGACTGGGCCGCCGTGGCTCACCCCATGACAAATGGGCAGGTAAAACATGCCAACGGCATGATTCTGCAAGGACTCAAGCCTCGGATCTACAACGACCTCAACAAGTTCGGTAAGCGGTGGATGAAGGAACTCCCCTCGGTGGTCTGGAGTCTGAGGACAACGCCGAGCCGAGCCACGGGCTTCACACCGTTCTTTCTAGTCTATGGGGTCGAGGCCATCTTGCCCACAGACTTAGAATACGGTTCCCCGAGGACGAGGGCCTACGCCAACCAAAGCAATCGAGCTAATCGAGAAGACTCACTGGACCAGCTGGAGGAGGCTCGGGACATGGCCTTACTACACTCGACGCGGTACCAGCAGTCCCTGCGACACTACCACGCCCGAGGGGTTCAGTCCCGAGACCTCCAGGTGGGCGACCTGGTGCTTCGGCTAAGACAAGACGCCCGAGGGTGGCATAAGCTCATGCCTCCCTGGGAAGGGTCGTTCGTTGTCGCCAAGGTTCTGAAGCCCGGAACATACAAGCTGGCCAACAGTCAAAGCGAGGTCTACAACAACGCTTGGAACATCCAACATCTACGTCGCTTCTACCCTTAAGATGCTTCCAAGTTATTCGTACACCCCGTTCACACACAAAGTCTGGTCATCAAGGAAGGGTCAGCCTTGCCTCGGCAAAGCCCGACCCTCCCTCGGGGGCTAGAAGGGGGAACCCTCTCTGCGTCGAAATTTTCCTCGAAAAAAGAAAAAAAAATCTTTTCTGCCAGAATGCCTTTCGTGCTTTTCGACTACTTCGAAAGTGGATCCTGAAAACGACGTAGTACATGTAAGCAGCCAAGGCTGATCGAGCCGAGGGACTCCCACGCCTCCGGGATACGGATACCTCACTCATCACCTTCTGCGATAAGTAACTCGCGCTCGGATAAGTGATTCCACGGACCGAACAAGTCTTCACGCTCGAAAGCTCCTCTGCCGGTACGATTTTTCGGGCCTTCTCGACTGCGTCGGTGACAGAACCCTATGGACGAGTAAGAGTGCGCGTAAGCGGCAAGGCCGACCGAGCCGAGGGATTCCTATGCCTCCGGGATACGGATACCTCACTCATCACCTTCCGTGAAAAACAACTCTCGCCCGCACAAACAATTCTGTTACCGACAAATAAGTCTGGATACTCGAAACAAGAGGAAAAGGGACGCAGCTTTACAACACAACGACAGTGTGTTTGGGCCTCGGCGGCCGCAGAAAACATACACACGCTACAAGACAACCCGATCCTGCAGGCTCGGACGTCGACAGTTGAAGGGGGCAGCAGCACCCTCGGCGTCAACTACACCTTCGGCGGGGTCTGACCTAGCCTCGGACGGCGACGCGGTTGGAGGATCTCCACCCCGAAGGACGACATCAGCACCACACCCGGGCCATCGCCGCTAGGGTCTTCTCTAGGAATCCGGCTCGAGCAGACGGCTCGGCCGGCCACCACGAGGCCTCAGCCAGCTGTCCCCTGAAGACATCAGCCCGGCTTGTGGCCTCGGCAACTCAACTCCGGCGTCGGTCCCGCCAGTGGATGACCCGGCCAGGCTCTGGCCGACCAAATCTTCTTTTCGAGCCAACTCTGCCTCTGTCCGTGCTGACACCGCTACCTCCGGCTTCGGCTCATCGAAGGGCGGCCTAGGGGTTCCTTTAACTAAGCAAGAGAAGCCTCGGACAGCAAGGCCGACCGAGCCGAGGGACTCCTACGCCTCCGGGATACGGATACCTCACTCGTCACCTTCACACGAGGCGACTCACGCTTGGTGAAGCGGTTCAGTTAACCAACAGGCGAGTCTTAGTGCTCGAAAATGAGGAAAAAACACGGCCCCGTGCCGAAAATACATACTTGTTCAGGCCTTGACAGCCGTAAGGAACAAAGACACCGGCATTCAAGGTGCCAATGCAAACAGAACTCTGGTTCCGTCCCCGCAGCAGCAGCTATGGTCCCAGGACGGACGCGGCCACCGAAAGGCTCTCGTTCGCGTCCCCACTCAAGGGACGCTATCCAGACATTAAAGCCAAAGAGCCGGGGGCTGGTCCGTAGGCGGCGCCGACGACCTCGACGGGGGGGAAGCTTCCTCTAGCTGCCACCACGTCAGCATAGACGGCGGCGTCCGCCTCTCCACCAACGCCGATAGTTGGCAAGGCGCACCGGCAGGTCCTCACTCCCGTCCTCGCCACGAAAGCGAGGAGAAGGACGAAATGTTACATCCTAGCTGGACAGCAACAGTTCGCCTACCCCGGCATGGCTGGAGGACGCCTCCTCCGCAGGGCCAGAGGATGGTTTCCACCACCAGAAGCTGGAAGAGGAGGTGACCGGCCGGCCCGCACGGGGGAAGAGCTCCGGCTCAGCCCGGCCTCCACCCCAGCAAGGATGATGAACATCCTTGAAGCTGAGGGCGGGACCAAGATCGCAGCCCGGCTTGCTTCTCCCCATCCAGGGGCTGGTGGTCACCGTCTTGGGTGACCACCGGCGAAGGGATGCAGCCGGGCTGCATGATAAAAATCCTTGAAGCTGAACGATGGCTGAAAGGTACCAACTTCCATGAAGTTGCGTTCCTCCGACGACAAGGCGGAAGGATTGCGGGCGTCCCCCATCCGGGGGCTCGGAAGGTGGAAAGACACGACGCATAAGGGAACGCGAAGACATGGTCGTCTTTCAAGGGGGTCACCCTCCTTTTAAAGGCAACTCTCCCCACTTGCGTCCTCAGCCGTTGCGGGCTGAATCTTCTCCAACACGCTCCAAGGTCCTCCCCCTACGACATGGGGGCTGGGTCCCACGCGTCATGCAAGCCGGTCCAAGGCAGAAGAAGCCAAACCGCCGCACGCGGTGCATGCAACCGCCCGGCGGTTACAAGCATTCCTCCACTTTCGCCCAGACCAGCGGGTGAAAGGGTGGACAGCCATGCAGGCGGCATGCAACCGTGCCAAGTGGGCGCACCCCTTCGACTCCAACGCGCCCAGCATGGAGGCCCAGGCCCACACGTCATGCAACCGGCACGCTGGTTGCTACGTGCGAGCAACTGCACCGCCACTCGCACCACTACCGCGCCTCCTCGACTACGGAACTAGTACCGCGACTCGAGGAAACCCTGCGTATGACCCAGCAGTGCCAGCCAGGCGCGACGGTCAATACGGTCAAAAATGGGCCGACATTAATGGCGGTGGCAGGCGGGCAGGAGCAGTGGTCACGTCGTCAGCCAAGCTTACGTCCCATCCAGGGGCAGCGAGAGAACCCTCTCTCACGGCGTGAAGACGGCGCGCCCATGTTCCGTTCCTCGAACGGCTCGCACACGCGCAACGGCCGCCTCGCGAACCACTCGCCCCGTCGCATTAACTCCGCGGCGGGACAGGCGGCGCCTCAGGCAGGAGAAGCAAGCGACGCTTCGCCTTCGCCATAATGACCGCGTCGAAAAAGGTACGCCACGTCATTCGATTTCGTATCCTTTTCCTTTTCCTCTTTCTCTCTCTTACAGCAGGGACCGAGAAAGGGGGATACCCCGAAAAGGATCCTTCTCCGCGAAGGAAACCGGCCCCGAGCCTCCCTACTGATCAGAGGTTCAAAGGCTGGCCCCTCGGAGGGGTTCAACGGCCGCCTCAGAGCGCTTGGGTTCTGCGCCCACTACTGGTCAGAGGTTCGATGGCCGGCCCCTCGGAAGGGTTCAATGGCCGCCTTAGGCCACTCGGGCTCCGCGCCCACTATTGATCAGGGGTTCGTAGGCTGGCCCTCGAAGGGTTCACAGTCGCCTCAGACACAGAGCGAGGGATGACCCTGGGTACGTTCGATACATAACCAAGGCTCGGGCTACGCTCCCGAGGTACCCTAGGACATTTCCGAGACCAGCGGGAACGATTAGGGATGGCAGTGGGTACGGATATGGATAAATAACCGCGGTTATTTACCCATTGGGTACGGATATGGTGGAATTTCATATCCGTGGGTACGGGTATGGATACTATACGGTACCCACGGGTAATAACTTCGCGGGTATGGATATCTGCTATCCATATCCGTCACCCGATGGGCATATGACATATGGACCCAGACACTGGCCACATCCCAGATTCCAGTGCTAGCCCCAGCAGCCCAGCTCTCAGCGGCTAGGCCCCCAACGGCCCAGCTCGGCAGCTCCCTATCCCAGCCTCCTGCAGTCCTGTGGCCGCACGGTCCTACACTCCTGCATCCTGCCTCGGTGCCTCCCAGAGTCCAAGTCCCAGGCGGCCAAGCTCCCAGCCTCCCAGGTCCCCGGTGGCAGCAGCAGGCTCCTAGAGTCCCAGTCCCAGATGGCCACCAGGTCCGTCCGAACGTCCTATGCACCCAGTGCCCTCTCAGTCTTGGTCTCTCACTCTCTCTTATGTCTTGTTCTCGCTGTTCTAAACCCTAGCCACCAAACCAACGCGAGCAACCGTCGCCCTCCAGGCCGGCCGAGCGGGGCACCGGGCGCCATCACGCTGAGCTGAGTGGAGAGTGGAGCACCTGCACCAAGCGGCTAACGGTGCGCCGACACGCCGTGCGCCGAGCACCTGAGTGGCCAGCGAGGCGCCGAGCACTCATCTATTTGTCTTCTCTGGTAAATTTAACTGGCTTGGATAAATTAGAATGCTGCTGAAATGTTGCTGTAATTTTAGTGGGCGGGCGGGTAACGGATATCCGTTGGATAACGGATACCCGGCGGGTATGGGTACGGATATAGATCCATACCCACAAGCTTAAATGGGTATGGGTATGGATTGGGTTTTACCTCGCGGGTATGGATACGCGAAACATATATCCGCGTTATACCCACCCAATTGCCATCCCTAGGAACGATCTTGTAATGGAATCCCATCAGAGGGAGGCATCGAGCCCTCGGACCCCGTCAAAAGGGGACCGGGTCCGGTAGATCACCCGCAGGTACTTTTGGAGCGTGCCTCCGGGCCTCTAGCCGACCCCTAACAAATGGGGCACGGGCGTCCACTCGGATTACCCGCCAGCAGCTCACCGGAGACACCATGTTCGGCGCCCTCCGAGGGCAACATGGCGCTTTCCCCCCCTCCTCCTTGCGGAAAGGCGATGCAGGGGCGTATGTAAAAAAGTCGAGTCTGTCCTTGACCATCCTCTCGCCCTGTGCAGAGGCTCGGGGGCTGCTCTCGCAAACCCGGCTCCGGCCAAACTGTTGACAGCGTCAACATACCAGCACGAGAACTTGGGACCCGACCGTGCACCCGGGCTACGGCCAGCTCGCATGAGGGAACAACCAGACCAGCCGAAGTGTTGCGAAACGCACTAAGACCTCGAAGGAGTCAAACTACTCCTCCGAGGCCTCGGGGGCTACTTAAAGGGAAATGTGCCCTTGGGCCATTTCTAAGTATTTTGGTGGTTTAGTGTCCAACACAAGTGCCTAAGTATAAAATGGTGGACAAAGTACAAATCAAGGATAAAGGTATGTTTCTCAGACTTAGTACATTGTTTTAGAGACTAATGTATTGTGTCTAAGTGCTAGAAACAGGAAAAATCCAATTGGAAATGCCTTGGCTCGAGCAGCCAAGACTTTGCTCAGTCTGGAGCACCGGACTGTCCGGTGGTGCACCGGACAGTGTCCGGTGCGCCAGGCTGGCTTTGGCAAACAGGCTGCTCTCGGGACTTCGACGGCGGTGTACGGCTATAATTCACCGGACTGTCCGGTGGGCCGTTCACAGGCGAACTCGTCGCTCTCGGGAATTCATCAGCGACGTACAGCTATAATTCACCGGACTGTCCGGTGTGCACCGGACTGTTCGATGAGCCAACGGTCGGCCGGGCCAACGGTCGGCCGCGCGATCTGCGCGGGACACGTGGCCGAGCTAACGGCTAGTAGGAGGCACCGGACTGTCCGATGTGCACCAGACATGTCCGGTGCGCCAACGGCTCTCTGGCTGCCAACGGTCGACTGCGCCATTTATGGAAGGAAATCGGGCACCGGACATTGTCCGGTGTGCACCGGACTGTCCGGTGCGCCAGTCGACAAAAGGCAAGATTAGCCTTTCTAGATTGCTCTCAACGGCTCCAAGCTGCCTAGGGGCTATAAAAGGGACCCCTAGGCGCATGGAGGAGAATACCAAGCATTCCTACAACATTCTTAAGCACCAAGACATCGATTCCGCGCCTTTGATTCTTTGCGATAGCAATTAGAGCTCTAGTTGAGTGGTGAACTCATTGAGTTTTGTTGTGAGCTCTCGTTGCGACTTGTGTGCATGGTGTTGCTGTGATTTCTTGTCTTGAGTGCATTGCTAATCCCTCCCTTGCTCCGTGCTTCTTTGTGAACTTCAATTGTAAGGGCGAGAGGCTCCAAGTTGTGGAGATTCCTCGCAAACGGGATTGAGTAAAGCAAGCAAAACACCGTGGTATTCAAGTGGGTCTTTGGACCGCTTGAGAGGGGTTGATTGCAACCCTCGTCCGTTGGGACGCCACAACATGGAGTAGGCAAGCGTTGGTCTTGGCCGAACCACGGGATAACCACCGTGCCATCTCTGTGATTGATTTCTTGTGGTTATTGTGTTTTGACTCCTCTCTAGCCACTTGGCATTTACTGTGCTAACACTTAACCAAGTTTTTGTGGCTTAAGTTTTCAAGTTTTACAGGATCACCTTTTCACCCCCCTCTAGGTGCTCTCAATTGGTATCAAAGCCGTTCTCTTCACAAAGGGACTAACCGCCCGAAGAGATGGATCCTAAGGGGAAGGGTATCGTGATCAACGATAAAGAGAAGGAATCCTTCGTCAACGAGCCAAAGGACGACAAGCCTACCGACTCCGGCTCGGGCCATAGACGGAAAGAAGGGAAGAAGAAGAAGACGAGGCGCATCAAGGAGATCGTCTACTACGACGACAGCGATGAGTCTACTTCTTCCCAAAAGGACGACGACCACAACGACTACGAGAGAAGGAAACCGGTCAATTCGAACTTTTCTTTTGACTACTCTCGTATTCCTCAAAGTACAAATGCTCATTTATTATCTATTCCACTTGGTAAACCTCCTCATTTTGATGGAGAGGACTACGGATTTTGGAGCCACAAAATGCGTAGTCACTTGTTCTCTCTCCATCCTAGTATATGGGAGATTGTAGAGAGTGGAATGCACTTTGATAGTACGGATAGTCCCATGTTCATTAATGAGCAAATTCATAAGAATGCACAAGCTACTACTGTTCTTCTAGCTTCATTGTGCAGGGATGAATACCACAAAGTGAGCGGCTTGGATAACGCCAAGCAAATATGGGATACCCTCAAAATCTCTCATGAGGGGAACGACATCACCTTGCTCACCAAGATGGAGTTGGTGGAGGGCGAGCTTGGACGATTCGCGATGATAAGGGGCGAGGAGCCGACCCAAACATACAACCGGCTCAAGACCCTTATCAACAAAATAAGGAGCTACGGAAGCACGCGATGGACGGACCACGACGTCGTCCGACTGATGCTAAGGTCCTTTACCGTTCTTGATCCTCATTTGGTGAATAATATTCGTGAGAATCCCAGGTACACCAAAATGTCGCCCGAGGAAGTCCTTGGAAAATTTGTAAGCGGGTGAATGATGATCAAGGAGGCGAGGTACGTGGACGACGCTATGAATGGTCCAATCAATGAGCCTCAACCTCTTGCTCTCAAGGCGACAAGAAGCAAGGAGGCGCTACCTAGCAAGGTGGCACAAATTGAGGCGGCCGGGCTTAATGATGAAGAGATGGCCCTCACCATCAAAAGATTCAAGATGACGCTAAAGGGTCGCAAGGGGCAGCCAAGCAAGACCAAGACAAAGGGGAAGCACTCATGCTTCAAATGTGGTAAGCTTGGTCATTTTATTGCTAACTGTCCCGACAATGATAGTGATCAGGATCAAGGGAACAAGAGGGAGAAGAAGAAGAACTATAAGAAGGCAAAGGGCGAGGCACATCTTGGCAAGGAGTGGGATTCGGATTGCTCCTCGTCCGACTTCGACAATGAAGGTCTCGCCGCCACCGCCTTCAACAAGTCATCCCTCTTCCCCAACGAGCGTCACACATGCCTTATGGCAAGGGAGAAGAAGGTATGTACTCGAAACTCTACTTATGCTTCTTCAAGTGAGGACGAATCTAGTGATGAGGATGAAATAGATTATTCATGTTTATTTAAGGGCCTAGATAGAACCAAGGTAGATAAAATTAATGAATTGATTGATGCCTTGAATGAAAAGAATAGGCTTTTAGAGAAACAAGAGGACTTGTTGTATGAAGAACATGACAAATTTGTAGAAGCACAAAAATCTCATGCCTTAGAAGTTAAGAGAAATGAAATGCTTTCTTGTGAATTATCTTCTTGTCATGAGACAATTTCTAGCTTGAGAAGCATTAATGATGATTTGAATGCTAAGTTAGAAATAGCTAGTAAATCAACAACTTGTGTAGAAAATGTTGTTATTTGCAATAGATGTAAAGATTTTGATATTGATGCTTGTAGTGAACACATAGCTTCTATTGCAAAATTAAATGATGAAATGGCTAGTCTTAATGCCCAACTTAAGGCTAGCAAAACTGATTTTGATAAACTAAAATTTGCTAGGGATGCCTACACGATTGGTAGACACCCCTCAATTAAGGATGGGCTTGGCTTCAAGAGGGAAGCCAAGAACTTAACAAGCCATAAGGCTCCCATCTCCGCCAAGGAGAAAGGGAAGGCCCCTATGGCAAGTAGTACTAAAAAGAACCATGCTTTTATGTACAATGATAGAAGACAATCTCATAGGAGTTATAATGCTTTTGATTCTCATGCCTATGATTCTTGTGCTATGTTTGCTCCCAGTTCTTCCTATATGCATAATAGAGATGTGCCTAGGAAAAATATTCATCATGTGCCTAGAAAAAATATTGTTCATGTTCCTAGGAAAATTATGAATGGACCCTCTACAATTTATCATGCTTTAAATGCTTCCTTTGCTATTTGTAGAAAGGATAGGAAGATAGTTGCTAGGAAATTAGGGGCAAAATGCAAGGGTGATAAAACTTGCATTTGGGTCCCTAAAGAAATTGTGACTAACCTTGTAGGACCCAACAAGAGTTGGGTACCTAAGACCCAAGCCTAAATTTGCCTTGTAGGTTTATGCATCCGGGGGCTCAAGCTGGATTATCAACAACGGATGCACAAACCATATGACGGGGGAGAAGAAGATGTTCACCTCCTACGTCAAGAATAAGGATTCCCAAGATTCAATCATATTCGGTGATGGGAACCAAGGCAAGGTGAAAGGTTTAGGCAAGATTACAATATCCAATGAGCACTCTATCTCTAATGTGTTTTTAGTTGAGTCTCTTGGATATAATTTACTATCTGTCAGTCAATTATGTAATATGGGATATAATTGTCTATTTACAAATGTAGATGTGTCTGTCTTTAGAAGATGTGATGGTTCACTAGCTTTTAAGGGTGTACTAGACGACAAACTTTATTTAGTTGATTTTGCAAAAGAGGAGGCCGGTCTAGATACATGCTTAATCGCTAAGACTAGCATGGGCTGGCTGTGGCATCGCCGCTTAGCACATGTGGGGATGAAGAACCTTCACAAGCTTCTAAAGGGAGAACACGTGATAGGTTTGACTAATGTTCATTTCGAAAAAGATAGACCTTGTGCAGCTTGTCAAGCAGGTAAACAAGTGGGAGGAGCACATCATAGCAAGAATGTGATGACCACTTCAAGACCTCTGGAGCTGCTGCATATGGACCTCTTCGGATCCGTCGCCTATCTGAGTATAGGAGGAAGTAAGTATGGTCTAGTTATTATTGATGACTTTTCCCGCTTCACTTGGGTGTTCTTTTTGCAGGATAAGTCTGAAACCCAAGGGACCCTCAAGCGCTTCCTAAGGAGAGCTTAAAATGAGTTTGAGCTCAAGGTGAAGAAGATAAGAAGCGACAACGGGTCCAAATTTAAGAATCTTCAAGTGGAGGAGTTCCTTGAGGAGGAGGGGATCAAGCATGAGTTCTCCGCTCCCTACACACCTTAGCAAAATGGTGTGGTAGAGAGGAAGAACAGGACGCTCATTGATATGGCGAGGACTATGCTTGGAGAGTTCAAGACCCCCGAGCGTTTTTGGTCGGAAGCCGTGAACACGGTTTGCCACGCCATCAACAGGGTCTATCTTCACCGCCTCCTCAAGAAGACTTCATATGAGCTGCTGACTGGTAACAAACCCAATGTATCGTACTTTCGTGTATTTGGGAGTAAATGCTACATTCTAGTGAAGAAGGGTAGGAATTCCAAATTTGCTCCCAAAGCTGTAGAAGGGTTTTTACTAGGTTATGATTCAAATACAAAGGCGTATAGGGTCTTCAACAAATCATCGGGTTTGGTTGAAGTCTCTAGCGACGTTGTATTTGATGAGACTAATGGCTCTCCAAGAGAGCAAGTTGTTGATCTTGATGATGTAGATGAAGAAGACGTTCCAACGGCCGCGATACGCACCATGGCGATTGGAGATGTACGGCCTCAGGAACAATTGGAGCAAGATCAACCGTCTTCCTCAACTATGGTGCATCCCCCAACCCAAGATGACGAACAGGTACCTCAAGTGGAGGCGCTTGATCAAGGGGGAGCACAGGGTGTTCAAGTTGAGGAGGAAGAAGCACCTCAGGCACCTCCAACCCAAGTTCGAGCGACGATCCAAAGGGATCATCCCATCGACCAAATATTGGGTGATATTAGCAAGGGAGTAACTACTCGCTCGAGATTAGTTAATTTTTGTGAGCATTACTCCTTTGTCTCTTCTATTGAGCCTTTCAGGGTAGAAGAGGCCTTGCTAGATCCGGACTGGGTGTTGGCCATGCAGGAGGAACTCAACAACTTCAAGCGCAATGAAGTTTGGACACTGGTGCCTCGTCCCAAGCAAAATGTTGTGGGAACCAAGTGGGTGTTCCGCAACAAATAGGACGAGCACGGGGTGGTGATGAGGAACAAGGCTCGACTTGTGGCAAAAGGTTATGCCCAAGTCGCAGGTTTGGACCTTGAGGAGACCTTCGCTCCTGTGACTAGGCTAGAATCAATTCGTATTTTGCTAGCATATGCCGCTCACCATTCTTTCAGGTTGTACCAAATGGATGTGAAGAGCGCTTTCCTCAACGGGCCGATCAAGGAGGAGGTGTACGTGGAGCAACCCCCTGGCTTCGAGGATGAACGGTACCCCGACCATGTGTGTAAGCTCTCTAAGGCGCTCTATGGACTTAAGCAAGCCCCAAGAGCATGGTATGAATGCCTTAGAGACTTTTTAATCGCTAATGCTTTCAAGGTTGGGAAAGCCGATCCAACCCTTTTCACTAAGACTTGCGATGGTGATCATTTTGTGTGCCAAATTTATGTCGATGACATAATATTTGGTTCTACTAACCAAAAGTCTTGTAAAGAGTTTAGCAGGGTGATGACGCAGAAATTCGAGATGTCGATGATGGGCGAGTTGAACTACTTCCTTGGGTTCTAAGTGAAGCAACTCAAGGACGGCACCTTCATCTCCCAAACGAAGTACACACAAGATTTGCTAAAGCGGTTTGGGATGAAGGACGCCAAGCCCGCAAAGACGCCGATGGGAACCGACGGACACACCAACCTCAACAAAGGTGGTAAGTCCGTTGATCAAAAAGCATACCGGTCCATGATAGGTTCTTTGCTTTATTTATGTGCTAGTAGACCGGATATTATGCTTAGCATATGCATGTGTGCTAGATTTAAATCCGATCCTAAGGAGTGTCACTTAGTGGCTGTGAAGCGAATTCTTAGATATTTAGTCGCTACGCCTTGCTTCGGGATCTGGTATCCAAAGGGGTCTAACTTTGACTTGATTGGATATTCAGATTCCGACTATGCTGGATGTAAGGTCGATAGGAAGAGTACATCAGGGACATGCCAATTCTTAGGAAGGTCCCTGGTGTCGTGGAACTCTAAGAAACCTCCGTTGCCCTATCCACCGCTGAGGCCGAGTACGTTGCCGCAGGACAGTGTTGCGCGCAACTACTTTGGATGAGGCAAACCCTCCGGGACTTTGGCTACAATCTGAGCAAAGTCCCACTCCTATGTGACAATGAGAGTGCTATCCGAATAGCGAAAAATCCTGTTGAGCACAGCCGCACAAAGCACATTGACATCCGGCATCACTTTTTGAGAGACCACCAGCAAAAGGGAGATATCGAAGTGTTTCATGTTAGCACCGAGAACCAGCTAGCCGATATCTTTACCAAGCCTCTAGATGAGAAAACCTTTTGCAGGCTGCGTAGTGAGCTAAATATCTTAGATTCACGGAACTTGGATTGAATTGTAGCATACATGTGTTTATGCCATTTGATCATGTTCATTCTGCATTTTGTTGCTTATTGTGGTGCTCAAGTTGTACAAGCACTCCCCGGACCTCACAAGTCCTTGTGCAAGTGATGCACATATTTAGGGGGAGCTGTGCTACAACTTGACCCTTTGAGACTAACCATGTGCTTGAGTTTGCTTGATTTAGTCTCAAAGGAGGTTTGAAAGGGAAAAGGTGGACTTGGACCATGAAAAGACTTCCACTGCACTCCGATGCGAGGGTAACTTATTCCAAGTTCATCTCATGTACTCTTATTGCCTTTGTGTTCTCATTTGAAGATTTTGGTGAGGCAATGGGGTTAAAGGGCCAAGATTGATCCCGTTTTGGTGCTTGATGCCAAAGGGGGAGAAAATAAAGGCCAAAGCAATAGATGGATCAGCTACCACTTGAGAAATTTTGAAAATAGTAGATTAGAGCTTTTGGTTTGTCAAAACTCTTTTATTGTCTCTTATGTCAAAAGTTGGCCTCTTGTGGGGAGAAGTGTTGATTATGGGAAAAGGGGGAGTTTTTGAAATCCTTGATCAAATTTCTTTGGAAACCCTCTCTTTATGTCTCTACAAGTGGATTTGACTTAGAGATAGGAATTTGAGTTTGATTTGCAAAAAAACAAACCAAGTGGTGGCAAAGAGTGATCCATATATGTCAAATTTGAATCAAAACAATTTGAGTTCTTATTTGAAGTGATTTTGTACTTGTTCTACTTGCTTTATGTTGTGTTGGCATAAATCACCAAAAAGGGGGAGATTGAAAGGGAAATGTGCCCTTGGGCCATTTCTAAGTATTTTGGTGGTTTAGTGTCCAACACAAGTGCCTAAGTATAAAATGGTGGACAAAGTACAAATCAAGGATAAAGGTACGTTTCTCAGACTTAGTACATTGTTTTAGAGACTAATGTATTGTGTCTAAGTGCTGGAAACAGGAAAAATCCAATTGGAAATGCCTTGGCTCGAGCAGCCAAGACTTTGCTCAGTCTGGAGCACCGGACTGTCCGGTGGTGCACCGGACAGTGTCCGGTGCGCCAGGCTGGCTCTGGCAAACAGGCTGCCCTCGGGACTTCGACGGCGGTGTACGACTATAATTCACCGGACTGTCCGGTGATGCATCGGACTGTCCGGTGGGCCGTTCACAGGCGAACTCGTCGCTCTCGGGAATTCATCGGCGACGTATGGCTATAATTCACCGGACTGCCCGGTGAGCCAACGGTCGGCCGGGCCAACGGTCGGTCGCGCGATCTGCGCGGGACACGTGGCCGAGCTAACGGCTAGTAGGAGGCACCGGACTGTCCGTTGTGCACCGGACATGTCCAGTGCGCCAACGGCTCTCTGGGTGCCAACGGTCGACTGCGCCATTTATGGAAGGAAATCGGGCACCGGACATTGTCCGGTGTGCACCGGACATTGTCCGGTGTGCACCGGACTGTCCGGTGCGCCAGTCGACAGAAGGCAAGATCAGCCTTCCTAGATTGCTCTCAACGGCTCCAAGCTACCTTGGGGCTATAAAAGGGACCCCTAGGTGCATGGAGGAGAATACCAAGCATTCCTACAACATTCTTAAGCACCAAGACATCGATTCCGCGCCTTTGATTCTTTGCGATAGCAATTAGAGCTCTAGTTGAGTGGTGAACTCATTGAGTTTTGTTGTGAGCTCTCGTTGCGACTTGTGTGCGTGGTGTTGCTGTGATTTCTTGTCTTGAGTGCGTTGCTAATCCCTCCCTTGCTCCGTGCTTCTTTGTGAACTTCAATTGTAAGGGCGAGAGGCTCCAAGTTGTGGAGATTCCTCGCAAACGGGATTGAGTAAAGCAAGCAAAACACCGTGGTATTCAAGTGGGTCTTTGGACCGCTTGAGAGGGGTTGATTGCAACCCTCGTCCGTTGGGACGCCACAACGTGGAGTAGGCAAGCGTTGGTCTTGGCCGAACCACGGGATAACCACCGTGCCATCTCTGTGATTGATTTCTTGTGGTTATTGTGTTTTGACTCCTCTCTAGCCACTTGGCATTTACTGTGCTAACACTTAACCAAGTTTTTGTGGCTTAAGTTTTCAAGTTTTACAGGATCACCTATTCACCCCCCCTCTAGGTGCTCTCAGCTACACCCGGTGGGTGCGCTCGCGCGCACCCACCGGAACAAAATGCAACCAAAAAAGGCTGGTCCCCTTGCAAAAAAGTGCGGCAAAAGCCTCCAAGCGAGTATTAACACTCCCTTCGAGGCTCGGGGGCTACTGTCGAGGACCATAATTAGGGGTACCCTCAAGACTCCTAAATCTCAGCTGGTAACCCCCATCAGCACAAAGCTGCGAAGGCCTGATGGGTGCGATTAAGTCAAGGATCGGTCCATTCGAAGGACGCGATCACGCCTCGCCCGAGCCCAGCCTCGGGCAAGGGCAGCCGACCCCGGAGGATCTACGTCTCGCCCGAGGACCCCCTCCAGCAACGGACACACCTTCGGCTCGCCCGAGGCCCAGTCTTCACCAAGAAGCGACCTTGGCCACATCGCCACGCCAACTGACCAAATCGCAGGGGCATTTAATGCAAAGGTGGCCTGACACCTTTATCCCGACGCACGCCCTCCAGTCGACAGAGCCGAAGTGACCGCAGTCACTTCACCGCTCCACTGACCGGTCTGACAAGAGGACAGCGCCGCCTGCGCCGCTCCGACTGCTGAGCCACTCGACAGAGTGAGGCTGACAGCAGCCAAGTCCGGCCTCAGGCGTCATAGGAAACTCCGCTTCGCCCGACCCCAGGGCTCGGACTCGGGCTCAGCCCCGGAAGACGACGAACTCCGCTTCACCCGACCCCAGGGCTCGGACTCGGGCTCAGCCCCGGAAGACGACGAACTCCGCTTCGCCCGACCCTAGGGCTCGGACTCGGGCTCAGCCCCGGAAGACGACGAACTCCGCTTCGCCCGACCCCAGGGCTCGGACTCGGGCTCAGCCCCGGAAGATGACGAACTCCGCTTCGCCCGACCCCAGGGCTCGGACTCAGCCCTGGCCTCAGCCGACGGGCTCCGCCTTGTCCGAACCGGGGGCTCAGACTCGACCTTGACCTTGGAAGACAGACTCGACCTCGACCTCGGACGAGCCTCCACCTCGCCCAACCTAGGGCACGGACCGACCACATCGACAGGAGGCGCCATCATTACCCTACCCCGAGCTGACTCAGGCTACGGGGAACAAGACCGGCGTCCCATCTGGCTCGCTCCACTATACGAGTAATGATGGCGCCCCGCATGCCCTGTGACGACGGCGGCTCTCAGCCCCCTTACGGAAGCAAGAGGACGTCAGCAAGGACTTGACAGCCCCGATAGCTGTCCTTCCGCCAGGCTCCAGCGCTCCTCCGACGGCCACGACATCACACGAACTAGGTGCCAAAACCTCTCCGGCTGCCACGATGGCATGTACTTAGGGCACTAGCTCTCCTCCGCTAGACACGTTAGCACACTGCTACACCCCCCATTGTACACCTGGATCCTCTCCTTACGCCTATAAAAGGGAGGTCCAGGGCCCTCTTACAGAGGGTTGGCCGCGTGGGGAAGGACAGGACGGCGCTCGCGCAAGACCGCTCGCTCCCTCCCGCGTGGACGCTTGTAACCCCCTACTGCAAGCGCACCCGACCTGGGCGCGGGGCTAACACGAAGGCCGCGGGTTCCACCTCCCACGCCCGTCTCCCTCCGGCTGCTTTTCCCCCCTTCGCGTTCCGCCTCGCGCCGACCCATCTGCGCTGGGGCACGCGGCGACAATTTACTCGTCGGTCCAGGGACCCCCCGGGTTTCGAAACGCCGACACCATCGTTGCTATTTCATTGTTACTATTCATCATTACTACTCATCGTTACTATTCATCGTTACTATTCATCGATCATCTGATCACCCAAATATTGAACTGCTCATCAATCATGTTGTCCAGCTCACCTAAGACCTGCCAGACCAATATTCCAGTCATACGAACTCCGGTGACTGTGATTTTCCTTCCAGTAATAACTTTCCATCTGGTCACCCATACCAGATTTCTCGAAGTTGAGCACGCTTAACTTTGAGATTCTTTCGAACCATGCTTCCGAACTCAGATTCCAAGAATTCTTGTTTCTAAATTCTTATCAAATTATTCCCTATCCAACCATATCATCCCTTAAGCATGGTTCATATTCCAGAAAACTCCCAAAATACTCTTGTCCCATATTCTGCCTATAATTTCCTTGTTCAGATTAAGTCAGACAATTCATTCGTCACTATTCTCACCAACAGTGAACTCTACTAAACCATAGGTACCCCGCTATAAATACACCCAGCTACCCTCTCTCTCTCCACACACTCAACACCCTCAGCCAAGGCAAACACCCCCCACCCATTCAGTTACCCCGCTCTACCGCCTACGCGCATAGTGTCGCTTCGCCTCCAATCCACCCTCCTAGTAAGCACCTCCGCTCCACCACTAGTAATATCAAAACACCACATGACACAGATTCTGCTCAAGACTCTACTCATCCATATATCATCATTCTGACCACTATACTAAATATTTGTTGATATACTTGCTGGTTTGTATGTTTGCTTGTTCATGTTGCATAGTTATCGGAGCGTTCATGCCGTTTCGTGACGGCCAGATCTGCACGTCTACGCCAGACGGTGGAACCAGAAGCAAGTTCCGCGAGGTCTCCCCCTTTCGCCGGTTAAGCAACGGCAAGCTCACTGGATCCCTTTGATGCATAAATTACCTGTGCCTTTTCAACCACAACCCTCACCCTATTATTTTATGCATGATATGATTTTGCTGCTAAGAGACAAGTTATTATGGCCACCCAGCCTTAGAACTTTGCCGCAATTAATCTTTATACTCCTTGACATCTTTGTTACAAATGATTTGAGAAAAGGTGTGAGTTTTCAAAAGAAAATGTTTTTCAAAATGGGTACGATGAAGGGTTGTCACCCTTATCACCTTTGAGCGGGATGATCAGGGACTCCCTGGTTTAGGGGAGGGCCTAAGGTTATGGCTCAGCCAGGTTAGGTGTGAGCATGAAGAATTGTCCCTCTTGCCTAAGGACCGGTTTGTCATCACTCCTTACTTAAACTCTTATCAAGTACAACCAGTTGAGACTGTATGGGCAGTCGCTTGATCTGAACTTGCACGGTCCAAACCCCAGGATTATGACAGCTGGGGAGCACCGGGAGGATAAGGAAGGGGAATGTTTTGTCCGGTTTGGACATGGTGGTAGCCTTGTTCCTTCCGGTATAATCGCTAAGGTAAGGATGTGCAAGGAAGGAGAGAGTTTCGGCATTCGGATCTCACGACAGTGAGATTGCAGAAACCGGACTAGTGGGTAAAGTGTACACCTCTGTGAAGAGTTAAAAAACCTATTCGAATAGTTCGCGTCCATGGATATGGATGAGTCATGGCATGGATTTGACAATTAGTGTTTTGTTTTCCAAAATGCTTTTGAAAAGTGGTTTTAAAAGGTCCGGCGGTCGAGCCGTGAGCTATGGTGGACGAGAAGTCCAGTAGCTATTTTTGAAAATAAAAACCAGTGGCAAACTGCTGAGATACCTGGATGGTTTAGTCCAGGGGATTTTGTTCTATATTGAAAAACTTCCTACTCCTTTGGGAGAGGATGCGCTTTGAAAAAAATAAAATGCTTTACAAAATAACCCTACATCAAATATTGTTATTTCTGTAAAATATCCTGAGCTCCACATACTACATGCATTATATCTGATTTCCTCATTCCGTGGGTGAAGGTGGGCTGCTGGGTACGTAAGTACTCACCCTTGCTTATTTGTTGTTTTTCATAGAAGGAGATCGCTGATCGGGTAAGAGTTACGCCTGTTCCCAACCTTGCAGGTGGCTGTTGGACTGCTGATTTGCTTCGCTGCGTATATCGGGTTGATTCAGCCCCACTTTGATGATATGTCCCGAGTTGTGGACCAACTCTTAAAGTTGATCGCCACCTTTATAGGTTTGTCTCATTTAAGCAGATCTGGAACTATTTGATGTATAAATATGTTTACTAGCCTCCTGGGACTAGTAATTGTATCACATTTCAGTCCCAGAGGATTGGGGCGCTTCAGGTGGCATCAGAGCTGTTAGGTTGGCCGCAGGACATAATCCTTAGGCTTGATCCAAAAGTTTTTGAGTCAAAACTATTTTCTAAAAAAAATTCTTGCTCTCATCCTCCATTTTAAAATGCTTTCCCCCTTTCCTTCTCTCAGAAGTCAGATGGAGGTTCGCTGCCAAACTAGCTTTTGCCAGAATGAAGATGGTTTCCACAAGTTGTTGAGAGCATGCACAGTTCGCCTTGGAATCAGGAGCCAGCCAGAGTATGATGGTCGTGAATTCATCGAGCACGGCACAGAGAAGTGTGTCATGACTATATACATTGGATCCAGTCCGCACCATGTGGAATGGAGTATCACTGCTGCGGGGCACATATTCAAAGACACCTGCCAAGTATCGCTCGCAAGGCATTGAGGGCAATGTGTCAAATCTACGAAGAAGAAGTGGCCGACACCCCACTCAGATTCTTTCTGCCCTTTCAGAGAGACAGTCTAGTTTGTATGGCCAGGATGTGTGCATTGGAAGGGCAACAGCTGCTTGAGGACGACCGCACAGTCGTGTACCTCACTGCATACCTGCTCACCCTAGATGCACAATATGATTTCTTGGCTCGGCACCATAGTCAGATGATTGCCTGAGTAGAAGAGGCAGAGAAGTGCAACTGCCAACTCCATGTGGATCTCACCACAGCTCAAGCTCGTGTAGCTGCCTTGGAGAGTCGTGAAGTCATTATTGTTGAAGCCCTGAAGCAAGCCAAGGATGAGCATGTCCAGAAGCTAATTGAGGCCTACTTGGTCACCCGCAACCAACGTAGAGCCCTGCGGATCCAAGAGCCCGCTTCATCCAACCTAGTTTAACCCATGAGAGCTAAAGATCCCCAGATTCTTGAAGGTCACCCGGTCTCTATCAGAAGAGAGAAGGCTTGGGAACTCCCAGAAGGAGCCATAGTCTTAGAAGGAATGCCAGTTTCCCCTCAGTCTATGGATAAGCAAGAGCACCTTGAATCCTCCTAAGATTTTCCGCTAGAGTTGTTTGAGCCCCTCACCATGAAGAAGATTCCAGCACCATTTCGTGAGGTCAAGGAAGAAGCTGCAAGCACCCCACCAGCATCGCCGCCCTCTGAGGAGCTACAAGAGCCAGTCCTGCTTCAAGAAGAGTTCGACCCCATCCTGCCATCTCAGTTGCCGCCAGAAGAAGTCATCAACATTAGCTCCCTCTTGACCCATTCAGAAGATGTCTCAGATTGAAGTTGTTTCCCAGCCTCGCCAGAAGAGAAGCTACCAGATCTGAGTTAGTTATGCCCAGTCCTCTGCTGGGTAGTGAAGTTTTTCTTCACTTTAGCCAGAGCCCTGCATGTATGAGAGGTAATCGTGTAGTCTCATGTTTTGAAAAACTCTAATTGTGTGGCCCCTAGGGCATTTCAAAATGAATTTCGCTTGATGTTTTCTTCCCTTTTGAGTGCATATGTGATGCTTTAATGTTAGTGCTCATTAGTCGCATTTAGTGTAGTTCTTAGTTCAGGAGCTGAGCAATAGTAGTTATGCTTAACCCCCGAATCTGAGTAGTCCGTGCTTTGGAAAACTATATTCTTCCCCTATGCAAAACATTTGATTTGTTTGTGCTTATCATTGCTGAGCTTGTGTGTTTTTCTTCTTTTTAAGAAAGGTTTTTCTCTAAAAACATAGATCACAAATTAGAGCTAATCCTCACCTTATTCTTCCATTCTCACCTTAACCCATCTCAAGAGAAAAGCACCTTACCCAAGAAGATACCAGAAAGCTTACCCTTGAAGCCTAGAATAAGCTATAGAAGGAACCTGTCCAACCACTTAGTCAAAAGGACCGACCGTGAGAATCAAAGCACTGCCCCAGAGTCAAAGTAAACAGAAAAAGAGGACAGAAGAAGTTATTACCATACAGAGAGGCAAAAATTCTTTGAACCAGAGACCACAAACATCAGGGTCGTTGACCCCACCACTCACCCTTGCCCCCCCCGCACGCTGCTCGCGTACATGTGCACTACCACCGCCCCACGCCCCCTTTGCAGCGCACTACCGCCGCCCATGCCCCCTTTGCAGCGCACCCGCTGCCGCCATCATCGTCGGCAACACTAGGCCCCCTCCCCATGTAGTGTCTGCTGTCACATGGCACCTGCTCCATCACCACCACTCCACACCCCCCGAGCACCACCATCAGTGTCGCTCACCTATAAAACTCCCCACTAGCTCCCTCAGTTTCCATCCCAAGCAAAGCACACACCTAATAAAATCACCTCTGCCAAATCGCAAGCAACTCCATTTTCCACTCCCTCGCCCCTAAGATCACTGAGAGCACCTAGAGGGGGGGGGGGGTGAATAGGTGATCCTGTGAAAACTTGAACTTATAGCCACAAAAACTTGTTAAGTGTTAGCGCAGATAATGCCAAGTGGCTAGATAGGAGTCTCCACAAAACACAATAACCACAGAAGATCAATCACAGAGATGGCACAGTGGTTTATCCCGTGGTTCGGCCAAGACCAACGCTTGCCTACTCCACGTTGTGGCGTCCCAACGGACGAGGGTTGCAATCAACCCCTCTCAAGCAGTCCAAAGACCAACTTGAATACCACGGTGTTTTGCTTTGCCTTTCAATATCCCGTTTGCAAGGAATCTCCACAAATTGGAGTCTCTTGCCCTTACAAGTATATGATCACAAAGAAGCACAGAGTAAGGGAGGGAAGCAACACACACAAATCCACAGCAAAATGCGCACACACACGACCAAGAATCGAGCTCGAATGACTATCTCAAAGTTCTCACTAGAACGGAGCTCGAATCACTTAGAATCACAAACGAATGCGCAAAGAATGAGTGTGGATGATCAAGAATGCTCTAAGGTTGCTTGGGTGTCTCCTCCATGCGCCTAGGGGTCCCTTTTATAGCCCCAAGGCAGCTAGGAGCCGTTGAGAGCAAATCTGGAAGGCTATCCTTGCCTTCTGCCGTCGGGTGCACCGGACAGTCCGGTGTACACCGGACACTGTCCGGTGCCCGATTTCTTTCCTTAAACAGCGCTGCCGACCGTTGCCGACCGTTGCAGATCTGGGAGCCGTTGGCGCACCGGACATGTCCGGTGCACACCGGACAGTCCGGTGCCCCCTTCCGACCGTTGGCTCGGCCACGTGTCCCGCGCAGATTGCGCGGCCGACCGTTGGCCCGGCCGACCGTTGGCTCACCGGACAGTCCGGTGCACACCGGACAGTCCGGTGAATTTTAGCCGTACGCCGTCGGCGAATTCCCGAGAGCAGCCAGTTCGCGTCGAGTCAGCCTGGCGCACCGGACACTGTCCGGTGCACACTGGACAGTCCGGTGTGCCAGACCGAGCTGAGTCTTGGCTGTACACAGCCAAGTCTTTTGCACCTTTCTTTTTTCTTCTTCTTTCTGTTTCTAACACTTAGACAAGTATATTAGTATACAAAACCAATGTACTAAGGCTTAGAAACATACCTTTACTTCATGATTTGCACTTTGTTCATCCATGGACATAAATTCACATTTAAGCACTTTGTGTTGGCACTCAAACACCAAAATACTTAGAAATGGCCCAAGGGCACATTTCCCTTTCAATCTCCCCCTTTTTGGTGATTTATGCCAACACAACATAAAGCAACTAGAACAAGTGCAAACTCACTTCAAATAAAATAAATTTTATTTTGATTCAATTTTGGCATATATGGATCATCCTTTGCCACCACTTGGTTTGTTTTTGCAAATCAAACTCAAATCGCTATCTCTAAGTCAAACACACATGTTGAAGCAAAAAGAGAGTCATTCCAAGAGAGATTGATCAAAGATGTCAAAAACTCCCCCTTTTTCCCATAATTACTACTTCTCCCCACAAGAAGCCAAAAGAGACAATAAAAGAGTTTTGACAACCAAAAGCTCTACTCTACTATTTTTCAAATTTCTCAAGTGGTAGTTGATCCATTTATTGCTTTGGCCTTTATTTTCTCCCCCTTTGGCATCAAGCACCAAAACGGGATCAATCTTGGCCCTATAACCCCATTGCCTCACCAAAATCTTCAATTAAGAGCAAATGGCAATAAGAGTTCATTAGATGAACTTGGAATAGGTTACCCTCTCATCGGAGTGCAGTGGAAGTCTTTCATGGTCCAAGTCCACATTTTCCCTTTCAATTCTCCTTTGAGACTAAAACAAGCAAACTCAAGCATATGGTTAGTCTCAAAGGGTCAAGTTGTAACACATCTCCCCCTAAAACTGTGCATCACTTTGCAACGGACTTGTGAGGTCCAGGGAGTGTTTGTACAACTTGAGCACCATAATAAGCAACAAAATGCAGAATGAACATGGTCAAAGGCATAAACACATGTATGCTACATTTCAATCCAAGTTCCGTGAATCTAAGATATTGAGCTCACTACGCAGCCTGCAAAAGGTCTTCTCATCTAGAGGCTTGGTAAAGATATCGGCTAGCTGGTTCTCGGTGCTAACATGAAACACTTCGATATCCCCCTTTTGCTGGTGGTCTCTCAAAAAGTGATGCCGGATGTCAATGTGCTTTGTGCGGCTGTGCTCAACAGGATTTTCCGCTATTCGGATAGCACTCTCATTATCACATAGGAGTGGGACTTTGCTCAGATTGTAGCCAAAGTCCCTGAGGGTTTGCCTCATCCAAAGTAGTTGCGCACAACACTGTCCTGCGGCAACGTACTCGGCCTCAGCGGTGGATAGGGCAACGGAGGTTTGTTTCTTAGAGTTCCATGACACCAGGGACCTACCTAAGAATTGGCACGTCCCCGATGTACTCTTCCTATCGACCTTACATCCAGCATAGTCGGAATCTGAGTACCCAATCAAGTCAAAGTTAGACCCCTTTGGATACCAGATCCCGAAGCAAGGCGTAGCGACTAAATATCGAAGAATTCGCTTCACAGCCACTAAGTGACACTCCTTAGGATCGGATTGAAATCTAGCACACATGCATACACTAAGCATAATATCCGGTCTACTAGCACACAAATAAAGCAAAGAACCTATCATGGACCGGTATGCTTTTTGATCAACGGACTTACCTCCTTTGTTGAGGTCGGTGTGTCCGTCGGTTCCCATCGGCGTCTTTGCGGGCTTTGCGTCCTTCATCCCAAACCTCTTTAGCAAATCTTGCGTGTACTTCGTTTGGGAGATGAAGGTGCCGTCCTTGAGTTGCTTCACTTGGAACCCAAGGAAGTAGGTCAACTCGCCCATCATCGACATCTCGAATTTCTGCATCATAACCCTGCTAAACTCTTCACAAGACTTTTGGTTAGTAGAACCAAATATTATGTCGTCGACATAAATCTGGCACACAAAAAGATCACCATCGCAAGTCTTAGTAAAAAGAGTTGGATCGGCTTTCCCAACCTTGAAAGCATTAGCAATTAAGAAGTCTCTAAGGCATTCATACCATGCTCTTGGGGCTTGCTTAAGTCCATAGAGCGCCTTAGAGAGCTTACACACATGGTCGGGGTACCGTTCATCCTCGAAGCCAGGGGGTTGCTCCACGTACACCTCCTCCTTGATTGGCCCATTGAGGAAAGCGCTCTTCACATCCATTTGGTACAACCTAAAAGAATGGTGAGCGGCATATGCTAGCAAGATACGAATTGATTCTAGCCTAGCCACAGGAGCAAACGTCTCCTCAAAGTCCAAACCTGCGACTTGGGCATAACCTTTTGCCACAAGTCGAGCCTTGTTCCTCGTCACCACCCCGTGCTCGTCCTGTTTGTTGCGGAACACCCACTTGGTTCCCACAACATTTTGCTTGGGACGAGGCACCAGTGTCCAAACTTCATTGCGCTTGAAGTTGTTGAGTTCCTCCCGCATGGCCAATACCCAATCCGGATCTAGCAAGGCCTCCTCTACCCTGAAAGGCTCAATAGAAGAGACAAAGGAGTAATGTTCACAAAAATTAACTAGTCGAGACCGAGTAGTTACTCCCTTGCTAATGTCACCCAGAATTTGGTCGACGGGATGATCCCTTTGAATCATCGCTCGAACTTGGGTTGGAGGTGCCGGTTGCGCTTCTTCCTCCATCACGTGATCATCTTGTGCTCCCCCTTGATCACACGCCTCCTTTTGATGAACCTGTTCATCGTCTTGAGTTGGGGGTTACACCGTTGTTGAGGAAGAAGGTTGATCTCGTTCATCTTGTTCCTGTGGCCGTACTTCCCCAATCGCCATAGTTCGTATAGCGGCCGTCGGAACATCTTCTTCATCTACATCATCACAATCAACAACTTGCTCTCTTGGAGAGCCATTAGTCTCATCAAATACAACGTCGCTAGAGACTTCAACCAAACCCGATGATTTGTTGAAGACCCTATACGCCTTTGTATTTGAATCATAACCTAATAAAAACCCTTCTACAGCTTTGGGAGCAAACTTAGAATTTCTACCCTTCTTCACTAGAATGTAGCATTTGCTCCCAAATACACGAAAGTAAGATACATTGGGTTTGTTACCGGTTAGAAGCTCGTACGAAGTCTTCTTGAGGAGGCGATGAAGGTAGACCCTGTTGATGGCGTGGCAAGCCGTGTTCACAGCTTCCGACCAAAAGCACTCGGGGGTCTTGAACTCTCCAAGCATCGTCCTTGCCATATCGATCAGCGTCCTGTTCTTCCTCTCTACCACACCATTTTGCTGTGGTGTGTAGGGAGCGGAGAACTCGTGCTTGATCCCTTCCTCCTCAAGGAACTCCTCCACTTGAAGGTTCTTGAACTCGGACCCGTTGTCGCTCCTTATCTTCTTCACCTTGAGCTCAAACTCATTTTGAGCTCTCCTGAGGAAGCGCTTGAGGGTTCCTTGGGTTTCAGACTTATCCTGCAAAAAGAACACCCAAGTGAAGCGGGAAAAGTCATCAACAATAACTAGACCATACTTACTTCCTCCTATGCTCAGATAGGCGACGGGTCCAAAGAGGTCCATATGCAGCAGCTCCAGAGGTCTTGACGTGGTCATCACATTCTTGCTGTGATGTGCTCCTCCCACTTGTTTACCTGCTTGACAAGCTGCACAAGGTCTATCTTTTTCGAAATAAACATTTGTTAGACCTATCACGTGTTCTCCCTTTAGAAGCTTGTGGAGGTTCTTCATCCCCACATGTGCTAAGCGGCGATGCCACAGCCAGCCCATGCAAGTCTTAGCCATTAAGCATGCATCTAGACCGGCCTCTTCTTTTGCAAAATCAACTAAGTAAAGCTTGCCGTCTAGTACACCCTTAAAAGCTAGTGAACCATCACATCTTCTAAAGACAGACACATCTACATTAGTAAAAAGACAATTATATCCCATATTGCATAGTTGACTAACAGATAGCAAATTGTAACCAAGAGACTCAACTAAAAATACATTTGATATTGAGTGCTCATTAGAAATTGCAATTTTACCTAACCCTTTTACCTTGCCTTGATTCCCATCACCGAATATAATTGAATCTTGGGAATCCTTATTTTTGACGTAGGAGGTGAACATCTTCTTCTCCCCCGTCATATGGTTTGTGCATCCGCTGTCGATAATCCAGCTTGAACCCCCGGATGCATAAACCTGCAAGGCAAATTTAGGCTTGGGTCTTAGGTACCCAACTCATGTTGGGTCCTACAAGGTTAGCACATATATCCTTAGGGACCCAAATGCAAGTTTTATCTCCCTTGCATCTTGCCCCTAACTTCCTAGCAATTACCTTCTTACTCTTTCTACAAATAGCAAAGGGAGCATTGCAAGCATAATAAATGGTAGAAGGTTTGTTCACAACTTTTCTAGGAACATGAGCAAAATTTCTCCTAGGCATATGCACAACATCTCTCCTACACATATCTCTATCATGCTTATAGGAAGAACTAGAAGCAAACATGGCATGAGAATCATAAACATGTGAATCAAAATCATTATAAGCATTTCTAGCATGTCTCCTATCATGGTATAAGAAAGCATGGTTCTTTTTAGCACTACTAGCCATAGGGGCCTTCCCTTTCTCCTTGACGAAGATGGGAGTCTTATGGCTTGTTAAGTTCTTGGCCTCTCTCTTGAAGCCAAGACCATCCTTAATTGAGGGGTGTCTACCAACCGTGTAGGCATCCCTTGCAAATTTTATTTTATCAACTTCACTCTTGCTAGTCTTAAGTTGAGCATTAAGACTAGCCAATTCATCATTAAGTTTTGAAATTGAAACTAGGTGTTCACTACAAGCATTAACATCAAAATCCTTACACCTAGTGCAAATTGTAACATTTTCAACACAAGAGTTACTTGCTACTTCTAGTTTAGCGGTTAAAACATTAATTTCACCTTTTAAAGAAGAAATGGTTTCATTACAAGTAGAAAGTTCACAAGAAAGAATTCCATTTCTTTTAACTTCTAGAGCAAGTGAATTTTGTGCACTAACAAATTTATCATGCTCTTCATATAAAAGATCTTCTTGTTTTTCTAAGATTCTATCCTTTTCATTCAAGGCATCAATTAATTCATTAATCTTAGCTATCTTAGTTCTGTCCAATCCCTTGAATAAACTAGAATAAT
The DNA here is from genome assembly GCA_029449295.1 of Zea luxurians. Lineage (NCBI taxonomy): Eukaryota > Viridiplantae > Streptophyta > Magnoliopsida > Poales > Poaceae > Zea > Zea luxurians. Next base: position 31,575,577 of record JAOPSE010000017.1, on the reverse strand, counting down.
CTATTTCATCCTCACTAGACTCATCATCACTAGAAGAATCATAAGTATTAGCATTACTAGTGATTACCTTCTTCTCCCTTGCCATGAGGCAAGTGTGATGCTCGTGGGGGAAGAGAGCCGATTTGTTGAAGGCAGTGGCGGCGAGTCCTTCGTCGTCGGAGTCGGACGAAGAGCAATCCGAGTCCCACTCCTTTCCAAGGTGTGCTTCACCTTTGGCCTTCTTGTAAACTTTCTTGTTCTCTCTCTTCCCGTTTTTCCCTTGCTCCTGGTCACTATCATTTTCGGGACAGTTAGCAATAAAATGACCAACCTTACCACATTTGAAGCATGAGCGCTTCCCCTTTGTCTTGGTCTTGCTTGTCTGCCCCTTGCGACCATTTAGCGCTGTCTTGAATCTCTTGATGATGAGAGCCATCTCTTCATCATTGAGCCCGGCCGCCTCAACTTGCGCCACCTTGCTAGGTAGCGACTCCTTGCTCCTTGTTGCCTTGAGAGCAATGGGTTGAGGCTCGTGGATTGGACCGTTCAACGCTTCGTCGACGTATCTTGCCTCCTTGATCATCATCCACCCGCTTACGAATTTTCCAAGTACTTCCTTCGGGCGTCATCATCGTGTACCTGGGATTCTCACGAATATTGTTCACGAGATGAGGATCAAGAACGGTAAAGGACCTTAGCATTAGGCGGACGACGTCGTGGTCCGTCCACCGCGTGCTTCCGTAGCTCCTTATTTTGTTGATAAGGGTCTTGAGCCGGTTGTACGTTTGAGTTGGCTCCTCTCCCCTTATCATGGCGAATCGTCCAAGCTCGCCCTCCACCAACTCCATCTTGGTGAGCATGGTGATGTCGTTCCCCTCGTGAGAGATCTTGAGGGTGTCCCATATTTGCTTGGCATTGTCCAAGCCGCTCACCTTGTTGTACTCTTCCCTGCACAAGGATGCTAAGAGAACAGTAGTAGCTTGTGCATTTCTATGGATCTGTTCATTTATAAGCAAAGGGCTATCCGAGCTATCAAATTTCATTCCATTCTCTACAATCTCCCATATGCTTGGATGGAGAGAGAATAAGTGACTACGCATTTTGTGACTCCAAAATCCGTAGTCCTCCCCATCGAAGTGTGGAGGTTTGCCAAGAGGAATGGAAAGCAAATGCGAATTCGAACTATGTTGAATACGAGAATAATCAAATGAAAAGTTCGAATTGACCGTCTTTTTGTAGTCGTTGTCGTCGTCCTTTTGGGAAGAAGTAGATTCATCACTATCGTCGTAGTAGATGATCTCCTTGATGCGCCTCGTCTTCTTCTTCTTCCCTTCCTTCCGTCTATGGCCCGAGCCAGAGTCGGTAGGCTTGTCGTCCTTCGGCTCGTTGACGAAGGATTCCTTCTCTTTGTCGTTGATCACAATCCCCTTCCCCTTAGGATCCATCTCTTCGGGCGGTTAGTCCCTTTTGTGAAGAGAACGGCTCTGATACCAATTGAGAGCACCTAGAGGGGGGGGGGGTGAATAGGTGATCCTGTGAAAACTTGAACTTATAGCCACAAAAACTTGTTAAGTGTTAGCGCAGATAATGCCAAGTGGCTAGATAGGAGTCTCCACAAAACACAATAACCACAGAAGATCAATCACAGAGATGGCACAGTGGTTTATCCCGTGGTTCGGCCAAGACCAACGCTTGCCTACTCCACGTTGTGGCGTCCCAACAGACGAGGGTTGCAATCAACCCCTCTCAAGCGGTCCAAAGACCAACTTGAATACCACGGTGTTTTGCTTTGCCTTTCAATATCCCGTTTGCAAGGAATCTCCACAAATTGGAGTCTCTTGCCCTTACAAGTATATGATCACAAAGAAGCACAGAGTAAGGGAGGGAAGCAACACACACAAATCCACAGCAAAATGCGCACACACACGACCAAGAATCGAGCTCGAATGACTATCTCAAAGTTCTCACTAGAACGGAGCTCGAATCACTTAGAATCACAAACGAATGCGCAAAGAATGAGTGTGGATGATCAAGAATGCTCTAAGGTTGCTTGGGTGTCTCCTCCATGCGCCTAGGGGTCCCTTTTATAGCCCCAAGGCAGCTAGGAGCCGTTGAGAGCAAATCTGGAAGGCTATCCTTGCCTTCTGCCGTCGGGTGCACCGGACAGTCCGGTGTACACCGGACACTGTCCGGTGCCCGATTTCTTTCCTTAAACAGCGCTGCCGACCGTTGCCGACCGTTGCAGATCTCGGAGCCGTTGGCGCACCGGACATGTCCGGTGCACACCGGACAGTCCGGTGCCCCCTTCCGACCGTTGGCTCGGCCACGTGTCCCGCGCAGATTGTGCGGCCGACCGTTGGCTCACCGGACAGTCCGGTGCACACCGGACAGTCCGGTGAATTTTAGCCGTACGCCGTCGGCGAATTCCCGAGAGCAGCCAGTTCGCGTCGAGTTAGCCTGGCGCACCGGACACTGTCCGGTGCACACCGGACAGTCCGGTGTGCCAGACCGAGCTGAGTCTTGGCTGTACACAGCCAAGTCTTTTGCACCTTTCTTTTTTCTTCTTCTTTCTGTTTCTAACACTTAGACAAGTATATTAGTATACAAAACCAATGTACTAAGGCTTAGAAACATACCTTTACTTCATGATTTGCACTTTGTTCATCCATGGACATAAATTCACATTTAAGCACTTTGTGTTGGCACTCAAACACCAAAATACTTAGAAATGGCCCAAGGGCACATTTCCCTTTCAATCACAATGCTTGGTGATTCTTGGATTGAAGACTGTTGTACATGGTTCATAGTCTTTGGTTTCCTCCTCTGTATGATGATAATACTCTTTGATAGAATCCTCCAATGGGAAGAGCAAATAGAAAGAAAGGGACAATGAAAAGTGGGAAGAGAAAAGAAGATAGCAAAGAGAAGATGGGAAGAAGGTTGTCCCAAAATCAACCCGGTGGCAGTCATCTCTCCGCAGCCTGCTCAAGCAGCAACGACAGAAGAAGGCCCCGTAACACCCTTGTTATGAGGTACTTCAAGGAGTTCAAATCCTCGAGATTCAAGAGTTCTACCCTCATTCTTTTTAAGTGGGGTAGTGTCCAGTAAGGTTGTTACAGTGGAGAAAAAGAAGAAGGCATGTAGCAAACTTGTGGAGGACCAGATCATCCAAGCATATAAGTTTCTGGATGAGAGGTGGTCACCGAAGTTTTGTTGATGAAGCACCAGAAGATCAATCAAGGAAGGAATCCATGTGGGAGTTCGCAAGAGAAAGGTTTGCGTATTGGCATCGATGCTTCTTCAATAAGCTAGCTGCCAAGCGAAAGCTAGAAGCTTGAAGATGATCTTTGAGTAGCCAGAATCAGCGTTGCAATCGGCAATCGGATGCTCCTGAAAGGCCAGATTTTTTGAAGCTCCATCTCCTCGAAGAGCCTGTATAGTGAAGATTTGTAGCTGAAGTAAAGCTATAACTATAACACTTCTAAGCCGAATCTCGAGGACGAGATTCATTTTAAGTGGGGTAGATCTGTAGCACCTCGAAAATTCAAATCTTGAAATTTTCTCAAACTCGCTCTAAATTCAAAATGAATTTTAAATTTCGTTTCAAAAATGATTGTTTGCGAGTTGATCTCAACAAATAAAATATAGTGGTCTGTATTATCTCCAAAATCCTCCTCAAAATATCCTACAAATATTTCCCCAGTGATCCCCTCTAATTCTTTCCAGAAATACTGTCCAAATATTCCACCGATATTTCTCCAAATATTTTCCTCCTAAGAAAAAAGTTCAAAATCATTTTTAAAGTCTCTACAAATATTTTCTTCATAATTTTCCTCATGCTCATACGTATACATACGCCTCCGGTGTCATACAGTGAGCTCTACAAGCTAATTGCACTTATACATGACTAATACATGCTTATCTCCCACTAATCCTCACATCCTCCCACTAATCCTCGCCTCCTCCCCCTAATCCCCCACCTAGCCTATAAATAGAGGGCAAGGGCCTCCCCTCAAGCCACCCCAAGCCATTTCATGGTGTCACACCCGGCTTTAAGGAACAAAGCCAGGTGCATCTCATACATGCGCCAAGAAGACAACATATATAATAACAGAGTGTATAGAGATAAATGTCATAAAACATCAGAGTATTTATTACATAGCGGAAGACTTATTACAAAATAAAATAATAAAGATAAAACGAACTAAGGATCGTCGGCGCCAATGTCGACTGGGAAACGCCACCTAGATCAGATCGAACTCCTCAGTGTTAGGCGGCTCCTCCTGAACCACCTGATCTTCTCCTGTGGGGGGGTGTGAGACAGCAAGGGTGAGCTCACACATGATCATAGCTCAACAAGTTGTGGGGAACCAGTGGACATAAACTCACAAAGGTGTGAGTTCATGTGATGTGTAAGGCTAATCAATGATAGGGGTTAAAGCTGAGCATTGCTTTTAAGTAGTTGGTCAAAATTTTATTAGCAATTACTAAGTGTAAGTAAATACCAAACCATAAGTAAAGTAATAGAACAAAATTAATAACAAACCCATGCGATGCAAATGACAAAATTGAATTTAAGTTCCATAATTTAAACATCAGAGAGTCCTGAGTCGCTCATGACCGTGAGCTCGGCTAGTATACCAGTTTTACACTCTACAGAGGTTGTACCCTTTACCCACAAGTCATGTTACCCATCTGCCAAGGGGTCACGAGTCCCATACACCTCTACCTAGGAAGCGTGGCAGGGCAACACTACGAGGCCTTTACAAAGTTCCACTAGCTTCCGAAAACCCGCTACAGTTTATAGGAAGTTCCAATGTAGGGTTCCTGGCTGACTGCCATCGCAGCAAAATCAACCAGGGACCTCCCTACACTGACCACTCCCCTACTGCCCTTGCCCCTTTCGGGTAAGGTAGTCTTCCACTAGCTTTCCTAATTAGTCAGCCAAGGGGTCCCATTCCTCCCTTGTGGTGGCACGTGGTTCTCAAGTTAAGCTCTATGTTCCAATTAACATTAATGATCTCAACATGAACATAAACAGAATAACAAGAATAATTGGAACATAGATATAATAAATGATTATCCCAAAACCATGTAAAGCAATAGCAAACTACCCAAGTGATTCAGGGGTAAACAAGGTAATGAGATAAACAATCTAGGGTGACCTATTGGGTCCCATCAAAATTAACCTATGCATGAGTATGTGATATTAAAGAACATTATTGGGTAAAAAGTGGTCAAGGGCACAACTTGCCTTCAATGAGCTCCTTCTCAGCTACTTCAACCTGCTGCTCACCAGGATCCTCAGCAACGGGCTCTTCTACTCGCCACAATACAATCAAGCACAGGATATAGGGAAAATTAACATTACACCAAGCATGTAAACAAAATACACAGAGATATTCTACATATTAAAATAAAAACCTAGGAACTGGAATCATAATTTTCTGAGTTATAGATTTCAAGTTATGCATTTTCAAAGGTTTTATGTGCTTTAAATAGGATTAAGTGATAAATAAATTTCTTACTGTTTTCATGACATAACAGAGGCTCTAGGTGAAAGAGAACAATATTACAAAATTTTAGCAACTGGAATGAAGTAATTTGGACTAAAGATGGATTTTCTATGAATTTATCAAGTTATAGTAATTGTTTTCATATTAAAAATCTATTTTCTAATTCATTTAATCAATTTAAACGATCTCTGGACTGGGCCTCAAATCTAGAGAAACCCAGGGGCTAAGGCGCAATAAAACCTAAGACTCAGGGAACTGTGCACTGGATGGCGGGTTAATTCGCTAAAAGGTGAGGGGTTCTTTAATAAATCTGACCCGCGAAGGGGTATCGGTGAATCTGAGCCGTTCGTTCAAATATGGGCGCACAGGATTAGATCCCATACGCACCGAACCGGTATGCAGTGAGGACCGCGCGATCGACTATCTACGGCTTAGATTTAATACGGCGAAGGGTTATGGGATAACCTAATCGCGACCGTCTAAAAGCGATCGGACGGCTAGGGAGGTTGGTGCCCAATTAGAGCCGTCAGATAGGGAATCTACGGCCCCGGTTGCGTCTTCTTCGACCGACGGCCTTGCCCCTGCGCCGTGCTCCCTGCGGCGGACACCCCCGGCGAGCACTGACCGCCGATTCACAGGTCCGAAAGCCATCCCGAGACTACCAATTCAATCCTAACGATATAGCGAATGCAGGGGTAGAGTTCATACCGTGATTCGAGCGCGCGGAAGACCCCGGCCACGGCAAAGGGCGGCTTGGCGGCGGTGAAGCGCTCCAGTGAGCAATTCACCGCAATTCGGATGCGCTCGGCTTGATTCGAGGGCACGGACGGACTCCCCGGGCGCTGGCGGATCACACCCAACCCTGCGCCAAGGACGTAACCCAGGCGCGGATGGTTCTCCCCGGCGGCCGCCCGGTTTGCTGCGCGGCTGCAAGGTCTCGGCTAACAATCGCGTTGGTGGCTAGAAATTCGGAGTGAAGAAGCGGTGGGGGAGAAGGAGTGGGTATGGCCCGCGGCTTATAGGCCTCAATTGGGCGCCAGATTCCCAACGGCGTCCGGAATCCGCGCCATGGATAAGCTTCCATGCGAGTTTGGGGGAAGGAAGAGGTCAGGCCACTGCCAGGGGGGGCCCACTGATCAGTGGAGACGCGAGCGCGAGAGGATGCGGGGAGGCGAGACTGTCCCGTGGGTCCGTGAGCGCAGTGACACGGGTGGGCGACGTGAGTATGGACAGTGGGGTCCACAAGTCGGCGCGCGCGCGCGTTATGCAGGTGGGCTGCGCAGGAGAGAAGGGCTACTGGGCCGAATTCAGGTTGTTGGCCCATCCAGGTATAGTATTCCTTTTTCTTTTTCTTTTATTTTCTTCTTTCTCCATTATTTCACAAATTCAATTTAAAATACTAATTTAAATTCAAACTTGTGACTAGTTCATTTTCAAACCATATCTGTGCAATTAAAAGTATTAGGTTTGAGAATATTTATTCAAATATAGTATTCATGTTTTCATATTCCTTCTCTTTTCTAGATTCAATAATTTCTTTTAGGATTTAATTTTCCCTTTTTGGTCTTTAATATTTTCTTGTTACAAAATGCACACAAAAATAAAATATTCAACATGATGCATGGATTTAGTAACATATCTTTTTATTAATTGTTCTTGGACATGGTGTTCACATAGGATGATGCATGAAGATCAATCTCACCTAAAGAGAAAATGTTTCTCTACTGGTATTATTTCTAGCAATTTACAAAGTGGGTGTTACAAACCCTACCCCCCTTAAAAATAATCTCGTCCTCGAGATTTAAGAAGAACTAGAGAAAAGGTGGGGAAAATCTATGCGAAGCTCTTCTTCTCTTTCCCAAGTTGCTTCATCTTCACCGTGGTGACTCCATTGCACTTTACACATCTTTATCACCTTATTTCTCGTAACCCGAGTCAAAGTATCCAAAATCTTGATCGGGTACTCCGTGTAAGTCAAATCACCTTGAACACTGAGCTCTTCCATGGGTAACTGTTCCTCAGGGACACGGAGACACTTCTTCAGTTGAGACACGTGGAACACATTATGCACATCCGATAGAGTAGCAGGTAACTCGAGTTGGTATGCCATCTCCCCAACTCTTCTAAAGATCAGGAATGGTCCAATATAGCGAGGGGACAATTTGCCCTTAACTTTAAATCTCCTCATTCCACGCAGTGGTGACACCTTGAGGTACACATAATCTCCTTCTTCAAATTCCAGTGGTCTCCTTCTATTATCAGCATAGCTCTTTTGCCTGGTTTGAGCCACTCTCAAATTCTCTCGAATTATACGAACTTGCTCTTCTGCTTCTTGAATCAGTTCAGGCCCAAAGAACTGTCTTTCTCCAGTCTGATCCCAATACAAAGGAGTCCTGCACTTCCTCCCATACAAAGCTTCGAAAGGTGACATCTTCAGACTGGCCTGATAGCTATTATTATATGAGAACTCAGCATAAGGTAGACTTTTATCCCAACTTCCTTCATGCTGAAGGGCACATGCTCTCAACATATCCTCCAACACTTGATTAGTCCTTTCAGTCTGTCCATCAGTCTGAGGGTGATAAGCTGTACTAAAATTCAACTTTGTACTCATGTTCTCATGAAAGCTTCTCCAAAACCTTGAGGTAAACTGCGAACCTCGATCAGACACGATCTTCTTTGGTACTCCATGTAAACACACAATCCGAGCCATATATAACTGTTGGGGACTTGTTCTCAAATGCTAAGAATTAAGAACAAGGCAACATAGAAAATGTTAGGTGTTAAGGTCCTTCGTCCTTCAAAACGTTATATCCCCTCCGGATATAAAGGATTTCGGACGAAGGTTACGAAGGACATACCTTCATAAACATAATAATGAGGACGAAGCATTCATATAGATCATGAGGTATAAAATGGACATTTAAATGTTAACATAGAATCATTTCCACTTTTATTAACATGAATGAATATAAATAATTTCAAATTACAAGTGTACCTTCGGTCCTGAGGAAGGCGAGAGTACAAGTGTGATGCGAAGGCAAATGATAGGTTCGCGTGAACAGTACAGAGGTACTGTTCATCTATTTATAGGCACAGGTCGCAGCCTGTGACAAATTACAATTATGCCCCTTACAAAAGTTTACAACATTGACTCAGACCTCTTATGGATAAAAAGGTCATTCTATTTCTATGTCGGTTTGTAACGCCGAAGCTCCATGAAAAGGAACCTTCGGCCATCTTTTGGAGACGACTTCAGCCGAAGCTGCTTCTTCGTGTGGGACCTTCGGCGCACCGAAGCACGACCCCAACAGTAGCCCCTTTCGCGGTGCTAGATCGTTTTTCGTAACGAGCTTGACCCGTGAAAAAAGCCTCTTCAGCTTCGGGAATAAAGTAGTCTTCACAGGAATAAAGTGAGCCACTTTAGTCAATCTATCCACAATCACCCATATAGCATCATATCCTTTCTGGGTACGAGGCAATCCAGTAATGAAATCCATACCAATCTCTTCCCATTTCCACTCGGGTATCTTCAGTGGATGCAATAGTCCAGCTGGCCTCTGGTGTTCCGCCTTAACTCTTTGACATACATCGCACATAGCCACATGTGCAGCTACATCTCTTTTCAATCCATACCACCAATATTTCCGTTTCAAATCCTGATACATCTTGGTACTACCAGGATGAATAGAATAATCCGAGTCATGGGCCTCCTTCAAAATAGTCTCACGAAAGCTTTCAATCTCAGGAACACATATCCGATCCTTGAACCATATTGTGCCTTGTTCATCTTCCGTGAATTCTGGACCTTGACCTTCAATAATCAGATCCTTAATCTCTTGTATCTTAGCATCACCAATTTGTCCTTTGCGGAATTCTTGCTCCAAAGTAGATTCCACATCAATAATAACTCCTTCAGTGTGAGCAACTATCCCCAGGTTAAGTCTCCTGAAATCCTCAACAATCTCATCGGGTAGCTAGGCAACAACAACTGAATGAACATGCTCCTTTCGACTCAAGGCATCTGCAACCAAATTTGCCTTGCCCGGGTGATAGTGAGTCTCCAAATTATAATCCTTAATAAGCTCCAACCAACGACGTTGCCTAAGGTTGAGATCCTTCTGAGTGAATATATACTTCAAACTCCTATGGTCCGTGTACACTTGGCACTTGGTTCCCATAATATAATGTCTCCAAATCTTACGCGCATGCACAACGGCTGCCAATTTTAAGTCATGAGTGGGGTAGTTCAACTCTTGTTTCCGCAACTGACGAGACGCATAAGCAATCACATGTCCTTCTTGCATGAGCACACATCCCAAGCCTTGGCCACATGCATCACCATAAATATCAAATTCCTTCTGTAAATCTGGCATATCCAACACTAGTGGTGACATCAATCTCTTCTTCAATTGATCAAAGCTATCTTGGCACTTCTCGTCCCACTTAAATCCTCTTTTCTTCTCTAGAAGTGAGGTCATAGGCTTAGCAATCTTAGAAAATCCTTCAATAAATCTCCAATATTATCCTGCAAGTCCCAAGAACTCCGAATCTCTGTAACTATAGTGGGTATGCTCCACGCCACTATCTCCTTGACTTTAGCAGGATCCACTGATATTCCCTCCATTAGAAATGATATATCCAAGGAATGGCACCTCGTCAATCTAGAACTCGCATTTACTGTACTTGGCGTAGAGTTGATTATCTTGTAGCTTCTGTAGCACCAATCTGAGATGTTCCTCATGATCACTATTACTCTTGGAATAAACAAGAATATTGTCGATGAAAACCACGATGAATCTGTCCAGATAGTGAACACCTTATTCTTCAGTTCCATAAAATAGGCTAGTGCATTAATTAGTCCAAATGACATAACGGTGAACTCATATAAACCATATCGGGTCGATAAAATCGTCTTGGGAATATCCGATGGCCTAATCTTCCTTTGGTGATAACCCGGTCGGAGTTCAATCTTCGAGAATACCCTTGCATCTCTCATCTGATCAAATAAATCCTCAATGCAGGGTAACGGATTCTTGTTCTTCACAGTAGCATCATTAAGGGATCTATAATCCACGCACATCCCTTGCAATCCTTCTTTCTTCTGTACAAATAGAACCGGCGCTCCACAAGGTGAAGAATCCGAATGAATGTACCCAGCATCTTGTAACTCTGTTAACTGCTTCTTAGGTTCTTTTAACTCTTCTACAGACATCCTGTATGACCGTTTAGAAATAGGGTCAGTCTTAGGTAAGGGATTAATGACAAACTTAGCTTCCATATCTGGTGGCATCCCTAATAACTTCTCTAGAAAGACATCCGGAAAATCCCTAACTGTATGGGTGTTGTCACCCACCAACTTCTCATCTTCTAAGAATGCTGCTAGTCTGATGGTGGTAGTTACTGCAACTTCAACTTCGAATCTTTGTCCTTTGGAACTGGTGAGTTCTACGGTTCCCTTAGCACAGTGTATATACTGCCTTTGCCTTTCTTAACTATGACATACCAAGGATCGAGTCTATATTGCTCTCTTCTAACAGTATAGGGGTAGCCTATCTGGGTTAGGAATATAGGGTAAGAAAGGAAGAATTGTAGGCAAGGCGAGTAATTACGAGAAATGTTACTGCGGGGGATTTATTAGCTAAGTAGATTAGTGTGTTATCCACTAAAGCTAATACATTACCTTATGGTGGTACATACTAAGATGCCCGTCTATACTATTTCAATCAATCAAAGAAGCAAATCAGGCATTTAGCATCAGCACAATCAAACAACATTTTTAATAGAGAAAATAGTTTTAATTTTGTCTTAGGTTCCCTATCTCTTAGAAAGATCATAGTCATAGGATTCCAAGGTGTGAAATCCATCTTGACTTAGAGTAGAAAAGGTGAGAATGATCAGAGTAGAACAGTAGAAGGTGAGACAAGATCAAGATGAGATGAGTATAGAATGAGTCAGAGTAAGGTAAGTAGGAGAGGGTTTGTCCATTTCTATCTAGGTCTCGTCCTACAGTCAACATTTCCTCTGATACCACTTCTGTCACACCCGGCTTTAAGGAACAAAGCCAGGTGCATCTCATACATACGCCAAGAAGACAACATATATAATAACAGAGTGTATAGAGATAAATGTCATAAAACATCAGAGTATTTATTACATAGCGGAAGACTTATTACAAAATAAAATAATAAAGATAAAACGAACTAAGGATCGTCGGCGCCAATGTCGACTGGGAAACGCCACCTAGATCAGATCGAACTCCTCAGTGTTAGGCGGCTCCTCCTGAACCACCTGATCTTCTCCTGTGGGGGGGTGTGAGACAGCAAGGGTGAGCTCACACATGATCATAGCTCAACAAGTTGTGGGGAACCAGTGGACATAAACTCACAAAGGTGTGAGTTCATGTGATGTGTAAGGCTAATCAATGATAGGGGTTAAAGCTGAGCATTGCTTTTAAGTAGTTGGTCAAAATTTTATTAGCAATTACTAAGTGTAAGTAAATACCAAACCATAAGTAAAGTAATAGAACAAAATTAATAACAAACCCATGCGATGCAAATGACAAAATTGAATTTAAGTTCCATAATTTAAACATCAGAGAGTCCTGAGCCGCTCATGACCGTGAGCTCGGCTAGTATACCAGTTTTACACTCTGCAGAGGTTGTACCCTTTACCCACAAGTCATGTTACCCATCTGCCAAGGGGTCGCGAGTCCCATACACCTCTACCTAGGAAGCGCGGCAGGGCAACACTACGAGGCCTTTACAAAGTTCCACTAGCTTCCAAAAACCCGCTACAGTTTATAGGAAGTTCCAATGCAGGGTTCCTGGCTGACTGCCATCGCAGCAAAATCAACCAGGGACCTCCCTACACTGACCACTCCCCTACTGCCCTTGCCCCTTTCGGGTAAGGTAGTCTTCCACTAGCTTTCCTAATTAGTCAGCCAAGGGGTCCCATTCCTCCCTTATGGTGGCACGTGGTTCTCAAGTTAAGCTCTATGTTCCAATTAACATTAATGATCTCAACATGAACATAAACAGAATAACAAGAATAATTGGAACATAGATATAATAAATGATTATCCCAAAACCATGTAAAGCAATAGCAAACTACCCAAGTGATTCAGGGGTAAACAAGGTAATGAGATAAACAATCTAGGGTGACCTATTGGGTCCCATCAAAATTAACCTATGCATGAGTATGTGATATTAAAGAACATTATTGGGTAAAAAGTGGTCAAGGGCACAACTTGCCTTCAATGAGCTCTTGCTCAGCTACTTCAACCTGCTGCTCACCAGGATCCTCAGCAACGGGCTCTTCTACTCGCCACAATACAATCAAGCACAGGATATAGGGAAAATTAACATTACACCAAGCATGTAAACAAAATACACAGAGATATTCTACATATTAAAATAAAAACCTAGGAACTGGAATCATAATTTTCTGAGTTATAGATTTCAAGTTATGCATTTTTAAAGGTTTTATGTGCTTTAAATAGGATTAAGTGATAAATAAATTTCTTACTGTTTTCATGACATAACAGAGGCTCTAGGTGAAAGAGAACAATATTACAAAATTTTAGCAACTGGAATGAAGTAATTTGGACTAAAGATGGATTTTCTATGAATTTATCAAGTTATAGTAATTGTTTTCATATTAAAAATCTATTTTCTAATTCATTTAATCAATTTAAACGATCTCTGGACTGGGCCTCAAATCTAGAGAAACCCAGGGGCTAAGGCGCAATAAAACCTAAGACTCAGGGAACTGTGCACTGGATGGCGGGTTAATTCGCTAAAAGGTGAGGGGTTCTTTAATAAATCTGACCCGCGAAGGGGTATCGGTGAATCTGAGCCGTTCGTTCAAATATGGGCGCACAGGATTAGATCCCATACGCACCGAACCGGTATGCAGTGAGGACCGCGCGATCGACTATCTATGGCTTAGATTTAATACGGCGAAGGGTTATGGGATAACCTAATCGCGACCGTCTAAAAGCGATCGGACGGCTAGGGAGGTTGGTGCCCAATTAGAGCCGTCAGATAGGGAATCTACGGCCCCGGTTGCGTCTTCTTCGACCGACGGCCTTGCCCCTGCGCCGTGCTCCCTGCGGCGGACACCCCCGGCGAGCACTGACCGCCGATTCACAGGTCCGAAAGCCATCCCGAGACTACCAATTCAATCCTAACGATATAGCGAACGCAGGGGTAGAGTTCATACCGTGATTCGAGCGCGCGGAAGACCCCGGCCACGGCAAAGGGCGGCTTGGCGGCGGTGAAGCGCTCCGGTGAGCAATTCACCGCAATTCGGATGCGCTCGGCTTGATTCGAGGGCACGGACGGACTCCCCGGGCGCTGGCGGATCACACCCGACCCTGCGCCAAGGACGTAACCCAGGCGCGGATGGTTCTCCCCGGCGGCCGCCCGGTTTGCTGCGCGGCTGCAAGGTCTCGGCTAACAATCGCGTTGGTGGCTAGAAATTCGGAGTGAAGAAGCGGTGGGGGAGAAGGAGTGGGTATGGCCCGCGGCTTATAGGCCTCAATTGGGCGCCAGATTCCCAACGGCGTCCGGAATCCGCGCCATGGATAAGCTTCCATGCGAGTTTGGGGGAAGGAAGAGGTCAGGCCACTGCCAGGGGGGCCCACTGATCAGTGGAGACGCGAGCGCGAGAGGATGCGGGGAGGCGAGACTGTCCCGTGGGTCCGTGAGCGCAGTGACACGGGTGGGCGACGTGAGTATGGACAGTGGGGTCCACAAGTTGGCGCGCGCGCGCGTTATGCAGGTGGGCTGCGCAGGAGAGAAGGGCTACTAGGCCGAATTCAGGTTGTTGGCCCATCTAGGTATAGTATTCCTTTTTCTTTTTCTTTTATTTTCTTCTTTCTCCATTATTTCACAAATTCAATTTAAAATACTAATTTAAATTCAAACTTGTGACTAGTTCATTTTCAAACCATATCTGTGCAATTAAAAGTATTAGGTTTGAGAATATTTATTCAAATATAGTATTCATGTTTTCATATTCCTTCTCTTTTCTAGATTCAATAATTTCTTTTAGGATTTAATTTTCCCTTTTTGGTCTTTAATATTTTCTTGTTACAAAATGCACACAAAAATAAAATATTCAACATGATGCATGGATTTAGTAACATATCTTTTTATTAATTGTTCTTGGACATGGTGTTCACATAGGATGATGCATGAAGATCAATCTCACCTAAAGAGAAAATGTTTCTCTACTGGTATTATTTCTAGCAATTTACAAAGTGGGTGTTACACATGGCAACTCTCCCCCCGACCCCCACTCCCACTCCCACACAAGCACAACACTAGCACAAGGATCGTTCGGTCGTTCATTCGATCGTTCGTCCAACTGTTCTTAGTTTGTTCGTTCGTCCGATCGTTCATCGTTCGTTCGTCCGATCGTTCGTCCGTTCATTCGTCCAAATAATCTTTGTTCAGTCGGTATGCTACCGAAATTCCAATCGTTCATTCGTTCGATCGTTCGATCGTTCGTTCGTTCATTCATCATCCATATTCATCGTTCATCGTTCGTTCATAGTCCCTATTCATCGTTTATAGTCCCTATTCATCGTTTATAGTCCCTATTCATAGTCTTTATTCATTGTTCATAGTCCCTATTCATCGTTCGTTCATAGTCCCTATTCATCGTCCATCGTTCGTTCATATGACTATTCACCACCACCAAAATTAATTATAGGAAAAGGTTAACCCTATTTCCCTTTCAATCTCCCCCTTTTTGGTGATTGATGCCAACACAAACCAAAGCAAATATAAATTGCAGAAATGAACTAGTTTACATATAGTAAGTGCATAGGTTGGAATTAAACCAATTGATAATTTTACTAGATATGAATGGATTGCTTTTCTTTTCTTTAACATTTTGGACCACATTTGCACCACTTGTTTTGTTTTTCAAATTCTTTTGGAAAATCTTTTCAAAGTCTTTTTGCAAATAGTCAAAGGTATATGAATAAGACTGCAAGAAGCATTTTCAAGATTTGAAATTTCTCCCCCTGTTTCAAATGCTTTTCCTTTGACTAAACAAAACTCCCCTTGAACGAAATTCTCCTCTTAGCTTTCAAGAGGGTTTAAAATAGATACCAATTTAAAGATGAACTTCTAAAGATACCAATTGAAGGGGTTTCCATTATTTAGATACCAATTGAAATTTTGCTTTCTCAAGACAAGTGAAGCATGGATACCAATTGAGAAATTGCCAAATATCAATTAAAGCTTTATTTCAAAAAAGTTTTGAAATTATGGTGGTGCGGTCCTTTTGCTTTGGGCTTAGCGGTCCTTTTGCTTTGGGCTTAATATTCTCTCCCCCTTTGGCATTAATCGCCAAAAACGGAGATGTTGAGAGCCCTCTAATATTTTCTCTCCATTGGTACAAGTAAATAAGAGTGAAGGATTATACCAATTTGGAGTGTGCGGAGTAGCGACGAAGGATAAATGATACCGTTAGAGTTGAGTGGAAGCCTTGTCTTCGCCACATACTCCATTTCCCTTTCAATCTACGACTTAGTATAGAAATATACTTGAAAACACATTAGTCATAGCCTTGGTACATAAATAATAAGAAATATGCATTTGTATCAAATGAAAGAGACATGATCAAAGGTATATAAATGAGCTATGTGTGCAATGTTTCAATCAAAGTTCCGAGAATCAAGTATATTTAGCTCATTCCTAAGTTTGCTAAAGGTTTTCTCATCTAATGGCTTTGTAAAAATATCGGCTAATTGATTCTTGGTGTTTACATAAGCTATTTCGATATCCCCCTTTTATTGGTGATCCCTCAGAAAGTGATACCGAATGTCTATGTGCTTAGTGCGGCTGTGTTCAACGGGATTATCCGCCATGCGGATCACACTCTCATTATCACATAGGAGGGACTTTGCTCAATTTGTAGCCATAGTCCCTAAGGGTTTGCCTCATCCAAAGTAATTGTGCACAACAATGGCCTACGGCAATATACTCGGCTTCGGCGGTGGAAAGAGCTACGGAGTTTTGTTTCTTTGAAGCCCAAGACACCAGGGATCTCCCCAGAAACTGATAAGTCTCTGATGTGCTCTTCCTATCAATTTTACACCCTGCCCAATCAACATCGGAATATCCTATTAAATCAAAGGTGGATCCCTTGGGGGTACCAAAGCCCAAACTTAGGAGTGTAAACTAAATACCTCATGATTCTCTTCATGGCCCTAAGGTGAACTTCCTTAGGATCAGCCTGGAACCTTGCACACATGCATATAGAAAGCATAATATCCGGTTGAGATGCACATAGATAGAGTAGAGATCCTATCATCGACCGGTATACCTTTTGATCTACGGATTTACCTCCCATGTCGAGGTCGAGATGCCCATTGGTTCCCATGGGTGTCTTGATGGGTTTGCCATCCTTCATCCCAAACTTCTTAAGTATGTCTTGAATGTACTTTGTTTGGCTGATGAAGGTGCCCTCTTGGAGTTGCTTGATTTGAAATCCAAGGAAATACTTCAACTCCCCCATCAAAGACATCTCAAATTTCTGTATCATGATCCTACTAAACTCTTCACAAGTTGATTTGTTACTAGACCCAAATATAATATTGTCAACATAAATTTGGCATACAAACAAATCTTTTGCAACAGTTTTTGTAAAGTGAGTAAGATCGGCTTTTCTGACTTTGAATCCATTAGTGATAAGAAAATCTCGCAGGCATTTATACCATGCTCTTGGGGCTTGCTTGAGCCCATAAAGCGCCTTTGAGAGTTTATACACATGGTTAGGGTACTCACTATCTTCAAAGCCGGGAGGTTGCTCAACATAGACCTCTTTCTTGATTTGTTCATTGAGGAAGGCACTTTTCACGTCCATTTGATAGAGCTTAAAGCCATGGTAAGTAGCATAGGCAAGTAATATACGAATTGACTCAAGCCTAGCTACGGGTGCATAAGTTTCATCAAAGTCCAAACCTTCGACTTGTGAATAACCTTTGCCCACAAGTTGGGCTTTGTTTCTTATCACCACACCATGATCATCTTGCTTATTGTGGAATACCCATTTGGTACCTACAACATTTTGATTAGGACGTGGAACTAAATGCCATACCTCATTCCTCATGAAGTTGTTGAGCTCCTCTTGCATTGCCACCACCCAATTCAGATATCTTAGTGCATCCTCTACCCTGTATGGCTCAATAGAGGAAACAAAAGAGTAATGCTCACAGAAATGTGCAACTCGAGATCTAGTGGTTACCCCCTTATGAATGTCACCAAGGATGGAGTTGACGGGGTGATCTCGTTGAATTGCTTGGTGGACTCTTGGGTGTGGCAGTCTTTGACCCTGAATTTCTTAATCATCTTCCTTGTCTTTATCATTATCATCTCGCCCTTGATCATTGTTCTCAACTAAGTACAGCTGACCCTCTAGCACTCCCTTAAAAGCTATTGAATCATCACTTCTTCTAAAGACAGTAACACCTATATCAGTAAAAAGACAGCTGTAGCCCATTTTACATAATTGAGAAACAGAAAGCAAATTGTAATCTAAAGAATCTACAAGAAAACATTGGAAATAGAATGGTCAAGTGATATAGCAATTTTACCAAGTCCTTTGACCAAACCTTGATTTCCATCCCCGAATGTGATAGCTCGTTGGGGATCTTCGTTTTTCTCATAGGAGGAGAACATCCTTTTCTCCCCTATCATGTGGTTTGTGCACCCGCTATCGATTATCCAACTTGAACCACCGGATGCATAAACCTACAAAACAATTTTAGGCATTGTTCTTAGGTACCCAAACAGTCTTGGGTCCTTTGACGTTAGAAACAAGCACCTTGGGTACCCAAACACAAGTCTTGGAACTTTTGTGTTTGCCCCCAACATATTTGGCAACTACTTTGCCTGATTTGTTAGTTAAAACATATGATGCATCAAAAGTCTTAAATGAAATGTTATGCTCATTTGATGCAGCAGGAGTTTTCTTTTTAGGCAATTTAACATGATTTGATTGCCTAGCGCTAGAAGCCTCATTTTTATACATAAATGCATGATGAGAAATAGTGTGAGGTTTTCTAGCATGAATTCTCCTAATTTTGTGCTCAGGATAGTTAGCAGGATATAAAATGTAGCCTTCACTATCCTGAACCATGGGAGCTTTGCCTTTAACAAAATTAGATAATCTTTTAGGGGCATTAAGCTTGACATTGCTTCCCTGTTGGAAACCAATGCCATCCTTAATGCCAGCGCGTCTCCCATTATAGAGCATGCTTCTAGCAAATTTAAACTTTTCATTTTCAAGTTCATGCTCATTAATTTTAGCGGTCAATTTAGCTATGTGATCATTTTGTTGTTTAATCATGGCAATGTGATCATCAATAGCTTCAACATTTATATCTCTACATCTAGTGGAAATGGAAACATGATCAATAGTGGATGTAGAGGGTTTGCAAACCCTTAATTCCTCTATCTTAGCATTTAATCTAGCATTCTCATCTCTAAGATAGAAATAGAATCATTGCAAACATTTAATTCTTTAACCTTAGAAACTAAGCTAGCATTTTCATTTCTAAGGCTAGAAATTGAATCATGGCAAATGCTAAGCTCCTTAGATAAATATTCACATTTTCTACTTCCTGAGCATAATCATTTTTTAATTTAACATGTTTTTTGTTTTCTTTAATAAGGAAGTCCTCTTTGCTATCCAAGAGTTCATCCTTCTCATGAATAGCTTCTACTAATTCATTTAATGTTTCTTTTTGTTCCATGCTAAGGTTGGCAAAAAGAGTAAGTAAATCATCTTCATTTTCACTAGAGCTACCCTCATCACTAGATGTTGTATATTTGGGGGTGGCTCTAGAGTGTACCTTCTTTTTCTTGCTGTCCTTAGCCATGAAACATTTGTGCCCGACGTTGGGGAAGAGGTATAGATGTCCAAACGAACCGGGCTTGCCAGGCGGCCCGAAACCCGGCACGGGTTTGGCTCGGCACGAACCCGGCACGACACGTAGTGAACCGGGCCCGTGCCGACCCGGCCCAGTCACCGGGCCGTGCCTAGGCCGAAGACGTGGCACGATGGGCTAGGCCCGGCACGACCCAATTTTATTTTTTTCTATTTTTCCATACAAATACATATATTGTACTTGAATATAGAGTATAAAACATAAGAAACATGTGTTTTTGTTGGTTATGTTGGTGTAAATAAATGTTTAGAGCTAATAAATATGGTTTAAACCCTAAAAATACATACTTTTAGGATATTTTTATCATTTAAACGTCATATATTGTTATGGGCCCGTTAGGCCCATCGGGCCGTGGGCCGGCACGACATGATTATTAACCTAGCGGGCCGTGCTTGGGCCTCGCTTGGGGCCCGTGGGCCGGCACGGCATGGCCCACTAGCTAATCCGGGGCGGGATGGCATGGTCCTAATCCATGCCGGGCCTAGCCATGCTCGGGCCGGGCTGGGACGGCCCGCCCATTTGGACATCTATAGGAAGAGGAGGCCCTTGTTGACGGCAATGTTGGCGGCGTCCTCGTCGAAGGAGGAGTCGGTGGAGCTCTCGTCGGAGTCTCATTCCTGACACACGTGGGCATCACCGCCCTTCTTCTTGTAGTACCTCTTCTTCTCCTTCTTCCCCTTCTTGTCGTCGTCCCTGTCACTTTCACTTGACATTGGATATTTTGCAATAAAATGACCAGGCTTACCACATTTGTAGCACACCCTTTTGGAGCAGGGTTTGTAGTCCTTCCCCCTCCTTTGTTTGAGGATTTGGCGGAAGCTCTTGATGATGAGCGTCATCTCCTCGTTGTCGAGCTTGGAGGCGTCGATTGAAAGCCTACTTGGTGTAGACTCCCTCTCTTCTTCTTCTGTTGCTTTGAATGCGACAGGTTGCACCTCGAGTGTGGAGGTGGCCTTGCTCCAAGTTGACAATATGTTTGGAGTCTTTGATCATAAGTTCAAAGCTCACAAACTTGCCAATTACTTCCTTGGGAGACATCTGTTTATATCTAGGGTCTCCATGGATTAGTTGCACTTGAGTGGGATTACGAAAAACAAGTGATCTAAGAATAACCTTGACCATTTCATGGTCATCCCACTTGGTGCTCCTGAGGTTGCGCACTTGGTTCACCATGGTTTTTAGTCGGTTGTACATTGCTTGCGGCTCTTGTCCATTGTTGAGGACGAATCGACCGAGCTCCCCCTCGATCGTCTCTCGCTTGGTGATTTTGGTCACCTCGCCCCCTTCGTGCGCGGTCTTGAGGATGTCCCAAATTTTTTGGCACTCTTTAACCCTTGAACCTTGTTATACTCCTCTCGACACAAGGAGGCGAGGAGTATAGACGTGGCTTGCGAATTAAAGTGCCTTATTTGGGTGACCTCGTCTGAGTCGTAGTCCTTGTCCCCCACCTGTGGTACCTGCACTCCAAATTCAACTATGCCCCATATGCTTTTGTGGTGTGATGTTAGGTGATGCCTCATTTTATCACTCCACATACAATAATCCTCACCATCAAAATATGGTGGTTTGCCTAAGGGAATAGAAAGTAATGGAGCATGCTTTGAAATGCGAGGATAGCGTAGGGGCATCTTACTATACTTCTTGCGCTCATGGCGCTTAGAAGCGACGAACGAGTCAAAGCTTGATGAAGTGGAGGGTGACGAAGAGTTGGTCTCATAGTAGACCACCTTATTCATCTTCTTCTTCTTGTCACCCTTCCAATGTGTCTTGTTGGAGGAAGAGGATTCCTCCTTATGCTTGTGGCCGGACTCCCTTGAGAGGGTTCTCCCTGAGCTTGCGGGCTTGTCGCTGGTCACGATCTCCCTCTTGGCGTGTTCTCCCGACATCACTTCGAGTTGTTAGACTCTAATGAAGCACCTGACTTTGATACCAATTGAAAGTCGCCTAGAGGGGGGTGAATAGGCATAATCTGAAATTTACAACTTTAAACACACACTACAAGCCGGGGTTAGCGTTAGAACTAAAATCAAGTCCGGGAGAGAGGGAAAACAAATCAAATGGAAATCAAGCGAATGAACACGGTGATTTGTTTTACCGAGGTTCGGTTCCAAAGAACCTAGTCCCCGTTGAGGAGGTCACAAAGACTGGGTCTATTCCAACCCTTTCCCTCTCTCAAACGGTCACTTAGACCGAGTGAGCCTTTCCCTTAATCAATTGGGTCACTAAGACCCCGCAAGGACCACCACACTCTTAGGTGTCTCTTACTTTGATTACAAGTCACTTGAGAACAAGAATGACAAAGAAGAAAGGCAATCCAAGAGGCAAGAGCTCAAAAGAACACGAAATCACTCTCTCACTAGTCACTAAGTATTTGAGATGAATTTGGGACTTGGAGAGGCTTTGATCTTTTGAATTGTGTCAAGGAGTGAATGCTAGAGCTCTTGTATTGAATGTGATGTTCAGAAATCTTGGATGCTTGGAGTTGTGGTGGTTGGGGGGTATTTATAGCCCTCAACCACCAAAGTAGCCGTTGGGGAGGCTGCTGGCGATGGGCGCACTGGACAGTCCGGTGCGCCGCCGGATAGGCATTGTAGGCTGTCCGGTGCGCCGCCACGTCACCCAACCGTTAGGGTCTGGAGCCCGGTCGACCGTTGGGGGCTTTGTCCTCTTGCGACACCGGACAGTCCGGTGCCCCTCTGACTTGCTGCTCTGACTTCTGCCGCGACAGTGTGCTGCATTGTTCATCCGTCAGAGTCGACCGTTGCACACTGGATAGCTATTGCCTGCTAGCACATCGGACAGTCCGGTGGCACACTAGACAGTCCAGTGAATTATAGCGGAGTGCGCCCAAGTTTTCCCGAGAGTGGCTGGTTGGACCCTGTACGGTCCTGGTGCACTTGACAGTCCGGTGCGCCAGACCACAGCACACTCAAGTCCTTTCTCCTTTTGAATTGGGTCTCTAACTTGAATATTTATTGGTTTGTGTTTGAACCTTATGCACCTGTAATACATGAGTTCTAGAACAAACTAGTTAGTCCATATGTTTGTGTTGACGATCAACCACCAAAATTAATTATAGGAAAAAGTTAACCCTATTTCCCTTTCAGTAACACTACGAAACATCAACTAAAAATAATGCATTTAGATTATTAATAGTAAATATGGTAATGAATTTTTTCTTTCAAGTGTTTGGTTTTTATTTGCATTTAGAGTAATTTTGTTTTCTCATATTTCATTTATGCATGTTTAGTAGAATTTCTTTTATACTGAAAATCCAATTAATTAATATAGAAATATTGGTTCAAAAATAAATATTTTAGTTACAAATAATTTTGGTATAATTATTATGCTTTTTGAATTATTTAAAAATATATTTATTTATATTTTTAAGTAGAAAAGAAAAGAAAAAAGAAAACCTAAACCTAACCCTAGTCGGCCGAAACCGGCACATTAGGACTAGTTTGGTGATTAGGGATCCCCAGGGGATCCATGGGGGAGGAATCCCCTTCCAATTCAATTTTGAATAGCAAGAGGATTTCTTCCCCTAGGGATCCCCGATCACCAAATCAGTCCTTAGGGGCCCAACCGCACCCCCAAACCCTCCCCTCTCTCTATGGCGCATGGGCCCGCCCTGGCACCGCGGCCTTCTCCTTCCCTAGGCGCTGCCGCCGTTTGGTGCCCCGCGCCTGCGCCGCGTCGACCCCGCGTCCGACCGAGCCGACCCCGAGCTGGAAACCATCGTTGCCGCTCCTCCTCTCCCTCCCCCACGACCCTCCCTCACTCAATGGTGATAATGGTCGCCATTAATGTCGTTGATGGTCGGCCATTCTCTCCCTCCCCTCGATGTCTCTTCCTCTCCCTCTCTCGCACTATAAAACCCGCCCAAGCTCCCTCCTCTCTCCCTACCTGAGCTCCCTCTCTCTCACGCTCTCCTCTCTCTTCCTCGCCATCGCGTCGATCCACCGGAGCTTCGCCGTCGACCGCACCCGCTCACCATCGAGCCTCGCCGTCTGCACCTCGCCCAACTTGACCGAGCCCCCTGCTCCTTCCCTGCCCGGCCGACCCCCCCCGATCTCCATTCCTGCGCGTGAGCAAGAGCTCAAGGTAGAAGAAGCACATTTTGCATTTTAGTCCCTGCGTGCAAATGAAATTAATTTTGATATTTTCAGTTTAGAAATTATTGAAAAGAGACCCCGATGAACACACTAAATCATGAACTACCCCTGCAACAATATTTTGGACACGAGTACTATTTTATATTTTAAAAAATAAATAATGTCACTATTCACTAACTTGGTGATTTACATACTAGAAACATTTACGACTAACTTCGCTTTAGCATGGAACGATATTTGTTAGTAGTGATTTATGTATAATTTTATTGATATAAGAAAGTAGAAGAAATACTAGGCCACGTTTTTTCGGTCAGATTAAAAATATACGTTTTACTAGTCATGATAAATGTATTCATGTGTATAGCACTTAATTACTTAGAATTAGTAAAATATTTATTTATGTCAAAATCATCATGATTATATTACTAAAAGTCCAATTAGTAATCTACATTAACTCTTGGAATATTTATGTTAGGTGATTTAGAAATAAACATTTTTAGCTATACGTAAAATTTCTATTTAGAAAGAAAAGGATAAAACCCAAAAGTCTATTATTAGTAATAAAAAACAATTATTTTCTGTAAAGTTTGTTAAGACATTTTTATCTATATTATACTAGATAAACTAGTGTCATAGTCACCCACTCATATTTTCACCAATAATAACTCAAAGTGGAAGATATAGTGGATTAATAAATGTTTATGCTGTAGACCTATTTATGAGTACAATTGCGTGATGTATGAATGTGTATGTAATGATGAATGATTACCCATATAATGGTGTATGTTTATTTATTTGGTATACGTATCCTTTTGTATGTACGATACACAAATCGATGCTAGAAGTTGACTGTGAGGTAGACGAACCAAACTCGTTCGAGGACGACCCACAGGACACTTTCGTGCAAGGCAAGTGGATTCTCTCTCTGCATTTCTATTTGTACCGAAATAATGCATAAAATAATGTTTACTTTTGGATATATATTGCATTATTTGATGGGATTTGCCTAAATAAGGTTTCTTAGAATTATCAACCCTATTCCTTGAATTACCCTGGGATAAATGCTATGCTTAGCAAATTTTGCTGTTGCTCAACTTGATAAATATTATGTCACTCTTTTTGTCGGGTACCATAATTAGGGGTACCCCCAACGCTTCTAATCATGGCTGGTAAACAACCTCAGACCAACTGATGGGTGCGGTTCAAGTCAAGGCTTCGTCTACCCAAGGGACGCGATCTCACCCGAGCCCAGCCTCGGGCTGGAGCAGTAGTCCCAGATGAGTGCACGCCTCGCCCGAGGGCCTCCTCAGGCAGTGGCGCCCCCTCGGCTCTCTCGAGGCCCGGCTCGGGCAGGCTTCCTTGTGAAGCAACCTTGGCCAGACCGCCTCACCAACCGACCGCTTCGCAGGCGCATTCAATGCAGGGGATGCCTGACGCCGTATCCTGACACACGCGCCTCAGTCGGCCAGGCCGAAGTGACCGCAGTCACTTCGCCCCTCTTCTTTACTATCTGATGTGACAGGAAAACAGCGTCGCTCGCTCCGCTCCGACTGTCGTGTCAACCACCCAGGCGAAGACTGACAGCAAGTCACCATCAACCACCGAGTTCGGCCCCGGGCGCAACAGGAAGCTGTCTCGCCCGACCTCAGGCTCCGGCCTCGGGAGGAGGTCTGTGCCTCGCCCGACCCCCGGACTCGGCCTCGACCTCAGGCTCTAGCCTCGGGAGGAGGTCTCCGCCTCGCCCGACCCCCGGACTCGGCCTTGACCCCAGTCTCGGGAGGAATCGTGTCCTCGCCCAACCCCGGCCTCAGCCTCAAGAGAAGTCTCCGCCTCGCCCGACCTTGGGCTCGGACCGACCGCGCCAACAGGGGATACATCATTACCCTATTCCTAGCCTGCTCAGGCTAGGAGGAACAAGACCGGTGTCCCATTTGGCTTACCTCGACGATGGGTAATGATGGTGCCCCACGTGCACCATGACGCCGGTGGCTCTCAGCCCCTTACGGCAGTAAGGAGACGTCAGTAGGACCCTTGCCGCACTGCCAGCTGTGCTCCTACAGGACTCAGGCGCTCCTCCGACGGCCACGCTATCACGTGTGTAGGGCTCAAGCTCTCCCCCCAACGGCCACGTTGGCATGTACACAAGGCTTAGGCACTCCTCTGCCGGACACGTTAGCGCATAGCTACGCCCCCCGTTGTACGTCTAGACCCTCTCCTTGCATCTATAAAAGCGAGGTCCAGGGCCACCCTGAGGGTGGTTTCGCACGGGGAAGGAACGGACGAACTCTATGTCTCTCTCTCCCTCACGCGACGCGCTTGTAACCCCTACTACGAGCGGCACCCCTGGTGCAGGATAATACAAGGCTTGCCCCACATCTTGTGTTCCATCCCGCGCCAACCCATCTGGGCAGGGGCACGCAGTGATTTCACTCGTCGGTCCAGGGACCCCTCGAGTCCGAGACGCTGACAGTTGGTGCGCCAGGTAGGGGCCTGCTACGTGTTAACGAACAGCTTCCCGTTGAGTTCCAGATGGGGAGTCTTCAGCAACCTCTTCGGCCCAGGACGGTGCTCCGCTTCGGGAGTCTCGAGTTCATGTCCCTCGACGGCAGCTATGACATGGTACTCCTCCCCCTGCGGCGTGACGACAACGACGGTCTCCGACTCGACCAGCGGCGGTGAGCTCTACGACATCATCTCCCCGAGGCAGAAGAGGAGCACTCCGGTCGTCCCCGCCACCCTCCTCGCCGGAGGAGGCGGAGACGGGGCAACCATGGCCACGTAGGAGGCGGCACCTTGACGGTTGTCGCACCAGAGCGAGTCAACGACGCCGGCACTCCCCCGGGGGACATGTCGGGCATTGTCCTCGCACCTGAGACGACAGCGGGTGTCACTTCCCCGCGACGTGTCAGCCCCAAGCGGACTGATGATGCCAGCACCCTCGCAAAGGACCTGCTGGGCGTTGCCCTTGTACCTGAGATGACGGTGTGCTCTGCCCCCGACGCGACTTCACCACCGTCCATCGACCAAGAGGTACCGTCCGTTTTCCATCCCGTACCTTTTCGGTTCAGCTTCGATCCACCTAGCGACCCCGCTATGGTGAGCGCCTTCGTAAAGGCGTATCCAAACCTTCCGGGGTACCACATGTGGTCGACCTGGGACCGACTGACATCCGTCTTAACCATTGGACCGGCGGGTTCTGAGGAAGAGGACGACCCCGACTCCAGTTGGGATTTCTCTGGCCTCAATGACCCCGGTCCATGCGGGACTTCATGTCCGCATGTGACCACTGCCTCTCCAGTTGTTCTGACGATGGCCATGACCTTGACGACGAGGGTTACGACCCAAGTCGTGAATGTTTCCACGTTGATCTAGGAGATCACAACGAAGACAACCACCTCGGTATGCCGGAGGTTGACGATCCCCCTGGGCCCGCATCTCGCGTTGACATCCTACGGGAGCTAGCTGTGGTCCCAGTCCCTGCGGGGGGTCAGGACATACAGCTCGAGCAAATCCGTGAGATGCAGGCCCGGGTCGACAGGGAAGCAGGCCGGCTTGTATAGCTCCGACAGAACATCGAACAGGAGTGGGCAGGCCGAACACTCGCTAGAGAAGCCTATCATCGGGCCCAAGACATCCGGCGCCGCATCGTCGACAATGCCAGTGCAGCGCTGCCCCCGGTCGTCAGCGGGTCCGGCCAGGACCTAGCTGCAGCGGCGATGCTACTTCGAGCCATGCCGGAACCATCCACCACCAAGGGACGGCATATCCAGGGCGAACTCAAGGATCTCCTAGAAGGCGCCGCAGTTCGACGAGCCGAGAGCTCCGCCTCCCAGAGGCGAGCTGACCCCTCGGAGCATCACGCGATGTCCTCCCGACGCATGCGGGAAGCCTCGGTCCGCCTCGAGTGCACGCAGGACGAGGCGCCTGCCGCCCGGGATCGCCTCGGCAACGAGCACCACCATCTCGACCATCGAGCCCGCCTCGACGAGAAGGTGCGCCGAGGCTACCATCCTAGGCGGGGGGGGGACACTGCAACAGTGAGGAGGATCGCATTCCTTCGCCCGAACCACCCGGTCCGCGGGTCTTCAGCCGGGCCAAACGACGAGCACCGTTCCCTGCCTGTTTCCGAGCCCCGACTACCATCACCAAGTACTCGGGGGAGACAAGGCCGGAGCTGTGGCTCGCGGACTACCGACTGGCATGCCAGTTGGGAGGGGCGGATGATGACAACCTCATCATCCATAATCTACCCCTTTTCCTCTCCGACGCCGCCCGAGCCTGGCTGGAGCATCTGCCTTCTGCGCAGATCTCCGACTGGGACGATCTGGTCAAAGCTTTCGTAGGAAACTTCCAAGGCACGTACGTGCGCCCTAGGAACTCGTGGGATCTCCGAAGATGCCGCCAACAGCCAGGGGAGTCCCTCCGAGAGTACATCCGACGGTTTTCGAAGCAGCGCACCGAGCTGCCCAACGTTACCGACTCGGATGTCATCGGGGCTTTCCTCGCCGGCACCACTTGCCGAGACCTGGTGAGCAAACTGGGGCGCAAGACTCCCACCCGTGCGAGCGAACTGATGGATGTCGCCACCAAGTTCGCCTCGGGTCAAGAGGCGGTCGAAGCCATCTTCCGAAAGGACATGCAGCCTCAGGAAGAGCCGAAGACAGATGCCCCAAGGCATCCGCCCAGCGAGGCACAAAGAAGAAGGCCAAAAACAAGTCACAAGCGAAGCGCGACGCCGCTAACGTGAATCTCGTCGCTGCGGCCGAGCACAGGAACCCTCGGAAACCTCCTGGAGGGGCCGGCGCGTTCGACAAGATGCTCAAGGAGCCGTGCCCCTATCACTAGGGGCCCGTCAAGCACACGCTCAAAGAATGTGTCATGCTCCGGTGCTACTTCCATAAGACTGGGCCCCTAGTGGGAGATGGCAAGGGCCATGACAATGACAAGAAGGAGGGCGACAAGGAAGAGGAGTTCCCGGAGGTCCATAACTGCTTCATGATCTACGACGGGCAGGCGGCGAATGCCTCGGCTCGGCACCGTAAGCAGGAGCGCCGGGAGGTCTACTTGGTGAAGGTGGCAGCGCCCGTCTACCTAGACTGGTCCGACAAGCCTATCACCTTCGACCAAGGCGACCACCCCAACTTCGTGCCAAGCCCAGGAAGGTACCCGCTCGTCGTCGATCCGATCATCAGCAACGTTAGGCTCTCCAAAGTCCTCATGGACGGAGGCAGCAGCCTTAACATCATCTACGCCGAGACCCTGGAACTCCTGGGGGTTGATCGGTCTGAGGTCCGGGCTGGTGCGGCACCCTTCCACGGGATCGCGCCCGGGAAGCGAATCCTACCCCTCAGACGGATCGACTTACCCGTCTGCTTCGGGACTCCCTCTAACTTCCGAAAGGAAGCTCTCACCTTTGAGGTCGTCGGGTTCCGAGGAACCTACCATGCGGTATTGGGAAGACCATGCTACGCCAAGTTCATGGCCGTCCCCAACTATACCTACCTCAAGCTCAAGATGCCGGGCCCGAACGGGATCATCACTGTCGGATCAACGTACCGCCACGCGTACGAATGCGACGTGGAGTGCGTGGAGTACGCTGAGGCCCTCGCCGAGTCCGAGGCCCTCATCGCCAACCTGGAACGCCTCTCAAAGGAGGCGCCCGACGCGAAGCGGCACGCCGGCAACTTCGAACCAGTTGAGGCAGTCAAGTCCGTCACTCTCGACCCCAGCAACGACGCCAGCAAGAAAATCCGGATCGGCTCTGAGCTCGACCCCAAATAGGAAGCAGTGCTCGTCGACTTTCTCCGCGCAAATGCCGAAGTCTTTGCATGGAGTCCCTCGGACATGCCCGGCATACCGAGGGATGTCGCCGAGCACTCACTGGACATCAGAGCTGGGGCCCGACCCGTGAAGCAAACCCTACGCCGTTTTGACGAAGAAAAGCGCAGGGCCATAGGCGAGGAGATCCACAAGCTACTCGCGGCAGAATTTATCAAAGAGGTATTCCATCCCGAATGGTTAGCTAACCCTATTCTTGTAAGGAAGAAGGATGGGAAATGGAGGATGTGTGTAGACTACACTGGTCTAAACAAAGCATGTCCGAAAGTTCCCTATCCTCTACCTCGCATTAATCAAATCGTGGACTCCGATCCACTGCTGGGTGCGAAACCCTGTTATTCCTCGATGCCTACTCAGGCTATCACCAAATCAAGATGAAAGAGTCCGACCAGCTCGCGACTTCTTTCATCACACCTTTTGGCATGTACTGTTACACTACAATGCCATTTGGTTTGAGGAATGCAGGCGCCACCTACCAGAGGTGCATGAACCACGTGTTCGGAGAACACATCGGCAGAACGGTCGAGGCTTACGTCGATGACATCATTGTCAAGACGAAGGGAGCCTCCGACCTCCTCTCTAACCTTGAAACGACATTCAAGTGTCTGAGAGCGAAATACGTGAAACTCAATCCCGAGAAGTGTGTCTTCGGAGTCCCCCGAGGCATGCTCCTTGGATTCATCGTCTCCGAGCGGGGCATCGAGGCCAATTCGAAGAAAATCGCGGCCATCACCAACATGGGACCGATTAAAGATTTGAAAGGAGTACAGAGGGTCATGGGATGCCTTGTGGCTCTGAGCCGCTTCATCTCACGCCTTGGCGAGAAAGGCTTGCCTCTGTACTGCCTCTTAAGGAAGGCCGAGTGCTTCACTTGGACCCCCGAGGCCGAGGAAGCCCTCGGAAACCTTAAGGCGCTCCTTACAAATACACCCATCTTGGTGCCCCCCACTGCAGGAGAAGCCCTCTTGATCTACGTAGCCGCGACCACTCAGGTGGTCAGCGCCGCGATCATAGTTGAGAGACGAGAAGAAGGGCATGCACTGCCCGTCCAGAGGCCAGTCTACTTCATCAGCGAAGTGCTTTCTGAGACCAAAGTCTGCTACCCACAGATCCAGAAGCTGCTCTACGCAGTGATTCTGACACGATGAAAGTTGCGACACTACTTCGAATCTCATCCGGTGACTGTGGTGTCATCCTTCCCCCTAGGGGAGATCATCCAGTGCCGTGAGGCCTCGGGTAGGATAGCAAAGTGGGCGGTGGAACTTATGGGCAAAACGCTATCATTCGCTCCTTGGAAGGCCATAAAATCCCAGGTCTTGGCAGACTTCCTGGCTGAGTGGACTGACACTCAGTTACCGACGACTCCAATCCAACCCGAGCTCTGGACCATGTACTTCGATGGGTCACTCATGAAAATAGGAGCAGGCGCTGGCTTGCTCTTCGTTTCACCCCTCGGAAAGCATCTCCGCTACGTCATTCGCCTCCATTTTCTGGCATCAAACAACATGGCCGAGTACGAGGCTCTGGTTAACGGGCTGCACATTGCCATCAAGTTAGGGGTCCGGTGCCTCGATGCTCGTGGCGACTCACAGCTTGTCATCGACCAAGTCATGAAGAACTCCCACTGCCGCGACTAAAGGATGGAAGCCTACTGTGACGAAGTCCGGTGCCTGGAAGACAAGTTCTACGGGCTGGAGCTCAACCACATCGCCCGATGGTACAACGAGACTGCAGACGAGCTGGCGAAGATAGCCTCGGGGCGAACGATGGTTCCCCCGGACGTCTTCTCCAGAGACCTACATCAACCATCCGTCAAGATCGACGACGCGCCCGAGCCTGAGGAAGCCTCGGCCGAGCCCGAGTTACCCTCAGCCGAACCCGAGGCACCCTCGGCCATCGAGGAAGAGGCCTTGCCCGTCGAGGAGGAACAGAATGGGGTCACACCAGATCTGAACTGGCAGACCCCGTACCTGGAATATCTCCTCTGAGGAGAGCTTCCCCTCGACAAGACCAAAGCTCGGCGGCTGGCTCGACGCGCCAAGTCATTCGTCTTGCTGGGTGATGAAAAGGAATTCTACCACCGCAGCCCCTCGGGCATCCTCCAACGATGCATATCCATCGCCCAAGGACAAGAACTATTGCAAGAAATACACTCGGGGGCTTGTGGCCACCATGCAGCACCTCGAGCCCTCGTGGGAAATGCCTTCCGACAAGGTTTCTACTGGCCAAGCGCGGTGGCCGACGCCACTAGGATTGTGCGCTCCTGCCGGGGTGTCAATTCTACGCAAAGCAGACGCATCTGCCCGCTCAGGCCTTGCAGACGATACCCATCACCTGGGCGTTTGCTGTGTGGGGTCTAGACCTCGTCGGTCCCTTGCAGACGGAACTCGGGGGCTTCTCGCACCTGATGGTCGCCATCGACAAATTCTCCAAGTGGATCGAGGTCCGACCCTTGACCAGCATTAGGTCCGAGCAGGCGGTGGCGTTCTTCACCAACATCATCCATCGATTCGGGGTCCCAAACTCCATCATCACCGACAATGGCACGCAGTTCACCAGAAAAAAGTTCCTGGACTTCTGCGACGACCACCACATCCGTGTGGACTGGGTCGCCGTAGCTCATCCCATGATGAATGGGCAGGTGGAGCGTGCCAACGGTATGATTTTGTAGGGACTCAAACCGAGGATCTACAACGACCTCAACAAGTTTGGCAAGCGGTGGATGAAAGAGCTACCCTCAGTAGTCTGGAGTCTGAGGACGATGCCGAGCCGCGCCACGGGTTTCTCGCCGTTCTTTCTAGTCTATGGGGCCGAGGCCGTCCTCCCCACGGACTTAGAATATGGCTCCCCGAGGACCAGGGCGTACGACGACCGAAGCAACCAGACCAGCCGAGAAGACTCGCTGGACCAACTCGAGGAGGCTCGAGACGTTGCCTTACTACATTCGGCACGGTACCAGCAGTCGCTGCGGCGCTACCACGCCCGAAGCGTTCGGTCCCGAGGCTTCCAAGTGGGAGACTTGGTGCTTCGTCTGCGACAGGACGCCCGAGGGCGCCACAAGCTCACTCCTCCCTGGGAAGGGCCCTTCATCATCGCCAAGATCTTGAAGCCCGGAACATATAAGCTGGCCAACGACCAAGGCGAGGTCTACAACAACGCTTGGAACATCCAACAACTACGTCGCTTCTACCCTTAAGATGTTTTAAGTCGTTCATGTACCTCGTTTACTTACACAAAGTCTAACCGTCAAGGAAGGGTCGGCCTTGCCTCAGCAAAGCCTGACCCTCCCTCGGGGGCTAGAAGGGGGGAACCCCCTCTGCGTCAAAATTTTCCTCGGAAAAATTTTCTACCAAAACAACCTTTGTGCTTTCGACTTCCGTATCGATAGCGGGATCCTGAGAACGACGAGAGTACACGTAAGCGGCAAGGCCGACCGAGCCGAGGAACTCCTACGCCTCTGGGATACGGATACCTCACTCATCACCTTCCGCGAGAAGTAACTCACGCTTGGATAAGCGATCCTGCTACCGAACGAGTCCAAACACTCGGGTAGAAAACGACTTTCGTGCCTTCTCGACTGTACCAATAACAAAATCCTTCGACCAAATGAGAGTGCACGTAAGCGGCAAGGCCGACCGAGCCGAGGGACTCCTACGCCTCCGGGATACGGATACCTTACTCATCACCTTCCGCGAAAAGTAACTCTCGCTCGGATAAACGATTCTGCTACTGACAGACAAGTCGTGATGCTCGAAACAAGAGGAAAAAAGACGCAACTTTTTAACACGACGATAAAGTGTTTAGGCCTCGGCGGCCGCGAAAAAGCATGCACATGCTATAGACAAACTGTTCCTGCAGGTTTGGGCATCGGCAGGGGGAGCAGCAGCACCCTCGGTGTTGTTTCTACCCTCGGTGGAACCTGGCCCAGCCTCGGACGGTGACCCGGGCGAAAGGACCTCCACCTAAGGGAGGACGCCAGCACCGCGCCAGCAGATGTCCTGGCCAAGCTCCAGCGGCTGCTGCCACATCTTTCTCGGCCTGGGAAGCCGCCAGCTCCCGGGCCGATGAAGTCTCTTTCCGAGCCGACTCCACCTCTGTCCGCGCTAACACCGCTGCCTCCGGCTCTGGCTCATCGTAGAGCAGCCGAGGGTTCTAAAAACTGAGCAAGAGAGGCCTAGAGCGGCAAGGCCGACCGAGCCGAGGGACTCCTACGCCTCCGGGATACGGATACCTCACTCGTCACCTTCCACGAAAGGCAACTCACGCTCGGTTAAGTGGTTCGGCTAGCCAACAGGCAGGTCCCAGCGCTCGGAATGAGGAAGACACACAACTTCATTCTCGAATACCCAAATGTTTAGGCCTCGACAGCCACGAAGAACAAAACGTATACTTGGGGTAACTATGCTACACAGACTTAGACGTCGGCAGAACCCTCGGCGGTTCTCCTGACCTACGACAAATGTCTAAGTACTTGAAGCGGTTATATTTTGCTCCGGCAAAAACCCGGTATATCTCCTTACAAACGGGACTCTGGTTCCGCTCCCGCGGGTATGAACAACCTCCACACCAGGGGGCCCGCGGGATGACGAACTCCAAGCGGCTTGCCGGCGACCTCTGCAGCAGCAGAGACAACGACCTCCACCTTGGGCGGCTAAACAGCAGCAGCGATGACCTCAGGGCAAACGCTGCTGTGAAGAGGCCCTCGCCCATGTCCCCACACGAGGGGTGAGGACAAGACGTTAAGGCCGAAGAGCAGGAGGGCGCCGACCATGGGTTTGAACCCACTGACACCGCGCCGGTGAATAGCGGCCGCCCCAAAGCGCACCGGCAGGTCCTCATTCTCGTCCTCGCCGAGGCCACCCTAGAACACGAGCACTGCCCTCGCGGCGTACGACGTGCTGGGCGACCCTCCGGCGCGGCTGACGGTGCGAGGAAGACCTGGACGTGGCCAGCCCACGCGCGGCACGATCGCCGCCCGGACGAAGGATGGAAAGCTGCACCCTGTCCAGGGAGCAGCAGTTCGCCTTCCCCCGTATGGCTAGAGGACGCCTCCGCAGGGCTGGAGGATGCCTTTCTCCCCCAAACGCTGGGGGAAGAAAAGGGTTACCGGCCCACGCGGGGGCAACCCCCCACTCGGTGTGCTCCTCCGCCTCAGCCCGGATGACGAAGATCCTTGAAGCTGAGGGCGGGGCGGAGGCCGCAGCCCGGCTTGCTTCTCCCCACCAAACTGCCCGTTGGTGAGGGAATGCAGCCGGGCTGCACGACGAAAATCCTTGAAGCCGAGCGATGGTTGAAAGGTGCCGATCTCCATGAGACTGCGCTCCTCCAACGACAGCAAGAGCAAGGCGACGCTGGTGCACCCCATCTAGGGGCTCGAAAGGTGGAAGGGCGCCATGCATAAGGGGAAAACGAAGGCATGGCCACTGCCCGGGGGATCGATTCCCCTTTTATAGGCAGACCTCCTCACTTGCACCCCTTAGCGTCACGGGCGGAATCTCCACTAACATACTCCAGGGTTCTCCCCCTACGACACGGGGGCTAGGACCCATGCGTCATATGAGCTGATCTGAAGCGCGAAGAAGGCGAACCGCCGCATGTGAGGCATGTAACCGTCCCGCGGTTACAAGTGCTCTCCCATCTTCGCAGAAACCGGTGGTCGAAAGGGTGGACTGCCACGCGACAAGCATCCAACTGCACCACAACTGTGCGCCCTTTCGTCTTCAACCACATTCGGTGGACCAGCGCAAAGGAAGCGGGCACGCATGTCATGTAACCGGCGTGCCGGTTACGACGTGCAAGAAGCTACACCGCCACTCGCGCTAATGCTGCGCCTCCTCGACTGCGGAACCAGTACCGCGACTCGAGGTAGCCCTGCGCATGACCCAACAGTGCCAATTAAACGCGACGGCCACGGGTCAGTCAGCCGCAGGGTAGGCACGACGGTTGGCGTGGTCAAAAGTGGGCCGGTAGTAACTGCAGCGGCAGACAAGCAGAAGCAGCGGTCAAGTCGCCTGCAGGCTCGCGTCCCCTCTTGAAGCGACGGGAGAGCCCTCTCCCACGGCGTGAAGATGACGCACCCGTGTTCCGTTCCTCGAACGGCTCGCGCGCAACGGGTGCCACGCGAATCGCCCATCCCGTCGCATTAACTCCCCAGCGGAGCAGGCGACACCTCTGGCAGGCGAGGCGGGCGTCGCTTCGCCTTCGCCATAATGACCGCGTCAAAAAAGTGCGCCACCTTATTTAAATTCATATCCTTCCCCTCTTCCTCTCTCTATCTCTTGATATAGGGACCGGGAAAGGGGATGTTGTGGAAAGGATCCTTCTCGGCGAAGGAAGCGGGCCCCGAGCCCTCCTACTGATCAGGGGTTCGAAGGCTGGCCCCTCGGAAGGGTTTCGACAGCCGCCCCAGAGCACTCGGACTTCAAGCCCATTACTGATCAGGGGTTCGAAGGCTGGCCCCTCGGAAGGGTTCGACAGCCGCCCCAGAGCGCTCGGGCTCTGTGCCCATTACTGATCAGGGGTTCGTAGGCTGGCCCCTCGGAAGGGTTCGACAGTCGCCCTAGAGCACGTAGAGTGAGGGATGACTCTAGGTACGTCCGATACATGGCCGAGGCTCGGGCTACGCTCCCGAGGTACCCTAGGACATTTCTGAGACCAGCGGGAACGATTTGTAACGGAATCCCATCGGAGGGAGGCATCGAGCCCTCGGACCCTGTCGAAGGGGTCTGGGTGCGGCGAATCACCCGCAGGTACTTTTGGAGCGCGCCTCTGGGCCACCAGCCAACCCCTAACGAACGGGGCACGGGCGTTTACTCGGATCACCCGTTAGCAGCTCACTGGAAACACCATATTCGGTGCCCTCCGAGGGCAACATGGCGCTTTCCCCCCTCCTCCTTGCGGAAAGGCGACGCAGGGGCGTATGATAAAAGTCGGGAAAGTCCTTGATCGTCCTCTCGCTCCGTGCAGAGGCTCGGGGGGCTGCTCTCGCACCCGGCTACAGCCAAAACTGTTGACAGCGTCAACAAACTAGCTTGATAACTTGGAACCCGACCACACACCTGGGCTATGGCCAGGCCGCATGAGGGAACGATCAGACCGGTCGAAGCATCACGAAAAGCATTCAGACCTCAGAGGAGTCAAACCACTCCTCTGAGGCCTCGGGGGCTACACCCGGCGGGTGCGCTCGCGCGCACCCATCAGAACAAGGCAAAAACCGAGAAAGGCCGGGCCCTCACCGAAAACGCGACAAAAGCCTCCAAGCGAGTACCAACACTGCCTTCGAGGCTCGGGGGCTACTGTCGGGTACCATAATTAGGGGTACCCCAACGCTCCTAATCATGGCTGGTAAACACCCAAGGGACGCGATCTCACCAGAGCCCAGCCTCGGGCTGGAGCAGTAGTCCCAGACGAGTTCACGCCTCGCCCGAGGGCCTCCTTAGGCAGCGGACGCCCCCTCGACTCTCCCGAGGCCCGGCTTGGGCAGGCTTCGTTGTGAAGCAACCTTGGCTAGACCGCCTCACCAACCGACCGCTTCACAGGCGCATTCAATGCAGGGGATGCCTGACACCGTATCCAGACACACGCGCCTCAGTCGGCCAGGCCGAAGTGACCGCAGTCACTTCGCCCCTCTTCTTTACTGTCTGATGTGACAGGAAAACAGCGCCGCTCGCTCCGCTCCGACTGCTGTGTCAACCACCCAGGCGAAGACTGACAGCAAGTCACCATCAACCACCAAGTTCGGCCCTGGGCGCAACAGGAAGCTCCACCTCGCCCGACCTCAGGCTCCGGCCTCGGGAGGAGGTCTCCGCCTCGCCCGACCCCCGGACTCGGCCTCAACCTCAGGCTCCGGCCTCGGGAGGAGGTCTCCGCCTCGCCCGACCCCCAGACTCGGCCTCGACCCCGGTCTCGAGAGGAATCGCGTCCTCGCCCGACCCCGGCCTCGGCCTCAAGAGAAGTCTCCACCTCGCCCGACCTTGGGCTCAGACCGACCGTGCCAACAGGGGATACATCATTACCCTATTCCTAGCCTGCTCAGGCTAGCAGGAACAAGACCGGCGTCCCATCTAGCTTACCCCGGCAACGAGTAATGATGGTGCCCCGCGTGCACCATGACGCCGGTGGCTCTCAGCCCCTTACGGCAGCAAGGAGACGTCAGCAGGACCCTTGCCGCACTGCCAGCTGTGCTCCTACAGGACTCAGGCACTCCTCCGATGGCCACGCTATCACGTGTACAGGGCTCAAGCTCTCCCCCAACGGCCACGTTGGCATGTACACAAGGCTTAGGCACTCCTCTGCCGGACACGTTAGCGCATAGGTACGCCCCCCGTTGTACGTCTGGACCCTCTCCTTGTGTCTATAAAAGGGAGGTCCAGGGCCACCCTGAGGGGGGTTCGCGCGAGGGAAGGAACGGACGAACTCTCTGTCTCTCTCTCCCTCACGCGACGTGCTTGTAACCCCTACTACGAGCGGCACCCCTGGTGCAGGATAATACAAGGCTTGCCCCACATCTTGTGTTCCATCCCGTGCCAACCCATCTGGGCAGGGGCACACAGCGATTTCACTCGTCGGTCCAGGGACCCCCCCGGGTCCGAGACGCCGACACTTTTAATGATACTATGTTCCGGAAATGAAGTTTTATTATGATGTTAACCCGATGGTTAAACAAGAACATTTTGTGTTAAATGGAACAATGAGTGACCACCCAGGATAACAGTGCAACCACGAGTGCTATAATGGCTCTGGCTTTGGTAATTAGCTCTATAGACTTAGTGCTTAG
The DNA here is from genome assembly GCA_029449295.1 of Zea luxurians. Lineage (NCBI taxonomy): Eukaryota > Viridiplantae > Streptophyta > Magnoliopsida > Poales > Poaceae > Zea > Zea luxurians. The sequence continues at coordinate 31,537,384 of JAOPSE010000017.1, read as the reverse complement.
CAACCCTACCTGAAAGATGGGCAAGAGGGGGCGACAGTGGTTTGGTGGCAGCTCATGTTAACATGGGGTGGTAGTCTTGGCTATGTTACCTCACCTAGAGGGCCATCAATACTGATGTGGAAACCTTAGCGGGTGGCTTTGTACTAAGGATATTTTGTGAAAGCCTCATAATGGATCCCTAGCCATTCAGCTCGGCAGTGTTTACGGGTCCGATCAACCCAGGCTAGATGGGATACATGGCTTGTGGGTAAAGTTGTACCACCTCTGCAGAGTGTAAAACTGATATGTCAGCCATGCTCACGGTTAAGAACAACTTGGACCCTCACATGATAATTGAACTTAAAGATGGAAAATAAATCGTGATCTGATGATCTACCAATGGTTTGCTTAAGTGATTTCACTTAAGTGCTTTTGCTATAATCTTATACCTTTGATTAATTAGGATATTTGGATACACACTTATTAGTAAGACAGATGTTGCTAATAAAATATTGACCAACTAAAATGCTTACCGCTTATCCATAGCCTACCTTGTTAACTTGCATTAATTTCCCCCACTTGCTGAGCCCCGACCATAAGTGAGCTCACCCTTGCTAATATTTTGATCAGAGGGTGATGACGAAGACTTCGCAGATGATGTTGATGAGTTTTGAGTCTAACGATGCGCCAGTCACCTTCCTGTGGAAGAGTGTCCATGTTTAATTCTGTCGTACTTTGATTATGATACTTGTTAAGATACAATGTTCTGGATGATGTAATATAGTTACTCTACTCTCTTTACGCCTTTATTGCATTGTATTTTGATATATTACACTTGTGACGTCAACATATGTGTGGAAAATGGATCCTGTCCCACATAAGCTATGCATTCGGTTTTGCCCCCAAAATCGAGTTGTAATACCCAATTTGTAATAGATAATATAAGAGGAGAAAAGTTATTTCCTTTATTTTATGAGTGTGTTGGATCTACTTATCATCACATGTGAACACCATATTAAAAAACAAATAAATAATAAAAGATATGCCACTAAATTATGCATCATGCTGGGTTTTATTTGGTGTGCATTTTCTGACAACATAAAATGACAAGAAATATATTAAAGCCAAAGTGGAATTTAAATTCTAAAAGAAATTCCAGAGTTTAGAAAAGAGAAGAAAACAAATGTGATGTGGATATAAAAATAAGTAAATAAAAATATATTACTTGTACACTAGGGTTTGAATTTGAATAATTGACTCAAAGGAAACTCATAACAAGATTCAAATTCAAATTTGAGATTCAAATGAAAAGGGAAAAAGAAAAATAAAAGGAAAAAGGGAAAAACGGATAACTGGGCTCGCTAGTTACAGTCCGGCCCATCTAGATCCTTTGCGCCAAGCAGACAACCCACCACTGCGACCTAGCGCTGACACGTGGCCCCGCTTGTCGGTCACACCGCACAACCTCTCTGACTGGTCGCTGACACACGGGACCGGGATGCCGCATTCGCTGTTTTGTGGGGCCCGGGGTCTGAGACGCTATCCTCCCCACTCCGCGCGCATGGTGGGCGCGTCTCAACCACCGCGCGCGGGGCACAGACGCCGATAGTGGTGGGGTTGTTACCTGTCGAGCTGTGACCGCCGTCCTAGGGCTATAAAGCCACAGGCCTAGGAACTAATCTCCCTCTCGCCCCGTAACCTAGCCGCCGTCATGTGGGTGTGTCCAGTGAGGTAGGAAGCGCCGCCACTATCAACATCCACGCGTGCCATTGCACAAGGCTCGACCCAGGGCTCGGGGTCGTTGGCGGGCACTCTCGGACCAGGTTCGTGCATGCGACCGGGCGTAGGAATCATCTGAGCAAGTCGAATTGCTCGCCGGTGATTGCAGGGTCGCCGCGTGTGGTGTGCGACAGCATCTACATCTCGGTTCCTGGTGAGGCATTGTAACACCCGGTTTTAAAGAACAAAGCCGGGTGCATCTCATACATGCGCCAAGAAGACAACATATATAATAACAGAGTGTATAGAGATAAATGTCATAAAACATCAGAGTATTTATTACATAGCGGAAGACTTATTACAAAATGAACTAATAAAGATAAAACAAACTAAGGATCGTCGGCGCCAATGTCGACTGGGAAACGCCACCTAGATCAGATCGAACTCCTCAGTGTTAGGCGGCTCCTCCTGAACCACCTGATCATCTCCTGTGGGGGGGGGGTGTGAGACAGCAAGGGTGAGCTCACACATGATCATAGCTCAACAAGTTGTGGGGAACCAGTGGACATAAACTCACAAAGGTGTGAGCTCATGTGATGTGTAAGGCTTAATCAAAGACAGGGGTTAAAGCTGAGCATTGCTTTTAAGTAGTTGGTCAAAATTTTATTAGCAGTTACTAAGTGTAAGTAAATACCAAACCATAAGTAAAGTAATAGAACAAAATTATTAACAAACCCATGCAATGCAAATGACAAAATTGAATTTAAGTTCCATAATTTAAACATCAGAGAGTCCTGAGCTGCTCATGACCGTGAGCTCGGCTAGTATACCAGTTTTACACTCTGCAGAGGTTGTACCCTTTACCCACAAGTCATGTTACCCATCTGCCAAGGGGTCATGAATCCCATATACCTCTACCTAGGAAGCACGGCAGGGCAACACTACGAGGCCTTTACAAAGTTCCACTAGCTTCAGAAAACCCGCTACAGTTTATGGGAAGATCCAGTAAAGGGTTCCTGGCTGATAGCCATCGCAGCAAAATCAACCAGGGACCTCCCCGCACTGACCTCTCCCCTACTGCCCTTGCCCCTTTCGGGTAAGGTAGTCTTCCACTAGCTTTCCTAATTAGTCAGCCAAGGGCGTCCCATTCCACCCTTGTGGTGGCACGTGGTTCTCAAGTTAAGCTCTATGTTCCAATTAACATTAATGATAACAATATGAACATAAACAGAATAACAACAAGAATTGGAACATAGAGGTAATAAATGATTATCCCAAAACCATATAAAGCAATAGCAACCTACCCAAGTGATTCAGGGGTAAACAAGGTAATGAGATAAACAAATCTAGGGTGACCTATTGGGTCCCATCAAAATTAGCCTATGCATGGATAAGTGATATTAAAGAACATTATTGGGTAAAAAGTGGTCAAGGGCACAACTTGCCTTCAATGAGCTCCTGCTCAGCTACTTCAACCTGCTGCTCACCAGTATCCTCAGCAACGGGCTCTTCTACTCGCCACAATACAAACAAGCACAGTGCATATAAAGAAATTAACATTACACCAAACATATAAACAAAATGCACAGAGATATTCTACATATTAAAATAAAATCCTAGGAACAGGAATCATAATTTTCTGAGTTATAGATTTTAAGTTATGCATTTTCAAAGGTTTTATGTGTTTTAAATAGGATTAAGTGATAAATAAATTTCCTTACTGTTTTTATGCCAAAGCAGAGGCACTAAGTGATAAAGAATAAAATTACAAAATTTTAGCAACTGGAATGAAGTGATTTGGAGCAAGTATGAATTTTCTATGATTTATTGAGGATTTAGCACTTATTTTTGTATTAAAAACACATTTTCTAATTCATTTATTCATTTTAACCTGTCACTGGACTGGGCCTCAAATCCAGAGAAACCCAGGGGGCTCGGGGTAAAACTACAGAGACACAGCGCACAGTGCTACTGGACGGCGGGTTGATTCCTCGGTTTTCCAGGGTTTCTTTAACAAAATCGCCACAGCGAAAGGGTATCGGGCCGTTCTGGCCGTTGGATCACACACGGATGCACCGGATTAGATCGCCGTGGTTTTGAACCGGTATGCGCACGGGACCACACGATCTGGATCTAACGGCTAGATTTTAATGAATCGATCTTCCCACCGGAACCGCACGATCTCAAATCAATGGCTCCGACCTAAAGTGGCGAACGGGTACGCGCAGATCTAATCGCAGCCGTCCATGGCCCGATCGACGGCCGCGAACGCGTCTTCCCAAACCAACAGAACCGCGCGACGGCGCTAACCTTCCGCGGCGGCGCCATCACCGGCGTGGTGACCGACCCACGCGTCCGGGTTCTAAACCCCGATCCTAAGCACGCAAAATAATGCTGGGACCATGGTGGTTAAATGGGCAGGCGACTTACTCACGGCGATGATCGGAGAGAAGCTACCCACGAAGGTGAGCGGAATCACGGCGGCGCTTGTACTCCGGTGAGAAATTCACGTCGCCCTGGCGCCCGATCCCGCACGCTGAGGCCACGGTCGAGTCACACACCGTAGGGCGAAGCTCCCAGGTCCCAATCCGAGGCCCGAACGGCAGCACAAGCGGGGTTCCGCGGCGGCGGCCGAAGCTCTATCCTGGCGGCGATGATTTTGTGCTCTGCGGGATGAAAGAGTGGTCGGGGTTCCAGGCGATGGGGCGTGGTATTTACTGCTTGCAGTGGCGCAACCGTTACGCGGACTCCGAGATCACCGGAGGGCTCCCCACGCGAGTTGGCGCGGTCAGCGCGGCGAGGATCGCGCGAGCGTCGTTGCGAGGGAGAGAAGACGACCTGACAGCAAGGGCCCGCGTGACAGCGAGTCACAGGGCAGTGGTCGATTCATCGCGCGCGCCCGCGGCGGCTGAAATCCGGGTCCACCCGTCGGCGCGTGAACGCGAGGGAGGTTGACAAGTGGGCCCCGCCCGTCAGCGTAGTAGCGAACGAGTGAGGCTGTGCCGTGGACCCCGTCTGTCGGCGCGCATGGAATGCTCAGTTGGGCCGCGCGGTAGGGTTAGGGCATATGGGCCGAAAAGGAGGTATGGCGGCCCAGGTAAGGCTTTTTCTTTTTCCCTTTTTATTTTCTGTTTTCTTTTCTTTTACTTTTAAATCTAAGTTTTGAATTTCAAATTTGTGATGAACTTGTACTCAAATTTTTCTAAGTATATGATTTTGGATAAAGCATTGTGGAACAAATCTTTCCATTTATAAGTTTTATTTCTTTGTATTACATAGCATTTTTCTTTCTTTCTTTCCCAATTCTAGCATTTCTTTTAGGATTTAATTTCTCATTTGGATATTTAATATTTTTCTTGTCACAAAATGCACACACAAATAAAATATCCAGCATGATGCAACAATTTAGTAGCATATCTTTTATTAATTGTTCTTGAACATGGTGTTCTCATATGATGGTGCATAAAGATCAAACTCACATAAAGAGAAAATGTTTCTCTATTGATATTATCCCTAGCAATTACAAAGTGGGTGTTACAAATCCTACCCCCCTTAAAAATAATCTCGTCCTTGAGATTTAAGAAGAACTAGAGAAAAGGTGGGGAAAATCTATACGAAGCTCTTCTTCTCTTTCCCAAGTTGCTTCATCTTCACTGTGGTGACTCCATTGAACTTTGCACATCTTTATCACCTTATTTCTTGTAATTCGAGTCAATGTATCCAAAATCTTGATCGGGTACTCCGTGTAAGTCAAATCACCTTGAACACTAAGCTCTTCCATTGGTAACTGTTCCTCGGGAACACGGAGACACTTCTTAAGTTGAGATACGTGGAACACATTATGCACATCCGATAGACTAGCAGGTAACTCAAGTTGGTATGCCATCTCTCCAACTCTCCTAAAGATCAAGAATGGTCCAATGTAGCGAGGGGACAATTTGCCCTTGACTTTAAATCTCCTCATTCCACGAAGTGGTGACACTTTGAGATACACATAATCTCCTTCTTCAAATTCCAGTGGTCTCCTTCTATTATCAGCATAGCTCTTCTGCCTGGTTTGAGCCACTCTCAAATTTTCTCGAATTATACGAACTTGTTCTTCTGCTTCTTGAATCAATTCAGGCCCAAAGAACTGTCTCTCTCCAGTCTGATCCCAATATAGAGGAGTCCTGCACTTCCTCCCATATAAAGCTTCAAAAGGTGACATCTTCAGACTGGCCTGGTAACTATTATTATACGAGAATTCAGCATAAGGCAGACTCTTATCCCAACTTCCTCCATGCTGAAGGGCACATGCTCTCAACATATCTTCCAAAACTTGATTTGTCCTTTCAGTCTGTCCATCAGTCTGAGGGTGATAAGCTGTACTGAAATTCAACTTCGTGCTCATGTTCTCATGAAAACTTCTCCAAAACCTTGAGGTAAACTGCGAACCTCGATCAGACACGATCTTCTTTGGTACTCCATGTAAACACACAATCCGAGCCATATATAACTCTGCTAACTGAGAACCTTTATAAGTAGTCTTGACAGGAATAAAGTGAGCCACTTTAGTCAATCTGTCCACAATCACCCATATAGAATCATATCCTTTCTGGGTGCGAGGCAATCCAGTAATGAAATCCATACCAATCTCTTCCCATTTCCACTCGGGTATCTTCAGTGGATGCAGCAGTCCAGCTGGCCTCTGGTGTTCAGCTTTAACTCTTTGACATACATCGCACATAGCCACATGTGCAGCCACATCTCTTTTCAATCCATACCACCAATATTTCCGTTTCAAATCCTGATACATCTTGGTACTACCAGGATGAATAGAATAATCCGAATCATGGGCCTCCTTTAATATAGTCTCTCGAAGGCTTTTAATATCAGGAACACATATCCTGTCCTTGAACCATATAGTGCCTTGCTCGTCTTCCGTGAATTCCGGAACTCGACCTTCAGTAATCAGATCCTTAATCTCTTTTATCTTATCATCACCAATTTGTCCCTTGCGGATCTCTTGCTCCAAAGTAGGTTCCACATCAATAGTAACTCCTTCAGTATGAGCAACTATCCCCAGGTTAAGTCTCCTGAAGTCCTCAACAATCTCATCGGGTAGCTGGGCAACAACAGCTGAATGAACATGCTCCTTGCGACTCAAGGCATCTGCAACCAAGTTTGCCTTGCCCGGGTGATAGTGAATCTCCAAATCATAATCCTTAATAAGCTCCAACCAACAACGTTGCCTAAGGTTGAGATCCTTCTGAGTGAATATATACTTCAAACTCTTATGATCCGTATATACTTGGCACTTCTCGTCCTATTTAAATTCTCTTCCTTTCTCCAAAAGCGAAGTCATAAGCTTAGCAATCTTAGAAAATCCTTCAATCAATCTCCAATAATGTCCTGCAAGTCCCAAGAAACTTCGGTCCTCCGTAACCGTAGCGGGTATGCTCCACACCACTATCTCCTTGACTTTAGCAGGATTCACTGATATCCCTCCATTAGAAATGATATGTCCCAGAAATGGCACCTCGCCAATCCAAAACTCGCATTTGCTGTACTTGGCGTAGAGTTGATTATCTTAAAGCTTCTGTAGCACCAACCTTAGATGTTCTTCATGGTCACTCTCATTCTTAGAATAGATAAGAATATCGTCGATGAACACCACGACGAATCTGTCCAAATACTCTAAAAACATCTTGTTCATCAAATCCATAAAATAAGCTGGTGCATTACTTAATCCAAACGACTTAACGATGAACTCATATAATCCATATCGAGTCGAGAAAGTTGTCTTAGGAATATCTGATGGTCCAATCTTCATCTGATGGTATCCCGATCGGAGGTCAATCTTCGAGAATACCCTGGCTCCTCTCATCCGATTAAATAAATCCTTAATGCGGGGTAACAGAAACTTGTTCTTCACAGTGACATCATTAAGGGACCCTTAATCCACGCACATCCCTTGCAATCCATCTTTCTTCTTTACAAACAAAACTGGTGCTCTCCAAGGTGAAGACTCGGACGAATGTACTCAGCCTCTTGCAACTCCGTTAAGTGCTTCTTGAGTTCTTTTAACTCTTCTACAGACATTCTATACTGCTTGGCTCCAATATTATAGCAGTAACTCCAAATTCTCTACCCATAATGGCCAATGTCAATCTACGTGTCATTTGATTCACCACAACAGGCCCTTTAGGTGTAATTACTCTCATGGGTTTTCTCATATTGTCCAACACCTATGCCCAAACCAAAATCTCAGCATGACGCATGATTTTATTAGCAACTCATGGGGACAGATAGACCTTTTTACTACTCCTAAAATGGTATCATACCGAATACTAACTAAAGGAACATGTAGATCCTACAAATAGTAGTAATTTACATATATGTTTATGTAGCTTGGTGGAGCCGGTGGTGGTGGAGATGGTGGTTGCTCTTGTGGTTGTCTCTCCAACCGTGATTGCCTTATTTCTTGCTGTATCTCCAGACGGGCCTGACGTATTTCCTCGCGTTCTTGTCTTATCTGGCTTTGCATTTCGGTCATCATGTCTGTCAATTGCTGTATTACCAGCCTTTGGGTTGCGATCACTTGCTCGGTTTCAACAGGTGGGGGATTTGGAGGATTCATTTCTGTTTGCTGTTGCGTGATAATCTTTCCTTTCCTGGTATTGACCATCGGAGTTAGATACACAAGGTAAGAAAGAGCAGTAGACAAGGCAGTAATTACAATCATGTTACTTTGGGGGACTTATTAGCTAAGTAGATTAGTGTGTCACCACTAAAACTAATACATTACCTTATGGTGGTACATGCTAAGATGCCCGTCTATACTAATTCAATCAATCAAAGAAGCAAATCAGACATTTAGCATCAGCACAATCAAACAATATTTTTAAAGAAAATAGTTTTAATTTTGTCTTAGGTTCCCTATCTCTTAGAAAGATCATAGTCATAGGATTCCAAGGTTTGAAATTCATCTTGTCTTAGAGTAGAAAAGGTAGGAATGATCGGAGTAGAACAGTAGAAGGTGAGACAGGATCAAGATAAGTGTAGAAAGAATAAGAGTAAGGTAAGTATAGAATGAATCAAAATGAGATAAGTAGGTAAGGGTTGTCCATTTCTATCTAGGTTTCGTCCTACAGTCAACATTTCCTCTGATACCACTTCTGTAACACCCGGTTTTAAAGAACAAAGCCGGGTGCATCTCATACATGCGCCAAGAAGACAACATATATAATAACAGAGTGTATAGAGATAAATGTCATAAAACATCAGAGTATTTATTACATAGCGGAAGACTTATTACAAAATGAACTAATAAAGATAAAACAAACTAAGGATCGTCGGCGCCAATGTCGACTGGGAAACGCCACCTAGATCAGATCGAACTCCTCAGTGTTAGGCGGCTCCTCCTGAACCACCTGATCATCTCCTGTGGGGGGGGGGTGTGAGACAGCAAGGGTGAGCTCACACATGATCATAGCTCAACAAGTTGTGGGGAACCAGTGGACATAAACTCACAAAGGTGTGAGCTCATGTGATGTGTAAGGCTTAATCAAAGACAGGGGTTAAAGCTGAGCATTGCTTTTAAGTAGTTGGTCAAAATTTTATTAGCAGTTACTAAGTGTAAGTAAATACCAAACCATAAGTAAAGTAATAGAACAAAATTATTAACAAACCCATGCAATGCAAATGACAAAATTGAATTTAAGTTCCATAATTTAAACATCAGAGAGTCCTGAGCTGCTCATGACCGTGAGCTCGGCTAGTATACCAGTTTTACACTCTGCAGAGGTTGTACCCTTTACCCACAAGTCATGTTACCCATCTGCCAAGGGGTCATGAATCCCATATACCTCTACCTAGGAAGCACGGCAGGGCAACACTACGAGGCCTTTACAAAGTTCCACTAGCTTCAGAAAACCCGCTACAGTTTATGGGAAGATCCAGTAAAGGGTTCCTGGCTGATAGCCATCGCAGCAAAATCAACCAGGGACCTCCCCGCACTGACCTCTCCCCTACTGCCCTTGCCCCTTTCGGGTAAGGTAGTCTTCCACTAGCTTTCCTAATTAGTCAGCCAAGGGCGTCCCATTCCACCCTTGTGGTGGCACGTGGTTCTCAAGTTAAGCTCTATGTTCCAATTAACATTAATGATAACAATATGAACATAAACAGAATAACAACAAGAATTGGAACATAGAGGTAATAAATGATTATCCCAAAACCATATAAAGCAATAGCAACCTACCCAAGTGATTCAGGGGTAAACAAGGTAATGAGATAAACAAATCTAGGGTGACCTATTGGGTCCCATCAAAATTAGCCTATGCATGGATAAGTGATATTAAAGAACATTATTGGGTAAAAAGTGGTCAAGGGCACAACTTGCCTTCAATGAGCTCCTGCTCAGCTACTTCAACCTGCTGCTCACCAGTATCCTCAGCAACGGGCTCTTCTACTCGCCACAATACAAACAAGCACAGTGCATATAAAGAAATTAACATTACACCAAACATATAAACAAAATGCACAGAGATATTCTACATATTAAAATAAAATCCTAGGAACAGGAATCATAATTTTCTGAGTTATAGATTTTAAGTTATGCATTTTCAAAGGTTTTATGTGTTTTAAATAGGATTAAGTGATAAATAAATTTCCTTACTGTTTTTATGCCAAAGCAGAGGCACTAAGTGATAAAGAATAAAATTACAAAATTTTAGCAACTGGAATGAAGTGATTTGGAGCAAGTATGAATTTTCTATGATTTATTGAGGATTTAGCACTTATTTTTGTATTAAAAACACATTTTCTAATTCATTTATTCATTTTAACCTGTCACTGGACTGGGCCTCAAATCCAGAGAAACCCAGGGGGCTCGGGGTAAAACTACAGAGACACAGCGCACAGTGCTACTGGACGGCGGGTTGATTCCTCGGTTTTCCAGGGTTTCTTTAACAAAATCGCCACAGCGAAAGGGTATCGGGCCGTTCTGGCCGTTGGATCACACACGGATGCACCGGATTAGATCGCCGTGGTTTTGAACCGGTATGCGCACGGGACCACACGATCTGGATCTAACGGCTAGATTTTAATGAATCGATCTTCCCACCGGAACCGCACGATCTCAAATCAACGGCTCCGACCTAAAGTGGCGAACGGGTACGCGCAGATCTAATCGCAGCCGTCCATGGCCCGATCGACGGCCGCGAACGCGTCTTCCCAAACCAACAGAACCGCGCGACGGCGCTAACCTTCCGCGGCGGCGCCATCACCGGCGTGGTGACCGACCCACGCGTCCGGGTTCTAAACCCCGATCCTAAGCGCGCAAAATAATGCTGGGACCATGGTGGTTAAATGGGCAGGCGACTTACTCACGGCGATGATCGGAGAGAAGCTGCCCACGAAGGTGAGCGGAATCACGGCGGCGCTTGTACTCCGGTGAGAAATTCACGTCGCCCTGGCGCCCGATCCCGCACGCTGAGGCCACGGTCGAGTCACACACCGTAGGGCGAAGCTCCCAGGTCCCAATCCGAGGCCCGAACGGCAGCACAAGCGGGGTTCCGCGGCGGCGGCCGAAGCTCTATCCTGGCGGCGATGATTTTGTGCTCTGCGGGATGAAAGAGTGGTCGGGGTTCCAGGCGATGGGGCGTGGTATTTACTGCTTGCAGTGGCGCAACCGTTACGCGGACTCCGAGATCACCGGAGGGCTCCCCACGCGAGTTGGCGCGGTCAGCGCGGCGAGGATCGCGCGAGCGTCGTTGCGAGGGAGAGAAGACGACCTGACAGCAAGGGCCCGCGTGACAGCGAGTCACAGGGCAGTGGTCGATTCATCGCGCGCGCCCGCGGCGGCTGAAATCCGGGTCCACCCGTCGGCGCGTGAACGCGAGGGAGGTTGACAAGTGGGCCCCGCCCGTCAGCGTAGTAGCGAACGAGTGAGGCTGTGCCGTGGACCCCGTCTGTCGGCGCGCATGGAATGCTCAGTTGGGCCGCGCGGTAGGGTTAGGGCATATGGGCCGAAAAGGAGGTATGGCGGCCCAGGTAAGGCTTTTTCTTTTTCCCTTTTTATTTTCTGTTTTCTTTTCTTTTACTTTTAAATCTAAGTTTTGAATTTCAAATTTGTGATGAACTTGTACTCAAATTTTTCTAAGTATATGATTTTGGATAAAGCATTGTGGAACAAATCTTTCCATTTATAAGTTTTATTTCTTTGTATTACATAGCATTTTTCTTTCTTTCTTTCCCAATTTTAGCATTTCTTTTAGGATTTAATTTCTCATTTGGATATTTAATATTTTTCTTGTCACAAAATGCACACACAAATAAAATATCCAGCATGATGCAACAATTTAGTAGCATATCTTTTATTAATTGTTCTTGAACATGGTGTTCTCATATGATGGTGCATAAAGATCAAACTCACATAAAGAGAAAATGTTTCTCTATTGATATTATCCCTAGCAATTACAAAGTGGGTGTTACAGGCATCCCCCATTAGATTCCCGGTGTGCCATCCACTCCTTTGCATTAGGTTTTAGGGCTGGGTAATGCGGTTGGAAGCAATTGGGTGCTGTGCCAACGAGGAATCCACCGCCGGGCGAGGTCGTGTCACTAGGTCTGGACACGGGGTAGGGAAGAAGCATGGCGGACCCTCGATTCCGTGATGTGTGGCTCTGATTAGATCAGGATATAGTGTGTCACCTAGATGGATTCACCACCGTAGATCTGAGATTGTGTGGTAGTCGGACAGATCCTGATTTATTAAATCATGGTCGTTGATCCCAGATCCTACGGATTTGGCTGTATATCAATTCCTCCTTAAGCGATCTAATCTGTACCGCCAGGCGTGGATACAACGGTCCAGAATGGCGCATACCCCTTCGCGCTGAGCATTTTACATAAGAGACCTTGCCCTTTTTAGGAAACAACCCGCAGTCCTGGCAGGAACAGTCTGAGTCTAGGGACACTTGCGCGCCAGCTCCTGGTTTTTCCAGAATTTGGTGCCCAGTCCAGAGAATTAGAAAATCAGAGAAATGAATTAGAAATATATTTTTTAGTATTAAATTAATTACAGAAACTTGTTTAATTTGTAGAAAATTTATATGAACTCCAAATTGGTCTATTCCGGTTCCTAAAATTTTATAATATTATTGTTTATCCATTAGTGCCACTGTTTTGGCATGAAAGACACATTAAAATTTATCTATTACTTAATCTTGTATTAAATACATAAAACCTTGGGAAATTCATATCTTAAAATCTATAACTCCAAATTTAATGATTTCTGTTTCTAGAATCTCATTTTAATGTGTATATTATTATCATGTATTTTGTTTACATGTTTGGTGTGATGTTAATTTTCCCATTTATGCTATGTATGTTTGTATTGATGCGAGTAGACGAGCAAGTCACTGAGGATCTTAGTAACCAACAGATAGAAGTTGCTGAGCAGGAGCTCGTTGAAGGCAAGTTGTGCCCTTGATCACTTCTTTTTACCCAGTCATATTCTTATTAATCATAATGATCTGCATAGGATAATTTTGATGGGATCCAATAGGTTACCCTAGTTTTGGCTATCTTTATACCTTGTTTTACCACTGAATATTTTTGGGTAGTATATGCTATTGCTTTATATGGTTTTGGGTATGAAGATATACATTACTCATTGTTATACTTTTGTTATCAGTTATTATTTACTGTTCATGATAAGATCATCATGTTAATGGGAACATGGAGAACCACTCGAGAAAACAGTCCTACCACAAGGGTTTAATGGGACGCCCTTGGCTGATTAACTAGGAAAGCTAGTGGATGACTACCTTACCCAAAAGGGGCAAGGGCAGTAGGGGAGTGGTCAGTGTAGGGAGGTCCTTGGGTTGATTTTGCTGTGATGGTGGTCAGGCGAGGGATTCCTTCACTGGAGCTTCCTATAAACTGTAGCGGGTTTTCTGAAGCTAATGGAACTTTGTAAAGGCCTCGTAGTGGTACCCTGCCTCGCTTCCTTGGTAGAGGTGTATGGGGTCTGATCAACTCCGTGGCAAATGGGTAACACGACTTGTGGGTAAAGATGCACAACCTCTGCAGAGTGTAAAACTGGTATACTAGCCGTGCTCACAGTCATGAGCGGCTCGGACACTCACATGATTAATTTATGGAATTAAACTTAATTTGTCATTTCATTGCATTGGGATTATTTTATCATTACTTTTATTTATTATTACTATGGATGGTATTCACTTACATTTAGTAACTGTTAATAAAATTTGACCAACTTATAAAAGCAATGCTCAGCTTCAACCTTATTTCATTGATCAGCCTTACACTTCACATGAACTCTCACCTTTGGTGAGTTCATGCACATTATTTCCCATAATTTGTTGAGCGATGAACATGTGTGAGCTCACTCTTGCTGTTTCACCCCCACAGGAGAAGAACAGGTGGTCGAAGAGGAGCCGCCTAGCAGTGAGGCTTTCGACTTGATCTAGGTGGCATCTCCCAGTCAACTTTGTGGTGCCAGGGAATAATATTTAGTTCGCCTTATTTTATCATTTATTTTTGTAAGACTTCCGCTATGTAATAAGTACATTATAATATTTATGACATTTATCTCTATGCACTCTGTTAATATATGTGTTGTCTTCTCTGGCGCATATATGAGATGCAACCGACTTTGTTCCTTAAAGCCCGGGTGTGACAAAAGTGGTATGAGAGGAAATGTTGACTATAGGACGAAACCTAGATATAAATGGACAAAACCCTTACCTACTTACCTTACTCTGATTCATTCTATACTTACCTTATCTTGATCCCGTCTCACCTTTTGTTGTCATACTCTGATTACTCTTATCTTTTCTACTTTGAGACAAGATGGATTTCCCACCTTGGAATCCTACATTTATGACATTCTTAAGAGATAGGGAACCTAAGATGAAACTAAAACCATTTTATCTACAAAAAATGTTGGTTGATTGTTCTGATGAAAAATGTCTGATTTGCTTCTTTGATTGATTGAAGTATTATATATGGACATCCTAGCATGTACCACCATAAGGTAATGAATTAGCTTGGTAGGTACAACATTAATCTGCTTAGTTAATAAATCCCCCAAAGTAACCTGATTCGTAATCACCTGCCTTGTCTACTATTCTTTCTTGCCATATGTTTCTAACTCAGATGGTCAATACCAGGAAGGGTGGTGGAATTGATCTACCTCCCAATCGACACACTCGGAGGTTATTTAGACAACCCCAACCACAACTAGCTGTGATGGATCCTTCACCGCCTCCCCCAGTCAGAGCCGATCCCACAGTTTCTGCCCAGATGCGGATAATGCAACAGATGGCAGACACCATGGCGGATATGCATGCGCAGATACGGCAGGAGCGCTAGGAGATGCGCCAGGAATGAGAAGATATACGCCAGGAAATGCGCCAGGAGCGAGAGGAGATACGGCAGGAGAGAAGGGCGCAAGAGCAACAACAACAGCAACAACAACATCAACAAGCACCACTGCCTCCACCACCACCACCAGTTCTACCCCGGGACAAGCACCAGGAATTTATGAGTCACAAGCCGCCGACCTTCGCCAGTTTGCCAGATCCACTAGATGCTGATGATTGGCTGAAATCTATTGAGAAGATGCTCAACATCGCCCAATGCTCTGACCGGGAGAAGGTTCTTTATGCTTCTGGTCGTCTGACAGGTCCTGCTGCTGATTGGTGGGATTCTTATGTTGCTGCCCATGATGCCGCTAATACTATTACTTGGGCAGAATTCACAACTCAGTTTAGAAACTACCACATTCCTGCTGGATTGATGAAGATCAAGAAGAAGGAGTTTCTGTCACTGAAGCAAGGCAACATGTCTATCAGCGAGTACCGTGACAAGTTCATCCAGTTGTCAAGATATGCTCCTGATGAGGTGGCAAATGATGAAAGGAAGTAAGAGCACTTCACAGAAGGACTCAATGGGCCCCTACAGTATGCATTGGTTGCTCACACATTTCCATCATTTCAGAGACTGCTGGATAAGGCTCTTGCTATTGAACACAAGCATGTTCAATTGGGAGATTTGAAGAGGAAGGCCATTACCCAGGGGCAGGGTAGCAGCAGTGTTCGTCCTCGCTACGTTCCACCATAGGGTACACCGACTCGTTCAGGAGGAGGACCACACCCAGCTTAGTATACTCGACAGGGATCTCCTCGAACACCTCCCACTCGTCAGGCTGCTCCCACTGGCACCCCGATGAGGTCTGCAGGACAGAAGATAGGCCCTACATGCTTCAAGTGCAGTCAGATTGGGCATTATGCTAATGCTTGTCCGGTGGGCAATTCTGGTACACCAGCTTAGGGCAAGCAACAGACTCCTGACAAGGGATACTCTATAGCCAGGGTGAATCAAGTTAGCGCTGATGCTACTCCTGATGGTGCTGACATCGCACTTGGTATGTTTTATATTAATGCAATTCCTACAACAATATTATTTGATTCTGGTGCTACACATTCTTTTATGTCTGCTCGTTATGCCAACACAAATTAGATACCACTGCAAAATATGAGAAAACCAATGATAGTAATTACACCTAAAGGGCATGTTGAGGCAAATCATATGACACATAGGTTGACATTAACAATTATGGGAAGAGAATTCTGGGCTACCGCTATAATATTAGAGGCAAGCAGTATAGATCTGATCCTTGGTATGTCATGGTTAAGAAAGGCAAAGACCATTATACAATGTGGTAGGGGTACTGTAGAACTCACCAGCCCAAAAGGAGAAAAATTTCAAGTTGAAATTGCACTAACCACCTCTTCCAGGCGTGTGATGTTCTTTATAGCTGAGGAGTTTATTGGAAACAACATCCGTGTGGTTAGGGATTTTCCAGATGTCTTTCCAGAGGAGTTACCCGGGATGCCATTAGATAGGGAAGTTGAGTTTGTCATTGATCTCTTACCTGGGACTGCTCCTATTTCTAAGAGGCCATACAGGATGTCCATAGAAGAATTAAAAGAACTTAAGAATAAGTTAACGGAGTTACAAGAGGCCGGGTACATTCATCAGAGTTCCTCACCTTGGGGAGCACCGGTACTGTTTGTATAGAAGAAGGATGGATCACAAAGGATGTGTGTGGATTATAGATCCCTTAATGATGTTACTTGAAAGGGAAATATGCTTACACCTTTTCCTAATTGATTTTGGTGGTTGAATTGCCCAACACAAATAATTGGACTAACTAGTTTGCCCTAGATTATAAGTTTTACAGGTGCCAAAGGTTCACAATAAACCAAAATAAAGGGCTCAAACAAAGGGAGCAAAAGAGAACCGAAGGCAGCCCTGGTCTGGCGCACCGGACAGTGTCCGGTGCACCACCGGACAGTGTCCGGTGCACTAGGGAACTCCAACTCTGAACTCGCCAGTCTCGGGAATTCTGGGAGCCACTCCGCTAAAATTCACCGGACTGTCCCGTGCTACACCGGACTGTCCGGTGTGCCAGCGGAGCAACGACTACTTCGTGCCAACGGTCGTCTGTAAACCGCATTTAATGCGCTACAATGCGCGCCAGAGTCAGAGCAGCGCTAGAAGGCGCACCGGACAGTCTACAGGACCTGTCCGGTGCACCACCGGACTGTCCGGTGGCCCAGAAGACAGAAGCTCCAACGGTCGAACCCTAACGGTCGGGTGACGTGGCTGGCGCACCGGACTGTCCGGTGCGCCATGCGACAGACAGCCTCCCAACGGCCACTTTTGGTGGGTGGGGCTATAAATACCCCAACCACCCCACCATTCATTGCATCCAAGTTTTCCACCTTCCAACACATTACAAGAGCTATAGCATTCAATACAAGACACACCAAAGAGATCAAATCCTCTCCCAAGTCTCTAGTTCAATTCCAATCAATAGTGACTAGTGAGAGAGTGACTTTTGTTCATTTGAGCTCTTGCGCTTGGATTGCTTCTTTTCTTTCTCATTCTTTCTTGTGATCAACTCAATTGTAACCAAGGCAAGAGACACCAATTGTGTGGTGGTCCTTGCGGGGACTTAGTGTCCCGTGTGATTGAGAAGAGAAGCTCACTCGGTCTAAGTGACTGTTTGAGAGAGGGAAAGGGTTGAAAGAGACCCGGTCTTTGTGACCACCTCAACGGGGAGTAGGTTTGCAAGAACCGAACCTCGATAAAACAAATCACCGTGTCACACTCTCTATTTGCTTGTGATTTGTTTTTGCCCTCTCTCTCGGACTCGATTTTGATTCTAACGCTAACCCCGGCTTGTAGTTGTGCTTAAACTTTGTAAATTTCAGATTCGCCCTATTCACCCCCCTCTAGGCGACTTTCAATTGGTATCAGAGCTCGGTGCTTCATTAGATCCTAACCGCTCGAAGTGATGTCAGGAGATCACGCCAAGAAGGAGATGGTGACCGACGACAAGCCCGCTACAAGCCACGGGAAGGCTCCATCGGGAGAGTCCCGCAACAAAGGGAAGGAGAAGGAATCCTCTTCCCTCAAGTCGCATCAGAGTGGCGACAAGAAAAAGAAGATGAGGAAAGTGGTCTACTACGAGAC
This sequence comes from Zea luxurians, assembly GCA_029449295.1. Lineage (NCBI taxonomy): Eukaryota > Viridiplantae > Streptophyta > Magnoliopsida > Poales > Poaceae > Zea > Zea luxurians. The sequence goes on along the minus strand of JAOPSE010000017.1, from coordinate 31,519,135 downwards.
CGATTCTTCATCGCCATCCACCTCCGGCTCCGACGCGCCGTCCATAACTTCTAAGCGCCATGAGCGCAAGAAGTTTAGTAAGATTCCCCTACACTACCCTCGTATTTCTAAACGTACTCCATTACTTTCCGTTCCATTAGGCAAACCACCGGTTTTTGATGGTGAAGATTATAACATGTGGAGTGACAAAATGAGGCATCACCTAACCTCACTCCACACTAGCATTTGGAACGTTGTTGAGTTTGGTGTACAGGTACCATTCGTAGGGGATGAAGACTATGATTCGGACGAAGTGGCCCAAATCCAACACTTCAACTCCTAGGCCACTACTATACTCCTTGCCTCTCTAAGTCGAGAGGAGTATAATAAAGTGCAAGGGTTGAAGAGCGCAAAGGAAATTTGGGACGTGCTCAAGACCCCGCACGAAGGAGACGAGGTGACCAAGATCACCAAGCAGGAGACGATCGAGGGTGAGCTCGGTCGTTTCATGCTTCACCAAGGGGAGGATCCGCAAGCCATGTACAACCGGCTAAAGACCTTGGTGAACCAAGTGCGCAACCTCGGGAGCACCAAGTAGGATGACCACGAGATGGTCAAGGTTATTCTAAGATCCCTCGTTTTTCTTAACCCCACACAAGTTCAATTAATTCAAGGTGATCCTAGATACACGCTAATGTCTCCCGAGGAAGTCATAGGTAAATTTGTGAGCTTTGAGCTAATGATCAAAGGCTCCAAAACGATTATCGAGCAAGGCACATCCTCCTCCATGCCCGAAGCACAACCCGTTGCATTCAAAGCAACGGAGGAGAAGAAAGAAGATTCTACTCCAAGTATAATCCCCATCGACGCTCCAAGCTCGACAACAAGGAAATGGCGCTCATCATCAAGAGCTTTCGCCAAATCCTCAAGCAAAGGAGGGGGAAGGATTACAAGCCCCACTCCAAGAAGGTTTGCTACAAATGTGGTAAGCCCGGTCACTTTATTGCAAAATGTCCTATTTCTAGTGACAGTGACAGGGGCGATGACAAGAAGGGGAGAAGAAAGGAAAAGAAGAGGTACCACAAGAAAAAGGGCGGCGATGCCCATGTGTGCCGCGAGTGGGACTCCGACGAGAGCTCCACCGACTCCTCCTCCGATGAGGACACCGCCAACATCACCGTCAACAAGGGACTCCTCTTCCCCAACATCGGCCACAAGTGCTTCATGGCAAAGGATGGCAAAAAGAAGAAGGTTAAATCCAAATCCTCCACTAAATATGCAACCTCTAGTGATGAGAATAATTCTAGTGATGATGAGGACAATTTGCTTACTCTTTTTGCCGATCTTAACATGCAACAAAAGAAAAAATTGAATGAATTAATTAGTGCTATTCATGAGATGGATGAACTCTTGGACACCCAAGAGGACTTCCTAATTAAGGAAAACAAGAAGCATGTTAAGGTTAAAAATGCTTATGCTCTAGAAGTAGAAAAATGTGAAAAATTATCTAGTGAGCTAAGCACTTGCCATGATGTTATTGCCAACCTTAGAGATGAGAATGCTAGATTAAGTGCTAAGGTTGATTCAAATGTTTGTGATGATTCATATGCCAATCTTAGAAATGATCATGCTATTTCTATTGCTAAGATTGAAAAATTAAATGCCTCTCTTGCTAGCCTTAGGATTGAAAATGAAAAATTGATTGCTAAGGCTAAAGACTTAGATGTTTGCAATGCTTCCATTTCCGATCTTAGAAGTGAAAATGACATTTTACATGCTAAGATTGTTGAACTAAAAACTTGCAAACCCTCTACATCTACCGTTGAGCATGTTTCTATTTGCACTAGATGTAGAGATGTTAACATTGATGCTATTCATGGTCACATGGCTTTAATTAAACAACAAAATGATCATATAGCAAAATTAAATGCTAAAATTGCCGAGCATGAGCTAGATAATGAAAAATTTAAATTTGCTCGTAATATGCTTTATAGTGGGAGACGCCCTGGCATCAAGGATGGCATTGGCTTCCAAAAGGGAGACAATGTCAAACTTAATGCCCCTCCTAAAAGATTATCTAACTTTGTTAAGGGTAAAGCTCCCATGCCTCAGGATAACGAGGGTTACATTTTGTACCCTGCCGGTTATCCCGAGCATAAGATTAGGAGAATTCATTCTAGGAAGTCTCACTCTAGCCCTAATCATGCTTTTATGTATAAGAGTGAGACATCTAGTTCTAGGCAATCAACCCATGCTAAATTGCCTAAGAAGAAAACTCCTAAAACATCAAATGATCATAATGTTTCATTTAGAACTTTTGATGCTTCCTATGTGCTTACTAACAAATCCGGCAAGGTAGTTGCCAAGTATGTTGGGGGACAAACACAAGGGATCAAAGACTTGTGTTTGGGTACCCAAAGTTCTTGTATCTAATGTCAAAGGACCCAAAACCGTTTGGGTACCTAAAATCAAGAACTAAACTTGTTTTGTAGGTTTATGCATCCGGGGGCTCAAGTTGGATCATCGATAGCGGGTGCACAAACCATATGACAGGGGAGAAAAAGATGTTCTCCTCCTATGAGAAAAACCAAGATCCCCAACGAGCTATCACATTCGGGGATGGAAATCAAGGTTTGGTCAAAGGATTGGGTAAAATTGCTATATCACCTGACCATACTATTTCCAATGTTTTTCTTATAGATTCTTTAGATTACAACTTGCTTTCTGTTTACCAATTATGTAAAATGGGTTACAACTGTCTTTTCACGGATACAGGTGTTACTATCTTTAGAAGAAGTGATGATTCAGTAGCTTTTAAGGGAGTATTAGAGGGTCAGCTATACTTAGTTGATTTCAATAGAGCTGAACTCGATACTTTCTTAATTGCTAAAACTAACATGGGTTGGCTCTGGCATCGCCGACTAGCCCATGTTGGGATGAAGAATCTTCACAAGCTTCTAAAGGGAGAGCACATTTTGGGACTAACAAATGTGCATTTTGAGAAAGATAGGATCTGTAGCGCATGCCAAGCAGGGAAGCAAGTTGGTGTTCATCATCCACATAAGAACATCTTGACGACTGACAGGCCACTCGAGCTCCTCCACATGGACCTATTCGGCCCGATCGCTTACATAAGCATCGGCGGGAGTAAGTACTGTCTAGTTATTGTGGATGACTATTCTCGCTTCACTTGGGTATTCTTTTTATAGGAAAAATCTCAAACCCAAGAGACCTTAAAGGGATTCTTGAGACAGGCTCAAAATGAGTTCGGCTTGAGGATCAAGAAAATAAGAAGCGATAATGGGACGGAGTTCAAGAACTCGCAAATCGAAGGCTTCCTTGAGGAGGAGGGCATCGAGCATGAGTTCTCTTCTCCCTACACGCCACAACAAAATGGTGTAGTGGAGAGGAAGAATAGAACTCTATTGGACATGGCAAGAACCATGCTTGATGAGTACAAGACTTCGGATCGGTTTTGGGCTGAGGCGGTCAACACCGCTTGCTACGCCATCAACCGGTTGTATCTACATCGAATCCTCAAGAAGACATCTTACGAACTCCTCACCGGTAAAAAGCCAAATGTTTCATATTTTAGAGTCTTTGGTAGCAAATGTTTTATACTTGTTAAAAGAGGAAGAAAGTCCAAATTTGCTCCTAAGGCTGTAGAAGGCTTTTTACTAGGATATGATTCAAACACAAGGGCATATAGAGTCTTTAACAAGTCTACTGGACTAGTTGAAGTTTCTTGTGACATTGTGTTTGATGAGACTAACGGCTCTCAAGTAGAGCAAGTTGATCTTGATGAATTAGATGACGAAGAGGCTCCATGCATCGTGCTAAAGAACATGTCCATTAGGGATGTGTGTCCTAAGGAATCCGAAGATCCCATTCAAGCACAAGATCAACCATCTTCCTCCATGCAAGCATCTCCACCAACTCAAGATGAGGATGAGGCTCAAGATGATGAAGAAGAAGATCAAGAAGATGAGCCACCTCAAGAGGAGGGCAATGATCAAGGGGGAGATGCAAAAGATCAAGACAAGGAGGATGAGCAAGTTCCAAGATCGCCTCACCCAAGAGTCCACCAAGCAATCCAACGAGATCACCCCGTGAACACCATCCTCGGCGACATTCATAAGGGGGTAACCACTAGATCTCGTGTTGCACATTTTTATGAGCATTACTCTTTTGTCTCCTCTATTGAGCCACACAGGGTAGAGGAAGCACTTCAAGATTCGGATTGGGTGATGGCGATGCAAGAGGAGCTCAACAACTTCACGAGGAATGAGGTATGGCACTTAGTTCCACGTCCTAACCAAAATGTTGTAGGAACCAAGTGGGTCTTCCGCAACAAGCAAGATGAGCATGGTGTGGTGACAAGGAACAAAGCCCGACTTGTGGCCAAGGGATATTCACAAGTCGAAGGTTTGGATTTCGGTGAAACCTATGCACCCGTAGCTAGGCTTGAGTCAATTCGCATTTTACTTTCCTATGCTACTTACCATGGCTTCAAGCTTTATCAAATGGACATGAAAAGTGCCTTCCTCAATGGACCAATCAAGGAAGAGGTCTATGTTGAGCAACCTCCCGGCTTTGAAGATAGTGAGTATCCTAACCATGTTTATAGACTCTCTAAGGCGCTTTATGGGCTCAAGCAAGCCCCGAGAGCATGGTATGAATGCCTAAGAGACTTTCTTATTGCTAATGGCTTCAAAGTCAGAAAAGCCGATCCTACTCTCTTTACTAAAACACTTGCAAATGATTTGTTTGTATGCCAAATTTATGTTGATGATATCATATTTGGGTCTACTAACAAATCTACTTGTGAAGAGTTTAGTAGGATCATGACACAAAAATTCGAGATGTCTATGATGGGGGAGTTGAAGTATTTCTTAGGATTTCAAGTGAAGCAACTCCAAGAGGGCACCTTCATTAGCCAAACGAAGTACATTCAAGACATTCTAACCAAGTTTGGGATGAAGGATGCCAAGCCCATCAAGACACCCATGGGAACTAATGGGCATCTCGACCTCGACACGGGAGGTAAATCCATCGATCAAAAGGTATACCGGTCGATGATAGGTTCCTTACTTTATTTATGTGCTTCACGACCGGATATTATGCTTTCCGTATGCATGTGTGCAAGATTCCAAGCCGATTCTAAGGAAGTTCACCTTAGGGCCATAAAACGAATCTTGAGATATTTAGTTTATACTCCTAAGTTTGGCCTTTGGTTCCCCAAGGGATCCACATTTGATTTAATTGGTTATTCCGATGCTGATTGGGCAGGGTGTAAAATTAATAGAAAGAGCACATCAGGGACTTGCCAGTTCTTGGAAAGATCTCTGGTGTCTTGGGATTCAAAGAAGCAAAATTCTGTCGCTCTTTCTACCGCTGAAGCCGAGTATATTGCCACAGGCCATTGTTGTGCGCAATTGCTCTGGATGAGGCAAACCCTTAGGGACTATGGTTACAAATTAACCAAAGTTCCTCTTCTATGTGATAATGGGAGTGCAATCCGCATGGCGGATAATCCCGTTGAGCATAGCCGCACTAAACACATAGCCATTCGGTATCATTTTCTAAGGGATCACGAACAAAAGGGGGATATCGAGATTGCATATGTTAGCACCAAAGAACAATTAGCCGATATCTTTACCAAGCCATTGGATGAACAAACTTTTACCAAACTTAGGCATGAGCTAAATATTCTTGATTCTAGGAATTTTGAATGATATTTTGCACACATAGCTCATATATATACCTTTGATCATCTCTTTCATGTGCTATGACTAATGTGTTCTTTACAGTCCATTTCATGCTAAGTCATAGATTGAAAGGGAAAAGGAGTCTTCGGCAAAGACAAGGCTTCCACTCCACTCCATCGAATCATTCATCCTTTGCCGTCGCTCCGCATATCTCTCCAACTTTGGTATAATCTTCACTCATATATTATTTACCATAGGGGGAGAAGGTAGTTTCATGGGCTTATATTTCACTCAAGTATCCGTTTTTGGCGATTCATGCCAAAGAGGGAGAGAGTATTAGCCCAAAGCAAAAGGACCGCACCACCACCAATTTCAAAAATGTAGTCTTTCAAATTTGAGTTATGAAAAGAATTTTTCAATTGGTATCTTATTTTTTATATAATTTCATATTGATATACCCTCTTCAAAATTAATATCTAAAACCCTCTTGAACACTAAGAGGAGGATTTCATTAAGGGAGAGTTTTGTTTAGTCAAAGGGAAAGCATTTGAACTAGGGGGAGAAAATTTCAAAACTTGAAAATGCTTCTCAAAATCTTATTCATTTACCTTTGACTATTTGCAAAAGAACTTTGAAAAGAATTTCCAAAACATTTTGCAAAACAAAACATGTGGTTCAAGCGTGGTCCAAAATGTTAAAAAGAAGAAATCAATCCATGCGTATCTTATGAGAATAGTTATTGGTTCAATTCTAAGCAACCTTTGCACTTACGTTATGCAAACTAGTTAAATTCTGCACTTCTATATTTTCTTTGGTTTGTGTTGGCATCAATCACCAAAAAGGAGGAGATTGAAAGGGAAATAGGCTTACACCTTTTCCTAATTGATTTTGGTGGTTGAATTGCCCAACACAAATAATTGGACTAACTAGTTTGCTCTAGATTATAAGTTTTACAGGTGCCAAAGGTTCACAATAAACCAAAATAAAGGGCTCAAACAAAGGGAGCAAAAGAGAACCGAAGGCAGCCCTGGTCTGGCGCACGGGACAGTGTCCGATGCACCACCGGACAGTGTCCGGTGCACTAGGGAACTCCAACTCTGAACTCACCAGTCTCGGGAATTCTGGGAGCCACTCCGCTAAAATTCATCGGACTGTCCGGTGCTACACCGGACTGTCCGGTGTGCCAGCGGAGCAATGGCTACTTCGTGCCAACGGTCGTCTGCAAACCGCATTTAATGCGCTACAATGCGCGCCAGAGCCAGAGCAGCGCTAGAAGGCGCACCGGACATTCTACAGGACCTGTCCGGTGCACCACCGGACTGTCCGGTGGCCCAGAAGACAGAAGCTCCAACGGTCGAACCCTAACGGTCGGGTGACGTGGTTGGTGCACCGGACAGTGTCCGGTGGCGCACCGGACTGTCCGGTGCGCCATGCGACAGACAGCCTCCCAACGGCCACTTTTGGTGGGTGGGGCTATAAATACCCCAACCACCCCACCATTCATTGCATCCAAGTTTTCCACCTTCCAACACATTACAAGAGCTATAGCATTCAATACAAGACACACCAAAGAGATCAAATCCTCTCCCAAGTCTCTAGTTCAATTCCAATCAATAGTGACTAGTGAGAGAGTGACTTTTGTTCATTTGAGCTCTTGCGCTTGGATTGCTTCTTTTCTTTCTCATTCTTTCTTGTGATCAACTCAATTGTAACCAAGGAAAGAGACACCAATTGTGTGGTGGTCCTTGCGGGACTTAGTGTCCCGCGTGATTGAGAAGAGAAGCTCACTCGGTCTAAGTGACCGTTTGAGAGAGGGAAAGGGTTGAAAGAGACCCGGTCTTTGTGACCACCTCAACGGGGAGTAGGTTTGCAAGAACCGAACCTCGGTAAAACAAATCACCGTGTCACACTCTCTATTTGCTTGTGATTTGTTTTCGCCCTCTCTCTTGGACTCGATTTTGATTCTAACGCTAACTCCGGCTTGTACTTGTGCTTAAACTTTGTAAATTTCAGATTCGCCCTATTCACCCCCCTCTAGGCGACTTTCATTACTGTGAAGAACAAGTATCCGTTACCTCGCATTGAGGATTTATTTGATCAGATGAGAGGTGCCAAGGTATTCTCGAAGATTGATCTCCGATCGGGTTACCATCAAATGTAGATTAGACCATCGGATATCCCCAAGATGACTTTCTCAACCCGATATGGATTATATGAGTTCACTGTTATGTCGTTTGGATTAACTAATGCACCAGCTTATTTTATGAATTTGATGAATAAGGTGTTTATGGAGTATTTTGACAGATTCGTTGTGGTGTTCATCGACGATATTCTTATCTATTCTAAGAGTGATAGTGATCATGAGGAACATCTGAGATTGGTGCTACAGAAGCTATGAGATAATCAACTCTACGCCAAGTTTAGCAAATGCGAGTTTTGGATTGACGAGGTGCCATTGCTTGGGCATATCATTTCTAATGGCGGGATCTCAATGGATCCTGCTAAAGTCAAGGAGATAATGGCGTGGAGCATACCCACTATAGTTACAGAGATTCGGAGTTTCTTGGGACTTGCAGGATATTATCAGAGATTTATTGAAGGATTCTCTAAGATTGCTAAGCTTATGACCTCGCTTCTAGAGAAAGGAAGAGAGTTTAAGTGGGACAAAATGTGCCAAGATAGCTTTGATCAATTAAAGAAAAGATTGATGTCACCACCAGTGTTGGTTATGCCAGATCTATAGAAGGGATTTGACATTTATTGTGATGCATGTGGCCAAGGCTTGGGTGGTGTACTTATGCAAGAGGGACACGTGATTGCCTACGTGTCTCGTCAGTTGCGGAAACATGAGTTGAACTACCCCACTCATGACTTAGAACTGGCAGCCGTAGTGCATGCGCTCAAGATATGGAGACACTATATTATAGGAACCAAGTGTCAAGTGTACACGGATCATAAGAGTTTGAAGTATATATTCACTTAGAAGGATCTCAACCTTAGGCAACGCTGTTGGTTGGAGCTTATTAAGGATTATGATTTGGAGATTCATTATCACCCGGGTAAGGCAAATCTAGTTGCTGATGCCTTGAGTCGGAAGGAGCACGTTCATTCTGCTATTGTTGCCTAGCTACCCGATGAGATTGTTGAGGATTTTAGGAGACTCAACCTGGGAATAGTTGCACATACTGAAGGAGTTACCAATTAATTGGAACCTACCTTGGAGCAAGAAATCCGTAAAGGTCAAGTTGGTGATGCTAAAATTCAAGAGATTAAGGATCTGATTACTGAAGGTAGAGGTCCAGAATTCACAGAGGATGAGCAAGGCACTGTATGGTTCAAGGATCAGATATGTGTTCTGGAGATTGATAGCCTTCATGAGACTATATTGAAGGAAGCCCATGATTCTGATTACTCTATCCACCCTGGTAGCACTAAGATGTTTCAGGATTTGAAGCAGAAGTAATGGTGGTATGGGCTAAAGAGAGATGTGGCCGCACATGTGGCTAAGTGTGATGTTTGTCAAAGAGTCAAGGCCGAACATCAAAGGCCAGCTGGACTATTGCACCCGCTTAAGATACCAGAATGGAAATGGGAAGAAATTGGCATGAATTTCATTATTGGACTACCCCACACTCCTGCTGGGTATGACTCTATTTGGGTGATTGTGGATAGGTTGACAAAAGTGGCTCATTTCATACCGGTGAGGACTAATTACACGGGAGCCAAGCTAGCAGAATTGTATATGACTCGGATAGTCTGTCTACATGGGGTGCCTAAGAAGATCATGTCTGATCGAAGATCACGGTTTACTTCTCGGTTTTGGAAGAAGTTGCATGAGAGCTTGGATACACAATTGAATTTCAGTTCGGCCTACCATCCCCAAACTGATGGCCAGACTGAAAGGACTAACCAAGTACTGGAGGATATGTTAAGAGCTTGTGCTCTTAAACATGGTGGAAGTTGGGATAAGAGCTTACCATATGCGGAGTTCTTGTACAATAATAGTTACCAGGCCAGTTTGAAGATGTCCCCGTTTGAGGCTTTATACGGCAGGAAGTGCAGGACCCCACTGTATTGGGATCAAACTGGTGAAAGACAGTTCTTTGGGCCTGAACTCATTCAAGAGGCAGAAGAACAAGTCCGTATAATTCGGGAGGATTTGAGGGTAGCTCAAACCAGGCAGAAGAGCTACACTGATAATAGAAGACTGCTAGAGTTTAAGGAGGGTGATCACGTGTATCTGAAGGTGTCACCGATCCTGGGTATGAGGAGATTTAAAGTTAAAGGAAAGTTGTCCCCTCGTTTCATTGGACTTTTCTTGATCTTAAAGCGAGTTGGAGAAGTTGCATATCAACTGGAACTACCCGATCATCTCGCGGATGTACATGATGTCTTCCATGTATCTCAGCTGAAGAAATGTCTCAAGGTACCTGAAGAGCAGCTACCAATGGAGGATCTTAGTGTTCAAGATGATCTGACTTATGCTGAGTATCCTATCAAGATTCTTGATACACTGACTCGTGTCACAAGGAGCAAAGTGATTAAAATGTGCAAAGTACAATGGAGTCACCAGGGAGAAGATGAGGCTACTTGGGAGAGAGAAGAAGAGCTTCGCATAGATTTTCCCCATCTTTTCACTAGTCCTTCCTAAATCTCGAGGACGAGATTCTTGTTAAGGGGGGTAGGATTTGTAATACCCAATTTGTAATAGATAATATAAGAGGAGAAAAGTTATTTCCTTTATTTTATGAGTGTGTTGGATCTACTTATCATCACATGTGAACACCATATTAAAAAACAAATAATTAATAAAAGATATGCCACTAAATTATGCATCATGCTGGGTTTTATTTGGTGTGCATTTTGTGACAACATAAAATGACAAGAAATATATTAAAGCCAAAGTGGAATTTAAATTCTAAAAGAAATTCCAGAGTTTAGAAAAGAGAAGAAAACAAATGTGATGTGGATATAAAAATAAGTAAATAAAAATATATTACTTCTACACTAGGGTTTGAATTTGTATAATTGACTCAAAGGAAACCCATAACAAGATTCAAATTCAAATTTGAGATTCAAATGAAAAGGGAAAAGGAAAAATAAAAGGAAAAATGGAAAAATGGATAACTGGGCTCGCTGGTTACAGTCCGGCCCATCTAGATCCTTCGTGCCAAGCAGACAACCCACCACTACGACCTGGCGCTGACGCGTGGGCCCGCTTGTCGGTCACGCCGCACAACCTCTCTGACCGGTCGCTGACACACGGGACCGGGATACCGCAGTCGCTGTTTTGTGGGGCTCAGGGTCTGAGACGCTATCCTCCCCACTCCGCGCGCATGGCAGGCGCGTCTCAACCACCGCGTGCGGGGCACGGACGCCGATAGCGGTGGGGTTGTTACCTATCGAGCTGTGACCGCCGTCCTAGGGCTATAAAGCTACAGGCCTAGGAACTAATCTCCCTCTTGCCCCGTAACCTAGCCACTGTCGTGTGGGTGTCCAGTGAGGTAGGAAGCGCCGCCACTATCAACATCCATGCGCGCCATCGCACAAGGCTCGACCCAGGGCTCAGGGTCATTGGCGGGCAGTCTTGGACCAGGTTCGTGCATGCAACCGGGCGCAGGAATCATCTGAGCAAGTCGAATTGCTCGCCGGTGATTGCAGGGTCGCCATGTGCGGTGTGCGACAGCATCTACATCTTGGTTCCTGGTGCGGCATCCCCCATTAGATTCCAGGTGTGCCACCCACTCCTTTGCATTAGGTTTTAGGGCTGGGTAATGCAGTTGGGAGCAATTGGGCGCTGCGCCAGCGAGGAATCCACCGCCGGGCGAGGTCGCGTCACTGGGTCTGGACGTGGGGTAGGGAAGAAGCATGGCGGACCCTTGATTCCGCGATGTGTGGCTCTGATTAGATCAGGATATAGCGTGTCACCTGGATGGATTCACCACCGTAGATCTAAGATCGTGTGGTAGTTGGGCGGTGTAGCGCCCTAATCCTCTGGGACTCAAATGTGATAGAATCACTAGTCATAGGAGGCTAGTAAACACATTCATACAACAGATGATTCAAGATCTGCTTAAACGAGACAAACCTATAAAGGTGGCGATCAACTTTAAGAGTTGGTCCACAACTCGGGACATATCATTAGAGTGGGGCTGAAGCAGCCCGATATACGCAGCGAAGCAAATCAGCGGTCCAATAGCCACAGGCAAGGTTGGGAACAGGCGTAACTCTTACCCGATCATTGATCACCTTCTTTGAAAAACAACAAATAAGCAAGGGTGAGTACAAACGTACTTAGCAGCCCACCTTCACCCACAGAATGTGGAAATCAGATATAATGCATGGAATATGTGGAGCTCAGGATATTTTGTAGAAATAGCAATATTTGATGCAGGGTTGTTTTGTAAAACTTTTTGCATTTTTCAAAGCGCATCCTCTCCCAAAGGAGCAGGAAGTTTTTCAATATTAGAACAAAATCCCCTGGACTAAACCATCCAGGTATCTCAGCAGTTTCCCACTGGTTTTCATTTTCAAAAACAGCTACTGGACTTCCCATCCACCATAGCTCACGGTTCAACCACTGGACCTTTTAAAAACCACTTTTCTCAAAAGCACCTTTTTTTGGAAAACAAAACACTAATTGTCATACCACACCAGACTCGTCCATTCCTGTGGACATAGACTATTCGAATAGGTTTGAACTCTGCACAGAGGGGTACACCTTACCCGAATGCCGAATCTCTTTCTTTCCTCACACGTCCTTACCTTAACGATTATACCGGAAGGAGTCAGGCCACCGCCATGTCCAAACCGGACAAAAAATTCTCCCTCCTTATCCTCCCGGTGCTCCCCAGCCTTCATAACCCTGGGGTTTGGACCGTACGAGTTCCGATTGAGTGACTGCCCATACAGTCTCGAGTGGTTGTACTTATCATGACTATAGGTAGTGAAGGATGACAAACCGGTCCTTATATGAGGGGACAATCCTTCTGCTCACACCTAACCTGGCTGAGCCATCACCTTAGGCCCTCCCCTAAACCAGGGAGTCCCTGATCATCCCACTCACAAGGTGATAAGGGTGAATACCCTTCATCATACACATTTTGAAAAGCATTTTCTTTTGAAAACTCACACCTTTTCTCAAATCATTTGTAACAAATATATCAAGGATTGATTGCGGCTAGCGGCTGGATGGCCATAATAACTTGTCTCAAAATCATATCATGCATAAAATAACAGGCTGAGGGTTGTGGTTGAAAAATCATAGGTAATTTATGCATCAAAGGGATCCAGTGAGCTTGCCGTGCTTATCCGGCAAAGGGGGAAGGGGAGCTCGCGGAACTGGCTTCTGGCTCCATCGCCTGGCGTAGACTTGCAGATCTGGCCTCCACGAGATGGCACGAACGCTCTGATAACTATGCAACATGAACAAGCAAACATACAAACCAGCAAGTATACCAACAAATATTTAGTATAGTGGTCAGAATAGCGATATATGGATGGGTAGAGTCTTGAGTAGAATCTGTGTCATGTGGTGTTGAGATACTACTAGTGGCGGAGCGAAGGTGCTTACCAGGAGGGTGGACTGGAGGCGAAGCGATACTATGCGTGTAGCCAGTAGAGCGGAGTAACTGAGTGGGTGGGGTGTTTGCCTTAGCTGAAGGTGTTGAGTGTGTGTGGAGAGGGAGAGGGTAGCTGGGTGTATGTGGTGTAGCACAGTGAAGTTCACTGTTGGTGAGAATAGTGACGAAAGAATCGTCTGACTTAGTCTGAACAGGGAAATTATAGGCAGAATATGGGACAAGAGTATTTTGGGAGTTTTCTGGAATATGAACCATGCTTAAGGGATGACATGGTTGGATAGGGAATAGTTTGATAAGAATTTAGAAACAAGAATTATTGGAATCGGAGTTTGGAAGCCTGGTTCGAAGGAATCTCAAAGTTAAGCGTGCTCAGCTTGGAGAAACCTGGGATGGGTGACCAGATGGGAAGTTCCCTACTGGAAGGAAAATCATAGTCACTGGAGTTCATATGACTGGAATATGGGTCTGGCTGGTCTTAGGTGGACTGGACAGCATGATGGATGAGTAGTTGAAATTCAGGGTGATCGGATGATCAATAAATAGTAACGATGAATAGTAACAATGAATAGTAACGGTGAATAGTGGCGACAAAAAATAATTATAGATATCATCGATAAATAGTAACGATAATGAATAGTGTCGGTGAATAGTAACAATGAACAGTACGATGATAAATAGTAACGGTGAATAGTAACGCTGAATAGTGATGGTGAATAGTTCGTATGAATGAACGATGAATAGTGACTATGAACGAACGATGAATAGGAACTATGAACAAACGGACAAACGATCGAATGATCGGACGAACGAACGATCGGAATTTCGGCAGCATAACGGCAGGACAAAGATTATCTAGACGAACGATGAATAGGGATTATGAACGAACGATGAACGATGAATAGGATCTATGAACGAACGATGAACGATCGAATGATCGAATGAACGATCGAAATTTCGGCAGCATAACGGCTGAACAAAGATTATTTGGACGAACGAACGGACGAACGATCGGACGAACGGACGAACGAACCACGAACGATCAGGCGAACGATCGAACGAACGAACAAACTAAGAACAGGTGGACGAACGATCGAAGAACGACCAAACGATCCTTGTGCTAGTGGGTGCTTGTGTGGGAGGTGGAGTGGGCATGTGGGGGGGGGGTGGAGAGAGTTGCCATGAAAATGGCTTGGGGTGGGATGAGAGGAGGCCCTTGCCCCTCTATTTATAGCCATGGTGGGGGGATTAGGGGGAGGGATGAGAGGATTAGTGGGAGGATGAGAGGATTAGTGGGAGATTAGCATGTATTTGTCTTGTATAAGTGTAATTAGCTTGTAGAGCTCACCATATGACACCGGAGGCATACGTATACGTATGAGCATGAGAAAAGTTTTGAAGAAAATATTTGTGGGGACTTTAAAAATGATTCTGAAGGTATTTCTAAGGAGGAAAATATTTGGAGATATATCGGTGGAATATTTGGGCAGTATTTCTGGAAAGAACTTGAAGGGGATCACTGGTGAAATATCTGGGTAGTATTTCTAGAAAGAATTTGAGGGAGATCACCGGGGAAATATCTGTAGGATATTTTGAGGAGGATTTTGAAGATAATATAGACCACTATATTTTATTTGCTGATATCAACTCGCAAACAAACATTTTTAAATGAAATTTGAAATTCATTTTGAATTTAGAGCAAGTTTAAGAAAATTTCAAGATTTGAATTTTTGGGATGCTACAGATCTACCCCACTTAAAATGAATCTCATCCTCGAGATTTGGCTTAGAAGGGTTATGGGTATAGCTTTACTTCAGCTACATATCTTCACTTTGCAGACTCTTTGAGGAGATGGAACTTCAACAAAATCTGTCCTTTGAGGAACATGTGGTTGCTTATTGCAAACGCTGATTCTGGCTACTCAAGGATCATCTTCAGGCTTCTAGCTTTCGCTTGACAGCTAGCTTATTGAAGAAGCATTGATGCCAACACGCAAACCTTCCTCTTGCGAACTCCCACATGGATTCCTTCCTTAATTGGTCTTTTGGTGCTTCATCAACAGAACTTGGGTGACCACTTCTCATCCAGAAACTTATAAGCTTTAATGATTTGGTTCTCCACCAGCTTGCTACAGGCCTTCTTCTTTTCCTCCATAGCAGGAACCTTACTGGAATACTACCCCACTTAAAAAGAATGAGGGTAGAACTCTTGAATCTTGGGGATTTGAACTCCTTGAAGTACCTCATAACAAGGGTGTTACAGGGCCTTCTTCTGCTGTTGCTGCTTGAGCACGCTACGGAGAAATGACTGACACAGGGTTGATTCTGGGAGAACCTTCTTCTTATCTTCTCTTCACTATCTTCTTTTCTCTTCTCACTTTTCACTTTTCACTGCCTCTTTCTTTCTCTTTGCTCTTCCCACTGGAGGATTCTATCAAAGAGTATTACCATCATACAGAGGAGGAAACCAAAGATTGTGAACCATGTACAACAGTCTTCAACCCAAGAATCACCAAGCATTGTGATCTCAGGGGCGAGGGAGCGGAAAATGGAGTTGCTTGTTATTTGGCAAAGGGGTTTTTATTGGGAGCGTTTTGCTTTGAGCGAGTTGGGAGTTTAGGGAGCTGGTGGGGGAGTTTATAGGCGAGTGGGGGTGCTCGGGCGCAGAGTGGTGGTGATGGAGCAGGTGACACGAGGCAGCAGGTGTGACAAGGGAGGGGGGATGGTGTTGCTGGCGGTAAAGGCGGTGGGTGCGCTGCAAAGGGGGTGTGGGCGACGGTGGTGCGCATGGAGGCGAGCACGTGTGCGGGGGGGGGGGGGGCACGGGTGAGTGGTGGGGTCAATGACATGATGTTTGTGGTCTCTAGTTCCAAGAATCTTTGCCTCTCTGTATGGTAATAACTCCTTTTGTCCTCTTTTCCTGTTTACTTTGATTCAGGGGCAGTGCTTTGATTCTCACGGTCGGTCCTTTTGATTGAGCGACTGGACAAGTTTCTTCTGTAGCTTATTCTAGGCTTCAAGGGTAAGCTTCCCGGTATCTTCTTGGGTAAGGTGCTTTTGTCTTGAGATGGGTTAAGATGAGAATGGAAGCATAAGGTGAGGATTAGCTCTAATTTGTGATCTATGTTTTTAGAGAAAACCTTTTTTTAAAAAAGAAAGAAAACACTCAAGCTCAGCAAGCATAAGCACAAACAAATCAAATATTTTGAATAAGGGAAGAATAGAGTTTTTCCAAAGCACGGACTACTCAGATTCGGGGGCTAAGTATAACTACTATTGCTCGGCTCCTGAATTGAGAACTATGCTAAATGCGACTTATGAGCACTAACGTTGAAGCATCACATATGCACATGAAAGGGGAGAAAACATCAAGCGAAGTTCATTTTGAAATGCCCTAGGGGGCCACACAATTAGAGTTTTGCAAAACACGAGTCTACACGATTACCTCTCATACATGCAGGGCTCTAGCCAAAGTGAAGAAAAACTTCACTACCCAATGCATGCAGAGGACTGGGCATAACTAACTTCAGATCTGACAGCTTCTCTTCTGGCAAGGCTGGCACACAACTTCAATCTGAGACTTCTCCTGGATGGGTCAAGAGGGAGCTGATGTTGATGACTTCTTCTGGCAGCAACTGAGATGGCAAGACGGGGTCGAACTCTTCTTCAAACGGGACTGGCTCTTGTAGCTCCTCAAAGGGCGGCGGTGCTGGTGGGGTGCTTGCAGCTTCTTCTTTGATCTCATGAGATGGTGCTGGAATCTTGAGAGGATTCGGGGTGCTCTTGCTTATCCATAGACTGAGGGGAGACTGGAATTCCTTCCAAGACTATGTCTCCTTCTGGTAGTTCCGAAGCCTTCTTTTCTCCTCTGGTAGAGACCGGGTGACCTTCAAGAATCTAGGGACCTTCAGCTCTCATGGATTGAACTGGGTTGGATAAAGCGGGCTCTTGGATCCACAGGGCTCTACGTTGGTTATGGGTTACCAAGTAGGCCTCCATCAACTTCTGGACATGCTCATCCTTGGCTTGCTTCAGGGCTTCAATAGCAATGACTTCACGACTTTCCAAGGCAGCTACACGGGCTTGAGCTGTGGTGAGATCCACATGGAGCTTACGGTTGCGCTTCTCTGCATCTTCTGCTCGAGCAATCATCTGACGGTGGTGCCGAGCTAAGAAATCATACTGTGCATCCAGAGTGAGCAGGTATGCAGTGAGGTACATGACTGTGGGGTCATCCTCAAGCAGCTGCTGCCCTTCCAATGCACGCATCCTGACCATCCAAATGGGACGGTCTCTCTGAAAGGGCGGAAAGAATCTGAGCGGGGTGTCAGCCACTTCTTCTTCATAAATTTGACATAGGGTCCTCAATGCCTTGCGAGCGATGACTTGGCAAGTGTCTTTGAATCTGTGCCCAGCAGCAGTGACACTCCATTCCACATGGTGCGAACTTGATCCAATGTATACAATCACGACACACTTCTCTGTGCCATGCTCGACGAATTCACAACCATCATACTCTGGTTGGCTCCTGATTCTAAGGCGAACTGTGCATGCTCTCAGCAACTTGGGGAAACCATCTTCATTCTGGCAAAAGCTGGTTTGGTAACGGACCTCCATCTGACTTCTGAGAGAAGGAAAGGGGAAAAGCATTTTTGAAATGAAGGGATGAGAGCAAGAATTTTTTAAGAAAATAGTTTTGACTCAAAAACTTTTTGATCAGGCTAAGGGTTACGTCCTGTGGCCAACCTAACAGCTCTGATACCACCTGTAGCGCCCCAATCCTCTGGGACTCAAATGTGATATAATTACTAGTCCCAGGAGGCTAGTAAACACATTCATACAACAGATGATTCCAGATCTGCTTAAACGAGACAAACCTATAAAGGTGGTGATCAACTTTAAGAGTTGGTCCACAACTTGGGACATATCATCAGAGTGGGGCTGAAGCAGCCCAATATACGCAGCGAAGCAAATCAGCGGACCAACAGCCGTAGGCAAGGTTGGGAACAGGCGTAACTCCTACCCGATCAGCGATCACCTTCTCTAAAAACAACAAATAAGCAAGGGTGAGTACAAACGTACTCAGCAGCCCACCTTCACCCACAGAATGGGGAAATTAGATACAATGCATGGAATATGTGGAGCTCAGGATATTTTGCAGAAATAGCAATATTTGATTCAGGGTTGTTTTGTAAAACATTTTGCATTTTTCAAAGCGCATCCTCTCCCAAAGGAGCAGGAAGTTTTTCAATATTAGAACAAAATCCCTTGGACTAAACCATCCAGGTATCTCAGCAGTTTTCCATTGGTTTTCATTTTCAAAAACAGCTACTAGACTTCCCGTCCACCATAGCTCACGGCTCAACCACCGGACCTTTTAAAAACCACTTTTCTCAAAAGCACCTTTTTTGGAAAACAAAACACTAATTGTCATACCACACCAGACTCGTCCATTACTGTGGACATAGATTATTCGAATAGGTTTAAACTCTACGCAGAGGGGTACACTTTACCCACTAGTCCGGTTCCGCGATTTCATGGCCAATGAGACCCGAATGCCGAATCTCTTTCTTTCCTCGCACGTCCTTACCTTAACGGTTATACCGGAAGGAGTCAGGCCACCGCCATGTCCAAACCGGACAAAACATTCCCCCTCCTTATCCTCCCGGTGCTCCCCAGCCTTCATAACCCTGGGGTTTGGACCGTACGAGTTCTGATTGAGTGACTGCCCATACAGTCTCGAGTGGTTGTACTTATCATGACTACAAGTAGTGAAGGATGGCAAACTGGTCCTTATATGAGGGGACAATTGAAAGTCGCCTAGAGGGGGGTGAATAGGCGGAATCTGAAATTTATAAACTTTAAGCACAACTACAAGCCAGGTTAGCGTTAGAAATAAAATCGAGTCCAAAAAAGAGGGCGAAAACAAATTACAAGCAAATGAAGAGAGTGACGTGGTGATTTGTTTTACCGAGGTTTGGTTCTTGCAAACCTACTCCCCGTTGAGGTGGTCACAAAGACCGGGTCTCTTTTAACCCTTTCCCTCTCTCAAACGGTCACCTAGATCGAGTGAGCTTCTCTTCTTAATCAATTGGGACACTTAGTCCCCACAAGGACCACCACACAATTGGTGTCTCTTGCTTTGATTACAAAGATGTAGAGAACAAGAAATAGGAAGAAGAAAAGCGATCCAAGCACAAGAGCTCAAGAGAACACGTCAAAACTCTCTCTTCTGGTCACTAATTGCTTTGAGTGGAATTGGGACTTGGAGAGATTTTGATTCAATCTTATTGTGTCTTGTATTGAATGCACTAGCTCTTGTATTGAATGTGTTGGCAGAAAACTTGGATGCCTTGAAGTGTGGTGGTATTTATAGCCCCAACCACCAAAGTGGCCGTTGGGGATGGCTGCTGTCGACGAGCGCACCGGACAGTCAGGTGCGCCCCCGGACACTGTCCGGTGCGCCAGCCACGTCACCCAACCGTTAGGGTTTGACCGTTGGAGCTTCTGACAACTGGGCCATCGGACAGTCCGGTGGTGCACCGGATAGGTCCTGTTCACTGTTCGATGCGCCTTCTGGTGCCTACTCTGACTCTGCGTGCGCCGTCCGTGCACTGTAGCGTTCACTGTTCACTTTTGCAGACGACCGTTGGTGCTGTAGCCGTTACTCAGCATGGCACACCGGACAGTCCGGTGTTACACCGGATAGTCTGGTGAATTATAGCGGAGAACATTTTCCAGAAACCCGAAGCTGAGGAGTTCAGAGTGATTCTCCCTGGTGCACCGGACACTGTCCGGTGGTGCACCGGACAGTCCGATGGTGCACCGGACAGTCCGGTGCGCCAGATCAGGGCAGCCTTCGGTTGGTTTTGCTCCTTTGTATTTGAACCTTTTCTTGGACTTTTTATTGGTTTGTGTTGAACCTTTGGCACCTGTAGAACTTATAATCTAGAGCAAACTAGTTAGTCCAATTATTTGTGTTGGGCAATTCAACCACCAAAATCATTTAGAAAAAGGTTTGACGCTATTTCCCTTTCAATCTCCCCCTTTTTGGTGATTGATGCCAACACAAACCAAAGCAAATATATAAGTGCAGAATTGAACTAGTTTGCATAAGGTTGCTTGGAATTAAACCAATATAATTATTTCAATAGATATGCATGGATTGCTTTCTTTCTTTTAACATTTTGGACCACATTTGCACCACTAGTTTTGTTTTTGCAAATTCTTTGGAAAATTCTTTTCAAAATCCTTTTGCAAATAGTCAAGGGTATATGAGTAAGATTGTAAGAAGCATTTTCAAGATTTGAAATTTTCTCCCCCTATTTCAAATGCTTTTCCTTTTGACTAAACAAAACTCCCCCTCAATGAAATTCTCCTCTTAGTGTTCAAGAGGGTTTTACCAATTTGAGATAGAATTTTCAAAGATACCAATTGAAAAACATTTAAAACTTAAACTTATTTCGAAAAATTTGAAATTGGCATGGTGGTGTGGTCCTTTTGCTTTGGGCTAATACTTTCTCCCCAATGGCAAACAAATAAATATGAGTGAAGATTATACCAATGTGGAGAGATGGTGGAATACCGACAAAGAGTAGATAATACCGATGGAGTTGAGCGAAAGCATCATCTTTGCCGAATACTCCATTTCCCTTTCAATTCTATGACTAAGCATGAGGATACACTTGAAAACACATTAGTTATAGACATAAAAGAGATATGATCAAAGGTATGTAAATGAGCTATGTGTGCAAAGTATCAATCAAAGTTCCGAGAATCAAGACTGTTTAGCTCATTCCTAAGTTTGGTAAAGGTTTTCTCATCTAATGGCTTGGTAAAGATATCGGCTAGTTGTTCTTTGGTGTTAATATAGGCTATCTCGATATCCCCCTTTTGCTGGTGATCTCTCAAAAAGTGATACCGAATGGCTATGTGCTTAGTGCGGCTGTGCTCAACGGGATTATCCGCCATGAGGATTGCACTCTCATTATCACATAGGAGAGGGACTTTGCTAAATTTGTAGCCATAGTCCCTGAGGGTTTGCCTCATCCAAAGCAATTGCGCGCAACAATGGCCTGCGGCAATATACTCGGCTTCGGCGGTAGAAGGAGCTACTGAGTTTTGTTTCTTTGAAGCCCAAGACACCAGGGATCTTCCCAAGAACTGACAAGTCCCTGATGTGCTCTTCCTATCAATTTTACACCCTGCCCAATCAGCATCAGAATATCCTAATAAATCAAAAGAGGATCCCTTGGGGTACCAAAGACCAAACTTAGGAGTATAAACTAAATATCTCAAGATTCTTTTCACGGCCATAAGGTGAACTTCCTTAGGATTGGCTTGGAACCTTGCACACATGCATACGGAAAGCATAATATCTGGTCGAGATGCACATAAGTAGAGTAGAGATCCTATCATCGACCAGTATACCTTTTGATCTACGGATTTACCTCCCGTGTCGAGGTCGAGATGCCCATTGGTTCCCATGGGTGTCTTGATGGGCTTGGCATCCTTCATTCCAAACTTGGTAAGTATATCTTGAATGTACTTGGTTTGGCTGATGAAGGTGCCTTCTTAGAGTTGCTTGACTTGAAATCCTAAGAAATACTTCAACTCTCCCATCATAGACATCTCAAATTTTTGTACCATGATCCTACTAAACTCTTCACAAGTAGATTTGTTAGTAGACCCAAATATAATATCATCAACATAAATTTGGCATACAAACAAATCTTTTGCAATAGTTTTAGTAAAGAGAGTAGGATCGACCTTTCCGACTTTGAAGCCATTAGTGATAATAAAATCTCTTAGGCATTCATACCATGCTCTTGGGGCTTGCTTGAGCCCATAAAGCGCCTTAGAGAGTTTGTAAACATGGTTGGGATACTCACTATCCTCAAAGCCGAGAGGTTGCTCAACATAGACCTCTTCCTTGATTGGTCCATTGAGGAAGGCACTCTTCACGTCCATTTGATAAAGCTTAAAGCCATGGTAAGTAGCATAGGCAAGTAATATACGAATTGACTCAAGCCTAGCTACGGGTGCATATGTTTCACCAAAATCCAAACCTTCGACTTGTGAATAACCCTTGGCCACAAGTCGTGCTTTGTTCCTTGTCACCACACCATGCTCATCTTGCTTGTTACGGAACACCCACTTGGTTCCTACAACATTTTGATTAGGACGTGGAACCAAATGCCATACCTCATTCCTCGTGAAGTTGTTGAGCTCCTCTTGCATCGCCAGCACCCAATCCGAATCTTTAAGTGCATCCTCTACCCTGTGTGGCTCAATAGAGGAAACAAAAGAGCAATGTTCACAAAAAGGAGCGACTCGAGATTGAGTGGTTACCCCCTTATGAATATCGCCAAGGATGGTGTTCACGGGGTGATCTCTTTGAATCGCCTGGTGGACTCTTGGGTGTGGCGGTCTTTGACCCTGTTCATCTTCCTTGCCTTGATCAACTTCATCTCCCCCTTGATCATTGTCCTCCTCTTGAGATGGCTCATCTTCTTAATCTTTATTTTCATCACTTGAGCTTGATCCTTATCTTGGGTTGGTGGAGATGCTTGCATGGAAGATGATGGTTGATCTTGTGCTTGTGTGGGCTCTTCGGATTCCTTAGGACACACATCCCCAATGGACATGTTCCTTAGTGCGATGCATGGAGCCTCTTCATCATCTAGCTCATCAAGATCAACTTGCTCTACTTGAGAGCCGTTAGTCTCATCAAACACAATGTCACAAGAAACCTCAACTAATCCAGTGGATTTGTTGAAGACTCTATATGCCCTTGTGTTTGAGTCATAACCAAGTAAAAAGCCTTCTACAGCCTTAGGAGCAAATTTAGATTTTCTACCTCTTTTAACAAGAATAAAACATTTGTTACCAAAGACTCTAAAATATGAAACATTGGGCTTTTTACCGGTGAGGAGTTCATAAGATGTCTTCTTGAGGATTCGGTGAAGGTAGAGCCAGTTGATGGAGTAGCAAGCGGTGTTAATCGCCTCGGCCCAAAACCGGTCCGGTGTCTTGTACTCATCAAGCATGGTGTAACACCCAGTTTGTAATATATATAATAAAAGAGGAGAAAAGACATTCCCTATATTTTATGTGTGTGTTGAATCTACTCATCATCCCATGTGGACACCATATTCAAAAGCAAATAATTAATAAAAGAATATATGCCATTAAAATCATGCATCATGCTAGATGTTATTTTTGTGTATGCATTTTGTGACAATGTAAAAAAATAAAGATATAAGAAATATATTAATTCAAAAAGAAGAAAATCTAGAATCCAAAATAGATTCTAGAATTTAGAAAAGAAAAGAAAATAAATATTATGTGGATAAAAATAAGTACAAAATATATTATTCCTACACTAGAATGTGAATTTGTAAAATGTACTCAAAGGTGAAACTCACATTCAAATTCAAATTCAAATTGGATTCAAATAATTATAAAAGAAAACAGAAAATAAAAAATAAAAGAAAAAAAGTAAAGGAAGCTTACCTGGGCTGGCTTACCACATTTCAGCCCACCAGGAACCCCCCCTCCGCGCAGCCTAGGCATCTCTCCGGTGCCGACATGTGGGCCACGTCTGTAAGTCGCGCGTGCTTGCGTTTCACTCCCACGCGGGGCCCACTCGCCAGGGCACTCTCCCACTGTGTGCTGGGGCCGCGTGTCATCCCTACCGAAGACGCGTCAACCACGCGAGCGCGCAGCGTGGAACTTCTCCCCCTTCTCTCGTAGCTGCCGATCTCCACTTCCGAGTCCGTGGGTTCGAGGCAATAAATACGAACCTCGCCCACGAGCACTCCACCCGAACGTCGCAAGAAACTAGCCGTCTGTCCAAGCCACCATTGGAACATTTGCACCGCCGCGGGTTTGGAGTGAGAACCGGTAGGCAAACCTCGAGCTCCTCGTTGCCACTGCCTTAACGTCGTGTCTGGGAGTTTCCGCGGACTGCAAGGAAGGTGTCGGTGGCCTCGGCGTGCGCGTTTGGTCGACGGAGACCCCGAAATTTCTCACCGTCGAGTACCATCTCCGCCACGCTGTGGACAGGAAGATTCGCCCTTCAACTGTCGGTATGAACCTCCATCCCAAGTTCGCCGTCGTGCCAATTTTGTTTTGCGGGTATCAGAAGTAGGGGCGGTGCACCGTAGGGGAGGAATCGGGTTACTCCGGCGATGCGCCGCCGCGTCCGTCGCGGGCACCGCCGTCGGGTCACCAGAGTTGGGGGAACAGGCACACTGCCATGGATCTGGCCACGGACGTCCCTGATTAAGAGATGGATAGCGTTTCACTTGAAACAATCTGAACCCCAGATCGGTAGATGGGCGGAGGAAATGAGTTAACTCGTATTTTAGATCTCCGCCGTAGATAGCTGATCGTGCGGTGATGGATCACATACCGATTCGGGTGTGGGCTTGACCTAATCGGAACCCTCTGTTGACGATCTGACGACTCTGAGCGAGGGGTACCCCTTTCAGCCGTGGCAGTTTTGCACATAAGACCCTCTGATTTAGGAAAACTAACCCGCTGTCCCTCTCAACTATTCTCTGTGTCTTGGCGATCTTGCGGGATAGCTCCTGGGTTTTCTGAAAAATGAGGCCCAGTCCATAGATCGTTTAAATTGAATAAATGAAATAGAAAATAGATTTTTAATAGGAAAATAATTGCTAGAACTTCAATAATTCATAGAAAATGCATATGAACTCCAAATTACTTCATTCCAGTTCCTAAAATTTTGTAATTTTATTCTCTAGCACTTAGTATCTCTGTTTTATCATGACAACAGTAAGAAAATTAACCCCACACTTAATCCTATTTTAAACACATAAAACCTTTGAAAATTCATAACTTAAATTCTATAACTCCAAAAATTATGATTCTTGTTCCTAGAATTTTATTTTAATGTGTAGATTATTACTGTGTATTTTGTTTATATGTTTGGTGTAATGTTAATTTCTCTATATGCAATGTGCTTGTTTGTATTGTGGCGAGTAGAAGAGCCCGTGACTGAGGACCCTGGTGAGCAGCAGGTTGAAGTAGCTGAGCAGGAGCTCATTGAAGGCAAGTTGTGCCCTTGACCACTTTTTACCCAATAATGTTCTTTAATATCATTTACTCATGCATAGGCTAATTTTGATGGGACCCAATAGGTCACCCTAGATTGTTTATCTCATTACCTTGCTTACCCCTGAATCACTTGGGTAGTTTGCTATTGCTTTACATGGTTTTGGGATAATCATTTATTATATCTATGTTCCAATTATTCTTGTTATTCTATTTATGTTCATGTCAAGTTCATTAATGTTAATTGGAACATAGAGCTTAACTTGAGAACCACGTGCCACCACAAGGGTTTAATGGGACGCCCTTGGCTGACTAATTAGGAAAGCTAGTGGAAGACTACCTTACCCGAAAGGGGCAAGGGCAGTAGGGGAGTTGCATGCAAGGAGGTTCTCGGGTTGATTTAGCTGCGATGGCGGTTAGACGGGGGATTCTTGCAAGTGCTCTTCCCATAAACTGTAGCGGGTTTTCGGAAGCTAGTGGAACTTTGTAAAGGCCTCGTAGTGTTGCCCTGCCGCGCTTCCTAGGTAGAGGTGTATGGGACTCGCGACCCCTTGGCAGATGGGTAACATGACTTGTGGGTAAAGGGTACAACCTCTGCAGAGTGTAAAACTGGTATACTAGCCGAGCTCACGGTCATGAGCAGCTCAGGACTCTCTGATGTTTAAATTATGGAACTTAAATTCAATTTTGTCATTTGCATTGCATGGGTTTATTATTAATTTGTTCTATTACTTCACTTAAGGTTTGGTATTTACTTACACTTAGTAACTGCTAATAAAATTTTGACCCACTACTTAAAAGCAATGCTCAGCTTTAACCCCTATCATTGATTAGCCTTACACAACACATGAACTCACACCTTTGTGAGTTTATGTCCACTGGTTCCCCACAACTTGTTGAGCTATGAACATGTGTGAGCTCACCCTTGCTGTCTCACACCCCCCCATAGGAGAAGAATAGGTGGTTCAAGAGGAGCCACACGGCGAGGAGTATGATCTGATCTAGGTGGCGGTTCTCAGTTGACATTGGCGCCGATGATCCTTAGTTTGTTTTATGTTTATCCTTTTATTTTGTAATAAGTCTTCCGCTATGTAATAAGTACTCTGATGTTTTATGACATTTATCTCTATACACTCTGTTATTATATATGTTGTCTTCTTGGCGCATGTATGAGATGCACCTGGCTTTGTTCCTTAAAGCCGGGTGTGACAGAAGTGGTATCAAAGGAAATGTTGACTGTAGGACGAGACCTAGATAGAAATAGACAAACCCTTTCCTACTTACCTTACTCTGACTCATTCTATACTCATCTCATCTTGATCTTGTCTCACCTTTTGCTATTCTACTCTGATCATTCTTACCTCCTCTATTCTAAGACAAGATGGATTTCACACCTTGGAATCCTACCATTATGATCTTCTTAAGAGATAGGGAACCTAAGACGGAATTAAAACTATTTTCTTTATTTAAAAACATTGGTTGATTATTCTGATGATAAATGCTTGATTTGCTTCTTTGATTGATTGAAATATTATATATGGACATCTTGGCATGTACCACCATAAGGTAATGAATTAGCTATGGTAGGTAAAATATTAATCTGCTTAGCTAATAAATCCCCCCAAAGTAATCTGATTTGTAAATACCTGCCTTGTCTACTATTCTCTTACCATATGTATCTAACTCAGATGGTCAATACCAGGCGGGGTGGTGGAATTTATTTGCCTCCTAATCGACACACTCGATGGATATATAGACGACCCCAGCCACAACCAGCAGAGATGAATCCTCCTAATCCTCCACCAGGCAGAGTTGACCCACTGATTGCTGCTCAGATGAGGATGATGCAGCAAATGGCTGACACTATGGCAGATATGCGTGCACAGATGCAACAAGAACGCCAGGAGATGCGTCAGGAACGAGAAGAGATACGCCAGGAGTTGCGCCAGGAGCGAGAGGAGATACGCCAGGAAAGGAGGGCGCAACAGCAGCTGCAACAGCAACAAGTACCACTGCCTCCACCTCCACCACCAGTTCCACCCCGAGATAAGCATAGGGAGTTCATGAGCCATAAGCCACCTACATTTGCAAGCTCACCTGATCCACTGGACGCAGATGATTAGCTGAAATCTATGGAAAAGATGTTGATTATTGCACAATGCACTGATCGGGAGAAGGTTTTATATGCTTCTGGACGTCTGACAGGTCCTGCTGCTAACTGGTGGGATTCATATACTGCTGCCCACGATGCTGCTGATACTATCACTTGGGCAGAGTTCAGTACACAGTTCCGGAATTATCATATACCTGCTGGATTCATGAAGATTAAGAAGAAGGAATTTCTGTCGCTGAAGCAAGGAAGTATGTCAGTCAGCGAGTATCGCGACAAGTTCATCCAATTATCCAGATATGCCCCTGATGAAGTTGCTGAAGATGAGAGAAAGCAGGAGCATTTCATTGAAGGACTTAATGGACCCCTGCAGTATGCTCTAGTGGCACACACATTTCCATCATTTCAGAGACTGCTTGATAAGGCCCTGGCTATTGAACACAAGCATGTTCAGCTGGGAGATTTGAAGAGAAAGGCTGTATCTCAAGGACAAGGAAGCAGCAGTGTTCGTCCTCGCTACAGTTCACCCCAGGGTACACCAGTTCGCACTAGCGGAGGCCAGCGCCCAGTTCAGCAATCACCACTGAGGACTCCACCTCCTCGACAGGCTACCCCTACTGGCACCCCGACGAAGTTTTCAGGATAGAGTCCAGGCACTACTTGTTTCAAGTGTGGGAAGACTGGTCATTATGCAAATGTCTGCCCACAGAGGATTGCTACTACTCCAGTTCAGAATAGGCAACAAACTCTAGGATCTAGCAAGGGATATTCTATTGCCAAGGTTAATCAAGTCAGCGTTGATGCTACTCCGGATGGTGCTGACATCGTACTCGGTATGTTTTATGTTAATGCTATTCCTGCAACCACATTATTTGATTCTAGTGCTACACATTCATTTATGTCTGCTAGATATGCCAACACAAATGAAATACCACTGCTAAAAATGAGAAAACCCATGATAGTAATTACACCTAAAGGGTCTGTTGAGGCGAATCAAATGACACGTAGATTGACATTGACCATTATGGGTAGAGAATTTGGAGCTACTGCTATAATATTAGAGGCTAGCAGTATAGATCTGATCCTTGGTATGTCATGGTTAAGAAAGGCAAAGGCCATTATAGCATGTGGTAGAGGTACCGTAGAACTCACTACCACTAAAGGAGAAAGATTTCAAGTTAATATTGCAGTGACCACCTCATCCAAGCGTGCAATGTTCTTTATACCCAAGGAGTTTGTTGGTGACAACATCCGTGTGGTTAGAGATTTTCCGGATGTCTTTCTAGAGGAGTTACCAGGGATGCCACCTGATAGAGAAGTTGAGTTTGTTATTGATCTCCTACCTGGAACTACCCCTATTTCTAAACAGCCATATAGGATGTCCGTAGAGGAGTTGAAGGAACTTAAGAAGCAGTTAACTGAGTTACAAGAGGCTGGGTACATTCGTCCGAGTTCCTCACCTTGGGGAGCACCGGTTCTGTTTGTACAGAAGAAGGATGGATCACAGCGGATGTGTGTAGATTATAGATCTCTTAATGATGTTACCGTGAAGAATAAGTATCCGTTGCCCCGTATTGAGGATCTATTTGATCAGATGAGAGGTGCTAGAGTATTCTCGAAGATTGATCTCCGATCCGGTTACCATCAGATGAGGATTAGACCATCGGATATTCCCAAGACAGCATTCTCGACTCGATATGGATTATATGAGTTCAATGTTATGTCATTTGGATTAACTAATGCACCAGCATATTTTATGAATTTGATGAATAAGGTGTTTATGGAGTATTTGGACAGATCGTCGTGGTATTCATCGACGATATTCTTATTTATTCCCAGAGTGATACCGATCATGAGGAACATCTAAGATTGGTGCTACAGAAGCTACGAGATAACCAGCTATATGCCAAGTTTAGCAAGTGCGAGTTTTGGATTGGCAAGGTACCATTTCTTGGTCATATTATTTCTAATGGTGGAATATCAGTGGATCCTGTTAAGGTTAAGGAGATAATGGAGTGGAGAGTACCCACTACAGTTACTGAAATTCGGAGTTTCTTGGGATTAGCAGGCTATTACCAGAGATTTATTGAAGGATTTTCTAAGATTGCTAAGCCTATGACCTCGCTTCTAGAGAAGGGCAGAGAATTTAAGTGGGACGAGAAGTGCCAAGACAGCTTTGATCAATTGAAGAAGAGATTGATGTCGCCACCAGTATTGGTTATGCCAGACCTACAAAAAGGATTTGATATCTATTGTGATGCATGTGGCCAAGGCTTGGGATGTGTGCTCATGCAAGAAGGACATGTGATTGCCTATGCTTCTCGTCAGTTGCGGAAGCATGAATTGAACTACCCCACTCATGACTTGGAATTGGCAGCCGTTGTGCATGCGCTTAAGATTTGGAGACAATATATCATGGGGACCAAGTGTCAAGTATATACGGATCATAAGAGTTTGAAGTATATATTCACTCAGAAGGATCTCAACCTTAGGCAATGCTGTTGGTTGGAGCTTATTAAGGATTATGATTTGGAGATTCACTATCACCCGGGCAAGGCAAATTTGGTTGCAGATGCCTTGAGTCGGAAGGAGCATGTTCATTCAGCTATTGTTGCCCAGCTACCCGATGAGATTGTTGAGGATTTCAGGAGACTTAACCTGGGGATAGTTGCTCACACTGAAGGAGTTACTATTGATGTGGAACCTACTTTGGAGCAAGAAATTCGCAAAGGACAAGTTGGTGATGCTAAGATACAAGAGATTAAGGATCTGATTACTGAGGGTCGAGTTCCGGAATTTATGGAAGATGAGCAGGGCACTGTATGGTTCAAGGACAGGATGTGTGTTCCTGATATTGAAAGCCTTCGAGAGACTATATTGAAGGAGGCCCATGACTCAGATTATTCTATTCATCCTGGTAGTACCAAGATGTATCAGGATTTGAAGCGGAAGTATTGGTGGTATGGATTGAAGAGAGATGTGGCCGCACATGTGGCTATGTGCGATGTATGTCAAAGAGTTAAGGCTGAACACCAGAGACCAGCTGGACTATTGCATCCACTGAAGATACCCGAGTGGAAGTGGGAAGAGATTGGTATGGATTTTATTATTGGATTGCCTCGCACCCAGAAAGGATATGATGCTATATGGGTGATTGTGGATAGATTGACTAAAGTGGCTCACTTCATTCCTGTCAAGACTACTTATAAAGGTTCTCAGCTAGCAGAGTTATATATGGCTCGGATTGTGTGTTTACATGGAGTACCAAAGAAGATCGTGTCTGATCGAGGTTCACAGTTTACCTCAAGATTTTGGAGAAGCTTTCATGAGAACATGAGCACGAAGTTGAATTTTAGTACGGCTTATCACCCTCATACTGATGGACAGACGGAAAGGACTAATCAAGTTTTGGAAGATATGTTGAGAGCCTGTGCCCTTCAGCATGGAGGAAGTTGGGATAAAAGTCTACCGTATGCTGAGTTCTCATATAATAATAGTTATCAGGCCAGTCTGAAGATGTCACCTTTTGAAGCTTTATATGGGAGGAAGTGCAGGACTCCTTTGTATTGGGATCAGACTGGAGAAAGACAGTTCTTTGGGCCTGAACTGATTCAAGAAGCAGAAGAACAAGTCCGTATAATTCGAGAGAATTTGAGGGTGGCTCAAACCAGGCAAAAGAGTTATGCTGATAATAGAAGGAGACCACTGGAATTTGAAGAAGGAGATTATGTGTACCTCAAGGTGTCACCACTTCGTGGAATGAGGAGATTCAAAGTTAAGGGCAAATTGTCCCCTCGCTATATTGGACCATTCTTGATCTTTAGGCGAGTTGGGGAGATGGCATACCAACTCGAGTTACCTGCTAGTTTATCGGATGTGCATAATGTGTTCCACATGTCTCAACTGAAGAAGTGTCTCCGTATCCCTGAGGAACAGTTATCAATGGAAGAGCTCAGTGTTCAAGGTGATTTGACTTACACGGAGTATCCGATCAAGATTTTGGATACTTTGACTCGAGTTACAAGAAATAAGGTGATAAAGATGTGCAAAGTACAATGGAGTCACCATGGTGAAGATGAAGCAACCTGGGAAAGAGAAGAAGAGCTTCGTATAGACTTTCCCCACCTTTTCTCTAGTTCTTCTTAAATCTCGAGGACGAGATTATTTTTAAGGGGGGTAGGATTTGTAACACCCAGTTTGTAATATATATAATAAAAGAGGAGAAAAGACATTCCCTATATTTTATGTGTGTGTTGAATCTACTCATCATCCCATGTGGACACCATATTCAAAAGCAAATAATTAATAAAAGAATATATGCCATTAAAATCATGCATCATGCTGGATGTTATTTTTGTGTATGTATTTTGTGACAATGTAAAAAAATAAAGATATAAGAAATATATTAATTCAAAAAGAAGAAAATCTAGATTCCAAAATAGATTCTAGAATTTAGAAAAGAAAAGAAAATAAATATTATGTGGATAAAAATAAGTACAAAATATATTATTCCTACACTAGAATGTGAATTTGTAAAATGTACTCAAAGGTGAAACTCACATTCAAATTCAAATTGGATTCAAATAATTATAAAAGAAAACAGAAAATAAAACATAAAAGAAAAAATAAAGGAAGCTTACCTGGGCTGGCTTACCACATTTCAGCCCACCAAGAACCCCCCTCCGCGCAGCCCAGGCATCTCTCCGGTGCCGACATGTGGGCCACGTCTGTAAGTCGCGCGCGCTTGCGTTTCACTCCCACGCGGGGCCCACTCGCCAGGGCACTCTCCCACTATGTGCTGGGGCCTGCGTGTCATCCCTACCGAAGACGCATCAACCACGCGAGCACGCAGCGCGGAACTTCTCCCCCTTCTCTCGGAGCTGCTGATCTCCACTTCCGAGTCCGTGGGTTCGAGGCAATAAATACGAACCTCGCCCACGAGCACTCCACCCGAACGTCGCAAGAAACTAGCCGTCTGCCCAAGCCGCCATTGGAACATTTGCGCCGCCGCGGGTTTGGAGTGAGAACCGGTAGGCAAACCTCGAGCTCCTCGTTGCCACTGCCTTAACGTCGTGTCTGGGAGTTTCTGCGGACCGCAAGGAAGGTGTCGGTGGCCTCGGCGTGCGCGTTTGGTCGACAGAGACCCCGGAATTTCTCACCGTCGAGTACCATCTCCGCCACGCCATGGACAGGAAGATTCACCCTTCAACTGTCGGTATGAACCTCCATCCCAAGTTCGCCATCGTGCCAATTTTGTTTTGCGGGTATCAGAAGTAGGGGCGGTGCACCGTAGGGGAGGAATCGGGTTACTCCGGCGATGCACCGCCGCGTCCGTCGCGGGCGCCGCCGTCGGGTCACCAGAGTTGGGGGAACAGGCACACTGCCGTGGATCTGGCCATGGACGTCCCCGATTAAGAGATGGATAGCGTTTCACTTGAAACAATCTGAACCCCAGATCGGTAGATGGGCGGAGGAAATTAGTTAACTCGTATTTTAGATCTCCGCCGTAGATAGCTGATCGTGCGGTGATGGATCACATACCGATTCAGGTGTGGGCTTGACCTAATCGGAACCCTCTGTTGATGTGGCAGAACCACCCGAATTATTTCAGCTTAAGTGTCTAAGTCACGCCTCAGGGGCCATATCGCACTTAAATCGGAATAACCCGTCAGTCCCTCAGATCTAGTCTGATGGAGCCACTTAACCAGGATCAAATTCCACAATCTCACACGAAGGTGAGTCACAGAAGAAATACAATAAAACAGGAATCCACAAATTAAGTACTGAGTTATTACATAAATCGGAGTTTTTGAGTAGCCAATGAGAGTTCACGAAATCAAATGCAGCGGATAATCGATGTCGTCGGTATTGAGGAAATGGGCAAGGCCTAGCCCACTACTCCTCGTGCTCCTCTCCTACCGGAGCAACATCCCACTCGACCGTCCAACCCGGTGGCAGGGTGGTAGGCCAAGTCACACCATCAACCATTTCCTGAATGGTACCTGCAAAAATTGTGCCACAAGCAAGGCTGAGTATACTAATACTCAGCTAGACTTACCCGGTGTGAGGAATCTACTCCTCTACCTCTAGACTATGCAGCTGTTTGGCTGAGGGGTTTGGTTTGCCAAAAAGCACTAGCTGTTTCTAAATCAACTTTTAGCTTTTCAATTTCTACCATCATTACTTAGCTAGATTTACTTCTTCTAAGCATACATGGTAACAAGCATTTAGATCAATCAACAAGTTATCTCATGTAACCTCATTTCACTTCTTACTCGATGCAGTACAAGGAATCAAGCAGTCTCATTAGCTGCGAGAAGCAGACAATTCGAATCGAGTTTTAACCTTGCAAGGTAAACCTAAACACACGACATGTCAGGGCACTCTGTCCCCACACATGTCAACCGTCCCCATCGATTCCCCGTTCGCGTCCAGGCCTCACCGCCTTGGCATACAATGCTCCACTGACCCCGGCTGCCACCGTGCAGTGACCGCACTTGTACCCACCATAGCTAGCATGGGAGACCCAGTCTCAGGTCGCATGAGGGATAAAGTCCGCGCCCGGCTTCACTCAGGTACTAGGTTTACCGGTTACCATATTTCCTGGCATGTGCTTAGTACGTTCAAAAGCTTGACTCAGGTATCCACACATTAATCCTTAATTCTTTTTCCCGTCTCATGGACAAGGCATCCTCCCTGGATCCAAGTCCATAGACCAACATATATATCCTGTTATCAAGATGAATACAATCAATTCCTGACCTCGCGCGAGTGCTAGAAAAATCACTCGACTTCTACCGAGATCCTGATTAGCAAAGCAGCTACTCGGCCTAGCATACTAGTATTCATCTCAAAAAGGAATCCTAAGTTCATGCAACTAGAGGTTTCAAGTAACTCCTACACTTAAGTGCACATTACAAACCTACAAACATTAAGTGTAGTAAAGTAGCATATATAAATGGTTATGCATAAAACCGGGGCTTGCCTTCAATTGCTGGGGCTACAGGGAGATCCTCGATAGCAGCCTCTGATGCCTGCTCCTGGTCCTCCTCTTGGACAGGTCTTTGCTCGGGGATGAGCACGTACTCTCCGTCGGCAAGATTACAATCTAATGAATGCAACGCGTAAGATATATGCATGATATGATATGTGCTTTTAGAAATTACAACTTTTGATGGTGTATGATCCACTTGACTTAAACAAGGTTAACTTTACCTATGTAAGACCCTTGGGTGGTATACTTGGTAAATTAAGTTAAACTTTAGCTAAGGCAAGTGGTAGGTTTTACTTTTAGGGGTTCCACTGAATTCTTTTTAAGTCTTGGGGAAAATTGATAAGTATTCAGGATAGGCTTATTGGGGTGAGGTTTATTTCTTCTTCCCTTTCTTTTATTCTCTTAAAAGTTTTGGAGTAGGTTTAAACTACAAGTTGCTTCTATAAAATTCTAAAAATTCTGCAAAAATTACAGTGGCTTGGCACTGGTGTATGTTTCTCTGTTTCAAAATTTGGGGATCATAAAGTGAATAGTTTTCTCTGGATAAAATTATTAAATTCTAGGGCAGAAGGGGTGCCTTGAACTACAACTACTATTTAACAGTGGGTAGTTCTATAAAACTTATTTTTACTGGCTTTTAGGGGTTGTAACATGACTTGATACAAATTTCTAGCCATCAATACCTTTTAGTTATTTTACTATGGTTTTCTCAATTTTCTAGCCAAATAGGTGCTTTCTACTACCACTATATTTGAAAAATATCAAACAACAGAGTTTCTATTTTTCTTAGCTGTTGTTTTGTGCAAGAGCAATCATTCTGAAGTTTGGCATCTTTTTGCTTAAGGAGAGGGGTGGTATGCATTATTTGAATCAAGTGGCCTTTCTCATAAAATACTAGCGACAGGTATGAGTTTGCTTCTTTTTCATGGGTTTGCATTTTTCTCTGGTAGTTCATCCCACTATGGACTTAACAAAATTTTGGTTGCCCACTATTGCATCATTAGGGGTTATTCAAGAATTATTTGAAAAATGCCTTATTATCACTTTATATTTATTTTCCTTACATAAAAGTTGGGCTGAGGTGTTGTTTATTTTTGTAGTGGGGCTCTGGTGGTTGTAAGTCCACTGGATTTTTACTACTCATTTTGGTTATAGTTTTGCTACTCTAATAATTGATTTTCAGTCCATATAAGGCTAAATAAAACATTTTAATTTAAAACTGGTCCAAATTAATGGTCTCTGTATTTTTCCTAGGTTCTCTGTTACATAAGTAAACTAGGAAAAATAATCCTAATCACTATTCATTAATTTCTAATGCCTTTCTGATTTTTCCTAAGTTTTGGGCAAAATAGCTTTAAATGGATAAGCACATCATAATTTCTAATGCTGGGGTTCCTATTATTTTTAGACAATGTCTAAATGAGGTTTGAATACCTACAAATTTTCTTAAGTTTAGCACAGAAGAAAAACTAATTTTCCTTAATTAAACAAGGTTTGGTGGGTTTCTGTTTTTAATTTTAAACTCTAAAATTTAGAACAGAAAGCATAGGGTTTATCATTTTTAAATGATAGTTCACAATATTCAGGAGCTAGCAAAATTAGTTTGACAACTTTTTATGAAAAATTCATCAAGTTATGGATTTTCTAAGTTCTCTGGTCAATTAAAAAGAATAACAGAATTGATTTAATGGAAATTCACTTTGCACTGGGGTCCCTGGCGGGTTTTTAAGTTTTCCTCGCGAATCAGTCCTTAAGCTACTATTCACATGAGTCTCTGACATTACAGAAAACCCCCCGGGTTCTACAAATCCTAACCTGAGGTCCTTCTTCTAAGTTAAACAGTAACCGCGGCGGAAGAAAGGGCGGAGGGGCTTACCGGCGGCGAGATTGCTCCGGTGAAGTGGTCGAGGACGTAGGGGAGGTCTCGGGGATCACAACGAGGTGCGGGTCGCCGGCGGAGATGGCCGGAGTCGGTCGGTCCACGCGCGCAGGCGGGATGCTCGTCGGCGGCGAGGGGTCCGGCCTGGTCACGGCGAGATAGACCAATTGGATGGGTCAGAGGGGTTCACATGATGCCGGAGAAGATATGGATGCAAGGAATCGGTCAGAGACTCACTGGATAGCTCGGTCCACGCGCGGCGGCGGAAGACCGAAGTCCGGTGAGGTCGATCTCGGGCCTCTGGTGAAGTCCGGCCGGGTCCGAGGGCTTGGCAAGCTTCACGGGCTACTGGCGGAGCTAGCCGAAGCACTGGCTCGACTTGAGGATGGCTGGAGTGGGCTGGCCACGGTGGCCGAAGCTCTGGCGGCGATGGCGGGCGGAATTGAGCTCGCCGGAGCTAAGGAGAGGGGGCTGGCCGGTGAAGGTGAGTGCAGGGCGAAGTGAGGTGCGCCCGGGGAGGCTTTATAGGCGCGGCCTAGCACGGCCGAGGGCGTGGGCGCGCGGCGGACTTGACCGGACGCCGGGGCGAGCGCGCGCGCGGGTTGGGCGAGCTCTGGCGTGCCGACCAGGGTCGAACACGTGTGCCCGTGCGTTCTGCCCAAGTTCTGGCGCGTGTGGTCGCTCATCCGAGCCTGCTCTCGCCTTGGTCAGTGCACAAAACCTCTTCTCCTCCCTACAAGCTACCATTCTTGTGTGGAGGTCATAGGATTTTGCCTACTGGTTGCAGAGATATGGAGCCAGGAAATCCGGTCTGTCTCTCTGCCCAAACCCGAGGCAAATCCAAGGTTTTGTCGTGTCTAGGGCTCGCGTCCCAATGCCATCTTCTGGCACACGACAGAGGGGTTAGTTAGACACAATTTTGTCAATGGGGCCATTAGGATTCGAGTTGGGGATCAAGGTGAACATCCCTGATCTTTAGCTCAAGGTCTGAATTTCAGAATTCTGAAATTCAGAATTCCCATTAAGTCCCCACATGAGAAGCTTGATTTGGGGTTTTAATTGAGTTATTTTGGCTAAGCTTTCTCAACCTTTCTTGTTGTTTATTAAATATACTTAAATTTTTATAATTGGCTCAAGTCAAAATTTTAAATTTTTCATACCCTTTTCCTTATTTTCTTGAACTTTGCTCATGGGGCTCACTTAGGGTTTATATTAGGGTTACAACATTAATACCTTTTTGAAAGACCCATTTGTTGTGATCATGATACTTTTAAGTATATGCTTGGTGAATTCTTTATTCTTAAGTTAATTTGATGCTCATGCTTACTTTGGTTTACATAAAATGATGGTTCTTGGTTTGGCATTTTAAGAGAAACCCTAGGTGACACTGGGGTGTCACAGCCTTCCCCCCTTAAAGAAATCTCGTCCCGAGATTCGGGCCAGAGTCCTCCTGGGGTGAAGCGAAGGGTGAGACTTATAGGAAATGGGTGATTACTGTTATTATTAGGATAAAATTGTTCTTCGAATGTCATTCTCTTTGCAACTTCAGAAGGAAGTCCTTTTTAAGTTTTACTTCATAGTTACTTCATTCTAAATTAAGACCTTATTTTTGGAAATTAGATTCGAAGGGCAGGAGGAGGGGTTGGGTGATTATGTACCAGCTTCCTTGGGTAGGCAATCGGGGAAGTTGGATCTCAGGAATTCCTCGGTTTCCCAAGTAGCTTCCTCCTCTGAGTGATTACTCCACTGGACCTTGTACATCTTGATCGATTTAGCCCGAGTTGATCTCTCCTTGCAATCCAGAATCTTGGAGGGGTACTCTTGGTACGATAGATCTGACTCTATCTCCATTTCTGGCTCTGCTAAGATCTCAGTCGGCAATCGAACACACTTCTTCAGCTGAGATACATGGAATACATCGTGAATGGCAGACATTTTTGAAGGTAACTTCAGCTTGTATGCCACGGGTCCACATGCCTCTATGATCTCATAAGGTCCAATGTAACGAGGGGCTAGCTTGCCTTTGATCCCAAACCTCTGCATTCCCTTAGTGGGTGATACCTTGAGGTATACAAAACTTCCCACCTCGAACTAGAGAGGTTTCCTTCTTCTATCATGATAACTCTTCTGCCTGGCCTGAGCAGCTTCTAGATTCTTCCTGATTAGTTTGACCTTCCTTTCGGCTTCAGTCACTAAATCAGGTCCAAAAACTTTTCTCTCACCCGGTTGAGACCAATTGAGTGGTGTTCTACACCTTCTTCTATAGAGAGCTTCAAAAGGTGCCATCTTTAGGCTGGATTGATAACTATTGTTATAAGCAAACTCTGCTAAGGAGAGGTGCTTATCCCAGTTCTTGCCACAATCGATCGCACAAGCTCTTAGCATATCCTCCAGAATTTGGTTTACCCTTTCCGTCTGACCATCAGTCTGTGGGTGGTAAGCTGTACTCCTGATTAGCTTAGTCCCCAGAGACTCTTGCAATTGTTCCCAAAATCTGGCAACAAATTGGGCTCCTCGGTCGGAAACAATGGTCCGAGGCAGTCCGTGCAAACACACGATCCGGTCAATATACAATTCTGCATACTTTCGAGCCTTATCAGTGGTGTGCACAGGAAGA
This sequence comes from Zea luxurians, assembly GCA_029449295.1. Lineage (NCBI taxonomy): Eukaryota > Viridiplantae > Streptophyta > Magnoliopsida > Poales > Poaceae > Zea > Zea luxurians. The sequence goes on along the minus strand of JAOPSE010000017.1, from coordinate 31,480,188 downwards.
AAATGTGCCACTTTCGTCAATCGGTCCACAATAACCCAAATTGAATCATGATGACGAGAGGTGTTGGGCAGACCCACAATGAAATCCATGCTGATGTCATCCCACTTCCATGAAGGTATGGACAGGGGTTGCAAAGCTCCAGCTGACTTCAAGTGGCTTGCCTTTACCCTCTGATAGGTGTCACATTCTGATACATACTGGGCTATCTCCCTCTTCATTCTGGTCCACCAGTACAAAGGCTTCAGATCATGGTACATCTTGGTGCTTCCCGGATGCATAGAGAATTTGGAGAGATGAGCCTCGTCCAAGATTTTTCTCTTGAGATCCTGGTCCTTAGGAATCACCAATCTGCTTTTAAACCATAACACACCCTTTTCATCCTGGCGGAAACAATTATACTTCTCATCCTTCTGATGGAGATTCTTCTTGATAATTTGCACTCCCTTGTCACTGAGCTAGGCCATGACAATCTGGTCTTGCAAAGCTGGCTCAATAGAAATGTGAGACAAAGAACCAAAAGGAATCACTTCAATTTGCATCTTGCTCAACTCATCACACAAGGTGTTAATGCGAGAATCCATCAGAATACAATTGCACTGCATCTTCCAGCTCAAGGCATCTGCTACCACATTAGCTTTTCCTGGGTGGTAATGTACCTCTAGGTCATAATCCTTGATCAGCTCTAGCCATCTTCTCTGCCTCATGTTGAGATCAGCCTGAGTGAAAATGTACTTAAGGCTCTTATGATCAGTGAAGATGTTGCAGTGGGTCCCCATTAGGTAATGCCTCCACGTCTTCAACGCATGAACCACTGCTGCTAGCTCAAGGTCATGAGTGGGATAGTTCTGCTCATGAGGCCTGAGTGCTCTTGAGGCATAAGCAATGACTCGGTTGTCTTGCATCAAGACACAACCTAGTCCTGTGCCAGAGGCATCGCAATATACATCAAAAGGCTTGCTGTTGTCAGGCTGCGCCAACACTGGTGCGGTGGTCAGATGCTGCCTTAATGCATGGAAGGCATCTTCGCACTTCTGACTCCAGACAAATTTGACTTCTTTCTTCAGCAATTCAATTATAGGCTTCGCAATTCGAGAGAAGTCCGAAATAAATCTTCGGTAATAACCAGCTAATCCCAGAAAACTCCGAATCTGACGAACAGTTGTTGGTGGCTTCCAGTTCATCACCTCTTGCACTTTATCAGGGTCGACAGCTATTCTAGCCTGAGAGATAGTGTGACCCAAGAATTTGATTTCCTTTAGCCAAAAATTACACTTGGATAACTTGGCATAAAGGTGGTGCTCTCGCAGACGTTGAAGAACTACATGCAAATGCCTGGCATGTTCTTCTTCGCTCTTTGAGTACACCAAGATGTCATCGATGAAAACCACCACGAACTTGTCCAATTCAGGCATGAAAACAGAATTCATCAGATATATGAAATATGCTGGTGCATTTGTCAGCCCGAATGACATCACCAAAAATTCATATAGCCCGTATCTGGATGAGAATGCCGTCTTCAGAATATCACTTGCTCGTATCTTGATCTGATGGTAGCCAGAGCGAAGGTCTATCTTGGAAAATACCTTGGCCCCGACCAATTGGTAAAAAAGAACATCAATACGAGGCAAAGGATACTTGTTCTTGATAGTTACCGCATTAAGAGGGCGGTAATCTATACACAGCCTCAAGCTTTCATCTTTCTTCTTCACAAATAGTGCTGGACATCCCCAAGGTGAAGTGCTTGGGCGAATAAATCCTTTATCCAGCAACTCTTGCAATTGCTTCTTCAATTCTGCCAACTCAGCGGGTGGCATTCGGTAGGGCCTCTTAGAAATTGGGGCCGTTCCCGGTTGCAACTCGATGGCGAATTCAATATCCCGGTCCGGCGGCATTCCTGGCAATTCATTAGGGAAAACATCTGCATACTCACAGACCACTAGGATCTTCTTCAGAGGTAACTCCGTCATAGAGAAAGCACATGACTGAGTAGGACCCTGATGGGGCAGAATTAAAGTGAAGTTCCCACAGAACGGAGAATTAACTTCCACGGTATGACTGGCTATATCAAGCACAACTTGGTTCAAGGTCATTCAATTAGCTCCTAGAATAATGTCCACATTTTCCAATCCCAACACAAGAAGAGTGGTTTTGACAATGTGGCTTCCCAGCTGAATAGGCACACTTTGGTCTAATTGATTAGGTGCAATTTTACCCCCAGGTGTGACTATCATGAATGACCCTCTAGAGTGAGAGATTGGCAGTTTGCAGCACTGAACTTTTGGCTAATGAAACTATGAGATGCACCAGAATCAAACAGAATTAAAGCAGGTTGATTATAAACTGAAAAGGTACCGGTCATGATAGGAGCTCCTTCAGGTATTTCCTCTATAGTGGTGAAGTTGAGCTTCCCCTGCCTGACTTGCACCTTCTGCTTTCTTCCCTTGTCTTGATTTGGTGCTGGCATCTACCTCTGCTGGTTCCTGGGACAATTCTTGGCATAGTGGCCCACATTGCCACAAGTGAAACACTTGTTCCCATTGCCCTGGCGGAACTGCTGCTGCTGCGGCTGGTTGTTTCTTGGAGCGGGAGCTGGAAAGCGATTGGGTGCCGGCTGCTGCTGCTGAGGTGGCCTGATCACCCATCTGCCTACCTGCTGCTAAAAACCCCTGCTCTGATTATGAGAAACAATCCGGAACCTCTGAGCCTGAGCGGATGGCGCTGCCATTGGTGCCTTTCTCTTCTTCTCTGCCCGGTGAGCAACAATGCAATCCTCCTGGGAGATGGCCATGTTGACCAACTCATTGAAGCTATCAGCCCGGACAGTGTTGAGTCGTTCCCGCAGCTTGGTATTGAGACCCCTGCGGAAGCGATCCCTCTTCTTCTCATCAGAATCAGCATGGTACCCTGCATACTGGCATAAGTCGTTGAAAGCTTGCGCATACTGCAGTACCGTGCGGGTTCCTTGATTAAGGGCCAAGAATTCATTCAACTTCCGATCAAGAATGCCAGCGGGGATGTGGTGTCCTCTGAAGGCAGTCTTGAATTCCTCCCAAGACACCTCACGATCAACGGGGAGCATAGCATGGAAGTGATCCCACCAAGTCCGAGCAGATCCGCGAAGCTGCTGCGTGGCGAAGCGGGTCTTGGTAGCATCAGGGCAGTCTCCCGTGAGGAGGGGAAACTTGGACTCGACGACGCGAAGCCATACGTCGGTGTCCAACGGATCCTCTGCCTTGGCGAACAAGGGTGGCTGCATGCTCAGAAACTCCTAGTAAGTGGCCATAGCCGGAGGTCGCTGAGGCTGGCCTCCACCATGCTGCTGAGGGTGGGGCTGGCGCTGCAAGAGCTGTCGCAGAATCTCATTCTGCTGGGCCATCAGCTCCTGCACTGTGGGAGCTGGAGGAGGTGGCGGGGGAACCTGCTCGTTATGCCCGCGACGCTGCCTAGCTACCATCTGAAAACAGAGATTGCCGCCATTGTTATCCCAACTCACAGTTTCAAACGACAAGATATCATCTCATATGGAAGGGAAAAAAAATGCCATAATCATAATATTAGGTCCGAATTTAAGATAACATGGTGACAAATATCCCACAGATTTCAAAAGTTCACAGGGTTACATCAATTAGGAGGAGGTACCCATAAGCCTAGTCCAAAATGTGATATTACTAAGCTCGCATAGGTTTCTATCCGCCTAAAAGTGTCGAAGTGACTGCTTAACCCTGAGCGGTGGAAGCGACACTGGATGCGGGTGAAGGGGGCATCGCGGAGGTAGTCCCATTGGCACCAGGGGCTGGTCCTAGCTCCTCGGGATCCTCTTCTCCCTCGCTTCCTGCTTCATTGGCCTCCATCTCTAAATGGTGCATGTCTAGGTGGTCATTTGCTTCATCGAGTTCCCTCTGCACATCGTGAAGCTGGTTCTCCAAGACATCAATGGTGTTGTCTCGGATCTCCACCTGCTGCTCCAAAGTGGTAATGCGCTAGCTTAGCCTCTCCACCTGCAGATCCTTCTCCACTAACTCGGAGGATAAATCGACCACAAAATCTTCTCGACTGTCGAGAGTGAGCTTAGTGGTTTGAGCGATGTTGGCAAGGTGTGCCATAGCGTCGCTCTGAAGGGCCTGAAGGCGGTACAGCGCACTCATGCACTGAACAGTGACCCTCCCAACCAAGTCAGGATACATTGCCCACACATCCTTCACATGGCTCACGCGGTTACACCACATGGGATCATCCTTCCTCTTAGCAGGGAAGAGTCCCAAAGGGTGCATCACCATCTCCAGGGGATGGTAGCCACAAAAAGTCGTCAGAGTCTTCATGGCTGCTGCTTCAACGGTGTCGTCCGTCCTGAGTCCAATTGTCTCAGAATCAAGAGAACGCCAACCCGGCTAAAGGGGATGAGCCTCCAAGGTCAGCCAGACCCGACAACGAGGTACCCGATGCTCCTCATACAACTGCACCGTGTACAAAGGGGGCGTAGGGTAACCGGCGGAGTTAAGCACTTCCCACAAGATGGAAGGAAAACCATCGCGAGAAAGGAAGTCAGAACTGAAACTAGAGTTTCCTCCACTGGCGGGGGTGGGTGAATTCATCTGCGGAAGGGAATCAAAGGTAAAGATTATGGTGGAAGGAAAAAGAAAAAGAGAGCCCGGATGGTTTAAAGAAAGTGGGTTAGCTCAAATTTTAATTCCCCTTTGTGTTTTATGATGCATGCATGCTGGGAAAAAGAAAACGTTGCCTCTCGAAAGAAAATAGGGTGCTTTTCAGGGCATCCTAGAAAATATAAGTACTGGCCCACGGGGCCTAAGTAATTAGCCACCCATTTTCCCTCTATGCCTAAGGCCTTTCGTCCTAGGTCTAACGGTCTAGTCCTGACGATCCTTAGCAGTTTCTAGGCAAGTTTTAGATTTTGAAAATTGGTATTCATGGTTTATTATCCTTCTCTGTGGTGGAAATTGCTCCGATACCAGCTGTGGCGGAACCACCCGAATTATTCCAGCTTAAGTGCCTAAGTCACGCCTCAGGGGACATATCGCACTTAAATCGGAATAACCCGTCAGTCCCTCAGATCTAGTCTGATGGAGCCACTTAACTAGGATCAAATTCCACAATCTCACACGAAGGTGAGTCACAGAAGAAATACAATAAAACAGGAATCCACAAATTAAGTACTGAGTTATTACATAAATCGGAGTTTTTGAGTAGCCAATGAGAGTTCACGAAATCAAATGCAACGGATAATCGATGTCGTCGGTATTGAGGAAATGGGCAAGGCCTAGCCCACTACTCCTCGTGCTCCTCTCCTGCCGGAGCAACATCCCACTCGACCGTCCAACCCGGTGGCAGGGTGGTAGGCCAAGTCACACCATCAACCATTTCCTGAATGGTACCTGCAAAAATTGTGCCACAAGCAAGGCTGAGTATATTAATACTCAGCTAGACTTACCCGGTGTGAGGAATCTACTCCTCTACCTCTAGACTATGCAGCTGTTTGGTTGAGGGGTTTGGTTTGCCAAAAAGCACTAGCTGTTTCTAAATCAACTTTTAGCTTTTCAATTTCTACCATCATTACTTAGCTAGATTTACTTCTTCTAAGCATACATGGTAACAAGCATTTAGATCAATCAATAAGTTATCTCATGTAACCTCATTTCACTTCTTACTCGATGCAGTACAAGGAATCAAGCAGTCTCATTAGCTGCGAGAAGCAGACGATTCGAATCGAGTTTTAACCTTGCAAGGTAAACCTAAACACACGACATGTCAGGGCACTCTGTCCCCACACATGTCAACCGTCCCCATCGATTCCCCGTTCGCGTCCAGGCCTCACCGCCTTGGCATACAATGCTCCACTGACCCCGGCTGCCGCCGTGCAGTGACCGCACTTGTACCCACCATAGCTAGCATGGGAGACCCAGTCTCAGGTCGCATGAGGGATAAAGTCCGCGCCCGGCTTCACTCAGGTACTAGGTTTACCGGTTACCATATTTCCCAGCATGTGCTTAGTACGTTTAAAAGCTTGACTCAGGTATCCACACATTAATCCTTAATTCTTTTTCCCGTCTCATGGATAAGGCATCCTCCCTGGATCCAAGTCCATAGACCAACATATATATCCCGTTATCAAGATGAATACAATCAATTCCTGACCTCGCGCGAGTGCTAGAAAAATCACTCGACTTCTACCGAGATCCTGATTAGCAAAGTAGCTACTCGGCCTAGCATACTAGTATTCATCTCAAAAAGGAATCCTAAGTTCATGCAACTAGAGGTTTCAAGTAACTCCTACACTTAAGTGCACATTACAAACCTACAAACATTAAGTGTAGTAAAGTAGCATATATAAACGGTTATGCATAAAACCGGGGCTTGCCTTCAATTGCTGGGGCTGCAGGGAGATCCTCGATAGCAGCCTCTGATGCCTGCTCCTGGTCCTCCTCTTGGACAGGTCCTTGCTCGGGGATGAGCACGTACTCTCCGTCGGCAAGATTACAATCTAATGAATGCAACGCGTAAGATATATGCATGATATGATATGTGCTTTTAGAAATTACAACTTTTGACGGTGTATGATCCACTTGATTTAAACAAGGTTAACTTTACCTATGTAAGACCCTTGGGTGGTATACTTGGTAAATTAAGTTAAACTTTAGCTAAGGCAAGTGGTAGGTTTTACTTTTAGGGGTTCCACTGAATTCTTTTTAAGTCTTGGGGAAAATTGATAAGTATTCAGGATAGGCTTATTGGGGTGAGGTTTATTTCTTCTTCCCTTTCTTTTATTCTCTTAAAAGTTTTGGAGTAGGTTTAAACTACAAGTTGCTTCTATAAAATTCTAAAAATTCTGCAAAAATTACAGTGGCTTGGCACTGGTGTATGTTTCTCTATTTCAAAATTTGGGGATCATAAAGTGAATAGTTTTCTCTGGATAAAATTATTAAATTCTAGGGCAGAAGGGGTGCCTTGAACTACAACTACTATTTAACAGTGGGTAGTTCTATAAAACTTATTTTTACTAGCTTTTAGGGGTTGTAACATGACTTGATACAAATTTCTAGCCATCAATACCTTTTAGTTATTTTACTATGGTTTTCTCAAGTTTCTAGCCAAATAGGTGCTTTCTACTACCACTATATTTGAAAAATATCAAACAACAAAGTTTCTATTTTTCTTAGCTATTGTTTTGTGCAAGAGCAATCATTCTGAAGTTTGGCATCTTTTTGCTTAAGGAGAGGGGTGGTATGCATTATTTGAATCAAGTGGCCTTTCTCATAAAATACTAGCAATAGGTATGAGTTTGCTTCTTTTTCATGGGTTTGCATTTTTCTCTGGTAGTTCATCCCACTATGGACTTAACAAAATTTTGGTTGCCCATTATTGCATCATTAGGGGTTATTCAAGAATTATTTGGAAAATGCCTTATTATCACTTTATATTTATTTTCCTTACATAAAAGTTGGGCTGAGGTGTTGTTTATTTTTGTAGTGGGGCTCTGGTGGTTTTAAGTCCACTGGATTTTTACTACTCATTTTGGTTATAGTTTTGCTACTCTAATAATTGATTTTCAGTCCATATAAGGCTAAATAAAACATTTTAATTTAAAACTGGTCCAAATTAATGGTCTTTGTATTTTTCCTAGGTTCTCTGTTACATAAGTAAACTAGGAAAAATAATCCTAATCACTGTTCATTAATTTCTAATGCCTTTCTGATTTTTCCTAAGTTTTGGGCAAAATAGCTTTAAATGGATAAGCACATCATAATTTCTAATGCTGGGGTTCCTATTATTTTTAGACAATGTCTAAATGAGCTTGAATACCTACAAATTTTCTTAAGTTCAGCACAGAAGAAAAACTAATTTTCCTTAATTAAATAAGGTTTGGTGGGTTTCTGTTTTTAATTTTAAACTCTAAAATTTAGAACAGAAAACATAGGGTTTATCATTTTTAAATGATAGTTCACAATATTCAGGAGCTAGCAAAATTAGTTTGACAACTTTTTATTAAAAATTCATCAAGTTATGGATTTTCTAAGTTCTCTGGTCAATTAAAAAGAATAACAGAATTGATTTAATGGAAATCCACTTTGCACTGGGGTCCCTGGTGGGTTTTTAAGTTTTCCTCGCGAATCAGTCCTTAAGCTACTATTCACATGAGTCTCTGACATTACAGAAAACCCCCCGGGTTCTACAAATCCTAACCCGAGGTCCTTCTTCTAAGTTAAACAGTAACCGCGGCGGAAGAAAGGGCGGAGGGGCTTACCGGCGGCAAGATTGCTCCGGTGAAGTGGTCGAGGACATAGGGGAGGTCTCGGGGATCACAATGAGGTGCAGGTCGCCGTCGGAGATGGCCGGAGTCGGTCGGTCCACGCGCGCAGGCGGGGATGCTCGTCGGCGGCGAGGGGTCCGGCCTGGTCACGGTGAGATAGACCAATTGGATGGGTCAGAGGGGTTCACATGATGCCGGAGAAGATATGGATGCAAGGAATCGGTCGGAGACTCACTGGATAGCTCGGTCCACGCGCGGCGGCGGAAGACCGAAGTCCGGTGAGGTCGATCTCGGGCCTCCGGTGAAGTCCGGCCAGGTCCGAGGGCTTGGTAAGCTTCACGGGCTACTGGCGGAGCTAGCCGAAGCACTGGCTCGACTTGAGGATGGCTGGAGTGGGCTGGCCACGGTGGCCGAAGCTCTGGTGGCGATGGCGGGCGGAATTGAGCTCGCCGGAGCTAAGGAGAGGGGGCTGGCCGGTGAAGGTGAGTGCGGGGCGAAGTGAGGTGCGCCCGGGGAGGCTTTATAGGCGCGGGCGAGCACGGCCGAGGGCGTGGGCGCGCGGCGGACTTGACCGGACGCCGGGGCGAGCGCGTGCGTGGGTTGGGCGAGCTCTGGCGTGCCGACCAGGGTCGAACACGTGTGCCCGTGCGTTCTGCCCAAGTTCTGGCACGTGTGGTCGCTCATCCGAGCCTGCTCTCGCCTTGGTCAGTGCACAAAACCTCTTCTCCTCCCTACAAGCTACCATTCTTGTGTGGAGGTCATAGGATTTTGCCTACTGGTTGCAGAGATATGGAGCCAGGAAATCCGGTCTGTCTCTCTGCCCAAACCCGAGGCAAATCCAAGGTTTTGTCGTGTCTAGGGCTCGCGTCCCAATGCCATCTTCTGGCACACGACAGAGGGGTTAGTTAGACACAATTTTGTCAATGGGGCCATTAGGATTTGAGTTGGGGATCAAGGTGAACATCCCTGATCTTTAGCTCAAGGTCTGAATTTCAGAATTCTGAAATTCAGAATTCCAATTAAGTCCCCACATGAGAAGCTTGATTTGGGGTTTTAATTGAGTTATTTTGGCTAAGCTTTCTCAACCTTTCTTGTTGTTTATTAAATATACTTAAATTTTTATAATTGGCTCAAGTCAAAATTTTAAATTTTTCATACCCTTTTCCTTATTTTCTTGAACTTTGCTCATGGGGCTCACTTAGGGTTTATATTAGGGTTACAACATTAATACCTTTTTGAAAGACCCATTTGTTGTGATCATGATACTTTTAAGTATATGCTTGGTGAATTCTTTATTCTTAAGTTAATTTGATGCTCATGCTTACTTTGGTTTACATAAAATGATGGTTCTTGGTTTGGCATTTTAAGAGAAACCCTAGGTGGCACTGGGGTGTCATAGTTGACGATCGGACGGCTCTAAGCGAGGGGTACCCCTTTCAGCCATGGCAGTTTTGCACATAAGACCCTCTGATTTAGGAAAACTAACCCGCCGTTCCTCTCAACTATTCTCTGTGTCTTGGAGATCTTGCGGGATAGCCCCTGGGTTTTCTGGAAAATGAGGCCGAGTCCAGAGATCGTTTAAATTGAATAAATGAAATAGAAAATAGATTTTTAATAGGAAAATAATTGCTAGAACTTCAATAATTCATAGAAAATGCATATGAACTCCAAATTACTTCATTCCAGTTCCTAAAATTTTGTAATTTTATTCTCTAGCACTTAGTGTCTCTGTTTTATCATGACAACAGTAAGAAAATTAACCCCACACTTAATCCTATTTTAAACACATAAAACCTTTGAAAATTCATAACTTAAATTCTATAACTCCAAAAATTATGATTCCTGTTCCTAGAATTTTATTTTAATGTGTAGATTATTACTGTGTATTTTGTTTATATGTTGGTGTAATGTTAATTTCTCTATATGCACTGTGCTTGTTTGTATTGTGGTGAGTAGAAGAGCCCGTGACTGAGGACCCTAGTGAGCAACAGGTTGAAGTAGCTGAGCAGGAGCTCATTGAAGGCAAGTTGTGCCCTTGACCACTTTTTACCCAATAATGTTCTTTAATATCATTTACTCATGCATAGGCTAATTTTGATGGGACCCAATAGGTCACCCTAGATTGTTTATCTCATTACCTTGCTTACCCCTGAATCACTTGGGTAGTTTGCTATTGCTTTACATGGTTTTGGGATAATCATTTATTATATCTATGTTCCAATTATTCTTGTTATTCTATTTATGTTCATGTCAAGTTCATTAATGTTAATTGGAACATAGAGCTTAACTTGAGAACCACGTGCCACCACAAGGGTTTAATGGGACGCCCTTGGCTGACTAATTAGGAAAGCTAGTGGAAGACTACCTTACCCGAAAGGGGCAAGGGCAGTAGGGGAGTTGCATGCAAGGAGGTTCTCGGGTTGATTTAGCTACGATGGCGGTCAGACGGGGGATTCTTGCAAGTGCTCTTCCCATAAACTGTAGCGGGTTTTCGGAAGCTAGTGGAACTTTGTAAAGGCCTCGTAGTGTTGCCCTGCCGCGCTTCCTAGGTAGAGGTGTATGGGAGTCGCGACCCCTTGGCAGATGGGTAACATGACTTGTGGGTAAAGGGTACAACCTCTGCAGAGTGTAAAACTGGTATACTAGCCGAGCTCACGGTCATGAGCAGCTCAGGACTCTCTGATGTTTAAATTATGGAACTTAAATTCAATTTTGTCATTTGCATTGCATGGGTTTATTATTAATTTGTTCTATTACTTTACTTAAGGTTTGGTATTTACTTACACTTAGTAACTGCTAATAAAATTTTGACCCACTACTTAAAAGCAATGCTCAGCTTTAACCCCTATCATTGATTAGCCTTACACAACACATGAACTCACACCTTTGTGAGTTTATGTCCACTGGTTCCCCACAACTTGTTGAGCTATGATCATGTGTGAGCTCACCCTTGCTGTCTCACACCTCCCCATAGGAGAAGAACAGGTGGTTCAGGAGGAGCCACACGGCGAGGAGTATGATCTGATCTAGGTGGCGGTTCTCAGTTGACATTGGCGCCGACGATCCTTAGTTTGTTTTATGTTTATCCTTTTATTTTGTAATAAGTCTTCCGCTATGTAATAAGTACTCTGATGTTTTATGACATTTATATCTATACACTCTGTTATTATATATGTTGTCTTCTTGGCGCATGTATGAGATGCACCTGGCTTTGTTCCTTAAAGCCGGGTGTGACACATGGTCCTTGCCATGTCAAGTAGAGTTCTATTCTTCCTCTCCACTACACCATTTTGTTATGGTGTGTAGGGAGAAGAGAACTCATGCTTGATTCCCTCCTCCTCAAGAAAACCTTTAATTTGAGAGTTGTTGAACTTCGTCCCATTGTCGTTTCTTATTTTCTTGATCCTCAATCCCAACTCATTTTGAGATCGTCTCAAGAATCCCTTTAAGGTTTCTTGGGTTTGTGATTTTTCCTGCAAAAAGAACACCCAAGTGAAGTGAGAATAGTCATCCACAATTACAAGACAATACTTACTCCCGCCGATGCTTATGTAAGCTATCGGGACGAATAAATCTGTGGAGTAGCTCAAGCGGCTTGTCGGTCGTCATGATGTTCTTGTGTGGATGATGAACACCAACTTGCTTCCCTGCTTGACATGCGCTACAAACCCTATCATTCTGAAAATGAACATTGGTTAGTCCCATAATGTGTTCTCCCTTTAGAAGCTTGTGAAGATTCTTCATCCCAACATGGGCTAGTCGGCGATGCCAGAGCCAACCCATATTAGTCTTAGCAATTAAGCAAGTGTCGAGTTTAGCTCTATTGAAATCAACTAAGTATAGCTAACCCTCTAACACTCCCTTAAATGCTACTGAATCATCACTTCTTCTAAAGACAGTAACACCTATATCCGTAAAAAGACAATTGTAGCCCATTTTACATAATTGAGAAACTGAAAGCAAGTTGTAATCTAAAGAATTTACAAGAAAAACATTGGAAATAGAATGGTCAGGTGATATAGCAATTTTACCAAGTCCTTTGACCAAACCTTGATTTCCATCCTCGAATGTGATAGCTCTTCGGGGATCTTGGTTTTTCTCATAGGAGGAGAACATCCTTTTCTCCCCAGTCATATGGTTTGTGCACCCGCTATCAATGATCCAACTTGAGCCCCCGGATGCATAAACCTACAAAACAAGTTTAGGCTTGTTCTTAGGTACCCAAACGGTCTTGGGTCCTTTCACATTAGAAACAAGCACCTTGGGTACCCAAACACAAGTCTTTGACCCCTTGTGTTTGCCCCCAACATATTTGGCAACTACTTTGCCTGATTTGTTAGTTAAAACAAATGAAGCATCAAAAGTCTTAAATGAAACAATGGGATCATTTGATGCAATAGGAGTTTTCCTTTTAGGCAATTTAACATGAGTGGATTGCCTAGAACTAGATGCCTCACTCTTATACATAAAAGCATGATGAGAGCCAGAGTGAGACTTCATAGAATGAATTCTCCTAATTTTGTGTTCGGGATAACCAGCAGGATATAAAATGTAACCCTCGTTATCCTAAACCATGGGAGCTTTGCCCTTAACAAAGTTAGATAATTTCTTAGGGGCATTAAGCTTGCCATTGTCTCCCTGTTAGAAGCCAATGCCATCCTTAATGCCAGGGCGTCTCCCACTATAGATCATACTTCTAGCAAATTTAAAATTTTCATTTTCTAAGTCATGCTCATTAATTTTAGCACTAAGTTGAGCTATGTGATCATTTTGTTGTTTAATTAAAGTTAGGTGATCATGGATAGCATCAACATTAATGTCTCTACATTTAGTACAAATAGTAACATGATCAACACTAGATGTAGAGGGTTTGCAAGCATTTAATTCATCAATCTTATCATGTAAAATAGTATTCTCATTTCTAAGATTGGAAATAGAATCATTGCAAACACTTAAATCCTTAGCCTTAGCAATTAATTTTTCATTTTCAATCTTAAGGCTAGAAAGTGATTCATGCAACTTGTCAATTTTAGCAATCAAACTAGCATTATCATTTTAAGATTGACAAGAGAATCATCACATACATTTAACTTTTCAACCTTAGCAATTAATTTGGCATTTTCATTTCTAAGGTTAGAAATAGTGTCATGGCAAGTGCTAAGCTCACTAGTCAATTTTCATATTTTTCTATCTCCTGAGCATAAGCATTTTTAACCTTAACATGCTTTTTGTTTTCCTTTATAAGGAAGTCCTCTTGGCTATCCAAGAGTTCATCCTTCTCATGAATAGCACTAATTAATTCATTCAATTTTTCCTTTTGTTGCATGTTTAGGTTGGCAAAAAGCGTGAACAAATCATCCTCATCATCACTAGAGTTATCCTCATCACTAGATGTTGCATATTTAGTGGAGGCTCTAGATTTTACCTTCTTCTTTTTGCTGTCCTTTGCCATGAGGCACTTGTGGCCGACGTTGGGGAAGAGGAGACCCTTGTTGATGGCGATGTTGGCGGCATCCTCGTCGGAGGAGTCGGTGGAGCTCTCATCGGAGTCCCACTCCCGGCATACATGGGCATCACTGCCCTTCTTCTTGTAGTATCTCTTCTTCTCCTTCTTCCCCCGCTTGTCGTCACCCCTGTCACTGTCACTAGAAATAGGACATTTTGCTATAAAGTGACCGGGCTTACCACACTTGTAGCAAACTTTCTTGGAGCGGGGCTTGTAATCCTTCCCCCTCCTTTGCTTGAGGATTTGGCGGAAGCTCTTGATGATGAGCGCCATCTCCTCGTTGTCGAGCTTGGAGGCGTCGATGGGGAGCCTACTTGATGTAGACTCTTCTTTCTTCTCCTCCGTTGCCTTGAAGGCAACGGGTTGCACCTCGGATGTTGAGGTGGCGCCCCGCTCGATGATTTGTTTGGAGCCTTTGATCATCAATTCAAAGCTCACAAACTTTCCTATAACCTCCTCAGGAGACATTAGCTTGTATCTAGGATCACCATGAATTAATTGAACTTGTGTAGGATTAAGAAAAACAAGTGATCTTAGGATAACCTTGACCATTTCATGGTCATCCCATTTTGTGCTCCCGAGGTTGCACACTTGATTCACCAAGGTCTTGAGCCGGTTGTACATGGCTTGTGGCTCCTCTCCTTGGTTGAGCATAAAACGACCGAGCTCCCCCTCGATCGTCTCCCTCTTGGTGATCTTGGTCACCTCATCTCCCTCGTGCACGGTCTTGAGCACGTCCCAAATCTCTTTGGCGCTCTTCAACCCTTGCACCTTATTATACTCCTCTCGACTTAGATATGCGAGGAGTATAGTAGTGGCTTGGGAGTTGAAGTGCCGAATTTGGGCAACCTCGTCCGAATCATAATCTTCATCCCCTACGGATGGTACCTATACTCCAAACTCAACAACATCCCAAATACTAGTGTGGAGTGAGGTTAGATGGTGCCTCATTTTATCACTCCACATACAATAATCTTCACCATAAAAAACGGGTGGTTTGCCTAATGGGATGGAATGTAAAGGAGTACGTTTGGAAATGCGAGGATAGCGTAAGGGGATCTTACTAAACTTCTTGCGCTCATGGCGCTTAGAAGTGACAGATGGCGCGTCGGAGCCAGAGGTGGATGGCAACGAAGAGTCAGTCTCGTAGTAGACCACCTTCTTCATCTTCTTTTTCTTTTCGCCGCTCCGATGCGACTTGTTATGTGGAGGGGATCCCTTCACCTTGTTGCCGGACTCCCCTGATGGAGCCTTCCCGTGGCTTGTGGCGGGCTTCTCATCGGTCACCATCTCCTTCTTGGCGTGATCGTCCGATATCACTTCGAGCGGTTAGGCTCTAATGAAGTACCGGCTCTGATACCAATTGAAAGTCGCCTAGAGGGGGTGAATAGGCGGAATCTAAAATTTATAAACTTTAAGCACAACTACAAGCCGGGTTAGCGTTAGAAATAAAATCGAGTCCGAAAGAGAGGGCGAAAACAAACCACAAGCAAATGAAGAGAGTGACGCGGTGATTTGTTTTACCGAGGTTTGGTTCTTGCAAACCTACTCCCCGTTGAGGTGGTCACAAAGACCGGGTCTCTTTCAACCCTTTCTCTCTCTCAATCGGTCACCTAGACCGAGTGAGCTTCTCTTCTCAATCAATTGGGACACTTAGTCCCCACAAGGACCACCACACAATTGGTATCTCTTACTTTGATTACAAAGATGTAGAGAACAAGAAATAGGAAGAAGAAAAGCGATCCAAGCGCAAGAGCTCAAGCGAACATGACAAAACTCTCTCTTCTAGTCACTAATTGCTTTGAGTGGAATTGGGAGTTGGAGAGATTTTGATTCAATCTTTTTGTGTCTTGTATTGAATGCACTAGCTCTTGTATTGAATGTGTTGGCTGAAAACTTGGATGCCTTGAATTGTGGTGGTTGGGGGGGTATTTATAGCCCCAACCACCAAAGTGGCCGTTGGGCATGGCTACTGTCGACGAGCGCACCGGACACTGTCCGGTGCGCCAGCCACGTCACCCAACCGTTAGGGTTTGACCATTGGAGCTTCTGACAATTGGGCCACTGGACAGTCCGGTGGTGCACCGGACAGGTCCTGTTCACTGTCCGGTGTGCCTTCTGGCGCTTGCTCTGAATCTGCGCGTGCTGTCCGTGCACTATAGCGTTCACTGTTCACTTTTGCAGACGACCGTTGGCGCTGTAGCCGTTACTCCGCATGGCACACCGGACAGTCCGGTGTTACACCGGACAGTCCGGTGAATTATAGCAGAGAACATTTTCCAGAAACCCGAAGCTGAGGAGTTCGGAGTGATTCTCCCTGGTGCACCGGACACTGTCCGATGGTGCACCGGACAGTCGGTGCGCCAGACCAGGGCAGCCTTCGATTGGTTTTGCTCCTTTGTATTTGAACCTTTTCTTGGACTTTTTATTGGTTTGTGTTGAACCTTTGGCACCTATAGAACTTATAATCTAGAGCGAACTAGTTAGTCCAATTATTTGTGTTGGGCAATTGAACCACCAAAATCATTTAGGAAAAGGTTTGACCCTATTTCCCTTTCACACCTAACCCGGCTGAGCCATCACCTTAGGCCCTCACCTAAACCAGGGAGTCCCTAATCATCCCACTCACAAGGTGATGAGGGTGAATACCCTTCATCATACACATTTTGAAAAGCGTTTTCTTTTGAAAACTCACACCTTTTTTCAAATCATTTGTAACAAATATATCAAGGATTGATTGCGGCTAGCGACTGGGTGGCCATAATAACTTGTCTCAAAATCATATCATGCATAAAATAACAGGCTGAGGGTTGTGGTTGAAAAATCATAGGTAATTTATGCATCAAAGGGATCCAGTGAGCTTGTCGTGCTTATCCGGCGAAGGGGGAAGGGGAGCTCGCGGAACTGGCTTCTGGCTCCACCGCCTGGCGTAGACTTGCAGATCTGGCCTCCACGAGACGGCACGAACGCTCCGATAACTATGCAACATGAACAAGCAAACATACAAACCAGCAAGTATACCAACAAATATTTAGTATAGTGGTCAGAATAGCGATATATGGATGGGTAGAGTCTTGAGTAGAATCCGTGTCATGTGGTGTTGAGATACTACTAGTGGCGGAGTGGAGGTGCTTACTAGGAGGGTGGACTGGAGGCGAAGCGACACTATGCGTGTAGCCGGCAGAGCGGAGTAACTGAGTGGGTGGGGTGTTTGCCTTGGCTGAGGGTGTTGAGTGTGTGTGCAGAGGGAGAGGGTAGCTGGGTGTATGTGGTGTAGCACAATGAAGTTCACTGTTGGTGAGAATAGTGACGAAAGAATCGTCTGACTTAGTCTGAACATGGAAATTATAGGCAGAATATGGGACAAGAGTATTTTGGGAGTTTTCTAGAATATGAACCATGCTTAAGGGATGACATGGTTGGATAGGGAATAGTTTGATAAGAATTTAGAAACAAGAATGATTGGAATCGGAGTTTGGAAGCCTGGTTGAAGGAATCTCAAAGTTAAGCGTGCTCAACTTGGAGAAACCTGGGATGGGTGACTAGATGGGAAGTTCCCTACTGGAAGGAAAATCATAGTCACTGGAGTTCGTATGAATAGTAACGATGAATAGTGTTGGGGCGAAGGCGAAGACGGTACCCTTCGCTCTAGGCCTTCGTCAACTCGCTGCACCAACGGAGGCAAGATGACCAGCGCGCCCACCCTTCGTCCTCTTCACTGCAAGATGAAGGCCTACGACGAAGTCTCTCCATCCCGCGTCCTCGGTCCTACCTGGAGGCCCACGTGGGATTCGGCCCATCATGACAGGCCCCGCACGGACAGGCGTGTTACGGGCCTAATTTGTAATAGCTTTTATCTAATGACAGTTTGTAACCCTCCCTTGTGGGAATATTCTGGGGATAATCCAGGTGTCTGAGGGCATAAACGTCCTTACATCGGGACGTTGGGCGCTCGGGCACCTATAAATACCCCCGTACAGTGCCCTTGAGAGGCTGGATTAACAGAGCAATTGCCATCTCGAGTTAAACCTTGCTTGCATTCTTTCCACCCCCCCGTTGGATCAACTTTCCCAGGAGAGTAAGTTCCAACATTTGGCACCCACCGTTCATGCTACGAACAACCAACCTGCGATGGCACCCAAAAGAGCTAGTTCGAAGGCAGCCCCATCCGTCGACGAAGCAGCGAAGGCAGCACTGCTAGCTGAGAAAAAGGGCAAGACCCTCGCCGACAACACTCACCATGAAGCTGGCGAAGACGAAGCACTCAGTAAGAGACAGCGCAACAATCTACACACTCCCGAAGGCACCCTCCGCACCTGCAGCTCTGGAGGGCAACCACAAGTACCACCCCCAGGCTTCGCTCCACTAGAGGGCGAGGATGCAACAGAGGACGGCGAAGTCATCGGCGTCTCAGTAGAAGAACAACTATAGTTACGGGCCCTGCGCCTCAAGAACCGCAACCTCCAGAAGCAGAAAGAAATCCTCGAGGTCAAGTGACAACGTGTCTCCGCGCAAGCCAAGGTGCGCCAGATGATACGAGATGAGGAGCAGAGGGCTCGGGAACTCGAACAAGAGATTGCGCTCATGCAGCGCGAAGGCCAATACGATCTGTAGCATGACCCACCCCTCCAACAGCGTGCGCCAGTCGGAGACTTATTCATTCCCCAGCGCGGACCCTTCGGCCCGCACGACACAGCTTTCCAGGGCATCAACTACCTCGATGAGCGAAGCCCCCTGGCGCCGCAACTGCAAGTGTCACCATGGCCCGCCAACTTCAGGGCAGGGACCTACCCCAAGTACAACGGCAACACTGACCCAGCACAATACATCATGAGCTATCAGGTCGCCGTCGCATCATCCGGAGGGGACGATGCCACGATGGCCAAGTCTCTCATCATCACCCTTGAGGGTCCAGCCTTGACCTGGTACACTAGGTTGCCCCCATTGTCCATCGACTCCTAGAGAAGTCTCCGGGACAAGTTTCTGCTTAACTTTCAGGGGTACCGCCCAGACACTGATGCCTTGGCCGAGCTGTCACTCTGCAAACAGCATGAGAAAGAAACCCTATGGGAGTACTACCACAAGTTCCTGACTCTCAAGTCACAACTGCCCTCGGTCGACGACCAAATCGCCATACACTACGCCATCAGTGGCCTTCGGGCTAGCGTCCTGTACAGTCACTGCATCAGAGACCCACCCAAAATCTCCAGGAGCTCTATTAGTTGTTTGAAAAGTACGCCAGATCCGAAGAGCTCCATTAGCGCAAGGTCGAGTCTCAAAGAAAGCCCAAGGACCCTCCGCAGTCTAGCCGAACATGGACAAGACCTTCGCAGTCAGACTCCGACCGGGACAACCGCAGTCAGCAGCAGGTGCATAACATTGCCAACCAGCACCCCGCCGATGAAGCCCCTCGCCGCCAAGATTATCCCCCAAGGACCACGGCAATGGCACGCGTGGTCAGGGCCAGGGACGGGCGCAACAGCCGTGCAGATATTACTGCCTGTTTCACGGCGAAGACTGCACGCACCCAACCAAGGATTGCCCGGAAACGAAGGCCATCAGGGACAGGATGTCTTGGGCACAACCCGCCGACAACCCAAGAGTTGTCGCGCACACATATCAACACCACCACCCACAACCATACAATCACGGCCCCGCCCAGCATCTACCCAACCACGCATATCAACACCACTAGGAGGTACAAGTCATACCACCCCCGCCCTCGCCTCCACATCAACCAAACATCCACCACCAAAATCACCCCAAGCACCAAAACAGGAAGACTTCGTTGATCAGCCGTATCACGGAGTCATTCACATGATCACCGGAGGGTCCAGCGTCGACTTCGACACAAAGCAACAAAAGAGGGATCACTACCGAAGCATCAACCATGTCGCCATCACCGGCCCAGTCATGCAAACAAAATGGTCACATGTGCCGCTAACCTTCAACGCCAGAGATGTTGATCTGCGTAGCGCACCCCACATTGACGCCATGGTAATCAACTGCAGTGTGGCAGGCTGGGACCTGCACAAAGTCCTAGTTGACAACGACAGCCAGGCGGACATCATCTTCCTCCATGCCTTCGACCGCATGGGCATCAACCACAGCTTGCTCAAGCCTTCAGACAATCCCCTATATGGCTTCGGTGGCAAGGGCACCTTCCCTGTGGGCAAGATAGAGCTACCCCTGTCCTTCGGCGTAGCACCCAATGCGTGAAGCGAACAGGTCACCTTTGACATCGTCGACATGGTCTATCCCTACAACACCATAATGGGTCAGGGCTCTATCAACAAATTTGAAGCGACCATCCACAGATTATACCTCTGTATGAAAATTCCGGGTCCGCAAGGCGTAATAACGGTGTACGGGAATCAGCAGACTGCGCGTAATATTGAGAGAGATGTCGTTCCCGGTCAACGGAACGTACACTGCCTTACGACGCAGCGTGAAGTCCCCGAGGCTACCCGCACCGCCGCCAACGAAGATGAAAAGGCACAGCTACAAAGCAACAACGGAACGAAGACAGTTCCCCTTAACCCGGCAACACCCAAGCAAACAGTCATCATAAGCGAAGACCTGACTTCGCAAGAGGAGGAGAAACTCATCTCCTGTCTCTCCAGAAATAAGGACGTCTTTGCCTGGTCTGCTCTTGACCTAGTCAGAGTCAGTCGCACCGTCATCGAGCACAGACTGGGCATCGACCCTTCGGTGCGCCCAAAGAAGCAGCGGTTGCACAAAATGTCAGATGAAAAAATAGAAGCCGCCAAAGCCGAAGTACACCGCCTGCTGGAGGCTAATTTCATCGAGCCAGTCGCCTACCCTACGTGGCTATCCAACGTAGTCATGGTGCAAAAGAAGAGCGGCAAGTGGCGGATGTGCATCGATTTCACCAGCCTCAACAAGGCTTGCCCAAGGATAATTTTCCGCTGCCACGGATCGACAAGATAGTCAATAGTGCGGTCGAATGCGAAGTCATGTCACTCCTCGACTGCTTCTTTGGCTACCACCAAATATATATGAAGGAGGAAGACAAGGCTAGTACTAGTTTCATCACACCCTTCGGCACATACTGCTTCATCAGGATGCCGGAGGGACTCAAGAATGCTGGGTCAACCTTCTCTCGCCTCACCAAGACGGTGCTCAAGAGCCAAGTAGGCCGGAACATTTTCACGTATGTGGACGACATCGTCGTCGCTAGCAAAAATAAGGAGGATCACCTGGCCGACCTCGCCGAGACATTCGCAAACATGAGGGACGCAAGACTTTGCCTCAACCCCAAGAAGTGCATCTTCGGGGTCCGCCAGGGGAAGATACTGGGCTACCTGGTGTCGCACCGCAGGATCGAGGCCAACCCAACCAAGATTCAGGCAATAATCAACATGACACCCCCGTAGTCAACCAGGGACGTCCAGCGTCTGACAGGCAGATTGGCCGCTCTGAATAGATTCATCTCCAAGTCCGCCGAGCAGAGTCTACCTTTCCTCAAGACACTGCGTGGCGCGAAAGACTTCGCGTGGGGACCAGAATATGCGGCAGCCTTTGCATCACTCAAGCAACACCTGTTAGACTTGGCCATTCTCACCAGTCCAGACCCTTCGCTGCCGCTTCTGCTCTACATTGCCGCCTTGCCATATGCAGTCAGCGCAGCCCTAGTCCAAGAGCAAAATAGGGAGGGCACGACCCGGCAGTGTCCAGTCTACTACATCTCCGAGGTCCTCACGGCCTCCAAGTGTAACATGACCGAGTTGGAAAAGATCTCCTATGCAGTCATCATGGCATCACGCAAGTTGTGCCATTACTTCGAAGCATTCAAGGTGCGGATCACCTCGGACATGGGACTGGGAGAGCTGTTCCGCAACCCGGAGGCGTCTGTCCGGATTGCCAAATGGGCAGCCGAGCTCTCTGGCTACCATATCATCTTCGAACCCAGGACAACAATCAAGTCACAGGTCCTGGCAGACTTCATCGTTGACTGGATAGGGCCAATAACGCAGTAGGACGAGCCTGCCGATAAAGTGTGGACCATCCACTGCGACGGCGCATGGTGCCATGTGGGGGCAGGTGCGGCTGCAGTCATCACATCACCCACAGGGGCCAAACACAGATATGCAGCACGCCTCAGCTTTGCTTCGGAATCCAACAGATGCACCAACAACGTAGCAGAATACGAAGCTGTCATCCTGGGTCTTCACAAGCTAAGAGCGCTTGGTGTCACCACCTGCATAATCAAGACAGGCTCCAAGGTGGTTGCCGGTCAGGTCGAAAAAGAATATTCTGTAAAAGACCCCGCACTCATGCAGTATCTCACGGCTGTGCGCAGTCTTGAGAGACAATTTAAGGGCTTTACCTTGCAGCATGTGGATCGAGC
The DNA here is from genome assembly GCA_029449295.1 of Zea luxurians. NCBI lineage: Eukaryota > Viridiplantae > Streptophyta > Magnoliopsida > Poales > Poaceae > Zea > Zea luxurians. The sequence goes on along the minus strand of JAOPSE010000017.1, from coordinate 31,458,048 downwards.
TAGAAACGAGGAGGCCAACGCACTGGCCAAAGCAGCTGCCAGAGGCGAAGCCTTGCCCTCCGACGTGTTCTACCACATCATCGGCATGCCAGCCGTCCGTAGTCCAGAGGGTCTACAAATAACCAACGACACCGAAGGCCATCGCATAGTCAACCTCATCATGACCGAAGATTGGCAGGCCCCAATAAGCCTGTTCCTGCAAGGATATTATCATCCAAGTGACGTCAACGAGGCCAAGCGCCTCAAGCACCGAAGCTGGGACTTGCGCAATCATTGAGGGCCAGCTATACAAGAAGGGGGTCAGTCAACCCATGCTTAAATGCGTCACCGAAACCGAAGGCATCCAGATCCTGCGCGAAGTCCACAGCGGAACTTGTGGCTCTCACTCGGGGCCTTGGGCCCTCGCTGCCAAGGTGATCCGTCAAGGGTTCTACTGGCTCGCTATAATCTGCGCCGCGAATCGAGTCACGAGGTCGTGCGAAGCCTGCCAGAAGTTCTCTCCTCGTTCGGGCAACCCTTCGCAATTCACAAAGCTGATTGCCCACACATGGCCACTTCAATGCTGGGGGCTGGATATTGTCGGGCCACTACCCACGGCTCAAGGGAACCTCAAGTTCACCTTCATCGCCGTCAAGTATTTTACCAAGTGGATCGAGGCAAGGGAAGTATCTACAATAACATCAAAGACTGCCCAGAAATTCTTCTGGAAAAACATTGTTTGTCGATTCGGAGTCCCGTCCGAGGTCACATTCGACAATGGCAAATAGTTTGACAGCCAGGACTTTAGGGATTTCTGCTTCTCCATCGGCACCAAGCTTGCCTTCACCTCAGTATATCACCCGCAATCTAACGGCGTCGTCGAGAGCGCCAACGTCAAGATTTTCACTACTATCAAGAAAAGGCTACTCGACGACAGCAAGGGTAAATGGGCCAACCATCTACCTAAAGCAGTCTGGGCACTAAACACGACCGAATGCCGGGCGACTGGATTCACTCCTTTTCATCTACTATATGGTTCGGAGGCCATGACCCCGCAGGAAATAAAGCATGGGTCACCTCGAACAAGTGCATCAGCCGTCCCCGATGTAGATGAACCAACGTCCAAAGACCTCATCGACGGAGACCACGTCTTCGCCCTGCAGGCCCTCAACAAATACCAAGCTCAAACGAAGGCCTGGCGTGACCACACAGTCGTCCCAAGAGAGTTCAACGAAGGAGACCTCATACTCGTCCGAACCACCCGGACAGAGTCACGGGGCAAGCTGGAGCCAAAGTGGGAGGGTTCGTTCATCGTCAAGTCAAAGGCGTCCCCCAGCGCATACAGGCTAACAACGCCATCCGGCGAGGACTTAGACCATTCTTGGAATATTGACAATCTCCGCAAATTTTTCGTTTAAATCCTTAGGGCCTACGCGCCCTTGTAATTCACCAAACAGTACTATTCTGGCCCACACTCTTTTCCTCCCGGGGGTGAGGTTTTTAACGAGGCATAGCAATGTAATATACCCGCAAAAATCCCCCGCAAAAACTCAGATACAGCATGTCGAAAAAGACCGCATCGACGGTCTTCGGCATTCGACCACTCCGAAGTCACCGCGAGAGGCAGCGCAGACTACCCTCGCGTGCGACACTCTGCGCAAAAGTTGCCTAAGGGTGCAGCCGGAATAGCACAATAAGTGCACAAAATCGAAGTCTTTTCCTGAAAGACCCTGCGTGCAAAAGTCGCCTAAGGGTGCAGCCGGAATAGCACAATAAGTACGCAAAATCAAAGTCTTTTCCTAAAAGACTCTCCATGCAAAAGTCGCCTAAGGGTGTAGCCGGAATAGCATAATAAGTGCGCAAAATCGAAGTCTTTTCCTAAAAGACTCTCCGTGCAAAAGTCGCCAAGGGTGCAGCCGGAACAGCACAATAAGTGTGCAAAAATCAAAGTCTTTTCCAAAAGACTCTCCATGCAGAAGTCGCCCACGGGCGCAGCCGGATCTACGAAGGTGTGCAGCGTCATAATACAAATTACTGTTACATACACATAGCGAGGGCATCATATATTACATTGGCTCAACCTTTGGGATGATACCCATCTCCCTGTAATTGAACAGCATTATCCTCAATTCCTCACCTTCAAAAAGATTTTGTAGCTCTCCTTCACCTATGCTCGCCCCAATCGGCGAGGACAACAGTTCTCGCTTACCACTCTGGTCCACGCGAAGACGGCCACGCTCCATCCCAATACAATGACGCCTACCACTTCGCGACAATTCACTCACTCTCTGTTTCACCACCGCCCTTCGCCGCCTATATCCAGTACTCGCACGCGAGAGACCACCAGAACCTTCCACACGCGGCGAAGGCTCCGCTGCAGCCACATCTAACGCTGCAAAATAATCCAAGCCCTCATCCAAAGACTCCTCCGTCCACAAAATCAAACTCCCAGAATCATCAGACTCAAAACACGTAGACACAGAGCCACACGAATCATCACCGGTAGGCACCACGGTTGGGGCCGCCACAAAAATAGTATTGTTAGTAGAGGTTGCGTGCGCAGGCCCAAACGTCGGAACCTGCGCAGCAACCGAGGTTCAGTGTCACATAGACAAAATTTACACTTAAACTCCCCAACACCTATTCAGCCACCTGCGAAGGCCCGGCCATAGCCGCGGGGTCTTCCGCAGCTAGCTCGACCACCGCCTCCGAGGCGTCCTCGCCCGTCGGCGCGGGGGCTGACGCGGGGTCTTCGCCATCTCCAGTCGGCGCGGGGGTCAACGAGGGGCCCTTGCCCGCATCAGACGGCGGTGCCAGATCCACCCCCGAGGCCTCCGGTAGCGAGGCCTCGGGCAGCGTGCTGTCTATGTCACCAAGGTCTTCAACCTCCTCGTCAGGCGCCATCTGCAGTAATAGCACACTCGTTCAGCAAAACCACACATACCCACACATATAACCACACAAAATGAGCCCTTACCTGATCCATTGCCTGGTCGGATCTCTCCCAGACCGTCTCCCAGTCGTGAGGACCCCACATCCTGTCGAAGAGCGCCCCCGCCGACCGCTTAAGCACCGGGTCCTCGACCTGGAAGATTTCGCATTCGAAGCCTTCGTCCGACTGGTCGAAGACCTCAAAATGCCTGCACCCCTCGCGGGACAAAGCATTCATGGCCCCTCGCAGGTGACGAGGGAGGCAAAGGACATCAGGCCCGTCACGATTGTTGGTAGGACCCCCAGCTCCTCCTACAACCACTCAAGGAAGCGGAGGCCCACCTCTTGGCTGGGCGCTTCGAAGGGGGCGGTCCACGCACCCAGCTCTCGGTACGCATCCACGAGCTGCGCGTGCGTTTGCTCAACCTCCACACGCGTCGAGGTCTCGGCTTTATCCACGAGGCTGCGAAGGCCGCCGAGATGCGCTTCAAGCTCTTCGGCGCGCTGGCGGGTGAGACTGGCCTCCGCCCACGCAAGTTTAGCATCGGCTTGAGCAACCTACGCGTCGGCGATAGCCTTATTCGCGTCCCTCCTCTCCTCCGCCAACTAGCGCCGGAGATCCCCCTTCTCGGCCTCCATAGCGGCCAACCTCTTCGCCAGCCTGCGGTTTTTTACTTTCCACAGCCGACTTCTCCCGAACAGCATCCGCATGCTACGCACGGAGACGCTCGACTTCGGCAGCAAACTCCACAGTCAGAGCACCCGACGCAACATGGTCGACGAAGTCGGCCGCCTACAACCAAATACCATGAGACTCGCCACCTCATAAAAACAATGAGCTATCGAAGTCCAACACAACTTACATGCTTCAGCTGCTGCGACAAATGCTGCGACGCTTGCCTCAGTTGCCGGGACACGGAGCCCGCCATGTCCTTAGCGGCGGCAGCCGACGGAATTGCGCCGCTCGCGCAGCAGGCGGACCAAGGGTCCTGCGAAGCACCCTTCGCACCATCCGCCGCCGTCGGTGAAGTAGCCACCACCGGAGTCGGGACAACAGCCAGTTGCCCCACATCCGACCCTGCACCATGATCTTGGTTACGACCTAGTCTAAAAAAACAAAACTTACCAAAAAGATAATCCCCCACGCAGACATCTGTGTCGAAATCGGCAACACGCGTCGCCGCCTTGTCAGTACGCGACGGCGAGGGCAACTTTTGCCCCTTCCCGGCTCACCCAAGGGTGGCTTGCCTGCGCCAGAAGTAGCAGCCTTCACACCTGCCGAAGACTTCCTGGGCCCAGGGGTGGCCGGCTTCGCAGCCGGCACCGGCTTGGTGCTGCCGGCGGCGACAGACTTCGCACCCCCCGCGCCTTCTTCTCCTCGCGGAAAGGATCCCCGATCCTAACGACCACCCGGCGCTTCTGTGCAGCGTCTTCACGATCCTTCTCCATCACTGCCGATACAACAGCAGCAATATTCCGTCCGTAAGGAAAAATCTTCAAGTCACGAGCCATACGAGACGTAAACATGTCTTTGCCAGCCGCGCAGGGGATCAGAACATTCTTGGGCCATCGACCCCCGGTAACCCTCAGCATTCGCGCCGAAGACTCCCGGAGCTCGGGCGAAGACATCCTTCCCCCGAGGGCCGCGCACGTCCCCATCAACTCCACAACAAAACTATCAGAGACCCCAAGTCCCCCCACTGCAGTACCTATTTTGCTCTTCTTAGTGCCTGGGGCAGCCTCCCGCGAAGGGCCTTCCTCAGTCACGGCCATTGGTTTCTTCCCACGGCGGTCGACAGCCACGACAGCGTCGTCCCCGGGATAGCCGTCGTACGGCAAACGATTCAACTCGAAGACCCTATTTAGGCGAACGTTGGATCCACGGATATCCCAACTCCGCACAGCCTTAGTCCTCGGCACATAACGTCCCACAATCCGCACTGCCCCGTCTTCCACTTCACGCACGAATGCGGCTGGATCCCGGCCGCGCAGATCCAACGCGAAGGCCGGACTTCGCACTAGCTGCTCGCCCAGGGAGGGCATCTGGCGAGGGCATACTTCGCCCAACGCCCAGCCATGTGCCAAGGGCCACACTCCATAGCCGATGAATTCCTCAACTAAATCGCGCCCACTACTCATGCGGGCAGCACAACGAAGGGCCTCTTCGTCACTATCATCCTCCGCCACCTCAAACGGTGGGAACGCCACATAGCAATGGGAGCACAACACGGCTGCCGGGAGCCCTGGGAGGTCTTCGACCTTGCCTACCGCCACATAAAACCAATAATCATACCAGTTGCTCCACTTGTTGCAGGCGCAGGGAACTAGCTCAACAACTTCTGCCGAAGTCTTCCAAGTCCTCGGTGTGAAGGTGCATGACCCAAACTGTGCAATCTTGCTTCCAATTTTTCTTTTCTACCAGTGCAAACAATAATTCTTGGCGAAGACCTTTATGGAGGGCTGACCGCCATACGAAGTCACTGCCTAGACATACTTCGCAAGGGCCACCACGGCATTAGGTGTCAATTGATGGATCTGCACGTCATACCTCCGCAACACTTCCACCACAAAACGATGCGCAGGCAACCGAAGGTCGGCAGTTAAAAATGCCTCGAACACAACCATCTCACCCTCTGGCTCAGGAATCTCTTCCGCTCCCAGAACTCGGCCAACTCCGTTCCCAAAATACCCCAACTGCTGCATGTCTTGCACATGAACCGAGGAGATCCTCGAAACACCGAATTTCACCGTGTGGCCCGAGTGTAGCTCCACTGCTGCCAAATCACTGAAGGTACCCTCGGACGACGATTCGCCCAATGGCATATTCGTAGCGGATGAAGAAGAAGACGGCATGGCTACGTACCATCGGCAGCGGCGCGTGGTCTACTTGACGCGGGCCAGTTCTCCGATGAACAAGAGCAAGGAGGGCAGGCAAGCGGGCGACCAGTTTCAAAATGCTAGGGTTTTGCGGCGCACAGAAAGGTAACAGAGCCTGAGCCACGCCCCCCCTTTTTATACACAGGGCACGACGCTTCGGGAAGCCCGCAGTCCAACAGTACCGCGTCCGTCAACGGTCACATCAAAAACCCCCGCGGGACCACTTCGAGCAAGGGCAGCGTCTCCACCATCTAGCGACATCTTCGGCACTAGATGACTCAGTCGAACTAGTCCCTCGGAGGGCAAATGTTGGGAGAAGGCGAAGACGCTACCCTTCGCTCTAGGCCTTCGTCAACTCGCTGCACCAACGGAGGCAAGATGACCGGCGCGCCCACCCTTCGTCCTCTTCACTACAAGACGAAGGCCTACGACGAAGTCTCTCCATCCCGCGTCCTCGGTCCTACCTGGAGGCCCACGTGGGATTCGGCCCATCGTGACAGGCCCCGCACGGACAGGCGTGTTACAGGCCTGATTTGTAATAGCTATTCTGTAATGACAGTTTGTAACCCTCCCTTGTGGGAATATTCTGGGGATAATCTAGGTGTCTGAGGGCATAAACGTCCTTACATCGGGACGTTGGGCGCTCGGGCACCTATAAATACCCCCGTGCAGTGCCCTTGAGAGGCTGGATTAACAGAGCAATTGCTATCTCGAGTTAAACCTTGCTTGCATTCTTTCCACCCCCCGTTGGATCAACTTGCCCAGGAGAGCAAATTCCAACAAATAGTAACGTTGAATAGTGACAACGAAAAAGTAATTATAGATATCATTGATAAATAGTAACGATGATGGATAGTGTCGGTGAATAGTAACAATGAACAGTAACGATGATGAATAGGAACAGTGAACAATAACGATGATGAACAGTATACGAATGAACGATGAATAGTGACTATGAACGAACGATGAACGATGAATAGGAACTATGAATGAACGGACGAACGATCAAATGATCGGACGAACGAACGATTGGAATTTCGGCAGCATAACGCCAGGACAAAAATTATCTGGACGAACGATGAATAGGGACTATGAACGAACGATGAATAGGAACTATGAACGAACAATGAACGGTCGAATGATCAAACGAACAATCAGAGTTTCGGCAGCATAACGGCTGAACAAAGATTATTTGGACGAACAATCGAACGATCAGACGAATGGACGAACGAACGAACAAACTAAGAACAGGTGGACGAACGATCGAAGAACGACCGAACGATCCTTGTGCTAGTGGGTGTTTGTGTGGGAGGTGGAGTGGGCGTGTGCGGGGGGGGGGGGGGGGGGGGGGGGGTGGAGAGAGTTGCCATGAAATGGCTTGGGGTGGGATGAGTTGAGGCCCTTGCCCCTCTATTTATAGCGATGGTGGGGGGATTAGGGGGAGGGATGAGAGGATTAGTGGGAGATTAGCATGTATTTGTCTTGTATAAGCGTAATTAGCTTGTAGAGCTCACCGTATGACACTGGAGGCATACGTATACGTATGAGCGTGAGAAAAGTTTTGAAGAAAATATTTGTGGGGACTTTAAAAATGATTCTGAAGGTATTTCTGAGGAGGAAAATATTTGGAGATATATCGGTGGAATATTTAGGCAGTATTTCTGGAAAGAACTTGAAGGGGGATCACTGGTGAAATATCTGGGTAGTATTTCTGGAAAGAATTTGAGGGGGATCATCGGGGAAATATCTGTAGGATATTTTGAGGAGGATTTGAAGATAATATAGACCACTATATTTTATTTGCTGATATCAACTCGCAAACAAACATTTTTAAATGAAATTTGAAATTCATTTTGAATTTAGAGCAAGTTTAAGAAAATTTCAAGATTTGAATTTTTGGGATGCTATAGGCGGATCCTGATTTATTAAATCACGATCGTTGATCCATGATCCTACGGATTTGGCTGTATACCAATTCCTCCTTAAGCGATCTAATTTGTACCGCCAGGCATGGATCCAACAGTCCAGAATGGTGCATACCCCTTCGCGCTGAGCATTTTACATAAGAGACCTTGCCCTTTTTAGGAAACAACCCGTAGTCCTGGCAGGGACAGTCTGAGTCTAGGGAACACTTGCGCGCCAGCCCGTGGCTTTTCCAGAATTTGGTGCCCAGTCCAGAGAATTAGAAAATCAGAGAAATGAATTTAGAAATAGATTTTTAGTATTAAATTAATTGCAGAAACTTGTTTAATTTGTAGAAAATTCATATGAACTCCAAATTGGTCCATTCTAGTTCCAAAAATTTTGTAATATTGTTGTTTATCCATTAGTGCCACTGTTTTGGCATGAAAGACACATTAAAATTTATCTATTACTTAATCTTGTATTAAATACATAAAACCTTAGGAAATTCATATCTTAAAATCTATAACTCCAAATTTAATGATTTCTATTCCTAGAATCTCATTTTAATGTGTATATTATTATCATGTATTTTGTTTACATGTTTGGTGTGATGTTAATTTTCTCCTTTATGCTATGTATGTTTGTATTGATGCGAGTAGACGAGCAAGTCACTAAGGATCTTGGTACCCAACAGATAGAAGTTGCTGAGTAGGAGCTCGTTGGAGGCAAGTTGTACCCTTGACCACTTCTTTTTACCCAGTCATGTTCTTATTAATCATAATGATCTGCATAGGATAATTTTGATGGGATCCAATAGGTTACCCCAGTTTTGGCTATCTTTATACCTTGTTTTATCACTGAATATTTTTGGGAAGTATATGCTATTGCTTTATGTGGTTTTGGGTATGAAGATATACATCACTCATTGTTATACTTTTGTTGTCAGTTATTATTTACTGTTCATGATAAGATCATTATGTTAATGGGAACATGGGGAACCACCCGAGAAAACAGTGGTACCACAAGGGTTTAATGGGACGCCCTTGGCTGATTAACTAGGAAAGCTAGTGGATGACTACCTTACCCGAAAGGGGCAAGGGCAGTAGGGGAGTGGTCAGTGTAGGGAGGTCCATGGGTTGATTTTGCTGCGAAGGCGGTCAGGCGAGGGATTCCTGCACTGGAGCTTCCTATAAACTGTAGCGGGTTTTCTGAACCTAGTGGAACTTTGTAAAGGCCTCGTAGTGGTACCCTGCCTCGCTTACTTGGTAGAGGTGTATGGGGTCTGATCAACTCCGTGGCAAATGGGTAACACGACTTGTGGGTAAAGATGCGCAACCTCTGCAGAGTGTAAAACTGGTATACTAGTCGTGCTCACGGTCATGAGCGGCTCGGACACTCACATGATTAATTTATGGAATTAAACTCAGTTTGTCATTTCATTGCATTGGGATTATTTTATCATTACTTTTATTTATTATTACTATGGTTGGTATTCACTTACATTTAGTAACTGCTAATAAAATTTTGACCAACTTATAAAAGCAATGCTCAGCTTCAACCTTATTTCATTGATCAGCCTTACACTTCACATGAACTCCCACCTTTGGTGAGTTCATGCACATTATTCCCCACAACTTGTTGAGCGATGAACATGTGTGAGCTCACTCTTGCTATCTCACCCCCCACAGAAGAAGAACAGGTGGTCGAAGAGAAGCCGCCTAGCAGTGAGGCTTTCGACTTGATCTAGGTGGCGTCTCCCAGTCAGCTTTGTGGTGCCAGGGAATAGTATTTAGTTCGCTTTATTTTATAATTTATTTTTATAAGACTTCCGCTATGTAATAAGTACATTATGATATTTATGTCATTTATCTCTATGCACTCTGTTAATATATGTGTTGTCTTCTCTGGCGCATATATGAGATGCACCCGGCTTTGTTCCTTAAATCCGGGTGTGACACGGGTGTGACAGAAGTGGTATCAAAGCTATGCTGACTCTAGGTCGTTAGACTAGTTAGCAATGGAAAAAGCCTAGTCTGTTCAAAAACATGCTAATTTTGTTTTTACAAAATTATTTTATTAACCTTACCTCTTTAAACATCAACTAAGTTGACATTTTCTCTTAAGATGGTTCGTACTATTCAAACCACTCGGATCAACAACAACTACATCCCTCTGCCACGGCAAGTTCCTGTCTACCCAATGGTAGTCGAGGAAATCCCTGTGGATCTCCCTCGCATTCGTGTGGAGAACAGAGTCATACTAGAGGACAGCTCGGATGAGTTTCTGCCTACACCCACCCATTGGCAGAATCACTAGCCTTCACAGCTGGATCATCAGCTTCGGCATCACCAGCACCAACAGTCCAAGCCCCTGCTCCTGGAGGCGACGACCCAGACGACTCTGGTGACGATGATGAAGACAACGAAGAAGAAGAGGAAAACATCAACGATGAAGCCAACGATGAACAGCAGGACCACTACATGGGGTTATGGCCTGTCACTGAACATTATACATCAATCTTCGAGACAAGGCACTTCCCTAACCTGCTGTAGGATGTTTTGCATGCGTTGGGAACCTATGTCCGACCCCTGTATGAGACAAGGCGAGTGTACGAGCCTCCTCAGGATTGCTACTACATCACCCGCATTCATGTCAGGGTGGTGGATGCAGGTGATAGAGGGTTCAGGACTCTGTCAGCTCATGAGTCTCTAACGCCGATATCCACCTACACTGCTTCAGTCAGCGATGCTACTAGGCAAACTCTGTGGTCCCTCAGCCACACCTACCGGCATTAGCTACATAACACGAAGTACATGCATCTTCCTCTATGTATTCGTGGAGAAAGCCAAACCAGCATTGTTCCAGGTGGAGCTGATGAAGATCGCCTCAACACCCTAGCTGGTGTGGTGGCAGGTCTTAACACCGACCTAGATAGTGCTACCCTGCACCTCTCTAGGGTACACTTGGAGCTAGAGGATGCACACACAAGTATCATAGCCCTAGAAGCTCAGCTTGATGGAAGGAATCACCCTGAAGTTCGAGTCCCTGCCATGGCGTTATCCCCTCCCATCAAGAGGATCCGCTATGGAGAACCAGGATCCATCACTAGGCTGCTATAGATTTTTCATTTATGTTGTAATAAGTAGTTTTCGCGTTAGACGAATAATACTTAACTATTACTACACTTATAATAATAACAACCATGTGATGGTGTTGTTTGAAATGTTTGATTTGGATTTTTGCTTGAGTGCAATGGTCTTATGGAATGATGGCCATAAGAGCATAATAATAATAATAAACTTAACATTAATAATAAGTATTCCCTCTAGAATCTTTTCTACTCCTCACTTACCCTGGGATTGCACTTTCTAACCAACAAGATGGTGAACAATCGATCAGGTCCCAATAATCACCAGAACCAGCATGGTTAGCAGTTGCCACCACCACCACCCAACCCCACTATGGATCAATTCATCGTAGCGCAGATGCAACTTCTGCAAGGACTCACAGCTTCGGTGCAGCAGATTCAACAGAATTAACAAAACCAATAGTACCAACAACAACAGCAACATGCACCCAAGCTAGAGACAAGCACCGAGATTTCATGAGCCATCACCCGCCTGCTTTCTCTCATGCAGTAGACCCTTTGGTTGCCGATGACTGACTTAAGGTCATTGGAAAGAAGCTAGACATCACCCAGTGCAATGACTGAGAGAAGGTCTTGTACGCTTCGGAAGACTCGAAGGAGCCGCGTTCGACTGGTGGGATGCCTTCACTGTGGCACATGCCAATGCTGATGCCATAACCTGGCAGGAATTCCAAGTGAACTTCTGTGCTCACCATATTCCCTCGGGAATCATGAAGCTAAAGAAGAAGGAGTTTCTTTCCCTCACACAAGGGAACATGTCAGTTAGTGAGTACCGTGATCGCTTCACCTAGCTTTCACGCTACGCCACAGAAGAAGTAGACACTGACGAGAAGCACCAAGAACGTTTCTTGGAAGGCTTGATTGGACCCTTGAACTACCAGTTACAGAGCTACAGTTTCCCCAACTTCCAGACTTTGCTGAACAAGGCAATTAGCCTTGAAAGCAAAAGGAAAGAGTTGTCGGATCACAAGAGAAAGTACTAAGGGCAGACCAGCAGGAATACCCGTCAGAACAACTCTGAAGGTTCTCAGTTCCGCTCCAGAAATCAGAGTGGGAACAACAACTACCAAGCACAACGCTCTGGACAACAAGGTCAGAGGAGCAACCAATACCAGAACCAATAGAGAAGCAGCACTCGGATAGGTCAAAGGTCTAGTGGGCAACAACATAATCATCAAGGAAGCGCCGTGAACACACTGGCCAAGAACAACAACACAACTACCCTAGTTCAACCTAATGGCTATTTCAAGTGTGGCGAACTTGGCCACTATGCTAACAACTGCCTAAGGTGTAATCAACAGACACCCCAGAAGAACAATAACCAACGGGCTGACCAGAACACACCTACTCGTGGATCTGCACAAAACAAGACTCCACAGAACTAGAGTAGAGGAACAGTTAATCATGTGACAGCGGAATCAGTTCCTGAGGATGCCGACGTGGTGTATGGTATGTTTCTTATTAATTCCATACCCGCATCAGTTTTATTTGATTCTGGAGCATCTCACTCCTTTGTAACAAAGTCATTTGTGGAAAACATAATATACCAAACTATCCCTTGAAGAAGAAACTATTAATTTGATCACTAGGAGGTGAACTTAGAGCCACTCACTCGTGCCCTCAGACTAAGATTGAAATTAGAGGCCTAAGCTTTCTAGTAGAGCTGATAATTTTGGAATCGAGTGGAATCGATGTGATACTTGGAATACACTACTTGACCAAGTATGATGGAGTAATATCATGTGCCAAAAGGATGGTTACATTAACTAGTCTGCAAGGAGAAAGAATTGAAGTCAATGTCAGTATGCCAGCAACAGCAGAGGCAATGGTAAATCAGTTGGAAGAGAAATCTTTGGAGCACATCAGAATAGTGTGTGAATACCCAGACGTATTTTCGGAAGAATTACCAGGTATGCCACCTAATTGTGATATAGAGTTTTCTATTGAACTATTACCCGGAACCGCACCAATTTCAAAAAAGAGCTTACCGAATGGATGTCAAAGATTTAATTGAACTGAAGAAACAAATAGAAGAATTACTAGGAAAAGGTTTTATTTGCCCTAGTTCATCACCATGGGGAGCCCTAGTTTTATTCGTGAACAAGAAAGATGGTTCAAGGAGAATGTGTGTGGACTATAGAAGCTTGAATGAAGTAACGATTAAGAACAAGTACCCGTTACCTCGGATTGAAGATCTATTTGATCAGATGAGAGGAGCTACAATATTCTCAAAGATAGAACTAAGATTAGGCTATCATCAGTTGAAGATTCAAACCAAAGATATACCTAAAACAGCTTTCACTACAAGATATGGACTATATGAGTTTTTGGTCATGTCTTTTGGACTGACTAATGCACCAACTTACTTTATGAACTTGATGAATAAAGTAATCATGGAATACCTCGACCAGTTTGTGGTGGTATTCATCGACGACATACTAGTATACTCTCAGAATGAAGAAGCACATGAAAATCATCTGAGATTAGTTCTACAGAAACATCACGACAATCAGTTGTATGCGAAATTTTTGAAGTGTGATTTTTGGCTGAAGGAAGTTGCTTTCCTAGGTCATATTATCACCAATGGAGGAATCAAGGTAGACCCCGGTAAAATAAGTGAAATACTAAATTGGAAACAACCCACAGTTGTGTCCAAGAGCAGAAGTTTTCTTGGATTAGCAGGATACTACAGAAGATTTATCGAAGGCTTCTCCAAAATAGTGAAACCCCTTACTTCACTGTTGGAGAAAGGTAAAGAGTTTAAGTGGGATGAAGCATGTCAAAAATGTTTCAATGAATTAAAGGAAAGGCTAACCACTGCACCAGTGTTAATTATGCCTGATATTCATAAAGGATTTGATGTGTATTGCGATGCATCACATCTAGGACTTGGATGTGTCTTAATGCAAGAAGGAAAAGTAATTGCATATGCTTCAAGGTAGTTATGGAAGCATGAAAAGAATTATCCTACGCATGATTTAGAATTAGCTGCCATAGTGCACGCTTTGAAGATTTGGAGGCACTACATGATTAGAAACAAGTGTAAAATCTTTAGGGATCACAAAAGCTTGAAATACATCTTCACACAGAAAGAACTCAACCTAAGACAGAGAATATGACTTGAGTTAATCAAAGACTATGATTTGGAAATACAATATCACCCAGGAAAAGCAAATGTAGTGGTAGATGCTTTGATCCGTAAAAGTCAAGTGAACATCATCACTACTCATTTGATGTCACAGGAATTATGCTGGGAAATGGAACAACTCAACCTTGGAATGCTCAATAATATGGAAGCAACAGTTATGGAAGTTGAATCTACTTTGGAGGAAGAGATTCATAAAGGACAAGAGTCTGATGAGAAAATCAAAGAAATTAAGACACAAATTAGTTTGGTTAAAGCCCTAGATTTCACGGAAGATGAGCAAGGCACAGTATGGTTTGAAAAGAGAATCTGGGTACCAGAAATCGAGCACCTACACTAACTTATTTTAAGGGAAGCCCATGATTCGGCTTATTCTATCCACCCTGGAAGTACTAAGATGTACCAGGATCTGAAGGAAAAGTATTGGTGGTACGGTTTGAAAAGAGATGTGGCTACTCATGTTGCACTATGTGATGTGTGTCAACGAGTTAAAGCCAAACACTAAAGACCAGCAGGATTGCTACAACCTCTTAAGGTACCAGAATGGAAATGGGAAGAAATCAGTATGAATTTCATAGTTGGACTAACCCGTACTCGGGATGGCTATGATTCAATATGGGTTATAGTGGACAGGTTGACTAAAGTGGCACACTTTATACCTGTGAAGACAAATTACTCAGGAGCCCAGTTAGCAGAGTTATACATGTCAAGGGTTGTTTGTCTGCATGGAATACCAAAGAAGATCGTCTCAAGTCGAGGGACCCAATTTACCTCGCGCTTTTGGAAAAGACTACATGAATCCATGGACACCAAACTAAACTTTAGTTCAGCTTATCATCCGCAAACGGATGGGCAAACTGAAAGAACAAACCAAGTGTTGGAATATATGTTAAGAGCTTGCGCTCTAAATCATGGTAGAAGCTGGGATAAGAGTTTGCCTTATGCAGAATTCTCGTACAACAATAGTTACCAGGCAAGTCTAAAAATGGCACCGCTTGAAGCACTTTATGGACGAAAGTGCAGAACACCGCTTTATTGGAATCAGACCGGAGAAAGTCAAGTATTTGGCCCAGAAATTCTCCAAGAAGCAGAAAAGCAAGTACAAATTATCAGAGAGAATTTGAAATCAGAATAGTCGAGATAGAAAAGCTATGTTGACAATAGAAGAAGAGAGTTGATCTTTGAAGTAGGAGACTTCGTATACCTTAAAGTTTCACCGATGAGAGGCATGAAAAGATTTAAGGTTAAGGGTAAACTATCTCCTCGCTACATTGGCCCATTCAAAATTTTGGAAAGAAAAGGTGAAGTAGCATATCAGTTGGAGCTACCCGATAGTTTGTCGGATGTGCATGACGTATTTCATGTGTCACAACTTAAGAAATGCTTAAGAGTATCGGAGGAACAATTACCTATGGAAGAACTCAATGTTAAGGGGGATTTAACTTATTCGGAGTACCCTATCATAATTTTGGAAACATCTCGCAGAATTACTCGGAGTAAAGTTATCAACATGTGTAAAGTTCAATGGAGTCATCATTCGGAAG
Source organism: Zea luxurians (assembly GCA_029449295.1). NCBI lineage: Eukaryota > Viridiplantae > Streptophyta > Magnoliopsida > Poales > Poaceae > Zea > Zea luxurians. The sequence goes on along the minus strand of JAOPSE010000017.1, from coordinate 31,442,519 downwards.
ATGAGGCTAGTTGGGAAAGAGAAGATGAACTCAGAGCAGAATTCCCCCAGTTATTCTCAAAAGTTCCTTAGTCTCAAGGACGAGATTCTTTTAAGGGGGTAGGTTTGTAACACTACAAAACCATCAACTAAAAATAATGCATTTAGATTATTAATGGCAAATATGGTAATGGAATTTTCTTTCAAGTGTTTGATTTTTATTTGCATTTAGAGTAATTTTGTTTGCTCATATTTGATTTATGAATGTTTAGTAGAATTTCTATTATATTGAAAATCCAATTAATTAATATAGAAATATTGGTCCAAAAATAAATATTTTAGTTATAAATAATTTTGGTATAATTATTATGCTTTTTGAATTATTTAAAAATATATTTATTTATATTTTTAAGTAGAAAATAAAAGAAAAGAAAAAGAAAAAAAGAAAACCTAAACCTAACCCTAACCGGCCGAAACCGGCCCATTAGGGCCTCGGCCGTGTGCCCCCAAACCCTCCCCTCTCTCTCTATGGTGTGTGGGCCCACCCTAGCCCCACGTCCTTCTCCTTCCCTGGGCGCCGCCGCCGTCTGGCGCCTCACGCCCGACCCCACGCCCGACCGAGCCGACCCCGAGCTGGAAACCGTCGCCGTGGCTCCTCCTCTCCCTCCCCCACGACCCTCCCTCACTTGCCGCCATTAATGGCGTTGACGGCCGGCCATTCTCTCCCTCCCCTCGGCGTCTCTTCCTCTCCCTCTCTCGCTTTATAAAACCCGCCCGAGCTCCCTCCTCTCTCCCTCCCCGAGCTCCCTCTCTCTCTCGCGCTCTCCTCTTTCTCCCTTGCCGTCGCGCCGATTCACCGGAGCTTCGCCGTCGACCGCGCCTGCTCGCTGTCCGCACCTCGCCCACCTCGACCGAGCCCCCTATTCCTCTCGTGCCTGGCCGAACCCCCCCCCCCCCCCCCCCCCCATCGATCTCCATTCCTACGCATGAGCAAGAGCTCAAGATAGAAGAAGCACATTTTGCATTTTAGTCCCTGCATGTAAATGAAATTAATTCCGAGATTTTCAATTTAGAAATTATTGAAAAGAGACCCTGATGAACACACTAAATCATGAACTACCCATGCAACAATATTTTGGGCATGAGTACTATTTTATATTTCAAAAAAAATATTGTCACTATTCACTAACTTGGTGATTTACATACTAGAAACGTTTACGACTAACTTCGCTTTAGCATGGAACGATATTTGTTACTAGTGATTTAAGTATAATTTTATTGATATAAGAAAGTAGAAGAAATACTAGGCCACACATTTTCGGTCAGATTAAAAATATAGGTTTTACTAGTCATGATAAATGTATTCATATGTATAGCACTTAGTTACTTAGAATTAGTAAAATATTTCTTTATGTCAAAATCATCATGATTATATTACTAAAAGTCCAATTAGTAATCTACATTAACTCTTGGAATATTAATGTTAGGTGATTTAGAAATAAACATTTTTAGCTATACGTAAAATTTCTATTTAGAAAGAAAAGGATAAAACCCAAAAGTCTATTATTAGTAATAAAGAAAATAATTAACAATTATTTTCCGTAAAGTTTGTTAAGACATTTTTATCTATATTGTACTAGATAAACTAGTGTCGTGGTCACCACTCATATTTTCACCAATAATAACTCAAAATGGAAGATATAGTGGATCAATAAATATTTATGTTGTAGACCTATTTATGAGTACAGTTATGTGATGTATGAATGTGTATGTAATGGTGAATGTTTACCCATGTAATGGTGTATGTTTATTTATTTGGCGTACATATTCTTTTGTATGTACGATACGCAAATCGATGCTAGAAGTTGATTGTGAGGTAAACGAATCAAACTCGTTCGAGGACGACCCACAGGACACTTTCATGCAAGGCAAGTGGATTCTCCCTCTGCATTTCTATTTGTACCAAAATAAAGCATACAATAATGTTTACTTTTGGATATATATTGCATAATTTGATGGGATTTGGCTAAATAAGGATTTCCTAGAATTACCAACCCTATTCCTTGAATTACCCTAGGATAAATGCTATGCTTACAATTTTTGCTATTGCTCAACTTGATAAATATGATGTCACTCTTTTAATGATACTATGTTCTGGAAATGAACATTTTGTGTTAAATGGAACATGGAGTGACCACCCAGGTTAACAGTGCAACCACGAGTGCTATAATGGCTCTGGGTTTGGTAATTAGCTCTATAGACTTAGTGCTTAGCAACCCTACCTGAAAGATGGGCAAGAGGGGGCGGCAGTGGTTAGGTGGCAGCTCATGTTAACATGGGGTGGTAGTCTTGGCTAAGTTAACTCACTCAGAGGGCCATCAATACTGACGTGGAAACCTTAGCGGGTGGCTTTGTACAAAGGATATTTTGTGAAAGCCTCATAATGGATCCCTAGCCATTCACCTCGGCAGTGTTTACGGGTCCGATCAACCTATGCTAGATGGGATACATGGCTTGTGGGTAAAGTTGTACCACCTCTGTAGAGTGTAAAACAGATATGTCAGTCGTGCTCACGGTTAAGAGCAACCTGGACCCTCACATGATAATTGAACTTAAAGATGGAAAATAAATCGTGATCTGATGATCTACCAGTGGTTTGCTTAAGTGATTTCACTTAAGTTCTTTTGATATAATCTTATACCTTTGATTAATTGGAATATTTGGGATACACACTTATTAGTAAGACATGTGTTGCTAATAAAATATTGACCAACTAAAATGCTTACCGCTTATCCATAGCCTACCTTGTTAACTTGCATTAATTTCCCCCACTTGCTGAGCCCCGACCATAAGTGAGCTCATCCTTGCTAATATTTTGATCAGAGGGTGATGACGAAGACTTTGCATATGACATTGATGAGTTGAGTCTAACGATGCGCCAGTCACCTTCCTGTGGAAGAGTGTCCATGTTTAATTCCGTCGTACTTTGATTACGATACTTGTTAAGATACAATGTTCTAGATGATGTAATAAAGTTACTCTACTCTATTTACGCCTTTATTGCATTGTCTTTTGATATATTACACTTGTGACGTCAACATATGTGTGGAAAATGGATCCTAGACCACATATGCTATGCATTTGGTTTTGCCCCCAGAACCGGGTGTGACACCGTGTCACTTGTCTTTATCTTATTGCAATTTTCTCTCTATTCACTTCACTTATATAATCGCTCTAAGTTTAATACTCACTTAGTGAAGAGCAATTAAGTGTAGAAGTTCACTCCTATCATCCTCTTCATTCGAACTTGGATCTTGCTTTCACTAATACAATATTAGTCCAAGTTTGTTTTGTTGAGCTGTTTTTTACAGGATCACCTATTCACCCCCCCTCTAGGTGCTCTCACTTTTGTGTGTGTACTATCTTACTTTCTTGTGCTCAAGATTGTAACTCTGATTCATGTACAACTGTAAGAGACTCTAATTTATGAAGATTCCTTTCGATAGGGAACCATATTGTTGGGGACTTGTTCTCAATTGCTACGAATTAAGAACAAGGCAACATAAAATGTTAAATGTTAATGCCCTTCATCCAACGAAACATTATTCCCTTAAGGACTAATGAACTTTGGACGAAGGTAAAAGTCGATACGATTACGAAGGTTGAATCTTCGTAATTGAATTATAATAAATTGTATAAAGTAATATAAAATATGAAGTGTCAAAGGTAAATAACTTATAAACGAGTAACATTACTTTCATACTATATTGATTTAATGTATTACAACATTGAATACAATTATACCTCTGTCTTGACAAAGATTGATTCCCGAATGATGCGATTGCAATTACAGGAATCCGTGAACTGTAAAGGAATACTGTTCACTATTTATAGGCACGGGACATAGCCTGGGAAGAATTACAACCATGCCCCTTATAAGGAATTACAGCAACGACTCAAACATTTATGGACTAAAAGGTCATTCTACTCTTAAGTCGGTTTGTAATTCCGAAGCTTCATGAAGAGGAACCTTCGGTCATCACATGCGAACAGCTTCAGCCGAAGCTGTTTCTCCCTTCAAGACCTTCGGCGACGAAGCATAATCCCAACAGTAGCCCCTTCGTGGTGCTAGATCGTTTTTCGTAACGAGCTTGATCCGTGAAAAAAGTCTCTTAGGCTTCGGGAAGCCGAAGGTCTAAAAAACACCTTCCCTGAGCTCGTTGTCGAGAAACGATTTAGTTTTCGAGCGCGTAGCGGTCCCACCTTGCAGCGGGTGCAAGCAGCTGTTCGCCTGGTGTAAAAATCCTGGCAATTCACCTCCTTACCTGCATCACTATATAAACAGATGGGTAGATGTGAAGTTACCACAGCATTCATTGCTATTTGCACTGTTTTGCTGCCAAAATTTTTAACGATAGCCGAAGCTTGACTCTCGGAATCAAACGAAGCTTTAGTTTGAAGCCTACTTCGTCAGAAGAAAAAGCTTCGGAAGAAAAAATATTTAGTTTCCAAAAAATTCAGAATTAGATGGCTAGAGTGCGCTCTACCGCTAGAGTTGAGCGTGAGGGAGGCGAAACTGAAGAATCGGAGACTGTTCCCATCTCCGAAGCGATGCAACGATCCGGACTGGTAACCTCGGAGGGAATCCATACTGCCGAGACAGAACAAACTGTTCCCATCCCCGAAGTTGCTGCCGAAACGGAAGAAGGAAATATTGAAGAAACTGATCCCGAAGATGATTATCATATTGTCGTGCCAAGTAAGCCCAGCCACTTGGACTTCGGCAAGTCGACTGTCTCTAAGGCTGTTCTCTCCAAGATGGTGAAGTCGGGTTATTTCAGCGAAAGTCAGAAGAAGCTACTTCGCTTCGGGGGGGAAGAGACCACCCCGAAGCCAGAGAAGGATGAAATAGTCATTTTCAAGAGTTTTCTAAAGGCTGGGTTGAGATTCCCCCTCCATGGGATTATTACAGATGTATTGAAGGAATTTGGGATCTACTTTCATCAGCTGACTCCTAACGCTATCGTTAGGCTTAGTGTTTATATCTGGGCCCTCCGAAGCCAGGCGGTTGAGCCGTTTGCCGACAGCTTTTGTCGAGTTCATGAACTACATTACCAGACGAAGGCTAGAAAAGATGGATTACATGATAACTTTGGTTGCTATAATTTTGCCTATCGGAAAACCACAAAGTTTCCTGTAATTAGCTACCGAAGTAAATGGCCGGCAGGCTGGAAGTCAGAGTGGTTTTATGTGAAAGTTGACGAAGACAAAGAGAAGCTAGTACAAAGCCCTCTTGAATTGATCTTCGGAGAAACAAGACCGCGATGCCACATGACATTAGAAGGTCCCACTTGGGCTGCACTGGGTGAGTTTAAAATTATTTCAGAGCATATCAGTACTAGGGACCTGGTTCAAGAGTTCTTGGCCTTCAGGGTTTTCCCTACTTTAAAAGAATGGGAAATGCCGAAGCTAGAGGGGGAGAAGAAGAAAGAGGAGCTTGTGCGGTTACCTTACTATTACAAGTTTAAAAAATACTTTAAAACGCCTTGCCAAGAGTGGCTGGACACAATTGAAGTAATGTGCAATGAGATACTTGATAATTACTCCAAAAAAGAAGATCAGTTGATGACTGCAGCCTTCGGTACCCGCCCGAAGCGAAGACTGAATCGAGTGCTAGACGCCTTGGGTTTTGAATACCCTGACTACGAACAACTGAATAAAATTGTCAAAGGCCGGAAAAGAAGGGTAGCTGAAGCTTTAGATGAAGATGAGAAAGAACCGCCAAAAGGGAAGAATATTCTGAAGAAGAGAAAAGTATCATCTCCGAAGCGAAAAGTATTTGACGAAGAAGAGACTCCCGCATCACGCTCTGCCACTGACGTGGAAGAGATTTTGAAGGTAATGACTGAATCCCTGCCTGTGAAGCTAAGTCCATTAGGGCCTCAACTGACGAAATTTTTTCAGAAGGAAAAGGAGCCTGAAAAAACGAAGAAAACAACAAAGAGACAAAGAATCATCACAGTGACCGAAGTCATTGACAAGACACCACCGAGAGCTTCAGCTCGGAAAATACCAGCGGCTGAGGAAATATCAAATGTTGAAGTCGCACCTTCGGAAATCATGGCTACCGAAGCTACCTCAGCCGAAGATTTGAACTTGGAAACTACGATTGAACATATCGACAAAATACTGCTAGAAATGGCCACAGAAGAAGCTACTACTGCCACCGAAGAGACCATGACCGCAGTGTCTGGGAAAGGAAAAGAAATAGCTGACGATACTTCGGAGGACAAAACCTTCATGTTTCAAAATTTAGTTGGACAAGAATTGTCAAAAACCGAAATAGAAGAGCTTAAAGATTATGCCAAATCTTGCGGCTATAAACCAGGAGCACTCCTCTTCGGAGGTATTGACGATGAAAAATTATGCTGTATCCGGGATCAGACTAGAGCTAAGATTATCGGTACTCTATCAAAGAGTATCGGTTTTCCGAAGCTAGAAACAGATATTAGCCGCTACCGACGACAACATATCGTTGGTAGTTTATTTTATTCCAATTTCAAGGTAAACTACTTTTCCCTTGACTTTTATTGTTTTTAATAATGAAAACATTTCTAATCGAAGGTTGTTTATGTGCAGAGTATGCTGTTGAGTAAAGCTTTGAAAATGTAGCAGGATCTGGAAGACAAAAAACACGAGGTTATGATTGAAAATTTAGAGAACAAAATAAAAGAGCAATCAGCTGCTATTGAAAAGAAAGACTTCGAGCTTCAGTCAACTGAAGGCTTATTGGCAGAAACCGAAGCTAAGATAGCAGAATTGAATACGAAGCTTCTCTGCCAATCTGAATAGTTTGAACAAGAGAAGCAAGAACTTAATGCAAAACTTGAAGCCGAAGTCCAACAAAATTCAAATTTGAAAAAATTATTGCCAAGCCTTCAAGACAAATGTTTGGAGTTTAGCAATAAATGTATTGAGCGACTGAGAAAGATCTTCCACTCAGTTGGGGCTAGCAGCGAGAAATTCACTCCGTCAACTGAAGATTTACAAAAGACCTTCGAACATATTGAGGGTGAAATTGATGAGCTTGACGAAGTTATAGCTGGGCACGGTGACTTCTGTGCCTGGGTAGCTTCTCGGGGCACTGCTGCAGCTTTTCTGAAAGCTGGCTGCGACCATGGAAAAATTGTTAACAGGCCCAATTTCACCCTGTCACCATCAATTTTAGATGACATTCCTGACCTCGCCCGAAGCATTTCTAATAGATTTGTAAAGATGATATGGACAAAAGGCGGGCGAGAAAAGGCTGGAGACGAAGCTCGGAGTCATCTTGAACCAGTAAGAAATCATACCTTGTGTTTACCTTCTCCTTCAAACTTGGTTTTGACTCACAACTTAATTCATGTAGGGTGACCAAGCCGCCGAGACCGATGCTTGAAGAGTATGACGCCGAAACTGAGGCCCCATGAAGATCAGTAGGAATAGACTGCAGAAAAACTCTAGAAACTTTTGAAATAACTTTTGTAAATATGGCTAAACTGTTCTTAATGAATTTTGTTCATACCTTGTAATATGCTCTTACCCTTCCATTAATGTATGAGGTGCTTTGATGTGGACGAAATTATCTTTTTGGGCCTAAGGCGAAAAAACACCTTCCCTTCTTTTCGTACACAGCGAAGCATAAAAACAGGTTTTCCTTTCTGCCGAAGCTCTTCTTTTCGTATACGACGAAGTACAAAAGACAGTTTTTTCCTTTTTGCCGAAGCAGCCACTTATGCTATGATGATGGTTATCCTACATTTGCATGGATGAATGTTTATGAATGCAAATGTTATGATGTAATGTGGTGTGCAAATGAATGTTCAAACACACAACCGAAGCCGCAATCACAACCGTTATTTCCTTAGAGACAATCACATATCAGCGTTGACTTTTCGCTGTAAGCCTCCCTTAGGAGCTTCTTCGCCTTTTACTTTCGGCGGTATCAGCGTTGATTTTTCGCTGTAAGCCTCCCTTAGGAGCTTCTTCGCCTTTTACTTTCGGCGGTATCAGCGTTGATTTTTCACTGTAAGCCTCCCTTAGGAGCTTCTTCGCCTTTTACTTTCGGCGGTATCAGCGTTGATTTTTCGCTGTAAGCTCTGCATTCCCTTTGGAACGACTTCTGAGCAGAAAACTTACACTGCGCCCCCTTTGGAGAGACTTCTTTAGTAGCTTCGTCGTGCTCCGCATCCCCTTAGGGACGGCTTTCGAGCTTCTTCTCTGTTTCTTTTTTTTCTTTTTGGGCACTCGATGGTGCGTTTTCAGTTTTTACATTTACATCTCTGGGGGATTTTGCTCTTATAGAGGTAAAAATAAAAAAGAAATTACATGTGATGGCCCCATTAAAGACCTTTCTCCCCCTCTAGAAAGGAAAAGGGTGCCATAAAAGAAAAATAGAAAATATAAAAAATTACATCAAGTTATACATAAAATCGCCGAAGCTCATCCGCATTCCAAGATCTAGGAATGTTGTTGCCGTCCATATCCTTCAATCTGTATGAACCGGGTCTTGACGAAGATGCTACCAAAAAAGGTCCCTCCCATTTCAACTGCAACTTGCCTACTTTTTCTGGGTTTGCCACTCTCCGAAGTACCAAATGTCCTGGCTCAATATTCTTTAGCCGAACCTTTTTATCACGCCATTTGATTGTTTCGGCTTGATATTTATTGATGTTCTCCACAGCTTGAAGCCTGATCCCTTCTATAGCATCTTTTTCTACAGAGTGATCAGCTTCGAAATCTGATTCTACCGAAGCTAATATTCTTATTGATCCGGTTTTAACTTCCTCCGGAGTTATTGCTTCGTCACCAAACAATAATTTGAATGGAGTAAAGCCTGTTGACCTTGATGTTGTTGTATTGTGGCTCCACACCACTTTGATTAATTGATCTGGCCACTTTCCCCTGGGTTGATTGAAGATTAACTTCATTATTCCTGTCATTATGATGCCATTGGCTCTTTCAACAAGTCCATTTGACTCCGGATGTCTAACTGATGCAAAATGGATCTTCGTGCCAATTTGATCACAAAATTGTCTGAAATCTTCAGAGTCGAACTGTGTTCCATTATCTACAGTGATGGCCTTTGGTACTCCGAAACGACAAAAAATATTCTGCCAGAAAAACTTTTGAATGGTGGCCGAAGTTATTGTGGCTAAAGGCTTTGCCTCAATCCATTTGGAAAAATATTCCACGGCTACTACAACATATCTTAAGTTTCCTTGGGCCGGTGGTAACGGACCTAACAAGTCAAGGCCCCACCATTGCAATGGCCAGGTGGGTTGTATCAGCTGAGTTAAAGACGAAGGCTGTTTTTGATCTCTTGCACATTTCTGACAACCTTCGCACTTTTGAACTAATTCCGCTGCATCCGAAGCTGCCTTCGGCCAGTAAAACCCTTGACGAAAAACTTTTCCAAGTAACGGCCTAGATCCAATGTGAGATCCACACAGGCCTGCATGTATTTCTTTCATCAATTCTATGCCTTCGGCTCTAGATAAACACTTGAGTAATGGAGCACAAACTCCATGCTTGTACAACTCCCCTTTTATCATGACATATGGACGAGCTCTTGCCTCTATCCTCCTGTTATAAGCTTCGTCATCTGAAAGGAAGTTACCCTGAAGGTAAGAGATGATCTCAGTTCTCCAGTCTTCACTATAAACAGGAGATATATTGAGGACTGCTCTTTCAAGAAGCTCCACTGAAGGTGCTTTTATTGTTTCGAAGAACACATCCGAAGGTAAGGGTAGCCCCTGTGCCGCTGACTTAGCTAGCAAATCAGCATGCTCATTTTCTCCTCGAGGAATATTTTTGACAGAAAATCCTTCGAAGGAGGCTTCAATCCTTCGGACTGTGTCTAGATATTTTTCGAGCTTCGGATCTTTAGCCTTACAACTCTTGTCAATATGACCGGAAACAACCTGGGAATTGGTTTTAAGAATGGCCCTTCTGATTCCCATTGCTTTCAACTTCCGAAGACCCAAAAGCAAGGCTTCGTACTCAGTAATATTGTTTGTGCAACTAAAATCGAGTCTTGCCGCATAACAAGTTTTAACTTTGGATGGTGAGACCAACACAGCAGCTGCTCCTGCTCCGAAGGTTCCCCACGACCCATCGCAAAACACTGTCCACACTTCGGCATCTTTATTTGTTTCTTCATCCTGAGCCCCTGGCGTCCAGTCGACAATGAAATCTGCCAATGCTTGAGACTGGATCGAAGATCTATGCACATAATCAATGCAAAATTCATTGAGCTCCGCAGCCCATTTTCCAATCCGTCCAGTAGCCTCTCTATTTCGCATAATATCCTTCAACGGTTGCGAAGAAGGAACAACAATATTATATGCTTGAAAGTAATGCCGAAGCTTCCTGGATGCCATCAAGACAGCATATAACACCTTCTCCAATTCTGTATAGTTTTTCTTTGATACACTAAGAACTTCAGATACAAAATATACTGGGACCTGCTTCTTGACTTGGCCATCAAGCTTTTCCTGGACAAGTGCTGCACTTACCGCTGAGTGCGAAGCTGCCACATATAATAACTAAGGAGCCCCTGGTGTTGGTGGAGTTAATGTTGTCAGATCCATCAAATATTGCTTCAGTTCCTCGAAGGCTTTTTGTTGGCTTGGTCCCCATTGAAAGACTTCGGCTGATTTCAGCACTTCAAAGAATGGTAAATTTCTCTCTGCTGATCTGGATATGAATCTATTGAGAGATGCCAGCCTCCCCGTCAATCTTTGGGCCCCCTTTTTTGTATTTGGTGGCTCCATTCGAAGTATAGCTTCAATTTTACTTGGATTAGCTTCAATTCCCTTTGTTGAAACCAAGCATCCAAGAAATTTCCCCTTCTTTACTCCGAAGACACATTTTTCTGGATTCAGCTTTAGACCAGCTTGTCTAAAATTGGCGAAGGTCTCCTGCAAATCAGCAATGTGATTTTCTTGTTTCGTGCTTTTTACAATGATATCATCAACATAAGTTAGCATATTTCTGCCTATCTGAGACTGAAGAACCTTCAAAGTCATTCTGCTGAAACTTCCTCCAGCGTTCTTGAGCCCCTCAGGCATCCGAAGGTAACAATATGTTCCACTAGGGGTTATGAAACTGGTCTTCGGCTCATCCTCCTTCTTCATCCAAATTTGATGATAGCCTGAATAACAGTCTAAAAGACTCATAAGCTCTGACGAAGCTGCTGCATCAACTAAGGAGTCTATCCTTGGCAATGGGAATTCGTCCTTCGGACATGCCTTGTTGAGATCTGTGAAATCGATACACATTCGCCATTTGCCATTGGCCTTTTTTACCATAACAGTGTTAGCTAGCCATTCTGGGTACTTTACTTCTCTGATAACTCCTGCACTGAGGAGTCTTTTGACTTCATTCCGAGCTCCTTCGGCCTTGTCATCAGACATTTTCCGAAGCCTCTGCTTTCTGGGTCTGAAGGATGGATCAACATTGAGTGAATGTTCAATAACATCCCTGTTAACTCCGCAAAGATCATTAGCTGACCATGCAAAGACATCTTTGTTGTTGAACAAAAACCTTATCAAGGTTTTCTCCTGTTCTTCGGATAATTGGGAGCCCAACAGCACTTTCTGCTCTGCTATGTCCTCGCATAAGAGCATGGGCTTCGGCTGATCTGCCGAAGCCGCTTTCTCCCTTCTGAATTTGTACTGTTCACAAACTTCAGCTCCATCTATATTATGGATTGCTTTTGAGTCAGTCCAGTTTCCTTCGGCCCTTCTGGCAGCTTCCTGACTTCCATGAATAGCAATGGGTCCTTGATCCGAAGGTATCTTCATGCAAAGATAAGCAGGATGAAGAATTGCTTCGAAAGCATTGAGGGTGCCACGACCAATAATTGCATTGTAAGGGTATTCCATGTCAACAATATCAAACACAACTTGCTCAGTTCTGGTGTTGTTGATGAAACCGAAGGTCACTGGCATGGTGATCTTGCCCAGTGCTACAATTTGTCTTCCTCCGAAGCCACAGAGAGGGTGCGTAGCATCATGGATCTTGTCTTCGGGCTCTTGCATTTGTATGAAAGCTTTGGCAAATATGATATCAGCTGCGCTGCCTGTGTCAACCAAGACATTATGGACCAGGAATCCTTTGATCACACAAGAGATAACCATAGCATCATTGTGTGGGTAATCCTTGAGTTGAAGATCCTCTTGGGAGAAGGTAATTGGAATGTGGGACCATCTTGACTTGATGAAGGGTCCTTGCACCCCAACATGCTGTACCCTTCTCTGTGCTTCTTTCCTCTGCTTTTTGTTGGCTGGCTCTGAGCATGAACCACCTGTTATCGGGAGCACCAGCTTTGGGGCCGAAGTAGCTCCAACTTGATTGTTGAACGAATCCATCAGCTCAATAAGTGGAAGTGAGTTGGACCGGAGGTGGGCGCCAATGTTGGGGACTTGTTCTCAATTGCTACGAATTAAGAACAAGGCAACATAAAATGTTAAATGTTAATGCCCTTTGTCCAACGAAACATTATTCCCTTAAGGACTAATGAACTTTGGACGAAGGTAAAAGTCGATACGATTACGAAGGTTGAATCTTCGTAATTGAATTATAATAAATCGTATAAAGTAATATAAAATATGAAGTGTCAAAGGTAAATAAATTATAAACGAGTAACATTACTTTCATACTATATTGATTTAATGTATTACAACATTGAATACAATTATACCTCTGTCTTGACAAAGATTGATTCCCGAATGATGCGATTGCAATTACAGGAATCCGTGAACAGTAAAGGAATACTGTTCACTATTTATAGGCACGGGACATAGCCTGGGAAGAATTACAACCATGCCCCTTATAAGGAATTACAGCAACGACTCAAACATTTATGGACTAAAAGGTCATTCTACTCTTAAGTCGGTTTGTAATTCCGAAGCTTCATGAAGAGGAACCTTCGGTCATCACATGCGAACAGCTTCAGCCGAAGCTGTTTCTCCCTTCAAGACCTTCGGCGACGAAGCATAATCCCAACACATATTGATAAGGAAAATCGTGTCACTCAAGTTTGATATTTGGATCATTTAAGAGGGGTTGAGTACAACCCTTGTCCATTGGGACACCATAACGTGGATTATGCAAGCATTTTAGGCTTGATGGAACCACGAGAAAAATCACTCATGTCTTGTCTTCATTTACTTTCTTGCGATTTTCTCTCTTCCTAAGTTTTCTCTATTCACTTGTTTTATTTCTCTTAGTTTAATTTACATCATGAAAGAGCAATCAAGTGAAGGGAACTTTTCTCTCTTCTTCTCAACTCAAACTTGATTTATATTACACTAACTCTCATTCTAGATCAAGTTTGTGGTTTTTAGTGCTGATTTTGCAGGATAATCTATTCATCTCCTCTAGGTGTTCTCAAATGGTATCGGAGCCGGTCTCTTCTGTTGGGTCTAACCACCCAAAGAGATGGAATCCAAGGGCAAGGGGAAGGTGTCTGACGAGAAGGAGAAAATTCCCCTTGACGATGAGCCCGAGGGAGACAAGACGGTCGAGTCAGGATCAAACAAGAAGAGGGAGGGGAAGAAGAAGAAACACATCAAGAAGCCACTACATAAACAGTATCAATGTACTTTGTTTCAAATTGCCTTCGATTTTCATTGCCATTGCTCTTCATTTGCTATTTTTGGTGAGACAATGAGGTTAGGCCACTTAGTTTCTCCGTTTTTGTGCTTAATGCCAAAGAGGGATAATTTAATGGCCAAAGCAACTGGATCGACCACTACTTGAGTTTTAAAAAGATTTTAAGCTTTCAACTTGTCCTTTTGATCAAAACCCTCTTGATAGCAAAGAGGAGCCCTCTTATTGAAAAAATGTTCTCTTATCGAGGAGAAGTTTTTGGGTATTTGATCAAAACAAGTGTTTAAAACTGTTTTGTTTTGCAAAACAAAGTGTTTTTTACATAGAAGATAAAAAGGTAATTACAAAATCCAAAAGAAGTGGTGGCTAAGTGGTCCAAATATGCCAAATCATTCAAACACTTCTTTAGTTTGAGTTTGAACTTCAATTTGCTGCTTTTGACTCATATTGGTTAAGTTAGTCAAATTTGAGTTGCTTTAGGTGTGTTGGCATAAATCACCAAAAAGGGGGAGATTGAAAGGGAAATGTGTCATAGAGTCATTTCTACTTGTTTTGGTGATTAAGTGTCCAACACACCACATTGGACTAACTAGTTTTATAAAAGTATGAGCACAAGTTCACTTGGAGGGAAATTGATGGAACTAAGTCCAAATGGGCAAATCTGGAAGCTGAAAGTGCAACTTTGGGTAAAACAACATAAACATAAGGTTTAAGTGTTTAAATAAGTTGTACATACCCTATTCTTTGTTTCTAGCACCTTTGTTTGGCTACTAACTCGTTTCCACAAGAAAATTGCATTTTGGACTTAGTTTTGGGCATATTGCAAATCCTAGAGAAACTATGACAAAGAGGTAAGTTTCCCACACTTAGACAATTGAATTGCATGCTAATTATGTTTGTCTAAATCGTAGGGAAGTCCTCAAAGAAAGCCAAAAAGGTTTGAAGGAGATAGGCTCAAAAGAGCCATACTTTGTCTGGTCTGGGTCGCACCTGATTGGTCTGTGGTGCACTGGACCGGGTCCATGTGACTTGGATGTATTGCTCGGTCTCGGAAATTTTATTATGAAATTCACCAGACCATGAACAGTACCGGTCCGGTGTGCATCGGATCGCTTCTCCAACGATTGACTTTGGTGCGCGCCAGGTGCCAACGGCTAGCTGACGTGGCCCATGGTGTGCTGGCGCACTGAACTAGTCCAGTGTCACACAACTATGGAAATTGCATAATCAAATCCTAGACACGGGGCGCATAGACCTGGTCTAGTGCGCCCGTAGACAACCTAGATCTGCAGCTTCCTAAAGAAGGAGGCAACGGCTCCTAGGCCTCCTTGTCCTATATAAGCTGCCCCTAGGTGCCTCCATTCAGTACCTAAGAAATTCAAGAGCATCACAACACTGACATATTGCAACAACACATACTATTGGTTTTAGCGAGATTCGAGTGTCGGTTCTGAACTATTCTTGTGAATTTGTGTACTTGTGCTCTTATCATTGTGTTTCTTGCGCGTGTTGCTACGATTTGCTCTTTTGTGTGTACTTTCTCTCTCCCTTACTATACGTTGAGGCTGATATTATTGTAAGGCTGCAAGAGACTTCAACTTGTGGAGATTCCTTGCAATTGAGAACATAAGAGATAAGGAAGACAACGACACTCAAGTTCAATCTTTGGATTACTTGAGAAGGGCTTAGTGCAACTCTTGTTCGTTGGGACACCATAAATTGGAGTAGGCAAGCATTTTAGGCTTGAACAAACCACAGGAAAAATCATTGTGTCTTGTGTGCTTATTTGCTTGTGATTTTTCTCCCTCTTCATAATTCTCTCAAATTCACTTGTAATATTTCCCTTAATATATTCTTAATCTTGAAAGAGCAGTCAAGTGAAGAGGACTTGCTTTCTCCTCTCTACTAAATCTTGATTTTAACTTGCACTAACTTCATTTTTAGACCAAGTTGGTGGTTTTAGTGTCATTTTTGCAGTATAGCCTATTCACCCCCTCTAGCTACTCTCATTCTTGACCTTGGAGAGTTGCTTCATAATGACATATTGACCATACTAAGTTGCTTTCGTTAGCGACCCGAGCGACGAGTTGCGTAAGTCAAGGCCTACAGTGCATCAGCATCGAAACTATTTTTTATCATAAGAACATGATAACGGGTCAGGTGGCTTGTTCCCTGAATACAAGAGTGGCGGAAGAGATAAAAGTCAAATTCGTTGGGGTAGTGGATCATCGTTTCCACAATAGTTCTTGGAAGGCAATGAACAACAAGATTAGAGTAGTTTTTTTTTCTTTCAGGGAGTAGTATTTGTAAGACCTAAATAACGCCTTATGTAGTAGCTAGTTCTTTATTATTTTAGGAATAGTAATAAAGTCTATTTAAACCTATGTTTTAATAAACAATTTATGCAACATGCTGAGATTCTTGTTGTGCATATGTGTTGAGACAAGATTGAGATACATCCCTTTTCTTACTAATCTTGAGGACGAGATTATTTTTAAGGGGGTAGAATTCATAACACCCAAAATCCTATTTTGTGAGATATAAAAAGTTCTCCAAAAGAATTTGAGATAAAACGACTTCTATAAATGATTTTCTTCCTTTATAAAACATATCTCTTTAATTTAAATAAATAATACTAAGTAGTAAATGTTGAATTGTGGAAGAACCTTTAAATTTACATTTAAAATGGTATTTCTTAATAATGTGTGTACTTCACATTTGAAATATATATTTCTAAATAGGTGAATAAAATAATCCTTATAAATATAACTTGCATTCATGTTGGTGCTTTTATTTGAGCACTTAATTATGCTGTGAGGTTCAACTCTATTTGAATTTCAACTGAAATTTGAATTTGAGTATGAGTTGAAATTGAGGAATAAAATGAAAAAAGAATTAGAAAAGGGAAAGGAAAATGAAAACAAAAGAAATAGAAAAGAAAAAGAAAAATAGGGAAGGGAAGCTCTCCTCGGCCGCATGGGCCGAATTCTTCCTAGCCAACCTAAGCACCCCGCCCGCGGCCCAGGTTGCTCACAGGGATCTGGGTGCCGACATGGGGGCCCCACCTGTCAGCCGACACCCCCCATGCCACAAGGCGTCGCTGCCGCGCAGGCCCACTGCTCGGACTCAGACCTCACGCCACCGACACCGCCATGTGGGTCCCTGCGCCATTGTTCTTCTTCCCGATCTCAACAAACCTGCACGATCCACGAGCTACCGCAACCACCACATCGTGACCCTGCCGGTGCCTAAAAGCCCCAAGGCAGCGACCCCCCGTGGCTATCCGCAAGCCCTCCTTTCGCCTCATCGAGAGCGACAAGCCGCGGGGAGAGAAAATAGAGAGGAGTAGAGGTCTAGGGCGTCCCCGACGTCGTCTTCGTCCATCATCGTCGTTCAGTGCTCGCGTGGAGGTCCCAAGGAACCCTCGTGCCGTAAGGGTCCTAGGCGAATCTTTCCTGCACAAGGATTCGGCCAGACTCGCCGGGAATTGCTCACCGACGCAAGCCACCACTGCGGATCGGGCTCTGCTGTGGCCGGAGCGCTACGCGACGGACCCTCTAGTAAGGACCCTTTTGCCGAGTTCATCATTGTCTCCGCATTCCGTAGGAGTTGGCGAATTTGGCGCTGGTTCTCTCTTGCACCAGATCAATGTTCTCCAACGGGGATCCGGCGCATCCAGGGCTGTGTCATCGAGCTCCGCCGTCGGGATTAGGTAGATTAGCCCTATCCGTTGACCCTAGACTGGTCGGCTCAGATTTAAAATGAGCATATCGTTTTGGCCCAAGTGACTAGGATTGTAAGATCCAAATCGTGCACGTAGGATTCGACGATGTGACGGAACCTTTCAAGTCATTAGGCCCACCTACAATTGTCCTTGTCTAACAGACATCAGACAACCCTGTAGATGTTCCTGAATCACTTGGCAAGTTCGGTATCTTTTCTTACCTTTTCAGGAACGTTTCACCCGTCTTACAGACATTACAGAACATTGGAGATATTGAAAAGCGGAAGTGATTACAGAAACTTGCATTTATTTAAAAAGTAAGATTAAGTTGCTTATACAGACCAGAAACTATAAACGAGTGCAGAGTGATATTATTACATAACCAAGGGGGGCAAAAACTCCCCCCGATGAGTTTTACATAAAAGTTTTCCTATGGAGGACCAGGTCCTCCCGCATCTTTACTCTTGCTTTTCCTCCTGAGGAACCACCTTGGTACAGAAGCAACAGAAATCTGCTACTTCCTCACCTAAAAACAACGAGGGAATAAACCCTGAGTATGGAATTACTCAGCAAGTCTTACCCGACTAAAGAAAAGACTCTCAAGGGTATGCTGGCTAGAGGGATTCAAGGTATGGCTTATCAAGAATCAAAGACTCTGTTTTGCGGAAAAGCTTACTAGGAGTGGATCCTTAAAATCCAATTTTATTGTCAGGTTAGGTAAAATTACCTGCATCTAGAGTTCTTTCTAACCTAGTTCAAACACTTATCCTGAACTAGCCAAGTTCTTAATTCTTCCTTCATCTTCACTGGATTGCTACGTGTAGGGCAGTGACCAAGTGTTCATAACCGCGAAGGTACGGCGATCCGAATCAATTATACTCAGCTGAGGATCTTCGATCACACGACATATGTAGCACTTAACCCTTGCATATGTCAACCCGCCACCAGGTTTCTTAAGACCAGATCAGGTTCACGCAAACCGAGAGCACAGATACACCACCGTCCAGCCTCTTGCTATGGAGGGTACACGCTACTCTCGCCACCGCTCCACGCCCATTTCGTGTTATCTTATTCTGGCCTTAGTCTGCCTGAGGCAAGGCTTACCCATGACGAGGCATGTGACCAGTTAAAGGGTCCTCGATCATCAAGCCTACATCGACAAGGTCCTTAATCGACTCAGACGGAGACACTACACTGAGACTCCCTTCTCGTGCAAGTCACCCGCCCGGTCTCAGCTTAATCATTTCAAACCCAAAGTTTGGTACCTGGCAGAGGTATATCTTTTTCGATGTTGAATCCATCAAGGCCTTTGACAGATGGCAGAGGTACATCTTTTCCGATGTTGAATCCATCAAGGCCTTTGACAGATTCACCATCAAGTTTTATTTTTGAAAACATCCCACCCACTTTTGCCACATCATCTTTTGTAAAAACAAAACATTTTGTTTTTCTAAAGCAAGGCTAAGCATCAAAAAAATCTTTTGTAAAACGGTGATCAAGGAAGGTAATCAAATTCAAGGAAGGTAATGCAGGAATTGTTTTAACGATCAACTCCTATCACCTAATGCATCAAGCAAGTGAAAAAGATCTTTAAATCACAAGGTGGTGGTTAATGCACCGGGGCTTGCCTTCGTTAGTAGGTGAGTCTGACTCAGGCCCGCAGATGTCAAAATAAAGACAAGATCCTGCCTGAGAGTCCGAAGGTGGTGGTGCCTTCTCTTCACTCACTTCAACTTCTTCTTCGTTTTCTAAACATAACCACATATATGTATAAGAATGAATGCCATGTAATGCTCTTGAGAGTGCAAGGATAATATAAACTTATTATCTAAGTCTTGAATACAACTTTCCTTCACGGAACTCCGAGAACCTAGGGTTTCCGGAGTCAGTAAAGGAGTTCATAGAGCAGGGGTGGGGTTTTGGGGTTCTAAGTATCAAACAAGGTCCAAATCAACCCAAATTCTAACCAAGGCTTCTAAATAATGTGTGGAGTTCATATAAAAAGTTTGAACATTTTTGGCGTTACTATTAATTCTCTAAAATTCCAGAACTATTTTTAAGCTATTTTAAATGCTCTAAAATTCCCTGTTTAAACTAAAAATCATGAAACTATTTTTATTAAATACTAGGGAAAATAAGGAGTCTAGAAAAATTGGTTTGACAATTTTAAGATTTTTCTACAATTTATCACAAATTTCCAAAGCTCTATTGAAAAAAGAAAAAGAAAAGATTTAAATAGTGATGGGCTGATTCTGGCCCAGGCAGCCCAACTCAGAGGAGAAAGCGCGTGCGCGTGCCCGCGGTGGAATTCTTGCAGAAGGGCCCTCGGGGTTCTGGCTAACAGGAAACAGGTTCTTTTACTATTCCTATGTGTCGCTGACGATTTATAGAAAGCCCCTTCGGTTTCTATTTCTTCGCACGGGCAAGTCCCCGACGGCGTTGAGTAATGGAAAAGGAAATGTGTCACATTTTTATTCCCTTATTTCTGGTACAAGGCAGGGGGTGGTGTGGGGTTCACTCCTTTATTACAATAACTATACACACTTTACAAATTACATGAGGCTAAAAAGCCTGGGAAATTCTTATCTAAAAAGTCTTGAGTTTCCCATGTAGCCTCTTCTTCAGAATGTTGGTTCCACTGTATCTTATAGAACTTGAGAGTTTTTCTCCGGGTAACCCTGTCCTTTTGATCTAAGACTCGAATAGGGTGCTCAGAGTATGTCAAGCTCGGTTCAAGGGCAACATCTGTTACTTCAAGGGTTCGATCGGGGACCCGAAGACACTTCTTCAATTGCGATACATGGAACACATTATGTATAGCAGACAGAATTTTGAGGAGCTGCAGTCGATACGCCACTGGTCCACATTGCTCTAATACCGGGAATGGACCAATGTGCCTAGGTGCAAGCTTCCCTTTAACCCCGAAACGCGATACTCCCTTCATTGGTGAAACCTTCAGGTAGACATAGTCCCCTTCATGAAAATACAGGGGCATTCGCCGTTTGTCTGCATAACCCTTCTGACGAGCTTGTGCTTTCTTCATATTATGAACAATTTTCTGAACCTTTTCCTCGGCCTCCTTCATTATATCAGGCTTAAAGAAGTGCCTTTCTCCAGGTTCAGACCAATTTAGCGGAGTTCGACATCGTCGCCCATATAAAGCTTCAAAAGGTGCCATCTTGATACTTTCTTGATAGCTATTATTATATGAAAACTCCGCCAAGGGCAAACATTCATCTCATTTCTGTGAGAAGTCCAGAACACATGCCCGCAGCATATCTTCGAGTATTTGGTTAACCCTCTCGGTTTTCCCACTGGTTTGTGGATGATAGGCCGAACTGTGGAGCAACTTAGTACCCAGGGACTTATGAAGTTCTTCCCAAAATTTGGATACAAATTGGGATCCACGATCTGACACTATAGTTTTTGGAACACCATGTAAACTGAGAATGCGAGCAATGTATAATTCTGCATAGGTGATGACAGGATATTTTATTTTAACTGGGAGGAAGTGGGCAATCTTGGTAAGTCGATCAATGATAACCCAAATAGAGTCATACCCTTTTGCGGTCCTGGGCAGTCCCACAATGAAGTCCATACTTATGTCTTCCCATTTCCATGTCGGTATTGGTAGTGACTGTAATGGACCGGTAGCTTTCAAATGTATGGCTTTGACACGTTTGTAGGTGTCACATCTAGCCACATAGCGTGCAATTTCGATCTTCATCTTTGTCCACCAGTAATGTTGCTTCAAGTCTTGGTACATCTTAGTGCTTCCGGGATGAATAGAATAGCGGCTAAGATGTGCTTCATCAAGAATTTGCTGGCGAATCTCTTCATTCTTCGGCACCACTATGCGGTTATTAAACCATATAATGCCTTGATCGTCTTCTTTGAAACATTTGGCTTTTCCAGCCCTTATCTTCTCACAAATGTATTTCATACCCGCATTATCCCTTTGAGCATCAATTATCCTTTGCAAGATGACTGACTCAAGCTTTAACTGATTCAGGGTTCCTTGTTGGACCATTCCCAGGTTTAGCTTCTCCATCTCTTGACATAAAGTGTTGTCAGAGGTCTTCATCGTAAGACAGTGACAGGAAACCTTACGGCTCAGTGCATCTGCCACAACATTGGCTTTGCCTGGGTGATAATGAATTTCCAATTCATAGTCCTTAATAAGCTCAAGCCATCGCCTTTGTCTCATATTCAATTCTGACTGGGTGAAGATATACTTCAAGCTTTTATGATCTGTATAAATGTGATAGATATTTCCCAGCAGATAGTGACGCCAAATTTTTAGGGCATGAACCACAACAGCTAGCTCCAGATCATGAGTTGGGTAATGCTCCTCATGTCGGCGCAACTGCCTTGAAGCATATGCAATTACTCGGCCTTCTTGCATTAATACACAGCCGAGTCCACTACCTGATGCATCACAATATACATCAAAAGGCTTTGTAATGTCCGGTTGAGCCAATACCGGAGCAGTGGTTAATAATGTCTTCAATTGTTCAAAAGCTTCGTTACACTTAGAAGACCAATTGAATTTAATATCATTCTTCAATAAACTTGTGATTGGCTTCACAAGCTTAGAAAAATCTGGTATGAATCTGCGGTAATATCCCGCCAGCCCAAGAAAACTTCGGACTTGATGAACAGTGGTTGGGAGTTTCCATTCCAAAATGTCCTTGACTTTGCTGGGGTCTACCGCAATCCCTCTGGCAAATAGAACATGTCCCAGAAATTGAATTTCCTCCAGCCAAAACACACATTTGCTGAACTTGGCATACAACTGATGTTCCTTCAGGCGCGTTAACACGATCCGTAAATGTTGAGCATGCTCCTCTTCATTCTTGGAATATATTAGAATATCGTCAATGAAGACCACCACAAACTTGTCTAGCTCGGGCATGAATACCGAGTTCATCAAATATGTGAAGTGGGTCGGAGCATTTGTTAACCTGAAAGACATTACCAGATATTCAAACAACCCATACCACGTAGTGAATGCGGTTTTTGGTATATCCTTGGGCCGGATACGGATCTGATGATAGCCCGACCTTAGATCAATTTTGGAGAATACCCTCGCCCCAGTCAATTGATCAAACAGAATGTCAATCCTCGGAAGAGGGTACTTGTTCTTGATAGTGACCTCATTCAGGGGTCGATAATCCACGCACATCCGTAAGGTTTGATCCTTCTTCTTGACGAATATGGCTGGACAACCCCAAGGTGACAAGCTTGGCCGGATGAATCCTTTCTCTAGGAGGTCTTGTAATTGAATCTACAATTCCGCCAACTCATTCGGAGGCATACGGTACGATCTTCGAGAAATGGAGCCGTACCGGGCTTTAACTCAATTACAAACTCTACATCCCTTTCAGGTGGCAATCCCGGGAAATCCTCGGGAAAGACATCAGGAAACTCGCACACTACCGGAATATCCTTGATTTCCGGTATCCTGACTTCATAAATTCTGCCAGTAGTTTTGTTTGGAATGGGGATAGGCAAAAGAATTTCTTCTTGATTATGACTCAACCTGATGGTTCTTTGATCAGTATTGAGTGTTGCTTTATGCTTGGCCAACCAATTCATACCCAAAATAACATCTATGTCTTGGCCTTTCAGAATGATCATATTGGTATGAAAGTCCCGTCCGGCCAATGATACGGGCACTTGATAGGCCACTTCTCTAGTAAAGATTTGTCCCCCAGGTGAGTGTATTTTAAACCCCTCTTTTGATTCATGGCATGCAATGTGATGTTGCTCCACAAACTTCTTGCTAATGAACGTATGCGAAGCACCAGAATCAAAAAGAATGACTGCAAGATGATTGGCCACGAGGAACATACCCATCATTACCGGCTCTCCGTCCGGTGTAGTGGCCACTTGTGTATAGTATACGCGTCCCGTCTTCTTGAAATTTTTGCCCTTAGTATTTCCCTTGCCTTGAGCTGAATTCCCCGATCCTTGCTGATTATTTGCCTGATTCTGCTTGGGATAGGGGCAATCTTTGATGAAATGCCCAGACTTGCCACAATTGAAACACCCAGTTGAAGAGCTGGGCAAAGCAGGGAATCGAGTGCCCGGGGCACCCGGCTGACTTGGGGCAGTGGGGGCATTATTGGGACGAATAATTATTGGCTGCTTGAAAGGGAAGGATGGTGCACGTGAATGATTCTGGTTAGAAGGCCGGAGAATAAACCGTTGCCTTTTTACCGGGCCTTGACTAGGCCTATCTCCTCCAAATCCTTTAGACTTTCCGATACCTGCATACTTTGCTTCCACAGCCAAGGCTGTACTGACAGCTCTTCCATACGTAAGATCTATGCAGGTTGCCATTTTTCTCTGCAGTCGATCATTTAGACCCCTCATAAAGCAATTCTTCTTTTTCAAATCAGTGTTCACCTGATCGATTGCATATTGTGACAGATGATTGAACTTATTGAGATACTGATTAACAGTATCTCCTCCTTGCTTTAGCTTCATGAATTCTTCTTGCTTCATATGCAGAACACCTTCGGGTATGTAGTGCTCGCGGAACGCCACTTTGAATTCTTCCCAGGTTATTTGGTGATTGGTCGGTTGAACGGCCACGAAATTTCCCCACCAAGTGCTGGCAGGGCCGCGTAGTTGCTGGGCTGCAAATAAAGGCTTTTGGGTCTCCGAACAACGTAGAAGTCCAAATTTTTGTTCAATCACTCGAAGCCATTCATCGGCTTCCAACAGATCTTCAGCTTTAACAAACAAGGGTGGACGTGTCTCCGAGAAGTCCAGATAAGAAGTTTTGCGGGGGCCCTGTGATAACCCTGCCCACCTTGCTGCTGGAACTATTGGCCCGCCATCTCTCTCAGAAAGCGGGTATTATCAGCAGTCGCGTTTACTAAGGCGGCAATCGCCTCAGCCAGCGTGGGAGGAACAGGAGGTGGATTTGGTGTAGATTCCCTTCCACTAGAGGGTCCCGCTGCATCCTGGGATCGGGTCTTGGATGGCATCTGTGGCATTTGAACACAAATATAATATGTCAAAGACAAAACCATCCAATTTACATTACCAAAAAGAGTAATGTACATACTCGATTTTACAACGGGATACTGTAACACCCCAGGTGTTACTCAGGGTGTCCACCCCAGGGTTACCCCTTTCAACCCATTATTACCTGAAGATTTGTATGGGCCAAGTACCTCAAACTTTGGATTCAAGGTCCTCATCAAGTACAAAATATCTTGGGAATCATGTCCTAGCTTGTCATGCACATCTAAGTGGGGATTTCCCAAGACCCTAAAGCAAACCCCCCCATGGGCAATAGGAACCCTAATTGAAGCTATGATCAAAAGATCATGTAAACCTTATGATCATGGTTTGGGCCAAATATAAAAGTTGTAACATACTTCATAACCTACAGTTAATAGTAAGGAAGTACCCCCAAAAAGTTTTCAGAAAAGTCCTAAAAAGTTCACCTAAGGTTCAGCACAAGGGAGAATTCAGTTTTTGCCTAAGTACAAAAACTAACCCTTGCACAAAGATTCCACATGTTCACCTTAATCCAATTTTCAAAACCCTTCGACCCAATTGACAAAGTGGCGCCAAATTAACCCTAGAACACCCTGGAAAGAGATGACACCTACCCTAGGGCGCTAGACACGACTTGACACCACTTTTGTCTCGGTTCGGACCTAGCTGACACAGCAAACTTCTTCCCTCTCTATCTCCCTACCCCGACCATATCTCGACTTGGAACTCACAGCAAAAAGGTAGGATATGGAGCAGAGAAGCGACCGTACATAGTGACTTTGCCAAGATACGCACGCTATGGTGCTCTAATCCGCCGTTGAACCATGGCAGAAGCAAGCTTCCACGTGTTCGACGCGAGCTGACATCCGGGGGCGCGCTCAGAGCCCGCCCGTGCGCGAACCCCCTCGCGCCCGCGGCCGCCCGTGACCACACCCGCGCCACGGCTATAAAGCCCGCCCCAGTGCTCGGCTGCCTTCCCCGTGGCCTCCTCTGTACCTCGCCTGACTTACCCGAGCCAGCCATTAGCTCCGGCGACCTCCCCGCGACCCGCCAGTGCTGCCCGAGAGCAACCACCGTGGCCAGCCCCTTTTCCGTCCTCCTCCGTTTGATCCAAGCCCTCAGATAGCTTCCTGGTGAGGCCGTGAGACTTGCTCAAGCTTGACCCGGGGGCCCGCATCACCGGAATAGCTCAATCGTGCTCACCGGAGTTCGAGAACCCGCCGGCGCACGTGGACCGGGTAAGCCTCTGCACCGATTTCCAATTCGTTGCGCGCATGGCCTCTACATCACCCCGTGGAGCTCCTCGTGCACCTTAATTAAACTATACCGCCGTGGTTTGGCCGGAGCAGGAGCCGCCGACGACCCCCGCCGCCTGTGCTCGTGGCCAGGGTAGCTCCGACCACCTCCGACGCCGACCCGCACACCAACGTGACCGTCGCGACCTCCCGGACGTCACTGACCACCCCGCCGGAGCTCTTCTGCCGTCGGTAAGCCCCACCGCCGTAATCTATGCCGCGGGTACTGTTTAAGTCAGTCAGGGAGCGCGGGTTAGATTTCGGTTAGGTCCAGGGGGTTTTGTGCAATGTTAGTGACCCATGCCAATAGTGGACCGAGGACTGTTTTGGGAGAAAAGAAAGAGATAAACCCCAAGGGCCTCAGCGTAAACCTGTTTTCTTTTCCATTTTCGAATTTATTTTTCTTTTGTTATGACAGATAACTAAATAAATGCATAACTTGAAGAATAATCATCCAAAAATGTTCAAACCAATTTTGCTAGATTATGGAAATTATGAACTATCAGATAAAAATAATAAAACCCATGGTTTCTGTATTTCTTTCTGAAGTTTTAAATTAAATAAGAAAACTACTCAAAACTCAATATTAGAAGGAGAAATAGGAATATTGTTTGACCAGGGTTAGAAAAATTTGGAGAAGTTTATATCTACCTACTGACCTGTTTAAAAATATTGAACCTCTCTGTTCACTCTATTAAGTTGGTTTTTACCCCTTATTCCATAATATGCTTAAAGATAAGAAAAATAGAAAATGTAATTTAAACCATGAACCAGAGAGCACCCCTATTTTTGTTAGGATACTTATTTAATGTAGTTCACTGGAAAAATATATCATACCCTGGTTTAGTATAAAATAAGAAGGATACCTTTTAAATTAATAAAATAAGGATAACTTAGAAAAAACCCTACAAAAATAACCCTAAGGCAAAGACAACCCAAACTTTGGGATAACTAATGTTTGGTTATTATGAACAGAGGAAAAATACAAAATCTGTTGTTTGATATTTTTCAAATGACAAGTTAGTTATAAGCACCTTTTTGGCATTAAACTTTAGAAAATCACAATTAAATAATCACCAATTAACTTCCTATGGCTTTTAGAACAGAGGTTTAGTATTACTGTTAGATCCCAACAAAAATGACCCTTAGGAAGAAACTCAACTCTAATGGTGAGGTGTAGTGTAAAGTGGCCCATTTTACACCACCCTTGTTATTTTTGTCTAAAGCATAGCCCTTATAGTTTAAGCCTCAAATTCCTAAAACCAGCTAGGATAGCCAATGGCAACCCACTGCAATTTTTACAGAATTTTTGGAAATTATTAACCCACTGTCATAGTTCAAACCTACACTAAAAACCATAAGTAGAAATTAAAGAAAGGAAAATAAATACTGGTAATTAGTGTCACCCTAAAACCCTTATAACATTTCCCATTGAAATGTGTAAGAACAATGCAAATCCACTATATTATCCTCAACAAAGACCTAAACCTAGGAGTGATAAGCATAAACCACTAAAGGCCCCGTATGACCCGGGAACCCTAAGTTTTTCCTTAACTTAGTTCTTTTTGCATAATGTTATTAATCCTGCATAATTATAACATACATGTTCATTGCATTCGATAGATTGTAATCTTGCTGACGGAGAGTACGTCCTCGTGCCGGAGCAAGGAGCTGCTCAGGAGGTAGCCCCAGACCCAGCACCAGAGCCTGCACCAGAGGACCTGCCTGCCACTGCTTTGGAAGGCAAGCCCCGGTTTTATGCATAACCTGTTATTTATGCTATTTTACTACACTTAATGATTGTAGGATTGTTTGTGCACTTAAGTGTAGGAGTTGTTTGAAACCATAGTTGCATGATCTCAGGAACCCCATTGTGATGAATACTAGTATGCTAAGTTGAGTAGCTGCTTTATTAAGTAGGATCTCGGTAGAAGTCGAGTGATTTTCTAGCACTCGCGCGAGATCAGGAAATTGGTTGTATCCATTTTTATATCATAATGGTGTTGGTCTGTGGACAACAATCCATGGGGATTGGTTGTCTACGAGGTGGGAACCGGAATAAGGATTAAGGTGTGGTACCGTGAGTCAAGCGTTTGAACGTACTAAACACATACCGAGAAATATGGTAAATCGGTAAGCCTAGTACCTGAGTGAACCTGCCCGCAGATTGCCCTCCTCACGCGACCTGAGACGAGGTCTCCCATTCCGGTTATGGTGGGTACAAGTGCGGTCACTGCACGACGGCCAGTCGGGGTCAGTGAGGCATTGTACGCCAAGGCGGTGAGCCCCTTTCTGTTGCCAGGGAATCGATGGGGACGGTTGATATGTGTGGGGACGGAGTGCCCCTGCATGTCGTGTGTTTAGGTTTACCTTGCAAGGTTTAAAAACTCGATTTGAATCGTCTGCTTCTCGCAGCTAATGAGACTGCTTGATCCATGCTGCTACATTGAGTAACAAGTGGAACTGTGTTGAGATGATACAAGATATTGATTGCTAAAAATGCTTGCTACTATGTATGAGTAGATAGTATACTTTTAGCCTTAAGAGAGTCACACTTAATTTTGACAAAGTTAAAATCTTGATTTAGAAACTCAGCTAGTGCTTTTGGCAACCAAACCCCACAGCCAAACAGCTGCATGTCTAAAGGTAGAGGAGTAGACTCCTCACACCGGGTAAGTCTAGCTGAGTATTAGTATACTCAGCCTTGCTTGTGGCATAATTTTTTACAGGTTCTCTGGAAGACATGGTCGCTGGAGTGACTTGGCCGTCCACCTTACCACCGGGTTGGACTGTTGAGTGGGACCCTGCCTCGGCTGAGGAGGAGCATGAGGAGTGATGGGACAGGCTTCCCCATCTCTCTATTTATCTACCGTTAGTTTATTTCCGCTGCACTTCGAAACAATGATGGTCACTTTTGCAAAAACTCCGATGATGATGATGATGATGATGATGATGATGATGATGATGATGATGATGTAATAATTTAATACTCTGACATGTATGGTTTTATGCTTTATTGTATTTGCTCTGTGACTCACCATCGAGTGAGATTGTGGTACTTGATCCTGTCAGTGGCCGTGTCGGACTAGATCTGAGGGATTGACGAGTTATTCCCATTTAAGTGTGGTCTAGCCTCTAAGGCAGGGCTTAGGCACTTAAGTTGGAATAATTCGGGCAGTTCCGCCACAGCTGGTATCGGAGCTTGTACCACCACAGAGGAATCAATAAAACATAAATGCCACCCCTTTTCTAAAGTAAAATTTGATAGAAACAATGTTGGATAGATAGTAGGACGAGTAGGATAGACCTAGGACGTGAAGCCTTAGGGTAACAAAAGGGTAGCTAGGTGGCTAAGTAACTAGGCCCTACCGGCCACTTTTACAGGATGGGAGTTCCTCCCGATTCCTTTTATCTTGTGAGGTCGTTCAGGACGAGCATGCATGCATTCATAATTTAAGCAAATGGATAACTGAGTAAAGGACTTACAAACAAGATAACAACCAACTAGGCCCACAGTGCCTTTTCATTTAACTAGAGAAGGGCTGAGTTTTATTTTTCCTTGTTCTTTTTATAATTCTTTTTTCTTTTGCTTACGCTTAACCATACACAGATGACTTCCCACGGATCCTCCGATGACGGAAATGCACTGACCCACACTGACGGACTTGCACGAGAGGGTTTTCCCCGCATCTTGTGGGAGGTACTTCAGGGGGCCGGATACTTGACACCCCCTCAGTACACGGTGCAGCAATTTGAGAAGCACCGGGTGCCTCGCTGTAGGGTGAGGATGATCTTGGAGCCTCATCCCCTGCAGCCAGGCTGGCGTTCTCTGGACTCCGAGCCTTTCGGATACCGGGCAGAGGACACGATCGAGGCGATCGCTCTGCACGGGTTGACGACTTTTTGCGGGTTCCATCCCTTGGAGCTCTCTACCCACCCCATTGGGTTGTTCCCCGCGGAAAAGGAGGACGACCCGATGTGGAAGGATCGGGTGGAGCATGCCAAGGACATCTGGGCTCTCTACCCAGGCCACACGGCTCACTTGTCGGTGCGATGCATGAACGCCATGTATCGTCTGCAAGTGATGCGTGGGGAGGCAATGTCTCATTTGATGGCACTGCTAGAGGCGACCAAGATCACCTTGGACAACAGGGAGGAGCTCGTGGTTGACTTGTCCCAGGAGCTGGTAGAAAAAGATTTGCATGTGGAGCAGCTGTCTGATGAGGTTCATGAGTTGGAGGTGCTAGTGGGCACCAGGGAGAACACCATCGAGGTTTTAGAGGATCAGCTCATTAACACTCAGCAGCAGCTTGCTGAGGCTAACGAGCACCTGGACATGCATCACCAGGAGATCCAGGACCAGGAGGCCAACGAGGACGTCGACATCGAGGGAGGAGATGAGCCTGCCTCCAGTATAGACACTGCTGGCTCGGGAAGACCACCTTCCCCCGAGTCGAGTGCGGCCTCATTCACGCACTAGGTGACCAGAGTAGATTTAGACGTTGGTAATGGTAGGACTCCTCACGGCTAGCTTAGCTTTTGCGCCCTTGGGGTACTAGGCTAGTTAGAGTTGAGTCATTTTGGGACAAATCGATGTAATCGTGCTAAACTCTCTTGGAAGCCTGTTTGATGGATGCTACTGTCAGTTTAAATTTGGAAAAAGGGAATTTATGACTTTTAAAAATCTTCATGTTGAAGTTGGAGTCTATCATGTTGTTTTAACTTTTTCTCCGCGATAAATCTTGAATTTGGAGATGTGGTGTTAAGCATGTATGTGGCTTTTCAGATGGCTGGGAGGCAGCGTCGTGGCCAGAATGAGCACGTTCCTCCACCGCCACCGCCTCCCACTCTGCAGGAGCTCATGGCTCAGCAGAATGAGATCTTGAGGCAGCTGGCTCAGCGTCAGCCACCACCACAGCACTATGGTGGTGGAGACCATCAGCGTCACCCTGCGGCGGCTACCTATCAGGAGTTCCTCAGCACCCAGCCTCCATTGTTCACAAGGGCAGAGGACCCACTTGATGCAGATGTGTGGTTGCGGGTGGTGGAATCCAAATTCCCACTGCTCCATGGAGCTTGCTCAGAGGTCACCAAAGTCAGGTTTGCCACCCAGCAGCTTCGCGGACCCGCAAGGACTTGGTGGGATCATTTTCTTGCTATGCAGCCAGAGGACCGAGAGGTGGAGTGGAGGGAGTTCAAGGCAGCTTTCAGAGGACACCATATACCAGCCGGGATCATGGACCGGAAGCTCAATGAGTTTTTGGCACTCGCTCAGGTGTCACACCCGGTTTTAAAGAACAAAGCCGGGTGCATCTCATACATGCGCCAAGAAGACAACATATATAATAACAGAGTGTATAGAGATAAATGTCATTAACATCAGAGTATTTATTACATAGCGGAAGACTTATTACAAAATAAAGTAATAAAGATAAAACAAACTAAGGATCGTCGGCGCAAATGTCGACTGGGAATCGCCACCTAGATCAGATCGAACTCCTCAGTGTTAGGCAGCTCCTCCTGAACCACCTGATCATCTCCTGTGGGGGGGGTGTGAGACAGCAAGGGTGAGCTCACACATGATCATAGCTCAACAAGTTGTGGGGAACCAGTGGACATAAACTCACAAAGGTGTGAGTTCATGTGATGTGTAAGGCTTAATCAAAGACAGGGGTTAAAGCTGAGCATTGCTTTTAAGTGGTTGATCAAAATTTTATTAGCAGTTACTAAGTGTAAGTAAATACCAAACCATAAGTAAAGTAATAGAACAAAATTAATAATAAACCCATGCAATGCAAATGACAAAATTGAATTTAAGTTCCATAATTTAAACATCAGAGAGTCCTGAGCTGCTCATGACCGTGAGCTCGGCTAGTATACCAGTTTTACACTCTGCAGAGGTTGTACCCTTTACCCACAAGTCATGTTACCCATCTGCCAAGGGGTCATGAATCCCATATACCTCTACCTAGGAAGCACGGCAGGGCAACACTACGAGGCCTTTACAAAGTTCCACTAGCTTCCGAAAACCCGCTACAGTTTATGGGAAGATCCAGTAAAGGGTTCCTGGCTGATAGCCATCGCAGCAAAATCAACCAGGGACCTCCCCGCACTGACCTCTCCCCTACTGCCCTTGCCCCTTTCGGGTAAGGTAGTCTTCCACTAGCTTTCCTAATTAGTCAGCCAAGGGCGTCCCATTCCACCCTTGTGGTGGCACGTGGTTCTCAAGTTAAGCTCTATGTTCCAATTAACATTAATGATAACAACATGAACATAAACAGAATAACAACAAGAATTGGAACATAGAGGTAATAAATAATTATCCCAAAACCATGTAAAGCAATAGCAAAAACTACCCAGGTGATTCAGGGGTAAACAAGGTAATGAGATAAGCAATCTAGGGTGACCTATTGGGTCCCATCAAAATTAACCTATGCATGGATAAGTGATATTAAAGAACATTATAGGGTAAAAAGTGGTCAAGGGCACAACTTGCCTTCAATGAGCTCCTGCTCAGCTACTTCAACCTGCTGCTCACCAGTATCCTCAGCAACGGGCTCTTCTACTCGCCACAATACAAACAAGCACAGTACATATAGAGAAATTAACATTACACCAAACATATAAACAAATTACACAGAGGTATTCTACATATTAAAATAAAAACTTAGGAACTGGAATCATAATTTTCTGAATTATAGATTTTAAGTTATGCATTTTCAAAGGTTTTATGTGCTTTAAATAGGATTAAGTGATAAATAAATTTCCTACTGTTGTTATGCCCAAAACAGAGACACTAAGTGATAAAGAATAAAATTACAAAATTTTAGCAACTGGAATGGATTAATTTGGAGTTAGTATGAATTTTCTATGAATTATTGAAGATTTAGCACTTATTTTTGTATTAAAAATACATTTTCTAATTCATTTACTCATTTTAAAACAGTAGTGGACTGGGCCTCAAATCCAGAGAAACCCAGGGGGCTCGGGGTAAATTTATACAGACACAGCGCACAGTGCAGAACGGACGGCGGGTTGATTTCTATAAAGTTCAGGGGCTCTTTAATAAAAGTTACCCGCGAAGGGGTACGGGGCGCCTGGGACCGTCCGATCCGAAACGCACGAACCGGATTAGATCGCCGCGTCCGCGAATCGGTACGCAATGGAATCCACACGATCTAAGATCAACGGCCAAGGTTTTACGATGCCTGGATCCGGTCCCTACCATCGGATCACACATCAACGGCCCCTGTGCGATCGAACGAAGGGGTATCCCATGGCCTAATCTCGACCGCTCGCTGTCCATCCAACGGCCGAGCGACTTCTTCCCCAAACGAGCTACACACGGCGGCGCGTTTGCTGCCAGCGGCGAAGCCCTCGCCGGCGTTGGTCAATCTCGTCCCTACGGTGCACCATTTCTGGGCATACTAAGCGCAAAATGGAATTGGGAAGGGGGCGATGATGGGGAGTGGGTCCTTACATCGAATCCGGCGGTGTTTCGGTCGGTCCACGGTGAAGCGCAAATACACGACGGCGAAGACGAATTAGACGCGCTCCGGTCAGCTACCAGCCCCGGAATCGCCACCGGAGCAGTCCAGGGACTCGAGCGAAGCTTTCGGGCCGCACACGGGGATTCAATTGGGGCCGAGCACGAGGGACGACGGTGGCTGTGTATGGCAATGGCGATTGTGTTCGGTCAGCTGCGATGGGGCACAGGCGAGTTGGCGGCGAGGTGAAGGATAAGGAGAGGGAGGTTGCAGCCGGTTCTTATGGGCGCGCGAGGATCGGCTTGGGCTCAACGCAACCATGCCGGCGAGTACGCAACGGTGCCCGCGGAGTTCGGCGAGAGACGCGGTCGGGTTCGGTGAGAACGGGATGACATGTGGGGCCGCGTTGCAGCGTCTCGCGAGACCGCAAGCCGTGCGCGAAGGGCGGCTGACGCGCGGGCCCCGCGTGTCGGCGCCGGGTTGTCCAGTTGGGCCGCGCGGTAGGAAATCAGAAGTGGGCCGAAAACGGTAAGCCGGCCCAGGTAAGCTTCTTTTATTTTTTTTCTTTTTCTGTTTTATTTCCTATTTTCAAATTTAAATCCCAATTTGAATTCAAACTTGTTTGTGATCTTCTTGACTGGGTTAAACACTTAAATTAGAATATTAGTGGGGGACAAAATGTATTCTTTCATACATTTACTTTCCTCTAATTTGTATAATCTTTTCCTTCTCTCTTTTCTTAATCCTAGGATTGTTTTGGGATTTAATTTCTCATTTGGATATTTAATGTTCTTCTTGTCACAAAATGCACACAAAATAAAATATCCAGCATGATGCAACAATTTAGTAGTATATATTTTCATTATTTGTTCTTGGACATGGTGTTCTCATATGATGATGAATAAAGATCACACTCACATAAAGAGAAAATGTTTCTCTATTGGTGTTTTATCTAGCAATTACAAAGTGGGTGTTACAAATCCTACCCCCCTTAAAAATAATCTCGTCCTCGAGATTTAAGAAGGACTAGGGAAAAGGTGGGGAAAATCTATGCGAAGCTCTTCTTCTCTTTCCCAAGTTGCTTCATCTTCACTGTGGTGACTCCATTGAACTTTACACATCTTTATCACCTTATTCCTTGTAACTCGAGTCAAAGTATCCAAAATCTTGATCGGGTACTCCGTGTAAGTCAAATCACCTTGAACACTGAGCTCCTCCATTGGTAACTGTTCCTCGGGAACACGGAGACACTTCTTCAGTTGAGATACATGGAACACATTATGCACATCTGATAGAGTAGCAGGTAACTCAAGTTGGTATGCCATCTCCCCAACTCTTCTAAAGATCAAGAATGGTCCAATGTAGCGAGGGGACAATTTGCCCTTAACTTTGAATCTCCTCATTCCACGAAGTGGTGACACCTTGAGATACACATAATCTCCTTCTTCAAATTCCAGTGGCCTCCTTCTATTATCAGCATAACTCTTTTGCCTGGTTTGAGCCACTCTCAAATTCTCTCGAATTATACGAACTTGTTCTTCTGCTTCTTGAATCAATTCAGGTCCAAAGAACTGTCTCTCTCCAGTCTGGTCCCAATATAGAGGAGTTCTGCACTTTCTCCCATATAAAGCTTCAAAAGGTGACATCTTCAGACTGGCCTGATAACTATTATTATATGAGAATTCAGCATAAGGCAGACTCTTATCCCAACTTCCTCCATGCTGAAGGGCACATGCTCTCAACATATCTTCCAATACTTGATTAGTCCTTTCAGTCTGTCCATCAGTCTGAGGGTGATAAGCCGTACTGAAATTCAACTTCGTACTCATGTTCTCATGAAAGCTTCTCCAAAATCTTGAGGTAAACTGCGAACCTCGATCAGACACGATCTTCTTTGGTACTCCATGTAAACACACAATCCGAGCCATATATAACTCTGCTAGCTGAGAACCTTTATAAGTAGTCTTCACAGGAATAAAGTGAGCCACTTTAGTCAATCTATCCACAATCACCCATATTGCATCATATCCTTTCTGGGTGCGAGGCAATCCAGTAATGAAATCCATACCAATCTCTTCCCATTTCCACTCGGGTATCTTCAGTGGATGCAATAGTCCAGCTGGCCTCTGGTGTTCAGCCTTAACTCTTTGACATACATCGCACATAGCCACATATGCAGCTACATCTCTTTTCAATCCATACCACCAATATTTCCGTTGCAAATCCTGATACATCTTGGTACTACCAGGATGAATAGAATAATCCGAGTCATGGGCCTCCTTCAATATAGTCTCTCGAAGGCTTTTAATATCAGGAACACATATCCTGTCCTTGAACCATATAGTGCCTTGCTCATCTTCCGTGAATTCCGGAACTCGTCCTTCAGTAATCAGATCCTTAATCTCTTTTATTTTAGCATCACCAATTTGTCCTTTGCGGATCTCTTGCTCCAGAGTAGGTTCCACATCAATAGTAACTCCCTCAGTATGAGCAACTATCCCCAGGTTAAGTCTCCTGAAGTCCTCAACAATCTCATCGGGTAGCTGGGCAACAACAGCTGAATGAACATGCCCCTTGCGACTCAAGGCATCTGCAACCAAGTTTGCCTTGCCCGGGTGATAGTGAATCTCCAAATCATAATCCTTAATAAGCTCCAACCAACGGCGTTGCCTAAGGTTGAGGTCCTTCTGAGTGAATATATACTTCAAACTCTTATGATCCGTATATACTTGGCACTTGGTCCCCATGATATAATGTCTCCAGATCTTAAGTGCATGCACAACGGCTGCCAATTCCAAATCATGAGTGGGGTAGTTCAATTCATGTCTCCGCAACTGACGAGAAGCATAAGCAATCACATGACCTTCTTGCATGAGCACACATCCTAAGCCTTGGCCACATGCATCGCAATAGATGTCAAATCCTTTCTGTAGGTCCGGCATAACCAATACTGGTGGCGACATCAACCTCTTCTTCAATAGATCAAAGCTGTCTTGACACTTCTCGTCCCACTTAAATTCTTTTCCTTTCTCCAAAAGCGAAGTCATAGGCTTAGCAATCTTAGAAAATCCTTCAATAAACCTCCGATAATATCCAGCAAGTCCTAAGAAACTTCGAATTTCAGTAACTGTAGTGGGTACTCTCCATTCCATTATTTCCTTAACTTTAGCAGGATCCACTGCTATTCCTCCATTAGAAATAATATGACCAAGAAATGGCACTTCGCCAATCCAAAACTCGCACTTGCTGAACTTGGCATATAGCTGGTTATCTCGAAGCTTCTGTAGCACCATCCTCAGATGTTCCTCGTGATCACTTTCACTCTGAGAATAAATAAGAATATCGTCGATGAATACCACGACGAATCTGTCCAAATACTCCATAAATACCTTGTTCATTAAGTTCATAAAATAGGCTGGTGCGTTAGTCAATCCAAACGACATAACTGTAAACTCATACAATCCATATCTAGTCGAGAAAGCCGTCTTGGGAATATCCGATGGTCTAATCCTCATCTGATGGTAACCGGATCGGAGATCAATCTTCGAGAACACTCTAGCACCTCTCATCTGATCAAATAAATCCTCAATACGGGGCAACGGATACTTGTTCTTCACCGTAACATCATTAAGAGATCTATAATCCACACACATCCGTTGCGATCCATCCTTCTTCTGTACAAACAAGACCGGTGCTCCCCAAGGTGAGGAACTCGGACGAATGTACCCAGCCTCTTGTAACTCAGTTAACTGCTTCTTGAGCTCCTTCAACTCTTCTACGGACATTCTATATGGCCGTTTAGAAATAGGGGCGGTTCCAGGTAAGAGATCAATAACAAACTCAACTTCTCTATCAGGTGGCATCCCTGGTAACTCCTCTGGAAAGACATCCGGAAAATCTCTAACCACCCGGATATTGTCACCAACAAACTCCTTCGGCATAAAGAACATTGCACGCATAGATGAGGAGGTTACTGCAATATTAACTTGAAACCTTTCTCCTTTAGTGGTAGTGAGTTCTACGGTACCTCTACCACATGCTATAACGGCCTTTGCCTTTCTTAGCCATGACATACCAAGGATCAAATCTATACTGCTTGACTCCAATATTATAGCAGTAGCTCCAAAATCTCTACCCATAATGGTTAATGTCAATCTACGTGTCATTTGATTCGCCTCAACAGGCCCTTTAGGTGTAATTACTATCAGGGGTTTTCTCATATTTAGCAGTGGTATTTCATTTGTGTTGGCATAACGAGCAGACATGAATGAATGTGTAGCACCAGAATCAAATAATATGGTTGCAGGAATTGCATTAACATAAAACATACCAATTACGAGGTCCCCTCCATCCGGAGTAGCATCAACGCTGACTTGATTAACCTTGGCAATAGAATATCCCTTGCCAGATCCTGGAGTTTGCTGCCTGTTCTGAACTGGAGTAGTCGCAATCCTCTGTGGGCAGACATTTGCATAATGACCAATCTTCCCACACTTGTAACATTGAGTGCCCGGACTCTGTCCTGAAAACTTCGTTGGGGTGCCAGTAGGGGTAGCCTGTCGAGGAGGTGGAGTCCTCAGTGGTGACTGCTGAATTGGGCGTGGTCCTCCTGGTCGAGTCGGTGTACTCTGGGGTGAACTGTAGCGAGGACGAACACTGCTGCTTCCTTGTCCTTGAGATATTGCCTTCCTCTTCAAATCTCCCAGCTGAACACGCTTGTGTTCAATAGCCAGTGCCTTATCAAGCAGCCTCTGAAATGATGGAAATGTGTGTGCCACTAGAGCATACTGCAGTGGTCCATTAAGTCCTTCAATGAAATGCTCCTGCTTCCTCTCGTCTTCAGCAACTTCTTCAGGGGCATATCTGGATAACTGAATAAACTTGTCCCTGTACTCGCTGACTGACATACTTCCTTGCTTCAGCGACAGAAATTCCTTCTTCTTGATCTTAATCATACCAGCTGGAATATGATAGTTCCTGAATTGTGTACTGAACTCTGCCCAGGTAATAGTATCAGCAGCATCGTGGGCAGCAGTATAAGAATCCCACCAATCAGCAGCAGGACCAATCAGACGTCCAGAAGCATATAAAACCTTCTCACGGTCCGTGCATTGTGCAATATTCAGCATCTTCTCAATTGCTTTCAGCCAATCATCCGCGTCCAGTGGATCAGGTGAGCTTGCAAATGTAGGTGGCTTATGACTCATGAACTCTCTATGCTTGTCTCGGGGTGGAACTGGTGGTGGTGGAGGTGGAGGCAATGGTACTTGTTGCTGTTGTTGTTGCATTTGCTGTTGCAGCTGCTGTTGTTGCGCCCTCCTTTCCTGGCGTATCTCATCTCGCTCCTGGCACAACTCCTGTCGTATATCTTCTCTTTCCTGACGCATCTCCTGGCGTTCTTGCTGCATCTGAGCACGCATATCAGCCATAGTGTCTGCCATCTGCTGCATCACCGCCATCTGAGCAGCAACCAGTGGGTCAACTCCGCCTGGTGGGGGATTGGGAGGATTCATCCCAGCAGGTTGTGGCTGAGGTTGTCTTCGAGTGTGTTGGTTAGGAGGCAAGTCAATTCCACCACCCCGCCTGGTATTGACCATCTGAGTTAGATACATATGGTAAGAAAATAGCAGACAAGGCAGTTATTTACAAATCAGGTTACTTTGGGGGATTTATTAGCTAAGCAGATTAATATTTCACCTACTATAGCTAATTCAATACCTTATGTTGGTACATGCTAAGATGTCCATCTATACTATTCCAATCAATCAAAGAAGCAAATCAGACATTTAGCATCAGCACAATCAACCAATATTTTTAATAGAGAAAATAGTTTTAACTTTTGTTTTGGGTTCCCTAACTCTTAAGAATGTCATAGGGGTAGGGATTCCAAGGTGTGAAATCCATCTCGTCTTAGAGTAGAAAAGGTGAGAATGATCAGAGTAGAACAGTAGAAGGTGAGACAAGATCAAGATGAGTGTAGAAAGAATCAGAGTAAGGTGAGTGTAGAATGAATCAGAATGAGATAAGTAGGTAAGGGTTTGTCCATTTCTATCTAGGTCTCGTCCTACAGTCAACATTCCTCTGATACCACTTCTGTCACACCCGGTTTTAAAGAACAAAGCCGGGTGCATCTCATACATGCGCCAAGAAGACAACATATATAATAACAGAGTGTATAGAGATAAATGTCATTAACATCAGAGTATTTATTACATAGCGGAAGACTTATTACAAAATAAAGTAATAAAGATAAAACAAACTAAGGATCGTCGGCGCAAATGTCGACTGGGAATCGCCACCTAGATCAGATCGAACTCCTCAGTGTTAGGCAGCTCCTCCTGAACCACCTGATCATCTCCTGTGGGGGGGGTGTGAGACAGCAAGGGTGAGCTCACACATGATCATAGCTCAACAAGTTGTGGGGAACCAGTGGACATAAACTCACAAAGGTGTGAGTTCATGTGATGTGTAAGGCTTAATCAAAGACAGGGGTTAAAGCTGAGCATTGCTTTTAAGTGGTTGATCAAAATTTTATTAGCAGTTACTAAGTGTAAGTAAATACCAAACCATAAGTAAAGTAATAGAACAAAATTAATAATAAACCCATGCAATGCAAATGACAAAATTGAATTTAAGTTCCATAATTTAAACATCAGAGAGTCCTGAGCTGCTCATGACCGTGAGCTCGGCTAGTATACCAGTTTTACACTCTGCAGAGGTTGTACCCTTTACCCACAAGTCATGTTACCCATCTGCCAAGGGGTCATGAATCCCATATACCTCTACCTAGGAAGCACGGCAGGGCAACACTACGAGGCCTTTACAAAGTTCCACTAGCTTCCGAAAACCCGCTACAGTTTATGGGAAGATCCAGTAAAGGGTTCCTGGCTGATAGCCATCGCAGCAAAATCAACCAGGGACCTCCCCGCACTGACCTCTCCCCTACTGCCCTTGCCCCTTTCGGGTAAGGTAGTCTTCCACTAGCTTTCCTAATTAGTCAGCCAAGGGCGTCCCATTCCACCCTTGTGGTGGCACGTGGTTCTCAAGTTAAGCTCTATGTTCCAATTAACATTAATGATAACAACATGAACATAAACAGAATAACAACAAGAATTGGAACATAGAGGTAATAAATAATTATCCCAAAACCATGTAAAGCAATAGCAAAAACTACCCAGGTGATTCAGGGGTAAACAAGGTAATGAGATAAGCAATCTAGGGTGACCTATTGGGTCCCATCAAAATTAACCTATGCATGGATAAGTGATATTAAAGAACATTATAGGGTAAAAAGTGGTCAAGGGCACAACTTGCCTTCAATGAGCTCCTGCTCAGCTACTTCAACCTGCTGCTCACCAGTATCCTCAGCAACGGGCTCTTCTACTCGCCACAATACAAACAAGCACAGTACATATAGAGAAATTAACATTACACCAAACATATAAACAAATTACACAGAGGTATTCTACATATTAAAATAAAAACTTAGGAACTGGAATCATAATTTTCTGAATTATAGATTTTAAGTTATGCATTTTCAAAGGTTTTATGTGCTTTAAATAGGATTAAGTGATAAATAAATTTCCTACTGTTGTTATGCCCAAAACAGAGACACTAAGTGATAAAGAATAAAATTACAAAATTTTAGCAACTGGAATGGATTAATTTGGAGTTAGTATGAATTTTCTATGAATTATTGAAGATTTAGCACTTATTTTTGTATTAAAAATACATTTTCTAATTCATTTACTCATTTTAAAACAGTAGTGGACTGGGCCTCAAATCCAGAGAAACCCAGGGGGCTCGGGGTAAATTTATACAGACACAGCGCACAGTGCAGAACGGACGGCGGGTTGATTTCTATAAAGTTCAGGGGCTCTTTAATAAAAGTTACCCGCGAAGGGGTACGGGGCGCCTGGGACCGTCCGATCCGAAACGCACGAACCGGATTAGATCGCCGCGTCCGCGAATCGGTACGCAATGGAATCCACACGATCTAAGATCAACGGCCAAGGTTTTACGATGCCTGGATCCGGTCCCTACCATCGGATCACACATCAACGGCCCCTGTGCGATCGAACGAAGGGGTATCCCATGGCCTAATCTCGACCGCTCGCTGTCCATCCAACGGCCGAGCGACTTCTTCCCCAAACGAGCTACACACGGCGGCGCGTTTGCTGCCAGCGGCGAAGCCCTCGCCGGCGTTGGTCAATCTCGTCCCTACGGTGCACCATTTCTGGGCATACTAAGCGCAAAATGGAATTGGGAAGGGGGCGATGATGGGGAGTGGGTCCTTACATCGAATCCGGCGGTGTTTCGGTCGGTCCACGGTGAAGCGCAAATACACGACGGCGAAGACGAATTAGACGCGCTCTGGTCAGCTACCAGCCCCGGAATCGCCACCGGAGCAGTCCAGGGACTCGAGCGAAGCTTTCGGGCCGCACACGGGGATTCAATTGGGGCCGAGCACGAGGGACGACGGTGGCTGTGTATGGCAATGGCGATTGTGTTCGGTCAGCTGCGATGGGGCACAGGCGAGTTGGCGGCGAGGTGAAGGATAAGGAGAGGGAGGTTGCAGCCGGTTCTTATGGGCGCGCGAGGATCGGCTTGGGCTCAACGCAACCATGCCGGCGAGTACGCAACGGTGCCCGCGGAGTTCGGCGAGAGACGCGGTCGGGTTCGGTGAGAACGGGATGACATGTGGGGCCGCGTTGCAGCGTCTCGCGAGACCGCAAGCCGTGCGCGAAGGGCGGCTGACGCGCGGGCCCCGCGTGTCGGCGCCGGGTTGTCCAGTTGGGCCGCGCGGTAGGAAATCAGAAGTGGGCCGAAAACGGTAAGCCGGCCCAGGTAAGCTTCTTTTATTTTTTTTCTTTTTCTGTTTTATTTCCTATTTTCAAATTTAAATCCCAATTTGAATTCAAACTTGTTTGTGATCTTCTTGACTGGGTTAAACACTTAAATTAGAATATTAGTGGGGGACAAAATGTATTCTTTCATACATTTACTTTCCTCTAATTTGTATAATCTTTTCCTTCTCTCTTTTCTTAATCCTAGGATTGTTTTAGGATTTAATTTCTCATTTGGATATTTAATGTTCTTCTTGTCACAAAATGCACACAAAATAAAATATCCAGCATGATGCAACAATTTAGTAGTATATATTTTCATTATTTGTTCTTGGACATGGTGTTCTCATATGATGATGAATAAAGATCACACTCACATAAAGAGAAAATGTTTCTCTATTGGTGTTTTATCTAGCAATTACAAAGTGGGTGTTACATCAGGGCAACAGGACAGTGTTGCAGTATGCCCAGGCCTTTAATGACTTGTGCCAGTATGCTGGATACCATGCAGACACGGACGAGAAGAAGAGGGACAGGTTCAGACGGGGGCTCAGCACCAAGCTCCGTGATCGTCTCAACACCGTCAGGGCCAACAGCTACAATGAGTTGGTCAACATGGCTATCTCCCAGGAGGACTGCATTACAGC
The DNA here is from genome assembly GCA_029449295.1 of Zea luxurians. NCBI lineage: Eukaryota > Viridiplantae > Streptophyta > Magnoliopsida > Poales > Poaceae > Zea > Zea luxurians. The sequence continues at coordinate 31,399,869 of JAOPSE010000017.1, read as the reverse complement.
TCGACAGGCAGAGAAGAAGAGGAAGACCCCTGTGGCAGGACCCTCAGCTCAGCCACAGCGCTTCAGGATTGTGTCCGACACGCAGAACAGGGGACCTCAGCAGCAGCAAGGGAGATGGGTGATCAGACCACCGCAGCAGCAGCAGCAGGCACCCAACCGCACCCAGTTTCCAGCTCAGAGGAACAATCAGCAGCAGCAGTACCGCCAGGCAAATGACAACAAGTGTTTCACCTGTGGTAACACTGGGCATTATGCCAAGAATTGCCCCAGGAATCAGCAGAGGCAGGGGCAGAATGTTAATCAGAACCAAGGGAAGAGGCAGAAGGTGCAAGTGAGGCAGGGCAGGCTGAACTTCACCACCATGGCTGATATTCCAGAGGGAGCACCCGTCATGACTGGTATCTTTACAGTTTTAAATTTTCCCGCTATTGTTCTTTTTGATTCCGGTGCTTCACATAGTTTTATCAGTGCCAAGTTTAGTGCCAAATGCCAGTTGCCCTTTCACCATACCGATGGGGGCATTACAATTTCAACGCCAGGAGGCAGAGTTGCCACTTATCAAATCAACAGGCAAGTGCCTATAAAATTTGGTAGACTGGTGATTAGAACCACCCTTCTCATCTTAGGATTGGATAGCGTGGATATTATTTTGGGAGCTGACTGGTTGACCAGGCATCAGGCAGTATTGGACATTGCAGCCAGAGCCATTGAAATCCATTCCCCTGCTTATGGCGAGACTGTTTTGCATTTACCCAACCAGGGTTGTACCCGATCTTGTGCTTTTGTTATGTTAGAATCCCCGGTGGAAAAGATCCCAGTGGTCCGTGACTACCCAGATGTTTTTCCGGAGGAATTGCCAGGGATGCCACCTGACCGAGACATTGAGTTCGCAATTGAGTTGCAACCCGGGACTGCTCCTATATCCAAGAGACCCTATAGGATGCCTCCCGCAGAATTGGCAGAATTGAAAAAGCAATTGCAAGAATTGTTGGACAAGGGGTTTATTCGTCCAAGCACTTCACCATGGGGATGTCCAGCATTATTTGTGAAGAAAAAGGATGAGAGTTTGAGGATGTGTGTTGACTATCGCCCTCTCAATGCGGTGACTATCAAGAACAAATACCCGCTGCCCCGCATTGATGTTCTGTTCGATCAGTTGGTAGGAGCCAAGGTATTCTCCAAGATAGACCTTCGCTCAGGTTACCATCAGATTAAGATCCGTGCTAGTGACATTCCCAAGACGGCCTTCTCTACCAGATATGGGCTCTATGAGTTTTTGGTGATGTCTTTTGGGCTGACCAATGCCCCGGCTTATTTTATGTACTTGATGAACTCAGTATTCATGCTAGAGGATAAAAGCTAGTCACTTGAAGGCAGCAGGCCCTTTGCAACCCCTTCCCATACCATCTTGGAAATGGGAGGACATTTGCATGGACTTCATAGTGGGATTGCCCAATACCTCCAGGCACCATGATTCTATATGGGTTATTGTGGACAGATTGACCAAGACTGCTCATTTCTTGCCAGTGCACACCACCCACCGGGCGGAGAAGTATGCAGAGATCTACATTGACCAGATAGTTTGTCTGCATGGGATACCAAGGACTATAGTCTCCGACCGAGGAGCACCTTTTGTGGCACGATTTTGGGAGCAATTGCAGGAATCACTTGGAACCCAGGTTATACGAAGCTCAGCATACCATCCCCAAACAGATGGTCAGACAGAAAGGGTAAATCAGATTTTGGAAGACATGTTGCGGGCATGCGCACTACATTATGGAAAGGATTGGGACAAGTGTCTGTCTTTGGCAGAGTTTTCTTACAATAACAGCTATCAGTCCAGTCTGAAGATGGCACCTTTTGAGGCATTATATGGGAGAAGGTGTAGGACTCCACTAAATTGGTCTCAAGCAGGAGAAAGGGAAATTTTTGGGCCCGATTTGGTACTTGAAGCAGAAGCAAAGGTCAGAATTATCAAGAAGAACCTAGAAGCTGCTCAGGCCAGGCAAAAGAGTTATCATGACAAGAGGCGGAAGCCTCTACAGTTTGAGGTGGGAGATCATGTCTATCTTAAGATATCACCAACCAAGGGTGTCCAGAGATTCGGGATCAAGGGCAAGTTAGCCCCTCGTTACATTGGACCCTATGAGATCAAGGCAAGTTGTGGACCCGTAGCTTACCAATTGGAATTGCCACCCCGCATGTCAGCAGTTCACAATGTGTTCCATGTATCTCATCTGCGGAAATGTGTTCGTCTACCCACTGAAGTGCTACCGGAACCGGACATTGAGATAGAACCAGACTTGTCCTACCAAGAGTACCCCGTCAAGGTATTGGATCAAAAGGAGAGATCAACTCGGGCAAGATCAATCAGAATGTATAAGGTTCAGTGGAGTAACCATTCAGCAGAAGAAGCTACATGGGAGACGGAGGATTTTCTACGCTCTCGCTTCCCCGACTTTCTGCCCAAAGGAGTCGGTATGTAACCCCAAAAACCCCACCCCCACCTGCCCTTTGAAGTCAATTATAAGAAAAACTTAGATAACAAGGATAGTCTAAGTTTTGGATTTAACTTAAGAAGGGCTTCCTTCTGAAGTTGCAAAGAGGATGACATTCGAAGAGCAGTTAATAAGAGAAACTTAAGTATGAAGGGAAAACAACACCAGCACACCTCCAAGCATCCCTCCAAGGGACTCTACCTGAAATCTCGGGACGAGATTCCTTTAAGGGGGGAGGGCTGTAACACCCCAGGTGTTACTCAGGGTGTCCACCCCAGGGTTACCCCTTTCAACCCATTATTACCTGAAGATTTGTATGGGCCAAGTACCTCAAACTTTGGATTCAAGGTCCTCATCAAGTACAAAATATCTTGGGAATCATGTCCTAGCTTGTCATGCACATCTAAGTGGGGATTTCCCAAGACCCTAAAGCAAACCCCCCCATGGGCAATAGGAACCCTAATTGAAGCTATGATCAAAAGATCATGTAAACCTTATGATCATGGTTTGGGCCAAATATAAAAGTTGTAACATACTTCATAACCTACAGTTAATAGTAAGGAAGTACCCCCAAAAAGTTTTCAGAAAAGTCCTAAAAAGTTCACCTAAGGTTCAGCACAAGGGAGAATTCAGTTTTTGCCTAAGTACAAAAACTAACCCTTGCACAAAGATTCCACATGTTCACCTTAATCTAATTTTCAAAACCCTTCGACCTAATTGACAAAGTGGCGCCAAATTAACCCTAGAACACCCTGGAAAGAGATGACACCTACCCTAGGGCGCTAGACACGACTTGACACCACTTTTGTCTCGGTTCGGACCTAGCTGACACAGCAAACTTCTTCCCTCTCTATCTCCCTACCCCGACCATATCTCGACTTGGAACTCACAGCAAAAAGGTTGGATATGGAGCAGAGAAGCGACCGTACACAGTGACTTTGCCAAGATACGCACGCTATGGTGCTCTAATCCGCCGTTGAACCATGGCAGAAGCAAGCTTCCACGTGTTCGACGCGAGCTGACATCCGGGGGCGCGCTCAGAGCCCGCCCGTGCGCGAACCCCCGCGCGCCCGCGGCCGCCCGTGACCACGCCTGCGCCACGGCTATAAAGCCCGCCCCAGTGCTCGGCTGCCTTCCCCGTGGCCTCCTCCGTACCTCGCCTGACTTACCCGAGCCAGCCATTAGCTCCGGTGACCTCCCCGCGACCCGCCAGTGCCGCCCGAGAGCAACCACCGTGGCCAGCCCCTTTTCCGTCCTCCTCCGTTTGATCCAAGCCCTCAGATAGCTTCCTGGTGAGGCCGTGAGACTTGCTTAAGCTTGACCCGGGGGCCCGCGTCACCGGAATAGCTCAATCGTGCTCACCGGAGTTCGAGAACCCACCGGCGCACGTGGACCGGGTAAGCCTCTGCACCGATTTCCAATTCGTTGCGCGCATGGCCTCTACATCACCCCGTGGAGCTCCTCGTGCACCTTAATTAAACTATACCGCCGTGGTTTGGCCGGAGCAGGAGCCGCCGACGACCCCCGCCGCCTGTGCTCGTGGCCAGGGTAGCTCCGACCACCTCCGACGCCGACCCGCACACCGACGTGACCGTCGCGACCTCCCGGACGTCACTGACCACCCCGCAGGAGCTCTTCTGCCGCCGGTAAGCCCCACCACCGTAATCTATGCCGCGGGTACTGCTTAAGTCAGTCAGGGAGCGCGGGTTAGATTTTGGTTAGGTCCAGGGGGTTTTGTGCAATGTCAGTGACCCATGCCAATAGTGGACCGAGGACTGTTTTGGGAGAAAAGAAAGAGATAAACCCCAGGGGCCTCAGCGTAAACCTGTTTTCTTTTCCATTTTCGAATTTATTTTTCTTTTGTTATGACAGATAACTAAATAAATGCATAACTTGAAGAATAATCATCCAAAAATGTTCAAACCAATTTTGCTAGATTCTGGAAATTATGAACTATCAGATAAAAATAATAAAACCCATGGTTTCTGTATTTCTTTCTGAAGTTTTAAATTAAATAAGAAAACTACTCAAAACTCAATATTAGAAGGAGAAATAGGAATATTGTTTGACCAGGGTTAGAAAAATTTGGAGAAGTTTATATCTACCTACTGACCTGTTTAAAAATATTGAACCTCTCTGTTCACTCTATTAAGTTGGTTTTTACCCCTTATTCCATAATATGCTTAAAGATAAGAAAAATAGAAAATGTAATTTAAACCATGAACCAGAGAGCACCCCTATTTTTGTTAGGATACTTATTTAATGTAGTTCACTGGAAAAATATATCATACCCTGGTTTAGTATAAAATAAGAAGGATACCTTTTAAATTAATAAAATAAGGATAACTTAGAAAAAACCCTACAAAAATAACCTTAAGGCAAAGACACCCCAAACTTTGGGATAACTAATGTTTGGTTATTATGAACAGAGGAAAAATACAAAATCTGTTGTTTGATATTTTCAAATGACAAGTTAGTTATAAGCACCTTTTTGGCATTAAACTTTAGAAAATCACAATTAAATAATCACCAATTAACTTCCTATGGCTTTTGGAACAGAGGTTTAGTATTACTGTTAGATCCCAACAAAAATGACCCTTAGGAAGAAACTCAACTCTAATGGTGAGGTGTAGTGTAAAGTGGCCCATTTTACACCACCCTTGTTATTTTTGTCTAAAGCATAGCCCTTATAGTTTAAGCCTCAAATTCCTAAAACCAGCTAGGATAGCCAATGGCAACCCACTGCAATTTTTACAGAATTTTTGGAAATTATTAACCCACTGTCATAGTTCAAACCTACACTAAAAACCATAAGTAGAAATTAAAGAAAGGAAAATAAATACTGGTAATTAGTGTCACCCTAAAACCCTTATAACATTTCCCATTGAAATGTGTAAGAACAATGCAAATCCACTATATTATCCTCAACAAAGACCTAAACCTAGGAGTGATAAGCATAAACCACTAAAGGCCCCGTATGACCCGGGAACCCTAAGTTTTTCCTTAACTTAGTTCTTTTTGCATAATGTTATTAATCCTGCATAATTATAACATACATGTTCATTGCATTCGATAGATTGTAATCTTGCTGACGGAGAGTACGTCCTCGTGCCGGAGCAAGGAGCTGCTCAGGAGGTAGCCCCAGACCCAGCACCAGAGCCTGCACCAGAGGACCTGCCTGCCACTGCTTTGGAAGGCAAGCCCCAGTTTTATGCATAACCTATTATTTATGCTATTTTACTACACTTAATGATTGTAGGATTGTTTGTGCACTTAAGTGTAGGAGTTGTTTTAAACCATAGTTGCATGATCTCAGGAACCCCATTGTGATGAATACTAGTATGCTAAGTCGAGTAGCTGCTTTATTAAGTAGGATCTCGGTAGAAGTCGAGTGATTTTCTAGCACTCGCGCGAGATCAGGAAATTGGTTGTATCCATTTTTATATCATAATGGTGTTGGTCTGTGGACAACAATCCATGGGGATTGGTTGTCTACGAGGTGGGAACCGAAATAAGGATTAAGGTGTGGTACCGTGAGTCAAGCGTTTGAACGTACTAAACACATACCGAGAAATATGGTAAATCGGTAAGCCTAGTACCTGAGTGAACCTGCCCGCAGATTGCCCTCCTCACGCGACCTGAGACGAGGTCTCCCATTCCGGTTATGGTGGGTACAAGTGCGGTCACTGCACGACGGCCAGTCGGGGTCAGTGAGGCATTGTACGCCAAGGCGGTGAGCCCCTTTCTGTTGCCAGGGAATCGATGGGGACGGTTGATATGTGTGGGGACGGAGTGCCCCTGCATGTCGTGTGTTTAGGTTTACCTTGCAAGGTTTAAAAACTCGATTCGAATCGTCTGCTTCTCACAGCTAATGAGACTGCTTGATCCATGCTGCTACATTGAGTAACAAGTGGAACTGTGTTGAGATGATACAAGATATTGATTGCTAAAAATGCTTGCTACTATGTATGAGTAGATAGTATACTTTTAGCCTTAAGAGAGTCACACTTAATTTTGACAAAGTTAAAATCTTGATTTAGAAACTCAGCTAGTGCTTTTGGCAACCAAACCCCACAGCCAAACAGCTGCATGTCTAGAGGTAGAGGAGTAGACTCCTCACACCGGGTAAGTCTAGCTGAGTATTAGTATACTCAGCCTTGCTTGTGGCATAATTTTTTACAGGTTCTCTGGAAGACATGGTCGCTGGAGTGACTTGGCCGTCCACCTTACCACCGGGTTGGACTGTTGAGTGGGACCCTGCCTCGGCTGAGGAGGAGCATGAGGAGTGATGGGACAGGCTTCCCCATCTCTCTATTTATCTACCGTTAGTTTATTTCCGCTGCACTTCGAAACAATGATGGTCACTTTTGCAAAAACTCCGATGATGATGATGATGATGATGATGTAATAATTTAATACTCTGACATGTATGGTTTTATGCTTTATTGTATTTGCTCTGTGACTCACCATCGAGTGAGATTGTGGTACTTGATCCTGTCAGTGGCCGTGTCGGACTAGATCCGAGGGATTGACGAGTTATTCCCATTTAAGTGTGGTCTAGCCTCTAAGGCAGGGCTTAGGCACTTAAGTTGGAATAATTCGGGCAGTTCCGCCACAGATACATTACTCAGTATACAATAGCATTACCTATAATACAATAGTACATCCTACAATATACTATTTCTACTTCTACAACTATACTACTATTCCCGCTTCTGGTTGTTCCTGGCAGCCTCGTCGTCGGGTGTGAGAGACCATTCATCGACCAGCCTCAAAGAAGGAGGGGGCTTAAAAGGTCTAGCTCACCACCAAGCGCTTCTCCCGCAACATGCGAGGGTCCGGCTTCCGACCCGACAGGATCCATAGGGGCACTGGGATGTAGTTGCGAATACAGTACATGAACTTCCTCATGTAAGGTATTGCAATATGCCTGCAGGTTGTCAATAGCAGAACTAAGTTCCTCGACTCGGGCTCGAGCCTTTGCTGCTTTAACCCAAGCCACTGAACGAGACTGTACCGCCCAGTCGAGCGCTAAATCCCGATCAGCAAGCTGATCCTACAGACGGCGGATATAACTCCTTAGCTCGTTTATCCTATCGCCATCCGCAACCCACATACTGGTCCTGCGTTGCAGTTCCGTTTGGAGCTGATTCACGCGGGCTTCGAGATCCCCAATTGGATCATTGCTTCCACTACTACTATCCTCATCCCGCGGGGCAAGTTGATGACGAGGTACTCCAATTGGGCCTGTTGACTTACGTGCAGTCTTCCTCGTGCGTGGCGGCATTTCTCTAAGGGGAAAATTTTATTAGTATAATTCTTAGCATGATGCATGTGTAATTACAGAATCAATCTTAGTTGATTCATACCTTCTATACATTGCACTCCTCCTATCTGGTCTTTCATATAGATTCTTCAGATATGAGGGATAAGAATAGAAGAAATCTTTCTAGGTGAGTTTTTAGAAAATCCTTTTGAAAATGCTCCGATACCAGCTGTGACGGAACCTTTCAAGTCATTAGGCCCACCTACAGTTGTCCTTGTCTAACAGACATCAGACAACCCTGTAGATGTTCCTGAATCACTTGGCAAGTTCGGTATCTTTTCTTACCTTTCTAGGAACGTTTCACCCGTCTTGCAGACATTACAGAACATCGGAGATATCGAAAAGCGGAAGTGATTACAGAAACTTACATTTATTTAAAAAGTAAGATTAAGTTGCTTATACAGACCAGAAACTATAAACGAGTGCAGAGTGATATTATTACATAACCAAGGGGGGCAAAAACTCCCCCCGATGAGTTTTACATAAAAGTTTTCCTATGGAGGACCAGGTCCTCCCGCATCTTTACTCTTGCTTTTCCTCCTGAGGAACCACCTTGGTACAGAAGCAACAGAAATCTGCTACTTCCTCACCTAAAAACAACGAGGGAATAAACCCTGAGTATGGAATTACTCAGCAAGTCTTACCCGACTAAAGAAAAGACTCTCAAGGGTATGCTGCCTAGAGGGATTCAAGGTATGGCTTATCAAGAATCAAAGACTCTGTTTTGCGGAAAAGCTTACTAGGAGTGGATCATTAAAATCCAATTTTATTGTCAGGCTAGGTAAAATTACCTGCATCTAGAGTTCTTTCTAACCTAGTTCAAACACTTATCTTGAACTAGCCAAGTTCTTAATTCTTCCTTCATCTTCACTGGATTGCTACGTGTAGGGCAGTGACCAAGTCTTCATAACCGCGAAGGTACGGCGATATACTCAGCTGAGGATCTCCGATCACACGACATATGTAGCACTTAACCCTTGCATATGTCAACCCGCCACCAGGTTTCTTAAGACCACATCAGGTTCACGCAAACCGAGAGCACAGATACACCACCGTCCAGCCTCTTGCTACGGAGGGTACATGCTACTCTCGCCACCGCTCCACGCCCATTTCGTGTTATCTTATTCTGGCCTTAGTCTGCCTGAGGCAAGGCTTACCCATGACGAGGCATGTGACCAGTTAAAGGGTCCTCGATCATCAAGCCTACATCGACAAGGTCCTTAATCGACTCAGACGGAGACACTACACTGAGACTCCCTTCTCGTGCAAGTCACCCGCCCAGTCTCAGCTTAATCATTTCAAACCCAAAGTTTGGTACCTGGCACAGGTACATCTTTTCCGATGTTGAATCCATCAAGGCCTTTGACAAATTCACCATCAAGTTTTATTTTTGAAAACATCCCACCCACTTTTGCCACATCATCTTTTGTAAAAACAAAACATTTTGTTTTTCTAAAGCAAGGCTAAGCATCAAAAAAATCTTTTGTAAAACGGTGATCAAGGAAGGTAATCAAATTCAAGGAAGGTAATGCAGGAATTGTTTTAACGATCAACTCCTATCACCTAATGCATCAAGCGAGTGAAAAAGATCTTTAAATCACAAGGTGGTGGTAAATGCACCGGGGCTTGCCTTCGTTAGTAGGTGAGTCTGACTCAGGCCCGCAGATGTCAAAATAAAGACAAGATCCTGCCTGAGAGTCCGAAGGTGGTGGTGCCTTCTCTTCACTCACTTCAACTTCTTCTTCGTTTTCTAAACATAACCACATATATGTATAAGAATGAATGCCATGTAATGCTCATGAGAGTGCAAAGATAATATAAACTTATTATCTAAGTCTTGAATACAACTTTCCTTCACGGAACTCCGAGAACCTAGGGTTTCCGGAGTCAGTAAAGGAGTTCATAGAGCAGGGGTGGGGTTTTGGGGTTCTAAGTATCAAACAAGGTCCAAATCAACCCAAATTCTACCCAAGGCTTCTAAATAATGTGAGGAGTTCATATAAAAAGTTTGAACATTTTTGGCGTTACTATTAATTCTCTAAAATTCCAGAACTATTTTTTAAGCTATTTTAAATGCTCTAAAATTCCCTGTTTAAACTAAAAATCATGAAACTATTTTTATTAAATACTAGGGAAAATAAGGAGTCTAGGAAAATTGGTTTGACAATTTTAAGATTTTTCTACAATTTATCACAAATTTCCAAAGCTCTATTGAAAAAAGAAAAAGAAAAGATTTAAATAGTGATGGGTTGATTCTGGCCCAGGCAGCCCAACTTAGAGGAGAAAGCGCGTGCGCGCGCCCGCGGTGGAATTCTTGCAGAAGGGCCCTCGGGGTTCTGGCTAACAGGAAACAGGTTCTTTTACTATTCCTATGTGTCGCTGACGATTTACAGAAAGCCCCTTCGGTTTCTATTTCTTCGCACGGGCAAGTCCCCGACGGCGTTGAGCGCGGCCGATGTCCGGCGAGCTCTTGGACCGGCCGATTGGGGCTATTACCGGCACTCCCGAGCGGCGGTCACTAAATCGGACCCATCCTAAGCCTTTTCCCCCAACTTAATTTCACAATCGATCAAGTGGTTTGTTCTGGCCACGGTGACCGAGAACGTTGCGGATGGATGAAGGTGTTCCCGGTGATTCATGGTGGCTTAGTTCAATCAAAGGGGTCAGGGAGCATGAGGAGAGCCTAGGGACGCTAGAACAGGCAACGGTGCAGCTTGGACAAACCTGAGTTGAGCTGGCCGCAACGAACGGATCTTCACGGTGGCGGAGAAAGGATTTGGCGGAAACAAGGAATTCAGGCACACTAGTGATCGATTGCTAGCAATTCTTGGTGGCTGGGTAGATGATGACCTTGCGGAGCTAGTCACAGGCTCAATTTATAGGGAGAACGGGCAGTGGCCGCGAATTTGGACGAGACGCGCGGCGGTCGGAGGTGGAGAAGAATACTGGCACGCGTGAAATTCGTGTCCCATGCCGTGGCAACCTCACCGGCGTTGATTAGACAGCAGTGGGGAGTTACGGCGACGCAGTGGAAAGGTTGCGCCACGCGGCGCACGGCCGGGAGGCGGCGGTCACCGGTGAGCTTATCTGCTCTAGCCGTAGGGTAGAGGGGGAAGCATGGGGGGTCACCGGAGTGGAGCCCGGCTCACCGGCGGTGCAGATTCCCTTACCCCGCGACGTTATCCGTCTACCTGAGCACGAATCTGGACGCTGTTGACGCGAATCGCAGCGGGGCATCATCGACGGCGAGGGTTACTGAAACAGGTGCAGTCGGGCTACTGTACCATGAAGAGGATCTTCAGAACGCCTGACAGAGCAAGTTTAGATCAATTTTGCTCTAAATTTTCTATGAAAACATCCCCAAGTCTCTGCATCAAAGTTGTAATGCTACATACCAGCTACAAATTTGTTATAGGAATCATGCTTAAACTCGTACTGGATCTGAGTTGAATTGGCTCTCAAACATGGATCCAAGTCACTATTAGTCTGAAATTCAGACAGTATTAGCCTGACAGCCTGACTTCAGGCTTGATTATCTCCAATATTTTCTTAACAACTATGCTCATACTTTTAAGCAAAGTTGTTCCCCTTAGTTTGGTCTACAATTTTGTTGTGGTGCTCTAGGGCAAAAACCCTATATTTTAAAAGTTGCAAGGCTCCAAAGTTGAGCTCACCAATCTGAAATTCAGACTTAGGCTGAAATCACAACTAGGGGCCTTTTGCAAATGAATCCAAATCTTAGGGTTTGGCTTCCAAATTCACACCTTAGTGTTCCAAGTGACTTAAGATACTTTATTAACTTGGTTTTTGCACTTTAGTCCAAAAGTGGACTAATTTTGCACATTGCCCCCTAGGGTTTGGACTTAGGGTTTTCTAGGGCTTCATTTAGGGTTTCTGGAGCTTAGGGGTATAAATGTGATTCAAGTTTATTCCTGGGGTCATTTTATGACTTTTCCCTTAGAGCTTTTTGGTTTCCTCAACTTGGGTTATGTCTTACCCCTTTAATCCCTATTTAGGGTTAAGTTCCCTATCCAGGGTTCTATTTGCAAAGTGCTATAACAATACAACTTGTTTGAAATTTTTACCTAGTGAATGCACTCTAGGTGTGTCAAACATATGCAATGCCAATGCTTATGATGCCATGCTCAAGTTTTAGTTACAGTAACACCAGGGGTGTTACAGACGACATGTGTTTTAGATCTAGGCCATTGATCCTCAATCTGAAGGCGGCAGATGCGTATCGGTGCACGTTCAGTAAAACCTAGCCCTGGCCATGAGATCTAATCTGGACGGCCATATTTGACCGATACCCCTTCATCGTGCAATTTTACATAAGAGACCCTGACAAATACTAGAATCAACCCGACATCCATATGTGTTAGAAAATAATTACAACTGAGCCCTAGAATTTTGCAGCTTAACCCCCATACTCCCTGGTTTTTGTGTCTGTAGTCCTTAGGCTATCAGGAAATAATTAATTAATATTTAAAATGATTTATTGTATAGAAATAATTCTAGAAATTTGTTTAATTCATAAGTGATTCATTTTAACTATTTTTTATCCATTCTGGTTGCATTAAATTTATGTTAATATTGTTTATCATCTAGTAAACTTATTTTATTATGAAACATAGGTTAAAATTATGCACTTAATTTGTTTTATATCTAACATCTAAGTCTTCAGAAAATCATTACTTCATAATCGTAACTCCAAATTTAGTGGTTCTCGAACCTATGATCTCGTAGCAGTGCATAGAATATTCATACACTGTTTGTTCTCGTGTTTGGTGTATTGTTATTTTATGTACTTCTTGCCTATTTGTATGTATTGCTACGAATAATGGTGAGGTCACGAGAATCTGAAGACCAACTTGGTACCGGGGATCTCAAGTCTAAGGCAAGTTGTGCCCTTGATCACTCTTCTTTACCTAAAAATATTCCTGTTAATCACTATGATATGCTCAGATTAATTTGATGGGACCTAATAGGTTTCCCTAGTATTGTTTTTCCTATACCTTGCAAACAAATGAACTATTGGGTAGTATTGCTATTGCTCTACCTAGTTTTGGGATTAATGATATATTGAATGTTCCACTATTATTGTTGGTTTATTATTGTTCATGACAAGATCAATGTGTTAATTAGAACATGGAGTGATCACCCAGGAAAACAGTGCTACCACAAAGATGGTATGGGACGCCCTTGGCTGACTAATTAGGAAAGCTAGTGGAGGACTACCTTACCCGAAAGGGGCAAGGGCGGTAGAGGAGTTGTAGTATAGGGAGGTTCTCGGGTGGATCATGCTATGATGTCTTTTCAGACGAGGGATTCCTATATTGCTCTTCTCAGAAACCGTAGGGGGTTTTCTGAAGCTAGTGGAACTATGTAAAGGCCTCGTGGTGCTACCCTGCCTCGTCTCCTCGGTAGAGATGAATGGGAAGTCGCGATCCCTTGGCAAATGGGTAACACGAATTGTGGGTAAAGATGTGCAACCTCTGCAGAGTGTAAAGCTGGTATATCAGCCGTGCTCACAATCATGAGCGGCTCGGACCCTCACATGAGTAATCTATAGAACTAAACTTAATTTGTCATATGCATTGCATTATCGGTATTATTATTAATTGTGATCTCGTATTTATTTGGGTTGGTATCTATTTATACTTAGTAACTGCCAATAAAACATTGACCAACTTTAAAAGCAATGCTCAGCTTTAACCATTCTTTTGGTAAGCCTTACACTTCATATGAGCCCCACTATAAGTGAGCTCATGCATATTATTCCCCACAACTTGTTGAGCGATGAACGTATGTGAGCCCACCCTTGCTGCACTCACATCCCCCTAGGTCAAGATCAGGTACCACAGGATGAGGAGCATGAAGGATATTGCGATGAGTTCATGAGAGGTCTAGACCGTCGTCTCCCAGTCAACTATGGTTTCTGGATCATTGTCTTCGTACGATGTAATTATTTAACTATTTTGTATAGAACTTCATTATATATTAAAGATGTGACATTCGTTTGTGTACCATGAGTCACCATATGTGTGAGACTTGATCCTAGCACACATTTGATTCGCACCCAGGTTTGGCCCTTAAATCTAGGTGTGACAGAAGTGGTATAAGGGGAATGTTGACTGTAGAACGTAACCTAGATAGAACTGGACAACCCTTACCTACTTATCTTTGCTACTTTGATTCTTTCTAAACTTTCCTTAATCTTTTCTCGTCTATTGCTGCTTACTATGATTACTCTTATTTTTTTCTCATCTAAAGACAAAAGTGGATTTCACACTTTGAAATCCTGTAGCAAAAGTGACCCTTAGGAATAGGAGACCTGATCTAACAAAAACAAAACTATTTTTGTAGGTATCTATACGCTTGAATGCTTGTTCTTATGATACCTGTTTGATTTGGTTCTTTGATTGAGTGTGATGAGTTGTGGAGTAATGTCCACAATTGCATTTGCATATACATATAGGCATAAAAATGTGTTTATAATATAACTAGCCGACCTAGATTATCCCCCATTAAAATGTATCTAGTATCACAGATTCATCTTATCTTAGCAGATTCTATCTTATCCTTGGAGATTCATCTTATAAGCATAGTTATCCCAACATAGACACAAAACAACATATCAGAGCTCTGCCTAAGATCCTTCAATTTATGACCAGCTACTAGGCTATCTGTTCTGCATACTAAATTATTTCCCTTGCAAAACTATCTTACCATATGTCTCTAACCCAGATGGTTAATACCAGGAGGGGAGGAGGTGTTGATCCACCTGCTCGTATTCATCGTCGGAGGATAGTTACCCAACCACAACCGGAGATGAATCCTCCTCCAAATCCTCCACCGGCTGGGACAAATGCTGTAACTACCGCTCAGATGCAACTACTACATCATATGGCTAACACCATGACAAAGATGCAAGCGCAACTCTACCAAGAGTGTCAAGGAATGCGTCAAGAGCGTCAGGAAATCCGTCAAGAACTGCAGGAACGATAGCAACTACCACCTCCACTGGCTCCGCCTAGGGATAAGCATCGTGAGTTTCTGAGTCATAAGCCACCTACCTTCTCTAGCTCCCCTGACCCACTACATGCTGACAACTGGCTGATGTCCGTGGAAAAGATGCTCAACATAGCTAAGTGTACTAATAGGGAGAAAGTACTTTATGCATCGGTTCGCCTCACCGGCCCCACTGCGGATTGGTGGGATGCATACTGTGCAGCACACGCTGCTGCTGACACCATTTCTTAGGCAGAATTCTCCACTAACTTGAGAAACTACCACATTCCTGCTGGTCTCATGAAGATCAAGAAGAAAGAGTTCCTATCCCTCAAACAAGGAGGCATGTTAGTAAGTGAATATAGAGACAAATTCATCCAGATATCTCGATATGCTCCTAGGGAAGTCGATGAGGATGAGAAAAAGCAGGAACTATTTCTGTAGGGATTGATCGGGCCACTCCAATACCAACTGATGTCTCACTCAGTCCCGTCCTTCCAGAGACTGCTAGACAAGGCTATAGCTCTAGAAC
The DNA here is from genome assembly GCA_029449295.1 of Zea luxurians. Classification (NCBI taxonomy): domain Eukaryota; kingdom Viridiplantae; phylum Streptophyta; class Magnoliopsida; order Poales; family Poaceae; genus Zea; species Zea luxurians. The sequence continues at coordinate 31,384,502 of JAOPSE010000017.1, read as the reverse complement.
ACAAGAGAGTTGAACTAGGAGAGAAGAGAAAGGCTACTAACTAGGGACAAGCTAGAAGTAGTACACGTCTCCATTATGCTACACCTCAAGGCACACTAGCTTGTGGCAGTTTTGGGCAACAGACTCAACAGACCCAAGCTTACACCACTCCAGCTCCGATGATGCAAGGTCAGGTCTCAAGAGGTAAGAGTCAGGCCTTATCCGTCAATCGGGGACAAGTCAACCATGTGGAAATGGAAGCTGAACCTGGAGAACCCGAAACCAAGATGAGGTGCCGATTGAAGGTGAAGAAGGCAATGAACAACAACATTAGAGTAGTTTTTTCTTTTAGGGAGTACTATTTGTAAGACCTAAATAAGGCCTTAGGTAGTAGCTAGTTCTTTATTATCTTAGGAATAGTAATAAGGTCTATTTGAACCTATGTTTTAATAAACAAGTTATGCATCATGCTGAGATTCTTGATTGTGCACATGTGTTGAGACAAGATTGAGATACATCCCTTTTCTTACTAATCTCGAGGACGAGATTATTTTTAAGGGGGTAGAATTTGTAACACCAAAAATCCTATTTTGTGAGATATAAAAAGTTCTCCAAAAGAATTTGAGATAAAACGAATTCTATAAATGATTTTCTTCCTTTATAAAACATATCTCTTTAATTTAAATAAATAATAATAGGTAGTAAATGTTGAATTGTGGAAGAACCTTTAAGTTTACATTCAAATTTGTATTTCTTAATAATGTGTGTACTTCACATTTGAAATATATATTTCTAAATAAGTGAATAAAACAATCCTTATAAATATAACTTGCATTCATGTTGGTGTTTTTATTAAGCACTTAACTATGCTGTGAGGTTGAACTATATTTGAATTTAAACTAAAATTTGAATTTGAGTATAAGTTGAAATTGAGGATTAAAATGGAAAAGGAATTAGAAAAGGGAAAGGAAAATCCAAACAAAAGAAATAGAAAAGAAAAATAAAAAATGGGAAGGGAAGCTCTCCTCGACTGCATGGGCTGAATTCTTCCCATCCAACCTAAGCACCCCGCGCGTGGCCCAGGTTGCTCGCACGAATCTGGGTGCCGACATGGGGGCCCACCTGTCAGTCGACACCCCCATGCCGCAAGCCATCGCTGCCACGCGGGCCCACTGCTCGGACTCAGACCTCACACCACCGACACCGCCATGTGGGTCCCTGCGCCATTGTTCTTCTTCCCGATCTCAACAAACCCCCGCGATCCACGAGCTACCGCAACCACCATGTCGTGACCCTGCTGGTGCTTAAAAGGCCCAAGGCATCGACCCCCCCTGCGGCTATCCTCAAGCTCTCCTTTCGCCTCATCAAGAGCTGTCACCGCAGGGAGAGAAAATAGAGAGGAGTAGAGGTCTAGGGCATCGCCGAAGTCGTCTTCGGCCAACACCGTCGTTCAGTGCTCGTGTGGAGGTCCCGGGGAACCCTCGTGTCGTATGGATCCTGGGCGAACCTCTCACACGCAGGGACTTGGCCAGACTTGTCGGGAATTGCTCACCGACGCAAGCCGTCGCTGCGGATCGGGCTCTACTGTGGCCGGAGCGCTACACGACGAACCCTCTAGTGAGGACCCTTTTGCCGAGTTCGTCGTTGTCTCCGCATCCCGTAGTAGCTGGCAAATTTGGCGCTGGTGCTCTCTTGCGCTAGATCAATGTTCTCCGGCGGGGATCCGCCGCATCCAGGGCGGCGGCGTCGAGCTCCGTCGTCGAGATTAGGTAGATTAGCCCTAGTCGTTGATCCTATGCTTGACAGCTCGGATTTAAAATGAACGTATCGTTTTGGCCCGGGCGACTGGGATCGTACGATCCAAATCGTGCGCGTAGGATTCGACGACATGCGTTTTAGATCTAGGCCGTGATCCTTAATCCGAAGGCAGTAGCTGCTTATCGATGCACGTTCAGTAAAACCTAGCCCTAGCCGTGAGATCTAATTGTCACACCCAGTTTTGGAAGGCGCATCAAGCAAGTAGCCTCCCACTGGTCCTGGTATAACCCGCGACGATGCTGGTAGACTACATAATGGTACTCGATATACTAAGTGTGTCAGTCGAAGGCTTGACACAGCAAGGTGTCGAGAGCGTCGTGGAAGTGACACCCGCGAGCGGCGTCGCGAGTGATGGGTCTAGCAATCCATCCCTCAGGCTCCTAGTCCTCCGAGAGCTCTGTGTTGTGGTTCAAACTGACACCGGCGTCGTCGTCGTCTCTGTCAGGGTCTCCTCCAGCAGTCGGGATGCCATGTGGTGGTGCAGGGGAAGGCTACCTCCCAGACTCCACCTTTGCTGAGGTGAGGGGGAAGAGTCCTGCTGCTCCTGCTCTTGGTCCTGGCGTCGGCACTCCTGCTCCTCGTGCAGGCGACGATGCAGTCTCTCCAAGTGGCTAGACTTACCTGGCACCGTGCGACGCAGTGGGTGCTCCGCCAGGCGAGAAGGCAAAAAGGGGATCACTGACTTACGTGCAGTGCATCTAAGACGAGCCATCTACAAAAGACATCATAAGCACAAGAGTTAGAGTAGAACTATATGACCAGCAAGTAAACAGAAAGAAAAGTGAGAGAAATTTTTTTTGTAAGATGAGTAATAACATAGAATTGGTCAAAATGACCAACTTTTGAAATGATACTAAAGATCAAGGTAAGAGTAGGGGTCTATAATCCTTAGGGCAACCATTCTAGTCTAGGTTAGCGGTCCAACAGTCAGCAAGGATTTCATACCACTTATGTCACTCCTGTTTTCGGGAGGCAAACCGAATGCGAACCATGTACGTGCCAGGATCAGAAACTCACGTACACAGCGATTACATAATTGTACATCATCACACAATGCTCAAAGTAAATAGCGGAAAGGTACTTTTATTACAATAAGATGTCCAAGACATCCACAGAGTCTAATACATAGCATAGTCATTAATATCATGAAAGTGCGGAAATACGAAATGTAGTAGATAAGGCCTACACAGGCAGCTGAATGGGGGTTTGCCACTAAGAAAAACTAGAACTCGTCGTAGTCCTGGAACAACTCAAAGTCCTCCATGTTGCCAGCATCACCTCCTGAGCACTGAGTACAGTGGGGACAACCTGGGGTGGGGTGGTTTGTAAAGCAAGGGTGAGTACACATCCACGTACTCAGCAAATGTCCCGTTTGGCTAAAGTGGACTAGCTGTATGTGGAGTTAAAGTTAAGCAATTGCTTTTAGTTGGTCAAGTATTTATTACTATTAGTAGAGCAAAGTTTTAGTAATATCCCAGTTAGTACCCAAAAGTACCTCCTCCAAGAGGAAATACTAGAGATCAAAATTATAACCATCATTATTAACCATCATCATAAAAGTAATCAAAGTTCTTCTAATCAAAGAGGATCCCAAGGCTGCTCTTAACTGTGAGCTCGGCTGATATACCAGTTTCTAACACTCTGTAGAGGTTGCACACTTTACCCACGAGTCGTGATCCCTCTCCAGCCTAGGTTGTACAGACCCGATCTTCACTACCGAGGTGAATGGCCAGGGATACACTACGTAGCCTTTACAAAGACTCCCCTGGTGCATAGCTGCTCGTTAGATTTTGCTAGTCGTACAAACGCAGTACACCTCCCCAAGGTGGGTGACTAACAAAACCAAATCAAATGAACCTCTGCACCCCCCTTTGCAGAGCGAGCACTACGCCCCGGCCCCCATTGATGGCCCTCAGGAAAAGCCAACTACACCCCAAGGTTCATCTAATTAATCAGCTAAGGGCGTCCCATTCCACCCTCATGGTTGCATTGTTATCTCGTGTGGTAACTCCACGAACAGGTCCTTACGGAGAGGTACTCAGGAAAATGGCCTGAGTCCCCTAGAGTATCACAATATGATCATCGGGATAACATCATCATATCATAAATGTTCACATCATGTTCATTGATTAAAGTAAAGCAATAGCATAAGCTAACCATGCTCAGGAAGATCTTTAGCAACACACTCAGGAACCACAGACTACTTGTTGTCTAAATAAAGTGATCATACATTCAATACATTTGGTAAATGACAAATGAGCAGTACATCAATCATGTACAAACAATGGAACACATCCCAAGAGAAAAAGTATAAACTCAAAAGGGAGTTTAAATTATAGGGTGAACTAATCCCATCTAGTAGTTGTTTATTCTTTAAGTGATTTCTATCTCCATGGTTACATAATCTAATTCTACTTATTTTAATGAGATATAAAAGTTAAACCAGAGATAAACTCATGTACTACACATTATTAATCTCACAAGATTAAATATCCATTAACCACTAGGGTTTTCTTTTTATTTATTTTATTAAGTGAATAATTCAACACATACACTAACCTATAGTCTAGGCACAAAAATTAGAGTGTGCAGACTGTGAATGAACATAATTTATTTAAACAGAGAATATTCCTATGAACATTTTACAAATTGAATCACTAAATTTGGAGTTCATATAAAAAAGATATGAAATAAACAAGTTTGGGAGTTTAAAATATGAGAATAGGTCTAATTTTGTGATTATTTAAAAGCCTAGGGTTCAATCTGCAAGATTTCGGGGGCATGCGCGTGGAGACCATGGACGACGGGTTGATTCCAAACAAACCGAGGGTCTCTTTCACAAAATTACCGCGTGAAGGCGTATCGGGTCTACTCAACCGTTAGATCTAAAATCAACGGCCGAGATTAGATCCGCGGGCGCGTGGCGAGCGCTGACAGGTGGGCTTGGGGTGTCAGCGAACCAGGGCGGGGCTGACAAGCCAGGCCCAGCGGCAGGGGCGTGGATGAGGGGAGCGGGCTGAGCTGCTGGATCTGCATCGGACGGTGGTGATTCGATCTGCTTTATTTAAACCCAAACCGCCAGATCCCGGATGGACGTCCGAGATCTATCGGCCAACACGGTCGGGGTGGCGGGTCCTTGGCGCGGCGGCGCCGCCCGACCTCGTGGTGGGATCTCGCCGGAGACGAAGGGAACGGCCGCGGCAGAGCACTAGGGGCTTGGGGTAAGGCTCAGGCGCGATCAGGGCAATCTGGCAAACACAACCGTGGCCACAATACCAACACAGAGGCACCAGAGGGCGCAGAACGCGGTGGGAAGGTCTCGCGGTGGCGCGAACCTACTCCGGTGAGCAATTGCACGATGACCAGGACAATAAATGAAGAAATAGGGGCGCGAGTAGGTTGCTCACCTCGAGAGGAAACGCTGGAGTCCCGGGGCAACAACAAAGGTGCAGGGACGCCTCGGGACAACGGTGGCCGAGCTCCGGCTACACAGGTAGACCTCCGGTGAGCGTGGACCGGGCAAACCAGAGGGGAAGAAGGTGAACCAAGGGGTGCCCCGAGTTGCCAATGGTGAGGCGGAACTCACTAGGGCAACGGACGCGGCGGGGACTCAACGGCGGTCGTGGAAAGACGGTGGTCTTCGGTGAGCGACGACGGAGTTGCCTGGTTGCGCGCGCAGGGCAAGAGAGGGGGCGAGAGAGCTCGGCTGAGGGTGCAAGTGAGCAGGGGGAAGTGGGCGAGCGGGGCACTGGGTCTAAAGGGGCGAAGGCATGCGGAGGTGGCCGGAGAACACTCGGACGTGGGCGCGTCCACGACGGGGGACGTGGGCGAGAGGTTAGGGACGGGCTGACGGGTGGGGTCCGCGAGGTAGAGAGAGCGCGTGCGAGCGAAAATAAACGGCGCCGACAGGTTGGCCCCATAGAGCAGTGAGAGGGAGAGAGGTAGATAAAGGGCGCACGGGTTGGCGCTGATAGGCGGGACCCGCCTATCAGGGACTGAGGGCGCGTGGGCACGGGGGGCTGGGCCTGGTGGGCTGAATTCGCTTTTCCATTTTTCAGGGAATTTCTAATTGCTTTTCTATTTATTTTCTTTAGGGTTTTAAATTCAATTTCAAATCAAGTTTCAAATTCAAACCAAACCAAACATGTGCAACAATTTAAAGAATATTTGGAGCTCAACATGATGCAGCATTTCATGACTCACATTGTTTTGACAAAATAAAATAAATAACCCCTCACTAATTAAGCTAAATCTAACCAAAAGAAAAAGATAGAGAGAGAAGAGTAACACCTAAATTTGGTTGGTAATTAGAAAGAAATTATATGCCCCCAAATTCAGGGTGTTACAGACCTATCCCCCTTAAAAGAATCTCGCCCTCGAGATTCAGGGCTAGGTAGCAAAGACTTCAGGGTACTTGGCTTTCAAATCATCTTCTCTTTCCTAGGTTGCTTCCTCTTCTGAGTGATGGCCCCATTTGACTTTGCCTTCCTGATGGTGCTTCTCCGAGTGACCCGATCTGCTGTCTCCAATATCTGAGTTGGCTTCTCAATATATGTCAGATCTTCTTGAACTTCAAGGTCTTCCGCTGGCAACTACTCTTCTGGCACCCTCAAGAACTTCTTCAGCTGAGACACATGGAACACATCATGCACAGCTGACAGATTCTCTAGTAGACTGAGTTGATATGCCACTTCTCCACGTCTTGCTTGAATCTAGTACGGTCCGATGTATCGATGTGCTAGTGTTGGTGACTCATTCTCAAATGCTATGGATCAAGAACAAGGCAACATAGAATGTTAAATACTAATGCCCTTCGTCCTTCGAAACATTATTTCCCTTAGGATACAATGATCTTCAGACGAAGGTTATGAAAGATATACCTTCGAATATCGAAGGTAAGATGGTAATAGAAAAAGGGGTGTAAAATACAAAAGGTGACATAAAGAATCATATAACATTATAAATTCATCTTCATTTTATTATCATGAGAATGTAAGAACAATATTGAATTACATTCGATACCTTCGACTTGATAAACAGTGAAGGTGCGAACGTGAAGTAAAAGCAAATGCCGAGTCAGCGTGAACAGTGTGGGGGTACTGTTCATCTATTTATAGGCATGGGACGTAGCCCACGTGAAATTACATTCATGCCCTTTACATTTGCTAATGATTATAAGGTAACTCATCGGGGTCTAAATAGCCTTTTCCCCTTTAAGTCGGTTCTCTTTCCTGCTGTCATGCCGAAGCTCCCTTGCGCGTAGCTTCGGCGCTTCATCAATCTTCGTATTGTTCATGCTTCCCCCACTGTGGTTCTGGTTCGAATTCGAAGGTACCTGCTCACGTATTACAACTCCGGAAACAATGTTAAATCATGTTTTTGAGGACCTTCGGAAGATGAAGGCCCCCAACAGTAGCCCCTCGCAAGGTTAATTTGTTAGAATAACGAATTCAAATTGCGATACGGATGAAGGCCCTAAGCCGAAGGTCCGAAAAAACACCTTCCCTTTGCTAGAATAGCAACAGTCAATGACAGACGGGGCCCTCCGATTTGGAGCGCGCTGAGTGTATAAATAAGAACTCACCCCGAGCACATTTGGTACGTTACTTGCTGCCTGCTTTGCTTTGTTCAATTTCTTAGCTCTTGCTTGTCAACAGCTGCTTGGTTTCTTTGATTTTCTAAGCTTCGGCTCTTAGGACATATTTCCGCCATTTCCAAAGAAAAGATGTCTCAAGACAAAAAAGTTGCTGGTGAGACGAAGCTGAGTGAGGAGGAGAAGCTCCTTGAGGAGAAGACTACTGGGTTTATTGAGTCAATTGCTAAAACAAACACAGAGAAGATAACTAAAGAGATATTAGAAGGCTTGTCTGAAGATACTGATGATAGTGACAGCTATGATATGGAGAGTGGAGGCGAAGACTCGGAAGATCGCCCTTGGCGACCAAGTCACACAGTCTTCGGGAAATCAACTATCAAACAGAGTCATCTTGATAACATGAGAGGAAGGTACTTTCGAGATATTTCTATTGTGAGGGCTGACGTGGATAGGGCCGTTCCTGCTCTGGAAGAAAATGAAGTTGTGATTTTCTGAAGCTTTTTCAAAGCTGGACTTCGGTTCCCGTTGAGTAAATTTGTGGTCGAAGTTTTGAAGACATACCAGATTTACCTTCATCAGATTACTCCCGAAGCAATTATTAGAATGGGGATTTTTGTCTGGGCTGTGAGAAGTCAAGGTCTGGAGCCAAGCGCAAGATGTTTTTGCAGTATGCACGAGCTCTCGTATGAAACGAAGGCCTGGGGTAAAGAACAATATCACAACAATTTCGGCTATTACAGCTTCGTTGCCCGCTCTGGCGCAAGTTACCCAGTGCCAACATTCCGGAAGAGGTGGCCTGGAGATTGGATGAAAGAATGGTTCTATGTAAAGAATGATTTAAAGGTGAGAGAAGATATTAAAGAGATCATCATGCGCCCCATTTGGTCCCGCTTCAGCCTCCGGAAGCCGAAGGTTGAAATTGACGAGGCAGCCGAAGCATGTCGAAGGGCCTTCAGCACAGTTTGCTCTTTTGTTGGGACAAGAGACTTGCTTCAAGAGCATATAGCCTTCAGAATATGGCCACTGATAGACAGCTAGGAAATGCCAAAGTAAACTATCACCAACCCTAGCGAAGGTGGTCTAGTCTGATTGAAATATACCTTCAGGTTTGGAGACCAATTTATCGAACCAGACGATGACTGGCTGAAGTGCATTGAAAATACTAGTGATGAACTACTTGGAACATACTCCAAGTCTGAAGATAATGCACTATCTGCGGCCTTCGGGAGCCGAAAAAAGAAAAGGCTAAATAGAGTTTTTGATGCTATTGGTTTTGTGTACCCTGACTATCGCTACCCGCCGCGGGGGTAGAAAAGAAAGGGTGCGACTCTTGAGAAGGCTGCAGCTCCGGCTACATCAAGCGAGCCCGCACCAAAGAGGAAAAAGTTGAGGGTCCTTACACACCGACTGCGCTACATTGAACCGGCCATAGTGCCTGAATTCGGCGGTAAGACTTCTTCAGCTATTGAAGCCAAAGAACCTGCCCTTATATAGAAGATTGAAGAGCCGGCTGCAATGCCGAAGATTGTCAAAATTGAAGAACCAAAAATCAAAGCAACGAAAACATTGGAAATTCTAAGCCCTTCGCCAGGAGTTGAGGTGCCAAAGACACAAAAAGGTCTAGCGGCGACTCCAAAGAGAAAAAGGATGGCTAGTGTATTAGATGTACTGGAGACAATAAAAGCTTCAAGCTCTACTCCAGGGAAAATTGCAAAGGCTTCGAAGGCGCAGATTGAAACCGAGGCAAAGGTAACCGAAGCCGAAGCTACAATGAGCCAGGCCGAAGCTGAAGCCGGGCCTTCAGAGCCCGTTAAGGAGAAATCCTCGGATACTGGAGAAAAGGCAACAGGAGAAAAAGCTATAAAACAGATTTTTCTTGAAGAAGCTGCCGTGCCTACTCCCGAAGCGTCTTCTGAAGTCCTTGATTATATTGTTCAACACGCTTCGGGAAAAAGATTGTCTGAAGAAGAAATTTTTGAAGCTAAACACTATGCCCGAGAACTGAAGTACCCGAAAGGGGCGTTAGTGTTTAATGGCACAGATGAAGATGACTTCTTGTACCGCCTCCCAGAGAACAAGGAATTATCTGTCTGCCGGGAAATGGCCAGAAGTATGGGGTTCCCGAAGCTTGAAGCTGGCCTCTGCGCCATGACGAAGGAGGATCTTGCAAATAGTCTTGCATATAACAGTCTGAAGGTATAAAAATTGTGCATTTGGAAGTTTATGAATTTTCGAATTATACTTTTTTTCCTTATATTAGCCTATTCATTTTTTCATATAGGGTTTAATACTTAGCAACGCCTTAAGGGCGCAAAAGAATGCCGAGGACGAGAGTTGCACTATCACTCTCAACAACCTTCGATCAGAGGTTATCAAGCTGAGGAACGAAGCTTTGGAAAAAGACAAAATTCTACTTACATTGGTGGACAAAGTAAAGGGGGATGAAGCTAACTTCAAGGCTCAATCTGAAATCCAGAGGAATGAGATTGAAAACCTTCAAAAACAACTCGCCGAAGCCAAATTGAAATGCGCTGTTGCTGAAGCTGACCGAGATGCCAGTGAGTACTGGAAAAATTATTTTGAGAAAACAGTTGCAGAGCTTTGCTCGTCAAAATAAAGATGTTTTGAGAAATCTGTAGAATGCGTTAAGAAGATAAAGACTAGCTTCGCCAATGTGGGCGCATATTCAAGCGAAGACAACTTCATAAGGGGCGACCCTGAGGGCGTGATTGAGTGGATCAGTAGCGAAGCTGAAGCTTTTGAAGAAATTTTGAGCGACCGCGGGGACATCTGCGCATTCTCTAGTGCGAGAGGAGTTGCAGCTATTTTGGAGAAAGCAGGGTGCGATCATGTTAAAACTTTGGTCCAGGCCGAAGCTGCTTTGTCTATTGATGACACAAAGGATCCCTCGGCTAAAGCAAGCTTAATAGGTGGAAAATTTTTTACTGATATTTGAAAAAATGGCGGCCGAGGGATGGCGCATGAAATAATGAAAAAGAGTGAAAAAGATATTCACGACGCTCGAGAAGCGACAAAAGCAGCTGAAAAGGCTGTGGAACTTGAAAACGGATAGGTATTACCTAATGGCTTTTAATTTTATTGCTTACTTTTGTGATTTCGAACTAATTTATGTCTTCTATCGCAGCTGAACTACCTCCTCCCCTAGAGCCCTTCGACCCATTAGCGGACCTAGAAACAAAGAAGTCAATAGAAATTATTAATATGGCCGAAGCTATTGTGGACGAAGTTGTTATAAAATTATTAACCGAAGCTGCAGAAGAAGTTCTGAAGGAAGAAGAATAGCTATTTGTAAAAACATTACTAGAATATTAATGTAATATTTGCTGGGACATGCTTGTAATATTTGGTGATTGTAGTTTTTGAATGTAATATATGAAATGTTTTGCGATTCATTTCTTTGTGATGCATGAAACTTTTATGTACATACCATTTTTGAGCCTTTGGCGAAAAAACACCTTCCCTTCTTTTCATGCTTCGTAAAGAAGAGCTTCTATGCTTCGTAAAGAATCCTCCAACCGTCGAAAAAACATTAATGCTTCGTCAACAATAAATTTGTTTCTCCACCTCAGAGCTGATGAAGCTGTACTTCTTCAAACTTATTTTGTGCCTTAGCACAACTTCATTTTTTTCATAACATTCTCCGAAGGTCAACATTGTATTCCCTTCTTGTGCCATTAATGCAATATGATGTATGATGTTATGTTATGCGAAATGATGTTGTAACACCCCTGGTGTTACTGTAACTAAAACTTGAGCATGACATCATAAGCATTGGCATTGCATATGTTTGACACACCTAGAGTGCATTCACTAGGTAGAAATTTCAAACAAGTGTATTGTTTTTGGTGTTCTACAAATAGGACCCTGGATAGGGAACCTAACCCTAAATTAGGCTCAAAGGGGCAAAACTTAACACAAGATAAGAAAGCCTAAAGACTTTAGGGGAAGAGTCATAAAATGTCCCCAAAAACAAAGTTGAATCACATTTATGCCCTTGGGATACCAAAAAAAAACCTAATTGGAATCCTGGAAAACCCTAAAACCAAACCCTAGGGACCTATGTGCAAAATGAGTCCACTTTTGGACTAAAGTGCAAAAACCAAGTCAAATAAGTTTCTTAAGTCCTTGGGGTCACAAATGTGTGGACTTGAAAGCCAAATGTTGAGTTTTGGACTTAAATGCAAAATGGACCTCAATTAGGTTCTATTCTAAGTCTGAAATTTCAGAGTTTTGGCTCAACTTTGGAGCCATGTATCTTTTAAAATATAGGGTTTTTGCCCAAAGTGACCACAACAAGTTTGTAGACCAATTAAAGGAGAACAATTTTGCTGAAGAGAGCAAGAAATGTTCTTGTGAGAAATTTGGAGATAATTAGGGTTGAAGTTGGACTGTCAGACTGTTTAAGTTCTGAACTTCAGACTAGCAGTGCAACTGCAAGCACTTTGGGCATGAATTAATGCATGATCGAGCAAGTATTTGCCTAGGAGTGCTATACCAAGATTATAGCTGGATCCTAGGGCTACGACTTTGCTAAAGAGTGTCGATCATGTTGATATATAAAATCAAGAGAAAATCTGCCCTAAATCCTGGCTGTCAGATGACTGAAGAACAAACGCCATGGTACAGTAACTAAGTGGATCAGACTGCCAGTGCTTCAAACTCACCGCCGGCGACCTCTTTGCGCCAAAATTCGAGCCGCCACCGTCCGGGTTCGTGGGCGGTAGGGAACGGATAACGCCGGAGTTAGATGACGCGTACGTGGCACCATACCCGAGCTCGGCCGGAGTGATTCACCGGCGGCCATCGCATCATTCATTTCCGCCGCCGTGTCACTCGCATCTCAATTCTACCTCACTGTGCTCCTTTACTATGTGGTCGTCATGCGTTGGCGACGTGTTTCGTGACCGCGGATAGTTAGCCAGGGCGTCGTGCCTTTAAATAGCGCTGGGAGCTGCGGCGAGGTACTCACAGTTCTTCTGTGCGCTCGGGTAAAACCAAAATTCGCAGTGTCTCCTCCCCCACTCTCCAAATTGGTTGTACGCGGGGAATCAGTGGTCCTTTGCGGCCGTATAGCCCCAACGTAACCCCCTGTGTCCACCAGAAATCTTCGCGTCACCGTATTTCCCCTCGTCGGACCTCGCTGAGCACACTCTGCTCCGTGCTCCGTGGCCAGACAAACCTGGTAGGATTTTGCGCCTTTGAATCATTGTTTTAGTAGCCTTGTATACCCGTAAAGCTCATCCTGGCAGCCGTTCGACCATTGCGGCCACCGTTTTGTGGGAACGTAGACTCGACGCCGCTTAATCCGCCATACGCGTGATCAAGGTTTTCCCTAAGCTCGCGAGCCCGAGTAGCACCCATGGTGGCTCGGATTAGGGTAGGGTTTTGCGGGGCGGGCATCAACTGATGCTCGGGCCTTCCTCGGCCGCGGCGCAGCTAGGGAAGTGTTCGTCCTCGCCGTCGCTCTGAGTTCGGGATCCCAATTTGAAAGACACCAAACTTAGAGGGGCTGAGTGAGATATGTCAGTGGCACTGAAAAACCAGCCGAGGACCTTTCTTCTGATTTTTACACCCATAAGGACTTATCTGCAAATTCGCCAGCACGGACGCGTGCATGGGCGTGCTTCTGCCCTTACTGGGCCGACGCAGGCCTGTTTGAGCCCAGTACTGCTTAGAGTTTTTTCTTTTCTTTTTCAGAAGAAATTTGGAAATATGTTAAAAATTGTAGAAAAATCCTAAAATTGTGAAACCAATATTCCTAGGCTTGTTATTTTCCCTAGAATTTAATAAAAATAGTTTTGTGATTTTTAGTGGAAATAAGAAATTTTAGGGCATTTTAAGTAGTTAAAAGTATTAGATATGGATTTTTAGAAAATAATTGGTAAGTCCAAAAATGCCCAAACTTGTTATGAGAACTTAAAACAATATTTAGAAGCCTTGGGTAGAATTTGGGTTGATTTGGACCTTGTTTGATCACCAAACCCCAAAACACCCCCCTACCCTGTGAACTCCTTTACTGACTCCGGAAACCCTAAGTTCTCGGAGTTCCGTGAAGGAAAGTTGTATTCAAGACTTAGATAATAAATCTTTATTGTCTTCGCACTCTCATGAGCATTACATGCCATTCATTCTTATATATGTATATATATGGTTATGTTAGAACGCGAAGAAGAAGTGGAAGTCACCGAAGAAAGGACACCACCACCCTCAGATTCTCAAGCAGGCAACTGCTTCTACTTTGATATTTGTGGATCCGAGCCAGACTCACCTGTTAACGAAGGCAAGCCCCGGTGCATGCAACCCTTTTCCTTGTGTTTTTAAATACTTTTCGCACACTTTAAGTCTAGTGAAATGTGCATTAGGTTATCGGAGTTGCTTAAAACCCTTTGATGCATTGCCTCCCTTGATATCCGTACCTTTATAGATACTTCTGATGAAGTGTCAAAAATATGATTTACAAAAATGCTTAGCCCTGCTTAGATCTTGTGGATAGAGGTTGTCCTTAGCCTAGCTCGAGAAAGGATGACTTCTACCCGCAAGAATATTTTCTTTTGGAGCAATGGTGGGATCTTACTGCAAAGTTCCCTGTGATGCTCTTTTCATCCTAAGGAACAGAAACAATCCTGAGGATGAGAGTACATAAATCGAGACTTGGGTTAGGAACAGGTGATGTTCTACCCAGGTTGATTAAGGATTGAATGCGTATGTAGGTGTGCTGATCGAGGACCCTTTAACTGGTCACATGCCTCGTCATGGGTAAGCCTTGCCTCGGGCAGACTAAGGCCAGAATAAGATAACACGAAATGGGCGTGGAGCGGTGGCGGGAGTAGCGTGTACCCACCGTGGCAAGAGGCTGGACGGTGGTGTATCTGTGCTCTCGGTTTGCGTGAACCTGATCTGGTCTTAAGAACCCTGGTGGCGGGTTGACATATGCAAGGGTTAAGTGCTACATATGTCGTGTGATTGGAGATCCTCAGCTGAGTATAATCGATTCGGATCGCCGTACCTTCGCGGTTATGAAGACTTGGTCACTTCCCTGCAACCTAAGTCAGGATGTGAACTTCGTGAATAAAAATAATATTGTATTGATGAAATGATGAAATTAGACTAGAGGCAAACAGAGTCTATTAATATTTAATCTGGCGTTAAAATGTTGAAAGTAAGGACTCACTTTAGTAAGCTAATTCTGCAAAAGTATCTAAGTTGATTTTTGCTAAAACCTCTCCTTGATTCCTATTTATCCAGCATACCCTTGAGAGTCTTTTCCTTAGTCGGGTAAGACTTGCTGAGTAATCCCATACTCAGGGTTTATCCCTCCGTTGTTTTTAGGTGAGGAGGCGACAAACCTTTGTTGCTTTTGCTCCAAGGTGGTTCCTAATGAAGATAAGCAAGAGTGAAGTGCGGGAGGAAAGAATCCTCCATTAGGACTTTCTGCAGTCGTTTATATTCCTGGTCTGTAATAAACAACCTGATCTTCTTTTTAATAAATGTAAGTTATGTAATCGCTTCCGCATTTCTTTATCTCTGATGTTCTGTAATGTCTGCAAGACGGGTGAGACGTTCCTGGAAAGGTATGGAAAGATACCGAGCTTGTCAAGTAGTTCAGGGGCACCTACAGGGTTGTCTGAGGTCCATTGGACAAGGACAACTGTAGGTCGGCCTAATTACTTGGGAGGTTCCGTCACAGCTGGTATCGAAGCGTAGCCCTTCGTTGCAGATATTATTAGGCATCTTCAAAAGGATTTTCTAAAAGAACTTATCTTGAAAATTTCTTCCTTTCTTATCTCAGTAATTCTGAAGAGTTTATCTTAAAGACCAGATAGGAAGAGTGCAACATATAGAAGGTGTGAATCAACCAAGGTTGATTCTGTAATTATACATGCATCATACTAAGAACTATACTAATAAAATTTTCCCCCTTAGAGAAATGCTGTCGCGCACCAGAAAGACCGCGCGCAAATCTATTAGACCCATTGGCATACCCCGCCATCAAGTTGCCCCAAGACATGAAGAAAGTAGCAGTGGTAGCAACTGAAAGGGAAATGTGCCCTTGGGCCATTTCTAAGTATTTTGGTGATTTAGTGTCCAACACAAGTGCCTAAGTGTAAAAAGGTGGACAAGGTACAAATCAAGAATTAAGGTATGTTTCTCAGACTTAGTACATTGTTTTGTGGACTAATGTATTGTGTCTAAGTGCTGGAAACAGGAAAAATCCAATTGGAAATGTCTTGGCTCGAGCAGCCAAGAATCTGCTGAGTCTGCAAGCACCGGACTGTCCGGTGGTGCACCGGACAGTGTCCGGTGCGCCAGGCTGGCTCGAGCGAAGTGGCTACTCTCGGGAATTCACCGGCGACGTACGGCTAAAATTCACCGGACGGTCCGGTGATCCAACAGTCGACCGGGCCAACGGTCGGCCGCGCAATCTGCGTGGGACACGTGGCCGAGCCAACGGCTAGAAGACGGCACCGGACTGTCCGGTGTGCACCGGACATGTCCGGTGCGCCAATGGCTCTCAGGCTGCCAACGGTCGGCTTCGCTATTTAAGGAAGGAAATCGGGCACCGGACAGTGTCCGGTGTGCACCGGACTGTCCGGTGCCCCCGATGACAGAAGGCAAGAATGGCTTTCCAAACTTGTGCTCAACGGCTCCTAGCTGCCTTGGGGCTATAAAAGGGACCCCTAGGCGCATGGAGGAGTACACCAAGCATCCTTTGAGCATCATTGATCACTCACACTTCATTCTCGCGCACTTGTTCGACATTTTAGTGATTTGAGCTCCGTTCTAGTGTGCTAGTCTCTTGAGCTCAAGTCTGGGTTTTGCGTGTGCGTATTCGCTGTGATCTTTGTGTCGTGTGTGAGTGCTAATCCCTCCCTTGCTCTGTGATTCTTCGTGAACATCTTGTGTAAGGGCGAGAGGCTCCAAGCTGTGGAGATTCCTCTCAAACGGGATTAAGAGAAGCAAAGCAACACCGTGGTATTCAAGTTCGTCTTTGGACCGCTTGAGAGGGGTTGATTGCAACCCTCGTCCGTTGGGACGCCACAACGTGGAGTAGGCAAGCGTTGGTCTTGGCCGAACCACGGGATAACCACTGTGCCATCTCTGTGATTGATATCTCTTGGTTATTGTGTTGTGCTGAGATCCTTCTCTAGCCACTTGGCATATTACTGTGCTAACAAGTAACCAAGTTTTGTGGCTTAAGTTTTTGAAGTGTTACAGGATCACCTATTCACCCCCCCCTCTAGGTGCTCTCAATTGGTATCAGAGCCGTTCTCTTCAAGAAAGGGACTAACCGCCTGAAGAGATGGATCCTAAAGGCAAGGGGATGGTGATCAACGACAAGGAGAAGGAGTCCTTCGTCAACGAGCCCAATGATGACAGGCCCACCGACTCAGGCTCGGGCCACAAAAGAAAAGACGGGAGGAAGAAGAAGACAAGGCGCATCAAGGAAATTGTCTACTACGACAGCGACGAATCTTCCTCCTCCCAAAAGGACGACGACGACTATGATAGACGAAAGACGGTTAACTCAAACTTTTCTTTCGATTATTCGCGCATCCCGCATAGTTCAAATGCTCAATTGCTCCCCATTCCACTTGGCAAGCCCCCTCACTTTGATGGAGAGGATTACGGATTTTGGAGCCACAAAATGCGTACTCACCTGTTTTCTCTCCATCCAAGCATTTGGGAGATTGTGGAAAGTGGAATGAAATTTGATAGCTCGGATAGCCCTGTGTTTATTAATGAACAGATTCATAAAAATGCACAAGCTACTACTGTGTTGCTAGCCTCTTTGTGCAGGGACGAGTATCACAAGGTGAGCGGCTTGGACAATGCCAAGCAGATCTGGGACACCCTCAAGATCTCTCATGAGGGAAACGATGTCACCTTGCTCACCAAAATGGAGTTGGTGGAGGGCGAGCTTGGACGGTTCGCGATGATAAGGGGCGAGGAGCCAACACAAACATACAACCGGCTCAAGACCCTTATCAACAAAATAAGGAGCTACGGGAGCACGCGATGGACGGACCACGACGTCGTCCGCCTAATGCTAAGGTCATTTACCGTTCTTGATCCTCATTTGGTGAACAATATACGTGAAAATCCCAGGTACACCAAGATGTCGCCCGAAGAAGTTCTTGGGAAGTTCGTAAGCGGGCGAATGATGATCAAGGAGGCAAGATACGTGGACGACGCGTTGAACGGTCCTAGTCATGAGCCTCAACCCATTGCTCTCAAGGCAACAAGGAGCAAGGAGGCGCTACCAAGCAAGGTGGCACAAGTTGAGGCGGCCGGACTCAATGATGAGGAGATGGCCCTCATCATTAAGCGCTTCAAGACGGCGCTTAAAGGTCGCAAGGGACAGCCAAGCAAGACCAAAGCCAAGGGGAAGCGCTCATGCTTCAAATGCGGTAAGCTTGGTCATTTTATTGCTAACTGTCCCGACAATGATAGTGATCAGGACCAAGGGAACAAGAGGGAGAAAAAGAAGCATTACAAGAAGGCCAAGGGCGAGGCACATATCGGAAAGGAGTGGGATTCGGATTGTTCCTCCTCCAACTCTGACAATGAAGGACTCGCCGCCACCGCCTTCAACAAGTCATCCCTCTTCCCCAACGAACGTCACACTTGCCTCATGGCAAGAGAGAAGAAAGTAAGCACTCATACTAGTACTTATGCTTCTTCGAGTGAAGATGAGTCTAGTGATGATGATGAGATAGATTACTCATGCTTATTCAAGGGATTAGATAGAACCAAGGTAGACAAAATTAATGAATTAATTGATGCCTTGAATGACAAGAATATGCTTTTAGAAAAACAAGAGGATTTGTTGTATGAAGAACATGACAAATTTGTAGAAGCACAGAAATCTCTTGCTCTAGAAATTAAGAGGAATGAAATGCTCTCTAGTGAATTATCTTCTTGTCATGAAACTATTGCTAAGTTAAAAAGTTTTAATGATGATTTAAATGCTAAACTAGAAGTAGCTAGTAAATCTAATTCTTGTGTAGAAATTGTTGAAACTTGTAATAGGTGTAAAGATTTTGACATTGGTGCTTGTAGTGATCATTTAGTTTCAATTTCCAAATTAAATGATGAATTAGCTAGTCTTAATGCCCAACTTAAGACTAGCAAGAATGAATTTGACAAGCTAAAATTTGCAAGGGATGCCTACACGATTGGTAGACACCCCTCAATTAAGGATGGACTTGGCTACAAGAGGGAAGCCAAGAACTTGACAAGCCATAAGGCTCCCATCTCCGCCAAGGAGAAAGGGAAGGCCCCTATGGCTAGTAGTGTGCAAAAGAACCATGCCTTTATGTACTATGATAGAAGACAACCTATAAATGCTTATAGGAGTTGTAATGTATATAATGCCTTTGATTCTCATGCCATGGTTGCTTCTAGTTCTTCTTATGTGCATGATAGAAAGGTTGGTAGGAGAAATGTTATTCATAATATGCCTAGGAGAAATGACGTTAATGTTCCTAGGAAAGTTAATGAACCTTCTACAATATATCATGCTTTAAATGCTTCTTTTGCTATTTGTAGAAAGGATAGGAAGATAGTTGCTAGAAAATTAGGGGCAAGATGCAAGGGAGACAAAACTTGCATTTGGGTCCCTAAGGATATTTGTGCTAACCTTGCAGGACCCAACATGAGTTGGGTACCTAAGACCCAAGCCTAAATTTGCCTTGCAGGTTTATGCATCCGGGGGTTCAAGCTGGATTATTGACAGCGGATGCACAAACCATATGACGGGGGAGAAGAAGATGTTCACCTCCTACGTCAAGAATAAAGATTCCCAAGATTCAATAATATTCGGTGATGGGAATCAAGGCAAGGTAAAAGGGTTAGGTAAAATTGCAATATCAAATGAGCACTCTATCTCTAATGTGTTTTTAGTAGAGTCTCTTGGATATAATTTGCTATCTGTTAGTCAATTATGCAATATGGGATATAACTGTTTGTTTACAAATGTAGATGTGTCTGTCTTTAGAAGATGTGATGGTTCACTAGCTTTTAAGGGTGTACTAGACGGCAAGCTTTACTTAGTTGATTTTGCAAAAGAAGAGGCCGATCTAGATGCATGCTTAATGGCTAAGACTTGCATGGGCTGGCTGTGGCATCGCCGCTTAGCACATGTGGGGATGAAGAACCTCCACAAGCTTCTAAAGGGAGAACACGTGATAGGTCTAACCAATGTTCATTTCGAAAAGGATAGACCTTGTGCAGCTTGTCAAGCAGGGAAACAAGTGGGAGGCTCTCATCACACCAAAAATGTGATGACAACATCAAGACCCCTGGAGCTGCTACATATGGACCTCTTCGGACCCGTCGCCTATCTGAGCATAGGAGGAAGTAAGTATGGTCTAGTTATCGTTGATGACTTTTCCCGCTTCACTTGGGTGTTCTTTTTGCAGGATAAGTCTGAAACCCAAGGGACCCTCAAGCGCTTCCTAAGGAGAGCTCAAAATGAGTTTGAGCTCAAGGTGAAGAAGATAAGGAGCGACAACGGGTCCGAATTCAAGAACCTTCAAGTGGAGGAGTTTCTTGAGGAGGAGGGGATCAAGCACGAGTTCTCCGCTCCCTACACACCTCAGCAAAATGGTGTGGTAGAGAGGAAGAACAGGACGCTCATAGATATGGCGAGGACTATGCTTGGAGAATTCAAGACCCCCGAGTGCTTTTGGTCGGAAGCCGTGAACACGGCTTGCCATGCCATCAACAGGGTCTACCTTCACCGTCTCCTCAAGAAGACGTCGTATGAGCTGCTAACCGGTAACAAACCTAATGTATCGTATTTTCGTGTTTTTGGGAGTAAATGCTACATTCTAGTGAAGAAGGGTAGGAATTCCAAATTTGCTCCCAAAGCCGTAGAAGGATTTTTATTAGGTTATGATTCAAATATAAAGGCGTATAGGGTCTTCAACAAATCATCGGGTTTGGTTGAAGTCTCTAGCGACGTTGTATTTGATGAAACTAATGGCTCTCCAAGAGAGCAAGTTGTTGATCTTGATGATGTAGATGAAGAAGACGTTCCAACGGCCACGATACGCACCATGGCGATTGGAGATGTACGGCCTCAGGAACATTTGGAGCAAGATCAACCGTCTTCCTCAACTATAGTGCATCCCCCAACCCAAGATGACGAACAGGTACCTCAAGTGGAGGCACATGATCAAGGGGGAGCACAGGATGTTCAAGAGGAAGAAGCACATCAGGCACCTCCAACCCAAGTTCGAGCAACAATTCAAAGGGATCATCCCGTCGACCAGATATTGGGTGATATTAGCAAGGGAGTAACTACTCGCTCAAGATTAGTTAATTTTTGTGAGCATTACTCTTTTGTCTCTTCTATTGAGCCTTTCAGGGTAGAAGAGGCCTTGCTAGATCCGGACTGGGTGTTGGCCATGCAGGAGGAACTCAACAACTTCAAGCGCAACGAAGTTTGGACACTGGTGCCTCGTCCCAAGCAAAATGTTGTGGGAACCAAGTGGGTGTTTCGCAACAAACAGGACGAGCACGGGGTGGTGACGAGGAACAAGGCTCGACTTGTGGCAAAAGGTTATGCCCAAGTCACAGGTTTGGACTTTGAGGAGACTTTTGCTCCTGTGGCTAGGCTAGAATCAATTCGTATCTTGCTAGCATATGCCGCTCACCATTCTTTCAGGTTGTACCAAATGGATGTGAAGAGCGCTTTCCTCAACGGGCCGATCAAGGAGGAGGTGTACGTGGAGCAGCCCCCCGGCTTCGAGGATGAACGGTACCCCGACCACGTGTGTAAGCTCTCTAAGGCGCTCTATGGACTTAAGCAAGCCCCAAGAGCATGGTATGAATGCCTTAGAGACTTTTTAATTGCTAATGCTTTCAAGGTTGGGGAAGCCGATCCAACTCTTTTTACTAAGACTTGCGATGGTGATCTTTTTGTGTGCCAAATTTATGTTGACGACATAATATTTGGTTCTACTAACCAAAAGTCCTGTGAAGAGTTTAGCAGGGTGATGACGCAGAAATTCGAGATGTCCATGATGGGCGAGTTGACCTACTTCCTTGGGTTCCAAGTGAAGCAACTCAAGGACGGCACCTTCATCTCCCAAACGAAGTACACACAAGATTTGCTAAAGAGGTTTGGGATGAAGGACGCCAAGCCCGCAAAGACGCCGATGGGAACCGACGGACACACCGACCTCAACAAAGGAGGTAAGTCCGTTGATCAAAAAGCATACCGGTCCATGATAGGTTCTTTGCTTTATTTATGTGCTAGTAGACCGGATATTATGCTTAGCATATGCATGTGTGCTAGATTTCAATCCGATCCGAAGGAGTGTCACTTAGTGGCTGTGAAGCGAATTCTTCGATATTTAGTCGCTACGCCTTGCTTCGGGATCCGGTATCCAAAGGGGTCTAACTTTGACTTGATTGGGTACTCAGATTCCGATTATGCTGGATGTAAGGTCGATAGGAAGAGTACATCGGGGACGTGCCAATTCTTAGGAAGGTCCCTGGTGTCATGGAACTCTAAGAAACAAACCTACGTTGCCCTATCCACCGCTGAGGCCGAGTACGTTGCCGCAGGACAGTGTTGTGCGCAACTACTTTGGATGAGGCAAACCCTCAGGGACTTTGGCTACAATCTGAGCAAAGTCCCACTCCTATGTGACAATGAGAGTGCTATCCGAATAGCGGAAAATCCTATTGAGCACAGCCGCACAAAGCACATTGACATCCGGCATCACTTTTTGAGAGACCACCAGCAAAAGGGAGATATCGAAGTGTTTCATGTTAGCACCGAGAACCAGCTAGCCGATATCTTTACCAAGCCTCTAGATGAGAAGACCTTTTGCAGGCTGCGTAGTGAGCTCAATATCTTAGATTCGCGGAACTTGGATTGAAATGTAGCATACATGTGTTTATGCCTTTGATCATGTTCATTCTGCATTTTGTTGCTTATTGTGGTGCTCAAGTTGTACAAACACTCCCTGGACCTCACAAGTCCTGTTTGCAAGTAATGCACATATTTAGGGGGAGATGTGCTACAACTTGACCCTTTGAGACTAACCATGTACTTGAGTTTCGTTGTTTTAGTCTCCAAGGAAAATTGAAAGGGAAAAGGTGGACTTGGACCATGCAAGACTTCCACTGCACTCCGATGAAAAGAGTAACTTTTCCAAGTTCATCTTCATACTCTTATTGCCTTTGTGTTCTTATTTGAAGATTTTGGTGAGGCAATGGGGTTAAAGGGCCAAGATTGATCCCGTTTTGGTGCTTGATGCCAAAGGGGGAGAAAATAAAGGCCAAAGCGATAAATGGATCAGCTACCACTTGAGAGATTTTGAAACTAGTAGAATAGAGCTTTTGGTTTGTCAAAACTCTTTTGTTGTCTCTCTTGTCAAAAGTTGGCTTCTTGTGGGGAGAAGTATTGATTATGGGAAAAAGGGGGAGTTTTTGAAATCTTAAGTCAATTTCTCTTAGAATGACTCTCTTTATGTCTTAACATGTGTGTTTGACTTAGAGATAGAAATTTGAGTTTGATTTGCAAAAACAAACCAAGTGGTGGCATAGAGTGATCCATATATGTCAAAATTGAATCAAAACAATTTTGAGTTCTTATTTGATTTGATTTTGTACTTGTTCTATTTGCTTTATGTTGTGTTGGCATAAATCACCAAAAAGGGGGAGATTGAAAGGGAAATGTGCCCTTGGGCCATTTCTAAGTATTTTGGTGATTTAGTGTCCAACACAAGTGCCTAAGTGTAAAAAGGTGGACAAGGTACAAATCAAGAATTAAGGTATGTTTCTCAGACTTAGTACATTGTTTTGTGGACTAATGTATTGTGTCTAAGTGCTGGAAACAGGAAAAATCCAATTGGAAATGTCTTGGCTCGAGCAGCCAAGAATCTGCTGAGTCTGCAAGCACCGGACTGTCCGGTGGTGCACCGGACAGTGTCCGGTGCGCCAGGCTGGCTCGAGCGAAGTGGCTGCTCTCGGGAATTCACCGGCGACGTACGGCTAAAATTCACCGGACGGTCCGGTGTGCACCGGACTGTCCGGTGATCCAACGGTCGACCGGGCCAACGGTCGGCCGCGCAATCTGCGCGGGACACGTGGCCGAGCCAACGGCTAGAAGACGGCACCGGACTGTCCGGTGTGCACCGGACATTTCCGGTGCGCCAACGGCTCTCAGGCTGCCAACAGTCGGCTTCGCTATTTAAGGAAGGAAATCGGGCACCGGACAGTGTCCGGTGTGCACCGGACTGTCCGGTGCCCCCGATGACAGAAGGCAAGAATGGCTTTCCAAACTTGTGCTCAACGGCTCCTAGCTGCCTTGGGGCTATAAAAGGGACCCCAAGGCGCATGGACGAGTACACCAAGCATCCTTTGAGCATCATTGATCACTCACACTTCATTCTCGCGCACTTGTTCGACATTTTAGTGATTTGAGCTCCGTTCTAGTGTGCTAGTCTCTTGAGCTCAAGTCTGGGTTTTGCGTGTGCGTATTCGCTGTGATCTTTGTGTCGTGTGTGAGTGCTAATCCCTCCCTTGCTCTGTGATTCTTCGTGAACATCTTGTGTAAGGGCGAGAGGCTCCAAGCTGTGGAGATTCCTCGCAAACGGGATTAAGAGAAGCAAAGCAACACCGTGGTATTCAAGTTGGTCTTTGGACCGCTTGAGAGGGGTTGATTGCAACCCTCGTCCGTTGGGACGCCACAACGTGGAGTAGGCAAGCGTTGGTCTTGGCCGAACCACGGGATAACCACTGTGCCATCTCTGTGATTGATATCTCTTGGTTATTGTGTTGTGTTGAGATCCTTCTCTAGCCACTTGGCATATTACTGTGCTAACAAGTAACCAAGTTTTGTGGCTTAAGTTTTTGAAGTGTTACAGGATCACCTATTCACCCCCCCCCCTCTAGGTGCTCTCAGCAACGATCCTATCAGGGATCTGGAAGCACAAGTCAAACTGCTTCAATCAGAACTCCGTTACAGGAATGATCTATGGGTCACGGATGCAGCCATCCGCTACCTGCAAGACCAACTCGTGAAACGAGATTTAGCGCTCGATTGGGCGGATAACTCTCGTCCACTCGCCTGGGCTAAGGAAGCCAAAGCTCGAGCCCGCGTGGAAGAGCTTAGCTTAGCCAGGGATAACTTGCAGGTCTATTATAATACACTACATGAAGAAGTTCATGTGTTGTATTCGCAACTGCACCCTAATGAACCTGCGGATCTTGTCGGGATGGAAGCCGGACCTTCTAGAATAGCGGGAGAAGCACTTGGTGGTGAACTGAACCTTTTTAGGACCCCTCCCTCTATAAAGATGGTTAACGAATGGTCTTCTACGCCCGACAATAAAGCTACCAAAAGTGAAAGAAATGGCTTATCAAGTGCCCGGACGGAACTTTCCTACTAAAATGATAGTTCTGAAAGGCTAAGACATTAATGTCATCTTGGGCATAAACTGGTTAGCCCAGCATAAATCAATTCTCAACCCTGATTTGAGAATCATCAGGTTGAGTTATGGCCAATAGAGAGTTGATGACTTGATTGCCTAAGCCCAAGGTTAGGCCATATTCGTATTTAGTGAACCAAGACCAAACACATACAAATAAATGCCTAGATAATTTCTCTGTTGGACCTAAAGTAAGCCTGGACTTCGAATAAGGATATCAAGTCATGTCTCCTTTTAGAACCATTCTCTTGTTCAGTTGGTATAGGTTGTGGTCTCTAGTATAGTTGGCCTCTCCTTGCAGATCGCCATGTTGCTTTATTAACCAACTTAGGAAAGACATGTCCGACCATTTTCTTGAATTTGATGCCTATGGTTTCTCCATATTTAAGGCATACCAACTCAATCCTTGACCTTGTGATCTCTACGATGTGCATAGAAATATGCTTGTGGCTGAATTAACAGTCTCCCATCGTACTTCTTTCATCAAGTTTAGGTTATGGCCATGCCTTGTTCACTTCCTCGGGCCATGATCTATTTGGCTCTCTACTTGTAACCATTTTTACTGGTAGATTATCTCTTGTCTAATCCGTTAGTGTCACGCTAGATTTCTTACTGGTTACGTCTAGCAATGGGGTTATGACTAAAACCGAGGACCCCGCGATGAAACCGAGGGCCTCCTGTGGATGCACACACATGGTTGTGCTACTTGGCACCTGTTGGTATCCCCGTTAGTAGTCATAATCCATTATTAGACTATATCGATATGTTATCTTTGCGCAAATTGTTCTTACCCCGTGGGATTCATTATTGGTGCCAGTTTTGTAATGGTGTCATGGTTAAGGACTTATGGTACCGCAGCGAAACTGAGAGCCTCCTGTGAATGTGCACACAGGATTTTGCTGCTTGGCGCATGTCGGTATCGAGGTCTCTAGTCATGATCCATTATGGAATTACACCGATGTGTTATCTTACATTGACCTTCCCTTGAAACAATTTCTATGTTGTTTGTGAAGAGATCAAGCAACATCTGTCATGTCCGTTGGATCAAAAGGGCATACCACTTTCATGTGTGGTCTTATCTCTTTTGATCTTGGTAGTGATTGCTTATACAAGTTCCCTTTACGTCCTTTGTGTAAAGGTGAAGCCTTGGAGCTTTTTAGTGTTGGAAGGCAACTAATTAGCTCTCAAATGGAGATTTGTTTTCCCCTGCTGTTGAGATGCAGGAGTTTGTTCATTCGCTCTCCTATTTAATCCATGTATTTCCTAACCAAGTCGGTTCATCTTGCATGAAGAAACGGATGAACAACATGACCAAATAGATTTCTAACCAAGTGCAAGATTTCCTGTTAGCAAATGTGAACTCTCAACCCTTGGCTTACCGACGGTACTGAGAGGACTTGCTTAATGTCAAAAGTAGTTCAACAAGTTGGTTTTGACTAACTTGTAACTGCCCAATGAACGAAGGCTGAGTTTAGAGATCATTTTATCGAGTTATCTAAACTCACTTTGGTTCAACCCACTCTAAAGAAAGTGCTTAGCAAAATCAAATTAAGTCAACCAGTAACCACTTAATTATCGCTCTAGTCATGCCTCGACCGCCTCACGCGTGCTTTCTCTGCATGTGTGGTCATGCCAATCTATGACTAGTACCGGATAAAATGGACTGGTTGCAAAGTCTGCATCTACAGATCCCTCCGCTGGTGATTTTCCTGAATCTATATCACTTTCGTGGACTTGGATTCCTTGGCTAACACGAGTTGACCGTGATGTTATTCAACATTAATACCCGTCTCGTGTTCTATGAACTTACCATAACCACTTGTTGATAAACCTCTTCCTGAGTGTTTTACCCAAGATGGTGCATCTGATTCTGTTTGGGTAAAATTGCGTAATTGCCGCTCGCCCAACATACTCAAATAGTACAGTGTCATTAGAAGAAGCAAATTGCACACATGGAACCTTATATGTTCCTTTGGCAGATATTGTCTCCATTGGTGGACGAAAATGAAGATCGAGATTGCACGCTAGGTGGCTAGATGTGACACTTGCAAATGTGTCAAGGCCATACACCTCAAAGCTGCCCGTCCATTACAGTCTCTACCAATACCAACCTGGAAATGGGAAGATATTAGTATGGACTTCATTGTGGGATTACCAGGACTGTCAAAGGGTATGATTCTATTTGGGTTATCGTTGATTGACTCACAAAGATTGCCCACTTCTTACCCGCCAGGGCCAAATATACAGTGGCCACTTATGCAGCATTATACATTGCCCGTATTCTCAGTTTGCATGGTATTCCAAAAACTATAGTGTCGGATCGTGGACCTCAGTTCGTATCCAAATTTTGGGAAGAACTTCATAAATCCTTGGGTACCAAATTGCTCCACAGTTCGGCCTATCATCCTCAAACAACTGGACAGACTGAGAGGGTCAATCAAATACTTGAGGATATGCTGCGGGCGTGTGTTCTGGACTTCTCACAGAAATGGGATGAATGTTTGCCCTTAGCGGAGTTTTCATACAATAACAGCTATCAAGAAAGTATCAAGATGGCACCTTTTGAAGCTTTATATGGGCGACGGTGTCAAACTCCGCTAAATTGGTCTGAACCTGGAGAAAGGTACTTCTTTAAGCCTGATATGGTGAAAGAGGCCGAAGAAAAGGTTCAGAAAATTATTCATAATATGAAGAAAGCTCAGACTCGACAAAAGAGTTATGCAGACCAACGACGACAACCCTTATGCTTTCTGGTGGGCGATTATGTCTACTTGAAAGTTTCACCAATGAAGGGTGTATCGCGTTTCGGGGTTAAAGGAAAGCTTGCACCCCGGTACATTGGTCCATTCCTTATACTTGAGCAATGTGAACCAGTGGCATACCGACTCCAGTTACCCGAAATATTGTCTGCTATTCATAGTGTGTTCCATGTGTCACCATTAAAGAAGTGTCTTCGGGTTCTCGATCGAACCATTAAAGTGACAGATGTGGTCCTGGAACCAGATTTAACATACTCGGAACATCCTATTCGGGTTCTTGATCAAAAGGACAGGGTTACTCGGAGAAAAACTCTCAAGTTCTATAAGATACAATGGAACCAACATTCTGAGGAAGAGGCTACATGGGAAACTCAAGACTTTTTGAATAAGAATTTCCCAGGCTTTCTAGCCTCATGTAATTTGTAGAGTGTGTATAGTTATTGCAATAAAGGAGTGAACCCCCACACTACCCCTGCCTTGTACCGGAAATAAGGGAATAAAAATGGGACACATCTCCTTTTCCATTACTCACCCTAGGACTTTAATCTCGGGACGAGATTCTTTTATGGGGGGAAGGATGTAACACCCCTGGTGTTACTGTAACTAAAACTTGAGCATGACATCATAAGCATTGGCATTGCATATGTTTGACACACCTAGAGTGCATTCACTAGGTAGAAATTTCAAACAAGTGTATTGTTTTTGGAATTTTACAAATAGGACCCTGGATAGGGAACCTAACCCTAAATTAGGCTCAAAGGGGCAAAACTTAACCCAAGATAAGAAAGCCTAAAGACTTTAGGGGAAGAGTCATAAAATGTCCCCAAAAACAAAGTTGAATCACATTTATGCCCTTGGGATACCAAAAAAAACCTAATTGGAATCCTGGAAAACCCTAAAACCAAACCCTAGGGACCTATGTGCAAAATGAGTCCACTTTTGGACTAAAGTGCAAAAACCAAGTCAAATAAGTTTCTTAAGTCCTTGGGGTCACAAATGTGTGGACTTGAAAGCCAAATGTTGAGTTTTGGACTTAAATGCAAAATGGACCTCAATTAGGTTCTATTCTAAGTCTGAAATTTCAGAGTTTTGGCTCAACTTTGGAGCCCTGTATCTTTTAAAATAAAGGGTTTTTGCCCAAAGTGACCACAACAAGTTTGTAGACCAATTAAAGGAGAACAATTTTGCTGAAGAGAGCAAGCAATGTTCTTGTGAGAAATTTGGAGATAATTAGGGTTGAAGTTGGACTGTAAGACTGTTTAAGTTCTGAACTTCAGACTAGCAGTGCAACTGCAAGCACTTTGGGCATGAATTAATGCATGATCGAGCAAGTATTTGCCTAGGAGTGCTATACCAAGATTATAGCTGGATCCTAGGGCTACGACTTTGCTAAAGAGTGTCGATCATGTTGATATATAAAATCAAGAGAAAATCTGCCCTAAATCCTGGCTGTCAGATGACTGAAGAACAAACGCCATGGTACAGTAACTAAGTGGATCAGACTGCCAGTGCTTCAAACTCACCGCCGGCGACCTCTTTGCGCCAAAATTCGAGCCGCCGCCGTCCGGGTTCGTGGGCGGTAGGGAACGGATAACGCTGGAGTTAGATGATGCGTACGTGGCACCATACCCGAGCTCGGCCGGAGTGATTCACCAGCGGCCATCTCATCAGTCATTTCCGCCGCCGTGTCACTCGCATCTCAATTCTACCTCACTGTGCTCCTTTACTATGTGGTCGTCATGCGTTGGCGACGTGTTTCGTGACCGCGGATAGTTAGCCAGGGCGTCGTGCCTTTAAATAGCGCTGGGAGCTGCGGCGCGGTACTCACAGTTCTTCTGTGCGCTCGGGTAAAACCAAAATTCGCAGTGTCTCCTCCCCCACTCTCTAAATTGGTTGTACGCGGGGAATCAGTGGTCCTTTGCGGCCGTATAGCCCCAACGTAACCCCCTATGTCCACCAGAAATCTTCGCGTCACCGTATTTCCCCTCGTCGGACCTCGCCGAGCGCACTCTGCTCCGCGCTCCGTGGCCAGACAAACCTGGTAGGATTTTGCGCCTTTGAATCATTGTTTTAGTAGCCTTGTATACCCGTAAAGCTCATCCTGGCAGCCGTTCGACTATTGCGGCCATTGTTTTATGGGAACGCAGACTCGACGCCGCTTAATCCGCCATGCGCGTGATCAAGGTTTTCCCTAAGCTCGCGAGCCCGAGTAGCACCCATGGTGGCTCGGATTAGGGTAGGGTGTTGCGGGGCGGGCATCAACTGATGCTCGGGCCTTCCTCGGCCGCGGCGCAGCTGGGGAAGTGTTCGTCCTCGCCGTCGCTCTGAGTTCGGGATCCCAATTTGAAAGACACCAAACTTAAAGGGGTTGAGTGAGATATGTCAGTGGCACTGAAAAACTAGCCGAGGACCTTTCTTCTGATTTTTACACCCATAAGGACTTATCTGCAAATTCGCCAGCGCGGACGCGCGCATGGGCGTGCTTCTGCCCTTACTGGGCCGACGCAGGCCTGTTTGAGCCTAGTACTGCTTAGAGTTTTTTCTTTTCTTTTTCAGAAGAACTTTGGAAATATGTTAAAAATTGTAGAAAAATCCTAAAATTGTGAAACCAATTTTCCTAGGCTTGTTATTTTCCCTAGAATTTAATAAAAATAGTTTTTTTGATTTTTAGTGGAAATAAGAAATTTTAGGGCATTTTAAGTAGTTAAAAGTATTAGATATGGATTTTTAGAAAATAATTGGTAAGTCCAAAAATGCCCAAACTTATTATGAGAACTTAAAACAATATTTAGAAGCCTTGGGTAGAATTTGGGTTGATTTGGACCTTGTTTGATCACCAAACCCCAAAACACCCGCCCCTGCCCTGTGAACTCCTTTACTGACTCCGGAAACCCTAAGTTCTCGGAGTTCCGTGAAGGAAAGTTGTATTCAAGACTTAGATAATAAATCTTTATTGTCTTCGCACTCTCATGAGCATTACATGGCATTCATTCTTATATATGTATATATATGGTTATGTTAGAATGCGAAGAAGAAGTGGAAGTCACCGAAGAAAGGACACCACCACCCTCAGATTCTCAAGCAGGCAACTGCTTCTACTTTGATATTTGTGGATCCGAGCCAGACTCACCTGTTAACGAAGGCAAGCCCCGGTGCATGCAACCCTTTTCCTTGTGTTTTTAAATACTTTTCGCACACTTTAAGTCTAGTGAAATGTGCATTAGGTTATCGGAGTTGCTTAAAACCCTTTGATGCATTGCCTCCCTTGATATCCGTACCTTTATAGATACTTCTGATGAAGTGTCAAAAATATGATTTACAAAAATGCTTAGCCCTGCTTAGATCTTGTGGATAGAGGTTGTCCTTAGCCTAGCTCGAGAAAGGATGACTTCTACCCGCAAGAATATTTTCTTTTGGAGCAATGGTGGGATCTTACTGCAAAGTTCCCTGTGATGCTCTTTTCATCCTAAGGAATAGAAACAATCCTGAGGATGAGAGTACTTAAATCGAGACTTGGGTTAGGAACAGGTGATGTTCTACCCAGGTTGATTAAGGATTGAATGCGTATGTAGGCGTGCTGATCGAGGACCCTTTAACTGGTCACATGCCTCGTCATGGGTAAGCCTTGCCTCAGGCATACTAAGGCCAGAATAAGATAACACAAAATGGGCGTGGAGCAGTGGCGGGAGTAGCATGTACCCACCGTGGCAAGAGGCTGGACGGTGGTGTAATTGTGCTCTCGGTTTGCGTGAACCTGATCTAGTCTTAAGAACCCCGGTGGCGGGTTGACATATGCAAGGGTTAAGTGCTACATATGTCGTGTGATTGGAGATCCTCAGCTGAGTATAATCGATTCGGATCGCCGTACCTTCGCGGTTATGAAGACTTGGTCACTTCCCTGCAACCTAAGTCAAGATGTGAACTTCGTAAATAAAAATAATATTGTATTGATGAAATGATGAAATTAGACTAGAGGCAAACAGAGTCTATTAATATTTAATCTGGCGTTAAAATGTTGAAAGTAAGGACTCACTTTAGTAAGCTAATTCTGCAAAAGTATCTAAGTTGATTTTTGCTAAAACCTCTCCTTGATTCCAATTTATCCAGCATACCCTTGAGAGTCTTTTCCTTAGTCGGGTAAGACTTGCTGAGTAATCCCATACTCAGGGTTTATCCCTCCGTTGTTTTTAGGTGAGGAGGCGACAAACCTTTGTTGCTTTTGCTCCAAGGTGGTTCCTAATGAAGATAAGCAAGAGTGAAGTGCGGGAGGAAAGAATCCTCCATTAGGACTTTCTGTGTGATAACTGTCGGGAGGAGTTTTTGCCTCCCTTGGTATGTGTAATATTATTTCTCTGCACTCGTTTATATTCCTGGTCTATAATAAACAACCTGATCTTCTTTTTAATAAATGTAAGTTATGTAATCGCTTCCGCATTTCTTTATCTCCGATGTTCTGTAATGTCTGCAAGACGGGTGAGACGTTCCTGGAAAGGTATGGAAAGATACCGAGCTTGTCAGGTAGTTCAGGGGCACCTACAGGGTTGTCTGAGGTCCGTTGGACAAGGACAACTGTAGGTGGGCCTAATTACTTGGGAGGTTCCGTCACAGATGTGATGATGTTATGTTATGCAAGATGATCTTTATGCCGAAGACACACGCTCATATCCCCATAGTGGAACACACATTCTCTTTGTCGTTTATTTTTCGGCTTCACTGCTTATTTTTCGGTGTATCAGCGCTGACTTTTCGCTGTAAGTTCTGCATTCCCTTAGGAACGTCTTTTGAACTTCTTCGCCTTCTATTTCGGTGGTATTCGCGTTGACTTTTCGCGCTTCACCTTATATTTCGACGGTATTTGGCTCTGCATTCCCTTTGGAACGACTTTTGAGCAGAAAACTTACACTGTGCTCCCTTAGGAACAACTTTTGATAGCTTCGGTAAACTTATGTTGCGTTCCTTAGAACGACTTTTTGTAGCTTCGGTGATACTTGTAATGTGATTTCCAAGTCTGCGTTCCCTTAGGAACGAGTTTTGTGCTTCAGCGATTTTTTGGACTTCGTAAATCTGTGGAGAGAATATATTTTGCTATAACAAGAACTAGGCTTTCAACAATTGTTCCTTATTAAAAAAGAAAATGACAATGAATGTAAAGACTGTTTCAAGGGTAGGATATCTCTCAATAGATATGCTTCGATTATGGCACAGTACTGTTGACTGTGCGAGCTTCGGACTCCTCCCTGAAATCTCGCTGCTGATGGGTCTGTTGGCTCCCTTCTGACTGCTGGCCTCGTGAATACAAAGGCTGTAGTGGCGGCGGAGGTGGAAGCTGTGGCCAAGACGCCTGTGGCTGGCTAGCCGAAGCAACAGAAGCTGCAGGATGGTTACCCACATACTCTGGTATGTAGGGTGAGTGATACGAAGCGGTGTGCATGACCTGCTTCGGCTGGTTCTGCTGAGCTGCAGCTTCTGCTATTTCCTTTTGTTTCTGAATGGTGACATGGCACATCCTTGTAGTATGGCCCTTGTCCTCACCACAGAATAGCAATAAATTTTTCTGGGCTGATCCCCAAACCTTCCTCCGAAGCCCCTGGCGCCTCTGCCTCTTGGAGCTGTCGGCCGGAAAAAGCTTTGTTGCTGCCCCGAAGATTGTGAAGTGTATTGTGACTTCTGCAGCTGACTTCCTGTGTCATCATTCTGAGTGGAGTGAATTGACCAAACATGCCTTGGGTGGATTCTTCCTTTGAAGCCCCTGGTCATCTCAGAGAACCTGTAGGCTTCCTCCCTTCTTTGGCGAAAGTCATTGTCAGCCCGGATATATTCATCCATCTTTTGGAGCAACTTCTCCAGGGTCTGAGGGGGCTTCCTGGTGAAGTATTGGGTCGTAGGTCCTGGCTGAAGCCCTTTGATCATGGCCTCAATGACGATTTCATTGGGCACAGTTGGCGCTTGTGCCCTTAAGCGCAAAAACCTTCGGACATACGCCTGGAGGTATTCTTCGTGCTCTTGCGTGCACTAGAACAAAGCTTGAGCAGTAACTGGCTTCGTCTGAAACCCTTAGAAACTGGTGATTAGCATGTCCTTCAGCTTCTGCCATGATGTGATTGTTCCTGGCCGAAGAGAGGAGTACCAGGTTTGCGCAACATTCTTGATTGCCATGACGAAAGATTTCGCCATGACTGCGGTATTACCCCATATAAAGATATGGTTGCTTCGTAGCTCATCAAAAACTTCTTCGGATCTGA
The DNA here is from genome assembly GCA_029449295.1 of Zea luxurians. Classification (NCBI taxonomy): domain Eukaryota; kingdom Viridiplantae; phylum Streptophyta; class Magnoliopsida; order Poales; family Poaceae; genus Zea; species Zea luxurians. The sequence continues at coordinate 31,350,637 of JAOPSE010000017.1, read as the reverse complement.
GTGCCCATCATACATGGGGAGCTGGGGTGGTTTGTATGATGGAGGCCATGGGGTAGCCTGCAGTTTTGCTGACAGAGGAGAAGCATTATCAAAAGCAAAATTTCCATGATGAAAATCATCATACCATCCATCCTCGTTGAAGAAGCCTTCTTGATGAAGCTCCCTGTGTTGGGGCCTTCGTTCTTGTTCGTCTTGAGCAAGATTGCGTACTTCTTCAGTGGCTTCATCGATCTGCCTTTGAAGATCAGCTAGTCAGGCCATCTTCTCCTTCTTCCTTTGTACTTGCTATTGAAGTATCTCCATGTTTCTGATTTCTTGGTCCAACTCCTCCTCCTGGAGTGTTGGACTAGTGGCCTTCCTCTTCTAGCTTCGGGCCTCTCGAAGAGAAAAGGTTTCCTGGTTTGGGTCCAGTGGCTGCAGAGCGGCAGTCCCTGGTGCTGAAGCTTTTTTTCGGTGGCATGACGAAGGTCAGTGCTTGCCGAAGGTGGTCGAAAGACTTCACCGGAGGTGGGCGCCAATGTTGATGACTCGTTCTCAAATGCTATGGATCAAGAACAAGGCAACATAGAATGTTAAATATCAATGCCCTTCGTCCTTTGAAACATTATTTCCCTTAGGATACAATGATCTTCAGACGAAGGTTATGAAAGACATACCTTCGAATATCGAAGGTAAGATGGTAATAGAAAAAGGGGTGTAAAATACAAAAGGTGACATAAAGAATCATATAACATTATAAATTCATCTTCATTTTATTATCATGAGAATGTAAGAACAATATTGAATTACATTCGATACCTTTGACTTGATAAACAGTGAAGGTGCGAACGTGAAGTAAAAGCAAATGTCGAGTGTTGGGGGCCTTCAGCTCCCGAAGGTCCTCAAAAGTATAGTCTGATAATATTTTCCAAGTGTAATATGTGAACAGGCACCTTCGGAGCAGGCACCTTCGGAGTCAGGCCACGAATATACAAGAGCATGGTTAAGACGAAGCACGACTGGAATGAAAAACGATCATGACGAAGGATAAGACGATCACGAAGCTATGTGCTGAAAGGCTTCGGCACAATAACAGAAAAGCGGAACCGACTTAAAGATGAAAAGCCGAATTGGACCTCGAAGAATTACTGTAGTTATTGATAAATATAAAGGGCATCAATGTAATTTTGTACGGGCTGTGTCCCGTGCCTATAAATAGGTGAACAGTACTCACGTACTGTTCACGCGGACTGGGCATACGCTTTTTCGCATCACGTTTGTACCTTTACTTTGCATCAATCGGAAGGTACACTTGTAATTCGTTTTTATTTAATAATGGAAATGTATCTATGATAATGCTGATATTATTACTCGCACATTAGATATATAATTACTCTGTTTAATCATTTATCAACCTAACGAAGGTCTTTTCCTTCGTAACCTTCGTCCGAGATTCATTATATCCGAGGGGATATACTGTTTCTAAGGACGAAGGAGCTCGATATTTAACACTTTCATGTTGTCTTGTTCTTAATTCATAGCATTTGAGAACAAGCCCCCAACATTGGCGCCCACCTCCGGTCAACTCACTTCCACTTTTTGGGTTTTGAAAACCTTCGGCAAACGTCACCTTCGTCATGCCGCCGAAAAAAGCTTCAACGACAAGGGCGGCCACTCTGCAGCCGCTGGACCCCAATCAGGATGTCGTCTCTCTTAGGGAGGCCCGAAGCCAGAAGAGGAAGGCCATCAGTCCAACGCCTCCGGAAGACGATTTGGACCAAGAAATACAAAAAATGGAGATGCTCCATCAACAGGTTCAACGGAAGAAGGAGAAGATGGCTCGTCTAGCTGATCTTCAAAAGCAGATAGACGAAGCCTCTGAAGAGCTTCGACATCTCGCTCAAGATGACCAGAATCAAAGGCCCCCGCGCAGAGAGCTTCATCAAGAGGGTTTCTACAACGAGGATGACTGGTATGAAGATTTCCATCACGGAAATTTTGCTTTTGATGATGCTTCTCCCTTGTCAACAGAACTGCAGGCTGTTCCTTGGCCACAGTTTTACAAGCCGCCTCAGCTCCCCATGTACGACGGGCATTCAGACCCAAAACAATTCTTGATGAGCTATGAGGCAACTATATCTTCGTACGGTGCCAACACGGCGGTCATGGCAAAGTCCTTCGTCATGGCTGTCAGAAGCGTTGCACAAACTTGGTACTCTTCCCTTAGGCCAGGGACAATCACCTCATGGCAAAAGTTGAAGGATATGCTGATAACCAGCTTCCAAGGGTTTCAGACGAAGCTAGTCACTGCTCAAGCTTTATTCCAGTGCACCCAGGATCACGAAGAATATCTTTAGGCATATGTCCGAAGGTTCCTACGTCTGAGGGCGCAGGCACCAACAGTGCCCAATGAAATTGTCATTGAGGCCATGATCAAGGGGCTTCGGCCAGGACCTGCAGCTCAGTACTTTGCCAGGAAGCCTCCTCAAACTCTGGAGAAGCTGCTCCAGAAGATGGACGAGTACATTCGAGCTGACAATGATTTTCGCTAAAGAAGGGAGGAAGCCCTCAGGTTCTCTGAAATGACTAGGGGCTTCGGAGGAAGATTTTATCCAAGGCACGTCAGGTCAATTCACAATTCTACTCAAAATGACGACAAAGCGGGTCAACAGCAAAGGCCACAGTGCTCCTCGCAAGCTTCGAGGCATCAGCAAAGCTCCTTCCGGCCGCCAGCGCCAAGGGGCAGAGGCGCCAGGGGCTTCGGGGGAAGATTTGGGGATCAACCAAGAAAAATATACTGCCTATTCTGTGGTGAAGGTAAGGGCCAGACCACCAGGATGTGTCACATTACCATCCAGAAGCAAAAGGAGCTAGCAGAAGCTGCTGCACAACAGAATCAGCCAAAGCAGGTCATGCATACTGCTTCGTACCATTCGCCTTACATTCCAGAATATGTAGGCAATCACCCTGCAGCCTCTGTTGCTTCGGCAAGCCAACCCCAAGCTTCCTGGCAACAGCTTCCACCGCCACCACAAATACAACGAGCTTCACAGCCAGAAGGGAGCCAGCACTCTCACCCCCAGAGGGACTTCAGAGAAGAATCCGAAGCTCGCACAATCAATAGCACTGTGCCAGAGTCGAAGCACATTTACTGACAAAATATCCTATTCTCACAGCAGCTTTTTATGCTTTCACATTCAATTTTATTTTCTTCGCAGTAAAGAACAATTATGGGGAGTTTAAATGTTTTTTATTGTTTTTCAAATCCTGGTAACAGTTTACCAAATTACCATAACAAAAATATGTCTTCTCCATAGGCTTGAGTCGTCGAAGCATACAAATTTATGGTGGCATGAAGGACCGTTGTATTGTCAAAATTTTGTATAATGGACACAGTGCAAATTATTCGAAACAGTGAAAAGTGTGGGGGTACTGTTCATCTATTTATAGGCATGGGACGCAGCCCACGTGAAATTACATTCATGCCCTTTACATTTGCTAATGATTATAAGGTAACTCATCGGGGTCTAAATAGCCTTTTCCCCTTTAAGTTGGTTCTCTTTCCTGCTGTCATGCCGAAGCTCCCTTGCACGTAGCTTCGGCGCTTCATCAATCTTCGTATTGTTCATGCTTCCCCCACTGTGGTTCTAATTCGAATTCGAAGGTACCTGCTCACGTATTACAACTCCGAAAACAATGTTAAATCATGTTTTTGAGGACCTTCGGAAGACGAAGGCCCCCAACAGCTAGCTTGTGTTTAACTCCAAATCTTTCGATTCCTCTGATCGGTGACACCTTCAAGTAGACATAATCTCCCACTTCGAAACTCAGTTCTCTTCTTCGGGTGTTAGCATAGCTTCGCTGTCTTTAGATTCTCTTGGACCATTCTGATGTTCTCTTCACCTTCATGCAAAATATCTGGACTGAACACCTGCCTTTCGCGGGGTTGGTCCTAATGCAATGGAGTTCTGCAATTTCTCCCATAAAGTGCTTCGAATGGTGACATCTTCAAGCTGGCTTGGTAGCTGTTGTTGTAGGAGAATTCTGCATACGGTAGCCTCTTGTCCCAAGCTATCTTGTCTTGCAAAGCACAAGCCCTCAACATGTCTTCAAGAATCTGGTTGGTTCTCTCTGTTTGACCATTTGTCTGCGGGTGATAAGCTGAACCGAACTTCAAGTGTGTGCCCAATGCCTCATGCAACTGCTGCCAAAAATGAGACGTGAACTGAGTGCCTCTATCTGATACTATCTTCTTTGGAATGCCATGCAAGCACACAATCCGAGACATGTATAGTTTGACCAACACTGCACTGTTGTAGGTGGTCTTGACTAGTATGAAATGGGTCGCCTTTGTCAAGCGGTCCACTACTACCCAGATGGAGTCATAACCAGTATGAGTGCGAGGCAAACCAACTATGAAGTCCATTCCAATCTCATCCCATTTCCACTGAGGAATCTGCAATGGCTGCAACAAACCTGCAGGCCTCTGGTGTTCTGCCTTGATCCTCTAACAACTATCGCATATCGCCACATACTCTGCTATCTCCCTTCTCATACCGTACCACCAGAATCTTTTCTTCCGGTCTTGGTACATCTTCTCACTACCAGGGTGTATAGAATATGTTGTCTCATGAGCTTCATTGAGAATCAGTTCCCAGATCGATTTGATGTCGGAAACACACAATCTATCCTTAAACCATACCACTCCTTCTGCATCTTCACGGAAATCCTTGCCTTTTCCATCTATGATCAGCTGCCAGATCTCATTGATCTTCTCATCATCTTTCTGGCCTTTCCTAATGTCTTGCTCTAGAGTGGGTTCTAGCTCGACTATCACTCCTTGAGTGTTGTTCAGAAATCCAAGACTCAATCTATCGAATTCCTTTGCTAGCTCATACGGCATCGGGTGAGCGGCCAACATATTGACTTGACTCTTTTTACTCAGAGCGTCTGCAACCACATTCGCTTTGCCTAGGTGATAATGAATCTCTAGCTCATAGTCTTTGATCAACTCTAGCCATCTTCGCTGCCTCATGTTCAGCTTTGACTGAGTGAATATGTACTTGAGACTCTTGTGATCCGTGTAGATATCACACTTCTGCCCACACAAATAGTGCCTCTAGGTCTTCACTGCATGAACCACTGCTGCTAACTCCAGATCATGAGTAGGGTAATTCTTCTCATGAATCTTCAACTGTCGGGATGAGTATGCCACTACTCTCCCTTCCTGCATTAACACACATCACAGTCCGGTGTACAAAGCATCATAATATACTGAGAATGACTTGTGGACATTTGGTAGAATCAATACTGGTGTTGTCGTCAATTTCTCCTTCAATGTCTCAAAGGACTTTTGGCATGCTGGGGTCCACTTGAACTCAACCTTCTTTACCAACAAGGCAGTCATTGGCCTAGCAATTTTGGAGAAACCTTCAATGAAACGCCGATAATAACCGGCCATTCCAATGAAACTCTTGATTCCTCGGGCGTCTTTTGGTGCTTTCCAGTCTAGAATAGCTGCTACCTTCTTCGAATCCACAACCAATCCCTCTTGGTTTATAATTGTCGGGGACCATAATTAGGGGTACCCTCAAGACTCCTAATCTCAGCTGGTAACCCTCATCAGCACAAAGCTGCAAAGGCCTAATGGGTGCGATTAAGTCAAGGATCGGTCCACTCAAGGGACACGATCTCGCCTCGCCCGAGCCCAGCCTCGGGCAAGGGCAGCCGACCCCGGAGGATTTACGTCTCGCCCGAGGACCCCCTCCAGCAACGGACACACCTTCGGCTCGCCCGAGGTCCAGACTTCACCAAGAAGCAACCTTGGCCAAGCCGCCACGCCGACCGACTGTATCGCAGGAGCCTTTAATGCAAAGGTGGCCTGATACCTTATCCTGACGCGCGCCCTTCAGTAGACAGAGCCGAAGTGACCGCAGTCACTTCGCCGCTCCACTGACCGGCCTGACAAGAGGACAGCGCCGCCTGCGCCGCTTCGACTGCTGTGCCACTCAGCAGAGTGAGGCTGACAGCAGCCAAGTCCGGCCTCAGGCGCCATAGGAAACTCCGCTTCACCCGACCCCAGGGCTCGGACTCGGGCTCAGCCCCGAAAGACGACGAACTCCGCCTCGCCCGACCCCAGGGCTCGGACTCAGCCCTGGCCTCAGCCGACAGTCTCCGCCTCGCCCGACCCAGGGGCTCGGACTCGACCTCGGCCTCGGAAGACAGACTCGACCTCGACCTCGGAGGAGCCTCCGCCTCGCCCAACCCAGGGCTCGGACCGACCACATCACAGGAGGCACCACCATTACCCTACCCCAAGCTAACTCAGGCTACGGGGAACAAGACTGGCGTCCCATCTGGCTCGCCCCGATAAACAAGTAATGATGGCGCCCCGCATGCTCCATGACGACGGCGGCTCTCAGCCCCCTTACAGAAGCAAGGAAACGTCAGCAAGGACTCGACAGCCCCAACAGATGTCCTTCCACCAGGCTCCAGCGCTCCTCCGACGGCCACGACACCACACGACCCGGGTGCCAAAACCTCTCCGGCTACCACGACGGCATGTACTTAGGGCGCTAGCTCTTCTCTGCTAGACACGTTAGCACACTGCTACACCCCCCATTGTACACCTAGATCCTCTCCTTACACATATAAAAGGAAGGTCCAGGGCCCTCTTACAGAGGGTTGGCCGCGTGGGGAAGGATGGGACGGCGCTCGCGTAAGCCTCTCGCTCCCCCCCCTCATGGACGCTTGTAACCCCCTACTGCAAGCGCACCCGACCTGGGCGCCGGACAAACACGAAGGCCACGGGTTTCCCCTTTTACGCCTGTCTCCCTCCGGCTTCTTCCCCCCTTCGCGCTCCGTCTCGCGCCGACCCATCTGGGCTGGGGCACGTGGCGACAATTTACTCGTCGGTCCAGGGACCCCCCGGGGTCGAAACGCCGACAGTTGGCGTGCCAGGTAGGGGCCTGCTGCGTGTTGACGAACAGCTTCCCGTCAAGCTCCAGATGGGTAGTCTCTAGCAACCTTTCTAGCCCGGGACGGTGCTCCGTTTCGGGAGTCTTGAGTTCATGTCCCTCGACGGCAGCTACGACATGATACTCCTTCCCCCGCCGCGCGACAGCAACAATGGCGCCCGACAATCCGCCCGCCAGCGGCGGAATCGACGACGTCTTCCCCACGTGGCGGAAGAACGACATTCGAGCTTGTCTCGTCCCCTCCCCCACCGATGGAGGAGGAGGCGGGGCAACCAAGGCCAAGCAGGAGGCGGCACCTCATCGGCTGTCGAGCGAGTCGACGGCGCCGGCGCCCCGACGTGGGGCACGTCAGGCATCAACCTCGCGTCTGAGACGAAGACGAGCGCCGTCTCCCCGCAACACGCCAACTCCAAGCAAACGGACGACACCAACACGCTCGCAAAGGACTTGCTGGGCATCACCCTCGTACCTGGGACGACGGTGCAGTCTGCCCCTGACGCGACTTCGTCACCGCCCGTGGACCAAGAGGTACCGACCGACTCCCATCTCGTGCCTTTTGGATTCAGCCTCGACCTGCCAAGCGACTTCGCTTCGGTGGACGCTCTCATAGAGGCGAGTCCAAACCCTCTGGGGTATTGTATGCGGTCACCCTAGGACCGGCTGACGGCCGTCTCGACCTACAGGCCCTCGGGTTCCGAGGAAGATGACGAGCCCGACTTTTGTTGGGATTTCTCCGGACTTGGTAACCCTAGTGCCATGCGGGACTTCATGACCGCATGCGACTACTGCATTTCCGATTGTTCCGACGGTAGCCGCAGCCTCGGCGACAAGGACTGCGGCCCAAGTCGTGAATGTTTCCACGTTGATCTAGGGGGTCCCGGCGAAGGCAACCATCTTGGTACGCCGGAAAACGGTGATCCCCCTAGGCCTGCGCCTCGTGTTGACATCCTTCGGGAGCTAGCTGTGGTCCCCGTCCCGGCGGGGGGTCATGACCCACAGCTCGAGCAAATCCATGAGATGCAGGCCAGGCTCGACGAGGGAGCAGGAACACTTGAGCCATTCCGCTGGGACATCGGGCAGGAATGGGCAGGCCAACCTCCGGCCGGAGAAGCGCGTCATCTACCCCAGGGCATCCAGCACCGCATCGCCGACGATGTTAGGGCAAGGCCGCCACCGGCTTCCAGTGGGGTCGGCCAAAACCTGGCTGCAGCGGCAATACTTCTCCGCGCGATGTCGGAGCCGTCTACCACCGAGGGGCGGCGTATCTAGGGAGAGCTCAAGAATCTCCTGGAGGATGCCGCGGTTCGATGGGCCGAAAGCTCCGCCTCCTGAAGGCAGGGGTACCCCTCGAAACATCGCGCCATGACTTCCCGATTCATGCAGGAAGCCTCGGTCCACACCGGGCGCATGCGCAACACAGCGCCTGCGGCCCCGGATTGCCTTGGCAATGGACACCCTCACTGCAACCGTCGAACCTACCTCGACGAGAGGGTGCGCCGAGGCTACCACCCCAGGCGTGGGGGACGCTACGACAGCGGGGAGGATCGGAGTCCCTCGCCCGAACCACCCGTTCCGCAGGCTTTCAGCCGAGCCATACGACGGGCGCCATTCTCGACCCGGTTCCGAACCCCGACTACTATCACAAAGTACTCGGGGGAGACGAGACCGGAACTGTGGCTCGCGGACTATCGGCTAGCCTGCCAACTGGGTGGAATGGACGATGACAACCTCGTCATCCACAACCTCCCCCTGTTCCTCTCTGACTCCGCTCGGGCCTGGCTGCAGCATCTGCCTTCGGGGCAGATCTCCAACTGGGACGACCTGGTCCAAGCCTTCGCCGGCAACTTCCAGGGCACGTACGTACGCCCTGGGAACTCCTGGGATCTCCGAAGCTACCGCCAGCAGCCGGGGGAGTCTCTCTGGGACTACATCCGGCGATTCTCGAAGCAGCGCACCGAGCTGCCCAACGTCACCGACTCGGATGTCATCGGTGCATTCCTTGCCGGCACCACCTGCCGCGACCTAGTGAGCAAGCTGGGCTGCAAGACCCCCACCAGGGCGAGCGAGCTGATGGACATCGCCACCAAGTTCGCCTCTGGCCAGGAGGCGGTTGAGGCCATCTTCCGGAAGGATAAGCAGCCCCAGGGCCGCCCACCGGAAGATGTCCTCGAGGCGTTAACTCAGCGCGGCACCAAGAAGAAAGGTAGGAAGAAGTCGCAAGCGAAACGCGACGCCGCCGACACGGACCTTGTCGCCGCTGCCGAGTACAAGAACCCTCGGAAACCTCCCGGAGGTGCCAATCTCTTCAACAAGGTGCTCAAGGAGCCGTGCCCCTATCATCAGGGGCCCGTCAAGCACACCCTTGAGGAGTGCGCCATGCTTCGGCGCCACTTTCACAAGGCCGGGCCACTTACGGAAGGTGGCAGGGCCCGCGACAACGATAAGGAGGATCACAAGGCAGGAGAGTTCCTCGAGGTCCGCGACTGCTTCATGATCTACGGTGGGCCAGTGGCGAACGCCTCGGCTCGGCACCGCAAGCAAGAGCGTCGGGAGGTCTGCTCAGTAAAGGTGGCGGTGCCGGTCTACCTAGACTGGTCCGACAAGCCCATCACCTTCGACCAGGGCGATCACCCCGACCGCGTGCCGAGCCCGGGGAAATACCCGCTCGTTGTCGACCCCGTCATCGGCAACGTCAGGCTCACCAAGGTTCTCATGGACGGAGGCAGCAGCCTCAACATCATCTACGCCGAGACCCTCGGGCTCCTGCGGATCGATTTGTCCTCGGTCCGGGCAGGCGCTGCGCCTTTTCACGGGGTCATCCCCGAGAAACGCGTCCAGCCCCTCGGACAACTCGATCTACCCGTCTGCTTTGGGACACCCTCCAACTTCTGAAGGGAGACCCTCACATTCAAGGTGGTCGGGTTTCGAGGAACCTACCACACAGTGCTAGGGACGCCATGCTACGCCAAGTTCATGGCCGTCCCCAACTACACCTACCTCAAGCTCAAAATGCCAGGCCCCAACGGGGTCATCACCGTCGGCCCCACGTATCGACACGCGTACGAATGCGACGTGGAGTATGTGGAGTACGCCGAGGCCCTCACCGAATCCGAGGCCCTCATCGCCGACCTGGAGATCCTCTCTAAGGAGGCGCCAGACGTGAAGCGCCGTGCCGGCAACTTCGAGCCGGCAGAGACGGTTAAGTCCGTCCCTCTCGACCCCAACAACGACGCCTCCAAGCAGATCCGGATCGGCTCCGAGCTCGACCCCAAATAGGAAGCAGTGCTCGTCGACTTTCTCCGCGCGAACGCCGACGTTTTTGCGTGGAGTCCCTCGGACATGCCCGGCATACCGAGGGATGTCGCCGAGCACTCGCTGGATATCCGAGCTGGAGCCCGACCCGTGAAGCAGCCTCTACGCTGATTCGACGAAGAAAAGCGCAGAGCCATAGGCGAGGAGATCCACAAGCTAATGGCAGCAGGGTTCATCAAAGAGGTATTCCATCCCGAATGGCTTGCCAACCCTGTGCTTGTGAGAAAGAAAGGAGGGAAATGGCAGATGTGTGTAGACTACACTGGTCTAAACAAAGCATGTCCGAAAGTTCCCTACCCTCTGCCTCGCATCGATCAAATCGTGGATTCCACTGCTGGGTGCGAAACCCTATCTTTCCTCGATGCCTACTCAGGGTATCACCAAATCAGGATAAAAGAGTCCGACCAGCTCGCGACTTCTTTCATCACACCCTTCGGCATGTACTGCTATGTTACCATGCCGTTCGGTTTGAGGAATGCGGGTGCGACATACCAAAGGTGCATGAACCACGTGTTCGGCGAACACATTGGTCGAACGGTCGAGGCCTACGTCGATGACATCGTAGTCAAGACGAGGAAAGCCTCCGACCTCCTTTCTGACCTTGAAGTGACATTCCGATGTCTCAAGGTGAAAGGCGTAAAGCTCAATCCCGAGAAGTGCATTTTCGAGGTCCCCCGAGGCATGCTCTTGGGGTTCATCGTCTCCGAGCGGGGCATCGAGGCCAACCCGGAAAAAATCGCGGCCATCACCAACATGGGGCCCATCAAGGACTTGAAAGGCGTATAGAGGGTCACGAGATGCCTTGCGGCTCTGAGCCGTTTCATCTCACGCCTCGGCGAAAGAGGCCTGCCTCTGTACCGCCTCTTAAGGAAGGTCGAGTGCTTCACTTGGACCCCTAAGGCCGAGGAAGCCCTCGGGAACCTGAAGGCGCTCCTCACGAACGCGCTCATCTTGGTGCCTCCCGCCGCCGGAGAAGCCCTCTTGATCTACGTCGCCGCTACCACTCAGGTGGTTAGCGCCACGATCGTGGTTGAGAGACAAGAAGAAGGGCATGCATTGCCCGTCCAGAGGCCAGTCTACTTCATCAGTGAGGTACTGTCCGAGACCAAGATCCGCTACCCACAAATTCAGAAGCTGCTGTACGCGGTAATCCTGACGCGGCGGAAGTTGCGACACTACTTCGAGTCTCATCCAGTGACTGTGGTGTCATCCTTCCCCCTGGGGGAGATCATCCAGTGCCGAGAGGCCTCGGGTAGAAACGCAAAGTGGGCGGTGGAAATCATGGGCGAGACGATCTCGTTCGCCCCTCCGAAGGCCATCAAGTCCCAGGTCTTGGCAGACTTTGTGGCTGAATGGGTCGACACCCAGCTCCCGACAGTTCCTATCCAACCGGAACTCTGGACCATGTTTTTCGATGGGTCGCTGATGAAGATAGGGGCAGGCGTGGGCCTTCTCTTCATCTCGCTCCTCGGAAAGCACCTACGCTACGTGCTACGCCTCCACTTCCCAGCGTCCAACAATGTGGCCGAGTACGAGGCTCTGGTCAATGGGTTGCGCATCACCATCAAGCTAGGGGTCCAACGCCTCGACGCTCACGGTGACTCGCAGCTCGTCATCGACCAAGTCATGAAGAACTCCCACTGCCGCGACCCGAAGATGGAAGCCTACTGCGATGAGGTTCGGCGCCTGGAAGACAAGTTCTACGGGCTCGAGCTCAACCACATCGCCCGACGCTACAACGAGACTGCGGACGAGCTGGCTAAGATAGCCTCGGGGCGAACAACGGTTCCCCCGGACATCTTCTCCCGAGACCTGCACCAACCCTCTGTCAAGACCGACGACACGCCCGAGCCCGAGGAGGCCTCGGCCCAGCCCGAGGCATCCTCGGCTCGGCCCGAGGCACCCTCGGCTCTGCCTGAGACACCCTTGGCTCAGCCCGAGGCAACCTCGGCCCCCGAAGATGAGGCACTGCGCGTCGAGGAAGAGCGAAGCGGGGTCACGCCTGATCGAAACTGGCAGACCCTGTACCTGCGATATCTCCACCGAGGAGAGCTACCCCTCGATCGAGCCGAAGCTCGGCGGTTGGCGCGGCGCGCCAAGTCATTCGTCTTGCTAGGGGACGGGAAGGAGCTCTACCACCGCAGCCCCTCAGGCATCCTCCAGCGATGCATATCCATCGCCGAAGGCCAGGAGCTCTTACAAGAAATACACTCGGGAGCTTGCGGTCATCACGCAGCACCTCGAGCCCTTGTTGGAAACGCCTTCCAACAAGGCTTCTACTGGTCGACCGCGGTGGCCGACGCCACTAGAATTGTGCGCACCTACAAAGGGTGTCAATTCTACGCAAGGCAGACCCACCTGCCCGCTTAGGCTCTGCAGACCCTACCCATCACCTGGTCGTTTGCTGTGTGGGGTCTGGACCTTGTCGGCCCCTTGCAGAAGGCACCCGGGGGCTACACGCACCTGCTAGTCGCCATCGACAAATTCTCCAAGTGGATCGAGGTCCGGCCCCTAAACAGCATCAGGTCCGAACAGGCGGTGGCGTTCTTCACCAACATCATCCATCGCTTTGGGGTCCCAAACTCCATCATCACCAACAACGGCACCTAGTTCACCGGCAGAAAGTTCCTAGACTTCTGCGAGGATCACCACATCCGGGTGGACTGGGCCGCCGTGGCTCACCCCATGACGAATGGGCAAGTAGAGCATGCCAACGGCATGATCCTGCAAGGACTCAAGCCGCGGATCTACAACGACCTCAACAAGTTCGGCAAGCGATGGATGAAGGAGCTCCCCTCGGTGGTCTAGAGTCTGAGGACAACACCGAGCCGAGCCACGGGCTTCACACCGTTCTTTCTAGTCTATGGGGCCGAGGCCATCTTGCCCATAGACTTAGAATACGGTTCCCCAAGGGCGAGGGCCTACGACGATCAAAGCAACCGAGCTAACCGAGAAGACTCACTGGACCAGCTGGAGGAGGCTCGGGACATGGCCTTGCTACATTCGGCACGGTATCAGCAGTCCCTACGACGCTACCACGCCCGAGGGGTTCGGTCCCGAGACCTCCAGGTGGGCGACCTGGTGCTTCGGCTGTGACAAGACGCCCGAGGGCGGCACAAGCTCACGCCTCCCTGGGAAGGGCCGTTCGTCATCGCCAAAGTTCTGAAGCCCGGGACGTACAAGCTAGCCAACAGTCAAGGCGAGGTCTACAGCAACGCTTGGAACATCCGACAGCTACGTCGCTTCTACCCTTAAGATGCTTTCAAGTCGTTCATACACCTCGTTCACACACAAAGTCTAACCATCAAGGAAGGGTCGGCCTTGCCTCGGCAAAAAGCTCGACCCTCCCTCGGGGGCTAGAAGGGGGGAACCCCTCTGCGTCAAAATTTTTCCTCGGAAAAAGATCTTTTCTGCCAGAATATCTCTCGTGCTTTTCGACTACTTCGAAAGTGGATCCTGAAAACGACGGAGTACATGTAAGCAGCCAAGGCTGACCGAGCCGAGGGACTCCTACGCCTCCGGAATACGGATACCTCACTCATCACCTTCTGCGATAAGTAACTCACGCTCGGATAAGCGATTCCGCTGATCGAACAAGTCCCAACGCTCGAAGACCCTTCTGCCGAAACGATTTTTTGGGCCTTCTCGACTACATCGACAGCAGAATCCGGCGGACGAGTAAGAGTACACGTAAGCGGCAAGGCCGACCGAGCCGAGGGATTCTTACGCCTCCGGGATACGGATACCTCACTCATCACCTTCCGTGAAAAGTAACTCTCGCTTGGACAAACGACTCTATTACCGACAAATAAGTCCAGATACTCGAAGCAAGGGGAAAGACACGCAGCTTTACAACACGACGACACTATGTTTGGGCCTCGGCGGCCGCAGAAAACATACGCACACTACAAGATAACCCGATCCTGCAGGCTCGGACCTTGACGGTTGAAAAGAGCAGCAGCACCCTCGGCGTCAACTACACCTTCGGCGAGGTCCGACCTAGCCTCGGACGGCGACGCGGTCAGAGGATCTCCACTTCGAAGGACGACATCAGCACCACGTCCGGGCCATCGCCGCCAAGGTCTCTTCCAGGAGTCCGGCTCGAGCAGACGGCTCGGCCGGCCACCCCGAAGCCTCAGCCAGCTGTCCCCCGAGGACATCAACCCGGCTCGTGGCCTCGGCAACTCAACTCCGACGCTGGTCCCGCCAGTGGACGGCCCGGCCGGGCTTCGGCCGATGAAGTCTTCTTTTCGAGTCAACTCCGCCTCTGTCTGTGCTGACACCGCTACCTCCGGCTTTGGCTCATCGATGAGCGGCCGAGGGTTTCTTTAACTAAGCAAGAGAAACCTCGAACAGCGAGGCCGACCGAGCCGAGGGACTCCTACGCCTCCGGGATACGGATACCTCACTCGTCACCTTCGCACGAGGCAACTCACGCTTCGTGAAGCGGTTCAGATAGCCGACAGGCGAGTCTTAGTGCTCGAAATGAAGAAAAAACACGGCTTCGTGCCGAAAACACATACATGTTCAGGCCCCGACAGCCACGATGAACAGACTCCGGCACTCAAGGTGCCATTACAAACGGAACTCCGGTTCCACCTCCGCAGGTACGAACAACCCCACACGATTGGGGGGCCTGCGGAGCAACCGAAGGCCGACGGGTGGCGCGCCGCCGCCCGCTCCAGCAGCGGCGACGACGACTTCTGCCCCGAGCGGCCAAACAGCAGCAGCGATGACCTCAGGGCGGATGCTGCTGCCATAAAGCCCTCGCCCACATCCCCACTCGGGGGGCAAGGACGAGCAGAAGGCCGTAGAGTTGGAGGTCAGTCCGTGGGCGGCATCGGCTATCTCGTCGGCGGAGAAACCTCTTCCAGCTGTCGTGGCGGAAGGTGGCGCTGCAAGCGGCGCCGAAGCCGCTCGGGTCAAAGAGCCGGGCACGCGGCAGCTGCCAGCGCCACGAACGGTGAACGCCCTTCCCCCCGATCACTAAGGGAAGGAGCGGCCCGCTGCCCGCGCAGAGACCGACCCCAACTCGGCGCACTCCCCTCCCCAGCACTGATGATGAACATCCTTGAAGCTGAGGGAGGGGCGGAGGCCGCAGCCCGGCTCGCTTCCCTCCACCAAACTGTCCATTGGTGGGGGAGTGCAGCCGGGCTGCCTGACGAAAATCCTTGAAGCCGAATGATGGCTGAAAGGTACCAACTTCCGTGAAGTTGCGTTTCCCCAACGACGACAAGGCGGGAGAACCACGGGTGCCCCCCATCTGGGGGCTCGAAAGGTGGAAAGACACGATGCATGAGGGGAGCGTGAAGACATGGTTGCCCTTCAAGGGGGTCGCCCTCCTTTTAAAGGCAACTCTCCCCACTTGCGTCCTCAGCCGTCGCGGGCTGAGTCTTCTCCAACACGCTCCAAGGTCCTCCCCCAACGACACGGGGGCTGGGTCGCACGCGTCATGCAAGCTGGCCCAGGGCAGAAGAAGACAAACCACCGCGCGCGACGCGCGCAACTGCCCAGCGGTTACAAGCATTCCCCCACTTTCGCCCAGACCAGCGGGTGAAAGGGCAGACCGCCATGCAGGCGGCATGCAACCGCACCAAAGGGGCGCACCCTTTCGACTTCGACGCATCCAGCATGGAGGCCCAGGCCCACGCGTCATGCAACCGGCGCGCCGGTCGCAACGTGCAAGAAACCGCACCGCCACTCGCGCCACTACCACGCCTCCTCAACTGCGGAACCAGTACCGCGACTCGAGGCAACCCTGCGCATGACCCAACAGTGCCAACCAGGCACATCGGTCACGGGCCAGTCAGCTACAGGAGAAGGCGCGATGATCGATGCGGCCAGAAATGGGCCGGCAGTAATGGCGGTGGCAGGCGAGCGAAAGCAGCGGTCAAGTCGTCAGCCAAGCTCACGTCCCCTCCTGGGACAGCGGGATAGCCCTCTCCCACGGCGTGAAGATGGCGCGCCTGTGTCCCGTTCCTCGAACGGCTCGCGCACGCGCAACGGCTGCCCCGCGAACCACTCGTCCCATCGCATTAACTCTGCAGCGGGATAGGCAGCACCTTTGGCAGGAGAAGCGGGCGACGCTTCACCTTCGCCATAATGACCGCATCCAAAAAGGTACGCCACGTCATTCGATTTCGTATCCTTTTCCTGTTCCTCTTTCTCTCTCTTACAACAGGGACCGGGAAAGGGGATACCTCGAAAGGGATCCTTCCCCGCGAAGGAAACGGGCCCCGAGCCCCCCTACTGATCAGAGGTTCGAAGGCTAGCCCCTCGGAGGGGTTCAACAGTCGCCTCAGAGCGCTCGGGCTCCGCGCCCACTACTGGTCAGAGGTTCAAAGGCCGGCCCCTCGGAAGGGTTCAACGACCGCCTCAGGCCACTCGGGCTTCGCGCCCACTACTGATCAGGGGTTCGTAGGCAGGCCCTCGAAGGGTTCACAGCCGCCTCAGACGCAGAGCGAGGGATGACCCTGGGTACGTTCGATACATAACCAAGGCTCGGGCTATGCTCCCGAGGTACCCTAGGACATTTCCGAGACCAGTGGGAACGATCTTGTAACGGAACCCCATCAGAGTGAGGCATCGAGCCCTCGGACCCCGTCAAAAGGGGACCGGGTCCGGCAGATCACCCGCAGGTACTTTTGGAGCGCGCCTCCGGGCCTCTAGCCGACCCCTAACAAATGGGGCACGGGCGTCCACTCGGATTACCCGTTAGCAGCTCACCGGAGACACCATGTTCGATGCCCTCCAAGGGCAACATGGCGCTTTTTCCCCCCTCCTCCTTGCGGAAAGGCGACGCAGGGGCGTATGTAAAGAAGTCGAGTCTGTCCTTGACCGTCCTCTCGCCCTGTGCGGAGGCTCGGGGGCTGCTCTCGCAAACCCGGCTCCGGCCAAACCATTGACAGCGTCAACATACAAGCCGAGAACTTAGGACCCGACCGTGCACCCGGGCTACGGCCAGCTCGCATGAGGGAACAACCAGACCGGCTGAAGCATTGCGAAACGCATTAAGACCTCGAAGGAGTCAAACCACTCCTCCGAGGCCTCGGGGGCTACACCCGGCGGGTGCGCTCGCGCGCACCCACCGGAACAAAATGCAACCGAGAAAGGCCGGTCCCCTTGCAAAAAAGTGCGACAAAAGCCTCCAAGCGAGTATTAACACTCCCTTCGAGGCTCGGGGGCTACTCTCGGGGACCATAATTAGGGGTACCCTCAAGACTCCTAATCTCAGCTGGTAACCCCCATCAGCACAAAGCGATTAAGTCAAGGATCGGTCCACTCAAGGGACACAATCTCGCCTCGCCCGAGCCTAGCCTCGGGCAAGGGCATCAGACCCCGGAGGATTTACGTCTCGCCCGAGGACCCCCTCCAGCAACGGACACACCTTCGGCTCGCCCGAGGTCCAGACTTCACCAAGAAGCAACCTTGGCCAAGCCACCACGCCGACCGACCGTATCGCAGGAGCCTTTAATGCAAAGGTGGCCTGACACCTTATCCTGACGCGCGCCCTTTAGTAGACAGAGCCGAAGTGACCGCAGTCACTTCGTCGCTCCACTGACCGGCCTGACAAGAGGACAGCGCCGCCTGCGCCGCTCCGACTGCTATGCCACTCGGTAGAGTGAGGCTGACAGCAGCTAAGTCCGGCCTCAGGCGCCATAGGAAACTCCGCTTCGCCCGACCCCAGGGCTCGGACTCGGGCTCAGCCCCGGAAGACGACGAACTCCGCCTCGCCCGACCCCACGGCTCGGACTCAGCCCTGGCCTCAGCCGATAGTCTCCGCCTCGCCCGACCCAGGGGCTCGGACTCAACCTCGGCCTCGGAAGACAGACTCGACCTCGACCTCGGAGGAGCCTTCGCCTTGCCCAACCCAGGGCTCGGACCGACCACGTCACAGGAGGCACCACCATTACCCTACCCCAAGCTAACTCAGGCTACGGGGAACAAGACCGGCGTCCCATCTGGCTCGCCCCGATAAACAAGTAATGATGGCGCCCCGCATGCTCCATGACGACGGCGGCTCTCAGCCCCCTTACTGAGAGCACCTAGAGGGGGGGGTGAATAGGTGATCCTGTAAAAACTTCAAACTTAAGCCACAAAAACTTGTTAAGTGTTAGCACGATTATTGCCAAGTGGCTAAGGAGAAGTTTCAACAAAACACAATACCACAAGAGATCAAGACAGAGGTGACACAGTGGTTTATCCCGTGGTTCGGCCAAGACCAACGCTTGCCTACTCCACGTTGTGGCGTCCCAACGGACGAGGGTTGCAATCAACCCCTCTCAAGCGGTCCAAAGACCCACTTGAATACCACGGTGTTTTGTTTTTCCTTTCACTATCCCGTTTGCAAGGAATCTCCACAAATTGGAGTCTCTTGCCCTTACAAGTATATGATCACAAAGAAGCACAGAGTAAGGGAGGGAAGCAACACACACAAATCCTCAGCGAAACGCGCACACACACGGCCAAGAATCGAGCTCACAAGAGTATCACAAAGTTCTCACTAGAACGGAGCTCGAAACACTTAGAATGACGAACAAATGCGCAAAGACTGAGTGTGGATGATCAAGAATGCTCAAAGGTTGCTTGTGTGTCTCCTCCATGCGCCTAGGGGCTCCTTTTATAGCCCCAAGGCAGCTAGGAGCCGTTGAGAGCAAATCCGGAAGGCCATCCTTGCCTTCTGTCGTCGGAGGCACCGGACAGTCCGGTGCACACCGGACACTGTCCGGTGCCCGATTTCTTTCCTTAACTGGCGCTTCCGACCGTTGCAGATCGTTGGCAGATCTGGAGCCGTTGGCGCACCGGACATGTCCGGTGCACACCGGACAGTCCGGTGCCGTCTTCCGACCGTTGGCTCCGCCACGTGTCCCGCGCAGATTGCGCGGCCGACCGTTGGCTCAGCCGACCGTTGGCTCACCGGACAGTCCGGTGCACACCGGACAGTCCGGTGAATTTTAGTCGTACGCCGTCGGCGAATTCCCGAGAGCGGCCAGTTCGAGCCGAGCCAGCTTGGCGCACCGGACACTGTCCGGTGCACACCGGACAGTCCGGTGCTCCAGACCGAGCTGGGTCTTGGCAGCACATAGCCAAGTCTTTCCTCCTCTTCTCTCTTCTTCTTCTTTCTGTTTCTAACACTTAGACAAATATATTAGTACACAAAAACAATGTACTAAGGCTTAGAAACATACCTTTACTTCATGATTTGCACCTTGTTCATTCATGTACATAAATTCACAATTAAGCACATGTGTTGGCACTCAATCACCAAAATACTTAGAAATGGCCCAAGGGCAAATTTCCCTTTCAATCTCCCCCTTTTTGGTGATTTATGCCAACACAATCATAAAGCAACTAGAACAAGTGCAAACTTACTTCAAATAAAACTTAAATTTATTTTGAATCAATTTTGGCATATATGGATCATCCTTTGCCACCACTTGGTTTGTTTTTGCAAATCAAACTCAAATCTCTATCTCTAAGTTGAACACACATGTTGAAGCATAAAGAGAGTCATTCCAAAAGAGATTGATCGAAGATTTCAAAAACTCCCCCTTTTTCCCATAATCAATACTTCTCCCCACAAGAAGCCAACTTTTGACAAGAGAGGCAACATAAGAATTTTGACAAACCAAAAACTCTATTCTACTATTTTCAAAATCTCTCAAGTGGTAGCTGATCCATTTATTGCTTTGGCCTTTATTTTCTCCCCCTTTGGCATCAAGCACCAAAACGGGATCAATTTTGGCCTTTTAACCCCATTGCCTCACCAAAATCTTCAATTAAGAGCAAATGGCAATAAGAGTCCCCATTGCCTCACCAAAATCTTCAATTAAGAGCAAATGGCAATAAGAGTTCATGAGATGGACTTGGAATTAATTACCCTCTCATCGGAGTGCAGTGGAAGTCTTGCATGATCCAAGTCCACCTATTCCCTTTCAATTCTCCTTTGTGACTAAAACAAGCAAACTCAAACATATGGTTAGTCTCAAAGGGTCAAGTTGTAACACATCTCCCCCTAAACATGTGCATCACTTTGCAACGGACTTGTGAGGTCCAGGGAGTGTTTGTACAACTTGAGCACCATGATAAGCAACAAAATGCAAAAAGGAACATGATCAAAAGCATGAATACATGTATGCTACAATTTAATCCAAGTTCCGCGAATCTAAGACATTTAGCTCACTACGCAGCCTGCAAAAGGTCTTCTCATCTAAAGGCTTGGTAAAGATATCGGCTAGCTGGTTCTCAGTGTTAACATAAAACACTTCGATATCTCCCTTTTGCTGGTGGTCTCTCAAAAAGTGATGTCGGATGTCAATGTGCTTTGTGCGGCTGTGCTCAACAGGATTTTCCGCTATTCGGATAGCACTCTCATTATCACATAGGAGTGGGACTTTGCTCAGATTGTAGCCAAAGTCCCTGAGGGTTTGCCTCATCCAAAGTAGTTGCGCGCAACACTGACCTGCAGCAACGTACTCGGCCTCAGCGGTGGATAGGGCAACGGATGTTTGTTTCTTAGAGTTCCATGACACCAGGGACCTTCCTAAGAATTGGCACGTCCCCGATGTACTCTTCCTATCGACCTTACATCCAGCATAGTCGGAATCTGAGTACCCAATCAAGTCAAAGTTAGACCCCTTTGGATACCAGATCCCGAAGCAAGGCGTAGCGACTAAATATCTAAGAATTCGCTTCACCGCCACCAAGTGACACTCCTTAGGATCGGATTGAAATCTAGCACACATGCATACGCTAAGCATAATATCCGGTCTACTAGCACATAAATAAAGCAAAGAACCTATCATGGACCGGTATGCTTTTTGATCAACGGACTTACCTCCTTTGTTGAGGTCGGTGTGTCCGTCGGTTCCCATCGGCGTCTTTGCGGGCTTGGCGTCCTTCATCCCAAACCTCTTTAGCAGATCTTGCGTGTACTTCATTTGGGAGATGAAGGTGCCATCCTTGAGTTGCTTCACTTGGAACCCAAGGAAGTAGTTCAACTCGCCCATCATCGACATCTCGAATTTCTGCGTCATCACCCTGCTAAACTCTTCACAAGACTTTTGATTAGTAGAACCAAATATTATGTCATCGACATAAATTTGGCATACAAACAAATCACCATCACATGTCTTTGTAAAAAGAGTTGGATCGGCTTTCCCAACCTTGAAAGCATTAGCAAGTAAGAAATCTCTAAGGCATTCATACCATGCTCTTGGGGCTTGTTTAAGTCCATAGAGCGCCTTAGAGAGCTTACACACGTGGTCGGGGTACCGCTCATCCTCGAATCCAGGGGGTTGCTCCACGTACACCTCCTCCTTTATTGGCCCGTTGAGGAAAGCGCTCTTCACATCCATTTGGTACAACCTGAAAGAATGGTGAGCGGCATATGCTAGCAAGATACGAATGGACTCTAGCCTAGCCACAGGAGCAAAAGTCTCCTCAAAGTCCAAACCTGCGACTTGGGCATAACCTTTTGCCACAAGTCGAGCCTTGTTCCTTGTCACCACTCCGTGCTCGTCTTGTTTGTTGCGGAACACCCACTTGGTTCCTACAACATTTTGCTTGGGACGAGGCACCAGCGTCCAAACTTCATTGCGCTTGAAGTTGTTAAGTTCCTCCTGCATGGCCAACACCCAATCCGGATCTAGCAAGGCCTCCTCTACCCTGAAAGGCTCAATAGAGGAGACAAAAGAGTAATGTTCACAAAAATTAACTAGTCGAGACCGAGTAGTTACTCCCTTGCTAATGTCACCCAGAATTTGGTCGACGGGATGATCCCTTTGAATCATCGCTCGAACTTGGGTTGGAGGTGCCGGTTGCGCTTCTTCCTCCATCACATGATCATCTTGTGCTCCCCCTTGATCACACGCCTCCTTTTGATGAACCTGTTCATCGTCTTGAGTTGGGGGATGCACCGTCGTTGAGGAAGAAGGTTGATCTCGTTCATCTTGTTCCTGTGGCCGAACGTCTCCAATCGCCATGGTTCGTATAGCGGCCGTTGGAACATCTTCTTCATCTACATCATCACAATCAACAACTTGCTCTCTTGGAGAGCCATCAGTCTCATCAAATACAACGTCGCTAGAGACTTCAACCAAACCCGATGATTTGTTGAAGACCCTATACGCCTTTGTATTTGAATCATAACCTAATAAAAACCCTTCTACAGCTTTGGGAGCAAACTTAGAATTTCTACCCTTCTTCACTAGAATGTAGCACTTGCTCCCAAATACACGAAAGTACGATACATTGGGTTTGTTACCGGTTAGTAGCTCATATGACGTCTTCTTGAGGAGGCGGTGAAGGTAGACCCTGTTGATGGCGTGGCAAGCCGTGTTCACGGCTTCCGACCAAAAGCACTCGGGGGTCTTGAACTCTCCAAGCATCGTCCTCGCCATATCGATTAGCGTCCTGTTCTTCCTCTCTACCACACCATTTTGCTGTGATGTGTAGGGAGCGGAGAACTCGTGCTTGATCCCTTCCTCCTCAAGAAACTCCTCCACTTGAAGGTTCTTGAACTCGGACCCGTTGTCGCTCCTTATCTTCTTCACCTTGAGCTCAAACTCATTTTGAGCTCTCCTGAGAAAGCGCTTGAGGGTCCCTTGGGTTTCAGACTTATCCTGCAAAAAGAACACCCAAGTGAAGCGGGAAAAGTCATCAACAATAACTAAACCATACTTACTTCCTCCTATGCTTAGATAGGCGACGGGTCCGAAGAGGTCCATATGCAGCAGCTCCAGAGGTCTTGACGTGGTCATCACATTCTTGCTGTGATGTGCTCCTCCCACTTGTTTACCTGCCTGACAAGCTGCACAAGGTCTATCTTTTTCGAAATAAACATTTGTTAGACCTATCACGTGTTCTCCCTTTAGAAGCTTGTGGAGGTTCTTCATCCCCACATGTGCTAAGCGGCGATGCCACAGCCAGCCCATGCAAGTCTTAGCCATTAAGCATGCATCTAGACCGACCTCTTCTTTTGCAAAATCAACTAAGTAAAGCTTGCCGTCTAGTACACCCTTAAAAGCTAGTGAACCATCACATCTTCTAAAGACAGACACATCTACATTAGTAAAAAGGCAATTATAACCCATGTTGCATAGTTGGCTAACAGACAGCAAATTGTAACCAAGAGACTCAACTAAAAACACATTTGAAATTGAGTGCTCATTAGAAATTGCAATTTTACCTAACCCTTTTACCTTGCCTTGATTCCCATCACCGAATATAATTGAATCTTGGGAATCCTTATTTTTGACGTAGGAGGTGAACATCTTCTTCTCCCCCGTCATATGGTTTGTGCATTCGCTGTCGATAATCCAGCTTGAACCCCCGGATGCATAAACCTGCAAGGCAAATTTAGGCTTGGGTCTTAGGTACCCAACTCATGTTGGGTCCTGCAAGGTTAGCACAAATGTCCTTAGGGACCCAGATGCAAGTTTTATCTCCCTTGCATCTTGCCCCTAACTTCCTAGCAATTATTTTCCTATCCTTTCTACAAATAGCAAAGGAAGTGTTTAAAGCACAATAAATTATAGAAGGTTCATTTACTACTTTCCTAGGAGCATGAATAACATTCTTTCTAGGCACATGAGCAATATTTCTCCTAGGCATATGTACAACATTTCTCCTACACATATCCCTATCATGCTTATAAGAAGAACTAGAAGCAAACATGGCATGAGAGTCATAAACATGTGAATCAAAATCATTAGAAGTATTTCTAGCATTTCTCCTATCATGGTACAAGAAAGCATGGTTCTTTTTAGCACTACTAGCCATAGGGGCCTTCCCTTTCTCCTTGACGAAGATGGGAGCCTTATGGCTTGTTAAGTTCTTGGCCTCTCTCTTGAAGCCAAGACCATCCTTAATTGAGGGGTGTCTACCAACCGTGTAGGCATCCCTTGCAAATTTTATTTTATTAACTTCACTTTTGCTAGTCTTAAGTTGAGCATTAAGACTAGCCACTTCATCATTTAGTTTTGAAATTGACACTAAGTGTTCACTACAAGCATTAACATCAAAATCCTTACACCTAGTACAGATTTCAACATGTTCAACACAGGAATTTGATTTACTAGCTACCTCTAGTTTAGCACTTAAATCATTATTAACACCTTTTAAAGTAGCAATGGTTTCATGACAGGAAGATAATTCACTAGAAAGCACTTCATTTCTTTTAATTTCTAGAGCAAGAGAATTTTGTGCACTAACAAATTTATCATGCTCCTCATATAAAAGATCCTCTTGTTTTTCCAGTAATCTATTCTTATCATTCAAAGCATCAATCAACTCATTAATTTTATCTATCTTAGATCTATCTAAGCCCTTGAACAAGCATGAATAATCTATGTCATCATCATCACTAGACTCACTATCACTAGAAGAAGCATAAGTGGAGTCTTGAGTACTCACCTTCTTCTCCCTTGCCATAAGACATGTGAGACGCTCGTTGGGGAAGAGAGCCGATTTGTTGAAGGCAGTGGCGGCGAGTCCTTCGTTGTCGGAGTCGGACGAAGAGCAATCCGAGTCCCACTCCTTTCCTAGATGTGCCTCGCCCTTTGCCTTCTTGTATTGCTTCTTCTTCTCTCTTTTGTTCCCCTTTTCCTGGTCACTTTCATTATCGGGACAGTTAGCGATAAAATGACCAAGCTTACCGCATTTGAAGCATGAGCGCTTCCCCTTTGTCTTGGTCTTGCTTGGCTGCCCCTTGCGACCATTTAGCGCCGTCTTGAATCTCTTGATGATGAGAGCCATCTCTTCATCATTGAGTCCGGCCGCCTCAATCTGTGCCACCTTGCTAGGTAGCGCCTCCTTGCTTCGTGTTGCCTTGAGAGCAAGGGGTTGCTGCTCGTTGATCGGACCATTCAAGGCGTCGTCCACATACCTCGCCTCCTTGATCATCATTCGCCCGCTAACAAATTTCCCAAGAACTTCTTCGGGCGACATCTTGGTGTACCTGGGATTTTCACGTATATTGTTCACCAAATGAGGATCAAGAACGGTAAATGACCTGAGCATTAGGCGGACGGCGTCGTGGTCCGTCCATCGTGTGCTTCCGTAGCTCCTTATCTTGTTGATAAGGGTCTTGAGCCGGTTGTATGTTTGCGTCGGCTCCTCGCCCCTTATCATTGCGAACCGTCCAAGCTCGCCCTCCACCAACTCCATCTTGGTGAGCAAGGTGACGTCGTTCCCCTCATGAGAAATCTTGAGGGTGTCCCAGATTTGCTTGGCGTTATCCAAGCCGCTCACTTTATGGTATTCATCCCTGCACAAGGAAGCTAGAAGAACAGTAGTAGCTTGTGCATTCTTATGAATTTGTTCATTAATGAACATGGGACTATCCGAACTATCAAAGTGCATTCCACTCTCTACAATCTCCCAAATACTAGGATGGAGAGAGAATAGGTGACTACGCATTTTGTGGCTCCAAAATCCGTAGTCCTCTCCATCAAAGTGTGGGGGCTTGCCGAGTGGAATGGAGAGCAAATGTGAATGTGAACTTTGCGGAATACGAGAGTAATCAAAAGAAAAGTTCGAATTAACCGGTTTCCTTCTCTCGTAGTCGTTGTGGTCCTCGTCCTTTTGGGAAGAAGTAGACTCGTCGCTGTCGTAGTAGACGATCTCCTTGATGCGCCTTGTCTTCTTCTTCTTCCCTTCCTTCCGTCTTTGGCCTGAGCCGGAGTCGGTAGGCTTATCATCCTTCGGCTCGTTGACGAAGGATTCCTTTTCTTTGTCATTGATCACAATACCCTTCCCCTTAGGATCCATCTCTTCGGGCGGTTAGTCCCTTTGTGAAGAGAACGGCTCTGATACCAATTGAGAGCACCTAGAGGGGGGGGTGAATAGGTGATCCTGTAAAAACTTCAAACTTAAGCCACAAAAACTTGTTAAGTGTTAGCACGATTATTGCCAAGTGGCTAAGGAGAAGTTTCAACAAAACACAATACCACAAGAGATCAAGACAGAGGTGACACAGTGGTTTATCCCGTGGTTCGGCCAAGACCAACGCTTGCCTACTCCACGTTGTGGCGTCCCAACGGACGAGGGTTGCAATCAACCCCTCTCAAGCGGTCCAAAGACCCACTTGAATACCACGGTGTTTTGTTTTTCCTTTCACTATCCCGTTTGCAAGGAATCTCCACAAATTGGAGTCTCTTGCCCTTACAAGTATATGATCACAAAGAAGCACAGAGTAAGGGAGGGAAGCAACACACACAAATCCTCAGCGAAACGCGCACACACACGGCCAAGAATCAAGCTCACAAGAGTATCACAAAGTTCTCACTAGAACGGAGCTCGAAACACTTAGAATGACGAACAAATGCGCAAAGACTGAGTGTGGATGATCAAGAATGCTCAAAGGTTGCTTGTGTGTCTCCTCCATGCGCCTAGGGGCTCCTTTTATAGCCCCAAGGCAGCTAGGAGCCGTTGAGAGCAAATCCGGAAGGCCATCCTTGCCTTCTGTCGTCGGAGGCACCGGACAGTCCGGTGCACACCGGACACTGTCCGGTGCCCGATTTCTTTCCTTAACTGGCGCTTCCGACCGTTGCAGATCGTTGGCAGATCTGGAGCCGTTGGCGCACCGGACATGTCCGGTGCACACCGGACAGTCCGGTGCCGTCTTCCGACCGTTGGCTCCGCCACGTGTCCCGCGCAGATTGCGCGGCCGACCGTTGGCTCAGCCGACCGTTGGCTCACCGGACAGTCCGGTGCACACCGGACAGTCCGGTGAATTTTAGCCGTACGCCGTCGGCGAATTCCCGAGAGCGGCCAGTTCGAGCCGAGCCAGCTTGACGCATCGGACACTGTCCGGTGCACACCGGACAGTCCGGTGCTCCAGACCGAGCTGGGTCTTGGCAGCACACAGCCAAGTCTTTCCTCCTCTTCTCTCTTCTTCTTCTTTCTGTTTCTAACACTTAGACAAATATATTAGTACACAAAAACAATGTACTAAGGCTTAGAAACATACCTTTACTTCATGATTTGCACCTTGTTCATTCATGTACATAAATTCACAATTAAGCACATGTGTTGGCACTCAATCACCAAAATACTTAGAAATGGCCCAAGGGCACATTTCCCTTTCACTTACGGAAGCAAGGAGACGTCAACAAGGACTCGACAGCCAAAACAGTTGTCCTTCCACCAGGCTCCAGTGCTCCTCCGACGGCCACAACACCACACGAACCGGGTGCCAAAACCTCTCCGGCTGCCACGACGGCATGTACTTAGGGCGCTAGCTCTTCTTTGCTAGACACGTTAGCACACTACTACACCCCCCATTGTACACCTGGATCCTCTCCTTACGCCTATAAAAGGAAGGTCTAGGGCCCTCTTACAGAGGGTTGGCTGCGCGGGGAAGGACGGGACGGCACTCGCGTAAGCCTCTCGCTCCCCCCCCCCCCCCGTGGACGCTGTAACCCCGTACTGCAAGCGCACCCGACCTGGGCGCGGGACAAACACGAAGGCCGTGGGTTTCCCCTTTTACGCCTGTCTCCCTCCGCCTTCTTCCCCCCTTCGCGCTCCGTCTCGCGCCGACCCATCTAGGTTGGGGCACGCGGCGACAATTTACTCGTCGGTCCAGGGACCCCCCGGGGTCAAAACGTCGGCAATAATGTGACCCAAGAACAGGACTTCACTGATCCAGAACTTGCACTTGCTAAGCTTGGCATATAACTGGCAATCCTGTAACCTCTGCAGTACTTTTCTCAAGTGCTCTTCATGCTCTTGCTCATTCTGGGAATATACAAGGATATCATTAATGAACACCACTACGAACTTGTCGAGGTAGTCTATGGACACACTGTTCATCAAATACATGAAATAGGCTGGCGCATTCGTCAAACCGAATGACATGATCGTGAACTCATATAGCCCATACTTGGTGATAAAGGTTGTCTTCGGTATGTCCAAAGGTTGGATTATGAGCTGATGGTAACCTGACCTCAGATGTATCTTTGAGAACACACCGGCTCCTCTCAACTGATCGAATAATTCTTCAATTCTGGGCAGGGGTACTTGTTCTTGACAGTGACTTCATTCAAGGATCTATAGTCAATGCACATCCTTTTCGTTTCATCCTTCTTCTCCACAAATAGCACTGGGACTGCCTAAGGCGAGGTACTAGATCTGATGTAGCCTTTCTCTAACAACTCATCAATCTGCTTCTTGAGTTCCACCAGTTCTAGTCCAGACACTCGATAAGCTCTCTTGGAAATTGGGGCGGTGCCTGGGATAAGCTCTATTGCAAATTCAACTTTCCTTTCAGGTGGCATACCTGGTAACTCCTCGGGAAACACATCTGGGAATTCTGATACTACGTTGATAGCTTCTGATGGTTCGATTTCCTCAATATGGGCGGTGACTTGGTGACATCTTCCTTTCCTTGGTCTAGACAAACCAACTCCACTAACACTTATTCTCCTGACAAGGACACTAACTTCACCATTCTCTTGTCACAGCTAAGACTGGCTTGATATTTGGTTAGCCAATTCATCCCTAGGATGACATCTATAGTCGCATCCTGGTTGCGCATAACTATTAAATCAACGGGGAACTCAATCCCCCTTATTTGAACTATTGCACTTGGGCAAAATCTATTCGTTTGGGTTCTCCCACCAATTGAACTGACCCTCATAGGTGGATACATGGGTGCTACCGGTATATTGTGTGATTCTACCCATGATGCAGTCACAAAAGAATGTGTTGCTCCAATATCAAATAACACATTTGCAGAATGGTACTCGACTGAGAACGTACCTAGTGCCACTCCTAGGGTCTCCTAGACTGTGTCGGGCTCCAGGTGGTTCACCTTTCCGTACTGGGCACGAGGCTACCCACAGTTATTGCCTCCTTGTTGCATTGCATTCTGCCTGATAGGGGCATTGGGAGCTGGCTGCTATTGAGCTGCTTTCTTCGAGCAATGATTCACCCAATGGCCTTGTTCCCAACAGTGGAAACATGCATGGCCTCCTCCTTGTGCTGGAGCTGCTTGGTTGTTCTAGTTGGTTGCTAGGGTAGGAAGGCGAGGTGCCTGTTTGCTCTGACGCTGATACTGATTTCCTCCCTACTGGTTGTTTTGACGGTACTGCTGCTGCTGCTGAGGAAATTGTCTCTGGTACTACTGCTGCTGGTTCTGACGCTGATGTTGGTGCTGGTGACCTTGCTTGAATTGTTGAGGTGGGTTGCCTGAGTAGCGGGGACGGCTGCTACTCCCGGCCTGAGATCCACCAATCTTACGTTTCCTATCTTCCATCTCCCGGCGCTTCCTTTTAGTCATTATTGCTCTGTCGATCAAATGCTGAAAGGTAGGGAAAGTGTGGTTCATCAGCTGGTAGTGAAGGAGATCAACTAATCCTCTCAGGAAACGGTACTGCCTCTTAGCATCCGTATTGACATCTTCTGGCGCATAACGTGACAACTGCAGAAACTTGTCCCTGTACTCACTGACAGACAACAGACCTTGCTTCAAGGCTAGAAACTCCTCCTTCCTTACTATCATTAGCCCCTCGGGCACATGGTGGCAACGGAAGTTGTCCCTGAATTCCTCTCAGGTGATGGTTTCAGGGTCGGCATGGGTGGCGAGGTAGGACTCCCACCAAGACTGTGCTGCTCCTCTTAGCTGTCGGGGACCATACAACACCTTCTCACGATCGTTGCGCCGAGCAGTGTGCAACTCACGTTCCATGGTATGCAGCCAATCTTTGGCGTCCATGGGGTCAGCAGAATGGGCAAAGACAGGGGGATGGCCTCTCATGAATTCGACCCGCTTGTCTCTAGGCACTTGTGGCATCTGGACTTGCACCTAAGGTTGAGGTGGGGGTGGCTGCTACTGCACTTGCTGCATCGCTGCTAAGGTCTGACCAATTGCTTGGACCGCTTGGGTCTGCATCAGGAACATCTGCTCAATGGTCATCGGTGGTGGTGGTGGCAACTGCTGCTGAGCTACATTTTCCTGGGGTGCCTACTGCTCCTGTTGAACATGTCTTGCACCTCGGCGCCTATTCTTAGACATCTGTAGAAAGCACACACATATCAGATCTGACTCTGCAGTCTTTCAGCATAATAAAAGATATATAGAAAATCTTCATAATACTGAACAATTGATCAACTTCACTGACTCCCAATACAGCTTCTCAGATAAAGAGGAAAGTGGAAGTAAATAGGTTGCCCAACTAGATAACTGACTTTATTAATAACCACAACAAGCTACAGGGGATGCCCACACCTTGATGACAATCATTACAAAGATCCAACTTCATTACATATTCATCATGACAAGCATTCCAACATATGATAAGCAAACTAACTCTAACTAAGACTAACTAAGACTAAGATATTGAATTAATCATTATTACAGACACTGACTCCATCGATCTATGAATCCAAATCTATCTGGGTCCTGCAGTCTGGGGTACCATACTCGAAGCGACCATGGGGAGGTGAACGGTAAGGGTGATGAATCCCGATAGGGGCGAGAGAACCACCATCTAGATAGTGGCGTGCTGCGCACTTAGCACGCAATTCCGCAGTCTCCGCCCGAACCTTGCCCAACTCGTCAAGGGCGTGGTCCAGCATGGTGTTGAGCACGACGGCCAGGTTGACCATGCTGTTCAGCCTAGGATTGCCCTCACCAACAGGCGAGACAATCACACCTCCAACACTACAGGTCGAATGGCGAGGGTAGTACTTTAGGTCGAGGTCGTCAGCTACCCCGCTGAACAACGAGCAATATTGAGAAAGTGCACGTCGTGCTGCATCTTGCATGGCTGCCTCAGCAGTATCCCTCTCAGTAATAGAATAGTGCTCTGAGAAGGCCTCTGCACCCCGAAGATCATTGTCCGGATGGCACACCAAGCAAGTAGCCTCCCACTGGTCCTGGTATAACCCACGACGATGCTGGTAGACTACACAACGGTACTCGATAGACCAAGTGTGTCGGTCGAAGGCCCGACGCAGCAAGGTGTCGAGAGTGTCATGGAAGTGACACCCACAAGCGGCATCGCGAGTGATGGGTCTAGCGATCCATCCCTCAGGCTCCTGGTCCTCCGAGAGCTCCATGCTGTGGTTCGAACTGCCACTGGCATCGTCGTCGTCTCCGTCAGGGTCTCCTCTAGCAGCCGGGATGCCCTGTGGTGGTGCAGGGGGCATCTCAGGCTGAGGTTCAGGGGAAGGCTGCCTCCCAGACTCCACCTCCTGCTGAGGCGAGGGGGAAGAGTCCTACTGCTCCTGCTCCTACTCCTGCTCCTGGTCCTAGTGTCGGCGCTCCTGCTCCTTGTGCAGGTGACGATGCAGTCTCTCCAAGTGGCTAGACTGACCTGGCACCGTGCGACGCAGTGGGCGCTCCGCCAGGCGAGAAGGCAAAAAGGGGATCATTGACTTACGCGTAGTGCATCTAAGACGAGCCATCTACAAAAGACATCGTAAGCACAAGAGTGAGAGTAGAACTATATGACCAACAAGTAAACAGAAAGAAAAGTGAGGCAAATTTTTTTGTAAGATGAGTAATAACATAGAATTGGTCAAAATGACCAACTTTTGAAATGACACTAAAGATCAAGGTAAGAGTAGGGGTCTATAGTCCTTAGGGCGACCATTCTAGTCTAGGTTAGC
Source organism: Zea luxurians (assembly GCA_029449295.1). NCBI lineage: Eukaryota > Viridiplantae > Streptophyta > Magnoliopsida > Poales > Poaceae > Zea > Zea luxurians. Next base: position 31,318,754 of record JAOPSE010000017.1, on the reverse strand, counting down.
AGTCCTACAGTCAGCAAGGCTTTGATACCACTTATGTCACACCCGGTTTTGGAAGGCAAACCGAATGTGAACCATGTACGTGCCAAGATCAGAAACTCACGTACACATCGATTACATAATTGGACATCATCACACAATACTCAAAGTAAATAGCGGAAAGGTACTTTTATTACAATAAGATGTCCAAGACATCCATAGATCTCATACATAGCAGTCATTAATATCATCAAAGTGCGAAAATACGAAACGTAGTAGATAAGGCCTACACAGGCAGCTGACTGGGAGTTTGCCACTAAGAAAAACTAGAACTCGTTGTAGTCCTGGAACTTCTCAAAGTCCTCCATGTTGCCAGCATCACCTCCTGAGCACTGAGTACAGTGGGGACAACCTGGGGTGGGGTGGTTTTTAAAGCAAGGGTGAGTACACATCAACATACTCAGCAAATGTCCCGTTTGGCTAAAGTGGACTAGTTGTATGTGGAGCTAAGGTTAAGCAGTTGCTTTTAGTTGGTCAAGTATTTATTACTATTAGTAGAGCCAAGTTTTAGTAATAACCCAGTTATTACCCAAAAGTACCTCCTCTAAGAGGAAATACCAGAGATCAAAATTATAACCATCATTATTAACTGTTGGGGACTTGTTCTCAAATACTATGAGTTAAGAACAAGGCAACACAGAGAACGTTAAATGTTAAAGCCCTTCGTCCTTTGAAGTATTATTTCCCTTAGGGTATAATGGCTTTCGGACGAAGGTAATGAAGGACACACCTTCATCAACATAACATATAGAGATGAAGAAAGAATCACATAAAACATAAAAGATAATATAAACAATCATATATTATCATTATCTCATTTCTATTTTATTACTATGGAAAAATAGAAATGATATCAAATTACAAGTGTACCTTCGACTTGAAAGAAGGTAAAAGTACCAGCGTGGCGCAAGGACCAATTCCTAGTCAGCGTGAACAGTACGGGGGTTACTATTCATCTATTTATAGGCACGGGACACAGCCCATGAAAAATTACACTCATGCCTTTACATTTGCTAATAACTCTATAGTAATCCATCGAGGTCTAAATAGCCTTTTCATCTTTAAGTCAGTTTCCCTTTTCTGCTATCACGCCGAAGCTCTCCTGCACGCAGCTTCGGCTTCGCGCTATCCTTCGTACTCCTTCTTATGCTTCTTCACGCTGTGGTTTCAACTCAAGTCCGAAGGTACCTATTCATGCATTATACTTCCAGGAATATTGTTAAATCATGTTTTTGAGGACCTTCGGAAGCCGAAGGCCCCCAACATTAACCATCATCATAAAAGTAATCAAAGTTATTCTAATCAAAGAGGATCCCAAGGCTGCTTTTAACCGTGAGCTCGGCTGATATACCAGTTTCTAACACTCTGTAGAGGTTGCACACTTTATCCACGAGTTCTGATCCCTCTCCAGCCTGGGTTGTACAGACCCGATCTTCACTACCGATGTGAATGGCCAGGGATACACTATGTAGCCTTTACAAAGACTCCCCTAGTGCATAGCTGCTCGTTAGGTTTCTCCAGTCGTACAAACACAGTACACCTCCCCAAGGTGGGTGACTAACAAAACCAAATCGAATGAACCTCTGCATCCCCCTTGGCAGAGCAAGCACTACGCCCCGACCCCCATTGATGGCCCTCAGGCAAAGCCAAATACACCCCTAGGTTCAACTAATTAATCAGCTAAGGGCATCTCATTCCACCCTCATGGTTGCACTGTTATCTCGTGTGGTTACTCCACGAACAGGTCCTTACGGAGAGGTACTCAGGAAAATGGCCTGAGTCCCCTAGAGTATCAAATATCATCATCGGGATAACATCATCGTATCATAAATATTCACATCATGTTCATTGATTAAAGTAAAGCAATAGCATAAGCTAACCATGATTAACCTAAAAGGTAAACAAGGATAAGGTAAATACAGACTAGTCAATCCTTAGGTTTCAATAATGTAATGCGGGACAGTGAATTATAAAGTATATAGGACATAATAAGTCAGAGGACACTTGCCTTCACCAGGTTGTTGCTCAAAAAGATCTTCAGCAACACACTCAAGAACCACGAACTGCTTGTTGTCTAAATAAAGCGATCATACATTCAATACATTTGGTAAATGACAAACGAACAGTACATCAATCATGTACAAACAATGGAACACATCCCAAGAGAAAAAAGTATAAACTCAAAAGGGAGTTTAAATTATAGGGTGAACTAATCCCATCTAGTAGTTGTTTATTCTTTAAGTGATGTCTATCTCCATGGTTACATAATCTAATTCTACTTATTTTAATGAGATATAAAAGTTAAACTAGAGATAAACTCATGTACTACACATTATTAATCTCACAAGATTAAATATCCATTAACCACTAGGGTTTTCTTCTTATTTATTTTATTAAGTGAATAATTCAACACATACACTAACCTATAGTCTAGGCACAAAAATTAGAGTGTGCAGACTGTGAATGAACATAATTTATTTAAACAGAGAATATTCCTTTGAACATTTTGCAATTTGAATCACTAAATTTGGAGTTCATATGCAAAAGATATGAAATAAACAAGTTTGGGAGTTTAAAATATGAAAATAGGTCTAATTTTGTGATTATTTAAAAGCCTATGGTTCAATCTGCAAGATTTCGGGGGCATGCGCGTGGAAACCATGGACGGCGGGTTGATTCCAAACAAAACGAGGGTCTCTTTAACAAAATTACCGCGCGAAGGGGTATCGGGTCTGCTCAACCGTTAGATCTAAAATCAACGGCCGAGATTAGATCCGCGGGCAAGCGCGCGGCGAGCGCTGACAGGTGGGCTCAGGGTGTCAGCGAACCAGGGCGGGCTGACAGGCCGGGCCCAGCGGCAGGGGCACTGTAACACCCATGGTGTTACGAGAACTAAAACTTTGGCATGATATCATATGCATCCGCATCATCTTGCTTGATATCCCTAGAATGCATTTTACTAGGTCAAAAGTTCAACTCAAATGTGGTGTGTTGTGTTGTTGGGAGACGGAGAAGATTAAAAACCCTGTTTGCAATCAAGTTTAAGTGCACCACTTTTAAACCAGTGTCATTTTGGACATGAGATCTATACACCAAAGTTGGATCTTAGGTTAAGGAGTAACTCTACTCTTAAGTGATGAACCCAAAGTTGTGAGATTGTTGGAGAAATGCAATCCCAATTGAAACCTTGAATTAGCCCAAAAGCGGAGTTTTGAATCTAGAGAGAATTTGCTAGAGGTCCATATATCAAAGTTGTATATTTTGAAAAGTTGAACGACTTTCATATTTATAGATTTACATGTTGTGTAGAGAAATTTGGAGTAATTTGTAAAAGTTCAGATTGGTTTCAGTTTGGATTTGGCTGAAAATAGTTTCATTTAGCTATTTTTGGACCCCTGTATCTTTTAATCTGTAGACTTTTGGTAAAAAGATGCTACAACAAACTTGTAGAGTAACTGTAGGAGAACAATTGGTATTAAGTGTACTAGCCCTAAATCCGCATGAAATTAGGAGAAAAAGTGGTTCAAATTGGGACTGACAGGTTTTATTTCAGACTTGGTCTATGGCTGATTGAGACCTGAATTTCAGATAAAAGTGTCAAGTTTGGAGCTCCTTGGTGGTCAATCCCTTTGTTTTTAGGCTTTAGTTTATGTAGCAAACTTGGAGACCAATGTTGGGAGAGTAATCTCTAGTGAGAGACATACCCTTGAAACTGCTTAGAAATGAGAGAAAACATTGCACAAAGTTGTGCTGTCAGATAAAAGAGTATTGACTTTTGTGCAGTAGCCTAAGTCTGAAATATGTGTGTCTGATTAAACTTTGGGCTTTGGTGGTTTGGAATCCATGGGGTTCTAGTTAGGGGTCGTTGTACCAAGCTTGTAGAGCACCATGTGGAGCACCAATTTGATTAAGCCACTTGGCCTTAGAAGCATTTGGAACCAGGAGAAAAAGGAGACTAAAGAGGGGCTATCAGAATTCTGAATTTTTCAGATTTGTGAATAGTATATGAATATGAAATCTGTATTTTTAGTGCAGTTTTGGGGCTGTGTGCTGCCTGTTCTGTGCAGTTTTGGACCAGGTAATCTTGAGGGAATTGGTGGACCATTTATAGGAGAACAAGATTCCTTCAGTGGGTTGGGTTGATTCCACATCGAAAAGGGAAGAGAAGGCTGCCCAAAAGTGGATCATCAGGTTCCAGATTCAGACTTAACCAAATGGCAAAGTACTGAATTGTAGTAGAATTATTCTCTGTTTAGACACATGTAGCGACTAATTCATGGAGATTCGGATTGAGGCTTTTATCGCGAATTGCTAAGCTCAAGAAGTAGAGAGCAGATTCCCTTGAGCGGGGTGGGGCTGGTATGGTATAAAGTGGAAAATAATCTGGTCCCAATTTACTTCCTATCAGTTGTTTGTTTTTGCCCAGTTTTGCTGAAACTGACAGTAAAGGGGGGTCGGGGTCACTTTGAGCTGTTATAATGTTGTTGAAAATTGACTTCAGATTTGTGGTAGTAATCTGATAATGCTAAGCTGGGGAAAAACATGGTTGGCCAGCTAAGTGGGTCTGCTGCCGTTAAGAATTCTTGAGAAAACAGGGCGTGAACATCAGGGGTTCAGTCAAAACAAAACAATAAAAAGAAATTCAGACCTAATCAACTATTAGCATACTGCTGTAAAAAAAGATCTAGTGAAAAGATCCTATTCCACTCAGTGTCAGCTGTTTCTAACTCACGTGAGGATGTGTATTGGAATTGAACGGCTGCTACCAGTGGATAACCTTGTGGTATAAATATCTGCCCAAAAACAAAAGAAAGAGGGGGAGAAGAAATCCAAGCCGGTGAACCTGTGTCTAGTAAATTCTACGTGAGGAGAGGTGTCGACCAAGTCCAGCTTCACTGTATGCTCACGGTGACGTGGTGTCCATGTGCCCTGGCGCGCGTCCAAGCTCCTGACGTGTTTGCAGTAGCTCGTTCGACTCCAGTTAAGAGAAAACGCTGGGTATGCGTCTGTACTTCCTCGGCATTATATCAGCTCGGTAAAAACGCTGATGGTCTCCCTGGTTCCTAGCCAAACTGAACATATGCACAAATAGCTCCACTTTCGCGTTGGTGTTCACCTGCTCGCGTTGCTGCCTCTACCGGTGTCCGTCAGGCATCACCGTCCCTGCCACTATTGCTGTGTCACCGGTGTTCCACCTCGCCGTGGCCAGAAGACCATAATGGTTTCGAGGTGATTGTGTTTGCGTTTCCAAGTCACATAGTGTCCGTAATACTCATGGGGTGCTTCCTTTAAACTCTACGACATGTTGTGCACCGGAACAGGAGGTGCGCCACCGGACTTTAGTGTCCACCATTGTTGGTGAAGCTATGACTCCCGTGGTCTAGCTGTTGTTGTAGCATACGCGCATGTTCTCCAGGATACGATGAGCATTGTGATGCCCTTCCTTGCATATAAGATAGTTGTTTCGACCGCCTTGAACAAGGGGCGGACCCAACGGGTGGTCCATATGGGCCACGACACACCCTAAGATTATATAACAGTAGTTAGTATAGTGGTGGAAGTGCTGTATTTTGAATTTGGTGGTCTAGGCTCGAATCCTGTTGGCCCTTGTTTTTTGTTTGTTTTTTATTTTTTTCCTGGCACACCCTAAGTATAGTAGCTGGGTCTGCCACTGCCTTGAACATAGTTCGCTGGTGCCGGCACCAGACTGTGTCGAGGGCTTCCTATTGTAGATTTAGGGAAAGGGAGGGGTCTTGATGTAAATGTCTGGGACACAGGGAGTAGTAGCAAAAGTCCGGGTGTAGTTAGTTTAAATCCTAGGGTGTTTATTTCAAAATGGAATTAGGGACCGTAGGGCTTATTTGTGGGCGCAGTTTTCTGATGGGAAGTGGGCCGCTATGGTGGGTGTTAGCCCATTCTAGCTCCCGGATTTTCTTTAATTTGTGCCTTGATAACTAGTATGGTCTGCTAAAAATCAAGGAAATGTGCCAAAAATTTCGACCCAAATTTTGCAGAGTGCACAGAATGATGTAATTCATGTAAATGAATTAATAGGATTTTTGTAGCAACCAAAAAAATTTGGTCACATAAAAGTACCCTAAGAAGGCTTAAAAGAATTTTAGAAATAAAACTATAGGTCCAAAAATCATAGAAATTTGTGAGAAATTTTGATACCTTTAGAATAGCTCCTGATCAAAGTTTGAGCCTGGTTGGAATTTATTAAATTAGAAAACCAGAAACTGACTAAGTTTAAGGATTTAAAACGCCCTAATCCTTAATACTAATTTAGGGTTGGATTAAACTTGAGTCACACACTGTCAAACATCAATATCGGCAAGCTTTAGAGTATATGTTCCCTGATAATTTGAAGTAGATTTAGTTTGACCATTTTAAGCCAACATTAGGTAACCTAAAACTATAGGTATAATAACTATATGCTTACTTAGAAGTAATTACACATTCCACCTCTCCCTTGTGAGAGTTTGCATAGCATCTCATTACATGAGCATTTATATACTTTGAATTGACTTGTAGAGCACCTTGAAGAAAAAGTTGAAGTAGAAGTGGAAGGGGAGCCTGTTCCTCCATCTAAAACTCCTCCAACTGAGGTTGTCACTGAAGGTCCTCGAGAAGGTGCCCCATTTGGGTTTGCTGCTAACTGCAATATCCTTGTAGAAGAGCCTGACTCTCCTCCTCACCAAGGCATGCCCCGGTGCATTTGCCACCTCCTTGTGTTTTAAAATCTTTATCACCTTGATTGATGCATTAGGTGATAGGAGTTGTGTGCTAAATCGTTGATGCATTTCCTTCCTTGAAAATTTGAATACCCTTCCTTGACACCCCTTTTATAAAAAGGATTTTTGATGCTTAGCCTTGCTTTAGAAAAATAAAATATTTTGTTTTAAAACAAAAGTGATGCTACAGATTGGATGGGAAGTTTTCAAAAATAAAACTTGATGGTGAATCCATCATGGCCGTGATGGGTTCAACATCGGAAAAGATGTACCTCTGCCAGGTACCAAACTTTGGGTTTAAATTATAAAGCTGAGACCGGGTGGGTGACTTGCACGAGAAAGGAGTCTCGGTGTAGTGTCTCCGTCTGAGTCGTTTAAGGATCATATCGATTGTTGGCCTGCTGATCTAGGACCTTTTATCTGGCCACATACCTCGTCATGGGTAAGCTTGAACCCGGCTATTCCATACATGAAAAGACAATCGCGCACTGGGTGTGGAGAGATGGCGAGAGTGGCACGTACCCACCTGGCAAAGGACCGCCTAAAAGGGGTGGTGTGCTCTCGGGTGGCGCGGACCTGTTCATGTGGTGGAGGATCCGTGGGAATGGTAGACATGTGCAAAAGAGTTAAGGGAAGCATATGTCGTGTGGTTGGAGATCCCCAGCTGGGTATTAATCGATTCGGATCGCCGAACTTCTCGGATATGAAGACTAGATCTTCGACCCTCATCGTAGATAACAAGCAAAACAAAAGTTGGATTTAAAAGAAAGCTAGGGTAGGACAAGTGAATGCTCTAGATTAGGTAAATCTAGATTCAGGAAAAGTACTTAACTTGTGATGTAAAATTTTGGCTTAAGGACCCACTTCTAGTAAGCTTTTCTGCAAAAAGAGTCTTTGAAACTTGATGAGCTTTACCTTGAATCCCTCTAGCCAGCATACCCTTGAGAGTCTTTTCTTTAGTCGGGTAAGTCTTGCTGAGTAATTCAATACTCAGGGTTTTATTCCCTGTTGTTTTTCAGGTTGTAGTTTTGTGCTGCTGATGATGGTGTTAAGTGCCGGTGGGCTCGGCCTTCTTATAAGTCTAAGTAACCCTTCCATACTTCTTATTGAGGATGGTCACTTGAGCTAGCATATATTTCAAACTTACAAATAATTTATAACATTTCAAAGTTTACTCCTTTGAACCACTTTTGTAACCACTCCGATAAATACAATGTAAACTTGTTGTAACTTGTAAAATTTGGTAATAAAAATTCCGCTGCAAAATGTTGGTGTGTGATTTGTGTTACTTAATCTTGCGATCCTGGTTATTCGTGGTTTATCCGGGGTCCTTGGGGCACTTGGACGGATCCTGTTAAGTTATCTGGTGCACATGCATAGCAGTCTAAGGTCTTTGAGACAAGGACAGGTGCATGTGGGCCCGATACCTTGGGAGGTTTTGCCACAGCTGGTATCGGAGCAGGATTAAGTATATACGGTCGCATACGTATTTTCAAAACAAAAGTTTGGTTTTAGAAAACCTATTTTCAACTAAACACATTGTTTGGCTTTGAAACAATTTTGAAAAACTATAATGCTAGCGACATCCTCTGTTAAGCCCTAAATTAAGGACTATTAGGTGGCTTATTTAAAATCCACTAACCCACAACTGGGAGTATTACATACATGTGTATTGTTATTTTTGAGGTCATTCAGTTTTGAATGGATCGACGCTCAAGGTAAGGTGAGATGTGAGAGCATGACCGAACAAACGTCGGTCTAGGGAAGTGCTTAATTGTGGCGCTTGATTATATACATGTTCCACATATGTATATATGAAGACTGCGATGTGGAGTATTTACTTTTATGGGAATTTAGTACCCCATGGATGTGTGTGGGTATACAAACATGGGAATACTGAGAAGTGTAATGTACTTGCAACGACGCACCTACGCTCAGGTAAGAAGGTGAGTACCATAATGAATTGCCCTATGGTTAAAGTGTGGCAACGGCGCCTATGCGTGGCTCGGCGCTTAATGATGAGCTAGCCTCCATATAGCAATATATGGAGTATAAACTATGATAAATTGTCATGTGTGAATTGCATCATGGGTTTGGGCTGTAATGGAATTTTTTTGCAGGTACATTGACTAAACTCTAGGAAATTACGACTAGTTAACTCTGGAGTGAGTAGGTATGCCACCGCCATAGAGCGTGCAAGCCACTATATGCTGGCCAGATTGTGAGGACGAATAGGACGAGCATGCATCATGTCATATAACTATAAGTTAAACCCCCTATGTAGCAGCTTTAGTACGTGTTTCGTCTACCCTATTCATGCTATCTGTCTTTGCCTTTCTATGCTACCTTTCCTTGTTTTTGAAGACTCGAAGCCAAGTTTAGTTGGTGGGCAGAATACCATGCGCTGCAGCTAGAACAACGTTAAGTTCTCGGGTTGAGTTCCGTGAGGTATTTAGGGCACATCATATTTCAAAAGCCCTTATGGAAATAAAGTTCAATGAGTTATTAGGTCAGAAGTTATACAAAGAAGAGAGTATAATGGAGTATTTTGAGAGGTTTACATGCCTATCCTAGTATGGTTTGGATTTTATGGATACTAGTGAGAGGAAAAGGGTAATACTTCCTACGTGGTTTTATTGTGAAACTTCAGCTCCTGATGACAACCAGTTCGACTGAAGGTTATACTAAGGTGGTTAGTCAAGCTGTTCTGGGAGATAATGAGGTTCGTCTACATCAGGAGTTTAAGTGAAAGAAGTAAAGAATAAGCCCGACGTTAAGAAGTTTCTGGAGGTGTTCCCCAAGAAATTGCTTGGTTTACCTCTGGAAAGGGTCATGGAATTTGCGATCGAGTTGCAGTCCGGAACTCCAATTACACTAGAAGTAGTAAGATGAACCAATATTTGGAACAAAGATTTTGGTGGACCTCTGGCTTATAAGGTGCAGCTGCCAGAGAATTTTGCAACAGTGCCCAACATATTCCACGTGTATTAGTTGAAGAGGTTTCTTCGAGTCCCCGAACAGGTTCTTGAGATGTCAAATGTCAATCTTCAACCAGATTTAACCTACTCGAATATTCCATAAAGGTTTTAGATCAAAAGGGTCGGGTCACTTGAAGAAAAGTTATCGAGTTTTACGAGATACAGTGGAACTAACACCCGGAAGATAAAGTCATGTAGTAGTCAGAGAAGTATTTGGAAAAGTATAATCCTGACTTCCTAGTGTCTTGTAAACCCTAGGTTTGTATAAGTTGTTTTTCGATGGGGGCACACCACCTGCCTTGTAGGGGTAACTGAGAAATAAACTGGTGACGCATTTCCTTTTCCATTACTTGACCTAAAATTTTAATCTCGGGACGAGATTCCTTTTTAGGGGGGAAGGATGTAACACCCATGGTGTTACGAGAACTAAAACTTTGGCATGACATCATATGCATCCGCATCATCTTGCTTGATATCCCTAGAATGCATTTTACTAGGTCAAAAGTTCAACTCAAATGTGGTGTGTTGTGTTGTTGGGAGCCGGAGAAGATTAAAAACCCTGTTTGCAATCAAGTTTAAGTGCACCACTTTTAAACCAGTGTCATTTTGGACATGAGCTCTATACACCAAAGTTGGATCTTAGGTTAAGGAGTAACTCTACTCTTAAGTGATGAACCCAAAGTTGTGAGATTGTTGGAGAAATGCAATCCCAATTGAAACCTTGAATTAGCCCAAAAGCAGAGTTTTGAATCTAAAGAGAATTTGCTAGAGGTCCATATATCAAAGTTGTATATTTTGGAAAGTTGAACGACTTTCATATTTATAGATTTACATGTTGTGTAGAGAAATTTGGAGTAATTTGTAAAAGTTCAGATTGGTTTCAGTTTGGATTTGGCTGAAAATAGTTTCATTTAGCTGTTTTTGGACCCCTGTATCTTTTAATCTGTAGACTTTTGGTAAAAACTTGTAGAGTAACTGTAGGAGAACAATTGGTATTAAGTGTACTAGCCCTAAATCCGCATGAAATTAGGAGAAAAAGTGGTTCAAATTGGGACTGACAGGTTTTATTTCAGACTTGGTCTATGGCTGATTGAGACCTGAATTTCAGATAAAAGTGTCAAGTTTGGAGCTCCTTGGTGGTCAATCCCTTTGTTTTTAGGCTTTAGTTTATGTAGCAAACTTGGAGACCAATGTTGGGAGAGTAATCTCTAGTGAGAGACATACCCTTGAAACTGCTTAGAAATGAGAGAAAACATTGCACAAAGTTGTGCTGTCAGATAAAAGAGTATTGATTGTTGTGCAGTAGCCTAAGTCTGAAATATGTGTGTCTGATTAAACTTTGGGCTTTGGTGGTTTGGAATCCATGGGGTTCTAGCTAGGGGTCGTTGTACCAAGCTTGTAAAGCACCATGTGGAGCACCAATTTGATTAAGCCACTTGGCCTTAGAAGCATTTGGAACCAGGAGAAAAAGGAGACTAAAGAGGGCCTATCAGAATTCTGAATTTTTCAGATTTGTGAATAGTATATGAATCTGAAATCTGTATTTTTAGTGCAATTTTGGGGCTGTGTGCTGCCTGTTCTGTGCAGTTTTGGACCAGGTAATCTTGAGGGAATTGGTGGACCATTTATAGGAGAACAAGATTCCTTCAGTGGGTTGGGTTGATTCCACATCGAAAAGGGAAGAGAAGGCTGCCCAAAAGTGGATCATCAGGTTCCAGATTCAGACAACCAAATGGCAAAGTACTGAATTGTAGTAGAATTTTTCTCTGTTTAGACACATGTAGCGACTAATTCGTGGAGATTCGGATTGAGGCTTTTATCGCGAATTGCTAAGCTCAGGAAGTAGAGAGCAGATTCCCTTGAGGGGGGTGGGGCTGGTATGGTATAAAGTGGAAAATAATCTGGTCCCAATTTACTTCCTGTCAATTGTTTGTTTTTGCCCAGTTTTGCTGAAACTGACAGTAAAGGGGGGTCGGGGTCACTTTGAGCTGTTATAATGTTGTTGAAAATTGACTTCAGATTTGTGGTAGTAATCTGATAATGCTAAGCTAGGGAAAAACATGGTTGGCCGGCTAAGTGGGTCTGCTGCCGTTAAGAATTCTTGAGAAAACAGGGCGTGAACATCAGGGGTTCAGTCAAAACAAAATAATAAAAAGAAATTCAGACCTAATCAACTATTAGCATACTGCTGTAAAAAAAGATCTAGTGAAAAGATCCTATTCCACTCAGTGTCAGCTGTTTCTAACTCACATGAGGATGTGTATGGGAATTGAACGGCTGCTACCAGTGGATAACCTTGTGGTATAAATATCTGCCCAAAAACAAAAGAAAGAGGGGGAGAAGAAATCCAAGCCGGTGAACCTGTGTCCAGTAAATTCTGCGTGAGGAGAGGTGTCGACCAAGTCCAGCTTCACTGTATGCTCGCGGTGACGTGGTGTCCATGTGCCCTAGCGCGCGTCCAAGCTCCTGATGTGTTTGCAGCAGCTCGTTCGACTCCAGTTAAGAGAAAACGCTGGGTATGCGTCTGTACTTCAAACTCGGCATTATATCAGCTCGGTAAAAACGCTGATGGTCTCCCTGGTTCCTAGCCAAACTGAACATATGCACAAATAGCTCCACTTGCGCATTGGTGTTCACCTACTCGCGTTGCTGCCTCTACCGGTGTCTGTCAGGCATTGCCGTCCCTGCCACTATTGTTGTGTCACCGGTGTTCCACCTCGCCGTGGCCAGAAGACCATAAGGGTTTCGAGGTGATTGTGTTTGCGTTTCCAAGTCACATAGTGTCCATAATACTCATGGGGTGCTTCCTTTAAACTCTACGACATGTTGTGCACCGGAACAGGAGGTGCGCCACCGGACTTTAGTGTCCACCATTGTTGGTGAAGCTGTGACTCCTGTGGTCTAGCTGTTGTTGCAGCATACGCGCATGTTCTCCAGGATACGATGAGTGTTGTGATGCCCTTCCTTGCATATAAGATAGTTGTTTCGGCCGCCTTGAACACAGTTCGCTGGTGCCGGCACCGGACTGTGTCGAGGGCTTCCTATTGTAGATTTAGGGAAAGGGAGAGGTCTTGATGTAAATGTCTGCGACACAGGGAGTAGTAGCAAAAGTCCGGGTGTAATTAGTTTAAATCCTAGGGTGTTTATTTCAAAATGGAAATAGGGACCGTAGGGCTTATTTGTGGGCGCAGTTTTCTGATGGGAAGTGGGCCGCCATGGTGGGTGTTAGCCCATTCCGGCTCCCTTATTTTCTTTAATTTGTGCCTTGATAACTAGTATGGTCTGCTAAAAATCAAGGAAATGTGCCAAAAATTTCGACCCAAATTTTGTAGAGTGCACAGAATGATGTAATTCATGTAAATGAATTAATAGGATTTTTGTAGCAACCAGAAAAAATTGGTCACATAAAAGTACCCTTAGAAGGCTTAAAAGAATTTTAGAAATAAAACTATAGGTCCAAAAATCATAGAAATTTGTGAGAAATTTTGATACCTTTAGAATATTTTCTGATCAAAGTTTGAGCCTGGTTGGAATTTATTAAATTAGAAAACCAGAAACTGACTAAGTTTAAGGATTTAAAACGCCCTAATCCTCAATACTAATTTAGGGTTGGATTAAACTTGAGTCACACAATGTCAAACATCAATATTGGCAAGCTTAAAGTATATGTTCCCTGATAATTTGAAGTAGATTTAGTTTGACCATTTTAAGCCAACATTAGGTAACCTAAAACTATAGGTATAATAACTATATGCTTACTTAGAAGTAATTACGCATTCCACCTCTCCCTTGTGGGAGTTTGCATAGCATCTCATTACATGAGCATTTATATACTTCGAATTGACTTGTAGAGCACCTTGAAGAAAAAGTTGAAGTAGAAGTGGAAGGGGAGCCTGTTCCTCCATCTTAAACTCCTCCAACTGAGGTTGTCACTGAAGGTCCTCGAGAAGGTGCCCCATTTGGGTTTGCTGCTGTCGGCGTTTCGACCCCGGGGGGGTCCCTGGACCGACAAGTAAATTGTCGCTGCGTGTCCCAGCCCAGATGGGTCAGCGCGAGATGGAACACAAAGGGGGGAAAACAGTAAGGGGAACCGCGGCCTCGTGTTGTCCTGTGCCTAGGGCGGATGCGCTTGCAGTAGGGGGTTACAAGCGTTCGCGAGGGAGAACGAGAGAGAGAGCCTGTGCGTCAGCCCGTTCTCCCGCGCGGCCACCTTTTTTGTACGAGGGCGCTAGACCTTCCTTTTATAGACGTAAGGAGAGGGTCCAGATGTACAACGGGGGGTGTAGCAGTGTGCTAACGTGTCTAGCAGAGGGGAGCCAGAGCCCTATGTACATGCCGACGTGGCTGTCGGAGAGGTTTTGGAGCCCTGTTCATGTGGCGTCGTGGCCGTCGGAGGAGCGCTTGAGCCCTGTAGAAGTACAGCTATCGGGGCTGTCGGATCCTTGCTGACGTATCCTTGCTTCCATAGGGGGCTAAGAACCGCCGTCGTCATGGAGCACGCGGGGTGCCATCATTACTTGTTTTACCGAGGTGAGCCAGATGGGACGCCGGTCTTGTTCCCCGTAGCCTGAGCTAGCTAGGGGTAGGGTAATGATGTACCCCCCTGCGACGTGGTCGATCCGAGCCTAAGGTCAGGCGAGGCGGTGGCTCCTCCGAGGTCGAGGCTGAGTCCGAGCCCGGGGGTCGGGCGAGGCGGAGACCGTCGTCCGAGGCGAGGTCGAGTCCGAGCCCTAGGGTCGGGCGAGGCAGAGACTGTCTTCTGGAGCGAGGTCGAGTCCGAGCCCTAGGGTCGGGCGAGGCGGAGATTCCTATGATGCCCGAGGCTGGACTTGGCTGTTGTCAGCCTCACCCTGGCAGGTGGCACAGCAGTCGGAGCAACGCAGGCGGCGCTGTTTTCCTGTCAGGTCAATCAGTGGAGGGGCGAAATGACTGCGGTCACTTCGGCCTTGTCGACTGGAGGGCGTGCATCAGGATAAGGTGTCAGGCGATCCTTGCATTGAATGCCCCTACGATACGGTCGGTTGGCATGGCGATCTGGCCAAGGTTGCTTCTCCGCGAAGCCTGCCCGAGCTGGGCCTCGGGCGAGTCGAAGGTACGCCCGATGCTTGAGGAGACCCTCGAGCGAGGCGTGAATCTGCCTTGGTCTACCGTTCCTGCCCGAGGCTAGGCTCGGGTGAGGCGAGATCGTGTCCCTTGAGTGGACGGAGCCTTGACCTGAATTGCGCCCATCAGGCCTTTGCAGCTTTGTGCTGATGGGGGTTACCAGCTGAGATTAGGAGTCTTGGGGGTACCCCTAATTACGGTCCTCGACAGTAGCCCCTGAGCCTCAAAGGGAGTGTGGGTACTCGCTTGGAGGCTTTGTCGCACTTTCTTGGAAGGGGACCGGCCTTTCTCGGTTGCATTTCGTTCCGGTGGGTGCGCGCGAGCGCACCCGCCGGGTGTAGCCCCGGAGGCCTCGGAGGAGTGGTTTGACTCCTTCGAGGTCTTAATGCCTTTCGTGATGCCTTGGCCAGTCTGGTCGTTCCCTCATGCGAACTAGCCGTTGCCCGGGTGCATAGTCAGGTTCTGAGTTCTCGGGCTGGTATGTTGACGCTGTCAACTAGTTGGCCGGAGCCGGGTTTGCGAGAGCAGCCCCCGAGCCTCTGCACAGGGCGAGAGGACGGTCAAGGACTGACTCGGCTTTTTTCATACGCCCCTTTGTCGCCTTTCCGCAAGGAGGAGGAGGGAGAGCGCCATGTTGCCCTCGGAAGGCGCCGAACATGGTGTCTCCGGTGAGTTGCTAACTGGTGATCCGAGTGGACGCCCGTGCCCCGTTCGATAAGGGTCGGCTAGTGGCCCAGAGGTGCGCTCCAAAAGTACCTGTAGGTGATTTGCCGGACCCGGTCCCGTTCGATAGGGTCCGAGGGCTCGATGCCTCCCTCTGATGGGATTCCGTTACAAAATCGTTCCTGCTGGTCTCAGAAATGTCCTAGGGTACCTCGGGAGCGTAGCCCGAGCCTTGGTTATGTATCGAACATACCCAGAGACATCCCTCACTCTACGTGTTCTGGGGCGGCTGTCGAACCCTTTGAGAGGCCAGCCTGCGAACCCCTGATCAGTAGTGGGCGCGGAGCCCGAGTGGCCTAAGGCGGCTGTCGAACCCTTCCGAGGGGCCAGCCTTCGAACCTCTGACCAGTAGTGGGCACGGAGCCCGAGTGCTCTGAGGCGGCTGTCGAACCCTTCCGTGGGGCCAGCCTTCGAACCTCTGATTAGTAGGGGGGCTCGGGGCCCGCTTCCTTCACGGAGAAGGATCCCTTTCGGAGTATCCCCTTTCTCGGTCCCTGTAGCAAGAGAGAGAAAGGGGAAGCGAAAAAGGATACGAAATTGAACGTCGTGGCGTACCTTTTTTGACGCGGTCATTAAGGCGGAGGTGTAGCAAGAGAGAGAAAGGTGCCGCAGAGTTAATGCGACGGGATGAGTGGTTCGCGGGGAAGTCGTTGTGCATGCGCGAGCCGTTCGAGGAACGGAACACGGGCGCGTCGTCTTCATGCCATGGGAGAGGGCTTTCTCGCTGTTCCAGGAGAGGACGTGAGCCTGTAGACGATTTGACCGCCGTTTCCGCTCGCCTGCTGCCGCCATTACTGTCGGCCCACTTCAGGCCATATCGACCGTCGCGCCTTTTCCCGCGGCTGACTGACCCATGACCGGCGTGCCTGGTTGGCACTGCTGGGCCATGCGCAGGGTTGCCTCGAGTCACGGCACCGATTCCGTGGTCGAGGATGCGCGGCACTGGCGCGAGTGGCGGTGCAGTTTCTCGCACGTAGTAACCGGCGCGTCAGTTACATGACGTGTGGGCCTAGGCCTCCATGCTGGACGCATCGAAGTCGAAAGGGTGCGCCCCCTTGGTGCAGTTGCATGCCGCCTGCATGGCGGTCCGCCCTTTCACCCGCTGGTCTGGGCGAAAGTGGAGGAGTGCTTGTAACCGCTGGGCAGTTGCGCGCTCCGTGCGCGGCGGTTTGGCTTCTTCTGTCCTGGGCCAGCTTGCATGTCGTGTGGGGCCCAGCCCCCATGTTGTAGGGGGAGGACCTTAGAGCGTGTGGGTGAAGACTCAGTCCGCGACGGCCGAGGACGCAAGTGGGGAGAGTCGTCTTTAAAAAGGGATCGACCTCCTGGGTGGTAGCCATGTCTTCGCACTTTCCTCATGCGTCGCGTCCTTCCGCCTTCCGAGCCCCCGGATGGGGAGCGCCCGCGTTGTCTTCATCTCGTTGTGGAAGGAGCGCAACCTTGTGGAGGTTGGTACCTTTCAGCCATCGCTCGGCTTCAAGGATTTTCGTCGTGCAGCCCGGCTGCATCCCCTCGCCGATGGTCACCCAAGATGGTGACCACCAGTTTGATGGTGGGGAGAAGCAAGCCGGGCTGCGGCCTCTGCCCCGCCCTCAGCTTCAAGGATCTTCATCATCCTTGCTGGGGCGGAGGGCAAGCTGAGCCGGAGCTCTACCTCCCGTATGGGCTGGCGGGCCACCTCCTCCTTCAGCGTTCATGGGAGAGGGCGCTCACCGGCTTAGCGGAAGGGGCGGACTTCGACAACGCGTGGCCGAGCGGCCGCAAGCGTCGTCAACTCCAGCATGCCTGGTTCGCTGGCTCAGCTGGCTCTGGCACGGCTTCCGATTACATCTCCCACCGCTGGGCGGAGTGCGGCTATCTGCCCGCCGTACGGGCGGCTGTTGCGCCGCGCGCACCGGGGGACCGCCCAAGACGTCGCGCGCTGCTAGGGCAGCGTTCGTGCTTTTGGGCTATCCTACCCTTGCTCCGGCACGACGCCTTCGCGCGGGGGCTGGTGCTCGCCCGTCCGGGAGGACTTGAGTGGGGATCTGCCGGTGGACAGGTGGCCGGAGAAGTCCTCATCGCCGACGAGATCGTCGCTGCCATCTGCGCTCTGGGCCTCCGGCTCTTTGGCTTTGATAGCTTGTCCTCGCCCCTCGAGTGGAGACGTGGGCGAGGGCCTTGTCGCAGCAGCGTCTGCCCTGAGGTCATCGCTGCTGCTGTTTGGCCGCCCGGAGCGGAGGTCGTTGTCGCTGCTGCAGGAGTGGGCGGTGGTGAGCCGCTTGGAGTTCGTCGTCCCGTGGGCCTCCTGGTATGGAGGTTGTTCATACCCGCGGGAACGGAACCGGAGTCCTGTTTGTAATGGCATTTTGAGTGTCGGCGTATGTTCATTGCGGCTGTCGGGGCCTAAACATCTGTGTATTCGGGCGTAAAGTCGTGTTTCTTCCCCATTTCGAGCACCAGGACTCGCCTGTCGGCTAGCTGGATCGCTTAACCAAGTGTGAGTTGCTCTGTGCGGAAGGTGACGAGTGAGGTATCTGTATCCCGGAGGCGTAGGAGTCCCTCGGCTCGGTCGGCCTTGTCGCTCAAGGCTCCTCTTGCTCAGTGAAGGAACCCTCGGCTGCTATGCGATGAGCCGAAGCCGGAGGCAGCGGTGTCAGCATGGACAGAGGCGGAGTTGGCTGGAGAAGAAACTTCATCGGCCCAGGAGTAGGGGACTTCCCAGGCCGAGGGGGCGTTGCAGTGGCGGCTAGGACCTGGCCAGGTCGTCCACTGGTGGGACCAACCCTAGAGTCGGGCTGCCGAGGTCATGAGCCGGGCTGGTGTCCTCGGGGGACAGCTGGCTGAGGCTACGGAACGGCCGGTTCGACCGTCTGCTTGGGCCGGGTTCCTGGAGGAGGCTCTGGCGGCGATGGCCCAGGTGCGGTGCTGACATCTTCCTTCGAGGTGGAGATCCTTCGATCGTGACGCCGTCCGAGGCCGGGTCGGATTCCATCGAAGGTGGAGTCGATGCCGAGGGTGCTGCTGCTCCCCCTACTGACGTCTGAACCTGCAGGAACAGTTTGTCTGTAGTGTGCGTATGTTTTTTGCGGCCGCCGAGGCCCAAACATATCGTCGTCGTGTGGTAAAGCTGCGTTTCTTTTCCCCTTGTTTCGAGTATCAGGACTTGTTCGTCGGTAAAAGAATCGTTTATCCGAGCGAGAGTTACTTATCGCAGAAGGTGATGAGTGAGGTATCCGTATCCTGGAGGCGTAGGAGTCCCTTGGCTCGGTCGGCCTTGCCGCTTACGTGTACTCTTACTCGTCCGTAGGGTTCTGTTATCGATATAGTCGAGATGGCACAAAAAATCGTTTTGGCCAAAAAATTTCTGAGCGCTAAGACTTGTTCGGACAGCGGAATCGCTTATCAGAGCTTGAGTTACTTATCGTTTTCAGGATTCCACTATTGAAGTAGTCGAAAAGCACGAAAGATGTTCTGGCAGGAAGACTTTTTCTGAGGAAAATTTTGACGAAGAGGGGGTTCCCCCCTTCTAGCCCCCGAGGGAGGGTCGGGCTTTGCCGAGGCAAGGTTGACCCTTCCTTGATGGTTAGACTTTATTTGCGTAAGTGAACGAGGTATATGAACGACTTGAAAACATCTTAAGGGTAGAAGCGACGTAGCTGTCGGATGTTCCAAGCGTTGTTGTAGACCTCGCCTTGACTGGTGGCCAGCTTGTATGTCCCGGGCTTCAGAATCTTGGCGATGATGAACGGCCCTTCCTAGGGAGGTGTGAGCTTATGGCGCCCTCGGGCGTCTTGTCGTAGCCGAAGCACCAAGTCGCCCACCTGGAGGTCTCGGGACCGAACCCCTCGGGCGTGGTAGCATCGCAGGGACTGCTGATACCGCGCCGAGTGTAGCAAGGCCATGTCCCGAGCCTCTTCCAGCTGGTCCAGTGAGTCTTCTCGGTTCGTCTGGTTGCTTCGGACATCGTATGCCCTCGTCCTCGGGGAGCCGTATTCTAAGTCTGTGGGCAAGATAGCCTCGGCCTCATAGAACAGCGTGAAGCTCGTGGCTCGGCTTGGCATCGTCCTCAGACTCCAGACCACCGAGGGGACTTCCTTCATCCACCGCCTGCCGAACTTGTTGAGGTCGTTGTAGATCCTCGGCTTGAGTCCCTGTAGAATCATGTCGTTGGCACGCTCTACCTGCCCATTCGTCATGGGGTGAGCTACGGTGGCCCAGTCCACCCAGATGTGGTGGTCCTCGCAGAAGTCCAGGAACTTCCTGCCGGTGAACTGGGTGCCGTTGTCGATGATGATGGAGTTCGGGACCCTGAAGCGATGGATGATGTTGGTGAAGAACGCCACCGCCTGTTCGGACCTGATGCTGTTTAGGGGTTGGACCTCGATCCACTTGGAGAATTTGTCGATGGCGACCAGCAGGTGCGTGAAGCCCCCGGGTGCCTTCTGCAAGGGACCAACGAGGTCTAGACCCCATACAGCAAACGGCCAGGTGATGGGTATTGTTTGCAAAGCCTGAGCGGGCAGGTGGGTCTGCCTTGCGTAGAATTGACACCCTTGGCAGGTGCAGACAATCCTAGTGGCATCGGCCACCACGGTTGGCCAGTAGAAACCCTATCGGAAGGCGTTTCCAACAAGGGCCCGAGGTGCTGCGTGGTGACCGCAAGCCCCCGAGTGTATTTCTTGCAATAGCTCCTGTCCTTCGGCGATGGATATGCATCGCTGGAGGATGCCTGAGGGGCTGCGGTGGTAGAGTTCCTTTCTGTCACCCAGCAAGACGAACCACTTGGCGCGCCGCGCCAGTCGCCGAGCTTCGGCTCTGTCGAGGGGTAGCTCTCCTCGGTGGAGATATTGCAGGTATGGGGTCTGCCAGTTTCGATTAGGCATGACTCCATTCCGCTCTTCCTCGACACGCAGTGCCTCACCCTCGGGGGCCGAGGGTGCCTCGGGCGGGGCCGAGGCTGCCTCGGGCTGAGCTGAGGGCGCCTTGGGCTGAGCTGAGGGCGCCTCGGGCAAAGCCGAGGCCTTCTCGGGCTCAAGCGTGTTGTCGGTCTTGACGGAGGGTTGATGTAGGTCTCAGGAGAAGACGTCTGGAGGAACCGTTGTCTGCCCCGAGGCTATCTTAGCCAGCTCGTCTGCAGTCTCGTTGTATCGTCGAGCGACGTGGTTGAGCTCGAGCCCGTAGAACTTGTCCTCTAGGCGCCGAACCTCGTCGTAGTAGGCTTCCATCTTTGGGTCACGGCAATGGGAGTTCTTCATGACTTGGTCGATGACAAGCTGCGAGTCGCCTCGAGCGTCGAGGCGCCGGACCCCTAGCTCGATGGCGATGCGCAACCCGTTAACCAGAGCCTCGTACTCGGCCACGTTGTTGGACGCCGGGAAATGGAGGCGCAGCACGTAGCGGAGGTGCTTCCCGAGGGGTGAGATGAAGAGCAGGCCCGCGCCCGCTCCTGTTTTCATCAGCGACCCATCGAAATACATGGCCCAGAGTTCCGGTTGGATCAGAGCTGCTGGAAGCTGGGTGTCGACCCATTCAGCCACAAAGTCCGCCAAGACTTGGGACTTGATGGCCTTCCGAGGGGCGAACGAGATTGTCTCGCCCATGAATCATGATCTCCACTGCCCACTTTGCAATCCTACCCGAGGCCTCTCGGCACTGGATGATCTCCCCCAAGGGGAAGGATGACACCACAGTCACCGGATGAGACTCGAAGTAGTGTCGCAACTTTCGCCGCGTCAGGATTACCGCGTACAGTAGCTTCTGAATTTGCGGGTAGCGGATTTTGGTTTCGGACAGTACCTCACTGATGAAGTAGACCGGCCTCTGGACAGGCAATGCGTGCCCTTCTTCTCGTCTCTCGACCATGATCGCGACGCTGACCACCTGAGTGGTAGCGGCAATGTAGATCAAGAGGGCTTCTCCGGCAGTGGGGGCACCAAGATGGGCGCGCTTGTAAGGAGGGCCTTTAAGTTCCCGAGAGCTTCCTCGGCCTCGAGGGTCCAAGTGAAGCGCTCGGTCTTCCTCAAGAGGCGGTACAGGGGTAGGCCTCTTTCGCCGAGGCGCGAGATGAAGCGGCTCAGAGCCGCAAGGCATCCCATGACCCTCTGTACTCCTTTCAAGTCCTTGATGGGCCCCATGTTGGTGATGGCCACGATTTTCTCCGGGTTGGCCTCGATGCCCCGCTCGCCGCTCGAAGACGATGAACCCTAGTAGCATGCCTCGGGGGACTCCAAAGACACACTTCTCGGGATTGAGTTTTACGCCTTTCGCCTTGAGACACTCGAATGTCGTTTCAAGGTCAGAGAGGAGGTCGGAGGCTTTCCTCGTCTTGACTACGATGTCATCGACGTAAGCCTCGACCGTTCGGCCAATGTGCTGTCCGAACACGTGGTTCATGCACCTTTGGTATGTCGCACCCGCATTCCTCAAACCAAATGGTATAGTAATGTAGCAGTACATGCCAAAAGGTGTGATGAAATAGGTCACAAGCTGGTCGGACTCTTTCATCCTGATTTGGTGATACCCTGAGTAGGCATCGAGGAACGACAGGGTTTCGCACCCAGTAGTGGAATCCACGATTTGATCAATGCGAGGCAGGGGGTAGGGAACTTTCAGACATGCTTTGTTTAGACCAGTGTAGTCTACACACATCCGCCATTTCCCACCTTTCTTTTTCACAATCACAGGGTTGGCAAGCCATTCGGGATGGAATACCTCTTTGATGAATCCGGCAGCCATCAGCTTGTGGATCTCCTCGCCTATGGCTTTGCGCTTTTCTTCGTCGAATCGGCGCAGAGGCTGCTTCACGGGTCGGGCTCCAGCTCGGATATCTAGTGAGTGCTCGACGACATCTCTCGGTATGCCTGGCATGTCCGAGGGACTCCACGCAAAAACCTCGGCGTTTGCGTGGAGAAAGTCGACGAGCACTGCTTCCTATTTGGGGTCGAGCTCGGAGCCGATCCAGATCTGCTTGGAGGTGTCGTTGCTGGGGTCGAGAGGGACAGACTTAACCGCCTCTGCTGGTTCGAAGTTGCCGGCGTGGCGTTTCGCATCTGGCACCTCCTTGGGGAGGTTCTCCAGGTCGGCGATGAGGGCCTCGGATTCGGCGAGGGCCCTGGCGTACAACACGCACTCCACGTCGCATTCGTACGCGTGTCGGTACGTGGGGCCGACGATGATGACCCCGTTGGGCCCGGCATCTTGAGTTTGAGGTAGGTGTAGTTGGGGACGGCCATGTACTTGGCGTAGCATGGTCTCCCTAACACTGCGTGGTAGGTTCCTCGCAACCCGACCACCTCGAATGTGAGGGTTTCCTTTTAGAAGTTGGAGGGAGTCCCGAAGCAGACGGGCAGATCGAGTTGTCCAAGGGGCTGGACGCGCTTCCCGGGAATGATCCCGTGAAAGGGCGCCGCACTGGCCCAGATCGAGGACAGATCGATCTGCAGGAGCCCGAGGGTGTCGGCATAGATGATGTTGAGGCTGCTGCCTCCGTCCATGAGGACCTTGGTAAGCCTGACATTGCCGATGATATGATCAACAACGAGCGGGTACTTCCCTGGGCTCGACACGCGGTCGGGGTGGTCGTCTTGGTCGAAGGTGATGGGCTTGTTGGACCAGTCTAGGTAGACTGGCGCCGCCACCTTCACCGAGCAGACCTCCCGGCGCTCTTGCTTGCGGTGCCGAGCCGAGGCGTTCGCCACTTGCCCACCGTAGATCATGAAGCAGTTGCGGACCTCGGGGAACTCCTCTGCCTTGTGACCCTCCTTGTCGTTGTCGGGGGCTCTACCACCTTCCGCCGGGGACCCGGCCTTGTGGAAGTAGCGCCGAAGCATGACGCACTCCTCAAGGGTGTGCTTGACAGGACCCTGATGATAGGGGCACGACTCCTTGAGCATCTTGTCGAACAGGTTGGCGCCTCCGGGAGGCTTCCGAGGGTTCTTGTGCTCGGCGGCGGCGACAAGGTCTGCGTCGGTGGCGTCGCGTTTCGCTTGCGACTTCTTCTTGCCCTTCTTCTTTGTGCCGCGCTGAGCGGACGTCTCGGGGACGTCTTCCGGCTGGCGCCCCTGAGGCTGCTTGTCATTCCGGAAGATGGCTTCGACCGCCTCCTGACCAGAGGCGAACTTGGTGGCGATGTCCATTAGCTCGCTCGCCCTGGTGGGAGTCTTGCGACCCAGCTTGCTCACCAGGTCGCGGCAAGTGGTGCCGGCGAGGAACGCGCCGATGACATCCGAGTCAGTGATGTTGGGCAGCTCAGTGCGCTGCTTCAAAAATCGCCGGATGTAGTCCCGCAGGGATTCTCCCGGCTGCTGGCGGCAGCTTCGGAGAGCCCAGGAGTTCCCAGGGCGCACGTATGTGCCCTGGAAGTTGCCGGCGAAGGCTTTGACCAGGTCGTCCCAGTTGGAGATCTGCGCAGGAGGCAGATGCTCCAGCCAGGCTCGGGTGGCGTCGGAGAGGAACAAGGGGAGGTTGCGGATGATGAGGTTGTCATCATCCGTTCCACCCAGCTGGCAGGCCAGCCGGTAGTCCGCGAGCCATAGTTCCGGCCTTGTCTCCCCTGAGTACTTAGTGATGGTAGTCGGGATTCAGAACCGGGTCGGGAACGGCGCCCGTCATATGGCCCGACTGAAAGCTTGCGGACCGGGGGG
Source organism: Zea luxurians (assembly GCA_029449295.1). NCBI lineage: Eukaryota > Viridiplantae > Streptophyta > Magnoliopsida > Poales > Poaceae > Zea > Zea luxurians. Next base: position 31,294,559 of record JAOPSE010000017.1, on the reverse strand, counting down.
TTCGGGCGAAGGGCTCTGATCCTCCTCACTGTCGTAGCGTCCCCCACGCCTGGGGTGGTAGCCTCGGTGCACCTTCTCGTCGAGGTGGGCTCGACGGTCGCGGTGGTGGTGCTCGTTGCCGAGGCGACCCGGGGCCGCAGGCGCTGTGTCCCGTGTGCGCCCGGTGTGGACCGAGGCTTCCTGCATGAATCGGGAAGTCACAGCATGATGCTCCAGGGGGTATCCCTGCCTTCGGGAGGCAGAGCTTTCGGCCTGTCGGACCGCGGCATCCTCCAGGAGATTCTTGAGCTCTCCCTGGATACGCCGCCCCTCGGTGGTGGATGGTTCCGGCATCGCTCGGAGTAGTATTGCTGCTGCAGCTAGGTTCTAGCCGACCCCACTGGAAACCAGGGGCAGCCTTGCCCTGGCGTTGTCGGTGATGCGATGCTGAACGTCCTAGGCCAGATGACGCGCTTCTCCGGCCGGTGCTCGACCTGCCCACTCCTGCCTAATATTTTGCTGGAGCTGAACAAGTTGTCCTGCTTCCTCGTCGAGCCTGGCCTGCATCTCGCGGATTTGCTCGAGCTATGCGTCCTGACCCCCGCAGGGACTGGGACCACAGCTAGCTCCCGAAGGATGTCAACGCGAGGCGCAGGCCTAGGGGGATAGTCGTTCTCCGGCATACCAAGGTGGTTGCCTTCGTCGAGACCCCCTAGATCGACGTGGAAACATTCACGACTTGGACCACAGTCCTCGCTGCCGAGGCTGTGGCTACCATCGGAGCAATTGGAGAGGCAGTAGTCGCATGCGGTCATGAAGTCTCGCATGGCACTAGGGTTATCGAGCCCGGAGAAATCCCAACCAGAGTCGGGCTCGTCGTCTTCCTCGAAACCCGGGGGCCTGTAGGTCGAGACGGCCGTCAATCTGTCCCAGGTTAACCACATATGATACCCCGGAAGGTTTGGATATGCCTTTATGAAAGCGTCCACCGAAGCAGGGTCGCTTGGTGGGTCGAAGCTGAATCTAAAAGGCACAGGATGGGTAACGGACGGTACCTCTTGATCGACAGATGGTGACGAAGTCGCGTCAGGGACGGACTGCACCATTATCTCAAGTACGAGGCTAACGCCCAGCAAGTCCTTCGCGAGTGTGATGGCATCGTCCGTCTGCTTGGGGTTGGCGTGTTGCGGGGAAACGACGCTCGTCTTCGTCTTAGACGCGAGGTCAACGCCTGACGTGTCCCCCGCTGGGGCGCCGGCACCGTCGACTCGCTCGACAGCCGACGAGGCGCCGCCTCCTGCTTGGCCATGGTTGCCCTGCCTCCTCCTCCATCGATGGGGAAGGTGACGGGACAGACCCGAATGTTGTTCTTCCATCACGCGGGAAAGACGTCGTCGATTCCGCCGCCGGCGAGTGGGCTGATGGCCGCCATTGTCGTTGTCGCGCAGTGGAGGAAGGAGTACCATGTCGTAGCTGCCGTCGAGGGACATGAACTCAAGACTCCCAAAACGGAGAATCGTCCTGGGTTGGAGAGGTTGCTGGAGGCTACCCATCTGGAGCTTGACGGGAAGCTGTTCGTCAACACGCAGTAGTCCCCTACCTGGCGCGCCAACTGTCGGCGTTTCGACCCCGGGGGGTCCCTGGACCAACGAGTAAATTGTCGCTGCGTGTCCCAGCCCAGATGGGTCGGCGCGAGACGGAACAAAAAGGGGGGAAAACAGTAAGGGGAACCGCGGCCTCGTGTTGTCCTGCGCCCAGGGCGGATGCGCTTGCAGTAGGGGGTTACAAGCGTTCGCGAGGGAGAAAGAGAGAGAGAGAGCCTGTGCGTCAGCCCGTTCTCCCGCGCGACCACATTTTTTGTACGAGGGCCCTAGACCTTCCTTTTATAGACGTAAGGAGAGGGTCCAGGTGTACAACGGGGGGTGTAGCAGTGTGCTAACGTGTCTAGCAGAGGGGAGCCAGAGCCCTATGTACATGCCGACGTGGCTGTCGGAGAGGTGTTGGAGCCCTGTTCATGTGGCGTCGTGGCCGTCGGAGGAGCGCTTGAGCCCTGTAGAAGTACAGCTGTCGGGGCTGTCGGATCCTTGCTGACGTATCCTTGCTTCCGTAGGGGGCTGAGAACCGCCGTCGTCATGGAGCACGCGGGTGCCATCATTACTTGTTTTACCGGGGCGAGCCAGATGGGACGCCGGTCTTGTTCCCCGTAGCCTGAGCTAGCTAGGAGTAGGGTAATGATGTACCCCCTGCGACGTGGTCGGTCCGAGCCTGAGGTCGGGCGAGGCGGTGGCTCCTTCAAGGTCGAGGCTAAGTCCGAGCCCGGGGGTCGGGCGAGGCGGAGACTGTCATCCAAGGCGAGGTCGAGTCCGAGCCCTGGGGTCGGGCGAGGCGGAGACTGTCTTCTCGAGCGAGGTCGAGTCCAAGCCCTGGGGTCGGGCGAGGCAGAGATTCCTATGACTCCCGAGGCTGGACTTGGCTGCTGTCAGCCTCACCCTGGCAGGTGGCACAGCAGTCGGAGCAGCGCAGGTGGCGCTGTTTTCCTGTCAGGTCAGTCAGTGGAGGGGCGAAATGACTGCGGTCACTTCGGCCTTGTCGACTGGAGGGCGTGCATCAGGATAAGGTGTCAGGCGATCCTTGCATTGAATGCCCCTGCGATACGGTCGGTTGGCGTGGCGATCTGGCCAAGGTTGCTTCACCGCGAAGCCTGCCCGAGCTGGGCCTCAGGCAAGTCGAAGGTACGCCCGTTGCTTGAGGAGACCCTCGGGCGAGGCGTGAATCTGCCTTAGTCTACCGTTCCTGCCCGAGGCTGGGCTCGGGTGAGGCGGGATTGTGTCCCTTGAGTGGACGGAGCCTTGACCTGAATTGCGCCCATCAGGCCTTTGCAGCTTTGTGCTGATGGGGGTTACCAGCTGAGATTAGGAGTCTTGGGGGTACCCCTAATTACGGTCCCTGACAGCTGCTAACTGCAATATCCTTGTAGAAGAGCCTGACTCTCCTCCTCACCAAGGCATGCCCCGGTGCATTTGCCACCTCCTTGTGTTTTAAAATCTTTATCACCTTGATTGATGCATTAGGTGATAGAAGTTGTGTGCTAAACCGTTGATGCATTTCCTTCCTTGAAAATTTGAATACCCTTCCTTGACACCCCTTTTATAAAAAGGATTTTTGATGCTTAGCCTTGCTTTAGAAAACAAAATGTTTTGTTTTAAAACAAAAGTGATGCTACAGATTGGATGGGAAGTTTTCAAAAATAAAACTTGATGGTGAATCCATCATGGCCATGATGGGTTCAACATCGGAAAAGATGTACCTCTGCCAGGTACCAAACTTTGGGTTTAAATTATAAAGCTGAGACCGGGTGGGTGACTTGCACGAGAAAGGAGTCTCGGTGTAGTGTCTTCGTCTGAGTCGTTTAAGGACCGTACCAATTGTTGGCCTGTTGATCTAGGACCTTTTATCTGGCCACATACCTCGTCATGGGTAAGCTTGAACCTGCTATTCCATACATGAAAATACAATCGCGCACTGGGAGTGGAGAGATGGCGAGAGTGGCACGTACCCTCCTGGCAAAGGACCGCCTAAAAGGGTGGTGTGCTCTCGGGTGGCGCGGACCTGTTCATGTGGTGGAGGATCCGTGGGAATGGTAGACATGTGCAAAAGAGTTAAGGGAAGCATATGTCGTGTGGTTGGAGATCCCTAGCTAGGTATTAATCGATTCGGATCGCCGAACTTCTCAGATATGATGACTGGTGTCGGCGTTCCGAGACCGGGGGGTCCCCGAGCCGACGAGTGAGAGTGCCGCGTGCCCCAGCCCAGATGGGTCGAGCGCGTGGGCGAGCGCGAAGGGGGGAACAGAGAGAGAGGTCGGTGGCCGGAGCCGGGTCGTGAGGGAGTCGGAGAATTCCCGCGGCCTTCGTGTTCGTCCCGCGCCCAGGTCGGGTGCGCTTGCAGTAGGGGGTTACAAGCGTCCGCACGAGGTGAGGGGAAGCGAGCGGTCCCGAGAGAGCGCCTGCCCCTGCCCTTCGTCCCCGCGAGGCCAACCTTCTCTAAGAAGGCCCTGGTCCTTCCTTTTATAGTCGTAAGGAGAGGATCCAGGTGTACAAGATGGGGTGTAGCAAGGTGCTACATGTCTAGCGAGGGAGAGCTAGCGCCCTATGTACATGCCAAGGTGGCAGCCGGAGAGATCTTGGCACCCTGTTGGTGTGGCGTCGTGGCTGTCGGAGGAGTAACGGAGCCGGACGGGGGGACAGCTGTCGAAGTGGCTGGGCCCTTGCTGACGTTCTCCTGCTTTCGTAAGGGAGCTGAGAGCCGCCGTCGTCATGATCTAGCGGGGCGCCATCATTGCCTATCTGGCGTAGCTGGCTAGATGGGACGCCGGTCTTGTTCTCTGCGACCCAAGTCGGCTCAGGGCAGGGTGATGATGACGCTTCCTGTTGACGTGGCGGTCTCGTGTCCTAGGTCGGGCGTCGTGGAGGCTCCTCCGAAGCCGAGGTCGAGTCCGTCCTGCAAGACAGAGGCAGAGTCCGAGCCCTGGGTCGGGCGAGGCGGAGATCGTTCGGCAGAGGCCGAGGTGGAGTCCGAGCCCTGGGTCGGGCGAGGCGGAGTTCGCCGTCTTCTGGGGCCTTAGCCCGAGTCCGAGCCCTTGGGCGGAGCGGAGTGGAGTTCGCCGTCTTCTGGGGCCTTAGCCCGAGTCCGAGCCCTTGGGCGGAGCGGAGTTCGCCGTCTTCCGGGGCCTTAGCCCGAGTCCGAGCCCTTGGGCGGAGCGGAGTTCGCCGTCTTCCGGGGCCTTAGCCCGAGTCCGAGCCCTGGGGTCGGGCGGAGCGGAGTTCGCCGTCTTCCGGGGCCTTAGCCCGAGTCCGAGCCCTGGGTCGGGCGGAGCCTCCTAGGGCACCTCTAGCGAAGTCTGGTTGCTCGTCGGTCTTACCTTTTGCGTTAAACGCCCCGGTGACTCGGTCGGTTGGCGCGGTGATTTAGTCAGGGTTTCTTCTTATCGAAGGCGGGGCCTAGGGCGAGCCGGAGATGCGTTTGCCGTGAAAGAGGAGGCCTCAGGCGAGACGGAGTCATCTTAGGGTCGGCTGCCCTCGCCCGAGGCTAGGCTCGGGCGTGGCGTGGTCAAGTCACTCGTATGGACTGATCCCTGACTTAATCAAACCCATCAGGCCTCTGCAGCTTTATGCTGATGGGGGTTACCAGCTGAGAATTAGGCGTCTTGAGGGTACCCCTAATTATGGTCCCCGACAGTAGCCCCCGAGCCTCGAAGAGAGTGTTAACACTCGCTTGGAGGCTTGCGTCGCACTTTTTTGCAAGGGGACCAGCCTTTCTCGGTGGTACTTTGTTCCGGTGGGTGCGCGCGAGCGCACCCGCCGGGTGTAGCCCCCGAGGCCTCGGAGGAGTGGTTTCACTCCTTCGAGGTCTTAATGCCTTGCGCAATGCCTCGGCTGGTCTGGCGGTTCCCTCATGCGAGCAGGGCGTAACCCAGGTGCACTGTCGGGGCCCAAGTTCTCGGGCTGGTATGTTGACGCTGTCAACGGTTCGGCCGGAGCCGGGTTTGCGAGAGCAGCCCCCGAGCCTTCGCACGGAGTGAGAGGACGATCAGGGACAGACTCGACTTTTTATATACGCCCCTACGTCGCCTTTCCGCAAGGAGGAGGGGGGGAGTGCGCCATGTTACCCTCGATGGGCACCGAACATGGTGTCTCCGGTGAGCTGCAATCGGGTAATCCGAGTGGACGTCCGTGCCCCGTTCGTTGGGGGTCGGCTAGGGGCCCGGAGGCACGCCCAAAAGTACCTGCGGGTGATCTGCCGGACCCGGTCCCCTAGCGACGGGGTCCGAGGGCTCGTTGCCTCCCTCCGATGGGATTCCGTTACAGAGTCGTTCCCGCTGGTCTCGGAAATGTCCTAGGGTACCTCGGGAGCGCAGCCCGAGCCTTGGTTATGTATCGAACGTATCCCTGGTCATCCCTCGCTCGGCGTCTGAGGCGACTGTGAACCCTTCGACAGGCCAGCCTTCGAACCCCTGATCAGTAGGGGGCACGGAGCCCTAGTAGCCTGAGGCGGTCATGGAACCTTTCGGGAGGCCGACCTTCGAACCCCTGACCAGTAGTGGGTGTCGGGCCCACGCGATCTGAGGCGGCTGTTGAACCCCTCGGGGGGCCAGCCTTCGAACCCCTGATCAGTAGGGAGGCTCGGAGCCTAGTTCCTTCACGGGGAAGGATCCCTTTGGGGTTATCCCCCTTCTCGGTCCCTGTTGCAAGAGATAGAGAAAGAAGGAAAAGGGAAAAAGGATTCGAAATTGAACGTCGTGGCGTACCTTTTTCGGCGTGGTCGTTTTGGCGGAGGCGAAGCGTCGCCAGCTGCCCCTGCCAGAAACGTTACCTGTTTCGCCGCGGAGTTAATGCGCCGGGGTAAGCGGTCGGCGAAGCTGCCGTTGCGTGCGCGGGCCGTTCGAGGTACGGGTCACGGGCGCGTCGTCTCCACGCCGTGAGAGGGGGTTCTCTTGCTGCCTCCGGATGGGACATGAGCTTGGCAGATGGCGTGACCGCTGCTCTCGCGCGCCTGCCACCGTCATTACTGCCGGCCCATTTTTGACCGCTTTTGACCGCTGCGCCAGGCTGGCGCTGCCGGGTCGCGGGCTGGGTCGCCTCGAATCGCGGTATCGGTTCCGCAATCGAGGAGGTGCGGTGGTGGGGCGAGTGGCATAGCGGTTCGCATGCAGCGCCCGGCGCGTCAGTTGCACGACGCGTGGGCTTGAGCCGTCGCGCTGGCCTGTCAGGAATCGGAGAGGCGCGTCCACTTGGCGCGGTTGCATGCCGCCTGCATGGCCGCCTGCCCCTTTCGCCCGCTGGTCCGGGCAAAAGTGGAGGGTTACTTGTAGCCGCTGGGTGGTTGCGTGCGTCGTGCGCGGCGGTTCGGCTTCTTCTGCTTAGAGCCGGTCTGCATGACAGGCGGGCCCCAGCCTCCGCGCCGCAGGGAAGGGCTTTGGAGGCGTGTTGGAGAAGACTCAGCCCGTGACGGTTGAGGGCGCAAGCAGGGGGAGTTGCCTTTAAAAGGAGGGCGACCCCCTTCGTGAGGTAACCATGTCTCCTTCCTCTCCAATGCATTGTGTCTCTCCATCTTCCGAGCCCCCGGGTGGGGGGAAGCCGCCGTCTTTTCGCTCCATCGCCGGAGGAACGCAACTCCGTGGGAGTTGGTACCTTTCAGCCATCGTTCGGCTTCAAGGATTTTCATCATGCAGCCCGGCTGCACCCCTCCACCGGCGGTCACCCAAGAGGGCGACCTCCGGCTTGATGGTGGGGGAAAGCGAGCCGGGCTGCGGCCTCTGCCCCTCCCTCAGCCTCAAGGATTTTCATCACCAGGGCTGAGGAGGGGCGTGTGCCGAGTTGGGGTCGGTCCCTGCGCGGGCGGTGGCCCGCTCCTTCCCTCAGTGATCCGGGGGAAGGGCGGGAGTTGTCCGCGGCGCCAACAGCTGCAGCGTGCCCGGCTCTCTGAGCCGAGCACTCTCGGAGCCGCTCCCGGTGCCGCCTCCCGCCACGGCAGCTGGAAGAGGTTCTTCCGCCGGCGCGACAGCCGAGGTTGGCCACGGACCGACCTCCGACTCTACGGCCTTCTGTCCGTCCTTGCCTCTCGAGTTTGGGCAAGGGCGGAGACCTCCCAGCAGCAGCATCCGCCCTGAGGCCATCACTGCTGCTGTTGGGCTCCCCAGGACAGACGTCTTCATCGTCGCCGCTGCCGGGGCGGGCGGCGACGCGCCGTTCGTCGGTCTTCTGCTGCCCCGCAGGCCTACCCCCATCGAGTGGGGTTGTTCGTACCTGCGGGGGGGGAACCGGAGTTCCGTTTGTAATGGCACTTCGAGTGCCGGGTTTTTTGTTCATTTCGGCTTTCGGGGCCTGAACATGTATGTAACTCCGGCACAGAGCCGTGTTTTTTCCTCATTTCTGAGCGCTAAGGCTCGCCTGCTGATTGTCTGAACCGCTTCACTAAGCGTGAGTTGCCCCGTGTCAAGGTGACGAGTGAGGTATCCGTATCCCGGAGGCGTAGGAATCCCTCGACTCGGTCGGACCTGTTGTCCGAGGCTCCTCTAACTTAGTTAAAGAGACCCCTCGGCCGCTCTTTGACGAGCCGAGGCCAGGGGTAGCGATATCAGCATGAGCAGAGGCATTGTTGGCTCGGAAATGAAACCTGGTTGGCCGGAGCCTAGCCGGGTTGTCTGTTGGCAGGATTGTCGTCGGAGTTGCTCAGCCGAGGCTCTGGATCGAGCTGGCGCCCTCGGAAGGTGGTCGGCCGAGGCCCCGGAGGTGGCTGGCCGAGCCGTCCGCTCGGGCCGAGTTCTCGGAGAAATCCCTGGCAGAGATTGCTCGAGCGTGGTGATGACGTCGTCCTTCGGAGCGGAGGCCCTCGGACCGCGTCGCCGTCCGAGGCTAGGTCGGGCCTTGCCGAAGGTGCTGTCGATGCCGAGGGTGTCATCGCCCTCTTCCAGCGTCAAGATCCGAGCCTGCAGGGTCAAATCGTCTTGTAGCGTGGGCCTTGTGCGGCCGTCGAGGCCAGAACACACACCCTTGCTGCGTTATAAAGCTGCGTCTCTTTTCCTCTTGTTTCGAGTATCTGGACTTTTTGTCGGTAGCAGGGATGTTAGTGCGAGCAAGAGTTGCTTCTCGCGGAAGGTGATGAGTGAGGTATCCGTATCCCGGAGGCGTGGGAGTCCCTCGGCTCGGTCGGCCTTGCCGCTTACGCGTACTTTTACCCGCCCATGAAGCCCTGTCACTGACTTGGTCGAGAAGGCTCGAAGAATCGCTTCGACAGAAGAGCTTCCGTACGTAAAGACTCGTTCGATCCGCGGATTCGCCTTATCCGAGCGCGAGTTACTTATCGCAGAAGGTGATGAGTGAGGTATCCGTATCCCGGAGGCGTAGGAGTCCCTCGGCTCGGTCAGCCTTGACTGCTTACGTGTACTCCGTCGTTTCCAGGACCCACTTTTCGAAGTAATCAAAAAGCACGAAAGATGTTCTGGTAAAAGAGATTTTCTTTTCGAGGAAAATTTTGACGCAGAGGGGGTTCCCCCCTTTTAGCCCCCGAGGGAGGGTCGGGCTTTGCCGAGGCGAGGCCGACCCTTCCTTGTTGACTAAACTTCGCGTGGGTGCGAGATATATGAACAACTTGGAAACATCTTAAGGGTAGAAGCGACGTAGCTGTTGGATGTTCCAAGCGTTGCCGTAGACCTCGCCTTGACTGTTGGCCAGCTTGTACGTTCCGGGCTTCAGAACTTTGGCGATGATGAACGGCCCCTCCCAGGGGGGCGTGAGCTTGTGCCTCCCTCGGGCGTCTTGCCGCAGCCGAAGCACCAGATCGCCCACCTGGAGATCTCGGGGTCGGACCCCTCGGGCGTGGTAGCGTCGCAGGGACTGCTGATATCGCGCCGAGTGTAGTAAGGCCCTGTCCCGAGCCTCGTCCAGCTGGTCCAGCGAGTCTTCTCGGTTAGCTTGGTTGCTTTCTTCGTTGTAGGCCCTCGTCCTCGGGGAGCCGTATTCCAGGTCCGTGGGCAGGATGGCCTCGGCCCCGTAGACCAGGAAGAACGGCGTGAAACCTGTGGCTCGGCTTGGCGTCGTTCTCAAGCTCCAGACCACCGAGGGGAGTTCCTTTATCCACCGCTTGCCGAACTTGTTGAGACCGTTGTAAATCCGAGGCTTGAGCCCTTGTAGAATCATGCCGTTGGCACGTTCCACTTGCCCATTCGACATGGGGTGAGCTACGGCGGCCCAGTCCACCCGGATGTTGTGATCCTCGCAAAAATCCAAGAATTTTTTGCCGGTGAACTGAGTGCCATTGTCGGTGATGATGGAGTTCGGGACCCCGAAGCGATGGATGATATTGGTGAAGAACGCCACCGCCTGCTCGGACCTGATGCTGTTCAGGGGTCGGACCTCGATCCACTTGGAGAATTTGTCGATGGCGACCAGCAGGTGCGTGTAGCCCCCGGGCGCCTTTTGCAGAGGGCCGACGAGGTCCAGACCCCACACAGCGAAGGGCCAGGTGATGGGTATCGTCTGCAGAGCCTGAGCGGGCAGGTGGGTCTGCTTCGCATAGAATTGGCACCCTTCGCAGGCGCGGACAATTCTAGTGGCGTCAGCCACCGCCGTTGGCCAGTAGAAGCCTTGGCGGAAAGCGTTCCCGACGAGGGTTCGAGGTGCTGCATGATGACCGCAAGCCCCCGAGTGTATTTCCTGCAGGAGTTCCTGACCCTCGGCGATGGAAATGCATCGCTGGAGGATGCCCGAGGGGCTGCGGTGGTAGAGCTCCTTCTCATCGCCCAGCAAGACGAACGATTTTGCGCGCCGCGCTACCCGCCGAGCCTCGGCTCGGTCGAGGGGCAGTTCCCCTTGGCGGAGATATTGCAGGTACGGGGTTCGCCAATCTTGATCTGGCACGACCCCGTTCTGCTCCTCCTCGATGCGCAGTGCTTCGCCCTCGGGCTCCGAGGGTTCCTCGGGTTGAGCCGAGGATGGCTCGGGCTGGGCCGAGGTTACCTCGGACGAGGCCGAGGGTGCCTTGGGCTCGGGCGCGTCGCCTATCTTGACGGAGGGTTGGTGCAGATCCCGGGAGAAGACGTCCGGGGGAACCGTCGTTCGCCCCGAGGCTATCTTCGCCAGCTCGTCCGCAGTCTCGTTGTAGCGCCGGGCGATGTGGTTAAGCTCGAGCCCGTAGAACTTGTCTTCCAGGCGTCGAACCTCCTCACAGTAGGCCTCCATCTTCGGGTCGCGGCAGAGGGAGTTCTTCATGACCTGGTCGATGACGAGCTGCGAGTCGCCGCGCGCATCGAGGCGTCGGACCCCTAGCTCGATGGCGATTCGCAATCCGTTGATCAGAGCCTCGTACTCGGCCACATTGTTGGACGCCGGGAAATGGAGGCGGAGCACGTAGCGCAGGTGTTTCCCGAGGGGCGAGACGAAAAGCAGGCCTGCGCCAGCTCCCGTCTTCATCAGCGACCCGTCGAAAAACATGGTCCAGAGCTCTGGCTGGATCGGAGCCGTTGGCAACTGGGTATCGACCCATTCGGCTACGAAATCCGCCAGTACCTGGGACTTGATGGCCTTCCGAGGGGCAAACGAGATTGCCTCGCCCATGATTTCCACCGCCCACTTCGCGATCCGCCCCGAGGCTTCCCGGCACTGGATGATCTCCCCCAGGGGGAAGGATGACACCACAGTCACCGGATGGGACTCGAAGTAATGTCGTAGCTTTCGCCTCGTCAGGATCACTGCATATAGCAGCTTCTGGACTTGTGGGTAGCGGATCTTTGTCTCGGACAGCACTTCGCTGACGAAGTAAACTGGCCTCTGAATGGGCAAAGCATGCCCCTCTTCCTGCCTTTCGACTACGATCGCGGCGCTGACCACCTGAGTGGTTGCGGCGACGTAGACCAGGAGGGTTTCTCCATCAGCTGGGGGTACCAAGATGGGCGCCTGGGTGAGGAGCGCCTTCAGGTTCCCGAGGGCTTCCTCGGCCTCGGGAGTCCAAGTGAAGCACTCGGCCTTCCTTAAGAGGCGGTACAGGGGCAGGCCTCTTTCGCCGAGGCGCGAGATGAAACGGCTCAAGGCCGCGAGGCATCCCATGACCCTCTGTACGCCTTTTAAGTCCTTGATGGGCCCCATGTTTGTGATCGCTGCGATCTTCTCTGGGTTGGCTTCGATGCCCCGCTCGGAGACGATGAACCCCAAGAGCATGCCTCGGGGCACCCCGAAGACGCACTTCTCGGGATTGAGCTTGACGCCCTTCGCCTTGAGACACCGGAATGTTAATTCGAGGTCGGAGAGAAGGTCGGAGGCTTTCCTCGTCTTGACTACGATGTCATCGACATAGGCCTCGACCGTGCGACCAATGTGTTCGCCGAACACATGGTTCATGCACCGCTGGTACGTTGCACCCGCGTTCCTCAAACCGAACGGCATTGTGACATAACAGTACATGCCGAAGGGCGTGATGAAAGAAGTCGCGAGCTGGTCGGACTCTTTCATCTTGATTTGATGATACCCTGAGTAAGCATCGAGGAAAGATAGGGTTTCGCACCCTGCAGTGGAGTCCACAATTTGGTCGATGCGAGGTAGAGGGTAGGGGACCTTCGGACATGCTTTGTTGAGACCAGTGTAGTCTACACACATCCGCCACTTCCCCCCTTTTTTCCTCACAAGTACAGGGTTGGCAAGCCATTCGGGATGGAATACCTCTTTAATGAACCCTGCTGCCATCAGCTTGTGGACCTCCTCGCCTATCACCCTGCGCCTTTCCTCATCGAATCGGCGCAGAGGCTGTCTGACCGGCCGGGCTCCGGCCCGAATATCCAGCGAGTGCTCGGCGACATCCCTCGGTATGCCGGGCATGTCCGAGGGACTCCACGCAAAAACGTCGACGTTTGCGCGGAGAAAGTCGACGAGCACTGCTTCCTATTTGGGGTCGAGCCCGGAACCGATCCGGACCTGCTTGGAGGTGTCGCCACTGGGGTCGAGAGGGACGGCCTTAACCGTCTCCGCTGGCTCGAAGTTGCCGGCATGCCGCTTCACATCCGGCACCTCTCGGGAGAGGCTTTCCAGGTCGGCAATGAGGGCCTCGGACTCGGCGAGGGCCTCGGCGTACTCCACGCACTCCACATCGCATTCGAAGGCGTGTTTGTACGTGGGGCCGACGGTGATGACCCCGTTGGGGCCCGGCATCTTGAGCTTTAGGTAGGTGTAGTTGGGGATGGCCATGAACTTCGCGTAGCATGGCCTTCCCAACACTGCGTGGTAGGTTCCTCGGAACCCGACCACCTCGAACGTCAAAGTCTCTCTTCGGAAGTTGGAGGGTGTTCCGAAGCAGACAGGGAGGTCGAGCTGCCCGAGGGGCTGGACGCGCTTCCCGGGAATGATCCCGTGGAAGGGCGCAGCGCCTGCTCGGACGGACGACAAGTCGACACGCAGGAGCCTGAGGGTCTCGGCGTAGATGATGTTGAGGCAGCTGCCTCCATCCATCAGGACCTTGGTGAGCCTGACGTCGCCGATGACGGGGTCGACGACGAGCGGGTACTTCCCCGGGCTCGGCACGTGGTCGGGGTGGTCGTCTCGGTCGAAGGTGATGGGCTTGTCGGACCAGTCTAGGTAGACTGGCGCCGCCACCTTCACCGAGCAGACCTCCCGACGCTCTTGCTTACGATGCCGAGCCGAGGCGTTTGCCGCATGCCCTCCGTAGATCATGAAGCAATCGCGGACCTCTGGGAACTCTCCTGCTTGGCGATCCTCCCTTTTGTCGTCGTCGTGAGCCCTGCCACCCTCTGCGGGTGGCCCGGCCCTGTGGAAGTGACGCCGAAGCATGACGCACTCTTCGAGGGTATGCTTGACGGGCCCCTGATGGTAGGGGCACGTCTCCTTGAGTGCCTTGTCGAAGAGGTTAGCACCTCCGGGGGGCTTCCGAGGGTTCTTGTGCTCGGCGGCGGCGACAAGGTCTGCATCGGGAACGTCGCGTTTCGCTTGCGACTTCCTCCTGCCTTTCTTCTTGGCGCCGCGCGGAGTAGACGCCTCGGGAGTATCTTCCGACGGGCGGCCCTGGGGCTGCTTGTCCTTTCGGAAGATGGCCTCTACCGCCTCCTGGCCGGAGGCGAACTTGGTGGCGATGTCCATCAGCTCGCTTGCCCTGGTGGGGGTCTTGCGACCCAGCTTGCTCACCAGGTCGCGGCAGGTAGTGCCGGCGAGGAACGCGCCGATGACATCGGAGTCGGTGATGTTGGGCAGCTCGGTGCGCTGCTTCGAGAACCGCCGGATGTAGTCCCGAAGGGACTCTCCCGGCAGTTGCCGACAGCCTCGGAGGTCCCTGGAATTCCCGGGGCGCACGTACGTGCCCTGGAAGTTCCCGGCGAAAGCCTGGACCAGATCTTCCCAGTTGGAAATCTGCCCCGGAGGCAGGTGCTCCAACCAGGCACGAGCGGTGTCGGAGAGAAACAGGGGGAGGTTTCGGATGATGAGGTTGTCATCGTCCGTCCCACCCAGTTGACAGGCCAGGCGGTAGTCCGCAAGCCACAATTCCGGTCTCGTCTCCCCCGAGTACTTCGTGATAGTAGTCGGGGGTCGGAATCGGGGCGGAAACGGCGCCCGCCGAATGGCTCGGCTAAAGACCTGCGGACCGGGTGGTTCGGGCGAGGGACTCCGATCTTCCCCGCTGTCGTAACGTCCCCCACGCCTGGGGTGATAGCCTCGGCGCACCCTTTTGTCGAGGCGTGCCCGACGGTCGCGATGAGGGTGCTCGTCGCCGAGGTGGCCCGGGGCCGCAGGCGCGGTGTTGCGCGTGCGCCCGGTGTAGACCGAGGCTTCCCGCGTGAGTCGGGAAGTCGCGGCACGAGGTTCCGAGGGGTATCCCTGCCTTCGGGAGGCAGAGCTCTCGGCCCGCCGGGCCGCAGCGCCTTCCAGGAGATGCTTGAGTTCTCCCTGGATTCGCCGACCCTCGGTGGTTGATGACTCCAGCATCGCGCGGAGGAGCATCGCTGCAGCGGCCAGGACCTGACCGGTTCCGCCGGATGCGGGTGGCGGTCTGTCCCTGGCATCGTTGGCGATGCGGTGCTGGAAACCTTGGGGCAGGTGACGTATTCCTCCGGCCGGGGGTTGGCTCGCCCATATCTGCCCGATGTTCTGGCGGATTGCCTCGAGCGCTCCTGCTCCCTCATCGAGCCCGGCCTGCGCCCCGCGGACTTGCTCGAGCTGTGGGTCGTGACCCCCCGCCGGAACGGGGACCACAGCTAGCTCCCGCGGGATGTCGGCGCGAGGCGCTGGCCTAGGGGGATCACCATCCTCCGGCATGCCGAGACAGCCGCCTCCGGAGGGATCCCCTAGCTCGATGTGGAAACATTCGCGACTCGGGCCGCAGTCCTTGTCGCCAAGGCTGCGGCTGCCGTCGGAACAGTCGGAGAGGCAGTAGTCACATGCGGTCATGAAGTCCCGCATGGCACTAGGGTTGCCAGATCCGGAGAAATCCCAGCAGATGCTGGGGTCGTGATCTTCCTCGGACCCAGAGGGTCCGTAGGTCGAGACACCCGTCAATCGGTCCCAAGGCGACCGCACACGAAACCCCAGAGAGGTTGCACTCGCCCCAATGTGAGCGCCCGCCAAAGCGAGGTCGCCAGGCGGGCTGAGGCCGAGTCGAAATGACGAAAGATGGGTAGCAGTCGGTACCTTTTTGTCGACGAGGAGCGGTGAAGTCGCGTCGGGGGCTGACCGCGCCGTCGTCTTGGGTACGAGGGCGACGTCCTGCAGGCCCTCCGTGAGCGTGCCGGCGTCGTCCACTTGCTCGGGGTCGACGTGTTGCGGGGGGATGGCACTCGCGTTTGCCTCAAACGCGAGGGCGACGCTTGGCGTGTCCTCCGTTGAGGCGCCGGGGATGTCGATTTGCTCGACAGCCGTCGGGGCGCGGCCTCCCGCTCGGCCCCGGTTGCCCCGCCTCCTCCTCCTCCGATGGCGAGGGAGAGGATGGGGCGAGCTCGAAAGTTGTCCTTCCCCCACGCGGGAAAGACGTCGTCGATTCCGCCGCCGGCGGGCGGGCTGTCCGCCACCATTGTCGCTGCCGCGCGGCGGTGGAAGGAGTACCATGTCGTAGTTGCCGTCGAGAGACATGAACTCGAGGTTCCCGAAACGGAGCACCGTCCCGGGTTGGAGAGGTTGTTGGAGACTGCCCATCTGGAGCTTGACGGGAAATCGAACGTCAACACGCAGCGTGCCCCTACCTGGCGCGCCAACTGTCGGCGTTCCGAGACCGGGGGGTCCCCGAGCCGACGAGTGAGAGTGCCGCGTGCCCCAGCCCAGATGGGTCGAGCGCGTGGGCGAGCGCGAAGGGGGGAACAGAGAGAGAGGTCGGTGGCCGGAGCCGGGTCGTGAGGGAGTCGGAGAATTCCCGCGGCCTTCGTGTTCGTCCCGCGCCCAGGTCGGGTGCGCTTGCAGTAGGGGGTTACAAGCGTCCGCACGAGGTGAGGGGAAGCGAGCGGCCCCGAGAGAGCGCCTGCCCCTGCCCTTCGTCCCCGCGAGGCCAACCTTCTCTAAGAAGGCCCTGGTCCTTCCTTTTATAGTCGTAAGGAGAGGATCCAGGTGTACAAGATGGGGGTGTAGCAAGGTGCTACGTGTCTAGCGAGGGAGAGCTAGCGCCCTATGTACATGCCAAGGTGGCAGCCGGAGAGATCTTGGCACCCTGTTGGTGTGGCGTCGTGGCTGTCGGAGGAGTAACGGAGCCGGACGGGGGGACAGCTGTCGAAGTGGCTGGGCCCTTGCTGACGTTCTCCTGCTTTCGTAAGGGAGCTGAGAGCCGCCGTCGTCATGATCTAGCGGGGCGCCATCATTGCCTATCTGGCGTAGCTGGCTAGATGGGACGCCGGTCTTGTTCTCTGCGACCCAAGTCGGCTCAGGGCAGGGTGATGATGACGCTTCCTGTTGACGTGGCGGTCTCGTGTCCTAGGTCGGGCGTCGTGGAGGCTCCTCCGAAGCCGAGGTCGAGTCCGTCCTGCAAGACAGAGGCAGAGTCCGAGCCCTGGGTCGGGCGAGGCGGAGATCGTTCGGCAGAGGCCGAGGTGGAGTCCGAGCCCTGGGTCGGGCGAGGCGGAGTTCGTCGTCTTCCGGGGCCTTAGCCCGAGTCCGAGCCCTTGGGCGGAGCGGAGTGGAGTTCGCCGTCTTCTGGGGCCTTAGCCCGAGTCCGAGCCCTTGGGCGGAGCGGAGTTCGCCGTCTTCCGGGGCCTTAGCCCGAGTCCGAGCCCTTGGGCGGAGCGGAGTTCGCCGTCTTCCGGGGCCTTAGCCCGAGTCCGAGCCCTGGGGTCGGGCGGAGCGGAGTTCGCCGTCTTCCGGGGCCTTAGCCCGAGTCCGAGCCCTGGGTCGGGCGGAGCCTCCTAGGGCACCTCTGGCGAAGTCTGGTTGCTCGTCGGTCTTACCTTTTGCGTTAAACGCCCCGGTGACTCGGTCGGTTGGCGCGGTGATTTAGTCAGGGTTTCTTCTTATCGAAGGCGGGGCCTAGGGCGAGCCGGAGATGCGTCTGCCGTGAAAGAGGAGGCCTCAGGCGAGACGGAGTCATCTTAGGGTCGGCTGCCCTCGCCCGAGGCTAGGCTCGGGCGTGGCGTGGTCAAGTCACTCGTATGGACTGATCCCTGACTTAATCAAACCCATCAGGCCTCTGCAGCTTTATGCTGATGGGGGTTACCAGCTGAGAATTAGGCGTCTTGAGGGTACCCCTAATTATGGTCCCCGACAACTGGATATTCGACCCTCATCGTAGATAACAAGCGAAACAAAAGTTGGATTTAAAAGAAAGCTAGGGTAGGACAAGTGAATGCTCTAGATTAGGCAAATCTAGATTCAGGAAAAGTACTTAACTTGTGATGTAAAATTTTGGCTTAAGGACCCACTTCTAGTAAGCTTTTCTGCAAAAAGAGTCTTTGAAACTTGATGAGCTTTACCTTGAATCCCTCTAGCCAGCATATCCTTGAGAGTCTTTTCTTTAGTCGGGTAAGTCTTGCTGAGTAATTCCATCCTCAGGGTCTTATTCCCTGTTGTTTTTCAGGTTGTAGTTTTGTGCTGCTGATGATGGTATTAAGTGCCAGTGGGCTCGGCCTTCTTATAAGTCTAAGTAACCCTTCCATACTTATTATTGAGGATGGTCACTTGAGCTAGCATATATTTCAAACTTACAAATAATTTATAACATTTCAAAGTTTACTCCTTTGAACCACTTTTGTAACCACTCCGATAAATACAATGTAAACTTGTTGTAACTTGTAAAATTTGGTAATAAAAATTCCGCTGCAAAATGTTGGTGTGTGATTTGTGTTACTTAATCTTGCGATCCTGGTTGTTCGTGGTTTATCCGGGGTCCTTGGGGCACTCGGACAGATCCTGTTAAGTTATTTGGTGCACATGCATAGGAGTCTTAGATCTTTGAGACAAGGACAGGTGCATGTGGGCCCGATACCTTGGGAGGTTCTGCCACAGGCACGGGTGAGGGGAGCGGGCTGAGCTACTGGATCTGCATCGGACGGTGGTGATTGGATCTGCTTTATTTAAACCCAAACCTCCAGATCCCGGATTGATGTTTGAGATCTATCGGCCAGCACGGTCGGGGTGGCGGGTCCTTGGCGCGGCGGCGCCGCCCGACCTCGCGGTGGGATCTCACCGGAGACGAAGCGAACGGCTGTGGCAGGGCACTAGGGGCTTGGGGAAGGCTCAGGCGTGATCAGGGCAATCTGGCAAACACAACTGTGGCCACAATGCCAACGCGGGGGCACCAGAGGGTGCATAACGAGACGGGAAGGTCTCATGGTAGCATGAACCTACTCCAGTGAGCAATTGCACGACGACCAGGAAAATAAACGGAGAAATAGGGAGACGGGGAGGTTGCTCACCTCGAGAGGAAACGCTAGAGTCCTGGGGCAACAATGGAGGCACAGGGACGCCTTAGGACGACGGTGGCGGAGCTCTGGCTGCATAGGTAGAACTCCAGTGAGCGCGGACCAGGCAAACCAGAGGGGAAGAAGGCGAACCAAGGGGTGTCCCGAGTTGCCAATGGCAAGGAGGAACTCACCGAGGCAACGGACGCAGCAGGGACTCAACAGCAGTCGTGGAACAGCGGCGATCTTTGGTGAGCAACGGCGGAGTTGCCTAGTTGCGCGCGCAGGGCGAGAGAGGGGGCGAGAGAGCTCGGTTGAGGGCGCAAGTGAGCAGGGGGAAGTGGGCGAGCGGGGCACGAGGTCTAAAGGGGTGAAGGCGTGCGGAGATGGCCGGAGAACGCGCGGACGTGAGCGCGTCCATAGCGGGGAATGTGGGCGAGAGGTTAGGGACGGGCTGATGGGTGGGATCCGCGAGGCAGAGAGAGAGCGTGTGCGAGCGAAAATAAACGGCGCCGACAGGTTGGCCCCACAGAGCAACGGGAGGGAGAGAGGGAGAGAAAGGGCGCACGGGTTGGCGCCGACAGGCGGGATCCGCCTGTCAGGGACCGAGGGCGCACGGGCGCGGGCGCGCGCGTGGGGCTGGGCCTGGTGGGCCGACTTGGGCTGAATTCGCTTTTCCATTTTCTAGGGAATTTCTAATTGTTTTTCTATTTATTTTCTCTAGGGTTTTCAATTCAAATTCAAATCAAGTTTCAAATTTCAAACCAAAACAAACATGTGCAACAATTCAAAGAATATTTGGAGCGCAACACGATGCAACATTTCATGACTCACATTGTTTTGACAAAATAAAATAAATAATCCCTCATAAATTAAGCTAAATCTAACCAAAAGAAAAAGTGAGAGAAACTAGAGAGAGAAGAGTAACACCTGAATTTGGTTGGTAATTAGAAAGAAATTTTATACCCCCAAATTCAGGGTGTTACACTAATCTGGACGATAAGATTTGACCGATACCCCTTTATCGTGCAATTTTACATAAGAGACCCTCACAAATACTAGAATCAAGCCACCATCCATATCTGTTAGAAAATAATTACAATTGAGCCCTAGAATTTGCAGTTTAATCCCTATACTCCCTGGTTTTTGAGCCCGCAGTCGTTAGGCTATCAGGAAATAATTAATTAATATTTTAAATGATTTCTATAATAGAAATAATTCCATAAACTTGTTTAATTCATAAGTGATTCACTTTAACTCCTTTTTATCCATTCCAGTTGCATTAAATTCATGTTAATATTGTTTATCATCTAGTAACCTTATTTTGTTATGAAACATAGGTTAAAATTATGCACTTAATTTGTTTTATATCTAACACCTAAGTCTTCAGAAAACATAACTTCATAATTGTAACTCAGAATTTAGTGGTTCTCGAACCTACGATCTCGTAGCAACGTATAGAATATTCATACGTTGTTTGTTCTCATGTTTGGTGTATTGTTATTTTATGTACTTATTGCCTATTTGTATGTATTGCTACGAATAGTGGTGAGGTCACAAGAATCTGAAGACTAACTTGGTATCGGGGATCTCAAGTCTAAGGCAAGTTGTGTCCTTGATCACTTTTCTTTACCTAATAATGCCCCTGTTAATCACTATGACATGATCAGGTTAATTTGATGGGACCTATTAGGTTTCCCTAGTATTATTTATCCTATACCTTGCAAACAAATGAACTATTTGGTAATATTGCTAATAAAACTTTGACCAACTTTAAAAGCAATGCTCGGCTTTAACAATTCCTTTGGTAAGCCTTACACTTCACATGAGCCCCACTATAAGTGAGCTCATGCACATTATTCCCCACAACTTGTTGAGCGATGAACGTATGTGAGCCCACCCTTGTTGCACTCACATCCCCCTAGGTCAAGATCAGGTACCGCATGATGAGGAGCATGAAGGATGTTGCGATGAGTTCGTGAGAGGTCTAGACCGTCGTCTCCCAGTCTACTATGGTTGCTGGATCATTGTCTTCGTATGATGTAATTATTTAACTATTTTGTACAAAACTTCATTATATATTAAAGATGTGACATTCGTTTCTGTACCATGAGTCATCATATGTGTGAGACTTAATCCTAACACACATTTGATTCACGCCCGGGTTTGGCCCTTAAATCCGGGTGTGACAAATGAAGACTTCGGGAATGATCTCTACCTGTCTTCATACCTACCTAATCTTTTTGTTGCACTTTGCTCACTTGTTGGCACGGTTGGGGATCCCCTCATCGAGAATCCTCCTGATATTAAACTTGTTGTGAGGTCGATCGACTGTTTTAGCACCTAAGTGGTCGGGGCTTGAGCTCCGATCCTCACCATTGTCGTAGCGCCCGCTGTGTCGGGGATAACTAGCGTGCTACACCTTGGGTCGTTCATAGAGGCACTCGCATGCGAGTAGGGTGTTGTGCATGTCTCGGGCATCCCGTGGACGCCCCTGCTCTAGCACTATGCTTGGGCTTTTGTTAGCATACAAGTCTTGTAGTGCGTGCGTAATTGTGCCAACCTTCACGTTGGACACGTATCAATCGGGTTGTTCCCGTATTGTTTTGTGAGAAGCTCCGTGTGTTAGGCCATGGCATGTTTGAAGAGTGGGTATGCCTCCTTTCACACCTTTGGAGCAAGATGGTTGCTCCACCCTCTCGAGTTCTCTTCAGAGGAGTCAAGCGATTCGTAGGCAAGGAGATCGTAAATCGATTTTGGGACATACCCAGTCATATCCACGAACTCGATGTTCGTAAGAGGCTAGTGTGGGTATGGCCTTCAGGCCTGGAGGTGGGGCCTAGAGTGGTCATGTCCTCCATTCGAGGATTTCATGGGGGTGCTTCCCACACGAGTCACTAAATTATGGAGTTATGACCTCTAGAATGCCTTGATGGCGGTGTTGATGGAGGGTTGTGCAAGTGTCGCGGCCTGCTCTTGTGCTCCCTCAACGGTGACAACGAAACTAAAAGCCCCAAAGCGAACGCCAACGCCTGAGTCCCAGTTGACGACATTTTTGGCCATCTGCTACCGCGTGGTGAAATCGATATCGTGACACACAAATAACCCCCTACCTGACGTGCCAACTATCAATGTTCTAAAACCACCAGCTAGTAATCTATGTGCTTTGCACACCCCATACAGATGGTGTGCAAGGAATACAAATGATTTTATACTGGCTCGAGTTGAAAGTCTATGTTTATGAGTAAATTATGTTACCCTACAGTATATCTGTAATGGGGATATATTACAAACTAGTCGATAGAGGGCTCGGTGCCCTTCTCTAGTGAACGAGTCACGATTAGCAGAGTGGAGTGCTCTCTGTGTTACAAATGTATGGGATACATGTGCTATATTGTTGCCCATGTTTTTCAATCATGTCCTTCCCCTTCCTTTTATAGACAAGGAGGGAGACCTCGTTACACAAGGCTATGGGTTAGATGGAGCGGACAGACGTCGAGCATCACCGTTGTCGGGGGCCTTCGTCCTCCGAAGGTCCTCAAAAACACAACTAACATGTTTTCCAAGTATAATACAGTCACAGGAACCTTCGGACTCGGAATGAAGCTGTCTATGATATGAAAAGCATGTTCGGGAAGAAGATTGAACCAGTTCTGAAGCTACACGTAGGGAAGCTTCGGCTTAGCGGCGTAAGATGGAACCCACTTAAAGAGGAAAAGGCTATTTAGTCCTTGATAGATTGTCCTTAAGTCAATAGTAAACATAAAGGGCATGGATGTAATTTTACATAGGCTGTGTCCTGTGCCTATAAATAGATGAATAGTAACACCGTACTGTTCACGCTGACTTGTATTCACTCGCATGTCACACTTGGATTTTTACCTTCTGCCAAGCCGAAGGTATAAATATAATTTGATAGTATTCATGTTTATTCATGATAAGATAATAAAAATGTTCTGATGATGTCATATAATTATTCATGTTATTTTCCATGTTTCATATGCTTCTACTTTCTTTACTATATACTGAGATGATGAAGGTACCTCCTTCATAACCTTTGTCTGAAGATCATTATATCCTAAGGGAGATAATGCTTCAAAGGACGAAGGTCTTTAACCATTAACATTTTGTGTTGCCATGTTCTTAACTCATAGTTCTTAACTCATAGCATTTGAGAACAAGTCCCAACATTGGTGTCACACCCGGTTTTAGAAGGCAAACCGAATGCGAACCATGTACGTGCCAGGATCAGCAATTCACGTACACAGCAATTACATAACTGGACATCATCACATAGTGCTCAAATCATAATATAAAAGGGAAATAATAGTCGATTACATCATATCCTGAGACATCTACATAGTCTTTACAATAATCAAAGTGCGGAAAAGAAACGTAGATACATGCGGCCTTCACAGGCAGCCGACTGGGGGTTGCCGCTAACCCACGCCTAGAGCTCATCATAATCTTGGAACTCCTGGTGGTCTCCTTCCACGGCTTCATCTTCTCCTGAGCAGTGGTTGCAATGCGGACAACCTGAGGGGGGTTTGGTGTGTAGAGCAAGGGTGAGTACACATCAACATACTCAGCAAGTGTCCTGTTTAGCTGTAGTGGACTAGCTTTATGTGGAGTTAAGTCAAGCAGTTGCTTTTAGTTGGTCAGGTTATTATTTACTAGTAGAAAGCCAGGTTTTAGCATTAACCCAAGTTATTAACCCAATGTACCCTTTCCAAACGGAAAGAATACCACTTACCAGTACCATAGTCATAACCAAAACCATCAATCTCATTGCCACCTGTAAACCAAAACGTCTCTGATCAAGTACCACTAATCAATGGAGCTCCCTTGGCCGCTCATAACCACGAGCACGACTGATATATCAGTTTCATAACACTCTGCAGAGGTTGCGCACTTTACCCACAAGTCGTGATTCCCTCTTGCCTCGGGCCGATCAAACCCTTAAACACTACCAAGGTGAATAGGCAGGGTCTCACTACGTAGCCTTTACAAAGATTTCCTGAGGCTGTAGCCGCCCGTTAGGTTTCTTAAATGTACCGCACTCCTCCCCAAGGGGCAAACCAACCTTGGAAGAGCGAGCCGCATACACCGAGCCCCATTGACGGCACGACGGCGAAGCGAACTACACCTCAGTTCCTCTAATTATTCAGCTAAGGGTGTCCCACTCCGCCCTCATAGTTGCACTGTTTTCCCGGGCGGTCATCCAACGAACAGGTCCTTATGGAGAGGAACTCGAGAAACAGCTCGAGCCCCCTTAAAGGTCATAGTACCATCATCATAATCAAAAGGGAAAACAGTGTATCATAGATAATCTCATCATGTTCATTGATTAATTTGAAGCACTATCACAAAGCTAAACTATAATAACCCAACCAAAATAGGTAGACAAGGACAAGATAAACAAAAGCTAGTCAATCCTTAGGTATAAAGTGTGTAAATGCGGGGAGTGAGTTATAAGAATGAGTAGGACATAGATGGGTCAAGGGACACTTGCCTCCACCAATCAGCTGTTGCTCAGGGGCTTCTCCTGTGAGTTCCTCAGGCTCTTCAACCAGATCGTTCTCTGTACGAGTTCAAACATACACATTTAATACCAAAAGAACAGTACACCATACAATGGAATGCAATAAATAAACAGACGTTCAACGCGGGGCTTGCAATTACGGTTAAGAGAGAAAGAGGAAATGACAGTCGGGTCTACGGTCGAGAGGCAATCACTTTACATAATTACAAATTAAACCATTCGTTTAAATAGAAGGGTATCAAATTAGACACTGCGTTTAGCATAAAGTAAAGTCATGTTCCACATTTAGTCACTATAAATAGGTAAAGATGAACGAAAGGGATTGGTCATACGGCGAGACGTACGACACAGCATTTAAATTGAATTAAGAAATAAATGACTTGCCGCGCGATAGAGCGCGCAACAAGATTCTTGCATTAATTAAAGACAAATGTTAAGCGTTGCGCGACGAAACGCACGACAGCTTACACCAACAGAACTGCATTTAAAACGAATCGTCGCGCGATGAAGCGTGCGACGCAGCACTGCAATAAATATAAATTAAACGAATCGTCGTACGATGAAGCGAGCGACGCAACACATTAATAAATATAAATTTAAAAGGACCGTCGCGCGATAAAGCGCGCGACGCAGCACATTTATAAAGATGAAATTAGAATGAACCATCGCGCGGTGAAACGCTCGACGCAGCACATTGACTAAACAAAATTAAAATGGATTAAACGAGGGTTAAACGAAACGCGACTACGGTCGCATGCGTGAGAGCATGCTGCGCGTGCCGAGGGCACGTGAACCGTGCAAGCCGCGCGGGGCGCGAGGCTGCCGGGGCACGGGCTTGGGCAGGGGCGCGCGAGGGCGCAGCCAGGGGCACGGCCCGGGCACGCGGCCGAGGGCACGGCTGGGGTGCGGCCACCGGGGCGCGGGCCAAGGTGTAGCCGAGGGTGCGGCCAGGGCGCGCGAGGATGCAGCAGAGGGCACACGGCCAGGGCGCGGCTGGGGGGAGCGGCGCGCGGGAGGGGCGCGGCCGGGGAGGGGCTCGGCCAGGGCGGGACTCGCCAGGGGGCGCAACGGGGGGAGGGGCTCGGCCAGGGCGGGGCTCGCCGGGGGGCGCGACGCGGGGAGGGGCTCGGCCGGGGCGGGACTCGCCGGGGGGCGCGACGCGGGGAGGGGCTCGGCCGGGGCGGGACTCGCCGGGGGGCACGACGCGCGGAGGGGCTCGTCCGGGGTGGGACTCGCCGGGGGGCGCGACGCGGGGAGGGGCTCGGCCGGGGTGGGACTCGCCGGGGGGCGCGACGCGGGGAGGGGCTCGGGGCCGGGCGCGGGATGCGGCGTGGCTGGGCCGCCGCCACGGCGCGCGATGGGGCAGGGGAGGGCACGCGGCCAGGGCAAGAAGAAGGGAAGGGGAGGAGGGAGAGAGAGAAAGGGAAGGGGAGGGGAAAACTCACCTCCGGGATCCAAACTCCGGCGATCTCGTCTCCAAACCCTAGGGCACCACGGGGAGAGAGAGAGGTGGGAGAGGGAAGTTACTGCGCGGGAGAAAATCAAATGAGACAACGGGATTAGGGGAAGGGGGCGCGCGCATGGGTAGGGCAAGGGGCGCCAGGGGCACGCGGGCCGGACTAGGCCGGGCTAGGTCACTCCGCGGGTCGAACAACGATCGGAATTCCGATCACGAACCAAAATCCGAACCGGGACGAGACGAACACGCGATTAAACACGACATCAGACAAAGAAATATGCTTTGGCATGATGCAACACTCATGACACTTAGGTTTTGTTTATACATGACACAGACACCCGTCATTATACTGGTTTGAAATTGGGAAGAAGGAGCGAAATAGGAAGAGAAAAGAGAGTAACACCCAAATTTGGTGAATGAAAAGAAGAAAAAAATCTACCCCAAATTCAGGGCGTTACAAACCTATCCCCCTTAAAAGAATCTCGCCCTCGAGATTCAGGGTTGGCTAGCAAAGAGCTCAGGATATTTAGCCATCAGATCATTTTCACGCTCCTAGGTTGCTTCTTCCTCAGAGTGGTGGCTCCATCTGACTTTGCACATTCTGATAGTCTTCCTCCGAGTGACTCTGTCTGCAGTCTCAAGAATCTGCATTGGCTTCTCAATGTAGGTCAAATCCTCCTGGACTTCGAGACCTTCCACTGGCAACTGCTCTTCTGGCACACGCAAACACTTCTTCAACTGAGACACATGAAAGACATCATGAACTACGGACAAGCCTTCTGGCAAACTGAGTTGATAGGCCACTTCTCCATGCCTTGCGAGAATCTGATATGGACCAACATAGCGGGGTGCTAGCTTGCCTTTGACTCTGAATCTTCTGACTCCTCTGATCGGTGACACTTTCAGATAGACAAAATCTCCAACTTCGAAACTCAGCTCTCTTCTTCTTGTGTCTGCATAACTTCGTTGCCTTGATTGCGCTATCCTCAGGTTCTCCCGAACCATTTTGATGTTCTCTTCGGCTTCAAGCAGAATGTCTGGCCCGAACACTTTCTTTTCTCCAGGCTGATCCCATTGCAACGGAGTTCTACAACTCCTCCCATAGAGTGCCTGAAATGGTGACATCTTCAAGCTGGCCTGGTAGCTGTTGTTATAGGAGAATTCTGCATAAGGCAACCTCTTGTCCCATCTGGAATGATCTTGCAACGCACAGGCTCTCAACATATCTTCGAGGATTTGATTGGTTCTTTCGGTCTGACCATCTGTCTGCGGATGATAAGCTGAACTGAAATTCAGATGTGTGCCCAAGGCTTCATGCAACTGCTGCCAGAAATGAGAGGTGAACTGCGTTCCTCTGTCTGACACTATCTTCTTTGGCACACCATGAAGACAAACGATCTGAGACATGTACAACTCTGCCAATACTGCACTGCTGTAGTTGGTCTTGACAGGTATGAAGTGGGCTGACTTGGTTAAGCGGTCCACCACTATCCAAATGGAATCGTAGCCGGCTTGAGTGCGAGGCAATCCGACTATGAAATCTATACCGATTTCATCCCATTTCCACTGAGGAATTTGCAACGGCTGCAACAATCCAGCTGGTCTCTGGTGCTCTGCCTTGATCCGTTGACAACTATCACACATCGCCACATGCTCTGCGATTTCTCTCTTCATTCCGTACCACCAGAATTTCTTCTTCAGATCCTGATACATCTTCTCACTTCCAGGGTGTATAGAGTAAGCTGTCTCATGAGCTTCCTTGAGGATCAACTCCCGAATAGACTGGACATTGGGAACACACAAGCGGTCTTTGAACCATATCACACCTTCTGCATCTTCCCGAAAGTCTTTGCCTCTACCGTCTAGAATCAGTCGCTGGATTTCACTGATCTTCTCATCATTCTTCTGTGCTTCTTTGATTTCCCGCTCTAAGGTGGGTTCTAACTCAACTGTGACTCCTCGCGTATTGTTCAAAAATCCGAGGCTCAACCTGTCAAACTCTTTGGCCAACTCATAAGGCATCGGATGAGCGACCATCAGATTGACCTGACTCTTCCTGCTCAAAGCATCTGCCACTATGTTTGCTTTGCCTGGATGGTAATGAATCTCCAGCTCGTAGTCTTTGATCAGCTCTAACCATCTTCTTTGTCTCATATTCAGCTCTGACTGAGTGAATATATACTTCAGACTCTTGTGGTCTGTGTAAACATCACATTTCTGCCCATACAGATAGTGCCTCCATGTCTTCAGCGCGTGAACCACTGCTGCCAACTCTAGGTCATGGATTGGGTAATTCTGCTCATGAACCTTCAGCTATCGGGACGAGTAAGCCACAACTCTTCCCTCCTGCATCAAAACACGTCACAAACCAGTGTAACAAGCATCGCAATACACCGAGAAGGGCTTGTGCACATCGGGCAAGACTAAGATAGGCGCTGTAGTTAACTTCTCTTTCAGCATTTCGAAGGCCTCTTGACATTTCTGGGTCCACTTGAACTCAACTTTGTTGCCTAGCAAAGCTGTCATTGGTTTCGCAATCTTCGAGAACCCTTCGATGAATCGCCGATAATATCCGGCCATTCCAATGAAGCTCTTGACTCCTCGGGCATCTGTTGGCGCTTTCCAGTTCAGAATATCTGCCACTTTCTTCGGATCCACAGCCAAACCTTCTTTGTTGATTATGTGACCCAAGAACAGGACTTCATCAATCCAGAACTCGCACTTGCTCAACTTTGCATACAGCTGGTGCTCTCGCAATCTCTGCAATACCACCCTCAAATGATCTGCATGCTCTGCTTCGCTTTGAGAATATACCAGAATATCATCAATGAATACCACCACAAACTTGTCAAGATAATCCATGAATACACTGTTCATCAGATTCATGAAGAAGGCTGGTGCATTTGTTAGACCAAAAGACATCACAGTGAACTCATACAACCCATACTTGGTAATGAATGTCATCTTCGGAATGTCTGAAGGTCGAATCCTGAGCTGATGATAACCTGACCTCAGATCTATCTTTGAAAACACGCTGGCTCCTCTCAACTGGTCGAACAGATCCTCTATTCTGGGCAAGGGGTACTTGTTCTTGATCGTGACCTCATTCAGAGCTTGATAATCGATACACATCCTTCGAGTGCCATCTTTCTTCTCCACGAATAGGACAGGGGCGGCCCAAGGTGAGGTGCTTGGCCGGATGTAACCTTTCTCTGACAGCTCATCAATCTGCTTCTTAAGGATGGGGGCGGTGCCAGGAAGAAGCTCTATGGCAAACTCAACTTTTCGCACAGGTGGCATGCCTGGTAATTCCTTTGGAAACACATCTGGGAACTCGGACACAACCTTGATAATCTCAGGTGGATCTGCTTCACTGCTATCAACAGCCATCTGATAACAACTTCCCTTCTTTAACTCAGGCGGAACTAACTCGGTCACCACTTCCTCTCCTAGTGGGGACATCAACTTGATTGTCCTCTTATCACAACTGATAACTGCCTGATACTTATCTAGCCAATTCATCCCTAGGATGACATCTATTCCCTGAGTACCCATTACTATGAGGTTAGCGGGAAACGCTATCCCCCTTATTTCCACACTTACATTCAAGCAAATGCTATCGGCTCGAATTCTACCACCGGCTGAATCAATTTGAATGGGGGTTGACATGGTAGTAATTGGAAGATTATGTGCTTCTACCCATGATGCAGTAATGAAAGAATGCATTGCTCTAGTATCAAATAACACTTCTGCAATATGGGAGTCAACTGGAAACATACCTACTGTCATGCCGAGGTTTTCCTGGACTGCTTCAGCCTCCAAGTGGTTCAGTCTCCCATGGTTGTAGTGTGGCTGAGAGTGGTTGCCTGCTCCATGCTGAGGCACATTCTGCTTTGCTGGGGCATTGGGGCATGACTGCTGCTAGGCTGCCTTCTTCAGACATTGCATCACCCAATGGCCTTGCTCTCCACAGTGGAAACATGCCCTGCTTCCACCCTGAGCTGGTGCTGCTTGACTATTCTACTGGGTCGCTGGGGCAGGAAGACAAGGTGCCTGCTGATTCTGCCTCTGGAACTGACCTCCTTCTGACTGATTGTTCTGGCGATTCTGCTGCTGGTGCTAAGGGTACTGCCTTTGAAACTGCTGATGCTGAGGTGGACGCTGGTTCTGCCTGAACTGCTGAGGTTGATTGCCTAAGAAACGAGGGCGATTGCTGCTTCCAAGCAGAGGTCCACTAATCTTGCGCTTGCGATCCTCCATCTCTTTGCGCTTCCTCTCTGTCATGATTGCTCTATCAATCAGGTGCTGAAACGTCGGGAAGGTATGATTCATCAGCTGATACTGCAGAGGGTCGACCAAGCCTCTCAGGAAACGATACTGTCTCTTGGTGTCGGTGTTGACGTCTTCAGGAGCATAGCGAGACAACTACAGAAACCTGTCCCGGTACTCACTGACAGATAATGACCCTTGCTTGAGTTCCAGGAACTCCTCCTTCTTCACTGTCATCAGACCTGCAGGAACATGGTACTGACGAAAGCTACCTCTAAACTCTTCCCAAGTGATGGTGTCAGGGTTGGCATGGGTGGCGAGATAAGACTCCCACAAGGACTGGGCTGCTCCTCTCAACAGATGGGGACCATACAGAACTTTCTCTCTGTCATCACACTGAGCAGTATGCAACTCCCGCTCCACAGTACACAGCCAGTCTTCAGCATCCATGGGGTCAGACGAGTGAGCAAACATTGGGGGATGACCTCTCATGAATTCAGCACGCTTGTCCCTAGGCATCTGAGGCATCTGAGGCTGAGGTGGTGGCTGCTGCTGCTGCTGCTGAATGGCGGCCAAAGTCTGACCGATGGCTTGAACTGCCTAAGTCTGCATCATGAACATATGTTCGATCGACATCGGGGGCGAGGGTGGCAGCTGCTGTTGCTAGGGTGCCTCATCCTGCTGAGCTGCCTGCTCCTGCTGAGCACGCCTTCCTCCTCTA
Organism: Zea luxurians; assembly: GCA_029449295.1. NCBI lineage: Eukaryota > Viridiplantae > Streptophyta > Magnoliopsida > Poales > Poaceae > Zea > Zea luxurians. The sequence goes on along the minus strand of JAOPSE010000017.1, from coordinate 31,264,222 downwards.
CGCCTGTTTTCTGACATCTGCAGAATGCAACCACACATCAGAACTGATCTAGCAAATCTTGCAGCATAAGAAAAGGGTATATAATTCTCCACAACACTAAATAGATGAACATCTTCACTAATCTCCAACATAGCTTCTCAGATAAAGAGGAAAGTGGAATAAAAGGCTTCCCAACTAGATAACTAACTTCATTAACATATAACAGATAAACCAAAATGTAGGGGATACCCACACTCTAGTGACAGTCATTACAAAGATCCAAATCCAACATAGTTCACCATGACAAACATAAATGCACAGGATAAGCAAACTAACCTGTCTAACTAAGACTAAATAAAAGCAAGACTAACGCTAAGACCATAGCTTCTATGTATATATTTTCGTAGTAATTACAAGATCTGACGCTGACGATCTATGGTTCTAAATTTATCTTGGTCTTGCAGTAGAGGTTGCCATAAGACTGGTGTCCACGCCGAGGTGAGCGGTACGGGTGCTAAGTCCCAACGGGAGCGGGGGAGCTGTCATCCAGGTGACGACGCTCCACGCGCTCAGCCTGCAGCTGGGCGATCTCAGCACGAGCCCTACTCAGCTCGTCTAATGCATGGTCCAGCTCCGTGTTTAGCACGGCGGCTAGGTTGACTGTGCTGCTCAACCTAGGATTGTCCTCACCAACAGGTGAGACAATCACGCCTCCTGTGCTGCCAGATGGACGGCGGGGGTAATACTTCAGGTTGAGACCATCGACTACCCCACCAAGCACTGAACAGTAGTGCGAAAGCGCACGCCGTGCGACATCTTGCATGGCCGCCTCAGCTGAGTCCCGCTTAGAGATGGAATAGTGCTTTGAGCAGACCTCCGCACCCCGGAGACAGTTCTCCGGACAGCGCACCAAGCAGGTCGCCTCCCAGCGGTCCGGATAGACCCCGCGACGGTGTTGGAAGACCACACAGCGATACTCGATAGACCAAGTACGTCGGTCGAGTGCCCGACGTAGCAGAGTGTTGAGCGCATCGTGTAAGTGACACCCGCGAGCGGCGTCACGAGTGATGAGTCGAGCAACCCATCCTTCCAACTCTTGGGCGGCGGAAAGGTCGGTGTCGTGGCTCGAGCTGCTGTCGCCACCTCCGTCGTCTGGGTCTCCTCCAGCAGCTACTCCAGGGCTAGGGAGCTCAGTGGTGGTGCAGGGGGTGCCTCCAGCGAAAGCACAGGGGAGCAGCTCCTCACAGACTCTATCTCCTGCTGGAGCGAGAAAGAAGAGCCCTACTGCTCCTGTCGACGACGCTTCTGCTCCTCATGCAGGCGGTGGTGCAGCCTCTCCAAATGGCTGGACTGACCGGTCACTGGACGGCGAAGCGGACGCTCCACGAGACGAGAGGGTAAGAGGGGGATGACGGACTTTCGTGCAGTGTGTCTAAGATGAGCCATCTACAAAAGACTCTGTAAGCATAAGAGTGAGATCAGAACTAATATGACTAGCAAGTAAACCATGAATAAATGAGGAATTAGAATAAACAAAAAGATTTTTAGGAAGGTATAATATATAGTAGAACATAGGTTTGGTCGATATGACCAACTTTTGAAGGGATACCAAAGTCAAGGTGAGAATAGGGGTCTATAATCCTTAGAACGACCATTCTACTCTAGGTTAGCGGTCCTACAGTCAGCACGGCTTTGATACCACCTATGTCACACCCGGTTTTAGAAGGCAAACCGAATGCGAACCATGTACGTGCCAGGATCAGTAATTCACGTACACAACAGTTACATAACTGGACATCATCACACAGTGCTCAAATCATAATATAAAAGGGAAATAATAGTCGATTACATCATATCCTGAGACATCCACATAGTCTTTACAATAATCAAAGTGCGGAAAAGAAACGTAGATACATGCGGCCTTCACAGGCAGCCGACTGGGGGTTGCCGCTAACCCACGCCTAGAGCTCATCATAATCTTGGAACTCCTGGTGGTCTCCTTCCACGACTTCATCTTCTCCTGAGCAGTGGTTGCAATGCGGACAACCTGAGGGGGGTTTGGTGTGTAGAGCAAGGGTGAGTACACATCAACATACTCAGCAAGTGTCCTGTTTGGCTGTAGTGGACTAGCTTTATGTGGAGTTAAGTCAAGCAGTTGCTTTTAATTGGCTGTAGTGGACTAGCTTTATGTGGACTAGCTTTATGTACCCTTTCCAAACAGAAAGAATACCACTTACCAGTACCATAGTCATAACCAAAACCATCAATCTCATTGCCACCTGTAAACCAAAACGTCTCTGATCAAGTACCACTAATCAATGGAGCTCCCTTGGCCGCTCATAACCGCGAGCACGGCTGATATATCAGTTTCATAACACTCTGCAGAGGTTGCGCACTTTACCCACAAGTCGTGATTCCCTCTTGCCTCGGGCCGATCAAACCCTTAAACACTACCAAGGTGAATAGGCAGGGTCTCACTATGTAGCCTTTACAAAGATTCCTTGAGGCTGTAGTCGCCCGTTAGGTTTCCTAAATGTACCGCACTCCTCCCCAAGGGGCAAACCAACCTTGGCAGAGCGAGTCGCATACACCGAGCCCCATTGACGGCACGACGGTGAAGCGAACTACACCTCAGTTCCTCTAATTATTCAGCTAAGGGCGTCCCACTCCGCCCTCATGGTTGCACTGTTTTCCCGGGCGGTCATCCAACGAACAGGTCCTTACAGAGAGGCACTCGAGAAACAGCTCGAGCCCCCTTAAAGGTCACAGTACCATCATCATAATCAAAAGGGAAAACAGCGTATCATAGATAATCTCATCATATTCATTGATTAATGTGAAGCACTAGCATAAAGCTAAACTATAATAACCCAACCAAAATAGGTAGACAAGGACAAGATAAACAAAAGCTAGTCAATCCTTAGGTATAAAGTGTGTAAATGCGGGGAGTGAATTATAAGAATGAGTAGGACATAGATGGGTCAAGGGACACTTGCCTCCACCAACCAGCTGCTGCTCAGGGGTTCTCCTGTGAGTTCCTCGGGCTCTTCAACCAGATCGTTCTCTATACGAGTTCAAACATACATTCCACACATTTAATACCAAAAGAACAGTACACCATACAATGGAATGCAATAAATAAACAGACGTTCAACGCGGGGCTCACAATTACGGTTAAGAGAGAAAGAGGAAATGACAGTCGGGTCTACGGTCGAGAGGCAATCACTTTACATAATTATAAATTAAACCATTCGTTTAAACAGAAGGGTATCAAATTAGACATTGCGTTTAGCATAAAGTAAAGTCATGTTCCACAATTAGTCACTATAAATAGGTAAAGATGAACGAAAGGGATTGGTCATACGGCGAGACGTACGACACAACATTTAAATTGAATTAAGAAATAAATGACTTGCCGCGCGACAGAGCGCACAACAAGATTCTTGCATTAATTAAAGACAAATGTTAAGCATTGCGCGACGAAACGCACGATGGCTTACGCCAACAGAACTGCATTTAAAATGAATCGTCGCGCGATGAAGTGTGCGACGCAGCACTGCAATAAATATAAATTAAACGAATCGTCGTGCGACGAAGCGCGCGGCGCAACACATTAATAAATATAAATTTAAAAGGACCGTCGCGCGACGAAGCGCGCTACACAGCACATTTATAAAGATGAAATTAGAATGAACCGTCGCGCGACGAAGCGCGCGACGCAGCACATTGACTAAACAAAATTAAAATGGAATAAACGAGGGTTAAACAAAACGCGACTACGGTCGCACGCGCGAGAGCACGCGAACCGTGCAAGCCGCGCGGGGCGCGAGGCTGCCAGGGCACGGGCTTGGGCAGGGGCGCGCGAGGGTGCAGCTGGGGGCACGGCCCAGGCACGCGGCCGAGGGCACGGCTGGGGCGCGGCCGCCGGGGCGTGGGCCAGGGCGCAGCCGAGGGCGCGGCCAGGGCGCGCAGCCAGGGCGCGGCTGGGGGGAGCGGCGCGCGGGAGGGGCGCGGCCGGGGAGGGGCTCGGCCGGGGGGGGCGCGACGCGGGGAGGGGCTCGGCCGGGGCGGGACTCGCCGGGGGGCGCGACGTGGGGAGGGGCTCGGCCAGGGCGCGGCTCGCCGGGGGGCGCGACGCGGGGAGGGGCTCGGCCGGGGCGAGACTCGCCGGGGGGCGCGACGCGGGGAGGGGCTCGGGGCCGGGCGTGGGATGCGGCGCGGCTGGGCCGCCGCCACGGCGCGCGACGGGGCAGGGGAGGGCGCGCGGCCAGGGGAAGAAGAAGGGAGGGGGAGGAGGGAGAGAGAGAAAGGGAAGGGGAGGGGAAAACTCACCTCCGGGGATCCAAACTCCGGCGATCTCGTCTCCAAACCCTAGGGCACCATGGGGAGAGAGAGGTGGGAGAGGGAAGTTACTACACGGGAGAAAATCAAATGAGACAACGGGATTAGGGGAAGGGGGCACGCGCATGGGTAGGGCAAGGGGCGCAAGGGGCGCGCGGGCTGGACTGGGCCGGACCGTGCTGGACTAGGCCAGGCTAGGTCACTCCGCGGGTCGAACACCAATCGGAGTTCCGATCACGAACCGAAATCCGAACCGGGACGAGACGAACACGCGATTAAACACGACATCAGACAAAGAAATATGCTTCGGCATGATGCAACACTCATGACACTTAGGTTTTGTTTATACATGACATGGACACCCGTCATTATACTGGTTTGAAATTGGGAAGAAGGAGCAAAAAGGGAAGAGAAAAGAGAGTAACGCCCGAATTTAGTGAATGAAAGAAGAAAAAATTCTACCCCAAATTCAGGGCGTTACAATTGGCGCCCACCTCCGGTGAACTCATTTGACCACCTTCGACAAGCTGTGACCTTCGTCATGCCACCGAAGAAAGCTTCAGGGCTAGGGGCTGCACTGCACCCACTGGACGTCAACCAGGAAACACTGCATGAAGCCAGAAATCAAAAAAGGAAGGCTACAAGTCCAACACCTCAGGAGGAGGAGCTGGACCAAGAAATTAGGGACCTCGAAGTAATCAATCAGCAGGCCCAAAGGAAGAAGGAGAAGATGCTTCGTCTTGTTGATCTTCAGAAAAAGATCAACGAAGCCGCTGAGGAAATGCGTCATCTCACCCAAGATGACTAGGACCGACGACCTCAGTGCAGAGAGTTTCACCAGGACAATTCTTATGATGATGACGAGTGGTATGATAATTTCCATCATGGAAATTTTTCTTTTGATGACGCTTCTCCTCTGTCAGCAGAACTGCAGGCTACACCATGGCCTCCATCATACAAGCCACCCTAGCTCCCCATGTATGATGGGCACTCAGATCCGAAGCAGTTTCTGATGAGTTACGAAGCGACCATATCTTCATATGGGGGCAATACTGCAGTCATGGCGAAATCCTTCGTCATGGCAGTCAAGAATGTTACGCAAACCCGGTACTCCTCTCTTCAGCCAGGAACAATCACATCATGGCAGAAGCTGAAGGACATGCTGATCACAAGTTTCCAAGGGTTTCAGACGAAGCCGGTTACTACTCAAGCTTTGTTCCAGTGCACGCAAGACCACGATGAATACCTCCAGGCATATGTCCGAAGGTTCTTGCGTCTGAGAGCACAAGCGCCCATAGTGTCCAATGAAATCGTCATTGAGGCCATGATCAAGGGTCTTTGGCCAGGACCTACAGCTCAGTACTTCGCTAGGAAACCCCCTCAGACTCTGGAGAAGTTGCTTCAGAAAATAGATGAGTATATCCGGGCCGACAATGATTTTCGCCAAAGGCGGGAGGAAGCTTATAGGTTTTCTGAGATTACTAGGGGCTTCGAAGGAAGAATCCACCCTAGGCATGTCAGATCAATCCACAAATCCAGTCAGAGTGATGACCGAGGAAGCCAGTTTCAGAGGCCACAGCACAGTTCACAGTCTTCAGGGCAGCAACAAAGCTCCTTTAGGCCACCAGCTCCAAGGGGCATAGGCGGTAGGGGCTTCGGAGGAAGATATGGGGATCAGCCCAGGAAAATCTATTGCTTATTCTGTGGTGAAGACAAGGTCACACTACAAGAACGTGCCAGGTTACCATTCAGAAGCAAAAAGAGATTGCCGAAGCAGAAGCCCGGCAGAATCAGCCAAAGCAGGTTTTACATACTACTTTGTGCTACTCTCCCTACATACCAGAATATGTGGGCAATCCGCCTGCAGCTTCTATTGCTTCGGCAAGCCATTCACAAGCTTCCTGGCCTCAGCTTCCACTGCCACCACCATTGCCACCTACTCATACCCAAAGCCAGCAGCCAGAAGGGTGCCAACACCCCCAACAGCAACACGACTTCAGGGAGGAGTCCGAAGCTCGTACAGTCAACAGTACTGTACCAGAATCGAAGCATATATACTGAGGAATATCCTACTTCTGAAGTACTCTTATCTTTTATACCATTTTACTTTCTATATGAGAAACAAATAATGAAAAACTTAGTTCCAATTTCTTGTAATAATTTTGCCTACACCAGAATGAAATATATCTTCTTCATAGATTTATGAAGCTCGAAAGATGACTCTTAAAGGAACGAAGTAAATTTCGAAGCTCGAAAGTTTTTCCTAAGGGAATGCAGAGCCAAAATTGACAAAGTTACAAAAGCCGTTCCTAAGGGAGCGCAGCGTAAGTTTTCTGCTCAAAAGTCGTTCCTAAGGGAATGCAGAGCCAAAATTGATGAAGCTACAAAAAGTCGTTCCTAAGGGAGCGCAGTGTAAGTTTTCTGCTCAAAAGTCGTTCCAAAGGGAATGCAGAGCCTAATACCGCTGAAATATAAGGCGAAGAAGTTCAAAAGTTGCCTAAGGGGATGCAGAACTTATACCACCGAAATAGAAGGTGAAGAAGCTCAAAAGTCGTTCCTAAGGGGATGCAGAGCTTAGACTCAAAAGACGTTCCTAAGGGGATCCAGAGTCTTCTGTGTACCAATGTGGGCGTATGTGTGAGTGTTAAAGAATCATTATATTGCATCATATCATCGCATCATTTAGCATAGCATCACATCATACATCATATCGCATCAACAGAAAGATTGAATACGAAGCAAATCTTTGGAAATACTTCGTCGATGTGCTAAGGCACGAAGCAAGCTTCGGGTGATAATTTTATCGGATCTGCCCTAGAAGGGGCTTCCTTCTTTACGAAGCATGAAAAGAAGGGAAGGTGTTTTTCGCCGAAGGCTCAAAAAGCGGTATGTGTGTATGTTACATGCATCGCAAAGAAATAAATTACAACAACTTACATATTCGATTCAATGTTACATACATCAAATGTTACATAGTTTTGTTACAATAGAAGCCTAACGTTCCTTCAATTGTTCCATACATCAAGCATTTCAAAATATTATTATTACAATAAAATCTATTCTTCTCTAAGGACTTTTTCTGCGACTTCGTTCAAAAGTTTATCGATGACTTCGTCGATAATGGAGTTCGCCATGCTTATAATATCCAGTGCTTCCTTCATCTTTGGATCAGCTAGGGGATTGTACGGCTCCGGTGGTGAGGACAGTTCAGATGTAGTAAGTAAACTATTAGTTCGAAGCCACATAGCAAGTACTGAAGCCAAAAAAACAAAAACAATACCAATGCGCCTTTCGCATTCAGCAGCCTCTTCAGCTCGCTTTGCTTCTTCCTGGGCATTGTGGGTGTCTTTTTCACTCTTTTTTATAATTTCGTTGGCCAGCTCTCGGCCACCGTTCACCCAGACATCAGAATAAAAGTTCCCGCCCACTAAAGTTGCTTCGGCTGAAGGATCCTTCGTGTCGTCTATGGAGAAGGCAGCTTCATCCTGGGCTATAGCCTTAACGTGATCACATCCGGCCTTCTCCAGAATAGCCGCGATTCCCCGAGCACCGGAGAAAGCACAAATATCCCCGTGATTATTCAAGATTTCCTCGAAAGCTTTGGCTTCCCCACTTATCCATTCAATAACGCCCTCGGGGTCGCCTCGGATAAAATTTTCTTCAGAAGAATAGGCACCCACTTTAGAGAAGCTAGTTTTTAATTTCTTCACGCAATCCAAGGATTTTTCAAAACACTTTTCCTTGGATTCGCGAAGTTCTTCAACATTTTTCTCTAGTTTATTCTTCCAGTATTCACTAATCTCTTGGTTAGCCTGTGCGAGCGCGCAGTTCTCCTTATCTTCGGCTAGTTGTCTTCGAAGGTCTTCAACCTCGACTTTTTGGGCATCGGCCTGAGCATTGTACCTAGCTTCATCTTCTTTTATTTTACTCACTAATGAAATCAAAATTTTGTCTTTCTCTAGACCTTCGTTTCTCAGTTCAATCACCTCTGAGCGAAGGTTGTTAAGAGCTATTGTACAGCCTTTGTCTTCGGCGCTCTTCAGTGCCCTCAAGGCATTACTAAGAATTAAGCTCTGCAAAGAAGAAGAAAGAATTGAGCATGCCAATAAAATACTTCATTTCCAACTTCAAAGTTAACTTTTATACCTTTATACTGTTGTACGCGAGGCTATCAGCAAGATCATCCTTCGACATAACCGAAAGGCCTTCTTCAAGCTTCAGAAATCCCATACTTTTAGCTATCTCCCGGCAAACGGATATTTCTTTGTTGTCCGAGAGATAGTACAGGAAATCATCTTCATTAGTGTCGTTAAACACTAAGCCCCCCTTCGGATATTTTAATTTTTGGGCATAGTGTCTGGCTTCCAGGACTTCTTCAGATAATTTTTCCCCGAAGCATGTCGAAAAATGTAATCAACATCTTCAACTGGAGCTTCGGGGACAGGAGATTTTGCTTTTTCTACCATACTTTGCCCTACTGCCATGCCAGTATCTGAAGTTTGCTGATCAGCCTTGTCCTCAGGCGCGACAACCTTCGTCTCAATGGGCACTATAGGCCCAGCTTCGGTTTCGGCCTGGACCTTGGCGACTTCGGCAGCTTTCTTAATAGGAGCAGGGGTCAAGGCCTTTATGGTCTCCATAACAGTGTCTAGCACGCTGTCCATCCTCCTCCTCTTAGGAGTTGCGGTAGGAGCTTTTTGCATCTTCGGCAAATTTTCCTCTGCCGATGGGCTCAGGATTTCTGGCATTTTTACTGTTTCTTCCACCTTTGGCTCTTCGACCGTATCATCCTTAGCTTCGGCTGGCCCGACTGTAGGCACCTTCAGCATTACAATAGACTCTTCAGCGCTATGCACGATGGAAGCAGCTTGTTTTGCTTCGGCAGTTGAAGAGGTCCCCTCGCCAAATTCAGGCACTATGGTCGGTTCAATATATCGCGGCCGGTGGGTCAGAACCTTCATTTTCTTGCCCTTCGGCATAGCAGCGGTGGCCGAGCGGCAGTTTTTCTCTTCTTCCCTTGCCTTCGCAGCAGGTAGTGATAGTCAGGGTATACGAAGCCGATTGTGTCAAATACCATGTTCAATCTTTTCTTCCCCCGACCCCCGAAGGTTGCGGACAAGGCATCATCTTTAGCCTTAGAATATGTCTCGAGTAGTTCGTCGCTGGTAACTTCAATGCATTTCAACCAGTCATCATTTGGTTCATCAAACTTCTCCCTAAACCTGAAGGTATACTTCAATCGAACTAAGCCATTTTCACTGCATTCAACAGTAGTATCCTTCGGCATATCCCAACTCTCCACAAGTGGCCATACCCTATAGGCTATGTGCTCTTGGACTATATCCCTTGTGCCTATGAAGGCACAAACATTGCTAAAGGCCTTCTGGCATGCTTCGTCGTTACTTTCAATAGTGACCTTCGGCCTTCGAAGGCTGAAGCGAGACCAGATGAGGCGCTGGATAATTTCCTTGATGTCTTCCCTTTTAATCAGATCATTTTTAACATAAAACCACTCCTCCATCCAGGCCCCGGGCCACCTTTGCTAATACGCCGGCACCGGGTAACTTGCATTAGAGCGGGCAATGAACCCGTAGCAACCGAAGTTGTTATGGTATTGTTCTTTGCCAGTAGCCTTCGTCTCGTATAAAAGCTCGTGCATATTGCAGAAGCACTTTGCGCTCGGCTCCGCCCCTGGCTTCTTACAGCCTAGACAAACATTCCCATCCTAATTATAGCTTCAGGGGTAATCTGATGAAGAAAGATCTAGAATATCTTCAATACCTCAACCACAAATCTGCTCAGCGGGAACCGAAGGCCTGCCTTCAGGAAGCTTCGGTAAATAACAACTTCATTTTCCTCAGGAGCAGGGGCAGTGCTGTCGCCTCCAACCCTGGCAATAGACATGTCGCGAAAATATCTCCCTCTCATGACGTCAATATGACTTTGTCTGATGGACGATTTTCCAAAGATAGTATGGCTTGGCCGCTAGGGCTGGTCCTCAGAATCTTTATCTCCACTCTCTACATCATAACTATCACTCTCATCAGAATCTTCAGACAAACCCTCCATTATCTCTTTAGTAATTTTCTCTGTGTTCGTCTTTGCCATGGACTCATAAAACCCAGCAATCAAAGGATCCGCAACTTTCTTTTCTTCATATAGCTTCTCCTCAGTAACCTTCTGCTCAGTCATTTTTTCCTCGATCAACTTCTTCTCCTCAAACATGGAGTGAGCACGTCCTTAAACCGAAACTCGAAAATCAAGCAAGAGTTAAAAATTCAAGAAAATAACGCAAACAGCAGAAATGGTGCATCAAATGCTACCGTTGTGGGTTCCTATTTATACGCCAAACGCTTTGCAACCTGGCGGGCCCCATTTGTCATTGACTTTCGCTATTATAGCGAAGGGAAGGTGTTTTTTCGGACCTTTGGCTTAAGGCCTTCATTCACGTCGCAGTATGAATTTATTGTTATAACAAATTAATACTGCGAGGGGCTACTGTTGGGGGCCTTCGTCCTTCGAAGGTCCTCAAAAACACAACTAACATGTTTTCCAAGTATAATACAGTCACAGGAACCTTCGGACTCGGAATGAAGCTGTCTACGATATGAAAAGCATGTTCGGGAAGAAGATTGAACCAGTTCTGAAGCTACGCGTAGGGAAGCTTCGACTTAGCGGTGGAAGATGGAACCGACTTAAAGAGGAAAAGGCTATTTAGTCCTCGATAGATTGTCCTTAAGTCAATAGTGAACATAAAGGGCATGGATGTAATTTTACACAGGCTGCATCCTGTGCCTATAAATAGATGAACAGTAACACCATACTGTTCACGCTGACTTGTATTCACTCGCACGTCACGCTTGGATTTTTACCTTCTGTCAAGCCGAAGGTATAAATGTAATTCGATACTGTTCATGTTTATTCATGATAAGATAAGAAAAATGTTCTGATGATGTCATATAATTATTCATGTTATTTTCCATGTTTCATATGCTTCTACTTTCTTTACTATATACTGAGATGATGAAGGTACATCCTTCATAACCTTTGTCTGAAGATCATTATATCCTAAGGGAGATAATGCTTCAAAGGACGAAGGTCTTTAACCATTAACATTTTGTGTTGCCATGTTCTTAACTCATAGTTCTTAACTCATAGCATTTGAGAACAAGTCCCCAACATTGGTGTCACACCCGGTTTTAGAAGGCAAACCAAATGCGAACCATGTACGGGCGGCGACATGCAGTCGATTACAGTGACCCACCAGCTAGCAGACTGCCACCTGCCGCTGGTGTCGTCGGTCGTCCAGGGCACGGGCGGCGACATGCAGTCGATTACAGTGACCTCCCTCCCCCTATGCTTCTTCTTGAAGCTCAGGAACCTCTTGAACACCGGACATGAAGTAGATTTTTGCCAACAAAAAATATGCACAAGAGTGACTACCAGTCTCACAGCTGAATTACATGGTACTATTGTGAAGAATAACATTTCGATAGGCCCACTTCAATCTTTCAGCTAAATTTCTTTAGTAGTGGCTATTTCGCAACATTTTAGATTGTGATGCACCAAACGGTGTAGATAATCAAATGGTGTAATGGCCAATCCCAAAGCATTGCTCACCAGTACCATCACCGCTTACAAATGCATTATCTGACAAATTATTCAACAAGCTAATATCTACTATGCAGAGTTTTAGTAACTTCAGAACAGACTGCACAGCTAGCCATCAGTTGTCAGATCCCATGAAACGGATCAAGTTGTCAGTATGAGACTTAAAAGTCTTCACCCATCTTCTATCTTGTATGAGAAGGACCCATGGGCAGTGGGTTCGAGCCGACGTAGGTGAGTTCAACTTTCTGGGGTAGAAGGTGGTACCGGATGGACATCTCCTCGAATATTTTCTTCAACTCCATAATGAGCTTAGACCTCCTGATGTTCTTCTCCCGGATGTTTTGAAAGTTCATGGTGTGCTGGACTGAGAGAGACATTTTAATCTTGTTCACATCCAAGATGTCCTTGAGATTTACAGTGTGGGTAGGGTGCCAATGCATTGGTTTGCTCTCCAGGTACCTAAAAGTAAAGGGAACCGGTGACAATTGATAATGTGTATTCTTCATAAACATGTGATTATACTAAGATAACTTATTCATTGCTGGTGCCACTTGCAACTTCGGCTACCTCATACTATAAGACTAACTATCACCAACCTCTTTGTAATATTATTCAGTCTCCCTCTCCTCCTTTTGCCTCTCCCTCTCCAGCTTCCAGTTTTGTGGACATATTTGAATTGTATTCTCTCTCCCCCGCTCCCCTTTCTTGTAAATATTCTGCAAGGGTTTTTTAGCCCCTTGTAATCTTATTCCTTTTTAATAAATAAAATACAAGCTGCCTAAACTGGCTGGCATAGTTTCTTTCGATAATTTTTCAAAACTGAAATTAAATATGAATGCAGGTTAGGTTTGAGAATTACCTTTAAATTTTGGACCTCAAAGCTGCCTAAACTAGTTGTCATTCTTGAAGAGAACAGTGGTTAATATATTAATTTCCTCGACGATCATCTATCATCAAAGTACATTCATGTCAGTAACATGGGAAATCAATGGAAACTGGTACCAGAAAGAGTGATGTAGAAGTTACCTGTGTTCCGTCGATAACACAGCGGTCACTAACCTCAAATGGATGCATGATGAATACAAATATAAGGGCCTCAAATACAGTCTTGCATGCATTCCCAAATATGAATCCCGCAACCAGAAGCTGGGACGAGATGACAACAAGAATCTTGGTTGTCGCAATGCCCATCAATAGTAGTGTAACAATGATGATTATAATGATGACTATAAGTCTATAACACTGATGAGGTCGTGAAGTTGCATAACTGTGGTCTTTATGTCGTTCAGAGAATGTGCCAGTGACTTGCGATCAAGGTATGCTTTCACCTGGTAGTTGAGAAGATCAGGAATGCAAACAGATATCGTCCAATACATGCCAAATGATTTGCAATGACTACATCAAAATTTACAAAGCAAAACATGTATTGCCAAATTTTCATTAGCATGTATTGTGTATTTATTTCTGTTTCAAGGAATCAAATGATTTACAACAACAAAAAAATGGAATGATGTCGAAATACAGAAGTAAAAAGGCAACTACACAGAAATCATATAATCCTCAAATTATGCATATTATGTTACAAGTTTCTGCTCCACACAAGGCTCAATACCGATAGTTATGACTGCATCAGAACACAAAATTAAAATTCAAGACACAAGACATGGGCCAATCAATAATATCTATATCTATACTAATCTATTAAGAACCTACCTCTGTCCACGAGACCCCTGTGAGCGGTCATTCGGGCTGCCAACACAATTCTAAAGATAACCGGTGCAATCAAATTCTGAAGATCAGCTCACCAGCACTATTCTCTTTTGCAAAAAACCTCTCTTTTGAAAAGGCATCTAATCAGGAAGACCTCAATTAGATTCTCCACTCTCTAGTTGCCAATCTTTGAAGTAGCCTTTGCACAGTTGCAGGTCATCTTGCAAAGTGTAGAAGATCTAAAGCTGAACGATGGTAGTGATGCTTGGAAGTACATTTAGGGCTTCAACTTTGTTCCCTCAGATGCCTACAAGACACTGATCGACCATCCACAGATACATGTCTTTTATCTGTGGCCATGGGATTGTTTTTTGTCAGTCAAAGCACAATGTCTTTTTCTGGTTGCTCAACAAGGATAGGCTAAGCACGAGGAACATCTTAAGAAGAAGAAAACATGCATTTAGAGTCTTACAAATGCGTCCTTTGTACTCTGGATACTAAGGAAACCTTACAACATTTGTCCCTCTACTGCAGCTTTTGCAAAGCAATGTTGGGAATTGTCAGCATACTTATACTGTCTAACGCAGAATTTCTAGAAGTCACAAGATATTTCAAAGATAGACTGCAATCAGAATTCTTCATGGTAACAGTGATACTGCTATATGTTGGACAATATGGACAGCAACAACAAGGAATGACCTTATGGTGTTCAACCCAGCTTAACGGCTTGCCGCTGTGTTTTCTTCAAAGAACTTGTGCAGTTCTGCTGCTCTCTTATAGGTCAAGATCCTCAGCGTCTTTTGATGAATGGATGATCCAAACGCTGGTGTAGTTAATTAGTAGGGGCTTGTCCATTTTCTTTGTTTTTTTGGCGTCCCTTGAACTGTTAGTTTGAAAACTTTAAACTTCACTTCTTAATTTCAATGTACGCAAGCCCCTCGAGATTACAAAAGGAATATTAAATAAATAAAAAGAGATTACTTTGTAAATTTTAAACTTTGCTTCTTAATTTTCAATTGAGCTGTCCCATATTTAAGTTTGAGGATGTTCTCTAAATTTAGACACAAGTTGAGGGGGGAGCAAAAGGCCCTTTAATTAGCTACCGATTCTAGAAATGTGATGCACATGCATCCAAATTCCAAAGCTTAGATGTTCGTTTCAAAAGATTTTTTTCTGATGTTCATTTCAAAAGGGAAAAAAATCCTTAGATGTTTCAAAAGAATCTAGGTTTTTACAATGGATTCACCAAGGATGGGCTTCGCCGAAACTCGTAAAAGAATCAGGGGACGAACAATGGGGAAAAAAACGAAATGTCTTTTGTTTGGTTCTGGAGACAAAACATGATGAGAGACTCTTACAGACCATCAGTAAATTAAACCTCGTTCATAGTAGATCGACTGAAACTTCATTTCTTCGCCACCCCCTTTTTCCCAAAAAAAGTCAGTTATAATTTCAAGGTATGGTGAATCTCTGAATCCAATGCTTTTACCTTGAGTTCGCCTTGAAGCCTCTCTCGATCACGCACCCGGCCGAGTACTGCTCACGTTTGTCGCGTGAGTTGCAGGGGCAGCGGCCTGATCAGCAGGTGGCAGCGACCCGCCTGCAATAGTTCAGTAGCAAATACAGGCATCAGTTACTCTTGTGCCCCCTTCGTTCCAAAAATACACAAATTAGCGAGAAGACAAGCAACATACACACCTGTTGTGTTGGGAGGCAATACTGCCACAGCTTGCAGCGGCGGTGGATGGAGCCTAAAGTTGAGCTGGGGAAGCGAGGGAGCCGGGAAGAAAGGGGCATGAATCTGTGGCGGGGGATGCTAGAGTAGAGGCTGCACCGTGACCTGCTGCGCCGGCGGTGGCGGATGCTGCACCAACGGTTGCACGGCGGTGACCTGCTGCGCCGCCGGTGGCAGCGGTGGTGGCAGTATCACCCTTGGCATTGGAGGCGGTATCACCCTTGGCAGTGCAGTTGGACAACTTAACTTTAACGTTAGAACAATGCAAAATTCAGTTCAACCAGACACCAAATTCCAAATTTCTAAGGGCGGATCCCAGTCGCAGAGTGCACCCAGAAAATTGCCTGGGAATCCCGTGCAGGAAACTATGCGCATAGACAGATCAAACAATTGGGGAGTAAAAGGTGTTGGAACACTGACCTGGCGCTCGGCACGGGGCGAGGCACGTCGGGCTCGAGGTCAGCGGGGAGGTCGAGGAAGCCAATGAAGCGGTCGAAGGTGACGTGCGAGACGTGCCGCACATCCGTTGGCCCCCCTATTTGCATACCACCCGGGGGAGTCGCCCCGTCCTCCTCCTGCTCCGGCTCGCGCACGCCGTCTGCTGCACAGCATGAGTGACCTCCGAAGTGCCCCCATCACCATCTCGACCACGGACACCCCTCCCCTGGCCTCCGTTGCCGGCAGCATCAGCAGAGACGAAACCATCACCTCATCCATCTCCTCCGCCCTCCACCCCCTCGAACTCCTCCTCGTCTTCCTCTTCCTCTTCTTCCTCCTCCTCGTAGGAGTCAGTGTCGTAGTGGGATAGGGGATCTAGTGGTCGAAGCGGATCTCGGCCGATAGCGCCATGGGATTCTAACCCCGCGACAAGTAAAAGTTTGGAGGGGAGGTGGGAGAGAAGTGGGCGGCGGCAAAAGCTTGGCTGGACGCTGTGTCTGGTTAGTGGATAGTGCCATATGTAATACTCAATTTATATGAGAGAATATAAAAGGAGAAGAAAATTTTATTTCCTCTACTTATATGTGTGGGATTGAACCTTTATGCATCATCCCATGTAAACACCCTATGTAGAAACAAATAATCAATAAGATAAAAGCTACTGAATTGTGCATCATGCTGGACTTTAATTTTGTGTGCATTTTGTGGCAATACAAAAATAAAATAAAGAGAAATATATTACTAACTAAATGGGAACTTAAGATTTAAAGGGAATTCTAGAAAGGTGGAGAAAGGAAAAGGATAAAGGATATGAATAAATAAATAATATATGTGAATAAATATCTCTAGGATTAGTACCTCTAATCTCACAAATATGAATTGTAATGATGGGCCCACAAAAGTTTGAACTAAATTTGAGTTCTATTTGAATTTGAATCAAGGAAGGAAATAAATTAAAATAGAAAATAAAAAAAAGAGAAATGATCAAACCAGTGCCTGGGCCGGATTCCTTCCCTGCGGCCCATCTCCTCCTTATCCTCCTTCCCACCTGTGTGGCCCAGCATCAGCCGGATTTCACCCACAGGCGCGTGCACCAGCTCCTCTGTGGCCGACCACGTGGGCCCACTACCCAGCTACCCCTGACGTCGGGCCCCGCCTTGAAGTCCAGCACCGCCGAGTTCCCTCTCTCGCTGGTTGTGGCCCCCACTTGTCATCTCTATCCCCACCATGCGCAACGGAACCTCGCGTTTTCGTCGCCGCGCGCCGCGGGACGTGGAGCAGACTGTATCTCTCCTCTGACCATGGGCAAGATCATAAAAGGGAATCCCGGGATCGTTCCCCAGTCGTGGGTGTCGGCCGCGCTACATCTACTCGCTCCGTCCATGCGTTTGGTGTTCCACCAAACATCTGTGCGCTGTCTCCCTGGGCAGAGAATTGCCGCCGCCGCCGTGGAGATTGTGTTCTGTCATCACTCGGGGCGCAAGGTTGGGTGTGTAGGCTTCCTCGGGGCGCAACGAAGATCATTGGGGCGGGCCGAATTGATTGCTGGGACGTCGGGGAAGGGTTCGTCGGCAACAAGAGTCATCGTGCGTCCGCTCGGCGTGGTGGACAACACTTCTGCACGCACGATTCATGGTGAGTACCTAATCCACCTATTCGCAATGTCTCCCACACCGCGTATCAGGTCTCGGATTGGAATATAATGCACGTTCGGGCATTGGTTGTGTGGCTCCGGCGATGGCTCGCCGTGGCCACTGGGCGGCGCCGCCGTCCGTGCAACCGGGAGATAGGAGAGAACTCCAGTGCCGTTGATGACAGAATGAACGGCTCAGGGCTAGTTAGTGTTTGGACCGTGGGATGGTAGTTGTGCGGTCCAGATCAACCCTAGAGTTAATGAATCGCGTGAATAGATTGTGACCGTGGAACCGTGGATGGACGCTTGAGATCTGGGGTAGACGTGGCTATCCCGGGGAACCTCGGATCATGATCCGACAGCTGTGATCCGATACCGTTTCGAGGGGGGGAACAGTTCTAATCTGGAGCGCGCACTTTAGATCCAACGGCCCACGGTGACCGATACCCCTTCGTGGGTCATTTTGTTAAAGAGACCCTTACTTTTTCAGTAACTAACCCGCGGTCCACTGTTGCATAGTGTCCTGAGTCTCAGGATCTTTTGCGCCTGGGCCCCTGCTGTTCTCAGATTTTGACGCCTAGTCCAGACAGTGAGAAAACTTATAAAATAATTTAGAAAATAGATTTTTATGTGTAAAAATAATCCTAGAACTTGTTTAATCCATAGAAAATCCATTTTTAGTCCAAATTGATCCATTCCACTTTCTAAATTTTTGTAATAATATTGTCTACCCATTAGTGCCTCTGTTCTGACATGACAAACACATTAAAAATATTCTTTCACTTAATCTTATATCAAATACATAAAACCTTAGGAAATTCGTTTCTTCTCCGTTTTAACTCCGATTTGATCCGTTCAAGTTGCGTTAGTCTCGTAGCAACGTGTAGATCATTATTATTCAGTTTGTACTTATGTTTGGTGTGATGTTAATTTTGTCTATACCATGTTTGTGTGTATTGCAACGACTAGCGCGTGGACGCGTGTCATCTGAAAAGCAAGTTGGTACCTGGAATCTCAAGTGCCAGGCAAGTTGTGCCCTTGATCACTTCTTTTACCCATTCATGTTCTTATTATTCATAATGATCTGCATAGGATAATTTTGCTGGGACCCAATAGGATACCCTAGATTTGACTATCTTTATACCTTGCTTCACCACTGGTTTTACTACTAAAGTTTTGGGTAGTACATGCTATTGCTTTATGTGGATTTGGGTATAGAGATATTCATCACTCGTTGTTATACTATTTATTGTTATCTGTTTTATTATTCCTTGTTCATGTTAAGATCATTATGTTAATGGGAACATGGAGCGACCACCCGGGAAAACAGTGCTACCACAAGGGTTTAATGGGACGCCCTTGGCTGATTAACTAGGAAAGCTAGGGGAGGGCTACCTTACCCGAAAGGGGCAAGGGCAGTAGGGGAGAGGTCAGTGCAGGGGGGTCCCTGTTTGATTTTGCTGCGATGGCGGTCAGCCAGGAACCCTGTACTGGATCTTCCCATAAACTGTAGCGGGTAGTCTGAAGCTAGTGGAACTTTGTAAAGGCCTCGTAGTGTTACCCTGCCTCGCCTCCTCGGTAGAGGTGTATGGGATTGGCCATCTCTTGGCAGATGGGTAACATGACTTGTGGGTAAAGATGCGCAACCTCTGCAGAGTGTAAAACTAGTATACTAGCCGTGCTCACGGTCATGAGCGGCTCGGACCCTCACATGATTAATTATGGAACTTAAATTCAATTTGACATTTGCATCGCATTTGGGATTATTTTACTATTACTGTTCTTTATTATTATTAAGGTTTGGTATTTACTTACACTTAGTAATTGCTAATAAAATTTTGACCAACTTATAAAAGCAATGCTCAGCTTCAGCCTCTATTTCATTGATCAGCCTTACACTACATGAACTCCCACCTTTGGTGAGTTCATGTCACATTATTCCCCACGACTTGCTGAGCTATGAACGTATGTGAGCTCACTCTTGCTGTCTCACACCCCCCACAGGAGAAGAGCAGGTGGTTCAGGAGGAGCCGCCTAACACTGAGGAGTTCGATCTGATCTAGGTGGCGTTTCCCAGTCGACATTGGCGCCATCGATCCTTAGTTCGTTTTATATTTATTCTTTTGTTTTGTAAGTCTTCCGCTATGTAATATGTACTCTGATTATATTGTGACATTTATCTCTATGCACTCTGTTATTATATATGTTGTCTTCTTTGGCGCATGTATGAGATGCACCTGGCTTTGTTCCTTAAAGCCGGGTGTTACAGAAGTGGTATCAGAGGAAATGTTGACTGTAGGACGAAACCTAGATAGAAATGGACAACCCCTTACCTACTTATCTTATTCTGATTCATTCTATACTTACCTTACTCTAATTCATTCTATACTTATCTTATCTTGATCCTGTCTCACCTTTTGCTGTCATACTCTGATCATTCTTATCTTTTCTACTCTAAGACAAGATGGATTTCACACCTTGGAATCCCTACCCCTATGACAATTTAAGAGATAGGAGGCCTAAGACCAAATCAAAACTATTTTCTCTATTTAAAAATGTTGGTTGATTGTTCTGATGATAAATGCTTGATTTGCTTCTTTGATTGATTGAAACATTATAGTTGGGCATCTTAGCATGTACCACCATAAGGTAGTGTATTAGCTTTAGTGGATAACACACTAATCTGCTTAGCTAATAAATCCCCCAAAGTAACATGAGTCGTAATTACTGCCTTGGCTACTGCTCTTTCTTACCTTATGTATCTAACTCAGATGGTCAATACCAGGAAAGGAAAGATTATCACGCCGCAGCAAACAGAAATGAATCCTCCAAATCCTCCACCTGTTGAAACCGAGCAAGTGATCGCAACCCAAAGGCTGGTAATACAGCAATTGACAGACATGATGACAGAAATGCAAAGCCAGATAAGACAAGAACGCGAGGAAATACGTCAGGCCCGTCTGGAGATACAGCAAGAAATAAGGCAATCACGGTTGGAGAGACAACAACAAGAGCAACCACCATCTCCACCACCACCGGCTCCACCAAGCTACATAAACATATATGTAAATTACTACTATTTGTAGGATCTACATGTTCCTTTAGTTAGTATTCGGTATGATACCATTTTAGGAGGAATAAAAAGGTCTATTTGTCCCCATGAGTTGCTAATAAAATTGTGCGTCATGCTGAGATTTTGGTTTGGGCATATGTGTTGGACAATATGAGAAAACCTATGAGAGTAATTACACCTAAAGGGACCGAAGAATCAGTGAACGGAATTACAAGAGGCTGAGTACATTCGTCCGAGTATTCACCTTGGAGAGCACCAGTTTTGTTTGTAAAGAAGAAAGATGGATTGCAAGGGATGTGCGTGGATTAAAGGTTCCTTAATGAGGTCACTGTGAAGAACAAGTTTCTGTTACCCCGCATTAAGGATTTATTTAATCGAATGAGAGGTTCTAGAGTATTCTCGAAGATTGATCTCCGATCGGGTTACCATCAAATGAAGATTAGGCCATCGGATATTTCCAAGATGGATTTCTCAACCCGATATGGATTATATGAGTTCACTATTATGTCGTTTGGATTAACCAACACACCAGCTTATTTTATGAACTTAATGAACAAGGTGTTTATGGAGTATTTGGACAGATTCGTCGTGGTATTCATCGACGATATTCTTATCTATTCCAAGAGTGATAGTGATCACGAGGAGCATCTGAGGATGGTGCTACAAAAGCTACGAGATAATCAACTCTATGCCAAAGTTCAGCAAGTGCGAGTTTTGGATTGGCGAAGTGCCATTTCTTGGTCATATTATTTCTTATGGAGGAATTTCAGTGGATCCTGCTAAGGTTAAGAAGATAGTGGCGTGGAGCATACCCACTATAGTTATGGAGATTCGGAGTTTCTTGGGACTTGCAGGATACTATCGAAGATTTAGTGAAGGATTTTCTAAGATGGCTAAGCCTATGACCTCACTTCTAGAGAAGGAAAGAGAGTTTAAGTGGGACGAGAGGTGTCAAGATAGCTTTGATAAATTAAAGAAGAGGTTGATGTCGCCACCAGCGTTGGTTATGCCAGATCTGCAGAAGGAATTTGACATTTATTGTGATGCATGTGGCCAAGGACTTGGATGTGTGCTCATGCAAGAAGGACATGTGATTGCCTATGCATCTCGTCAGTTGCGGAAACATGAAGTGAACTACCCCACTCATGACTTGGAATTGGCAGCCGTTGTGCATGCGCTTAAGATTTGGAGACATTATATTATGGGAACCAAGTGTCAAGTATACGTACCATAAGAGTTTGAAGTACATATTCACTCAGAAGGATCTCAACCTTAGGCAACGCCGTTGGTTGGAGCTTATCAAGGATTATGATTTGGAGATTCACTATCACCCGGGCGAGGCAAACTTGGTTGCAGATGCCTTGAGTCGCAAGGAGCATGTTCATTCAGCTATTGTTGCCCAGCTACCCGATGAGATTGTTGAGGATTTCAGGAGACTTAACCTGGGGATAGTTGCTCATACTGAAGGAGTTACTATTGATGTGGAACCTACTTTGGAGCAAGAGATCCGCAAAGGACAAATTGGTGATGCTAAAATAAAAGAGATTAAGGATCTGATTACTGAAGGTCGAGTTCTGGAATTCACGGACGATGAGCAAGGCACAGTATGGTTCAAGGATCGGATATGTGTCCCTGAGATTGATAGCCCTCGTGAGACTATACTGAAGGAAGCCCATGACTCGGATTATTCTATTCATCCTGGTAGTACCAAGATGTATCAAGATTTGAAGTAGAAGTTCTGGTGATATGGATTAAAGAGAGATGTGGCTGCACATGTGGCTAGGTGCGAAGTGTGCCAAAGAGTTATGATCAAACACCAAAGACCAGCTGGACTACTACACCCATTAAAGCTACCCAAGTGGAAGTAAGAAGAGATTGATATGGATTTCATTACCGGATTGCCTCGCACCCAGAAAGGATATGATGATATATGGGTGATTGTGGATAGATTGACTAAAGTGGCTCATTTCATTCTGGTCAAGACTACTTATAAGGTATCTCAATTGGTAGAGTGATATATGGCTCGGATTGTGCCTCTACACAGTGTACAAAGAAAAAAGATCATTTTGGATAAGAGGATCACAGTTTACCCCCAGATTTTGGAAAAAAAAATTTCATAAGAATATGGATACGAAGTTGAATTTTAGTGCAATCTATCACCCTCAGACTGATGGACAGACCGAAAGGACTAATCAAGTATTGGAAGATATGTTGAGAGTTTGTGTCCTTCAGCATGGTAGTAGTTGGGACAAGAGTCTACCTTATGCTGTGTTCTCATAATAGTTACCAGACCAGTCTGATGATGTCACTGTACGAGACTTTATATTGCAGGAAATGCAGGACTCCTCTATTTTGGACCAAACTAGAGGAAAACAGTTCTTTGGACCTGAACTTATTCAAGATGTAGAGGAACAAGTCCGTATAATTCGGAAGAATTGAGGGTAGCTCAGACCAGACAAAAAGAGCTATGCTGATAATAGAAGAAAACCACTGGGGTTTGAGGAAAGAAATCATGCGTACCTCAAGGTGTCACCACTTCGTGGAAAGAGGAGGTTTAAAGTCAAGGGCAAACTGTCCCCTCGCTTTATTGGACCATACTGAGTTTTTAGGCGAGTTGGAGAGATGGCCTATCAACTCGAGCTACCTGATAATTTATCTGATGTGCATAATGTATTCCAAGTTTCACAACTGAAGAAGTGTCTCAGGGTACATGAGGAACAGTTACCCATGGGGACCTTAGTGTTCAAGATGATTTAAACTATGCGGAGTACCCCATCAAGATTTTGGACGCTTTGACTCGAGCTACAAGAAATAAGGTGATAAAGACATGCAAAGTTCAATGGAGCCACCACGTTGAAGATGAAGCAACTTGGGAAAGAGAAGAAGAGCTTCGAATAAATTTTCCCCATCTTTTCCCTAGTTCTTCCTAAATCTCGAGGACGAGATTATTTTTAAGGGGGGTAGGATTTGTAATACTCAATTTATATGAGAGAATATAAAAGGAGAAGAAAATTTTATTTCCTCTACTTATATGTGTGGGATTGAACCTTTATGCATCATCCCATGTAAACACCCTATGTAGAAACAAATAATCAATAAGATAAAAGCTACTGAATTGTGCATCATGCTGGACTTTAATTTTGTGTGCATTTTGTGGCAATACAAAAATAAAATAAAGAGAAATATATTACTAACTAAATGGGAACTTAAGATTTAAAGGGAATTCTAGAAAGGTGGAGAAAGGAAAAGGATAAAGGATATGAATAAATAAATAATATATGTGAATAAATATCTCTAGGATTAGTACCTCTAATCTCACAAATATGAATTGTAATGATGGGCCCACAAAAGTTTGAACTAAATTTGAGTTCTATTTGAATTTGAATCAAGGAAGGAAATAAATTAAAATAGAAAATAAAAAAAAGAGAAATGATCAAACCAGTGCCTGGGCCGGATTCCTTCCCTGCGGCCCATCTCCTCCTTATCCTCCTTCCCACCTGTGTGGCCCAGCATCAGCCGGATTTCACCCACAGGCGCGTGCACCAGCTCCTCTGTGGCCGACCACGTGGGCCCACTACCCAGCTACCCCTGACGTCGGGCCCCGCCTTGAAGTCCAGCACCGCCGAGTTCCCTCTCTCGCTGGTTGTGGCCCCCACTTGTCATCTCTATCCCCACCATGCGCAACGGAACCTCGCGTTTTCGTCGCCGCGCGCCGCGGGACGTGGAGCAGACTGTATCTCTCCTCTGACCATGGGCAAGATCATAAAAGGGAATCCCGGGATCGTTCCCCAGTCGTGGGCGTCGGCCGCGCTACATCTACTCGCTCCGTCCATGCGTTTGGTGTTCCACCAAACATCTGTGCGCTGTCTCCCTGGGCAGAGAATTGCCGCCGCCGCCGCCGTGGAGATTGTGTTCCGTCATCACTCGGGGCGCAAGGTTGGGTGTGTAGGCTTCCTCGGGGCGCAACGAAGATCATTGGGGCAGGCCGAATTGATTGCTGGGACGTCGGGGAAGGGTTCGTCGGCAACAAGAGTCATCGTGCGTCCGCTCGGCGTGGTGGACAACACTTCTGCACGCACGATTCATGGTGAGTACCTAATCCACCTATTCGCAATGTCTCCCACACCGCGTATCAGGTCTCGGATTGGAATATAATGCACGTTCGGGCATTGGTTGTGTGGCTCCGGCGATGGCTCGCCGTGGCCACTGGGCGGCGCCGCCGTCCGTGCAACCGGGAGATAGGAGAGAACTCCAGTGCCGTTGATGACAGAATGAACGGCTCAGGGCTAGTTAGTGTTTGGACCGTGGGATGGTAGTTGTGCGGTCCAGATCAACCCTAGAGTTAATGAATCGCGTGAATAGATTGTGACCGTGGAACCGTGGATGGACGCTTGAGATCTGGGGTAGACGTGGCTATCCCGGGGAACCTCGGATCATGATCCGACGGCTGTGATCCGATACCGTTTCGGGGGGGGGGACAGTTCTAATCTGGAGCGCGCACTTTAGATCCAACGGCCCACGGTGACCGATACCCCTTCGTGGGTCATTTTGTTAAAGAGACCCTTACTTTTTCAGTAACTAACCCGCGGTCCACTGTTGCATAGTGTCCTGAGTCTCAGGATCTTTTGCGCCTGGGCCCCTGCTGTTCTCAGATTTTGACGCCTAGTCCAGACAGTGAGAAAACTTATAAAATAATTTAGAAAATAGATTTTTATGTGTAAAAATAATCCTAGAACTTGTTTAATCCATAGAAAATCCATTTTTAGTCCAAATTGATCCATTCCACTTTCTAAATTTTTGTAATAATATTGTCTACCCATTAGTGCCTCTGTTCTGACATGACAAACACATTAAAAATATTCTTTCACTTAATCTTATATCAAATACATAAAACCTTAGGAAATTCGTATCTTCTCCGTTTTAACTCCGATTTGATCCGTTCAAGTTGCGTTAGTCTCGTAGCAACGTGTAGATCATTATTATTCAGTTTGTACTTATGTTTGGTGTGATGTTAATTTTGTCTATACCATGTTTGTGTGTATTGCAACGACTAGCGCGTGGACGCGTGTCATCTGAAAAGCAAGTTGGTACCTGGAATCTCAAGTGCCAGGCAAGTTGTGCCCTTGATCACTTCTTTTACCCATTCATGTTCTTATTATTCATAATGATCTGCATAGGATAATTTTGCTGGGACCCAATAGGATACCCTAGATTTGACTATCTTTATACCTTGCTTCACCACTGGTTTTACTACTAAAGTTTTGGGTAGTACATGCTATTGCTTTATGTGGATTTGGGTATAGAGATATTCATCACTCGTTGTTATACTATTTATTGTTATCTGTTTTATTATTCCTTGTTCATGTTAAGATCATTATGTTAATGGGAACATGGAGCGACCACCCGGGAAAACAGTGCTACCACAAGGGTTTAATGGGACGCCCTTGGCTGATTAACTAGGAAAGCTAGGGGAGGGCTACCTTACCCGAAAGGGGCAAGGGCAGTAGGGGAGAGGTCAGTGCAGGGGGGTCCCTGTTTGATTTTGCTGCGATGGCGGTCAGCCAGGAACCCTGTACTGGATCTTCCCATAAACTGTAGCGGGTAGTCTGAAGCTAGTGGAACTTTGTAAAGGCCTCGTAGTGTTACCCTGCCTCGCCTCCTCGGTAGAGGTGTATGGGATTGGCCATCTCTTGGCAGATGGGTAACATGACTTGTGGGTAAAGATGCGCAACCTCTGCAGAGTGTAAAACTAGTATACTAGCCGTGCTCACGGTCATGAGCGGCTCGGACCCTCACATGATTAATTATGGAACTTAAATTCAATTTGACATTTGCATCGCATTTGGGATTATTTTACTATTACTGTTCTTTATTATTATTAAGGTTTGGTATTTACTTACACTTAGTAATTGCTAATAAAATTTTGACCAACTTATAAAAGCAATGCTCAGCTTCAGCCTCTATTTCATTGATCAGCCTTACACTACATGAACTCCCACCTTTGGTGAGTTCATGTCACATTATTCCCCACGACTTGCTGAGCTATGAACGTATGTGAGCTCACTCTTGCTGTCTCACACCCCCCACAGGAGAAGAGCAGGTGGTTCAGGAGGAGCCGCCTAACACTGAGGAGTTCGATCTGATCTA
This sequence comes from Zea luxurians, assembly GCA_029449295.1. Lineage (NCBI taxonomy): Eukaryota > Viridiplantae > Streptophyta > Magnoliopsida > Poales > Poaceae > Zea > Zea luxurians. The sequence goes on along the minus strand of JAOPSE010000017.1, from coordinate 31,237,555 downwards.
GGTGGCGTTTCCCAGTCGACATTGGCGCCATCGATCCTTAGTTCGTTTTATAATTATTCTTTTATTTTGTAAGTCTTCCGCTATGTAATATGTACTCTGATTATATTGTGACATTTATCTCTATGCACTCTGTTATTATATATGTTGTCTTCTTTGGCGCATGTATGAGATGCACCTGGCTTTGTTCCTTAAAGCCGGGTGTTACACCATAGCAGCGGGCGCGTGCGCGGCCGGCCGGCCGGTCGGATCGCGACGATCGCCGCGTTCGCGGGGTGGATTGCGGCTGGATTGCGGGCAGGCGGGCGGGCGTAGGGAGTCGGGGTCAGTTCGCGGCTGGATTGCGGGCTTGCAGGCGAGCATAGGGAGGGCGTAGGGAGGCGGGGGCGGTCTACAATAGACTCTTAATAGTTAGTAGAGATTTAGTGGGCGAGCCGAGCTCAATTAGCCAGCCAGCGAGCAGCACCGAGCTGAGCTCGTCTCGGCTCATTTTCAGCCCTAGTGCAGTATCGACACTTTAATATATGGTATGTGAGTCATATGTCCACTTTAATTTTTAATTTTTTAGGGAGAGTACTGATACACCCAGCCCAGGCGGAGTTGGCCGAGACCCAACAAATTAGGGTTGCTTAGAGCCCAACAGTTCATTAAGCACACCCAAGTGAGGGAGAGGCCCAATCGCCCCTAAAAGACTAGTCTGATGGGAAATGGTGGTTCTTACTTTTAAGGTGGCTTCCTCCTTTCAAGTTAAGTAATGTGGGATAATTCTGAGTCTCACATGGTCACCGTTTGACCAATTGTGTCTTTGCCAACGAGTAATAGTGAATGATGTCCTCATCATTCACACTTCTTAAAATGGATCCTAACTTTGATACCAGATCATACACCCAACTCAGGCGGGGCTGGTCGTGGCCCAACAAATTAGAGTTGTCCAGAGCCTAACAGTTTATTAAGCACATCCAACTCAGGGAGAGGTCCAATAGCCTCAAAAGACTAGTCTAATGCGAGAATGATGACTCTCCATTTTAAGGTGTCTTCCTCTTTCTAAGTTAAGTGAGGTGGAATAATGTTAAGACTCACACAGTCGCCGTCTGACTATAATTGAGGCAACTAGATCAATTACGTCTTTACCAACAGGTAATAGTGAAGTATGTCATCATCAAGTCCACTTTAATTTTAAATTTATTTTTTGTTGAGAGAGACCATCACACTATTTCACCACTCGACGCTTGACTACCAAATATGTATTGTACTATTAAACATAATTGATCATCGCAACACAAAAGTATTATACTAGTGAATATTAAATATAAGTTTAATTAGGATTTAATAAATTCATCTTGATTTTTAATCTACTTCTGTTTAATTAATTTTATAATTAGATTATATTTAATATTTATAATTATTATTTAAATATTTGATGCGAAGGTAGTTGAGTGAACAAAACACCCTAGTCCCCTACAATATAATCTCGAGTCTCGATTCTCGAACCAGGTCCCCGGACTCGAGTCCTCGCGCGAAGTCGCTGGTGCTGCTGCTATACCCCGGCCGCCGCCATGCGCCTCATCCTCACCGCGGCATGGCCGTGCGCTATCCTCCTCATCCTTGCCAGTGCGCTACAGTCGGCAACGGTGGCGAGTTCCGGTGCCGCTGCTGCCCGTCTGGAGTGGCAGGTCCTGACCAGGGCCAACTTCTCGTCCCAGATCCGGCTCCGCCCCCACGTCCTCCTCCTCGTCACGATGCCCTGTGAGGACACGTGCCTGCCTCTTATTTCTGATGAGCTTCATAGTCGTTTATCTGGTTCAACTAAACACATTTCTTGTCTCCCAGTGCAACTCATCGTATCGATAAGATTAACACAGTCTATCGGAAATGACAACGCAAAACGTGACAATTCGCAGTGCCCCAGATCCCCTTTTGCATTGGATCTGGGTAATTAAGCTATGTTCAATGTTTGCATGGTTGCGAATCAAAATTCCAAAATCTAGCGTTTGTTGCATATTTCTGGTGTATTTACCTTAAAATGTGCTCTGATGCTCCATCATAGCACACGTGGGCACAGCATGCTATAACCTAACTGTTATTGTTACTGATCCCAATCTGCAGGGTATGGTGAGTCCAGATCACTGATGGCTGACATAGAACGTTTGGTTGGTTCCAATGAGGAGCTTAGTCGCCTCAAGCTGATGGTTGTATACAAGAATTCTGAAAAGTTGCTGACTGATGCTATTGGTGCTGCTGAAGGAATAAAGGTGGTATACTACCAACGTTCCATGCAATTCAAATATCAAGGGAAGCTTCGTGCACATGATATTCTGTCGGCAGTGGGCTATATCATGTCACTTAAGCATGAGGAGGCCCCTTTTGAGGTTTTGCATACACAAGAAGATGTGGAGACTTTCATCGAATCTACCGATAAATCCATACTCCTTTATGAATCATGTGGATGGTTCACCAGATTGGCTCATGGCGGGAGCAACCAAAGTTATGAGGCAGCGTCATCAAATAACAACACAGAAAACGGTTTGTCTACTCTACTTCCTTCCGTATTTTTCCAGCTTTTGAAGCATTATTTTTTCGTTTCTTCAGGGAGGGAGGGAGGGAGTCACTTTGTTGAAACCTGAATATTGGGCCTGATAGCTATGAGCCTCCGACAGTAATATTGACACTACAGTAACCGTCAGTCAACCTGGCAACCTGGGCTCCTCCCTCCCTGATCCATGTACTTTTGTGAGGACGAGGAACTCCCTTGAACAGACGCATTTCATATGCTTGTGCAACACAAGCCGCCAGCGCTCAGTGCATCCAACACTCCAAGTTGCCATTACAACACAATATTTGCAAGGACCAGTTGCCAAATGCCAGTCTGGCCACATGGACATGACTTGTGGATCTCATCCTGGCCTTCTTGGTTCTTCACCAACATGCATATGCTGCTTGGTTTGCTGTCTTCACTTCTGTCGCCACACTCACAAGCTGTTACACGATTACGCCTCAAGCCAGGCTGCTGTCTATAACAGCAAGTCCACAATACTCTAGTGTGACCAGTGGCATAGCTAGGATTTTAATCTATGGTGGTCCAATTTAATATAAAACTCTTGTTAATGTTAACAATATAAATGTGACACGTTATTAATATATAATTTACTAAAATACAAGACAAACACATTAAAAAGACTTAAAACATTTTTGAAATGAGCACTAAACTCTGAAGTTTACTTAAAGTTGCTTACTGCCTAAATACGTATAACACTCTTGCCCAAAATTCTAGGGTGGTCCATGGTCCACATGGACCAACCCTTGGCTCCACCATTGAGTGTGACTCTGTAGTGAAAACGCCGATTTGTCGTTGATCCACTGTGTTCTCTTGCTGAGGCATCAAGCCAACATGACACCACAGCGAGTTGACGAGGCAGCATTGATGCCTCTAGGAGTGAAAAGTTTATGCATATTCCAATGTAACAAGCAAGGCATCCTGGTGAGAGATTTTGAAAATTTATCACCAAATGATAGTATGAATTTTCTAGAGGCATATAGTTTTTTTATCCATCTATTCTCAGTTGGATGCTTTGTTGATTTTGCAGGCAACTCATCACGATTTGTTTTAGATTCAGAATTAGGGAAAAAAGATAGTTTCATGAGAAAACAAAACAACACACCCAATTACCAGGATATAATATGCCTTTTGGTTTACCATTTTCAATTTAATTTCCTCTAGACTTTGTCCATTTCATGCACTACTGGCTCCCTGATACATCTTACACAAATCTTTTTGATTAATGATGTTGCTTTTTCATCTTCTGATATCAGATTCTATATTCTTTGATGTGCCACAGTTGACATTTCTGGGAAGACAATGACCAGAGAACCAGATGGGCCACTAGAGCTTGTAAGTGTAGTGAAGGAGGTTGCATTTATATCTGATTAATTAGATACTGCTATGTTTCTTTGAGAAGAATTATCTGAACTATGAAGATTCAGCAAATATCAGAAGAACAATCCCTGAAAATGTACTTATTTGAGATGACAAACAGGTTATAGAGAATGAAGAACAAACCTTTGGAGTTGGGGGTCAGCTTACTGGTTCTCCTTGGAAAGTTGGTTTTGCGTTGGCAAACGAAAGTTTCTCTGAACAAATTGGAAACACAAATGATGGAAATAGAAAGTGTACAATGCAAAAGTTCCATCAATTTGAAAGTTTCTATGGAAAGCTTACTGCTATAGCAAGAGAATATTTGCTTCCCCCTGAAATAGCTAAATTTGGCCTTATAACCGAAAGATCATTGTTGCCTTCACTGGATGTTGTTAATGAAGGCAACCAGGATACATGGTTTGTCATCACTCATCATATGGGATGCAAAACTTGTTCAGTTATTGTGAAAGATGGCGATGATCTGAGAAGTATAGTGCAATCCCACCATAATCTTGGCATTAAGGAGGTAAGTGAATAATGGTTTGGCGCACCTCTCAAATAGAATCAAATACACATTAAATGCTATTCGGTAGTATGAAATTACCATTTATTTACATCCATTGTTAATGTCTCTATAAACTACAAGTATGCTAGTAGAATATATATTAGAAGAATAAAGTGCAGTGCCAATATCCCTTTTGTTATACTGTTTACAGTTCCTTGTCTATCCACAATTGTGCAGACAATTACTTTCTTATTCATTTTTAAGCTTTACACTTTGTGTTATATTAACTTTTGACAAATATTTCTAAAATCTATACTTCCTTCGTTTTAAATTTTAAGTAATTCCAACTTTCTTGACTAAAATTATATAACAAAATAATAACATTTTTACAGTACTAAATAAGTATAATTAGAATCCTCATTAATTATATTTTCATAATTTACCTATTTGATGTCATAAATCATTTTAATTTTCTTTATAATTTTGGTCAAACTTGAGATTCTTTGACTCTCCAAAAAAGTTGGAATAACTTATAATTTGGAATGGAGGGAGTAGTTCTTTCGTGAAAACTCTCCTAAACTATGGAAGTATGGATTTTAGGTGAAGAGAATATATAGTTCATACTACATACTTTACACTTGATACTTTACTGAGTTTGTGATTTGTTGATCTTGGTGATTTAATATCTTGTTTTATTGGGCAAACGAATTTTCCTGGATTCGCATTCTGGTCCTCCTGCTGATAATTTGGATGATGGTGCTCAAGATCATGCCCACCATGGACTGCGTCAGGGGCAAGGTGCAACGGGGGGTGGGAGATCTAACCCCTTCATGCGGGATGATCGTAACTTATCCCTGGGACGTTCAGCCAGGATCAGGGCCCAGCCAGTTGCTATCTCTCCCTGAGCTGTGCTCTGTTGATGCTTCTGAATTACAACACCACGCTGACCCACTTCTGGATTGCCTTCTTGCTGAATGGGAGACTCATCAAACGTCCAGGATCTCCATTGATTCCTGCTGTTTTGATATGACGGTGGAACTAGGGGGTTCTGGGTCACAGCCTTCGGACTTATTGGGGATTTCTACAGCCAGTCGGGATTGGAAAGGGCTGCAATTATGTCCACCCATAAACTTTTTGAAGCCACTTCTGATCCCATGTAGGGACCAAGGTTATTTTAAAGCGATCCTAAGTGGGATACCTATGCTATCTGGGATGACTTGTGGTGGTACAACAACAGTCAAACTATTCTATCAACGGCGTCGAAAAATCACTGCGGGAAATACCACAACTGCAGATAATGATGGTGATGCTGTGGAGGTTCAGTCTATGGGATTGGACCTAGATGTTGAAATGACAGCGGTTACTCCGTTCGATCCCCCCTCGGACGTGGAAGGAGCTGTTGTTACTCCGTCTGAGACCATCTCTAGGCTTCACGAGCCGTTAATGTTGGAGTTCAGTGGAACAGGGGCGGGTGTTGAAGCAAATTCAACTGTTCCACTGGGATCTGAGTCGGTAATCTCTGATGATAGTTCCAGGCTGCTTTCTGGGGATTCTTGTGAGCAATTATTGGACTCGTCTCCCTCTATGAACTCTAGAAGAAGATCCTTCGTCGCCAAGGTAACAAAGGAACCTTCAAAACTTTTATCGGCTCCAGTTTTTTCCAAGCGATCAAGGGGTGCCAAAGATTCTGGTACTGCGCTACGACGGAGCCGACGGGTCGCAGGGGCAGGGGTGGAATTCAACATGCAGGATCTGGAGAACACAACCACAAGACAAGTAATGCGGTCTCTGAAAGTCATCACAGAGAATGCAGGCATCAACCAGCAAGCCGTTGAGGATTATGAAAATCTTTTCCAACATTCCTTATCTCGGAGTCATGTTGAAGCTTTAGCGGCACTCTTTGGCTGACTCCGGGGAACCTCTTCCCTTAGTGAGTCTGTTTTCTTTTTGGGTCGCCTTCCTATAATTGTTTTGTAATGGATCCGGGCAAGATTATATGTTGGAATGTGAGGGGTTTAAACTCTTCTGATCGTCAAAGCTCAGTTTGGAATCTGGTTTTGTCTTCTAAATCCAATGTGGTTTGTCTCCAGGAAACTAAAATGACAGTCATCTCTACAAGAACTATTATAGCAGCCTTGGGTTCGGACTTCTGCCAGTTCTCCTTTCTGTCGTCTAGTGGTGCTAGTGGTGGCATCCTGGTTGCCTGGAAGCGCCACCTGGGAGTTACTGGGTTGATTAGGATTGACAGACACAACATCTCAATTCAATTCTGCAATGAACATAACTGTTATAGGTGGTTAACTTGTGTTTATGGCCCTCAGAGTAACAATGATAAGATGTTGTTTCTTCAAGAATTGAGAGACATTAGGGCTGCTTGCTTTGGACCTTGGTTGATTGCCGGTGATTTCAACCTCATGTACAAGGCTTCAGACAAAAACAACTCAAATCTTGACAGAACTATGATGGGGAGATTTAGGAAGCTGATTGAGGATTTGAGTCTCAAGGAGATTCCACCATACGGACGTAAATATACGTGGTCAAATCAGCAAGACAGTCCTGTCCTTGTTAAGCTTGATAGGGTTCTCTGTTCAATGGAGTGGGAAGAGATATTTCCCAATGTCCTTCTTCAAAGCGCTGTCTCTGAAGGCCCTGATCACTGCCCCCTGCTGCTTGGCATTAGAGACAACAAAATGGGTAAAAGACGATTCTGTTTTGAAGCCTTTTGGTCCAAGTTGGAGGGATTCTATGATGTTGTCCAGGAGGTTTGGGAATCTGTGGCAGCTGTAAATTGCCCTTTTATGACTTTGGACTTGAAGTTAAAAGCTACAACTAGGAAGTTGCAATCTTGGAGTGGGAAGCATGTGGGATATGTGAGGACTCAGTTGGCTCTGGCAAGGGAAATTCTCCATAGGCTAGAAATAGCGTAGGATAGTAGATCCTTGTCCTTGGCTGAAATCTGGCTAAGAAATTTGCTGAAAAAACACTCCCTGTTTTTATCACCGCTTCAGCGTACCATTGCAAGATCGAGATCGAGGATTTCATGGCTTAAAGTGGGGGATGCTAACACCAAACTCTTTCATATGCACTCTTGACATCGAAAAAGGAAGAATTTTGTTGCACAACTGATGAACGGAGATCATATCCTCACTAGTCATGATGAAAAAGTGGTTGTGGTGGATAGTTTCTATGCCAAGCTAATTGGTGAATGTGGGGATAGGGATCAGACTATTGACTTGGAGGCGTTGCATATGCCAACTTACAATCTAGCACATCTTGATGAGCCTATTACAGAACTTGAACTTTGGAAGACAATCAGGAGTTTACCTAATGACAAGGCCCCAGGTCCCGATGGTTTCACTGGGCGCTTCTATAAATCTTGTTGGAACATTATCAAGATGGACCTTATGGCAGTTGTTTCTGCGGTTTGGAACAGGAAGTTTGACAACTTTGGCTTGTTGAACTTGGCCTACATTACTTTAATCCCGAAGCAAGACGATGCTGTTCATGTCAAAGATTTTAGGCCAATCAGTTTAGTGCATAGTGCTGCAAAGTTGATTACAAAATTATTGGCCAATCGGTTAAGTTAGAGGTTGAATGATATGGTGTCTCCGATTCAGAGTGCCTTCATTAAGGGATGTTTCATTCAGGAAAATTTCATGTTGGTCCAACAAACTGCTAGACTTTTCCATCAACAAAAAAGGCCACGTTTTCTCCTAAAGCTTGATATTACTAAGGCTTTTGACTCGGTTTCTTGGCCTTTTCTCATCGAAGTTATGAAGCATCTTGGCTTTGGACAGGTTTGGAGGGACATCATTTGTGGGCTTCTATCCTCCTCTAGCACTCAGGTGCTTCTGAATGGCATTCTAGGAGGACCTATTGAGCATCGGAGAGGACTCCGACAAGGGGATCCTCTCTCCCCCATGCTTTTTTATCCTAGTAATGGATGTTCTTGGTCTACTGTTTTCTAGAGCTAAACACGCAGGTCTGCTCATGTTCATGGATCTTTCCCCCAGAACCCATCTGCATCGGGTATCTATGTATTCAGACGATGTGGAACTTTTCTTGCATCCATCTGCTGCGGATATTACTATTACTCTAGATATCTTACATCTTTTTGGTGAAGCTTTAGGTCTCCGCAACAATGAACAAAAGTCTAGTGTTTATCCCATTCAATGTGGGGATGTGGAGTTGGAAACGGTTCAGGGCCTCCTCCCATGTGACATCTCAACTTTTCCTTGTAAATACCTGGGGCTGTCGTTGTCCCTGAAAAATCTCACCAAGAATCAGGTGCAGCCTATTGTGGATAGAATTGCTGATCAACTCCCAGGATGGAAAGCAGATTTGATGACAAGAGCAGGCAGAAAAGTGCAAGTTCAATATGTGCTTACCGGAATGCTTATTTATCTCGCTATGGTGGTAAATATCCCCCTTGGGCTATCAAGGCTATCGAGAAAATTAGAAGAGGTTTCTTATGGAGGGGGCAAGGAGGTCAGAGGAGGGCACTGTCTGGTTGCCTGGGGCAGAGTTTGTAGACCCCTCCAGCTGGGCGATCATGGCATCTCTAGTCTTAAGGAACTTATTTGGGCCCTGCGCATGCAGTGGCTCTGGCTCCAAAAGACTGAGCCTAACCGACCTTGGTGCAGCCTACCTATCCAAGTACCGGACAAAGCAAGGGCTTTCTTCTCGATGGTGTTGACTTCAAAGGTTGGTAATGGGGCTAATTCTTTGTTTTGGTATGATAAATGGATTCATGGCCAGAAAATTGCAGATCTGGTTCCTAGATTATTTGATGTCATTCCGAAAAGAATCACTAACAGAAGAACGGTTCAGGAGGCGTTGACAGATAGAAGATGGATCTCAGATATTACAGGAACTCTTTCTGTGGGGTCTTAGTGGATTATCTTCATCTTTGGAATTTGATTTCAGATTTGGAGCTGCTACCAGATGTGGAAGATAAACATATATTCAGTATTGCTGCAAATGGGGCTTATTCTGCTAAGGCTGCATATGAAGGGATGTTCACTGGGTCTGTTCATTTCGGTCACTATGAAAGAGTTTGGAAAACTTGGGCCCCCTCCAAATGCCACTTCTTCCTTTGGCTGACGGCGCTAAATAGGTGCTTTTTTTTTCTCAAAAACGCACAGGAGAGCTGCGCCTCTTTATATATTAAGAAGATAGGAAAAAGGTCTAAAGTAGACCAAACATCAGCAGGCCTCCTCATGGGGGCCAGAAAATAGCATACAAAAAAGAAATCATGTGAAAGGTAAAAACAACACACCACCCTAGGGAGCAGCTGCCGAAGCAGCCAGAGAACATAGGCCCTTTGCCCTAGCTGCCTCCCAACGACTTCTCTCCTCGTCTGCCCAAGCAAGGATATAGGTGAGGCAAGGAGACAATCCATCGAAGACACATTTGTTCCGATGAATCCAAATAGCCCAAGCACCCAGGATAATAAGGGAGTTAAGGCCTTTTCTGGTGACACTTGAGACCACCTCTGAAACCTCCTCCCACCAATTCAAGAAGAGGTGACCGCCGGCTGAGGGGCTAGGGAGTGAAGCCCAAATTTCCGGAAAAGCTGGTACCAAAAGACTCTCGAGAAGGAGCAAGCCACCAGAAGATGATCAAGAGTTTCTTCAGCTTGGTCACATAGCAGACATTTCTCATGGTGGTTTAGGCCTTTCTTAGCTAATCGATATGTTGTCCAACATCTATTATGGGCCGCAAGCCAAATGAAAAAACGACACTTTGGTGGGGCCCAGGTTTTCCAAACCCTTGTGAAGTGTCCAAAGGAAACGGAACCCATGAACAATCCATGACAGCTGATAGGTTGGCAAAGAGAGGACTAGACCATCTGGAGAGGTGTCCTTTATGTGATCATGTCAAGAGCGTCGAACCCTTGACTCACCGGGCCTCGGCTACGCAGCTCGTAGCCCTTGGCCGTCTTCTCCGGTGGGGTTATTCCTCCCAACCGCAGGCTTAAGAGAGAGGGGTAGGAGATAACTTGATTCTTGATTCCCCCAATGGTGCTGAGTACATGGGAATATAAGGCCGGCAACCAACACAGATGGAGCAAGCTCCTTAATTCTCTCGCCTGCCAAATTGCTACCTTCCTAAACTTAGCCACTTGCCATCTGTGGCTGACCAGCGCCATGCGCTGCTGCATGCCCAGCATGCTCTGTGGCCGCGCGTTCTGCTGCCTGCCAGACATCGCGCGCGCCTGCGCTTTATGTACGACTTACCGTACATGACATCTCTCCCGGCCTCGAAAGCCAGCTCGTCCTCGAGCTGGAAAGCTGGCCTTGAAATCATCGAAATCCTCCCAGGTCGCAGATGTCACCTGTTCACCTTGCCACTGGACTAGAACTTGTTTAACGCCGCGAGCCAGGCGACCCGCCAGGACACGGGTAGGTGTGGACACCGCTGCGCCATTGAGTGTGGCCGGCAGCACAGGTGGTTCAGCTGGTGGCGCCCCAACGAACTTCTTAAGGACGCCCACATGGAAGACGTCGTGAATTCTGGCGCCGGATGGGAGCTGCAGGCGTACGACCGCGTCGTTGATGATCTCCTCGACACGGTAGGGGCCGACGTAGCGGGGCTTCAGCTTGCCGGTAGGTGAACGTGGCAGAGTTGCCGACGGCCGTTGACGGAGACGAAGAAGGGCCCAGTCACCGACTTGGTAGATGACCTGCCGGTGATGCTGATCGTAGGCGCGTTTCTGGGACTCTTGTGCCTGATGGAGACGGTAGCGAACGTCGTCGAGGAAGGCGGCTCGTTCGTCCATCTCCTGCGCCACTGCGGGCACACGCACGTCACCCGGCTCGTAGGACCGGATGGTCGGTGGATCGCGGCCGTAGACCACCCGGAATGGCGTCTCGTGGAGCGAGGACTGGTAGGCTGTGTTGTATGTGTACTCCGCCCACGGAAGTCACCGGAGCCACTGCCGGGGTCGATCGCCGGTGAAGCAGCGAAGGTACATAACGATGACGCGGTTGGCTGCCTCCGATTGGCCGTCGGTTTGTGGGTGGAAGGCGGAGGACATGAACAACTTGGTGCCTGTAAGCGCCATCAGCTCCGTCCAGAAGGCCGACGTGAAGACGGGTTCGCGGTCCGAGACGATGGACTGCGAAACGACGTGAAGCCGCACCACCTCGGCGAAGAACGCTTGCGCCACCGATTCCGCCGTGTATGGGTGCGCCAGCGGGATGAAGTGGCAGTATTTGCTGAAACGGTCGACGACGGTGAGGATGACCGTCTTGCCTTGCACGCGGGGCAAAGCTTCGATGAAGTCGATGCCGATGTCCGACCACACCCCAGTTGGGATCGACAGGGGCTGTAGGAGACCAGCCGGCCGCAGGTGATCGGACTTGTACGTTTAGCACATGCCGCACGCCTTGACGAATTCTTGCACAACACAACGCATGTTGGGAAAATGAAAGTTGCGCCTTAGTCGATGCAGGGTGCGGTGGACGCCTTCGTGGCCATCATCGTGAACAGCGGCCACGATCTCCCGTAGCAGTGGTGAAGTGGCCGGGATATAGAGGCGCCCCTCCATGGTGACCATCCCACCCACGATGAACCACGGTGCCGCGCGCGTGCCGGCGCGGATCTCCTCGTAGATGGCGACGAGGGCCGGATCCGTAGCCTGTGCCTGCCGTAGGCGCTCGACGAAGTCGAAGCGGGGCACTGAAATTGCCATCAGCGCGCCCTCCTCAGGGTCCCTCCTGGACAGTGCGTCGGCGACGGTGTTCGTGGCGCCCGAGCGGTACTCAACCTCAAAGTCGAATCCCAGGAGCTTGCCAACCCAATGGTGTTGGGGAATCGTGGCCAACCGCTGGTCGAGGAGGTACTTGAGACTGAAGTGATCAGTCTTGACGATGAAGTGTCGTCCCCACAGGTACGGCCTCCAGTGCCGGATGGCCTAGACCAGGTCGATAAGTTCGCGCTCGTAGGCGGCGAGCGCGTGTCGGGGCGCGATAGGTCGGCTGAAGAAGGCGACTGGGTGCCCTTCCTGGACAAGCACCGCACCGAAGCCTGTGGAGGATGCATCGCACTCCACCACGAACAGCTTGCCGAAGTCCGGCATGGCTAGGACAGGAGCGGACGACACAGCTGCCTTGAGCGCCGTAAAGGCAACCATGGCCGCGTCATCCCAGGCGAAGCCATCCTTCTTGAGGAGGGCCGTCAAGGGGGCAGCCACCGTGCCGTAGTTGTGGACGAAGCGGCGGTAGTACCCGGCGAGGCCGAGGAACCCCCGAACGGCCTGGATAGAGCGCGACGGCGGCTAGTCGTGAATGGCAGCCACCTTGGCCGGGTCCATGGCCACCCCTGCGGCCGAGATGACGTGGCCGAGGTAGGCGACTGATGGTGCGCCGAATGAACACTTCGAGCGCTTGATGAACAGCTGATGGCGCTGCAGCTCGTCGAGGACGGCCTAGAGATGACGTAGGTGATCGGTCCATGTTTTGCTGTAAATTAGTATGTCATCAAAGAATACAAGGACGAACTGTCGGAGGAATGGCCGGAGCACTTTGTTCATCAGCGCCTGGAACGTGGCGGGGGCGTTGCAGAGCCCGAACGCCATCACGAGGAACTCGTACAAGCCGTCGTGCGTGCGGAACGCGGTCTTGTGCACGTCCTCTGGCCGCATCCGTACCTGGTGATAGCCCGACCGTAGATCAAGCTTGGTGAAGAATTTGGCGCCGTGGAGCTTGTCGAGAAGCTCCTCCACTACCGGGATCAGGAACGCGTCTTTGATGGTGAGGGCGTTCAGAGCCCTGTAATCGACGCAGAAGCGCCACGACCCATCGGGCTTCTTGACCAGGAGGACTGACGACGAGAATGGGGAGTCGCTGCGACGCACGATCCCCTGGTCAATCATGGTGGTGCACTACCGCTCCAGCTCGTCCTTGTGTGCAGCCGGGTAGCGGTACGACCGGACAGCCACCGACGGCGCGTTGGGCTTGAGGAGGATGCGATGATCGTGGGCGCGCTTGGGGGGCAGGCTCGTCGGAGCTGCGAAGAGCCCCCCGAACGAGTTCAGGAGGGCCTCCAGGAGTGCGTCCCTCCCGGTGGTGGCGCGCACCGTCGGCTCCTTGGGGCTGGGCGTGCTCGTCAGGAGATGGAGCGCCCCAGGCGCTGGAACGTCATGCGGCGACTGGTGAGGTTCCAGACGATCGGCCCCAGCGCCCCGAGCCAGCGTGTGCCGAGGACGACGTCGTACCCGGCCAATGGCATGATGAAGAGATCAGCCGGCTAGGGTTCACCCTCGACGTGGAGCGGCGCACTGTGAAGGACGCCGGCGCAGGTGATCCGTTCGCCGTTGGTCACCATGGCCGTGAGGCGTGGTCGGCGCTGGATGGGGATGCCCGACTGGTGCGCCGCCGTCGCGGAGATGAAATTGTGGGTGCTCCCTGAGTCGAGCAGCGCCACCAGGGAGACCGGGTCGAGGGTGACGGCGATTTGCATGGTGTCCCCCGGCGCGACCCCGACCACGGCCTGGAGGGAGAAACAGGGAGCGTCGGTCTCAGCTCCTCCTGTTTCCGCCGCGGCCTCCTCAATTTCCACGCCATCCACGAAGAAAATGCGCCTGCAAAAACGGTTGTGGCCATGGGAATACTTCTCGTTACAATTAAAACACAGGCCTTGGCGACGCCGATCCGCCATCTCCTCTGGAGACAGGCACCTGGAGCCGTCGCCACGGACCGGTGCTGCACCCACTGGTGGCGCTGGCAGCGCCAAAGGGACCTATGGCGCCGGGAGCGTCTGGGGCGCTGGCCGCGGTGGTGGCGGCGGTAGGAGGCCGCGCGCCCTTGGCTTGGCCGGTGCTTGGATCTTGGCGAGCTCCATCTGCTCCACCTGCCGCGCCAGGCTCATAGCGGTGTTGAGGGTGCCGGGGTTGAGGATCCGCACCGCGTGGCTGAGCGGCGGCAGCAGCCCGCCGGTGTAGAGTTGGACGCGTTGCTCCTCAGCCATCCGGCCGGCACGGGGTAGGAGCTCCTAGAATCGGTTGGAGTACTCCTCGACCATGCCGGTGCGGCGACACTCGGTGAGCTCGAAGAACGACGCGGAACAGAGGGTCGGCCCGAAGCGCAGGTTGAGCAGCTCCTTGAATCGGCTCCACGACGGGGTGCCCTCGTCTTCCTGTAGTTGTATGTACCAGTGTTGTGCGATGCCCTCGAGGTTGTACGAGGCCATCCACACTGGCTCCTCCACCAACGTACGCTGTTGTCGAAAATCCGACTCACATTTGTTGATGAAGAGGAGGGGATCAGTCTTGCCATCAAACCGTGGAAAGTCCCACTTCTGGAACTTCGGCGGGCGATCGATGTCGCGAGGACGCTCGGGCTGGGCGCCGCTGGAGGATGAGGAATCGAACTTCTCCTTCAGCCGGGTGATGTCGGCCTACATGGCCTTCATCATCTCGACGATGTCGGCTAAAGTGGGCTTGGACATGTGGATGGAGGGGGATGAACCGTTGGTGGATGCGGTAGGGGATGGTGGTGTGGTGGGTGGATCGGTGGGCAGGTCTGAGTGAGGCGAAGATCGCCTGACTCGTGATACCAAGCTGTCAAGAGCGTCGAACCCTTGACTCGCCGGGCCTCGGCTATGCAGCTCGTAGCCCTCGGCCGTCTTCTCCGGTGGGGTTATTCCTGCCAACCGCAGGCTTAAGAGAGAGGGGTAGGAGATAACTTGATTCTTGATTCCCCCAATGGTGCTGAGTACATGGGAATATAAGGCCGGTGGCCAACACAAATGGAGCAAGCTCCTTAATTCTCTCGCCTGCCAAATTGCTACCTTCCTAAACTTAGCCACTTGCCATCTGTGGCTAACCAGCGCCATGCGCTGCTGCATGCTCGGTGTGCTCTGTGGTCACGCGTTCTGCTGCCCGCCGGACATCGCGCGCGCGCCTGCGCCTTATGTATGACTTACCGTACATGACAGGTCAGGAGTCTGAAACTTTGGATCACATTCTGGTTTCTTGTGTTTTTGCGAGAGAATTTTGGTTCCTGCTGATGCGCCAATTCAGATTGCATAGTTTTGCTCCTATTCCTGGTACTGAGTCTTTTATGGGATGCTGGGAGAAGATTGACAAAAGTTCTGGAGATATGGCTATGAGGGGTCTCAATTCTCTTATTGCCTTGGGCGCCTGGATTCTTTGGAATCATTGGAATAGAATTGTCTTTGATGGATTATCCCCTAGTGTTTCCACAGCTCTCTGTCAGGCAAGGGAGGAACAATAGTTGTGGGAAATGGCAGGAGCTAAGGGTCTCTCCTTTCTTGCCGCCACCAACAGTGTCCCCTAGCTGCTCGTTGTAGGGTTGTTTCCTTTTTCTTTATTTTAAACCTTCTTAGGAGGGTATTTGTGTACTGAGGTCTATTTTGGACCTTCTTTTCCTTCTACTTAATATAATGATGCGCAGTTCTCCTGCGCTTTCGAGAAAAAAAGAATTTTCCTGGATGAATATTTGTATGTATGGTATGTCATTTTGTTTTTCTTATAGTTTTTTAATCCTTACATGCATCACCCCGTGACTCTTGGGTTTCATTGTTATATGCATAGGTTAGTGCTGATGAAAGTGGTAGAGAGGCTACCTTCCCCACAAACAGGCCCTCTGTAGTTCTATTTATTGATAGATTATCCCACTCCTCAAAAGTCAGAGATGAAAGCAAATTAGTCCTAAAGTTACTAAGGCAGTATGTGCAAAATAATTACCCATTTCATGTCAGTAATGGGGTTCCAAGTAGCAGTACTTCCAAAGCACGCTCAAAAGCTGTCCCTTCTTTGAGGAATACAGGTATCTCAGATGTCTATTCTCAAACAGCAAGGTTGAGTGCTTGGGCTTCTAAGCTTATGGCACTTGGGGACAAAATGTCAGTTATGGTGGTTAATGATGGAGATAGTATTTCTTACAAAAGTTCTAGCCAAGGTAGTGGTGCTAATCCTGTATATGATGTTCTCACTAAGTTGCTAGACAAAGCAAGACCAGGGCATAAGTCAAAGAAAACAAGAATAAGTTTAGTTTCACGAGATGTTGGCCTAAAGATGTTGACAGATGATTCTGAAATCAAAGTGGTTAAGTCTCTATCAGTTGAAGAGAGTGAATACAAAAGAACTGATGATGCATCTGCCACTACAGCTAATTCCAATGATGATATTACTGAAGCTTCTGTGGATGAAAACACAGCAAAAGAGACTGAATATATCATTGATGGACAAGTACCAAGTATACTTGAGAAATCTTCGGCAACTTACCCTGATGAACATGATACTGCTCGTGAATCTAATGATACAGAAATGGAGGACAAAAGCATAAGTGAAGCTTCAGATATGAGTGTTGATCTTAAGGAAGATGCCTCCAATAATGCAGATAGTAATAGTGAGGTTGGAGGTATGCTGCATAAACACATAATGGAGAAAACATTTACAGAAGCTTTTCAAATTTTGGAACATGAGGAAAGAAACTTGTACACTGACCAAGAGGAATCATTATCATCAAACGAGCAAGTTGATGGATCTTCATTCCTGAGTAAAAAAATCAGTAAAACCGAAGATGCAATTTATGAAAACACATTCGGTCTATCTGAAGGATTAGAAGAAAGTGATACAAGATGTCCCCATCATGCAACATGTAGCTCTTCCTGTGTTCCTGTAAGAGATGACACAGACTTCACTGATCAGGTAACTTCAAGTATATCTGATTACCGTTTTGCTGGTGCTTTCTACTTCTCTGATGGTGGTTACAGACTCCTGAGAACCTTAACTGGTGGATCAAGAATTCCGTCCCTGGTAATAATTGATCCAGTTGAACAAAAACATTATATATTTCCTGAGGAAAGCGAGTATAGCTATGCTTCTTTACAAAATTATCTTGACAGTTTTAGGAACCGGAGTCTTCCTTCATATTACCGTGGTACCTCATCAGCTATAAGTTCAAAGGAGCTTCCAAGACCACCTTTTGTTAATCATGATTTCCATGAGGCAAATTCGATCCCTCAGTTGACAGCATTTAGTTTTTGTCCGTTAGTATTTGGACCCAGAGGTTGTGATTCAAAAAGTGAAGTATCATTTTCAAACACTGAAAATATTGTATCTGGTTGGAACAAGGATGTAATGGTGCTTTTCAGCAACTCTTGGTGTGGGTTTTGTCAGCGAGCAGAGCTGGTGGTCCGTGAGTTACACCGATCATTTAAGAGCTTTTCAAGCTATTCAGATTCTGTATCTACAAATGCTCAAGATGTCCACAATGAAGGTAATACCTGAATTGCTTATACTGTTAGCTGACTGGTCGCATTTTTATTTTTATTTTTAGAAATCAGTGAAGTTTTCCTGCTGATTTGTTCTTTTTAGTTGATCAGTCATGCTTTAATTTTTTTTTCTCGAACGCGCAAGAGACATGCGCATCTTTTCATTAAAAAGGAAGAGAAAAGGATCCAAAATGGATCAGTACAAGAAGACCCCCATTACGGTGGTCGAAAACAAAGAAACAAAAATACATCCATAAATAAAAGGAACCAGAAACTACTTTGACCTAAAGACCTGGGATTGGGGCTGTTAAGAGATCTAAGTTTGTAGCCCCTCATAACACTCACAGGTCCCTTTCCTCCTCGGTTCTCTTAATGGCTTCATTAAGGCAGGGAGAAAGGCCGTAAAAAACACAGGCGTTTCGGTGTTTCCACAATATCCAGAGGCCGAGACTGATAAGCGAGTTTAGTCCTTTTCTGGCAATTCCATGCAACTGATCACTACATCTTTTCCACCAGAGCATGGTATTCTCTTCATAGACATAAGGAGTGAAATTCTGGAGGTATTAGATCAGATTTGCATCTAATGCAAGTCATACATTTTTTTTATTTTTCTTACCTCCCATCTACAGTGTCAACATCATTAAATGTAGCCTTGATTAAGACTTCCCAGATGTCATGAGTGATCCAATGGCTCATGAGTGAAATGCAAGAAATATCTGGAAATTCGTTTTCAAAGTTTTGGGTAACAGAAGTTGAACCTTAGTCATGTGTTGGTGTGGCCATAGGAAGTTGGACACTGGCCCCATCTATTAATGTTCCAATTGTGAAACTGAAAAATGTAAAGAGATATAGTATCAAATGATTTGCATGTTGCAATGTTACTGCAGTGCCATCCAAGCATATACATGTCACAGCATTGCATCATAAAGGCAACAGAACCTGTCTACTGTACATAATTCATTTAAAGTTCCTTTTTTTTTCCTCGAACCCGCAGGAGAACTGCACATCATTATATTGAAAGAGAGAAAGGTCCGAAGTGGACCACAGTACAATGCCATAACAAGGCAAAAAAACAAAGGAAAAAATCCTATTTTTATCTCCGACTGTCACAACATTAAGCACTAGAAATAGCCCTGACCCTAGCAAAGGCAGCTAGGAGGCCAAGGCACTCAAGATGCTTCGCACCAGCCCTACACCAGCACTCCACCTCATCCATAAGAAGTCTTTGAATGGTGCGCAAGGAAGAGCTTGCACCATCAAATACAACCCTGTTGCGATGTAGCCATAAACACCAGGCTCCCAGGATAATGATACTATGAATACCTTTTCTGATCTGTTTGGGTACTCTCCTCTGCACCTTGCCCCACCACTCAACAAAAGAGCCCACCTCTCTATCAGGCGTTAGATAAGCATTAGCTAAGCATGATCCCTGTGTTTCTTGCACATCAAATATCAATCTTTCATTGTGTATTAAAGAATCATTTTTTTTGTTGCAGAGAAAAGTGAAGAATATGTGATGAAGGGCTTTCCTGCAATTTACATGATAGACTGCACATCAAATGAATGCCACCATTTACTAAAATCTGCAGGCATGGTAGTATTTATTTTTTTTAATTCTATATTCTCATCTATTGAAGTTTGCTCCCTCCTGTAACAGAACAAATTCTGTAGCTATATTCAATTAGGAACTATCTATATTTGGATATCATTCTTTAACATAAAATGGGTGAAGGGCAGGCCTCGTGCAGTGGTGAGAGCTGTCTCACTTAGTCACTAGGTTGCAGGTTTGAAGCGGTCTCTCCACATTTTGGAGGGAAGGTTTTCGTCGGTTTATCCCTTCTCTAGACCCACTTATGTGGGAGCCTCTAGCACTGGGTCTGCCTTTTTTTTCTTTAACATGAAATGGGTCAGATTAGTAGCCAGTGACCTAGAGAATTAGGCAAACATTGTGCTTGGGAAACTCAAAACCTTTGCTTATAAGCTAGAGTAGTAGCGTACTGGCATCCCTATGCATGGAATATATGTGGCATAGGATATAATGGGGTCTCTTGTGATAATTTGTGTCAAAAGGTACTCATATGAGCAACAGTCAGGCATTTATATAGATTAGTGAAGACTTTGTCATTTTATTGTGGAAACAACTATTATGTCTTAACAGTTCAGCCAGTGATATTCAAATGGAGTTTGGACAAAATCTTATATAGGGCAAACCTAATTGAATACAACAACAACAACAACAAATCCTAAACAAGTTGAGGTAAGTTAGAGTTAAAAACCCAAAAGAACCCACAAGTCAAGGTTCGGTTACATGGATAGTTGTTTACTTGTTTTCCACGCACTCATATTCAAGGCTAAATCTTGGATATATCTTATCCTTTCAAGTCTCCTTTTACTGTCTTTCCTATGTCAAGTTCGATCTTTCCCTTTCTCTCCTTTCATTGCTATCACGTCTTAGGATCCTACTACGCACCAGCATCTTTAGATGTCTCCGTTGGACATGTTCAAACCGAGGACATATCCTTGCAATCACTCATTTGGTGCAAGTGTGCAATCAAACCATCCAATCTAGATCCAACGGTTTCATATGTAAGGGGTTAAAAGTAAAATAGGTTCTATGTTTCAGATGGAAAGGGTTAAATGTAAAATAACAGTCATCATTGGATCTAGATTAAATGCACCAAATCGCTTGATTGCACGTTTGCACCAATATAAGTGATTGCATAAGATATTTTCCCGTTCAAACCGTCTCAACCGATATTGCACAAGTTTTTCTTCAATTGGTGCTACCTTTAGCCTATGGCGTATATTTCCATTCGGTCATTTTAGACTCGATCCCTTCTTGTATGGCCACAAATCTAACGTAACACACACCTTGTTTGGAACATAGTTACAAAGTTACTGGATCGATAGGGTTGAGGAACGTGGTACGATACCTGTGAGAGATTTTTATGCGTTCAAGAGACCAAGTGGAAAGGACAGAAGGCGAAGGAAGTGGAAGGTACAGGCTTCAAGTTGTGGTACACGGGGACTGCAACAAACAAGAATGGAGTAGGCGTCTTGATCGACAAGAGCCTTAAAGATGGGGTAGTAGATGTTAAGAGGGTAGGAGATAGAATCATCCTAGTCAAGCTGGTCATTGGGGACTTGGTTCTCAATGTTATCAGCGCGTATGCTCCTCAAGTAGGCCTTAATGAGAACTCAAAGAGGGAGTTCTGGGAAGGCCTGGAGGACATGGTTAGTAGTGTGCCAGTTGGCGAGAAGCTCTTCATAGGAGGAGATCTCAATGGCCATGTGGGTACATCTAGCACCAGTTTCGAGGGTGTGCATGGAGGCTTCGGCTTTGGGACTAGGAATCAAGAAGGAGAGGAAATCCTGAACTTTGCCCTAGCCTATGACATGTTTATAGCAAACACTTTCTTTAGGAAGAGGACATCCCACCTGGTGACCTTCAGTAGTGGCCAACACACTAGCCAGATTGATTTCGTCCTCTTGAGAAAAGAGGACAGGCATGCCTGCTTAGATTGCAAGGTTATACCTAGAGAGTGTGTGGTAACCCAACATAAGCTTGTCGCAGCTGACTTCCGTTTTAAGATTCGTTTACAACAGAATAAGCATAACAAGGTCACTAGAACAAAGTGGTGGAAGCTTAAAGGGGATGTGGCCCAAACTTTCAAGGAGAGAGCTATCGAGGAGGGCCCTTGGGCAGAAGAGGGAGACTCAAATATCATGTGGAGGAAGATGGCGATGTGCATCCGAAAGGTAGCTTCAGAAGAGTTTGGGTTGAGTCAAGGAAACAGAAGGGTAGTTAAAGACACTTGGTGGTGGAACGAAGATGTCCAAAAGGCTATCAAGGAGAAGAAAGATTGCTACAAACGCTTACATCATGACAGGTGTGCAGAAAACATAGAGAAGTATAGGATAGCGAAGAAGTCTGCAAAGCGAGCGGTTAGTAGAGCCCGGGGTCAAGCCTTTGACAACCTTTATCAACGGTTGGACACAAAGCAGGGAGAAAAGGATATCTATAGGATGGCCAAGATTTGTGAAAGGAAGACAAGGGATGTCAACCAAGTCAAATGCATCAAGGATGAAGCAAACCAACTATTAGTGAAGAATGAAGAGATCAAGAACAGATGGAAGGAGTACTTCAACAAATTGTTCAATGGAGGGAATGAGAGTTCTACAATAGAATTGGACGAACCATTCGATGACAACAACAGGGGTTTTGTACGAAGGATACAAGAATATGAAGTTAAGGAGGCGCTAAAAAGGATGAATGTAGGAAAGGCGATGGGCCCTGATGGTATCCCTATCGAGGTATGGAGATGCCTTGGAGACATAGCGATAGTATGGCTGACTAAGCTTTTCAACACCATCTTTCGGACAAACAGAATGCCCGACGAGTGGCGGTGGAGTACATTAGTACCAATCTTCAAGAACAAAGGAGATGTTCAAAGTTGTACTAATTACCGTGGAATTAAGCTCATGAGCCATACAATGAAGCTATGGGAGAGAGTCATTGAACACCGCCTGCGAAAGCTGACGAGCGTGACCCAAAATCAGTTTGGTTTCATGCCCGGGAGATCAACTATGGAGGCCATTTTCTTACTAAGACAACTTATGGAGAGATTCAGAGAACAAAAGAAAGACCTGCATATGGTCTTCATAGACTTGGAGAAGGCTTATGATAAAGTACCTAGGAGTGTAATGTGGTGGGCCTTGGAAAAACACAAAGTAGCAACAAAGTACATTAATCTTATTAAAGATATGTACACTAATGTTGTGACAAGTGTCTGAACAAGTGATGGGGACACCGATGGCTTTCCAATTAACATAGGACTACATCAAGGGTCGGCTTTGAGCCCTTATCTTTTCGCTTTGGTGATAGATGAGGTCACAAGGGACATACAAGGAGATATACCGTGGTGTATGCTTTTTGCCGATGATGTGGTACTTATTGAGGAGAGTAGGAGTGGTGTTTCGCAAAAGTTGGAATTGTGGAGGCAGACGCTGGAAGCAAAAGGTTTTAGGCTTAGTAGGTCTAAAACGGAGTATATGAAGTGTGATTTCAGTGCCATGGGGTATGAAGATGGCGATGTTAGTCTTAATGGGCAAGTGATACCCAAGAAAGACACTTTTCGTTACTTCGGATCAATGCTTCAGAAGGATGGAGACATCGATGAGGATGTCAGTCATAGAATTAAAGCTGGATGGTTGAAGTGGCGGCAAGCGGCGGGTGTCTTATGCGACCCCCGGATGCCACACAAACTAAAAGGCAAATTCTACAGGACAACAATCCGGCCGACTATGTTGTATGGAGCAGAATGTTGGCCCACTAAAAGACGACATGTCCAACAACTATGTGTGGCAGAGATGCGTATGTTGCGCTGGATATGTGGCCACACAAGGAGAGACCGAGTCCGGAATGATGACATACGAGAGAGAGTAGGAGTGGCGCCAATTGAGGAGAAGCTTATGCAACATCGTTTGAGATGGTTTGGACATATCCAACGAAGACCTGAAGAGGCACCAGTGCATATCGGAATAATTAGGCGTCCCGAGAATGTGAAGAGAGGTAGAGGTCGACCAACCTTGACGTGGACAGAGGCTGTGAAGAGGGACCTGAAGGAGTGGAATATTGATAAAGAGCTCGCCGTGGATAGGAAGGGGTGGAAGTGTGCAATTCACGTGCCAGAACCTTGATTTATAGTTTCGCTTTTCCTCCTTAATCGTTTGATCTTTTCTTGTGCCCATTTAGACCTTGCTGGTTCTTGTGGGTTTTATCTCTTTTATGTGTTTTCCCGTTTCGTCGTTTTTCGGGTCTCCTTTGCCTTTGTTTCCCCTTTTTTTTTTGGGGGTTGAGCTCTGAGGTTTTCATACGGGGTTTCATCTCTAGCCTACCCCAACGTGCTTGGGACAAAAAGGCTTTGTTGTTGTTGTGGTAACGAGAATGACCCCGCGTATCCGGGTCGTGGACGAAGTTCCCATGTGGCTACCACTGTATCCATTCCTTGTGACTATGTTTTGGAACACGAGCGTTACAATACAATTTTTCTTCAGGAACTGGGAGCCCCCCCCCCCCTCTCTCTAAAAAAAGAGTAACTGGGGACTTTATGATTTGTCATATGCAACCCAACGATCAGTTTTTGTGAAGTTCATAGAATTTTAAAATTCCTCTACATGCTGTTCAAATATAAGGAATGCGTTCTTAAGCCTTATTGACCAACAATAACAACATGAAGAACTTTATCTAACATTGTTACTTCTTAAGCCTGAATGTTTTGGTACTGATGCACTTAACAGTACTACTGTATTGCACTTTCATCTACACAGGAAGAACTTTATCCGGCATTGTTACTCTTCCCTGCGGAGAACAAAAGTGCAATAGCATATGAAGGGGGAATGTCAGTGTCTCACTTAATCGAATTTTTGGAGTCTCATGTGAGCAATTCTCGCTATCTATTGGAATATAAAGGTTAGTGGATAAACATCTTGTGACTGCACTGCATTGGTTCTACTTAAAATATTTGAATTTGCTTATAGTTCTGCAATGTGTGTTAGCTTACACTTTGCAACACTATTGTTTCTTAGAAGTTGTGTTAATCTTCTCATACATGAAAGTACTAAGTATCAACCTTTCTCATGTGCTGTTCACCTGTTTGGCATACCAGCCTAGTTTACCATTCTTATCTAGACTGGCAGCTGCTCGGCTGTGGATTATGTTGTTCTAGACGTTCTCCAAACCTGAGGTGCCACCATACTAAGGATATGTGCTGTTTGATTCGGCACATGTGGTTGGGCCTAGTATATAATCTGTAACAGGGATCGGGTACGGGTTGTGCAACGCTGATACCACATTACCGCCCACCTCCCAGCGTTGTCTGATTATGCCAGTGGATTCCCTTCTCCTGTTCTCTTCTCACAACTTTGTCCTCTCCACTCAACTTGCGGATCTCGCATTCTCGCCCGTACGTTCGGTGTGTTGCCAGCCTGTTTGTTCCCAGCCAACCTGTTACCGTTGTTGCTAGCCGAACACAATTAAGGAAATGCAAGATGTTAAAAATTCGAATCAAACGAATTCTGTTTTGCCTTACACTGTGACAGATTGCACTGCAACCTGATTACATTAGCAGTACGACTCCCAGGACTGAACCAAACAGCATTAGTTGAATAGCTTTGCCCCTAAAGGCTTGTAATCGTGCATCAGTCATTTATTTTATTTTGTGCATCATCATTTATTTTGTTTTCTGAATTCTTTACATTGTTTTCCTAGTACTTGAAAAATCAATAGTTTTTTTTTTAAAAAAATGTCACATGCATGTTCTGAAGCTTATTTTCTTCTTGGTACTCAGGATTTATGTGGAAGAAGAGAATGACACCACAGCACGATGCACCACAGGCAATTCAGTTTAAAGTCAGTGATAAAGGCAGCGGCAATGTTGGTTCTGAGTTACCAAGTCATCCAGGTGTCGTTACAGGATCCATCCTTACTGCCACTAAGAAGCTCGGGACCGCAGTTCCATTTGATAATGCCAAGGTGCTCATTGTGTCAGCTGATTCTCATGAAGGATTTCATGGCTTGATCATCAACAAGCGATTAAGCTGGGGTGTCTTCAAGGATCTGGATAGCTCGATGGAGCCTATTAAGCATGCACCACTTTTCTATGGTGGGCCTGTTGTAGTGCAGGGTTATCACCTTGTAAGCTTGTCAAGAGTATCCTCGGAGGGGTACATGCAAGTCATACCAGGCGTCTATTATGGCAACATAGTTGCCACAAGCCGGGTAGTCACACGGATCAAGTTGGGCGAGCAATCTGTCAATGGCCTGTGGTTCTTCCTAGGCTACTCGGGGTGGGGATACAACCAGCTTTTTGATGAACTAACTGAAGGAGCATGGCTTGTGAGTGTGAAGCCGATTGAGCATTTGGACTGGCCGAAGAGTTGAAAGGGTTCTGTGGACCTCACGCCTCAGCTGTTTCTTTAGGAAAATTTTCAGTTCATCTTGCACATATCTGCCACTCTGCCCACACTGCACCGTTACATTGTACTGTGCTTTTTTTTGGAACATAGCAGCACTGTGTTTTCATAGCATTCACACCGTACTATGGTCACATATTTTTTATACATAGTACTTTTCTTATAGTGAAGCCAACGTTTTGTGTTCGTCCTTTTGATTTCATTTTTTATTTGAGATTTTGGGCCTGTTTGTCACGGCTCCGGCTCCTTAAAAAATGACTTCGACTCGGGCTTCTATTTAAGAGCAGCTACTTTATAAAAGCTAATGTTTTTTTAACAAATTGTTTGGCCTCTTGACGGGAGAGAAGGGCAAGGTAGGGAGTAGAGAGGAGTTGCTAGGAGGTAATTTTTTTTACTTTGGCTTCTATCTATAAAAATGGCTTCGTCTCCTTAGTGCTCTATGTTGAGAGCTCTTTTTTAAGACCATCCGAGAGGGCTTCTTAGGAACCGGAGCCCGTTTGAGAGCCCTTCTAAACAGGTCCTTTATCGAAAAGTTTTATTTTCTTTTATAGGGCACCTTTGAGATTGGTAGGTGAGTACATCGGTGCTGTCATATCAATAGTCTTAGCAATTTTGTGACGATTTACGATACGTCCTTCACAACTTGTGCAAATGGTGCACGAGTTATCTTATACTTTAACTTATGAGATGGTTACTTCTTCAAGCAACAATTTTCACTCTTTCAGCTTTCTATCCTACTTTCTATCCTACTGGCTTATTTAATAAGGGCAAGGCAGGGAGTATGTCGCTATCTCCATGTTAAAAAGAAATTACATTACCCTCTCAGTCCTAATTTATAATTTGTTTGACTTTTTTTTACTGAGTTTGATTATAATTTGTTTGACTTTTTTACTAATTTTGAACGGTTCGTCTTATTATTTTTTTTATAAAAAATAAAAAATTCGAAACCATACTCAATATATTATATGCTAAACGATGTTATAGTAAAAATTAATAATAATTATGATTTTCTTTTGAATAAGATAAGTTAGTTAAACTTGGTGTCAAATTATAATTTGGAACAGAAGGAATATCTGACACTGCATAACACACCTATAAGGTTGCTAACATGTTTGTTTATAGCAACACTTTCTTCCCTGACTTCTATCTCTACTATATTAAAACAACATACCATCGACCGTCATGACCACTTTCGTATGTCGCCCCCATTCATTCGACCCCCGCTTGTGATCCACTCGGCGAAACGCCCCCGCTGCCCAGTCCCCCCCATTCGCTCGCAATGGCGGTGTCGCGAAGTTCGCGCAATCCACTTGGCGAAATTCCCCCACCGCCTAGCCCCTAACCCTCGTGATCCGACTGCCCCGCTCGCTATGGCGATGTCGCGAAGGTCGCCCCGAAGAGGAAAACAATGCTGGCACCATGGGGGCCATGGGGGGCTGTTGTCGTGGGCGCCGGTGGAGACGACGGGACCTGCTATGTGCTACATCCACCTATGAAGCTCCATACTGCTCATGGCATTGCCTTAGTAGTCGTCGGTCCCGACCTCGGTGAAAAATACTCTCCCACCACACCAATGCGAGGCATGTGTGGGTCGCCTCGTATCAAAAGGTCACCGGTTGGATCGGTCCCGTATCAAGATCTCATGGATTCACTTAGCGCAGTTGGATCTCCTGACCGGTCGCTTTCGCCCCCCTTTCGTAACACTAATGTTTGGTTCCAGAGCCTATTTGGACGGAATGGCTATGTTCCAGATTCTGAGTATGGAATGGCTCTATTCTGTGTTTGGCAATTAGAACAGAGCCGCTCTATTTTTCTGTTTGGTTCTAGTGTGAAGACTCTATCATATGTCTGGCACCATATTATTATATATATATATCAAATATAATTATATTAAATATAACCATATATATATTACGTTTGGCACCATGCGTTTTGTCAAATATTAAATAAATTATATATATAGGGCAGGTATAACGGGAGCCCTGGGCTTCAGATATTAAAGAGAGCCCGGGTCAGTAACAAGGGTCTGGTCCACTGAACCAAGAGCGTGTGTGTTTGATGGAAACAAGTCAGGGAACATGCAGGACCGACGGCGTCGTGACTCGGTTCAAAACGGCAAGGGCGTAAAAATATGGTAGTGGGCGGAATTATAGGGATTAGATTTCTCATGCAAACGTGGATTCTGTGAAACATGGGCGCGGAATTTATGGATCTTGCATGGAGCATAATGGTGGCAGGTATAAATAATATCGAATAAGATGTTAAAAGATCTGGCATAACACATATACGCTATAGATGTTACATATATACTATATACCGTTTGGCATAAAACGTTGAGTCATTATGCGTAAATAGTGATTTAGGGATATTTGTATTACATGTAACTTGCTACATTATCGGAACGGGTTCAAAAAAATGGAAATACCCTAGAAAGGGGGGATGCGATTACACGTTTAGTATAGCATCCGTGATTGTCTTTCATTCGAAAAAATAGACCTCCAGACTGCAGAACTAGTCGGTGGTGGAGATAGCCGGCTCTGGACAATCACCGACGATGGTAGGAGATGGAGGTGGGATTCGTCCAGACACTGAGGGAGTAGTTGATGGTAACTTAATGGTTACACTACCTCCTGTTCTAATGGGGCCTATAATCGACGATATAAGCCATGGGGAGGAAGGAGAACAACGGATTCGACCTCCGATGTCCAATATTAGCTCCAGGGAGATGGATACACCTCAAATACTGCATTCACATGTAAGTACAATTGTTGTATTTGATTCTTGATTGATTAGATTGTTATGATCATAATCCTTGGTACAAACAACATTGTTAATGAATTGCAGCAAAAAAAACATTGATCCGAATATAGTGCCAACAGTAGGGATGACTTTCAAGGATATTGATGATGCATATAAATTTTATAAAAGGTATGCATATGAAGTTGGATTTCCCTTGAAGAAATACAGGGAGAAGACGTTCAGTAAGTGGATTAATTGTTCACGTGAAGGAAAACGTGCACCAAAACCAAATGATACACCTAGGATGAGGAATAGGAATTCTGGACGTACGCAATGCTGGAATCAAATTTAAAAAATATATGATGATGAAAAAAATGTGGTAGCTGCAAAGATTGAACTCGTGAATTTGGAGCATAATCACGAGTTCATAACTGACGAAGCAGAGAAACAACATCTACGTTGCAACAAAAGTCGGGATGCAGAATTCATAAATTTTGTTGATGCAATGCATGATAGCCGAGTGCCCCAGCATTGCATAGTTGATTTTATATCAGACATGCATGATGGTCCAGAGAACGTACCGGTAACTGCTCAAGATCTGAAAAACATGTAAGGAATTTTTGTGTTGACTATGTATATATTGAGTGCCATAGATATTACTATATTAAATGTTTGGATGGTCATTTTTTTTGTAAAAAAATTGTAGGAGGGCAGCAAGGAGACGAGAAAACTGCGCTAATGATGTAGCCAAACTTCTGTCTTTCTTTAAGTAATGCAAGAAACAAAATCCACAGCTTTTTTGTGATTTTCAGCTAGACAAGGATGGGAAAATAATGAGTATTTTTTGGTCACACGCAAGTATGCAGGGGGAATATGTAGATTATGGTGATGCTGTGACCTTTGATACAACACACAAGACCAATATATATGATAAACCACTGGGCATGTTTATTAGAGCTAACAGCCATATGCAATGTACTGTGTTTGGATTTGTGTTGTTGCGAGTTGAAACAGTTCAAACATTTGAATGGGCTTTCAATTCATTCAAAACATGTATGGGATGCGAGGGACCGAGAGTTATGCTAACAGGTATGTGGTATGTGAATTTGTTATGCTAACTCGTCAAATAATTTCTTATGATCGTCAAATAATGTTTTGTGAGCATTTGCAGATCAAGATCCTACAATGCCAATTGCTCTGCGAATTGTATTTCCAAAAACAATTCACAGACTGTGTTTATGGCATGTTCAGAACATATTTATGCCATTCTTAAATGAATTATATGCAAAGTTTGCTGATAAAGATTTTAAAACAAAATTCCAATCTATTATACATCATCCTTTAACTCATCGTGAGTTTGAATGTGCCTAGGAAATGATGCTAAAAGAATACAATCTGCATGAAGATACGACTCTACGCAAGTTATATGAAATAAGGAAAGAATGGATACCAGCTGTTGGGGACTTGTTCTCAAATGCTATGAATCAAGAACAAGGCAACACGATGATGTTAAACATTAAATACCCTTCATCCGCTGAAGCATTATCTCCTCAAGGGTTTAATGAACTTCGGACGAAGGGTGTGAACATAATATTACGAAGGTGGCAAAAATAACATAAAACGATGTAAAATGTAAAACATTAAAGATAGATATGTTGGAGATAAATGATATCATTCATACATTTACTTTTAATACAATGATTAAGGTATGATTATACCTTCGCCTTGACAAGCAATAATTCCCGAATGATGCTTTCGCAATTACAGGAATGCGTGAACAGTAAAGGAATACTGTTCACTATTTATAGGCACAAGACACAGCCTGTGATCAATTACAATCATACCCTTCATAAAAGTTTACAACATCGACTCAAACTCTTATGGACTAAAAGGTCATTCTATCTTTAAGTCGGTTTGTAATTCCGAAGCTTCGTGGTCAGCACCCTTCGGCATTACATGCAGACGACTTCAACCGAAACTGTTTCCTCCTACAGGACCTTCGGCGACAAAGCATGGTCCCAACAGTAGCCCCTTCACGGTGCTAGATCGTTTTTCGTAACGAGCTTGATCCGTGAAAAAAGTCTCTCGGGCTTCAGGAAGCCGAAGGTCCGAAAAACACCTTCCCTTAGCTCGTTGTCGAGAAACGATACAGCTTTCGAGCGTGTAGCAGTTCCACCATGCGAGTTCACTATTCTGGTTTTTGCGGTCCACCGTTCAGCGGGTGCGAGTAACCGTTTGCCTGGTGTAAAAATTCTCGACGATTCACCTTCCTTCCTGCAACACTATATAAACAGACTGGTAGGTGTAAAGTTACCACAGCAGTCATTGCTATTACACTGTTGTGCTGCCAAAATTTTTAACCATAGCCGAAGCTCGACTCTCGGATTCAGACGAAGCTCCAATTCGGTGTCTGCTTCGTCAGAAAAGAAGCTTCATCAGAAGAAGAGGTTTTTTGATTCCCGAGAAATCTTTCAAGAAATTCAAAATTGAAATGGCCAGGTTGCGCTCTACTGCTAGAGTTGAGCGTGAGGGAGGCGAAGCCGAAGGTGCAGAGACTGTCCCTATCTCCGAAGCAATGCAACGATCCGGATTGGTGACTTCGGAAAGAATGCCTACTGCCGAAACAGGACAAGTTGCTGCCGAAACAGAACAAACTGCTGCCGAAGCAGAACGAGGAGATATTGAAGAAGCTGGTTCTGACGATGATTACCATATCGCAGTACCGAGCAAGCCTAGTCATTTGGACTTCGGGAAGTCGACTATTTCCAAGGCGGATTTCTCCAAGATGGTGAAGGCGGGCTATTTCAGAGAAGATGAGAAGAAGCTACTTCGGTTCGGGGGAGAGGAGACTACCCCGAAGCCAGAAAAGGATGAAATAGTTATTTTCAAGAGTTTTTTGAAGGCTGGGTTAAGATTTCCTTTGAATAGGATGATTTCTGATGTACTGCAAAGGTTTGGGATCTATTTTCACCAGTTGACCCCCAACGCCATCGTCAGGCTTAGCGTTTATATCTGGGCTCTCCGAAGCCAGGCGGTGGAGCCGTTTGCCGACAGCTTCTGTCGAGTACACGAGCTGCATTACCAGACTAAGGCCAGAAAGGATGGGTTGCACGAAAATTTTGGTTGTTACAATTTTGCCTATCGGAAGACCACAAAATTTCCTGTGATCAGCTACCGGAGCAAATGGCCGGCAGGCTGGAAGTCAGAATGGTTTTATGTCAAAGTTGACGAAGACAGAGAGAAGCTAGTACAGAGCCCTCTTGAACTGATCTTCGGAGAAACAAGACCCCGCTGCAAAATGACAACCGAAGGTCCAACTTGGGCCGCACTGGCCGAATTCAAAATTATTGCAGAACACATTGGCACTAGAGATCTAGTGCAGGAATTTCTGGCCTTCAGAGTATTTCCGACCATGAAGGAGTGGACTATGCCGAAGCTTAAAGGAGAAAAGAAAGAAAACGAGCTTGTCCGACTACCCTATCATTATAAATTTAAGAAATTCTTTAAAACACCTTGTCAAGAATGGCTTGATACAATTGAAGTAATGAGCAATGAAATCCTTGGAAATTACTCTAAAAAAGAGGACCAGCTAATGACAGCAGCCTTCGGCACTCGGCCGAAGCGAAGGCTGAACAAGGTGCTCGATGCCATTGGTTTTGAATATGCTGATTATGATCACCTGGGCGGAGATGCTGGAGGCCCAAAGCGAAGAAGAATTTCCAGCGCTGCTGACGAAGAGGTCGCCAAGGTGACCAAAAAGAAAAGGGGAGATTCTGAAAAACTTATCCCTGAAGAACTGAATCCTGAGCCGAAGGTGGCCACTGGAGGAAAGAGGAAAACTACGTCTCCAGAACCAAGATCGTTGGTTCGAGAAGAAGATACTCCTGCAACGCCTTCTGCTGTTGAAGTAGAAGAGATTATGAAGGTAATGACTGAACCCTTGCCTGTGAAGCTAAGTCCACTGGCGTTGGAACTGACGAAGTTTTTTCAGAAGGACAAGGCAGCTTCGGCAGAAAAAGGTCCTGCACTGCCGAA
This sequence comes from Zea luxurians, assembly GCA_029449295.1. Taxonomy (NCBI): domain Eukaryota; kingdom Viridiplantae; phylum Streptophyta; class Magnoliopsida; order Poales; family Poaceae; genus Zea; species Zea luxurians. Next base: position 31,205,147 of record JAOPSE010000017.1, on the reverse strand, counting down.
AAAAACGAAGAATTATTCAAATAGCAGATGTAATTCATGGGACACCGCTGCTGACACCGGCATCAAGAATTGTTATTGACCAGACTGCCGAAGCTAAGGGTGCCACAGCCGAAACCACCACCGGAGCGGATACCTCCGAAGCTGAAACTGGCGCAGCCGAAGCTGCCGGAGTTGAAACTGAAGCCACAGAAGATCTGAACCTGGACAAGACACTTGAAGTTATTGATAACATACTCTTGAAAATGACTGAGGAAGAATCTGCTGTTGCCGCAGCGAGCACAGGCACTGAAAAGGGGAAAGAACAAGCTGAAGACATTTTGGAGGGTGAAGATTTTGAATTTCAAGATCTACTTGGGCAAGAGCTGACAGACGCTGAAAAAGCAGAGCTTAAAAGATGTGCCATAGCCTGTGGATATAAGCCAGGGGCTACACTATTTGGTGGGGTAAATGAAGGAAAACTGAGGTGCCTTCGGAACCGCAGCGAAGCTAAAATTGTTAGAACTCTCTGCAAAAACATTGGCCTGCCAAAGCTGGAAGTGGACCTCTGCCGCTACCAACGGCACCATATCGCCGGAAGTTTGCTTTATGCTAACTTCAAGGTAACAAATATTTTTGTTATTTTATTATTATTATTTTTAGGTTGTTATCTAACGAAGATCGTTTCGACAGAGCATACTATTAAGTAAAGTTCTAAAAATGCAACAAGATCTCGAAGAAGAGAAAAACAAAGCCGTCATCCAAAGTTTGGCTGAAAAGGTTGAAAACTATGAAGCTGATTTGAAGAAGAAGGACTTCACCATCCAAGATCTTGAAATGATGGTTAAAGATCATGAAGGTGCATTAGAAAAGAAAGATTTTGTTATTCAGACTATGGAGGGTTCTTTGGCTGAAGTCCAAACTGAGAATGACAACTTGAAGAATGAACTGCTCCAACAATCAGAAAAATTTGAGCAAGAAAAGAGATATCTCGAAGCAAGGCTGAAATCTGAGATGGATAAAAATTCGATTTTGCAGAAATCCTTTAAAGAACTTCAAGAGAAATGCCTTAGCTTCGGCAGCCGATGCGTGCAACGGCTGAAGGATGTGTTCCATTCTGTCGGAGCTAGCTCTGCAAAATTTACACCTTCAGCTGATAATCTGCCCAGCACGTTAGAATATATTGAAGGCGAGGTTGATGCCCTTGACGAAGTTATTGGTCGGCACGCCGACTTCTGCGCCCTGGTAGCTTCTCGGAGTACAGCCACCACTTTTTTGAAGGCTGGCTGCACGCATGGAAATATTGTGAACAGACCAAACTTCAGCTTGTCAGCATCAGATCTGATAAATATCCCAAGCCTAGCCCGAAGCATCGGGAATAGATTCATGACCCAGATCTGGGTAAGTGGCGGGCGAAAGATGGCGGGTGACGAAGCTCGAAGTCATCTTAAGCCGGTAAGAAACTTATTTTTTGTTACTTTTACCTTCTCCTTGAAATTTGCACCTTTCTTATTCTGCTGTTTGATGTACGCAGGATGACGAAGCTGAAGTTTGACAAAGTTGAAGTTTGACGAAGCCTAGCCTGAAGCTTGATAATTGTTTTGCAATGTACTGTCCTGCAAAAATTCTGGAGAAACTTTTGTAATATAGTTATGGAACAACTTATGTAAATTTGTACATACCTTATAATATATTTTGTTTTTGCTGTCCACGTACAATCTGCTTTGCTGTGGACGAAACTTCTCTTTTGAGCCGAAGGCGAAAAACACCTTCCCTTCTTTTCGTACACAACGAAGCATAAAAATTTTCCTTCGAGTTTTTCCTCATCGCCGAAGCATCTGTGTTTTTATGCGGTACAATGATGATTCTATGTATGTCTAAATGCATGTTTATGAATGCAAATGACATGATGAGATACATTGTGCAAATGAATATCAAAATACATAATCATAGTCCTTCAGCGTTGACTTTTCGCTGTAAGCCTCCCTTAGGAGCTTCTTCGCCTTTTACTTTCAGCGGAATCAGCGTTGACTTTTCGCTGTAAGCCTCCCTTAGGAGCTTCTTCGCCTTTTAATTTCGGCGGAATCAGCGTTGACTTTTCGCTGTAAGCTCTGCATTCCCTTAGGAACGACTTTTGAGCTTCTCCTTGTTTCCTTTTCTTTTTTCCTTTTGCATTTGCATTTACATTTTTTGGGGGATATTACTCTCATAAAATTGAAATAAGGAAAATTACATGTTGTGGCCCCATTAAAAACCTTTCTCCCCCTTTGGAAAGGAAAAGGGTGCCACGAAAAAGAATATAAAAAATTACATCAAGCTAAACATAATATCGTCGAAGCTCATCCGCATTCCATGATCTGGGAATGTCGTTGCCGTCCATATCCTTCAATCTGTAGGAACCGGGTCTTGACGAAGATACTACCAAAAAGGGGCCTTCCCACTTTAGCTGTAATTTGCCTGCTGTCTCAGGGTTGGCTACTCTTCGAAGTACCAAGTGTCCTGGTTCAATGTTCTTCAACTTGACTTTTCTGTCACGCCATTTTATTGTTTCAGCTTGATATTTATTGATGTTTTCCACAGCTTGAAGTCTGATACCTTCAATAGCATCTTTTTCTACAGAACAATCAGCTTCGTCTTTGCCCTCTGCCGAAGCTACTATCCTTATTGATCCTGCTTTGGCCTCTTCTGGGGTTATAGCTTCGTCACCAAACAATAGTTTAAAGGGCGTAAAACCTGTTGACCTTGTCACGGTTGTATTATGGCTCCATACCACTTTGATTAGCTCGTCAGGCCATTTTCCCCTAGGTTGGTTGAAGATTGACTTTATTATTCCTGTCATTATGATCCCATTGGCTCTTTCGACAAGTCCATTTGACTCTGGGTGTCGAACTGATGCAAAATGAATCTTCGTGCCAATTCGATCACAAAATTCTCTGAAGGCTTCAGAATCAAACTGTGTCCCGTTGTCCACAGTAATGGCCTTTGGCACTCCGAAGCGACAAACAATGTTCTGCTAGAAAAACTTTTGAATAGTGAATGAAGTTATTGTGGCTAAGGGCTTTGCCTCAATCCATTTGGAAAAATACTCCACTGCCACTACCACATATCTTAAGTTCCCCTGTGCCGGTGGTAATGGGCCTAGCAAATCAAGGCCCCACCTCTGCAATGGCCAAGTGGGTTGTATTAATTGAGTTAAAGACGAAGGTTGTTTTTGATCTCTTACACATTTCTGACAACCTTCGCACTTTTGGACTATATCCGCTGCATCCGAAGCTGCCTTTGGCCAATAAAATCCTTGGCGAAAAACTTTCCCCAGCAAGGGCCTAGACCCAATGTGAGATCCACACAGGCCTGCATGTATTTCGTTCATTAATTCTATACCTTCGGATCTGGATAAACACTTGAGCAATGGGGAACAAACCCCACGCTTGTATAACTCCCCTTCTATCATGACATATGGTCGAGCTCTTGCCTCCATTCTCCTGTTATAAGCTTCGTCGTCTGAAAAAAAATTACCCTGAAGGAAAGAAACAATCTTAGTTCTCCAATCCTCACTATAAACAGGGGATATATTAAGGATTGCTCTTTCAAGAAGCTCGACCGAAGGTGCTTTTATTGTTTCGAAAAATACTTTCGAAGGTATGGGCAGCCCCTGGGCTGCTGACTTGGCCAATAAATCAGCGTATTCATTTTCTCCATGAGGAATGTTTTTAACAGAGAAACCTTCGAAGGAAGCCTCAATCCTTCGGACTGTATCTAGATACTTTTCAAGCTTCGGGTCTCTTGCTTTATAGCTCTTGTCAACATGACCAGAAATAACTTGAGAGTCAGTTTTAAGAATGGCCCTTCTGATTCCCATTGCCTTCAACTTCCGAAGACCCAAAAGCAGAGCTTCATACTCAGCGATATTATTTGTGCAACTAAAATCAAGTTGTGCCGCGTAACAAGTTTGAACTTTGGAAGGTGAAACCAACACAGCAGCCGCTCCTGCTCCGAAGGTTCCCCAAGACCCATCGCAAAACACTGTCCATGCTTCGGCATCTTTATTTGTTTCTTGCTCCTGAGCCCCTGGCGTCTAGTCAGCAATGAAGTCTGCTAACGCCTGGGACTGAATCGAGGACCTATGAACATAATCAATACAAAATTCATTGAGCTCTGCAGCCCATTTTCCAATCCTTCCAGTAGCTTCTCGGTTTCTCATAATATCCTTCAGAGGTTGTGAAGAAGGAACAATTATGTTATAAGCTTGAAAATAATGCCTAAGCTTCCTGGAGGCCATCAAAATAGCATACAGTACCTTCTCCAATTCTGTATAATTTTTCTTTGATAAACTAAGAACCTCGGATACGAAATATATTGGGGCCTGCTTCTTAACTTGACCTTCAAGCTTCTCCTGGACAAGTGCCGCACTTACCGCTGAGTGCGAAGCTGCCACATATAATAACAAAGGAGCCCCTGGCATTGGTGGAGTTAATGTTGTTAGATCTATCAAATATTGCTTCAGCTCTTCGAAGGCTTTCTGCTGGATTGGACCCCATTGAAAGACTTCGGCTGACTTCAGCACTTCGAAGAATGGTAAGTTTCTCTCTACCGATCTGGATATGAATCTGTTGAGAGATGCCAGCCTTCCCGTCAATCTTTGAGCCCCCTTTTTTGTGCTTGGTGGTTCCATTCGAAGTATAGCTTCGATTTTACTTGGATTAGCCTCAATTCCCTTTGTTGAAACTAGGCAACCAAGAAATTTCCCCTTTTTTACTCTGAAGACACATTTTTCTAGATTGAGCTTTAAACCAGCCTGTCTAAAATTAGCGAAGGTCTCCTGTAAATCAGCAATGTGGTTATCTTGCTTCATGCTTTTTACAATAATGTCATCAACATAAGTTAGTACATTCCTGCCTATCTGAGAATGGAGAATCTTCGCTGTCATTCTGCTGAAGCTTCCTCCAGCATTTTTAAGCCCCTCAGGCATCCGAAGGTAGCAATATGTCCCGCTAGGGGTTATGAAGCTGGTTTTCGGTTCATCCTCCTTCTTCATCTAGATTTGATGATAGCCTGAATAGCAATCCAGCAAACTCATAAGCTCTGATGAAGCTGCGGCATCGACTAAGGAATCTATCCTTGGCAATGGAAACTCGTCCTTCGGACAAGCCTTATTGAGGTCAGTAAAATCAATACACATTCTCCATTTACCATTGGCCTTCTTCACCATAACAGTGTTAGCCAACCATTCTGGGTATTTCACCTCTCTAATAACTCCAGCACTGAGGAGTCTTTTCACTTCATTCCGAGCACCTTCGGCCTTGTCATCAGACATCTTCCGAAGCCTCTGCTTTCTGGGTCTAAAGGATGGATCGACATTGAGCGAATGCTCAATAACATCCCTGTTAACTCCACAAAGATCATTAGCTGACCAGGCAAAAACATCTTTATTGTTGAACAGAAACCTTATCAAGGTTTTTTCCTGCTCTTCAGACAATTGAGATCCCAATAGCACCTTCTGATCTGCTATATCCTCACATAAGAGCATGGGCTTCGGCTGGTCAGCTGAAGCAGCTTTTTCCCTTCTGAACTTGTATTGCTCACAGGCCTCAGCTCCATCTATGTTATGGATTGCTTTTGAATCTGTCCAATTTCCTTCTGCCCTTCTGGCGGCTTCCTGACTTCCATGAATAGCAATAGGCCCTTGGTCCGAAGGTATCTTCATGCAGAGGTAAGCTGGGTGAAGAATTGCTTCGAAGGCATTGAGAGTACCGCGACCAATGATAGCATTGTAAGGATACTCCATGTCAACAATATCAAACACAATTTGCTCAGTCCTTGTGTTGTTAACAAATCCGAAGGTTACTGGCATGGTGATCTTCCCAAGTGCTACAATTTGCCGTCCTCCGAAGCCACAAAGAGGGTGTGTAACATCATGGATCTTGTCTTCGGGCTCTTGCATTTGTCTGAAAGCTTTAGCAAATATGATATCAGCTGCGCTGCCTGTGTCAACCAAGACATTATGGACCAGAAATCCTTTGATCACACAAGAGATAACCATAGCATCATTGTGTGGGTAATCCTTGAGTTGAAGATCCTCTTGGGAGAAGGTAATTGGAATGTGAGACCATCTTGACTTGATGAAGGGTCCTTGCACCCCAACATGCTGTACCCTTCTCTGTGCTTCTTTCTTCTGCTTTTTGTTGGCTGGCTCTGAGCATGAACCACCTGTTATCGGGAGCACCAGCTTCGGGGCCGAAGCAGCTCCAACTTGATCGTTGAATGAAGCCATCAGCTCAAAAAAGTGGAAGTGTGTTGACCGGAGGTGGGCGCCAATGTTGGGGACTTGTTCTCAAATGCTATGAATCAAGAACAAGGCAACACGATGATGTTAAACATTAAATACCCTTCGTCCGCTGAAGCATTATCTCCTCAAGGGTTTAATGAACTTCGGACGAAGGGTGTGAACATAATATTACGAAGGTGGCAAAAATAACATAAAACGATGTAAAATGTAAAACATTAAAGATAGATATGTTGGAGATAAATGATATCATTCATACATTTACTTTTAATACAATGATTAAGGTATGATTATACCTTCGCCTTGACAAGCAATAATTCCCGAATGATGCTTTCGCAATTACAGGAATGCGTGAACAGTAAAGGAATACTGTTCACTATTTATAGGCACAAGACACAACCTGTGATCAATTACAATCATACCCTTCATAAAAGTTTACAACATCGACTCAAACTCTTATGGACTAAAAGGTCATTCTATCTTTAAGTCGGTTTGTAATTCCGAAGCTTCGTGGTCAGCACCCTTCGGCATTACGTGCAGATGACTTCAACCGAAACTGTTTCCTCCTACAGGACCTTCGGCGACGAAGCATGGTCCCAACACCAGCCTTTTTTAAAAATGACTTCTGTGGGGTAATGGTGTCTACACAACGCAGTGAGAGCATGAACAGATTAGTGAAGAAATCATATGTAGATGCGAACACCCCTCTGCATGAGTTTGCTAAACAAATGATGAAAATGTTGCATAGCAGGAAAATGAAAGAATCAAAGGAGGCATTGATGAGCAAGGTATCTCGTGTTGGTTATCAATAATCAATGGCATACATGTTTATGTAATTACATTATTAATTATGATGTTAACATCTTATAGGGACCAAGGACAACCGATACATTGTATAGATTCGAAGTCAGAGTCTCTAGGGCATATACACCAGAGCTGTTATGAATAGATTTGAGGAATCAATGAAATACGCCACTGTATACAGAACATTGAAGGACCCAGACGGTTGTGATAAAGATTGGATCGTACAACATACAAAAAGATATAATAAAATTGTGTGGGGACAACATCAATTCAAGATAACAGCGGACATAGAAGCTGGAGAGTATACATGCGAGTGCAAACAGTGGGAACATACAGGTTTGAACATCAAATGATTATACTAATAAAAGTACATATTTGATAGCTTTATTTGTAATTGTTATATAGAATAATATATATTAGTAACAATATAATGATTATTCTTCATGATTGCAGGTCTACTATGTGTTTATCTTTTAAGAGCCTTCATGCATCTACAAGTAGAAAAGATACCTTCAAAGTATATATTGCAAAGGTACACTGTCTCATCAAGACAAGATGTACCGTTCGAAAGAATTGATAAGAGCTTCGGGGGAAAGGATGGAGTTACTAAATCATACAGACAGAAAATGTTGCTAACGAAAACAATGAAAGTTGTTCGCCAGGCGTGTATGTCAAAAGCAGGGTACGACAAGGCAATGGATGTGTTGAATGAGCTTGATGGCATTCTATGCCGATTGGAGCCAGACATTGGATGTAATGAGTCATGTGATGTTAGTGACGACAAGGAAAACCAGGTAATAAAATTCAATTTTTGTAATGTCAAAGTAATTGGAACATATGAGTATATATGGTCATATATTTTTTTGTAACAGGAAGGAGAAATAAATAATAATAAGGCTAGGGAGGGAATGGATGAAACTGACAATTCAATTACATGCCACACAATAGTATGTAAAGATAAATATATAATCTTGCATGAAGTAGTGTATGTAATGAATATATGAAATCATTGGACTCAAACATATTTTATAATGTAGGATGATCATAATATTATGACTGGATGTGGACCTGCGTTAAAATTATTAACATTTGGTAAAAAGGTAAATATGCAAAATTTGTTGTCCATTGATTTATAATGCAATGGATGTTTATGCTACATTGAAATGATGATTGATTTGGGTTATGCTATATAGGTGGACAACATGAAAATGCAACATTTGGTGTGTGATACAAGTTCTCCGTTACACGTATCACACGACCAAATGGAATAGGTGGGTGCATCCTCAGAAGCTAAGAAGGTTAGCCTTGATAACTGGTTTTTCTAAGTGGTACATATGTACTGTTTATTTATATGTGTATAGTAATTAATATCAAATTTATATGATACAGAGGTTGAATTTTAATGTGGATGTTATAAACCTGGATATGCCAGCTCGAGCAAGACCAAAAGGCCGGACAATAAAAAATACAGAAGAAAGGATTCTGAAACTAGGTACCAAAGGAGAAAAAAGAAGAACATGAGATGCCAATTGTGTGGAATTGCAGATGGACATAACAGTAGGACGTGTCTGTCTGTGGAAGAGAACAGGGCAAGACTAGCAACACTGGCTAATCGAAAAAGAGGACGACCGACGGGATCAAGACTCAATAGTAAAACAACTGCTCCACAATGGAATGAAACCTCGACTGCAAAAAGACATTGTATTGTTGAAGAAGTAGACAATGAATCAACCAGTGAACATATGGGTTTGGGTGAAGAATTAGATGTGGGAAAATAGTGAAGTTGACGTATTAAATCTTTGTAATAGCACAATGACATCTGTTTGTTTGAGGTAATCAATATTTTGCATGAATGTGTTATATAATTCTTGGATGTAATGGATTGTGCCAGATCAAATAAACTTATCTGAACATTGTTATATGTAAAACAAGTTTAAAATGATTATTACTTATTATGATGTGATCATCATAATAAATAGACTGTATTAACATAAATATACTATATAGGTAGCAGTCATTAGTTCCAAAGTCATACAATGAAGATATAGAAAACTGAACATCATTGTATGGAATATATGAAACTAGATATAAGCCAACACTTGGTCTGGAACGATTAATAGTGTGACAAACTGGACATGAATGGCATAGACACTTGGCACACTTGACATAACTAAACATTCGGTTACCACAGCGGTTTTACACACTTGACATAAGACTGATATGAAGTAGCATGAACACTGGACACAGTAGGCATAAGTGCCATGAGAAGTAGCATACAAGTGTGCAACACTTGCCATAACTGCCTTAGGAAGTAACATAAATAGTTTGTGGATCCCATACGAAATCTTGTTCAGCTATGATATCTAGGTCTTGGCTTTTAAACAACATTGTTTCCTTGGAACATACTTGAAAGGCAGCAGTTCTGCAGGGAAGGAGTAAACCTTGTTGTTGCGATGAAAGGTCAGGTAATGTAGAACAAACACACGTTGGTCCATTGGTTCATCCTGTAATTGTCATAATAGTTGAATTAATGTTAAGAAATTGTATGAAAAAGGAATTTATGCAGTAACAAAAAAGGAATTTTGTAACGTACCGGTACAACAAATTCTGAGACGTCGCCATCATCAAAGTCGTAGCATCGTATGAAGCTAGTGACAAAAAAATCACAATCATTGGAGCCTGGTAGCATGGTTGGACAATTGGGAAGAAGCGCAATCTTGTAGTTGCCAAACTTTGGTAAACAAGAATCTGGTCGAGCTTCTTGTAACGCCATGCTAAGTCTTTTCATGATTAATCTGGACCAAGGTAGTTTCGTTCCATTTATCATCACTTGATCATTGTGGATATGTTTCTAGGTAGTACCACCATGTGATGGACCATAAGGATTTGAATCTAAAATGTCTATGCGACGAAGCTGGAAATTGATTGCATATAGAGTCCAGCGACTACGGCAGCATAGGAACCATGATCTGTTAACATATATGTATAGGATATGAATTAACAATGATATGGCATTGAAAAAATAAAGCTACTGTAACAAAACAAAATATAATGTGGGCAAAAAATAAAGTGATTGGTATAAAAAAGGAAACTTATAACAAAATAAACATTAATATATTGTTATAAATAATACTGCTTGGTGCTCACCAGTTTAATTTGGTTTAGAACTTCATCTTGAGGAAGGATCGAGACTATTAAATCTTTAAGAACAGATGTTGAGAAGGGCTGTGGATTTGAACTGTGTTGTTTGAGCTCCTCGATATTCAAAACAACCTGCATAAAAAAAATTGATTAGTAATATATGTTTATACACTAAGAATCGAAACATGATAAATATTTGAAGAGTAAAATTCAAAAACATTACCCCAACATTGACATTTAGTATGAGTGTGTTGATTATGGTATCTGGATTGTATAATTGATCATCATCACGAATACAGTCAATGAATCCCTGCATGAAAAAGTTCTCAAGGCATTTATTAGGCCCAAAAGATTGAACATCCAACATAGAACCACCATATCCTCCAAAATCAATGATGGACCTGAAAAAAAAGTAGCAACTTGAAAATCAAATACCCAAGGATACTAAATTGAAGGTAGAATAAGGAATGCGTACATGCTCGGGTCTAGTTGTTGGGAACAAATGAACTTAAGTAATTGGCGAGCACATTGTTCATGTGATACATGGCGAAGTTCAACAACTGCAGTTTGAGTGGAAATATTCCTTCCAACCAGTTTAGGAGTTGCCTAATATGTATAATTGTTAGTAAACAATGGCATAGATGTGTATGTAATGTAGTGTACATATATAAGAAAGATAAGAACATGACAGGACATGACTTACTTCTGTCAGAGGGGTTCTATCAAACTTTGGGGCACCATATATGGGAGGATCCTGTACAACAGGATTTTGTCCTTCCTAAAACACAATAAAGTATACAAATATACACAATCAAACATAGGTTATGACTAATATAACCAAAATATTATGAAGAATAAATACTGACAGTATTTAGGGGTGGAGTTACTTTTGAGACATCAGTCTTGTCGGTAATGGGAGCCTTGTGAAAAAAATAAATAAAAACATTCAGATATATTAGGGTTACTATCACATATTGTAATTAAAAGTATAAACATTGGGAATAAAATAAAACAAACATTTGATGTTGGAGTTTTGTCAAATATTGGAACATCCATGACCGAATCTTTTATACCAACGTTTCCACTGGATACCTGTATGGGAAACATGTGAAGTTGGTGTACATGTGAACTTGTATGCTCTATTTTATATATGCTTAATACTTAAAGTTTGTATGAAAAAATTACCTGTTCGGATATTTTATTATCATCAGTAGGAACCTGGGTTGGCTGATCGTGATGCTGATTATCAGGAGTTCGAACAGAAGGCGTGGATACAGGGTCATTTATCAGGGGCGATGAGGTAGTGGGTGGTTTATCTCCATCTGGACAATAACATGATAAATTAGTTGATGCTGATATGAACCAAAAATAGAAATGTATAGTTATAAAATAATGGTTATACATGAATATTAGTCCAAACTACATCCGCATAATAACATGGTGCGTAAAACAAAATGAGAGGGTACATATAAAATCAAATGAAATTCAACAATCGAGGAATTAGACATACGTGAAGCTAATTATACAGGAAAGGTATTGGTGATGGTGTAATACAACTGAATGCATAAGTAATATATAATATGTTGCATAAATTAATGTATTTAAAAATATATACCTAAATACAACTTTAGTTTGAATTATCGGTGAGCTGAATAATGTAAGAAAAAATAAGCATAACTATTAATACATTCTTGCTGTATATCACGCTACGTGGCAGCCCTTAGAACTTTGTCTATCATTTCTCCAAATGCCTCAGATAGTTCAATCTTCTTAGACATAAGCATCTGATGGCTCTGCTGAAGAGAAGCACAGTACTTATCAACCTCCTTGTCATGCGCATCAAACATTGATTCGAACATGGGGCGATGCTGGGAGGACAGACAATTCAGCTTGTTGCCAATCAAATGTTTGATGCGTGAGACATATATGTTGAATACTTCAGAAACCGTCCGTTCTGGAGCAATGACATAACAAGTCTTTGTGCGGCTACGAAACTGTTTAAATCCCAGTTATAACTGTTAGCATGTATTGAAATTTTAACATCTGCATGAACAGGAAAAAATATGTTTATGGCTAACCTCTGCATGACCAAATGGTTCTCCAGTTTGGCGGGGGCCACGTCTGTCACCCCTAGCCAAATCTCTTATTGTCTCGTTGTCAAAATACTTAATGCGGGGTGCATGACCAAATGGTTCTCCAGTTTGGCGGGGGCCACGTCTGTCACCCCTAGCCAAATCTCTTATTGTCCCGTTGTCAAAATACTTAATGCGGGGAGTACCATACTTGTTCTCAGGTGATGCAGGATGGTGTAAATGGTCAAGGTAATATATCTGAGAAATATATAGAAAACAATCATAGATATTTAGTATGAATGTAATAAATGATTATGTATGTAAGTACAAACAAATATTTGGATAACATATATGGACTTGGTAATCAGAGAGTAACTTACAAGAATGATGAGTGAACATCCATAAACTGTTGCAGTTATGTTTGTTCTGTTCCTCTTGTGCCAACGACTGGCAGCATCACACAGATCAGTATATACTAATTGACACCAATCAATCTCAGCCATCCGGTCCATGTTTGTTGTCATTAGGACCTCGTTGTTCGTAATACCCCATGAAGCAGATGGGAATAGAAGCCGATTGAATAAAATCAGAAAAAACATCTGATGGATAACTCATCATCATTCCCAATAACTAGCTTGTCATGTAGCTTAACGACATCAAACTCTTCTTTACAAATGTTGAGATTCCGTCTCAGTTTTGAAGCAGCATCAATTTCACCATACCAATCAGTGAAATCCCTGCCACCTCCAGCGCTTGGCAAACTCAACATGAGACGAACCGTCTCTTTTGTGATCTTGAGTTCTTTACCAGCCCCTAGGCGTATTGTCATGTTGTCTAGATCAAGCTTATCCATCAACCACCTTATGAGAGACCTGCTCTCTAATGCATCGGTACGCAAATCAAATATACTTTGAAATCCCAACCTAGCAACAGCGTCACGCTGTCGATCACTCATTATCCAAGTTGACATAATGACATCATACGGGATGCAACAGATATTCAATTTCTGCTGGAATAAATGAATAGGAATTAATACACAGTATATATATATTGTTACAAATAAGGATAATATAGTTCTACATATAATATTTATTGGATGGTTGTAAATAACTATAGTCTAACAACACTAACAAAATAAAAAGCATACCAAAATAATAATATAAAATATAACATTTGGGTAATTCAACATTTATTGTGCACCAAAAATAACACCTAAACAAAAATAAATATATGCATAGTACCTGGGATTTTCTGGGTGTCCTTTGTCTGGGTGAGCTTGTTTTCATAATGTTCTTTGACTTGACATCAATATCAGACTTTGATCTGCTTGACACAATGGGGACTTGTGAGGGTGGGATTGTCCATGTTCAATACACGAGACTTCTTCTGTGAACGGTTATTTACTGAAGTGGAGGGTGCAGCTGATCTGAAATTGCGCTTCAATGTTGGAGCAGCCATAAAATTATCGTCAGACAATGCGAATGGAGCTGTAGGCTGACTTTTTTGACCCGACAAGCTAGCGCCTTTCTACGGACATGAGTAACTGGTAATGGCTAAGGATCAATATGCTGCTGGTTCTGGGGATTATCAGCATGTTGGGCTGAGCTGCTAGATCTTGTGCGTCTTGAAATGTCAACAGAAAACACCTCCTGACTTGACTCGATAGTTAATCTTTTTGCATTAGATGGAGGGCGATCAATAGACCTCATGATTCAGCAAGCAATATAACTGTTGACAAAAATGATTGGATTTAAGTAAAAATGATTTATGCATAAATATATGCCGAAAACAATTCGAATAGTGTATATAACTGTATACAATGCATACTACATAATACGAAAAGGAGTTACGTATCTTAAACTACCTTTTCCGGTTATATGCCATAATATTAATGAACTATGTTTATATACAAGCATAAATATTAATTAACTAGTTCATATAATTGCAACTAGTGCATGATAAAAAATACCTATTTTCATCAACTAACTATACAAATATTTAAATAACTAGTTCATATTAATATACACAATTTGATGAGATTCAAACATGGATATAAATATGGCATTCTAAAAAAATAAAATGGCATATATAACAGTACTGGTGTGCATATATATATATATATAATACAATAGGTATGTAAAATAATATCTCCGATATCAGGAAGAAATACTTATGTGCATAAATATCAGGACCGATGTTCATATATAGCAGTACCGCTGTGCATAAACAGCAATGCCGATGTGCATATATATCAGTACTGATATGCATATATACAATACTACGGGTATGTAAAATAATCTCTGCGAACTCGGGAAGAAATACCTGAACCGGCGACGTTGTCGAAGTATTTAAAGGTCGAGCAATACCGCGGATCTAAAAGAACTGCAGAGGCTCTTCAATCGGGGCTCCAGAATCAAAGAGAGATGCAATGAGAGGTTTTTTAAGATAACGCACCCGATTGGAGAAATGTGCAAACCGATTCAAATCACACACAACTTATAACTAAGGGATAGATGCAGAACGACTTCAAATCGACAAAAATACCTCAAACGGCGACGGAAACCTTGATGTGTTTCAAGTTGGAGCAATAACCTGGAACTTCACGGGAAGCAATGGCTCTTCAATCGGGGCTCCAAAACCGCAGATTGAAGGAGCAGAGATGGATGGAAGAGGCGGAAGTCGCCTGGCAAGTCGCCTCGGCCGTCGGGAATCAGGGGTCTCCTTCCTGTTTGGTGGATGTTGATGCTAGAAAACCCTATGGACTCACTCGGGTTTATCTCGAGTGATTGCACGAAGACAGTTTTGGAAACTGGGAAACGGGGGAAAGACGTGCGTGGCTAACAGCGACCATGACTGGGTATATGCTGACCAAGTTTGGTTCAACCAAAAGTGCATATTGACTAGCCTAGGCTTCCTCTATTATTGGAAGCCCATGGCTCTTAATATATAAACTATATATATATATATATATATATATATATATATATATATATATATATATATATATATATATATATATATATATATATATATATATATATATATATATATATATATCACGGGAACATGAAGCCGTGAGGGGCGTCTCGGGCGATTGCCGAGCGCTTGGGTCCGGCTGTTTTTTTGGAGCCTAGAGATCCAACATCTTGAGAGAATATTCCTATATTAGAGCGGCTCCGTTCCACTTTGATTCGAACCAAACAGTCTTAATACTAGAATAGAGCGGTTTCATTCTACTATACTCTGGAACCAAACAGGCAAGAAGCGCTCCACCACGTGTTTATGCTATATAAGCGTGTAGTGCCAGCCCATGGCCGGGGCAAGACAGTGGAGTCGACAGGGGTCTTGTGTTGATCGATCCCTCTTCTCACGTGCCGCCATTCAATTCGCAGAGTGAGCGGAGCGACCGAGCTTCAGATGGCCAGCGTCGGTGAAGGAGTGGTTGACGGCATGGGGGCGCCGCCGCACATCCTCACGGTGGACGACAGCTCCATCGACTGTCGCATCATCGTTGCCATACTCCAGAGCTCCTGGTTCATGGTGCGTTTTGTGTGGTGTGACACTATTTGCGTTGTGTTGCATTGTGATGCATTGCAAGTTGTTGTGGTCTCACAGTCGCACTGCTTGGTTTTCAGTTCAGTTCTTGATGCAAATTGTTTTGGTCTTGTGTTCATGCAGTGACAGTGGTGGAAAGTGGGAAGAGGGCCCTAGAACTGTTAGGGCATCTCCAACAACAGCATGCAAACGGGCGTGTAAAACATTGTTTTGCATTGTAGATTTATTGTTTAAAAGTAGAGTTTGAAATGGGGAGTGGGATAGGGAGTAGTATAGGGAGACTACTAGGGATAGCCTTGGGCACGCTATGTCATATTGATGTGTGTTTTTACTAATTTTTGTACGGGGATTTACTTGCTAGCCATAGACACACGTAGAAAACTCTCACTGTTGTTGGCAAAGATAAGTTATAGTCGCAATGCACGGGCATTGCGACTATATATTGTCGTCGCCATGCACGGGTATTGCACTAGTACATCATAAAGGGTCTTATGTGATAGCACTGGAGACGACCCTACAACTTCATACTACTAACCGATTGCTCAACTAAATTGTGAGATAATGTAATGTTTACAAAGTTTGCAAAGGAGTTCAACCAGACATAGTTTGCCCTGGTCTGAACGCGTTGCGCAATCTAATGTAGCTGCATTAGGCTATCCCTAGTAGACACCCATGTGCATACAGAAGTTGCCTACCACGACGTTTGCATGCGCAACTAAAAATGATCGTGCCTGGCGGAGCGCACATGCGCATGGGTGGCCGAGCGCTCATTTTTACATCCTCATCCGTGCTCTGTTAGAAACATGAATAGTTGAATAAAGACACACAAAATGCGCTTTTGCGGCTAAGTTTGCACACTGTTGGAGTTAGCCTTAGAGGAACGAGATGCATGTCTAAAGCTGGAACCAATGGAACGATAAAAACAACACATACATGAAAGTCGCCTAGAGGGGGGTGAATAGACGAAACCTGAAATTTATAAACTTTAAACACGCACTAAGGCTAGGGTTAGCGTTAGAAATAAATTGGAGTTCGAAAGATAGTTCTCCTTGCTTAGAGTTGCTCAATCAATGCGGATAACGTTTGGGAGCAAACTCAAATCAATATGAGCAAGGGAACTTTGGAGAGAGGAATGAGGGGAAACGAATCAAGTGAAGATCAATGCAAGTGAACACGATGATTTGTTTATCGAGGTTCGGTTCCAAAGAACCTAGTCCTCGTTGAGGAGTCCACAAAGGTCGAGTCTATTCCAACCCTTTCATCTCTCAATCGGTCACACAGACCGGTCGAGGCTTCTCCTTAATCACTTAGGTCACTAAGACCCTGCAAGGATCACCTCACACTTAGGTGTCTCTTGCTAGCTTTACAAAGCACTTATGATAATAAGAATGGAGAAGGAGAAGGCAATCCAAGCAACAAGAGCAACAAAAGAACACAAAACACTCTCTTTCAAGTCACTAAGCGATTGAGTTGGTTTTGAGACTTGGGGAGGATTTGATCTTTGGAATGTGTCTTGGAGTGAATGCTATTGCTCTTGTATTGAATGTGAACTTCAGGAAACTTGGATGCCATTGAAGGAGGTGGTTGGGGGGGTATTTATAGCCTCCAACCACTTCCTAGCCGTTGGCTGTTTTTGCTGGCGATGGGCACACCGGACAGTCCGGTGGTGCACCGGACAGGGACTGTTCACTGTCCGGTGCGTGCCATGTCACCACACCCGTTGAGATTTGGAGTGGTTGACCGTTGGAACCCTTTGTCCTTTAGCTGCATCGGACAGTCCGGTGGCATACCGGACAGGTGTTCTGACTTTCTGCTCTGACTTCTGACTTGCACTGTTCCCTTTTGCAGTCGACCGTTGGCGCCAGGTTATCGTTGCTCTGTTGGCTCACTCGACAGTGCGGTGAATTATAGCGGAGCGGGCCCTAGAGTAACCCGAGAGTGGTCTGTTCGCTTGGTGCTTGGCCTAGTGCACCCGACACTGTCCGGTGCACACCGGACATGTCCGGTGTGTTCTGACTTTCTGCTCTGACTTCTATCTTGCACTTTTCCCTTTTGCAGTCGACCGTTGGCGCCAGGTTACCGTTGCTCCGTTGGCTCACCGGACATGTCCGGTGCACACCGGATAGTCCGGTGAATTATAGCAGAGCGCGCCCTAGAGAAACCCGAGAGTGGCGTGTTCGCTTGGTGCTTGGCCTGGTGCACCGGACACTGTCCGGTGCGCCATTGGCAGCACATTGTCAACTCCTTTGCTCCAAATCTATTTGAGTCCCCAACTTAAATTCTTTCTTGGTTTGTGTTGAACCTTATGCACCTTAGATAATGACATCTAGGCAAACTAGTTAGTCCACGTAGTTTATGATGGACGTCAACCACCAAAATCGATTATAGGAAATGATTAAGCCCATTTCCCATTCAATACATATAAATTTTGTATTTAATTCTTATCTTAGAGTATAAAAAATTTAGGGGGAAATAGATAAAACCATACATTTAGGGACATGAGAACCAGATTCTAAATTTAGGATGTTATTTAAGGATAACCAATGTAGTTTTAGTGTCCCTAAAGCTTTAAGGGGAGCTTTAGGGGCATCACTGTTATCAGTCACATGGATGTAGGATGGAAGATGGGAAGAAGCATAACTCACAACCTAGTTAGCTAGGAGACCTAGGCACGGAGATAAGAATGGCTTCATATGGTTGATATCAGCAATCCTACTCTAGTGGCGACTGAGGAGCATGAGGAAGCAGCGGATGAAGACCGGAGTGCGGGCTGTCGTACAGGGAGGCCGAATCCGCGAGTATCGGGCGCCGAGTCGATTAGATGAGTGGATTGTGTTGGGCCATGGCCCATAACTATGATATACATGTATAAAACATAGTATGCGAAGGAATGGAGACATAGAAGATTGTTACCAATATTATGTTCCTTCTTCCTCGTGTTCTTCTCTCCTTCTCCGACGAACAATCTCAGCGACCGAGGGCGTTGACAAGTGGTATCAGAGACACTAATCTTGGTCTGATAGAGCCAATCCACTACACTCGATGCGTGTGCATGGTCGGCGCCTTCGATCCAAGCGTGGCGGTGGCGCTTGATGCGCAATCCGAATCTATCGACGTGTAATCAAGGACGCTCTCTACCCAGTCCAAGGTTCTCCAACAGATATGCGACTGGCTTGAATCCCAAGACACCAGATGGCATCAATTAGAGAAGGCGGTGGCCACAAATACAAAAACCATCACCATGCTACATGCGAAGCTGGATGACGAGGAGATTTCAGTGTTTCGGCGCAATCTTCATCGGACCTTGGGCAACTAGCTAGAGGCCTGGGTGGCCGAGTTGCAGACTACAACCCGTGACCGCCTCGACGTCATAGCGGCTGATGCCATGGCAAGAGTAGCAACGCTCGAGAACGCCACTTCACCGTTCGAAACTTGGCGTCCATGCATGGAGAACTCCGTCAACGACGTCAAGCTCTCCATCGACACCGTTCCCTTAGAACTCACGTGAGTCCTACTTGATGGAGTGCAGTGCTCTGTAGGATCCTATTGGATAGAGAAGTTTGCTTGGCCCTCATCCATTAGTGGTGGAGCGCCTATCTGCTGCCATGGCAAGCACTTATGGCCCTTTCGGGCACATGAATGAACTTCAACCACGAGAGAATGATATTGGGTTACCGCAAACCCCAATCCATCTCCCGAGCAATGGTATGCACATATCACCTCATCCCTGTCATCGCTCGACACATCCCATGAAAGATCCTTGGAGGACTTCCATGTCTACCATTCATCATTTAGAGCAGTCCTTCCATGGTTTTTTGGGCAATCTTCCCAAACTTTAGTTTCCATCGTTTGACGGAGACAACCCACAATTGTGGAAGTCTTGATGTGAAGATTATTTTCACATGTATTTGGTTGATCCCACTGTTTGGATTAGAGTGTCAACGATGCAATTTACCGGACTGACCGCTAGATGGTTACACTCTGTAGAATCTCATTTAGCCACTATCTCTTGGGAAGAATTTAACCATATGATTAGTGATTAGTTCGGTAAAGATCAGCATCAATTTTTGTTGAGACAACTCTTCCACATATGGCAATCAGGATCAGTAGCAGCCTATACAGAATAATTTTCACAGTTGGTAGATAGACTTAATGCCTACCAACAAATGTCTGATCCTTTATATTACACTATGAAATTTTTGGATGATCTTCACGATGATATTAAGGTTGTGGTCATGTTTCAACGACCATCTGATCTAGATACTGTTGTCATTCTTGCTCAGTTGCAGGAAGAAGCCAAAGCATTAGGGAAGAAGCATGATTCCAGGTGGCCAGACTCGATAGCTCCATTCAAATATTCTGTTCGACATGGAGGTACCATTATGTAGGGCTCCAAGAAACTCAAATCACCTGCTCTAATGAAAAATGATGATAAAACTATCCTAGGAACAACATCTTCGTCTTCCATAGATGAAAAGGTTGCTTCACTATATGCTTATTGCAAGGCCAAGGGTATTTGTTACAAGTGTGGAGCACCATATTCTCGAGGACATCGTTGTTCTGAAACGGTTCAGTTACACTTGGTTGAGAAGCTCTAGCAAATGTTATAGTTGTCTGATGTGGATAATTCTCTGACTTTAGATGAAGAGAATAATGAACTCAATGTTATTACACTATCTCAATCAGCTCTAGAAGGAACTGAAACTCCTCGCACTATGAAGTTTGTTGGTCACATTACAGGCATGGATATTTTGGTCCTTCTTGATTCAGGGAGCTCACACTCATTCACTAGTTCGGTTGTGGCCCAATCCATTAAGGGTGTCACTGCTAATGACAACATTGCATGTACAGGTTGCAAATGGAGCTAACTTGCAGTGTTCTCAGAAATTGGTCAACACTTCATGATCCATCAGTGGTGTATCATTTACTTCTACCCATGACCTTATTGTGGGTATGGACTAGCTAGAAACACATAGCCCAATGTAGATTCATTGGTCATAGAAGTGGCTCAGCATTCCTCTCCAAGATACTACTGTGACTACATGGCATTAAAACATAAGTCATGCAAACTACAATGATTCAAATATGTAGCTTACAAGACTTAACAGAGAAGAAACACTCAATATTTAACAGCTTGCCTACTGATATCCAGACATTACTGAGTCTATTTCCTTCAGACTTTGAGCTACCATAAGGCATGCCACCAGTCCAAGATTGTGATCATCATATCACTTTGTTTCTTAGAGCTCAACTAGTGCAAACAAGACCATATCGTATGCCCCTGCACTTAAGAATGGGATCAAACACCAAGTCACAGATATGCTGCAATCTAGCATTATTCAACCCGGTAATAGTGAGTTTGGTTCTTCTATCATATTGGTCAAAAAGAAGGATCAAACATATAGATTTTGTGTCGACTACCGTCACTTGAATGCCCTCATAGTCAAGACTAAATTTCCTATGCCAGTAATCGATGAATTCTTGGATGAATTGTGTGGGGTTGCATGGTTTTGCACCCTAGCTTTGAGAGCAAGATTCCATCAGATTCGTATGAGTCCTCGAGATCAGCATAAAACTACCTTTCAAACTCACCATGGCCACTTTGAGTTTAGATTCATGCCTTTGGTTTTTGTGGAGCTCCAACAACATTCCAAGGAGCTATGAATTCCACCTTAGCTACACTATTGAGAAAATGTGTGCTTGTATTTTTGGATGATATCGTTGTATACAACAACAGTTGGGAAGATCATTTGCTTCATTTACATGAAGTACTCAGTCTTCTACATAAAGATCAATGGCACATTAATATGTCCAAATGTGCTTTTGCCAAGTAGCAAATTCATTATCTCAGCCATGTTATCAGTCAGTAGGGAGTAGCCACTGACCCTGCTAAAATTGAGGTTGTTTCTTCATGGCCAACTCCTTAGAGTTGCAAAGACCTCAGAGGACTTCTAGGCCTTGCAGGCTATTATCAGAAGTTCGTTCGCAATTTTGGAATTATATCTTGACCCCTCACCGACTTGCTAAAAAAGGGCATCATATTTGTTTGGACTAATATTCATGACCCAACTTTCAATGCTCTTAAGCAATCCCTGACGATAGCCCCAGCATTAGCACTTTCCAATTTCTCTAAACCCTTTGTCATGAGACGGATGCCTCCAAAATGGGTATTAGGGCAGTGATGTTACAGGAGGGTCACCCTCTAGCATGTGTGAGTAAAACTTTGGGTGTTAAGAACTAAGGTTTAGAGCACCTAGAGGGGGTGAATAGGTGATCTTGTAAATTCTGCTCAAAACAATGCAAACTTGGTCTATAATATGGATTAGAGTAAATAAACCCAAGTTTGAGAGTAGAGAGAGAGGAGATGAGAACTCTTCACTTGATTGCTCTCTTGAGATAAGTTTTAAACTAGGAGCAATATTCCAAGTGAATATGAGAACTCAAGAATACTATAATCACAATAAAGAAAAGAGACAAGAGACACGATGATTTTTACCATGGTTCGGCCAATGCTTACTCCAAGTTGTGGTGACCTCCTTTAGTCAAGGGTTGCACTTAACCCCTCTCAAGTGATCCAAAGATCAAACTTGAGTGCCACATATGTATTCCTTATATCAAACTCGTTTGTGAGGAATCTCCACAAGATTGAAGTCTCTCACAACATTACACAAATGATCATAGTCAAAATTGGAGTAAGGAGTGAGTAGAGTACACACACAAGAGCATAATCGCAGCAACAACACGCGCATAAGCGAAGAAGAGAGCGCAAGAACAAAAACTACAGAGATGCAGCTCAGAAACGCGCTCAAATCTCTCAAACACTTCAAAGAGTGTGGTCTCGGAGTCTCGGAGTTGTAGTGTGCTCTAGGAATGCTTGGTGTACTCCAAGGCGCATAGGGGGTCCTTTTATAGCCCCAAGGGGCCTAGGAGTCGTTGGAGCTTCATTTGGAAGCTCCCAGTCTTCCTCTGTCCATGGGTGCACCGAACTATCCGGTGGCACACCAGATAGCTCATGTGCAACGACCATAAGATCCCTAATCGGTCACTTTCCATTTCAGATGGGCATCGCATTGTCTAGTGACCCACCTAGCCGTTGTAGCCTACTGACATGGATGATAGCCGTTGGCCGCTCATCACACCGGAATGTCCGGCGCTTAGCACGGACTGTCGAGTGCATTTTAGCCTGTCGGTGTTTGTGACCCGATCGTGCACCATGGGGTTACCCACGTGATGCTTTTAGGCATGATGGCGTTGTTGATCACGACTCGATGGTTTGTGTAGAGGCACGTTGGAATCACTCATAGAGTTATACACGTTCGGGACGCTTAGAATTGTGTAATACCCTACTTCCTGTTGTGGCTTGGTATTGATTTCTAGAGTACGAGGATTACAAGATGGGCTTTGTGAGGGCTCAATTGTTGTAGATGAGGATGGGCTGGAATGGTACGTGATGAGATGAGATGATTTTGTAGGGGGGTCTCCCTTGGCCTTATATACATGACCAAAGAGAGTTATCCCATTACAAGTTGTGATTACTATCTACTTGCTTATCTCCTTCTTTGTCGCAGATTGTATCCCTGCATATTCGGAGTCTTCATCGCCTAGCCGCCCAAGTTATCGCGAATGTATAGCCCTTCGGGTGCCTACAACTGCATCACCCTATACATCCGTGCTTCAGCGATGCCTAACTCGGACGTCGGTTTTTATCATCTTGGATCAGGCTCGCCCAAGCTGACTTCATCCTGCTGGACCATCCCATAAGACGACTTAGTAGGGAGCCCATCAGGCAGCTAGTGACATGTTTTAGGGTCCATGAGGACCCAGGGGATATCTATCCCCCACAAGCCCCCGAGGCTGAAGCCAAATTTTGCGAGTAGTTGGCTCGAGACTCTGAAAGAGATCAATGTCCTTTGTTTCTTTTAAGTTGTTCGAAGGTCGTTTTGTTTCGCTGCTGTACCCATTAGGTATAGCCCACGAGCTTTGAATTGATTTGAGTACTAATCAACTCAAAGGTCTTCATTATTTGCCTTTGAGTTCAACATTTTCTTTCTGTCCTTGTGTCGTAGGTGCACCCAATGAGTGTAGCCCCCAAGCTTTAAATTGAGTTGAGCACTAAGCAACTCAAAGGTATTCATTATCTGTTTTTGACTTCAACATTTTCTTTTGGTCCTTATGTCTATTGGGTGCACCGTAAGTGTACCCAATGGGTGTAAGCCCTAAGCTTTGAGTGGATTTGAGTACTAATCAACTCAAAGGTCTTCACAATCTATCTTTAGAAAACTCGAATCTATTATGATGATCATATCCGACTGATGTTTGCCTGGTTGAACTTGTTCTGGCTGGGGTCCTTGCTGACTAAAATCCGGTCGATTAAGTCCAAACCGATAGAGGTCTGCCTGGACGACATTCAGCCAGGGGTTTTAATGTGACCACTGATTGGGTTCTAGCCGATAGAGGTCCAGCCGACTTCAGTTTGATTGATCTTGAGTTTATCATTTTGTAACTCTTGCAGATATTTTGTGGATCGCAAGCAGCTTTAGAAAATCTCAAAAAATCTGGTCTGTACCCCCAATGGGTGTACCCAATGGTGTGTATGCAGTCTTATCCCAAAAATATGAACCCGACGTGATGAGGTGTAATGATGTGCCTGAGCGGTTGGAATTACTCCTCTCTAGTGCCATGTTATGCCAATGGGTGTCAAGGCACCAGAGAGGCTATTGAAGTCCTTACGACTATTCATTGTATGGGTGAGAGCCGAAGGGTCGTCCCCTGGCCTCTTTAAATAGACCACCTGCCCACGACCGTCTTCTTCACTCACTATTGTTATTCTTCTCATTCTTCTTTCTCCACTTACCAGAACCATGATGGCCAGTAACAAGGGTGTCAAGGGCAAGCGCAGCCAAAGGGGCAGAAAGCGGAAGCGCCCTTCGACTCCTCCGTCGGAGGATTTTGGTGACTCGGAGTTCTTGGAGGAGCACTTCTCCTCCGAGGGCAAAGACTCCCTATCATCGGGCCCCCTCTTGCCGTCGTCCAGTTACTTGAATGACTCGATGGGGTTGTCGGTGGCGGAGATAGCCTACATCTGATCCGTCTAGTGAGCAGGGCTCGAGGGTTCGGATGACTCGGAGGAGGACTCTTCGGAGGACTTCGAGGAGGAGGACTCTGAGGAGGAGGATGGTGGTAGCGGCGACGGGAGTGGCTATGAGGGCAGCGATGAAGGTGGCAGCGGCGATAATGGATGCGGCGAGGGTGGTGGCGGTGACGACAGCGGCTACGACGACGAGAGCGGCAGCAGAAAGGGTGAGAGCGGCAAGGGTAGCTGCGGTAATATCAGTGGCAGGGTGCCACCAGCATAAATATTAGTATAGTATAGTAGTAAGTAGTAGGTAGTGGTAGTAGTAGGAGTAGTAGAAGAAGAAGAAATGGAAGTGAAGTGGGGGGCTGTTCTGCCAGGGTTGGTTCATAATGAGCTGACCCTCTTCTTTTGTAATGATCTCCCCTTAGTATGAATGAAAAGTGGTTGTTCATGAACCTGTGTTTTCTCTTGAGGTCGTCCTTGCCGATACCGAGTCTTTTGTTTTGTTCGTTTCCATGTCCCAATTGGCAAATCCGACTAACGTGTGTTCTGCCCGACTTAATGTGCTTGGTTGAGGACTTAGCTGTCTTAACACCGTCCGACTTAACATGCCCAACTTAGCGTACTTGACTCAGAGTGCCCGACTTAGTAGGTCCACAGCACGCACATACCTATACTCGTTGGCTGTTGCTTGGTTGAACAAACCCTAGCGTTGCTTTTCTTCGTCGCAAGTATCCCTCTAAAATTCTCGTTCATTCGTGGTTCCACATTTGATTCTGTTGCTTCATGAAGTCCAATGGCACCCAGGAAAAAGAAGCAGTGGAGTGTTGTGCCCGTCATTCCTCCAATCGATCCCAACAGCCAACTTCCCTTTTGCGGTAATTATGCCTTTGTCATCTCTGAGTCCAACTTGCTTCACCTAGTTGAGATTGGTGTTTTGCTGCCAAAGGAGTTGTGCTCCTGGTGGGCTTGGCAAGGGATCACCTAACCCACGGAGGATACCCACGAGTCCGTAGTTTTTGTTCCTTTCTTGATCCGTGGTCTAGGTTTACCCGTTTTTCCTTTCTTCTATGGTCTTCTCGATTTCTACTCTCTCAACTTAACACATCTGAATCTCAACCTTGTCCTTCAAATTGCCATCTTTGTTCATCTTTGTGAGACCTTCCTTGGTATTAGCCCACATTTCGGGTTATGGAAGTACCTGTACCACTGCAAACCCAGAATGGCAGGGGGCAGCATCAAGTGGTCATCCACGCCAGGCTTGAACTTTGCCCATTGTAGGAAAGCCAAATATCTTGATATTCCTTTGAAGGATAGCATCAAGGGGTGGCGCTTCGAGTGGTTCACTATGGAAAATCACAAGTCTCTGCCTGCTCACTCTAGAAGGCATCCTGATGTCCGGGTGTCAAGTTGGATATAGGCCCCAACTGACTCAGAGGTTGCTGAAGCCAAGATCCTGCTGGCCGAGGTTGCTAGTTTGAAGGATAGAGGTTTGATTGTTGATGCTATGGTCATTGACTTTGTTTTCAAGAACATTCAACCTTTGAAGGATAGGGTTAACCCTGCCTATCTGTATACTGGGGTGAGAGGCCCTTCCCGAGTGACAGATAAACATATATCATAGGAAAATGTTTTGAAGTGGGTTGAAATGATGTTGAGAGGTGTTGTTGCAAATGTCAGTGCTCCTCGTTCTTACTCTGCTGAAACCTTCCCCCGGTGGGAAGTCATGACTATTTGGACTTTGTTCTGTCAAATTATTATATGCCATGTACTCACTGTGTTATTTTGTTGTTGTAGAATTCTTTTTCTGAGTTTGTGTCCAACTCGCCCATCCGAAGGGAGGGTGTGAATCCAGGCCATAGAGTGTGACCTTCCCCATATGAAGTAGAGGCCATACTTGTTGCACATAGGAATCTACCTAAACAGGAAAGACAGACCCATTTCTTAATGCAGCCTGTTGCTGACGATTCTGAAATTGATGCTGTTCTTGGCATGCTGGCTGTGGAGTCGTCTGAATCAGTGCGACTTGAGTCGGGGAGTGGGGGTCCCGAGAAGTCGGGCATGGGTGGGGGGGGGAAGAAAATTAGTAACCCCGAAGGTGCATGTTGCAAGAGATCATATTAAGCAGACTCTCAGGTTGAGTCCATAGAAGTGAAGAAGAAAAAGAAAAGAGTTCGTCATTCGTTGAACCTGGAGCCAGTGACTGCCCTAGTTGCTTCGAACCTTGATGACAATATAGTGGGTGCCGATCTCGAGGATGTTGTGGAAGGTGGTAGTGGTGTGACGGCTGGAGGTATGTGTGGAGGAAGGGGATAAAGAAGAATAAGAAGAAGAAATGCTCCCCTTGGTCAGTCGAGAACGACGAAGTAAAGCTTGTGGTGACAATTCATGCCTTGCTTCCATGGGAACGATGAATATCCGAGGTCTGACTATGTCTGCCATAGATAGTGTGCTAGAAGACGCTATTCCTGAGGACCTTTTGCTTGAATTGCCTAAAATCAGAGTCGTCGGCGTCTGTGTAGGGATGTAATATTGTTCGAAAAATATCCGTCCGGATCCGGATTCGAAGATGGTGAACACTGGTTCGGATGGAATTTTCGGATATTCGGACTTTTTAGATAACATATACGAATACAGATATTCTGTTCGGATACAATATGTATGATATCTGTCGGATATCGAATATCTGGATATCTACTCGGATAAATCTTCTCAGATATCCAGATATCTTATCCAGATAGTTGTGTGCATTTTGTTGATTTTTTTGTAGAAATAAATTAATAATACACAAATAGCCTCAGAAATTCATGCAAAAATTTATGGTGGCATAACATATGTCCACATATAATCCTCCAAACTATTTGGACCATAAAATCTAGAATATGCTAGTGTTCTTTCATTTCACTTTCACTTGTTGCGTAAATTACATGTGAAATCACTCTAAGTATCCAAGTTTCGATAAAAGCAATGCTTCACTTTATCATTTTTTTGTGAAGACTTGAATTTATATTCTTATAGAATGTTTATTAGTCTTGGTAACTTATTTGCATTTTGATGATTTTATGCAAAATAAACTAATAATACGCACGTAGCGTAAAAATTCATGATTTTTTAAAAACGTGACATATGTACACATATAATGCTAAAAAATGTTTGGACTCAAGGAGTGGATAAATGATTACAACCATAATATGTGTGGAATAATGTCTTACACGGTATCCGACAAAATATTTGTTACCGACAATATCCGTGTCTGACTAGTTCCGTATTCGATAGACAACTATCAGTATTTGTATCCGAGAACATTCATATTCGTATCTGAAGCTATCCATATTTGAACTCGAATTAAAATAAAAATATAAAAACAAATATGGTTTCAGTCATATCCGTTCGTATTCGATCTGATTACATCCTAAGTGTAGAGTGCCCGGACGAAGTGTCTTCTGCTGGCTTGCTGGCCGAGCTAGAGGTAAGCCTGCCAGTCTACCATGGTACTTTAGCCCCCAAGGGTGCTCTAGCCCCCGAGGGTGCTTCAGTCAGTTCTCCCTCCACTACTTCACTGGATGTTCATGTGGGGTCGCCAATGCCCTGGACGGATGATGCCGTGGTAAAAGTTCTCTTCATGTTTCATATGCTTCTATTTACATCTTTATTCATTGTGATGATGAAGGTATGTCCTTCATGACCTTCGTCTAAAGATCATTACATCCGGAAGAAGATAATGTTTTGAAGGATGAAGGTCCCTTATCATTAACAATTGTGTTGCTTTGTTCTTGGTGTATAGCATCCAAGAACAAGGACCAACATTAGCGCCCATCTCTGGTGAACTCACTTCCACTGCTGTGACGATGGCTTCGTACAACAACAGAGCTGTAACACCTTCGGCCGCGAAGCTGGTGCTCCCAATCATAGGTGGTTCAAGCTCAGAACCAGCTAGCAAGAAGCAGAGGAAGGAAGCGCAAAGAAGAGTGCAGCATGTTGGGGTGCAAGGACCCTTCATGAGGTCCAAGTGGTCTCACATTCCAATTACCTTCTCCTAGGAAGATCTTCAGCTTAAAGATTATCCTCACAATGATGCTATGGTTATATCTTGTGTCATCAAGGGATTTCTGGTCCACAATGTTCTGGTTGACACAGGCAGTGCAGCGGACATCATTTTTGCAAAGGCTTTTAGACAGATGCAAGAGCCAGAAGACAAGATACATGATGCAACACACCCTCTTTGTGGCTTCGGAGGAAGACAGATTGTAGCACTTGGCAAAATAACAATGCTAGTGACCTTTGGCTACGTCCGTAACACAAGAACTGAACAAGTTGTTTTTGACATTGTTGACATTGAGTACCCATATAACACAATCATTGGTCGATAGACACTTAATGCCTTTGAAGCAATACTTCATCCAGCATACTTATGCATGAAGATACCTTCGGAACAAGGGTCCATTGTTGTTCATGGGAGTCAAGAAGCTACCAGAAGGGCTGAAGGGAGTTGGACGGATTCAAAGGCGATCCATAGCATAGATGGAGACGAAGCTTGTCAGCAGTATAAGCACAAAAGAGAGAAGGCTGCTTCGACAGATCAGCTGAAGCCTATGTGATATGACCATGACATTAAGCAATACATTACAACCCTCAAGGCATACTACATCAACTCAAGTACAACCAACATCATCACCAACCCAAGATTTTGATGGACCAATTACACATAGCCGAGCTAAGAAGCTACATCAAGAGGTCCACCAAAGAGGAAGGACAAAACATATCAAGGACGAGTCAGCAAGAAGAGCTCTGTCTGAATCAGTCCAGCGCAACAGAACCGTCCAGAAGAAACAGTCATATCTTTTGATTCCCAAAAGCTATGAAGGCCCATAAGTACTTTTTGGAAAGCTCTTGAAGTCTAGTTTCCAATGCTTCTAAATCCGACTTAATCAAATCTACCAGAAAGGCAGCCGACCTACTTTAGTGCTGACTGGTCAGAAGGTCAATAGTCTGCTTGATGACCAAGTTTTCATATTAAACTGCATAATTCTACGAAGTTTCATTAAGCATGCTATATATGGTGAGAAAGCTTATCAAGTTAGCTTTCCAATGCAACCAGTCCCACGTTATTTGAAGTTTCCTAGAAGAAGTTATTGTCAAAATACTGAAGGCTGCGCAGAAGTCAAACAGCCACACGGAAATCAGCTCTGCAGATCTCCCGAAGAGCCTCCTTCACATTAGCACGTGAAAATATTTTTGTTTCGTGTTTATGCCTTGCTAAGGCTGGTTGTTACTACTATAAATACCCTCCTATGTCTATGATGTAAGGCAGCTTATGATAATCTAAAATAGAACCCTTTTGTTCAGCTGTGTGCTAACAAATATTGAGAGTGATCTCTACCCCTTTGCTCTTGTGAATTCCTTCGCGGGATTGCAGAAGCGGCGGCTTCATCCGCTCCCAATTGGTGCTCCTACTCCCTTCGTGGTCTCCTCGATTGATTGTAGGCTGTGTTGGTTGGTTTTTTGAGAGTGTGGTTGGGCGAATCCTCGATTCATGTTGCCGGTTAAAGACGGTGGTTGGCTTCGAGTTTTATTTGTCAGGTTGCACTAGTTATCGCTGGTTGCAGCAAGTTATCTTGGCTTCTTTGAAGCCAGTTATCTGAAGATTGATCCTACATCGTGAAGATCGGGCATCGTGACGCATCACTATGCTCCTGTGTGAAGATATAGCATACCAAAGAGTACTGCTGGGATCTCAGTTATCTGGTGAACAAGAAAAGACTGCTAAGATTTTTGTTCAACAACAAAGACGTCTTCACTTGGATAGCTAATGATCTCTACGGTGTTAATAGAGATGTCATTGAGCATTCACTCAATGTGGATCCATCTTTCAGGCCAAGAAAGCAAAGACTTCGGAAAATGTCTGATGATAAATCCGAAGGTGCTCGAAATGAAGTAAAGAGATTTCTCAGTGCTGATGTCATCAGAGAAGTAACATATCCAGAGTGGCTAGCTAACATTGTTATGGTGAAGAAGGCTAATGGGAAATGGAGAATGTGTATTGATTTCATAGATCTCAACAAGGCATGTCCAAAAGATGAGTTCCCTTTACCAAGAATAGATTCCCTTGTAGATGCAGTAGCTTCTTCGGAACTTATGAGCTTATTGGGCTGCTACTCGGGCTATCACCAAATTTGGATGAAGAAAGAGGATGAGCCAAAGACAAGCTTCATAACTCCCAGTGGTACTTATTGTTACCTTCGGATGCCCGAGGGGCTCAAGAATGCTGGAGGAAGCTTTAGTAGAATGACAGCCAAGGTTCTTCACTCTCAAATAGGCAGGAATGTCCTAACTTATGTTGATGACATCATAATAAAAATCACGAAACAAGAAAATCACATTGCTGTTTGCAAGAGACATTTGCCAATTTCAGGCAAGCTGGTCTCAAGTTAAATCTAGAAAAGTGTGTCTTCGGAGTAAAGAAGGGCAAGTTTCTTTGCTGTTTGGTATCAACAAAGGGTATCGAAGCTAACCCAAGTAAGATTAAAGCTATCCTTCGGATGGAGCCACCAAATTCAAAGAAAGGGGCTTAATGGTTGGTAGGAAGGCTGGCATCGTTGAACAGATTTATATCAAGATCAGCAAAGAGGAATCTACCATTCTTTGAAATACTAAAGTCAGCCGAAGTTTTTCAATGGAGTCCGGCTCAACAGAAGGCTTTCAAAGAGTTAAAGAAATACTTGATAGACTTGATAACTCTAACTCTACCTTCATCAGGAACTCCGTTACTCCTGTATGTGGCTGCCTCCCATTCTGCAGTCAGTGCGACACTTGTACAGGAGAAGCAAGATGGCCAAGTAAAAAGACAAGCACTAGTATACTTCGTCTCTGAAGTACTCAGTTTATCAAAGAAAAATTACACAGAATTGGAGAAGGTATTGTATGCTGTGTTAATGGCCTCCAGAAAGCTTCGGCATTACTTTCAAGCATATCATATAATAGTCCCTTCATCACAACCTTTGAAGGACATAATGAGAAATAGAGAAGCTACAGGAAGAATTGGAAAATGGGCTGCGGAACTCAATGAATTCACCATTGATTATGTACATAGATCTTCAATTCAATCTCAGGTGCTAGCAGATTTCATTGTTGATTGGACGCCAGGGGCTCAAGGAGAAGAAGCAACAAAAGATGCCGAAGCCTGGACGGTATTCTGTGATGGTTCTTGGGGAACCTTCAGCACTGGAGCGGCTGTTGTTCTAGTAGCACCCTCTAAAGTTAGAACATGCTATGCAGTAAAGCTAGACTTTAGTTGTACAAATAATATTGCTGAATACGAAGCTCTTCTGTTAGAGCTTCAGAAGCTAAAGGCAACGGGAATAAGAAGGGCAATCCTTAAAACTGATTCCCAAGTTATTTCTGGCCATGTAGACAAAAGCAGCAAGGCAAGGGATTCGAAGCTTGAAAAATATTTGGATGTAGTCCGAAGCTTGGAGGCTTCTTTCGAAGGATTTTCTGTAAAAAATATTCTAATGGGGGAAATGAGCATGCATATTTGCTAGCTAAATCAGCGGCACAGGGGCTCCCTTTGCCTTCGGAAGTGTTCTTTGAGACAATAAAAACACCTTCAGTCGATCTTATGGAGAGAGCAGTGCTTGCAATATCACCTGTACATAGTGAAGATTGGAGGACTGAGATTATATCTTTCCTCCAAGGTAACTATCTTTCGGATGACGAAGTTTATAATAAAAGAATGGAAGCAAGAACAAGACCATATGTGATCATAGAAGGGGAGTTATATAAATATGGAGTCTGCTCTCCACTACTCAAGTGTTTATCCAGAACCAAAGGTCAAGAACTGATTAAGGAAATACATGCAGGTTTATGTGGGTCTCATATTGGGTCTAGGCCTTTGCTGGGGAAGGTTTTCAGACAAGGATTTTATTGGCCGAAGGCAGCTTCGGATGCAGCAGATCTGGTTCAAAAATATGAAAATTGCCAAAGATGTGCAAAAGACCAGAAACAACCTTCGTCTCTAACCCAGTTAATACAGCCAACTTGGCCACTGCAAAGGTGGGGTCTAGATTTGCTAGGTCCACTTCCACCAGCACAAGGAAATTTGAAATATGTCGTTGTAGCAGTGGAATATTTTTCTAAGTGGATCGGAGCAAAGCCCTTAGCCACAATAACTTCGGCCATAGTACAGAAATTCTTTTGGCAAAACATTGTTTGTCGCTTCGGCGTGCCGAAGGCAGTAATCGTGGACAATGGAACTTGATGCTGAAACGTTCAAAGATTTCTGTGACCGAATTGGTACAAAAATTCATTTTGCATCAGTAAGGCATCCAGAATCAAATGGATTGGTAGAAAGAGCAAATGGAATTATAATGACAGGAATAATGAAGTTAATCTTCAACCAACCAGAGGAAAGTGGCCAGATTAGTTGATTAAAGTGGTGTGGAGCCACAACACAACTGTATCAAGGTCAATAGGTTTTACACCTTTCAAGCTCCTATTCGGTGACGAAGCAATAACACCAGAAGAAGCAAAGACAGGATCAATAAGAACAACAGCTTCAGCAGAGGACGAAGCTGATTCTCAAATAACAAAATACACTATAGAAGGGACCAGACTTCAGGCCATAGAACACATAAATAAATATCAGACCAAAACAATAAGATGACGTGATAGGAAAGTTCGATTGAAAAACATCAAGCCAGGTCATTTGGTGCTTCGGAGAGTGGCTAACCCAGATACAGTGGGCAAGTTACAACTGAAGTGGGAAGGTCCTTTTCTGGTAGTATCTTCGTCAAGGCCCGGTTCTTACAGATTGAAGGATATGGATGGCAACGACATACCCAGATCTTGGAATTCGGATGAGCTTCGACGGTACTATGTGTAATTGATGTAATCTTTTTCATTTTTTTCTATGGCACCCTTTTCCTTTCAGGAGGGGAGAAAGGTTTTTAATGGGGCCATAGTTTGTAATTTTCATTCTTATGTAGCCCTATGCAATACAAGGGCCAAAATCCCCTAAAGATGTAATATGTAAAATCAGACCTTGCACCATCGAGTGCAAAAGAAAACAGGGAGAAGCTCAAGGATCTGGCAAGGGATACTCTATTGCCAAAGTTAATCAAGTCAGCGTTGATGCTACCCCGGATGGTGGGGACCTCGTAATTGGTATGTTTTATGTTAATGCAATTCCTGCAACCATATTATTTGATTCTGGTGCTACACATTCATTCATGTCTGCTAGATATGCCAACACAAATGAAATACCACTGCTAAATATGAGAAAACCCATGATAGTAATTACACCTAGAGGGCCTGTTGAGGCGAATCAAATGACACGTAGATTGACATTGACCATTATGGGTAGAGAATTTGGAGCTACTGCTATAATATTAGAGTCAAGCAGTATAGATTTGATCCTTGGTATGTCATGGCTAAGAAAGGCAAAGGCCGTTATAGCATGTGGTAGAGGTACCGTAGAACTCACTACCACTAAAGGAGAAAGATTTCAAGTTAATATTGCAGTAACCTCCTCACCCATGCGTGCAATGTTCTTTATACCTGAGGAGTTTGTTGGTGACAACATCCGGGTGGTTAGAGATTTTCCGGATGTCTTTCCAGAGGAGTTACCAGGGATGCCACCTGATAGAGAAGTTGAGTTTGTTATTGACCTCTTACCTGGAACCGCCCCTATTTCTAAACGGCCATATAGGATGTCCGTAGAGGAGTTGAAGGAACTGAAGAAGCAGTTGACGGAGTTACAAGAGGCTGGTTACATTCGTCCGAGTTCCTCACCTTGGGGAGCACCGGTCTTGTTTGTACAGAAGAAGGATGGATCGCAGCGGATGTGTGTGGATTATAGATCTCTTAATGATGTTACAGTGAAGAACAAGTATCCGTTGCCCCGTATTGAAGATTTATTTGATCAGATGAGAGGTGCAAGAGTATTTTCGAAGATTGATCTCCGATCGGGATACCATCAGATGAGGATTAGACCATCGGATATTCCCAAGACGGCTTTCTCGACTTGATATGGATTATATGAGTTTACTGTTATGTCGTTTGGATTAACCAATGCACCAGCGTATTTTATGAACTTAATGAACAAGGTGTTTATGGAGTACTTGGACAGATTCGTCGTGGTATTCATCGACGATATTCTTATCTATTCCAAGAGTGATATTGATCACGAGGAACATCTGAGGTTGGTGCTACAGAAGCTACGAGACAACCAGCTATATGCCAAGTTCAGCAAGTGCGAGTTTTGGATTGGCGAGGTGCCATTTCTTGGGCATATTATTTCTAATGGAGGAATTTCAGTGGATCCTGCTAAGGTTAAGGAGATAATGGAGTGGAGAGTACCCACTACAGTGACTGAGATTCGGAGTTTCTTGGGATTAGCAGGCTATTATCGGAGATTTATTGAAGGATTTTCTAAGATTGCTAAGCCGATGACTTCACTTTTGGAGAAAGGAAGAGAATTTAAGTGGGATGAGAGGTGTCAAGATAGTTTTGATCAATTGAAGAAAAGATTGATGTCGCCACCCGTATTAGTTATGCCAGACCTACAGAAAGGATTTGATATCTATTGTGATGCATGTGGCCAAGGCTTAGGATGTGTGCTCATGCAGGAAGGTCATGTGATTGCATATGCTTCTCGTCAGTTGCGGAAACATGAAATGAACTACCCCACTCATGACTTGGAATTGGCAGCCGTTGTGCATGCACTTAAGATTTGGAGACATTACATTATGAGAACCAAGTGTCAAGTATATACGGATCATAAGAGTTTGAAGTATATATTCACTCAGAAGGATCTCAACCTTAGGCAACACCGTTGGTTGGAGCTTATTAAGGATTATGATTTGGAGATTCACTATCACCCGGGCAAGGCAAATTTTGTTGCAGATGCCTTGAGTCGCAAGGAGCATGTTCATTCAGCTATTGTTGCCCAGCTACCCGATGAGATTGTTGAGGATTTCAGGAGACTTAACCTGGGGATAGTTGCTCATACTGAAGGAGTCACTATTGATGTGGAACCTACCTTGGAGCAAGAAATCCGCAAAGGTCAACTTGAGGATGCTAAAATAAAAGAGATTAAGGATCTGATTACTGAAGGTCGAGTTCCGGAATTTACGGAAGATGAGCAAGGCACTATATGGTTCAAGGACAGGATGTGTGTTCCTGATATTAAAAGCCTTCGAGAGACTATTTTAAAGGAGGCCCATGATTCGGATTATTCTATTCATCCTGGTAGTACCAAGATGTATCAGGATTTGAAACGGATGTATTGGTGGTATGGATTGAAAAGAGATGTGGCTGCACATGTGGCTATGTGCGATGTATGTCAAAGAGTTAAGGCTGAACACCAGAGGCCAGCTGGACTATTGCATCCACTGAAGATACCCGAGTGAAAAAGGGAAGAGATTGGTATGGATTTCATTACTGGATTGCCTCGCACCCAGAAAGGATATGATGTTATATGGGTGATTGTGGATAGATTGACTAAAGTGGCTCACTTTATTCCTGTCAAGACTACTTATAAAGGTTCTCAGCTAGCAGAGTTATATATGGCTCGGATTGTGTGTTTACATGGAGTACCAAAGAAGATCGTGTCTGATCAAGGTTCGCAGTTTACCTCAAGATTTTGGAGAAGCTTTCATGAGAACATGAGCACGAAGTTGAATTTCAGTACAGCTTATCACCCTCAGACGGATGGACAGACTGAAAGGACTAATCAAGTATTGGAAGATATGTTGAGAGCATGTGCCCTTCAGCATGGAGGAAGTTGGGATAAGAGTCTACCTTATGCTGAGTTCTCATATAATAATAGTTATCAGGCCAGTCTCATATGGGAGGAAGTGCAGAACTCCTTTGTATTGGGATCAGACTGGAGAAAGACAGTTCTTTGGGCCTGAACTGATTCAAGAAGCAGAAGAACAAGTTCGTATAATTCGAGAGAATTTGAGAGTGGCTCAAACCAGGCAAAAGAGCTATGCTGATAATAGAAGGAGACCACTGGAATTTGAAGAAGGAGATTATGTGTATCTCAAGGTGTCACCACTTCGTGGAATGAGGAGATTCAAAGTTAAGGGCAAATTGTCCCCTCGCTATATTGGACCATTCTTGATCTTTAGAAGAGTTGGGGAGATGGCATACCAACTCGAGTTACCGGATAGTCTATCGGATGTGCATAACGTGTTCCACGTATCTCAACTAAAGAAGTGTCTCCGTGTCCCTGAAGAACAGTTACCAATGGAAGAGCTCAGTGTTCAGGGTGATTTGACTTACACGGAGTACCCGATCAAGATTTTGGATACATTGACTAGAGTTACAAGAAATAAGGTGATAAAGATGTGCAAAGTCCAATGGAGTCACCACGGTGAAGATGAAGCAACTTGGGAAAGAGAAGAAGAACTTCGCATAGATTTTCCCCACCTTTTCCCTCGTTCTTCTTAAATCTCGAGGACGAGATTATTTTTAAGGGGGGTAGGATTTGTAACACCCAATTTGTAAATTGCTAGAAATAATACCAATAGAGAAACAATTCCTCTTTATGTGAGTTTGACCTTCATGCATCATCACATGTGAACACTAGATTCAAAAACAAATAAGTAATAAAAGGATATATTATTAAAGTTTATGCATCATGCTGAGTTTTTATTTGGATGTGCATTTGTGCTTAATAAAATAAATATACCATTAATAGCATATCAATGGATCCATAGAATTTAAAGTTTGACTTGAAAATAAAACCATGAGAATATAGAAAAGAAAGGGGAAGAGTATAGAATTTATAGAAAATACATACATAAAAATAAGTATCTTCAAAGTCAGTACTTCAATGGCACCATATAAAATTGTAAGGAAGGGCCAAAAGGTTTGAATTAGATCTGAATTCAAATTGAATTTGAAAAGGGAGAAAAGGAAATAGGAAATAAAAAGAAAAAGGATATTGAACCCCTAACTGGGCCTCTGTACCAAATTCGGCCCACCAGAAACCTTCACCAGCGCAGCCCACTTCTTCAGCTAAGCCCGCGCCGACTGGTGGGGCCTGCCTGTCGGTCTCTGGACGCCGCGCCCCTCCGCGCGCGACTTGCTCTGTCCCTGTCACATGGGACCCACACGGTCATCGCCTAGCTCCGCGCGAACTACGGGTGATTCAACCACCTCCGCGGAGTTCGCTGCCACGGCCGCGTTCCCCGCAATCCAGGGACCCAACGACCTCTCCGCGATTCGCTCGGCGCAATCCGACTGTGCTCCACCTTTTATAGCTCGGTCAACCCCTCCTTCCTTCCCCTTCTTCTCATCCACGCCGTACGAGTAGCCACCACTGCCGCCAACCCTGCGTCTCGGCGCTAGCTCGCCACTGCCACCATTAAGCCATCCATTCGGTCCGTAGCGCTTCGGGCCAACTCACTGTTGGTGTACCCAGGCTCGTCGGGCGGAATCGACACCAAAGTGCCCACGAATTCGTCGCCGTGGAAGCAGATCCGCCGCTCGCCGTGGACCGACTGAAACAGCGTCGTACTTAGGGTAAGGACCCGCTCTCCTGTTTCGCCTTCATCTCAATTTCATCCCGCGCCTAGCGTATTAGAGTTTGGCGCACTGGAACCGGGGATTGACCTCCTCCGGCGAGGCCTCCGTCGTGGGGGAAACGGGTGTGCCACCGTCTTTGCCGCTAGGGTAGAAGACGATTTGGATGCCGTTGATTTCTAGTGAACGGTGTAGATTAGAACATGTGGCGGGGTGTTGTGGGCCGTCGATCACTGCGTCGACGGGCTGGATTGGAAGAGGGATAACGATTCACGTTTGTTGATCATGGCCGTCGATCTGTGATCCCACGGTCACTGTCCCGTACCCCTTCGGATCTAATCTGGGCCGTCAGCACTTGATCGGACGTCTGTCCGCGCACCGTACCCCTTCATCCGAGCAAACATTCAAAAGAGCCCTCGGGCTTTAGTGAAATCAACCCGCCATCCATACTCAACTGTGCACTGGGTCTCTGGATTTTTACCCCGAGCCCCCTGTGCCTCACAGATATTGAGGCCCAGTCTAGTACTGGTTTAATCGATTTAAATGAATTAGAAATTGGATTTTAAATATGAAAATAAACCTTAGAACTTGTATAAATCATAGAAAATCCATTTTTAGTCCAAATTGAGCCATTCCAGTTCCTAAAATTTTGTAATTTTATTATCTATCACTTAGAATCTCTGTTTTATCATGACAACAGTAAGAAGATTAATCCCACACTTAATCCTATTTAAAACACATGAAACCTTTGAAAATTCATAACTTAAATTCTATAACTCCAAAAATTATGATTCCTGTTCCTAGAATTTTATTTTAATGTGTAGATTATTACTGTGTATTTTGTTTATATGTTTGGTGTAATGTTAATTTCTCTATATGCACTGTGCTTGTTTGTATTGTGGCGAGTAGAAGAGCCCGTTGCTGAGGATCCTGGTGAGCAGCAGGTTGAAGTAGCTGAGCAGGAGCTCATTGAAGGCAAGTTGTGCCCTTGACCACTTTTTACCCAATAATGTTCTTTAATATCGCTTATCCATGCATAGGTTAATTTTGATGGGACCCAATAGGTCACCCTAGATTGTTTATCTCATTACCTTGTTTACCCCTGAATCACTTGGGTAGTTTGCTATTGCTTTATATGGTTTTGGGATAATCATTTATTACCTCTATGTTCCAATTCTGTTGTTATTCTATTTATGTTCATGTCAAGTTCATTAATGTTAATTGGAACATAGAGCTTAACTTGAGAACCACGTGCCACCACAAGGGTTTAATGGGACGCCCTTGGCTGACTAATTAGGAAAGCTAGTGGAAGACTACCTTACCCGAAAGGGGCAAGGGCAGTAGGGGAGTGGTCAGTGTAGGGAGGTCCTTGCTTGATTTTGCTGCGATGGCGGTCAGGCAAGAACCCTGCATTGGAACTTCCTATAAACTGTAGCGGGTTTTCGGAAGCTAGTGGAACTTTGTAAAGGCCTCGTAGTGTTGCCCTGCCGCGCTTCCTAGGTAGAGGTGTATGGGACTCGCGACCCCTTGGCAGATGGGTAGCATGACTTGTGGGTAAAGGGTACAACCTCTGCAGAGTGTAAAACTGGTATACTAGCCGTGCTCGCGGTCATGAGCAGCTCAGGACTCTCTGATGTTTAAATTATGGAACTTAAATTCAATTTTGTCATTTGCATTGCATGGGATTATTATTAATTTTGTTCTATTACTTTTAATATGGTTTGGTATTTACTTACACTTAGTAATTGCTAATAAAAGTTTGACCAACTACTTAAAAGCAATGCTCAGCCTTAACCCCTGTCATTGATTTAGCCCTACACATCACATGAACTCACACCTTTGTGAGTTTATGTCCACTGGTTCCCCACAACTTGTTGAGCTATGATCATGTGTGAGCTCACCCTTGCTGTCTCACACCCCCCCACAGGA
Organism: Zea luxurians; assembly: GCA_029449295.1. Lineage (NCBI taxonomy): Eukaryota > Viridiplantae > Streptophyta > Magnoliopsida > Poales > Poaceae > Zea > Zea luxurians. The sequence continues at coordinate 31,164,781 of JAOPSE010000017.1, read as the reverse complement.
GAAGAGCAGGTGGTTCAGGAGGAGCCACAAGGCGAGGAGTATGATCTGATCTAGGTGGCGTTTCTCAGTCGACATTGGCGCCGACGATCCTTAGTTCGTTTTATCTTCATTACTTTATTTTGTAATAAGTCTTCCGCTATGTAATAAATACTCTGATGTTTTATGACATTTATCTCTATACACTCTGTTATTATATATGTTGTCTTCTTGGCGCATGTATGAAATGCACCTGGCTTTGTTTCTTAAAGCCGGGTGTGACAGAAGTGGTATCAGAGGAAATGTTGACTGTAGGACGAAACCTAGATAGAAATGGACAAAACCCTTACCTACTTATCTTATTCTGAATCATTCTACACTCACCTTACTCTGATTCTTTCTACACTTATCTTGATCTTGTCTCACCTTCTACTGTTCTACTCTGATCATTCTTACCTTTTCTACTCTAAGACAAGATGGATTTCACACCTTGGAATCCCTACCCTTATGACATTTTTAAGAGATAGGGAACCTAAGATGAAAATAAAACTATTTTCTCTATTTTAAAAATGTTGGTTGATTGTGATGATGCTAAATGCCTGATTTGCTTCTTTGATTGATTGGATTATTATAGAGGGACATCTTAGTATGTACCACCATAAGGTAATAAATTAGCTATGGTAGGTAAAATATTAATCTGCTTAGCTAATAAAATTCCCCAAAGTAACCTGATTTGTAAATACCTGCCTTGTGTGCTATTCTCTTACCATATGTATCTAACTCAGATGGTCAATACCAGGCGGGGTGGTGGAATTGATTTGCCTCCTAATCGACACACTCGGAGAATATACAGACAACCCCAGCCACAGCCTGCAGAGATGAATCCTCCTAATCCTCCACCAGGCGGAGTTGACCCACTGGTTGCTGCTCAGATGGCGGTGATGCAGCAAATGGCAGACACTATGGCTGATATGCGTGCCCAGATGCAGCAAGAACGCCAGGAGATGCGTCAGGAAAGAGAAGATATACGCCAGGAGTTGCGCCAGGAGCGAGATGAGATACGCCAGGAAAGGAGGGCACAACAACAGCAGCTGCAACAACAAATGCAACAGCAACAACAGCAGCAACAACAGCAACAAGTACCACTGCCTCCACCACCACCACCAGTTCCACCTCGTGATAAGCACTGGTAGTTCATGAGTCATAAGCCACCTACATTCGCTAGCTCACCTGATCCACTGGACGCGGATGATTGGCTGAAGTCCGTTGAGAAGATGCTGAATATTGCACAGTGCACAGACCGGGAGAAAGTTCTTTATGCTTCGGGACGTCTGACAGGTCCTGCTGCTGACTGGTGGGATTCTTATACTGCTGCCCACGATGCGGCTGATACTATTACTTGGGCGGAGTTCAGTACACAGTTCAGAAACTACCATATTCCAGCTGGTATGATAAAGATCAAGAAGAAGGAGTTTCTGTCGCTGAAGCAAGGAAGTATGTCAGTCAGCGAGTACAGAGACATGTTTATTCAGTTATCCAGATATGCCCCTGAAGAAGTTGCTGAAGACGAGAGGAAGCAGGAGCATTTTATTGAAGGACTTAATGGACCCCTGCAGTATGCTCTAGTGGCACACACATTTCCATCATTTCAGAGACTGTTGGATAAGGCTCTTGCTATTGAACACAAGCGTGTTCAGCTGGGAGATTTGAAGAGAAAGGCAATATCTCAAGGACAAGGAAGCAGCAGTGTTCGTCCTCGCTACAGTTCACCACAGGGTACACCGACTCGACCAGGAGGACCGCGCCCAGTTCAGCAATCACCACTGAGGACTCCACCTCCTCGTCAGGCTACCCCTACTGGCATCCCGACGAAGTTTTCAGGACAGAGTCCAGGCACCACATGTTTCAAGTGTGGGAAGACTGGTCATTATGCAAATGTCTGCCCACAGAGGATGGCTACTACTCCAGTTCAGAACAGGCAGAAAACTCCAGGATCTGGCAAGGGATACTCTATTGCCAAAGTTAATCAAGTCAGCGTTGATGCTACCCCGGATGGTGGGGACCTCGTAATTGGTATGTTTTATGTTAATGCAATTCCTGCAACCATATTATTTGATTCTGGTGCTACACATTCATTCATGTCTGCTAGATATGCCAACACAAATGAAATACCACTGCTAAATATGAGAAAACCCATGATAGTAATTACACCTAGAGGGCCTGTTGAGGCGAATCAAATGACACGTAGATTGACATTGACCATTATGGGTAGAGAATTTGGAGCTACTGCTATAATATTAGAGTCAAGCAGTATAGATTTGATCCTTGGTATGTCATGGCTAAGAAAGGCAAAGGCCGTTATAGCATGTGGTAGAGGTACCGTAGAACTCACTACCACTAAAGGAGAAAGATTTCAAGTTAATATTGCAGTAACCTCCTCACCCATGCGTGCAATGTTCTTTATACCTGAGGAGTTTGTTGGTGACAACATCCGGGTGGTTAGAGATTTTCCGGATGTCTTTCCAGAGGAGTTACCAGGGATGCCACCTGATAGAGAAGTTGAGTTTGTTATTGACCTCTTACCTGGAACCGCCCCTATTTCTAAACGGCCATATAGGATGTCCGTAGAGGAGTTGAAGGAACTGAAGAAGCAGTTGACGGAGTTACAAGAGGCTGGTTACATTCGTCCGAGTTCCTCACCTTGGGGAGCACCGGTCTTGTTTGTACAGAAGAAGGATGGATCGCAGCGGATGTGTGTGGATTATAGATCTCTTAATGATGTTACAGTGAAGAACAAGTATCCGTTGCCCCGTATTGAAGATTTATTTGATCAGATGAGAGGTGCAAGAGTATTTTCGAAGATTGATCTCCGATCGGGATACCATCAGATGAGGATTAGACCATCGGATATTCCCAAGACGGCTTTCTCGACTCGATATGGATTATATGAGTTTACTGTTATGTCGTTTGGATTAACCAATGCACCAGCGTATTTTATGAACTTAATGAACAAGGTGTTTATGGAGTACTTGGACAGATTCGTCGTGGTATTCATCGACGATATTCTTATCTATTCCAAGAGTGATATTGATCACGAGGAACATCTGAGGTTGGTGCTACAGAAGCTACGAGACAACCAGCTATATGCCAAGTTCAGCAAGTGCGAGTTTTGGATTGGCGAGGTGCCATTTCTTGGGCATATTATTTCTAATGGAGGAATTTCAGTGGATCCTGCTAAGGTTAAGGAGATAATGGAGTGGAGAGTACCCACTACAGTGACTGAGATTCGGAGTTTCTTGGGATTAGCAGGCTATTATCGGAGATTTATTGAAGGATTTTCTAAGATTGCTAAGCCGATGACTTCACTTTTGGAGAAAGGAAGAGAATTTAAGTGGGATGAGAGGTGTCAAGATAGTTTTGATCAATTGAAGAAAAGATTGATGTCGCCACCCGTATTAGTTATGCCAGACCTACAGAAAGGATTTGATATCTATTGTGATGCATGTGGCCAAGGCTTAGGATGTGTGCTCATGCAGGAAGGTCATGTGATTGCATATGCTTCTCGTCAGTTGCGGAAACATGAAATGAACTACCCCACTCATGACTTGGAATTGGCAGCCGTTGTGCATGCACTTAAGATTTGGAGACATTACATTATGAGAACCAAGTGTCAAGTATATACGGATCATAAGAGTTTGAAGTATATATTCACTCAGAAGGATCTCAACCTTAGGCAACGCCGTTGGTTGGAGCTTATTAAGGATTATGATTTGGAGATTCACTATCACCCGAGCAAGGCAAATTTTGTTGCAGATGCCTTGAGTCGCAAGGAGCATGTTCATTCAGCTATTGTTGCCCAGCTACCCGATGAGATTGTTGAGGATTTCAGGAGACTTAACCTGGGGATAGTTGCTCATACTGAAGGAGTCACTATTGATGTGGAACCTACCTTGGAGCAAGAAATCCGCAAAGGTCAACTTGAGGATGCTAAAATAAAAGAGATTAAGGATCTGATTACTGAAGGTCGAGTTCCGGAATTTACGGAAGATGAGCAAGGCACTATATGGTTCAAGGACAGGATGTGTGTTCCTGATATTAAAAGCCTTCGAGAGACTATTTTAAAGGAGGCCCATGATTCGGATTATTCTATTCATCCTGGTAGTACCAAGATGTATCAGGATTTGAAACAGATGTATTGGTGGTATGGATTGAAAAGAGATGTGGCTGCACATGTGGCTATGTGCGATGTATGTCAAAGAGTTAAGGCTGAACACCAGAGGCCAGCTGGACTATTGCATCCACTGAAGATACCCGAGTGAAAAAGGGAAGAGATTGGTATGGATTTCATTACTGGATTGCCTCGCACCCAGAAAGGATATGATGTTATATGGGTGATTGTGGATAGATTGACTAAAGTGGCTCACTTTATTCCTGTCAAGACTACTTATAAAGGTTCTCAGCTAGCAGAGTTATATATGGCTCGGATTGTGTGTTTACATGGAGTACCAAAGAAGATCGTGTCTGATCAAGGTTCGCAGTTTACCTCAAGATTTTGGAGAAGCTTTCATGAGAACATGAGCACGAAGTTGAATTTCAGTACAGCTTATCACCCTCAGACGGATGGACAGACTGAAAGGACTAATCAAGTATTGGAAGATATGTTGAGAGCATGTGCCCTTCAGCATGGAGGAAGTTGGGATAAGAGTCTACCTTATGCTGAGTTCTCATATAATAATAGTTATCAGGCCAGTCTGAAGATGTCACCTTTTGAAGCTTTATATGGGAGGAAGTGCAGAACTCCTTTGTATTGGGATCAGACTGGAGAAAGACAGTTCTTTGGGCCTGAACTGATTCAAGAAGCAGAAGAACAAGTTCGTATAATTCGAGAGAATTTGAGAGTGGCTCAAACCAGGCAAAAGAGCTATGCTGATAATAGAAGGAGACCACTGGAATTTGAAGAAGGAGATTATGTGTATCTCAAGGTGTCACCACTTCGTGGAATGAGGAGATTCAAAGTTAAGGGCAAATTGTCCCCTCGCTATATTGGACCATTCTTGATCTTTAGAAGAGTTGGGGAGATGGTATACCAACTCGAGTTACCGGATAGTCTATCGGATGTGCATAACGTGTTCCACGTATCTCAACTAAAGAAGTGTCTCCGTGTCCCTGAAGAACAGTTACCAATGGAAGAGCTCAGTGTTCAGGGTGATTTGACTTACACGGAGTACCCGATCAAGATTTTGGATACATTGACTAGAGTTACAAGAAATAAGGTGATAAAGATGTGCAAAGTCCAATGGAGTCACCACGGTGAAGATGAAGCAACTTGGGAAAGAGAAGAAGAACTTCGCATAGATTTTCCCCACCTTTTCCCTCGTTCTTCTTAAATCTCGAGGACGAGATTATTTTTAAGGGGGGTAGGATTTGTAACACCCAATTTGTAAATTGCTAGAAATAATACCAATAGAGAAACAATTCCTCTTTATGTGAGTTTGACCTTCATGCATCATCACATGTGAACACTAGATTCAAAAACAAATAAGTAATAAAAGGATATATTATTAAAGTTTATGCATCATGCTGAGTTTTTATTTGGATGTGCATTTGTGCTTAATAAAATAAATATACCATTAATAGCATATCAATGGATCCATAGAATTTAAAGTTTGACTTGAAAATAAAACCATGAGAATATAGAAAAGAAAGGGGAAGAGTATAGAATTTATAGAAAATACATACATAAAAATAAGTATCTTCAAAGTCAGTACTTCAATGGCACCATATAAAATTGTAAGGAAGGGCCAAAAGGTTTGAATTAGATCTGAATTCAAATTGAATTTGAAAAGGGAGAAAAGGAAATAGGAAATAAAAAGAAAAAGGATATTGAACCCCTAACTGGGCCTCTGTACCAAATTCGGCCCACCAGAAACCTTCACCAGCGCAGCCCACTTCTTCAGCTAAGCCCGCGCCGACTGGTGGGGCCTGCCTGTCGGTCTCTGGACGCCGCACCCCTCCGCGCGCGACTTGCTCTGTCCCTGTCACATGGGACCCACACGGTCATCGCCTAGCTCCGCGCGAACTACGGGTGATTCAACCACCTCCGCGGAGTTCGCTGCCACGGCCGCGTCCGCCGCAATCCAGGGACCCAACGACCTCTCCGCGATTTGCTCGGCGCAATCCGACTGTGCTCCACCTTTTATAGCTCGGTCAACCCCTCCTTCCTTCCCCTTCTTCTCATCCACGCCGTACACGTAGCCACCACTGCCGCCAACCCTGCGTCTCGGCGCTAGCTCGCCACTGCCACCATTAAGCCATCCATTCGGTCCGTAGCGCTTCGGGCCAACTCACTGTTGGTGTACCCAGGCTCGTCGGGCGGAATCGACACCAGAGTGCCCACGAATTCGTCGCCGTGGAAGCAGATCCGCCGCTCGCCGTGGACCGACCGAAACAGCGTCGTACTTAGGGTAAGGACCCGCTCTCCTGTTTCGCCTTCATCTCAATTTCATCCCGCGCCTAGCGTATTAGAGTTTGGCGCACTGGAACCGGGGATTGACCTCCTCCGGCGGGGCCTCCGTCGTGGGGGAAACGGGTGTGCCACCGTCTTTGCCGCTAGGGTAGAAGACGATTTGGATGCCGTTGATTTCTAGTGAACGGTGTAGATTAGAACATGTGGCGGGGTGTTGTGGGCCGTCGATCACTGCGTCGACGGGCTGGATTGGAAGAGGGATAACGATTCACGTTTGTTGATCATGGCCGTCGATCTGTGATCCCACGGTCACTGTCCCGTACCCCTTCGGATCTAATCTGGGCAGTCAGCACTTGATCGGACGTCTGTCCGCGCACCGTACCCCTTCATCCGAGCAAACATTCAAAAGAGCCCTCGGGCTTTAGTGAAATCAACCCGCCATCCATACTCAACTGTGCACTGGGTCTCTGGATTTTTACCCCGAGCCCCCTGTGCCTCACAGATATTGAGGCCCAGTCCAGTACTGGTTTAATCGATTTAAATGAATTAGAAATTGGATTTTAAATATGAAAATAAACCTTAGAACTTGTATAAATCATAGAAAATCCATTTTTAGTCCAAATTGAGCCATTCCAGTTCCTAAAATTTTGTAATTTTATTATCTATCACTTAGAATCTCTGTTTTATCTTGACAACAGTAAGAAGATTAATCCCACACTTAATCCTATTTAAAACACATGAAACCTTTGAAAATTCATAACTTAAATTCTATAACTCCAAAAATTATGATTCCTGCTCCTAGAATTTTATTTTAATGTGTAGATTATTACTGTGTATTTTGTTTATATGTTTGGTGTAATGTTAATTTCTCTATATGCACTGTGCTTGTTTGTATTGTGGCGAGTAGAAGAGCCCGTTGCTGAGGATCCTGGTGAGCAGCAGGTTGAAGTAGCTGAGCAGGAGCTCATTGAAGGCAAGTTGTGCCCTTGACCACTTTTTACCCAATAATGTTCTTTAATATCGCTTATCCATGCATAGGTTAATTTTGATGGGACCCAATAGGTCACCCTAGATTGTTTATCTCATTACCTTGTTTACCCCTGAATCACTTGGGTAGTTTGCTATTGCTTTATATGGTTTTGGGATAATCATTTATTACCTCTATGTTCCAATTCTGTTGTTATTCTATTTATGTTCATGTCAAGTTCATTAATGTTAATTGGAACATAGAGCTTAACTTGAGAACCACGTGCCACCACAAGGGTTTAATGGGACGCCCTTGGCTGACTAATTAGGAAAGCTAGTGGAAGACTACCTTACCCGAAAGGGGCAAGGGCAGTAGGGGAGTGGTCAGTGTAGGGAGGTCCTTGCTTGATTTTGCTGCGATGGCGGTCAGGCAAGAACCCTGCATTGGAACTTCCTATAAACTGTAGCGGGTTTTCGGAAGCTAGTGGAACTTTGTAAAGGCCTCGTAGTGTTGCCCTGCCACGCTTCCTAGGTAGAGGTGTATGGGACTCGCGACCCCTTGGCAGATGGGTAGCATGACTTGTGGGTAAAGGGTACAACCTCTGCAGAGTGTAAAACTGGTATACTAGCCGTGCTCGCGGTCATGAGCAGCTTAGGACTCTCTGATGTTTAAATTATGGAACTTAAATTCAATTTTGTCATTTGCATTGCATGGGATTATTATTAATTTTGTTCTATTACTTTTAATATGGTTTGGTATTTACTTACACTTAGTAATTGCTAATAAAAGTTTGACCAACTACTTAAAAGCAATGCTCAGCCTTAACCCCTGTCATTGATTTAGCCCTACACATCACATGAACTCACACCTTTGTGAGTTTATGTCCACTGGTTCCCCACAACTTGTTGAGCTATGATCATGTGTGAGCTCACCCTTGCTGTCTCACACCCCCCCACAGGAGAAGAGCAGGTGGTTCAGGAGGAGCCACAAGGCGAGGAGTATGATCTGATCTAGGTGGCGTTTCTCAGTCGACATTGGCGCCGACAATCCTTAGTTCGTTTTATCTTCATTACTTTATTTTGTAATAAGTCTTCCGCTATGTAATAAATACTCTGATGTTTTATGACATTTATCTCTATACACTCTGTTATTATATATGTTGTCTTCTTGGCGCATGTATGAAATGCACCTGGCTTTGTTTCTTAAAGCTGGGTGTGACATCCAAAGTCATTCCTAAGGGGATGTAGAGCTTAAATGCCACCGAAATAGAAGGTGAAGAAGCTCCAAAGTCGTTCCTAAGGGAATGCAGAGCTTAAAGACTCCAAAGTCGTTCCTAAGGGGATGTAGAGTCTGGGTGTGGCTTTGTGTGCGTTTGGGACATTCATTTGCATAGTACACATCATGCATTGCATTCATACAGACATTCATTTAGATATCTATAGGATCATCATCATCAAGACATAAAGCACGAACAGAAATACTCCAGCTTCGACGACAAGATGCTTCGATGAACACGAAGAAGCTTAGCTTCGTTTCAAACATACTTTTTGAAAGGAAATGCTTCGATGTGTACGAAAAGAAGGGAAGGTGTTTTTCGCCTTTGGCTCAAAAGATACAAGTTTTGTCCACAACAAAGCAATTCGCACATGGATGGAAAGGTAAAAATATATTACAAGGTATGGACAAATATACAAAGTACTGTTCAATTCTCGATTACAATCTTTTGCAAAGATAATACAAATGTTTCTAAGCTCTATACAAGCAGGCCTAAAGAGAAGCTTCAGCAACCTTCGGAATATGCTTCGGGTTATCAACCTTCGGCACCATCATCCTGCAGACAAACAACGGTATAAGGTAAAAAGTAATTACAAGAATCAAGGCAAGCAACAGGTATAAGTTCCGTACCGGTTTAAGCAAACTTTGAGCCTCGTCCCTAGCCAACTCTCGTCCACCCTTTGCCCAAATATGAGTTATGAATCTGTTTCTGATGCTTCGGGCTTCACTGGGAATATCAACCAAATCTAACGGCGACAAGCTGAAGGTTGGTCTGTTCACTGTCTTCGCATGCGTGCAACCGGCTTTCAAGAATGCGGCAGCTGTGTCGCGAGAAGCTAGCTAAGCACAGAAGTCACCATTGCCCAGCTATCATTTCATCAAGTGCATCAACTTTGTTTTCAATATGTTTGAAAGTATTTGATATGTCTTCAGCCGAAGGGGTGATATCTTCAGAGCTGGCCCCAACCGAACTGAAGACCCTTTTCAACTGTTGCACGCAGCGGCTGCCAAAATTTAAACATGTATCCCGAAGGTCCTTCAAAGATTTTTGCAGCTTAGTATTTTTATCAGCTTTAGCTTCATACTTTGTTTGCAGTTCTTTCTTTTCTTGTTCGAAGCTCTCTGATTTTTCTTTAAGGCTGTTTGACTTTGGAGAAGTTCCTCGCTTAGTCTAGCATTTTTAGCTTGAATTTCTGCGAATGAACCCTCTGTTGCTTGAAGCAGAAAATCCTTCTTCTCTAATGAAGCTTCGTAATCCTTGATCTTACTCTCCAAGCCCTCGATTATGATTTCATTTTTCTTGTCCTCGAGGTCTTGTTGCATCCTCAATGCTTTACTTAACAACATACTCTGTAGAAATAAGCTGACATCAGATAATCTTACTTCATCACAAAAATAAAAGAAATCTAGCAAAAGGAATTTTACCTTGAAATTGGAGTAAAATAGACTGACGATGATATGTTGTCGCCGGTAGCCGCTAATATCAGCCTCAAGCTTCGGGAAACTGACACTCTTCGATAGAGTGTCGATTATCTTTGCCCCGGCGCGATCGCGAATGCATCCTAAGGCTCCTTCGTCAATTCCACCAAAGTGCATAGCTCCTGGCTGGTAGCCACAAGATATCCCATATTCTTGTAGCTCCTTCTTCTCAGCCTCGGACAATTCTTGACCTACCAGGTTCCGAAGGTCAAAGTCCCCTTTTTCTGCAGAAACATCAGCAATCTTTTTCCCTTCGTCAGGCACTGCAGCCATGACAATGTACTTTCAAGATTGGTAGCTTCGGCAGCAGCTGTAGCTTCGGCAGCAGCTATAGCTTCGGCAGAGGTAGCAGCTTCGGCAGTGGCCTCGACACTTACAATAGGTGCTATTTTGGATGCTGAGGCCAGCGGTGGTGTTCGCTCGATGGCTTGCATGACATTAACAATTCTTCGTTTTTTATGACCGTCAGCCTTCTCCTTTGTAGCCGAAGGCTCATCCTTCTTATTGTTGGGGGCCTTCGTCCTCCGAAGGTCCTCAAAAACAAGATTTGACAATATTTTCCAAGTGAATTATATGAACAGGTGTTCTCGGACTCAGATTATGAACATGGAGTACAGACAGGACGAAGCTTAAGCCAGACGAAAGGAGGTTGATGAAGGATGGGTTGGTTACCATGCTGTACGAAGGATGGTGCGCAGCCGAAGCTATGCGCAGGAAAGCTTCGTCGCGATAGCAGAGCGGGGAACCGACCTAAAGATGAAAAGACTACTTAGGCCTTGACAGACTCCCATAGGTCATTAGCAAATGTAATGGACATGAATGTAATTTTACATGGGCTGCGTCTCACGCCTATAAATAGATGAACAGTACTCCCGTACTGTTCACGCTGACTTGGCATTTGCTTTTGCGTCATCCTTGTACTTTTGTCTTCCTGCAATCCGTAGGTACACTTGTAATCTAATATCATTTCTATTGTTATGCGATAATAAAATAGAAATGATATTATGAGATTTAAATGTTTATATTACTTTCTATGTCGCGTGTAAGTCCTTTCGTCATAGCTTATTGTGCTTACGAAGATATATTATTTGTAACCTTCGTCCGGAGCACATTATATCTCGAAGGGAAATAATGTTTCAAAGGACGAAGGACCTTATCATTTAACACTTTTTATGTTGCCTTGTTCTTAATCCGAAGCATTTGAGAACAAGTCACCAACATTGGCGCCCACCTCCGGTGAACTCACTTCCACTTTGAGTTTTTTGAACACCTTCGGAAGCCATAGACCCTCGCTATGGTGCCGAAGAAAGCTTCAGCGACTGGGGCTGCAGCACTGCAACCGCTGGACCCCAACCAGGAGACCGTCTCTCTTCGGGAGGCCCGAAGCCAGAAGAGGAAGGCCGTCAGCCCGACGCTTCAGGAGGATGAACTAGACCAAGAGATCAGGGATATGGAGATGCTTCATCAACAGATGCAGAGGAAGAAGGAAAAGATGGCCAGGCTAGCTGAGCTGCAGAGGCAGATAGACGAAGCTTCTGAAGAAGTTCGCCATCTTACTCACGATGAGCAGAACAGAAGGCCTCAACAAAAAGACCTTCATCAGGAGGGCTTCTTCAACGAAGATGACTGGTATGACAATTTCCATCATGGAAATTTTGTTTTCGATGATGCTTCTCCCCTGTCCGCTGAGCTGCAGGCTACACCTTGGCCTCCGTCCTACAAGCCACCCCAGCTTCCCATGTTCGATGGCCATTCAGACCCGAAGCAGTTTTTGATGAGCTACGAAGCAACAGTGTCTTCGTATGGTGGCAATGCTGCAGTCATGGCAAAGTCTTTTGTTATGGCTGTCAGGAATGTTGCTCAGACCTGGTATTCCTCCCTTCGACCAGGAACGATTACTTCATGGCAAAAGCTAAAGGACATGTTGTTAACCAGCTTTCAAGGGTTTCAGACGAAGCCGGTTACTGCTCAAGCCTTGTTCCAGTGCACTCAGGATCATGAAGAATACCTTCAGGCGTATGTCAGAAGGTTCTTACGTTTGAGGGCGCAGGCACCAACGGTGCCCAATGAAATTGTCATTGAAGCCATGATCAAGGGGCTTCGACCTGGACCTTCAGCTCAATACTTCGCTAGGAAGCCTCCTCAGACTTTGGAGAAGCTACTCCAGAAGATGGACGAGTACATTCGTGCCGACAATGATTTTCGCCAAAGAAGGGAGGAGGCTTTCAGATTTTCTGAAATGACCAGGGGCTTCGGAGGAAGATTTTATCCGAGGCATGTCAGGTCCATCCACAACTCTACTCAAAATGATGATAAGGGGAGTCAGCAGAACAGGCCGCAGTGCTCCTCACAGGCTTCGGGGCAACAGCAAAGTTTCTTCCGGCCACCAGCTCCAAGAGGCAGAAGTGCCAGGGGCTTCGGCGGAAGATTTGGAGATCAACCAAGGAAAATGTTTTGCTTGTTCTGTGGAGAAAACAAGGGCCATACCACCAGGATGTGCCATGTTACAATCCAAAAGCAAAAGGAAATAGCCGAAGCTGCCGCGCAACAAGCTCAGCCGAAGCAGGTCATGCATACTGCTTCGTACCATCCGCCTTACATCCCACAATACATAGACAACCACCCTGCAGTTTCTGTAGCTTCGGCAAGTCAACCTCAAGCTTCCTGGCAACAGCCTCCGCCTCCACCTCCACTGCAACAAGGCCAACAGCCAGAAGGGAGTCAATATGCTCCACACCAAAGGGACTTCAGAGAACAATCCGAAGCTCGCACAGTCAATAGCACTGTGCCAGAGTCGAAGCACATTTATTGACACATATCCTACCTTTGATAGCAGTTTTTTCTATTCAGTCCTATTTTCTGTGTAACAAAGAACATTGTTAGTTTTCATGTAGTAATTTCGTTGTTTCCCACGAGGAAAACCTATTTTCTCCACAGGCTTAAGTTGCTGAAGGTTAAAAATTTGCGATAACAAGGAGGACCTTCGAATTATTAAAAATCCTTCGAAGCAACACAAAGTCGTTCTAAGGAACGCAGAGTAAGTTGCTGAAGTCACAAAAAGCCGTTCCAAAGGGAGCGCAGTGTAAGTTTCCTGTTCAAAAGTTGTTCCAAAGGGAATGCAGAGCTTACAGCGAAAAGTCAACGCTGATACCACCGAAAGTAAAAGGCGAAGAAGCTCCAAAGACGTTTCTAAGGGAATGCAGAGCTTACAGCGAAAAGTCAACGCTGATACCGCCTAAGTAAAAGGCGAAGAAGCTCCAAAGACGTTCCTAAGGGAATGCAGAGCTTACAGCGAAAAGTCAGCGCTGATATAAAAAGATTATGTGTTTCACGGGGATATGTGTGTATCTTCGGAATCAATCTCATCTACATAACATAACATCATCACATCATTTTGCATAGCATAAGCATCATACATCATATTGCATATGGCAAAAGAAGGGAGGACAGTATCAACCTTCGGAAGAATGCTTCGAGAAAGTAAAAATCTTCGGAATATAGCTTCGGAGAATGTTTTCACGAAGTTTGGATATTTTTCATCAGAGCGCTATGGGTTTTGTGATGCATAAAAGTTTTTCTATCTTCACGAAGCATGAAAAGAAGGGAAGGTGTTTTTTCGCCGAAGGCTTAAAAACGGTACGTATGTAAAGTTTCATGCATCGTAAAGAATTGAATAATGAAAAGAAATTTATATATTACATTCAAATGTACAAAATATTACATAGATCACATTTCAAATGTTTTTTCTAATACCATCTAGTCTTCTCTTAGTACTACTTCGGCAGCCTCATTTAGAAGTTGTTCAACAACTTTATCCATGATAGCTTCGGCCATTTGTTTAATTTCGTCATCCTCTTTCGTGTGAGGGTCAGCAGACGATCCAGTAGGTTCTGAGGGAAGGGAATATGTCTACATTACTATCACAAACCGCGAACAAAGTTTGAAATAAAAAATTACAACACAACAAGAACGACTAATTAATACCTATTTGCCCTTCGGGCTCTGTACTTTTTTCGGCAACTTCTGTCACTTTCCTAGCATCATGGATGCCTTTTTCACTCCTTTGAATAATTTCTTGCGCCATTTCTCGGCCGCCGTTGTCCCAGATGTCAGTAAAGAATTTACCGCCAACCATGCTTGCTTCGGTCGAGGGGTCTTTGATGTCTTCGGAGGACAAGGCAGCTTCGGACTGAGCTAAGGATTTTACATGCTCACAACCTTTCTTCTCCAAAACAGTAGCAACTCCTCTGGCGCCCGAAAAAGCGCATATGTCACCGCGGCTAATCAGGATTTCCTCGAAGGCCTCTGCTTCGTGACTGATCCAATCCAGTGGACCTTCGGGATTGCCTCTTGAGAAATTCTCTTCACTAGAAAATGCGCCAACGCTGGCGAAGCTGGATTTTATCTTTTTGACGCATTCTATAGATTTAACATAGCATTTCCTCTGGGATGCACGAAGCTCCTTAACACTTAACTCTAAATGATTGACCAACTGATCACTAAGCTCTCGTTTTGTTTCTTCAAGCACACGTTCCTCTTTAGCTCTAGCTAGCTGTTTCTGAAGATCTTTAATCTCACGTTTTTGGGCTTCGGCCTGGACCTTTGAGGCAGCTTCGTCCTTTTTTACCTTGTCTACCAATGTAAGCAGAATTTTATCTTTTTCCAGAGCTTCGTTTCTCAGTTTAATAACTTCTGATCGTAGGTTGTTGAACGCAACTTCATAGCTCTCATCTTCGGCACTCTTTTGTGCTCTTAATGCGTTGCTTAGGATTAAACCCTATATGTAAAAAAAAAGTTGGTATAAGAATAAAAGAATGAGTTACGAATTAAAAAATTTTTCAAGCGCCTAATTCCCATACCTTTAGGCTATTGTACGCAAGACTGTCTGCGAGATCCTCCTTCGTCATAGCACATAATCCAGCTTCGAGCTTCGGGAACCCCATACTTCTAGCCATCTCCCGGCAGACAGATAATTCTTTGTTATCAGGGAGGCAGTATAGGAAGTCATCTTCATTTGTCCCATTGAACACTACTGCCCCCTTCGGATATTTTAACTCTCTAGCATAGTGATTGGCTTCATAAGTCTCTTCTTCAGATAATTTCTTCCCCGAAGCATGTCGCACGATGTAATCGCATATGTTGGAAGGAGCTTCGGGGGCGGCAGTGTCAATTTCTTCAACCAAAACTGGTTCTGATATTTTTATTTTTTCGGTTTCCAAAGATTGTTCCTCGGTGGGCTCTGAAGGCCCAGCTTCAGCTTCAAGTTGTTGCTTCGAAGCTTCAGTAGACGCTTCAGCAAGTTCAACAGTCTTCTTTGGGGTTGTGCTTGAAGACTTAATTGTCTCCAAGACATCTAGCACGCTTACCATTCTTTTTCTTTTTGGGGTCACCGATGGGCCCTTTTGATTTTTTATTGTTTCAACATTTGCTGAAGGACTTAAGATTTCCAATATTTTTTGTCCTTCAATCTTCGGTTTTTCTGCCTTCTCTGCTGAAGGCGCTTCAGTTTTTTCTTCTATCTTCGGCACTGGAGCTGGTTCTGTAGCTTCAGTGGCCAAAGAGACTTCACCAATAAATTCAGGCACTGTGGCTGGCTCAATAAAACGTGCCCGGTGGGTGAGCACCTTCATCTTTTTTCTTTGCGGCGCTGGCTCACTAGAAGCACTTGTGGCAACTTCTGTTGCAGGAGAAGTATTTTTTCTTTTGCGGCCCGGCACCGGATAATGGTAGTCAGGGTAGACAAACCCGATTGCATCAAATACCCGGTTGAGCCTTTTCTTCTTTCGGCCTCCAAAGGCTGCCGATAATGCAGTGTTCTCGGCCTTCGAATACACCCCAAGCAGTTCGTCACTTAATGTTTCAATGCTTTTCAACCAGTCGTCATCAGGTTCAAAAAACTTATCCCCGTATTTGAATGTGTATTTCAGTCTGACCAGTCCGCCTTCATCGGACTCTTTGATGGTCTCCTTCGGCATTTCCCACTTTCCTGCAAGTGGCCACACCCTGAAGGCAATATGCTCTTGGACCAAGTCCCTTGTCCCAATAAAAGAGCAGATTACGCCGAAGGCTCTTTGGCATTCCTCGGCCGCTTCATCCATTTCAACCTTCGGCCTTCGAAGTCCGAAGCGTTGCCAGATGGGGCGCATAATGATACTCTTAACATCTTCCTGCGCTGTTAAGTCATTCTTTACATAGAACCACTCTGTCATCCAGGCTCCGGGCCACCTCTTCCGAAAGGTTGGCACAGGGCGGCTTGACCCGGAGCGGGCACCGAAGCTGTAACACCCAAAGTTGTTGTGATATTGTTCTTTCCCCCAGGGCTTCGTCTCATATAACAACTCATGAATGTTGCAAAAGCTTTTAGCATTTGGTTCTAAACCTTGGCTTTTCACAGCCCAGACAAACATCCCCATTCTTATGATAGCTTCGGGAGTAATTTGATGAAGGTAGACTTGAAATGTCTTCAGGACTTCGACAACAAAGCTGCTTAGGGGGAATCGAAGCCCGGCCTTAAGAAAGCTTCGGAAAATTACGACTTCATCTTCTTCGGGGGTGGGAGAAGTTTTTTCTCCAGCATCAGCCCTCACAATAGATATATCTCGAAAATATCTCCCTCTCATATTGTCAATATGACTCTGCTTAATAGTGCTTTTCCCGAAAACTGAGTGACTTGGCCGCCATGGTCGATCTTCGGACTCTTCCCCACCACTTTCTACATCATAACTGTCGCTGTCACCAGTATCTTCAGACAAACCTTCCAGAATCTCCTTGGTGATTTTTTCCGTATTAGTCTCCGCCATCGCTATAAGGAACCCCAAGTTCTTCTCTTCGTCGAGACTCAGCTTCATCTCAGCAGGGACCTTCTTATCTTCAGACATCTTCGGAAACACTAAAAAACTGTTTTCAAGGCCGAAGCTTCAAAACCAAAAGATCAACAAATCTTAGTGCGCAAGAGCTAAAAATTTAGTGGGCGGAAGCAGATGGCAAGTGAGAGTACCAAAATGAGTTTGCGATATGATCTTATTTATACGCCCAGTGCGTTGAAAATTGAAAGACCCCGCTTGTCAGTGAATGTTGCTATTCTAGCAAAGGGAAGGTGTTTTTTCGGACCTTCGGCTTAAGGCCTTCGTCCATATCGCAATCTGAATTTATCACTAACAAATTAATATTGCGAGGGGCTACTGTTGGGGGCCTTCGTCCTCCGAAGGTCCTCAAAAACAAGATTTGACAATATTTTCCAAGTGAATTATATGAACAGGTGTTCTCGGACTCAGATCATGAACATGGAGTATGGACAGGACGAAGCTTAAGCCAGACGAAAGGAGGTTGATGAAGGACGGGTTGGTTACCATGCTGTACGAAGGATGGTGCGCAGCCGAAGCTATGCACAGGAAAGCTTCGTCGCGATAGCAGAGCGGGGAACCGACCTAAAGATGAAAAGACTACTTAGGCCTTGACAGACTCCCATAGGTCATTAGCAAATGTAATGGACATGAATGTAATTTTACATGGGCTGCGTCTCACGCCTATAAATAGATGAACATTACTCTCGTACTGTTCACGCTGACTTGGCATTTGCTTTTGCGTCATCCTTGTACTTTTGTCTTCCTGCAATCCGAAGGTACACTTGTAATCTAATATCATTTCTATTGTTATGCGATAATAAAATAGAAATGATATTATGAGATTTAAATGTTTATATTACTTTCTATGTCGCGTGTAAGTCCTTTCGTCATAGCTTATTGTGCTTACGAAGATATATTATTTGTAACCTTCGTCCGGAGCACATTATATCTCGAAGGGAAATAATGTTTCAAAGGACGAAGGACCTTATCATTTAACACTTTTTATGTTGCCTTGTTCTTAATCCGAAGCATTTGAGAACAAGTCACCAACACTTATGTAAAAGTTTCGTCAGTTCTGGCCCCAGAGGACTTAGCAACTTGATGGGTAAAGATTCAGTCATTACCTTTAAAATCTCTGTTGTATCAGCAGCAGGAGGTGTCGAAGGAGTCTCCTCCGTTGCCTCAGATATCTTCGGCTCCGGAGTTTCAGCCTTCCTCTTCTTCGAAACTGCTACCTTCGACTCAGGAGTAGATTTTCTCTTCTTTGAAGCTTTCTCATCCTCCTTTACCATTCTAGCAGCTTGCCTACTCAGAATGCTGACAATTCTTTTTCTTTTCACACCTTCGGCACCTTTGTCAAGCCTTTCATAATCAGGGTATTCAAAATTCAAGGCATCCATCACCCGGTTCAATCTTAGTTTTGGCCGGGTGCCGAAGGCCACGGTCATCAGTTAGTCTTCCTTTTTGGTATAATTTCCAAGTATTTCATTGCACATGGTCTCAATCATGTCCAGCCATTCTTTGCAAGGTTTTTTGAATTGTTTCTCAAATTTGAAGCGGTAAGCAAGTCGAACGAGTTCATGCTTCTTCCCCGCTTCCTTCTTTTTCGGCATTCCTAGCCACTTGACGTAGGATATGTTCTGTTAGCCAAATATTCTTGCACCAAGCCTCTAGTACTGATCTGCTCAGCTACCACTCTAAATTCCACTTCGGCCAGCTAACAGGGTGACCCCTGTTGCATGTTGCATAAGGGCCGGGTCATTCCAAAGCTCAAACTCAGTGGACTCATGACCATGGTCATCAGCTTCTCCTTGTTTTTCTCATCAGTCTTCATATAAAACCATTCATTTTTCCAGCCGGTTGGCCACTTTGTGCGATAGCTGAGGACTGGTGCCTTTGTATCTTTTCGATACACAAAATTATAACAACCAAAATTTTCGTGAGGACCATCTGCCTCGGCCTTCGTCTGATAGTGCAACTCATGCACTCGACAGAATGCTTCGGTATTCGGGCTCATCCCTTGGCTTCGGAGGGCCCAAATATAGACGCTGAGCCTAACAATAGCATTACAAGTCAGCTGATGAAGATATATTTTGAAGTTCTTTAAAACTACCCCTATCATCTCATTCAGGGGGAATCGCAACCCTGCTCTGAAGAAGCTCTTGAAAACAACAACTTCATCCCTCTCCGGCTTTGGGACGACCTCTTCTCTAGCAAATCGAACAAGCTTGCTCTCAACCTCTCAAAAATAGCCCAATTTCATCATCATGGGCATGTCATCCTCTGTCACAGTAGATTTTCTAAAATCAAGATGACTGGGCTTCGTTGGGATCAAAATGTTATAGTCTTCTTCACTCTCATCAGCATTTTCATCAACATTCTCGCCTTCAACTATAGTTTGTTCAACTTCGGCATTCGAAGCATCTTCGTCAGCAACCTCCTCTGCCACAACCAGACCTGATCGTTTCATTACTTCTAAAATCGGCGCTGTTTCGGCGACCTCGGCTTTATTTCCCTCACGAGACACCCTAGCAGTTGATCGCACTCTGGCCATTTCGATGATTTTACTGTTTGACAAAGCTAACCACAAACGATGAAGTGTTTGCTTGAAAGCACAGAGCAGAAAACTTCAGCTATGGTTAAATTTTTAATAGCGTAACAGTGCAATGTCAATGAATGATATGGTAACTCCTCACTAACCCATCTGTTTATATAGTGCTGCAGGGGGAAGCCGAACCGCCAGGCCACTCACACTCGCTAAATGGTGGACCGTTCGATGCCTAGAATATTATAATCGTTTCTCGGCAACGAGCTCAGGGAAGGTGTTTTTTGGACCTTCGGCATTTTGAAGCCTTCAAGTTTTTTCATGGATCGAGCTCGTTACGAAAAATGATCTAGCACCACGAAGGGGCTACTGTTGGGGGCTTCTTCTCTCCGCCGAAGGTCCCCTTAAGCAAAATACATCTTCGATAGGACGATATGCAAGCAGGCACGACATAAAGATATATTACCGAAGCTGCAATTGAAGGAGCTTCGGCATAACGACATGCTTAAGACGAAGGATGACACCGACTTAAAGAGGAAAAGACTACCGAGTCCCTGATAAGTTGTGTTAGAGTTGTAATTGGTGATTAGGGACACAAATGTAATTTTGTTTGGGCTACGTCCTATGCCTATAAATAGGTGAACAGTACCCCCATACTGTTCACGCGGACTTGTAATCACTCTTGCATCACTCTTGTCCACCTGCCTTCTATCGAGACAAAGGTACAAATGTAATATGAGAATTATTGATGTTTATTCCCACTTATAGCGTAAGAATATGAATATAAATAATCTAATGATCTGGAATGATTATTTATGTTCTCTTCATGTTTCATATGCTTCTAATTACATCTTTATTCATTGTGATGATGAAGGTATGTCCTTCATGACCTTCGTCTAAAGATCATTATATCCGGAAGGAGATAATGTTTCGAAGGACGAAGGTCCCCTATCATTAACAATTGTGTTGCTTTGTTCTTGGTGTATAGCATCCGAGAACAAGGACCAACATTACTCATAATGTGGCTTTCATTAATGTCCTTTCTTCTAGGAGCACGTCGACACTTCCGGCTTTGGGGTTTCCCTTGTTCTTGTCCAACTTACACGTATTTGCATCCCATGAGACCTTGTTTTTACCAATGGGTGTTCCCTTTGCTGACGTCTACATCCACAGAGTGTCCTGGACTTGGTGGCTACTCAACTAGAAGCACATGGTGCTCCAGTGCCTGAGCAAATTTCTTCCTTGTCGCAGTGGAACCCTCTTTCTCTTCAGAAGCAAATGGATGATCTGAAATATACTAACGCTGGTGAGTTTGTTGATGGTACTTCTTGTCAATTCTTCTTTCTATTCATATCACTGATGGTTGCTAGTCATTTCTTCAGTTTTGACTCGGTGGTGCTCTGATGCTGAGGAGAGGTGTCCCCGAAGTCAGGTGGAGCTTGATCAAGTGACTATGTTTCTTGATGGTGTCTGTGCCATGAACTCTTCCCTGCAGTCAAAGTTTGATTTGGAGAAGAAAACCCACGAGGTAACCCGTCTTGAGCTTCAGGCTACTTATTCCATGCTTTCGACCTATTACCAAAGGTTCTCCCATCCACAGGAGGAGATGTAGAAACTTCTTGCTTCATGAAACAATCTTGATAAGTTGTACCGGGATGCCTCTAGTTCCCTTACCAATCTGGAGAGGAGCCATCGTTTCACCATGGAGGTGTTGGAGCGCAAGAGGAACGAGTTGAAGGAATCCCAGGATGAGGTGTTGATGCTTAGCGAGTCTCTGTCTTCAAAAGATTCTATCATTAAAGACCTCTGTGCCTCGAAGAAGCTAGTGTCACATGAGTTAGAGGCTACTCGCCAAGACATCACGGTCTTGGAGGATGACTGTAACACCTTGATTCAAGGTCATGTGTTACCCTTCTTTTTCTCACTCTAGGTTTTCTCTCTCTCTAGATTCATTCTCCCTTTTTCCTTTTTGATTAGAGATAGCCTAAACTAGTGGAGGTTAATTATTTATTTTTGCCAAAACCTTGAGTCATGACATGTTGCATCATGCTGAGTTTAAAATATTCTTTGAAGTGTTGCACAAGTTTGAATTTATTTGAATTTGAAACCTAGTTTGAATTTGGATTTGAAAAACCCTATAGAAAAAGAAATGGAAAAGGAATTAGAAAATTCAGAGAAAAAGAAAAGGAGAAAGCAGCCCAAACTAGCCCAGTCGGCCCAGCCAGGCCGTGCGCCCGCGCCGTTTGACAGGTGGATCCCGCCAGTCAGTGGCAGTTCTCCCTCGCGCGTGCTCTCCCTCCCTCGCTCGCTGCCTAGTGGGGCCAGCCTATCGGCGCTAGTTTCCTTCCCTGCGTGCTCTCTCTCTCTGTCTCGCGGGCCCGGTCCGCCAATCACCGAGCCATTGCCCTGCACGCCCCTTTCTCCTCTCTCTGCGCCGTGGACCCTACCTATCAGTTCCGCCCCCTCCGCACTCGCCGTGGACCGACGCGTGTGCACTCGCGCACGTCGCCAGATTTCTCGGCCACGACGCCTGCCCATGCGCCCAGCTCCCTTCATAGAGCCCCACCAGTGCCCCGCGCACACCCCTCACCTCATTTCACGTAGCTTCGCCCTCTCTCGCGCTCTGCCCTCACCGCCAGCCGCCGCTGGAGACCCACACCCGCGTTCCTGGCCATCCAGCTTGCTGGAGACCGCTCCAAGCCTCCCAAGCTCCGCCCCAAGGTGAGACACCAGTCCTCGTGCCCAATTTCCCCTATTGCGCCCTGTGTTCGGCCAATTTCGCCTTCGCCGGTGCTTGGCCGCGGCGGTCCACCGTGCTCGCGCGGTGGCCGATCAATTTAGCCCGGTCTAGTTCACCGGAATAGGTCCCTGTGTCACCCCTGCCACTACTGAAGCTAGCCCAGGGCTTAGCGTGCCTTAAGTCCCCTCCCCGTGGCCGAAATGGCTCACCGAAGTTACTCCGGCCCGCCCGAGACCTTCTCACCGCCGTTCTCCCTTCTCTACCCGTGGATTCATGGCCCCTTCCCCGCCATTGAGTTCGCCATGGCGCCCTCTTCCTCTCTGCCCAACTCCGGCGACCCCGGACCCCCTAGCTCACGCCTGCCTCAACTCCGGTGACCTCACCGCCGCAGAGACGAACAACGCCGGCCGCAGCCGCTCATCCTTCCCGGTCTGATTTCCCCCGTCCGATTCAGATCAAACGGCCTGGACCACAGGATACCGCTTCGCGCACGTGCGCCTGACGCCCTGGCCCGCCTGTCAGCACCGCCCGTAGCCGTCTGTTTCCCCCGGTCTGATCCCCTCCATCCGATCCTGATCGCACGGCTTGGACCGTGGGTACTGCTTCACGCATTCAACCCCCCGTCTGATCCCCTCCGTCCGATTCAGATCGAACGGCCCAGACCGCGGGTACCGCTTCATGCACGTGCGCCCTGGCCCGCTTGTCAGCGCCCAAACCCTCTGGCGCTGGGCCCGCTTGGTCAGCGCGCCCTCCCCCTCTGCCGTTGACGCCCTTGCCTTCTTGTCAGTGCTTGCCCGCCCGCGCGTGCACGCCCTCGGCCGCAGATCTAATCTCAGCCGTTGGTTTTAGATTTGACGGTTAGATTCACCCGATACCCCTTCACGTGGCTGTTTTATTAAAGAGACCCTCGATTTATTGGAAATCATCCCGCTGTCCCTGGTTTTCACGTGCAGGCCCCTGTAATCTTACAGATTTAGCCCTGGACTTTTAAATATTCACAGAATTAGCCCTAATTTCATATTTTGAATTCCCAAACTTGTTTATTTCATAACTTTTGCTATGAACTCCAAATTTAGTGATTCAAATTGCAAAATGTTCATAGAATTATTCTCTGTCTGAATAAAATGGTTTCATTTACTGTCTGCATACTCTAATTCTTAGGATTGAATATGAACTAAGGTAGATGTATTTTTATTTACTTAATAAAATAAATAAAAGGAGAACCCTAGAGATTTAAACATGTTTAATCTTGTGAGACTAATAATGTGTATTACATGAAATCATCTCTGGTCTAAATTTAGGTCACAATAAAATAAATTGAACTATGTTATGTACTTGTAAGTAACATTTAGGGGAAATAATAACCTATTTTCAAATAAAGTTAATGTATGTTATAATTTATGTTATACTTTGAATTCAGTATCCCCTATGTAGTATTGTGTCCTTTTAAGATGTGATCCAATGTTTGTACATGTGTGGTGTGTTGTTCATTTGTACTTTCCAAATGTATTGAATGCATGCTCGCTTTATTTAGACAACGAGCAGTCTGATGTTCCTAAATGTGTTGTTGGAGACCTCCCTGAGCAACCACCTGGTGAAGGCAAGTGTTCTCTGACCTATTATGTCCTACATACTTTATGATTCATTGTCCTGCATTACTTTATGAAACCTAAGGATTGACTAGTCTGTATTCACTTATCCTTGTTTACCTTTTGGGTTATCATGGTTAGCATGTTGCTATTGCCTTAACTTAATCAATGAACATGATGTGAACATTTATGATACGATACTATTATCCTGATTGTGTGAATGATCTTGTGATACCTTAGGGGACTCAGGCCTTTTTCCTGAGTACCTCTCCGTAAGGACCTATTCATGGAGTGACCACCCGGGATAACAGTACAACCATGAGGGTGGAATGGGACGCCCTTAGCTGATTAATTAGATGAACCTGGGGGTGTAGTTGGCTTTGCCGGAGGGCCGTCAATGGGGGCCGGGGTGTAGTGCTCGCTCTGCCAAGGTTGGGGTGTAGAGGTTCTTTCGATTTAGTTTTGTTAGTCACCCACCTTGGGGAGGTGTACTGCGTTTGTATGACTGGCGAAACCTAACGAGCAGCTATGCACAAGGGGAGTCTTTGTAAAGGCTACGTAGTGTATCCCTGGCCATTCACCTTGGTAGTGAAGATCGGTTCTGTACAACCCAGGCTGGAAAGGGATCACGACTTGTGGGTAAAGTGTACAACCTCTGCAGAGTGTTAAAAACTGGTATATCAGCCGAGCTCACGGTTAAGAGCAGCCTTGGGATCCTCTTTGATTAGAAGAACTTTGGATACTTATATGATGATGGTTAATAATGATGTTATAAAATCTGCTCTCCAATATTTCCTCTTTTGAGGAGGTACTTTTGGGTAAGAACTGGGTTATTTACTAAAACTTGGCTCTACTACTAATAATAAATACTTGACCAACTAAAAGCAACTGCTTAACCTCAACTCCATATACAGCTAGTCCACTTTAGCCAAACGGGACATTTGCTGAGTACGTTGATGTGTACTCACCCTTGCTTTACACCCCACCCCACCCCAGGTTGTCCCCACTGTACCCAATGCTCAGGAGGTGATGCTGGCAACATGGATGACTTCGAGGAGTTCCAGGAATATGACGAGTTCTAGTTCTTTCTCAGTGGCAAACCCCTAGTTAGCTGCCTGTGTAGGCTTAGCATCTACGTTTCGTAATTTCGCACTTTGATAATTATGTTGAACAATGGTTATGTATTAGACTCTGTGAATGTCTTGGACATCTTGATGTAATAAAGTACCTTTCTTCTATTTATTTCAAGCATTGTGTGATGATGTCCAATTATGTAATCGCTGTGTACGTGAGTTTCTGATCCTGGCACGTACATGGTTCGCATTCGGTTTGCCTTCCAAAACCGGGTGTAATAATGACCGTGAAATCATGAAGGTGTAGTGCAACAAGGCAATGGACAAGGCAGTCCGAGCTGGCCGCATCTTGATGAAAAGACCCGGCATCGTGGTTCCTGATGATATCGTAGCTAACGTCCTTGCTGTGTTGGGTACCTCAAGCAAACCTCCAGCTTTTGGCGATCCTATGGACAATATTCCTCCTAAAAATGCTCCAGCATAATGCTATGTAATAATAACAAGTTGAATATTGGTTGGTTAGGTAGAAGAACTATAGCACCCCAAAAATTCAAATCTTGAAATTTTCTCAAACTCGCTCTAAATTCAAAATGAATTTTAAATTTCATTTCAAAAATGTTTGTTTACGAGTTGATCTCAACAAATAAAATATAGTGGTCCATATTCTCCTCAAAATATCCTACAAATATTTCCCCAGTGATCCCCCTCAAGTTCTTTCCAGAAATACTGCCCAAATAATCCACCTATAATTCTTCAAATATTTTCCTCGTGAGAAATACCATCAGCATCATTTTTAAAGTCCCTACAAATATTTTCTTCATAATTTTTCCTCATGCTCATACATATACGTACGCCTCTGGTGTCATACACTAAGCTCTACAAGCTAATTACACTTATACAAGACAAATACATGCTTATCTCCCACTAATCCTCGCATCCTCCCCCTAATCCCCCCACATAGCCTATAAATAGAGGGGCAAGGGCCTCCTCTCAAGCCACCCCAAGCCATTTCATGGCAACACGCCCACTCCCACTCCCACACAAGCACACACTAGCACAAGGATCGTTCGGTCGTTCATTCGATCATTCGTCCACCTGTTCTTAGTTTGTTCGTTCGTTCATCCGATCATTCGTTCGTCCGATCATTCGATCGTTCATAGTCCCTATTCATCGTTAATAGTTCCTATTCATCGTTCATCATAGTCCCTTTTCATCATTCATAGTCCTATTCATCGTTCATCGTTTGTTCATGAAAGGGAAATTGGGTTAACCATTTCCTATAATTAATTTTGGTGGTTGACGACCAACACAAACACATGGACTAACTAGTTTGTCTAGATATCATATATTACAGGTGCATAAGATTCAACACAAACCGAGAAAGAAATCCAGTTAGGGACCCAATTAAAAATGGAGCAAAGGAGACACCTGTAATCAAGTGACTTGTAATCGAAGCAAGAGACACCAAGTGTGTGGTGGTCCTTGCGGGGTCTAAGTGACCCATGAGATTAAGGAAAAGGCTCATTCGGTCTAAGTGACCATTTGAGAGAGGGAAAGGGTTGAAATAGGCCTGGTCTTTGTGACCTCCTCAACAGGGACTAGGTTCTTTGGAACCGAACCTCGGTAAAATAAGTCATCATGTTCACTCGCTTTGATTCTCATTTGATTTGTTTTCCCTCTCTAACATTTCCTTGCTAGTATTGAATTGAGTTGGCTCCTATACGTCATCCGCATTCTTTGAGCAACTATTAGCAAGAGAAACAATCTTTCGGACTTGAATTTAATTCAAACGCTAACCCTGGCCTTTAGTGTGTGTTTAAAGTTGATAAATTTCAGGTTTCACCTATTCACCCCCTTCTAGGCGACTTTCAATTGGTATCAGAGTCAGTGCTTCATTAAGAGCCTAACCAACTCGAAGTGATGTCTGGAGATCACGCTAAGAGAGAGATAGTGACCAGCGAGAAGGCCACGGGCTTGGGGAGGACTCTATCAAAAGAGTCTGGCAACAAGTACAAGGAGGAATACTCTTCCTCCATCAAGTCACATAGGAGGAGTGACAAGAAGAAGAAGAAGATGAAGAAAGTGGTCTACTATGAGACCGACTCTTCGTCACCCTCCATATCCGGCACCGAGTCATCGACTACTTCTAAACGCCATGAGCAGAAGAAGTATAGTAAGATGCCCCTATGCTATCCTCGTATTTCAAAGCACACTCCATTACTTTTCGTACCCCTAGGCAAACCACCATATTTTGATGGTGAAGATTATTGTATGTGGAGTGATAAAATGATGCACCATCTAACCTCACTCCACGAAAGTATTTGCGATATTGTTGAGTTTGGAGCGCAGGCACCACAGGTGGAGGACGAGGATTACGACTCGGATGAGACCGCCCAAATTCGACACTTTAACTCCCAAGCAACTTCTATACTCCTCGCCCCTTTATGTCGAGAGGAGTATAACAAGATGCAAGGATTAAAGAATGCCAAAGAAATTTGGGACGTCCTCAAAACGGCGCACGAAGGGGACGAGGTGACCAAAATCACCAAGCGTGAAACGATCGAGGGAGAACTCGGTCGATTCGTTCTCAACAAAGGAGAAGAGCCGCAAGCCATGTACAACAGGCTTAAGACAATGGTGAACCAAGCGCGCAACCTCGGGAGCACCAAATGGGATGATAATGAAATGGTCAAGGTTATTCTTAGATCCCTCATATTTTGTAATCCTACTCAAATACAATTAATACGTGGGGATCCTAGATACAAGCTAATGTCTCCTGAGGAAGTTATTGGCAAGTTTGTGAGCTTTGAACTCATGATCAAAGCTCCAAACATATTTTCAACTTGGAGCAAGGCGCCACCTATACACTCGAGGTGCAACCCGTCGCATTCAAAGAGACAAAAGAAAAGAAGGAGGAGTCTACACCAAGTAGGTTTCCAATCGACGCCTCCAAGCTGGACAATGAGGAGATGGTGCTCATCATTAAGAGCTTTCGCCAAATCCTCAAGCAAAGGAGGGGAAGGACTACAAGCCCCGCTCCAAAAGGGTGTGCTACCGATGTGGTAAGTTCGGTCACTTTATTGCTAAATGTCCAATTTCTAGTGAAAGTGACAGGGACGAAGACAAGAAGGGGAAGAAGGAGAAGAAGAGATACTACAAGAAGAAGGGCGGTGATGCGCACATGTGCCGGGAATGGGACTCCAACAAGAGCTCCACCGACTCCTCCTCCAACGAGGACGCCGCCAACATCGCTGTCAACAAAGGCCTCCTCTTCCCCAATGTCGGCCACAAGTGTCTCATGGCTAAGGACGGCAAGAAGAAGAAGGTACACTCTAGAGCCAACCCAAAATATACTACATCTAGTGATGAGGGTAGCTCTAGCGATAATGAGGATGATTTACTTTCTCTCTTTGCCAACCTCAGCATGAAACAAAAGAAAAAATTGAATGAATTAATTGAGACCATTAACGAGAAGGATGATCTCATGGAATGCCAAGAAGACTTGCTCGTTAAAGAAAATAAAATTTTTGTTAAACTAAAAAATGCTTATGCTCTAGAAGTAGAGAAATGTGAAAATCTGTCTAAGGAGCTTAGCATATCCAATGATTCTATTTCTTGTCTTAGAAATGAAAAATGCTAGTTTAGTTTCTAAGATTGAAAAGCTAAATGTTTGTAATGATTCAATGTCTAGTCTTAGAATTGAGAATGACAAATTAAATGCTAGGATTGGAGAATTGAATGCCTATAAACCATCTACATCTACTATTGATCATGTTTCTATTTGTACTAGATGTAGATATGTTAATATTGAAGCCATGGATGATCACCTTGCCATAATTAAACAACAAAATGATGTCACACCTGGGCTTTAAGGGACAAAGCCGGGTGCATCTCATACATGTGCCAAAGAAGACAACATATATATATAATAATAGAGTGTATAGAGAAAAATGTCACAATATAATCAGAGTACTTATTACATAGTGAAAGTCTTACAAAATAAGAGATAAATATAACAGGATCTAAAATCCATCCTTGGCGCTAGAAAGTCAACAAGAGACGCCACCTAGATCGAATCGAACTCCTCGATATGTGGCCCCTCTTGAACCATCTGTTCTTCTCCTGTGGAGGGGGTGTGAGACAGCAAGGGTGAGCTCACACATGTTCATCGCTCAACAAGTTGTGGGGAATAATGTGCATGAACTCACCAAAGGTGGGAGATCATGTGAAGTGTAAGGCTTACAAAAAAGAATGGTTAAAGCTGAGCATTGCTTTTAATAAGTTGGTCAAATTTTATTAGCAGTTACTAAATGTAAGTAAATACCAAACCATAATAAATAATAGAATAAAAATAATAATAAATCCCATGCAATGCATATGACGAATTGAATTTAAGTTCCATAGATTAATCATGCGAGAGTCCTGAGCTGCTCTCGACCATGAGCTCGGCTAGTATACCAGTTTTACACTCTACAGAGGTTGTACCCTTTACCCACAAGTCATGTTACCCATCTGCTGCGGGGTTGTATAGGCCCCATACACTCTACCAAGGAAGCGAGGCAGGGCAACACTACGAGGCCTTTACAAAGTTCCACTAGCTTCCGAAAACCCGCTACAGTTTATGGGAAGAGCACTTGCAAGAATCCCCCATCTGACCGCCATCGCAGCAAAATCAACCCGAGAACCTCCTTGCATGCAACTCCCCTACTGCCCTTGCCCCTTTTGGGTAAGGTAGTCTTCCACTAGCTTTCCTAATTAGTTAGCCAAGGGGTCTGTTGGGGGCCTTTGTCTTCTAAAGGTCCTCAAAAACATGACTAACATGTTTCCCAAGTTCAAATATATATACAAGGACCTTCGGCCTTGGGATGAAGCTGTACACGATATAAAAAGCACGGATCGGGAGAAGGATGAACCAGTTCCGAAGCTACCTGCGGAGAAGCTTCGGCTTAGCAGCGAAAAATGGAACCGACCTAAAGGGGAAAAGGCTGTCTAATCCTTGATAGATTGTCCCTAGGTCAATAGTAAATGTCAAGGGCATGAATGTAATTTACACAGGCTGCGTCCTGTGCCTATAAATAGATGAACAGTAACACCGTACTGTTCATGCTGACTAGTATTCACTCGCATGTCACTCTCAAGCCTTCTACCTTCTGTCAAGCCGAAGGTATAAATGTAATTCAATATTGTTCATATTCATTTATGATAATATAATAAAAAATGCTCTGACAATATCATATGATCGTTCATGCTACCTTCCATGTTTCATATGTTTCTACTTTCATTATTATATACTGAGATGATGAAGGTATGTCCTTCATAACCTTTGTCTGAAGATCATTATATCCTGAGGGAGATAATGCTTCGAAGGACGAAGGTCTTTAACGATTAACATTTCGTGTTGCCTTGTTGTTAAGCCGAAGCATTTGAGAACAAGTGACCAACAATGGCGCCCACCTCCGGTGAACTCATTTGACCACCTTCGGCAAGCTCCAAGCTTTGTCATGCCACCGAAGAAGTCTTCAGGGCTAGGGGCTGCATTGCAACCATTGGACGTCAACCAAGAAACACTGCGCGAAGCCAGAAACCAAAAAAGGAAAGCTACAAGTCCAATGCCTCAGGAGGAGCTGGACTAAGAAATAAGGGACCTCGAAGCCATCAACCAACAAGTCTAGAGGAAGAAGGAGAAGATGCTTCGTCTCTCCGAGTTACAAAGGAAGATTGATGAGGCTGCTGAGGAAATGCGTCATCTCACCCAAGATGACCAGGACCGACAACCTCAACACAGAGAGCTTCACCAGGACAATTATTATGATGATGACGAGTGGTATGATGACTTCCATCATGGAAATTTTTATTTTGATGATGCTTCTCCTCTGTCAGTAGAACTGCAGGCTACACCATGGCCTCCATCATACAAGCCACCCCATCTCCCCATGTATGATGGGCACTCAGATCCGAAGCAGTTTCTGATGAGCTACGAAGCAACCATATCTTCATATGGGGGCAATACCGCAGTCATGGCGAAATCCTTCATCATGGCAGTCAAGAATGTTGCGCAAACCTGGTACTCCTCTCTTCGACCAGGAACAATCACATCATGGTAGAAGCTGAAGGACATGCTGATCACAAGTTTCTAGGGGTTTCAGACGAAGCTGGTTACTGCTCAAGCTTTGTTCCAGTGCACGCAAGACCATGATGAATACCTTCAGGCGTATGTCCGAAGGTTCTTACATCTGAGAGCACAAGCGCCCACAGTGCCCAATGAAATCATCAATGAGGCCATGATCAAGGGTCTTCGGCTAGGACCTATGGCTCAATATTTTGCTAGGAAACCCCCTAGACCCTGGAGAAGCTGCTTCAGAAGATGGATGAATACATCCGAGCCGATAATGATTTTCGCCAGAGAAGGGAAGAAGCTTATAGGTTTTCTGAGATGACTAGGGGCTTCGGAGGAAGGATCCACCCTAGGCATGTCAGATGAATCCACAGCTCCAGTCAGAGCGAAGACAGAGGAAGCTAGTTCTAGAGGCCACAACACAGCTCATAGTCTTCAAGGCAGCAGCAAAGCTCCTTCAGGCCACCAGCTCCAAGGGGCAGAGGCGGCAGGGACTTCGGAGGAAGATATGGGGATTAGCCTAGGAAAATCTATTGCTTATTCTGTGGTGAAGACAAGGGCCACACTACAAGAACGTGCCAAATTACCATTCAGAAGCAAAAGGAGATTGCCGTAGCAGAAGCTAGGCAGAATCAACTGAAACAAATTTTACATACTGCTTCGTGCTACTCTCCCTACATAATAGAATATGTGGGCAATCAACCTGCAACTTCTGTTGCTTCGGCAAGCCATTCACAAGCTTCCTAGCCTCAGCTTCCACTACCACCACCATTGCCACCTACTCATACCCAAAGCCAGCAGCCAGAAGGGCGTCAGCACCCCCAACAACAACGCGATTTTAGGGAGGAGTCCGAAGCTCGTACAATCAAAAACACTGTACCAGAATCGAAGCACATATACTAAGGAATATCCTACTTCTAAAGTACTTTTATCTTTTATGCCATTTTACTTTCTGTATGAAAAACAAGTAATGAAAAACTTGATTTCAATTTCTTGTAACAATTCTGCATACACTAGAATGAAATATATCTTCTTCATAGATTTACAAAGCTCGAAAGACAACTCTTAAAAGAACGAAGTAAATTTCGAAGCTCAAAAGTCGTTCCTAAAGGGAATGCAGAGCCAAGAATTGACGAAGCTACAAAAGTCGTTCCTAAAGGAGCGCAGTGTAAGTTTTCTGCTCAAAAGTCGTTCCTAAGGGAATGCAGAGCCAAGAATTGATGAAGCTACAAAAAGTCGTTCCTATGGGAGCGCAGCGTAAGTTTTCTACTCAAAAGTCGTTCCAAAGGGAATGTAGAGCCAAATACCGCCGAAATATAAAGCGAAGAAGTTCAAAAGTCGTTCCTAAGGGGATGCAGAACTTATACCATCGAAATAGAAGGTGAGGAAGCTCAAAAGTCGTTCCTAAGGGGATGAAGAGCTTAAAGACTCAAAAGACATTCCTAAGGGGATGCAGAGTCTTCCGTGTTGCAGTATGGGTGTATGAGTGGGTGTTCGAATATCATCATCACATTGCATCATATCATTGCATCATTTAGCACAGCATCACATGATACATCATATCGCATCAACAGGACGATAAGATACGAAGCAAATCTTTGGCAACGCTTCATTGAATGTAAATGTGCTAAGGCACGAAGCAAGCTTCGGGTGACAATTTTATCAGATCTGCCCTAGAAGGGGCATCCTTCTTTACGAAGCATGAAAAGAAGGGAAGGTGTTTTTTCGACGAAGGCTCAAAAAGCGGTATGTGTGTATGTTTCATGCATCGCAAAGAAATAAAATACAATAGCTTACATATTCGATTCAATGTTACATACATCAAATGTTACATAGTTCTGTTACAAAAGAAGCTTAATCTTCCTTCAAATTGTTCCATACATCAAATATTACAAAATATTCTTACGAAAAAGTCTATTCTTCTTTGAGGACATTTTCTGTGACTTCGTTCAAAAGTTTGTCAACGACTTCGTCCATAATAGAATTAGCAATGCCTATTATATCCAGTGCTTCCTTCATCTCTGGATCAGCTAGGGGATTGTACGGCTCCGGTGGCGGTGACAGCTCAACTGTAATAGATAAACTATTAGTTTGAAGACACAAAGTAAGTGCCAAAGCTGAAATTCAAAAATAATACATATGCGTCTTTCGCGCTCAGCAGCCTCTTCAGTTCGCCTAGCTTCTTCTCAGGCATCATGGGTGTCTTTTTCATTCTTTTTTATGATTTCATGGGCCAATTCTCAGCCACTGTTCACCCAGACATTAGAATAGAATTTTCCACCCATCAAAGTTGCTTCGGCTGAAGGATCTTTTGTATCGTCTATGGAGAAGGCAGCTTCGGCATTCGCTATAGTTTTCACGTGTTCGCATCCTGCCTTCTCCAGAATAGCTGCAACTCCTCTGGCACCAGAGAAAGCACAAATATCCCCATGATCATTCAAGATTTCTTCAAAAGCTTCGGCTTCTCCACTTATCCATTCAATAACGCCTTTAGGGTCGCCTCAGATAAAATTTTCTTCAGAAGAGTAGGCGCCCACTTTGGAGAAGCTAGTTTTTAATTTTTTCACGCAGTCCAAGGATTTTTCAAAACACCTTTCTTTGGATTCGCGAAGTTCTTCAACATTTTTCTCTAGTTTATTCTTCCAATATTCACTAATCTCTTGGTCAACCTGTGCGGGCGCGCACTTCTCATTAGCTTCGGCCAGTTGTTTCTGAAGGTCTTCAACCTTGGCTTTTTGGGCTTCAGCCTAAGCATTATACTTAGCTTTGTCTTCTTTTATTTTATTCACCAATGAAATCAAAATTTTGTCTTTTTGCAAACCTTCATTTCTTAGCTCAATTACCTCCGACCGAAGATTGCTGAGAGGTATTGTGCAACCTTCGTCTTCGGCGCTCTTTTGTGCCCTCAAGGCATTACTAAGAATTAAGCCCTGCAAGAAAAAGAAATGATTAAGTATAGCAACGAAATTCTTCATTTCCAACTTTAAAAGTTAACTTCTATACCTTTATACTGTTATACGCAAGGCTATCAGCAAGATCATCTTTCGACATGGCCGAAAGGCCTTCTTCAAGCTTAGGAAATCCCATACTTTTAGCTATCTCCCGGCAAACAAATATTTCTTTGTTGTCTGGGAGAGTACAGGAAATCATCTTCGTTAGTGCCGTTGAACACTAACGCCCCCTTCAGATATTTTTATTTTTGGGCATAATGTCTGGCTTCCAGGATTTCTTCTTTGGATAATTTTTCCCCGAAGCATGTCAAAAAATGTAATCAACAT
This sequence comes from Zea luxurians, assembly GCA_029449295.1. Classification (NCBI taxonomy): domain Eukaryota; kingdom Viridiplantae; phylum Streptophyta; class Magnoliopsida; order Poales; family Poaceae; genus Zea; species Zea luxurians. The sequence continues at coordinate 31,130,433 of JAOPSE010000017.1, read as the reverse complement.
CTTCGGCTGGAGCTTTGAGGGCAGGAGATCTTGCTTTTTCTGCCATACTTTGCCCTGCTGTCTTGCCAGTATCTGAAGTTTGCTGATCAGCCTTGTCCTTAGACACGACCGCCTTCATCTCTGTAATGCCCAAATTTTGCATCAGAGAAAAATAATGATATAAATAAATAAATACATTCATGTTAGTGTTTTGGGAATTTTTGAAACCTTTGGAGATTTATTAGTTCCCTTTCTTTTCATAAATCAGTTAATATTAGTCAAATAGCCAATAAATAAAGAAATATACATATCATGCTAAAAAAATTTTGTTGTGATGCATTTTATTGAAACAAAGAAATCATAACTTAAAGTTGCCTCAAATTTTAAATAAAATAGAAAAGTTATTTGAAATTTTAGGAAGCATGAACTATGCATTCAAAATTAAACTATTAATTAAAAGAGTAAAATGAACCTTGCATTGCATGTTGATAAATCTCTTTGTTTGTTCATTTTAAAATAAATTTTGAAATTCAAAAGACCTGATTTGAATTGGGAATTCAAATTCAAAAAAAATAAATAAAAAGGAAAAGAGAAACTACCTGTGCTTGGGCCAAAACCACCCATTCGGCCCACTATGCCCTGTTGCCACCGTGCGACCCAGCCATTTTCCCTACCCCGCGCGGCCCATTTTCTGTGGCGCGCGCACCCACTGGCATGTGGGTCCCCTTGGTCAGCGGGCCCGCTCCCTAGGGTCTTCTCCCACCTCCCGCGGTGCTCAACAGAATGCCGTGGGCGCCGCCGGGGAGTCCGCGCATGTATCGCTGGCGACCAACGGAATCCGCGATTCGACCTTCTAACCGACCGGCCGAGATCCTCGTTGCCTGCTCCTATTTAAGCACCAGTCGAAGTGTTGCCCTCGCTCCATCTTCAGCCGACCAAGATTCGTCGTCAATGTGTGTCTGCTCGCACCGCCGGTGGCAGTCTATGCGTGGGTGTCGACTAGGTCTCGGTGGTGCTTGTGGGTCTTCGTCGGGACCACGGGAACTCGCGCAGGGAATTGCCTGATTTCGGGGCCATCCGGTGAACCCACCATTGCTCGCCGGTGGCCGAACGTTGCTCTGTTATCGCCCTGCGCCATGGCCGCGTCCTCTGCTGCATCGAAACACGGTAAGAGTTCCTCGGACCGACTCGCCCATGCGCCTGCGTCGTGTTGCGCCCGGTCGATTTGGGAGTCGTGTACACGTGCGCCATGATAGGGTAGCTTGCCGGCGTGTGCTCCGCCGTGTGGCACGCGGCGCCGCCGCGCCTGGCAGCCAGGGGGAGAAGAACAAGCCCTCGCCGTTGGATCGTGAAGGATGGTCGAGATTGAAACAGCCATACCCTTTCGCTTCAAGAAACCCTGTTCGTGGATGATGAAATCAACGGTGTAGATTGGATCTGGGCAATAAAACTCGGGCCATTTGATCTCCATCCAACGGTGGAAATCGGGTACCGGTTCGCAGGACTTTGATCTAATCTGAACCACTGATCTTGGATCGGACAGCTCTCAACGGCAGATACCCCTTCGGCCGGTGCGTTTTGCATAAGAGCCCCTCGCGTTCTTTATAATAAACCCGCAGTCCACTCTGTGGGGCATCCTGTGTCTGGGGAAGTCTTGTAGCTTAGCCCCTGGCTTTTGGTTTATTTACGCGCGCAGTCCAGTAACCGAGGAAATTGAGAAAAACAATATAGAAATTGATTTTTAATACAAAAACAATTCTACAAACTTGTATAATTCATATTAAATTCATTTTAACTCCAAATTGAGTCATTCCAGTTGCAATAATTTTGTATTAATATTGTCTATCAACTAGTAACACTATTTAGCCATGAAACTTAAATTAACATTGTTCATTAGGATTAATCTATTCTAAGCACTAAATAATTTCGAAAATTCATAACTTAATAACTGTAGCTCCGAATTTAGTGGTTCTTGTTTCTACGATCTCGTTATGGCACGTAGATTATTATTATGCAATGTATTCTTATGTTTGGTGTAATGTTAATTTTGCCTATACCATGTTTGTTTATATTGCTACGATTAGCGCGAGGTTACGAGTCATCTGAAGATCATCCTGGTACCTGGAATCTCAAGTGTCAGGCAAGTTGTGCCCTTGATCACTTCTTTTACCCAGTCATGTTCTGATTAATCATAATGATCTGCATAGGTTAATTTTGATGGGACCCAATAGGTTACCCCAGTTTGACTATCTTTATACCTTGATTACCACTACACTTTTTGGGTAGTACCTGCTATTGCTTTATGTGGTTATGGGTATAGAGATACATTTTATTCATGATTATACTTTTATTATCAGTTGTTATTTACTATTCATGATAAGATTATTATGTTAATTGGAACATGGAGAACCACCCGGGAAAACAGTGCTACCACAAGGGTTTAATGGGACGCCCTTGGCTGATTAATTAGGAAAGCTAGTGGATGACTACCTTACCCGAAAGGGGCAAGGGCAGTAGGGGAGTGGTCAGTGTAGGGAGGCCCTTGGGATGATTTTGCTGCGATGGCGGTCATGCGAGGGATTCCTGCATTGGAGCTTCCTATAAACTGTAGCGGGTTTTCTGAAGCTAGTGGAACTTTGTAAAGGCCTCGTAGTGTTACCCTGCCTCGCCTCCTCGGTAGAGGTGTATGGGATTGGCCGTCTCTTGGCAGATGGGTAACACGACTTGTGGGTAAAGATGCGCAACCTCTGCAGAGTGTAAAACTAGTATACTAGCCGTGCTCACGATCATGAGCAGCTCGGACCCTCACATGATTAACTTATGGAACTAAATTTCAATTTGTCATATGCATTGCATCGCAGGTGATGTTGTTACTTTTGTTCTACTATTTAATTGGGTTGGTATTTACTTATACTTAGTAACTGCTAATAAAATTTTGACCAACTTTAAAAGCAATGCCCAGCTCTAACCATCCTCTTTGGTAAGCCTTACACTTCACATGAGCTCCCACCTTTGGCGAGTTCTTGCACATTATTCCCCACAACTTGTTGAGCTATGAACGTATGTGAGCTCACTCTTGCTGTCTCACACCCCCCACAGGTCAAGAACAGGTACGCAGGATGATGCGCATAGAGGATGCTGCGATGTGTTCGTGAGAGGCCTAGGCCGTCGTCTCCCAGTCAACTTCGGGTTGCTGGACCGTTGTCTCCTTATAATGTAATTATTTATTTTGTATAGAACTCCTGTTATATAGTAAAGATGTGACATTCGATCCTGCGCCATGATTCATCATATGTGAGAGACTTGGTCCCAGCACACCTGGTGATTATGTTCGCGCCCGGGTCTTGGTGCCCCAAAACCCGGGTGTGACAATCTCAATAGGCACTGTAGGCTTAGCTTCGGCTTCAGCCTAGACCTTGGGGACTTCGGCAACTTTCTTAATAGGAGCAGAGGTCAAGGCCTTCGTCGTCTCCATAACAGTGTCTAGCACGCTGGCCATTCTCCTCCTCTTGGGGGTTGCGGCAGGAGCTTTTTTCATCTTCGGCAAATCTGCCTTTGTTGGTGGGCTCAGAATTTCTGGCATTTTTACTGTTTCTCCCACCTTCGGCTCCTCGGCCATGCCATCCTTAGTTTCAGCTGGCCCAACTGTAGGCACCTACAGCACCGTAATGGACTCTTTAGTGCTCTGCATAATGGGAACAACCGGTTTTGCTTCGGTAGTTGAAGAGGTCCCTTCGCCAAATATAGGCACTATGGCCGGTTCAATATACCGCGGCCGGTGGGTCAGAACCTTTATCTTCTTGCCCTTCGGCACAGCAGTGGCGGCCGAAGCGACATTTTTCTCTTTTTCCCTTGCCTCCACAGCGGGTAGTGATAATCAGGGTACACGAAACCAATTGCATCAAATACCCTGTTCAATCTTTTCTTGCCATGACCCCCCAAAGGCTACAGACAATGCATCATCTTCGGCCATGGAGTATGTCCCAAGCAGTTCGTCGCTAGTAGCTTCAATGCATTTCAACCAATCATCATTTGGTTCATCAAACTTCTCCCTGAATCTGAAGGTATATTTTAATCAAACTAGGCCATTCTCGCTGGATTCGGCAGTTGTCTCCTTCGGCATATCCCAGCTCTCCACATGTGGTCACACCCTATAGGCTATGTGCTCTAGGACTATATCCCTTGTGCCAATGAAGGTACAAACATTGCTGAAGGCCTTTTGGCATGCTTCGTCATTACTTTCAATAGTGACCTTCGGCCTTCGAAGGTCGAAGCGGGACTAGATGGGGCGTTGGATAATTTCCTTGATATCTTCTCTCTTAATCAGATCATTTTTAACATAAAACCACTCCTCCATCTAGGCCCCGGGCCACCTTTTCCGGTACGTTGGCACCGGGTAACTTTCATTAGAGCGGGCAATGAACCCATAGCAACCGAAGTTGTTATGGTATTGTTCTTTGCCGATAGCCTTCGTCTCGTATAATAACTTGTGCATATTACAAAAGCACTTTGCGCTAGGCTCCAGCCCTTGACTCCTTATAGCCTAGATAAACATCCCCATTCTAATTATAGCTTCGGGGGTAATCTGATGAAGAAAAATTTGGAATATCTTTAACACTTCAACCACAAACTTGCTCAAAGGGAACCGAAGGCCTGCCTTCAAGAAGCTTCGGTAGATAACAACTTCATTTTCCTCAGGAACAGGGGCAGTGCTGTCTCCCCCAACCCTGACAATAGACATGTCATGAAAATATCTCCCTCTCATGGCGTCAATATGACTTTGCTTGATGGTCGATTTTCCAAAGATAGTATGGCTTGGCCTCCAGGGTCGGTCTTTGGAGTCTTCATCTCCACTCTCTACATCATAACTATCACTGTCATCAGAATCTTCAGACAAACCCTCCATTATTTCTTTAGTAATTTTCTCTGTATTCGTCTAAGCCATAGACTCATAAAACCCTGCAATAAAAGGATCCATAACTTTCTTCTCTTCATACAGTGTTGGGGGCCTTCGTCCTCCGAAGGTCCTCAAAAACATGATTTGACAATGTTTTCCAAGTGGATTATGTGAACAGGTATTTTTGGACTCAGAACTATGAATACGAAGCACGGCCAGGACGAAGCCTGAACCAGACGAAGGACGAGCGCAGCCGAAGCTGTGCGCAGGGAAGCTTCGTCGCGACAGCAGAGGGGGGAACCGACTTAAAGATGAAAAGACTGCGTGGGCCTTGACAAATTTCCATAAGCCATTAACAAATGTAATGGACATGGATGTAATTTTACGTGGGCTGCGTCCCGCGCCTATAAATAGATGAACAGTACTCCCGTACTGTTCACGCTGACTTGGCATTGGCTTTTGCGTCACGCTTGTACTTTTTACCTTCTCTCAGGACCGAAGGTACATTTGTAATTTGAAATCATTTCTATTTCTCCATGTTAATAAAATAGAAATGATTCTATGTTGATGTTTATATTTCACGCTTTATATGAATCCTTCGGCATTACTTATTATATTTACGAAGGTATGTCTCTTATGACCTTCGTCCTAAAATCATTATTTCCTGAAGGGGCATAATGTTTCGAAGGACGAAGGACCTTAGTGTTTAACACTTTTTATGTTGCCTTGTTCTTAACTCTTAGCATTTGAGAACAAGTCCCCAACATTGGCGCCCACCTCCGGTGAACTCACTTCCACTTCGAGCTTTTTTGAACACCTTCGGAAGCTATAGACCTTCGCTATGGCGCCGAAGAAAGCTTCAGCGACTGGGGCTTCAGCACTGCAACCGTTGGACCACAACCAGGAGACCGTCTCTCTTCGGGAGGCCCGAAGCCAGAAGAGAAAGGCTGTCAGCCCGACGCTTCAGGAGGAAGAGCTAGACCAAGAAATCAGGGATATGGAGATCCTACATCAACAGGTGCAAAGGAAGAAGGAGAAGATGGCCCGGCTAGCTGAGTTGCAACGGCAGATAGACGAAGCCTCTGAGGAAGTCCGCCACCTCACCCATGATGAGCAAAACAGAAGGCCTCAGCAGAAAGACCTCCATCAGGAGGGCTTCGTCAACGAAGATGACTGGTATGACAATTTCCATCAGGGAAATTTTGTTTTCAATGATGCTTCTCCTTTGTCCGCTGAGCTGCAGGCTACACCTTGGCCTCCATCCTATAAGCCACCTCAGCTTCCCATGTTCGACGGCCACTCAGACCCGAAGCAGTTCCTGATGAGCTACGAAGCAACAGTGTCTTCGTATGGGGGCAATGCTGCAGTCATGGCGAAGTCTTTCGTCATGGCCGTCAGGAATGTTGCTCAGACCTGGTATTCCTCCCTTCGACCAGGGACAATCACCTCATGGCAGAAGCTGAAGGATATGTTGTTAACCAGCTTTCAAGGATTTCAGACGAAGCCGGTCACTGCACAAGCTTTGTTTCAGTGCACTCAGGATCATGAAGAATACCTTTAGGCATATGTCAGAAGGTTCTTGCGTTTGAGGGCACAGGCACCAACGGTGCCCAATGAAATTGTTATCGAAGCTATGATCAAGGGGCTTCGTCCTGGACCTGCAGCCCAATATTTTGCTAGGAAGCCTCCTCAGACTCTGGAGAAGCTACTCCAGAAGATGGACGAGTACATTCGTGCAGATAACGACTTTCGCCAAAGAAGGGAGGAGGCCTTCAGATTTTCTGAGATGACTAGGGGCTTCGGGGGACGATTCTATACGAGGCATGTCAGGTCCATCCACAACGCTCAAAATGATGATAAGGGGAGTCAACAGAACAGGCCGCAGTGCTCCTCACAGGCTTCGGGGCAGCAGCAAACTTTCTTTCGGCCACCAGCTCCAAGAGGCAGAGGCGCCAGGGGCTTCGGCGGGAGATTTGGGGATCAACCAAGGAGGACATTTTGCTTATTCTGCGGTGAGAACAAGGGCCATACCACCAGGATGTGCCATGTTACCATCCAGAAACAAAAGGAGCTAGCAGAAGCTGCAGCGCAACAGGGACAGCCGAAGTAGGTCATGCATACCGCTTCGTACCATCAGCCTTACATCCCGGAGTACGTGGGCAACCACCCTGCAGCCTCCGTAGCTTCGGCAAGTCAACCTCAAGCTTCATGGCAACAGCCCCCGCCTCCACCTCCGCTGCAACAAGGCCAGCAGCCAGAAGGGAGCCAATATGTTCTGCACCAAAGGGATCTTAGAGAGCAATCCGAAGCTCGCACAGTCAACAGCACTGTGCCAGAGTCGAAGCACATTTATTGACACATATCCTACCTTTGATAGCAGTCTTTTCCATTCAGTTCTATTCTCTGTAGCAAAAAACATTGATAGTTTCCATGTAATAATTTCGCTGTTTCCCATGAGGAAAATCTATTTTCTCCACAGGCTTAAGTTGATGAAGTTTTTGTGTTAACAAGGAGGACCTTCGAAGTATTAAAAATCCTTCGGAGTAACAGAAAGTCGTTCTAAGGAACGCAGAGTAAGTTCATAAAGTCACAAAAAGCCGTTCCAAAGGGAGCGCAGTGTAAGTTTTCTGCTCAAAAGTCGTTCCTAAAGGAATGCAGAGCATACAGCGAAAAGTCAACGCTGATACCGCCTAAGTAAAAGGCGAAGAAGCTCCAAAGACGTTCCTAAGGGAATGCAGAGCTTATACCGCCTAAGTAAAAGGCGAAGAAGCTCCAAAGACGTTCCTAAGGGAATGCAGAGCTTATACCGCCTAAGTAAAAGGCGAAGAAGCTCCAAAGACGTTCCTAAGGGAATGCAGAGCTTATACCGTCTAAGTAAAAGGCGAAGAAGCTCCAAAGACGTTCCTAAGGGAATGCAGAGCTTACGAATGTATTTTGTGTGTATCTTCGGAACAGACGTCATTTGCATAACATAACATCATCACATCATTTCGCATAGCATAAGCATCATACATCATGTTGCATACGGCAAAAGAAGGGCACACAGTATTAACCTTCGAAAGAATGATTTGAGAAAGTGCAAATTGTGCAAAGTCACGAGGGAATATAATGATAATCTTCGGAAAATAGCTTCGGAGGCTGTTTTTACGAAGCATGGATGAGCTTCATCAGAGCAATATCAAAATTGTTTAGCTTCGGAGAATGCTTTCACGAAGCATGGATGTGTCTTATCAGAACAGTTGTAACGGAGAATATTTTCTTCACGAAGCATGAAAAGAAGGGAAGGTGTTTTTTCGCCGAAGGCTCAAAAATGGTATGTATGTAGAGTTTCATGCATCGTAAAGAATTGAATAATGAAAAGAAACTTGTACATTACATTCAAATGTGCAAAATGTTACATAGATTACAATTTAAATGTTTTTTCTAATAGCATCTAGTCTTCTCTTAAAACTGCTTCGGCGGCTTCATTTAGAAGTTGATCAACAACTTTGTCCATGATAGCTTCGGCCATTTGTTTAATTTCGTCATCCCCTTTTGTGTGGGGATCGACAGTCGATCCAGCAGCTTCTGAGGCAAGAGAACATTTCTTCATTATTATTACAAATCGCGAGCAAAGTCTAAAATGAAAATTACAACGCAATAAGAGCGACTAATTAATACCTAATTGCCTTTCGGGCTCTGTACTTCTTTCGGCAGCTTCTGCCACTTTCCTAGCATCATGGATGCCTTTTTCGCTCCTTTGGATGATTTCTTGCGCCATTCCTCGGCCGCCGTCGTTCCAGATATCAGTAAAAAATTTGCCACCAACCACGCTTGCTTCGGCCGAGGGGTCCTTCATGTCTTCGGAAGATAAGGCGGCTTCGGACTGAGCTAAAAATTTTACATGCCCGCAACCTTTCTTCTCTAAGACAGAAGCAATTCCTCTGGCGCCCGAAAAAGCGCAGATGTCGCCACGACTGTTCAGGATCTCCTCGAAGGCCTCTGCTTCGTGGCTAATCCATTCCAGTGGACCTTCGGGATTGCCTCGAGAGAAATTCTCTTCGCTGGAAAAGGCGCCGACGCTGGCGAAGCTGGTTTTAATTTTATTCACGCATTCTATAGATTTAACATAACATTTCCTCTGAGATGCACGAAGCTCTTTAACTCTTAACTCCAATTTGTTGACCATATGATCACTGAGTTCTCGTTTTGTTTCCTCAAGCACGCGCTCCTCTCTAGCTCTAGCCAGCTGTTTCTGAAGATCTTTAATTTCACGCTTTTGGGCTTCGGCCTGGGTTTTTGAAGTAGCTTCGTCCTTCTTTACTTTGTCTACCAGCGTAAGCAGAATTTTATCCTTTTCCAGAGCTTCGTTTCTCAGTTTGATAACTTCGGAGCGCAAATTGTTGAACGCAATCTCATAGCTTTCATCTTCGGCGCTTTTTTGGGCTCTTAATGCGTTGCTTAGAATTAAGCCCTGTACGAAAAAGAATCCATATAAGAATGTAGGAATGAATTACGTATTAAAAAAGTTTTTTCAAACGCTTAATTCCCAAACCTTTAGGCTATTGTATGCAAGACTGTCTGCGAGATCCTCTTTCGTCATGGCGCTTAATCCAGCTTCGAGCTTCGGGAAGCCTATACTCCTGGCCATCTCTCGGCAGACAGATAGTTCTTTATTATCAGGTAGGCAGTATAGGAAGTCATCTTCATTTGTCCCATTGAATAATACTGCCCCCTTCGGATATTTTAGCTCTTTCGCATAATGGTTGGCTTCATAAGTTTCTTCTGCAGATAGTTTTTTCCCCGAAGCGTGTCGAATAATGTAATCGCATGTGCTGGCAGGAGCTTCGGGGATGGCAGTGTCAATTTCTTCAACTAAAACTGGTTCTGATATTTTTATTGCTTCGGCTTCCAAAGGTTGCTCCTTGTAGGGCTCTGAAGGCCCAGCTTCAGCTTCAGCTTGTTGCGTCGAAGCTTCAGTAGAAGCTTCAGCAACATCAACACTCTTTTTTGGAGTTGTGCTTGAAGACTTAATTGTCTCCAAGACATCTAGTACGTTTACCATTCTTTTCCTTTTTGGGGTCACCAATGGCCCCTTTTGGTTTTTTATTGCTTCGACATTTACCGAAGGACTTAAGATTTCAGACATTTTTGGCTCGTCGACCTTCGGTTTCTCTGATTCTTCCGCTGAAGGCGCTTCAATCTTTTCTTCCATCTTCGAAACTGAAGCTGGTTCGGTAGCTTCAGATGCCAAAGAAATTTCACCAATAAATTCGGGCACTGTGGCCGGCTCAATAAAACGTGTCCGATGGGTGAGCACCTTCATCTTTTTTCTTTGAGGTGCTGGTTCACTAGTGGCACTTGTGGTAGCCTCTGTTGCAGGAGAAGCATTTTTCCTTTTGCGACCCAATACCGGATAATGATAGTCAGGGTAGATGAACCCGACCGCGTCAAACACACGGTTGAGCCTTTTTCTTCTTTCGGCCTCCGAAGGCTGCTGATAATGTAGTGTTCTCAGCCTTCGAGTATGTGCCAAGCAGTTCGTCACTTAATGTCTCAATACTTTTCAACCAGTCATCATCAGGTTCAACAAATTTATCTGCATACTTGAATGTGTATTTTAGTCTAACTAGTCCGCCTTCGTCGGACTCTTTAATGGTTTCCTTCGGCATTTCCCACTTTTCTGCAAGTGGCCATATCCTGAAGGCAATGTGCTCTTGGACCAAGTCCCTTGTTCCAATGAAGGAGCAGACTACGCCGAAGGCTCTTTGGCACTCCTCGGCTGCTTCGTCCATTTCAACCTTCGGCCTTCGTAGTCCGAAGCGTTGCCAGATGGGGCACATAATAATACTTTTAACATTTTCTTGCGCTGTTAAGTCATTCTTCACATAAAACCACTCTGTCATCCAGGCTCCGGGCCACCTCTTCCGAAAGGTCGGCACAGGGCAGCTTGACCCGGAGCGGGCACCGAAGCTGTAACACCCAAAATTGTTGTGATATTGTTCTTTTCCCCAGGGCTTTGTCTCGTATAATAATTCATGAATGTTGCAAAAACTCTTAGCATTTGGTTCTAAACCTTGGCTTCTTGCAGCCCAGACAAATATCCCCATCCTTATGATAGCTTCGGGAGTAAGTTGATGAAGGTAGACTTGAAATGTTTTCAGTACCTCAACAACAAAGTTGCTCAGGGGAAATCGAAGCCCAGCCTTGAGAAAGCTTCGGAAGATTACAACTTCATCTTCTTCGGGAGTGGGAGAAGTTTTTTCTCCAGCGTCAGCCCTCACAATAGATATATCTCGAAAATACCGCCCCCTCATATTATCAATATGGCTCTGCTTGATAGTGGTTTTCCCGAAAACCGTGTGACTTGGCCGCCATGGACGATCTTCGGCCTCTTCCCCACCACTCTCTACATCATAGCTGTCGCTGTCACCAGTATCTTCGGACAAACCTTCGAGAATCTCCTTGGTGATTTTCTCTGTATTGGTCTCTGCCATCGCTATCAGGAACCCCAGATTCTTCTCCTCCTCGAGACTCAGCTTCGTCTCAGTAGGGATCTTCTTGCCTTCAGACATCTTCGGAAACGCTAAAAAATTGTTCCCGAGGCCGAAGCTCCAAAATCAAAAAGACCAGCAAATCTTAGTGCACAAGAGCTAAAAATTTTAGTGGGTCGAAGCAGATGGCAAGTGTGCGTACCAAATGAGTTGGCGGTATGATCTTATTTATACGCCCGGGGCGTTGAAAATTGAAAGACCCCGCTTGTCAGTGAATGTTGCTATTCTAGCAAAGGGAAGGTGTTTTTTCGGACCTTCGGCTCAAGGCCTTCGTCCATATCGCAATCTGAATTTATTATTAACAAATTAATATTGCGAGGGGCTACTGTTGGGGGCCTTCGTCCTCCGAAGGTCCTCAAAAACATGATTTGACAATGTTTTCCAAGTGGATTATGTGAACAGGTATTTTTGGACTCAGAACTATGAATACGAAGCACGGCCAGGACGAAGCCTGAACCAGACGAAGGACGAGCGCAGCCGAAGCTGTGCGCAGGGAAGCTTCGTCGCGACAGCAGAGGGGGGAACCGACTTAAAGATGAAAAGACTGCGTGGGCCTTGACAAATTTCCATAAGCCATTAACAAATGTAATGGACATGGATGTAATTTTACGTGGGCTGCGTCCCGCGCCTATAAATAGATGAACAGTACTCCCGTACTGTTCACGCTGACTTGGCATTGGCTTTTGCGTCACGCTTGTACTTTTTACCTTCTCTCAGGACCGAAGGTACATTTGTAATTTGAAATCATTTCTATTTCTCCATGTTAATAAAATAGAAATGATTCTATGTTGATGTTTATATTTCACGCTTTATATGAATCCTTCGGCATTACTTATTATATTTACGAAGGTATGTCTCTTATGACCTTCGTCCTAAAATCATTATTTCCTGAAGGGGCATAATGTTTCGAAGGACGAAGGACCTTAGTGTTTAACACTTTTTATGTTGCCTTGTTCTTAACTCTTAGCATTTGAGAACAAGTCCCCAACATACAGCTTCTTCTCCTCTGATATCTTCCTCTCCTTAGTCATCTTCTCCTCAGTTATCTTCTTCTCCTCACTAGTCATCTTCTCCTCAGATATGAAACAACCACGTCTTTAAGCCAAAGCTCAAAAAATTAAGCAAAACTTGCAAGCAAGAGTTAAAATTTGAGGAAATAACGCAAGCAGTAGAAATGGCGTATCAAATGCTGTCGCCGTGGGTTCATATTTATACGCCTAGTGCTCTACAACTTGGTGGGTCCCATCTCTCATTGACTGTCGCTATTCTAGCGAAGGAAAGGTGTTTTTTAGGACCTTCGGCTTAAGGCCTTTGTTCATGTCGCAGTCTAAATTCGTTGTTATAACATATTAATACTGCGAGGGGCTACTGTTGGGGGCCTTTGTCTTCCGAAGGTCCTCAAAAACATGACTAACATGTTTCCCAAGTTCAAATATATATACAGGGACCGTCGGCCTTGGGATGAAGTTGTACACGATATCAAAAGCATGGATCGGGAGAAGGATGAACCAGTTCCGAAGCTACCTGCGGAGAAGCTTTGGCTTAGCAGCGAAAAATGGAACCGACCTAAAGGGGAAAAGGCTGTCTAATCCTTGATAGATTATCCCTAGGTCAATAGTAAATGTCAAGGGCATGAATGTAATTTACACAGGCTGCGTCCTGTGCCTATAAATAGATGAACAGTAACACCGTACTGTTCACGATGACTGGTATTCACTCGCATGTCACTCTCAAGCCTTCTACCTTCTGTCAAGCCGAAGGTATAAATGTAATTCAATATTGTTCATATTCAGTTATGATAATATAATAAAAATGCTCTGACAATATCATATGATAGTTCATGCTACCTTCCATGTTTTATATGTTTCTACTTTCATCATTATATACTGAGATGATGAAGGTATGTCCTTCATAACCTTCGTCTGAAGATCATTATATCCTGAGGGAGATAATGCTTTGAAGGACGAAGGTCTTTAACAATTAACATTTCGTGTTGCCTTGTTCTTAAGCTGAAGCATTTGAGAACAAGTGACCAACAGGGTCCCATTCCTCCCTTGTGGTGGCACGTGTTTCTCAAGTTAAGCTCCATGTTCCAATTAACATTAATGATCTTGACATGAACATAAATAGAATAACAAAATAATTGGAACATGGATATAATGAAATATAATCCCAAAACCACGTAAAGCAATAGCAAAACTACCCATGTGATTCAGGGTAACAAGGTGAAATGGATAAACAATCTAGGGTGACCTATTGGGTCCCATTAGAATTAAACCTATGCATGAGTAATGACATTAAAGAACATTATTGGGTATAAAAGTGGTCAAGGGCACAACTTGCCTTCAATGAGTCCTGCTCAGCTACTTCTATCTGCTGATCACCAGGATCCTCAGTCACAGGTTCTTCCACTCGCCATAATATAAACAAACACAGTATATAGAGAAAAATTAACATCACACCAAACATGTAAACAAAATGTATAATAATAATATACACATTAAAATAAAATCCTAGGGACATGAATCATAATTTTTGGAGTTATAGATTTTAAGATATGATATTCCAAAGGTTTTATGTGCTTAAAATAGGATTAAGTGGGAAATAAATTTTCTTACTGTTTTCATGTCAAAACAGGGACTCCAAGTGATAGACAATAATATTACAAAATTTTATAAACTGGAATGGTTAATTTGGAGTTCATATGAATTTTCTATGAATTTAGCAAGTTCTAGGAATTCTTTTTATATTAAAAATCAATTTCTAAATTTATTTACCCATTTTATATGTTCTCTGGACTGGGCCTTGAATTCCAGAAAGCGCAGGGGGCTTAGGGTAAAAGTTCTTAAGACACAGAGCATTGCTAGTTGGACTGCATGTTGATTCTAGAAAAGCACAAGGACTCATATGCAAGTTTTTAGGGTCGAAGGGGTATCAGTGGTTTTCGGCCGCCCGATCTACTTTGGGCAACCAGGATTAAATCCGCACGCGATTGAACCGATACGCTATAGGGGCCTTTGGATCAACAATCTGCGGTTCAGATTTAATTACCGCGGATCCAACCCAGACACCCCCGATCTTGATCGAACGGTGCACCCACATCCACGCAGAACCGATACGCTAGGAGAGATCCTAGCCGACCCCGCCAAATGAACGGCCCGCAGGCCATCGTCCCCCACCATCTGACGGAACACGGCAGCGACACCCAGACACCGCGGTGGAGGATGACCGGAATCGGCCAAATCCGGCGCCCCAACCATCTAACTCAACGCGACTAGGTATTTTAAGGAGAAGAGGACATGGTGATCCTAATCGAATACTCTTTACCAGGGATTGTCGATCCGGCAACGCTGGTCACAGTGCAAGGCGGGGCCACGGTGGAACGTCGTCAACGGCGAGAGATTACGGTGTTGTTGGCTGCGAATCTCGAGTAGCGTGGCCACAAGTGTCCTTCCCCAAGCCTGGAGAAGATCCTGGGCACCTTCGACGATGCGGATGATGACCAAGTCGAAGATTCACTCGTGGCGGCTCCCTATCTCTCACCTCCCTCTTGTTTGTGGTGGAATTAGGTTTCCAAGGGCCTAGGATTGGGGCACACGAGAGCCCAGGGATGCAGTATATGTGATACGAGTAGTGCCGAGTGGTTGGACGGCGAACGGGTCAACTGGCCATCGCCCGGGGTGTTCGCGCGGGTTGTTAGGCGCGGGGAAGATGCACAGTGGCCTTGGGTCCACACGTCACCGACCCAAGCCGAGAGAGTGATGCACCAAGTGGCTGGCAATGTGGTCCCACCCCGCAGTGAGTGCATGGCAGCACATGCGCCCACAGAAAGCGGTGCGGCAAGTTGGGCCGGCCTGGAGGGTTACCCATTTGGGCCGATCTGTGAGGTGTGATTGATGGCCCAGCGTGAGGTTTTCTTTATTATTTTTCTTCTGTTTTGTTTTCTCTCTATTTTGAATTCCAAACTTTGAATTTGAAACCTTTTATGAGTTTCACCTTTGAGTTAAATGTACACATTCCAATCCATTTACAGAATTATCATATTTTATTATATATATATTATACTCATTTTCACTCACATAATATTTTTTCTTCTCTTTTTCTAAATTCTTGGATTTTCCTTTAGGTCTTAAATTCTATTTTTGAATTTTGATCTATTTCTTTTCACCTGATTTTCATATTATGTCACAAAATGCACACCACATAAAACCTCGGCATGATGCACAATTTATTTGTGTCTCTTGTTAATTATTTATTTGTGTAAGTAATGTGTTCACATGAACTGACAGATAGAGATGACACACACATATTTATAAAGGATTATAATTCCTCCCTTTTAGATTTTTCTTACAAAGTGGGTATTACAAATCCTACCCCCTTAACAAAAATCTCGTCCTCGAGATTTAGGAAGGTCTAGGGAAAAGATGGGGAAAATCTATGTGAAGCTCTTCTTCTTTTTCCCACGTTGCTTCATCTTCTCCATGGTGACTCCATTGCACTTTGCACATCTTTATCACCTTATTTCTTGTAACTCGAGTCAAAGTATCAAGAATCTTGATAGGATACTCCATGTAAGTCAAATCACCCTGAACACTGAGCTCTTCCATTGGTAACTGTTCCTCGGGGACACAGAGACACTTCTTAAGTTGAGACACATGAAATACATTGTGCACATCAGATAGACTAGCAGGTAGCTCAAGTTGGTATGCCATCTCCCCAACTCGCCTAAAGATCATGAATGGTCCAATAACACGAGGGGACAATTTGCCCTTAACTTTGAATCTCCTCATTCCACGAAGTGGTGACACCTTGAGATACACATAATCTCCTTCCTCAAATTCCAGTGGTCTCCTTCTATTATCAGCATAGCTCTTTTGTTTGGTCTGAGCTACCCTCAAATTCTCCCGGATTATACGGACTTGTTCTTCTGCCTCTTGAATCAGTTCAGGCCCAAAGAACTGTCTTTCTCCAGTCTGATCCCAATATAGAGGAGTCCTGCACCTCCTCCCATATAAAGCGTTGAATGGTGACATCTTCAGATTGGCCTGATAACTATTGTTATATGAAAACTCAGCATAAGGTAAACTTTTATCCCAACTTCATCCATGCTGAAGGGCACAAGCTCTCAACATGTCCTCCAGTACTTGATTAGTCCTTTTAGTCTGTCCATTAGTCTGAGGGTGATAGGCTGTACTAAAGTTCAACTTTGTATTCATATTCTCATGAAAGCTTCTCCAAAATCTTGAGGTAAACTATGAACCTCGATCAGACACGATCTTCTTTGGTACTCCATGTAAACACACAATCCGAGCTATATATAAATCTGCTAGCTGAGAGCCTTTATAAGTAGTCTTGACTGGAATGAAATGAGCTACTTTAGTCAATCTATCCACAATCACTCATATAGCATCATATCCTTTCTAGGTGCGAGGCAATCCAGTAATGAAATCCATACCAATCTCTTCCCACTTCCACTCGGGTATCTTCAGTGGGTGCAGTAGTCCAGCTAGCCTCTGGTGTTCAGCCTTAACTCTTTGACATACATCGCACATAGCCACATGTGCAGCCACATCTCTCTTCAATCCATACCACCAATATTTCTGCTTCAAATCCTGATACATCTTAGTGCTACCAGGATGAATAGAATAATCCAAGTCATGGGCCTCCTTTAAAATAGTCTCCCGAAGGCTTTCAATGTCAGGGACACATATCCTGTCCTTGAACCATATGGTGCCTTGCTCATCCTCCGTGAATTCTGGACCTCGACCTTCAGTAATCAGATCCTTAATCTCTTGTATTTTAGCATCACCAACCTAACCTTTACGGATTTCTTGTTCCAAGGTAGGTTCTACATCAATAGTAACTCCTTCAGTGTGAGCAACTATCCCCAGGTTAAGTCTCCTGAAACCCTCAACAATCTCATCAGGTAGCTCGGCCACAATAGCTGAATGAACGTGTTCCTTCCGACTCAAGGCATCTACAACCAAATTCGCCTTGCCCGGGTGATAGTGAATCTCCAAATCATAATCCTTAATAAGCTCCAACCAACGAAGTTGCCTAAGGTTGAGATCCTTCTGAGTGAATATATACTTCAAACTCTTATGATTCGTATACACTTGACATTTGGTCCCCATGATATAATGTCTCCAAATCTTAAGTGCATGCACAACGGCTGCCAGTTCTAAGTCATGAGTGGGGTAGTTTAACTCATGTTTCCGCAACTGACGAGATGCGTAGGCGATCACATGTCCTTCTTGCATGAGCACACATCCCAAACCTTGGCCACATGCATCACAATAAATGTCAAATCCCTTCTGTAGATCCGGCATAACCAACACTGGTGGTGACATCAATCTCTTCTTCAATTTTATCAAAGCTATCTTGGCACTTCTCGTCCCACTTAAATTCTCTTCCCTTCTCTAGAAGTGAGGTCATAGGCTTCGCAATCTTAGAAAATCCTTCAATAAATATCCGATAATAGCCAGCAAGTCCCAAGAAACTCCAGACCTCAGTAACGGTAGTGGGTACGCTCCACTCCATTATCTCCTTGACTTTAGCAGGATCCACTGAAATCCCTCCATTAGAAATGATATGTCCAAGAAAGGGCACCTCGCCAATCCAAAACAAGCATTTGCTATACTTGGCGTAGAGTTGATTATCTTGTAGCTTCTGTAGCACCAATCTCAGATGTTCCTCATGATCACTATCACTCTTGGAATAAATGAGAATATCATCGATGAATACTACGACGAATCTGTCCAAATACTCCATAAACACCTTATTCATCAAATTCATAAAATAAGCTGGTGCATTAGTTCGTCCAAATGACATAACCGTGAACTCATATAATCCATATCGAGTCGAGAAAGCCGTCTTGGGAATATCCGATGGCCTAATCTTCATTTGATGTTAACTCGATCGGAGATCAATCTTCGAGAATACCCTAGCACCTCTCATCTGATCAAATAAATCCTCAATGCGGGGTAACCGATACTTGTTCTTCACAGTAACATCATTAAGAGATCCATAATCCACACACATTCTTTGTGATCCATCCTTGTTTTGTACAAACAGAACCAGTGCTCCCTAAGGTGAGGAACTCGGACGAATGTACCTAGCCTCTTGTAACTCAGTTAACTGCTTCTCAAGTTCCTTTAACTCTTCTACAGACATCCTATATGATCGCTTAAAAATAGGAGCAGTCCCAGATAAGAGATCAATGACAAACTCAACTTCCCTATCTGGTGGCATCCCTGGCAACTCCTCTGGAAAGACATCCAGAAAATCCCTAACCACACGGATGTTGTCACCAACAAACTCCTCAGCTATAAAGAACATCACACGTTTGGATGAGGTGGTTACTGCAATTTGAACTTGAAATCTTTCTCCTTTAGGGCTGGTGAGTTCTACGGTACCCCTACCACATGCTATAATGGCCTTTGCCTTTCTTAACCATGACATACCAAGGATCAGATCGATACTGCTTGCCTCTAATATTATAGCAGTAGCTCCAAATTCTCTTCCCATAACTAT
Source organism: Zea luxurians (assembly GCA_029449295.1). NCBI lineage: Eukaryota > Viridiplantae > Streptophyta > Magnoliopsida > Poales > Poaceae > Zea > Zea luxurians. The sequence goes on along the minus strand of JAOPSE010000017.1, from coordinate 31,111,491 downwards.
TAATGTCAATCTACGTGTCATATGATTTGCCTCAACAGGCCCTTTAGGTGTGATTACTATCATTGGTTTTCTCATATTTAGTAGTGGTATCTCATTTGTGTTGGCATATCGAGCAGACATGAATGAATGTGTACCACCAGAATCAAATAGCATTGTTGCAGGAATTGAATTAATGTAAAACATACCAAGTATGATGTCAGCACCATCAGGAGTAGCATCTGCTCTGACTTGATTAACCCTAGAAATAGAGTATCCCTTGCCAGATCCTGGAGTCTGCTGCTTATTCTGAACTAGGTAGTAGCAATCCTCTATGGGAAAACATTTGCATAATGTCCAGTCTTCCCACACTTGAAGCAAGTAGTGCCTGCACTCTGTCCTAAAAACGTCGTTGGGGTGCCAGTGGGGGTAGCCTGACGAGTCGGTGGAGTCCTCTGAGGTGATTGCTAAACTGGGCACTGGCCTCCGCCAGTACGAACTGGTGTACCCTAAGGTGAACTATAGCAAGGACGAACACTGATGCTTCCTGGTCCTTGGGATATAGCCTTTCTCTTCAAATATCCTAGCTGAACACGCTTGTGTTCGATAGCTAGAGCCTTATCGAGTAGCCTCTGAAATGATGGGAATGTATGTGCCACTAGAGCATACTGCAGGGGTCCATTAAGTCCTTCAATAAAATGCTCCTTCTTCCTCTCATCTTTAGCAACTTCATCAGGTGCATATCTGGATAGCTAAATGAACTTCTCGCGGTACTCACTGACTGACATGCTCCCTTGCTTCAATAATAGAAACTCTTTCTTCTTGATCTTCATCAGTCCAGCTGGTATGTGATAGTTCCTGAACTATGCACTGAACTCTGCCCAAGTAATAGTATCAGCAGCATCGTGGGCAGCAGTATATGAATCCCACCAGTCAGTAGTAGGACCTGTCAAACGGCCAGAAGCGTATAGAACCTTCTCCCAGTCAGAGCATTGTGCAATAATCAACATCTTTTCCATAGACTTCAACCAATCATCAGCGTCCAGTGGATCAAGAGAACTAGCAAATGTCGGTGGCTTATGACTCATGAACTCCTGGTGCTTATCTCGGGGTGGAACTGGTGGTGGTGGTCAAGGCAATGGTACTTGTTGCTATTGCTGGTGTTGCTGTTGCACCCTTCTCTCCTGGTGTATCTCTTCTCGTTCTTGGTGCAGCTCCCGACGTATCCCTTCTCGTTCCTGGCGCATCTCCTGGCATTCTTGCTGTATCGGAGCGTGCATATCTGCCATGGTGTCTGCCATTTGTTGCATCATCCTCATCTGAGCTGCAACAAGTGGGTCAACTCCTACTGGTAGAGGCGGTGGTGGAGGATCCATCTCTGCTGGTTGTGGCTGGGGTTGTCTGAATATCCTCCGAGTGTGTCGATTCGGAGGCAGATCAATTCCACCACCCTTGCTGGTATTGACCATTTGAGTTAGAAACATGTGGTAAGAGAGGATAGTAGACAAGGCAGGTAGTTACGAATCATGTTACTTTGGGGGATTTATTATCCAAGCGGATTAATGTTTTACCTACTAAAGCTAACTCAATACCTTATGGTGGTACATGCTAAGATGTCCTTTTATAATATCTCAATCAATCAAAGAAGCAAATCAGGCATTTATCATCAGAACACTCTACCAACATTTTTAAATAGAGAAAATAGTTTTAATTTTTCTTAGGTTCCCTATGTCTTAAAAAGATCATAGCTATAGGATTCCAAGGTGTAAAATCCATCTAGTCTTAGAGTAGAAAAGATAAGAGTAATCAGAGTAGAACAGCAAAAGGTGAGACAAGATCAGGATAAGATGAGTATAGAATGAATCAGTGTAAGGTAAGTAGGTAAGGGTGCTTTCCATTTCTATCTAGGTTTCGTCCTATAGTCAACATTTCCTTTGATACCCCTTCTGTCACACCCGGGCTTTAAGGGACAAAGCCGGGTGCATCTCATACATGCGCCAAAGAAGCCAACATATATAATAACAGAGTGTATAGAGATAAATGTCACAATATAATCAGAGTACTTATTACATAGCGGAAGTCTTACAAAATAAGAGATAAATATAACAGGATCTAAAATCCACCCTTGGCGCCAGAAAGTCAACCAGGAGACGCCACCTAGATAGAATCGAACTCCTCGATATGTGGCCCCTCTTGAACCATCTGTTCTTCTCCTGTGGGGGGGGGGGGTGTGAGACAGCAAGGGTGAGCTCACACATGTTCATCGCTCAACAAGTTGTGGGGAATAATGTGCACGAACTCACCAAAGGTGGGAGATCATGTGAAGTGTAAGGTTTACCAAAGAGAATGGTTAAAGCTGAGCATTGCTTTTAATAAGTTGGTCAAATTTTATTAGCAGTTACTAAATGTAAGTAAATACCAAACCATAATAAATAATAGAACAAAATTAATAATAAATCCCATGCAATGCATATGACAAATTGAATTTAAGTTCCATAGATTAATCATGCGAGAGTCCCGAGCTGCTCTTGACTGTGAGCTCGGCTAGTATACCAGTTTTACACTCTGCAGAGGTTGTACCCTTTACCCACAAGTCATGTTACCCATCTGCCATGGGGTTGTACGGGCCCCATACACCTCTACCAATGAAGCGAGGCAGGGCAACACTACGAGGCCTTTACAAAGTTCCACTAGCTTTAGAAAACCCGCTACAGTTTATGGGAAGAGCACTTGCAAGAATCACCCGTCTGACCGCCATCGCAGCAAAATCAACCCGAAAACCTCCTTGCATGCAACTCCCCTACTGCCCTTGCCCCTTTCGGGTAAGATAGTCTTCCACTAGCTTTCCTAATTAGTTAGCCAAGGGGTCCCATTCCTCCCTTGTGGTGGCACGTGTTTCTCAAGTTAAGCTCCATGTTCCAATTAACATTAATGATCTTGACATGAACATAAATAGAATAACAAAATAATTAGAACATGGATATAATGAAATATAATCCCAAAACCACGTAAAGCAATAGCAAAACTACCCATGTGATTCAGGGTAACAAGGTAAAATGGATAAACAATCTAGGGTGACCTATTGGGTCCCATCAGAATTAAACCTATGCATGAGTAATGACATTAAAGAACATTATTGAGTATAAAAGTGGTCAAGGGCACAACTTGCCTTCAATGAGCTCCTGCTCAGCTACTTCTATCTACTGGTCACCAGGATCCTCAGTCACAGGTTCTTCTACTCGCCACAATACAAACAAGCATAGTATATAGAGAAAAATTAACATCACACCAAACATGTAAACGAAATGCATAATAATAATCTACATATTAAAATAAAATCCTAGGGACATGAATCATAATTTTTGGAGTTATAGATTTTAAGATATGAATTTCTAAAGGTTTTATGTGCTTAAAATAGGATTAAGTGGGAAATAAATTTTCTTACTGTTTTCATGTCAAAACAGGGACTCCAAGTGATAGACAATAATATTACAAAATTTTAGAAACTGGAATGGGTTAATTTGGAGTTCATATGAATTTTCTATGAATTTAGCAAGTTCTAGGAATTCTTTTTATATTAAAAATCAATTTCTGTATTTATTTACCTATTTTATATGTTCTCTGGACTGGGCCTCGAATTCCAGAAAGCGCAGGGGGTTCAGGGTAAAAGTTCTTAAGACATAGAGCACTGCTAGTTGGACTGCGGGTTGATTCTAGAAAAGTACAAGGACTCATATGCAAGTTTTCAGGGCCAAAGGGGTATCAGTGGTTTTCGGCCGCCTGATCTACTTTGGGCCACCAGGATTAAATCCGCACGCGATTGAACCAGTACACTATAGGGGCCTTTGGATCAACAATCTGCGGTCCAGATTTAATTACCGCAGATCAAACCCAGACCCCCCATCTCGATCGAACGGTGCACCCACATCCACACAGAACCGATACGCTAGGAGAGATCCTAGCCGACCCCGCCAAAATGAACGGCCCACAGGCCATCGTCCCCCACCATCTGACGGAACACGGCGGCGACACCCAGACACCGCGGTGGAGGATGGCCGGAATCGGCCAAATCCGGCGCCCCAACCATCTAACTCAACGCGGCTAGGTATTTTAAAGAGAAGAGGACATGGTGATCCTAATCGAATACTCTTTACCAGGGATTTTCGATCCGGCGGCCCTGGTCACGGTGCAAGGCGGGCCGCGGTGGAACATGGTCAACGGCGAGAGATTGCGGTGATGTTGGCTGCAAATCTCGAGTAGCGCGGCCACGAGTGCCCTTCCCCAAGCCCGGAGAAGATCCTAGGCACCTTCGACGATGCGGATGACGACCAAGTCGAAGATTCACCCGCGGCGGCTCCCTATCTCTCACCTCTCTCTCGTTTGTGGTGGAATTAGGTTTCCAAGGGCCTAGGATTGGGGCACACGAGAGCCCAGGGACGCAGTATATGCGATACGGGTAGTGCTGAGTGGTTGGACGACGAACGGGTCAGCTGGCCATCGCCCGGGGTGTTCGCACGGGTTGTTAGGCGCGGGGAAGATGCACAGTGGCCTTGGGCCCACACATCATCGACCCGAGCCGAGAGAGTGATGCACCAAGTGGCTGGCAATGCGGTCCCACCCTGCAGTGAGTGCATGGCAGCACATGCGCCCACAGAAAGCGGTGTGGCAAGTTGGGCCGGCCTAGAGGGTTGCCCATTTGGTTCGATCTGTGAGGTGTGATTGATGGCCTAGCGTGAGGTTTTCTTTATTATTTTTCTTCTGTTTTGTTTTCTCTCTATTTTGAATTCCAAACTTTGAATTTGAAACCTTTTATGAGTTTCACCTTTGAGTTAAATGTACACATTCCAATCCATTTATAGAATTATCATATTTTATTATATATGTATTATACTCATTTTCACTCACATAATATTTTTTCTTCTCTTTTTCTAAATTCTTGGATTTTCCTTTAGGTCTTAAATTCTATTTTTGAATTTTGATCTATTTCTTTTCACCTAATTTTCATATTATGTCACAAAATGCAAACCACATAAAACCTCGGCATGATGCACAATTTATTTGTGTCTCTTGTTAATTATTTATTTGTGTAAGTAATGTGTTCACATGAACTGACAGATAGAGATGACACACACATATTTATAAAGGATTATAATTCCTCCCTTTTAGATTTTTCTTACAAAGTGGGTATTACAAATCCTACCCCCCTTAACAAAAATCTCGTCCTCGAGATTTAGGAAGGTCTAGGGAAAAGATGGGGAAAATCTATGTGAAGCTCTTCTTCTTTTTCCCATGTTGCTTCATCTTCTCCATGGTGACTCCATTGCACTTTGCACATCTTTATCACCTTATTTCTTGTAACTCGAGTCAAAGTATCAAGAATCTTGATAGGATACTCCATGTAAGTCAAATCACCCTGAACACTGAGCTCTTCCATTGGTAACTGTTCCTCGGGGACACAGAGACACTTCTTAAGTTGAGACACATGAAATACATTGTGCACATCAGATAGACTAGCAGGTAGCTCAAGTTGGTATGCCATCTCCCCAACTCGCCTAAAGATCATGAATGGTCCAATAACACGAGGGGACAATTTGCCCTTAACTTTGAATCTCCTCATTCCAAGAAGTGGTGACACCTTGAGATACACATAATCTCCTTCCTCAAATTCCAGTGGTCTCCTTCTATTATCAGCATAGCTCTTTTGTCTAGTCTGAGCTACCCTCAAATTCTCCCGGATTTTACGGGCTTGTTCTTCTGCCTCTTGAATCACTAATGGCTTCAAAGTCGGTAAAGCGGATCCTACTCTCTTCACTAAAACTATTGCAAAAGACTTGTTCATATGTCAAATTTATGTTGATGATATTATATTTGGGTCTACTAACAAGTCATCTTGTGAAGAGTTGAGTAGGATCATGATTCAAAAATTTGAGATGTCAATGATGGGGGAGTTGAAGTATTTCCTAGGATTTCAAATCAAGCAACTCCAAGAGGGCACCTTCATCTGCCAAACTAAGTACATTCAAGACATACTTAAGAAGTTTGGAATGAAGGATGGCTAAATGGGCATCTCGACCTCGACACTGGAGGTAAATCCGTAGATCAAAAGGTATACCGGTCGATGATAGGTTCCTTACTCTACTTATGTGCATCTCGACCAGATATTATGCTTTCTGTTGCATGTGTGCAAGGTTCCAGGCAAATCCTAAGGAAGTTCACCTTAGGGCCATAAAGAGAATCATGCGATATTTAGTTTACACTCTTAAGTTTGGGCTTTGGTACCCAGGGGATCCACATTTGATTTAATTGGATATTCCGATGCCGATTATGCAGGGTGTAAAATTGATAGAAAGAGCACATCAGGGAGTTGTCAGTTTTTGGGGAGATCCCTGGTGTCATGGGCTTCAAAGAAACAAAACTTCGTAGCTCTTTCCACCGCTGAAGCCGAGTACATTGCCGCAATCCATTGTTGTGCGCAATTACTTTATATGAGGCAAACCCTTAGGGACTATGACAACAAATTGAGCAAAGTCCCTCTTCTATGTGATAATGAGAGTGTAATCCGCATGGCGGATAATCCCATTGAACACAAACGCACTAAGCACATAGATATTCGGTATCACTTTCTAAGAGATCACCAACAAAAGGGGATATCGAAATTGCCTATGTTAATACCCACAACCAATTAGCCGATATCTTTACCAAGCCACTATATGAGAAAACCTTTAGCAAGCTTAGGAATGAGCTAAATATTCCTGATTCTCAAAATTTTGATTGAAACATTGCACACATAGCTTATTTATATACCTTTGATCATGTCTCTTTCATTTGGTACAAATGCATATTTCTTATTCTTCTTGTGCCAAGGCTAAGACTAATGTGCCTTCAAGCATATCTCTATGACCAGTCTTAGATTGAAAGGGAAATAGAGTATTCGACAAGGACAAGGCTTCCACTCCAAACTCTGACGGTATCATTTACTGTCACACCCAGTTTTGGAAGGTAAACCGAATGCGAACCATGTATGTGCCAGGATCAGAACTCACGTACACAGCGATTACATAATTGGACATCATCACACAATGCTCAAAATAAATAGCGGAAAGGTACTTTAATTACATCAAGATGTCTGAGACATCCACAGAGTCTAGTACACAATCATAGTGTTCAACATTAATATCGAAGTGCGGGAAACAAAACGTAGAAGATAAGCCTAAACAGGCAGCTGACTGGGGGGTTTGCCACTAAAGTAAACTAGAACTCGTCGTAGTCCTGGAACTCCTCAAAGTCCTCTATATTGCCAACATCTCCTCTTGAGCACTGAGTACAGTGGGGACATCCTGGGGTGGGGTGGTTTGCAAAGCAAGGGTGAGTACACATCAACGTACTCAACAAATGTCCCGTTTGGCTAAGTGGGCTAGCTGTATGTGAAGTTAAGGTTAAGCAGTTGCTTTTAGTTGGTCAAGTTTTATTACTACAAGTAGAGCCAAATTTTAGTAATAAACCCAGTTATTACCCAGAGGCACTCCCTCCAATAGGAATATACCAGAGATCAAATGTATAACCATCATTGCTAATCATCATCATAAAAGTAACCAAAGTTCTTCTAATCGAAGAGGATCCCAAGGCCGCTCATGAGCATGGCTGATATACCAGTTTATAACACTCTGCAGAGGTCGCACACTTTACCCACAAGTCGTGATTCCCTTTCTGCCCAGGGTTCTAGCCTCCCCATTGATCACTCCCAAGGTGATATAGTAGGGTCTCACTACATAGCCTTTACAAAGATTTCCCAGAGGTCATAGTCGCCTGTTAAGTTTCTCCAGTTTTATAAACACAGTACATCTCCCTAAAGGAAGGGTGACTAACAAAAACCAAATCGAGAACCTCTGCAACCAGCCTCGGCAGAGCAAGTACTGTGCCCGAACCCCATTGATGGCCCTACGGCGAAGCCAACTACTCCTCTAGTTCCTCTAATTAGTCAGCTAAGGGCATCCCATTCCACCCTCATGGTTGCACTGTTATCCCGGGTTGTCACTCCCCAAACAGGTCCTTACGAAGAGGCACTCAGGAAACAGCCTGAGTCCCCTGAAGTAATCACAAGGACCTCATCAGGATAACATCATCGTATCATAAATAATCACATCATGTTCATTGATTAAAGTAAAGCAATAGCATAAGCTAACCATGATTAACCCAAAAAGGTAAACATGGATAAGGAAAATACGGACTAGTCAATCCTTAAGTTTCAATAATGTAATGCGGGACAATGAATTATAAAGTAAAATAGGACATGATAGGTCTGAGGACACTTGCCTTCACTAGGTTGTTGCTTAGAGGGATCTTCGACAACACACTCAGGAACCACAGACTGCTCGTTGTCTAAATAAAGCGATCATACATTCAATACGTTTGGAAAGTAGAAATGAACAACACATCAAACATGTACAAACATTGGAACACAATTCAAAAGTTGTAGTATTAAGTAAAGGAGAATGAGGTCAAGTTATAAAATGAACTAATCCTAATTAGGGGTTGATTACTCTCTAAGTGTTTGGAACATACCTCAAAAGGTAAAGTAGTAATTTAAACAAGAAAGAGATTAAATCATAAGATGGACTAATCTCATTTGGGAATTTGATTATTCTTTAAGTGTTATCCATAATTACATAACCTAATTCTATTCATTTCATTGAGACCTAAAAGTTAAACCAAAAATGAATTCATGAAATGCATGTAATTCTATTCATTCCATTGAGACCTAAAAGTTAAACCAAAAATGAATTCATGTAATGCGTGTCACTAATCTCACAAGATTAAATATATTTTAACTCCTAGGGCTTTCATTTTATTTATTTCATTAAATAAATAAATTAACATATACATTAATCTTGTATCCTATGTGTAAAATTAAAGTATACAGACTATAGCTGATCATAATTTATTTGAACAGAGAATAATTTTATGAACATTTTGTAATTTGAACCACTAAATTTGGAGTTTATATGAAAAAGATATGAAATAAACAAGTTTTGAAGTTTAAAATATAAAATTAGGGCTAAATCTGTGATTAAATAAAAGTACAGGGAACTAATAAAATAAACCAGGGGCCTACGCGCTAAAATTCAGGACAGCGGGTTGATTTCCTAAAAGCCGAGGTGTAACACCCCAATGCTCCCACATAATGAATGTTACCAAATACCCTTCCCACAAAACTTAAACAACATAAGAAAAGAAATAGAGACAGAAAGTAAAGCAAAATCTGGCAGCACCTCCCTTGAAAATAGCATAACGAGAGAAACATAAAGTTTATACATAATGTAAAAGAAATATAATCCACATAGTATAATCAGAATGCAAAGGTAGTAATGAATATTCATGACCAAATAAAAAGAAAGGGAATCCAGCCAACCCAAAAGCAAATTCGACTACCATGAAGGCTAGAACATATTAATCCCCTAGACTTGAACCCCTGTTTAACATCGTTACTAAGCAGTGGTACATTTATTTAAGAGTGTAGTGGCCGTGCTGCTACTTCCCTTCTTTCCCAAAAGCAAAGATCAAGTGCCTGTTGGTGACTTGTTCTCAAGTGCTTTGAATTAAGAACAAGGCAACACAGTAAACATTATACGTTAAAGTTCTTCGTCCTTCAAAGCATTATTTCCCTTAGGATATAATGATTTTCGGACAAAGGTAACGAAGGACTTACCTTCGTTAACATAACATATGAGGATGAAGAAATAATCATATGAACCATAAAAAATAATATAAATAGTCATATATTATCATTATCTCATTTTTATTTCACTGTTATGGAAAAATAGGAACAATATTAGATTACAAATGTACCTTCGACTTGAAAGCAGGTGGAAGTACCAGTATGACGCAAGGATCAATGTCAGGTCAACGTGAACAGTACGGAGTTACTGTTCATCTATTTATAGGCACAGGACGCAGCCCATGTGAAATTACACTCATGCCCTTTACATTTGCTAACAACTCTATAGTAGTCCATCGAGGTTTAAATAGCCTTTTCATCTTTAAGTCGGTTTCCCTTTTCTGCTATCATGCCGAAGCTCTCCTGCGCATAGCTTCGGCTTCGCACTATCCTTCGTACTCCTTCTCGTGCTTCTTCACGCTGTGGTTTCAACTTAAGTCCGAAGGTACCTGTTCATGTACTGTACTTCCAGAAACATTGTTAAATCATGTTTTTGAGGACCTTCGGAAGCCGAAGGCCCCCAACAGTAGCCCCTCGCAATATTAATTTGTTAGAATGATAAATTTAGATTGCGACAAGGACGAAGGCCCTGAGCCGAAGGTCCGAAAAAACACCTTCCCTTTGCTAGAATAGCAACAGCCACTGACAAGCGGGCCCTCCAGCATGCAATGCGCCAGACATATAAATAAGAGCGCACCACGAGCTCATTTGGCACGCTCTCTTGCCATCTGCTCTTACTTACTCAATTTTTAGCTCTTGCGCATCAGCACTTGCCTAGAATTTTAAATTTTTAAGCTTCGGCTTTGAGAGCACTTTTCTCAGCACTTTCGAAGATGTCTGAGGATAAGAAAGCTATCGCTGAACCGAAGCTGAGCCTTTCTGAGGAGATGAATCTTGGCTTTATTGAATCAATAGCAAGGACAAATGCAGAGAAGATTGCTAGGGAAACTTTGGAGGGTTTGTCTGAAGACACTGGTGATAGTGACAGCTATGATGCGGAGAGCGGCGAGGAAGACTCCGAAGATCGACCTTGGCGACCGAGCCATGCAGTTTTTGGAAAATCAACTATTAAACATAGTCATCTTGACAACATGAGGGGGAAATACTTTCGGGATATGTCTGTTGTGAGGGCTGACGATGGAGAGAAAACTTGTCCTACTCCAGAGGAGAATGAAGTCGTGATCTTCTGAAGCTTTTTGAAGGCTGGACTTCTGCTTCCTCTGAGCAGTTTCGTGGTCGAGGTTTTGAAGGTATTTCAGATTTACCTTCACCAGATTACCTCTGAAGCTATTATAAGAATGGGAATCTTCGTGTGGGCTTTAAGGAGTCAAGGTTTGGAGCCAAATGCAAAAAGTTTCTGTAGCATGCATGAATTGTTATATGAGACGAAGCCCTAGGGTAAAGAACAGTATCATAATAATTTCGGCTGCTATAGCTTCGTTGCTCGTTTTGGTTCAAGCTCCCCAGTACCGACTTTTCAGAAGAGATGGCCCAGAGACTGGACAAAAGAATGGTTTTATGTAAAGAATGATTTAAAGGCACGAGAAGACATTAAAGATATAATCATGCGCCCTATCTAGCAACACTTCGGGCTCCGGAAACCGAAGGTAGAAATTGACGAAGCGGCTGAAGAATGTCGCAAGGCTTTCGGCTTAGTCTGCTCTTTCATCGGGACAAGGGACTTAGTTCAAGAGCACGTGGCCTACAGGATATGGCCATTGTTAGCCGACTGGGAGGTGCCAAAAGAATCCATCAACAATCCCCACGAAGGTGGTCTGGTTCGACTAAAATATACCTTCAGATTTAGAGACCAGTTTATCGAGCCAGACGACGACTGGCTGAAAAGCGTCGAAGCTACAAGCGATGACCTGCTTGGGCTATACTCCAGAGCAGAAGATAACGCATTATCTGCGGCCTTCGAGAACCGGAAGAAGAAGAGACTAAACAGAGTTTTTGATACCATTGGGTTCATGTATCCTGACTACCGTTACCCGCCCCAGGGGCAAAAAAGAAAAAGTGGAGATTCCGGGAGAGATGATGTTTCAGCTGCTCCGAGCGAGCCCGCACCGAAGAGGAAAAAGGTGAAGGTCCTTACTCATCGACCGCGCTATATTGAACCGGCTATAGTGCCTGAATTTGGCGGTGATACCTCTTCGGTGTCCGAAGGCAAAAAAACCTGCGATTTCGCAGAAAATTGAACCGGCTATATCGCCGAAAGCATTACCAGCGAAATCAGATGAGCCGAAGGCCACTAACATTGAAGTAATAAGTCCTTCGGCGGAGGTGACAATGCCGAAGGCACAAAAGGATCTCTCGACAACCCCCAAGATAAAGAGAATGGTCAACGTATTAGATGTGCTAGAAACAATAAAAACTTCAAGCTCTACTCCGAAGAAAGCTGTCGAAGCTTCAGAAACACACATTGAGGCCGAAGCTTCCGAGGTTCAAGTCGAGACCGAAGCTAGGCCCTCAGAGCCCATCAAAGAGAAATCCTTGGAAATCGGAGACAAGATAGAGAAAGAAGCTGCAGAAGCAATTCTGACTGGAAAAACCGCCATTCCTATTCCCAAAACATCATCTGAAGCTACTGATTATATTATATGACATGCTTTGGGAAAAAGATTATCTGAAAAAGAAAAGCGAGAGGCTCAATTGTATGCTCAAAGATTAAAATATCCAAAGGGGGCACTAGTATTCAACGGCAGCGGGGAAGAAGACTTCTTGTACTGTCTCCCAGACAGCAAAGAGATTTCTGTCCGCCGAGAGATGGGCAAGAGCTTCGGGTTCCCAACACTAGAAGATGGGCTCTCAGTGTTATCAAAAGATGAGTTAGCCGACAACTTGGCATACAATAGTTTAAAGGTGAGAAAATGAGATTTTTGTATTTAAAAACAAAATTTTCCATTTGCTTACACTCAATACCGCATTTTTTGCAGGGCCTTATCCTTAGCAACGCCCTTAGGGTGCAAAAAAGTGCTGAAGATGAAGGGTATACCATAGCCCTAAACAGCCTTCGCTCCGAAGTAATTGAACTAAGGAACGAAGGTCTTGAAAAAGACAAAATATTACACTCATTGTTGAACAAAATAAGGGAATATGAAGCTGCTTCCAAGGTTCAAGCTGAAGCTCAAAAATGTGAAATCGATGATCTTTGGAAACAGCTATTCGAAGCTAAAGAAAAATGCGGTGTTGCAGAGGCTGAACGAGATATTAGTATATATTGGAGGAACCATTTACAAAAAACAGTTGATGAGCTTCGCGCATCCAAGGAGAGGTGCTATGAAAAATCTATAGAGTGTGTTAAGAAAATAAAAACTAGTTTCGCCAATGTTGGCGCATTTTCTAACGAAGACAACTTCATAAGGGGTGATCCTGAAGGACCAATTGATTGGATTAATAACAAAGCTGAAGCTTTTGAAGAAGTTTTAAGTGGTCACAGAGATATCTGTGTGACGAAACCTCCCAAGTAATTAGGCCCACCTACAGTTGTCCTTGTCCAACAGACATCAGACAACCCTGTAGATGTTCCTGAATCACTTGACAAGTTCGGTATCTTTATCCTTACCTTTCCAGGAACGTTTCACCCGTCTGACAGACAATATGTTCATCGGAGATGCGGAAATGCAGAAGTGATTACATAAACTTACATTTATTTATAAAGTAGGAGTAAGTCATACAATACAGACCAGAGTATAAGCGAGTGCCAAAAGTATTATTACAATACCTGGGAGGTAAAAGCTCCTCCCATTAAGTTCTTTACATGAAAGTTTTTAAGGAGGACCCGGTCCTCCGACAGCTTCATTCTTGGTTATCTTCACTTTTCACCACCTTGGTACAAAAACAACAAAAGTTTGTTGTCTCCTCACCTAAAAACAACGGGGGAATAAACCCTGAGTATGGAATTACTCAGCAAGTCTTAACCGACCAAGAGAAAGACTCTCAAGGGTATGCTGGTTATATGGGAGTCAAGGTAGGGTCTTTCAATAATCAAAGACTCTATTTGCAGAATTGCTTACTAAAGTGGATCCTTAAAATCCAATTTTATTGTCAGGTTAAGAAAATTACCTGCAGCTAGAGTTCCTTCTACCCTAGTTCAATCACTTGACCTGCACTAGCCAATTTTCTCGTTAATCCCTTCATCTTCACTGGATTGCTACGTGTAGGGTAGTGACCAAGTCTTCATAACCGCGAAGGTACGGCGATCCGAATCGATTATACTCAGCTGAGGATCTCCAATCACACGACATATGTAGCACTTAACCCTTGCATATGTCAACCCGCCACCAGGTTTCTTAAGACCAGATCAGGTTCACGCAAACCGAGAGCACAGATACACCACCGTCCAGCCTCTTGCCACGGAGGGTACACGCTACTCTCGCCACCGCTCCACGCCCATTTCATGTTATCTTATTCTGGCCTTAGTCTGCCCGAGGCAAGGCTTACCCATGACAAGGCATGTGACCAGTTAAAGGGTCCTCGATCATCAAGCCTACATCGACAAGGTCCTTAATCGACTCAGACGGAGACACTACACCGAGACTCTCTTCTCGTGCAAGTCACCCGCCCGGTCTCAGCTTAATCATTTCACCCCAAAGGTTGGTACCTGGCAGAGGTACATCTTTTCCGATGTTGAATCCATCAAGGCCTTTGACAGATTCACCATCAAGTTTTATTTTGAAAACAACCCTCCCACTTTGCCAAACATCTTTTGTAAAACAAATCCTTTTGTTTTGCTAGAGCAATACTAAGCATAATAAAACCTTTTTTTAAAACAGGGTATCAAGGAAGGTAATCAATTCCAAGGAAAGTAATGCAGGAATTGTTTTAAGCAATCAACACCTATCACCTAGTGCATCAAGCAAGTGAGAAAGATTTTAAAACACAAGGGGGGTGGCAAATGCACCGGGGCTTGCCTTTGTTTATGAGTGAGTCAGGCTCAGATCCACAAATATCGAAGTAGAAACAATTCTCAGCCTGAGTTTCCAAGGGTGGTGGTACTTGCTCTTCAGTGGCTTCCACTTCTTCTTCGTGTTCTAATCATAACCATACATATGTATAAGAATGGATGCCATGGAATGCTCATGAGGGTGCAAAGATAATATAAACTTATTATCTAAGTCTTGAATACAATTTTCCTTCACAGAACTCCGAGAACTTAGGGTTTCCGGAGTCAGTAAAGGAGTTCACAGGGCGGGGGGGTGTTTTGGGGGTTTAGTGATCAAACAAGGTCCAAATCAATTCAAACTATACCCAAGGCTTCTAAATAATGTGGGGAGTTCATATAAAAATTTTGAACATTTTTGACATTACTATTAATTCTTTAAAATTCCAGAACCATTTCTTTAAGCTATTTTAAATGCCCTAAAATTCCCTGTTTCACCCAAAAATCATGAAACTATTTTTATTAAATTCTAGGGAAAATAAGAAGGCTAGGAAAATTAGTTTCACAATTTTACCATTTTTCTACAATTTTCTACATATTTCTAAACTTGGACAGAAAAAGAAAAAAGAAAAGATATAACAGTGCTGGGCCAAATCTGGTCCAGACGGCCCAACAATGGGCAGAAGCGCGTCCGCGCCCGCACGCGCGCGGCAATTTTGCACCGAGGCCCTTAGGGTTCTAGGTATCAGGAAATAAGTTTCTTTACTATTTCTATGTGTCGCTGACGATTTACACAGAGCCCCCTTGATTTCTAATTCTTCGCACGCCCAAGTCCACGACGACGGCAGCGCGGGGAGCGCAACTCCGACGAGCTAGACCGGCCGGAGGGGACCAAGACCGGTGCTCAGCTTTGGATTAAACTAAATCCACGACCTGGAGAGTATTTCCCCTAAGTTAATTGCACATTTGGTGATCTATCAAGCTCTGTCCGCGTGAACCGAATGGGTGGCGGGCAGATGAACGCGTTCCCGATGAATGGTGGTCTCTAAGTTCAAATTAGTGACACGGTAAGTATCACAGAGCTATGAGAGTGCTCCAACACGGAAGCAGAGGAAGGGTACTGACCGGAAAATGGCTGGCGACGGTGAAGCTCGTTTCACGGTAGCGGAAAATGGATTTGGGGCGAATGGGAAATTCCAGAGCTCGGATGAACGATTACGGGTGGGAGTGGGTGCGTTGGCTTCGCAATTACCTAGCGCAACTACCTGGGTGCCCAATTTATAAAAGGAACGAGCGGTGGCCGGGAATTTTACGAAGGACGCGCGACGGTCGGAGGTGGAAGAAAACACTGGCGCACGTGAATTCGTGGCTAACGGCGTGGCAACCTCCCCGGCGACGATGGGATGGCCCAAGGGAGTCACGACGGCACGGTGGAAAAGCTAAGCCACGCGGCGCACAGCCGGGAGGCGGCGTTCACCGGCGAGTTTATCGGATCAGCCGCAAAGAGGAAGAGAGAGCCACGGGGAGTCACCGGAGTGATCTCCAGCTCACCGCCGGCGAGGATCTTTTACCGTGTGTCCTTATCTGCCCATCCCGAGCACAAGTTGGGCCGGCAACGGCATGAATCACGGCGGAATCGGTCGTCGGCGGTGGGTTTGTTGGCGATCCGATCTTCTTCAGTTGTAACACTGTACCATGGCCAAAACAGGATTCAGACACTCTGACGGATTACTTTGAAGCTTGATTTTCTCTCAGATTGGTATGACAACACATCCCTGACTCTGCAGCAAACTTGTAGAGCTATAAACCAGCTACAACTTTGCTATGGCAGCCCAAGGTAGATTTTCACTGGATCATGCTCAGAATTGAGTTTGAAGTCGATGTCAGTCCACTGTCAGTCTGATTTTCAGACTTAAGCAGCCTGACAACCAAAGTTTAAGCATGATTATCTCCAAATTTCTCATAAGAACATGGCTTGCACTCTTAAGCAAAGTTGTTCTCCTATAATTGGGCTACAATTTTGATGTGGTGACCTAGGGCAAAAACCCTATATTTTGAAAGATACAGGGCTCCAAAGTTGAGCCCACTAAACTGAATTTCAGACTTAGAATAGAGCTTAAGTGAGGTCCATTTTGCATTTAAGTCCAAAATACAATATTTGGCCTACAAGTCCACACATTTGTGAACCAAATGACTTAAGATACCTGTTTGACTTGGTTTTTGCACTTCAGTCCAAAAGTGGACTAATTTTGCACATAGGTCCCTAGGGTTTGGATTTAGGGTTTTCCAGGGTTCTAATTGAGATTTTTGGTATCCCAGGGGTATAAATGTGATTCAACTTTGTTTTTGGGGACATTTTATGACTCTTCCCTAAAGCCTTTAGGTTTTCTCACCTTGGGTTATGTTTTACTCCCTTTGAGCCTTATTTAGGGTTAGGTTCCCTATCCAGGGTCCTATTTGCAAAACACCAAAAACAATACACTTGTTTGAAATTTTTACCTAGTGAATGCACTCTAGGTGTATCAAACATATGCAATGTCAATGCTTATGATGCCATGCTCAAGTTTTAGTTACAGTAACACCAGGGGTGTTACATCCTTCCTCCCATAAAAGAATCTCGTCCCGAGATTTAAAGTCCTAGGGTGAGTAATGGAAAAGGAAATGTGTCACATCTTTATTCCCTTATTTCTGGTACAAGGCAGGGGTGGTGTGGGGATTCACTCCTTTATTATAGCACTAATTATACCTTACAAATTACATGAGGCTAGAAAGCCTGGGAAATTCTTATTCAAAAAGTCTTGAGTTTCCCATGTAGCCTCTTCTTCCGAATGTTGGTTCCATTGTATCTTATAAAACTTGAGAGTTTTTCTCCGGGTAACCCTGTCCTTTTGATCCAGAACTCGAATAGGATGTTCCGAGTATGTTAAATCTGGTTCCAGGACAACATCTGTCACTTCAATGGTTCGATTGGGAACCCGAAGACACTTCTTCAATTGCGACACATGGAACACATTATGGATAGCAGACAGAATTTCGGGGAGCTGCAGTCGATACGCCACTGGTCCACATTGCTCAAGTATCGGAAATGGACCAATGTACCTGGGTGCAAGTTTCCCTTTAACCCCGAAACGCGATATTCCCTTCATGGGTGAAACTTTCAGGTAGACATAGTCCCCTTCATGAAAATATAAGGGCATTCGTCGTTTGTCTGCATAACCCTTCTGACGGGCTTGTGCTTTCTTCATATTATGAATAATTTTCTGAACCTTTTCCTCGGCCTCCTTCACTATATCAGGCCTAAAGAAATACCTTTCTCCAGGTTCAGACCAATTTAGCGGAGTTCGACACCGTCGCCCATATAAAGCTTCAAAAGGTGCCATCTTGATACTTTCTTGATAGCTGTTATTATATGAAAACTCCGCCAAAGGCAAGCATTCATCCCATTTTGGTGAGAAGTCCAGAACACAGGCTCGCAACATATCTTCGAGTACTTGATTGATTCTCTCAGTCTGTCCACTGGTTTGTGGATGATATGCCGAACTATGGAGCAACTTAGTACCCAAGGATTTGTGAAGTGCTTCCCAAAACTTGGCTACAAATTGGGGTCCACGATCCGACACAATGGTCTTCGGAACACCATGCAGACTAAGAATACGAGCAATGTATAACTCCGCATAGGTAATGACGGGATATTTTACTTTGACAGGGAGAAAGTGGGCGATCTTGGTAAGTCGATCAATGATAACCCAAATAGAGTCATACCCTTTTGCGGTCCTGGGCAATCCCACGATAAAGTCCATACTTATATCTTCCTATTTCCATGTTGGGATCGGCAAAGATTGTAATGGACCAGCAGTTTTCATGTGTATGGCTTTGACACGTCTGCACGTGTCACACTTAGCCACATAGCATGCAATTTCAATTTTCATCTTCGTCCACCAGTAGTGCTGCTTTAGATCATGATACATCTTAGTGCTTCCCGGATGAATAGAATAGCGACTAAGATGCGCTTCATCTAAGATTTGCTGGCGGAGTTCTTCATTCTTCGGCACTACTATGCGGTTATTGAACCATATCACACCTTGATCGTCTTCTTTGAAACATTTGGCTGTTCCAGCCCTTATCTTCTCTCGTATGTGCTTCATACCGAAATTATCCTTTTGAGCATCAATTATCTTTTGCAAAATGATTGACTCAAGCTTTAGCTGATTCAGAGTCCCTTGTTGGACCATCCCCAGGTTTAGTTTTTCCATCTCTTGACATAAAGTGTTGTCAGAGGTCTTTACCATAAGACAGTGGCAGGAAGCCTTACGGCTCAATGCATCTGCCACAACATTGGCTTTGCCTGGGTGATAATGAATTTCTAGTTCATAGTCCTTAATAAGCTCAAGCCATCACCTTTGCCTCATATTCAATTCTGACTGGGTGAAGATATACTTCAAGCTTTTATGATCTGTATAAATATGACAGATATTTCCCAGTAGATAGTGACGCCAAATCTTTAGGGCATGAACCACAGCAGCTAGCTCCAGATCATGAGTTGGGTAATGCTCCTCATGTCGGCGCAACTGCCTTGAAGCATATGCAATTACTCGGCCCTCTTGCATTAATTCACAGCTGAGTCCACTGCCTGACGCATCACAATATACATCAAAAGGCTTGGTGATGTCCGGTTGAGCCAATACCGGAGCAGTGGTTAACAATGTCTTCAATTGCTCAAAAGCTTCATTACACTTAGAAGACCAATTGAATTTAATGTCATTCTTCAATAAACTTGTGATTGGCTTCACAAGCTTAGAAAAATCTGGTATGAATCTGCGATAATATCCAGCTAGTCCAAGAAAACTCCGGACTTGGTGAACAGTGGTTGGGGGTTTCCACTCCAGAATATCCTTGACTTTGCTAGGATCTACCGCAATTCCCTTTGCAGATAGCACGTGCCCCAAAAATTGAATTTCCTCCAGCCAGAACGTGCACTTACTGAACTTGGCATACAACTGATGTTCCCTCAGGCGCGTCAATACAATCCGTAGATGTTGAGCATGCTCCTCTTCATTTTTAGAATATATCAAGATATCGTCGATGAAGACCACCACGAACTTGTCCAACTCGGGCATGAACACCGAGTTCATCAAATAAATGAAATGGGCAGGAGCATTTGTTAGCCCGAAGGACATTACCAAATATTCGAATAAACCATACCGAGTAGTAAACGCGGTCTTCGGTATATCCTCGGGCCGAATACGGATTTGGTGATAGCCCGACCTGAGATCAATTTTGGAAAATACCCTCGCCCCAGTCAGTTGATCAAACAAGATGTCGATCCTTGGAAGAGGGTACTTGTTCTTGATGGTGACCTCATTCAGGGGTCGATAATCCACGCACATTCGTAAGGTTTGATCCTTCTTTTTAACAAAAATGGTGGGGCAACCCCAAGGAGACGAGCTTGGCTGGATGAATCCCTTATTCAGTAGATCTTGTAATTGAACCTTCAATTCCGCCAACTCATTAGGGGGCATACGGTACGATCTTCGGGAGATGGGAGTCGTACCGGGCTTTAGCTCAATTACAAATTCTACATCTCTTTCAGGGGGCAGTCCAGGCAAATCTTCCAGAAATACATCTGGAAACTCACATACTACCGGAATATCCTTGATCTCCGGTACAATGGCTTCATATATTCTACCAGAAGCTTTGGCTGGATTGGTTACGGGGAGAGACAAAAGAATCTCTTCTTGATTATAGCTCAACCTGACGGTTCTGAGTTCAGTGTTGAGAATTGCCTTGTGTTAGGTTAACCAATTCATACCCAAAATCACATCTAAATCCTGGCCTTTCAGAACAATCATGTTAGCAGGAAAGTTCTGTCCGGCCATTGTTACTGGCACTTCATAGGCCACTTCTCTAGTAAAAATGTGTCCCCCAGGTGAATGAATTTTAAATCCTTCTTTTGATTCATGGCATGAAATGTGATGTTGCTCCACAAATGTCTTGCTAATAAATGTATGCGAAGCACCAGAATCAAAAAGAATAATTGCAGGGTGACTGACCACGAGAAACGTACCCATCATCACCGGTTCTCCTTCCGGTGTAGTGGCCACTTGAGTATAGTATACCCGCACTGTCTTCTTTGCATTCTTCCCTACATTATTTCCCTTGGGCTGAGCTGATTTCCCAGATCCTTGCTGAGCATTTGATTGATTCATCTTGGGATATGGGCAGTCTTTGATGAAATGTCCAGACTTGCCACAATTAAAACACCCGGTTGAGGAGCTGGGCAAAGCAGGGAATCGAGTGCCCGGGGCACCCGGCTGATTTGGGGTAGTGGGGGCATTGTTGGGGCAAATAATGATTGGCTGCTTAAAGGGAAATGAGGGCGGTCGAGAAAAAGAACGATTTTGGCTAGAAGGCCGGATCACCAACCGTTGCCTCTTTGCCTGGCCCTGATTAGGCTTCTCACCACCAAATCCCTTGTTCTTGCCCGAACCTGCATATTTTGCTTCAACAGATAGGGCTGTGCTGACAGCCTTTCCATACGTGAGATCTATGCAGGTGGCCATTTTTCTCTGCAATCGATCATTCAGACCCCTCATAAAGCAGTTCTTCTTCTTTAAATCGGTATTCACCTGATCGATGGCATACTGCGATAGGTGATTAAACTTGTTGAGATACTGATTGACGGTATCTCCCCCTTGTTTCAGCTTCATGAACTCTTCTTGCTTCATATGCAGAACACCTTCGGGTATGTAGTGCTCGCGGAAGGCTACTTTAAATTCTTCCCATGTGACTTGATGATTGGCAGGTTGAATAGCCACAAAATTTCCCCACCAAGTACTGGCAGGGCCGCGTAGTTGTTGCGTTGCGAACAACGGCTTCTGTGTCTCTGAACAGCGGAGAAGACCAAATTTTTGTTCAATAACCCGTATCCACTCATCAGCTTCCAACGGGTCCTCAGCCTTGACAAATAGTGGTGGACGGGTTTCAGAGAAATCCAGATATGTGGTTTCACGTGGGCCTTGCTGATAACCCCTTCCACCCTGCTGTTGGAATTGTTGGCCCGCCATTTCTCTAAGAAAGCGGGTATTGTCTGCAGTTGCGTTCACCAAGGCGGCAATCGCCTCGGCCAATGTGGGAGGAACCGGAGGTGGATTTGGGGTAACATCCCTTCCCCTAGAAGTTCCTGCTGCATCCTGTCCTCGAGTCCTGGTAGGCATCTGAGGCAAAGAACATTTGAAGTAAACATAATATGCCAGAGAAACCTTCCATTTTACATTACTATAAAAAGTAATGATACAGACTCGATGTTATACAACAGGATACATTACCCATTATACAAGAGTTCAACCTATTATACAACATACTACTTCTATTTCTACAAGCTATACTACTACTCCTGCTTCTGGTTGCTCTTGGCAGCTTCGTCGTCAGGTGTGGGAGACCATACGTCGACCAGCCTCATAGAAGGAGGGGCCTAAAAAGGTCTAACTCGCCACCAAGCGCTTCTCCCGCATTATGCGAGGGTCCGGCTTCTGACCTGACGGGATCCGCAGGGACATGTGGGTGTAATTGCGAATACAGTACATGAACTTCCTCATGTAAAGTATTGCAATATACCTGCAAGTTGTCAATAGCAGCGCTAAGTTCGTTGACTCGTGCTCGAGCCTTCGCTTCCTTAGCCCAAGCTACTGAACGAGACTGTACTGCCCAATCAAGCGCCAAATCTCGATCAGCTAGTTGATCTTGCAGGGTACGGATGTAACTTCTTAATTCATTTATTGGGTCACCATCCGCAACCCATAAATTGGTCCTGCGTTGTAACTCTGCTTGAAGTTGATTCACGCGAGCTTCGAGATCACCAATAGGATCGTTGCTCCCGCTACTGCTATCTTGCTCCCGTGGGGCAAGTTGGTGTCGAGGTACACCGATAGGTCCAGTATGTTTTCGCGCCGTTTTCCTTGTACGCGGCGGCATTTGCTAAGGGGAAAATTTATTAGTACAATTCTTAGCATGATGCATGAATAATTACAGAATCAACCCTAGTTGATTCAACCTTCTATACATTGCACTCTTCCTATCTGGTCTTTGAAACAAACTCTTCAGAGATGCTTAGGTAAGAAAAGAAGAAATTTTCTAGATAAGTCTTAGAAAATCCTTTTGAAGGTGCTACATAATGTCTGTCAAGAAGGGCTACGCTCCGATACCAGCTGTGACAGAACCTCCCAAGTAATTAGGCTCACCTATAGTTGTCCTTATCCAACAGACATCAGACAACCCTGTAGATGTTCCTGAATCACTTGACAAGTTCGGTATCTTTATCCTTACCTTTCCAGGAACATTTCACCCGTCTGACAGACAATATGTTCATCGGAGATGCGGAAATGTGGAAGTGATTACATAAACTTACATTTATTTATAAAGTAGGAGTAAGTCATACAATACAGACCAGAGTATAAGCGAGTGCCAAAAGTATTATTACAATACCTGGGAGGTAAAAGCTCCTCCCATTAAGTTCTTTACATGAAAGTTTTTAAGGAGGACCCGGTCCTCCGGCAGCTTCATTCTTGGTTATCTTCACTTTTCACCACCTTGGTACAAAAACAACAAAAGTTTGTTGTCTCCTCACCTAAAAACAATGGGGGAATAAACCCTGAGTATGGAATTACTCAGCAAGTCTTACCCGACCAAGAGAAAGACTCTCAAGGGTATGTTGGTTATATGGGAGTCAAGGTAGGGTCTTTCAATAATCAAAGACTCTGTTTGCAGAATTGCTTACTAAAGTGGATCCTTAAAATCCAACTATTGGGGGCCTTCGCCTTTGGAAGGTCCTCAAAAACATGATTTAACAATGTTTTCCAAGAGAAATATGCAAACAGGTACCTTCGAAGTTAGATTGCGGGTATACAAAAGCACGGTTAAAGACGAAGCTTGACTGGGACGAAAGCTGATCACGACGAAGGATAAGACGATCACGAAGCTATATGCAGAAAAGCTTCGGCATAACGGCAGAAAAGGGGAACCGACTTAAAGATGAAAAGCCAAATTAGACCTCGAAGAATTACTATAGGGTTATTGTTAAATGTAATGGGTATTAATGTAATTTTGCATGGGCTGCGACCCGTGCCTATAAATAGGTGAACAATATTTCTGTACTGTTCACGCTGATTTGGCATTGACTTTTGCGTCACACTTGTACTTTTACCTTCTCACAAGCTGAAGGTACATTTGTAATTTGGTATCATTTCTATTCTTCCATCATATTAAAATAGAAATGATTTGTCAATGATACATAATCGTTCATGTTAACTTATATGCTTCATATGATTCCTTCTTCATTATTATATTTTATGCTGATGAAGGTATGTCCTTCATAACCTTCGTCCAAAAATCATTATATCCTTAGGGAAATAATGCTTCGAAGGGCGAAGGATATTAACATTTAACATTTTGTGTTGCCTTGTTCTTAATTCCTAGCATTTGAGAACAAGTCTCCGACATTGGCGCCCACCTCCGGTGAACTCACTTCCATTTCTTGAGTTTTGAACAACTTCGGCAAGCATCACCTTCATCATGCCGCCGAAAAAAGCTTCAGCGACAGGGGCTGGTACTTTACAGCCGCTGGATCCCAATCAGGATTTCCTTTCTCTCAGAGAGGCCCGAAGCCAGAAGTGGAAGGCTGCTAGTCCAACACCTCCGGAGGATGACCTGGATCAGGAGATCCAAAACCTGGAGATCCTTCAGCAACAGGTGCAACGCAAGAAGGAGAAGATGGCTCGTCTAGCTGATCTTCAGAGACAGATAGACGAAGCTTCTGAGGAGGTTCGTCATCTTGTTCAAGATGATCAAAGCCGAAGGCCTCCACGCAGAGAGCTTCATCAGGAAGGCTTCCATAATTAGGATGACTGGTATGAAGATTTCCATCATGGAAACTTTGCTTTTGATGATGCTTCTCCTCTCTCAACAGAATTGCAGGCTACACCATGGCCACAGTCTTATAAGCCACCCCAGCTCCCCATGTATGACGGTCACAGTGCCCAATGAAATTGTCATTGAGGCCATGATTAAGGGGCTTCGGCCGGGACCATCAGCGCAGTACTTCGCCAGGAAGCCACCACAAACGTTGGAGAAGCTACTTCAGAAGATGGACGAATACATTCGAGCTGACAATGACTTCCGCCAAAGAAGGGAGGAAGCTTTCAGGTTCTCTGAAATGACCAGGGGCTTCGGAGGAAGATTTCACCCGAGGCATGTTAGGTCAATCCATAACTCTGCTCAAACTGATGACCGAGGGAGCCAGCAGCAAAGGCCACAACACTCTTCACAAGCTTCGGCCCAACAGCAGAGTTCTTTTCGGCCGCCAGCGCAAAGGGGCAGAGGCGCCAGGGGCTTCGGGGGAAGGTTTGGAGACCAGCCAAGAAAAATATATTGCCTATTCTGTGGTGAAGACAAGGGCCATACTACCAGGATGTGCCATGTTACCATCCAGAAGCAGAAGGAAATAGCGGAAGCAGCAGCGCAACAGAGTCAGCCGAAGCAGGTCATGCATACTGCTTCGTATCATTCACCTTATATTCCAGAATATGTAGGCAACCACCCTGCAGCTTCTGTTGCTTCGGCGAGCCAACCCCAAGCATATTGGCAGCAACCTCCACCGCCACCGCCGACCCAGCGAGGACAACAGCCAGAAGGGAGTCAGCACAATCATCTTCAGAGGGATTTCAGAGAGGGGTCCGAAGCTCGCACAGTCAACAGCACGGTGCCAGAGTCGAAGCACATTTATTGACAAATATCCTACCTCAACAGCAGTTCTTTTGCATCTTCTACATTCACTATTACCCTTTTGTCAATAAGAAACAATTATGAAGAGTTTTAATGTCTTTTATTGAATTTCAATTCCCTGTAATACTTTCATTTTCTACTATAATAAAAATATGTTTTTTCCATAGGCTTGAGTTGCCGAAGCATACGAACTTATACTGATTTGGAGGACCCTTGAATTACCAAAAACTTGATCTAATGCACACAGTACAAATTGTTCGAAACAGTAAAAAGTCGTTCCTAAGGGAGCACAGTGTAAGTTTTCTAAACCTACAGCGAAAAATAAGCGCTGATTCCACCGAAAGTAAAAGGCGAAGAAGCTCCTAAGGGAGGCTTACAGCGAAAAATAAACGCTGATTCCACTGAAAGTAAAAGGCGAAGAAGCTCCTAAGGGAGGCTTACAGCGAAAAATAAACGCTGATTCCGCTGAAAGTAAAAGGCGAAGAAGCTCCTAAGGGAGGCTTACAGCGAAAAGTCAGCGCTGATATAAAAAGTGTGTGTGCTTTATTACATGGATATATATCTGTGGCACAAATATCATTTTGCATGGCATAACATCATCACATCATTTTTGCATAACATAAGCATCATACAGCATAATGCATCTGGAACAAGAAGGGGATACAGTGTTGACTTGCGGAACATATTTTGGAAAAGAGAAAATCGCGCTAAGGCACAAGACAAATCGAGATGAAGTGTAGCCACATCGGAAACGCAACACAAAACTTTTTTATAGCTTCGGAAAATATTTCACGAAGCTTGGACATTCCTGAGATATAGAAGGGATTTTCTTCACGAAGCATGAAAAGAAGGGAAGGTGTTTTTTCGCCGAAGGCTCAAAAAGCGGTATGTATGCAAAGTTTCATGCATCGTAAAGAATTAAACTATAAATAGATTATATATTACATTTAAAGTTACAATATATTACACATCTTTACGCTTCAAATGTTTCTACAATAGCATTTAATCCTCTTTAAGTACTATCTCTGCAGCTTCGTTCAATAGTTGGTTGACAACCTTGTCCATAATGGCTTCAGCCATTTTTCTAATTTCATCGTCCCCCTTCGGGTGGGGGCCCGGAAATGTCTCAGCAGGTTCTGGGGGAAGAAAAGATACGGCTATATTACTATTACAAACCGAGAGCAGAGTCTGGAATTAAAAATTACAGCATAATAAAAACCACTAATTAATACCTATTTGCCCTTCGGGCTCTGTACTTTTTTCGGTAGCTTCCGCTATTTTTCTAGCATCGTGGATGCCTTTTTCACTCCTTTGAATAATTTCTTGCGCCGATTCTCGGCCGCCGTTATCCCAGATATCGGTGAAGAATTTCCCACCAACCATGCTTGCTTGGGGTGAGGGGTCTTTAATGTCTTCAGAAGACAAGGTAGCTTCGGACTGCGCTAGGGATTTTACATGCTCGCAGCCTTTCCTCTCCAAAACAGCAGCAATCCCCCTAGCACCCGAAAAAGCGCAAATGTCACCACGACTATTCAAAATTTCCTATAAGGCCTCTGCTTCATGACTGATCCACTCCATTGGGCCTTCAGGATTGCCTCTTGAAAAATTCTCTTCACTAGAGAATGCGCCAACGCTGGCGAAGCTAGATTTTATCTTTTTGACGCACTCTATGGATTTAACATAACATTTCCTCTGGGATGCACGAAGCTCTTTAATACTCATCTCTAAATGATTCGCCAGTTGATCACTAAGCTCGCGTTTTGTTTCTTCAAGTATATGCTCTTCTTTAGCTCTAGCTAGCTGTTTCTGAAGATCTTTAATTTCACGTCTTTGGGCTTCGGCCTGGGCCTTTGAGGTAGCTTCATCCTTCTTTACCTTGTCCACCAATGTGAGCAGAATTTTATCCTTTTCCAGAGCTTCATTTCTCAGTTTAATAACTTCTGATCGTAGGTTGTTGAACGCAATTTCATAGCTCTCATCTTCGGCACTCTTTTGTGCTCTCAATGCGTTGCTTAGAATTAAACCCTATATGTAAAAAGGTTGGTATAAGAACAAAAGAATGAGCTACGAATTATAAAATTTGTAAACATCCAATTCTCATACCTTCAGGCTATTGTACGCAAGACTATCCGCAAGATCCTCCTTCGTCATAGCACATAATCCAGCCTCAAGCTTCGGAAACCCCATACTTCTAGACATCTCCCGACAGACGGATAATTCTTTATTGTCTGGGAGGCAGTATAGGAAATCCTCTTCGTCAGTCCCATTGAACACTAGTGCCCCCTTAGGATATTTCAATTCTTTGGCATAGTGATTAGCTTCAAAAACTTCTTCTTCCGATAACTTTTTCCCCGAAGCATGACGCACAATATAATCGTATATTTTGGAAGTTGCTTCGGGGACAGCAGTATCAATTTCTTCGACCAAAGTAGGCTCTGACATTTTCATTTCTTCAGTTGCCCTTGCAATTTTTGTTTCTTCTGCTTCCAAAGGTATTACCTTGGTTGGTTCTGAAAGCCCGGTTCCAACTTCAGTTTGTTGCTTCGGAGCCTCAGCAACGGATACTTCAGCAAGCCCCTCAGAAGTTTTAGCAGTCTTCTTCGGGGTTGTGCTTGGAAGTTTAATTGTTTCCAAAACATCTAACACATTAACCATTCTTTTTCTTTTTGGGGTCGCTGTTGGCCCCTTTTTAATTGTTGTTGCTTTAATTTCTTCTGAGGGACTCAAAATTTCTGATATTTTCGTTCCCTCAGCTGATGCTTCTGCTTCTTCCATCTTTTCTGTCGATGGAGCTTCGGCCACCTCTTTGATTTCTGGTAACAGAGTCTTTGGTTCTTCCAATTCTTTTGTAATTGGCACTTCGGCCAGCTCTTTGGCTCCGGGCAACGAAGTTGATTCCTTAACTTCGGGGGCTGAAGATGCTCCGCTGCTGAATTCAGGCACTGTGGCTAGTTCAATGTAACGTGGCCGGTGTGTGAGAACTTTCACCCTTTTTCTCTTCGGCGCTGGCTCGATAGGAGCAGCTGGAGCAGTTTCTTTCGCAGAAACTGTACCTTTCCTTTTCTGCCCCCGCATTGGATAATGGTAGTCGGGGTACACGAACCCGATTGCATCAAAAACTCGGTTCAGTCTTTTCTTTCTTTGGCCTCCGAAGGCTGCTGACATTGCAGTATCTTCGGCCTTCGAGTATGCCCCAAGCAATTCATCACTTACAGTTTCAATGCTCTTTAACCAATCATCATCTGGTTCAACGAATTTGTCTCCATACTTGAATGTATACTTCAGCCTGACTAGCCCACCTTCGTCAGTTTCTTTAACAGTCTCTTTCGGCATTTCCCAATTATCTGCAAGAGGCCATACTCTGAAGGCAATGTGTTCTTGTATCAAATCCCTTGTCCCAATAAAAGAGCAGACTACGCCAAAGGCCCGTTGGCACTCTTCGGCTACTTTATCCATTTCTACCTTCGGTTTCCAGAATCCGAAGCGTTGCCAGATGGGGCGCATGATGATATCCTTAATATCTTCTCGAACCTTCAAATCATTTTTTACATAGAACCATTCTTTCATCCATTCTCCGGGCCATCTCTTCCGAAAGGTGGGCACGGGACAGCTTGATCCAGAGCGAGCACCGAAGTTGTAGCAACCAAAGTTGTTATGATACTGCTCTTTACCCCAGGGTTTCGTTTCATATAACAATTCATGTATATTGCAAAAGCTTTTCGCACTTGGCTCTAGACCTTGACTCTTCACAGCCCAGACGAAGATTCCCATTCTTATTATTGCTTCAGGGGTAAGTTGATGAAGGTAAACCTGATATATTTTCAGAACTTCTACCACGAATCTGCTTAGAGGGAATCGTAGCCCAGCTTTTAAAAAGCTTCGGAAGATAACGACTTCATCATCTTCAGGGCTCGGCACAGTTCTTTCTCCGGCATCTGCTCTCACAATGGACATATCTCGAAAGTATCTCCCCTTCATGTTTTCAAGGTGACTTTGCCCAATAGTTGATTTTCCAAAGACTGAATGGCTTGGTCGCCATGGCCGATCTTCGGAATCTTCACCCCCGCTATCTGCATCGTAACTGGCACTCTCACCAGTATCTTCAGATAAACCTTCTAAAATCTCCCTTGTAATCTTCTCCGTATTCGTCTTCACCATTGACTCAAGAAAACACCAGATGCATCTCTTCAGAAAGGCTCAGCTTCATTTCGGCAGCAACCTTCTTCTCCTCAGACATTACTTCGGAATTCTTGCCTCTCGCTTCCGAAGCTTAAAACTAGGGAGGCAACCAAATATTTGTAGGCAGAAAACTATCTGAGCAGGAAAAACAGATGGCAAGAGAGCATGCCCAATAAATTGTGGCGAGCCCGTATTTATAAACCTATTATGTCGGAGACTGGAGGGCCCCATTTGCCAATGACTGTTGCTATTCTAGCAAAAGGAAGGTGTTTTTTCGGACCTTCGGCTTATAGCCTTCGTCCATTTCGCAATCTGAATTTATCATTCTAACAAATTAATATTGCGAGGGGCTACTGTTGGGGGCCTTCGCCTTTGGAAGGTCCTCAAAAACATGATTTAACAATGTTTTCCAAGAGAAATATGCAAACAGGTACCTTCGAAGTTAGATTGCGGGTATACAAAAGCACGGTTAAAGACGAAGCTTGACTGGGACGAAAGGTGATCACGACGAAGGATAAGACGATCACGAAGCTATATGCAGAAAAGCTTCGGCATAACGGCAGAAAAGGGGAACCGACTTAAAGATGAAAAGCCAAATTAGACCTCGAAGAATTACTATAGGGTTATTGTTAAATGTAATGGGTATTAATGTAATTTTGCATGGGCTGCGACCCGTGCCTATAAATAGGTGAACAGTATTTCTGTACTGTTCACGCTGATTTGGCATTGACTTTTGCGTCACACTTGTACTTTTACCTTCTCACAAGCTGAAGGTACATTTGTAATTTGGTATCATTTCTATTCTTCCATCATATTAAAATAGAAATGATTTGTCAATGATACATAATCGTTCATGTTAACTTATATGCTTCATATGATTCCTTCTTCATTATTATATTTTATGCTGATGAAGGTATGTCCTTCATAACCTTCGTCCAAAAATCATTATATCCTTAGGGAAATAATGCTTCGAAGGGCGAAGGATATTAACATTTAACATTTTGTGTTGCCTTGTTCTTAATTCCTAGCATTTGAGAACAAGTCTCCAACACCAATTTTATTGTCAGGTTAAGAAAATTACCTGCAGCTAGAGTTCCTTCTACCCTAGTTCAATCACTTGACCTGCACTAGCCAATTTTCTCGTTAATCCCTTCATCTTCACTAGATTGCTACGTGTAGGGCAGTGACCAAGTCTTCATAACTGCGAAGGTACGGCGATCCGAATTGATTATACTCAGCTGAGGATCTCCAATCACACGACATATGTAGCACTTAACCCTTGCATATGTCAACCCACCACCAGGTTTCTTAAGACCAGATCAGGTTCACGCAAACCGAGAGCACAGATACACCACCGTCCAGCCTCTTGCCTCGGAGGGTACATGCTACTCTCGCCACCGCTCCACACCCATTTCGTGTTATCTTATTCTGGCCTTAGTCTGCCCGAGGCAAGGCTTACCCATGACGAGGCATGTGACCAGTTAAAGGGTCCTCGATCATCAAGCCTACATCGACAAGGTCCTTAATCGACTCAGACGGAGACACTACACCGAGACTCTCTTCTCGTGCAAGTCACCCGCTCGGTCTCAGCTTAATCATTTCACCCCAAAGGTTGGTACCTGGCAGAGGTACATCTTTTCCGATGTTGAATCCATCAAGGCCTTTGACAGATTCACCATCAAGTTTTATTTTGAAAACAACCCTCCCACTTTGCCAAACATCTTTTGTAAAACAAATCCTTTTGTTTTGCTAGAGCAATACTAAGCATAATAAAACCTTTTTTTAAAACAGGGTATCAAGGAAGGTAATCAATTCCAAGGAAAGTAATGCAGGAATTGTTTTAAGCAATCAACACCTATCACCTAGTGCATCAAGCAAGTGAAAAAGATTTTAAAACACAAGGGGTTGGCAAATGCACCGGGGCTTGCCTTTGTTTATGGGTGAGTCAGGCTCAGATCCACAAATATCGAAGTAGAAACAATTCTCAGCCTGAGTTTCCAAGGGTGGTGGTACTTGCTCTTCAGTGGCTTCCACTTCTTCTTTGTGTTCTAATCATAACCATACATATGTATAAGAATGGATGCCATAAAATGCTCATGAAGGTGCAAAGATAATATAAACTTATTATCTAAGTCTTGAATACAATTTTCCTTCACGGAACTCCGAGAACTTAGGGTTTCCGGAGTCAGTAAAGGAGTTCACAGGGCGGGGGGGGGTGTTTTGAGGTTTAGTGATCA
This sequence comes from Zea luxurians, assembly GCA_029449295.1. Lineage (NCBI taxonomy): Eukaryota > Viridiplantae > Streptophyta > Magnoliopsida > Poales > Poaceae > Zea > Zea luxurians. The sequence goes on along the minus strand of JAOPSE010000017.1, from coordinate 31,079,726 downwards.
AACAAGGTCCAAATCAATTCAAACTCTACCCAAGGCTTCTAAATAATGTGGGGAGTTCATATAAAAATTTTGAACATTTTTGACATTACTATTAATTCTTTAAAATTCCAGAAACATTTCTTTAAGCTATTTTAAATGCCCTAAAATTCCCTGTTTAACCCAAAAATCATGAAACTATTTTTATTAAATTCTAGGGAAAATAAGAAGGCTAGGAAAATTAGTTTCACAATTTTACCATTTTTCTACAATTTTCTACATATTTCTAAACTTGGACAGAAAAAGAAAAAAGAAAAGATATAACAGTGCTGGGCCAAATCTGGTCCAGACGGCCCAACAATGGGCAGAAGCGCGTCCGTGCCCGCACGCGCGCGGCAATTTTGCACCGAGGCCCTTAGGGTTCTGGGTATCAGGAAATAAGTTTCTTTACTATTTCTATGTGTCGCTGACGATTTATACAGAGCCCCCTTGATTTCTAATTCTTCGCATGCCGACGACGGCAGCGCGGGGAGCGCAACTCCGACGAGCTAGACCGGCCGGAGGGGACCAAGACCGGCGCTCAGCTTTGGATTAAACTAAATCCACGACCTGGAGAGTATTTCCCCTAAGTTAATTGCACATTTGGTGATCTATCAAGCTCTGTCCGCGTGAACCGAATGGGTGGCGGGCAGATGAACGCGTTCCCGATGAATGGTGGTCTCTAAGTTCAAATTAGTGACACGGTAAGTATCACAGAGCTATGAGAGTGCTCCAACATGGAAGCAGAGGACGAGTACTGACCGGAAAATGGCTGGCGACGGTGAAGCTCGTTTCACGGTAGCGGAAAATGGATTTGGGGCGAATGGGAAATTCCAGAGCTTGGATGAACGATTACGGGTGGGAGTGGGTGCGTTGGCTTCACAATTACCTAGCGCAACTACCTGGGTGCCCAATTTATAGAAGGAACGAGCGGTGGCCGGGAATTTTACGAAGGACGCGCGGCGGTCGGAGCTGGAAGAAAACACTAGCGCACGTGAATTCGTGGCTAACGGCGTGGCAACCTCCCCGGCGACGATGGGATGGCCCAAGGGAGTCACGACGGCGCGGTGGAAAAGCTAAGCCACGCGGCACACAGCCGGGAGGCGGCGTTCACCGGCGAGTTTATCGGATGAGCCGCAAAGAGGAAGAGAGAGCCACGGGGAGTCACCGGAGTGATCTCCAGCTCACCGCCGGCGAGGATCTTTTACCGTGTGTCCTTATCTGCCCATCCCGAGCACAAGTTGGGCCGGCAACGGCACGAATCACGGCGGAATTGGTCGTCGGTGGTGGGTTTGCTAGCGATCCGATCTTCTTCAGTTGTAACACTGTACCATGGCCAAAACAGGATTCAGACACTGTGACAGATTACTTTAAAGCTTGATTTTCTCTCAGATTGGTATGACAACACATCCCTGACTCTGTAGAGAACTTGTAGAGCTATAAACCAGCTACAACTTTGCTATGGCAGCCCAAGGTAGATTTTCACTGGATCATGCTCAGAATTGAGTTTGAAGTCGATGTCAGTCCACTGTCAGTCTAATTTTCAGACTTAAGCAGCGTGACAGCCAAAGTTTGAGCATGATTATCTCCAAATTTCTCATAAGAACATGGCTTGCACTCTTAAGCAAAGTTGTTCTCCTATAATTGGGCTACAATTTTGATGTGGTGACCTAGGGCAAAAACCCTATATTTTGAAAGATACAGGGCTCCAAAGTTGAGCCCACTAAACTGAATTTCAGACTTAGAATAGAGCTTAAGTGAGGTCCATTTTGCATTTAAGTCCAAAATCCAATATTTGGCCTACAAGTCCACACATTTGTGAACCAAATGACTTAAGATACCTGTTTGACTTGGTTTTTGCACTTTAGTCCAAAAGTGGACTAATTTTGCACATAGGTCCCTAGGGTTTGGATTTAGGGTTTTCCAGGGTTCTAATTGAGATTTTTGGTATCCCAGGGGTATAAATGTGATTCAACTTTGTTTTTGGGGACATTTTATGACTCTTCCCTAAAGCCTTTAGGTTTTCTCACCTTGGGTTATGTTTTACTCCCTTTGAGCCTTATTTAGGGTTAGGTTCCCTATCCAGGGTCCTATTTGCAAAACACCAAAAACAATACACTTGTTTGAAATTTTTACCTAGTGAATGCACTCTAGGTGTATCAAACATATGCAATGTCAATGCTTATGATGCCATGCTCAAGTTTTAGTTACAGTAACACCAGGGGTGTTACAATCTGTGCTTTCTCAGGTGCCAGAGGAATCGCAGCTATTTTAGAGAAATCAGGCTGTGACCATGTGAAAACTTTGGCTCAAGCCAAAACTGCTTTATCTATTGAAGATACAAAAGATCCCTCGGCCGAAGCAAGCTTAATTGGTGGAAAATTCTTTACTGACATCTGGGAGAATGGCGGCCGGGGGATGGCGCATGAAATGATAAAAAAGAGTGAAAAAGATTCCCATGATTCAAAAGAAGCAACGAAGGCAGCTGAGAAAGCAGCAGAACTTGAGAGGCGAATAGGTATTACTTAATAACTTTTTAACTTTACTAATTTTGCGACTTCGGACTTATTTACGTTTTATATCGCAGCTAAACTATCTCCTCCTCCAGAGTCCCTCGAGTTGACGGCCAACCCCGAAGCAGAAAGAAGATGAAGTTTCTAAAGTGGCGGAAGCTATTCTGGACGAAGCTGTTAATCGACTGCTGAACGAAGCTGCAGAAGCAGTCTTAAAAGAAGAATAGCTTCTATTGTAAAAACATTTGTAATATAATATTTGCTGAACAAAGTGCGTAGTATTTTTATAATTTTGAATCCATTATTTAAACTGTTTGTAATTGTATTCTTTACGACGCATGAAACCTTACATACATACCTTTTTTTGAGCCTTCGGCGAAAAAACACCTTCCCTTCTTTTCATGTGTGGTGAAGAACATCCATATTTCGTAAAAAACATCATATCTTCGTAAAATCATTATGCTTCGTAAGGAATAGATCACCTTTTCATCTTAGAGTTTGACGAAGCTATACTTCCTCAATACTTATTCTGTGCCTTGGCACTACTTTTTCAAATCATTCCCCGAAGATCGACATTGAATCCCCTTCTCGTGCCATTGATGCAAGATGATGTATGATGTTATGCTATGCAAAATGATGTAATGATGTTATGCTATGCAAAATGTTACTTGTGCCGAAAATACACACCCATTCTCTTTAATGAAGCACATAATCTTTTTGCCGTTTACTTTTCGGCTTCACCGCTTATTTTTCGGTGTATCAGCGCTGACTTTTCGCTGTAAGCCTCCCTTAGGAGCTTCTTCGCCTTTTACTTCAGCGGAATCAGCGTTTATTTTTCGCTGTAAGCCTCCCTTAGGAGCTTCTTCGCCTTTTACTTCAGCGGAATCAGCATTTATTTTTCGCTGTAAGCCTCCCTTAGGAGCTTCTTCGCCTTTTACTTCAGCGCAATCAGCGTTTATTTTTCGCTGTAAGCTCTGCATTCCCTTTGGAACGACTTTTGAGCAGAAAACTTACACTGCGCTCCCTTAGGAACGACTTTTTGTTGCTTCGGGAGACGTACACTACGTTCCTTAGAACGACTTTTTATTGCCTCGGCAAAACTTGTAATGTGATTGTGAACCCCGCTCCCTCTTGAGAGCAACTTTCGTGCTTCGCCAATTTTTTTTAAATTCCGTGAGTCTGTAAAAGAGATATATTTCCACTATGACCAAGACGAAGCTATTACAAGGAATTGAATTCTTTATTAAAAAAGAAAAATGATAATGAATGTCAGAACTGTTTCAGAAGTAGGATATCTTCTAGTAGATGTGCTTCGATTCTGGTACAGTGTTGTTGACTGTGCGAGCTTCGGACTCCTCTCTGAAGTCCCGTTGCTGATGAATGTGCTGGCTCCCTTCTGGCTACTGGCCTCGTTGCAATGGTGGTGGGGGTGGAGGCTGCTGCCAAGATGCCTGAGATTGGCTTGCCGAAGCAACAGAGGCTGCAGGATGGTTACCCACGTACTCTGGAATGTACGGCGAGTGATACGAAGCAGTATGCATAACTTGCTTCGGCTGACTCTGTTGGGCTGCAGCTTCTGCTATCTCTTTCTGTTTCTGGATGGTGACGTGGCACATCCTGGTAGTGTGGCCCTTGTCCTCACCGCAGAATAGACAATAAATCTTCCTAGGCTGATCCCCAAACCTTCCTCCAAAGCCCCTGGCGCCTCTGCCCCTTGGAGCTGGGGGCCGAGGATAGTTCTGTTGCTGCCCCGAAGCCTGGGAAGAATATTGCGGCCTCTGTTGTTGACTTCCCCTGTCGTCATTCTGAGTGGAATGGATTGATTTGACGTGCCTAGGGTGGATCCTCCCTCCGAAGCCCCTGGCCATTTTGGAGAACCTATAAGCTTCCTCCCTTCTCTGTCGAAAATCATTGTTAGCACGGATGTATTCATCCATTTTCTGAAGCAGTTTCTCCAGGGTTTGAGGGGGTTTCCTGGCGAAGTACTGGGCTAAAGGTCCTGGCCGAAGCCCCTTAATCATGGCCTCAATGACAATTTCATTGGGCACTGTTGGCGCTTGTGCCCTCAGACGCAAGAACCTTCGGACATACACCTGGAGGTATTCCTCTTGGTCTTGCATGCACTGGAACAAGGCTTGAGCGGTAACCGGCTGCGTCTAAAACCCTTGAAAGCTGGTGATGAACATGTCCTTCAGCTTCTGCCATGATGTGATTGTTTCTGGCCGAAGAGAGGACTATCAAGTTTGTGCAACATTTTTGACTGCCATGACAAAGGATTTTGCCATGACAGCAGTGTTGCCGCCATACGAAGATATAGTTGCTTCATAGCTCATCAGAAACTGCTTCGGATCTGAGTGTCCATCATACATGGGGAGCTGGGGTGGCTTGTAAGACGGGGGCCAGGGCGTAGCCTGCAGTTCTGCTGACAGAGGAGAAGCATCATCAAAAGCAAAATTTCCGTGATGGAAATCCTCATACCAGTCATCCTCGTTAAAGAAGCCCTCTTGGTGCAATTCCCTATGGTATGGCCTTCGATTCAGCTCATCTTGAGCAAGATGACGCACTTCTTCGGTAGCTTCGTCAATCTGTCTTTGCAAGTCAGCTAACCGAGCCATCTTCTCCTTTTTCTTCTGGACCTGCTGATGAAGCATCTCCATATTCCTGATTTCCTGGTCCAACTCATCCTCTTGTGGTGTTGTACTAGTAGCCTTCCTTTTCTGGTTTTGGGCCTCCCGAAGAGAAAGGGTCTCCTGGTTCGGATCTAGCGGCTGCAGAACGGCAGCCCCTGTTGCCGAAGCTTTCTTTGGTGGCATGACGAAGGTCGATGCTTGCTGAAGGTGGTCGAAAAAGAGTTCACCGGAGGTGGGCGCCAATGTTGGTGACTTGTTCTCAAGTGCTTTGAATTAAGAACAAGGCAACACAGTAAACATTATACGTTAAAGTTCTTCGTCCTTCGAAGCATTATTTCCCTTAGGATATAATGATTTTCGGACGAAGGTAACGAAGGACTTACCTTCGTTAACATAACATATGAGGATGAAGAAAGAATCATATGAACCATAAAAAATAATATAAATAGTCATATATTATCATTATCTCATTTTTATTTCACTGTTATGGAAAAATAGGAACAGTATTAGATTACAAATGTACCTTCGACTTGAAAGCAGGTGGAAGTACCAGTATGACGCAAGGATCAATGTTAGGTCAACGTGAACAGTACGGAGTTACTGTTCATCTATTTATAGGCACAGGACGCAACCCATGTGAAATTACACTCATGCCCTTTACATTTGCTAACAACTCTATAGTAGTCCATCGAGGTTTAAATAACCTTTTCTTCTTTAAGTCGGTTTCCCTTTTCTGCTATCATGCCGAAGCTCTCCTGCGCACAGCTTCGGCTTCGCGCTATCCTTCGTACTCCTTCTCGTGCTTCTTCACGCTGTGGTTTCAACTTAAGTCCGAAGGTACCTGTTCATGTACTGTACTTCCAGAAACATTGTTAAATCATGTTTTTGAGGACCTTTGGAAGCCGAAGGCCCCCAAGAGTGCCTGCATCAAACAATACAAGAGTGAGATGACACATCTCAGCAAGTAAAATGATCAAACAACAACTGGATAATGTAAACAGGCCGTGCTTAAACAACCATATAGTTCACAATTTCCCTCTTGAATATTAAATTGCAGCAAGTAAACAAGTAACCAATTAATCAGTTCCAAAATGAATCACAAAGTAATGATCCACACTATCCACACCACCATAACAGGTTCCACACTTCACCCATGAATGCACATGGCTACAAATGCAGTAATGACTTCTGCCTTCATACCTCTAAGGATATGAAGCTGCATCATACCCCTTCTCGGGCAATGTATGATGCTTATTATACCGGTACGGTCGGACCATAAGATCACGACGAAACTTCCACGCAAAGGATGATGAATGCACTATGCATGTCAACAACATGAGTCCACCCCAAATAACATGTGTTAAACATATACTTCCACCCATTCCAAATAATAAACAACATGGGTAACTTGATCAAACCACACCCTCAACATATGTAATCAATAGAACATGGATATCTTTAAACGATGGTACCCAACAAGGAATATGAGGACGAACACAAATGGCATAAATATAATCAAGTATAGGACACATTAATCGACCGACGGGATAACCATCACTATTTTACTTGCCTTCACCGGGGAATTTGGACAAAGTCCTAAGTGCGATCCGGAAGTCCACCACCTGTTTTTGACACACCACTTAGTGCACAAATTCACATAACAAACGCTCATAAACGACGCCACACCTACGCACAATTTCAAACCCGTCGCAAGTGACTTATCACCCCCATCACCCACCAACCGCAGCGGCGCTGCTTGTCAATTTCATATCTTTAAAATTATGACAGCAGTGGTGACAAACAAAAACTCCAAAAGCATTTAAATAAAATATCCCACAAGTTTTGTATATAAATGATAATTAAATTCCAACCCCTAATTAGCCCAAAACAGTCCACAAGACAAAACCTGCAATCTGTTTTTGGACAGCAACCTACCCGGATTTCAACAGCGATATCTCCTAAAATATAACTCCGAATCGAGCGCATAAGTACTCGTTGGAAAGGTATGCCAAAGCTCTACATGATTCTCCCACTGATTCCCACTAATTACTCACCAAAATTCTTAGAAACTACTAGAACTACTGCTGTTCGCCCAACCACAAAAATTATGGACAGCACCTCTACCGATTCGCATAGGTAAACATATAACCAATTGAATTTCAGCGCAAAAACATAAATAACCTCAAGATCACCTTGAGTTCCACCTTTTTCCTCCTTCCTTCCTCCCACCAATTCTCCACTTGAAACTTGCACCCACACGAAGAAGATCCGACGAGGAAGGACGACATTTGGAGAAGAGGAGATGGGGGGTGGCGGCTAGGGTTGAGGGGATGGTTGCTGCAAAACTTGAGAATGGGGGGGCAGCTGCAGCACTTGGGAAGAGAGAAGATGGAAAATGGGGGGTGGCGGCCAAAGGAGAGAAGGGGGGGTGTTGGCTGCCCACAAGGGGGCTTAAGAGAGAGGGCGACTAGGGTTTGGGGGGGGGAAGTGGGCTTCCCACCGCCGGATCGCGATCAACGGCTCAAAACCAATCCTATGCCAGAGCTCCCGACCCCCGCGCACACATCCAACATAAATTTTACTGATTTATAGATGTTTACCTCCTAACATTCCAAACCTCCCATAGCACAGAACCCGCAAGAGGAAACAAAGAAAAAAAGTAAACTTCAATTTCTCTTCTTTTTTTGAAAATTGGGTATCACACTCTACCCCCCTTAAAATGAATTCGACCTCGAATTCCGACACTTCTATTGGAACGACAAAGAAAAAATTAATGAATCAACAAAACTCACCCAAAACAAAAAGTCCGCATCAGCTCCTCAAGTTCCCAAGTAGCCTCGCGCTCAGACAGATTAGTCCACAAGACCTTAACATACTTAATTGATCTCTTCCTCATAACATGCTCCGAGGACTCCAAGATACGCACCGGATGACACTCCAGAGTCAGATCCTGCTGCACAGCAATTGGTTCCATCTCGATCCGATGGTCTGGATCCCGCAAGAACTTCCTCAACATAGAAACTTGAAACACCGGGTGTACCCCTGCCATGGAATCCGGTAATTGCAAGCGATAAGCCAGGCTTCCCACTCGGGCCAAGATAGTGAACGGTCCAATATAGCTCGGGCTAAGCTTTCCGGAGACACCGAACCGAACAACTCCTTTAGTAGGTGATACCTTGAGAAGGACTTGGTCACCCACTACAAATTCCAAGTCCCGCCTCCTCACATTAGCATAACTCTTCTGATGGCTCTGAGCGGCCAAAATATTCTAATGAATTTTCCGAACCTTCTCAGATGTTTGCTGAACCCAATCAGGACCAACCAGAGATCTCTCTCCCATGGTCTCCTAGCACAGCGGGGAGATACACCGCTTGCCATATAAAGCCTCATATGGTGCCATCTTGATGCTAGCCTGGTAGCTGTTGTTATAAGCGAACTCGGCCAAAGTGAGATGATCCTCCCAGCTACCCATCCAAGATAGAACACAAGCACGCAACATATCTTCCAAGGTTTGGATAGTTCGCTCCGACTGGCCATCAGTCTGAGGGTGAAAAGCGACACTAAGAGAGAGTTTGGTACCCAATGCACTATGAAGACTCACCCAGAATTTGGATACAAATTGGAGTCTCGATCTAAAACAATGGACTTGGGCACCCCATGAGCCTGATTACTTATTTCATGTACAAGGGAACTAACTCTGAAGCAGAATTTGTAGTCTTCATGGGAATAAAGTGTGCAGACTTAGTCAAGCGATCCACTACCACCCATATAGCATCCCTGTCTCGAGGAGAACGGGGTAAGCCCACCACAAAATCCATGGTGATATGCTCCCACTTCCACTTCGAAATTTCCAATGGCTTCAATATACCTGCATGCCTCTTATGCTCAGCCTTCACGCGCTGACATACCTCACAGGCGGCCACATACTTAGAAACGTCAACCTTCATCCGCTTCCACCAGAAGTTTTGCTTCAAATCTTGGTACATTTTGGTTTCGCCCGGGTGAACGGTGTAAGGCGTTTTATAAGCTTCTCTCAAGATATCCATCTTCACCTCTGATTTCTGAGGCACACAAAGACAGCCCCTAAAACGAACCAAATCATTCTCATCAATAGTGAACTCCTAGGGTTTACCATCGCCAACCCTCTTTCGAGCTTCCTGCAGTAAACAATCTTGCTACTGAGTCGCACGCACTCTCTCCAGGAGGGAGGATTGAATAATCATCCGAGTCTCCTCACTAGCGGTGCCGACATAACACAAAGCGATCCCCAAACGGTCCACATCTGCGATCAAAGGTAAGGCCACTTTTGGAACCCCGGACCTACTAAGGGCATCAGCCACCACATTTGCCTTCCCCGGGTGGTAATGAATGGACAAATCATAATCTTTAATCAATTTGAGCCACCGACGCTGCCTCAAATTCAGCTCCTTCTGAGTGAAAATATACTTGAGACTTTTATGATCGGTGTAAATATCACAAGACTCGCCATAAAGATAATGCCTCCACGACTTTAGAGCAAAGACCACCGCGACCAATTCGAGATCATGAGTTGGATAATTCCCCTCATGCTTCCTCAACTGCCTTGAGCCATAAGCAATCACTCTGCCTTCCTACATCAACACACAGCCAAGACCAATTCGAGAAGCATCCGTATAAACTGTGAAACGCTTACCACTCTCAGGCAAAGCTAAGATAGGGGCATCCACCAACTTGTTCTTCAATGTCTGATAACTGACCTCGCAATCGCTGGACTAGACGAAGAGAACACCCTTCTCCAAGAGTCTAGTCAAAGGCTTAGCAATGCTGGAAAAATTTGGTACGGAGCATCGATAATATCCGGCGAGCCCCAAGAAACTTCGAATCTCAGAGACACTAGAAGGTCTCTTCCACTCCACCACAACCGCGACATTCTTGGGATCAACCACAATGCCCTGCTGATTAATCACATGACCCAGGAAAGCCACTTCGGACAGCCAAAAGGCACACTTCTTCAATTTGCCATAAAACTGATTCTTCCTAAGAGCACCTAGAACGAGACGGAGATGCCGCTCATGCTCAGCCTCGGTCTTTGAATAAATCAGAATATCATCCAGGAACACGACCACAAAGTCGTCCAAGAACTCATGTAACATCCTATTCATTGCTTCCATAAAAGTGGCAAGGGCATTAGTTAAGCCAAAAGACATGACTATGTACTCGTAATGCCCATACCTGGTGCAAAAGGTTGTCTTCTCAATATCCTCCCCACGAATCCTTAATTGATGATAACCAGAGTTCAAATCAATTTTGGAGAACACTTGGGCACCCCTCAACTGTTCAAAGAGAACCTCAATACGGGGTAGCGGATATTTATTCTTGATTGTCACTTGATTCAAAGCCCGATAATCCACACATAACCTCTTGCTTTTATCCTTCTTCTCAACAAACAGTACTGGGGAAGCCCAAGGCGACCAGCTAGGCCTAATGAAACCCTTAGCCAGCAGATCATCCAATTGTCGCTTCAACTCAACCTGCTCCTTTGGAGCCATCCGATACGGGGCCTTATGAATAGCTGTGTACCCGGAATCAGTTTGATCTCGAAAGCTGCATCGCAATCCAGTGGAAGGCCTAGAAGCTCTGCTAGAAATACGTCGGCAAAGTCACACACCACCTGGATGTCCTACACCCACAAGGCGGCCTCACCCTCCACCACCATGGAGAAAAAGATTTCCGACTTCCATGACCGACGATCCGGAAGCAATTGCGACAACAAGGATAACATGAACTTTGGAGAACTTCCCAAGAATACCACCTCCCTACCCGACAGCGCCTGCAATAACACTGTCTTCCAAAAACAGGATATAACTGCGCGATACTGAGATAACCAATCCATACCCAAGATAACATCAAAAGCCCCTAGGGGAATCACAACAAGATTAGCTGAAAAGACCTCATCAGCAAGAATGATAGAACAACCCTGACAAACTGAACAGCTACTAATAGAGCCATTAACAGAACTAACCAAAACTGGGTGACCCAACCTCTGCACCGAAAGACCAGCCCGTGACACAAAATTCTTCGAAACAAACGAATAGCTAGCGCTGGAGTCAAAAAGAGCATGGGCCACAAATGAATCAACTGAAATTGTACCTGTCACCACGTCTCCCTGCTCCCTGCCATCCGCAGAGGGTAGCACATATGCTCTGGAAATACCCACAGAAGAGGAAGCTCCCGGAGTGAAGTTAACCAAAGAACCCCACTGGGCCGTCGGGTGAGGCAGACGCGGAGTTCCAAACTGAGACGGTACAGGAGTAGTCAGTGCAGGAGTAGGCACGGCTAGATACTGAGGAAAACCCTGCATCGCATGAACTGAGAAGTCCTAGGCACATAGAACTGCTGCAGAGGGAGTGGAACTGAAAATTGCTGCTCAACGCTTGAAATCATGTTGACAGTGCCCTGAGAAGAGGAGGAAGTCACTGGCTCCCATCTGAGCTTCCCATTAGGATTCCTCCTACACACCACATCCTTGTGATCTTGGCTGCAGATAGAGCACCTGCCACTCCACTGACACTCGGCACGACGATGCGCATCACCACAACGGAAACACACCAGCCCCAGCCCGAGCTTAGGAACAGCCCGATACCTCTGAGTACTTCCTCCCAAAGTACCCGATTCAGAGGATTTGCCATGGTAGGGGTGGTGGTGCTGGTGCTGAGACTTGCCCCTCTTGTGGGCTGGACCCCTAGTGTTGCCCCTCCTCGCGTCCTGGCCACGAGGCTGATCCACACCCGAAGACTTCTGTGACTCCATGGTGTATTGGTGTTGCATCTCCACACCCAATGCCTGCTCCACTGTAGTACGGAAATCCACCAACGGAAAGGCGCCCAGAGCATGCCTGATAGAAGGTTTTAGGCCCTGACGGAACTGGCTCGCCTTCTCCATCTCATTGTAAGTCACATGAGGAACAAAGCGGACCATCTTATTGAAGCCCACTTCATACTCGGTGACGGACTTCTTCTCTTGCTTGTAGGACTGCAAATCAATCTTCATTTTCTCCAGGAAGGTGACTGGGTAGAACCTCCTCTCAAACTGCCTGATGAAAACATCCCAGGACAGGACCCCTGGTGTAGAGGAGTGAGCTGCCTACACGCCTCTCCACCAAATTTGAGCCTCTCCCTTCAGCAGCTGTGTGCCAAAGCGAACACGTTCACCATACACAATCTCAAAGACATCCATCTTATCCTCCACATAAGTCAGCCAATCCACCGCCTCGACCGGAGTACCACTGCCATCAAAGGTGTCCAGCTTCGTGCCCATCCACTGCATCAGAGAAAGACCACTAACGGGAAGGGGCGCCTCAGCCCCGCCACCCGGAGCAGCACCCTCAGGGATAGCGCCCTCGGGCACTCCTCCACCTCCAGCACCCTGAGCAGCACCCGCAGGGGCAACAGGAATAGCTTGCCTCAGAATGGCCAACTCCTGCTGCATGGCCTGCATTGCGGCTAACATTGCCGGCGGACTCATAGAATCCTCACTAGGAACCTGCGGGCTGCCACGAGCCCTACGAGGCAGCATAACTGTAGCCACAGAAGTAAGTAGATAAGTAAATAAGATTGGCATAGCACCTCACCAATAATGTCAAACCAGTATTGACAATATCATAATGTATCAATAGTAAAGCAGGAAACCCATCCTATATGTGCAGTGTGTCATTATATCATTGTTTCACTTGCTAGGACCTACAGCCTATTGCTCTGATACCAACTGTAACACCCCATTGCTCCCACACAATGAATGTTACCAAATACCCTTCCCACAAAACTTAAACAACATAAGAAAAGAAATAGAGACAGAAAGTAAAGCAAAATCCGGCAGCACCTCCCTTGAAAATAGCATAACGAGAGAAACATAAAGTTTATACATAATGTAAAAGAAAGATAATCCACATAGTATAATCAGAATGCAAAGGTAGTAATGAATATTCATGACCAAATAAAAAGAAAGGGAATCCAGCCAACCCAAAAGCAAATTCGACTACCATGAAGGCTAGAACATATTAATCCCCTAGACTTGAACCCCTGTTTAACATCGTTACTAAGCAGTGTTACATTTATTTAAGAGTGTAGTGGCCATGCTGCTACTTCCCTTCTTTCCCAAAAGCAAAGATCAAGTGCCTACATCAAACAATACAAGAGTGAGATGACACATCTCAGCAAGTAAAAAGATCAAACAATAACTGGACAATGTAAACAGGACGTGCTTAAACAACCACATAGTTCACAATTTCCCTCTTGAATATTAAATTGCAGCAAGTAAACAAGTAACCAATTAATCAGTTCCAAAATGAATCACAAAGTAAAGATCCACGCTATCCACACCACCATAACAGGTTCCACACTTCACCCATGAATGCACATGGCTACAGATGCAGTAATGACTTCTGCCTTCATACCTCTAAGGATATGAAGCTGCATCATACCCCTTCTCGGGCAACGTATGATGCTTATTGTACCGGTACGGTTGGACCATAAGATCGCGATGAAACTTTCATGCAAAGGATGATGAATGCACTATGCATGTCAACAACATGAGTCCACCCCAAATAACATGTGTGAAACATATACTTCCACCCATTCTAAATAATAAACAACATGGGTAACTTGATCAAACGACACCCTCAACATATGTAATTAATAGAACATGGATATTTTCAAACCATGGTACCCAATAAGGAATATGAGGACGAACACAAATGGCATAAATATAATCAAGTATAAGACACATTAATCGACCGACAGGATAACCATCACTATTTTACTTGCCTTCACCGGGGAATTTGGACAAAGTCCTAAGTGCGATCCGGAAGTCCACCACCGGTTTTTGACACACCACTTAGTGCACAGATTCACATAACAAACTCTCATAAACGACGCCGCACCTACGCACAATTCCAAACCCGTCGCAAGCGACTTATCACCCCCATCACCCACCAACCGCAGCGGCGCTGCTTGTCAATTTCATATCTTTAAAATTATGACAGCAGTGGTGACAAACAAAAACTCTAGAAGCATCTACATAAAATTCCCCACAAGTTTTGTATACAAATGATAATTAAATTTTAAACTCTAATTAGCCCAAAACAGTTCCCAAGATAAACCCTGCAATCTGTTTTTGGACAGCAACCTACCCGGATTCCAACAGCGATATCTCCTAAAATATAACTCTGAATCGAGCGCATAAGTACTCGTTGGAAAGGTATGACAAAGCTCTACATGATTCTCCCACTGATTCCCACTAATTACTCACGAAAAATTCCTAGAAACTACTAGAACTACTGCTGTTTGCCCAACCACAAAAATTATGGACAGCACCTCTACCGATTCGCATAGGTAAACATATAACCAATTGAATTTCAGCGCAAAAACATAAATAACCTCAAGATCACCTTGAGTTCCACCTTTTTCCTCCTTCCTTCCTCCCACCAATTCTCCACTTGAAACTGGCACCCACACGAAGAAGATCCGACGAGGAAGGACGACACTTGGAGAAGAGGAGATGGGGGGTGGCGGCTAGGGTTGAGGGGATGGCTGCTGCAAAACTTGAGAATGGGGGGGGGCGGCTGCAGCACTAGGGAAGAGAGAAGAGGGAAAATGGGGGGTGGCGGCCAAAGGAGAGAAGGGGGGCGGCTGGCCACAAGGGGGCTTAAGAGAGAGGGCGGCTAGGGTTTTGGGGGGGAGTGGGCTTCCCACCACCGGATCGCGATCAACGGTCCAAAACCAATCCTACGCCAGAGCTCCCGACCCTCGCGCACACATCCAACATAAATTTTATTGATTTACAAATGTTTACCTCCTAACATTCCAAACCTCCCATAGCATGGAACCCGCAAGAGAAAACAAAGAAAAAAACTAAACTTCAATTTCTCTTCTTTTTTTGAAAATTGGGTATCACACGAGGATCTCTTAAGTAAAACTTACACACGAAGGGGTACGGGGTAATATCGACCATCGGATCAGAGATCAACGACTAGGATTAGAACGCGCGGGCACGGGCACGGGGACATGGCCGGAGAACGCGCAGACGTGGGCACATCCATGGCGGGGGATCGTGGGCGAGAGGTTAGGGACGGTTGATAGGTGGGGTCGGCGGGACAGAGAGGGAAGCGAGCGTGCGTGTGGGGGACAGATATCCCCCGGGTCCACTAGGAGGCAAGAAGGCCTCGCGAGAGTCTTTGGGCCTACTATCTCGCAGGGCCATCCCTTCGCGGGCCAGGGGAGAACCACTGGTGGAATGGGCCGACGTGAGAAAGAAGCAAACTCAGCCCCAAGCGGCTCGGTGGATTTAAGAGCTATCCGCAGCGCCGATCCAACTTTCCCGCGTAGGGCGACCTTGAATATCGAAGCAAATTAGAGATAGGTCGGCAAAATTATAGAAAGATAAGTTTAGTCGGTTCACTATTATTTAGGTATACATCGTCATCATACATGCATGTAGTATCCCATGGTCAAGTATATAAGGCCTAGGGGGTACCCCATCATTTCCATCGACCATCTACTCAGCTCACTAGCTTTTCTCCATACAGGAGACTTCTCTTGTAACCCACCACATAAAGATCTACACCAGGAAGTAGGGTGTTACGCATCTCAAAGCGGCCCGAACCTACAGAAAATCGCATGTCGTCTCTTGTGCATCTCGCACAAACCATTGTGTTATAGTCAACAGCACCGTCCTACCCAAAAGCACCGCGAGGGGTAACCCCGGGTGTGCGGTCGGGCTCTAAACACCAACAGCTGGCGTGCCAGGTAGGGGGTGTGTCGTTGATCCAAGCTAGCTCAATGACCGTCACCTCCCAGCGCAAGATCGCCCTTCGCCCTGGATCCGTGTTCTGCTTTAGGACCATCTCGTTCGTAGCAGACGAGAATGGAATTCTACGCCGCATAGCAGATCCACCAGGGAAGAAGCCTTCCTCGAGAATTCCCGAGGAAGCCAGAACAAGACAACAGATAGCACAACCTCCTAAACCTCGGGCGATGACTAACTCTCGCAAGCCAAGGATCGAGAATTCACCTGCCCGGAGGACTCCGCTACCCACGTCGCCCACAAAGGAGTGGACATGGATCACAAGAAGGAAAGAAGCAAGCACTCCTAGAAAAAGGGCAGAAGTCCACCGAGTTGTCTCTCCGACACCTTCGCCCTCAAAGGAGGACGGAAAGAAACTCACAACGACCACTCCTTTCTACCCCAACATCCTCTTCATCGGAGGAAGATTGGAATCATCTCCCATCTCTGATGACGAGCCTACCATGCCAGGGGAAGAACCTCCCCAACGAGAAGCTCAGCGACGGAGGAACAGACGCCGAAATATTCGACGACATCATGAGGTTGGGGAGCATGACCCGACTCAACCTGTATCCCGGGATGAAGTCTCAGAAGTGGGAGAAACTCCCGATGAACGGGTCTTCAGAGAAAAGAGGAATTCTCGCCTACATGATCACCGGCAAGCTCAAGACCGAGATCGTGAGCAAGCTGAGCAGGGTGCGAGGTTACACCGAGAGAACCCTCTCTTTGCTCGAAACCTGAACCCTGACTTTGCTCGTGCAATGAACACGCCGAGTGAAGTCGGAGGAGTGTTGGCTCAGATAGCTGATGGCCTCCCACGAACTCTGGATGCTGAAGGCTATCGGTGGCTGCTCACTGAGGCAGCCAACCACCTTCTACCCCTCGCTCATCCCCCGGGTGACCTATGGCACGCCATCAACAGTCGCTGAGACGCACAAAGCTCTATCAACGCTTCACGCAATCGATGACACAAAAACGAGATAAGGCGCCGGGAGGAGTATGATCGGGACCATGGCGTCCCAGCTCGAAGTCGTGCCACCCGAGTTGAGTCGGTCGCAGCCTCAACTAGTGGCCCGACCTGGGGACGATCGAGATGACCCATCACCGACTCCCCTCCCCGGGACCAGCACCATGAACATCATCAGGAAGATAGGTGTGGAGTATCCACGCTTACTCCACGTCTCAGGGCCATCCAGTGGCCCCCAAACTTCAAGGTCTCTAATGTCGACAAGTACGAGCCTAAGCAGGACCCGAGAGACTGGTTAGCCGTCTATACGACAGCCACCTGGGCCATTGGGGTGACTGAAGATGTAATGACTGTATATTTGCCCATCATTCTTAGGTGGGACGCATTACAGTGGCTACGACACCTGCCACGACACTGCATCAACGACTGGAGTGACTTTAGTCAGTGTTTCATCGCTAACTTTCAGTCCCTCTCCGATAAGCCAGCGCAACCATGGGACCTCAAATCCATCAGGCGCCAGGGGGATGAAACACTTCGGTCATACCTCAAAAGGTTTCAGACCATGAGAAATCGTATCCCCAAGGTCACTGAGGCAGCGGTGATTGAGGACTTCTACCGAGGATCTAATGACTCGGCCTTCGTCCGAGCCATACTATAGAAAGCGCCGACCACCTTCGAACAACTGTTTCGAGAAGCGGACCTCTACATCACCGCTGACGAGCGGGCCCAAGACCTCATTGGGGGAGCGAAACCTGCACCACCGGCACCATGGCGCGACGCGAACCAGCAACCGGACAGGCGTTGGGAGAAGAGGCCTCGTGAGGAGGTCCATGCCGCCGGACCACCCGTCGCTCGTGCCCGAGGGGCACCCCGTGGAGGCGAGCGGACACTGGATGACATCCTCGATGCCCAGTGCCCGTACCACAAGGACATGCTCCACACCTTGCGGAACTGCCGAGACTTCAAGCATTCCATCAGGAATGGCCGACCATTCCAGCCTCTACCACCTCCCCCACTGCGAGGAGGGCCTGGCGAGCTCAGGCAACCTCAGCAACAGGAACGGGGAAGGGTGGGGCATTCCCACGTGTTGACGGGGAGGTCAACGTCATCTTTGGAGGACACGGGTCGCAGGAGAATAGAAGGCAGCAAAAGCTCAATGACCAGCGGGTCCTAGTGGCAACCACCAGCGCTCCAACTCCATATCGGTGGTCGGAGCACACAATCACCTTCAGTCGAGCAGATCAATGGCTTAACTTCGACCATCCTAGCAAGTACCCGCTCCTCGTCGATCCGGTGATCTGAGAGAGCAAGGTAAAGAAAGTACTGGTGGATGGGGGAAGCAACATCAACGTTACCTTCCCCCGGACGCTCCTGGGCTTGGGGGTCGCACCAAAGACCTCACCGAGTCAGACACCCCTTTCTCCGGCATTGTGCCGACCGAAGTGAGAGCACCTAGAGGGGGGGGGGTGAATAGGTGATCCTGTAAAAACTTCAAACTTAAGCCACAAAAACTTGTTAAGCGTTAGAACGATTATTGCCAAGTGGCTAAGGTGAAGTCTCAACAAAACACAATACCACAAAAGATCAAGCACAGAGGTGACACGGTGGTTTATCCCGTGGTTCGGCCAAGCCAATGCTTGCCTACTTCCACGTTGTGGCGTCCCAACGGACGAGGGTTGCAATCAACCCCTCTCAAGCGGTCCAAAGACCCACTTGAATACCACGGTGTTTTGTTTTTCCTTTCACTATCCCGTTTGCAAGGAATCTCCACAAATTGGAGTCTCTTGCCCTTACAAGTATATGATCACAAAGAAAGCACAGAGTAAGGGAGGGAAGCAACACACACAAATCCACAGCAAAAGCTCACACACACGGCCAAGAATCGAGCTCACAAGACTATCTCAGAGTTCTCACTTAGAACAGAGCTCGAATCACTTAGAAACACAAACGAATGCGCAGAGACTTAGTGTGGATGATCAAGAATGCTCAAGAGTTGCTTGTGTGTCTCCTCCATGCGCCTAGGGGCTCCTTTTATAGCCCCAAGGCAGCTAGGAGCCGTTGAGAGCAAATCCGGAAGGCCATCCTTGCCTTCTGTCGTCGGGGGCACCGGACAGTCCGGTGCACACCGGACACTGTCCGGTGCCCGATTTGTTTCCTTATCTGGTGCTGCCGACCGTTGCAGACCGTTGGAGATCTGGGAGCCGTTGGCGCACCGGACATGTCCGGTGCACACCGGACAGTCCGGTGCCGTCTTCCGACCGTTGGCTCCGCCACGTGTCCCGCGCAGATTGCGCGGCCGACCGTTGGCCCGGCAGACTGTTGGCTCACCGGACAGTCCGGTGCACACCGGACAGTCCGGTGAATTTTAGCCGTACGCCGTCGGCCAATTTCCCGAGAGCGGCCAGTTCGAGCCGAGTCGGCCTGGCGCACCGGACACTGTCCGGTGCACACCGGACAGTCCGGTGCTCCAGACCGAGCTGGGTCTTGGCTGTACACAGCCAAGTCCTTCCTCCTCTTCTCTATTCTTCTCCTTTCTGTTTCTAACACTTAGACAAATATATTAGTACACAAAACCAATGTACTAAGGCTTAGAAACATACCTTTATCTCATGATTTGCACCTTGTTCATCCATGAATATAAATTCACAATTAAACACGTGTGTTGGCACTCAATCACCAAAATACTTAGAATTGGCCCAAGGGCACATTTCCCTTTCAATCTCCCCCTTTTTGGTGATTTATGCCAACACAACATAAAGCAACTAGAACAAGTGCAAACTCACTTCAAATAAAATAAATTTAAGTTTTATTCAATTTTGGCATATATGGATCATCCTTTGCCACCACTTGGTTTGTTTTTGCAAATCAAACTCAAATCTCTATCTCTAAGTTAAACACACATGTTTAAACAAAAAGAGAGTCATTCCAAGAGATTGATCAAGGATTTCAAAAACTCCCCCTTTTTCCCATAATCAATACTTCTCCCCACAAGAAGCCAACTTTTGACAAGAGAGGCAACATAAGAATTTTGACAAATCAAAAACTCTATTCTACTATTTTCAAAATCTCTCAAGTGGTAGCTGATCCATTTATTGCTTTGGCCTTTATTTTCTCCCCCTTTGGCATCAAGCACCAAAACGGGATCAATTGTGGCCCTTTAACCCCATTGCCTCACCAAAATCTTCAATTAAGAGCAAATGGCAATAAGAGTTCATGAGATGGACTTGAAATAAGTTACCCTCTCATCGGAGTGCAGTGGAAGTCTTGCATGATCCAAGTCCACCTTTTCCCTTTCAATTCTCCTTTGAGACTAAAACAAACAAACTCAAACATATGGTTAGTCTCAAGGGGTCAAGTTGTAACACATCTCCCCCTAAACATGTGCATCACTTTGCAACGGACTTGTGAGGTCCAGGGAGTGTTTGTACAACTTGAGCACCATAATAAGCAACAAGATGCAAAAAGGAACATGATCAAAAGCATGAATACATGTATGCTACAATTCAATCCAAGTTCCGTGAATCTAAGACATTTAGCTCACTACGCAGCCTGCAAAAGGTCTTCTCATCTAAAGGCTTGGTAAAGATATCGGCTAGCTGATTCTCGGTGCTAACATAAAACACTTCGATATCTCCCTTTTGCTGGTGGTCTCTCAAAAAGTGATGCCGGATGTCAATGTGCTTTGTGCGGCTGTGCTCAACAGGATTTTCCGCTATTCGGATAGCACTCTCATTATCACATAGGAGTGGGACTTTGCTCAGATTGTAGCCAAAGTCCCTGAGGGTTTGCCTCATCCAAAGTAGTTGCGCGCAACACTGACCTGCGGCAACGTACTCGGCCTCAGCGGTGGATAGGGCAACGGAGGTTTGTTTCTTAGAGTTCCATGACACCAGGGACCTTCCTAAGAATTGGCACGTCCCTAATGTACTCTTCCTATCGACCTTACATCCAGCATAGTCGGAATCTGAGTACCCAATCAAGTCAAAGTTAGACCCCTTTGGATACCAGATCCCGAAGCAAGGCGTAGCGACTAAATATCTAAGAATTCGCTTCACCGCCACCAAGTGGCATTCCTTGGGATCGGATTGAAATCTAGCACACATGCATACGCTAAGCATAATATCCGGTCTACTAGCACATAAATACAGTAAAGACCCTATCATTGACCGGTATGCTTTTTGATCAACGGACTTACCTCCTTTGTTGAGGTCGGTGTGTCCGTCGGTTCCCATCGGAGTCTTTGCGGGCTTGGCGTCCTTCATCCCAAACCGCTTTAGCAGATCTTGCGTGTACTTCGTTTGGGAGATGAAGGTGCCGTCCTTGAGTTGCTTCACTTGGAACCCAAGGAAGTAGTTCAACTCGCCCATCATCGACATCTCGAATTTCTGCGTCATCACCCTGCTAAACTCTTCACAAGACTTTTGATTAGTAGAACCAAATATTATGTCATCGACATAAATTTGGCATACAAACAAATCACCATCACATGTCTTTGTAAAAAGAGTTGGATCGGCTTTCCCAACCTTGAAAGCATTAGCAAGTAAGAAATCTCTAAGGCATTCATACCATGCTCTTGGGGCTTGTTTAAGTCCATAGAGCGCCTTAGAGAGCTTACACACGTGGTCGGGGTACCGCTCATCCTCGAATCCAGGGGGTTGCTCCACGTACACCTCCTCCTTTATTGGCCCATTGAGGAAAGCGCTCTTCACATCCATTTGGTACAACCTGAAAGAATGGTGAGCGGCATATGCTAGCAAGATACGAATTGATTCTAGCCTAGCCACTGGAGCAAAAGTCTCCTCAAAGTCCAAACCTGCGACTTGGGCATAACCTTTTGCCACAAGTCGAGCCTTGTTCCTCGTCACCACCCCGTGCTCGTCCTGTTTGTTGCGGAAAACCCACTTGGTTCCCACAACATTTTGCTTGGGACGAGGCACCAGCGTCCAAACTTCATTGCGCTTGAAGTTGTTAAGTTCCTCCTGCATGGCCAACACCCAATCCGGATCTAGCAAGGCCTCCTCTACCCTGAAAGGCTCAATAGAGGAGACAAAAGAGTAATGTTCACAAAAATTAACTAGTCGAGACCTAGTAGTTACTCCCTTGCTAATGTCACCCAGAATTTGGTCGACGGGATGATCCCTTTGAATCATCGCTCGAACTTGGGTTGGAGGTGCCGGTTGCGCTTCTTCTTCCATCACATGATCATCTTGTGCTCCCCCTTGATCACACGCCTCCTTTTGATGAACCTGTTCATCGTCTTGAGTTGGGGGATGCACCGTCGTTGAGGAAGAAGGTTGATCTCGTTCATCTTGTTCCTGTGGCCGAACGTCTCCAATCGCCATGGTTCGTATAGCGGCCGTTGGAACATCTTCTTCATCTACATCATCACAATCAACAACTTGCTCTCTTGGAGAGCCATTAGTCTCATCAAATACAACGTCGCTAGAGACTTCAACCAAACCCGATGATTTGTTGAAGACCCTATACGCCTTTGTATTTGAATCATAACCTAATAAAAACCCTTCTACAGCTTTGGGAGCAAACTTAGAATTTCTACCCTTCTTCACTAGAATGTAGCACTTGCTCCCAAAAACACGAAAGTAAGATACATTGGGTTTGTTACCGGTTAGTAGCTCATATGACGTCTTCTTGAGGAGGCGGTGAAGGTAGACCCTGTTGATGGCGTGACAAGCCGTGTTCACGGCTTCCGACCAAAAGCACTCGGGGGTCTTGAACTCTCCAAGCATCGTCCTTGCCATATCAATTAGCGTCCTGTTCTTCCTCTCTACCACACCATTTTGCTGTGGTGTGTAGGGAGCGGAGAACTCGTGCTTGATCCCTTCCTCCTCAAGAAACTCCTCCACTTGAAGGTTCTTGAACTCGGACCCGTTGTTGCTCCTTATCTTCTTCACCTTGAGCTCAAACTCATTTTGAGCTCTCCTGAGGAAGCGCTTGAGGGTCCCTTGGGTTTCAGACTTATCCTGCAAAAAGAATACCCAAGTGAAGCGGGAAAAGTCATCAACAATAACTAAACCATACTTACTTCCTCCTATGCTTAGATAGGCAACGGGTCCGAAGAGGTCCATGTGCAACAGCTCCAGAGGTCTTGATGTGGTCATCACATTCTTGCTGTGATGTGCTCCTCCCACTTGTTTACCTGCCTGACAAGCTGCACAAGGTCTATCTTTTTCGAAATAAACATTTGTTAGACCTATCACGTGTTCTCCCTTTAGAAGCTTGTGGAGGTTCTTCATCCCCACATGTGCTAAGCGGCGATGCCACAGCCAGCCCATGCAAGTCTTAGCCATTAAGCATGCATCTAGACCGGCCTCTTCTTTTGCAAAATCAACTAAGTAAAGCTTGCCGTCTAGTACACCCTTAAAAGCTAGTGAACCATCACATCTTCTAAAGACAGACACATCTACATTAGTAAAAAGGCAATTATATCCTATTTGACATAATTGACTAACAGATAGTAAATTATATCCAAGACTCTCCACTAAGAATACATTTGAGATAGAATGCTCATTAGAAATTGCAATTTTACCTAACCCTTTTACCTTGCCTTGATTCCCATCACCGAATATAATTGAATCTTGGGAATCCTTATTCTTGACGTAGGAGGTGAACATCTTCTTCTCCCCCGTCATATGGTTTGTGCATCCGCTGTCGATAATCCAGCTTGAACCCCCGGATGCATAAACCTGCAAGGCAAATTTAGGCTTGGGTCTTAGGTACCCAACTCATGTTGGGTCCTGCAAGGTTAGCACAAATATCTTTAGGGACCCAAATGCAAGTCCTGTCTCCCTTGCATTTTGCCCCTAACTTCCTAGCAACTATTTTCCTATCCTTTCTACAAATAGCAAAGGAAGTGTTTAAAGCACAATAAATTATAGAAGGTTCATTCACTACTTTCCTATGAGCATGAATAACATTCTTTCTAGGCACATGAGCAAAATTTCTCCTAGGCATATGCGCAACATTTCTCCTACTCATATCTCTATCATGCTTATGAGAGGAACTAGAGGCAATCATGGCATGAGAATCATAAACATGTGAATCAAAATCATTATAAGCATTTCTAGTATGTCTCCTATCATTATACATAAAGGCATGGTTCCTTTTAGCATTACTAGCCATAGGGGCCTTCCCTTTCTCCTTGACGAAGACGGGAGCCTTATGGCTTGTTAAGTTCTTGGCTTCCTTCTTGAAGCCAAGTCCATCCTTAATTGAGGGATGTCTTCCAATTGTATAGGCATCCCTTGCAAATTTTAACTTGTCAAATTCACTTTTGCTAGTCTTAAGATGGGCATTAAGACTAGCCACTTCATCATTTAGTTTTGAAATTGACACTAAGTGTTCACTATCAAAATCCTTACACCTAGTACAAATTTCAACATGTTCAACACAGGAATTTGATTTACTAGCTACTTCTAGTTTAGCATTTAAATCATTGTTAACACTTTGTAAAGTAGAAATGGTTTCATGACAGGAAGATAATTCACTAGAAAGCATTTCATTTCTTTTTACTTCTAAAGCATATGATTTTTGTGCCTCTACAAATTTATCATGTTCATCATACAATAAATCCTCTTGCTTTTCTAAAAGCCTATCCTTTTCATTCAAAGCATCAATCAATTCATTGATTTTATCTATCTTAGATCTATCTAAGCCTTTGAACAAGCATGAATAATCTATATCATCATCACTAGATTCATTATCACTAGAAGAAGCATAAGTGGAGTCTTGAGTACTCACCTTCTTCTCCCTTGCCATAAGGCAAGTGAGACGCTCGTTGGGGAAGAGAGCCGATTTGTTGAAGGCAGTGGCGGCGAGTCCTTCGTTGTCGGAGTCGGAGGAGGAGCAATCCGAGTCCCACTCCTTTCCTAGATGCGCCTCACCCTTTGCCTTCTTGTATTGCTTCTTCTTCTCTCTTTTGTTCCCCTTTTCCTGGTCACTTTCATTATCGGGACAGTTAGCGATAAAATGACCAAGCTTACCGCATTTGAAGCATGAGCGCTTCCCCTTGGTCTTGGTCTTGCTTGGCTGCCCCTTGCGACCATTTAGCGCTGTCTTGAATCTCTTGATGATGAGAGCCATCTCTTCATCATTGAGCCCGGCCGCCTCTACTTGCGCCACCTTGCTAGGTAGCGACTCCTTGCTCCTCGTTGCCTTTAGAGCAATGGGTTGAGGCTCATTGAGTGGTCCGTTCAACGCGTCGTCGACGTATCTTGCCTCCTTGATCATCATCCGCCCGCTCACGAATTTTCCAAGCACTTCCTCGGGCGTCATCATCGTGTACCTGGGATTCTCACGAATATTGTTCACGAGATGAGGATCAAGTACGGTAAAGGACCTGAGCATTAGGCGGACGACGTCGTGGTCCGTCCATCGCGTGCTCCCGTAGCTCCTTATCTTGTTGATAAGGGTCTTGAGCCGGTTGTATGTTTGCGTCGGCTCCTCGCCCCTTATCATGGCGAATCGTCCAAGCTCTCCCTCCACCAACTCCATCTTGGTGAGCAAGGTGACGTCGTTCCCCTCATGAGAAATCTTGAGGGTGTCCCAGATTTGCTTGGCGTTGTCCAAGCCACTCACTTTATGGTATTCATCCCTGCACAAGGAAGCTAGAAGAACAGTAGTAGCTTATGCATTCTTATGAATTTGTTCATTAATGAACATGGGACTATCCGAACTATCAAAGTGCATTCCACTCTCCACAATCTCCCAAATACTAGGATGGAGAGAAAATAGGTGACTACGCATTTTGTGACTCCAAAATCCGTAGTCCTCTCCATCAAAGTGTGGGGGCTTGCCAAGTGGAATGGAGAGCAAATGTGAATGTGAACTTTGCGGAATACGAGAGTAGTCAAAAGAAAAGTTCGAATTAACCGGTTTCTTCCTCTCGTAGTCGCTGTGGTCGTCCTTTTGGGAGGAAGTAGACTCATCGCTGTCGTAGTAGATGATCTCCTTGATGCGCCTTGTCTTCTTCTTCCTCCCTTCCTTC
This sequence comes from Zea luxurians, assembly GCA_029449295.1. Taxonomy (NCBI): domain Eukaryota; kingdom Viridiplantae; phylum Streptophyta; class Magnoliopsida; order Poales; family Poaceae; genus Zea; species Zea luxurians. Next base: position 31,053,779 of record JAOPSE010000017.1, on the reverse strand, counting down.
CGTCTATGGCCCGAGCCGGAGTCGGTAGGCTTGTCGTCCTTCGGCTCGTTGACGAAGGTCTCCTTCTCTTTGTCGTTGATCACTATACCCTTTCCCTTAGGATCCATCTATTCGGGCGGTTAGTCCCTTTGTGAATAGAACGGCTCTGATACCAATTGAGAGCACCTAGAGGGGGGGGTGAATAGGTGATCCTGTAAAAACTTCAAACTTAAGCCACAAAAACTTGTTAAGCGTTAGAACGATTATTGCCAAGTGGCTAAGGTGAAGTCTCAACAAAACACAATACCACAAAAGATCAAGCACAGAGGTGACACGGTGGTTTATCCCGTGGTTCGGCCAAGCCAATGCTTGCCTACTTCCACGTTGTGGCGTCCCAACGGACGAGGGTTGCAATCAACCCCTCTCAAGCGGTCCAAAGACCCACTTGAATACCACGGTGTTTTGTTTTTCCTTTCACTATCCCGTTTGCAAGGAATCTCCACAAATTGGAGTCTCTTGCCCTTACAAGTATATGATCACAAAGAAAGCACAGAGTAAGGGAGGGAAGCAACACACACAAATCCACAGCAAAAGCTCACACACACGGCCAAGAATCGAGCTCACAAGACTATCTCAGAGTTCTCACTTAGAACAGAGCTCGAATCACTTAGAAACACAAACGAATGCGCAGAGACTTAGTGTGGATGATCAAGAATGCTCAAGAGTTGCTTGTGTGTCTCCTCCATGCGCCTAGGGGCTCCTTTTATAGCCCCAAGGCAGCTAGGAGCCGTTGAGAGCAAATCCGGAAGGCCATCCTTGCCTTCTGTCGTCGGGGGCACCGGACAGTCCGGTGCACACCGGACACTGTCCGGTGCCCGATTTGTTTCCTTATCTGGTGCTGCCGACCGTTGCAGACCGTTGGAGATCTGGGAGCCGTTGGCGCACCGGACATGTCCGGTGCACACCGGACAGTCCGGTGCCGTCTTCCGACCGTTGGCTCCGCCACGTGTCCCGCGCAGATTGCGCGGCCGACCGTTGGCCCGGCAGACTGTTGGCTCACCGGACAGTCCGGTGCACACCGGACAGTCCGGTGAATTTTAGTCGTACGCCGTCGGCCAATTTCCCGAGAGCGGCCAGTTCGAGCCGAGTCGGCCTGGCGCACCGGACACTGTCCGGTGCACACCGGACAGTCCGGTGCTCCAGACCGAGCTGGGTCTTGGCTGTACACAGCCAAGTCCTTCCTCCTCTTCTCTATTCTTCTCCTTTCTGTTTCTAACACTTAGACAAATATATTAGTACACAAAACCAATGTACTAAGGCTTAGAAACATACCTTTATCTCATGATTTGCACCTTGTTCATCCATGAATATAAATTCACAATTAAACACGTGTGTTGGCACTCAATCACCAAAATACTTAGAATTGGCCCAAGGGCACATTTCCCTTTCACGAAGAAGAGTACCCGCTTGGGCACATCTATATGCTCGTCACCTTTGGAACTCCAAAAAACTACAGAACCGAATTTCTAAGGTTCGAGGTGGCGAGTTTCGACTGTGGGTACAACGCCATCATCGGTAGGTCGGGATTAGCAAAATTCATGGCTATTCCACACTATTCTTACATGATATTGAAGATGCTAACACCACAAGGAATCATCACCGTACGCGCTGACTTCCAAGGCACCGCGGAATGCTTTTGGGCAGCTATCCAGGCAGCCCTCACTACTATACCACTGACGACTTCTTCCGCGCAGGCAAACACAAAGCCTAAGGGAGACCTCGCGATACCCACGAATGAAGCTCAAGCCGTGACCTCTATGCGGCCGACTGAGGAGACAAAGAGGATCAACCTAGGGTTCGCTAATGAACACAAGACCACCATCATTAGCTCTAGCCTCGATGACAAATAGGAAAGCGCGCTCGTCCGGTTCCTACAAGATAATCGAGACGTATTCGCATGGCAACCTGCGGATATGCCGGGAGTCTCGAGAGAACTAGCCGAGCACAAATTGAAGGTCTATCCTCAAGCAAGTTCGATTCGACAGAAACTGCGTTGTTTCACGCCTGACAAGAGAGAAGCTATTCGCGCTGAGTTAGCTCGCTTAGTGGCAGCAGGGTTCATTAGAGAAGTGTTGCATCCTGAATGGCTGGCAATTCTTGTTCTTGTACTCAAAAAGAATAAAGTGGATTGGCGCATGTGTGTTGACTATACTGATCTCAACAAACATCGTCCAAAGGATCCCTTCGGGCTCCCCAGAATAGATCAGGTGGTTGATTCGACTGCTGGATGTTCTATGCTGTCCTTCCTAGACTGCTATTCTGGATACCATCAGATCAACTTAGCAAAAGAAGATGAGGAGAAAACAGCATTCATCACCCCATTTGGAGCTTTCTGCTATACCTCCATGCCGTTCGTCCTCAAGAATGTGGGAGCGACCTAACAGAGAGCTATTCAAACATGCTTAGCCGATCACTGGGGCAAGCGGGTGGAAGCTTATGTTGATGATGTGGTGATCAAAACAGAAAACTCAGAAAACTTCATCGAAGATTTGCAGCTGGTCTTCAACGGTTTGAGGCGATACCGATGGAAGCTCAATCCAGAAAAGTGTGTCTTTGGAGTACCGGCAGGAAAGTTACTCGGATTCATTGTCAGCCATCAGGGAATCGAAGCCAACCTAGAGAAAATCGAGGCCGTCATGAGAATGGAAGTGTCGCGATCATAGAAAAAGGTACAGAGGCTTGCTGGATGCATGGCAGCCCTGAGTAGATTCATATCAAGGCTAGGCGAGAAAGGCATGCCATTCTACAAGTTGCTCAAAAAGGTGGACAAGTTTCAGTGGACCACAGAGGCACAAGAAGCTCTAGAGGCACTGAAAAAGTTCCTGACCACACCACCAGTACTCAAGCCAGCACACCGAGCCACGCCGAATCAGCCAGCAGAAGATCTGTTATTATACATTTCCTCCACGACTCACGTGGTAAGCACCGTGTTAGTAGTCGAGCGGGTGGAAGAAGTACATGCGCACCCAATACAGCATCCAGTCTACTTCATCAGTGAAGTCCTTGGGCCCTCAAAAATAAGGTATCCTCAAATCTAGAAGTTGTTGTATGCGGTACTTCTAACCGTACGCAAACTCCGACACTACTTTGATGACCATAAAGTCATAGTAGTCATAGGATTTCCAATAGGGGACATTCTCCACAACAAAGAAGCCATCAGAAGGATAGCCAAGTGGGCGTGCGAGTTGGGGCTCATGACATAGAGTTCCGACCTCGGACAGCAATCAAGACTCAGGCGCTGGTCGACTTCATATCCGAGTGGACTGAACATCAGGTCCCAGACAACCCGGAGGCTACCAAAATATGGAGAATGTACTTTGACGGCTCGCTGAAGCTGCAGGGAGCAGGGGCAGGGATCCTCTTCATTGCTCCTGGAGGTGAACAACTCAAGTATGCACTCCAATTACTATTTCCAGCATCAAATAATGTAGCAAAGTACGAGGCACTGATCCACGGGTTAAGCATCATTGTATCACTCGGCATCAAGAAACTGATGGTATATGGAGATTCTCTAGTGGTCATAAGCCAGATAAATAAAGACTGGGATTGCTCGACTGATTCTATGGGCAAGCACTATGCAGCCGTCTGAAAATTAGAGGATAAATTCGAAGGGCTGGAGTTCCATCACGTGGAAAGAGACCACAACGCGGCAGCAGACACATTGTCGAAGCTGGGATCCAGTCGGGCCCAGGTCCCACCTGGGATCTTCATCCAAGAAGTATCACGTCCGAGTATTCTCTCAGATCAAACAGAAGAATGCAACACCTTGAGCCAGCTAGGATCGGACCTATCGGAGAGGAAATTTTCCGGCCGGGTGGCGGAATGCACCCACCCTAAATCCTAATATGAAGAGGGGCCTTAGCAGTTTGCCTGTTACATGGATTGGTGGATGAACACACGAGGACACGAGGAATTAGAGTGGTTCAGGCCGCCAGAGCAGAAAACCCTACCTCAAGTGTGTATGTTGTATTGAGTATGAGAGCTTGAGAGCTTGTGAGCTTGAGTTGGGTCTGAGGGGTCTTGAGAACCTGCCTTGTAACGTTGTGTGCCTTCCCTTTTATAGCTCAAGGGAGGCACATACAAGGATGCTGAGCCCCGACATATAGGCCCAAGAGCATAATGGAAGGAATACACTATAGGAGTAACTAATGCAAGTGACGCCTGAGCAATCTCCAGGCGCCCTGATGTCCACAGTCCGTGCAGTATTGATATGCGGCGGCAGCTTCCTTGGTAACGTGCGAGCAATGATGAGCGTAGTGCACGCGGCAGTATGGGCGTGCCGCTTGCCAGTGGAATGGACAGGCACGCCGCTAGCGGAATGGACAGGTCGCCACCTACCAGCGGAATGGACAGGTCTCAATAAATGCAGAGGCTGCACACCGCCTGCCAGTGGAATGGATAGGCGGCGCGCCTTATCCTCAATAAATGCAGAGGTCGCATAACCCGGAGGCCTTATGTCACGCTCCGCCCGTTGGCTTACATCACGCGCAGTAGGCCACGTGGCAGCATCGGGTCTCCGCCTGGGCGGGGAGCAGAAGTGTATGCGGACAGGTCCGCACCAGACTAGGTCTGGACGCGTGTCGGTACCGGACCCCCGCCTGGGTCCTGTTCAAGGCCCGTGCATGTTCTGTCCTAGGACCCTGGGACCCCATGGTGGGCGGCCCGGACTGTGGCGGAACTGCCCGAATTATTCCAACTTAAGTGCCTAAGCCCTGCCTTAGAGGCTAGACCACACTTAAATGGGAATAACCCATCAATCCCTCGGATCTAGTCCGACACGGCCACTGACAGGATCAAGTACCACACTCTCACTCGATGGTGAGTCACAGAGCAAATACAATAAAGCATAAAACCATACATGTCAGAGTATTAAATTATTACATCATCATCATCATCATCATCAGAGTTTTTGCAAAAGTGACCATCATTGTTTCGAAGTGCAGCGGAAATAAACTAACGGTAAATAAATAGAGAGATGGGGAAGCCTGTCCCATCACTCCTCATGCTCCTCCTCAGCCGAGGCAGGGTCCCACTCAACAGTCCAACCCGGTGGTAAGGTGGACGGCCAAGTCACTCCAGCGACCATGTCCTCCAGAGAACCTGTAAAAAAAAATATGCCACAAGCAAGGCTGAGTATACTAATACTCAGCTAGACTTACCCGGTGTGAGGAGTCTACTCCTCTACCTCTAGACATGCAGCTATTTGGCTGTGGGGTTTGGTTGCCAAAAGCACTAGCTGAGTTTCTAAATCAAGATTTTAACTTTGTCAAAATTAAGTGTGACTCTCTTAAGGCTAAAAGTATACTATCTACTCATACATAGTAGCAAGCATTTTTAGCAATCAATATCTTGTATCATCTCAACACAGTTCCACTTGTTACTCAATGTAGCAGCATTAATCAAGCAGTCTCATTAGCTGCGAGAAGCAGACGATTCGAATCGAGTTTTTAAACCTTGCAAGGTAAACCTAAACACACGACATGCAGGGGCACTCCGTCCCCACACATATCAACCGTCCCCATCGATTCCCTGGCAACAGAAAGGGGCTCACCGCCTTGGCGTACAATGCCTCACTGACCCCGACTGGCCGTCGTGCAATGACCGCACTTGTACCCACCATAACCGAAATGGAGACCTCGTCTCAGGTCGCGTGAGGAGGGCAATCTGCGGGCAGGTTCACTCAGGTACTAGGCTTACCGATTTACCATATTTCTCGGTATGTGTTTAGTACGTTCAAACGCTTGACTCACGGTACCACACCTTAATCCTAATTCCGGTTCCCACCTCGTAGACAACCAATCCCCATGGATTGTTGTCCACAGACCAACACCATTATGATATAAAAATGGATACAACCAATTTCCTGATCTCGCGCGAGTGCTAGAAAATCACTCGACTTCTACCGAGATCCTACTTAATAAAGCAGCTACTCGACTTAGCATACTAGTATTCATCACAATGGGGTTCCTGAGATCATGAAACTATGGTTTCAAACAACTCCTACACTTAAGTGCACAAACAATCCTACAATCATTAAGTGTAGTAAAATAGCATAAATAACAGGTTATGCATAAAACCGGGGCTTGCCTTCCAAAGCAGTGGCAGGCAGGTCCTCTGGTGCAGGCTCTGGTGCTGGGTCTGGGGCTACTTCCTGAGCAGCTCCTTGCTCCGGCACGAGGACGTACTCTCCGTCAGCAAGATTACAATCTATCGAATGCAATGAACATGTATGTTATAATTATGCAGGATTAATAACATTATGCAAAAAGAACTAAGTTAAGGAAAAACTTAGGGTTCCCGGGTCATACGGGGCCTTTAGTGGTTTATGCTTATCACTCCTAGGTTTAGGTCTTTGTTGAGGATAATATAGTGGATTTGCATTGTTCTTACACATTTCAATGGGAAATGTTATAAGGGTTTTAGGGTGACACTAATTACCAGTATTTATTTTCCTTTCTTTAATTTCTACTTATGGTTTTTAGTGTAGGTTTGAACTATGACAGTGAGTTAATAATTTCCAAAAATTCTGTAAAAATTGCAGTGGGTTTCCATTGGCTATCCTAGCTGGTTTTAGGAATTTGAGGCTTAAACTATAAGGGCTAAGCTTTAGACAAAAATAACAAGGGTGGTGTAAAATGGGCCTCTTAACACTACACCTTACCATTAGAGTTGAGTTTCTTCCTAAGGGTCATTTTTGTTGGGATCTAACAGTAATACTAAACCTCTGTTCCAAATTCCATAGGAAGTTAATTGGTGATTATTTAATTGTGATTTTCTAAAGTTCAATGCCAAAAAGGTGCTTATAACTAACTTGTCATTTGAAAAATATCAAACAACAAATTTTGTATTTTTCCTCTGTTCATAATAACCAAACATTAGTTATCCCAAAGTTTGGGGTGTCTTTGCCTTAGGGTTATTTTTGTAGGGTTTTTCTAAGTTATCCTTATTTTATTAATTTAAAAGGTATCCTTCTTATTTTATACTAAACCAGGGTATGATATATTTTTCCAGTGAACTACATTAAATAAGTATCCTAACAAAAATAGGGGTGCTCTCTGGTTCATGGTTTAAATTACATTTTCTATTTTTCTTATCTTTAAGCATATTATGGAATAAGGGGTAAAAACCAACTTAATAGAGTGAACAGAGAGGTTCAATATTTTTAAACAGGTCAGTAGGTAGATATAAACTTCTCCAAATTTTTCTAACCCTGGTCAAACAATATTCCTATTTTTCCTTCTAATATTGAGTTTTGAGTAGTTTTCTTATTTAATTTAAAACTTCAGAAAGAAATACAAAAACCATGGGTTTTATTATTTTTATCTGATAGTTCCGAATTTCCAGAATCTAGCAAAATTGGTTTGAACATTTTTGGATGATTATTCTTCAAGTTATGCATTTATTTAGTTATCTGTCATAACAAAAGAAAAATAAATTCGAAAATGGAAAAGAAAACAGGTTTACGCTGAGGCCCCTGGGGTTTATCTCTTTCTTTTCTCCCAAAACAGTCCTCGGTCCACTATTGGCATGGGTCACTGACATTGCACAAAACCCCCTGGACCTAACCGAAATCTAACCCGCGCTCCCTGACTGACTTAAACAGTACCCGCGGCATAGATTACGGCGGTGGGGCTTACCGGCGGCAGAAGAGCTCCGGCGGGGTGGTCAGTGACGTCCGGGAGGTCGCGACGGTCACGTCGGTGTGCGGGTCGGCGTCGGAGGTGGTCGGAGCTACCCTGGCCACGAGCATAGGCGGCGGGGGTCGTCGGCGGCTCCTGCTCCGGCCAAACCACGGCGGTATAGTTTAATTAAGGTGCACGAGGAGCTCCACCGAGTGATGTAGAGGCCATGCGCGCAACGAATTGGAAATCGGTGCAGAGGCTTACCCGGTCCACGTGCGCCGGCGGGTTCTCGAACTCCGGTGAGCACGATTGAGCTATTCCGGTGACGCGGGCCCCCGAGTCAAGCTTGAGCAAGTCTCACGGCCTCACTAGGAAGCTATCTGAGGGCTTGGATCAATCGGAGGAGGACGGAAAAGGGGCTAGCCACGGTGGTTGCTCTCGGGCGGCACTGGCGGGTCGCGGGGAGGTCGCCGGAGCTAATGGCTGGCTCGGGTAAGTCAGGCGAGGTACGGAGGAGGCCACGGGGAAAACAGCCGAGCACTGGGGCGGGCTTTATAGCCGTGGCGCGCGCGTGGTCACGGGCGGCCGCGGGCGCGCGGGGGTTCGCGCACGGGCGGGCTCTGAGCGCGCCCCCGGATGTCAGCTCGCGTCGAACACGTGGAAGCTTGCTTCTGCCATGGTTCAACGGCGGATTAGAGCACCATAGCGTGCGTATCTTGGCAAAGTCACTGTGTACGGTCGCTTCTCTGCTCCATATCCTACCTTTTTGCTGTGAGTTCCAAGTCGAGATATGGTCGGGGTAGGGAGATAGAGAGGGAAGAAGTTTGCTGTGTCAGCTAGGTCCGAACCGAGACAAAAGTGGTGTCAAGTCGTGTCTAGCGCCCTAGGGTAGGTGTCATCTCTTTCCAGGGTGTTCTAGGGTTAATTTGGCGCCACTTTGTCAATTGGGTCGAAGGGTTTTGAAAATTGGATTAAGGTGAACATGTGGAATCTTTGTGCAAGGGTTAGTTTTTGTACTTAGGCAAAAACTGAATTCTCCCTTGTGCTGAACCTTAGGTGAACTTTTTAGGACTTTTCTGAAAACTTTTTGGGGGTACTTCCTTACTATTAACTGTAGGTTATGAAGTATGTTACAACTTTTATATTTGGCCCAAACCATGATCATAAGGTTTACATGATCTTTTGATCATAGCTTCAATTAGGGTTCCTATTGCCCATGGGGGGGTTTGCTTTAGGGTCTTGGGAAATCCCCACTTAGATGTGCATGACAAGCTAGGACATGATTCCCAAGATATTTTGTACTTGATGAGGACCTTGAATCCAAAGTTTGAGGTACTTGGCCCATACAAATCTTCAGGTAATAATGGGTTGAAAGGGGTAACCCTGGGGTGGACACCCTGAGTAACACCTGGGGTGTTACAGCCCTCCCCCCTTAAAGGAATCTCGTCCCGAGATTTCAGGTAGAGTCCCTTGGAGGGATGCTTGGAGGTGTGCTGGTGTTGTTTTCCCTTCATACTTAAGTTTCTCTTATTAACTGCTCTTCGAATGTCATCCTCTTTGCAACTTCAGAAGGAAGCCCTTCTTAAGTTAAATCCAAAACTTAGACTATCCTTGTTATCTAAGTTTTTCTTATAATTGACTTCAAAGGGCAGGTGGGGTTTTTGGGGTTACATACCGACTCCTTTGTGCAGAAAGTCGGGGAAGCGAGAGCGTAGAAAATCCTCCGTCTCCCATGTAGCTTCTTCTGCTGAATGGTGACTCCACTGAACCTTATACATTCTGATTGATCTTGCCCAAGTTGATCTCTCCTTTTGATCCAATACCTTGACGGGGTACTCTTGGTAGGACAAGTCTGGTTCTATCTCAATGTCCGGTTCCGGTAGCACTTCAGTGGGTAGACGAACACATTTCCGCAGCTGAGATACATGGAACACATTGTGAACTGCTGACATGCGGGGTGGCAATTCCAATTGGTAAGCTACGGGTCCACAACTTGCCTTGATCTCATAGGGTCCAATGTAACGAGGGGCTAACTTGCCCTTGATCCCGAATCTCTGGACACCCTTGGTTGGTGATATCTTAAGATAGACATGATCTCCCACCTCAAACTGTAGAGGCTTCCGCCTCTTGTCATGATAACTCTTTTGCCTGGCCTGAGCAGCTTCTAGGTTCTTCTTGATAATTCTGACCTTTGCTTCTGCTTCAAGTACCAAATCGGGCCCAAAAATTTCCCTTTCTCCTGCTTGAGACCAATTTAGTGGGGTCCTACACCTTCTCCCATATAATGCCTCAAAAGGTGCCATCTTCAGACTGGACTGATAGCTGTTATTGTAAGAAAACTCTGCCAAAGACAGACACTTGTCCCAATCCTTTCCATAATGTAGTGCGCATGCCCGCAACATGTCTTCCAAAATCTGATTTACCCTTTCTGTCTGACCATCTGTTTGGGGATGGTATGCTGAGCTTCGTATAACCTGGGTTCCAAGTGATTCCTGCAATTGCTCCCAAAATCGTGCCACAAAAGGTGCTCCTCGGTCGGAGACTATAGTCCTTGGTATCCCATGCAGACGAACTATCTGGTCAATGTAGATCTCTGCATACTTCTCCGCCCGGTGGGTGGTGTGCACTGGCAAGAAATGAGCAGTCTTGGTCAATCTGTCCACAATAACCCATATAGAATCATGGTGCCTGGAGGTATTGGGCAATCCCACTATGAAGTCCATGCAAATGTCCTCCCATTTCCAAGATGGTATGGGAAGGGGTTGCAAAGGGCCTGCTGCCTTCAAGTGACTAGCTTTTATCCTCTGGCAAGTGTCACACTCGGAGATGTACTTGGCAATTTCCCTCTTCATTCTGGTCCACCAGTATAAAGATCTAAGATCATGGTACATCTTGTTGCTACCAGGGTGCATGGAGAATTTGGAAAGGTGAGCTTCATCCAGTATCTTCTTTCTAAGTTCAGGGTCCTTGGGAACCACCAATCGGTCTCCAAACCATAAAATTCCCTTGCTGTCCTGACGGAAACACTTGTATTTTTCTGCCTTTTGCTTGAGCATATCTTTGATAACCTGAACACCCTTATCCCCAATCTGTGCCTGAACTATTTGCTCTTGCAATGTGGGCTCCACCGAGATATATCTCAATTCACCGGAAGGAACAACTTCCAGGTTCAGCTTACACAGCTCATCACACAGGGTGGTGACTCTTGCATCCATGTTCATACAATTGCACTGGGCCTTTCTGCTCAAAGCATCTGCCACAACATTGGCTTTGCCAGGATGGTAATGCACCTCCAAATCATAGTCCTTGATTAATTCCAACCATCTCCTCTACCGCATGTTTAGATCTGCCTGAGTGAAGATGTATTTGAGGCTCTTATGATCAGTGTAGATGTTACAGTGAGCCCCCATCAAGTAGTGTCTCCATATCTTAAGAGCATGAACCACAGCTGCCAATTCCAGATCATGTGTAGGGTAGTTCTGCTCATGGGGCCTGAGTGCTCGGGAAGCATGTAAGACCTAAAATTAGTAGGAGGAAAAAAAATATATATATATCATAAGATAATGAAATGAAGAATCAAAAATATATGTAATAGTGTGGTGTGAAATTTTGAAGATCTTTGGAAACCTAATAGGATTCTTCCTTCTAATATTCAAACAATAATATTAAATTACTTAAAATAACTAATAAATTGATAAAGAAAGCTTGATCCCTTGATGATGATTCTATGGTGATACATTCTATGGAACACATAAACTTGACCTCCAATTTTGAATAAAAAAAAAGAACCAAACAATATAAAATGAGAGGAAATGTTTAGGAAACCATTTATTCATCTCATAAATAAATGAGTGACAAAGAAAATAAATAATAATATTGTAAACAGTAAAGGATTATATTCACATTTGTATTAAGGTCGGCTCTTATAAATTTTGAAGTTCAAAGTAAGAATTTGAATTTGGTTTGGACAACTAAAATGCGAAATAAGAAAAGAAAATAAAATAAAAAAGGGAAAGCTTAACCGGGCCTCAGGTTCACATTTCGGCCCAGTGCTCAAATTCCCCCCCGCGCAGCCCATCTCCTTCCCTTTCCCTTTTTCTTTATTCCGGGCGCTTACATGTGGGCCCCACTGGTCAGCGCTTCATCCCCGCGGATCTCGCCAACGGAGGCCAGTCCGCCCAGCCTTGCCGCCGCGATTTCCTGGCCGATCTTCGCGCCGTCCTCACCAGACCTCCGCTCGGCCGCCGTGCATGGCGCAACCGACCCTCTCAGCTCGGACTCGCCCCTTGCCCTGAGATCTATATAATGACATCAAAGCCATCGGATGGAGCATCATCGAGCTGGGGAGGGAGAACTCGCGCCGCTACCGAGGAAATACTCCACCGGCGTCGTCGGGTCCTCGGTGACCAGTCTAGGCGCTTCTTCGTGTCCCTAGGAATTCACTCGTGGCCCCGGTGTGCTGAGAAGATCACTGGGAGCCCTTCAATTTCTCACCATCGTTCGAGCACCGCCGCGGGTCCGCTCTTCTCCGTGGCCAGCTCCCTCCATTGCCCTCCATCTGCGGTACATGCTCTAATCGAGTTCGCCATCCTTCCCTCTAGGTTTAGCACCGGTCAATTTTGGGTTTGTGGCGTTCGGACGTCGGATTGCGTGACCGCCGGTGGTGCTCCGCCGTTGGGGGGGGGGGGGACGGCGTCGACGTCGTCTGTCGGGTTGGGGAAGAGACCTTGCAGCCGTTGGATCGGAGGGGAACGGCTGAGATTAGAAACAACGCATACCGCTCCGATGGATTGATCCGGACCGTTGGATGGAGATCGGGCGCATTCGAAGCCACCTTGAGTATTTTAAATCCGATCCGTAGATCTCGGATCGGGCGGCCACCAGCGCGTACCGGTTCGAGGTGGTACTCGATTTAATCGGGGCGTCCATCTCTGATCGGACGGTAGATATTCATCCATCCCCCTTCGCCGTGGATGTTTTACAAAAGAGCCCCTCGACTTTTTCTATACCAACCCGCAGTCCTGCGCTGTGGTCTTTGAGTCTGTAGGATGTTTACGCAGAAGCCCTTGGGTTTTTCTGTAATTGTGCGCGCGGTCCAGGGATCCGTGGGATGGATTAATTAATTACAGAAATGAGTTTGTAATATAAAAATAATTCCTAGAACTTGTTCAAATCCTAGAAAATTCATACTAAGTCCAAATTTGCCCATTCTAGTTCCTATAATTTTGTAATATTATTCTCTATCAAATAGAACCACTGTTTTTACATGAAATACACATTAAAATTTATTTCTCACTTAACCCTATATTAAATGCATAAAATCTTTGGAAATTCATAATTTGAAAGCTATAACTCCAAATTTAATGATTCCAGTTCCTGTGATCTCATTTTAATGTATAGATTTTTACTGTGTATTTTGTTTACATGTTTGGTGTAATGTTAATTTTTGCCCATCCCATGTTTGTTTGTATTGATACGACTAGCGTGAGGACACGAGTCTTCTGAAGATCATCCTGGTACCTGGAATCTCAAGTCCCAGGCAAGTTGTGCCCTTGATCACTTCCTTTTACCTACTCATGTTCTAATTAATTATAATGATCTGCATAGGCTAATTTTGATGGGACCCAATAGGTTACCCTAGTTTGACTATCTTTATACCTTGTTCACCACTGAATCTTTGGGTAGTACTTGCTATCGCTTTATGTGGTTTTGGGTATAGAGATACATATTACTATTCATGATTATACTTTTATTGTCAGTTGTTATTACTGTTCATGATAAGATCATTATGTTAATTGGAACATGGAGAACCACCCGGGAAAACCGTGCTACCACAAGGGAGGAATGGGACCCCTTGGCTGATTAATTAGGAAAGCTAGTGGAAGACTACCTTACCCGAAAGGGGCAAGGGCAGTAAGGGAGTGGTCAGTGTAGGGAGGCCCTCGGGAGGATTTTGCTGCGATGGCGGTCCTACAAGGGATTCCTGCATTGGAACTTCCTATAAACTGTAGCGGGTTTTCTGAAGCTAGTGGAACTTTGTAAAGGCCTCGTAGTGTTACCCTGCCTCGCCTCCTCGGTAGAGGTGTATGGGAAGTCGCGATCCCTTGGCAGATGGGTAACATGACTTGTGGGTAAAGATGCGCAACCTCTGCAGAGTGTAAAACTGGTATACTAGCCGTGCTCACGGTCATGAGCAGCTCGGACACTCACATGATTAAATTATGGAGCTTAAACTCAATTTGTCATATGCATTGCATCGCAGGTGAAGGTTGCTACTTTTGTTCTACTATTTAATTGGGTTGGTATTTACTTATACTTAGTAACTGCTAATAAAATTTTGACCAACTTTAAAAGCAATGCTCAGCTTCAACCATCCTCTTTGGTAAGCCTTACACTTCACGTGAGCTCCCACCTTTGGCGAGTTCATGCACATTATTCCCCACAACTTGTTGAGCTATGAACGTATGTGAGCTCACTCTTGCGGTCTCACACCCCCCCCCCACAGGTCAAGAACAGGTACCACCGGATGAGGCGCTTGGAGGATGCTGCGATGAGTTCGTGAGTGGTCTAGGTCGTCGTCTCCCAGTCAACTTTGGGTTGCTGGACCGTTGTCTCCTTATAATGTAATTATTTATTTTGTATAGAACTCCTGTTATATAGTAAAGATGTGACATTCGATCCTGTGCCACTATACATCATATGTGTGAGACTTGGTCCCAGCATACCTGGTGTTTATGTTCGCGCCCGGGTCTTGGTGCCCCCGAAATCCGGGTGTGACAGAAGTGGTATCAGAGGAATGTTGACTGTAGGACGAAACCTAGATAGAACTGGACAACCATTCTTTACTTACCTTACTCTGATTCTTTTCTAAACTTATCTTAATCTTTTCTCATCTATTTCCGCTTTACTCTGATTATTCTTACCTTTTCTTTCTAAAAGACAAATGTGGATTTCACACTTTGAAATCCCGTACCTAAAGTGACTTTTAGGAATAGGAGACCTAATATTAGGAACAAAAACAAAATTATTTTTTTTGTAGATATCTATACGTTTGAGTGTTTGTTCTTATGATACTTGTCTGATTTGGATCTTTGATTGAGTGTGATGGGTTGTGGAGTGATGCCCACAATTACATCTGCATATACGTATAGGCATAAATAGAATTCATAAGAAAACTAAGCAACTTAGATTATCCTCCATTAAAATGTATCTATCTCATCTTGACATATTCTATCTTACCTTTGGACATTCACCTCGTACAACTAATTACCCTAGTCTTGACATAGAATATCTGACCCAGCCCTGCCAAAGAAGTTTCAGTACATAACCAACTATTAGCTTATTCATTCTGTCTACTAAATGATTCCCTTGCAAAGCTATCTTACCATATGCTTCTAACTTAGATGGTCAATACCAGGCGGGGTGGTGGAATTGATTTACCTCCTAATCGACACACTCGGTGGATATATCGACAACCCCAACCACAGTCAGCAGAGATGAATCCTCCTAATCCCCCACCAGGCGGAGTCGATCCACTAATTGCAGCTCAAATGAGGATGATGCAGCAAATGGCTGACACTATGGCAGATATGCGCACCCAAATGCAGCAAGAACGCCAAGAAATGCACCAGGAAAGAGAGGATGCACGTCGGGAAATGCGCCAAGAGCGGGAAGAAATACGCCAGGAGAGAAGGGTACAACAACAGCAGCTGCAACAACAACTTCAACAACAGCAGCAACAACAACAAGTGCCATTGCCTCCACCTCCACCACCAGTTCCACCCCGAGATAAGCATCGGGAATTCATGAGCCACAAACCACCAACCTTCTCCAACTCCACGGATCCACTGCAAGCTGATGATTGGTTAAAGACCATAGAGAAGATGCTCAACATAGCTCAGTGCTCGGATAGAGAGAAAGTACTCTATGCATCAGGCCGTCTTGCTGGTCCCGCTGCGAATTGGTGGGATGCGTACTGCGCTGCTCATGCTGCTGTCGATACAATTACCTGGGCAGAATTCTCCACTCAATTCAGGAATTACCATATTCCTGCTGGGCTCATGAAGATTAACAGAAAGGAGTTTCTATCCCTTAAGCAAGGAAGTATGTCTGTGAGTGAATACAGGGACAAATTCATCCAGTTATCTCGATACGCTCCTAGAGATGTTGAGGATGATGAGCAAAAGCAGGAGCTTTTTCTGGACGGTTTGATTGGACCCTTGCAATATCAACTGGTATCGCACACATTCCCATCCTTTCAAAGGCTACTTGACAAAGCTATTGCTGTAGAAAACAAGAGGAGTATATTTGGAGAGAAAAGAAAGGCTGTCAACCAAGGGCAGGCTGGAAGTAGTTCCCGTCCTCGCTATACTACCACTCCAAGTACACCAGCTAGTGGCAGTTCTGGACAACAAACTCAACAGGCACCAACTGCTCCTCCAAAAGCAAGCACTCCAGTAGGACCCGTTGCTCCTAACACAACCGCCAACAGGGCATGCTTCAAGTGTGGACAACCGGGACACTATGCCAACTACTGTCCCAACAGAGCTGCCTACACTACACCGGCTCCGATGAAGCAAGGTCAGGCCTCGGCAGGAAAGAGTCAGCCCCTATCTATCAACCGGGGACATGCCCATCATGCAGAAGTAGAGGTTGAACCAGGTGAACTTGAAATTCAAGAAGAAGAGCTAGTTGGAGATGAAGTAGTCGGTGAAGAAGTCAACGAACAACAAGAATAGAGATAAACATAAACATAGATACATATATACATATTCTACTATTTGTAAGACCTAAATAGTAGTTTAGCTAGTAGTAATATTTTACTATTTTTAGTAATAATAATAAGGTCTAACTGACCCATGTGTTGCTAATAAAGTATGCATCATGCTGAGATTTTTGTGTGTGCATATGTTCTAAGATGACATAGTTATACCCTTTTCTTACAAATCTCGAGGACGAGATTTCTGTTAAGGGGGGTAGGATTTGTAAGACCTAAAATTAGTAGGAGGAAAAAAATATATATATATCATAAGATAATGAAATGAAGAATCAAAAATATATGTAATAGTGTGGTGTGAAATTTTGAAGATCTTTGGAAACCTAATAGGATTCTTCCTTCTAATATTCAAACAATAATATTAAATTACTTAAAATAACTAATAAATTGATAAAGAAAGCTTGATCCCTTGATGATGATTCTATGGTGATACATTCTATGGAACACATAAACTTGACCTCCAATTTTGAATAAAAAAAAGAACCAAACAATATAAAATGAGAGGAAATGTTTAGGAAACCATTTATTCATCTCATAAATAAATGAGTGACAAAGAAAATAAATAATAATATTGTAAACAGTAAAGGATTATATTCACATTTGTATTAAGGTCGGCTCTTATAAATTTTGAAGTTCAAAGTAAGAATTTGAATTTGGTTTGGACAACTAAAATGCGAAATAAGAAAAGAAAATAAAATAAAAAAAGGGAAAGCTTAACCGGGCCTCAGGTTCACATTTCGGCCCAGTGCTCAAATTCCCCCCCGCGCAGCCCATCTCCTTCCCTTTCCCTTTTTCTTTATTCCGGGCGCTTACATGTGGGCCCCACTGGTCAGCGCTTCATCCCCGCGGATCTCGCCAACGGAGGCCAGTCCGCCCAGCCTTGCCGCCGCGATTTCCTGGCCGATCTTCGCGCCGTCCTCACCAGACCTCCGCTCGGCCGCCGTGCATGGCGCAACCGACCCTCTCAGCTCGGACTCGCCCCTTGCCCTGAGATCTATATAATGACATCAAAGCCATCGGATGGAGCATCATCGAGCTGGGGAGGGAGAACTCGCGCCGCTACCGAGGAAATACTCCACCGGCGTCGTCGGGTCCTCGGTGACCAGTCTAGGCGCTTCTTCGTGTCCCTAGGAATTCACTCGTGGCCCCGGTGTGCTGAGAAGATCACTGGGAGCCCTTCAATTTCTCACCGTCGTTCGAGCACCGCCGCGGGTCCGCTCTTCTCCGTGGCCAGCTCCCTCCATTGCCCTCCATCTGCGGTACGTGCTCTAATCGAGTTCGCCATCCTTCCCTCTAGGTTTAGCACCGGTCAATTTTGGGTTTGTGGCGTTCGGACGTCGGATTGCGTGACCGCCGGTGGTGCTCCGCCGTTGGGGGGGGGGACGGCGTCGGCGTCGTCTGTCGGGTTGGGGAAGAGACCTTGCAGCCGTTGGATCGGAGGGGAACGGCTGAGATTAGAAACAACGCATACCGCTCCGATGGATTGATCCGGACCGTTGGATGGAGATCGGGCGCATTCGAAGCCACCTTGAGTATTTTAAATCCGATCCATAGATCTCGGATCGGGCGGCCACCAGCGCGTACCGGTTCGAGGTGGTACTCGATTTAATCGGGGCGTCCATCTCTGATCGGACGGTAGATATTCATCCATCCCCCTTCGCCGTGGATGTTTTACAAAAGAGCCCCTCGACTTTTTCTATACCAACCCGCAGTCCTGCGCTGTGGTCTTTGAGTCTGTAGGATGTTTACGCAGAAGCCCTTGGGTTTTTCTGTAATTGTGCGCGCGGTCCAGGGATCCATGGGATGGATTAATTAATTACAGAAATGAGTTTGTAATATAAAAATAATTCCTAGAACTTGTTCAAATCCTAGAAAATTCATACTAAGTCCAAATTTGCCCATTCTAGTTCCTATAATTTTGTAATATTATTCTCTATCAAATAGAACCACTGTTTTTACATGAAATACACATTAAAATTTATTTCTCACTTAACCCTATATTAAATGCATAAAATCTTTGGAAATTCATAATTTGAAAGCTATAACTCCAAATTTAATGATTCTAGTTCCTGTGATCTCATTTTAATGTATAGATTTTTACTGTGTATTTTGTTTACATGTTTGGTGTAATGTTAATTTTTGCCCATCCCATGTTTGTTTGTATTGATACGACTAGCGTGAGGACACGAGTCTTCTGAAGATCATCCTGGTACCTGGAATCTCAAGTCCCAGGCAAGTTGTGCCCTTGATCACTTCCTTTTACCTACTCATGTTCTAATTAATTATAATGATCTGCATAGGCTAATTTTGATGGGACCCAATAGGTTACCCTAGTTTGACTATCTTTATACCTTGTTCACCACTGAATCTTTGGGTAGTACTTGCTATCGCTTTATGTGGTTTTAGGTATAGAGATACATATTACTATTCATGATTATACTTTTATTGTCAGTTGTTATTACTGTTCATGATAAGATCATTATGTTAATTGGAACATGGAGAACCACCCGGGAAAACCGTGCTACCACAAGGGAGGAATGGGACCCCTTGGCTGATTAATTAGGAAAGCTAGTGGAAGACTACCTTACCCGAAAGGGGCAAGGGCAGTAAGGGAGTGGTCAGTGTAGGGAGGCCCTCGGGAGGATTTTGCTGCGATGGCGGTCCTGCAAGGGATTCCTGCATTGGAACTTCCTATAAACTGTAGCGGGTTTTCTGAAGCTAGTGGAACTTTGTAAAGGCCTCGTAGTGTTACCCTGCCTCGCCTCCTTGGTAGAGGTGTATGGGAAGTCGCGATCCCTTGGCAGATGGGTAACATGACTTGTGGGTAAAGATGCGCAACCTCTGCAGAGTGTAAAACTGGTATACTAGCCGTGCTCACAGTCATGAGCAGCTCGGACACTCACATGATTAAATTATGGAACTTAAACTCAATTTGTCATATGCATTGCATCGCAGGTGAAGGTTGCTACTTTTGTTCTACTATTTAATTGGGTTGGTATTTACTTATACTTAGTAACTGCTAATAAAATTTTGACCAACTTTAAAAGCAATGCTCAGCTTCAACCATCCTCTTTGGTAAGCCTTACACTTCACGTGAGCTCCCACCTTTGGCGAGTTCATGCACATTATTCCCCACAACTTGTTGAGCTATGAACGTATGTGAGCTCACTCTTGCGGTCTCACACCCCCCCCACAGGTCAAGAACAGGTACCACCGGATGAGGCGCTTGGAGGATGCTGCGATGAGTTCGTGAGTGGTCTAGGTCATCGTCTCCCAGTCAACTTTGGGTTGCTGGACCGTTGTCTCCTTATAATGTAATTATTTATTTTGTATAGAACTCCTGTTATATAGTAAAGATGTGACATTCGATCCTGTGCCACTATACATCATATGTGTGAGACTTGGTCCCAGCATACCTGGTGTTTATGTTCGCGCCCGGGTCTTGGTGCCCCCGAAATCCGGGTGTGACAAAGCATAAGCAATCACTCTGTTCTCTTGCATCAAGACACATCCCAATCCTGTACCAGAAGCATCACAATAAACTTCGAAGGGCTTAGTGTTATCGGGCTGAGCCAGCACTGGGGCTGTTGTCAAATGTTGCCTCAGTGTATGAAAAGCATCTTCGCACTTCTGGCTCCAAGCGAACTTGGCTCCCTTCTTCAATAACTCAGTCATTGGCTTGGCAATTCTGGAGAAATCCGGAATAAATCGTCGATAATACCCTGCCAATCCCAGAAAACTCCTAATCTGCCTCACTGTAGTTGGAGGTTTCCAGTCCATCACTTCTTGCACTTTCTCAGGGTCAACTGATATCCCATTCTGAGAAATTTTGTGACCCAAGAATTTAATCTCCTTCAGCCAGAACTCACACTTACTCAACTTAGCATACAACTGATGATCACGCAGTCTCTGAAGTACAGTATGCAAGTGTTTGGTGTGCTCGGCTTCATTCTTGGAATAAACCAGGATGTCATCAATGAAAACGACCACAAACTTGTCTAGCTCTGGCATGAATACTGAGTTCATCAAGTACATAAAATAAGCCGGGGCATTGGTCAGCCCAAAAGACATCACCAAAAACTCATAGAGCCCATATCTGGTAGAGAAGGCCGTCTTGGGAATGTCACTGGCACGGATCTTAATCTGATGGTAACCTGAGCGAAGGTCTATCTTGGAGAATACCTTGGCTCCTACCAACTGATCGAACAGAACATCAATGCGGGGCAGCGGGTATTTTGTGACACCCCAGTGTCACCTAGGGTTTCTCTCAAATGCCAAACCTAGAACCATTATTTTATGTGAACCAAAGTAAGCATGAGCATCAAAATAACTTAAGTAATAAAGAAGTCACCAAGTATATACTTAAAAGTGTCATGATCAAAACAATTGAGTCCTTTAAAAGATATGATTGTGCAACCCTAATTAAAAACCCTAAGTAAGCCCCATGAGCAAAATTCAAGAGAATAAGAAAAAGGCAATGAAAAGTTTAAAATTTTGAGTTGAGCCAATTGTAAAAATTAAAGTATGTTTATTAAGAAACAAGAAAGAGTGAGAAGGCTTAGCCAAAATAATTCAATTAAATCCCCAAATCAGCCCTTGATCTATGAACCCTTGGAGAAATTCAGATTTCTGAATTTCTGAATTTCAGACCTCTTTCCAAAGATCATCTGCGTTCTCTGCTTTTCAAAACTCAAAGCCAGAAGATCCAAATATCAAAGTCGTGCCAAATTCCTTTGAACACATTCTGGGAAAGTTTGAACTCAAACCAAATTTGTTTGGCATGGTTTTGGCACAGCTTAACCTCGGGACCAGGCATTCTGACACTGGCACCTTGGTGACGCTACAACTCCCTGTCCCTAGCCTAAAACCGCACATCGTCCATACACAAAAGACAAAGCTTGGTCTGGTGAACAAATCCTTCACAGCGATCTTGCCCAAATTCGCGAAGATTTGCTCCCAATCGGCGCTTGAACAGGGGCAGAGGCAACGGGAACACGTGTTCGACCGTGGCTGACACCCCCGGTTCACGCCCGTTCGCGCACCGCGCCTCCCAGTGCACGCCCGCACGCACTCGCCGGTCCACGACCGCCCGTGCACCGCGCCGTGCCTATAAAGCCTTCCCAGGCGCGCCCCACTTCGCCCCGCACTCACCCTCACCGGCCAGCCACTTTCCCTTAGCTCCGGCGAGCTCAATTCCGCCCGCCATTGCCGCCAGAGCTTCGGCCACCGTGGCCAGCCCACTCCAGCCATCCTCTGGGAAAGCCAGTGCTTCGGCTAGCTCTGCCAGTAGCCCGTGAAGCTTGCCAAGCCCTCGGACCCGGCCGGACATCACCGGAGGCCCGAGATTGACTTCACCGGACTTCGGTCTTCCGCCGCCGCGCGTGGACCGAGCTATCCAGTGAGTCTCCGCCCAATTCCTTGCGCTCATGTCTTCTCTGGCACCTCGTGGTCCTCCCTGACCCATTTGATTGAACTATCTCGCCGTGACCAGGCCGGTCTCCTCGCCGCCGACGAGCATCCCCGCCTGCGCGCGTGGACCGACCGAGTCCGGCCATCTCCGACGGCGTTTCGCACACCGTTGTAATCCCCAAGACCTCCCCTTCGTCCTCGACCGCTTCACCGGAGCCATCTCGCCGCCGGTAAGCCCCTCCGCCCTTTCTTCCGCCGCGGTTACTGTTTGAGGTAGAAGAAGGACCTCGGGTTAGGATCTGTAGAACCCGAGGGGTTTTCTGTAATGTCAGAGACTCATGTGAATAGTAGCTTAAGGACTGATTCGCGAAGAAAACTTAGAAAACCCGCCAGGGACCCCAGTGCAAAGTGGATTTCCATTTAATCAATTCTGTTATTCTTTTTAAATAACCAGAGAACTTGTAAAATTCATAACTTGATGAATTCCTAATCAAAAGATGTCAAACCAATTTTGCTAGCTCTTGTATATTATAATCTATCATTTAAAAATAGTAGACCCTATACTTTCTGTTCAAAATTTTAGAGTTTAAAATTAAAAACAGAAACCCACTAAACCTTATTTAATCAAGGAAAATTAGTTTTTCTTCTGTGCTGAACTTAAGAAAAATGGTAGATGATCAAACCTCTTGTAGACACTGTTTAAAAATAGTAGGAACCCCAGCATTAGAAATTATGATGTAGTTTCTCATTTAAAGATGTTTTGTCCAAAACTTAGAGAAAATCAGAAAGACATTAGAAATTAATGAACAGTGATTAATATTATTTTTCCTAGTTTACTTATGTAACAGAGAACTTAGGAAAAATGCAGAGACCATAAATTTGGACCAGTTTTAAATTAAAATGATTTGTTTAGCCTAAATAAGACTGAAAATCAATTATTAAAGAGGCAAAACTATAACCAAAATGCTTAACAAAAATCCAGTGGACTTATAACCACCAGAGCCCCACTACAAAAATACAGAGCACCTCAGCCCAACTTTTTAAGTAAGGGAAATAAATACAAAGTGATAATAAGGCATTTTCCAACTAAATCATGAACAACCCCAAATAATGTGATAATGGGCAACCAAAAATTAGCTAAGTCCATGATGAGGTAAACTACCAGAGAAAAATGCAAACCCATGAAAAAAAAGCAAACTCATACCAATTGCTAATGATTTAAGAGAAAAGCCATTTAATTCAAATAATGCATACCACCCCTTCCCTTAAGCAAAAAGATGCCAAACTTCAGAATGATTGCTCTTGCACAAAATAATAACCAAGAAAAATAAGAACTCTGTTGTTTGATGTTTTTCCAATATAGTGGTAGTACAAAGCACCCATTTGGCTAGAAACTTGAGAAAACCATAGAAAAATAATTAAAAGGTATTAATGACTAGAAATTTGTATCAAGTCATGTTATAACACCTAAAAGCCAGCAAAAATAAGTTCTGAAGAATTACCCACTGTTAAATAGTAGTTGTAGTTCAAAGCACCCCTTCTGCCCTAGAGTTTAATAATTTTGTACAGAGAAAACTATTCACTTTCTGATCCCCAAATTTTGAGACAGAGAAACACACACCAGTAGCAAGCCACTATAATTTTTGCAGAATTTTTAGAATTTTATAAAAGCAACTTGTAGTTCAAACCTACTCCAAAACATTAAAGAGAATAAAAGAAAAGGAAAGAAGAAATAAACCCCACCTCAATAAGTCTAACTTGAGTACTTATCATTTATCCCTAAGACTTAAAAAGAATTCAGTGGAACCCCAAAATTAAACCTACCACTTACCTTAGCTAAATTTGAACCAGTTACCAAGTATACCACCCAAGGGTCTTACATAAGTAAAGTTAACTTTGTTTAACTCAAAAAAGATCATACACCTTTAAAGTTGTGATTTCTAAAAGCACATATCATATCATGCATATATCTTACGCATTGCATTCATTAGATTGTAATCTTGCCGACGGAGAGTACGTGCTCATCCCCGAGCAAGGACCTGTCCAAGAGGAGGACCAGGAGCAGGCTTCAGAGGCTGCTATCGAGGATCTCCCCGCAGCCCCAGCAATTGAAGGCAAGCCCCGGTTTTATGCATAACCTATTAATTATGCTATTTTACTACACTTAATGCTTGTAGGATTGCAATGTGCACTTAAGTGTAGGAGTTGCTTGAAACCTCTAGTTGCATAAACTTAGGATTCCTTTTTGAGATGAATACTAGTATGCTAGGTCGAGTAGCTGCTTGCTAATCAGGATCTCGGTAGAAGTCGAGTGATTTTTCTAGCACTCGCGCGAGGTTAGGAATTGATTGTATTCATCTTGATAATGGGATATATGTTAGTCTATGGATTTGGATCCAGGGAGGATGCCTTGTCCATGAGACGGGAAAAAAATGAATTAAGGATTAATGTGTGGATACCTGAGTCAAGCTTTTGAACGTACTAAGCACATGCCGGGAAAAATGGTAACCGGTAAACCTAGTACCTGATTGAAGCCGGGCGTGGACTTTATCCCTCATGCGACCTGAGACTGGGTCTCCCATGCTAGCTATGGTGGGTACAAGTGCGGTCACTGCACGGCGGCAGCCAGGGTCAGTGGAGCATTGTATGCCAAGGCGGTGAGGCCTGGACGTGAACGGGGAATCGATGGGGACGGTTGTCATGTGTGGGGTCGGAGTACCCTGACATGCCGTGTGTTTAGGTTTACCTTGCAAGGTTAAAACTCGATTCGAATCGTCTGCTTCTCGCAGCTAATGAGACTGCTTGATTCCTTGTACTGCATCGAGTAAGAAGTGAAATGTGGTTACATGAGATAACTTGTTGATTGAACTAATTGATTGTTACCATGTATGCTTAGAAGGAGCAAATCTAGCTAAGTTAATGATGGTAGAAATTGAAAAGCTAAAAAAATTGATTTTAGAAACAGCTAGTGCTTTTGGCAAACCAAACCCCTCAGCCAAACAGCTGCATAGTCTAGAGGTAGAGGAGTAGACTCCTCACACCGGTTAAGTCTAGCTGAGTATTAGTATACTCAGCCTTGCTTGTGGCACCATTTTTGCAGGTACCATTCAGGAAATGGTTGATGGTGTGACTTGGCCTACCACCCTGCCACCGGGTTGGACGGTCGAGTGGGATGTTGCTCCGGCAGGAGAGGAGCATGAGGAGTAGTGGGCTAGGCCTTGCCCATTTCCTTATTACCGACGACATCGATTATTCGCTGCACTTTACTTTATGAACTTTATTTGCTACTCAAGAACTCCGATTTATGTAATAATTCAGTACTTAATTTGAGGTTTCCTGTTTTATTGTATTTCTTCTGTGACTCACCTTCGAGTGAGATTGTGGAATTTGATCCTGGTTAAGTGGCTCTATCAGACTAGATCTGAAGGACTGACGGGTTATTCCGATTTAAGTGTGTCACGGCCCTTGAGGCGTGACTTAGGCACTTAAGCTGGAATAATTCGGGTGGTTCTGCCACAGCTGGTATCGGCCTTCCCCCCTTAAAGGAATCTCGTCCCGAGATTCGGGCCAGAGTCCTCCCAGGGCGAAGCGAAGGGTGAGACTTATAGGAAATGGGTGATTATTGTTATTATTAGGATAAACTGCTCTTCGAATGTCATTCTCTTTGCAACTTCAGAAGGAAGTCCTTTTAAGTTTTACTTTATAGTTACTTCATTCTGAATTAAGATCATATTTTTGAAGATTAGATTCAAAAGGCAGGAGGAGGGGTTTGGGGGTGATTACGTACCAGCTTCCTTAGGTAGGCAATCGGGGAAGTTGGATCTTAAGAATTCCTCGGTTTCCCAAGTAGCTTCCTCCTCTGAGTGATTACTCCACTGGACCTTGAACATCTTGATCGATTTAGCCCGAGTTGATCTTTCTTTGCAATCCAGAATCTTGGAGGGGTACTCTTGGTACGATAGATCTGGCTCTATCTCCAATTCTGGCTCTGCTATGATCTCGGTCGGCAATCGAACACACTTTTTCAGCTGAGATACATGGAAAACACTGTGAATGGCAGACATTTTTGAAGGTAACTTCAGCTTGTATGCCACGGGTCCACATGCTTCTATGATCTCATAAGGTCCAATGTAACGAGGGGCTAGCTTGCCTTTGATCCCAAACCTCTGCACTCCTTTGGTGGGTGATACCTTGAGGTATACAAAACTTCCCACCTCGAACTGGAGAGGTTTCCTTCTTTTATCATGATAGCTCTTCTGCCTGGCCTGAGCAGCTTCTAGATTTTTCTTGATTAGCTTGACCTTCCTTTCGGCTTCAGTCACTAAATCAGGTCCAAAAACTTCTCTTTCACCAGGTTGAGACCAATTGAGTGGTGTCCTGCACCTTCTTCCTTAAAGAGCTTCAAAAGGTGCCATCTTTAGGCTGGATTGATAACTATTGTTATAAGCAAACTCTGCCAAGGAGAGGTGCTTATCCCAGTTCTTGCCACAATCGATCGCACAAGCTCTCAGCATATCTTCCAGGATTTGGTTTACCCTTTCTGTCTGACCATCGGTCTGTGGGTGGTAAGCTGAACTCCTGATTAGCTTGGTTCCCAAAGACTCTTGCAATTGTTCCCAAAATCTGGCAACAAATTGGGCTTCTCGGTCAGAAACAATGGTCCGAGGTAATCCGTGCAAACACACGATCCGGTCAATATACAATTCTGCATATCTCTGAGCCTTATCAGTGGTGTGCACAGGAAGAAAATGTGCCACTTTCGTCAATCGGTCCACAATAACCCAAATTGAATCATGATGACGAGAGATGTTGGGCAGACCCACAATGAAATCCATGCTGATGTTGTCCCACTTCCACGAAGGTACGGATAGTGGATGCAAAGCTCCAGCTGACTTCAAGTGGCTTGCCTTTATCCTCTGACAGGTGTCACACTCTGATACATACTGGGCTATCTCCCTCTTCATTCTGGTCCACCAGTACAAAGGCTTCAAATCATGGTACATCTTGGTGCTTCCCAGATGCATAGAGAATTTGGAGAGATGAGCTTCATCCAAAATTTTCCTCTTGAGATCCTGGTCTTTAGGAATTACCAATCTGCTTTTGAACCATAACACACCCTTCTCATCCTGGCGGAAACAATTATACTTCTCAACCTTCTGATGGAGATTCTTCTTGATAATCTGCACTCCCTAGTCACTGAGCTGGGCCATGATAATCTGGTCTTGCAAAGCTGGCTCAACAGAAATGTGAGACAAAGAACCAGAAGGAATCACTTCAATTTGCATCTTGCTCAACTCATCACACAAGGTGTTAATGCGAGAATCCATCAGAACAAAGTTGCACTGCAACTTCTGACTCAAGGCATCAGCTACCACATTAGCTTTCCCTGGGTGATAATGTACCTCCAGGTCATAATCCTTGATCAGCTCTAGCCATCTTCTCTGCCTCATGTTAAGATCAGCCTGAGTAAAAATGTACTTAAGGCTCTTATGATCAGTGAAGATGTTGCAGTGGGTTCCCATTAGATAGTGCCTCCACATCTTCAATGCATGAACCACTACTGCTAACTCAAGGTCATGAGTGGGATAATTTTGCTCATGAGGCCTGAGTGCTCTTGAGGCATAAGCAATGACTCGGTTGTCTTGCATCAAGACACAACCTAGCCCGGTGCCTGAGGCATCACAATATACATCAAAAGGTTTGCTGCTGTCGGGTTGCGCCAATACTGGTGCTGTGGTCAGATGCTGCCTTAATGCATGGAAGGCATCCTCGCACTTCTGACTCCACACAAATTTGACTTCTTTCTTCAGCAACTCAGTAATAGGCTTCGCAATTCGAGAGAAGTCCGGAATAAATCTTCGGTAATAACCAGCTAATCCCAGAAAACTCCGAATCTGGCGAACAGTTGTTGGTGGCCTCCAGTTCATCACCTCTTGCACTTTATCAGGATCAACAGCTATTCCAGCCTGAGAGATAGTGTGACCCAAGAATTTGATTTCCTTTAGCCAAAAATCACACTTGGATAACTTGGCATAAAGGTGGTGCTCTCGCAGACGTTGAAGCACTACATGCAAATGTCCGGCATGTTCTTCTTCGTTCTTGGAGTACACCAGAATATCATCGATGAAAACCACCACGAACTTGTCCAATTCTGGCATAAAAACAGAATTCATCAGATACATGAAATATGCTGGTGCATTTGTCAGCCCAAATGACATCACCAAGAATTCATATAGCCCATATCTGGTTGAGAATGCCGTCTTCGGAATATCACTTGCTCGTATTTTGATCTGATGGTAGCCAGAGCGAAGGTCTATCTTGTAAAACACCTTGGCCCCGACCAACTGGTCAAAGAGAACATCAATACGAGGCAAAGGATACTTGTTCTTGATAGTTACCGCATTAAGAGGGCGGTAATCTATACACAGCCTCAAGCTTTCATCCTTCTTCTTCACAAACAGTGCTGGACATCCCCAAGGCGAAGTGCTTGGGCGAATAAAACCCTTATCCAGCAACTCTTGCAATTGCTTCTTCAACTCTGCCAACTCAGCGGGTGGCATTCGGTAGGGCCTCTTGGAAATTGGGGCCGTTCCCGGTTGCAACTCGATGGCGAATTCAATATCCCGGTCCGGTGGCATTCCCGGCAATTCATCAGGAAAGACATCTGCATACTCACAGACCACTGGGATCTTCTTCAGGGGTAACTCCGTCATAGAGAAAGCACACGACTGAGTAGAACCCTGACTAGGCAGAATCAAAGTGAAATTCCCGCAGAAAGGAGAATTAACTTCCACGGTACGGTTGGCTACATCAAGCACAACTTGGTGCAAGGTCATCCAATTTGCCCCTAGAATAATGTCCACATTTTCCAATCCCAACACAAGAAGAGTGGTTTTGATAATGTGGCTTCCCAGTTGAATATGCACACTTTGGTTTAATTGATTAGTTGCAATTTTACCCCCAGGTGTGACTATCATGAATGACCCTTTTGAGTGAGAGAATGGCAGTTTGCAATTAGCACTGAACTTTTGGCTAATGAAACTATGAGATGCACCAGAATCAAACAGAATTAAAGCAGGTTGATTATAAACTGAAAAGGTACCAGTCATGATAGGAGCTCCTTCTGGTACTTCCTCTAGAGCAGTGAAGTTGAGCTTCCCTTGCCTGACTTGCACCTTCTGCTTTCTTCCCTTGTCTTGATTTGGTGCTGGCATCTGCCTCTGCTGGTTCCTGGGACAATTCTTGGCATAGTGGCCCACATTGCCACAAGTGAAACACTTGTTCCCATTGCCCTGGTGGAACTGCTGCTGCTGCGGAGGCTGATTGTTCCTTGGGGCGGGAGCTGGGTAGCGGTTGGGTGCCGGCTGCTGCTGCTGCTGAGGTGGCCTGATCACCCATCTGCCTGCCTGCTACTGAAAACCCCTGCTCTGATTGTGAGAAACAATCCGGAACCTCTGAGCCTGAGCGGATGGTGCTGCCATTGGTGCCTTTCTCTTCTTCTCTGCCCGGTGGGCAACAATGCATTCCTCCTGGGAGATGGCCATATTGACCAACTCATTGAAGCTATCAGCCCGGACAGTGTTGAGTCGTTCCCGCAGCTTGGTATTGAGACCCCTGCGGAAGCGATCCCTCTTCTTCTCATCAGAATCAGCATGATACCCTGCATACTGGCATAAGTCGTTGAAGGCTTGTGCATACTGCAGTACCGTGCGGGTTCCTTGATTAAGGGCCAAAAATTCATTCAACTTCCAATCAAGAATGCCAGCTGGGATGTGGTGTCCTCTGAAGGCAGTCTTGAATTCCTCCCAAGATACTTCACGATCAGCGGGGAGCATAGCACGGAAGTGGTCCCACCAAGTCCGAGTAGGGCCGCGAAGCTGCTGTGCGGCGAAGCGAGCCTTGGCCTCATCAGGGCAGTCTCCCGTGAGGAGGGGAAACTTGGACTCGACGACGCGAAGCCACACGTCAGCGTCCAACGGATCCTCTGCCTTGGTGAACAAGGGCGGCTGCGTGCTCAGAAACTCCTGGTATGTTGCCATAGCCGGAGGTCGCTGATGCTGGCCTCCACCATGCTGCTGGGGGTGGGGCTGGCGCTGCAAGAGCTGTCGCAGAATCTCATTCTGCTGGGCCATCAGCTCCTGCACTGTGGGAGCTAGAGGAGGTGGCGGGGGAACTTGCTCGTTCTGCCCGCGACGCTGCCTAGCTGCCATCTGAAAACAGAGATTGTCGCCATTGTTATCCCAACTCACAGTTTCGAAAGGCAAGATATCATCTCATATGGAAGGAAAAAATGCCATAATCATAATATTAGGTTCGAAATGAAGATAACATGGTGACAAAGATCCCACAGATTTCAAAAGTTTACAGGGTTACATCAATCAGGGGAAAGTACCCATAAGCCTAGTCCAAAATCTGACATCAACTAAGCTCGCATAGGTTTCTATCCGCCTAAAAGTGTCGAAGCGACTACTTAACCCTGAGCGGTGGAAGCGACACTGGATACAGGTGAAGGAGGCATCGCGGAGGTAGTCCCATTGGCACCAGGGGCTGGTCCTAACTCCTCGGGAGCCTCTTCTCCCTCGCTTCCTGCTTCATTGGCCTCCATCTCCAGGTGGTGCATGTCCAAGTGGTCATTTGCTTCCTCGAGTTCCCTCTGCACATCGTGAAGCTGGTTCTCCAAGACATCAATAGTGTTGTCTCGGATCTCCACTTGCTGCTCCAAGGTAGCGATACGCTGGCTCAGCCTCTCCACCTGCAGATCCTTCTCCACCAACTCTATGGATAGGTCGACCACAAAATCTTCCCGACTGTCGAGAGTGAGCTTGGCAGTCTGAGCGGTGTTAGCAAGAAGTGTCATAGCATCGCTCTGAAGGGCCTGAAGGCGGTACAGCGCACTCATGCACTGAACGGTGACCCTCCCAACCAAGTCAGGATACATTGCCCACACATCCTTCACATGGCTCACGCGGTTACACCACATGGGATCATCCTTCTTCTCAGCAGGGAAGAGTCCCAAAGGGTGCATCACCATCTCCAGGGGATGGTAGCCACAGAAAGTCGTCAGAGTCTTCATGGCTGCTGCCTCAACGGTGTCGTCCGTCCTGAGTCCAATCGTCTCAGAGTCAAGAGAACGCCAACCCGGCTGAAGGGGATGATCCTCCAAAGTCAACCAGACCCGACAACGAGGTACCCGATGCTCCTCATACAACTGCACCGTGTACAAAGGGGCGTAGGGTAACCGGCGGAGTTAAGCACTTCCCACAAGATGGAAGGAAAGCCATCGCGAGAAAGGAAGTCAGAACTGAAACGAGAGTCTCCTCCACTGGCGGGGGTGGGTGAATTCATCTGCGGAAGGGAATCAAAGATAAAGATTATGGTGGAAGGAAAAAGAAAAAGAGAGCCCGGATGGTTTTAAAGAAAAAGGGGTTAGCTCAAATTTTAATTCCTCTTTATGTTTTATAATGCATGCATGCTGGAAGAAACGTTGCCTCTCAAAAAGAAAATAGGGTGCCTTTTTAGGGCATCCTTAAATATAAGTATTGGCCCACGGGGCCTAATTAATTAGCCACCTATTTCTCCCTCCCTCTATTCCTAAGGCCTTTCATCCTAGGTCTAGCGGTCTAGTCCTGACGATCTATAGCAGTTTCTAAGCAAGTTTTAGATTTTGAAAATTGGTATTCATGGTTTATTGTCCTTCTCTGTGGTGGAATTTGCTCCGATACCAGCTGTGGCAAAACCACCCGAATTATTCCAGCTTAAGTGCCTAAGTCACGCCTCAAGGGCCGTGACACACTTAAATCGGAATAACCCGTCAGTCCTTCAGATCTAGTCTGATAGAGCCACTTAACCAGGATCAAATTCCACAATGTCACTCGAAGGTGAGTCACAGAAGAAATACAATAAAACAGGAAACCTCAAATTAAGTACTGAATTATTACATAAATCGGAGTTCTTGAGTAGCAAATAAAGTTCATAAAGTAAAGTGCAGCGGATAATCGATGTCGTCGGTAATGAGGAAATGGGCAAGGCCTAGCCCACTACTCCTCATGCTCCTCTCCTGCCGGAGCAACATCCCACTCGACCGTCCAACCCGGTGGCAGGGTGGTAGGCCAAGTCACACCATCAACCATTTCCTGAATGGTACCTGCAAAAATGGTGCCACAAGCAAGGCTGAGTATACTAATACTCAGCTAGACTTAACCGGTGTGAGGAGTCTACTCCTCTACCTCTAGACTATGCAGCTGTTTGGCTGAGGGGTTTGGTTTTCCAAAAGCACTAGCTGTTTCTAAAATCAATTTTTTTTAGCTTTTCAATTTCTACCATCATTAACTTAGCTAGATTTGCTCCTTCTAAGCATACATGGTAACAATCAATTAGTTCAATCAACAAGTTATCTCATGTAACCACATTTCACTTCTTACTCGATGCAGTACAAGGAATCAAGCAGTCTCATTAGCTGCGAGAAGCAGACGATTCGAATCGAGTTTTAACCTTGCAAGGTAAACCTAAACACACGGCATGTCAGGGTACTCCGACCCCACACATGACAACCGTCCCGATCGATTCCCCGTTCGCGTCCAGGCCTCACCGCCTTGGCATACAATGCTCCACTGACCCCGGCTGCCGCCGTGTAGTGACCGCACTTGTACCCACCATAGCTAGCATGGGAGACCCAGTCTCAGGTCGCATGAGGGATAAAGTCCGCGCCCGGCTTCAATCAGGTACTAGGTTTACCGGTTACCAATTTTCCCGGCATGTGCTTAGTACGTTCAAAAGCTTGACTCAGGTATCCACACATTAATCCTTAATTCATTTTTTCCCGTCTCATGGACAAGGCATCCTCCTTGGATCCAAATCCATAGACTAACATATATCCCATTATCAAGATGAATACAATCAATTCCTGACCTCGCGCGAGTGCTAGAAAAATCACTCGACTTCTACCGAGATCCTGATTAGCAAGCAGCTACTCGACCTAGCATACTAGTATTCATCTCAAAAAGGAATCCTAAGTTTATGCAACTAGAGGTTTCAAGCAACTCCTACACTTAAGTGCACATTGCAATCCTACAAGCATTAAGTGTAGTAAAATAGCATAATTAATAGGTTATGCATAAAACCGGGGCTTGCCTTCAATTGCTGGGGCTGCGGGGAGATCCTCGATAGCAGCCTCTGAAGCCTGCTCCTGGTCCTCCTCTTGGACAGGTCCTTGCTCGGGGATGAGCACGTACTCTCCGTCGGCAAGATTACAATCTAATGAATGCAATGCGTAAGATATATGCATGATATGATATGTGCTTTTAGAAATCACAACTTTAAAGGTGTATGATCTTTTTTGAGTTAAACAAAGTTAACTTTACTTATGTAAGACCCTTGGGTGGTATACTTGGTAAACTGGTTCAAATTTAGCTAAGGTAAGTGGTAGGTTTAATTTTGGGGTTCCACTGAATTCTTTTTAAGTCTTAGGGATAAATGATAAGTACTCAAGTTAGACTTATTGAGGTGGGGTTTATTTCTTCTTTCCTTTTCTTTTATTCTCTTTAATGTTTTGGAGTAGGTTTGAACTACAAGTTGCTTTTATAAAATTCTAAAAATTCTGCAAAAATTACAGTGGCTTGCTACTGGTGTGTGTTTCTCTGTCTCAAAATTTGGGGATCAGAAAGTGAATAGTTTTCTCTGTACAAAATTATTAAACTCTAGGGCAGAAGGGGTGCTTTGAACTACAACTACTATTTAACAGTGGGTAATTCTTCAGAACTTATTTTTGCTGGCTTTTAGGTGTTATAACATGACTTGATACAAATTTCTAGTCATTAATACCTTTTAATTATTTTTCTATGGTTTTCTCAAGTTTCTAGCCAAATGGGTGCTTTCTACTACCACTATATTGGAAAAACATCAAACAACAGAGTTCTTATTTTTCTTGGTTATTATTTTGTGCAAGAGCAATCATTCTGAAGTTTGGCATCTTTTTGCTTAAGGGAAGGGGTGGTATGCATTATTTGAATTAAATGGCCTTTCTCTTAAATCATTAGCAATTGGTATGAGTTTGCTTCTTTTTCATGGGTTTGCATTTTTCTCTGGTAGTTTACCTCATCATGGACTTAGCTAATTTTTGGTTGCCCATTATCACATTATTTGGGGTTGTTCATGATTTAGTTGGAAAATGCCTTATTATCACTTTGTATTTATTTCCCTTACTTAAAAAGTTGGGCTGAGGTGCTCTGTATTTTTGTAGTGGGGCTCTGGTGGTTATAAGTCCACTGGATTTTTGTTAAGCATTTTGGTTATAGTTTTGCCTCTTTAATTATTGATTTTCAGTCTTATTTAGGCTAAACAAATCATTTTAATTTAAAACTGGTCCAAATTAATGGTCTCTGCATTTTTCCTAAGTTCTCTGTTACATAAGTAAACTAGGAAAAATAATATTAATCACTGTTCATTAATTTCTAATGTCTTTCTGATTTTCTCTAAGTTTTGGACAAAACATCTTTAAATGAGAAACTACATCATAATTTCTAATGCTGGGGTTCCTACTATTTTTAAACAGTGTCTACAAGAGGTTTGATCATCTACCATTTTTTTTAAGTTCAGCACAGAAGAAAAACTAATTTTCCTTGATTAAATAAGGTTTAGTGGGTTTCTGTTTTTAATTTTAAACTCTAAAATTTTGAACAGAAAGTATAGGGTCTACTATTTTTAAATGATAGATTATAATATACAGGAGCTAGCAAAATTGGTTTGACATCTTTTGATTAGGAATTCATCAAGTTATGAATTTTACAAGTTCTCTGGTTATTTAAAAAGAATAACAGAATTGATTAAATGGAAATCCACTTTGCACTGGGGTCCCTGGCGGGTTTTCTAAGTTTTCTTCGCGAATCAGTCCTTAAGCTACTATTCACATGAGTCTCTGACATTACAGAAAACCCCTCGGGTTCTACAGATCCTAACCCGAGGTCCTTCTTCTACCTCAAACAGTAACCGCGGCGGAAGAAAGGGCGGAGGGGCTTACCGGCGGCGAGATGGCTCCGGTGAAGCGGTCGAGGACGAAGGGGAGGTCTCGGGGATCACAACGGTGTGCGGAACGCCGTCGGAGATGGCTGGAGTCGGTCGGTCCACGCGCGCAGGCGGGGATGCTCGTCGGCGGCGAGGAGACCGGCCTGGTCACGGCGAGATAGTTCAATCAAATGGGTCAGGGAGGACCACGGGGTGCTAGAGAAGACATGAGCGCAAGGAATTGGGCGGAGACTCACTGGATAGCTCGGTCCACGCGCGGCGGCGGAAGACCGAAGTCCGGTGAAGTCAATCTCGGGCCTCCGGTGATGTCCGGCCGGGTCCGAGGGCTTGGCAAGCTTCACGGGCTACTGGCGGAGCTAGCCGAAGCACTGGCTTTCCCAGAGGATGGCTGGAGTGGGCTGGCCACGGTGGCCGAAGCTCTGGCGGCAATGGCGGGCGGAATTGAGCTCGCCGGAGCTAAGGGAAAGTGGCTGGCCGGTGAGGGTGAGTGCGGGGCGAAGTGGGGCGCGCCTGGGAAGGCTTTATAGGCACGGCGCGGTGCACGGGCGGTCGTGGACCGGCAAGTGCGCGCGGGCGTGCACTGGGAGGCGCGGTGCGCGAACGGGCGTGAACCGGGGGTGTCAGCCACGGTCGAACACGTGTTCCCGTTGCCTCTGCCCCTGTTCAAGCGCCGATTGGGAGCAAATCTTCGCGAATTTGGGCAAGATCGCTGTGAAGGATTTGTTCACCAGACCAAGCTTTGTCTTTTGTGTATGGACGACGTGCGGCTAGGGACAGGGAGTTGTAGCGTCACCAAGGTGCCAGTGTCAGAATGCCTGGTCCCGAGGTTAAGCTGTGCCAAAACCATGCCAAACGAATTTGGTTTGAGTTCAAACTTTCCCAGAATGTGTTCAAAGGAATTTGGCACGACTTTGATATTTGGATCTTCTGGCTTTGAGTTTTGAAAAGCAGAGAACGCAGATGATCTTTGGAAAGAGGTCTGAAATTCAGAAATTCAGAAATCTGAATTTCTCCAAGGGTTCATAGATCAAGGGCTGATTTGGGGATTTAATTGAATTATTTTGGCTAAGCCTTCTCACTCTTTCTTGTTGCTTAATAAACATACTTTAATTTTTATAATTGGCTCAACTCAAAATTTTAAACTTTTCATTGCCTTTTTCTTATTCTCTTGAATTTTGCTCATGGGGCTTACTTAGGGTTTTTAATTAGGGTTGCACAATCATATCTTTTAAAGGACTCAATTGTTTTGATCATGACACTTTTAAGTATATACTTGGTGACTTCTTTATTACTTAAGTTATTTTGATGCTCATGCTTACTTTGGTTCACATAAAATAATGGTTCTAGGTTTGGCATTTGAGAGAAACCCTAGGTGACACTGGGGTGTCACATATTTGTTCTTGATAGTCACCGCATTGAGAGGGCGATAGTCAACACACATCCTCAAACTCTCATCCTTTTTCTTCACAAATAATGCTGGACATCCCCATGGTGAAGTGCTTGGACGAATAAACCCCTTGTCCAACAATTCTTGCAATTGCTTTTTCAATTCTGCCAATTCCACGGGAGGCATCCTATAGGGTCTCTTGGATATAGGAGCAGTCCCGGGTTGCAACTCAATTGCGAACTCAATGTCTCGGTCAGGTGGCATCCCTGGCAATTCCTCCGGAAAAACATCTGGGTAGTCATGGACCACTGGGATCTTTTCCACCGGGGATTCTAACATAACAAAAGCACAAGATCGGGTACAACCCTGGTTGGGTAAATGCAAAACAGTCTCGCCATAAGCAGGGGAATGGATTTCAATGGCTCTGGCTGCAATGTCCAATACTGCCTGATGCCTGGTCAACCAGTCAGCTCCCAAAATAATATCCACGCTATCCAATCCTAAGATGAGAAGGGTGGTTCTAATCACCAGTCTACCAAATTTTATAGGCACTTGCCTGTTGATTTGATAAGTGGCAACTCTGCCTCCTGGCGTTGAAATTGTAATGCCCCCATCGGTATGGTGAAAGGGCAACTGGCATTTGGCACTAAACTTGGCACTGATAAAACTATGTGAAGCACCGGAATCAAAAAGAACAATAGCGGGAAAATTTAAAACTGTAAAGATACCAGTCATGACGGGTGCTCCCTCTGGAATATCAGCCATGGTGGTGAAGTTCAGCCTGCCCTGCCTCACTTGCACCTTCTGCCTCTTCCCTTGGTTCTGATTAACATTCTGCCCCTGCCTCTGCTGATTCCTGGGGCAATTCTTGGCATAATGCCCAGTGTTACCACAGGTGAAACACCTGTTGTCATTTGCCTGGCGGTACTGCTGCTGCTGATTGTTCCTCTGAGCTGGAAACTGGGTGCGGTTGGGTGCCTGCTGCTGCTGCTGCGGTGGTCTGATCACCCATCTCCCTTGCTGCTGCTGAGGTCCCCTGTTCTGCGTGTCGGACACAATCCTGAAGCGCTGCGGCTGAGCTGAGGGTCCTGCCACAGGGGTCTTCCTCTTCTTCTCTGCCTGTCGAGCTGTAATGCAGTCCTCCTAGGAGATAGCCATGTTGACCAACTCATTATAGCTGTTGGCCCTGACGGTGTTGAGACGATCACGGAGCTTGGTGCTGAGCCCCCGTCTGAACCTGTCCCTCTTCTTCTCGTCCGTGTTTGCATGGTATCCAGCATACTGGCACAAGTCATTAAAGGCCTGGGCATACTGTAACACTGTCCTGTTGCCCTGAGCGAGTGCCAAAAACTCATTGAGCTTCTGGTCCATGATCTCGGCTGGTGTATGGTGTCCTCTGAAAGCTGCCTTGAACTCCCTCCACTCCACCTCTCAGTCCTCTGGCTGCATAGCAAGAAAATGATCCCACCAAGTCCTTGCGGGTCCGCGAAGCTGCTGGGTGGCAAACCTGACTTTGGTGACCTCTGAGCAAGCTCCATGGAGCAGTGGGAATTTGGATTCCACCACCCGCAACCACACATCTGCATCAAGTGGGTCCTCTGCCCTTGTGAACAATGGAGGCTGGGTGCTGAGGAACTCCTGATAGGTAGCCGCCCCAGGGTGACGCTGATGGTCTCCACCACCATAGTGCTGTGGTGGTGGCTGACGCTGAGCCAGCTGCCTCAAGATCTCATTCTGCTGAGCCATGAGCTCCTGCAGAGTGGGAGGCGGTGGCGGTGGAGGAACATGCTCATTCTGGCCACGACGCTGCCTCCCGGCCATCTGAAAAGCCACATACATGCTTAACACCACATCTCCAAATTCAAGATTTATCGCGGAGAAAAAGTTAAAACAACATGATAGACTCCAACTTCAACATGAAGATTTTTAAAAGTCATAAATTCCCTTTTTCCAAATTTAAACTGACAGTAGCATCCATCAAACAGGCTTCCAAGAGAGTTTAGCACGATTACATCGATTTGTCCCAAAATGACTCAACTCTAACTAGCCTAGTACCCCAAGGGCGCAAAAGCTAAGCTAGCCATGAGGAGTCCTACCATTACCAACGTCTAACTCTACTCTGGTCACCTAGTGCGCGAATGAGGCCGCACTCGACTCGGGGGAAGGTGGTCTTCCCGAGCCAGCAGTGTCTACACTGGAGGCAGGCTCATCTCCTCCCTCGATGTCGACGTCCTCGTTGGCCTCCTGGTCCTGGATCTCCTGGTGATGCATGTCCAGGTGCTCGTTAGCCTCAGCAAGCTGCTGCTGAGTGTTAATGAGCTGATCCTCTAAAACCTCGATGGTGTTCTCCCTGGTGCCCACTAGCTCCTCCAACTCATGAACCTCATCAGACAGCTGCTCCACTTGCAAATCTTTTTCTACCAGCTCCTGGGACAAGTCAACCACGAGCTCCTCCCTGTTGTC
Organism: Zea luxurians; assembly: GCA_029449295.1. Classification (NCBI taxonomy): domain Eukaryota; kingdom Viridiplantae; phylum Streptophyta; class Magnoliopsida; order Poales; family Poaceae; genus Zea; species Zea luxurians. Next base: position 31,015,063 of record JAOPSE010000017.1, on the reverse strand, counting down.
CAAGGTGATCTTGGTCGCCTCTAGCAGTGCCATCAAATGAGACATTGCCTCCCCACGCATCACTTGCAGACGATACAGGGCGTTCATGCATCGCACCGACAAGTGAGCCGTGTGGCCTGGGTAGAGAGCCCAGATGTCCTTGGCATGCTCCACCCGATCCTTCCACATCGGGTCGTCCTCCTTTTCCGCGGGGAACAACCCAATGGGGTGGGTAGAGAGCTCCAAGGGATGGAACCCGCAAAAAGTCGTCAACCCGTGCAGAGCGATCGCATCGATCGTGTCCTCTGCCCGGTATCCGAAAGACTCGGAGTCCAGAGAACGCCAGCCTGGCTGCAGGGGATGAGGCTCCAAGATCATCCTCACCCTACAGCGAGGCACCCGGTGCTTCTCAAATTGCTGCACCGTGTACTGAGGGGGTGTCAAGTATCCGGCCCCCTGAAGTACCTCCCACAAGATGCGGGGAAAACCCTCTCGTGCAAGTCCGTCAGTGTGGGTCAGTGCATTTCCGTCATCGGAGGATCCGTGGGAAGTCATCTGTGTATGGTTAAGCGTAAGCAAAAGAAAAAAGAATTATAAAAAGAACAAGGAAAAATAAAACTCAGCCCTTCTCTAGTTAAATGAAAAGGCACTGTGGGCCTAGTTGGTTGTTATCTTGTTTGTAAGTCCTTTACTCAGTTATTCATTTGCTTAAATTATGAATGCATGCATGCTCGTCCTGAACGACCTCACAAGATAAAAGGAATCGGGAGGAACTCCCATCCTATAAAAGTGGCCGGTAGGGCCTAGTTACTTAGCCACCTAGCTACCCTTTTGTTACCCTAAGGCTTCACGTCCTAGGTCTATCCTACTCGTCCTACTATCTATCCAACATTGTTTCTATCAAATTTTACTTTAGAAAAGGGGTGGCATTTATGTTTTATTGATTCCTCTGTGGTGGTACAAGCTCCGATACCAGCTGTGGCGGAACTGCCCAAATTATTCCAACTTAAGTGCCTAAGCCCTGCCTTAGAGGCTAGACCACACTTAAATGGGAATAACCCATCAATCCCTCGGATCTAGTCCGACACGGCCACTGACAGGATCAAGTACCACACTCTCACTCGATGGTGAGTCACAGAGCAAATACAATAAAGCATAAAACCATACATGTCAGAGTATTAAATTATTACATCATCATCATCATCATCGGAGTTTTTGCAAAAGTGACCATCATTGTTTCGAAGTGCAGCGGAAATAAACTAACGGTAAATAAATAGAGAGATGGGGAAGCCTGTCCCATCACTCCTCATGCTCCTCCTCAGCCGAGGCAGGGTCCCACTCAACAGTCCAACCCGGTGCTAAGGTGGACGGCCAAGTCACTCCAGCGACCATGTCCTCCAGAGAACCTGTAAAAAAAATATGCCACAAGCAAGGCTGAGTATACTAATACTCAGCTAGACTTACCCGGTGTGAGGAGTCTACTCCTCTAACTCTAGACATGCAGCTGTTTGGTTGTGGGGTTTGGTTGCCAAAAGCACTAGCTGAGTTTCTAAATCAAGATTTTAACTTTGTCAAAATTAAGTGTGACTCTCTTAAGGCTAAAAGTATACTATCTACTCATACATAGTAGCAAGCATTTTTAGCAATCAATATCTTGTATCATCTCAACACAGTTCCACTTGTTACTCAATGTAGCAGCATGGATCAAGCAGTCTCATTAGCTGCGAGAAGCAGACGATTCGAATCGAGTTTTTAAACCTTGCAAGGTAAACCTAAACACACGACATGCAGGGGCACTCCGTCCCCACACATATCAACTGTCCCCATCGATTCCCTGGCAACAGAAAGGGGCTCACCGCCTTGGCGTACAATGCCTCACTGACCTCGACTGGCCGTCGTGCAGTGACCGCACTTGTACCCACCATAACCGGAATGGGATACCTCGTCTCAGGTCGCATGAGGAGGGCAATCTGCGGGCAGGTTCACTCAGGTACTAGGCTTACCGATTTACCATATTTCTCGGTATGTGTTTAGTACGTTCAAACGCTTGACTCACGGTACCACACCTTAATCCTTATTCCGGTTCCCACCTCGTAGACAACCAATCCCCATGGATTGTTGTCCACAGACCAACACCATTATGATATAAAAATGGATACAACCAATTTCCTGATCTTGCGCGAGTGCTAGAAAATCACTCGACTTCTACCGAGATCCTACTTAATAAAGCAGCTACTCGACTTAGCATACTAGTATTCATCACAATGGGGTTCCTGAGATCATGCAACTATGGTTTCAAACAACTCCTACACTTAAGTGCACAAACAATCCTACAATCATTAAGTGTAGTAAAATAGCATAAATAACAGGTTATGCATAAAACCGGGGCTTGCCTTCCAAAGCAGTGGCAGGCAGGTCCTCTGGTGCAGGCTCTGGTGCTGGGTCTGGGGCTACTTCCTGAGCAGCTCCTTGCTCCGGCACGAGGACGTACTCTCCGTCAGCAAGATTATAATCTATCGAATGCAATGAACATGTATGTTATAATTATGCAGGATTAATAACATTATGCAAAAAGAACTAAGTTAAGGAAAAACTTAGGGTTCCCGGGTCATACGGGGCCTTTAGTGGTTTATGCTTATCACTCCTAGGTTTAGGTCTTTGTTGAGGATAATATAGTGGATTTGCATTGTTCTTACACATTTCAATGGGAAATGTTATAAGGGTTTTAGGGTGACACTAATTACCAGTATTTATTTTCCTTTCTTTAATTTCTACTTATGGTTTTTAGTGTAGGTTTGAACTATGACAGTGGGTTAATAATTTCCAAAAATTCTGTAAAAATTGCAGTGGGTTGCCATTGGCTATCCTAGCTAGTTTTAGGAATTTGAGGCTTAAACTATAAGGGCTAAGCTTTAGACAAAAATAACAAGGGTGGTGTAAAATGGGCCTCTTTACACTACACCTCACCATTAGAGTTGAGTTTCTTCCTAAGGGTCATTTTTGTTGGGATCTAACAGTAATACTAAACCTCTGTTCCAAAATCCATAGGAAGTTAATTGGTGATTATTTAATTGTGATTTTCTAAAGTTCAATGCCAAAAAGGTGCTTATAACTAACTTGTCATTTGAAAAATATCAAACAACAGATTTTGTATTTTTCCTCTGTTCATAATAACCAAACATTAGTTATCCCAAAGTTTGGGGTGTCTTTGCCTTAGGGTTATTTTTGTAGGGTTTTTCTAAGTTATCCTTATTTTATTAATTTAAAAGGTATCCTTCTTATTTTATACTAAACCAGGGTATGATATATTTTTCCAGTGAACTACATTAAATAAGTATCCTAACAAAAATAGGGGTGCTCTCTGGTTCATGGTTTAAATTACATTTTCTATTTTTCTTATCTTTAAGCATATTATGGAATAAGGGGTAAAAACCAACTTAATAGAGTGAACAGAGAGGTTCAATATTTTTAAACAGGTCAGTAGGTAGATATAAACTTCTCCAAATTTTTCTAACCCTGGTCAAACAATATTCCTATTTTTCCTTCTAATATTGAGTTTTGAGTAGTTTTCTTATTTAATTTAAAACTTCAGAAAGAAATACAGAAACCATGGGTTTTATTATTTTTATCTGATAGTTCATAATTTCCAGAATCTAGCAAAATTGGTTTGAACATTTTTGGATGATTATTCTTCAAGTTATGCATTTATTTAGTTATCTGTCATAACAAAAGAAAAATAAATTCGAAAATGGAAAAGAAAACAGGTTTACGCTGAGGCCCCTGGGGTTTATCTCTTTCTTTTCTCCCAAAACAGTCCTCGGTCCACTATTGGCATGGGTCACTGATATTGCACAAAACCCCCTGGACCTAACCGAAATCTAACCCGCGCTCCCTGACTGACTTAAACAGTACCCGCGGCATAGATTACGGCGGTGGGGCTTACCGGCGGCAAGAGAGCTCCGGCGGGGTGGTCAGTGACGTCCGGGAGGTCGCGACGGTCACGTCGGTGTGCGGGTCGGCGTCGGAGGTGGTCGGAGCTACCCTGGCCACGAGCACAGGCGGCGGGGGTCGTCGTCGGCTCCTGCTCCGGCCAAACCACGGCGGTATAGTTTAATTAAGGTGCACGAGGAGCTCCACGGGGTGATGTAGAGGCCATGCGCGCAACGAATTGGAAATCGGTGCAGAGGCTTACCCGGTCCACGTGCGTCGGCGGGTTCTCGAACTCCGGTGAGCACGATTGAGCTATTCTGGTGCCGAGGGCCCCCGGGTCAAGCTTGAGCAAGTCTCACGGCCTCACCAGGAAGCTATCTGAGGGCTTGGATCAATCAGAGGAGGACGGAAAAGGGGCTAGCCACGGTGGTTGCTCTCGGGCAGCACTGGCGGGTTGCGGGGAGGTCGCTGGAGCTAATGGCTGGCTCGGGTAAGTCAGGCGAGGTACGGAGGAGGCCACGGGGAAGGCAGCCGAGCACTGGGGCAGGCTTTATAGCCGTGGCGCGCGCGTGGTCACGGGCGGCCGCGGGCGTGCGGGGGTTCGCGCACGGGCGGGCTCTGAGCGCGCCCCCGGATGTCAGCTCGCGTCGAACACGTGGAAGCTTGCTTCTGCCATGGTTCAACGGCGGATTAGAGCACCATAGCGTGCGTATCTTGGCAAAGTCACTGTGTACGGTCGCTTCTCTGCTCCATATCCTACCTTTTTGCTGTGAGTTCCAAGTCGAGATATGGTCGGGGTAGGGAGATAGAGAGGGAAGAAGTTTGCTGTGTCAGCTAGGTCCGAACCGAGACAAAAGTGGTGTCAAGTCGTGTCTAGCGCCCTAGGGTAGGTGTCATCTCTTTCCAGGGTGTTCTAGGGTTAATTTGGCGCCACTTTGTCAATTGGGTCGAAGGGTTTTGAAAATTGGATTAAGGTGAACATGTGGAATCTTTGTGCAAGGGTTAGTTTTTGTACTTAGGCAAAAACTGAATTCTCCCTTGTGCTGAACCTTAGGTGAACTTTTTAGGACTTTTCTGAAAACTTTTTGGGGGTACTTCCTTACTATTAACTGTAGGTTATGAAGTATGTTACAACTTTTTATATTTGGCCCAAACCATGATCATAAGGTTTACATGATCTTTTGATCATAGCTTCAATTAGGGTTCCTATTGCCCATGGGGGGGTTTGCTTTAGGGTCTTGGGAAATCCCCACTTAGATGTGCATGACAAGCTAGGACATGATTCCCAAGATATTTTGTACTTGATGAGGACCTTGAATCCAAAGTTTGAGGTACTTGGCCCATACAAATCTTCAGGTAATAATGGGTTGAAAGGGGTAACCCTGGGGTGGACACCCTGAGTAACACCTGGGGTGTTACACGGACCCCATACGGGAGGGTCTGGATCCCATTCCAGGGGTCCGGCTTGCACACATGGAGGTCCTGGACCAACCTTGGGGGTCCGGACTGTATATCTAGGGGTCCGGCGCTCTCCCGTGGGGGTCCGGACCTATTGTTGATGATTTGGAGTATATCACCTTCTCTGGACACGTGGCGGCTTCAGACCCGCCCATGTGGTGGAGTCGGGCGCTGCTGTGGACCCAGAGTAGTCACCTGAGACTGGGGCGAGTCATGGGCTGGTCCCACACACAGCACCTTTACCACGCAACTAAGTGATAGCCGCATGTGCACTGCGTCTTTACACAGTAGTAAGGGGTACCCTAGTTTTAGGGTACCGACAGTGGCCCCCGAGCCCACCTAAGGGGAGGATGCGAGCCTGTAGGTGGGGCCAAAGTTTGTACTTCGCCTCAACATGGCCTGAGCGGTGATTGGGGCGCCATCTTAGCACGCCTGCTGACGCGCCGCATTAACTCAACGCATCTGTCGATGCACGCGCTGTCAATCTGCCTTCGGTCACGTCAACTGCCATATCTATCCCCGTGGCTGACTGACCCATGGCTCCATGTCTGGCGGTTCCATCGGGCCAGACGCGGGGCACCTCGTTGCCGCCGCCTTAGTTAAAAAATCTCTACGTAGCGGCCCTGAAGCGGTACGTGATCGTGCACGGCGGTTTGCTTCCCGCGTGACGGTTCGCTTCTTCCGTACTTAGAGACTGGTGCACTAGCTGTATGACTTGTGGACCCGGTCCCCCGAGTCAGAGACTAGGCCGCCTAGGCGCTAGGTGCACGTCGGACGAGATTTCCTGGAGCGTCTTGGGGCGCGAGTGGTAGAGTCTTCCTTGAAAAGGGATTCACCCCTTACGCAGCAGTTACGCTTTCGCATTCTCTCCCAATCGCTTGTGCCCTTTCACCTTCGAGCTCCTCAGCTTTACGCTCGCGCCGCCATAGTTGCCATGGCCTCGCTAGCTCATCCCGATCGCTTCTAGACTAAGACGGCGCTCAACCTGGTGCGCAGCCTGCTCGGGTGGAGCGCGCCAGGGCTCGCCGGAAGGATTCGTTCTGGCGCGTCTCCCCTCGGCGATCTTGCCGCCGGGGAGTTCGTTTTGTTTGTCTCCTACATCTCCTGTGGGCTGGCACTGCCGATCTCGCCTTTCTTCCTGCTGCTGTTGGAGGAGTTCAGGCTCCAGCTTCAGCACCTCACGCCCCACTCCATCCTCTAGGCGGCCATCTTTGTCCACCTCTGCGAGATGTTCATGGGGGTGGCCCCCTGCACTTCCCTCTTCCGCCATTTTTTCGTGCTGATCAAATCTGGGAAGGCCAAGGACCATCTTGGTGCGTATTACTTCCAGACAAGGCTGGATCCGGTCGTAGCCTACATCTCCACCCTCGGCGGCGCGGGTGGGAAAACTGGCACGCTGACTGGGTGATCGCCAGCGCTGAGGCCAACGACCGCCTCGCCCTGCCGAGCAACGGGCCATCCCTCGACCGCAAGCATTAGAGGACCAAGCCGTCGCTGTCGCAGAGTTCCTACCCGTACTGGACAGGATCAAGACCTTGGCAACCAGTGGTCTGACCTCCATGCATGTGGTTGGGGACTTCCTGAAGCGCCGGGTCATGCCGCTGCAAAGAAGGCCGTGCCTGTGCTGCTGGTTTACTGGCCTGAATGACAACGGTAGGATCCAGCGCGGGCCGGGCACTGATCTGTCCTAGGAAGAGCTGGAACTCCTAGTGAAGGGGATTACTGGTGAGTCCTTCATCCTTGAATCTTTGATACTCCCCCAGGACATCCCGGCGCTGTGTGATGATCCAGGGCTTCGAACGGCGGTTTTGGCCACGCTGCCGACCCTCGACGAGAGCGGCGTGGCAGTTCGTCAGACCGGCGGTCGGGACCCCCTCCATGGGATCCAGATCCCTAGTGTACTGGCTGGGGACCCCAGTCCACCAGTGGGGCTTCTCGTGCCGGTCCCGCCGTGGCCCCCAGCTCCTTGGACAAGGGTAAAGGGGCTGCAAGCAGCACCTCCGCCCCAGTTGGTTCTAGGGGTCGGAGGAGGATAGGCGACACCGGTTGCGTCGTGCCGACGGGTCGTTTGTCTCGGACACTCCAGAAGCGTCAGAGAACTGCTGGCGGGGCTGAGGAGGCCAGCTCCCAGGCCCAGGGCGTGCAGAGGCGCGTCAGTCCTCCGCCACCACCACCATCGGGCCTGCCGCCGCCACCACCACCACCACCATCGGCCCCGCTGCCACCACCACCACCTGGGGGTGATCTCCCCCAGGGGCACCAGCAGCAGCGACAACCACAGCAGTGACAGCAGTGGATGTCCCGCTTCCAGGGTCGCTGGAAGGTCTAGGGCCCCAAGTAAGTGTAGCCCCTTTTTTCCACGGGTGTAGTTATCATGCCGACGGGACTTAACCCATCCTTTGCTTGTCAGGGCTTCCTCCCCCTCTGCTCCTAAGGTCGCGCCTCCTCCACCGGATACCATGCCCGCCGGTGGGTCTGGCTCTCAGCAGCAGGCATCTGCTGGGAGTGGTGCCGGCGATTCGCCGACAGCTACCGTAGCTTCAACGACGGCGATGTCGTCGAGTACACCGTCGGCAGCGGCAGGGGAGGTCTCAGCTGCACTCACCCCCACCATGGAGGGTGACGCGGGGGGCGTGTCTAGCTCCATCCGCCGCCCACTCTAGAGGAGACGGAGGTGGTTTTTGGACAGTGGCTCTGGTCCGGCGCCAAGCGAGAAGCAGCGCCAGTCCCCCTCCCTCGGGTGCTGTCTCGTGCCCATCAGGATCTTCATGAGACTGAGGTGGCGATCCTACGGGAGTGGGAGGAGCTTGAGGTCGAGCACCAGTGCCTCAGCGACTGGCGCACCTAGTTGGAGGAACGCACCAAAGCGACATCCCACCAGTTCACCTCCGAGCGGTCTGAGCTCGAGCGGGACCGCAAGGATTACAAAAGGGACCTCCAGAAGGTGTACGCCCGGGAGCTGGAGGCGAGCCGGAAGGAGAAGAGGTTGGCCAAGAGGGAGGAGGCCTTGAACCAGAGGGAGGCTCTTATGACAGAGCTCCGGGCCAAGCTAAAAGCCCTAGACTAGACCCTGGAGGCCCAGCGAACCCAGCAGGTGGAGGCCATAGAGAAGATCAAAAAATGGGAGCAGGAGCTGGAGGACAAGGCCAGCGACATCGCCCTCGCTGAGGAGAACCTCAAGGAGAAGGATGCATCCCTGGACAGGCGGGCGGTGGATCTCGCCAGGCGAGAGACAGACCTCGCCTTCTAGGAGGAAATCCTCGAAAGGCGGGGCAAGTTGCTGGCCGAGCATGAGCTCAAGGCAGAGAAGGAGCGGAAGCTAGAGGAGTAGATCCGGCAGTTCTAGGCGGCGCAGGCGGCACCGGGCCCCCAAGTGGTGGAGGCCACCAGGAAGGCTCTTGAAGACCTTCAGGCGTAGCATCGCGTCGGGGTCCAGCGCATCGCTGCATGGGCCGGCGAGGCGAGCACGGCACTGGTGCCGCTAGGGATGAGTCCCATCCCGGTGTCGGAGCTGTCGATGTCCATCTCCGATGCGCTCCCAGTGCTGGACTCCGCCGCCGATCGCCTCTGATGCCTAGACCAAGTTCTTGGCGCCCGCTTGGAGGCCGAGGGCAGCAGGCTCTGCCGGGCGGTGACCGAATATATCTTGACATGCTTCCGGAGCCACGACCCGGCCATATCCTTAGAGCCGGTGATCGCTGATCCGGTGGCCGACACTAAAGACGCCACCTGGGAGGGCGTACAAGACACCGTGGAGCTGGTGGCCAAGCGCTTCCAGTGGGATCCTGCTGATGACGAGTAGTTGAATCTGTAGAGAGAAGGCAAGGGTCCCACTAGGAAGTGGCTTTGTAATAATTTTTGGTTTTGTAAGATACTTTTGAGTACTATTTATCAAGCAGTATTATTTATCAAGCAGTATTAGCACATATATGTATGCTATTTGTCCTCGCTGTGTGTGGCGTTACCAACTTCTCCCTGGTACTTGGCCCCCCTGGGATGTAGACTCGACATGTCGAGGCTGGATAACAGTATACCTAAGAAAGAATTGGTAACTCGGTCCCAGGAGGTAGACTCGACTGGGACCTAGACCTGCACACAGCTTCAGCTAGGAAGTTTTAGTAGCACACCCATAGCACCCGCCAACTGGTATCTTCTATCCTTTGATTCATGCAACAGGACCTGCAGGATTTAGTCAGGGAAGCCAAGCCGTATGTCCAGACCCCCCTGGATCGCAGCTCCAAATACTAGGACACCTATCGTAGAGTGGCGGAGCGTGCAGGCTTAGGGTACGGAACCAGGCTAAGCGGCTACACAACTCCGGACCACCCCAGGAGACAAGTGTCCATTCTTTAGAACCGGACCCCAGGTTGCCAGACCATAGGACTATAGTTCCAAATACTAGGATGCCCATCACAGAGTGGTGGAGCATGCAGGCTTAGGGTATGGAACCAAGCTAAGCGGCTACACAGCTCCGGACCACCCCAGGGAACGAGCACCCATTCTCTAGAACTGTCCCCCAGGCTACCGGACCCCCTGCCTTTGTAGAGGGGTCCTAAACTGCAAGCCTGGCTTATTCAATTTGGACGTCATTATACCAGCAAGGGTAGGAACTGTATGGGTGGGTTAGATAAAAATAATGCTCGTAAATTGAAGCAGAATAAAACCATCACAAAAACAAATCTAGGGGTGAATCTTTCCTTTATAACTTGATATGAGTGTAGGCCAACAGACCGGGTTTATGAGGGCGGACCTCACCGGGTTGGCGTACATATATGTGCAACCTAGTTACAAAGGAAGAAAACTGTATCCCCAGGTATGTTTTTATGGGTAAAACTTACGGAGATGCTCTATGTTCCAGGGATTGGGAAGAGGCTCTCCTTCGGTTGTAGCAAGGCGAACACACTCGGGTCGGCATATTTCCGTCACCTTGAAGGGTCCCTCCCAGCTGGGGGAGAGTTTGTGGAGCCCTTCTCGGTTCAGTACTCGCCTTAGGACCAGGTCACTGACCCCGAGCTCCCTACTATGCACGAACCATTGGTGGTAGCGCCTGAGCGCCTGGTTGTATCGTGCATTTCGGATCGCCGCTCACCATCCGTGCTCGTCGATGAAGTCCATGTCCTCACGCCGTAGCTGTTCCTGCACAGACTCATCGAAAGACTGGACCCGTGGGGAGCCCATAACAATTTCCGGGGGAAGGCAGGCTTTGGCCCTGTAGACTAGGAAGAACGGGGTCTCCCCGGTAGCTCGGCTGGGTGTGGTCCGATTCCCCCATAGCACGGACAGAAGCTCGCTGACCCAATTTGCACCATGCTTTTTCAAGCAGTCATAGGTGCGTGTCTTGAGTCCCCTGAGGATCTCTGCATTTTCCCTCTCCGCCTATCTGTTGCTCCTGGGATGAGCCATAGACGTGAAGCAGAGCTGGGTGCCGATGCCCTCGCAATACTCTTGGAAGAGCCGACTTGTAAACTGGTTCCTATTGTCCGTAATGATATGGCTTGGGACCCCAAATCTACAGACAATCGACCTGAGGAAAGCAACAGTAGCACCCTGGGTGATGTTGACCATAGGGGTGGCCTCTGGCCACTTTGTGAACTTGTCGATAGCGACGAAGAGGAAACGGTACCCGTCGACAGCCCTAGGAAATGGTCCTAGGATATCCACCCCCCATACGGCGAATGGCCAGGAGGGTGGAATCATCTGCAGAGCCTGAGCTGGTGTGTGTATCTGCTTTGCGTGGAACTGACACGCCTTGCAGGACTTTACCATCTCAGCTGCATCTTGGAGGGCAGCTGGCCAGTAGAAGCCATGCTGGAAAGCCTTACCGACCAGTGTGGGGGATGAGGAATGACTTCGCACTCACCTCCATGGATCTCTGTGAGTAACCCATGGCCCTCCTCCTGGGTAATGCACTGCATGAGAATGCCGTTGGTGCCACGGTGGTAGAGATCCCCTTCCACCACCGCGTATCGCTTAGCCAACCACACTATACACTCTGCGGACACATGATCTTCAGGAAGGATATTTTCCTTCAGGTAGTCTCGGATCTCAGAGATCCATGCATCGGGACCACTCTACGATACTGGCTATGGCGCTAAGGTATAGGCAGGACCCCCTGTAGCACACACAATCCTTGGTGGGTTCTGTAGATGTAACGCCACTGGGACCGCTAGCTTCAAGGTGCTAGTCTTGCCCCCTTCGCCCAGTTCAGCAGGCTGGGCGGTGGGTCTCAGCAGCCGTCTTTCAAAGACGCCCTCGGGCATGGGTGCCCAAGTTGATGCCCTCATGGAGAGTTCATCTACCACCGAGTTGTCAGCCCAAGGAACATGTTGCAGTTCTAGGGCCGTGAAGTCCTTCTCCAGCTTCTTTACGTGGAGGAGGTAAGCTGCGAGCCTGGGCTCGTTGCAGCTACATTCCCCACGGACTTGCTTGATGACCAGCTGGGAGTCCCCTTTCATGAGGAGCTAGAGGATCCCCAGGGATAGGGTGGCAGACAAGCCGAAGATCAATGCTTCATACTCTGCCATATTGTTGGTGGCCTTGAACTTGAGGTGCACCATGTACTTCACTTGATCTTCGCTTGGGTCGATGAGGACCACCCCAGCCCCGCCAACTTGCTGACGGGCGGACCCATCGAAGATGAGCGTCCAGTGGGGCTCGGTGAAGACCGGACCCCTAGGCTCTGCAGGTGTGGGGTCAGAATCGGGATCCAGACCCCCAGGGACGCTCGGGGGAGGTGTCCACTCCATGATGAAGTCAGCCAGGACCTGGCTCTTGACGGCGTGGCGAGGCTGGAAGTCCAGCTGGAACTCAGCGAGCTCCGCAGCCCACTTGGTGATGTTGCCTGTGGTGTTAGAGTTGTGGAGGATGGCCCTTAATAGAAAGGAGGTTACCACCACGACCCTATGTGCCTGGAAATAGTGGCGCAGCTTCCTGGACACAACAAGTACAGCATAGAGAAGCTTGTGTGTCTCAAGGTACCTGGTCTTTGCTTCATGGAGGACCTCACTGATGTAGTAGACCGGCCTCTGAACGATCCGGCCCCCTGTAGCTGGTCCTGAGCCCTCAGGCTCTTGGCCTTCTTGTGTCGTCCTTTCGACGACCAGCACCATGCTCACCGCTTCTGCAGCCGCCGCGATGTATAAATACAATGGCTCCCCAGGTTTTGGAGCTACCTGTATTGGTCGGGACACCAGGTGCTGCTTCAACTCTTGAAAGGCTTGCTCCGCCTCTTCGGTCCAAGAGAATGGGCCGGACTTCCGCAACAGCTTGAAGAAGGGTAGCGCCCTCTCAGCCAGCCTTGAAATGAAGCGGCTAAGGGTGGCTAATGACCCCGTAGGCTTTTGGACATCCTTGATACGGGCCAGAGGCCTCATCGCCTCAATTGCCCTGATCTTCTCCGGGTTTGCTTCAATGCCCCGGTGTTGTGGCAGAACCTCCAAGTTATTGGGCCCACATGCACCTGTCCTTGTCCCAAAGACCTCAGACGACTATGCATGTGCACCAGATAACTTAACAGGATCTGTCCGATTGCCCCAAGGACATCGAATAAACCACTTTCAACCAGAACCGCGGGATTAAGTAATACAAATCACAGACACCAATATTTTTGCAGCGGAAATCTTATTACCAAATTTTACAAGTTACAAAAATTTTACATTATTCTATCGGAGTGATTACAAAAGTATAAGTTTGAAATATATGCTAGCTCAAACGACCATCCTCAATAAGAAGTATAGAAGGAGTACTTAGACTTATAAGAAGGCCGAGCCCACCGGCACTTAACACCATCAACAACATCACAAAGTTAGGACCTGAAAAACAATAGGGAATAAAACCCTGAGTACGGAATTACTCAGCAAGACTTACCCGACTAAAGAAAAGACTCTCAAGGGTATGCTGGCTAGAGGGATTCAAGGAAAGGTTTCTCAATGATCAAGGACTCTGTTTTGCAGAAAACCTTACTATGAGTGGATCCTTAAAATCCATTTTTATTGTCAAGTTAAGTAAAATTACCTATAACTAGAGTTCTTTCTACCCTAGTTCAATCACTTGTCCTGCACTAGCCAATTTCTTAACAAAACCCATCATCTTTAGTGGATTGCTACGTATAAGTCAGTGACCAAGTCTTCATAACCACGAAGGTACGGCGATCCGAATTGATTATACTCAGCTGAGGATCTCCAATCACACGACATATGTAGCACTTAACCCTTGCATATGTCAACCCGCCACCGGGGTTCTTAAGACCAGATCAGGTTCACGCAAACCGAGAGCACAGATACACCACCGTCCAGCCTCTTGCCACGGAGGGTACACGCTACTCTCGCCACCGCTCCATGCCCATTTCGTGTTATCTTATTCTGGCCTTAGTCTGCCCGAGGCAAGGCTTACCCATGACGAGGCATGTGACCAGTTAAAGGGTTCTCGGTCAGTAGGCCTACATCGACAAGGTCCTTAATCGACTCAGACGGAGACACTACACCGAGACTCTCTTATCGTGCAAGTCACCCGCCCGGTCTCAGCTTAATAATTTCAAACCCAAAGTTTGGTATCTGGCAGAGGTACATCTTTTCCGATGTTGAACCCATCACGACCATGATGGATCCACCATCAAGTTTTATTTTTGAAAACATCCCACCCACTTTTGCCACATCATATTTTGTAAAAACAAAACATTTTGTTTTTCTAAAGCAAGGCTAAGCATCAAAAATCTTTTTGTAAAACAGGGATTTCAAGGGAGGTGATCAAATCCAAGGAAGGTAATGCAGGAATTGTTTTAGCAATCAACTCTTATCACCTAATGCATCAAGCAAGTGAAAAAGGTTTTTAAAACACAAGGAGGTGACAAATGCACCGGGGCTTGCCTGAGTAACACTAGGTTAGTGTTGTTAGATGACGTCCACTTGACGATCAGCCTTTATTCCGATACTCGCTCCATTGTCCATCTTCAGGTTTATTCATCAGCATCATCCTGCGGATTAGCCCACGCTTGGGGTCGTCTTGGGTTGTCTTCCGTATCACGCGATCAGTTATCGTACCTAATTGAAATGCATTATGCATATGAATGCTTATCGACGGAAATATTATAAATCTAAATAGTGTTATGCAATAGCGGGACACCTAGCGGCGAGGCGTTGCGACTACACGTAATAATTACGCTTCTCTAAATTAAACGAACCTAACACAAACATCACAAACAACAAATCATACACTTTAAACATAATTAGCCTAATTTTGGCTACACGATAATAAATCGAATACCTAGTGACGAGGCACAAATAACCTTTAAAAGCAATTCCCAGATGCCGGGATATTACTAAGTACAACGATCGTGTTCTTCTAGTTTAATTAGATCTAGCTGCCACATCACGGATCGATAAACTATACACACGCTCTACCCTCCTTAGCTAAAGCTCAACACCCTAAGACTAACAAACTTAAACTTATTAGTTTTAGACATCTAAGTGCAAAACAAAGATAGAGGCACAGTAACTACCTTTGTAAATTCTCATTCGGACTAATGTGCACAATACGCTAATTATAAGAACATTACACTATTCTATAGTCTTGTAGGTAGAGCATTATCAAGGACTATAGACCTTTATACGATCACAACTTAAATCCTAAAGACTTAAAACACTAATAGAAAATATCCATTAAGTAGCTTTCATATTTTAAATGAAGCGGACCAAACGATGTTGCTTACCTCCAAATAATTTGGACCACGATAAACAGGATAACGATAAACATTTATTTGAGACTATTACTCTGAACGATCAATGTCCAACTTCGACGTTTACCAATCAACGATCATGGATTATAATAACAACTAGCGCAGGACACCGATCCCATCATATAAACACCTTTCATCGAAAGCAACACTAACAACCTATCAACTAAACGCTCGAGACCCGAAACCTAAACTTTACTAGCGAAACAAATACGATGCCACAAGCGAGGAGTTATTTTCACAAACATCTGACACCACCACCATGCGCCAGTGTTATCGACAAGAGAAACGGCGTAACTAACGTGTCTAACCAAATCCATCCGACCAATAGCGGAAGTAACGAATCGACTTACCACATCACAATTCATCTCGATATCAGCGAGAACGATGACGACGAACTTTGGTTCAGGTGTTTTGTTGAGCGCCTGGCGAGCGCCATTTCGGGCTTCACTTTCTTCTATACTCCACACCCATTCCTAGTGCGTCGGCTGGAGATGAGGGATGCAACACACAAGGAGACGACCATGGTGTCGATGACAGCGTACACGCAGGTTCCACCCACACGGCGAGCTAGACAGGACGGGGAGGGAGCTCGACATGGCGAGGAACGACACTGGCAGGCATGCTACCGAGACGAGGCGAGGACGTGGCGGCATATCAAATCGACGGCGAGCATCAGGGAGCCACGACCAGCAAGCAGAGGGGCGTGCGGTTACCGGTGACTGAGAACGACGCCCAGGGCAGAGCAGAACTGGTAGCCGGCGTGCAGTGAGCCAGAAGCCAAACACCGGCCATGGGCGGGCAGGGATTCGTGCGCGGGGCCCTGAATCCGAGCAGGGAAGCAGGCGCTGGAAAGCTGAGAAGGAACTGGGGTGCTCTACGGTGGAGTCGCGGCATAGCGAATCAAAGGACGCGCAGGCTGGGAGCTCGGAACCGAGCAAAGAGAAGCACCATGGGGGCTTGGAGGAAGGAGCTGGACGAACTCCAGGGCGCCACAGGGAAGAACGCGCGCACCAGGGAGGGAGTAGGGCGCCGCGGCACTGGGGCCCTGGACACCGAGCGCGCGTCAGCAGGGGAAAGCAGAGGGAGCTTGGGCGCGCCATGGAGAAGAGAAAAGGAGCTCGCGACTGGGGAAGAGGACGGGGGCGCAGGGAGTTTCACGGCGCTGGGCTGGGACTCGACCGGTGAGCACCAAGGGGGAAATGGCGACGGCGTCCGCCATGGCCGAGGACGAGCAGAGCCCGGACGCTAGGAGGAACAGAGGTGAGGGCGCCATGGGGGAAAATCTTCAGGGAGGAACGGCCGGGCTGCTGGATTTGTATCCGGCCGGCTGAGCGGATAACGGCGAGGAACAGCGGCGGCTTGAGCGGCATTTGGATGATGTCGGCGGCCGGAAACAAATATCTCCACCGGCAGTGAGCGGCGGCCAAGGAAAAATCGCAGGACAGGAGCGGTGTTGGGAGCAGCTGGTGCCCAGGCGCCATGGCAAATAGAGGCAAATGTCCGCTGGCTTGCATCGCTGGGATAAGAACACGGAGAGAATGTGTGGAAGATTTTGTTTACGTGAAGAAGATAAGACCAACGACAGAAAAAATCCACGGCTTGAGCGGCAGGAGATAAGCTCCAGAGAGAAATCGCATGCATGAAGAAAATAAGGAGAGCTTGCGCTAAAGAAAAATCAGGATGGAGCTGCGTCAGATCTTTTTCCCTCTTTTTTTAACAGAATCCCAGATATTTTTGAATTGTGATTTTTAGCGATGATTAAAGTGTCGACGCGTAATACGGCAAACGGCTACACACTCTATTTTCCGAATCTCGAAACGGAAAATCAGAGAAATAACAGCGTAGACAGTTCTGTCCGAATCTCGTTGGGTAATTTTCGTGACTATTCCGGTCACGATGTAAACGGACCAATTTGCAACGAGTTCGGCTTCAGTATTTTAATCTACTCTGCGTGATTAGTCGAAACCAGAGCCGCAATTGTATACGCGATTTCGTCGCCAAAACAGCGTACGGAAGAATGAACGGAATTATAACCTCGCGCATGATTTTTCTCGGACACGCGCGATTCAATTATTTCGCCCCGAATATTTTAGTCATCGAGTTCAAATTAATTCGCACAGGATAAAAATCATCCGAGTGGTTCGGGCTTCCGAATTCGTACTCGCGTGAGCGACGGATTTTAAATAGTCATCGGACGCACCGATTTTCGGATTGACGATGTTCCGAATATCACAAAAATTTCGGAAGAGCCCGGATAGATAAAAATACAAACGATGTCGCGCTCGCGACCGATGACCCAGTGACTGGAGAGAGCCTATCATTAGATACATAAAAAATGAAGAAGAACCGGATGATAAGGCGACAGCGGAACGCATCGCAAGACAGTCGACCCACTACACCCTCATAGGGGGCACACTGTACAGAAGAGGTGCGAAGGGAGTCCTCATGAAGTGCATTCACTCGGCTATTGGGAAGCAACTGTTAGAAGAAATCCATGCTGGGCAGTGTAGAGTACATGCAGCATCCAGAACTCTAGTTGGGAAGGTTTTCAGATGTGGTTTCTATTGGCCAACGGTGAAGAGTGATGCTGCCGAGTTAGTCCAGAGATGAGAAGCTTGCCAATTCTTATCAAAGCAACAACATTTACCCGCGCAGCAGCTGCAGACCATTCCTGTGACATGGCCTTTTGCATGCCGGGGACTGGACATGATCGGACCTTTCAAGAAAGCTCAAGGAGGATATACTCATGTACTTGTTGCCATTGACAAATTCACAAAGTGAATAGAGTACAAGCCAATCGCTTCTCTGACCTCAGCCAAAGCGGTGGAGTTTATACAAGACATAATATTCAGATTTGGGATACCAAATAGCATCATCACTGATCTGGGATCCAACTTCACTAGTTCTGAATTCTTTGATTTCTGCGAGCAACAAAGCATCTAGATCAAGTATGCATCAGTAGCGCACCCAAGAGCCAATGGTTAAGTGGAAAGAGCCAATGGAATGATACTGGAAGCACTCAGGAAGAAAATATTTGACAAGAATGAAAAACTTGCAGGAAAATGGATCAGAGAGCTACCATATGTGGTTTGGAGCCTGAGAACCCAACCCAGTCGAGCTCTGCATGGAAATACCCCGTTCTTCATGGTTTATGGGTCAGAGGTAGTGTGCCCGCCGACTTAATATTTGGGGCACCGAGGCTGACTTTCGAAAGCATAGCCGAGGCAGAGGCTACTAGACTAGAAGATATTGATGTGCTAGAGGAAGAACGATTGAACACAGTAATTCAATCGGCTAGGTACTAGCAGACCTTGAGGCGCTATTATGATAAAGTTGTGCGATGCCGGTCCTTTGCAGTGGGAGACTTGGTCCTTCGCTGAATTCTAACGGGCGAAGGACGGCACAAGTTGTCACCACTATGGGAAGGGCCATTCATTGTATCAGAGGTCACTCGGCCAGGATCATACCGGCTTACTCAAATGGATGGCACGAAAGTGGGGAACTCATGGAACATAGAGCATCTCAGAAAGTTCTATCCTTAGCAAGACCTCAAAAATTCTCAAAGAAACATTGTACTCTATAACCGGGAGACTTCATCATCAATAAAGTTTTCATTTTCAAAGGCATTCAGACTCTTGACTTTCAGCTGACCTCAACTTGATTGGACTGGAAATCAGCACGCTTACTTGACTCAGGGTGACCACTATACCCTACTAATGGAGCAATCAGTCTAAGTCGGCGACGACTTAAGTCGGTGCGACATGCTCACGCTTACTTGACTCAGGGTGACCACTATACCCTACTAACAGAGCAATCGGCCTAAGTCGGCGATGACTTAAGTCGGTGCGACATGCTCACGCTTACTTGACCTAGGGTGACCACTATACCCTACTAACGGAGCAATCGACCTAAATCGGCGACGACTTAAGTCAGTGCGACATGCTCACGCTTACTTGACTAAGGGTGACCACTATACCCTACTAATGGAGCAATCAGCCTAAGTCGGTGCGACATGCTCATGCTTACTTGACTCAGGGTGACCACTATACCCTACTAATGGAGCAATCGGCCTAAATCGGCAACAACTTAAGTCGGTGCGACATGCTCATGCTTACTTGACTCTGGGTGACCACTATACCCTACTAACGGAGCAATCAGCGTAAGTCGGCGATGACTTAAGTCGGTGCGACATGCTCACGCTTACTTGACTCAGGGTGACCACTATACCCAACTAATGGAGCAATCAGCTTAAGTCGGTAATGACTTAAGACGGTGCAACATGCTCACGTCCACTCATCTTAGGGCGACCACTATGCCATACCAGTCAGGCGGTCGGCTTAAGTCGGAAAACACCTTAAAACCAGCATGGCACACTTGCTTTCACAATTATTCAGAATGACTGCTATATCCTAACGACAAAACAATTAGCACTCTAGGAAGAAAGAACGTTTTACTTGTTGGCACCAGGGGCATATTCGGGCGCCCTGCTCACAAAATATTCGAGTTCTAACATAACCATCACACGCACATAGAATTCATATTACATCAAATGTTTTGTAGGACATCACTGCATCGAAACGTCTTTGTCAGCAATGTCTTTCGCAGGAGCGACGAAAGAGGAAGGGCGACTTGAAGCATCGGGCGCAGCCTTGACATCAGCGACAATATCGTTAGGCACCACGACGCAGGGCCTCCTCATCAAGATCCGTCCAGCGCGAACGGCTTTGTCCATAGCCTTGTCGCGTTGAGATTTCAAGATGGCGCAATTGTCCTCTGAAGCTTTGACAGCCAGTCGAGCGGTCTCTAGCTCCTGTGAGACCAGCTTCTTGGAAGCGCGCAGATCCCTGATAGTGGAATCCTTGGTCGATAACAGCTATCCAAGTCACAGAACCTCATCTTGGGATACTTGTAGCTCGTGATGATGATGATCCAGGTCTGACATGGTGAAGCGATGGCTCCTCTCCAATATGGTCAAGGAGTTACTAGCATCACGGTATAGCCTATCCAGATTGTCACGAGAGGCCACAAGTGCTCGCCTCTCCTCCTACGAACAAGAAGCAACATTCAGTACCAAATCAATGGTAGCATGGCAAAATCAACCAAGGGAGTTTACCTCATGCGCCATCCTTTCAGAGTCAAGCTGGGCATTGAGGGAGGAATTCAAAGAACATGCACTATCCAAAAGAGCTGAGGTCTGAGCCAAGTTAGCTTGACTTTGAGAATACTTCTCCTCAAGGTCAGAGCACCGTTGGGCCATATCCGACAACGCAGCTGAAAGGGAAGGCATGACTAAGAACAAGCTGATCAATAAAAACAACTAGGGAAGCTGTAAGAGCACTAACCAGTGTTTGACGCCTTCAAGTCATCGATCTATTTCTGGAGCATCAATGGGTTCCGCTGCATTAGAGACAGGGCTTGTTCAGGAACAGTGGCACCACAGGATTTCAGCTGGGCAGATATTCCATCAACAAATGCCTGTGATCATAGACAAATGAGCAGAAGAAAGATAATTCGCTAATATGAACAATGTAGAGCAATAAACCGACTCACTTGAAGATTGGAGAGGAACAGTGGTAGACCCAGGGCAGGAGGAGCTAAGTCATGGCTCGACGAGGGAAGGTCAGTAGGAACAATCTGAAGAGCACTATCAGGGGTGACCTTAGCCCCACCAGCAGACGGTAGACTCCTTGCATCTAGATCGCCGACCTCTAAGGCGACTTGTCTGGTCAAAACTGTGGAAGCATGTACCACCGTCGCCCCATCGAACCGAGGTGGGGATGACCCAACGTGGATGTCCATGGAGGCGTGGGAAAGAGAACCCATCTGAACACCCTCAGGGGCTGGGTTGTAGCTTGCACTACCCATAAGAGCTGGATCACTACCAGCAACACCCTCGGGGGCTGGGTAACTGCTGGCACCACCCTCGGGGGCTGAGTCTTCTGCCGTAGCCACCTCTAAGGCTAAGGGCTCCTCGGCCACCTCCGCCGCTATCGTCGCCACTGCCATCGCCTTCGTCGCCGTCGTCGCCACCGCTCCCTTCCTTGGATGAGTCGGAGGAGTTCTCCTCGTCCGAGGAGACCTCTGACTCATCTGAGCCTTCGAGCCTGACGCGCTCGATGGATCAGATGTACGTCCACACCTCGGCGGCTATCCTTTGGGAGTCGTCTGAGTCATCGGATGACGCCGGGGGGGGGGGGAAGTGTAGACCTGTGCCCCCTCGAACTCGGAGGAAACCTCCTCCTCCGAGTACTCAGAGTCGCCGAAGTCCTCTGAGGGAGGACTTGGTTCACGCTTCCGCTTGTCGCCTGAGCGACGTGGCGAACCTTGACCCTTTTTGTCCTTGCCCAAGGTCAAATAGAGGAGAAGAGGGAGTTAGAAGAAAAGCAACAGATGATCGAAGGACAAGTGAAGAGAACAACGGTGCAAGTAGGCTATTTATAGAGGCCGGGAGAGACCGTTCACTTCCTACCACGCTCGCCGAACAGTCGCAAGTATTCAATAAGCAATTCAAGCCGCCTAAAAATGAGTCCGGCAACAGGCGCCGCTTCGCGTAACACGATACCGTTTGGACCAAGGTCAACTGCTCGGATGGCATGATTACACCCCACGGTCACATCAAGTTACTACCCCAGGACAGCATGCTAAACGCTCTGCGTACCAAGACACGCCTTGGTCACACCCATTGGGGGGACGGCCAGGAATTTTCATTGGATTTTCTGAAGAAGTCATATCCATACAGTATACGCAATGAATGTACTGAGACAGAAGTGAGAGATCAGTAGAGATCGAAGGAAATCCAAATATAGCTACTGAACTGCAAGTCTAGTCAGTAGAGGCATTGAAGCGCAGAGCGGAGTGAAGACCAGCCAAGAGCCATCTACCAAACGTCCAATCAGTCATTGATCAAATAAATTGCAGACCTAACTAGGAGTGGTAGATGATATTGTTTGAATCCGCAAGAACATGAGATAAGACAAAATGTTGACTTCTAAAGCATAAGATGAAGATCTTTGAGTGGATTATTTTCAAAAATCCACTCAAAGCCCGGGGGCTACACCCATTGGGTGCACCTTCGGTGCGCTCAATAGATTTTTAATCCCAAGAGAAAGAATGCTGATCTCTAAAGGACAAACTGATGATAGAATGCTGATTTCTAAAGCACGAAGTGAAAACCTTTGAGTGGTTTGTTTTCAAAAAACCTACTCAAAGTTCCAAATGATGACTTCCAAAGCATGGCATGATGACAAGACGCTGATCTCCACAATACTGAATGAGGACCTTTGAGAAGACTGTTTTTACTGAAGTCACTTAAAGTTTAGGAGTAACGCTCAGTAGGTACACCTTTGGCGTGCCCATCACCAGAATGGAAGTCAAGCTACAGATTCGAGAGGTGGACCTAGAATCTTTGGGCTAATTATTTCAAAATCAACTCAAAGATTAGGGGCTTGTGGGGGACAGATATCCCTCGGGTCCACTAGGAGGCAAGAAGGCCTCGCGAGAAGCTTTGGGCCTACTATCTCGTAGGGCCATCCCTTCATGGGCCAGGGGAGAACCGCTGGTGGAATGGGCCGACGTGAGAAAGAAGCAAACTCAGCCCCAAGCGGCTCGGTGGATTTAAGCGCTATCCGTAGCGCCGATCCGACTTTCCCGCGTAGGGTGACCTTGAATATCAGAGCAAATTAGAGATAGGTCGGCAAAATTATAGGAAGATAAGTTCAGTCGGTTCACTATTATTTAGGTATACATCGTCATCATACACGCATGTAGTATCCCACAGTCAGCTATATAAGCCCTAGGGGGTACCCCATCATTTTCATCGACCATCTACTCAATTCAGTAGCTTTTCTCCATACAGGAGACTTCTCTTGTAACGCACCACATAAAGATCTACACCAGGAAGTAGGGTGTTACGCATCTCAAAGCGGCCCGAACCTTCAGAAAATCGCCTGTCGTCTCTCGTGCATCTCGCACGAACCATTGAGTTACAGTCAATAGCTCTGTCCTACCCAAAAGCACAGCGAGGGGTAACCTCAGGTGTGCGGTTGGGCTCCAAACACCGACAGCGCAGGCGAGAGAAATGGCACCGACAGGCCTAGCCCACGGGGCAGCGAGGGAGAGAGAGAGGGAGAGAGGGCGCGCTGGAGTTGGTGCCGACAGGCGGGACCCGCCTGTCAGGCACCGAGGGCGCGAGGGCGCAGGCACACGGGCGCGGGCTGGGGTTAGTGGGGCTGACTTGGGTTGAATTAGGTTTTCCATTTTCCAGGGAATTTATAATTGCTTTTCTATTTATTTTCTCTAGGGTTTTCAATTCAAATTCAAATCAAGTTTCAAATTCAAACCAAATCAATCATGTGCAACAATTCAATAAATATTTGGGTTTCAACTTGATGCAACATTTCAGGACTCATATGTTTTGGGCAAAATAAAATAAATAATCCCTCACTAATTAAGCTAACCCTAGCCAAAAGAGAAAGAGGGAGAGAAACTAGAGAGAGATGGAAACTAGAGTGAGATAGAGAAGAGTAACACCTAAATTTGGATGATAATAAGAAAGAAATTTTATACCCCCAAATTCAGGGTGTTTGTTGGAACTTGCTCTCCCGAGCACGGTGATCCAACGGGGGAGTAGAAGTAATGCAGACAAGGTTCAGCTCAAGAGGGCAATTGCTTTCTTAATCTCGCCTCTCAAGGGCACTGTGCGGGGGTATTTATAGGTGCCTGAGTGCCCAGTGCCTTGGGTTAAGTACGCATGTGCCCTCAGGCGCCCAGGTTATCCCCGGAATCTTCCCATAAAGCAGGGTTACAGACTGTAATTACAGAGAAGCCTTTACAAATTAGGCCCGTAATGCGCAGCGGCCACGCGGGGCCTGTTACAATGGGCCAGATTGCACGTGGGCCTTCGTGTTGGACGACGCCGTGGGATGGGGCGACCTCGCCAGAAGCCTTCGTTCCTCGGCGCATTAGACGAAGGGTGGAGTCTGCCAGTCGTCTTGTCTCCGTTTGTGCAGTGAGACTGGCGAAGGCATCGAGCGAAGGGTAGCGTCTTCGCCTTCGCCCCAACATTTGCCCTCCGAGGGACCAGTTCGACTAAGTCATCTGCTGCCGAAGGCGTCGCTAGATGGTGGAGACGCTGCCCTCGCTCGAAGTGGTTCCGCGGGGGTTTTTGACATGACCGTTGATTGACGCCGTACTGTAGGATTGCGGGTTTCCCCAAGCGTCGCGCCCTGTGTATAAAAAGGGGGTGGGGCGGTGCAGGTTGAAATTTACCTTTCCGCGCGCCGCGAAAACCCTAACCTCCTTTTCAAACTGCTCGTGTGCCCTCCTTGCTCCTGTTCGTCGGAGATCTGGCCCGCGTGAAGCAGACCGCACGCCGTCGTCGACGGTACGTAGCCATGTCGTCTTCCTCCTCGTCTGCTACGACCACGCTGACGGCCGAGGTGTCGTCCAAAGATACCTCAGGCACTGTGGCGGCGGCAGAGTTACGGCCGGGTGATACGATGGAATTTGGTGTTTTGCGGATGTCGTCGGTCCGCGTGCAAGATATGCAATTGTTGGGGTATTTTGGCGGCGGGGTTGGGCGCGTCCCGGGGGCAGAGGAGGTTCCCGAGCCCGAGGGCGAATTGGTCGTTTTCGAGGCATTTTTCATCATCGGCCTTCATTTGCCTGCACATCGTTTTGTTTCGGAGGTTCTGCAGAAGTTTGAAGTCCAGGTTCACCAGCTGACACCGAACGCCGTGGTGGCATTGGCGAAGTACGTCTGGGCAACGACATCGTATGGCGGTCAGCCTTCGGTGGAAGTCTTCACCAAGCAATACTGTCTGCACTGGCAGAAGAGAAAAATTGGACATAAGATTGTGCAATTCAGATCGTGCACTTTCACACCGAAGTCCGGGAAGATTTCGATGGAAGTCGTGGAGCTAGTCCCCTATGCCCGAAATAAGTGGGGCAATTGGTGGAATTACTGGTTCTATGTTTCAGAGGCCGAAGTCAAAGACCACCCAGGGCTCCCCGCAGCCATTATGTGTTCTCATTATTATGTGGCGTACCCGCTATTTGAAGTAGCAGAGGATGATGAGAATGAAAGGGCCCTTCGGATCGCTGCCCGTACGAGTAGTGGGCGTGATCTAGTTGAGGAGTTCATAGCGTATGGGGTGTGGCCCTTGGCGCATGGATGGGTGTTGGGCGAAGTATGCCCTCACGAGATGCCCTCCCTAGGTGGGCAGAAAGTACAAACTCCGCTTTTTGCTTTGGATGTGTGAGGGCGGGATCTTGCCGTGGTTGTGCGCGAAGCGGAGGATGGGGCGGTGCGAATTATGGGGCGCTACGTGCCGAAGACGGAGGCCCTGCGGAGCTGGGATATATGCGGATCCAACGACCGCTTGAATAGGGTCTTCGAGTTGAATCGTTTACCATATGGCGGTTATCCCGGGGAAGACGTTGTCGACCGCCGCGGGAAAAGACCAGCGGCTGTGGTTGAAGAAGACCCCGCGCCAGAGGCCGCCCTAGCCACTAAGAAAAGGAAGCTAGGTACTGCGGTGGGGGAACTGGGGGTCTCCGATAGTTTTGCTATGGAGTTGATGGGGACATGCGCGGCCCCCGGGGGAAGGATGTCTTCGCCCGAGCTCCGGGAGTCTTCGGCACGGATGCTGGAGGTTACCGGGGGTCGATGGCCCAAGAACGTTCCTATCCCCCGCGCGGCTGGCGAAGACTTCTTTACGTCTCGCATGGCTCGTGACTTG
Source organism: Zea luxurians (assembly GCA_029449295.1). NCBI lineage: Eukaryota > Viridiplantae > Streptophyta > Magnoliopsida > Poales > Poaceae > Zea > Zea luxurians. The sequence goes on along the minus strand of JAOPSE010000017.1, from coordinate 30,989,224 downwards.
AGAGTGTTTCCTTACGGACGGAATATTGCTACTGTTGTGTCGGCAGTGATGAACAAGGACCGTCAAGATGCTACACAGAAGCGTCGGCCGGTCGTCAGGATGGTCGACCCCATGCGCAAGGCGAAGAGGGCGCGAGGAAGCGCGAAGGCTGCGGCCTCCGGCAGTGGCAAGCTGGTGCCGGCTGTGAAAACGGCTGCGCCCGGGGCAGCAAAGCACCGACAGGCGAGAAGGCTGCAGCCGCTGGCGGAACCAAGCCTCTCCCGGGCGGACCGTCGCCAGCGAAGCGTGTTGCTGACTTCGGCACAAATATCAGTGTCGAGGACTATCTGGGCAGTAATTTTTTTTTAACTGGAGACGTGTTGCAGGGTCGAGCGAGGGACAGTTGGTTGTTGTCCCGCCCTTGGTGGCAGCCACCTCGCCATCGGCGGTGGTAAAGGCGAAGGGGGCCACGCAGGACCCGTGGGCCGCCTTTTGCGCGAGCGGCGAGATTCTGACGGCCGCTGCCGCTAGGGACGTGGCGGGCACCATGTCCCAGCGGCTGAGGGAAGTGTCTCAGCAGTTGTCGCAGCAGCTAACGCAGCAGCTGAAGCAAGTAAGATGCGCTGGACTTTGATGTTTGCTGTGTTTTGGTTCATGCATTTGTCTCATGAAGGTTTGACTTGTGTTTTTGCTAGGCGGCCGACTTCGCTGACCGCGTTGCGTCGGGCGTCCTGACTGCGGACGTCGCCGCCGAGGTTGAGAATCTTCGGGCGCAGCACGCGGATGCTGTCCAGGATAAGTCGGCCGTGGAGAGCAAGAACCGCAGGCTGGCGGAGAAGGTGGCCGCACTGGAGGCTGAGAATACTGACCTCCGATGCCGGCTGGCGGAGGAGAGGAGGGAGGCTAACTAGGCCGTTGCCGAAGCGCAGGCTGCGCAAGCGAAGGCTAAGGCGGCGCTGGCAAAGGGAGGCGAGGTTCAATGCCCTGCGCAGCCGCGTGGACAAGGCGGAGACCTCGGTGCGCTCAGAAGTCGTGCGGACGCACGCGTAGCTCGTGGAGGCATACCACGATCTGGGTGCACGGACTGCAGATTTCGATGTCCCCGACCACGAGGCCAGCCTCCGCTTCCTTGAATGGTTGCAGGAGGAGCTGCAGGTGCTCCCAACTATTGTGCAGGGCTTCATGTCCTACGCCTCCCTCGTCACATGCGAGGGGGCCATGAACGCGCTGTCACGTGAGGGGTGCAAACACTATGAGGTCTTCGATCAGTCAGATGAAAACTTTGAGCGCGAAATTTTTAAGGTCAAAGACCCTGTGGTGAAGGACTCCGCGGGGGCACTCTTCGATCGGATGTGGGGTCCTTATGGGCGAGAGGCGGTTAGGGAGCAGTCTGACCGGGCGAGGGAGCAGGTAAAGTTTGTCTATTTTTTCGCGTCGTTGAATGTGGGTATGCGTGGGTTTGCTGAATGAGTGTGTTGTTGCTGCAGATGGCACGTGCCGAGGAAGTTGAAGACTTTGGGCATCTGAATGGCACGCGACCCAAGGCGGAGGTCAACCCGGTGCTGGCCGAGGCTGAGGTCGACCCGGCACTGCCCCCGGAAACCGGTGAAGGCTCCTTCGCTGCACCTGCGGCTACTGAGTCTGGTGAGCCAGCCCCTGCGCCGATGGCGGAAGATCCCCCGAAGGCGGAGCCAGCGGCGGAGGATCCCGTGGCGGCGGTTGTGCCTTCGCAGGTGGCTTAGTGGGTGTGGGGGAGTTAGTGAATTTTGTCTGTGTTACTGAACCTTGGTTGCTGCGCAGGTTCAGGATTTTGGGCCTGCGCACGCAACCGCTACTGCTAATTTTGTGGTGGCTTCGACCGTGGTTGCTGGAAATGAATCGGATGAGTCTGTGTCTAAATTTTTTGAGTTTGATGATTCTGGGAGTTCGGTTGTGTGGACGGAAGAGTCTTCGGGTGAGGACTTGGATTACTTTGCGGCCTTAGATGTGGCTGCAGTGGAGGCTTCTCCATGTGCGACGGATGCTGAAGTTTTTCCTGGTCTGAGTGCTGGGCGTAGACGATGAAGGGCGGTGGCGAAGCGTAGAGTGAGTGAGGTGGAGGGTGCTCGTCTTCGTGTGGACAGGGCTAGCAAGCGGGAATTGTTGTCCTCGCCGGTTGGGGCGAGTGTAGGTGAGGGGGAGTTGCGAAGTCTTTCTGAGGGTGAGGAGTTGAGGATAATGCTGTTTAACTATAGGGAGATGGGTATCATTCCAAAGGTTGAACCAATGTAAGGTGTGATGCCCTCGCTGTACGAACGGTGGGCGCCAAATGTTGGAACTTGCTCTCCCGAGCAAGGTGATCCAACGGGGGAGTAGAAGTAATGTAGACAAGGTTCAACTCAAGAGGACAATTGCTTTCTTAATCTCGCCTCTCAAGGGCACTGTGCGGGGGTATTTATAGGTGCCTGAGTGCCCAGCGCCTTGGGTTAAGTACGCATGTGCCCTCAGGCGCCCAGGTTATCCCCGGAATATTCCCATAAAGCAGGGTTACAGACTGTAATTATAGAGAAGCCTTTACAAATTAGGCCCGTAATGCGCAGCGGCCACGCGGGGCCTGTTACAATGGGCCAGATTGCACGAGGGCCTTCGTGTTGGACGACGCCGTGGGATGGGGCGACCTCGCCAGAAGCCTTCGTTCCTCAGCGCATTGGACGAAGGGTGGAGTCTGCTAGTCGTCTTGTCTCCGTTTGTGTAGCGAGACTGGCGAAGGCATCGAGCGAAGGGTAGTGTCTTCGCCTTCGCCCCAATAGTGTTACAGACTTATCCCCCTTAAAAGAATCTCACCCTCGAGATTCAGGGTTGGCTAGCAAAGAGTTCAGGGTACTTGGCTTTCAGATCATCTTCTCTTTCCCAGGTTGCTTCATCTTCTGAGTGGTGACCCCATTTGACCTTGCACATCCTGATGGTGCTCCTCCGGGTGACCCGATCTGCTGTCTCTAGAATCTATGTTGGCTTCTCAATGTACGTCAGGTCTTTTTGAATTTCAAGGTCCTCTATTGGCAACTGCTCTTCTGGTACTCACAAGCATTTCTTTAACTGAGACACGTGGAACACATCGTGCACTATGGACAGATTCTCTAGTAAGCTGAGTTGATAAGCCACTTCTCCACGTCGTGCTTGAATCTGATACGGCCCAATATATTGAGGCGCTAGCTTGCCTTTGACTCCAAACCTTTTGGTTCCTCTGATGGGTGACACTTTCAAGTAGACATAGTCTCCCACTTCAACACTGAGTTCCCTTCTTCTGGTGTCAGTGTAGCTTTGCTGCCTGGACTGTGCTGCCTTCAGATTTTCCCGGACCATCCTGATATTCTCTTCGGCTTCAAGCAAAATCTCTGGACCGAACACCTACCTTTCGCCGGGTTGGTCTCAATGCAACGGAGTTCTGTAATTCATCCCATAGAGCGCTTCGAATGGTGACATCTTCAGACTAGCTTGGTAGCTGTTGTTGTAGGAAAATTCAACATACGGTAGCCTCTTGTCCCAACCTAACTTATCTTGCAAAGCACAAGCCCTCAACATATCTTCAAGAATCTGGTTGGTTCTTTCAGTCTGACCATATGTCTGCGGGTGATACGCTGAACTGAATTTCAGGTGTGTGCCCAAAGCTTCATGTAGCTGCTGCCAGAAATAAGAGGTAAACTGGGTGCCTCTGTCCGATACTACTTCTTTGGAATGCCATGCAAGCACACAATCGAGACATGTATAATTCTGCCAAAACTGCACTATTATAGGTGGTTTTGACTGGTATGAAATGGGCCGCCTTTGTTAAATGGTCCACTAATACCCAGATGGAGTCGTAACCAGCTCGAGTGTGGGGTAGACCGACTATAAAGTCCATCCTAATCTCATCCCATTTCCACTGACGAATCTGCAACAGCTGCAACAAACTTGCGGGCCTCTGACGTTCTGCCTTGATCCTCTGGCAACTGTCGCATCTGGCCACATACTCTGCAATCTCTCTTTTCATATCATACCACCAGAATCTCTTCTTCAGGTCTTGGTACATTTTCTCGCTACCAGGGTGTATAGAATATGTTGTCTCATGAGCTTCCTTGAGAATCAGTTCCTGGATCGATGTGATGTCGGGAACGTACAGCCTATCATTGAACCATACCACTCCTTCTGCATCTTCACAGAAATCTGGGCCTTTCCCATCTATGATCAGCTGCAGGATCTCGTTGTTCTTCACATCATCCTTATGGCCTTTCCTGATGTCTTGCTCTAGGGTGGGTTCTAGCTCAACTGTCACTCCTTGGGTGTTGTTCAGAAATTCGAGACTTAACCTATCGAATTCCTTTGCTAACTCGAACGGCATCGGGTGAGCGGCCAACATATTAACTTGACTCTTTCTGCTCAGGGCATCTGCAACCACATTTGTTTTGCCTGGGTGATAATGAATTTCCAACTCATAGTCTTTGATCAATTCTAGTCATCTTCGTTGCCTCATGTTTAACTCTGACTGAGTGAATATGTACTTGAGGCTCTTGTGGTCCATGTAAATGTCACACTTCTGCCCATAAAGATAGTATCTCCAGGTCTTCAGTGCATGAACCACTACTACTAGATCCAGATCATGAGTGGGGTAATTCCTCTCATGAACTTTCAACTGTCGGGACGAGTATGCTACTATTTTCCCTTACTGCATTAACACACATCCCAGTCCGGTGTACGAAGCATCACAATATATTGAAAACGGCTTGTGAACATCTGGCAGAACCAATACCGGTGTTGTTGTCAACTTCTGCTTCAACATCTCAAATGATTCTTGGCACGCTGGGGTCCACTTGAACTCAACCTTCTTTGCTAGCAAGGCTGTCATTGGTCTGGCAATCTTGGAGAAACCTTCAATGAAACGCCGATAATAACTGGCTATTCTGTAACACCCCAGGTGTTTATTTCTCGTTTAATCGCGAGTATGGATTTAAACCTCGGACAATAACAGTCTCTCTGTTTTAATCTGTTTCGTCTGTCGTGAGCTTGACATCATTTTTATCTTTATCTATCTGGACTCTTCTTAAAGTTTCATGAAACTTAGAACGTAATTGTTCTGAGAATTAGCGAGTCTTGTGGTCGTTTAAAAATTTATCGACTGAGCGAGCATGAATCTGGAAACTTAACTCAGTTTGGTGATTTTGCCCCAAATGAATTTATTGGAACTGGACTCAATAGGTTATTTGAACAAAACTAACTGGGACTGAATTAACTAGTATTTAATCTCTTTTCATGTTCGTTGGTTGTAACAAGATCAAAACTATGAATAATTATTGCACTAAAAATACGAATCGAAGAGGGGATTATAGAATAAATCATGCGCCAGGTTAATAATTCAGATTGTTTGTTCAACACGTTATTTGGCGACGAAATTGAGTATTCGTTAGCTGTCGGGGACCATAATTAGGGGTACCCTCAAGGCTCCTAAATCTCAGCTGGTAACCCCCATCAGCACAAAGCTGCAAAGGCCTGATGGGAGCGATTAAGTCAAGGATCATTCCATTCAAGGGACGCGATCACGCCTCGCCCGAGCCCAGCCTCGGGCAAGGGCAGCCGACCCCGGAGGACCTATGTCTCGCCCGAGGACCCCCTCCAGCAACGGACACACCTTCGGCTCGCCCGAGGCCCAGTCTTCACCAAGAAGCAACCTTGGCCATATCGCCACGCCAACCGACCAAATCGTAGGGACATTTAATACAAAGGTGGCCTGACACCTTTATCCTGACGTGCGCCCTCCAGTCGACAGAGCCGAAGTGACCGCAGTCACTTCGCCGCTCCACTGACCGGTCTGACAAGAAGACAGCGCCGCCTGTGCCGCTCCGACTGCTGAGCCGCTCGACAGAGTGAGGCTGACAGCAGCCAAGTCTGGCCTCAGGCGTCATAGGAAACTCCGCTCCGCCCGACCCAGGGCTCGGACTCGGGCTCAGCCCCGGAAGACGGCGAACTCCGCTCCGCCCGACCCAGGGCTCGGACTCGGGCTCAGCCCCGGAAGACGGCGAACTCCGCTCCGCCCGACCCAGGCCTCGGACTCGGGCTCAGCCCCGGAAGACGGCGAACTCTGCTCTGCCCGACCCAGGGCTCGGACTCAGGCTCAGCCCCGAAGGACGACGAACTCCGCTTCACCCGACCCCAGGGCTCGGACTCAACCCTGGCCTCAGCCGACGGTCTCCGCCTCGTCCGACCCGGGGGCTCAGACTCGACCTCGACCTTGGAAGACAGACTCGACCTCGGAGGAGCCTCCACCTCGCCCGACCTAGGGCACAGACCAACCACGTCAACAGGAAGCGCCATCATTACCCTACCCCGAGCTGACTTAGGCTATGGGGAACAAGACCGGCGTCCCATCTGGCTCGCTCTACTATACGAGTAATGATGGCGCCCCGCATGCCCTGTGACGACGGCGGCTCTTAGCCCCCTTACGGAAGCAAGAGGACGTCAGCAAGGACTCGACAGCCCCGACAGCTGTCCTTCCGCCAGGCTACAGCGCTCCTCTGACGGCCACGACATCACGCGAACTGGGTGCCAAAACCTCTACGGCTGCCACGATGGCATGTACTTAGGGCGCTAGCTCTCCACCGCTAGACACGTTAGCATATTGCTACACTCCCCATTGTACACCTGGATCCTCTCCTTACGCCTATAAAAGGGAGGACCAGGGCCCTCTTTCAGAGGGTTGGCCGCGCGGGGAAGGACAGGACGGCGCTCGCGCAAGGCCGCTCGCTCCCTCCCGCGTGGACGCTTGTAACCCCCTACTGCAAGCGCACCCGACCTGGGCGCGAGGCGAACACGAAGGCCGCGGGTTCCACCTCCCACGCCTGTCTTCCTCCGGCTGCTCTCTCCCCCCTTCGCGTTCCGCCTCGCGCCGACCCATCTGGGCTGGGGCACGTGGCGACAATTCACTCGTCGATCCGGGGACCCCTCGGGTTTCGAAACACCGACAGTTGGCGCGCCAGGTAGGGCCCTGCTGCGTGTTGATGAACAGCTTCCCGTCAAGCTCCAGATGGGCAGTCTCCAGCAACCTCTCCAACCCGGGACGGTGCTCCGTTTCGGGAGTCTTGAGTTCATGTCCCTCGACGGCAGCTACGACATGATACTCCTTCCCCCGCCGCGCGACAGCGACAATGGCGATCGACAACCCGCCCGCCGACGGGGAAATCGACGACGCCTTACCCACGTGGTGGAAGGACGACATTCGGGCTTGTCCCGTCCCCTCCCCCGCCGGCGGAGGAGGAGGGCGGGCAACCAAGGCCAAGCAGGAGGCGGCACCTCATTGGCTATCGAGCGAGTCGACGGCGCCGGTGCCCCAACGGAGAGCGCGTCGGGCATCGGCCTCGCGTCTGAGACAAAGACGAGCACCATCTCCCCGCAACACACCAACCTCAAGCAAACAGACGACGCCAGCACGCTCGCGAAGGACTTGCTAGGCGTCACCCTCGTACCTGAGATGACGGTGCAGTCAGTCCCTGACGCGACTTCGTCACCGCCCGTCGACCAAAAGGTACCGACCGATTCCCTTCTCGCGTCTTTTGGATTCAGCCTCGACCCGCCAAGCAACTCCGCTTCAGTGGACACTCCCATAGAGGCGAGTCCAAACCCTCTGGGGTATCGTGTGCGGTCACCCTAGGACCGGCTGACGGCCATCTTGACCTACGGGCCCTCGGGGTCCGAGGAAGATGGCGAGCCCGACCTCTGTTGGGATTTCTCTGGACTTGGTAACCCCAATGCCATGCAGGACTTCATGACAGCATGCGACTACTGCCTTTCCGACTGTTCCGACGGTAGCCGCAGCCTCGACGATGAGGACTGCGGCCCAAGTCGCGAATGTTTCCACGTCGATCTAGGGGGTCCCGGCAAAGGCAACCATCTTGGTATGCCGGAGAACGGTGATCTCCCTAGGCCCATGCCTCACGTTGACATCCTTCGGGAGCTAGCTGTGGTCCCCGTCCCGGCGGGGGGTCATGACCCACAGCTCGAGCAAATCCGCGAGATGCAGGCCAGGCTCGACGAGGGAGCAGGAACGCTTGTGCCGATCCGCCGGGACATCGGGCAGGAATGGGCGGGCCAACCTCCGGCCGGAGAAGCACGTCATCTCCCCCAGGGCATCCAGCATCGCATCGCCGACGACATCAGGGTAAGGCCGCCACCGGTCTCTAGTGGAGTCGGCCAGAACCTGGCTGCAGCGGCAATACTTCTCCACGCGATGCCGGAGCCATCAACCACCGAGGGGCGGCGTATCCAGGGAGAGCTCAAGAATCTCCTGGAGGACGCCGCGATCCGACGGGCCGAAAGCTCTGCCTCCCGAAGGCAGGGGTACCCCTCGGAACATCGCGCCGCGACTTCTTGATTCATACGGGAAGCCTCGGTCCACACCGGGCGCACGAGCAACACAGCGCCTGCGGCCCCGGGTTGCCTCGGCAACGAGCACCTTCACCACAGCCGTCGAGCCCACCTCGACGAGAGGGTACACCGAGGCTACCACCCCAGGCGTGGGGGATGCTACGACAGCAGGGAGGATCGGAGCCCTTCGCCCGAACCACCCGGTCCGCAGGCTTTCAGCCGCGCCATACGACGGGCGCCGTTCCCGACCCGGTTCCGAACCTCGACTACTATCACAAAGTACTCGGGGGAGACGAGACCGGAACTGTGGCTCGCGGACTATCGGCTGGCCTGCCAACTGGGTGGAACGAACGATGATAATCTCATCATCCGCAACCTCCCCCTGTTCCTCTCCGACACCGCTCGAGCCTGGCTGGAGCACCTGCCTCCGGGGCAGATCTCCAACTGGGACGACCTGGTCCAAGACTTCGTCGGCAATTTCCAAGGCACGTACGTGCGCCCTGGAAACTCCTGGGATCTTCGAAGCTGCCGCGAGCAGCCGGGAGAGTCTCTCCGGGACTACATCCGGCGATTCTCAAAGCAGCGCACCGAGCTACCCAACGTCACCGATTCGGATGTCATCGGCGCGTTCCTCGCCGGCACCACCTGCCGCGACCTGGTGAGCAAGCTGGGTCGCAAGACCCCCACCAGGGCGAGCGAGCTGATGGACATCGCCACCAAGTTCGCCTCTGGCCAGGAGGCGGTTGAGGCCATATTCCGGAAGGACAAGCAGCCCTAGGGCCGCCCACCGGAAGATGTTCCCGAGGCGTCAACTCAGCGCGGCATCAAGAAGAAAGGCCAAAAAAAGTCGCAAGCGAAACGCGACGCCGCCGACGCAGACCTTGTCGCCGCCGCCGAGTACAAGAACCCTCGGAAACCTCCCGGAGGTGCCAACCTCTTCGACAAGATGCTCAAGGAGCCATGCCCCTATCATCAAGGGCCCGTCAAGCACACCCTTGAGGAGTGTGCCACGCTTCGATGACACTTTCACAAGGCCGGGCCACCCGTGGAGGGTGGCAAGGCCCTCGACGACGCTAAGAAGGAAGATCACAAGGCGGGAGAGTTCCCCGAGGTCCACGACTGCTTCATGATCTACGGTGGGCAAGTGGCAAACGCCTCGGCTCGGCACCGCAAGCAAGAGCGTCGGGAGGTCTGCTCGATAAAGGTGGCGGCGCCAGTCTACCTAGACTGGTTCGACAAGCCCATCACCTTCGACCAGGCCGACCATCCCGACCATGTGCCGAGCCCGGGGAAATACCCGCTCGTTGTCGACCCCATCATCGGCAACGTCAGGCTCACCAAGGTCCTCATGGACGGAGGCAGCAGCCTCAACATCATCTACGCCGAGACCCTCGGGCTCCTGCGGATCGATCTGTCCTCGGTCCGGACGGGCGCTGCGCCTTTCCATGGGATCATCCCCGGGAAGCGCGTCCAACCCCTCGGACAACTCGATCTACCCGTCTGCTTCGGGACGCCCTCCAACTTTCGAAGGGAGACCCTCACATTCGAAGTGGTCGGGTTTCAAGGAACCTACCACGCAGTGTTGGGGAGGCCATGCTACGCCAAGTTCATGGCCATCCCCAACTACACCTACCTCAAGCTCAAGATGCCGGGCCCCAATGGGGTCATCACCGTCGGGCCCACGTACCGACACGCGTACGAATGCGACGTGGAGTGCGTGGAGTACGCCGAGGCCCTCGCCGAGTCCGAGGCCCTCATCGCCGACCTGGAGAACCTCTCTAGGGAGGCGCCAGACGTGAAGCGCCACGCCGGCAACTTCGAGCCAGTGGAGATGGTTAAGTCCGTTCCTCTCGACCCCTGCAACGACGCCTCCAAGCAGATCCGGATCGGCTCCGAGCTCGACCCCAAATAGGAAGAAGTGCTCGTCGACTTTCTTCGCGCAAACGCCAACGTTTTCGCGTGGAGTCCCTCGGACATGCCCAGCATACCGAGGGAAGTCGCCGAACACTCGCTGGATATCCGAGCTGGAGCCCGACCCGTGAAGCAGCCTCTGCGCCGATTTGACGAAGAAAAGCGTAGAGCCATAGGCGAGGAGATCCACAAGCTAATGGCGGCAGGGTTCATCAAAGAGGTATTCCATCCCGAATGGCTTGCCAACCCCGTGCTTGTGAAAAAGAAAGGGGGAAATGGCGGATGTGTGTAGACTACACTGGTCTAAACAAAGCATGTCCAAAAGTTCCCTACCCTCTGCCTCACATCGATCAAATCGTGGATTCCACTGCTGGGTGCGAAACCTTGTCTTTCCTCGATGCCTACTCAGGGTATCACCAGATCAGGATGAAAGAGTCCGACCAGCTCGCGACTTCTTTCATCACGCCCTTCGGCATGTACTGCTATGTTACCATGCCGTTCGGCTTGAGGAATGCGGGTGCAACATACCAGCGATGCATGAACCATGTGTTCGGCGAACACATCGGCCGAACGGTCGAGGCCTACGTCGATGACATCGTAGTCAAGACGAGGAAAGCCTTCGACCTCCTTTCCGATCTTGAAGTGACATTCCGATGTCTCAAGGCGAAAAGCGTGAAGCTCAATCCCGAAAAGTGTGTCTTTGGGGTCCCTCGAGGCATGCTCTTGGGGTTCATCGTCTCTGAGCGGGGCATCGAAGCCAACCCGGAGAAGATCGCAGCCATCACCAGCATGGGGCCCATCAAGGACTTGAAAGGCGTACAGAGAGTCATGGGATGCCTCGTGGCTCTGAGCCGTTTCATCTCGCGCCTCGGCGAAAGAGGCCTGCCTCTGTACCGACTCTTAAGGAAGGCCGAGTGCTTCGCTTGGACCCCTGAGGCTGAGGAAGCCCTCAGGAACTTGAAGGCGCTCCTCACGAACGCGCCCATCTTGGTGCCCCCCGCTGCCGGAGAAGCCCTCTTGATCTATGTCGCCGCGACCACTCAGGTGGTTAGCGCCGCGATTGTGGTTGAGAGACGAGAAGAGGGGCATGCATTGCCCGTCCAGAGGCTAGTCTACTTCATCAGTGAGGTACTGTCCGAGACCAAGATCCGCTACCCACAAATCCAGAAGCTGCTGTATGCGGTGATCCTGACGCGGCGGAAGTTGCGACACTACTTCGAGTCTCATCCGGTGACTGTGGTGTCATCCTTCCCCCTAGGGGAGATCATCCAGTCCCGAGAGGCCTCGGGTAGAATTGCAAAGTGGGCGGTGGAGATCATGGGCGAGACAATCTCGTTTGCCCCTCGGAAGGCCATCAAGTCCTAGGTCTTGGCGGACTTCGTGGCTGAATGGGTCGACACCCAGCTCCCGACAGCTCCGATCCAACCGGAGCTCTGGACCATGTTTTTCGACGGGTCGCTGATGAAGACGGGGGCCGGCGCGGGCCTGCTCTTCATCTCGCCCCTCGGGAAGCACCTACGCTACGTGCTACGCCTCCACTTCCCGGCGTCCAACAACGTGGATGAGTACGAGGCTCTAGTAAACGGGTTGTGAATCGCCATCGAGCTAGGGGTCCGACGCCTCGACACTCGCGGTGACTCACAGCTCGTCATCGACCAAGTCATGAAGAACTCCCACTGCCACGACCCGAAGATGGAAACCTACTGCGATGAGGTTCGGCGCCTGGAAGACAAGTTCTACGGGCTCGAGCTGAACCACATCGCCCGATGCTACAACGAGACTGCAGACGAGCTGGCTAAAATAGCCTCGGGGCGAACAACTATGGCAGAACCTCCAAGTTATTGGGCCCACATGCACCTGTCCTTGTCCCAAAGACCTCAGACAGCCATGCATGTGCACCAGATAACTCAACAGGATCTGTCTGATTGCCCCAAGGACATCGGATAAACCACTTTCAACCAGAACCGCGGGATTAAGTAACACAAATCACACACACCAACATTGTTGCAGCGGAAATCTTACTACCAAATTTTACAAGTTACAAAAATTTTATATTATTTTATCGGAGTGACTACAAAAGTATATGTTTGAAATATATGCTAGCTCAAGGGACCATCCTCAATAAGAAGTATAGAAGAAGTACTTAGACTTATAAGAAGACCGAGCCCACCGGCACTTAACACCATCACAGCAGCACAAGGTTAGACCTGAAAAACAACAGGGAATAAAACCCTGAGTATGGAATTACTCAGCAAGTCTTACCCAACTAAGAAAAAGACTCTCAAGGGTATGCTGGATAAATAGGAATCAAGGAGAGGCTTTAGCAAAAATCAACTAGATACTTTTGCAGAAATAGCTTACTAAAGTGAGTCCTTATTTTCAACACTTTAACGCCAGATTAAATATTAATAGACTATGTTTGCCTCTAGTCTAATTTCATCATTCCATTAATACAATATCATTTTTATTCACGAAGTTCACATCCTGACTTAGGTTGTAGGGAAGTGACCAAGTCTTCATAACCGCGAAGGTACGGCGATCCGAATCGATTATACTCAGCTGAGGATCTCCGATCACACGACATATGTAGCACTTAACCCTTGCATATGTCAACCCGCCACCGGGGTTCTTAAGACCAGATCAGGTTCACGCAAACCGAGAGCACAGATACACCACCGTCCAGCCTCTTGCCACGGTGGGTACACGCTACTCCCGCCACCGCTCCACGCCCATTTCGTGTTATCTTATTCTGGCCTTAGTCTGCCCGAGGCAAGGCTTACCCATGACGAGGCATGTGACCAGTTAAAGGGTCCTCGATCAGCACGCCTACATACGCATTCAATCCTTAATCAACCTGGGTAGAACATCACCTGTTCCAAACCCAAGTCTCTATTTAAGTACTTCCATCCTTAGGATTGTTTTTGTTCCTTAGGATGAAAAGAGCATCACAGGGAACTTTGCAGTAAGATCCCACCATTGCTCCTCAAAAGAAAATATTCTTGCAGGTAGAAGCCATCCTTTCTCGAGCTAGGCTAAGGACAACCTCTATCCACAAGATCTAAGCAGGGCTAAGCATTTTTGTAAATCATGTTTTTGATACTTCACCAGAAGTATCTATAAAGGTATGGATATCAAGGAAAACAATGCATCAAAGGGGTTCCAAGCAACTCCTATAAACCTAATGCATATTTCACTAGACTTAAAGTGTGCGAAAATTATTTAAAAACACAAGGAAAGGGGTTGCATGCACCGGGGCTTGCCTGGAATAAACACTACGTTAGTGTTTGTTAGATGACGTCCACTTGACGACCATCTTCAGGTTTGTCCATCAGCTTCACCATGCGGAGTAGCCCGCGCTTGGGGTCGACTTGGGACATCTTCCGCACACGCGATTATTTATCGTACCTAATTGAAATGCATGATGCACATGAATGCATATAAGGAATAATAACAACAGACATTATGATACTACGCAAAAGAGGAATAACCTATTTAATGACGAGACACTGCGGACACTAATTATCGATATATTGTTTCTTATGACAATCATGTTCTTACAACTTAGCTAAACAGTCGAGGTCGCAATCACCATCCATTCCAATTATAAAAGCGACTAACACACAAAGAATATGATATCTAGTTCAGAGAGCACCCTAAACGATTTATAACTTTTAACTTCACAATTTTTAGACATCTAATATTTATAAAATTTGATAGAGGAACTTTTATTAACTTTCTAAACTAATTTACCGGTTAACCCGTGTATTATATATGTCTACCAATATACTTATCGTATAACCCTAAAATTCAACTTATTCTCTACATCGAGTAATAAACAAGAGAATCATCGCAATCAATTCTTCTATTTAATCCTATCATTTATTTCGGTGACGGGAATAATAAATCAACTTACTATAATTAACTCAAGCTGAAGTTGCGAGGTCAACGACGATCCTATGGACGAGGACTCGGATTTGAAGGGTGATGTGGTAAAATTATTGGAACGGCGGAGTCGTGGATGTGGTTGTTGTCGAGGCGATTGACGACTGGTTCGAGCTTGTCGTTGAACATCTGAAGGTGTTGAGATCTTCCGCCCACATGACTCAGATGGGGCTGACCAAGAGGAAGCGAAACACGACGAGACGCGTATCAGAAGAGTTACTGGGATTAAAGATGACGACACGCATCAAGGCGAGGCGGCATATGGCGGTGAAAAAATAGGAATGAATGACGACGAGAGACAGCACAACTGCGTGGGACTTGGCGATAACGGTGAGCTGGAGCGTTGGTCAGCTTAGCAGACACGACCAAGAAAATTTACGAGCACACGCGGGCGAGCAGTTGAGTGACGGTGGCGAAGCTTGCTGGTTTGACACGAAAGGACCAACAAGGTCGACAGCCCGTGCGACCAGATAAAGGAGCGTAGTCCATCAGAATGACGATGGCCACCAGAAGGGCGAAGACGAGGTTGAGCAGGGGAAAACAGATTCAACGGCTCAATGGCAAACATGAGCACGCGCGAAACCTGATGGACGAGAGCGGATACACCGCAGAGACGACGAGCAGGCGCGCGAGCATCGACGCGAGCCGAGAGTAAGCACGAGCACCGGGACCAGACAACAGGGGCTCATGCGGCATCAAGGAGATAGGCTAGGCAGCGGCCACGAAGGCGAGCGCGGCAGGGAACAAGGCGAGGTCACGGCCGGGCGAACTTTATTACGCAGACTGCTTTGCGGCCAGGACGGCTACCGTGACGCGCACGACGACGCCACGCCACAGCACCACCACGGCCAGGAACAGATGCGCACACAGGGAGCCTTACGGCGCTGGAGACTGACTCGCGCAATAGAGAGAAGCGCTGGCGAGCGGGGCCAAGCACAGATGCTGCTACGGCATGCTGCCAGGGAGCAAGTGTTGAGCATGATGAGGGGACGAGACAGGTGGAATAGGAGCGCAGAGCAGTGGACCTCGCAAGATCTCCACTACCGGACCTTCACGAGCATGTGGGTGAAGGTTTCAGGGAGCGGAGGACTGGGAGATCAAGCACAGAGAGAGGACGTCGGCGCTCATGGCTGGAGCTGGGCGCGGTCTGCTGGGAGATGGAGAGATGGAGACGAGCGGCAGAGGGAGGAAGCAAGCTGTGCGCGGAGAAGATGCTGGGCGCCGCTACCTGGAAACCTCAGAGGCCGAGGAGGGGAAGGGCTCCGGCGAGCGTACGGCCGGCGAGCTGCGCGCATATAAAACGAACAGGGCGGCGGCAAAAATATCACGCAGTCAGGTACAGTGGCTGCGGAGAGGATGAGAACGACTGAGACACAGAAAAATCTTGCGCTGGCTGAACAGATAGGGATGAGCGGCTGGGAGTTTTTTTTGAAGCAGAGCGCACACTGGGAATTGCAGCTTGCCGGGGAGCAGAACACAGAGGAAGCGCTGTGCGTTGGAGAGGAGGAAGAAGCCTGCGCGTGGGAGAATATCAAGCGCGCGGTACACAGGATAACGATGACGTGATCTTTTTTTTAACAACCGAGCGTTCCGTGAATGGTGGCTGGGCAAAAAAAAAAGATCAAGTAGAGAAGCGGTGTGGGATGAGATCGGCTAAGATTTTTTTTAGATTTTTCTGTTTTCTTTTTTTTTAATAGAAAATCGTAGATGTTTTGAACTGAGATTTTTAGCGACGAATAAAGGATCGACGCGCTACACGATTACGTATATTATTTTCTCAGATGTTGAAATAGGGAACTAAATTGGCTAGCAATTGTTCCGGTTGCGATTTGTTTAAACAGCCTACCCCAAGTAGCGCATTTATCGAATTTATAGAGATTGCTCGAACTGAGCGGAATACTTAAGTGACAATTTTAGCTCGTCTCAATCAGTTAATTTAAACTGGCACGAGGCTCGACATTTTAGAATTAAATAAATTTTAAACTGTGCGAGCCGAATGCGGCATCGCAATCGGAATTCCTCCAGGGACGATATCAGTATCGTCACAGGAGCGAGATATAGACGGATTAAACCCGACGAGATCCGATTTGATATTTAAGACAACACTGGTTTGGTCGAACTCAGAGAAAAATTTATTCGTCACCAAAACAGAGCTGATCTGATTATCCTACAGTGTGGGCTAAAGAACAAATGGGATCTGATGAATTCGCACCCGTAATTTATATCCAAAGTTTTGGATCGGGCAAGAAACGACAGACCGAAATAAACTGATTTCAGCACTGATAATTTGTTCGGCGTGATTCGACCAAAATTAGCCGAAACACAATCTGCGAATGTATACACGATTTTTGTCGTCGAAACTGCGTCCTGAAGAATTAATTGGATTATAACCTCGCGCACGATTTTCCTCAGACAACGCGCGGTACAAATTATTTTGCCCCGAATAATTTTAGTCGTCGAGCACAAATTAATTTGCCCGGGATAAAAATCATCCGAGTGAGTCGGACTTCCGAATTTGTATTCGCGCGGGCGATGAGTTTTAAATAATCACCGGACGCACCGATGTTCGGAACGACTACGTTCCGAATAATACGGAAATTTCGGAAGAGCCCGGATAGATAAAAATAAAAACGACGTCGCACTCACGACAGACGGAACAGATGCGATATTAAAATCGCGATAGGCAAAAATAATTAGACCTTAGTGTCCGTCTTATTTACTGATATCACGTGCTTAAATTCGTACTCGTTGTCGAGCGGAATATAAACACCTGGGGTGTTACAACAACGGTTCCCCCGGACGTATTCTCCCGAGACCTGCATCAACCCTCCGTCAAGACCGACGACACGCCCGAGCCCGAGGCACCCTCGGCTCGGTCCGAGGTACCCTCGGCTCGGCCCGAGGTACCCTCGGCACCCGAGGGTGAGGCGCTGCGCGTCGAGGGGGAGCAGAGCGAGGTCACGCCTAATCAAAACTGGCAGACCCCGTACCTACAATATCTCCACCAAGGAGAGCTGCCCCTCGACCAAGCCGAGGTTCTGCGGTTGGCACGGCGCGCCAAGTCTTTCGTCTTGCTGGGAGATGGGAAGGAGCTCTACCACTGCAGCCCCTCGGGCATCCTCCAGCGATGCATTTCCATCGCCGAAGGTCAGGAGCTCTTACAAGAGATACACTCGGGGGCTTGCGGCCATCACGCGGCACCCCGAACCCTTGTTGGAAACGCCTTCCGACAAGGTTTCTACTGGCCGACGGCGGTGGCCGACGCCACTAGAATCGTCCGCACCTGTGAAGGGTGTCAGTTCTACGCAAGGCAGACCCACCTGCCCGCTCAGGCTCTACAGACCATACCCATCACCTGGCCGTTTGCTGTGTGGGGTCTGGACCTAGTCGGCCCCTTGCAGAAGGCACCCGGGGGCTACACGCACCTACTGGTCGCCATCGACAAATTCTCCAAGTGGATCGAGGTCCGACCCCTAAACAGCATCAGGTCCGAGCAGGCGGTGGCGTTCTTCACCAACATCATCCATCGCTTTGGGGTCCCAAACTCCATCATCACTGACAACGGCACCCAGTTCACCAGCAGAAAGTTCCTGGACTTCTGCGAGGATCACCACATCCGAGTGGACTGGGCCGCCGTGGCTCACCCCATGACGAATGGGCAGGTAGAACGTGCCAACGACATGATTCTGCAAGGACTCAAGCCTCGGATCTACAACGACCTCAACAAGTTCGGCAAGCGGTGGATGAAGGAACTCCCCTCGGTGGTCTGGAGCCTGAGGACAACGCCAAGCCGAGCCACGGCTTCACACCGTTTTTTCTAGTCTATGGGGCCGAGGCCATCTTGCCCACAGACTTAGAATACGGTTCCCCGAGGACGAGGACCTACGCCGACCAAAGCAATCAAGCTAATCGAGAAGACTCACTGGACCAGCTGGAAGAGGCTCGGGACGTGGTCTTACTACACTCAGCGCGGTACCAGCAGTCCCTGCAACGCTACCACGCCTGAGGGGTTCGGTCCCGAGACCTCCAGGTGGGCGACCTGGTGCTTCGGCTGCGACAAGACGCCCGAGGGCGGCATAAGCTCATGCCTCCCTAGGAAGGGTCGTTCGTCATCGCCAAAGTTCTGAAGCCCGGAACATACAAGCTGGCCAACAGTCAAGGCGAGGTCTACAGCAACGCTTGGAACATCCAACATCTACGTCGCTTCTACCCTTAAGATGCTTTCAAGTGGTTCGTATACCTCGTTCACACACAAAGTCTGGTCGTCAAGGAAGGGTCAGCCTTGCCTCGGCAAAGCCCGACCCTCCCTCGGGGGCTAGAAGGGGGGAACCCCCTCTGCGTCGAAATTTTCCTCGAAAAAAGAAGAAAAAAAATCTTTTCTGCCAGAATGCCTTTCGTGCTTTTCGACTACTTTGAAAGTGGATCCTGAAAACGACGGAGTACACGTAAGCAGCCAAGGCTGACCGAGCCGAGGGACTCCTACGCCTCCGGGATACGGATACCTCACTCATCACCTTCTGCGATAAGTAACTCGCGCTCGGATAAGTGATTCCGCGGACCGAACAAGTCTTCACGCTCGAAAGCTCCTCTGCCGGAACGATTTTTTGGGCCTTCTCGACTGCGTCGGTGACAGAACCCTATGGACGAGTAAGAATGCGCGTAAGCGGCAAGGCCGACCGAGCCGAGGGATTCCTACGCCTCCGGGATACGGATACCTCACTCATCACCTTCCGTGAAAAGCAACTCTCGCCCGCACAAACAATTCTGTTACCGATAAATAAGTCCGGATACTCGAAACAAGAGGAAAAGGGGACACAGCTTTACAACACGACGACAGTGTGTTTGGGCCTCGGCGGCCGCAGAAAACATACACACGCTACAAGACAACCCGATCCTGCAGGCTCGGACGTCGACAGTTGAAGGGGGCAGCAGCACCCTCGGCGTCAACTACACCTTCGGCGGGGTCCGACCTAGCCTCGGACGGCGACGTGGTTGGAGGATCCCCACTCTGAAGGACGACATCAGCACCACACCCGGGCCATCGCCGCCAGGGTCTTCTCCAGGAATCTGGCTCGAGTAGACGGCTCGGCCGGCCACCCCGAGGCCTCGGCCAGCTGTCCCCCGAAGACATCAGCCCGGCTTGAGGCCTCGGCAGCTCAACTCCAGTGTCGGTTCTGCCAGTGGACGACCTGGCCAGGTTCCGGCCGACCACATCTTCTTTTCGAGCCAACCCTGCCTCTATCCGTGCTGACACTGCTACCTTCGGCTTCGGCTCATCGAAGGGCGGCCGAGGGGTTCCTTTAACTAAGCAAGAGAAGCCTCGGACAGCAAGGTCGACCGAGCCGAGGGACTCCTACGCCTCCGGGATACGGATACCTCACTCGTCACCTTTGCACGAGGCGACTCACGCTTGGTGAAGTGGTTCAGATAACCAACAGGCGAGTCTTAGTGCTCGGAATGAAGAAACAACAAGGCTCCATGCCAAAAATACATACATGTTCAGGCCCCGACAGCCACAATGAACAAGACACCGGCACTCAAAGTGCCATTACAAACGGAACTCCGGTTCCACCTCTGCAGGTACAAACAACCCCACACGATTAGGGGGCCTGCGGAGCAACAGAAGACCGACGAACGGCTCGCTGTCGCCCGCCCCTGCAGCGGCGACGACGACGACTTCTGCTCCGGGGGGCCGAATAGCAGCAGCGATGACCTCAGGGCGGATGCTGCTGCCATGAGGCCCTCGCCCATGCCCCCAACTCGAGAGGCAAGGACGGGCAGAAGGCCATAGAGTTGGAGGTCAGTCCGTGGGCGGCACCGGCTAGCTCGTCGGCGGAGAAACCTCTTCCGGCTGCTGTGGCGGAAGGCAGCACCGGGAGTGGCTCCGAAGCCACCCGGCTCAGAGAGCCAGGCACGCGGCAGCTGCCAATGCCACGAACGGCGAACGCCCTTCCCCCCGATCACTGAGGGAAGGAGCGGGCCACCTCCCGCGCAGGGACCAACCCCAACTCGGCACACTCCCCTCCCCAGCACTGATGATGAAGTCCTTGAAGCTGAGGGAGGGGCAGAGGCCGCAGCCCGGTTCGCTTCCCCCCGCCATCAAGCTGGAGGTCACCGTCTTGGGTGACCACCGGTGAGGGGATGCGGCCGGGCTGCATGATGAAAATCCTTGAAGCTGAATGATGGCTGAAAGGTACCAACTTCCCCGAAGTTGCGTCCCTCCGATGACAAGACGGAAGGATTGCGGGCGTCCCCCATCCGGGGGCTCAGAAGGTGGAAAGACACGGTGCATAAGGGAGCGCGAAGACATGGCCGCCTTTCAAGGAGGTCACCCTCCTCTTAAAGGCGACTCTCCCTGCTTGCGTCCTCAGCCATCGCGGGCTGAGTCTTCTCCAACACGCTCCAAGGTCCTCCCCCTACGGCGTGGGGGCTGGGTCCCACGCGTCATGCAAGCCGGTCCAGGGCAGAAGAAGCCAAACCGCCGCGCGCAGGGCATGCAACTGCCCAGCGGTTACAAGCATTCCTCCACTTTCGCCTAGACCAGCGGGTGAAAGGGCGGACAGCCATGTAGGCGGCATGCAACCGCGCCAGGTGGGCGCGCCCCTTCGACTTCCAACACACCCAACATGGAGGCCCAGGCCCACACGTCATGCAACCGGC
Organism: Zea luxurians; assembly: GCA_029449295.1. Lineage (NCBI taxonomy): Eukaryota > Viridiplantae > Streptophyta > Magnoliopsida > Poales > Poaceae > Zea > Zea luxurians. Next base: position 30,968,362 of record JAOPSE010000017.1, on the reverse strand, counting down.
ACGCCGGTTGCTACGTGCGAGCAACTGCACCGCCACTCGCGCCACTACCACGCCTCCTTGACTGCGGAGCCAATACCGCGATTCGAGGCAACCCTGCGTGTGACCCAGCAGTGCCAGCCAGGCACGACGGTCAAATACGGTCAAAAATGGGCCGGCAGTAATGGCGGTGGCAGGCGGGCAGGAGCAGCGGTCACGTCGTCAGCCAAGCTTACGTCCCATCTAGGGGCAGCGAGGGAACCCTCTCTCACGGCGTGAAGACGGCGCGCCCATGATCCGTTCCTCGAACGGCTCGCACACGCGCAACGACCGCCTCGCGAACCACTCGCCCCGTCGCATTAACTCCGCGGCGGGACAGGCGGCGCCTCAGGCAGGAGAAGCAAGCGACGCTTCGCCTTCGCCATAATGACCGCGTCAAAAAAGGTACGCCACGTCATTCGATTTCGTATCCTTTTCCTTTTCCTCTTTCTCTCTCTTACAACAGGGACCGGGAAAGGGGGATACCCCGAAAAGGATCCTTCTCCGTGAAGGAAACAGGCCCCGAGCCTCCCTACTGATCAGAGGTTCGAAGGCTAGCCCTCGGAGGGGTTCAACGGCCGCCTCAGAGCGCTTGGGTTCTGCGCCCACTACTGGTCAGAGGTTCGATGGCCGGCCCTCGGAAGGGTTCAATGGCCGCCTCAGGCCACTCGGGCTCCACGCCCACTACTGATCAGGGGTTCGTAGGCTGGCCCTCGAAGGGTTCACAATCGCCTCAGACACAGAGCGAGGGATGACCCTGGGTACGTTCGATACATAACCAAGGCTCGGGCTACGTTCCCGAGGTACCCTAGGACATTTCCGAGACCAGCAGGAACGATCTTGTAACGGAATCCCATCAGAGGGAGGCATCGAGCCCTCGGACCCCGTCAAAAGGGGACCGGGTGCGGCAGATCACCCGCAGGTACTTTTGGAGCGCGCCTCCGGGCCTCTAGCCGACCCCTAACAAAAGGGGCACGGGCGTCCGCTCGAATTACCCGCCAGCAGCTCACCGGAGACACCATGTTTGGCACCCTTCGAGGGCAACATGGCGCTTCCCCCCCTCCTCCTTGCGGAAAGGCGACGCAGGGGCGTATGTGAAAAAGTCGAGTCTATCCTTGACCGTCCTCTCGCCCTATGCAGAGGCTCGGGGGCTGCTCTCGCAAACCCGGCTCCGGCCACACCGTTGACAACGTCAACATACCAGCCCGAGAACTTGGGACCCGACCGTGCACCCGAGCTACGGCCAGCTTGCATGAGGGGACAGCCAGACCAGCCGAAGTGTTGCGAAACGCACTAAGACCTCGAAGGAGTCAAACTACTCCTTCGAGGCCTCGGGGGCTACACCCGGCGGGTGCGCTCACGCGCACCCACCGGAACAAAATGCAACCAAAAAAGGCTGGTCCCCTTGCAAAAAAGTGCGGCAAAAGCCTCCAAGCGAGTATTAACACTCCCTTCGAGGCTCGGGGGCTACTGTCGGGGACCATAATTAGGGGTACCCTCAAGGCTCCTAAATCTCAACTGGTAACCCCCATCAGCATAAAGCTGCAAAGGCCTGATGGGAGCGATTAAGTCAAGGATCGGTCCATTCAAGGGACGCGATCACGCCTCGCCCGAGCCCAGCCTCGGGCAAGGGCAGCCGACCCCGGAGGACCTACGTCTCGCCCGAGGACCCCCTCCAGCAACGGACACACCTTCGGCTCGCCCGAGGCCCAGTCTTCACCAAGAAGCAACCTTGGCCATATCGCCACGCCAACCGACCAAATCGCAGGGGCATTTAATACAAAGGTGGCCTGACACCTTTATCTTGACGCGCGCCCTCCAGTCGACAAAGCCGAAGTGACCGCAGTCACTTCGCCGCTCCACTGACCGGTCTGACAAGAAGACAGCACCGCCTGCGCCGCTCCGACTGCTGAGCCGCTCGACAGAGTGAGGCTGACAGCAGCCAAGTCCGGCCTTAGGCGTCATAGGAAACTCTGCTCCGCCCGACCCAGGGCTCGGACTCGGGCTCAGCCCCGGAAGACGGCGAACTCCGCTCCGCCCGACCCAGGGCTCGGACTCGGGCTCAGCCCCGGAAGACAGCGAACTCCGCTCCGCCCGACCCAGGGCTCGGACTCAGGCTCAGCCCCGGAAGACGGCGAACTCTGCTCCGCCCGACCCAGGGCTCGGACTCAGGCTCAGCCCTGAAGGACGACGAACTCCGCTTCGCCCGACCCTAGGGCTCGGACTCAACCCTGGCCTCAGCCAACGGTCTCCGCCTCGTCCGACCCAGGGGCTCGGACTCGACCTCAACCTTGGAAGACAGACTCGACCTCGACCTCGGAGGAGCCTCCACCTCGCCCGACCTAGGGCACGGACCGACCACGTCAACAGGAAGCGCCATCATTACCCTACCCCGAGCTGACTCAGGCTACGGGGAACAAGACCGGCGTCCCATCTGGCTCGCTCTACTATACGAGTAATGATGGCGCCCCGCATGCCCTGTGACGACGGCGGCTCTCAGCCCCCTTACGGAAGCAAGAGGACGTCAGCAAGGACTCGACAGCCCCGACAGCTGTCCTTCCGCCAGGCTCCAGCGCTCCTCCGACGGCCACGACATCACGCGAACTGGGTGCCAAAACCTCTCCAGCTGCCACGATGGCATGTACTTAGGGTGCTAGCTCTCCACCGCTAGACACGTTAGCACATTGCTACACTCCCCATTGTACACCTGGATCCTCTCCTTACGCCTATAAAATGGAGGACCAGGGCCCTCTTTCAGAGGGTTGGCCGCGCGGGGAAGGACGGGACGGCGCTCGCGCAAGGCCGCTCGCTCCCTCCCGCGTGGACGCTTGTAACCCCCCACTGCAAGCGCACCCGACCTGGGCGCGGGGCGAACACGAAGGCCGCGGGTTCCACCTCCCACACCTGTCTTCCTCCGGCTGCTCTCTCCCCCCTTCGCGTTCCGCCTCGCGCCGACTCATCTGGGCTGGGGCACGCGGCGACAATTCACTCGTCGGTCCGGGGACCCCAGAGTTTCGAAACACCGACATTAGCAGATAAGAATTATCTGGTTTCAATTAAATCAAACACAGAGAGTATGGACTTAAAGAACGAAATACCAGTGTCAATAAAGTCGTTAAATTCTAATCATCTTTGTCTATCCTGATTTTGATATTTCATCTATTTTCGTTTGTCTGAACTAGCCAAAATGTCTCGTGAATTTGGATTTAAATAATCACCTAGGATCTCGGGACTTAAGCCGGTTTAAAATTAAGTGATGAAGCAAATACGAGTTTGGAAGCTCGACTCACTCTTGTGATTTTTATCTCAAACCAATTAATTAGAACCAAAACCAAATAATTGTTAACTAATTTAGTTCCCTTATTCATGATCCGAAAAAATATGTGTGGCTAGAATAGCGCTGTGATATGGTCCATTTACACTTCAGCAAACTCTAACTTAAATAACCAAACTATTTGGCCTCGTTGAAATAGAAATGAAATTAGAGAAAATTCCATTATCCTTTCACCACATCACGTCAGCCCCTTCTATTAGCGTTTATAGCTTTTATTAAAAAATGGAAAATCCTAATTTCTTTGATCCCGTAGTTCTTATCCCTGCGCATGCTCTCAGCCGAATCGTAGTCCACCTAGATTTTTCTCCCTTAGATTCTTATCCTTCCGCCTCTCACTGCCTTCAATTTATCCCAGCCGCCGCCTCCTTCAGATTCCTTAATGCCGTAAGCCTTCTCTGCTCCTTCTACGTATAAGCCAGGCATTAATCCCTGGTGCGTCTCCCTGCCATACGGTGCCTTCACCTTCCGTCATCGCAGCAGCACACCCGTGGAGCAGCGGTGCTCAGCATCGGCTCCTAGGTGCCTAGCCGCCTGACCTCTTCCTCCACGCCGCAGTTGGAACTTCGTCGGCTGCCGCTGCTAGCACTCGTCCAGCCGCGGTGCGCATCTCCATGGCGGCCGATTTCCCCTTCCATGGCTGCCGCTCTCTCTCTCTCTATCTTCAACGCGCCAAGCTCCGTTTTCCCTGCTGTGCTCGTCCGACCGCGACCTGCAGGTCGTCCTTGGCCACGTCATTTTACCCAGCAGCGCCCTCTCTCTGCTCGGCCATGGCCACCGCGTCGAGCTCCCTGCGTCGCGCGTGAGCTCAGCGCCCACCTCGCTGCTCGGCCCCTGCTTTTCTCTCTCTCCTCCATGGCTGTGTCTTGCCGAGGTTCCTGCTGCAGCTTGCTCGCCGCGTGCTCCCTGCTCCCCTACGCGCTCGCCGTGGGCGTTTCCCGTCGTGCCCGCTCTCCCAGCCCGCGACGCTCGACGTTTTCCCAAGCTCGGATCTCGTCAGCCGCCGTTCTCTGATCCGTGGGCCGGTAGGCGTCGTGGAGTTTTGGTGGTTTAGTCGGCTTGTCGTTGGCCTCGCTGGTGCTCGACTGGCTTGGCAATAGCCTGACCGTCGCCCTGCTAGGTCGTGCTCCATTTCCGCAGCACCGCTTTTCGTCATGGTCGTTAATTCGTCATAGCCATTAAATCGTCGTTAATCTTATCGTGCGTAGCGCCGTCTCGAACCTGCCATGTCCATTTCCAGTCGTCGACCTCGTCCTGCTGCTTATTCCGTCGCCGAGCTATGTGCCACTATCTTGTGACCTCGACGAAAAGCCTGAACTATAGATCCTCGTGGTTCTTGCGGAGTTCACGTCGAATTTAATCATTGGTAAGCGGATTTATGATTTTGCTAATTAATTTGATTGGTGGATTGATTAAAATCACGACCAATGATTATCATGTTTGTATCGTAGGCGCGCTGCGATTATATTATATTTGATTAAATATCTTCGTGTGTGTGGTAATGTAGTTACTTTCGTGATTAGAAAATAAACTTGGGCAGGTGAGTGCTCGAAATATATGTTGTGACCGACGCCGTTTTAGTATTCGTGTGGTGATTTACGTCTTCCCTGTGTTCATGTGTTATTCATGATAATTAGGTGCTACGACTATATTCATGTGTCTATAATAGACTCATTGTATATGTGTGACGACATCGATAGATTGTTTTAGCAGTCGCCACATTTTCTGCTAGTGGCCGATTAAGTGTCATAGTTGGGTGAATTGGGTAGACCTGTCAGTTACATCGTCTCTCTTGACGATAGCATGTGCCTTGTCGTGATATTGAATGTTTGTCGAAATACCTCATTATAGGCAGTGATATACCTATAGTCATGCTAGTGATGTAGTAATGTCAGGTGGTAAAATTTAGATTCAAGATATAAGTTGTGCAGCGTGTAATTAAATTGGTTCTTCGTATCTGATGTGGTCAGTCTAGTCATACATGATACTGTTGTTTGTCTAGTGTACTATATGAACTAATTAGTGTAGTGGGTTAGAAAGCTATAAATGATTTCTATATGTAGTCTTGAATTTAATTATCTTGGAAACGTGAGCATAATTTTCGTTAATTGTTTGGTATAGGCTATAGCTTAGGGAATGTATAGAACTTATACTTAGGATGTTGCCTGATGTATGAGTTAAATTTGGTTAAGTAGGAAGGACGTGAGTGTTGTAGTTAGTATGTATATTTTATTATTTTGTGATTATTGCGCTTAGTCGTATGTCGATAACTAGTGTTTCCGTATAAAACGGTATAACGCCTCGTTGCTAGGTGTTTAATTCACTATCGTGTAACACTATTTAGGTTTGTGATATTCCTATCGATATGCATTCATGTGCATAATGCATTTCATTTAGGTACGTTAATTAATCACGTGATGTGGAGGACCAAAGCTGAGTCCACCACAAGATGTCGCTACGCGTGAGCTTTTCCGCATAGTGATGCTGATGGACGAACCTGAAGATGGACAAAGTGAACGAGTGCCAAGCCAAAGGATGGTCGTCAAGCGGACGTCGGCTAACAAACACTAACGTAGTGTTTATTCCAGGCAAGCCCTGGTGCATGCAACCCCTTTCTTGTGTTTTTAAATGATTTTTACACACTTTAAGTCTAGCGAAATGTGCATTAGGTTTATAGAAGTTGCTTGGAAACCCTTTGATGCATTGCCTACCTTGAAATCCATCCCTTTATAGATACTTCTAATGAAGTATCAAAATATGATTTACAAAAAATGCTTAGCCTTGCCTAGAGTAAATCTTGTGGATAGAGGTTGTCCTTTGCGTTAATGCCTAGCTCAGGGGTTATCCTGAGGAAAGATGACTTCTACCTACAAGAATATTTTCATTGGGAGCGTGGTGGGATCTTACTGCAAAGTTCCCTGTGATGCTCTTTTCATCCTAAGGAACACAAACAATCCTAAGGATGGAACTACTTAAATCGAGACTTGGGTTAGGAACATGTGATGCTCCACCCAGGTTAATTAAAGAATTGGATGCGTATGTAGGCCTGTATGATCAAGGACTATCTTAACTGGCCACATGCCCTGGATATGGGACAGGGTAAGCTTGAACCCGGCTATTCCATACGTGAAAAGACAACCGCGCACTGGGCATGGGAGATGGTGGGAGTAGCGTGTACCCTCCTGGCTAGAGGCTGGATGGAGTACTGTGCTCCCAGGTAGCGCGGACCGGTTCACGTTGTGGAGGATCTGTGGGAACGATTGACATATGCAAGGGTTAAGTGCTACATATGTCGTGTGGTTAGAGATCCTCAGCTGAGTAAATCGATTCGGATCGCCGTTATATCCCCAAAGAGTGGAGATTTGATCTCCGACCTACAACCTAAGTCAGGATGTAAACATTATGTGTAAACATGATGCTGTATTGATGAGATTGTAAAATTAGACTAGATGCAACCAGAGTCTATTAATATTTAATCTGGCGTTAAAATATTGAAAGTAAGGACTCACTTTAGTAAGCTATTTCTGCAAAAGTATCTAAGTTGATTCTTACTAAAAGCCTCTCCTTGATTCCTAAATCCAGCATACCCTTGAGAGTCTTTTCTTTAGTCGGGTAAGTCTTGCTGAGTACTTGCGTACTTAGGGTTTTATTCCCTGTTGTTTTTTAGGTTTTAACTTTGTGCTGCTGTTGATGGTGTTAAGTGCCGGTGGGCTCGGCCTTCTTATAAGTCTAAGTAACTCTTCTATACTTCTTATTGAGGATGGTCACTTGAGCTAGCATATATTTCAAAACTATAAATGATGTATAACATTTCAAAGCTTATTTCTTTGAATCACTTTTGAAATAACTCCGATAAACATACAATAAACTTGATGTAACTTGTAGAATTTGGTAATAAGATTTACGCTGCAAAAATGTTGGTGTGTGTGATTTGTGTTACTTAATCTTGCGATCTTGGTTGTAAGTGGTTTATCCAGGGTCCTTGGGACACTCGGACGGATCCTGTTAAGTTATTTGGTGCACATGCATAGCCGTCTGAGGTCTTTGAGACAAGGACAGTTGCATGTGGGCCCAATAACTTGGAAGGTTCTGCCACACATTCCAATGAAACTCTTGATTCCTCGGACATCTTTTGGTGCTTTCCAGTCCAGAATCGCTGCTACCTTCTTTGGATCCTCAGCTAGTCCATCTCGGTTTATTATATGACCCAAGAACAGAACTTCGCTGATCCAGAACTCGCACTTACCAAGCTTGGCATACAACTGGCAATCTCGTAGCCTCTGAAGTACCTTCCTCAAATGTTCCTCATGCTCTTGCTCATTCTGGGAATATACAAGAATATCATCAATGAACACTACTATGAACTTGTCTAGGTAGTCCATGAACACATTGTTCATCAGATACATGAAGTAAGCTGGCACATTCATCAAACCGAATGACATAACCATGAACTCATATAATCCATACTTGGTGATGAACGCGGTCTTTGGTATATCTGAAGGTCGGATTCTGAGCTGATGGTAGCCTGACCTTAGATCTATCTTTGAGAACACACTGGCTCCTCTCAACTGATCAAATTGGTCTTCGATTCGAGGTAGGGGGTACTTGTTCTTGACAGTGACTTCATTCAAAGCTCTGTAATCAATGCACATCCTCTTCGTGCCATCCTTCTTCTCCACAAATAGTACTAGGGCTGCCCAAGGTGAGGTACTTGGTCTGAGGTAGCCTTTCTCTAACAACTCATCAATCTGCTTCTTGAGTTCCACCAATTCTGGTCCAGACACTCGATAGGCTCTCTTGGAAATAGGGGTGGTGCCTGGGATATGCTCTATGGCCAATTCAACTTTCCTTTCAGGTGGCATGCTTGGTAACTCTTCAGGGAATACATCGAGGAATTTTGACACAATCCTAATTGTCTCAATCGGATTGGACTCTTTGTCATCTACTGATAAATGGTGACATGCTCCTTCTTCTAGTTCAGGCAAGTACATCTTGGTTACTACTTCCTTTCCGGCTGGGGACACCAACTTGACTGTTGATTTTTGTGTAGCCAATTCATCCCTAGGATGACATCTAACCCTTGAGTTCCCATTACTACTAGGCTAGCAGGGAAGTCTATCCCCCTTATTTCAATCCTTAGATTCGGACAAATCCTATCGGACTGAACTTTTCCCCAACTGAATTAACTCATAAAGGTAGGATCATTGGTTTTATGGGGATGTTATGTGCTTCTTCCCAAGATGTAGAAACAAAAGAATGCGTGGCACCAGTATCAAATAATACTTTTGCTGGGTAGGATTCGACTGGAAACATACCTACTGCCACATCCTGAGCATCCTGGATTGCTTCGGCTTCTAGGTGATTCACCTTTCCACGATTGTAGGTCTGACCACGGACTCCTGGTGCTTGATGTGGCGCTCCTTGTCTTGTTGGGGCATTGACTGCTGGCGGCTGCTGAGCTACTTTCTTTGGACAGTTCTTTGCCCAGTGGTTTTGTTCTCCATAGTAGAAGCATGCACGACCTCCTACTTGTGTTGGGGCTGCTTGGCTAGGAAAGCGAGCTGCCTAGTTGTTCTGACGCTGGTACTGATTTCCTCTAGGTTGGGTGTTCTGACGGTACTGCTGCTGCTGCTGAGGAAACTGCCTCTGGTACTGCTGCTGCTGATGCTGACGCTGATGCTGGTGACCTTGCTTGAATTGCTGGGGTGGGTTGCCTAAGTAGCAGGGACGACTACTACTCCCGGCTTGAGATCCACCAATCTTGTGTTTCCTGTCCTCCATCTCTCGGTGCTTCCTTTCAGTCATGATTGCCCTGTCAATCAAATGCTAGAATGTAGGGAAAGTGTGATTCATCAACTGGTAGTGGAGGGGGTCAACCAATCCTCTCAGAAAAGCGGTACTGCCTCTTGGCATCCATGTTGACATATTCGGGGGCATAACGTGACAGCTGCAAAAACTTATCCCAGTACTCACTGACGGATAGAGGACCTTGCTTGAGGGCGAGAAACTCCTCCTTCCTCACTATCATCAGTCCCTCGAGCACATGGTAACGACGGAAGTTGTCCCTGAACTCCTCCTAGGTGATGGCTTCAGGGTTGGGATGGGTGGCGAGGTGAGACTCCCACCAAGACTGTGCTGCTCCCCTTAGCTGTCGGGGACCGTACAACACCTTCTCACGATAGTTGCACTAAGCAGTGTGCAACTCACGTTTCACGGTACGCAACCAATCTTCAGCGTCCATGGGATCAGCAGAGTGGGCAAAGACAGGGGGATGGCCCCTCATGAATTCTGTCCGCTTGTCTCTGGGCACCTGTGGCATCTGAACTTGCACTGGAGGCTGAGGTGGGGGTGGCTGCTGCTACAACTGCTGCATCGCTGCTAGGGTCTGACCAATTGCTTGAACTGCTTTAGTTTGCATCATGAACATCTGCTCAACTGTCATCGGGGGTGCCGGTGGCAACTGCTGCTGAGCTGCATCTTCCTGGGGTGCCTGCTGTTCCGGCTAAGCACGCCTTGCACCTCTGCGCCTGTTCTCAGACATCTGTAGAAATCACACACACATCAGATCTGACTCTGTAGTCTTTCAGCATAAGGAAAGATATACGGAAATCTTCATAGCACTGAACACATGATCATGTTCACTGACAGCTTCTCAGATAAAGAGGAAAGTGGAAATAAATGGATTGTCCAACTAAATAACTGACTTTATTAATAACTATACCAAGTTGCAGGGGATACCCACACCTTGATGGCAATCATTACAAAGATCCAACTTCGTTACATGTCCATCATAACAAGCATTCCAACCTATGATAAGAAAACTAACTCTAACTAAGACTGACTAGACTAAGACACTGAATTAAGCATTATTACAGACTCTGACTCTGTCAATCTATGGATCTAAATCTATTCTGGTCCAACAGTCTGGGGTTCCATAGTCGAAGCGACCACGGGGCGGTGAATGGTAAGGGTGCTGAATCCCGACAGGGGCGGGAGAACCACCATCCAGATAGTGGCATGTCGCGCACTCAGCACGCAATTCCGCAACCTTAGCCCGAACCTTGCCCAACTCGTCAAGGGCTTGGTCCAACTCTGTGTTGAGCACGGCGGCCAGGTTGATCATGTTGTTCAGCCTGGGATTGCCCTCACCAACTGGCGAGACAATCACACCTCCAGCACTGTCGGTCGAATGGCGAGGGTAGTACTTCAGGTCAAGGCCATCGGCTACCCCACTGAACAACGAGCAATACTGAGGAAGTGCCCGTCGTGCTGCATCTTGCATGGCTGCCTCGGCAGTATCCCTCTCGGTGATGGAATAGTGCTCTGAGAAGGCCTCTGCACCTCAGAGATCATCATCCGAACGGCGCACCAAGCAAGTAGCCTCCCACTGGTCCGGGTATAACCTGTGACGATGCTGGTAGACTACACAACGGTACTCGATAGACCAAGTGTGTCGGTCGAAGGCCCAACACAACAGGCAGGTATCGAGAGCGTTGTGGAAGTGACACCCGCGAGCGGCGTCACGAGTGATGGGTCTAGCGATCCATCCCTCTGGCTCTGGCTCCTCCGAGAGCTTCGTGCCGTGGCTCAAACTGCCACCGGCGTCGTCGTCTCCGTCTCGGTCAGGGTCTCCTCCGGTCACTAGGATGCCCTGTGGTGGTGTAGAGGGCATCTCTGGCTGAGGTGCAGGGGAAAGCGGCCTCCTAGACTCCACCTCCTGTTGAGGCGAGGGGGAAGAGTCCTACTGCTCCTGCTCCTGCTCCTGGCGTCGGTGCTCCTGCTCCTCGTGCAGTCGATGATGCAGTCTCTCCAGATGACTGGACTGACCTAGCACCGTGCGATGCAGTGGACGCTCCACTAGGAGAGAAGGCAAAAAGGGGATCACAGACTTACGTGCAGTACATCTAAGACGAGCCATCTACAAAAGACATCGTAAGCACAAGAGTGAGAGTAGAACTATAAGACCAGAAAATAAACAGAAAGAAAAGTGAGATAAAACTTTTGTGATAAGTAAATAACATAGAGTTGGCCAAGGTGACCAACTTTTGAAAGGACACTAAGGCCAAGGTAAGAGTAGGGGTCTATAGTCCTTAGGGCAACCATTCTAGTCTAGGTTAGCGGTCCTATAGTCAGCAAGGGCTTTGATACCACTTATGTCACACCCGGTTTTGGAAGTTAAACTGAATGTGAACCATGTACGTGCTAAGATCAGAATTCACGTACACAGCGGTTACATAATTGGACATCATCACACAATGCTCGAAATAAATAGCGGAAAGGTACTTCAATTACATCAAGATGTCCGAGACATCCACAGAGTCTAGTACACAATCATAGTGTTCAACATTAATATCAAAGTGTGGGAAACAAAACGTAGAAGATAAGCCTACACAGGCAGCTGACTAGGGGGTTTGCCACTAAAGTAAACTAGAACTCGTCGTAGTCCTGGAACTCCTCAAAGTCCTCCATATTGCCAACATCTCCTCCTGAGCACTGAGTATAGTGGGGACAACCTGAGGTGGGGTGGTTTGTAAAGCAAGGGTGAGTACATATCAATGTACTCAGCAAATGTCTCGTTTGGCTAAGTGGGCTAGCTGTATGTGGAATTAAGGTTAAGCGGTTGCTTTTAGTTGGTCAAGTTTTATTACTACAAGTAGAGCCAAATTTTAGTAATAAACCCAGTTATTACCCGGAGGCACTCCCTCCAAGAGGAATATACCAGAGATCAAATGTATAACCATCATTGCTAATCATCGTCATAAAAGTAACCAAAGTTCTTCTAATTGAAGAGGATCCCAAGGCCGCTCATAACCGTGAGCACGGCTAATATACCAGTTTATAACACTCTGCAGAGGTCGCACACTTTACCCACAAGTCGTGATTCCCTTTCTACCCGGGGTTCTAGCCTCCCCATTGATCACTCCCAAGGTGACCTAGCAGGGTCTCATTACGTAGCCTTTACAAATATTTCCCAGAGGTCATAGCCGCCCGTTAGGTTTCTCCAGTTTCATAAACACAGTACATCTCCCCAAAGGAAGGGTGACTAACAAAAACCAAATCGAGAACCTCTGCAACCAGCCTCGACAGAGCAAGTACTGTGCTCGGACCCCATTGACGGCCCTACGGCGAAGCCAACTACTCCTCTAGTTCCTCTAATTAGTCAGCTAAGGGCGTCCCATTCCACCCTCATGGTTGCACTGTTATCTTGGGTTGTCACTCCCCAAACAGGTCCTTACGGAGAGGCACTCAGGAAACAGCCTGAGTCCCCTGAAGTAGTCACAAGGACCACATCGGGATAACATCATCGTATCATAAATAATCACATCATGTTCATTGATTAAAGTAAAGCAATAGCATAAGCTAACCATGATTAACCCAAAAAGGTAAACAAGGATAAGGTAAATACAGACTAGTCAATCCTTAAGTTTCAATAATGTAATGCGGGACAGTGAATTATAAAGTAAAATAGGACATGATAGGTCTGAGGACACTTGCCTTCACCAGGTTGTTGCTTAGAGGGATCTTCGACAATACACTCAGGAACCACGGACTGCTCGTTGTCTAAATAAAGCGATCATACATTCAATACGTTTGGAAAGTACAAATGAACAGCACATCAAACATGTACAAACATTGGAACACAATTCAAAAGTTGTAGTATTAAATAAAGGAGAATGAGGTCAAGTTATAAAATGAACTAATCCTAATTAGGGGTTGATTACTCTCTAAGTGTTTGGAACATACCTCAAAAGGTAAAGTAGTAATTTAAACAAGAAAGAGATTAAATCATAAGATGGACTAATCTCATTTGGGAATTTGATTATTCTTTAAGTGTTATCCATAATTACATAACCTAATTCTATTCATTTAATGGAGACCTAAAAGTTAAACCAAAAATTAATTCATGTAATGCATGTAATTCTATTCATTTCATTGAGACCTAAAGTTAAACCAAAAATTAATTCATGTAATGCATGTAATTCTATTCATTTCATTGAGACCTAAAGTTAAACCAAAAATGAATTCATGTAATGCATGCCACTAATCTCACAAGATTAAATATATTTTAACTCCTAGGGCTTTCATGTTATTTATTTCATTAAATAAATAAATTAACATATACATTAATCTTGTATACTATGTGTAAAATTAAAGTATACAGACTATAGCTGATCATAATTTATTTGAATAGAGAATAATTTTATGAACATTTTGCAATTTGAACCACTAAATTTGGAGTTCATATGAAAAAGATATGAAATAAACATGTTTTGAAGTTTAAAATATTAAATTAGGGCTAAATCTGTGATTAAATAAAAGTACAGGGGGCTAATTAAAATAAACCAGGGGCCTACGCGCTAAAATTCAGGACGACGGGTTGATTTCCTAAAAGCCGAGGGTCTCTTAAGTAAAACTTACATGCGAAGGGGTACGGGGTAATATCGACCGTCGGATCAGAGATCAACGGCCAGGATTTGAACGCGTGGGCGCGGGGACGTGGCCGGAGAACGCGCGGACGTGGGCGCGTCCATGGCGGGGGATCATGGGCGAGAGGTTAGGGACGGCTGACAGGTGGGGTCGGCGGGACAGAGAGGGAAGCGAGCGCGCGGGCGAGAGAAACGGCACCGACAGGCCTGGCCCACGGGGCAGCGAGAGAGAGAGAGGAAGAGAGGGCGCGCTAGAGTTGGCGCTGACAAGCGGGGCCTGCCTGTCAGGCACCAAGGGCACGCGGGCGCAAGCGCGCGCGGGGGCTAGGCTTAGTGGGCCGACTTGGGCTGAATTAGGTTTTCCATTTTCCAGGGAATTTCTAATTGCTTTTCTATTTATTTTCTCTAGGGTTTTCAATTCAAATTCAAATCAAGTTTCAAATTCAAACCAAATCAATCATGTGCAACAATTCAATAAATATTTGGGGTTCAACATGATGCAACATTTCATGACTCATATGTTTTGAGCAAAATAAAATAAATAATCCCTCACTTATTAAGCTAACCCTAGCCAAAAGGGAGAGAGAAACTAGAGAGAGATGGAAATTAGAGTGAGATAGAGAAGAGTAACACCTGAATTTGGATGATAATAAGAAAGAAATTTTATACCCCCAAATTCAGGGTGTTACATTTACCCTTCGTCGTTACTCCGCAAACTCTCAATGGTATGACCCTTCACTCACATTTATTTCACCATGTGGGAGAAAGTATTAAGCCCCAAAGGGGGAGAAAATGCAAACGGGCTCTCAAGTTCTTCGATTTTGGCGATTAATGCCAAAGGGGGAGAAAGCATTAAGCCCAAAGCAAAAGGACCGCACCACCACCATTTCAAAATTTCATTTCCCAAATAAGTATTTCAATTGCTACTTGATCAAAATGAATTTTCAATTGGCATGGATTTTTCAATTGGTCTTTCAATTAGTACCTTTAAAAGTCAATTTTCAAATGGGTATCTATTTCAAAAACCCTCTTGAAAGCTAAGGGGAGAATCCATTCAGAGGGAGCTTTTATTTAGTCAAAGGAAAAGCATTTAAAATAGGGGGAGGAATTTCAAATCTTAAAAATGCTTCTTGCAATCTTGTTCTTATGCCTTTGACTACTTGCAAAAGAATTTGAAAGGATTTTTCAAAAGATTTGAAAAAACAAACATGTGGTGCAAATGTGGTCCAAAATGTTAAATAAAAGAAAAAGCAATCCAAGTACATTTAGTGATACTTTCAAATTGGTTTAACTCCAAGTAACCTATGCACATTTTTTGTACAAGCTATTTACATTTCTGCACTTTATATTTGCTTTGGTTTGTGTTGGCATCAATCACCAAAAGGGGGAGATTGAAAGGGAAATTGGGTTAACCATTTCCTATAATTAATTTTGGTGGTTGATGACCAACACAAACACATGGACTAACTAGTTTGTCTAGATATCATATATTACAGGTGCATAAGGTTCAACACAAACCGAGAAAGAAATCCAGTTAGGGACCCAATTAAAAATGGAGCAAAGGACTTAGAGTGTGCTGTTTTTTGGCACACCGGACTGTCCGGTGTGCCACCGGATAGTGTCTGGTGCACTAGGGCCGTACAACTTCAAACAGGCCACTCTCGGGAATCCAGGGGCGCGCTCCACTATAATTCACCGGACAGTCCGGTGTGCCACCAGACTGTCCGGTGAGCCAGTGGAGCAACGGCTCCCTGCGCCAACGGTCAACTGCAGAAGCTACAGTGATCAACAGTACCGCGACAGAAGACAGAGCACAGAAGTCAGAAGGCACCAGATTGTCCGGTATGGCACCGGACTGTCCGGTGCAGCAAGACGACAAAGGCTCCAACGGTCGACTAGCTCCGAACCCTAATGGTTGCGCTGACGTGGCGTGCACTGGACAGTGCACAGTGACTGTCCGGTGGCGCACCGGACTGTCCGGTGCGCCCATCGCCAGCAGAAATCAGCCAATGGCTAGAAGTGGTTGGGAGGCTATAAGTACCCCCCCAACCACCTCATTCACTCCCATCCAAGCATTTTTGAGTTCTCGTTCATTGCAATAGCAAAAGCCCAACACTCCAAGACACAATCAAAGCAATCAATCCACTCAAAGCCCCAAAATCAACTCTAGTGCATTAGGGCTTGTGAGAGGATTACTTGTGTTCTTTTGTTGCTCTTGACGCTTGGTTTGGCCTTTTCTTTTTCCCTTCTATTTATCAAGTGACTTGTAATCGAAGCAAGAGACACCAAGTGTGCGGTGGTCCTTGCGGGGTCTAAGTGACCCGTGAGATTAAGGAAAAGGCTCACTCGGTCAAAGTGACCGTTTGAGAGAGGGAAATGGTTGAAATAGACCCAGTTTTTGTGACCTCCTCAACAGGGACTAGGTTCTTTAGAACCGATCCTCGGTAAAACAAATCATCGTGTTCACTCGCTTTGATTCTCGTTTGATTTGTTTTCCCTCTCTAACGTTTCCTTGCTAGTATTGAATTGAGTTGGCTCCCATACGTCATCCGCATTCTTTGAGCAACTATTAGCAAGAGAAACAATCTTTTGGACTAGAATTTAATTCTAACGCTAACAGCGGCCTTTAGTGTGTGTTTAAAGTTGATAAATTTCAGGTTTCGCCTATTCACCCCCCTCTAGGTGACTTTTAATTGGTATCAGAGCCAGTGCTTCATTAAGAGCCTAACCAACTCGAAGTGATGTCTAGAGATCATGCCAAGAGGGAGATCGTGACTGGCGAGAAGGCCACGGGCTCGGGGAGGACTCTATCAAAAGAGTCTGGCAACAAGTACAAGGATCTTCCTCCATCAAGTCACATAGGAGGAGTGAAAAGAAGAAGAAGATGAAGGAAGTGGTCTACTACGAGACTGACTCTTCGTCACCCTCCACGTCCGGCACCGAGTCGTCGACTACTTCTAAACGCCATGAGCGCAAGAAGTATAGAAAGATGCCCCTACGCTATCCCCGTATTTCAAAGCACGCTCCATTACTTGTCATACCCCTAGGCAAACCACCATATTTTGATGGTGAAGATTATTGTATGTGGAGTGATAAAATGAGGCACCATCTAACCTCACTCCACGAAAGTATTTGGGATATTGTTGAGTTTGAAGCGCAGGCACCACATGTGGGGGACGAGGACTATGACTCGGATGAGGCCACCCAAATTCCACACTTTAACTCCCAAGCAACTTATATATTCCTCACCTCGTTATGTCGAGAGGAGTATAACAAGGTGCAAGGGTTAAAGAATGCCAAAGAAATTTGGGACGTCCTCAAAACGGCGCACGAAGGGGACGAGGTGACCAAAATCACCAAGCGCGAAACGATCGAGGGAGAACTCAGTCGATTTGTTCTCAACAAATGGGAATAGCTGGAAGCCATGTACAACCGGCTCAAGATAATGGTGAACCAAGTGCGCAACCTCGGGAGCACCAAATGGGATGACCATGAAATGGTCAAGGTTATTCTTAGACCCCTCGTATTTTGTAATCCTACTCAAGTACAATTAATACGTGGAGATCCTAGATACAAGCTAATGTCTCCCGAGGAAGTTATTGGCAAGTTTGTGAGCTTTGAACTCGTGATCAATGACTCCAAACATATTGTTAACTTGGAGCAAGGTGCCACCTCTACACCCGAGGTGCAACCCGTCGCATCATGCTGTCTAGCTCACCTAAGACCTGCCAGACCAATATTCCCGTCGCATCATGCTATCCCAGATTTCTCCAAGTTGAGCACGCTTAACTTTCGGATTCTTTCGAACTAGGCTTCCAAACTCATATTCCAGTAATTCTTGTTTCTAAATTCTTATCAAATTATTCCCTATCCAACCATGTCATCCCTTAAGCATGGTTCATATTCTAGAAAAACTCCCAAAATACTCTTGTCCCATATTCTGCCTATAATTTCCCTGTTCAGACTAAGTCAGACGATTCACTCGTCACTATTCTCACCAACAGTGAACTCTACTATACTAAACCACATACACCCAGCTTTAAATAGACCTAGTTACCCTCTCCCTCTCCACACACTCAACACCCTTAGCCAAGGCAAACCCCCACCCACTCTGTTACCCCGCTATGCTGGCTACGCGCATAGTGTCGCTTCGCCTCCAATCCACCCTCCTAGTAAGCACCTCCACTCCACCACCAGTAATATCGCAACACTACATGACACAGATTCTGCTCAAGACTCTACCCATCCATATATCGCCATTCTGACCACTATACTAAATATTTGATGATATACTTGCTAGTTTCTATGTTTGCTTGTTCACGTTGCATAGTTATCGGAGCGTTCGTGTCGTCTCGTGAAGGCCAGATCTGCAAGTCTATGCCAGGCGATGGAGCTAGAAGCCAGTTCAGCGAGCTCTCACTCTTTCACCGGTTAAGCACGGCAAGTTCACTGGATCCCTTTGATGCATAAATTACCTATGCTTTTTCAGCCACAACCCTTAGCCTGTTATTTTATGCATGATATGATTTTGCTAAGAGACAAGTTATTATGGCCACCGAACCTTAGAACTTTGCCGCAATTCACCTTTATACTCCTTGATATCTTTGTTACAAATGATTTGAGAAAAGGTGTGAGTTTTCAAAAGAAAATGTTTTCAAAATGGGTATGATGAAGGGTTGTCACCCTTATCACCTTTGAGTGGGATAATCAGGGACTCCCTGGTTTAGGGGAGAGCCTAAGGTGATGGCTTAGCCGGGTTAGGTGTGAGCATGAAGGATTGTCCCTCTCGCCTAAGGACTGGTTTGTCATCACTCCTTACCTATACTCTTATCAAGTACAACCACTCGAGACTGTATGGGCAGTCGCTTGATCTGAACTTGCACGGTCCGAACCCTAGGATTATGATGGCTGGGGAGCACCGGGAGGATAAGGAAGGGGAATGTTTTGTCCGGTTTGGACATGGTGGTGGCCTTGTTCCTCCCGGTATAATCGCTAAGGTAAGGACGTGCAAGGAAGGAAAGAGTTTCGGCATTAGGATCTCACGACAGTGAGATTGCATAAACCGGACTAGTGGGTAAAGTGTACACCTCTGCGTCGAGTTTAAAAACCTATTTGAATAGTCCGCGTCCACGAATATGGATGAGTCATGGCATGGATTTGACAATTAGTGTTTTCTTTTCCTAAAATGCTTTTGAAAGGTGGTTTTAAAAGGTCCAGCGGTTGAGCCGTGAGCTATGGTGGACGGGAAGTCCACTAGCTGTTTTTGAAAATGAAAACTAGTGGGAAACTGCTGAGATACTTAGATGGTTTAGTCCAGGGGATTTTGTTTTATATTGAAAAACTTCTTGCTCCTTTGGGAGAGGATGTGTTTTGAAAAAAATATAAAATGTTTTACAAAATAACCCTGCATCAAATATTGCTCTTTCAGCAAAATATCCTGAGCTCCACATATTCCATGCATTATATCTGATTTCCCCATTCCATGGGTGAAGGTGGGCTGCTGAGTACGTAAGTACTCACCCTTGCTTATTTGTTGTTTTTTAGAGAAGGAGATCGTTGATTGGGTAAGAGTTACGCCTGTTCCCAACCTTGCCTGTGGTTGTTGGACCGCTGATTTGCTTCGCTGCGTATATCAGGCTGCTTCAGCCCCACTCTGATGATATGTCCCGAGTTGTGGACCAACTCTTAAAGTTGATCGCCACCTTTATAGGTTTGTCTCGTTTAAGCAGATCTAGAACTATCTGATGTATAAATATGTTTACTAGCCTCCTGGGACTAGTAATTGTATCACATTTGAGTCTCAGAGGATTGGGGCGCTTCAGGTGGTATCAGAGTTGTTAGGTTGGCCGCAGGACGTAACCCTTAGCCTTAATCCAAAAGTTTTTGAGTCAAAACTATTTTCTTAAAAAAATTCTTGCTCTCATCCCTCCATTTCAAAAATATTTCCCCCTTTCCTTCTCTTAGAAGTCAGATGGAGGTCTGTTGCCAAATCAGCTTTTGCCAGAATGAAGATGGTTTCCCCAAGTTGTTGAGAGCATGCACAGTTTGCCTCGAAATCAGGAACCAGCCAGAGTATGATGGTCGTGAATTCGTCGACCATGGCACAGAGAAGTGTGTCATGACTGTATACATGGGATCTAGTCCTCACCATATGGAATGGAGTGTCACTGCTGTGGGGCACAGATTCAAAGACACCTGCCAAGTCGTCGCTCGTATGGCATTGAGGACCCTGTGTCAAATTTATGAAGAAGTGGCTGACACCCCGCTCAGATTCTTTCCAGCCTTTCAGAGAGACCATCCTGTTTGGATGGCCAGGATGCGTGCATTGGAAGGGCAGCAGCTGCTTGAGGATGACCCCACAGTCGTGTACCTCACTGCAATACCTGCTCACCTTGGATGCACAATATGATTTCTTGGCTTGGCACCACCGTCAGATGATTGCTCGAGTAGAAGATGCAGAGAAGCGCAACCGTCAGCTCCATGTGGATCTCACCACAGCTCAAGCCCATGTAGCTACCTTGGAAAGTCGTGAAGTCATTGCTGTTGAAGCCCTAAAGCAAGCCAAGGATGAGCACATCCAAAAGTTGATTGAGGCCTACATGGTAACCCATAACCAACGTAGAGCCCTGTGGATCCAAGAGCCCGCCTCATCCAACCTAGTTCAACCCATGAGGGCTGAAGATCCCTAGATTCTTGAAGGTCGCCCGGTCTCTATCAGAGGAGAGAAGAAGGCTTGGGAACTCCCGGAAGGAGCCATAGTCTTGGAAGGAATGCCAGTCTCCCCTCAGGCTATGGGTAAGCAAGAGCACCCCAAATCCTCCCAAGATCCCCTGCCAGAGTTGTTTGAGCCCCTCACCATGAAGAAGATTCCATCACCCTCCCTTGAGGTCAAGGAAGAAGCTGCAAGCACCGCACCAGCACCACCGCCCTCTGAGGAGCTACAAGAGCCAGTCCTGCTTGAAGAAGAGTTTGACCCCGTCTTGCCATCTCAGTCGTCGCCAGAAGAAGTCATCAACATCAGCTCCCTCTTGACCCATCCAAGAGATGTCTCAGATTGAACTTTTGTGCCAGCCTCGCCAGAAGAGAAGCTGCTAGATCAGAGTTAGTTATGCCCAGTCCTCTGCATGCATTGGGCAGTGAAGTTTTTTCTTCACTTTGGCCAGAGCCCTGCATGTATGAGAGGTAATCGTGTAGACTCGTGTTTTGCAAAACTCTGTTTGTGTGGCCCCCTAGGGCATTTCAAAATGAATTTCGCTTGATGTTTTATCCCCTTTTGAGTGCATATGTGATGCTTTAACGTTAGTGCTCATAAGCCGCATTTAGCATAGTTCTCGATTCAGGAGCCGAGCAATAGTAGTTATGCTTAGCCCCCGAATCTGAGTAGTATGTGCTTTGAGAAACTCTATTCTTTCCCTATCCAAAACATTTGATTTGTTTGTGCTTATCATTGCTGAGCTTGTGTGTTTTCTTTCTTTTTAAGAAAGGTTTTCTCTAAAAACATAGATCACAAATTAGAGCTAATCCTCACCTTATGCTTCCATTCTCATCTTAAGCCATATCAAGAGAAAAGCACCTTACCCAAGAAGATACCGGGAAGCTTACCCTTGAAGCATGGAATAGGCTACAGAAGCAACCTGTCCAGCTGCTCAGTCAAAAGGACCGACCGTGAGAATCAAAGCACTGCCCCTGAGTTAAAGTAAACAGAAAAAGAGTGCAGAAGAAGTTATTACCATATAGAGAGGCAAAGATTCTTGGAACCAGATACCACAAACATCAGGGTCGTCGACCCCGCCAGTCACCCTTGCCCCCCCGCATGCGTGCTCGCCTCCATGCGCATCACCACCGCCCCACACCCCCTTTGCAGCGCACCCACCGCCACCATCGTCGCCAGCAACAGGACCCCCTCCCCATGTCGCGTCTGCTGGCACGTGGCACCTGCTCCATCACCACCACTTCGCACTCGAGCACCACCTCGCATACCACTCACCTATAAAACTCCCCCACGAGCTCCCTCAACTCCAATCTCGCTCAAAGCAAAGCACACGCTTGATAAAATCTCCTCTGCCAAATCGCAAGCAACTCCATTTTCCACTCCCTTGCCCCTAAGATCACAATGCTTGGTGATTCTTAGGTTGAAGACTGTTGTACATGGTTCACAATCTTTGGTTTTCTCCTCTGTATGATGGTAATACTCTTTGATAGAATCCTCCAGTGGGAAGAGCAAGAAGAAAGAAAGGAGCAGTGAAAAGTGAAAAGAAAAGAAAATAGCGAAGAGAAGATGAGAAGAAGGTTCTCCCAGAATCAACTCTATGTCAGTCATCTCTCTATAGCCTTCTCAAGCAGCAACAGCAGAAGAAGGCCTCGTAACACCTGTGTTATGAGGTACTTCAAGGAGTTCAAATCCCCAAGATTCAAGATTCCTACCCTCATTCTTTTTAAGTGGGGTAGTGTTCCAGTAAAGTTCCTGCTATGGAGAAAAAGAAGAAGGCTTGTAGCAAGCTTGTGGAGGACCAGATCATCCAAGCATATAAGTTTCTAGATGAGAAGTGGTCACCCAAGTTTTGTGCATGAAGCACCAGAAGACCAATCAAGGAAGGAATCCATGTGGGAGTTTGTAACAGAAAGGTTTGCGTGTTGGCATCGATGCTTCTTCAATAAGCTAGCTGATAAGCGAAAGCTAGAAGCCTGAGATGATCTCTAAGTAGCCAGAATCAGCATTGCAATGACAACCGGATGCTCCTCGAAGGCCAGATTTTGTTGAAGCTCCATCTCCTCGAAGAGTCTACATAAGGAAGATTTGTAGCTGAAGTAAAGCTATACCCACAACCCTTCTAAGCCGAATCTCGAGGACGAGATTCATTTTAAGTGGGGTAGATCTGTAGCACCCCAAAAATTTAAATTTTGAAATTTTCTCAAACTCGCTCTAAATTCAAAATAAATTTTAAATTTCGTTTCAAAATGTTTGTTTGCGAGTTGATCTCAACAAATAAAATATAGTGGTCTATATTCTCCTCAAAATATCCTACAAATATTTCCCCAGTGATCCCCCTCAAGTTCTTTCCAGAAATACTGCCCAAATAATCCACCGATAATTCTCCAAATATTTTCCTCGTGAGAAATACCTTCAGAATCATTTTTAAAGTCCCTACAAATATCTTCTTCATAATTTTTCCTCATGCTCATATGTATACGTACGCCTCTGGTGTCATACACTAAGCTCTATAAGCAAATACACTTATACAAGACTAATACATGCTTATCTCCCACTAATCCTCGCATCCTCCCACTAATCCTCGCCTCCTCCCCCTAACCCCCACACCTAGCCTATAAATAGAGGGGCAAGGGCCTCCTCTCAAGCCACCCCAAGCCATTTCATGGCAACTCTCCCCCCCACACGCCCACTCCCACACAAGCACACACTAGCACAATGATCATTCGGTCGTTCATTCGATCGTTTGTCCACCTGTTCTTAGTTTGTTTGTTCGTTCGTCCGATCGTTCATGGTTCGTTCGTCCAAATAATCTTTGTTTAACCGTTATGCTGCCGAAATTCTGATCGTTCGTTCGTCCGATCATTCGATCGTTCATCGTTCGTTCATAGTCCCTGTTCATCGTTCATAGTTCCTATTCATCGTTCATCATAGTCCCTATTCATCATTCATATTCCATATTCATCGTTTATCGTTCGTTCATAGTTCCTATTCATCGTTCATCGTTCGTTCATAGTCCCTATTTATCATTCATCGTTCGTTCATAGTCCCTATTCATCGTTCATAATTCCTATTCATCATTCGTTCATAGCCCCTATTCATCGTTCATAGTCCCTATTCATCGTTCGTTCATAGTCCCTATTCATCGTTCATAGTCCATATTCATCGTTTATCGTTCATTCATAGTCCCTATTCATCGTTCATCGTTCGTTCATAGTCACTATTCATTGTACATCGTTCGTTCATAGTCACTATTCATCATTCATCGTTCATTCATACAAACTATTCACCATACTATTCACTGTTACTATTCACCGTTGATATTCACCGTTACTATTCATCATCGTTACTATTCATCGATCATCTGATCACCCCAAATTTCAACTACTCATCCATCATGCTGTCCAGATCACCTAAGACCTGCCAGACCAATATTCCAATCATACGAAATTCGGTGACTGTGATTTTCCTTCTAGTAAGAACTTCCCATCTGGTCACCCATCCCAGATTTCTCCAAGTTGAGCACGCTTAATGTAACACCCATGGTGTTACTGTTACTAAAACTTGAGCATAACATCATAATCATTGGCATATCATATGTTTGTCACACTTAGAGTGCATTCACTAGGCAAAAATTTCAAACAAATTATATTGATATGACATTTTGTGAACAAAACCCTAGGGTAGAGTACTTAACCCTAGATTAATCTTAAAGGGGTAACCAGAGTTTAACCAAGAGAAAACTCCAAGGCTTGGTTATAATAATCATAAAATATCACCATGAGTGGACTAAAGTGGCATTAAAACCCTAAAAGTACCACAAACCCTAAATGGAACCCTAGAAGGCCTAAACTTAAACCCTAGGGGGCTAAAGTGCAAAATTGGTGCACTTTTGGACTAAAGTGCAAAAACCATGAGATTAGAGCCTCTTAAGTCCTATGGTTCACAAGTATGTGAATTTGCAAGCTAAATCTTGTGATTTGGACTTATTTGCAAAAGAGCCACACTTGAACTCTTTTGACTAAGTCTGAATTCTAGTGTAATGGGTTCAAATTTGGGGCCTTGTAACTTCCAAACCATAAGGATTTTGTCCTAAGTCACCACATTAAGTTTGTAGAGCTATCATAGGAGAACAAGTTTGCTTAAGTAACTAACCACTGGTGTTGAATGGAAACTAAAGATAAATGAGTCTGAAGTTAGGCTGTCAGGTTGTTTGAAGTCTAAATTTGGACTGCCAGTGTGTTTGAGCAAACTTTGAGCTCAATTCTAAGCATGATCTAGTGGAATCTGATTAGTGATGCTATAGCAAAAGGGAAGATGGTTTGTAGGACTACAACTTTGATACTGGTCGATGAGCATGTTGCCATGTAAATTTGGGAGAGAATTGGACTCAAAGTTGATCTGTCAGACCGCCTGAATGCACTTCGCGATGGTACAGTGATGGGATCAGGCCGCCAGCTCAGTCCCTCGCCGCCGACGAGCCGTGCGCGATTCGTGCCTTCGCCGGCTTGATTCGTGCCCAGATCAGTTGGATAGCGATTGGGGTGAGTAAATATCGTCGCCGTGGATATGTTCCGGCCAATAATTTACTCCGGCCACTGTACCGAGCTTGCCACGACCACTTCGGATGAGCTCGCCGGTGACCGCCGCCTCACGGCCTTGCGCCATGTGCCTTGCCACATTCATCACGTCGCCGTGACTCGTTGTAACCCTCTGTCCATCGCCGGGGAGCTTGCCACGATAATCGGACACTAATCGCGAGCGCCAGTGACCTTTTCTTCCTCCGACTGTCACGCGTCTCTCTCAAATTCACCGGTGTCGGGGACCATAATTAGGGGTACCCTCAAGACGCCTAATTCTCAGCTGGTAACCCCCATCAGCATAAAGCTGCAGAGGCCTGATGGGTTTGATTAAGTCAGGGATCAGTCCATACGAGCGACTCGATCACGCCACGCCCAAGCCTAGCCTCTGGCAAGGGCAGCCGACCCTGAGGTGTTTCCGTCTCGCCCGAGGCCTCCTCTTTTACGGCAGACGCATCTCCGGCTCGCCCGAGGCCTTGCCTTCGTTAAGAAGCAACCCTGACTAAATCACCGCACCGACTGACCAAGTCACTGGGGCATTTAACGCAAAGAGTGAGACTGACGGGCGGCCAGGCTTGGCCAAAGGCGCCATAGGAAGCTCCGCCCGACCCAGGGCTCGGACTCGGGCTAAGGCCCCGGAAGACGGCGAACTCCGCTCCGCCCGACCCAGGGCTCGGACTCGGGCTAAGGCCCCGGAAGACGGCGAACTCCGCTCCGCCCGACCCAGGGCTCGGACTCGGGCTAAGGCCCCGGAGGACGACGAACTCCGCTCCGCCCGACCCAGGGCTCGGACTCGGGCTAAGGCCCCGGAAGACGACGAACTCCGCTCCGCCCGACCCAGGGCTCGGACTCGGGCTAAGGCCCCGGAAGACGACGAACTCCGCTTCACCCGACCCAGGGCTCGGACTCCGCCCTGGCCTCTGCCGAACGACCTCCGCCTCGCCCGACCCAGGAGCTCGGGCTCGGCCTTGGCCATGCAGGACAGACTCGACCTCAGCTTCGGAGGAGCCTCCACATCGCCCGACCTAGGGCACGAGTCCGCCACGTCGACAGGAAGCGCCATCATCACCCTACCCCGAGCCGACTCGGGCCACAGAGAACAGGACCGACGTCCCATCTGGCTGGCTCCGCCAGATAGGCAATGATGGCGCCCCGCTGGATCCATGACGACGGCGGCTCTCAGCTCCCTTACGGAAGCAGGGGGACGTCAGCAAGGGCCCAACCACACCGACAGCTGTCCCTCCGCCAGGCTCCATTGCTTCTCCGACAGCCACGACGCCACACCAGCTGGGTGCCAAGATCTCTCCGGCTGCCACCTTGGCATGTACTTAGGGCACTAGCTCTCCCCCGCTAGACACGTAGCACCTTGCTACACCCCCATTTGTACACCTGGATCCTCTCCTTACGCCTATAAAAGGAAGGACCAGGGCCTTCTTAGAGAAGGTTGGCCTCGCGGGAACGAGGGCAGGGGCAGGCGCTCTCTTGGGGCCGCTCGCTCCCCTCACCCACGCGGACGCTTGTAACCCCCTACTGCAAGCGCACCCGACCTAGGCGCGGGACGAACACGAAGGCCGCGGGATCTCCGACCCCCTCACGACCCGGCTCCGGCCACCTCGCTCTCTCTCCCCTTCGCGCTCGCCCACGCGCTCGACCCATCTGGGCTGGGGCACGCGACACACTCACTCGTCGGCTCGGGGACCCCCCGGTCTCGAAACGCCGACAGTTGGCGCGCCAGGTAGGGGCACGCTGCGTGTTGACGAGTAGTTTCCCGTCAAGCTCCAGATGGGCAGTCTCCAACGACCTCTTCAACCCGGGACGGTGCTCCGTTTCGGGAGCCTCGAGTTCATGTCTTTCGACGGCAGCTACGACATGATACTCCTTCCACCGCCGCGCGACAGCGACAATGGTGGCGGACAGCCCGCCCGCCGGCGGCGGAATCGACGACGTCTTTCCCGCGTGGGGGAAGGACAACTTTCGAGCTCGCCCCATCCTCTCCCTCGCCATCGGAGGAGGAGGCGGGGCAACCAGGGCCGAGCGGGAGGCTGCGCTCATTCGGCTGTCGAGCAAATCGACATCCCCAGCGCCCCAACGGAGGACGCGTCGGGCATCACCCACGCGTTTGAGGCGAAGGCGAGCGCCGTCCCCCCGTGACACGCCGACCCCGAGCAAGTGGACGACGCCAGCGCGCTCACGGAGAGCCTGCAGGACGTCGCCCTCGCACCCAGGACGACGGCGCGATCAGCCCCCGATGTGACTTCGTCGCTCCTCGTCGACCAAAAGGTACCGACCGATTCCCATCCTACGTCATTTCGACTCGGCCTCAACCCGCCTAGCGACCTCGCTTTGGCGGGCGCTCACATTGAGGCGAGTGCAACCCCTCTGGGGTTTCGTGTGCGGTCGCCTTGGGACCGATTGACGGACGTCTCGACCTACGGGCCCTCTGGGTCCGAGGAAGATGACGACCCCAGCATCTGCTGGGATTTCTCTGGATCTGGCAACCCCAGTGCCATGCGGGATTTCATGACCGCATGCAACTACTGCCTCTCCGACTGTTCCGACGGCAGCCGCAGCCTTGACGACAAGGACTGCGGCCCGAGCCGCGAATGTTTCCACGTCGAGCTGGGGGATCCCTCCGGAGGCAGCTGTCTCGGCATGCCGGAAGATGGTGATCCCCCTCGCCCAGCGCCTCGCGCCGACATCCCGCGGGAGCTAGCTGTGGTCCCCGTTCCGGCGGGGGGTCACGACCCACAGCTCGAGCAAGTCCGCGGGGCGCGGGCCGGGCTCGATGAGGGAGCAGGAGCGCTCGAGGCAATCCGCCGGGACGTCGGGCAGGTATGGGCGGGCCAGCCCCCGGCCGGAGAAATACGTCACCTGCCCCAAGGTCTCCAGCACCACATCGCCAACGATGCCAGGGACAGACCGCCACCCGCATCCGGCGGAACCGGTCAGAACCTGGCAGCCGCAGCGATGCTCCTCCGCGCGATGCCGGAGTCATCGACCACCGAGGGTCGGCGAATCCAGGGAGAGCTCAAGCATCTCCTGGAAGGCGCTGCGGCCCGGCGGGCCGAGAGCTCTGCCTCCCGAAGGCAGGGGTACCCCTCGGAACCTCGTGCCGCGACTTCCCGACTCATGCGGGAAGCCTCGGTCTACACCGGGCGCACGCGCAACACCGCGCCTGCGGCCCCGGGCCACCTCGGCGACGAGCACCCTCATCGCGACCGTCGGGCTCGCCTCGAAGAAAGGGTGCGCCGAGGCTATCACCCCAGGCGTGGGGGACGCTACGACAGCGGGGAGGATCGGAGTCCCTCGCCCGAACCACCCGGTCCGTAGGTCTTTAGCCGAGCCATTCGGCGGGCGCCGTTTCCGCCCCGATTCCGACCCCCGACTACTATCACAAAGTACTCGGGGGAAACGAGACCGGAATTGTGGCTCGCGGACTACCGCCTGGCCTGTCAACTGGGTGGGACGGACGACGACAACCTCATCATCCGCAACCTCCCCCTGTTCCTCTCCGACACTGCTCGCGCTTGGTTGGAGCACCTGCCTCCGGGGCAGATTTCCAACTGGGAGGATCTGGTCCAAGCTTTCGCCGGCAACTTCCAGGGCACCTACGTGCGCCCCGGGAATTCCTGGGACCTCCGAAGCTGCCGGCAACAGCCGGGAGAGTCTCTTCGGGACTACATTTGGCGATTCTCGAAGCAGCGCACCGAACTGCCCAACATCACCGACTCCGATGTCATCGGCGCGTTCCTTGCCGGCACCACCTGCCGTGACCTGGTAAGCAAGTTGGGTCGCAAGACCCCCACCAGGGCGAGCGAGCTGATGGACATCGCCACCAAGTTCGCCTCTGGTCAGGAGGCGGTCGAGGCCATCTTCCGAAAGGACAAGCAGCCCCAGGGCCGCCCGTCGGAAGATGCCCCGAGGCGTCTACTCCGCTCGGCGCCAAGAAGAAAGGCAGGAGGAAGTCGCAAGCGAAACGCGACGCCGCCAGCACGGACCTTGTCGCCGCCGCCGAATACAAGAACCCTCGGAAGCCCCCCGGAGGCGCCCACCTCTTCGACAAGGCACTCAAGGAGACGTGCCCCTACCATCAGGGGCCCGTCAAGCACACCCTCGAGGAGTGCGTCATGCTTCTTCGCCACTTCCACCGGGCCGGGCCATCCGCAGAGGGTGGCAGGGCCCGCGACGACGACAAAAAGGAAGATCACCAAGCAGGAGAGTTCCCCGAGGTCCGCGACTGCTTCATGATCTACGGAGGGCATGCGGCGAATGCCTCGGCTCGGCATCGTAAGCAAGAGCATCGGGAGGTCTGCTCGGTGAAGGTGGCGGCACCAGTCTACCTAGACTGGTCCGACAAGCCCATCACCTTCGACCAGGATGACCACCCCGACCACGTGCTGAGCCCGGGGAAGTACCCGCTCGTCGTCGATCCCGTCATCGGCGACGTCAGGCTCACCAAGGTCCTGATGGATGGGGGCAGCTGCCTAAATATCATCTACGCCGAGACCCTCAGGCTCCTGCGCGTCGATCTGTCATCCGTCCGAGCAGGCGCTGCGCCCTTCCACGGGATCATTCCTGGGAAGCGCGTCCAGCCCCTCGGACAGCTCGACCTTCCTGTCTGCTTCGGAACACCCTCCAACTTCCGAAGGGAGACTTTGACGTTCGAAGTGGTCGGGTTCCGAGGAACCTACCACGCAGTGTTGGGAAGGCCATGCTACGCGAAGTTCATGGCCATCCCCAACTACACCTACCTGAAGCTCAAGATGCCGGGCCCCAACGGGGTCATCACCGTCGGCCCCACGTACAAACACGCGTTCGAATGCGATGTGGAGTGCGTGGAGTACGCCGAGGCCCTCGCCGAGTCCGAGGCCCTCATCGCCGACCTGGAAAGCCTCTCCCGGGAGGTGCCAGACGTAAAGCGACATGCCGGCAACTTCGAGCCAGCGGAGACGGTTAAGGCCGTCCCTCTCGACCCCAGTGGAGACACCTCCAAGCAGATCCGGATCGGTTCCGGGCTCGACCCCAAATAGGAAGCAGTGCTCGTCGACTTTCTCCGCGCAAACGCCGACGTCTTTGCGTGGAGTCCCTCGGACATGCCCGGCATACCGAGGGATGTCGCCGAGCACTCGCTGGATATTCGGGCCGGGGCCCGACCGGTCAGACAGCCTCTGCGCCGATTCGACGAGGAAAGGCGCAGGGTGATAGGCGAGGAGATCCACAAGCTGATGGCAGCAGGGTTCATCAAAGAGGTATTCCATCCCGAATGGCTTGCTAACTTTGTACTTGTGAGGAAGAAAGGGGGGAAATGGCGGATGTGTGTAGACTACACTGGTCTCAACAAAGCATGTCCGAAGGTCCCCTACCCTCTACCTCGCATCGATCAAATCGTGGACTCCACTGCAGGGTGCGAAACCCTGTCTTTCCTCGATGCCTACTCAGGGTATCATCAAATCAAGATGAAAGAGTCCGACCAGCTCGCGACTTCTTTCATCATGCCTTTCGGCATGTACTGTTATGTCACCATGCCGTTCGGTTTGAGGAACGCGGGTGCAACATACCAGTGGTGCATGAACCATGTGTTCGGCGAACACATCGGTCGCACGGTTGAGGCCTACGTCAATGACATCGTAGTCAAGACGAGGAAAGCCTCCGACCTTCTCTCCGACCTTGAGCTGACATTCCGGTGTCTCAAGGCGAAGGGCGTCAAGCTCAATCCCGAGAAGTGCGTCTTCGGGGTGCCCCGAGGCATGCTCTTGGGATTCATCGTCTCCGAGCGGGGCATCGAAGCCAACCCGGAGAAGATCGCAGCCATCACAAGCATGGGGCCCATCAAGGACTTAAAAGGCGTACAGAGGGTCATGGGATGTCTCGCAGCCTTGAGCCGCTTCATCTCGCGCCTCGGCGAAAGAGGCCTGCCCCTGTACCGTCTCTTAAGGAAAGCCGAGTGCTTCACTTGGACTCCCGAGGCCGAGGAAGCCCTCGAGAACCTGAAGGCGCTCCTCACCCAGGCGCCCGTCTTGGTACCCCCAGCTGATGGAGAAGCCCTCTTGGTCTACGTCGCCGCTACCACTCAGGTGGTCAGCGCCGCGATCGTGGTCGAAAGGCAGGAAGAGGGGCATGCTTTGCCCATTCAGAGGCCAGTTTACTTCGTCAGCGAGGTGCTGTCCGAGACCAAGATCCGCTATCCATAAGTCCAGAAGCTGCTGTATGCAGTGATCCTGACGAGGCGAAAGCTGCGACATTACTTCGAGTCTCATCCGGTGACTGTGGTGTCATCCTTCCCCCTGGGGGAGACCATCCAGTGCCGAGAAGCCTCGGGACGGATCGCGAAGTGGGCGGTGGAAATCATGGGCGAGGCAATCTCGTTCGCCCCTCGGAAGGCCATCAAGTCCCAGGTACTTGCGGACTTCGTAGCCGAATGGGTCGACACCCAGTTGCCGACGGCTCCGATCCAACCGGAGCTCTGGACCATGTTCTTCGACGGGTCGCTGATGAAGACGGGAGCCGGCGCGGGCCTGCTCTTCGTCTCGCCCCTCGGGAAACACCTGCGCTACGTGCTCCGCCTCCATTTCCCGGTGTCCAACAATGTGGCCGAGTATGAGGCTCTGGTCAACGGATTGCGAATCGCCATCGAGCTAGGGGTCCGACGCCTCGATGCACGCGGCGACTCGCAGCTCGTCATCGACCAAGTCATGAAGAACTCCCACTGCCGCGACCCGAAGATGGAGGCCTATTGTGATGAGGTTCGGCGCCTAGAAGACAAGTTCTACGGGCTCGAACTTAACCACATCGCTCGGCGCTACAACGAGACTGCGGACGAGCTGGCAAAGATAGCCTCGGGGCGAACGACGGTCCCCCCGGACGTCTTCTCCCGGGATCTGCACCAACCCTCCGTCAAGATAGGCGACACGCCCGAGCCCGAGGTGCCCTCGGCCCCGTCCGAGGTGACCTCGGCCCAGCCCGAGCCATCCTCGGTTCGGCCCAAGGAACCCTCGGCCCCCGAGGGCGAAGCACTGCGCATCGAGGAGGAGCAGAGCGGGGTCATGCCAGATCGAGATTGGCAGACCTCGTACCTGCAATATCTCCGCCAAGGAGAACTGCCGCTCGACCGAGCCGAGGCTCGGCGGGTAGCGCGACGCGCCAAGTCGTTCGTCTTGCTGGGCGATGAGAAGGAGCTCTACCACCGTAGCCCCTCGGGCATCCTCCAGCGATGCATCTCCATCGCCGAGGGTCAGGAACTCCTACAGGAAATACACTCGGGGGCTTGCGGCCATCATGCAGCACCTCGAACCCTCGTCGGGAACGCTTTCCGCCAAGGCTTCTATTGGCCGACGGCGGTGGCTGACGCCACTAGAATTGTCCGCGCCTGCGAAGGGTGCCAATTCTATGCGAAGCAGACCCACCTGCCCGCTCAGGCTCTGCAGACGATACCCATCACCTGGCCCTTCGCTGTGTGGGGTCTGGACCTCGTCGGCCCTCTGCAGAAGGCGCCCGGGGGCTACACGCACCTGCTGGTCGCCGTCGACAAATTCTCCAAGTGGATCGAGGTCCGACCCCTGAACAGCATCAGATCTGAGCAGGCGGTGGCGTTCTTCACCAACATCATCCATCGCTTCGGGGTCCCGAACTCCATCATCACCGACAACGGCACCCAGTTCACCGGCAAAAAATTCTTGGATTTTTGCGAGGATCACAACATCCGGGTAGACTGGGCCACCGTAGCTCATCCCATGTCGAATGGGCAAGTAGAACGTGCCAATGGCATGATTCTACAAGGGCTCAAGCCTCGGATTTACAATGATCTCAACAAGTTCGGCAAGCGATGGATGAAGGAACTCCCCTCGGTGGTCTGGAGCCTGAGGACGACGCCGAGCCGAGCCACGGGTTTCACGCCGTTCTTCCTGGTCTACGGGGCCGAGGCCGTCTTACCCACTGACCTGGAATACGGCTCCCCGAGGACGAGGGCCTACAACGATGAAAGCAACCAAGCTAGCCGAGAAGACTCGCTGGACCAGCTGGATGAGGCTCGGGACAGGGCCTTACTACACTCGGCGCGGTATCAGCAGTCCCTGCGGCGCTACCACGCCCGAGGGGTCCGACCCCGAGACCTTCAGGTGGGCGACCTGGTGCTTCGGCTGCGGCAAGACGCCCGAGGGAGGCACAAGCTCACGCCCCCCTGGGAGGGGCCGTTCGTCATCGCCAAAGTTCTGAAGCCCGGAACATACAAGCTGGCCAACAGTCAAGGCGAGGTCTACGGCAACGCTTGGAACATCCAACAGCTACGTCGCTTCTACCCTTAAGATGTTTCCAAGTTGTTCATATACCTCACACCCACGCAAAGTTTAGTCAACAAGGAAGGGTCGGCCTCGCCTCGGCAAAGCCCGACCCTCCCTCGGGGGCTAAAAGGGGGGAAACCCCCTCTGCGTCAAAATTTTCCTCAAAAAGAAAATCTCTTTTACCAGAGTATCTTTCGTGCTTTTTGACTACTTCGAAAAGTGGGTCCTGGAAACGACGGGGTACACGTAAGCAGTCAAGGCTGACCGAGCCGAGGGACTCCTACGCCTCCGGGATGCGGATACCTCACTCATCACCTTCTGCGATAAGTAACTCGCGTTCGGATAAGGTGACTCCGCGGATCGAACAAGTCTCTACGTTCGGAAGCCCTTTCTGTCGAAGCGATTCTTCGAGTTTTCTCGACCAAGTCGGTGATAGGGCCTCATGGACGAGTAAAAGTGCGCGTAAGCGGCAAGGCCGACCGAGCCGAGGGACTCCCACGCCTCCGGGATACGGATACCTCACTCATCACCTTCCGCGAGAAGCAACTCTCGCTCGCACTAACATCCCTGTTACCGACAAAAAGTCCAGATGCTCGAAACAAGAGGAAAAGAGACGCAGCTTTACAACACAGCAAGGGTGTGTGTTCTGGCCTCGACGGCCGCACAAAGCACACACTACAAGACAAGCTGATCCTGCAGGCTCGGGTCTTGACTCTGGAAGGGGGCAGCGACACCCTCGGCATCGATGGCACCTT
Organism: Zea luxurians; assembly: GCA_029449295.1. Classification (NCBI taxonomy): domain Eukaryota; kingdom Viridiplantae; phylum Streptophyta; class Magnoliopsida; order Poales; family Poaceae; genus Zea; species Zea luxurians. The sequence continues at coordinate 30,934,269 of JAOPSE010000017.1, read as the reverse complement.
CGGCGAGGCCCGACCTAGCCGTGGACGGCGACGCGGTCCGAGGGCCTCCGCTCCGAAGGACGACGTCATCACCACGCCTGAGCGATTGCCGTTAGGGACTTCTCCGGGATCCGGCCCGAGCGGGCGGCTCGGCCGGCCACCTCCGGGGCCTCGGCCAACCACCTCCCGAAGGCAGGGGCCTCGGACAACCACCTCCCGAAGGCACCAGCCCGGTCCGAAGCCTCGGCTGACCAACTCCGGCGATGATCCTGCCAACGGACAACTCGGCTAGGCTCCGGCCAACCAGGTTTCATTTTCGAGCCAACTCCGCCTCTGTTCATGCTGATATCGCTACCCCTGGCCTCGGCTCGTCGAAGAGCGGCCGAGGGGTCTCTTTAACTAAGCTAGAGGAGCCTCGGACAACAGGGCTGACCGAGCCGAGGGACTCCTACGCCTCCGGGATACGGATACCTCACTCGTCACCTTGACACGGGGCGACTCATGCTTGGTGAAGCGGTTCAGATAATCAGCAGACGAGTCTTAGTGCTCGGAAATGAGGAAAAAATACGGCTCTGTGCTGACGTTACATACATGTTCAGGCCACGAAAGCCAAAATGAACAAAAAACCCAGCACTCGAAGTGCCATTACAGACGGAACTCTGGTTCCCCCTCCGCAGGTACGAACAACCCCACTCGATAGGGGTGGGCCTGCGGGGCAACAGAAGACCGACGAACGGCATGTCGCCGCCCGCCCCGACAGCGGCGACGATGAAGACTTCTGCCCCGGGGGGCCGAACAACAGTAATGATGGCCTCAGGGTGGATGCTGCTGCTAGGAGGCCCCCTGCCCTTGCCCAAACTCAAGAGGCAAGGACGGGCAGAAGGCCGTAGAGTCGAAGGTCGACCCATGGCCGGCCTTGGCTGTCGCACCGGCGGAAGAACCTCTTCCAGCTGCCGTGGCGGGAGGCGGCACCGGGAGCGGTTCCGAAACTGCTCGGCTCAGAGAGCCGGGCACGGTGCAGCTGTTAGCGCCACGGACGGCTCCCGCCCTTCCCCCCGATCACTGAGGGAAGGAGCGGGCCACCGCCCGCGCAGGAGCCGACCCCAACTCGGCACACTCCCCTCCTCAGCCCTGGTGATGAAAATCCTTGAGACTGAGGGAGGGGCAGAGGCCGCAGCCCAGCTCGCTTTCCCCCACCATCAAGCCGGAGGTCACCCTCTTGGGTGACCGCCGGTGGAGGGGTGCAGCCGGGCTGCCAGATGAAAATCCTTGAAGCCGAACGATGGCTGAAAGGTACCCACTCCCACGGAGTAGCGTCCTCCGACGATGAGGCATGGAGACGGCGGTTTTCCCCATCCGGGGGCTTGAAAGGTGGAAAGACACGATGCATAAGGGAGGAAGAAGACATGGTCGCCTTACGAAAGGGGTCGTCCTCCTTTTAAAGACAACTCTCCCTGCTTGCGCCCCCAACCGTCACGGGCTGAGTCTTCTCCAACACGCCTCCAAAGCCCTCCCCTGCGGCGCGGGGGCTGGGACCCACCTGTCATACAGACCGGCTCCGAGCAGAAGAAGCCGAACCGCCGCGCGCGGCGCGCGCAACCACCCAGCGGTTACAAATGACCCTCCACTTTTGCCCAGACCAACGGGCGAAAGGGGCGGGCAGCCATGCGGGCGGCATGCAACCACGCCAAGTGGACGCGCCCCTCCGACTCCTGACAGGCCAGCACGGAGGCTCAAGCCCACGCGTCGCTCAACCGGCGCGCCGGATGCTGCATGTAAGCCGCTGTACCATTTGCGCCACCGCCGCACCTCCTCGATTGCGGAACCGATACCGCGACCCGAGACGACCTGGCACGCGACCCAGCAGCGCCAGCCGGGCGCAGCGGTCAAACACGGTCAAAAGTGGGCCGGCAGTAATGACGGTGGCAGGCGCGCAAGAGCAGCGGTCACGCCATCAGCCAAGCTCACGTCCCATCCGGAGGCAGCAAGAGAACCCCCTCTCTCACGGTGTGAAGACGACACGCCCGTGACCCGTTCCTCGAAACGCTCGTGCACGCGCAACGACAGCCTCGCCAACTACTCGCCCCGGCGCATTAACTCCGCGGCTCGACGGGCAGCGCTTCTGGCAGGAGCAGCTGGCGACGCTTCGCCTTCGCCAAAACGACCACACCAAAAAAGGTACGCCACGTCGTTCAAATTTCGTATCCTTTTTCCCTTTTTCTTCTTTCTCTATCTCTTGCAACAGGGACCGGGAAAGGGGATACCCTCAAAGGGATCCTTCCCCGCGAAGGAACTAGGCTCCGAGCCTCCTTACTGATCAGGGGTTCGAAGGCTGGCCCCCCGAAGGGTTCAACAGCCGCCTCAGATCGCGTGGGCCCGACACCCACTACTGGTCAGAGGTTCGAAGGTCGACCCCCCGAAAGGTTCCACGACCGCCTCAGGCTATTCGGGCTCCGCGCCCATTACTGATCAGGGGTTCGAAGGCTGGCCCCCCGAAGGGTTCACAGTCGCCTCAGACACCGAGCGAGGGATGACCAGGGGTACGTTCGATACATAACCAAGGCTCGGGCTGCGCTCCCGAGGTACCCTAGGACATTTCCGAGACCGGCGTGGACGAACCTGTAACGGAATCCCATCGGAGGGAGGCATCGAGCCCTCGGACCCCGTCGCCAGGGGACCGGGTCCGGCAGGTCACCCGCAGGTACTTTTGGGCGTGCCTCCGGGCCCCTAGCCGACCCCCAACGAACGGGGCACGGACGTCCACTCGGATTACCCGATTGCAGCTCACCGGAGACACCATGTTCGGTGCCCATCGAGGGTAACATGGCGCTCTCCCCCCTCCTCCTTGCGGAAAGGCGACGTAGGGGCGTATGTAAAAAAGCCGAGTCTATCCCTGATCGTCCTCTCGCTCTGTGCGGAGGCTCGGGGGCTGCTCTCGCAAACCCGGCTCCGGCCGAACCGTTGACAGCGTCAACATACCAGCCCGAGAACTTGGGCCCCGACAGTGCACCCGGGCTACGGCCTGTTCGCATGAGGGAACCGCCAGACCAGCCAAAGCATTACGCAAGGCATTAAGACCTCGAAGGAGTGAAACCACTCCTCCGAGGCCTCGGGGGCTACACCCGGCGGGTGCGCTCGCGCGCACCCACCGGAACAAAATGCAACCGAGAAAGGCTGGTCCCCTTGCAAAAAAGTGCGACGAAAGCCTCCAAGCGAGTGCTAACACTCCCTTCGAGGCTCGGGGGCTACTGTCGGGGACCATAATTAGGGGTACCCTCAAGACGCCTAATTCTCAGCTGGTAACCCCCATCAGCATAAAGCTGCAGAGGCCTGATGGGTTTGATTAAGTCAGGGATCAGTCCATACGAGCGACTCGATCACGCCACGCCTGAGCCTAGCCTCGGGCAAGGGCAGCCGACCCTGAGGTGTTTCCGTCTCGCCCGAGGCCTCCTCTTTTACAGCAGACGCATCTCCGGCTCGCCCGAGGCCTTGCCTTCGTTAAGAAGCAACCCTGACTAAATCACCGCACCGACCGACCAAGTCACTGGGGCATTTAACGCAAAGAGTGAGACTGACGGGCGGCCAGGCTTGGCCAAAGGCGCCATAGGAAGCTCCGCCCGACCCAGGGCTCGGACTCGGGCTAAGGCCCCGGAAGACGGCGAACTCCGCTCCGCCCGACCCAGGGCTCGGACTCGGGCTAAGGCCCCGGAAGACGGCGAACTCCGCTCCGCCCGACCCAGGGCTCGGACTCGGGCTAAGGCCCCGGAAGACGACGAACTCCGCTCCGCCCGACCCAGGGCTCGGACTCGGGCTAAGGCCCTGGAAGACGACGAACTCCGCTCCGCCCGACCCAGGGCTCGGACTCGAGCTAAGGCCCCAGAAGACGACGAACTCCGCTTCGCCCGACCCAGGGCTCGGACTCCGCCCTGGCCTCTGCCGAACGACCTCTGCCTCGCCCGACCCAGGAGCTCGGGCTCGGCCTCGGCCATGCAGGACAGACTCGACCTCAGCTTCGGAGGAGCCTCCATGTCGCCCGACCTAGGGCACGAGTCCGCCACGTCGACAGGAAGCGCCATCATCACCCTACCCCGAGCCGACTCGGGCCACAGAGAACAGGACCGACGTCCCATCTGGCTGGCTCCGCCAGATAGGCAATGATGGCGCCCCGCTGGATCCATGACGACGGCGGCTCTCAGCTCCCTTACGGAAGCAGGGGGACGTCAGCAAGGGCCCAACCACACCGACAGCTGTCCCTCCGCCAGGCTCCATTGCTTCTCCGACAGCCACGACGCCACACCAGCTGGGTGCCAAGATCTCTCCGGCTGCCACCTTGGCATGTACTTAGGGCACTAGCTCTCCCCCGCTAGACACGTAGCACCTTGCTACACCCCCATTTGTACACCTGGATCCTCTCCTTACGCCTATAAAAGGAAGGACCAGGGCCTTCTTAGAGAAGGTTGGCCTCGCGGGAACGAGGGCAGGGGCAGGCGCTCTCTTGGGGCCGCTCGCTCCCCTCACCCGCGCGGACGCTTGTAACCCCCTACTGCAAGCGCACCCGACCTGGGCGCGGGACGAACACGAAGGCCGTGGGATCTCCGACCCCCTCACGACCCGGCTCCGGCCACCTCGCTCTCTCTCCCCTTCGCGCTCGCCCACGCGCTCGACCCATCTGGGCTGGGGCACGCGGCACACTCACTCGTCGGCTCGGGGACCCCCCGGTCTCGAAACGCCGACAACCGGCCACCGCTCTTGCCTTCTATAAATTGAGCGCACCGTCAGGTCCATAGGATAATCACGCACCAAGCCACCAAGTATTGCCTCCAATCGTGTACTTGAGAGCTCCAATTTCGTATTTCCCCTAATCTACTCAAGAACACCGCACGGTTTAACCTCGCCGTGGCCAGCCTAATTCAGGTCTGGTCTCGCCCTCTGTGTTATTGTTTCAACACCCTTGCTTGCTCGTGATGCTCACCGACCCGCTCAATTGAGCTAGAACTCTGTAGATCATCGGGAACGCGATCGGTTGTCCACGATACCCACTGTTACCGTGGGCAGGGCATTTAGTGCGCCATTATTGAAATTGATTTGGGGGAAACCATTGGTAGGTCTTGAATTTGGCTTCGGCCAAAGTAGGACGCCAGTCATTGAGCGAATTAGCCGGTACGCGAGCTCGTCGGAGCTCTGCGCGTCGCCGTCCACCGTCGAGGGCTTCGAAGTGTAAAGGAATAGAAACATAGGGGCTTTTCTACAAATGTCAGCGACTCAGTCGAATAGTGCCGCGACCTCGCTTCAAATTATCCCATAAGACAAGTCCCTTTCTGCAAAATCACCACACGCGGGCGTGGGTGTTGGGGACTTGTTCTCAAATGCTATGAATTAAGAACAGGGCAACATAAAAATGTTAAATGTTAATGCCCTTCATCCGCTGAAGCATTATCTCCCCCAAGGATTTAATGAACTGCGGACGAAGGTCGCGGGTAAAGTATCACGAAGGTCATACCTTTGTGACTAGACTTATACAACAATATAAAATAAAGTATAAAATGTAAAACATATGTTAGGAACAGATAACATTATTCATATATCTCGTTATATGGATCTGAATATTAAAACATAATATTTAGGTACATTTATACCTTTTCCTTGACGGAAAACAATAGCTCCAGTGTGATGCGTCAACAATTACAAGATTGTGTGAACAGTATAAGGGTACTGTTCATCTATTTATAGGCACAGGACGCAGCCTATGTGAAATTACATTTATGCCCTTTATAACCAATTACAATACTGACACAAAACATCATGGGTCTTTGAGTCATTTCATCTTTAAGTCGGTTCGCCCCCTTCGTCTTGAGATTTTGTCATTGTGCCGAAGCTCCACCGGTGATAACTTCGGCGCTGCTTCTGAAAAAATCTGTCGAAGGTGTTTTCCTCTTTTAGGATCTTCGACTACGAAGCATACCCCCAACAGTATCCCCTTCGCGGTGCTAGATCATTTTTCGTGACGAGCTTGATCCGTGAAAAAGTCTTCTAGGCTTCGGGATGCCGAAGATCCGAAAAACACCTTCCCTGAGCTCGTTGACGAGAAACGATTAAAATAATCCACGCGCGAGGTGACCCCATCTTGCAGCAGTTGCGCGCGCCCTGGCGATTCACCTTCCTGGACCTTGTGGCCCACCGTTCAATGAGTGTGGGTGGCTGTTTTTCCGTGCGGAAGACCTTGACGATTCACCTTCCTACCTGTGGCACTATATAAACAGACGGGTATGTGTGAAGTTACCACAACATTCATTGCTATTGTACTGTTGTGCTGCCAAAAATTTAACCATAGCCGAAGCTTGATCATCGTGCTTAAACGAAGCATCGCTTTCGATTCTGCTTTGTCACAAGAGGAAGAACTTTGGAGAAATCGAGAAAGTCAACAGCTTCAAAAAATTTCAAAAAATTCATAATCAGATGGCAAGAGTGCGTTCTACTGCCAGGGTTGACCGTGAGGGAGATGAGACCGAAGCTACTGAAACTGTTCCAATTTCCGAAGCAATGAAGCGGTCTGGGTTGGCAACATCGGAGGATATACCTACCGCCGAAGCAGAACGGGCTGATGCTGAAGAAACTGATTCCGAAGATGATTACAGCAGTGTAGTGCCGAGCAAACCTAGCCACCTGGACTTCAGAAAGTCCACCATCTCCGAAGCTGATCTTCCTAAGTTGGTGAAGTTGGGCTATTTTAGTGAAGCAAAGGAGTTGATTCGTTTTGGTGGAAAAGAAACTATCCCGAAGCTGGGAAAGAATGAAGTAGTGGTTTTCAAAAGTCTTTTTAAAGCTGGTTTAAGATTCCCTTTGAACAAGATGATTGCTGAAGTGCTGAAGAAATTTGGGATCTACCTTCATCAGCTAACCCCTAACGCTATCATTAGGATAAATGTTTATATCTGGGCTCTCCGAAGCCAGGGGGTGGAACCATTCGCTGAAGGTTTCTGCCGAGTGCACGAACTGCACTATCAGACCAAGGCTAGAGGAGATGGTCTTCATGAAAATTTTGGCTGCTACAACTTTGCTTACCGCAAGACTACAAAGTTTCTAGTGATCAGTTACCAAAGCAAATGGCCAGCTGGATGGAAATCTGAGAGGTTGTACGTCAGAGTTGACGAAGATGAAGATAAGTTGGTCCAAAGTCCGTTAGAATTGATCTTCGGAGAGACCCGACCCCCCGAGCAACATGTTACCAGGGAGTCCAAGTCAAGTTGCTCTAGCTGAATTTATAGTGATTGCAGATCATATTGGCACTAGGGACTTGGTGCAGGAATTTCTGGCCTTTAGAGCATTCCTGACTTTGAAGGAGTGGGAAATGCCGAAGCTAGAGGGAAAATGAAGAAAGGGGAACTTGTTCGGTTGCCCTACCATTTCAAATTCAAGAAACTTTTTAAAGTACCTTGCCAAGAGTGGCTGGACACAATCGATGTAATGTGTAATGAAATACTCGGAAATTATTCTAAAAAAGAAGACCAATTGATGACTGCGGCCTTCGGCACCCGTCCGAAGCGAAGGCTAAACCGTGTAATGGATGCCCTGGGTTTTGAATATCCTGACTACGAGCGGCTAGATAAGGGTGTTGAAGGCCAAAAGAGAAAAAGAGTAGCTGATGTTCTGAACAAAGACGATGAAGAACAACCGAAAAAGAAAAGCCGGAGTCTGAGCCGAAAACAGGTGTTTCGAAGAAGAGAAAAGCTTCGACTCCAAAGCAAAAAGCAATTGACGAAGAAGAAGGAACTCCTGCAACACCCTCTACTACCGAAGTAGAGGAAATTTTAAAGGTAATGACTGAATCTTTGCCTGTCAAGCTAAGTCCACTAGGGCCACAACTGATGAAGCTTTTTCAGAAGGAAAAGGAGCCCACAAAATCGAAGAAAGCAGCTAAAGCAAAAAAGCAAAGAATCATCACGGTGACAGAAGTCATTGAAAAGACACCACCAGGAGCTTCAGCTTTGAAGGCGCCAGCTGCTAAAAGTCCGACAGCTACTGAAGCTGCACCTTCGGAGGCCACAGATGCCGAAACTACTAGAGCCGAAGATATTAATTTAGAAAGCATGGTTGCTGATATAGATAAAATTCTGCTAGACACGACTGCAGAAGAAGCTGCTGGAGCCACCAAAGAAGCTTCGGCCCCAGAACCCGAGAAAAAGAAAGAAATTACCGAAGAAACATCGGAAGATGAAATTTTCAATTTTCAAAACTTGATTGGGCAAGAACTGACGAAAGCCGAAAAAGAAGAACTAAAAGAGTATGCCATATCTTGCGGCTATCAGCCAAGGGCGGTTCTCTTCGGGGGTGTTGATGATGAGAAGCTAGGCTGCATCCGGGATCAGGCCGGAGCGAAGGTAATTGGTACTCTATCAAAGAGTATCGGTTTTCCGAAGCTCGAAGCCGATATTAGCCGCTACCGACGTCAGCACATCGTCGGTAGTTTGTTTTATTCCAATTTCAAGGTAAACAATTTCTCTCTAACTTTTTATTTTTCATAACAAAAATGTTTTCTAACAAAGGTTGTTTGTGTACGGAGTATGCTACTGAGCAAAGCTTTGAAGATGCAACAGGATTTAGAAGATAAAGAGCACGAGGTTATAATTGAAAACTTAGAAAGCAAAATAAAAGAACAATCAGCTGCTTTTGAGAAGAAAGAGTTCGAACTCTAGACAACTGAAGGCTTATTAGCAGAAGCCGAAGCTAAAATAACAGAACTGAATACGAAGCTTCTCTGCCAATCAGAAAGTTTCGAACAGGAAAAGCTGAAGCTTAATGAAAAACTTGAGGCTGAAGTCCAGAAGGTTTTAGATTTGAAAAAATCATTGATAAGCCTTCAAAACAAATGTTTGGAATTCAGCAATCAATGTGTTCAACGGCTGAAGAAGGTATTTTATTCGGTCGGGGCCAGCAGTGAAAAATTTACTCCTTCAGCTGAAGATCTACCAGGAGCCTTCGAACACATCGAAGGTGAGATTGATGACCTCGATGATGTTAATGCTGGACATGGTGACTTCTGTGCCCTGGTAGCTTCTCGGGGCACCACTGCTGCATTCCTGAAATCTGGCTGTGAGCACGGAAAAATTATCAACAGACCCAATTTCAGCCTATCACCAGCAGTTCTAGATGATATTCCCAGCCTCGCCCGAAGCATTGCGAATAAATTTATAATGGTGGTATGGACAAAGGGTGGGCGAGAGAAAGCTGGTGACGAAGCTCGGAGTCATCTTAAGCCGGTAGCGAAATCATACCTTCATGCTTACCTCTTCCTTCGAAATTGAATTTTGCTTATAATGCTTTAATTCGTGTAGGATGATGAAGCCGAAACCGAAGCTTGAAGAGTAAGAAGATGACGTTGAAGCTTTTACTGGATGACAATGCTGAAGCTGAAGCTCAATGAATATTGATGAAGCTTAGATGAATGACTGTAGAAGAGATTCTAAAAACTTTCTGTAATAACTTTTACAAATGTAATTAAATTGTATTCTGTGAACTATGTCCATACCTTGTAATATATTCTTACCTTTTTGTCAATGTATGAAGTGCTTTGGTGTGGACAAAATTATCATTTTTGAGCCGAAGGCGAAAAAACACCTTCCCTTCTTTTCGTACGCAGCGAAGCAAAAAAACTGCTTCTTTTTCCTCTTTTGCCGAAGCATGGTCTTTAGAGGCAAAGCAATTGCTTGTGTTATGATGATAATGATCCTACGTATGCCTAAATGAATGTTTATGAATGCAAATGCTATGATGTGATGTATCGTGCAAATGAATGTCCAAACGCATATCTGAAGCCATAACGATAGTCTCCGTTCCCTTAGGAATAGACACAGTCTCTTTGCCGTTTATTTTTCGGCTTCACCGTTTACTTTTCGGTGTATCAGCGCTGACTTTTCGCTGTAAGCCTCCCTTAGGAGCTTCTTCGCCTCTTACTTCAGCGGAATCAGCGTTTATTTTTCGCTGTAAGCCTTCCTTAGGAGCTTCTTCGCCTTTTACTTCAGTGGAATCAGCGTTTATTTTTCGCTGTAAGCCTCCCTTAAGAGCTTCTTCGCCTTTTACTTCGGCAGAATCAGCGTTTATTTTTCGCTGTAAGCTCTGCATTCCCTTAGGAACGACTTTTGAGCAGAAAACTTACGCTACGCTCCCTTAGGAACGGCTTTTTTGTAGCTTCGTCGTGCTCTGCATCCCCTTAGGGACGTCTTTTGAGCTTCTCCCTATTTTCTTTTCTTTTTTCTTTGCACTCGATGGTGCGTGCTCAGCTTTTACATTTATATCTTCGGGGGATATTGCTCTTATAGAGCTGAAATAAGAAAGAGAGAAATTACATGCTATGGCCCCATTAAAAACCTTTCCCCCCTTTGGAAAGGAAAAGGGTGCCATAGGAAAGAACAGAAAAAATTACATCAAGCTAGACATAATATCGCCGAAGCTCATCCGCATTCCATGATCTAGGAATGTCGTTGTCGTCCATATCCTTCAATCTATAAGAACCGGGTCTTGACGAAGATACTACCAGAAAAGGTCCTTCCCATTTCAGCTGTAGCTTGCCTACTGTATCTAGGTTGGCCACTCTCCGAAGCACCAAATGTCCTGGCTTAATGTTCTTTAGCCGAACCTTTCTATCACGCCATTTTATTGTTTCGGCTTGATATTTGTTGATGTTTTCCACGGCCTGAAGCCTGATCCCTTCTATAGCATCTTTCTCCACTGAGTAATCAGCTTCGTCTTCTGCCGAAGCCACTGTTCTTATTGATCCCGCTTTCGCTTCTTCTAGAGTTATTGCTTCGTCACCAAATAATAACTTGAATGGTGTAAAGCCTGTTGACCTTGATGCTGTTGTATTGTGGCTCCACACCACTTTAATTAATTCATCTGGCCATTTTCCTCTGGGCTTATTGAAGATTAATTTCATTATTCCCATCATTATGATGCCGTTAGCTCTTTCGACAAGTCCATTTGACTCTGGATGCCTAACCGATGCAAAATGGATCTTCGTGCCAATTTGTCCATAGAAATCTTTAAAAGCTTCAGCATCAAACTGTGTTCCGTTATCCACAGTAATGGCCTTCGGCACTCCGAAGCGACAAACAATATTCTGCCAGAAAAATTTCTGAATGGTAACCGAAGTTATTGTGGCTAAAGGCTTCGCCTCAATCCACTTAGAAAAATATTCTACTGCCACCACAACATATTTTAAATTTCCTTGTGCTGGTGGTAGTGAGCCTAACAAATCAAGGCCTGACCTTTGCAATGGCCAAGTGGGCTGTATTAACTGAGTCATAGACGAAGGTTGTTTTTGATCTCTTGCGCATTTCTGATAGCCTTCGCATTTTTGAACTAATTCTACTGCATCCGAAGCTGCCTTCGGCCAATAAAATCCTTGACGAAAAACTTTTCCCAGCAAGGGCCTAGATCCAATGTGAGATCCACACATGCCTACGTGTATTTCCTTCATCAATTCTATACCTTCAGCTCTAGATAAACATTTGAGCAGTGGAGAACAGACTCCATGCTTGTATAGCTCCCCTTCTATTATGACATATGGTCGGGCTCTTGCCTCTATTCTCTTATTATAAGCTTTGTCATCTGAAAGGAAATTACCCTGGAGGAAAGACATAATCTCAGATCTCCAATCTTCACTATGAACAGGAGATATATTGAGCACTGCTCTTTCAAGAAGTTCCACTGAAGGTGCTTTTATTGTTTCAAAAAATACTTCCGAAGGTAAGGGCAGCCCCTGTGCCGCTGACTTGGCTAGCAAATCGGCATGTTCATTTTCTCCTCGAGGAATATTCTTGACAGAAAGCCCTTCGAAGGAAGCTTCAATCCTTCAGACCGTATCCAAGTATTTCTCAAGCTTCGGGTCTCTTGCTTTACAACTCTTGTCAACATGACCAGAAATAACTTGGGAATCGGTTTTAAGAACCGCCCTTCTAATGCACATTGCCTTTAACTTCCGAAACCCCAAAAGCAAAGCTTCGTACTCAACAATATTATTTGTGCAGCTAAAATCAAGTTTCACTGCGTAACAAGTTCTAACTTTGGAAGGTGCAACTAACACGGCAGCTGCTCCTGCCCTGAAGGTTCCCCAAGAACCGTCACAGAATACTGTCCAAGCTTCGGCATCTTTAGTTGTTTCTTCTCCTTGAGCCCCTGGTGTCCAATCAGCGATGAAGTCTACTAACGCCTAGGACTGTATTGAGGATCTATGCACATAATCAATGTTGAACTCGTTGAGTTCCGCAGCCCACTTCCCAATTCTTCCAGTAGCTTCTTTGTTTCTCATGATGTCCTTCAAAGGTTGTGACGAAGGAACAATTATATGATATGCTTGAAAGTAATGTCGAAGCTTCCTGGAGGCCATTAAGACAGCATATAACACCTTCTCCAATTCTGTATAGTTCTTCTTTGTTAGACTGAGGACTTCGGAGATGAAGTATATCGGGGCTTGCGTTTTGGTTTGTCCCTCAAGCTTTTCTTGGACAAGTGCCGCACTCACTGCTGAGTGCGAAGCTGCCACATACAACAACAGAGGAGCCCCCGACGCTGGTGGAGTTAGCGTCGTTAGATCTATCAGATACTGCTTCAGCTCTTCGAAGGCTTTCTGCTGAGCTGATCCCCATTAAAAGACTTCGACTGACTTCAACACTTCAAAGAATGGCAAGTTTCTCTCTGCTGATCTAGATATGAATCGATTCAGAGATGCCAGTCTTCCTGTCAGCCGTTGAGCCCCCTTCTTTGTGCTTGGCGGCTCCATCCGAAGAATAGCTTCAATTTTATTTGGATTAGCTTCGATTCCTTTTGTTGAAACCAGACAACCAAGGAATTTCCCCTTCTTCACTCCGAAGACACACTTCTCTAGATTCAGCTTCAGACCAGCTTGTCTAAAATTAGCGAATGTCTCCTGCAAATCAGCAATGTGATTTTCTTGCTTCGTGCTTTTTACTATAATATCATCAACATAGGTTAGCACATTTCTGCCTATCTGAGAATGAAGGACCTTCGCTGTCATTCTACTGAAGCTTCCTCCAGCATTCTTGAGCCCCTCAGGCATCCGAAGATAACAATATGTTCCACTAGGGGTTATGAAGCTGGTTTTCGGCTCATCCTCTTTCTTCATCCAAATTTGATGATAGCCTGAATAACAATCTAGCAGACTCATCAGTTCTGACGAAGCTGCTGCGTCTACTAGAGAATCTATCCTTGGTAATGGAAATCCATCCTTCGGACAAGCCTTGTTAAGATCAATAAAATCAATACACATCCTCCATTTACCATTGGCCTTCTTCACCATAACAGTGTTGTCTAGCCATTCTGGGTATTTCACTTCTCTGATGACTCCAGCGCTAAGAAGTCTTTTCACTTCATTCTGAGCACCTTCGGCTTTGTCATCAGACATTTTCCGAAGCCTCTGCTTTCTGGGCCTGAAGGATGGATCAACATTGAGCAAGTGTTCAATGACATCCCTGTTAACACCACAGAGATCATTGGCTGACCATGCAAAGACATCTTTGTTGTTGAACAAAAACCTTATAAGGGTTTTCTCCTGTTCTTCAGACAATTGAGATCCCAGCAGCACCTTCTGCTCTGCAATATCTTCACATAAAAGCATGGGCTTCGGCTGATCGGCCGAAGCAGCCTTCTCCCTTCTGTACTTGTATTGCTCACAAGCTTCAGCTCCATCTATACTATGGATTGCCTTTGAATCTGTCCAGTTCCCTTCAGCCTTTCTGGCAGCTTCCTGACTCCCATGAATAGCAATAGGTCCTTGATCCGAAGGTATCTTCATGCGAAGATATGCTGGATGAAGAATTGCTTCGAAAGCATTGAGTGTTCCATGACCAATGATTGCATTGTAGGGGTACTCCATATCGACAATATCAAACACAACTTGCTCAGTTCTGGTGTTGTTAACAAATCCGAAGGTCACTAGCATCGTAATCTTGCCTAGTGCTACAATCTGTCTTCCTCCGAAGCCACAGAGAGGGTGTGTAGCATCATGAATCTTATCTTCTGGCTCTTGCATTTGTCTGAAGGCCTTAGCAAATATAATATCCACTGCACTGCCTATATCAACCAGAACATTGTGGATCAGAAAACCTTTGATACCACAGGAAATAACCATAGCATCATTGGGAGGATAATCCTTGAGCTGAAGGTCCTCTTGGGAGAAGGTAATTGGGATGTGAGACCATCTTGACTTGATGAAGGGTCCCTGCACCCCGACATGATGTACCCTTCTCTGTGCCTCCTTCTTCTGCTTCTTGTTGGCCGGTTCTGAGCATGATCCGCCTGTTATCGGGAGCACCAGCTTCGTAGCCGAAGCAGCTCCAGCTTGGTTGTTGAACGAAGCCATTAGCTCAAAAAGTGGAAGTAAGTTCACCGGAGGTGGGCGCTAATGTTGGGGACTTGTTCTCAAATGCTATGAATTAAGAACAAGGCAACATAAAAATGTTAAATGTTAATGCCCTTCGTCCGCTGAAGCATTATCTCCCCCAAGGATTTAATGAACTTCGGACGAAGGTCGCGGGTAAAGTATCACGAAGGTCATACCTTTGTGACTAGACTTATACAACAATGTAAAATAAAGTATAAAATGTAAAACATATGTTAGGAACAGATAACATTATTCATATATCTCGTTATATGGATCTGAATATTAAAACATAATATTTAGGTACATTTATACCTTTTCCTTGACAGAAAACAATAGCTCCAGTGTGATGCGTCAGCAATTACAAGATTGCGTGAACAGTATAAGGGTACTGTTCATCTATTTATAGGCACAGGACGCAGCCTATGTGAAATTACATTCATGCCCTTTATAACCAATTACAATACTGACACAAAACATCATGGGTCTTTGAGTCATTTCATCTTTAAGTCGGTTCGCCCTCTTCGTCTTGAGATTTTGTCACTGTGCTGAAGCTCCACCAGTGATAACTTTGGCGCTGCTTCTAAAAGAATCTGCCGAAGGTGTTTTCCTCTTTTAGTATCTTTGGCTACGAAGCATACCCCGAACAGTGGGCGCGCGCGTTTCCGCCCGACGTTGGGCCGCCCTGGGCCTAATTCGATCCAATACTATTCATAGTTTTTCTTTTTCCTTTTCTGTCAGAGCTAAAACAATTCTAGAAAATTGTAGAAAAATGATAAAAATACAAAACCAATTTTGCTAGGTTTCTAATTTTCCATAGAATTTAATAAAAATAATTTTAGGATTTTTAATCCAAATAGGAAATTATAGAGTATTTAAAACAGCCTAAAACCTTGTTTCTAGATTTTTAGGGAATATGTAATAAATCCAAAATTCACTAAATTTTTAGGATAAGCTTTAAATAATATTTAGAAGCCTTGGGTAGAGTTTGATATGAATTGGGCCATGTTTGATACTTAGAACCCAAAACCCTACCCCTCTACCCTGTGAACTTCACTATTGACTCTGGAAACCCTAAGTTCTCGGAGATCCGTGAAGGAAAATTGTATTCAAGACTTTAGATAATAAACTTTTATTATCTTTGCACTCTCATAAGCATTATATGGGCATTCATTATTATGTATGGTTATATTTAGAAAACGAAGAAGAAGTAGAAGTCGAAGAAGCGAAGACTTCACCACCACCACCTAAGGAACATCAGGCAGGCAACTGTTTTTATTTCGATATCTGCGGAACCGAGCCTGATTCACCAATAACACAAGGCAAGCCTCGATGCATTTGCCACCTCCTTGTTACTTTTAAAATTCTTCTCACTTACTTGATGCATTAGGTGATAGGAATTGTGTGCTAAACTATTACTGCATCTCCTTCCTTGGATTGTTTCCTAAATCCCTGTTTTACAAAAGGTTTTCCTTATGCTTAGCTTTGCTTTGGAAAAACAAAATGTTTTGTTTTCTCAAAAAGATGATGTGGCAAAGTGGGTGGGATGTTTTCAAAAATAAAACTTGATGGTGGATCCATAATGGCCATGATGGGTTCAGCATCAGAAAATATGTACCTCTACCAGGTACCAAACTTTGGGTTTGAAATGTTAAAGCTGAGACCGGCGGGTGACTTGCACGAGAAGAGAGTCTCGGTGTAGTGTCTCCATCTGAGTCGATTAAGGACCGTCTCGATGTAGGCCTGCTGACCAAGGACCCTTTAACTGGTCACACGCCTCGTCATGGGTAAGCTTTGCCTCGGGTAGACTAATACCCGAATAAGATACCATGCAATGGAAGTGGAGAGATGGCGAGAGTAGCGTGTACCCTCCGTGGCAAGAGGCTGGACGGTGGTGTATTTGTGCTCTCGGTTGGTGTGAACCTGATCTCGTCTTAAGAACCCCGGTGGCGAGTTAACATATGCAAGGGTTAAGTGCTACATATGTCGTGTGATTGGAGATCCTCAGCTGAGTATAATCGATTCGGATCGCCGTAACTTCGCGGTTATGAAGACTTGGTCACTGACTTACACGTAGAAATCCAGTAAAGATAAAGGGTTGTTAAGAAATTGGCTAGTGCAGGACAAGTGATTGAACTAGGATAAATAGAACCCTAGTTATAGGTAATTTTACTTAACCTGACAAATAAAACTGGATTTTTAAGGATCTACTTTTAGTAAGCATTTCTGCAAACAGAGTCATTAATTATTGATAGGCCTTACCTTGACTCCCTCTAGTCATGTAAGACTTGCTGAGTAATTCCATACTCAGGGCTTTATCCCATGTTGTTTTAGGTGAAGAAGCGGCAAACTTTTGTTGCTTCTGTTCGAAGGTGGTACCAAAGGAAGAGCATCAAGACTAAAGCTGCAGGAGGAAAGGATCCTCCGTAAAACTTTTGTTTAACACTTATCAGGAGGGTTTTTTTGCCTCCCATGGTTTGTAATAATAATACTCCACACTCATATATATTATGTTCTAGTCTATAACTATATAACTCTGTCTTACTTTTCAATAAAGGTAAGTTAATGTAATTGCTTCCGCATTTTCGTATCTCCGATGTGTTATAATGTCTATATGACGGGTGAAACGCTCTTGGGAAAGGTAAGGAAAGCAGATACCGAACTTGTCAAGTGATTCAGGGGCACCTGTAGGGTTGTCTGAGGTCCGTTGGACAAGGACAACTGTAAGTGGGCCTAATGACTTGGGAGGTTCCGTCACAGCTGGTATCGAAGCGAAGCCCATCTCTGCAGATATTATGAGGCATCTTCAAAAAGAATTTTCGAAGACTTATCTAGAAAATTTCTTCCTTTCTTATCTAGCTTCCTTCTGAACAACGTATTTAAAGACCAGATGGTAGAGTGCAATGTATAGATGGTGTGAATCGACTAAGGTTGATTCTGTAATTATACATGCATCATGCTAAAAACTATGCTAATAAGTTGTTCCCCCTTAAGAAATGCCGCCGCGCACAAGAAAGACTGCGCGCAAGTCTACCGAGCCGATTGGCGTACCCCGTCATCAACTCGCCCCATGGCATGAAGATAGCAGCAGTGGTAGCAATGATCCAATCGGGGATCTGGAAGCCCAAGTGGATCAGCTTCGAACAGAACTCCATTGCAGGAACGACATATGGGTCGCGGATGGTGAAATAATAAATGAATTAAGAACAGACATCCGCCACCTTCAAGATCAGCTCACGGAACGAGATCTAGCGCTCAACTGGGCGGTTAACTCTCGTTCGCTTGCTTGGGCTAAGGAGGCAAAAGCTCGAGCCCGCGTGGAGGAGCTTAGCTCAGCCGTGGATAACTTGCAGGTTTATTGTAACACTCTACATGAAGAAGTTCATGTATTGTATTCCCAAATGCACCCCCAACGTACCTGGGGATCCTGTCGGGATAGAAGCCGGACCTTTGGGAGTAGCGGGAGAAGCACTCGGTGGTGAACTGGACTTGTTCAGGCCCCCTCCCTCTATGAAGTTGGTAGACAAATGGTCTCCTACGCCCGACAGCAAGGCTACTAAAAGTGACAAGAAACAAGAGTAGTATAGTGTAGGAGTAGTATAATGTATAATAGGTAATGTAATCCTGTTGTAAATTCGAGTCTGTAACATTACCCTTTTTAGTAATGTAAAATGGATGGTTTTCTTTGGCATATTATATTCTTCCAAATGTTTGTTGCCTCAGATGCCCTCTAAGACTCATTCACAGGATGGAGTAGGGACCTCCAGCAGGAGGGAAGCAACCCCAAATCCACCCCCAGTACCACCAACGTTAGCCGAGGCTATCGCTGCCTTGGTTAACGCTACGACCGACAACACCCACTTTCTGCGAGAGATGGCGAGTCAACAATTACAGCAACAAGGCGGGCGGGCGTATCCACAAGGACCCCGCGAAACATCATACCTGGATTTCTCAGAGACACGCCCTCCATTGTTTGTCAAGGCAGAAGATCCTCTGGAAGCGGATGAATGGATCCGCGTTATCGAACAGAAGTTTGGGCTTCTTCGATGTACGGAGGTTCAAAAGCCCCTATTCTTAGCACAACAATTGTGTGGCCCTGCCAGCACCTGGTGGGGAAATTTTGTAGCCATTCAACCGGCTGGTCATCAAATAACTTGGGATGAGTTCAAGTTGGCTTTCCGCGAGCACTATATACCTGAAGGGGTGCTCCACATGAAGCAGGAGGAATTTATGAAGCTGAAACAGGGTGGAGATACTGTTACCCAATATCTCAATAAATTCAATCACTTATCCCAATATGCGATCGATCAAGTCAACACGGATTTGAAGAAGAGGAATTGCTTCATGAGAGGTCTTAATGATCGAATGCAACGAAAGATGGCCAACTGCATTGATCTTTCCTATGGAAGGGCTATCAGTACTGCACTGGCAGTCGAGGCTAAATATGCAGGATCCAAAAAATCCAAGGGGTACGGAGGCGATAGGCCCAGTCAGGGGTCTGAGAAACGACAAAGGTTGGTAATCTGACCTTTCAATCCAAATCGCTCTTCACTGCGTCCACCCTTTCAAGCAACCGGTTTTCATTCGCCCTGCTACTGCCCCCACTCTAACAAATCAGCCAGGTGCCCCTGGCACTCGTTTCCCTGCCCTCCCAAGCTCTTCAACTGACTGTTTCAACCGCGGAAAGTCCGGACACTTTATCAAGGACTGTCCCTACCCAAAGCAGAATAAATCAAGTAATCAGCAGAGTTTTGGGAATTCCGCTCAAGGAAAGGGGAACGCGGCAAACAATACCGCGAGCAGAAGTACAAGGAAAACGGGACGAATTTATTATACTCAAGTGGCCACAACACCGGACGGCGAACCGGTTATGATGGGTACGTTTCTGGTGGCCAATCACCCTGCAATTATTCTTTTTGATTCTTGCGCTTCGCATACTTTCATAAGCAAGAAGTTTGTGGAGCAACATTGCATTCCATACCATGAATCAAGGGAAGGGTTTAAAATTCATTCGCCTGGGGGACAAATATTTACTAAAGAAGTGGCTTACCAAGTGCCCGTAACATTGGCTGAACGGGACTTTCCTACTAATATGATTGTTCTAAAAGGCCAAGATATAGATGTAATTCTGGGCATGAATTGGTTGGCCCAATATAAAGCTATTCTCAATACTAATTTGAGAACTGTCAGATTGAGTCATGACCAAGAAGAGGTTCTCTTGACCATCCCCGTAGCCATTCCAGCTAAACCATTTGGCAGAGCGTATGAAGCTATCATACCGGAGATCCAAGATATTCCGGTAGTATGTGAGTTCCCAGACGTTTTTCTAGAAGATTTACCCGGATTGCCTCTAGAAAGAGATGTAGAATTTGTGATTGAGTTGAAGCCTAGTACGGCTCCTATTTCTAAAAGGTCGTACCGAATGCCTCCATATGAACTGGCAGAGCTCAAAACCCAATTAGAAGATCTACTGGAGAAGGGATTCATCCGGCCAAGCTCATCACCATGGGGTTGTCCAGCCATCTTTGTTAAGAAGAAGGACCAAATACTTCGGATGTGCGTGGATTATAGACCCCTGAATGAGGTTACCATCAAAAATAAGTACCCTCTTCCACGGATTGACATTCTATTTGATCAACTGACTGGAGCGAGGGTATTCTCCAAGATTGACCTTAGATCGGGCTATCATCAGATCCGTATCTGGCCCGAAGATATACCAAAGACCGCATTCACTACGCGGTATGGTTTATTTGAATATCTGGTTATGTCTTTCGGACTAACAAATGCTCCTACCCACTTCACATACCTTATGAACTCGGTATTCATGCCCGAGCTGGATAAGTTTGTGGTGGTATTCATTGATGATATCTTGATATATTCCAAGGATGAAGAGGAGCATGCTCGGTATTTACGGATCGTGTTGACACGCTTAATAGAACACCAGTTATATGCTAAGTTCAGTAAGTGCGTGTTCTGGCTAGAAGAGATCCAATTTCTGGGACATGTATTATCTACCAAGGGGATTGCGGTGGATCCCAGCAAAGTCAAGGATATTTTGGAGTGGAAACCCCCAACCACTGTACATCAAGTCCGAAGTTTCCTTGGACTAGCTGGCTATTACCGCCGATTCATACCAGATTTTTCCAAGCTTGTGAAACCAATCACAAGTTTATTGAAGAATGATACTAAATTTATTTGGTCTTCAAAGTGTAATGAAGCCTTTGAACAATTGAAGGTATTATTAACCACTGCTCCGGTATTTGCTCAACCGGATATTGAAAAGCCCTTTGATGTGTATTGCGACGCATCAGGCAGTGGTCTCAGCTGTGTATTAATGCAAGAAGGCCGAGTAATAGCTTATGCTTCAAGGCAGTTGCGCCGGCATGAGGAACATTATCCAACTCATGATCTGGAGTTAGCTGCAGTGGTTCATGCCCTAAAAATCTGGCATCATTATCTGCTAGGAAATATCTGTCACATCTATACAGATCATAAAAGCCTGAAATATATCTTCACCTAGTCAGAGTTGAACATGAGACAGAGGCGATGGCTCGAGCTTATTAAGGACTATGAATTAGAAATTCATTATCACCTAGGCAAGGCCAATGTAGTGGCAGACGCACTCAGCCGTAAGGCTTCCTGTCACTGTCTTATGGTAAAGACCTCTGACAATACACTATGCCAGGAGATGGAGAAGTTAAACCTGGGAATGGTCCAACAAGGAGCCTTGAATCAACTAAAGCTTGAGTCAGTCCTTTTACAAAGGATAATTGATGCTCAAAGGAATGATGAGGGTATGAAGCACATCCATGAGAAAATAGAAGCCAGAAGAGCCATATGTTTCAGAAAAGACGATCAAGGCATTGTATGGTTCAACAACCGCATAGTTGTGCTAAAGAATGAAGAGATCCGCCAGCAAATATTAGATGAAGCACATCTTAGTCGCTATTCTATTCATCCCGGAAGCACTAAAATGTATTATGATCTAAAACAACATTATTGGTGGACAAAGATGAAGGTTGAAATCGCACGCTATGTGGCATGATGTGACACTTGCAGACGTGTCTAAGCCATACATATGAAGACTGCTGGTCCATTACAATCTCTACCAATACCAACATGGAAATGGGAAGATATTAGTATGGACTTCATTGTGGGATTGCCCAGAACAGCAAAAGGGTATGACTCTATTTGGGTTATAGTTGATCGGCTTACGAAAATTGCTCATTTCCTGCCAGTTAAGACAGATCACCCGGTTGCTGTTTATGCCCAATTGTACATTGCTCGCATTCTCAGTTTGCACGGTATTCCGAAGACTATAGTGTCAGATCGTGGACCTCAATTTGTATCCAAATTCTGGGAAGAGCTTCACAAATCCTTGGGTACTAAGTTGCTCCATAGTTCGGCCTATCATCCTCAAACCAGTGGGCAAACTGAGAGGGTAAATCAGATACTTGAAGACATGTTGCGAGCATGTGTTCTAGAATTATCACAGAAATGGGATGATTGTTTACCCTTAGCGGAGTTCTCATACAATAATAGCTATCAAGAAAGCATTAAGATGGCACCCTTCGAAGCTTTGTATGGCCGACGATGTCGTACTCCTTTAAACTGGTCTGAACCAGGTGAAAGGAGTTTCTTCAGGCCAAATATGGTAAAAGAGACCGAAGAGAAAGTTCAGTGAATAATTCATAATTTGAAGAAAGCTCAAGCTCATCAGAAAAGTTATGCAGACAAACGACGGATGCCCTTGTATTTTCTGGTGGGAGATTATGTCTATTTGAAAATTTCCCCAATGAAGGGTATAACATGTTTCGAGATTAAAGGGAAGGTTGCACCTCGATACATTGGTCCTTTTCTTATCCTTGAAAGATATGGACCAGTGGCGTACCAACTCCAGTTACCCGAAACCTTGTCTGCTGTACATAATGTGTTCCACGTATCTCAGTTGAAGAAGTGTCTTCGGGTTTCCGATCGAACCATTGAAGTGACGGATGTTTCCCTAGAACCAGACTTGACATACTCAGAGCATCCTATTCGAGTCTTGGATCAAAAGGACAGAATTACCCGAAGAAGAACTCTCAAATTTTACAAGATACAATGGAACCAGCATTCAGAAGATGAGGCTACATGGGAAACTCAGGACTTTTTAGAAAAGAATTTCCCAAGCTTTTTAGCCTCATGTAATTTGTAAAGTGTATACAATTGTTGTAATGAAGGAGTGAGCCCCAAACCACCCTTGCCTTGTACCAAGAATAAGGAAATAAAAGAGTGAAGCATTTCCTTTTCCATTACTTGCCCTAGGACTTTTAATCTCGGTACGAGATTCTTTTATGGGGGGAAGGATGTAACACCCCTGGTGTTACTGTTACTAAAACTTGAGCATAACATCATAAGCATTGGCATATCATATGTTTGTCACACTTAGAGTGCATTCACTAGGCAAAAATTTCAAACAAATGATATTGATATGACATTTTGTGAACAAAACCCTAGGGTAGAGTACTTAACCCTAGATTAAGCTTAAAGGGGTAACCAGAGTTTAACCAAGAGAAAACTCCAAGGCTTGGTTATAATAATCATAAAATATCACCATGAGTGGACTAAAGTGGCATTAAAACCCTAAAAGTAGCACAAACCCTAAATGAAACCCTAGAAGGCCTAAACTTAAACCCTAGGGGGCTAAAGTGCAAAATTGGTGCACTTTTGGACTAAAGTGCAAAAACCATGAGATTAGAGCCTCTTAAGTCCTATGGTTCACAAGTATGTGAATTTGCAAGCTAAATCTTGTGATTTGGACTTATTTGCAAAAGAGCCACACTTGAACTCTTTTGACTAAGTCTGAAT
The DNA here is from genome assembly GCA_029449295.1 of Zea luxurians. Taxonomy (NCBI): domain Eukaryota; kingdom Viridiplantae; phylum Streptophyta; class Magnoliopsida; order Poales; family Poaceae; genus Zea; species Zea luxurians. The sequence goes on along the minus strand of JAOPSE010000017.1, from coordinate 30,911,051 downwards.
TCTAGTGTAATGGGTTCAAATTTGGGGCCTTGTAACTTCCAAACCATAAGGATTTTGTCCTAAGTCACCACATTAAGTTTGTAGAGCTATCATAGGAGAACAAGTTTGCTTAAGTAATTAACCACTGTTGTTGAATGGAAACTGAAGATAAATGAGTCTGAAGTTAGGCTGTCAGGCTGTTTGAAGTCTAAATTTGGACTGCCAATGTGTTTGAGCAAACTTTGAGCTCAATTCTAAGCATGATCTAGTGGGAATCTGATTAGTGATGCTATAGCAAAAGGGAAGATGGTTTGTAGGACTACAACTTTGATACTGGTCGATGAGCATGTTGCCATGTAAATTTGGGAGAGAATTGGACTTAAAGTTGATCTGTCAGACCGCCTGAATGCACTTCGCGATGGTACAGTGATGGGATCAGGCCGCCAGCTTAGTCCCTCGTCGCCGACGAGCCACGCGCGATTCGTGCCTTCGCCGGCTTGATTCGTGTCCGGATCAGTTGGATAGCGATTGGGGTGAGTAAATATCGTCGCCGTGGATATGTTCCGGACAATAATTTACTCCGACCACCGTACCGAGCTTTCCACGGCCGCTTCGGATGAGCTCGCTGGTGACCGCCGCCTCACGGCCTTGCGCCACGTGCCTTGGCACATCCACCGCGTTGCTGTGACTCGCGGTAACCCTCTGTCCATCGCCGGGGACCTTGCCACGATAATCGGACACTAATCGCGAGCGCCAGTGACCTTTTCTTCCTCCGACCGCCGCGCGTCTCTCCCAAATTCACCAGCCACCGCTCTTGCCTTCTATAAATTGAGCGCACCGTTAGGTCCGTAGGATAATCCCGCATCAAGCCATCAAGTATTGCCTCCAATCGTGTACCCGAGAGCTCCAATTTCGTATTTTCCCCAATCTACTCAAGAACACCGCACGGTTTAACCTCGCCGTGGCCAGCCTAATTTAGGTTCGGTCTCGCCCTCTGTGTTATTGTTTCAACACCCTTGCTTGCTCGTGATGCTCACTAACCCGCTCAATTGAGCTAGAACTCCGTAGATCATCGGGAACGCGATCGGTTGTCCGCGATACCCACTGTTGCCGTGGGCAGGGCGTTTTAGTGCGTCATTATTGAAATTGATTTGGGGGAAACCATTGGTAGGTCTTGAATTTGGCTTCAGCCAAAGTAGGACGCTAGTCATTGAGCGAATTGGCCGGAACGCGATCTCGTCGGAGCTCTACGCGTCGCCGTCCACCGTCGAGGGCTTCGGAGTGTAAAGGAATAGAAACGTAGGGGCTTTTCTACAAATGTCAGCGACTCAGTCGAATAGTGCCGCGACCCCACTTCAAGTTATCCCGTAAGACAAGTCCCTTTCTGCAAAATCACCACACGCGGGCGTGGGCGCGCACGTTTCCGCCCGATGTTGGGCCGACCTGGGCCGAATTCGATTCAATACTATTCACAGTTTTCTTTTTCCTTTTCTGCTAGAGCTAAAATAATTCTAGAAAATTGTAGAAAAATGATAAAAATACCAAACAAATTTTGCTAGGTTTCTAAATTTCCATAGAATTGAATAAAAATAATTTTAGGATTTTTAATCCAAACAGGAAATTATAGAGTATTTAAAACAGCCTAAAACCTTGTTTCTGGATTTTTAGGGAATATGTAATAAATCCAAAATTCACTAAATTTTTAGGATAAGCTTTAAATAATATTTAGAAGCCTTGGGTAGAGTTTGATATGAATTGGGCCATGTTCGATACTTAGAACCCAAAACCCTACCCCTCTGCCCTGTGAACTTCACTATTGACTCCGGAAACCCTAAGTTCTCGGAGATCCGTGAAGGAAAATTGTATTCAAGACTTTAGATAATAAACTTTTATTATCTTTGCACTCTCATAAGCATTACATGGGCATTCATTATTATGTATGGTTATATTTAGAAAACGAAGAAGAAGTAGAAGTCGAAGAAGCTAAGACTTCACCACCACCACCTGAGGAACATCAGGCAGGCAACTGTTTTTATTTCGATATCTGCGGAACCGAGCCTGATTCACCAATAACACAAGGCAAGCCCCGGTGCATTTGCCACCTCCTTGTTACTTTTAAAATCTTTCCCAGTTACTTGATGCATTAGGTGATAGGAATTGTGTGCTAAACTATTGTTGCATCTCCTTCCTTGGATTATTTCCTAAATCCTTGTTTTACAAAAGGTTTTCCTTATGCTTAGCTTTGTTTTAGAAAAACAAAATGTTTTGTTTTCTCAAAAAGATGATGTGTCAAAGTTATACGAAGTAAGCTTCGAAATACAGCCTCATCAGCCTACACGTAAAAGAGGGATCTCTTTTTGCGAAGCAAGGTTATCTTTATTTTCGCAAACCACGAATCTTCTTCACAAAGCATGAAAAGAAGGGAAGGTGTTTTTTTCGCCGAAGGCTAAAAAACGGTACATATGAAAGTTTCATGCATCGTAAAGAAATAAATTACAATAATTTACATAATCAATCCAAAGTTACACACATCAAATATTACAGCTTCGTTACAATAAAAGCACAATGTCTATTCCAGTGTCCCTTGCATTGACCATTTAAAAATGCTTTCGCAATAAGTGCTAGTCTTCTTTTAGGACCTTCTCCGCAATTTCATTTAGCAACTTATTGATGACTTCTTCAACGATAGATTCAGCCATATTAATGATCTCTAGTGCTTCCTTCGTTTCTAGATCGGCTAGGGGATCGAATGGTTCTGGTGGCGGAGATAATTCAGCTAAAGTGGGAAAAAATTAATTACTCTGAAGCCACAGAAACAAATGCCAAAGATGAACATCAAAAGATATTACATATACGTCTTTCACGCTCTGCAGCTTCTTCAGCTTGTTTTGCTTCTATCCGGGTGTCATGGGTGTCTTTTTCACTTTTCTTTATAATTTCATGGGCCATCTCTCGGCCACCATTCATCCAGACATCATTATAGAATTTTCCACCCACTAAAGTCACTTCAGCTGAAGGATCCTTCGTGTCATCTGTGGAGAAGGCAACTTCGGATTGGGCCATGGTTTTGATGTGATCACATCTCGCCTTCTCCAATATAGCCGAAATCCCCTGCGCACCGGAAAATGCACAGACATCCCCGCGATCACTCAAGATTTCTTCGAAGGTATCGGCCTCCCCACTTATCCATTCAACAACACCTTCGGGGTCACCTCGTATGAAGTTTTCTTCGGTAGAATAGGCACCCACGTTGGCGAAGCTACCTTTTATTTTCTTCACGCACTCCAAGGATTTTTCAAAGCATCTTTCCTTGGATGTGCGAAGTTCTTCAACATTTTTCTCTAAATGATTTTTCCAATATTCGCTGATATCTCGGCTAGCTTCTGCGAGTGCGCATTGTTCTTTAGTTTTTGCCAACTGTTTCCGAAGATTTTCAATTTTAGCCTTTTGGATTTCGGCCTAAGCCTTGAAACTAGCTTCGTCTTCTTTTACTTTGTTTACCAATGAAATTAAAATCTTGTCTTTTTCAAGACCTTCATTTCTTAATTCGATAACCTCTGAACTAAGGTTGTTCAGAGCCATCGTATAGCCTTCATCTTCAATATCTTTCTGTGTCCTAAGCTCATTGCTAAGAATTAAGCCCTACAAGAGAGGAACAGAGTTGAGTAAAGCACAAAAAATATTTCATTTTAGATACAAAATTAACTTTTATACCTTTATACTATTGTATGCTAGGCTGTCAGCAAGTTCGTCCTTCGATAAAATCGAAAGATCGTCTTCCAGTTTCAAGAATCCGATGCTTTTACCTATCTCCCGGCAAACGGATATTTCTTTGTTATTCAGGAGACAGTACAAAAAGTCTTCTTCACCACTCCCATTAAACACTAGCGCCCCCTTCGGATATTTCAATCTTTGGGCATAGTGTTGTGCTTCTAACATCTCTTCTTGGGATAGTACCTTTCCCGAAGCATGATGAATAATGTAGTCGATACTTTCGTTTAAAGCTTCAGGAGCAGGAGCTTCGAGTTTTTCAGTTGCAATCCGCTCTGTTGATTTTTCCTTGAGGTCAACAAGCTCCATCTCGGTGGGCTCTAGAGGCCCAGCTTCGGTTTGAGCCTGAATTGTTACAGTTTCGACTTCTGTCTGCTTAGTATCAGCGTTGGGTTGCGCTTTGGCAACTTCGGCAATTTTTCTTATGGGAGCAGGACTCAAGGTTTTTGTTGTTTCTAACACAACATCTAGCACATTCGCCATCCTTCTCCTCTTAGGAGTTGCGGCGGAACCCTTTTGCACCTTTGGCACTGTCTCCTCTGTTGGAGGGCTCAAAATCTCTGGCATTTTCGTTATTTTTTCAATTTCAGGCCCTTCAGCCTTATCAGCCTTCGTCTCAACTAGCTCGACTGAAGGTAACTTCGGTATTACAGTCGGCTCTTCAGTGCTCTGTGCAGACGAAATAGTTTCTTTTGTTTCGGTAGCTGAAGTGGCCCTTTCGCCAAATTCAGGTATCGCGACCGGTTCAATGTAACACGGTCGGTGAGTCAGAACCTTCATCTTCTTGCCTTTCGGCTCAGCCGTGACCACCGAAGCAGCAGTTTTTCCCGAAGCAGCAATCTTTCTTTTTACTCCTTGCCCTTGCAGCGGGTAACAATAGTCAGGGTGTACGAAGCCAATAGCATCGAATACCCTGTTCAACCTTTTCTTATTCTGACCCCCGAAGGCTACAGACAAGGCATTATCCTCGGTCTTGGAATACGCCCCAAGTAACTCATCGCTAGTACTTTCAATGCACTTCAGCCAATCATCATTTGGTTCATCAAACTTATCCCCAAACCTGAAGGTATACTTCAGCCGGACCAAACCACCTTCACTAGAGTCAGAGATGGTCTCCTTTCGTATTTCCCAGCTTTCCACAAGCGACCATACTCTGAACGCTATATGTTCTTGAATTAAATCTCTTGTGCCAATAAAGGAGCAAACGGTGCTAAAGGCCTTCTAACACGCTTCGGCGACATCATCAATTTCCACTTTCGGCCTTTGGAGGCCGAAGCGGGACCAGATGGGGCGCATGATGATTTCATTAATGTCTTCTCTTGCCTTTAAATCATTCTTCACATAAAACCACTCTTCCATCCAGGCTCCGGGCCATCTCTTCCAAAACGTTGGCACCGGGTGGCTTGCGTTAGGGCGAGCAATAAATCCATAACAACCGAAGTTGTTGTGGTACTGTTCTTTGCCAGTAGCTTTCGTCTCATATAAGAGTTCGTGCATACTACAGAAGCACTTCGCGCTTGGCTCTAGCCCCTGGCTCCTCACAACCCAGACAAAGAGCCCCATCCTTAGTACGACTTTGGGGGTGATCTGATGGAGGAAGATCTGGTAGGTCTTCAACACTTCAACTACAAACTTGCTCAAAGGGAACCGAAGTCCAGCCATGAAGAAGCTTCGGTAAATAACAACTTCATTTTCCTCTAGGGCAGGGGTGGTGTTGTCTCCACCGACTCTCACGATAGACATGTCTCGAAAGTACCTTCCTTTCATATTGTCAAGATGACTTTGTTTAATCGTTGATTTTCCGAAGACTGTATGGCTTGGCCGCCAGGGTCGATCTTCAGAATCTTCGTCTCCACTTTCCACATCATAGCTATCACTGTCACCAGTATCTTCAGATAAACCTTCCAGTATCTCTTTAGAAATCTTCTCTGTGTTTGTCTTTGCCATCGATTTAATAAATCCAGCAATATAAGGATCCACAGCCTTCTTCTCTTCAAACAGCTTCTTCTCCGTAACAACCTTCTTTTCCTTGGTCATTTTTTCCTCAGACATGGTGAAAACACGACTTTAAACCGAAGCTCAAGAGGCTTAAAAATCTAGCGAGAGTTAGTAAGCAAGAGCTAAAAGTTTGAGAAAAATAATCCAAATGGCAGAAATAATGTATCAAATGATGCCGCTGTGAGTTCATATTTATACGCCTAGCACGCTACAACTTGGAGGGACCCGTCTGTCATTGATTGTTCCTATTCTAGCAAAGGGAAGGTGTTTTTTTGGACCTTCAGCTTAAGGCCTTCGTTCATGTCGCAGTCTGAATTCGTTATTATAACAAATTAATACTGCGAGGGGCTACTGTTGGGGGCCTTCGTCTTTCGAAGGTACTCAAAAACAGACTCGGAATGAAGTTGTGCACAATATGGAAAGCAGGATCGAAATGAAGGTTAAACTAACGCCGAACCTGCGCGCAGGGAAGCTTCGACTCAATAGCAGAAAGAGGAACCGACTTAAGGAGGAAAAGCCTATTTGGTCCTCGAAAGATTGTTATTAAGTCAATAGTGAATATGAAGGGCATGAATGTAATTTTACACAGGCTGCGTCCTGTGCCTATAAATAGATGAACAGTACTCCCGTACTATTCACGCTGACTTGTATTCGCTCGTGCGTCACGCTTGGATTTTTGCCTTCTATCAAGCCGAAGGTACAAATGTAATTCAATATTATTTCTATTTATCTATGATAATAAAAAAGAGATATTAATAATATCATATGATTATTCATGTTGTTTCTCATATTTCATATACTTTGTCTTTCATCATTATATATATATATATATGCTGTGATGACGAAGGTACGTCTTTCATGACCTTCGTTCGAAGATCATTATATATTTATATCCTTATGGAAATAATGCTTCAAAGGACGAAGGGCATTAACCATTAACCTATATTGGTGTTGCCTTGTTTTTAATTCATAGCATTTGAGAACAAGTCCCCAATAGACATTGATAGCACCGAAACCTCTGTCGTTGTAATGGCCATTGAGGACGTCGTCGACTGTTCCTTCTCCCTCTGCTCTCGTCTCTCTATAAATCTCTCGCCCTCGCCTCGTGGAGCCAGTACCCTGCCACCTTGCCCCTCTACCGTGCTCCTGTTCGCTGGCCGCACGAAGCCACTGTCGACGTTGTTGTCTGCCGACGCCAGGACGCCCCAGTCGACTGTCGCCGTTGGTGACTGCCCCGACAAGCTCCTCGGCCGCGCCTCTGTCAATTTTCCTGCCCGACGTCCTTCTCTACCACCATAGCCGAGGCCAGAACGACCAACGCCCTCCATTTTTTGTCCACTGTCCGTTCATCACGTACAAGCTCAAGGTAGAGGATGACTCAATCACGATCTACCCCTGTAGGCTACATTTAATTTCGTTGAGATCCCTGCAGCAACTTCCTTATTTCAAAAATATGTATTTAAACTCAAATGAAATGATGTTTGTGGTATTAGCATTGTAATTATTTGATAAGCAAATTTTAGTTTGTAACTATGTTATGTCTATATTTCCTTTTATGCAATTCAAATTATGCTTGTTTGGGTTGAGTGTAGTTCTCCAAATAAAAGATAGATCAAATTTTGATTAGCCAGAAATAAAATATAGTTACCTTTGCTCTTAAGGCGTGATTTAGTATCAAGGGTCATATGTTCATGTGCAGTATATGCATATTGACCATTCACTTAGAAATAGTAAAGTTTCTATTACATTTGAAATAATATTATTTTGTGACCATATCCACCATAATCTAAATAGTAGAGTTAATTAGTAGTTTAAGTTAGTTCTCTTAAATATTAAGGTTATGTGATTTTTAAATAATATTGTAACATCGGCTATCACTTCCTTTTAGAAAGAAGGAAATAAAAATAAACCCCCATACTATCTGGTAGAAATAATTGATTGGCTAATTAAACTAAATCCATAGAGTTTGGTTTAGCGCTATATCGATATTAATGAATTTATATAGTACACACTTCCATAGTAAAATTTGCCACATAGATCTCTCTAGTAAATTATACAAGCAAAATAAATAGTATGTCGTAGCAAATATGATGATCGTTGATGTGCTTTATTTTATATTATAGATACAAATTAAGTTTTCTTTTACAAGTATAATTTGTAAAGCGTATGTTTCATTATTTGTTGATTGGTGTATATTTATGTAATGGTGCGTGTTTATTTATTGGTGAATGATTTCTTTTGTATGTATGATATGCGAATCGATATTAGAAGCTGACTGTGTGGTAGAGGATCCAAATCTGTTTGAGGACGACCCGCAGGAAACTTTTGAGCAAGGCAAGTGGATTCTCCCTCTGCATATTCTATTTGTACCCAATCAATGCATATAACAATGTTTACTTTTTGATATACTGCATAATTTGATGGGTTTTACCTAATTAAGGATTTCCTAGATTTACCAATTGTATTCCTTGTTTACCCTGGGAAATTATTAAGCTTTGCAAATTTGTGCTACCGCTCCACTTAATAACTTTTATGTCACTCACTAATTGATATTAATGTTCTGATAATGAAATTGGTAATTATGATATTAACCCGATGGTTAACGCAACATTATTTCAAATTAATTGAAACATGGAGTGACCACCTAGGATAACAGTGCAACCACGAGTGCTATCATGGTCCGGCTTTGGTAATTAGCTTTATATGCTTAGTGTCTAGCAACCTTACCTGAAATATGGGCAAGAGGGGGAGCGGTGGTGTTGGTAGCCCACGTTAACATGGGGACGTATTCTTGGCTAAGGTACCTCACCCAGGGGACCTCCACCATCGACTTTAGAAACCTTAGCGGGTTGCTGTGTATTAAGTGTATTTTGTGAAAGCCTCATAGTGGATCCCTAGCCATTCACCTCGGCGGTGTTTAAGGGTCCGTACAACCCGGGCTAGATGGGATACACAGCTTGTGGGTAAAGTTGTACCACCTCTGCAGAGTGTAAAACTGATATATCAGCTGTGCTCACAGTTACGAGCGGCCTGGACTCCTCACATGATAATTGAACTTGAAGATGGAAATAAATTGAGATCTGATGATCTGCCAATTGTTCGCTTAAGTGGTTTCGCTTAAGTGTTTTTGATATACTCATATTCCTTTGTTTAAATGGGATACTTGGGATTCACACTTATTAGTAAGATAGGTGTTGTTAATAAAATATTGACCAACTAAAATGCTTACTGCTCAACCTTAGCCACACCTTGTTATACCTGCATTAATTTTTCCCCCACTTGCTGAGCCCCGACCATAAGTGAGCTCACCCTTGCTAATATTTTGATCAGAGGGTGATGTTGCAGACTTTGATGGAGATTTTGACGATAATGAATTCTTAGTCTAACGATGTGTCGGTCATCTTCCTATGGGAGATTGCCCCTGTTATTTAATTCCGCCTTACTTTGATGTGATACTTGTTAAGGATACAATGATTCAGATGATGTAATAAAGTATTCTATTCCCTTTACACCTTTATTGCATTGTCTTTTGATATATTACACTTGTGATGTCAACATATGTGTGGAAATGGATCTTGGCACACATATGGTATGCGCTCGGTTCTCCCCCTAGAACCAGGTGTGACAGAAGTGGTATCAAAGCTATGCTAACCCTGGGTCGTTAGACTAGTTAGAAATGGAAAGCCTAGTTTGTTCAAAACTTGCTAATTTCGTTCTTATAAATTATTTTATCAGCCTTACCTCCTTAAAATTTCAACTAAGTTGACATTTCTCTTGTAGATGGTTCATACTCTCCAAACTACTCGTGTCAACACCAGCTATGCCCCTCCGCCCCGGCAAATCCCTGTCTACCCAGTGGTAGTCGAGGAAGTTCCGATGGATCTCCCTCACATTCGAGTGGAGAATGGAGTCATCCTGGTGGACAGCTCTGAGGAATAGCTACTGACGCCCACCTCATTGGCAGAGTCACTGGCCTTCGCAGCTAGGTCATCGACATCGGCACCGCCTGCACCAGCCGTCCAAGCACCTGCACCCGGAGGCGACGACCTCGACGACTCTGGGAACGACGATGACGAGGATGACGATGACAACGATGGAGAAGACGGACACGTCAATGAGGAAGCCGACTACGCCTAGCAGGACTACTTCATGGGGTTTGGGCCTGTTGTCGAACATTACACATCAATGTTCGAGATGGGGCACTTCCCCACCCTGCTGCAAGACATGCTGCACGCGCTAGGCACCTACATCTGCCCCCTGTACGAAACAAGGCGAGTGAGCGAGCCTCCCCGAGCTTGCTACTACATCACTCGCATCCACGACAAGGTGATGGATGCAGGAGATAGGGGATTTAGGACTCTGACTGCTCATGAGTCCCTAACACCACTATCCACCTACGATACCTCGGTCAGCGACGCTGCCAGATCGACTCTGTGGCCGCTCAGCCACACCTACTGGCAGCAGCTGTATAACACGAGGTTGAGGCATCTCCCTCTGCGTCTGAGTGGAGGAAGTCAGACTAGCATCATCCTAGGTGAAGCTGGTGAGGATCGCCTCAACACCCTAGCTGGTGTAGTGGCCGGTCTCAACACCGACCTGGACAGTGCCACCCTGGATCTCTCTAGGGTGCACTTGGAGCTGGAGAATGCCCATGCCAAGATTGCAGCCCTGGAAGCCCAACTTCAAGGACTAGATCCGCCCGAAGCTCAGGTCCCCGCCATGGCGTTGTCTCCTCCCCGCAAGAGGCTGCGCTATGGGGAGCCCGGATCCATCACCAGGCTGCTTTAAGTGTTTTAAGTTATGATGTAATAAGTTAGTTTTTGCATCAGACGATGATACTCTTTTTAAGTTATTTTATTATTAAATAACAACCATGTGATGGTGTTGGTTGACATGTTTGAGTTGGATTTTTGTTTGAGTGCAATGGTCTTATGGAATGATGGCCATAAGAGCATATAAAAAA